>CM060924.1:41140398-45940398 GCA_030737875.1 Allium sativum | reverse complement strand
GTTTATCGTGAACTGACTTGAGTGGGAGTATAAGGAACGATATCAGGATGTCCTACCAAACTCCATCCCACGAGTCGATAGAACGAAAGAGACTTGATTATTGCAAACGACCACCTTTACCTATAATTCAGGGATTATGAGGTAATGCCTCGGCAAGTGTGATCCGACCGCTTGCCCGAAAAGCTCCATCTGCCAGAGTGAAGCATGGAGTAAGGACTAAAACCGAGTTTGAGAACGACGCTCGAGACGGCGGACTCCTACTCTTGAAAAAGAGTGAAAAAGGAGCGTCGGGGCGAATGACACGACCATTAGCCTAGACAACTCTAACTCTCCTGATTCAAGAGAGAGTATAAAGGACGGGAAGACGACGTCCACAAATTTAACTCTCATGATTCAAGAGAGAGTATAAAGGACGTGAAGATGGCATCCTCAAGGCGTGAAGGTGCACCATGATTAAAAGACCGCCTTGATCCCACTCTACCCTTGGTATTCAACGTGAGAGTATAATGGCGCCAGCGACTGTGCGCTACAAATGAACTCCTACCCTACTGAACGATTAGGGGGCAGACTGAAAGCTGAGTTCGAACTCTATCCTGGGCATACGACAGGAGAGTATTAAGACATTGCGATTAAATGCCATGAAAGGGCTCCTACCCCGTTGAGGATCGGGGGAAAGAATGAAAGCTGAGCCCAAACCCCTCATTATTGGATATCGGGGGAAACACAATGTCGATCCTAATCAATCCTGAATTAGTCCAGACCAGGAACTTTATTCAAGATTGATTGGGGGCATACACATACACATCACACCCCCTATTGTCCATTACTTTGTTTAGTAATGATTTTTTACTGCGGAAATTACTATTTGCAGGGATGTTGGACTGAAACCCCCTTGTTTGATATGTGATGTGATTTATTGTTTATTACTTAGATTAGTATTGTTTTGACTAAAAGTACATTTGATTGAAATATGTAACAAGCTCACAAATTTGAGACATTAAAGGATAACTACTTCATTAAAGGAATGCAGGTGTGTACAAGATGACGGGACAAAGACGCAAGGACCACACTCACAACACAAACAAAGGGCCACGTCCGAAAAGCTGACGCTGGTACCCAATGCTAAATTTCTCATGCGACTCAAGGCGACAACCGAAAGGAGGCCTTGAGAGTAATTGTTCAATGACATGTCACAGACTTAAGGCAACGACCGAATGGGGGCCCTAAGAGTGATGTATCAAATCAACTTACAAACCCATGTGTGACCGACCCGGGCTCAAGTGTAACGACGAGTGCCACCTCGCAAATACCCTAAATGGAAAGCCCGATGACTCGAGCACTTGGATAACTCAACCACTTAAGCTTTGAACGCAATGTCTCTTTTCCATGCGTCTATGTCTAAATTTGAAAGGGATGTGATACCACTACCAATCTTTCGCCATTACCCCTGAACTGGGGGCATAACTACTGAAAGTACTTACAAATGCATAAATTATTAGTCTGTGTCTAATTTATGTTTTGATCCTGACATGCCGCTTAAGAACCACAAAGCAGATGCCGAGTGAACGTCCATTTGGTAAGTCCCGACCGCCTTCCCGATTGAATGGCTTTGGACAAGGGGGCACGCCATTGCTACGACCTATAGTGTAACAACCCGGAAATTCTGAGCCAATTTAAAATTTTTATTTTGGCTATTTTAATGAATTTTGAATATTTAAAATGAATTATTTTAAATAATAACGACTAAAAATTTATTTTCGATGAAGTTAAAACGAATAAATTTATTTTAATTATATAACGAGCCTGAAATGGCGCGGTAGTTCGAAAATTCGATTTCTAATTTCAAATGAATATATAGAATTCGTTTTAAGTCAGAATTGAACGAAACAAGAAATATATGAATCTGATGAACAATATCTGTCTAACGAAGTTAAGAAACTGAGAATTCACTTTATAAATGATGAGATACGTCCAGTTTAAAATTTGAAATAGTCGCTATGGAATTTATATATATTTTATATAATATATAACCCTTAAAAATAGCCATTTTGTAAACAACCTCTGTTTTCGACGAAACCAGTTTTGTTGGGACCGTATCGTCCCAACATAGCTAGGTTTATTTTTCTAGAAATTTTAGAATCAATATGTGAGCGTGGCACACTTAAACGCGTTTGACCAGTTTTAGTTGAATTTAAACGACTAGAAAATGGCCATTTTCCAAACGGTCTTAGAATTTGACGAAATTAGTTTTGTTAGGACCGTATCGTCAATACGAAGCTAGAAAATATTTTTTTGGGAATTTTTAGAGTCAGTATGTGGCCCCGGTAACTTAAATTGTGCGTTTGAATTTAAAATATAATGATTTATATTTTAAACTTAACGAAAATTGTTCGAAACAGTCGAATTGGCTTAAGTGGCATATCCCATTGCCATCGAAGTGGGGTAATTAGCTAGGGACGACAGTCGGTGGGTTTGATTTCGAGTTCAAAATAAAAAATTACTTTTTTTGGAGAATTAAATTAATATATATATTTTATATGCCCCCCCAATGCTTTCTCGCTCTCCTTTTTTGAAGTCCCCCCCCTTTAGTTCTCAGATCGAATTAGGATAATAAAAAAACTGCGCTCTTCAAAAATCGACCGCCACCCCACATCGACGGACCCACCGCCACCGCGCCGAACTCCGGCAGGCCCTCTCCCCCTTCGGCGAACCCCCCATGCCCTCCTCTCTTCCATACGATCCCCTAAACCCATTTAGCCTCCCAAAGCCCTAAATCCGACGCACACCGCCTGAACTGGTCCCACAGCCCACCGCCGAATGCCGCCGGCCAGAGCTCGACCTCCCCCACCACCTGCGACTGCACCAGCGGCCCTCCATCCTCCGGCGAGCGCAAAGGAACCCCCTTCCACCGATTAACACCGTATGTTTTTTTTATTTCTTTATTTATATAAATTCTGATTTTATTTTATTTATTTACATTTATTTTAATTCTCAGCTTTTAATGTATATTAAAAAAAAACATTATTAAACTTCAGATCTTTGTGCGTATGATATAGGAATAAAAATACGATTTTCTATATGTATTGCTTTGAATAAAATACGATTTTTATTCATATAAAATACGATTTTCATTCATGTAAAGGTTGGATTTTTCTATATATGGATTTGATATAAAAATTCGATTTTTATATATTGAATAACGAAGTAAAAATTCGATTTTTATATATTGAATAGCGAAGTAAAAATTCGATTTTTATATATTGAATAGCGAAGTAAAAATCCGATTTTTATATATTGAATAGCGAAGTAAAAATTCGATTTTTATATATGTAGTGAATACGGATGACGAAAGTGACAAAAGAAGAAACGGCAGAGATTTTCTACATATGAAGAGTCAAGGCGTTTGGTTTAGCTATTCGATGAGAACTTCTCACTCTATTTTATTTTCTAGTTAAAAATGTATACTAGGATGCAGACGGTGCTTATTAGAAGCACCCGTCGCCTTTGTTTGAAACCATGGATGTTTGGTTGGTTTGTGAATTGAGTGATTTGGTTGAATTTGATTTGAAAAATGAACGAATTGATATAATTTGATTTGGGTATGACGTGGGCCATTATTAGACTGGGGACAAGGCTAGGCCTTATCCCGTTTCTAGTATCGCGTCGTTATACCGCCGAAATTTTCTAAAATATGTTAGAAAAATAAAATTATCATTTTCAATAGATAATGAATAAAATAAAATATTCATTTGCAAATCAAAACGATTTGTTCATGTACACCCGTTTGACTGATATGGATTGGGACGATAAATTTTACACATCGCCCAACTGCACAAATAATATTCAGTATTTGTTGGTTGAAACCCACACGGGTGTTAGGATGATAGTTGACGTACACTAATCCCAATAATTAGTTGTACGTCAATCGATAGGTTAGCATACAGTTGTGTAGTGCACTTTGGATGATGGTTGATTATTTATCACTTCTGTTATATACATGTGTTGTATGAAATCCATATAAATCACTTTATATGGTAATTGGTTGTGTCTAATTCCAATTCAGAACTGAAGAATATTTTTAAAATAACGAATATTTTTAAATAACGAATATTTTAAAATAATATTCTGTAAAGAATCAAAATCTGATTTTGATGTCCGATTTGGGATGGACACGAATTATTGAAATATATATAGCCGTGTTGATTAGAAATGCGCCATTTTGACTTGAACAATATTTATATCGATTTTATTCATTTTTATAATGAAGATTGAAAATGAAGTGATTTCAAAATATGATGTTTGAAAGTTATTATCATTTATACGGTAATGATATGAAATATTCAATTTTGATTTAAAATTGAATATGAAGCTGAAACCATTTTGAAAACGAATTTAAAACGATTTATAAAATACGTTTTGAAAGGAAATCGATGAAATATATATAATATATATAATATATATATATATTATATATATAATAATGGCCAGAGTAGAACGCGCCGCGCCGCGGCAGTTCGCGAATTTCGACCATTGACTTTGTATTCCGATTACGGGAGATCCGACCGTCGGATTCTCCTGAAACCAGAACCGTTAGGTTCGTATCGAAAAGAGCTTTCCAACGAATATTAGAGATTTGAAATCTAATGGTTGGATTTGGAATTATGTCCAAATCAAATTTAGAAAAGGTCGTTGTAAGTGCAGTTCGATGATTGTATATGGAAATCGACTGTACGGGCCTTGATAAAATTATTAAAAATATTAATAATTTGTGTAAAATCATAATAAATGGTTTGAAAGGAATTACAATGAAAAATTACACGTTTGTAAAGATAAAAATATATTTTTTTATCAAAATGAACTAGTTATTAACTAGAATTATAATCCATTATTTTTGAATAAATAAAAGGGATTGAAAATGGTTTTAATATAGCCAGAAATTTCCAATATAAGAATTGGGATGGATTTGAATCGAAATTATCTTCGAAATATTTCGATATTGGATTCAGTGATTATACGGATATTGTGGAGGAATTTGAAAGCTATATATATATATCGTTATTCCAATACGATATTGGTTGGTTTCAGAATTTGGTATTGAATATAAGCCGATATATTTTCTATTCAGAGCCTTGTATTTAATATCAAATTGGATTTTGGGTTGCCGTGAACGGTGTCTTCTTTAACACTGTTATTAAACCCAAGTGTGAAAAGAATAAATCTTTTTATTAAGGTTTAAAGAAGAATTACCAATTAATCAACATTTAATTGGAATTGAAATGAAATGTGAATTGGGTTTATCGTGAACTGTGTTTTAAACGACATTCGTTCTTTAACCCGATTAACAGTGAAATGGGATTTGGAATTTATAAATCTTTTTATTGAGATTTAATAGAAATTTTCCAAAGTAAAGTTTTCTAATATACAAATTGGAATGGAATGGAATTTGATTTGGTATTGATCGAAGTGAGCTTCTGTGGAGGAAGACCGTTACTATATATGGAATTTAAAAGGCGTCGCCGTTATTCCATTTATATTATTGGTTGGATACAGAAGTTTATATCGATTATATATATTGTTCTGTTTTCCGTGAAGATTCCATAATTAATGGAATAAGAGTTGGGTTTGTCGTGAATGGCATCTTTAATAATACCGTTCTTAAATCCAACGGAGTTAAGAAAATTAGAAACTGATGGGAAGATTAAATAATAAATTTAAAGGAATTTATCTTCGATAAAATTAATGGGAACCTTTCCCTAGAAATAAGAATATTTGAATATAAGAATATTCTGAATTGGAATGAGGCGTATGTTGTGTTTGTGTAACACTTGTTTATTATATACGCGAGTTGTTCGGAAAGACCGGGTTTATCCCATTCTGAATAACTGATACGACGATATGTCGAAGATGAATACGGTGGTTGAAGACTGGATGTCTTCACGTCGTTTGGATGATTTCTGCCGTCTTGATTGGGCTATACACCCAAGACAATGGAAAAAGTGGCGATCGTCCAGACATACTTGGAGATCGATGGATATGCGAGGTACCAGGTGCCTCCAGTTTCGTTCAGACCCAGAACGGACTTGTAAATGGACTGTGTGTCTGACATTGGATTTCATTCTGTGTGATTGATATACATCAGTTGCATAGCGTGAATTGCCTGTGTGGCATGCTAAGATGAAAATGATCAAGGCTTCTGTTTAAAAGCAGGGACTTGTGGTAGCGTTGATTCGCGAGCCTCACACCCCGGTGTGAACCAAAAACTGGAGAGGACATCAGGGAGGGCATGCATTTCTTTATAGTTAGGAGTGGCGTCAGTGTTTAAAACTGGCTGACGAGTTTGACTCATGTGGTTGTTGGATTTTGAGGCGCCTCGGATTTATCGGTCGTTCTCGAACCGATGGAGTCATTTGGCTCATTTACGCCCCATAGGGAGGGGAAACGTAGTGTCCAGGGTTTAAGTTTAATCCACATCGGTGGACCGGCCCTGACGATCCAAGGGGAAGTTGCGACTGTTTCTTGAGACTCGGACTAGACAGTCTCGAATCGATAGAGGACTATCTTTTGCCTCGGTTCACAGATGGAAATCCAATTTCCAATATGACATATGGCGGTTTTGATTGTAGAGCCTAGTATGGCGACATGATATATGGTACCATTGCCGCCTAGGATTGATACATTTATAATTGAAGCTGTTTTCTTCACTTATAGTAATAATAAAAGATTAAATTTCACGTATCAAGCATTCTTTGGCTATTATAAGGTAAAACCCTATCCTCCGGCTTGTGTTGCATTATGTGATGGGATATGGGTCTTATAATAGCTTCATTGTTTTTTATTTAGCATTGCGCTGTTTGTTTTATGCACTGATATTCTTGGGAGGAAACCCGTTCCGCGTTAGCGGCGTGGTCCCTCGACTTACCAAACTTTAAAAACCAATTTTAATAACTATTTTAGTTCTCACACCAGTCACATGACTGACCTGGAGTTTATTGTTTTAACCTAAACTCTGGGTGCCCTCATTTTCCGCACGGGCAGCTAGTAGTTTTGGTTTTGCAGATATATATTCAATGGATCCTGGTTTATAGCTGAAGTGATATTCGGAAAGCTCTGTATCCGTGTATTTCTTTCAGTTATGTTTTGTATTATTTTTCCGCTGCAGTAATGTATTTAAATCTCTGATAATTACCAACTTGTTATATTTGTTCATACTTTGTTATATTCTTGTGATCTGATGGAATTGTTGTAATAAGCAATGAAATGTTCTTCTGTCTATCTTCTGATTTGTCATGTTCTCAAAACAATCAGGGGTTTTGAACGGTCTTGGTCGGTTTAGCGATCGATTCGGATCGAGCGAAATTCCCGATCGTTACATTTGGTATCAGAGCTTTGGTTTACAAAGCTCGAGAACAAGACACATTAGAATCAAACGAAAGAATTCATCAGTAATTGGATTAGTAATATCCAACGGGAATGACTCGTTAGAGATGGGATCGGTAGCATCCTAGAACGAGTGTGAAGAGTGTTATTTTTAAAATAAAATTGAAAACAAGTTTTGTTTTGAAAATTTAAACCATTTTATACGTATTTGAATATTTATTTGTATTGAGGTGGACAATCGAGTATATAAAGGTTTTGCATATACGCGTCATGAACGTATATTCGAAGTTTTAATATACTGGATAGATATAGAATCACACTCTAGTCGCCCGGAGAAGGTCCTGATGATCAGTATACAATCATCAGAATTTATGTTCGAGTTTCGAAGGTGGGATATCTATATATTTCCATAGACTGGTGTGAGAACCAAAACTAGATAGGGCTTATTGTTGTGTTTTGGCACAAAAAACATGATTTTCTCTACTTATATCAAAGTTATATGTTTGATAAGCTAATCAACTAATTGATTGATGTTTGAGTTGTATGATTATTCCTTGAAACCAATATGTACATGAAAGTTAAAGTAAGCCAGATTGAATCAAAATGTTGAACTAAATTGAAATTTGCTTGAAATTGCATGCATATACATGTATATACATTGAACAGGTCATAGCAAGGAGGCTAGAGCAGAGGAATAAAATTGTTTGCCCGACAAATAGCTACATGTTTACTATATTTCTTGGGTTTGGATGATTTTATGAGCCGCTTGGCTTTTTCTTTTCCTTTTTGAGATGAGAGGGCCTGTGTGGCGGTTTGGGGATTTTCCCGATGCTCCCGGTGTAGGGGAGGTTATGGCGAAATTTTTCGAAAATTTAGGGTGCTAGCCAAATTTTTGAAAAATTTGAAAAGTTCTTAGAAACTGAAAAGTTGAAGAACTTAAGCCGTAATGAAAATAATGAAAGTTGAGTTGATTAGTAAACAACTTTCAGCTTCATTCCTTTTCGAGGACGAAAAAATTTTAAGTGGGGGAGAATGTAACAACCCGGAAATTCTGAGCCAATTTAAAATTTTTATTTTGGCTATTTTAATGAATTTTGAATATTTAAAATGAATTATTTTAAATAATAACGACTAAAAATTTATTTTCGATGAAGTTAAAACGAATAAATTTATTTTAATTATATAACGAGCCTGAAATGGCGCGGTAGTTCAAAAATTCGATTTCTAATTTCAAATGAATATATAGAATTCGTTTTAAGTCAGAATTGAACGAAACAAGAAATATATGAATCTGATGAACAATATCTGTCTAACGAAGTTAAGAAACCGAGAATTCACTTTATAAATGATGAGATACGTCCAGTTTAAAATTTTAAATAGTCGCTATGGAATTTATATATATTTTATATAATATATAGCCCTTAAAAATAGCCATTTTGCAAACAACCTCTGTTTTTGACGAAACCAGTTTTGTTGGGACCGTATCGTTCCAACATAGCTAGGTTTATTTTTCTAGAATTTTTAGAATCAATATGTGAGCGTGGCACACTTAAACACGTTTGACCAGTTTCAGTTGAATTTAATCGACTGGAAAATGGCCATTTTTCAAACGGTCTCAGAATTTGACGAAATTTGTTTTGTTAGGACCGTATCGTCAATACGAAGCTAGAAAATATTTTTTGGGAATTTTTAGAGTCAGTATGTGGCCCCGGTACATTAAATTGTGCATTTGAATTTAAAATATAATGATTTATATTTTAACCTTAACGAAAATTGTTCGAAACAATCGAATTGGCGTGTGTGGCATATCCCATTGCATTCGGAATGGGGGTAATTAGCTAGGGACGACAGTCGGTGAGTTCAAAATAAAAAGTTACTTTTTTTGGAGAATTAAATTAATATATATATTTTATATGGCCCCCCCAATGCTTTCTCCCTCTCCCCTTTTGAAGTCAACCCCCCCATCCCCCCCGTTAGTTCTCAGATCGAATTAGGGTAATAAAAAAAACCGCGCTCTTCAAATATCGACCGCCACCCCACATCGAAGGACCCACCGCCACCGCGCTGAACTCCGGTAGGCCCTCTCCCCCTTCGGCGAACCCCCCCCCCCCCCCCCCCATGCCCTCCTCTCTTCCATACGATCCCCTAAACCCGTTTAGCCTCCCACAGCCCTAAATCCGACGCCCACCGCCTGAACTGGTCCTACAGCCCACCGCCGAACGCCGTCGGCCAGAGCTTGACCTCCCCCACCACCTGCGACTGCACCAGCGGCCCTCCATCCTCCGACGAGCGCAAAGGAACCCCCTTCCATCGATTAACACCGTATGATTTTTTTATTGTTTCTTTATTTATATAAATTCTGATTTTATTTTATTTATTTACATTTATTTTAATTCTCAGATTTTAATATATATTAAAAAAACATTGTTAAACTTCAGATCTTTGTGCGTATGATATAGGAATAAAAACACGATTTTCTATATGTATTGCTTTGAATAAAATATGATTTTTATTCATATAAAATACGATTTTCATTCATGTAAAGGTTGGATTTTTCTATATATGGATTTGATATAAAAATTTGATTTTTATATATTGAATAGCGAAGTAAAAATTCGATTTTTATATATTGAATAGCGAAGTGAAAATCCGATTTTTATATATTGAATAGCGAAGTAAAAATTCGATTTTTATATATTGAATAGCGAAGTAAAAATTCGATTTTTATATATGTAGTGAATACGGATGACGAAAGTGGCAAAAGAAGAAATGGTGGAGATTTTCTACATATGAAGAGTTGAGGCGTTTGGTTTAGCTATTCGGTGAGAACTTCTCACTCTATTTTATTTTCTAGTTAAAAATATATACTAGGATGCAGACGGTGCTTATTAGAAGCACCCGACACCTTTGTTTGAAACCATGGATGTTTGGTTGGTTTGTGAATTGAGTAATTTGGTTGAATTTGATTTGGAAAATGAAGGAATTGAGATAATTTGATTTGGGTATGACGTGGGTCATTATTAGACCGGGGACAAGGCTAGGCCTTATCCCGTTTCTAGTATCGCGCCGTTATGCCGCCGAAATTTTCTAAAATATGTTAGAAAAATAAAAATATCATTTTTAAGAGATAATGAATAAAATAAAATATCCATTTTCAAATCAAAACGATTTGTTCATGTACACCCATTTGACTGATATGGATTGGGACGATAAATTTTACACATCGCCCAACTGCACAAATAATATTCAGTATTTGTTGGTTGAAACCCCACATGGGTGTTGGGATGATAGTTGACGTACACTAATCCCAATAATTAGTTGTATGTCAATCGATAGGTTAGCATACATTTGTGTAGTGTACTTTGGATGATGGTTGATTATTTATCACTTCTGTTATATACATGTGTTGTATGAAATCCATATAAATCACTTTATATGGTAATTGGTTGTGTCTGATTCCAATTCAAAACTGAAGAATATTTTTAAAATAACGAATATTTTTAAATAATGAATATTTTAAAATAATATTCTGTAAAGAATCAAAATCTGATTTTGATGTCCGATTTGGGATGGACACGAATTATTGAAATATGTATAGCCGTGTTGATTAGAAATGCGCCATTTTGACGTGAACGATATTTATATCGATTTTATTCATTTTTATAATGAAGATTGAAAATGAAGTGATTTCAAAATCTGATGTTTGAAAATATTATCATTTATACGGTAATGATATGAAATATTCAATTTTGATTTAAAATTGAATATGAAGTTGAAACCGTTTTGAAAACGAATTTAAAACGATTTATAAAATACATTTTGAAAGGAAATCGATGAAATATATATAATATATATATTATATATATATTAATGGCCTGAGTAGAAAGCGCCGTGCCGCGGCAGTTCGCGAATTTCGACCATTGACTTTGAATTGCGATTGCGGGAGATCCGACCGTCGGATTCTCCTGAAACTGGAACCGTTAGGTTCGTATCAAAAAGAGCTTTCCAAGGAATATTAGAGATTTGAAATCTAACGGTGGGATTTGGAATTATGTCCAAATCAAATTTAGAAAAGGTCGCTGTAAGTGCAGTTCGATGACCGTATATGGAAATCGACTGTACGGGCCTTGATAAAATTATTAAAAATATTAATAATTTGTGTAAAATCATAATAAATGGATTGAAAGGAATTAGAATGAAAAATTCCAAGTTTGTAAAGATAAAAATATTTTTTTTTATCAAAATGAACTAGTTATTAACTAGAATTATAATCCATTATTTTTGAATAAATAAAAGGGATTGAAAATGGTTTTAATATAGCTAGAAATTTCCAATATAAGAATTGGGATGGATTTGAATCGAAATTATCTTCGGAATATTTCGATATTGGATTCCGTGATTATACGGATATTGTGGAGGAATTTGAAAGATATATATATATCGTTATTCCAATACGATATTGGTTGGTTTCAGAATTTGGTATTGAATATAAGCCGATATATTTTCTATTCAGAGCCTTGTATTTAATATCAAATTGGATTTTGGGTTATCGTGAATGGTGTCTTCATTAACACTGTTCTTAAACCCAATTGTGAAAAGAATAAATCTTTTTATTAAGGTTTAAAGAAGAATTACCAATTAATCAACATTTAATTGGAATTGAAATGAAATGTGAATTGGGTTTATCGTGAACTGTGTTTTAAACGACATTCGTTCTTTAACCCGATTAACAGTGAAATGGGATTTGGAATTTATAAATCTTTTTATTGAGATTTAATAGAAATTTTCCAAAGTAAAGTTTTCCAATATACAAATTGGAATGGAATGGAATTCGATTTGGTAATGATCGAAGTGCGCTTCTATGGAGGAAGACCGTTACTATATATGGAATTTAAAAGGCTTCGCCGTTATTCGATTTATATTATTGGTTGGATACAGAAGTTTATATCGATTATATATATTGATCTGTTTTCCATGAAGATTCCATAATTAATGGAATAAGAGTTGGGTTTGTCGTGAATGGTATCTTTAATAATACCGTTCTTAAATCCAACGGAGTTAAGAAAATTAGAAACTGATGGGAAGATTAAAGAATAAATTTAAAGGAATTTATCTTTGATAAAATTAATGGGAACCTTTCCCTAGAAATAAGAATATAAGAATATAAGAATATTCTGAATTGGAATGAGGCGTATGTTGTGTCTGTGTAACACTTGTTTATTATATACGCGAGTTGTTCGAAAAGACCGGGTTTATCCCATTCTGAATAACTGATACGACGATATGTCGAATTTGAAGACGGTGGTTGAAAACCAGAGGTCTTCACGTTGTTTGGATGATTTCTTCCGTCTTGATTGGGCTGTACACCCATGAAGATGGAAAAAGTGGCGATCGTCCAGACGTACTTGGAGATCGATGGATATGCGAGGTACAAGGTGCCTCCGGTTTCGTTCAGACTTAGAACGGACTTGTAAATGGACTGTGTGTCTGACATTGGATTTCATTCTGTGTGATTGATATACATCAGTTGCATAGCGTGAATTGCCTGTGTGGCATGCTAAGATGAAAATGATCAAGGATTGTGTTGAAAAGTAGGGTCTTGTGGTAGCGTTGATTGTAACACCCCATACCCGCTATGGTCACTCTCTAAGGGAATGCCATAACATCGGTGGAGTATTTTAAGTGAATATAGAACAGAAAAATTACAACAAGACAGATATAAGTAGTACTTGAAAATCTTAAAACATCATTTCACTGCAGCGGAACGTAAAACATGTTTGGTTACATCACAAAACCATAATAAGAGTCAAGTACAAAATATCCATCCTGATAAATAAAAGTGCATAATCCCAATACATGAACTGATAGCCATACAAGAAAGGGTAAGCTGAGCTCTACATCTATGGTCCAAGCTCCAAAAGAGAATGAAGCAACCTGATCTAAGCCCACTCGTACCGGGCCCACTCTGATAACCTGAGGGTTGGAAAAAAATAAAAAAACAACGGGGTCAGACATAAGTCTGAGTGAGTCCTATAACCCTAACAATACAACCATTAAAGTAATTAGGGTATGACATAAACAAGGTACAGTACCTCTGGGGATAATGACTACACTAAGTAGCCAACTAAACACCGGATGTACTACGATAACCGAAAAGACGCGTTTATCCACCCAAGGATAATTACTAACTTACACCACCCCAGATCTACCCACCCAAGGGTAATTCCTACACTGCACCACACCAGTTCTACCCACCAAGAGTAATTCCTACTTAAAGGTTGATCCCACTAAGTGTACTTAGAAATTTTTACCCAGTAGTTTCTTGTACCCCTACACAGGTGCCGTCTGCCCCTATCTTTACTAGGTGTACCCACTACTCCCAAGCGATCGGCTCCCTACCGTAGATACCCGTGCTGGTCCCACAAAGGGGGTGTATCATTCCCCAAAGTGGCTACCTGATAATATCAACGGTGCACGGCTTTATATCTACACGATGCAACAACGACTTACCAACCAGCCCGGGTCCACACACGCATATGAAACCCGTTGATCCTGCGTTGCCACCGCTAACCCATTTTGGCCTCTTATAGTCAAGCCCAATATGCGTGTCCCGTCACCCGACTAGAGTCGAGCCCACAAAGATACGTTTGGGATATTGGTTGAAATGGGCCCCCACAAGCTACTACTTAAGCTTGCTACTTTTATCTAGTGCATCCCACTTAACCCCTTATATAGTCATGCCCACTTACATGTTAAGATTTGGTTAAGTCATCAATCATATTTCAATTGCCACTTAGGGCACCCACTAGATTTCCACATGCCACCCAAAGCACTTACTTAACCCTTCACCCATGTTTTAATTACATGTTCCACTTTGGTTAAGTATTCTAATCGTATTTTCTATTGCCACCCAAGGCAACCCACTAGTTTCCTCATGCCACCCGAGGCACCCCCACTAGTTACTACATGCCACCCAAGGCACCCACTTAACCCTCATGTCCCACTACATGCTAATTTGGTTAAGTGTTTCTTAATTAATTAAGACCGTGATCCTCATAAAGACCTCTCACATTAGACTATCTTTTATGACCGCTGGTTAAGCCGGTTGGGTCCGGGCAGCCTTACGTCATAACCGAGTCTAACCTCGTGTCTTTACGTTAATCACGTATTTAGTTTGTGCCCAAGACCTCTCACATTGGGCTAACATTTGTAGCAACTGGTTAAGCCGGTTGGGTCCGGGCAGTTTTACACTACAAATGAGTCCAACCTCGTGTCTTAGTCGATTAATTACACCTAATTAATCACCCCCATATTAATTATCCCTAATTAATATCACATTTTTAAGAATATGGGTAGACCTAACTAAATAGGTAAATTCCCAATTCCATAACATGGGTAGACCTAACTCAATAGGTAAATTCTCATGGGGTAGACCTAACTCAATAGGTAAATTCCCACTTATGCTTATTCATTTTATGGTATGCTTAATCATAACCATTTCACACCATTTCATTAACATGTCTATTAACCCCATCGTTTCCCCCACGTACTTATGCTAACACGACATATTTCCAAGAGAAGATTCTTTCACAATTAACATGGGTTTCACTTAGCATACATTAGCATTAACATGGGTTAAAAGGTGTCCACTTACATCATAATATTAACCCAACTAGCATTGCTAAATAACCCAACTTGCATGAACATACATATGTCATATCTAAAGGCAACTTGCATAAGTGTTCATAGGTTTTACAAGGGTGAACTTGCATGTGTTTTAAAGGTGTGAACTTGCACAACATGTTACATGTTAACCTGCATAACATCATACACATAACTTTCATAATATCATAAACATAACTTGCATATCAACATACACATAACTTGCATAGCATCATGCACATAACTTGCATAACATCATACACATAACTTGCATATGAACTTGAATAACAACATGCACATAACTTACATAACGTCATACACATAACTTGCATAACATGTTGAGCTTGCATATAAGCATACACATAACTTACATAACATGTTGAACTTGCATCATAACTTTGCATATGAACTTGCATCATAACTTTGCATATGAACTTGCATCATAACTTTGCATATGAACTTGCATCATAACTTTGCATATGAACTTGCATCATAACTTTGCATAAAACCAAACACTTAGCATGCATAAAACCAATTTCTTAGCATGCACAAAACCACATACTTAGCATGCACAAAACCAAATACTTAGCATGCATAAAACCAAACACGTAGCATGCATAAAACCCCATGTATAACTTGCATATCATATTACATATAACTTGCATATACTCTCTCATATAGTTTGCATAACATGTTACATATGCATAAATGTTCAACTTAGTGTTTTGCATCATAAAACATGGCATTAAACTTGCATGTAGCATAAAACTTGCCAAACACATAACATACAATATACTAAACTTGCATAAACATATTTATCCACAAACATAGCCATGTCTTATCATATCCTACCATAATCAATTTAACAATTGATTATTAAAGCTATAGGAACTCACCAAAACCAAGATTAGCAAACTTATGAAGTAGAACTAGTTGCCAAATATGAAGAAGAAGATGATTAGAGGTTGATTAGCTTGCAACTCTCTTCATTGATTTGTGGAGGCCATGATCAAGTTTCATTTTGCCATAGTTTAGTTACAAGATCTAATTATGAGTGAATTAGGGTAGGGTTGGGGTCTTATTTATAGGATTAGGTAGTGTTTTAGGCCCTTAGATTACCCCTAAATTAGATTAGGACCCTTAGATTTCGGCACCTTCCAGAAACCAGCCCTAAGACCAAGCCCAAACCCCAAACTGGTGCACACAACCACAGAACTCTCTAGAAACTGTGCAGGTTTCCTGGCTCGGCACGGGCGCACTTCCCAAGTGCGCCAGTGTATCTTTGTACTGGCGCACTTCATAAGTGCGCCAGTGCATTTTTGTTCTGGCGCACTTCACAAGTGCGCCAGTGCATTTCTGGCCTGTTTCTGGTTTTTCTGTCTAACTTCGTTCGTCCATATCTCTTTCATACGGTACCCGTTTTACGCAAACTCGGAATCTATTTCGCGTATTTTTCCGAGACGAACGCAATGACGCAGCCCGTTTCCCTTAATTCCCACATCTGGGATTAGTTATTCTTTAATTTGTGAATTTTAACATTAACCGAAATTCGGGGTGTTACATTCTCCCCTCCTTAAAGGATTTCGTCCCCGAAATCTCTAAGCTAAGGAGAATGCATATCCTACCATCCAAACAACCATCTACTCAAACCATCAACCACGGGCATCCATTGTCCTTAAACAGTTTCTAATGATGTATGAGCATATGCAAAAAGTGTGTGTATATGTTCCCTATCTAATGTATGAACATATGCAAACCATGATAGTGCCATGCATCCATTATGTATGCGAGAGAACCCTATCGACACATACAATATCTACATGAGTGCACAATCATTCACCAAAATACATCATCCATATGATAACACAATCATTATACATCCATAAATATAGCTTCCTACACACAATTTTATGCAATATGCAATATGAAGTGATTGAGCCGATCTAGTGCCTAGAGTGTGTGTATATGCATCCACGAGCAACCACTAGCAAACACTTGCATCCACTTGCATCCATCAACCATAACATGTCTCAAACACATGTTTCAACCATAGGTTTACCCTATCTAAAGGTCAAACAGTACTAACGAGAGGACATACTAAAGATAAGATAAGTACTAGACAACGATAGAGGAGAAAGTAAAGACATACCCTCAAAAAGAAATGGGTACAATGAACGCATCTTCGCTTCCGTCTCCCAAGTTGCGTTGCTCTCATCTTCTCCCCATTGCACTTTGACTAGTTGAACCTCTCTGCTCCTCAACTTCCTAGTCTCTGACCCAAGGATGCGAGTAGGAGCTCGTCGAATCGTCTCATCACGCTCTATCTCTACTTCTTTAAGCAAGCTCGGCTCTACCACCTCAGCGGTCTCATGTAGGAACTTCCTCAATGTGACATATGGAATATATCATGTACACCATCAAGTCTGTCGGGCAACTCCACTCTATATGCCATCCGTCCAATTCTTTCCTTAATGCGAAATGGCCCTACGAACCTTGGTGCTAACTTTCCAACAGATCCAAAGCGAACCACATTTCGTAATGGAGACACTCTGACAAAGACCATGTCCCCAACCTCAAACTCAAGATCCGTCCTTCTCTTGTTCGCATAAGATTTCTGTTTATCTTGCGCCGCTTCCATCCTTCTTCGAATCAAATCAATCTTTTCCCGAAGTCTTTCTAACCTTATCGGCCCAAGCAAGATCTCATCCGTAGATTCCCACCAACGTGTAGGTGATCGACAAGGCCTTCCATAAAGAGCTTCGGAAGGTGCCATGCCAATACTAGACTGAAAGCTGTTATTATACGCGAACTCCACCAATGGAAGATACTCTTTCCCTGTACCTCCAAAATCCAAGATACATAGCCTCAAAACACGATTCACCCTCTCGGTCTGGCCGTCCGTTTGAGGATGATATGTGGTACTCAAACACAATTGAGTCCCTACCGCCTCTTGCAAACTCTTCCAAAACTCTCTAGTGAAGATAGGATCTCGATCGCTCCCTATACTGGAAGGTACACCATGCAATCCCGAATGTAAACTGAAGCTAGCTATGCAGCAGTCCTCTTGCTCTTCACATGTATGAAATGGGCACTCTTAGTAAGTTTGTCTACCCCAACGCAAATTCCCGTATTACCTTTCCTCGATCTTGGTAATCCATTGACGAAATCCATCGAGACACTATCCCACTTCCATAGCGGAACCTCCAATGGGTGAAGCAACCCACCGGGTTTCTTTTGCTCCGCTTTTACTTGTTGGCACACCAAGCATCTAGCGACATACTCGGCCGCGTCTTTCTTTATACCGGCCCAAAAGAAAACTCGCTTCACGTCTTGGTACATCTTGTCCCCACCGGGATGAATGGTCATCTTTGACCGATGTGCATCATCAAGTATAGCCTTCCTCAAACCCCTTGTCTTACGGTACACAATGGCTACCGTCTCTACGCAACCACCCCTTACCATCTAGGGTGTACCTACTCAAATGGCTGGATGACTCCCCCTCCTCATGAGCTTCTCTACTAACTCAACCAATTGTGGGTCGTCCCGCTGTGCTCCGCCAATACGCCCCAAAAGAGTAGGCCTAACCTCCAAGGAGGCTAACAAACCGGGTACAAAGTCAACGGAAGGTCTAAAGTCAACATCGAAATAAACTCTAAGCTCCGTCGTTCAACGAACAATGAACTCAAGGACAACCTTTTTCTACTTAAGTCGTCCACCACCACGTTACCCTTGCCATGGGTATACGCTATCTCAAATTCATAGGATGCTAAGAATCCCATCCACTTTTGTTGTCCTAAGACTATGTGCTCGAAGAGTCTCCAACACTTCCCTAAGATGTAGGGCATGCTCTTCTCCACCAGGATATCATCCAAAATCATCACAACTGTTCATCTCTCACGCAGACCACCCTAGTCGAACTCGGCATCCCCCAAATGCAAGCCCCAAAGGCCTAAACCAATATCAGACAAACACCCAAGGGATACCTCCTTCGAATTCAGACGACCTACGTGAGATGATACTAGTAAAAACGGCTAAAAAATTAAGCCCCTTGTCCAACCCTGGATGTCCTCGCCAGTCTCGCTCCAAAACCACCGTTTTTCCCATAACTGGCTTTGCTCACCCTATTGAGCACATACGAAAACTTATTTCGCTCCTAGAAAAGACCCAGATGTCATCCACAAAGACCATCACGAACTTATTTAGGTACTCCCTGAACACCCTTCTCATCAAATCAACAAAGTATGTGGAGGCGTTCTTCAAACCAAATGGCATCACCAGCCACTCATAAAAAAAAATCATCCGGAGTCCTAAAGGCAGTCTTCTCTATACTATCCTCAGCCACTCTCAACTGATGAAATCCCGTGGCTAAGTCCTACTACAAAAATACTGAGGCGCCAGCCAACTGATCAAAGAGATCATCAATCCTCGGCAATGGGTGTCTATTCTTCTTTGTGAGTTTATTTAGTTCTCTTTAGCCTACACAAAGTCTGAGGGACCCATCCGCCTTCTTGGAAAAAACTACCGGAGCACCCCACTCCGATATACTTCGTCTTATGAACCCCTTCTCAAGCAACTCCCCTACTTGCTTATGGAGTTCCCTCCTCTCACGAGGAGCCATGTGGCGCACTGGTAAAGATACAGGTTTAGCATTATCCACCAGATATATTCGGAAGTCAATCTCCCGCTTCGGAGGTAAGCCCTTCACCTCCTCAAACACATCCGGATATTCCCGGACCACTCTAACAGATTGCAAACTCTCGACCGAAGCGTCAAGCGATTCAAGATAACTTAGCATAACAAAATCCATGGGATTACAAGAAATCTCGAGAGTGTTACCCAAGCGGGTCATGAGCCTAACAACTCTCCCTTCAAAATCAAGAACGGCACCCCTACTGGATAACCAGTCCATGCCCAAAACTAACCCATAGCCCGTGAAGCCCAACAAGCATCACACCTAAACTCAACGCTAAGTATAGAAACTTTCAAACCCAAACACTTCATGGAGCCCCAATTGGGTTTGAAACAACTAAGGGATCATCTACCAAACTGGTGTCTAAGTGCAGTGGCTCAACTAACAATGATGAGATAAACGAACTCGATGCGTCAGAATCAAATAAAGTTTGAACCGGATAATATAGAAATCCAAATTCCAACCTAGACGGTCCTATCCCCATCTGGTACACTAGCCGTGAGGGAATACAACTACCCTCCAGGAGATTCCATACCTTGCCCTTGCTTCTTTGGACAATCCTAATAAGGTGTCCTATTCCTCCCAAAAGAATAACTACTAGCCTTCTTCTTCCCATTCTCCACTCGTAACCTCCCATCAATGAGGTTTCGTCCTTCATTAACCAAACAACTATTTGAGCCTTCCTCCCATCGTCCATCCAATAAGTACCTACAAGTCCTCCTTCTTCTTGAACCAACTTCTAATCCGACTAATGTCTAGGTCCCTTGAAGTGGTTTTCCATTCTTATCTATCTTAGAAAGATCATCTACACACGGAGGGGAAACTCAAAACGAGAGAGGAAGAGATTCAAACGGAGAATTCGAAAGATAAAGATATGGCTATCGGGGATTATGCTTTTCTTTCTAAAACTTTTCTCTTAAAAGACATGTTTTTGAAAATATTTCTTCCAAAAATGTTTTTAGAAAAATAGTTTTCTAAAAATTTTATCTGTTCCGGTAACCTTTGCTCTGATACCACGTGTAACACCCCACACCCGCTATGGTCACTCTCTAAGGGAATGCCATAACATCGGTGGAGTATTTTAAGTGAATATAGAATAGAAAAATTACAACAAGACAGATATAAGTAGTACTTGAAAATCTTAAAACATCATTTCACTGCAGCGGAACGTAAAACATGTTTGGTTACATCACAAAACCATAATAAGAGTCAAGTACAAAATATCCATCCTGATAAATAAAAGTACATAATCCCAATACATGAACTGATAGCCATACAAGAAAGGGTAAGCTGAGCTTTACATCTATGGTCCAAGCTCCAAAAGAGAATGAAGCAACCTGATCTAAGCCCACTCGTACCGGGCCCACTCTGATAACCTGAGGGTTGGAAAAAAATAAAAAAACAACGGGGTCAGACATAAGTATGAGTGAGTCCTATAACCCTAACAATACAACCATTAAAGTAATTAGGGTATGACATAAACAAGGTACGGTACCTCTGGGGATAATGACTACACTAAGTAGCCAACTAAACACCGGATGTACTACGATAACCGAAAAGACGCGTTTATCCACCCAAGGATAATTACTAACTTACACCACCCCAGATCTACCCACCCAAGGGTAATTCCTACACTGCACCACACCAGTTCTACCCACCAAGAGTAATTCCTACTTAAAGGTTGATCCCACTAAGTGTACTTAGAAATTTTTACCCAGTAGTTTCTTGTACCCCTACACAGGTGCCGTCTGCCCCTATCTTTACTAGGTGTACCCACTACTCCCAAGCGATCGGCTCCCTACCGTAGATACCCGTGCTGGTCCCACAAAGGGGGTTTATCATTCCCCAAAGTGGCTACCTGATAATATCAACGGTGCACGGCTTTATATCTACACAATGCAACAACGACTTACCAACCAGCCCGGGTCCACACAAGCATATGAAACCCGTTGATCCTGCGTTGCCACCGCTAACCCGTTTTGGCCTCTTATAGTCAAGCCCAATATGCGTGTCCCGTCACCCGACTAGAGTCGAGCCCACAAAGATACGTTTGGGATATTGGTTGAAATGGGCCCCCACAAGCTACTACTTAAGCTTGCTACTTTTATGTAGTGCATCCCACTTAACCCCTTATATAGTCATGCCCACTTACATGTTAAGATTTGGTTAAGTCATCAATCATATTTCAATTGCCACTTAGGGCACCCACTAGATTTCCACATGCCACCCAAAGCACTTACTTAACCCTTCACCCATGTTTTAATTACATGTTCCACTTTGGTTAAGTATTCTAATCGTATTTTCTATTGCCACCCAAGGCAACCCACTAGTTTCCTCATGCCACCCGAGGCACCCCCACTAGTTACTACATGCCACCCAAGGCACCCACTTAACCCTCATGTCCCACTACATGCTAATTTGGTTAAGTGTTTCTTAATTAATTAAGACCGTGATCCTCATAAAGACCTCTCACATTAGACTATCTTTTATGACCGCTGGTTAAGCCGGTTGGGTCCGGGCAGCCTTACGTCATAACCGAGTCTAACCTCGTGTCTTTACGTTAATCACGTATTTAGTTTGTGCCTAAGACCTCTCACATTGGGCTAACATTTGTAGCAACTGGTTAAGCCGGTTGGGTCCGGGCAGTTTTACACTACAAATGAGTCCAACCTCGTGTCTTAGTCGATTAATTACACCTAATTAATCACCCCCATATTAATTATCCCTAATTAATATCACATTTTTAAGAATATGGGTAGACCTAACTAAATAGGTAAATTCCCAATTCCATAACATGGGTAGACCTAACTCAATAGGTAAATTCCCATGGGGTAGACCTAACTCAATAGGTAAATTCCCACTTATGCTTATTCATTTTATGGTATGCTTAATCATAACCATTTCACACCATTTCATTAACATGTCTATTAACCCCATCGTTTCCCCCACGTACTTATGCTAACACGACATATTTCCAAGAGAAGATTCTTTCACAATTAACATGGGTTTCACTTAGCATACATTAGCATTAACATGGGTTAAAAGGTGTCCACTTACATCATAATATTAACCCAACTAGCATTGCTAAATAACCCAACTTGCATGAACATACATATGTCATATCTAAAGGCAACTTGCATAAGTGTTCATAGGTTTTACAAGGGTGAACTTGCATGTGTCTTAAAGGTGTGAACTTGCACAACATGTTACATGTTAACCTGCATAACATCATACACATAACTTTCATAATATCATAAACATAACTTGCATATCAACATACACATAACTTGCATAGCATCATGCACATAACTTGCATAACATCATACACATAACTTGCATATGAACTTGAATAACAACATGCACATAACTTACATAACGTCATACACATAACTTGCATAACATGTTGAGCTTGCATATAAGCATACACATAACTTACATAACATGTTGAACTTGCATCATAACTTTGCATATGAACTTGCATCATAACTTTGCATATGAACTTGCATCATAACTTTGCATATGAACTTGCATCATAACTTTGCATATGAACTTGCATCATAACTTTGCATAAAACCAAACACTTAGCATGCATAAAACCAATTTCTTAGCATGCACAAAACCACATACTTAGCATGCACAAAACCAAATACTTAGCATGCATAAAACCAAACACGTAGCATGCATAAAACCCCATGTATAACTTGCATATCATATTACATATAACTTGCATATACTCTCTCATATAGTTTGCATAACATGTTACATATGCATAAATGTTCAACTTAGTGTTTTGCATCATAAAACATAGAATTAAACTTGCATGTAGCATAAAACTTGCCAAACACATAACATACAATATACTAAACTTGCATAAACATATTTATCCACAAACATAGCCATGTCTTATCATATCCTACCATAATCAATTTAACAATTGATTATTAAAGCTATAGGAACTCACCAAAACCAAGATTAGCAAACTTATGAAGTAGAACTAGTTGCCAAATATGAAGAAGAAGATGATTAGAGGTTGATTAGCTTGCAACTCTCTTCATTGATTTGTGGAGGCCATGATCAAGTTTCATTTTGCCATAGTTTAGTTACAAGATCTAATTATGAATGAATTAGGGTAGGGTTGGGGTCTTATTTATAGGATTAGGTAGTGTTTTAGGCCCTTAGATTAACCCTAAATTAGATTAGGACCCTTAGATTTCGGCACCTTCCAGAAACCAGCCCTAAGACCAAGCCCAAACCCCAAACTGGTGCACCCAACCACAGAACTCTCTAGAAACTGTGCAGGTTTCCTGGCTCGGCACGGGCGCACTTCCCAAGTGCGCCAGTGTATCTTTGTACTGGCGCACTTCATAAGTGCGCCAGTGCATTTTTGTTCTGGCGCACTTCACAAGTGCGCCAGTGCATTTCTGGCCTGTTTCTGGTTTTTCTGCCTAACTTCGTTCGTCCATATCTCTTTCATACGGTACCCGTTTTACGCAAACTCGGACTCTATTTCGCGTATTTTTCCGAGACGAACGCAATGACGCAGCCCGTTTCCCTTAATTCCCACATCTGGGATTAGTTATTCTTTAATTTGTGAATTTTAACATTAACCGAAATTCGGGGTGTTACATTGATTCAAGAGCCTCACACCCCAGTGTGAACCAAAAACTGGAGAGGACATCAGGGAGGACATGCGTTTCTTTCTAGTTAGGAGTGGCGTCAGTGCTTAAAACTGGCTGATGAGTTTGACTCATGTGGTTGTTGGATTTTGAGGCGCCTCGGATATATCTGTCGTTCTCGAACCGATGGAGTCATTTGGCTCATTTATGCCCCATAGGGCGAGGAAACGCAATGTCCAGGGTTTAAGTTTAATCCACATCGGTGGACCGGCCCTGACGATCCAAGGGGCAGTTGCGACGGTTTCCTAAGACTCAGACTAGACAGTCCTAAATCGGTAGAGGACTATCTTTTGCCTCGGTTCACAGATGGAAGTCCAATTTCCAATACGACATGTTGCGGTTTTGATTGTAGAGCCTAGTATGGCGACATGATATATGGTACCCATGCCGCCTAGGCTTAATACATTTATATTTGAAGTTGTTTTCTTCACTTATAGTAATAATAAAAGATCAAATTTCACGTATCAAGCATTCTTTGGTTATTATAAGGTAAAACCCTATCGTCCGTCTTGTGTTGCATTGTGTGATGGGACCTGGGTCTTATAATAGCTTCATTGTTCTTTATTTAGCATTGCGCTGTTTGTTTTATGCACTGGTATTCTTGGGAGGAAACCCGTTCCGCGTTAGCGGCGTGGTCCATTGACTTACCAAACTTTAAAAACCAATTTTTATAACTGTTTTAGTTCTCACACCAGTCACATGACTGACCTGGAGTTTATTGTTTTAACCTAAACTCTGGGTGCCCTCATTTTCCGCATGGGCAGCTAGTAGTTTTGGTTTTGCAGATATTTATTCACAGGATCCTGGTTTATAGCTGAAGTGATATTCGGAAAGCTCTGTATCCGTGTATTTCTTTCCGTTATGTTTTGTAATATTTTTCCGCTGCAGTAATGTATTTAAATCACTGATAATTATCAACTTGTTATATTTGTTCATACTCTGTTATATTCTTGTGATCTGATGGAATTGTTGTAATAAGCAATAAAATGTTCTTCTGTTTGTCTTCTGATTTGTCATGTTCTCAAAACAATCAGGGGTTTCGAACGGTCTTGGTCGGTTTAGCGATTGATTCGGATCGAGCGAAATTCCCGATTACTTATGATGAAGGAATTCAACCTCTTGATACGACGAGATCTAGACGATTACTTGGTCAACTTGACCACTCTAGCCATGGAATTTGGCCCAGTAAGCATTAATCGAAGTAGTGCGATATATGACAAGTCATTTATATAGGAAAAAATCCATATGATGGGACTACTCAATAGGACACAACAATCTGGTAAAGCCTCCTCAATGGTGGATGACGTTTCAAAAAGATTCAGCTCGACTTATTCAAAGCACATCTCATTTACGATAAGATGTACTTTGGGGGACAAAATGTTAGCATGCTTTGTGACCAGGCTACCCAAAGCCAGGAATTTGAGTATGAACTTACATTGATTGATGATCACTTGGATGGAGCGATAGAAGGTTGAAAACTTGAATTGTATACGCAAATGTAACCGGATCGGAGCCCCCTTTCGGATCGAATCGGATCCCCCTTTTTTTGGATTGGATCGGATCCCCCTTTCGGATTGGATCGGAGTACCCCCTATCCGATCTGCCTTGTGCCTGCTGCTCTAAAACAGTTATGCCACGTCATCCATGAACCTATTCTCTTGCCTATAATTCCGGATTGGTACAGACTTGTCACCCCCACGAATTGAAGGTTATTTCCCCACTTTCTCCACTACTCTCGAGATCTTCCCTGATGCCGCCACGTGTCCACTCAGCCCAACCAATTTTCTTCCTATAACTACATGAAAACGCATTACATGAAGGGACCTTTCGGACCCTAAGGAAGCTATACGTATTTTGGCCATGGCTGCCAATGAAGAATCAAGATCTTCTTGAACAAAATCAATGAATTCGGAGAGCATTATTCATTGTAATCGAGTGATTGAGTGTCTATACTCATTATAATTATAATTTCTGAATGAATTGAGAAACTATGCAGTGGACGTAGGCTAGTTAATGTTGAACCACTATAAATCTCGTGTCTTTGCTTGATTTTCTACGTTGAAATTATTATTCTTCACAAATCCTAGACAATTGGGTGTTAGTGCCATTTTTTGGTCTAACAAAAACGATTCCAACTTCTCTTTCAATTTTAAATCAAAAATAAATATTCTATATCATTATAAAATTAAAATGATAATATTCTCAAAATATTAGTTTTTGAAATCACTTCTTTTCGATATTTATTATAAAATGAATAAAACCGATATAAAAATCCATTTGAATAAAAATGGCGTTTGCTACTTAACTCGGCTTCATATTATTATATTTTTGTGCCCATCCAAAATTGGACATCAAAATCATAATTTTATTCTTTACTGAATATTATTTTAAAATATTCGTTATTCTAAAATATTCTTTATTTTAAAACATTCAAAATATCCTTTATTCTAAAATGTTCTTTTTTCTAAAACGTTCTTTATTTTAAAATGTTCTTTATTTTAAAATGTTCTTTATTTTAAAATGTTCTTTATTCTAAAATGTTCTTTATTAAACATTATTTATTATAAAACATTATTTATTTCTAAATTGGAATGCGACTCAATCAATTACCATATAATTTCAGTTATATGGATTTCATACATCGCAAGTATTCACAATAATGATAAATAATCGTTAAACAGTCCATTCACATCCAAAGTGAAATTTACAACTGTGTGAGCATTAAAATAAATAAGTAATGCTCATCACCGCCTGTCAATCCATCGACTGACATACAACTAAATATTGGGAATAGTGTATGTCAAATATCATCCCAATACCCGTGTGGGGTCTCAAACAACAACAGTTTATTTAAATAAATCATTGGTTAATAAATTTAACCAATTCTAATTCGGTTTGAATTATTTTCTACTTAACCAATTTTCGCTGTTCAAATTATACATGAATATTAATAATTTAATTCCAGTATTGCATTAATATTAATATTATTTTTAATATGTTAAACATTTCAACAACACACAATACAGTCAATTTAAATTGTCCATGGTTTGTGGACGAGGAAAGTGATCTAACAAGCACCGTATACAATTTATAATGATTAAACTGATTAATATTTACACTGGAAATTCTATATATTTTTCAGTTATAAAAATAAATAACTATGCAGAAATTTTTAGTGAGGAGTTCTCACCTTTGTTTCCACTCCATCAGTCTTTAACTGATGATTTTGGTACCGTTTGGATTTGAATTTGCCTCAAATTCTAACTTGCTCCAAATTGGACCTGGTTAGTGTCGTTGCGAAGCTCTCGACTCCACGATCACAACGGATCCAATTTCATGCAATTTTGAGTTCGTATTAAATAATTTAAAATTAAATTAACATCTCAAATTAGAGTTCAACGTTGTTCCACCTCTGGCCACCCTCACCGTCACCGCCTCAGGCCACCTGGGCCCGACCTGACACCGCCACTAGTCTCCCCCTTCAGTGGCGTCGCCATTCCATGAACCATGCCTCCTGTAGAGCCGTCGTTCGTCGAAAATTGGGGTTTCCCTAGTTCCGCCTCGGTTTTGATTTCCGCACCGCCAGGCCCCACCACGATCGCGAACCCCCACCGAAACCTTCGCCGTTCGACCCCAGTCCTTTCCCCTGCGATGACCTCCTCCTGACATGGCCTGAGGCGGCCGCACCCCCTCTATAACTTCCTTAACTGGGCCATCACCTAATTCTTCATGGATTGGCCATAATTTGCCCAAAACCGAAACTATTTTTTTTCCTTCGGATTAAGATTGCGACGAATCCGTGCGACGATAGGTCCAGAACTAAGGTTTACTCTTTTGATGCTCTACACGGGTCATTGTAGGCACTGATAGAGTCTTATATGCCACTCCCCTCCAAGGGGTGCCCTATCCTGACCATCGTAGGTGATGATAGGGGTTTGCGTCCCCTTCTACGGGTAACGCGGAACATAAGCAAAGGTAGGACGTGCTCTTCTACGAGCAGAGGTGGGACGTGCTTAGTTCGAGCAGAGGCAGGGCGTACTCTTCTACGAGCAGAGGCAGGGCGTGCTAATTTTTAGATGCACCGCCACGACCATTTCTGGTGTGAAACGGCGGCTTACGCTTTCGTTGCTTTAACCCTGCCCCCTCCGGTTTGGCCAAGGAGAAAGACTAACATAATCATCCCCCTTCGGGGGATGCCTCGTCCCGGCCAATTTGGCGATGACGAGGGATTTAATCCGTTGGCAACTGGGCCCTTTTTGGGCTTTCCATACACTTGCACATGCGTATTAATCCTTTTCCTAAGGTTTTTTCTCTTTTTTTTAAACTTATCTCGTCTTCTCGACAAACTCTCGTAATCGGCCTTGATTGATTAATCTGACGATGGCCTCCTTGAGAGCCCTACAGTGATTGGTTTCGTGTCCATTCATCAAGTGGAATTGACCGTAAGGTCCTCCGGTTTTTCTTTCGTATTTAGGCTTCTTCTTTGTGAAGATCCGATAGTCGAGCTTGTGTTTGGTTAGGAAGTAAACATTCTCCTTAGAAGTAGTGAGGTAGCATTCCAGGGGGATCTTTGGCGTACATCTCCCTTTTTGCTAATGGGGTCTAACCTCATGTGCGTCGTTTCAGTTGTGGTTGCAGTACTTTCGCCCTTTCTTTCCGGAACATATCGGAATCGAGTTGTTGTCTCTTCAGCCCACTTGTCGGCGAAGCGGTTGAAATCGTCCATTATTTCGTGTTCGAACGTCACTCCCTTAACTTGCCTGTAGAGAGCATCCTTTAAGTGGGAGAAGACGCCAATGTCCTCTGATGTAGATCCACTGGGTGGGGACGTCGTGGTTTGTTCTATGTAGGAAGAGTTGATACTCCACATCTCATAAGCCTATAGTTCCATTTTTCTCTTCCACTTTATTACTCACAGGGCCTCTGTTCTTAACTCTTGCTCCTCCATTACCCTACGGATGGTGGTTCTCCACTTGTCCGTTCGAGATTCTGAAAGTCTTTGTTTGGGTTTTCTTCTCGTAACTTTGGTTTTCAAAACTAGTCCGATCCGGGATGGAACAATACAGGTAGAAACACGGCCGTTAATCGCAAGATCGGAGGTTCAGGGCCCTCCTTCTGGCGCCAAAATGTTGATGATATTTTTCGTTAACACTGGAAATAAGTTAGTATGGACAAGCCTTAAGGGAGAGTAGAGTGGATTGATTCTCTTCTCTGATTGGATTTGGTAGAGGACTGAGAGGACTAGGCTCAAAGTCTAGGTTCACTGAAATCTTCCAGGTCGAACCTAAGCTCAGTGAAAGAGATTTGATCGCCATTCATAGGTGTAAGGGGTGAAAATTCGAGCTCCTCTGCGGAGTGGATAATGAACGACAACTGTTACAATTAAAGAAATAAAGATACACACTTATAGAGCAGTTTTCTCATAAGATGATATCCTTTTTATTAAGCTTTAAATGGAAATACATCGAGGTCATGGAGAGGAACTCTCCATTAATGTTATTTTCTGAGTTGTTTCTGAAGATTGCAAAAAAGCAAGAGAAGAGAGATCCCTTTTTATGTGGCCTATGCAGTCTTATTTATAGTGGCTCAGGACTCCTTGTATCGATGGGTTAGTGGGCCCATAGGGGTCCTTGTCGGTCGTTTTGATTCTTGGCTTCGGGTGCTTGACTTTAGGCTGCTTTTGGTATCTTGGTCACGGTCCCTGAGCGATACTTGAGTCTTTGGGGTGGCTTATGAATGTAGGCTTGTGGACATGAGATTTCGGGTGTAGGCCTCGGCGTTATCGTTAATACTCGGAGGATCTTGTCCTCATGGGGTATGTTGATGTTTGCCGGTTCGAAACCGCCACGGGTTTCAGTACTAAGTGAATTAGTACGGGTAGCCTGTGTACCCACTCGGGTCTCGGTTAACCCTCCGATGGCGCTTCCATGATAGCCTGGATTCCCAAAAGATGGCTCCTATTGCTTCTCCTGTCATTTGCGACTTTATCCTTTTGGTATCCCTGTAGTAGGTGCTTCGGGAGCTGGTTCCGGGTAGCCCTTATGCCTCTTCGTTTTAGTGCTTTCAGTGCTCCCGCCTTTGGGTGTATCAATATATGAGCAGGGCATCGCTGAAGATTTCCCTTTGGGCTTCGTCCATTGGGTTTGTTTCCTCTGACTTCTTTGGTCCTGGACTTGTGTGGTTCTTGACGCGGAACCCTTCGTTGAGACAACATAATCAAAAGGGTCTTGTCGGACGGACTTTGGCGAAGAGGTCCTGTCGGCTGAATCTTGCTAGCTAAACTCCGTAGTTTTCACGCCCCCTTTTCTTTCCATAGGGTTTTGTTCGATGCCGCGTTTTGAGTTATTCTTTCTGGCTTTTAACACTTCTTAACAATAAATTCCCCTTGTGGTCGAGTGTTTAGGGGATCCTTGGTTGTTCGATACCCCTTCACCACCGGCTCGCTTCATTGTTAATTTTGGTATTAACATATATAATATAAATCGAGCTCGAAATGGCGCATTAGTTCATAATATTGAGTTTTGAACTTTAATTGAATATACATGATCCGATATAAGTCGGATTTCTGTGAAACAAGAAACTTTTGAATCTTGTTGATTATAATTTTTATATGCAAGAGAAAAATCGAGATTTCATGTTATAGATTGTTAGTTTTGTCCAAATCAAATTTTAAAATAGTCGTTATGGAAATCGTTATTTAAAATATAACGTTTATTAATTATTTTAATAAGGATTTCTATATTATTTCGATATCGTATAACTCAGAATGTTGATATTGAGTTATATAATCCATATTAATTTATATTTGGAGATATATGATATTTCAATTTGGATATTTACGATAATAATAATTTATTATTTTTTAATTAAATTATTTTGGGATTTAATTAATATTTTATCGATATTACATATAGGCCTTTAAAATGGACATCTTGCAAACAGTCTCGGTTTTCGATGAAATTAGTTTCATTGGAACCATAACGTTAAATTATTGTACGATATTAAATTTTGTGGCAAACCGATCGTATGTGATAACGGCACCCGTAAACGCACAGTCATTTTCTATAGCGCATAATTAAATTAAATTAATTTAATAGAGGGGATTTGTGTATAACTTGAGAAAACAATCGAATTAAGCCACGAAACCAAATCCGTTGAGTTATTATCAATGTTTAGAGTCAGAATAGGTAGGTAGTTTGTTATTTTTGGACATTGGGTATTTTGGTGTCCAAAATAGGGTTGTTTGGCATATAAAAATAGTGTACTGGGAAACAGTCACGGAATGCGACGAAATTTGTATCGTTGGATTCATATTAATTAATTAGTATAAGATTTCGATTTTCGTGTCAATCGGATTTATCGTTTGATCGTGGCAACGATAAAGGTCTCTGTTTTTATTTAATCGTTTATATTATTTGACAGGGGTAACTTTGAAGGAATAAACGACAGGCCAAACAAACTTTGTTTTTAACGAAACAAAGTTCATAGGATCCGTAAGGAAAAGGACAAGTGGAATTTCAAAGTTTCGAGTTGATTGGATTTATTTTGTGATCAAGGGAAATATAAACACGTGATTTTTCGCTGGTGATTTATAAAGAACTTTTTACAAACAACCTCGGAATTCAACGAAACCTGTCCCATCGTGTCCGAAATGTTATTTTTATGCTGGGAGTAGGATTTTCACCGCGATTAGAGGTCGTACATAGATGTTTCATTACGATACTTCACGATGAAGTTTCGGTAATAATATTTTGATATTTTTGGTTGTCTATAAATATAGCCAAATGGTCAACAACCCTAAAACTTTGTCAAACTAGTTCACGCGGTCAACATTATCTATAGCCGCCATCTTCATTCCTGAAACGAACGAACCCTTTTGTTCGGATTTTCCTCCTAATTTCCCTCAAATACATGAGTAAAAATCAAAACTCCCTAACTACAAATATCAACAGCTCATCAAGGTCGATGATCTGACGGGTCGAGATCATCACTGGCGAACTGGGTTGGCCGGATTTCAGCTCAAAGAGGAGTGCGGTTGTGAGGGAAATACAGTCGAACGGTGTATGTTGTGGTATCGAAACTCAGTGTGGAGGCAGAAGGGGCCGCGGAGCTCTCATTGATGACCTCCGATCATGGTTCGATCGACGCTGGTAGGCGCGACGGTGTTTTTTTTTGGTTGAGTTCGTGGGTCTGTTGGAGGTTATTGGAGACGTTGGAAAACTAAAGGATGCTAGCGAACGTGGTGTAGAGGAAGGCGCTCTCTCTGGCGGACGAAGAACAGTCTCCGGCGGTCGAAATCGTGGTGCGGTGGTGATTGTTTATGGTCAGGCGAGTTGATGTCGAGGGTAGCAACTGAACGTGAGAAGGAAGATGCAACAGTTGGCCCCGAATTTCTTTGAACAAGTGTAATTAGTTTTTGTAAGTGATTAGTCTAGTTTGAACTTATTAAAGGATTATTAAAACTCCTATATGCTAAATCACGTTTGGTGCAAGCATGCAGGGTATTGGTTACAAGGGAGCACAAAGACTATCGTGAACGACAGGAAACAAAAGGCCAAATTTTGTCTAATACAATAATTAGTTTCTAATTATAACTAGTTAGGGGATTATTGTAATTAAAAATTAATAATAATAATGGGATTTTTGGGAACATTATAGGAAATAGTTGAAAGCAATGGAACAGACGAAGAAGGAATATTGGATCGACTGGAAATATTCTGCCTTATCAGTGTAACTAGAGTTAACCTAATTTTAATTAAGATTTAAGTTATTAACTAAACAGTTAATATTTAAAATTATATATCTAATGCAGTGTGTTGATTTTTGGACAAAGGAAGATTGGTAACGTGCGCGAAGGGGGGTACAGAAGAAATATATCGGCCTATTAACATATTAATAATGTAATTAACTTATAACCATGATTTAGTGGCTAATTATATGATTAAGGATAGATTGGTTTATTTAAATTATATTAACTTGAAATATTAATAACAAACTCATATGTTATCAGAATGGGACAAACAAGGTATCGTTGAAATCACATTGACGAACATTACGGCTTGGAACAGAATTAGACGGAATTGGAATAAACTGGTTTTTAATTGAAATAAACACTCGTTTAATTTAATTAAAACCAACAGTTAAAATATTGGAATCAAATCAAAGTGAGTTAAACTCACTCAGTTCTTCCCACTTATATTTTATATAACTCGGGTATAATAATTATGTGTTATGGTTGCTATTGATTGACTGTGTGTTAATTATATTCATACGTTGATCGAAAAGATCATGAGATTAAACGTTTGTTTAATTTGAGTGAAACACCAAATCGTTATTTTAACGATTGGACCCAATTGAGGTAACTTACCTTGTTAATCACGTTTATATTTTAAACGTGTTTAATTTAATGATTTGGTTGAATTATTTTGTTTAATGTTAAATAAATTGGGTAATATTAAATGGTCGTTATTTACTGTTATTGAAATTATTAGATAAATTGAATGATATTATTTGAAATAACCTATTTGAGCATAGGGAAAAACAGGATTCAGGGTTCCAACTAGATTTCTCAAATATATTAAATGTTATTTATTTTCATATTACCATTATATGAACTGTTCTGATTGGATGATTGATTTGGTTGTTGACTGTTGACCTGAAATTTAACATTTTATTTTGTTTAAACCAATGGGTAATATTGGTTGAGTAATTGGCAGTATATGGCCTACAAATCAATCGTTTTATAAATACTGATTTACCGGCAGGTGAATCGATAGAAGTGAAGTTATAAATTTTGTTTATAACTGAAGAGAGATTTTAAACCTAATATTTTGAATGAAAGTTTAGTAAAAGGAAATAAATATTTATTATTTATTATTTAAATTAATAAGCGGGTATTAAATGATTTTATGAATCAAATTCTTATGTTAAGAAGATTTATAAGCAAATGACCAGAAATTAACCTAATGGTAAAGATTTAATTTTTTTAAGAAACAATTAAATGGAATTATTTAAATTAATTATATTATTAATTAATTTAAAGGAAGGATCAATTGAATTTGGTTACCAAGATAACTATGTTTTGAGTCGACTAAGTTAACCGTTTTTAACTGGAATTGATTAGCAAATTAGTTTGTTTTGAATTAATCTAATGAAATAGTTTAATGAATATATGTTTTAATTTTAAGAAAATTTTAAAAACGGAATTTACTATTTATTTTAGTTAATAAAGAAATTAACTACTTTTGCAGTAGTTAATGATTGAAGTAAATTATTATTTTAATTAATAATAATTTAAGAGATTACTTTTTAATTGGAATTCATTTAAAAAAAGTAATCGAATTGGAAATGGAATCTAATTGAATTGTGAAAGGAGTTTATGAATGGGTTCTATACTAAAACCCAAGTTTTTATAACGAAGTTATAAAAGGAATTTTAAGCGAGTACGATAGCTCAAATTAAATGGTTGCTTAATATTTGAATTAAGTAAAAGGAAATTGAGATAAAAAGAGTTTATATTAAACCTGAGTTTACAAATGGGATTTATAAAAGAAATGTGGAATTAAAGCGTTAATTCAAAATTAACGTTACTTAATAATGAAATGTAGTAAAATTGAGGAAATTGAAATAAGATTTACAAAGCGAGGAAATGGTTGAATGGATTAGAAAAAGGGATTGTTAAAAGTGGCTTTAGTAAAGGAGCTAGTAGTAAGATTTCATTATAAAATGAATTGTTTAAAGAATTATAAGTTAAAAGGAGATGTTTTAGTAGGCAATTACGTAATCAAAGACTTAAGTAATAACTGTTGTATTTGAAAAGGAGATTTACAGAAATAAGAAATGGATTATAAAACCATGGTGGAAGTAAAATAGTTAAATGATATTTGGTTTGATATTAGAATAAATATCAGTTTTTGAATTACAACTCATATCTATCTTAAGATAAGAACTTTGTTGATCAAGGTCTGAGAGGTAAATAAATACCCCAACTTGAACGACTTCAGGATTATTTGAAGATAATATTAGTTTGTAATGGGAAAGAGGTTAAGAATAATTTATTATTTCTATATATGGAATAATAACGCAATGTTAATCGCAAGATTTGAGAATATATATTGAGATTTCCAAAGTAACAGAAGATTTGAGAATATATAATGTAATTTCAATGTAACAGAAATGAGAAGATTTGAATATATATATATATATATAATATTTCCCAAATAAAGAAAGTTATAAAAGGGATTTATGTAAAATTGTAACGGTATTTTTGAGGTAAGGAAAATGAAAGGTGGAGTTTTGGAACAGATTTATTTCAAAAGAATAAGAGTTGGTTATTGTTTTTAAGTAATAAAACAAGAGAGATTTCGCAACGTTGTTTTACGAGCGATATGATGGATTGTTTTTCCCAATTTTAGATAATGAGTAATGAGGTAGAAATGTTTTGGAAATGATAGTAGAATTGAAAATTGAATATGATTATAGAATATTTTCCTAAAGTATGAAAATCAAATAGTTATGAAAATAATCTTATGTTAAAAATAAATAAGAAGTGAAATGCTATGTTGTAATATTGAAAAGATTTTTAAGTTTAATTAACATTCGTTAATTATTTTTAAATTAAAAGGCCAAGTAATGCCGAGTACTGAATCAGTGGACTCATTTTTATTCTCATGATTATTTATTTGATAGTTAAATAACCGACTATCAAATCTAACTTATACGATTATTGGTATGGAAAGACCGGGATCGAATTTATATTCAAAAACCATTCCGAATCAGCAAATACGTGAAAGATGTTGATTGAAGATGAAGCAATTGAAGACCGTTGATCTTCGTGGGCGGAAGGACTACTTGATGAGTTTCTCTGGGTAGCTCCTGGAGATATTTTGACAGTGATTCTGTCATGATTGGAATCTACGGATTGCAAGGACTACTCGCTACTGATCATTGGGGTGATACCTATATAGGATGTAGTAGGAGGGTGCCTTCGGTTCATCCTATTCCTGGATGACTTGTATGGACGAACTCTGATAGAGTATATCGTAAAAACCACGTACGTTGATTTTTACAGATATATCGAATCGGTGGCAAAGAGGGGCACTTCTTTTATACCTGGAGTATATTTGTGGACGTCATTTAGTGATTTGACAGATCTGACAATGTGGCATTCAAAGTGAATGGTGGCCAGATGTTGTAAAGGTATTTATGACCTCGAGCCTCATCAACCGGGAAATGGTAAAAATTGGGTAGGTCGCATGGGTATGTGGGTCGCTCCCATTAGGGTGTATTGTCACCATCTAGAGAATATTCATATTTTTTTCTTCTTCTCGCTTCTGTATCTCCCGGGAACGGTTATGTTGGATCCAACCGTAGGTGACAATTTATTCGGTACTCTCAAGCGAAATAAGCGGTCGGTCATATTTAGCCTGAGTTGCAAGATGTTCTTGTTGAACTTGGTGTATTCCTATCTAGAGATACACTTTTGAAAAGGTGGTTGCCCATACCTTGCCATGAAAATCGATTCTCCAATAAGTGCCCGCGGTTTTGATTGTATACTATGTATGTTGAGCGTGAGATGCAAGCGTTCTGCTAGATTATTATTTATTTGTATTTAGACATTATTATAATATTAGAAAGAATATTGTTTTCAAAAATGTTTTGGGTTATCATAAGGTAAAATCCTTCTGTATTTATGTGTGAATTTGGTCTTACGATTATCTTTTTCTTTCAAAAATATTTTGACTTTCAAATCTAGTTGTGTGATACATTTAAACTTGGTGTGTTTCTCTCACTCTGGTGAATGTTTCTCTCACTCTGGTTAACCAAACTGATCCGGCGTTTGTAATGCTCGGGTTAGACCGGGGCGTTTGTAATGCTCGGGTTAGACCGGGTTATACAAGTTTAGGTTTGGATGCTTCTAACTTCAGAACACGTGCTGGAGGAGTCCAGATGTATGATATATATGGTGTGTATTCCACTGTGTGTTGCATATGTGGACAAATTATTATAACTAACCAGAGGTGTTGATGTACTCTGATATTGTAAGTATTTTGAAAGCTCTCAGTAAAGATTTATTTCTATATTATATTTTGTTCCGCTGCGATGTGAGTCTCTGTGTTGTGTTGGTTCTTCTTCTTCTATTCTAATATTTCTTTCTTTCTTATCTCACCCTCTAATTTATTCTAATAACATTCATGTGTTTTCGGTGCTTGGAAGGTCGGCATGAGATACGGTAATTGTATTTATGTCGATTTTCGGGGTTGAAAATGCTTGGTTCATTACAGTGGTATCAAAGCTATTGGTTTAGTAATAACCTTGGCTCTGTGGCGTATCTCGATAGTGATAGGGCAAGTAATACCTTAGATAGAGTTGAGTGTATATATGAGAGAGCATATTTGTAAATTTTATATACAGGTGTTTTGTATTGTGTTGTTTGACTGGTTCAAGTGTTGAGAAGCATTGAACTGGCAATGGACATGATATTGTTTTGTAAAGAGGGTAAATGAAATAATTTTGCCTGAAATATATTTTTGTATAGAAAAGGAATGATTTTGAAATTAAATAGAATTAATTTAGAATTTGGAAATTTAATGAATAATAATTAAAAAGAAATCAATCGAATATTAACCGATTGATGTTCAAAAATGTTAGACCAACATGTAAATATTAATATTGAATGTAAATTCAATTGATTTAATTAAGTTGGTTATGCAATGGTTGTTGATTGATTCTTGATTGTTTGTTATATTAATCGAATAAAATTCATCTAAGGTTTAACATAGAAGTTGAATGAATTAGAGTTAAGAAAATGAATTCCAGAATTATAAATTGGAATGAAACCGCTTATGAATTAAAATTGCGTGATATAACCTTGTATTGTATAAACTAAATTGATAATTCATGTTTAATTCTTGGAAATTGTGAAGTTATGCTTGTTAATCAATGAAATTTTATTTGGAATTTCATGTATTTGTGACTTACATGTTGAATGAGTTAAGTACAGGTGCCAGAAGGCTTTGAGGTTGATTTTGGGTGAATAATTGCATATAAGTTGAGCATGTATGCTCAACAACGCTCGTTAAAGGTATGCCTACGTGAAAATATAATTTTTGGTTTTTGGTTTTTGTTTTCCGACCATGTGGGTCGATATATATATATATATATATATATATATATATATATATATATATATGTATGTATGTATGTATGTATGTATGTATGTATGTATGTAAATATATAAAATTTGTTCATGCGATATCGCAGAAGTCCCTCCGTACAAGAGAGACTCTGCTGAATTTTTCTGGGAATTTAATATGTTAGAAAAATTTTCGATATTTTTTTAATTTTTTATTTACGATACTGAATTGGTTTTTCGACTTAAAATAATTTGGATTTTGAAAATTAATGGGTTTGTAACATTTTTCCAACCTTAGTAATTTCGGGGATGAAACTCTATTAAGGGGGGAAGAATGTAATGTCCCGTATTTTCGGTAGTCAATATTTAATATATTTTATTATTTTAAATATTATATTTGGAATATTAATGGATTTTTAATATTGAATTCGTTTATTTAAAATGATGTTTGAATGTTAATTTTATATATAACTTAAATCGAGCTCGAAATGGTGCGGTACTTTGTAATATTGAGTCCTGAACTTTAATTGAATATAAATGATCCAATATAAGTCGGATTTCTGTGAAACAAGAAACGTTTGATCTTGTTGATTATAATTTTCATATGCAAGAGAAAAATCGAGATTTCATATTATAGATTGTTAGTTGTGTCCAAATCAAATTTTAAAATAGTCGCTATGGAAATCGTTATTTGAAATATAACGTTTATTAATTATTTTAATAAGGATTTCTATGTTATTTGGATATCGTATAACTCAGAATGTTGATATTGAGTTATATAATCCATATTGATTTATATTTGGAGATATATGATATTTCAATTTGGATATTTATGATAATAATAATTTATTATTATTTAATTAAATTATTTTGGATTTAATTAATATTTATGATATTTCAATTTTGTGGCAAACCGATGCCATACGTGACGACGGCAGCCGTAAACGCTCAATCAATTTCTATAGTGCGTAATTAAATTAAATTAAATTAATAGAGGGGTATTTGTGTATAACTTGAGCAGATGATCGAATTAAGCCATGAAACCAATTCGGTTGAGTTCGTATCGACGTTTAGATTCAAAATAGGTAGGTAGCTTGTTATTTTTGGACATCGAATATTTTGGTGTCCAAAATAGTGTTGTTTGGCATATAAAAATAGCGTACCGGGAAATGATCTATATATACACATGGGTCCATGGATCCATACATCTCGATTGGAAAAGAATCGATTGAAAAAGAAAGAATCGGAATTGATCGATATCTTTCTTGAAACAAACAAAAAGAAAGATGAAACATAAATCATGGATCAACTAAATCTTGTCTCGGAATACGACGAAATTAGTGTCGTTGGATTCGTATTACTTAATTATTAAAAGATTTCAATTTTCGTGTCATTCAGACTTACCGTTTGATCGTGGCAACGATTAACGTCTCTGTTTTTATTTAATCGTTTATATTATTTGATAGAGGTAACTTTAAAGGAATAAACGACTGGCCAAACAAACTCCGATTTTAATGAAACAAATTTCATTGGATCCGTAAGGAAAAAGACAAGTAGAATTTCAAAGTTTCAAGTTGATTGAATTTATTTTGTGATCATGTGAAATTTAAACGCGTGATTTTTATCTTGTGATTTATAAAGGACTTTTTACAAACGACCTAGGAATTTGATGAAACCTGTCCCCGTGTTCGGAATATATTTTTTATGCTAGGATTAGGAGTTTCACCTCGATTGGAGGTCGTACGTGGGCGTTTCAGCACGATACTTCACGATGAAGTTTCGGTAATAATATTTTAACATTTTTGGTTGTCTATAAATATACTCTAATAGTCAACAACCCTAATACTTTGTCAAACTAATTCACGCGGTCAACATTATCTGTAGCCGCCATCTTCATTTCTGAAACGAACGAATCCTCTTGTTCAGATCTTCCTCCTAATTTTCCTCCAAATATGTGAATAAAAATAAAAACTTCCCCACTACAAATATCAGCAGCTCATCAAGGTCGCCTGACCGGTCGAGATCATATCTGGTGAAGAGGATTAGTCAGATTTCAGCTCGAAGCGGAGTGCAGTTGTGAGTGAAATACAGTCGAATGGTGTATGCTGTGGTATCGAAACTCAGGGTGGAGGCAAAACGGCCCGCGATACTCTCATTGATGACCTCCGATCATCGTTCGATCGATGCTGGTAAGCGCAACAGTGTTTTTTTTCGGTTGAGTTCGTGGGTCTGCTGGAGGTTATTGGAGACGCTGGAAAACTCAAGGATGCTAGCGAAAGTGGTGTAGAGGCAGGCTCTCTCTCTCTGGCGGTCAAAGAACAATCTCCAACGGTCGAACTCATGGTGCGGTGGTGATTGTTTTTGGTCAGGTGAGTTGATGTCGAGGGTAGCAACTGAACGCGAGAAGGAAGATGCAACAATTAGCCCCGAATTTCTTTGAACAAGTATAATTATTTTTTGTAAGTGATTAGTCTAGTTTGAACTTAATTAAAGGATTATTAAAACTCCTATATGCTAAATCACGAATTGGTGCAAGCATGCTGGGTATTGGTTACAAGGGAGCACAAAGACTATCATGAACGACAGGAAACAAAAGGCAAAATTTTGTCTAATACAATAATTAGTTTCTAACTAGTTAGGGGATTATTATAATTAAAAATTAATAATAATAATGGGATTTTAGGGAGCATTGCAGGAAACAGTTGAAAGCAATGGGACAAATGAAGAAGGAATATTAGATCTACCGGAAATATTCTGCCTAATCAATGTAACTAGAGTTAACCTAATTTTAATTAAGATTTAAGTTATTAACTAAACCGTTAATATTTAAAATTATACATCTTATGTAGTGTGTTGTTTTTTCGACAAAGGAAGTCAGATTGGAAACGTGCGTGAAGAGGGTACAGAAGAAATATATCGGTCTATAAATGTATTTATAATGTAATTAACTTATAACCATGATTTAGTGGCAAATTATATGATTAAGGATAGATTGGTTTATTTAAATTATATTAATTTGAAATATAAATAACAAATTCATATGTTATCAGAATGGGACAAATAAGGTATCATTGAAATCGCATTGACGAACATTACGGCTTGGAATAGAATTGGACGGAATTGGAATCAACTAGATTTTAACTGAATTAAACACTCATTTAATTTAATTAAAACCAATAGTTAAAAAATTGGAATCAAATCAAGGTGAGTTAAACTCACTCAGTTCTTCCCACTTATATTTTATATTAGTCGGGTTTTATAATTGTGTGTTATCGTTGCTATTGATTGAGTGTGCTAATTATATTCATATGTTGATTGAACTGATCATGAGATTAAACGTTTGTTTAATTTCAGTGAAACATCAAATCGATATTTTAACGATTGGACCCAATTGAGGTAACTTACCTTGTTGACCATGTTTATATTTTAAACGTGTTTAATTTAATGAATTGGTTGAATTGTTTTGTTTAATGTTAAATAAATTGGGTGATATTAAACGGTCGTTATTTACGGTTACTGAAATTACCAGATAAATTGAATGATATTATTTGAGATAAACTATTTGGATGCAGGAAAAAACAGGTTGGAGTGATCTAACAGGATTCCTTAAATATATTAAATGTTATTTATTTTCATATTATCATTATATGAACTGTTCTGATTGGATGATTGATTTGGTTGTTGAATGTTGACCTAAAATTCAACATTTTGTTTTGTTTAAACCAATGGGTAATATTGGTTGAGTAATTGGCAGTATATGGCCTACAAATCAATCGTTTTATAAATATTGATTTACCGGCAGGTGAATCGATAGAAGTGAAGTTATAAATTTTGTTTATAACTGAAGAGAAATTTTAAACCTAATATTTTGAATGAAAGTTTAGTAAAAGAAAATAAATATTTATTATTTATTATTTAAATTTAAAAGCGAGTATTAAATGATTTTATGAATCAAATTCTTATGTTAAGAAGATTTATAAGCAAATGGCCAGAAATTAACCTAATGGTTAAGATTTAATTGTTTTTAAGAAACAATTAAATGGAATTATTTAAATTAATTATATTATTAATTAATTTAAAGTAAGGATCAATTGAATTTGGTTACCAAGATAACTATTTTTTGAGTCGACTAAGTTAGCCGTTTTTAACTAGAATTGATTAGCAAATTAGTTTGTTTTGAATTAATCTAATGATATAGTTAAACTAATATTTGTTTTAATTTTAATAAAATTTTAAAAAGGGAATTTACTATTTATTTTACTTAATAAAGAAATTAACTACTTCTGCAGTAGTTAATGATTGAAGTAAGTTATTATTTTAATTAATAATAATTTAAGAGATTACTTTTTAATTGGAATTCATTTAAAAAAAGTAATCGAGGTGGAAATGGAATCTAATTGAATTGTGAAAGGAGTTTATGAACGGGTTCTATACTAAAATCCGAGTTTTTATAACAAAGTTATAAAAGGAATTTTAAGCGAGTACGATAGCTCAAATTAAATGGTTACTTATTACTTAATATTTAAATTAAGTAAAAGGAAATTGAGATAAAAAGATTTTATATTAAACCTGAGTTTATAAACGGGATTTATAATAGAAACGTGGAATTAAAGCGTTAATTCAAAATTAACGTTACTTAATAATGAAACGAAGTAAAATTGAGGAAATTGAAATAAGATTTTCCAAGCGAGGAAATGGTTGAATGGATTAGAAAAAGGGATTGTTAAAAGTGGATTTGGTAAAGGATCTAGTAATAAGATTTGGTTATAAAATGAATTGTTTAAAGAAGTATAAGTTAAAAGGAAATGTTTTAGTAGGCAAATACGTAATCAAAGACTTAAGTAATAATATTTGTATTTGAAAAGGAGATTTTTAGAAATAAGAAATGGATTATAAAACCATGGTGGAAGTAAAATAGTTGAATGAGATTTGGTTTGATATTAGAATAAATATCGGTTTTTGAATTACAACTCATATAGATAAGAACGTTGTTGATCAAGGTCTAAGAGGTAAATAAATATCCCAACTTGAATGACTTCAGGATTACCTGAGGATAATATTAGTTTGTAATGAGGAAGAGGTTAAGAATAATTTATTATTTCTATATATGAAATAATAACGCAATGTTCATCGCAAGATTAGAGAAAATATATTGAGATTTCCAAAGTAAAGGAAATAAAAAGGATTTGAGAATATATAATGTAATTTCCAAGGTAACGGAAATGAGAAGACTCGAATATATATATATAATAATATTTCCCGAGTAAGAAAGTTATAAAAGGGATTTATGTAAACTTGTAACCGTATTTTCGAGGTAAAGAAAATGAAAGGTAGAGTTTTGGAATAGATTTATTCCAAAAGAATAAGAGTTAGTTATTATTTTCAAGTAGTAAAACAAGAGAGATTTCGTAACGTTGTTTTACGAGCGATATGATGGATTGTTTTTCCCAATTTTAGATATTGAGTAATGAGGTAGAAATGTATTGGAAATGATAGTAGAATAGAAAATTGAATATGATTATAGAATATTTTCCTAAAGTATTAAAATAAAATAGTTTTGAAAATAATCTTATGTTAAATAAGAAGTGAAATGCTATGTTGTAATATTGAAAAGATTTTTAAGTTTAATTAACATTCGTTAATTATTTTTAAATTAAAAGGCCAAGTAATGCCGAGTACTGAATCAGTGGACTCATTTTTATTCTCATGATTATTTATTTGATTATTAAATAACCGACTATCAAATCTAACCTATACGATTGTTGGTGCGGATAGACCAGGATCGAATTTATATTCGAAAACCATTCCGAACCAGTAAATACGTGAAAGATGTTGATTGAAGACGGAGCAATTGAAGACCGTTGATCTTCATGAGCGGAAGGACTACTTGATGAATTTCTCTGGGTATCTCCAGGAGATATTTTGACAGTGATTCTATCATGATTGGAATCTACAGATTGTAAGGACTACTCGCTAGTAATCCTTGGGGTGATACCTATATAGGATGTAGAAGAAGGGTGTCTTCGGTTCATCCTATTCCTAGATGACTTGTATGGGCGAATGTCTGACAGAGTATTTACTAAAAACCACGTACGTTGATTTTTACAAATATACCGAGTCAGTGGCCAAGAGGGGCACTTCTTTTATACCCAAAGTATATTTGTGGACGTCAATTAGTGATTTGACAGATCTGACAATGTGGCGTTCAAAGTGAGTGGTGGCCAAATGTTGTAAAGGTATTTATGACCTCGAGCCTCATCAACCAGGGAACGGTAAAAATCGGGTAGGTCGTATGGCTACCTGGGTCGCTCCCATTAGGGTGTATTGTCACTATCTAGAGAATAGTCATATTTGTCCTTCTTTTCACTTCTGTATCTCCCGGGAACAGTTATGTTGGATCCAACCGTAGGTGATAATATATTCTGTGCTCTCAAGCGAAATGAGGGGCCAGTCATGTTTAGCCCGAGTTGCAATATGTACTTGTTGAACTCGGTGTATTTCTCTCTAGAAATACAATGTCGGAAAGGTGGTTGCCCATACCTTGCCATGGAAATCCATTCTCCAATTAGTTCCCGCGGTTTTGATTGTATACTATGTATGTAGAGCGTGAGATGCAAGCGTTCTGCTAGATTGTTATTTATTTGTATTTATACATTATTATAATATCATAAGGAATATTGTTTTCAAAAATGTTTTGGGTTATCGTAAGGTAAAAACCGTCCGTATTTATGTGTGATTTGGTCTTACAAATATCCTTTTCTTTAAAAAAGATTTTGACTTTAAAATCAAGTTGTGTGATACATTAAAACTTAGTGTGTTTCTCTCACTCTGGTTCACCAAACTGATCCGGCGTTTGTAATGCTTGGGTTAGACCGGGTTTTACATGTTTAGATTTGGATGCTTCTAACTTCAGAACACGTGCTGGAGGAGTCCATATGTATGATATATATATATATATATATATATATATATATATATGTATGTATGGTGTGTATTCTGTTGTGTGTTGTATATGAGGACAAATTATTGTAACTGTCCTGAGGTGTTGATGTACTCTGATATTGTAAGTATTTTGAAAGCTCTCAGTAAAGATTTATTTCTATATTATATTTTGTTCCGCTGCGATGTGAGACTCTGTGTTGTGTTGGTTCTTCTTCTTCTTCTTCTATTCTAATATTTCTTTCTTTCTTATCTTACCCTCTAATTTCTTCTAATAACGTTCCTGTGTTTTCGGTGCTTGGAAGGTCGGCATGAGATACGGTAATTGTATTTATGTCGATTTTCGGGGTCGAAAAGCCTTGGTTCGTTACAGAAATAATACTTGTTTAGGCTAAATTTTACATTTTGTAGATTTTATATTGATTTATATGCCTAGGGGGTTTAGTTTCACGATAACATCATATTGTAAAACCCTCAAATCTCCTATTTTGTATATATCGCAAGTTGTCAATCAACATATTTGGGTTTGTGAATTGTTTGGGTTATGTATGAAGAATAGTTTGGTGATTTTACTTTTGTTTATTGGATTTACCTCTTTTCATTTAAAAAGTGTTTGCGATGTACAAAGATTAAGATTTGGTTTGGTTTTATTATTTGAATAGGTTTAGATTTCCATTCTAAAATGGATAATTTGAACGTATTCGGATTTGAAATAATCAAATGTTTATGTTTTCATGTGCAACATATAAAAATGATAAATTTGATTTAAATAAAGGATTAGGTATATATGCTCATATATATATATATATATATAAGTTTGAAAATTGGTTCACGTTATTAGCAACTGAAAAAAAAAAACATACAAGAAAGTGGTTAGCATACTAACCTTTACACAAAATAAAGGACTGAAATTACAAGTAAACTTTAACCTAAACAAACTTAAGTTGACCCATGATAAGGTCACCAACACGCTTGCATGCAAACCGCACATCTCATGAGCTCAAAACTCCTTTAGATCATCATCCAGTCGTCTTTTATACAAGATATCATCCTATTTAACACTGATTTACCTCACATTAGAAGTCAGCTGCATTTTTTTCAAATCACAAACAGATCAATCTGCTTTTCGCACCATTTTATCCAAACTGTCTAACAAAAAGAAATCTGCAGACTGATCAGCTATAACCTCTATAAGACAACATAAAATATATTCATATATTTATGTGCATATATGTATATATGTTAAATATGTATGTATGTATGTAATCAACACCTTGTTCCTCCATTACCTAAATTATTCTAACAAGCCTAGGATACAAGTTTGGATAGTTATGTCGTTATTTTTCCATTTATTGCTATTATTAATTATGCCTTGAATTTAGTAGTTTGATATGGGATTTAGGCTTGTATACATTTGAAGTGAACAAGATTGACCATTTACACTGTTAAAACGTTTCTTCATTTGAACGGAAATTAGCGTTTATAGTACGTATTAAATATTATATGTATATTGCGTAATCAATGTAATACTGAGGGAATAAATACATTAGAATAAGGTTAGAAATTTAAAATGTCCCCATATGAATTGTTTCTTGTGTGTATGTATAAAATGGCTTATATATATGTATTAAATAATGACAGATGGGCACGAGGTTAGTCGTCATTTGTGGTAGAAGCCTGCCCGGAACCAACCGGCAAATCCAGCAACCACAACTGAGTTTGGCTAATGTGTAAGGTCTGGGTGTCATGGGCCATTTAACTTAGTACATTATGACACGAGGTAGACCCTCTTGTAGTAGAAACCTACCCGGAACCGCCTGGCATATCCAGCATCTACAAGTGTATGGTTTAATGTGAGAGGTTTAGTGTATATATATATACCTATTATGTATGTAAATAGGTAGGCTTACTACCGCCTTGAGAAGGTTTTAAGTAGCTGACTTTATTCTTATCTTGTTTGGATCTTAGGTGGTTAGGAGTAAGACTTCCTGAAGGTTTATTCCTTGAATTTGGAGCAAAGTCATGGGACCCTCTCTTATTAGATTTAAAGTGGTCTATTGGTCCTTTTTCTCTAAAAAGTGGTTTAGTCATGGCGATAACGATGTCGCGTAGTTTACCGGAATGTTTACTTCCTCTAAGAGCATTGTGAGGGTCAACCTAGGGACATGCTTGGTATACATGGGATGTAGCATGCTATTTAATTAACCAACCGTCTAAGGGAAGTCTTATGCGACATAGGTCTACTACCGTAATATCAGTTAAGTAGTATCATGAGGCATACGCCGGAGGGGCCTTAAATGGCTATATGCGAGCCAACCATAAACTGGAATTAAGAGGCGAGGTACTACTTCTCGTATTACTTGCGAGAATATATATATCTATAGGGACATTGACGTGTTAGGATAGGGTCTTAAGTGGCTAGGATCCGCCTTATGGTCATAAGTGATCATAAGAATCCACCCTTAACAAATATACTAGAATGGGCCTTAAGTGACCGAAAATGTCCAGCTCATTAGTCTTAAACGATTGTTGATCCACCCTAAATGCATTAATGAAGGTCTTAAGCGATTGACTCGAATATCCACCTCATTAATTAAATTATTCCCTTGTATGTGTGTACCAGTGTGTTTTGTAGACATACTTTGACATATATAACCTGCCAAATCTAGAGTATAGTCTTTAAACACATATTATTTTCAGTCATTAGAACTTTATGTTATGACCCCTCCCACTCATTAACATATCCAACAGGTTAGTAGGTGAGGTGGCGAGTTGATGGACGAGACGATGATGGAGCCTGAAGAAGGCAATGAGACTATTATATTGCTATTAGCTATTATTGATCTTTTATTGTCGATAACTCTGGATAATGAATAATGATGATGTACCATTATAAACAAATATATTTGGAATTTTGTATTTGGATCAGTGGCTTTTAAATAACTTGTGCATCTTATTTTATTATTATACTTTTTCCTTCTGCCATGTTAGATTCTATTACGTTATATTATCCTGTCATTCGATGCAAATACTACAAGAAAATATTTAATTAATAGCAATAGAGGATAACATGATAACTTGACTTGCTATAGTTAGATGGGCCAATGTCTATTTAGAGAAAAAATATATAGCTTGCTTGATCGCCTTCTTTTTGACCTAATGCAAGGTTGACCGTGGAAAAATTTTCATTTCCCACCTTCGCAAACGTTATTTGTTTTTCTCCTTTCCAAACACTAATTATTTTTTTCCTTTCCCAATTCCAAAAACCATCGTGTATCTCCTCTACACTTCGAATCCTCTTCCCTATGAATCTCCTCTCCTTTGCACTCTAATTCCTTTCCCTGACTCAAAGTGGGTCGTGACATAACATCTTCGAATCGTGATTCCTCCATAAGTTGTGAAACGATCGACATCTGACTCAAACTGGATCTTGACAAAGCATATCCTAAACGTCGCGATTTCTCCGCAAGCTGAAACGCTCTTCGAAGCCATGAAATGCAAAGCCCTGAATTTGGTATATTTTCCTTTTGTTTAACTAACCGTGAAACGTTAAAGCATGAATTTAAGTTAATGCTTAAAGTTAATGCACGAAGCTATGAATTGAAGTTAATGCACGAAGTCGTGAAACGTCAATGCTTGAATTTAAGTTTCCACTAACAATTTAATTCTGATTTACCGATTCTGAACTTTCTGCTACCTTGTAATTCTGAGTTATTGATTCTGAAGTTACTAATTCTGAGTTTTCACTAGCTGTTTAATTTTCATTCCACCCAGTTTTAGGCATTTTGTAGTAAGTTTTAGCTTTATTCAGCCTTCCATATTTCAGCCTCTAAATAGTATTTTGATATTGAATTAGTTTGATAAGGCTAAAGGTATGACTATGGATGAACCTGGGTTTGAAACTTCTTTAGAATAATATGTTAACAGTGTAATGGTTTTGGATGATTATACTAAAGCATTAGTTGTGCCTAATGATTGTTGTTAAGCGTTAGGGGTGCCTTTGTCCCGATTTAATGTTTCTTTTGACAGGATGTTTTCAGAGAATTCTTTGGTATTAAATGATTCTCGGATGTCATCTCCTCTTTTTGTTTGAGGGAATATGTTGACAAGGTAGACAGTATGAGTGATATTGTTTATGGCTTCCATGAGTCTAGTAGCTCTAAAGCTTTATGTTATTCTAACCCTAAACCTGATCATACGGTATTGAGTAGCAAAGATCAGTATCATCACCCTTATTGAGATTGAATGGTGTTTCTTGCAACTCCAAAACAGTAAAGAGCGGAGCATCTTCTAGTTTTATTACAAAACATTTTAAGCAGCTTCCGTAACCCTTCTCAAAAGACAAACAATACTAATAACATTTGTTTCTATGTATTTCGTACGGACATTTATTTATTTGTCTTTTTATTTTGTTTTAAACTCATATACCATACTTAATGAATACTTGTATTCAATTAGATAAATACAGTTATTTTCTTACCTTGTCGACCTCATAAATTTTTGTTGCCTTCATCTTCACTAGCGAAACAACAATAAAACCTAAAAACATAAAAAGTATCCTAACCAAGCATCCAAGACTCATCATTTGTCCAAATACTGCTAATAATGCATATCTTAAACGTCTCAACGGGAGCAAAAATACAAACCATCATGACTAATACACCATGTTATATACCCAAGACACGGAATACCTATAGCTCCATGCAGAATAAGAGTGCTAAGAGCATCTCCAACATTAAGGCTTTTATCAATAGCAGGAGGGACAACATAACCAATTAATTTTCTCATAATACATGTTGAGAAAGGAGCAAGAAAACTACTTGAACTATAACTCGCAAGAAAACAAAGCATTTGTATAAAAAAATAGGTTGTTAAGTAACCTAAGGTGATATGTATTGTTTCTTGTTCGAATATATTAGGCTCGTTAAGACACTTATGGCTATTGCAAACCAAATGCATTGACATGCATGCTAACTTTAAAATGCTGTAGTTTCTCCATACACACACACCACCTTTTCTTGCCTTCTAGTCACCGAAACAATGTCAGTAACAGTTGGTGCAAGGTTTGATATTGTAAAAGCCAGTGTTGGAGAAGTCATTATTGCATCCTCGAAATTAAAGAATTGGAACTCTCCCAAGAAAAGGATTTTTATGTAGAAATTTAGGTGTACGGTAATTGATTTTGATGTTCTTTTTCTATTGTGACCACTGGTAAAATGAAGATGATGGTAGCCTTCGTAAATGACAGTGGAAAGAGAGTGCACACCCAAAGATACAACTTTCCAAATAAAATTATGCAGGCGGAGAGTAGAATTTGATTTTTGTTACGCAGAAGACGAGTAGGATGTCAGTGAAGAATCTGAGTTTTGAATACGCCTTCACCTCTCCTTTTTTTTTGCCTCAATTTGTGTTGTACGATGCATTTTGTATATATAGGCAAAAAATTACCCAATCTCATTTCAGATTTAATTTATTTGTTGGATAAATTAATTAATTTAATAGAACTAATGACTGATCATAAACCATGACAACGTATAATTATTTATGCACAATTGAATTAATGACAAATATGTTGAGAACTAACAATGTTGAGACAAGTCCCACATCGGCGAATTTATAAAATAAATTCTATATAAATATTAAGAGTCCACCCTTCACATTGCTAATTGGTTTTGTAATAATTTGGGGTTCTCTAACATGGCATCAAAGCAGGTTTAATTCATGTGCACATAACTATCGCACTTGTCCATGTCACCCAATAAGATTCACGTGTTAGGCTCAGGATATGCCACACATGTGGCGACGTGTTGAGACAGGTCCCCTATCGAGAAATTTATAAAATAAATTCTGTATAGACATTAAGAGTCCACCCTTCACATTGCCAATTAGTTTTGTGATAATTTGGGGTTTGTTAACATGGTATCAGAGCAAGGTTTAATTCGTGTGCACATAACTGACACAATTGTCCACGTCGTCCAATAAAGATCCATGTGTTAGGCTCAGGATATGCCACACGTGTGGGGGCATGTTGAGAAAAGTCCCACACCGAAGAATTTATAAAATAAATTCTGCATAAATATTAAGAGTCCACACTTCACATTGCCAATTGATTTTGTGATAATTTGGGGTTCTCTAACATGGTATCAGAGCTAGGTTTAATTCGTGTGCACATAACTGCCACACTTTCCCACGTCACCCAATAAGATCCACGTGTTAGCTCAGGATACGCCACACACGTGTGGAGGTGTGTTGAGACAAGTCCCACATCGGGGAATTCATAAAATAAATTATGTATAAATATTAAGAGTCCATCCTTCACATAGCCAATTGGTTTTGTGATAATTTAGGGCTCTCTAACAAACAATATACTTATTTATGAACTTTGATTAGGCATGGTTAAGTGAATTGATAATCTACCTGTAAGTTAACTATAACTGTGATTATGTTAACTTTAACCTGCAATAGTTTGCCCCATACACACAATTTCTAGCCTTCCAGCTACTAAAATGATGACGGTACTAGTAGGAACAAGGTTTAATATTGTAGAAGCCAATGATTGAGAAGCCATTTTTATTCCCATAAATTGAAAAGTTGTAATAAGACATTTAAAAATCCAATAAAAAGATTTTGTGTAGAAATTTAGGTGTGAGGTAATCAATTTCAATGTTGTTTTTTTTCAATGGGGCCAATAGCTAGATGAAAATGGTGGTTGACAAGCGATTGTAGATGACTACGGAAAGATAATGAAAATCAATTTTCGTCCAAAAGCAAAAAAAGAATTGGCTTTTTTTAAATCGAATCATTTTTTGAGAAAAAATTCGTGCAACATATGAAGAACCAATTGAAGATTGAAGACCAAAAGCGATGAAAAGGCAGAAGAAATCAAATAAAATATCAAATCAAAATCTACGACCATTTAAGTGTTTTTCGATGGAGAAAATTAATCATTTAATTCGAAAGCTTAGAAAATACAACAATCAATAACATCGTTACAAGTTCAAACGAAAATCAAATTGCTTTTGCTCTTGATGTTTTCCTCAAATGTTTATATCTTGTTTTCGCAGTAAGTTTGCCTTCCTTGTCTTAGCGCCGCATACACGTCCCAGAACAATAGTCGTTTTTCCCTCTCTCTTCTTGTCGAGAACTATGAAATGGCAATTTAAGGCTCGAAAATGTGAACAAGAACATTACGAGGAAGGCCATGGGCTCGGTTGAAAGTTTGAAACATGAAAGTGATATGATTAAGTTTTATAATTTATTATTGAGGGATGAAAGACAGAAGACAATTGGGTTAGGCTGCTTAATATTTAATAATATAGTTAAGGTAGTTTGTTTAATTTAGTTTGGACTGTCAAATAGTCATGGCAATTAAATCGTTATAATAATTATTCACTTTCTGATATATTACATAATTCATAGACATGCTGTGTAAAACCAAACATACACTTCGTAGGTCATTTGGAATTATTGTAACAACCCAGATTTTTGAACCAAATAAATTTGAATATTGCATATGATTTTAAATTGAATTTTGAATTTGTTTTGTATAATAAAATAGCTTGTTTAAAACTATAGGATATGACTGTAAAATATACTGATAAAAATACATCAATGTTTATCGCAATAAGTTGTCCAAACACATATAAACTAAAACATAGCATTTTCAACAGCAAATGCTATAAGGTACATAAGGCATGGACATATGTTTTAACACATGTCATCATGCATGGCTACGTGTCTTGGGGTAGGACAAGTGTCCACACACCAAAAGACTAAAGTACCCCTCTCCCATCCTATATAAACTATCTGCTTCTCCTTACACTTCCATTTGTACAACATTCCTCCATTTGTCTAATTCCTTACCTCCCTCTTCTCTTCAAGTTTCGGCCATGGCCTCCCCTTTCTCTTCTCCTTAGTTCGGCCAAGCACCTCCACCCTTCCCTTCCTCCTCTTCTCTTCCATTCAGCCGCCCTAAACCCGCCACCTCCATCTCCACCAACTCGGCCTCCACCTCCCCAAGCCCAGTACCCCACGTCCTAGCCTCTCCAACCACCTCCACCCACTCCACACCTGATCTCCTCTAACACTACACACCTCCACCACACTACAAAAAATGGCCTTTAACTGCGTTCATTCCCAGCATTACATCTTAGTTGCTATTGAAACATCGTTCCAGCTGAATTTATTATACCTAAAACGTCGTGCTGTCTCTCTCTCTATCACTTTCCCTAGGAACTTAGTATTTCCTTTGGCTAATTTTCATCTCCCTCCTCCTCTAGTTTATTGCCGCTTCAATTCCTTTCTCGTCCGCCCATGTTCTTCACCTTCTCGTTTCTTGTTACCCTCATACTTAGATATAAATTATGTCCGAATTCCATCGAGTATGTGCTTCAACTAATTGAGGCTTAATTCATCTCGATTAGGTTTCTATTATGCACTAATTCTCCCAACTTGTTTCAGATTATTTGACTCATACGTGGATTTTTTAGGGTCGATTCATACTTCAGTCTCAAGTACAGTAAGTTGCTTATCATTTTCATTTTTACATTTTTATTCCATTTTCTAGTTTGGATTCTAAAATTTTTAGGGTTCATTCAAACATAAATCTGATTTAGAAGCAGTTCAGATTCAGACTTGATTTTTAGTGTAGTTCGATTTTCATTGTCGAGGTAGGTCAGCTGTCTTATTAACGTTTTTTTTTATCCAATTGAATTTTATTTCCGGGCAAGGCATATTGCTGCAGATGGAAATTGGTATTGATTCTTCAAAGATTGCCTTTGATCCTGCATATCTTGAGTACAGTTAATTTTCTAATCTTCTGACCCCTTGCAAAAGTAAAATGCAGTTAAGAAATATCGTTTGTGGTGACAAAAAATAATGTATAATTTTGTCTTGTAAGTATTTATCTCGGTCTACTTTCAAATCTATTATGTATAGTTAACTCGAGTCGAACTCAGTTCTCAACGCTGAGTTAAACTTAGTGGCAACCCTGTGTTTAACTCGGCTACAGCTTCGAGTTGAACCCAACTTAGAAAACTATGCTACATAGTAAATTATATTCGGTTTAATGTGGTATCAAGTGTTGTCAGGGAAGAGCTTTGCAATAGTAAAGTTTGAGGTATGTAAATTTAATTATATAGGTTTTCTTTGTGCAAATGACCATTACTATAATATGTTGTGTATTGGTTTTTGCACTGCATCATGATTGTCCACTTATATGGCAAATGTTCTGCAGTTCCAATATGTTCATGACTGAAACTCAATTTTTTTAAGGCTGAGCCTGAGCTTTGATATTCTATGCATGTGCAGCTAAAATAGAGTTAAGATTTGTTATTGTGATGGTGTGTCATTCAGTGGTGAAGGCTACGATCAGGTCAGTTCCCAAATTCATGTCATCTATCAAAACATTGTTACATTTTGTGTATCCTACCTCGATTTAGTTATTGCAAAGGATTATTTTGCTTCATTTTGAAAAATAAACATACGCATCATATACTATACATCTATTCTTACCAAGTGTATTACCTTCTAAAATCCTGTAGTTTGAACGATAAAGATTACTAAATTAAGATAACATTATAACATTATGCAGGCTGTTGACTTATATTTAGAAGGGCAACATATCTGGCTGGAAACCATGGACGAGCTACTGCCAAAAGGAATGAGTGATGCTGAGAAAGTAATTTAATTTAATATAATCATGTAATTTGTTTATCAAATAATCGTATGATAATTTCTTATCATCCTGTCCTTGCCACTGACAAAGCATCATGCTTCTATTTCCTCTATGAATTATGAACTCTCCAAAATAATGGTATTTGTTTAGTTTAGTTTTTTCTTCTTATATGTTTTATTACCACAAAATGGTTTTGTTACCTCGAGCTTCTTTCTATTATGGAACTTGAGAACATTTTGGAGCAAGTACTACACATCGTCTATATTAGTTATAAGATCACTACCGTCATAACTTAAAAAGATTGGAAAAATTCTTGGTATGTTTGATAAAGTGTATACCGGTGGAGTGTATTGTACATATTTTTTATAGTTCACATTTTTTCATGTAATGGTATTTAGCCAATACTTTTTCTCTGAATGCTACAAAAATAAAGATACTATTGTGTTAAACTACTTATAAAACTATGAATTTAACATGAATAATAAAATTAAAATAATATGATTTTTCCTTTTAAGGTAAATGTTGTAAATAAAACATGGTTATAAGATACATACTCTAAGCCAAACGAACCATGTTTTTCGTGGATGTTGGTTAAGGATAACGTTTCAAAACTAATCAATAGTTGATGCGTTGAAGCAACAGTTAGTTTCTAGCATTGTCCATTAAATATAAGTATACACATAATTTGAGAGAACATGTATGGTACCTTCATTTGAGGAAAAGGTGTTTTGAACACAATTACATTGAATACCTGCAACTACATTGTATCATATAGTAGTCGATCCCAGGAAAATGGCAAACCATATTCAGAAACTTGGATACGTCTCCTTGGTTTTACACACAAACATATAAAGTATAAACAACTCAGATGTAAAAGTAAAGTATCTTTCTTTTATTTATTATTGATTATGAATATTTGCAACTTGCAAATTGCAAATTGTTGTATATTGGATTTTCTGTTTGTGTTTATAATGTATATCCATTTGATTTGTACCATTCCATGTATAAAGCTATACACAGTTCAAGGATGTGTTCGCATTTTCAAGTGCTTGAAATCCTTTTTTATAAGCGAATGATTTTCTTTTGGTTTGGTAAACTTTGGTATGTAATCTAGATATATCCAAACATGATGTACGAATATTTTGCAAATTTGAATGTTTATTATAATGTGTTGAATTATCATCATTTGTTTGCATGGTTATCGTTTGAATATGTTCTTATATATTTAGATTTCTATGATATTATTGTATGATATTATTTTATTGTTTAATAACATTGGATAATAATGAATATCGTGGGGGAAATGCAGAGAAAACAATGTAATATATGTACAACATTAAAAAATACTAAGGAAAAAGAAATGAAGAGGTATACACAGCGTCTATAAAACGCTAACAATAGTCAATGTCAATGTATACACAACATTTGTACAATGCTGAGAAATTTATCAACAATGTTTCAGTGTGTACTTTGAAAATTAAGAAATATATTTTACAACGTCGAAAATCCGTTGTGAATGTAAGAAATAACAACAAACTTTAAATGCTAAAAACACTAGTGTTTTAACAACGGTTTTACAAGTGTCGTTAAAAATTCAGGAACTATTACCACATGTCATTATACGACGTTCTTAATTCCGCCATTAAAGCCTTTTACAGCGTTTTTGCGCCGCCGTTAAAAGTGATTTTACTTGTAGTGGGCCACCTATACCCGTGCGTCACCCACCTCCAACCATTCTACCCACCTTCACAAGCCACAACCATCAACTTCCACATGATGTAACTCCTCTAAAACAAATCCAAATTATGTATTTCTTTTTTTCAGATCATGTATTTTTCCAGTGGCTACAACTTTCACGTTGAGCACTTTTTCTAGTTTTGAGCCTAGCTAGTCCAAAAATCCAGATCTTTAAGACCATATTTTTTGGCTTCATTTTATTAAACCGGAGAATGCCTCCACTGTTTCAACCATAACTCACTCAAAACTAAACCAAATTAGGCGATTCTTTATTTTAAACCATAAAGAAAAGAAATTCCTACAACTTTATAGTTGGCCACTTTTCCAAATGTAGAGAGTAGCTAATCCGAAAACCCGAAGGAAATTGGTCTATTTTCGAAGTCAGAAAACGTAGCGAAACTAAAGGTTGGTGGAGTGGAACTGTAACGACCCTCCCTCTCGGTCAGTCCAAATCGATCGTTAAACCGACTTAAATCGAACCAAAAAGGCGGATACGCTAACTTTGGGTGCACAACACATCAGAACAAACAACAGAAGACTTTTATAAACATCATAATAATGTTACATCAGAGTACAGAATATCAGAGTATCGAAAATAATATACAACGGAAAATAAATTTACAATAAATGTAATACAATGCAGCAAAAACAAAGAAACTAACACAGCGGAAGACTATCAATGCTCTGGACACAGCTTTGAGTTTCGATCCAGAATCATGCTAAATGAAATAATCTGCAAAACCAAAACTACTGACTGCCCGTGTGGAAAATATGGGCCCCTAGAGTTTAGGTAGAAACAATAAACTCCAAGTCAGGCATGCGACTGGGGTGAGAACTCAAAACAATTATTAAACTTTACTTTAAAATAAGGTAAATCACGAGACCACGCCGTATGTTACGGAACGGGTTCACCCCCACGAATACCAGTGCATAAACAACAACTAATAATAGTCATATGGATCTACTATGCATCATACAACATGCAATTTCTCAATCTACCTATTTAGGCTTAATCCCAAACTTAGATTTTTTCAAATCCAGTTCACTTTACAGAAATTATTTCTTTGGACTTTATTCCCGATTTCTTATTTCAAATCATTTTGAAATACTTATCTAGCTTTTATATCAAAGTAGATTTCACTTCGGGATCTCAAACCAAAATCTTTGGAAATATGAATTCCAAAACATAACAATGCATACAAACAAGTATGCAACCAAATATCGAGCTCCCCGTCGACAAGGAAAAGGGTACGTACCTTACCAACTCGATATATATATGTGTACCTCCCACTATGGAGCAGGCTACACTGACCACTCACCAATTAAGGCCCTGGGTCTCTCTCACCTATACTTTTAGTCCTCAGGGTTACTTGAATCTTTAGCAACATACTAAACCATTTCATATCCCGAAGTAGGGAAAATCATTTCACAACATAATAATCACAAGTACTTTCCAAAATATAGTACTTTACATTAGCAATTCACACATATGATCAGTCATTATTAATCACATAACCTTTGAGCTCGTATGCCTCAAAAAAGGGTGTTAAGCAAGAGAATAAATTCCCCTCCACCAAACAGATATATCATCAATAGCAACTAATTGGTTATGTGATGAACTATAATGTCATAATACATTTCGAAATCATTTTGACAATATCGGGTTTAGGCCTCGTAATCCTTTCTGTTTTATAAAACATTTTTATAAAACATTCCCTGTCCAAAATCGGGAATACATTTCTTTTCACTTAAGAAAAATTTCATTTCAAAATCGTTCATTAGATTTGAAATGAACTCAACATCGCTAACACCTCATAGTCAAATCGTGAAGTGTTTCACAAGGCATTAGCATACCAATATTTCTACCCAACCCAATGTTAAATATAAAAGCATATTTTGCCCATAAACTGGTCGAGCACAATCCAAACAATCAATCAATCACAATCATGAATATCAACAACCAAGTGTATTTGGTTTATAGCACATCTCATGTTTTGGTAAATTTAATCACCATTCATTCATTCAAATCTAATTAAAGATTTATTAAAACTCTTCTCAAATTTGACAAATTTAATTACCACATTAACATTACAATCTAATTAAAGATTTATTAAAACTCCAACTTGGTTTTAATCTCAAAAATCATTACTTAGATGATTATTCAATTTTTAGGAAAATTAATCCTGTCTTTAACTGGGTTAAAGAACCAATGTCCTTTAAAACAAAGTCACGATATACCCAAAATCATCTTCCATCAAAATGGAATCCTCGCGGAAATCCAACAGTATATAATCAATATAAATTTCCGTATCAAACTAATACTATAAACAGAATAACGGCTAGGCCTTTTAAATTCCATATATAGTAACGGTCTTCCTCCACAGAAGCTCATCTCGATTAGTACCAAATCGAATTCCATTCAATTCCAATTTAATATATTAAATTGGAAAACTTTTCTTTGGAAAATTCCATTAATCTTTATAAAAAAGATTATATATTCCAAATCATATCTTCACTATTAATTAGGTTAAAGAACGAATGTTATTTAAAACATTGTTCACGATAAACCCAAAAATCCAATTTCAATTCAACTCCAATTAAATATTAATAATTGGTAAACTTCTCTAAATCATATTTAAAAGATTTATTCTTTTCTCAGCTGGGTTTAAGAACAGTATTATTAAAGACACCATTCACGACAAACCCAAAATCCAATTTGATATTAAATACAAGGCACCAAATAGAAATTATATCGGCTTATATTCAATATCAAATTCTGAAACCAACAAATGTCATATTGGGAATAACGATATATATATATATATATATATCTTCCAATTTCCTCAACAATATCCATATGATCATGGAATCCAATACCGAAATATTCCAAAGATTATTTCCATTCAAAACCATTCCAATTCATACGTTGGAAAAATATTGGTTATTTTAAAACCCATTTACAAATCCAATTTATTTATTTAAAAATCATTTGGATTATTATTCTAATTAATAACTAGTTCATTTAGACAAAACTATCTTTTATCTTTTCAAACTTGGAATTTTTCATCCAAAGTCTTTCCAAATCATTTATTATGATTTTACACAATTTTTTCATATTTTTAATAATTTTATTAAGGCCCTTACAGTCGGTTTCCAATATCGGCCACCGAACTGCATCCACAGCGACCTTTTCTGAAATTGATTTGGACATAATTCCAAATCCAACCATTAGATTTCAAATCCCTTATATTCATTGGAAAGCTCTTTTCGATACGAACCCAATGGTTCCAGTTTTAGGAGAATTCGGACGGTCGGATCTCTCGTTATGTCCATTTGAAGTCAATGGTTGAAATTAGCGAACGGTCGCTGCGTGGCGCGTTCTATTCAGACCATTATATATATATATATATAATATATATCGTCGATTTCCATTTAAAACGTATTTTATAAATCGTTTATAAATTCGTTTTAAAAACGATTTCTACTTCCATTTCAATTTTAAATCAAAATTGAATATTCCATTACATGAAAATTTTATATATCTCATATATAATTTTATACAACGCTTATATATAATTTATACATCGCTTATATATATATATATATATATATCATTTCATACAACGCTTATATATATATATATAGTTTCATACAATTCTTACATATAATTTTACAACGCATATATGTTTATACATCGCATATATATTTTATACAACGCATATATATTTTATTTACTCCATTACACATCACAATCACAACACAATACAACCAAATAAATCGTCCATGGTCTGTGGACGAGGGATGTGAGCTAACAGGCATCGTATACAATTTATAATGATTAAAACCGATAAAAATTAACACTGGCAGTTCTATATATGCAGTTATAAAATAAATAACTATACAAATATTTTAGTGAGAGAATTCTCACATTGGTTTCCACTCCGTCAGCCTTTATACGGAGGAATGTGACCTTTTCGACTTCATAGTCCGCATACGAGATCCAAATCACTTCAAATCAGTTTCATTACGAAGCTCTCGTCGATACGGTTCCAACGGATCCTGTTTCGCTGAATTTCGAGTTCGTACGAAAAAGTTATGCTGTTTATAAGTTTCATGTATGTATATGTCAATAACAATACACATAATTTAATTAATTACCCAAAATTCTTGCTAATTACTCCTCTAATCCCTATCCCTCTCCATTTAAACATTCAAAACCTGCTCCCTTCATGTACCATTACCGCAATTTGCATCTTCCCTTTCTCCTTACATAAATCACTAAAATTCAAACCGAAACCATCGTTGTTCTTCTCTTCGAATGCTCTTCGATTCTAACACCATCATTTCGAACCCAAGCTCACCCCAAAGATCACGTCTTCCCCAGTAACATGCATGGCCTAGCTATAGGTCCTGATATCTTTTGTCGTCGAATCCTCTCAAACTTCGCATACAACTCACAATTCCTACTACAAACTCAAATATAATAACCAAATTTCGAATCGTTGCCCCTAGGTGAAGAAATCCCAAACCCTAGCATTATTAGCTCACGTTTCCTTTACTGTAAGAAAACGCAGCATCCAAACATAATTCGGACCCTTCAAATTAGGTATGGAGTTATAGAGAATCGAAGTACGAACTCAAATAAATTTTACCAACTGAGACGACCCAAACTTCCCCTTACGGGAAAGCCCGGATTGAGTTGAGAACACGAAGCATCAGGCACAAACAGAAAAACATTTCATCGATATTGCAACAATTTATATCAGAGTACAAGAATATTCCAGAGTATGAATAATTATTACACATTGGAAATACAATATCAGAGATTTAAAATTACATAGCAGCGGAAAATAATACATAAGTATAATGCATAGCGGAAAATAACAACTGACACAACTGAAAGAGATATACGGACACAAAGCTTTCCAATTATGATTTCTTATTTTAAATCATTTGAAATACATATCTAGCTTTTATATCAAAGTAGATTTAACTTCGGGATCTCAAAGTCCAAAGGAATAATTTCTGTAATGGGTAGATTGAGGAATTGCATGTTGTATGATGCATAGTAGATCCATATGACTATTATTGGTTATTATTTATGCACTATTATTCATGGGGGTAAACCCATTCCGTGACATACGGCATGGTTCCGTGATTTCGTTATTTTAAAGTAAAGTTAATTACTGTTTTGAGTTCTCACACCAGTCCCATGACTGACTCGGAGTTTATTGTTTTAACCTAAACTCTGGGTGCCCTTATTTTCCACACGGGCATCTTATAGTTTTGGTTTTTTGCAGATTATTTCATTTAACAGGATTCTAGATCGAAGCTTAAAGTTGTGTCCAGAGCATTGATAGTCTTCCGCTGTGTTAGTTTATTTGTTTCCGCTGCATTGTATTACATTTATTGTAAATTTATTTTCTGCTGTATTATTTTCGATACTCTGATATTTTGTACTCTGATGTGACATTATTATGAGGTTTATAAAATTCTTCTATTGTTTGTTCAGATGTGTTGTGCGCCCAAAGTTAGCATATCCACCTTTTTGGTTCGATTTAAGTCGGTTTAACGATCGATTTGGACCAACCGAGAGGAAGGGTCGCTGCGTTCCAGTATCAGAAGAGGGATAATGCTAGACATTATTCCGGTTCTAATATCGTGCTCTTATAATGCCAAAATTTTCTAAAATAAACTATATAAAAGACATAGTTTAAAATCCAACCGTTCAAATTTAAATCTCTTATATAAGTTGGAAAGCTCTTTTCGATACGAACCCAACAGTTCTGGTTTTAGGAGAATCCGATAGTTGGGTCTCTCATTACGTCTATTTGAAGTTAATGGTCGAAATTCGCGAACGGTCCCTGGGCGGCGCTTTCTATTCAGGCCATATAAATATATATAATATATATATATCGTCGATTTCTATTTAAAACGTATTTTATAAATCGTTTATACATTCGTTTTAAAAACGATTCCAACTTCCATTTCAATTTTAAATAAAAATTGAATATTCTGTTACATGACAATTTTATACAGTGCATAAATATGTTAAAAATTATATTTTTAACAATCCAATAATTATCCCATTTCATGACCATTTTATATATCTCATATATAATTTATACAACGCATATATATAATTTATACAATGCATATATATATGATTTATACAACACATATATATATTTTATACAACGCATATATATTTTATTCACATCGCGTTAAAATGGTGCATATCTAACCAATACGGCTTCACATATTTCAATCTTTTCGTGTCCATCCAAAATCAGACATGAAATTCACATTTTTAGGGAAAGGTTCCCATTAATTTTATCAAAGATAAGTTCTTTCAAACTAGTTCTTTAATCTTCTTACTAAAAGATTGATATGTTGAAGCCGTATTGATTAGATATGCGCCATTTTAACGCGATGTGAATAAAATATATATGCGTTGTATACAATATATATGTGTTGTATAATCATATATATGCGTTGTATAAATTATATATATGTGTTGTATAAATTATATATGAGATATATAAAATGGTCATGAAATGGGACAATTATTGGATTGTTAAAAATATAATTTTTAACATATTATGCACCGTATAAAATTGTCATGTAATGAAATATTCAATTTTGATTTAAAATTGAAATGGAAGTTGGAATCTTTTTTAAAACGAATTTATAAACGATTTATAAAATACGTTCTAAATAGAAATCGATGATATATATATTGTATATATTTATATGGCCTGAATAAAATGTGTCGTGCAACGACCGTTCACGAATTTCGACCATTAACTTCAAATGGACGTAACGGGAGATTCGACCGTTAGATTCTCCTAAAACCAGAAATCGTTGGGTTCATATCGAAAAGAGATTTCCAACTTATATAAGAGATTTAAATTTGAATGGTTGGATTTCAAATTATGTCCAATCAATTTTCATTAAAATTAAAATATAAATTAATATAATGTTCAATATTGAATTCAACGTACATTTTAATTTACCGGGGCCACCTACTGACTCCAAAAATTCCAAAAAAATAAATCTAGCTATGTTTTGACGATACGGTCCTAACAAAACTAATTTTGTCGAATTTAGAGACCATTTGAAAAATGGCCATTTTTTCAGTTGATTAAATTCAAACTGACCCTAGGGTGAGAACTACTATTAGCAAAGTTTGGGGGGTTTATTATAATCATAATCTGATTGTAATGGTTGATTTGTGGTTGTTATGGATGTTATTATAGTTATTATTATTCATGTGAGTATAAACGTTAATTACCATAACGCTTATATTACAAACACTGTGATATAGATAAATGGTTGATGTGAATGTTATTATGGTTGTTATTAGTGATAATATAACATACTTCACATGTTACACTCACATATATGGAATTATATAGGTACTGGTTATGTCTCATTCCTTTTTGATGATATAAGTGGATATTATAGTCATTAAAGGGAAAATAAGGTGTAAAAAAAGTTGAGATTTTATATACTAAACAAGATTGAAATGAAATTAAAGTGGTTATGAAAAACTTTTATGAAGATGGAAATTTATTCGAACAAGGAGTTGATGCGAAATGGCATGTTCAATTTCAAGTGAATGGTAAATCGATTCAAAATAGAAATTTTGAAATTGAATTTGGGTTAGCTATGAAAACAATTTTTAAAATCAAATTTAAAGTTCCATTCAGCTTATATAATGTTTAATTTGAGATTTGGAAAGTTTGAATTTCAAAATGTTAAGTTTTGAAAAATATTAATATAATATTGATGAAATAATAATTTAATATTCATTTAAATAAATAATTAAATTAAAAGTTGAAATTTTGGAAATATTGATTTGAAATAAAGTTATACATGTTTTAAATGAATTATAAACATATTCAGAGCAAAACGGATTAATTTCAAGTTGAAGTTGAAATACGGATAGTGTAACACCTCATAATTTTTAAATATTAAAATTAACAAATTTAAGAACACTTAATTTATAGAAGAAGAATTAGGTGAAACGGGTTACGCTATTGCGTTCGTCTCGGAATTCTGCTTGAGATAGAGTCCGAGTTTGCGTAAATCGGACTCCGTATGAAGAAGTTATGGAATTCAGAAGATTACAAGTTTAAACAGAAATTAAATAAAAATAATAATTAAATAGTCAAAACAGATTCGAAATTCAAAAATACCGAGAAGCGGCTGGGCGGGAAAATTCCCGCTTATAGGGGTCGACTCCCCCCAGGGGGGTCGACATAGGTGTCGACCCCCCAAGAGGGGTGTGACTGGGGTGTCGACCCCATCGGCCAGATCTTGCTGATGTGTCCAGATGACGATTTTTTGAGTTGTAGGGCTACGTGGCAATTTCTAATTGGGCTGATGACGAATTTTCTTGGACTGTATGGCTAGGATGGATTCTAGGTTGATTTAAAGGCTCTGAATAGTCTCATACTCCCATATAAACACCTATAAGCTTAGCCCTAACCTCATTCTATGATACCGTCATGTTGTCCATCTCTAAGCTAGCCTAGCCTCCTTCTTCCTCTCCAAACTAGAAGTCCAATTGGAAGTTACAAATTAGGGAAAAGGTTTTCTACTTCAATTAACAAAGTGGGATTAGAATCTCTACAACGTCAAACAATTCTCTTTTCTAATCTAATCGCTGTAAGTTCAATTATTATTCAGATTTCAACACATTTCTTAATAGAAATCATGACTTGTAATAAATCGAATCTAGAACTGTGCCTAATTGGAAGATAATCAATTCTGATTCATGTTTATCCTTTTTGTCAAATCTGAAATTACCTATGCCTATGAGGCTATTGTGATTGATACAATTGAACCTATCATGTTGTATATTAATTTGGTGATTCTTTTATGATATGCAAGTTTGTATGCTAAGTCATGTTCATATATGTTTATAGTCTAGATCTACATGTTTATATGTTTAGATCCAAACCAATACATATGTTTAAGATCTATGTAAGTTCATGTTTATATGTTTACTATCCCAGTTCGCATGTTAATTGGATCTAACTTAAATGCAAGTTCACATTTATATGCTTAATTAAATTTATAGTTAGATCTATATCATTTTATGCATGTTGGAATGTTACATGTCCCTTTCTTTTCCCTTTTGTTTATGAGTTAGGCTAATTTGCGAGCCTAACATTCTATGTGAATTATGCGAGCGAATAACGGGGAAACGTTGGAAAAAATGTTAAATTACATTTTATTGGTATAGATTGGCTCATAATCATGTAAATGATTAGTCGCATGAAATGGTATAATTTGTATACCTAGAATTGTGGACATAATTCAGATGGTAAATGTGACATGGCTAGAATTAACAACACTTGTGGATAATTTACATATAAATTTGGACAATGAATGGAAAATATGTAAATTAAATAAAAGATGAATATGCCTAACCCAAAGTTAGACTGAGTTGTGGTGTAAGACTGCCCGGAACCGCCCGGCACAATCCAGCAACCACAATAACAGGTCTAATGTGAGAGGCTAGCGCATCATGCCCAAGAAAGACCCGAGGTTAGAATGAGTTTGCGGTAGAAGTCTGCCGGAACCGCCCGGCACATCTAGCAACCGCAAACAACAGTTCTAATGTGAGTGGTTAGTGCATTAATAAATCAATTAACGCCAATGAGCAGACATGCTAAGATGATAAGGTTAAGTAACATATGAATAGGTGACAATTAACCAATACAACATGTTAATTTAAACAAATGGGTGGGGTTAGGTTAATTTGAGAACACTTAACCGTTGTAACATGTTGTTTAGGAAACCCTGGTAATGGGGACCCATTTCAGCAGTAACCCACATAGATGTATCACGGTACCCTGAACTAGGCAGGGTGGGGCACGATTACTGGGCTGACTATAAGCGGTCAAAATAGCGGCGGGTGCTGCGTCAGTGTAGAGCACGGGCGTGCGCGTACTCCGGAGTGGAAAAATCAGGCACTGGGCATTAGTAGTTATAAACTGTGCATCTTGAATTGTGTCGGGTTGCCACCATAGGGATTGATACACCCCATGGTGGGACCAGCACAGGTATCTACAATCAAGCGGGGCCGAATGACACAAGTAATAAATGCATGCGAGTAGAAGACGATCGATAAAGGGATCATTTTATCATGAACACATGGTGCTAGTTAAAACATTCGTTAGTAGGTGCAAAGAAATAGAAATGAGTGCGATAGTATATCTTGCCTTATCTTGTCTTATGTTATCTTGCTTTTATGGTATTGCCCTATTTTCAGTTTATTCATGTCATGATCCTTTTTCCTGTTTACATGCTGATAATCACTGAGCTTACCAGGCTTTATGTCTGACCCATTTTCTTTCGTCTCCTTTTCTTCCGTTCCCCCTACAGGTCCGCAGGGAGGGAATACTTCAGCTTAGTTAAGATCTTTTCCAGCTTGAAGAGAGTAGATGTATTACTTGGATTCTCTTTTCTTGGGCTATGGTTGTGGTTACACTTTTATTGGGGATTTATGATGCTTTACTATTGTTTTATGCTTCTTTATGTTTTAATCAAGACAGAGGTTTTATTGTAATGATTTGGACCCATTAGTTTTGAGACGATGGTTGTAATATTTTGACTGAACCACGCTGCTTATGAAATAAATTCTGTTTTTCCGCTGTTTATATATATCTTTGTTGTAAATTATCTGTATCTTTTACCTATAATGCTTTACCGAAGTGAATGCATTCCCTTTGTGAGTGACCTTAATGGAGGTGGGGTGTTTCACTTGGTATCGGAGCTGATGGTTACCAGATCAGATAAAAGTTTTTGAAAACTATTTTTCAAAAAGAAGTTTTAAAGAAGCATTTTCAAGAAAAGTGTTGTTTTATTTTAAAGACATAATACCCAAAGCCATATGCACTATCTTTCTATCCTTTGTTCTGAGTCTTTTTCTTTTCGTTTCAGCATGTCTAGGGAACAAAACATCCCTAATATCCCGGAGGGAGTCACCATACCCGGATGGTTCCATAGATATTTAGAGGCCACAGTACCCGCCGAAGGACAAGGAAACATTCCTCCAGCTGCACCCTTCGTTCCTCCTCCTCCTCCTCTTCCTCCGCGTGTGACTGCTTTCTCGAAGACCTGTAGAGACTTTCGAGCTATGGGCGGAAAGAACTTTGATGGGACTGAATCACTCGTGGAAGAAAGAAACTGGCTCAAGGAAACAGAAGATTTGTTTATTATCTTCGAAGTGGACGATAGGCAGAAGATGCAGTTGGCTGTATGGTTACTTAAGGACGAAGCCTCTTTCTGGTGGGAAGTTACTAATGCTGAGAGACCGGTGGATACTTGGGAGGACTTTAGAATGAGGTTTGAAATGAAGTTCCGCTCACAAGCTGAACAAAGCCTACAGGTGGAGAAGTTCTTAGCACTCAAACAGGGAAGCCAATTGGTTAAGGAATACGTCAATAAGTTCAACCAGCTGGCTAGATTCGAACTGGAGTTGGTAAACACTCCACATAAAAAGGCTCTCCGTTTCGCTAAAGGGCTAAATGATCCTCTGCACAGCCTAGCTATGTCCCATATACCTATGGGAGCAACCTATGAGAGATTGGTGGACATGGCACTGTTACAGGAGGAAGACAAGGATGGGAAGAAGAAAGAGACGAAGAAGGAAGAACCTCTAGACAAGAAAGTGGAGGGATCGCAGAATAAGAAGACGGATTTCAAGAAGGGCAGGAAGAATAACAAACCCCTGACAAGTGGAAGTGTAATTTTTGTGGCATACCTGGACATCTGATTAAGGACTGCAGGAAGAAGAAAAGGAAGATGGGTGGTTGTTTTCAATGCGGCGAGACATGACATATGGCTAAGGACTGCCCAAGAAGTTACGGGAAAGGGCAGAGGACTGGATCTAATTCTGGAGGGCAGATTCACACTCTCATAGCACGTCCGCAAGAAAGAGGCAGAAATATTTCTGTTGAGAGTTTAGTTTATCTTTTTGATCATCCTGTTTGTACTCTCTTTGATTCTGGCGCATCACACTCTTTTATATCTACTACTTTAGTTGAATCTCTGCACCTAGACACCAATATAGTAGAGGATCCCTTGGTTGTTTCAAATCCAATTGGGGGTTCGGCTTATTTATCAATGATTTGTTTGGATTTGGAAATTTCTATACTAAGCATTGGGTTTAGATGTAATGCTTATGTTTTGGGCTTCACGGGCTATGGGAAGATTCTAGGCATGGATTGGCTATCCAGTATTGGTGCCATCCTCGATTGTGAAAAGAGAGTGGTTAGACTTATGACTCGCCTCGGTAACACTCTCAAAATCTTTTGTAATCCTATGAATTATTATATGCTTAGCTACCTAGAATCTCTTGATGCGTCTGTTGAAAATTTGCAATCTGTTAAAGTAGTCCGTGAGTACTCCGATGTCTTTGAAGAAGTGAAGGGTTTACCCCCAAAGCGGGAAATAGATTTCTGCATATACCTGGTTGATAATGCGAAACCAGTTGCTTTACCCGTTAGACACATGGCTCTAAGGGAGAGGAAGGAGCTCAGCAAGCAAGTTAAAGAGCTTCCCGAAAAGGGGTTCATAAGGCGCAGTATTTCTGAATGGGGAGCTCCAGTTGTGTTCGCAACCAAAGCAGATGGTTCACTTCGCCTATGCGTGGATTATAAAGAGCTAAACAAGCTGACCAAGAAGAATAGGCACCCACTTCCAAGAATAGACGACTTGTTCGACCAGCTCGTAGGTGCATCGGTTTTCTCCCAACTAGATCTGGCTACCGGATTTCATCAACTAAGAGTGGCTGAAGACAGCATATATAAGACTGCGTTCAGGGCCCCTGATGGTTTCTTCGAATGGATTGTCATGCCTTTCGGCTTGACAAACGCACCCGCTTATTTCGTAGACTTGATGAGTAGGGTGTTTAGGGAGTTCCTTAATAAGTTTGTGGTGGTCTTCGTGGATGACATTTTGATTTTCCCGAAAAGTGAGTAAGAACATGCTTTGCATTTAAGGGAAGTCATGGATACTCTTCGAGTGCATCGGTTGAAAGCAAAATTCTCCAAATGTCATTTTTGGAGAAAATAAGTAAGATTTCTTGGACATGTAGTGTCCAAAGAGGGGATAGCTGTGGATCCGGCAAAAGTAGTTGCGGTGTAAGATTGGAAGATTCCATGGAATGCAACCGAAGTACGAAGCTTTCTCGGACTAGCGGGCTATTGCAGAAAGTTCATTAAGGACTTTGCGAAGATCTCAGCCCCGCTTACAAGATTGACGAAGAAAAATCTAACTTTAGCTTGGGATTTGGACTGTGATGTCTCTTTCCAACGCTTAAAAAGGGCTCTAACAACAGCTCCAGTTCTGACATTGCCTAATGGGGGTAAGATGTTCACGGTGTACACATACGCATGCGGTACTGGATTGGGCGCTGTCTTGATGCAAGAAGGCAAGGTAGTTTGTTATGGGGGAAGGCAGTTGAAGGTACATGAGAAGAATTACCCAACTCATGATTTAGAACTAGCTGCCATTGTTTTCGCTCTTAAGTCATAGCGTCATTATCTACTAGGAGAAAGGTTTGAATTGTTTACTGACCATAAATCATTAAAATTCCTTTTCTCTCAAAAAGATCTTAACTTAAGACAACAGAGGTGGATGGAGTGAGACGACCCGAAATCCCGTTCTCACGGAAACAAGGGTTATCCTTGGAATATAACACAGAAACATATAATAGCAGAACAGAATTAAATAAATACACCAGATAATGATCAATAGAATATACTGGATAAAAGTAATCATCAGAGTTACACAGTATACAGGATCTTACTTAGTACAAATACAGTTCAGCTATACATAAATGTCTACAGCGGAAATAAACAAAATATGTACAATAGGAGCTGAACAGCATAAAAAGAGATAAATGATAGAATCCATCTTCAGCTCCAGCTATCCATAAAGAACCAGCTAAACCTGAATACAAGGCTGCCCGTGTAGAAAAAGGGGCACCAGAGTTTGAAAGTGGAACAAACTACGAGTCAGTCATGGGAATGGTATGAGAAATCTACTCAACACATATATAATTTGGCCAATCACAGGACCACGCCACTTTCGTGGAACGGGTTTACTCCATTGGATTGCCAGTGCTTTAAAACAAATCTTTCTTTTAAACATCGCTATGCTTTTTATAAAAATGAAGCCGTTATAAGACTCAGTTCCCATCACACAATGCAACGCAAACCGGAGGATAGAGTTTTACCTTATAACGGCTAAAATATGCTTGATACGAATAAAACAAAGGCATTTGATATTATTGCTAGTGTTTATATGTTTTGAAAACAATTTCAAATCATAACTATCAATCATAGACGGCATGGGTACCATATATCATGTCGCCATATATATATATACAATCAAAACCGCACGATGTCGTATTTGGAAATTGGATTTCCGTCATGAACCAAGGCAAAAGATAGTCCTTACCGAATTCGAGACGCTCTAGCCCGTGTCTCAGGAACAGCCGCAACTGCCCCTTGGATCGTCAGGGCCGGTCCACCGATGTGGATTATTATGCCTGAACACTACGTATCCCCGCCCTTTGGGGCGTAAACGAGCCAACGAATGACTCCATCGGACCCGGATCGTCCGATCAAACCGAGGCGCCTCGCAACAGCAACAACCACATAGGTGAAAAGTATATAAATGTCAGGGCTGGTAGGTCACTGACACCACCCTAGCTAGAAAGAAACGCAGGCCCTCCCTGATGTCCTCTCCCGTTTTAGGTTCATACCGAGGTGTGAGGCTCGCGAATTTACGTTATACACAAAGCTACGCCACACAAGCGGTGCTTTGATCATCACCACAAGACTTTGCTTTTCAACAGAAGCCTTGATCACTCCATCTTAGCATGCCACATAGGCAATTCATGCCATGCGACTGATGTCCATCGATACACAACCTCTGAGCTCGTGCGTTTCAGAGAAGGGCGTTAAGCGAAAGAATAAATTCTCCGCCGCCAAACAGATGTATATTTAACAGAAATCAACCAACACAGAATAAACTCCAATGTCAGACACACAGTCCATTTACAAGTCCGTTCTAGGTCTGAACGAAACCGGAGGCACTAAATACCTCGCAAACCCATCGATCACCACGTACGTCTGAATGATCACCACTCATTATCCATATTTCGGGATGCCTCCCAATCAGGACCTCGGTTACCATCCAAACGAGGTGAAGATCTCTGGTCTTCGACCATCGTCTTCATCTTCGACTTTCAATCGTCGGTCAATTATTTGAAATGAGAATTAACTCGGCCTTTTCAAATAATTCTTGTATATTTAGAATTTCAAATCAATTTATTTCAATGGTTAAATTATTCGACAAGACCAATATTGTTCTTTAATGTAATTTTCACACCAAACACATTCAACCATCAAATACAACATAAATCAAGCAAATTCAGTTTATTTCCACTCCATATTGTTTATGGTACTTTATAATGATTTATTGCTATTTTTATTTATTTTTAAAATAGCCCATTTATTCAAAACGACGCTTCGGGCCATAACGCGGCCGTGGCGCTGTTTTTCTTCAGATTTGATTTACACATATATGAAAATCTAACCGTTGGATCTTCACAAAATTTACATCATTAGAAAGGTCATTTCAAAACGAATCCAATGGTTCCAGTTTCGGGAAAATCCGACGGTCGGATCTCCCGGTACAATCGTTTGAATTTTCGATTTCAAATTACGAACTGCAGCGTCGTTATTCGATTAAATATATAATTATATTTATATATATATAAATATAATCGCTTCTGGCGCTTTTTTTCTTCAGATTTGAATTAAACATTCCAGACAATCCAACCGTTGGATTTTTGCAAGGTTGGTGCCGTTGGGAAGATATTTCCAAGGCGAACCCGACGGTTGAGGTTTCGGGAAAAGCCAATGGTCGGATTTCCCGCACTAGTTGTTTGAAATCACGGTTTCAAAATACGAACTGCACGGCCTCGTTTCGTTTTAATTTTATTTATATTTATATATTTATATAAATATAGTTCGTTCAATGATTTCAATATCGTTTTCACTTCAAATATTTCACTAACGCCTTAAATTTTTGGAAAATTTCGCCATAACCTCCCCTGCACCGGGAGCATCGGGAAATCGCAAATAGCTTTCCCGGTCCTTCTAATCTCAAAAAGAAAAAGAAAAAGCCAAGCGGCTAGCCAACAGGCTCATAAAATCATCACCCAAACAAAACAGTAAATGTGTACCTATTTGTCGGGCACAAAATTTTATTCCTCTTCTCTAGCCCCTTTGCTATAACCTGTTCAATGAATATGCATATACATATATATACAGTTCTTATCATTTATCATTTTCTATTCGACTTCATATTTGATTTCTATTTGGTTTAAAAACACCATTCATTCTAATGTTACATAAATAGGTGCAAATCATTTCATTAGCTAATTAATGAATATTTCAACTCATATATGTTTATTTTGAACAAGTGGCTATTTTTAACACTTCACATTTCAACGATTTATGCATACAATAAAAATGTGATTTTTATTGTAAAACAATTCATTTCAAAACACTATTATTTTATATATTTCATGCTGGTGATAAAAATGGGATTTTTATCATAAAACAATTTCTTTTAAAACGAGATTATTTTACACAGTTCATATAGTCGATAAAAGGTGATTTTTATTATCAAACAATTTATTTCAAAATATGAATACCATTCAACACATGAATTTCTAATCAACGAATGAATATCAATTCAACACATGAATGTTTTCTATAGTTTCTATATATAGATAAAAATGTGATTTTTATTATTAAACAATTTATTTCAAAATATGAATACCATTCAACACATGAATTTCTAATCAACGAATGAATATCAATTCAACACATGAATGTTTTCTATAGTTTCTATATATAATTAAAAATGTGATTTTTATTATTAAACAATTTATTTCAAAATATGAATACCATTCAACACATGAATTTCTAATCAACGAATGAATATCAATTCAACACATTAATATTTTCTATTCAATGAATAAATATAGTTTAAGCATATGAAAATAATTCAAACACACGAATATTATTCAAAATTTCGGCAGCATAACGACAGGGTAGTTAAAACCGGGACCGTCCCTAGTACGGCTCCTCGCTCTACCTTAAAACCTCGCGGTTTTTGACAATGGGGATCATGCATCTAGTTCGCACGCAGGCGGCATGTATATATTTATTTCATTTCCACAAAACTAATCCTATGTGGTTTCAACCAAATATTTCTCAACCACAAACGGGTATTTTTCAACCAATATCAATCACAAACAATCCCAAACAACCATTTGCTATCAATCAATTTTCCCAACAATTTCAACCAATAAATATCGTCCATGGTTTGTGGACGAGGGGCGTAAATATATATATATATATATATATATATATATATATATATATATATATATAGCAATTCACTTTTATTTCAACACATATATATATATATATATTTTAAAAGAAATTGAAGAGTGAGAAATTCTCACCAATAGCTATCCAATACCACGACTCCTCCTTAGAGAAATCTTCGCCTATTTCGCCTTTTTGTCGCTTTCGCCCGTAGCCACTACATATGTAAAAATCGAATTTTTACTTCGTTATTCAATATATAAAAATTGCATTTCAAAAATATAGATTCCGCCTTTTCAAAAATAAAGATTATATTTTTAATATTCCTATGATGTAAAGATTATATTTTTATTACTTTAAAAATATAAAAATCATATCTTACTTCTTCTACTTAATAAAAATTCCGTCTTTTCTATTTTAAAAATATGATCTTTTCTATCCAAGTTCAATCTTTTTTCTATTTAAAGTTCAAATCTTTTTCTCTTTTAAAGTTCAAATCTTTTTTCCTTTTTAAAGTTCAAATCTTTTTTCTTTTAACTTAAAATTAAAATCAGTTTTTAAACCCTTTTAAAATCAGTTTTAAATCCTTTTAAAAATCAGTTTTAAACCTAATTAAAATAAATCAGTTTTAAATCCTTTTTAAAATAAATCAGTTTTAAACCTAATTAAAATAAATCAGTTTTAAATCCTTTTTAAAATAAATCAGTTTTAAACCTAATTAAAATAAATCAGTTTTAAACCTAATTAAAATAAAAATAAAAATAAAATACTATACTTACTGTCTGCGAAGAAGTGGGGGTGACAGCCAAGCTCGGCGGCAGGAGGTGCTGGAGGTGGGGGTGCGGTGGGGGTTTGAATTCGAAGAAGGGGGGCTCACGATTTTAGGGTGTCGCGATGGCTTCGAGGGGGGGATTGGCGAAGCGGAGGGTTCGTCGGCGATGGAGGGAGGAGCAGGCGAAGCGGAGGGATCTCGATCGGTCGTGGGTGGTCTGCGATGGTGGTGGCGTCGCCGATCGATTAGGGTTTTTTTTTTCTGTTCGAAGTGAAGAGAGAGAAGAGGGAATAGGGGGGGTTTATATAAAATATATATATTTAATTATTTAATTTTTCAAAAAGTTGACTTTTACATACGACCTCTAAACGAGGCCCACCACCTATCGTCCATAGCGTTTTACCCCCATCTCGAACACAATGGGATATGTATCGTAAGCTGATTCGATCGTTTGAATCAGTTTCCGTTGAATTTAAAGTGTAATTCTTTTTATATTCAATTTAAACGCACATTTCAATTTAGTGGGGCCACATACGAACTCGAAAAATTCCAGAAAAATATTTTCTAGCCTCGTATTGACGATACGGTCCTAACAAAACTAGTTTCGTCGAATTCTGAGATCGTTTGAAAAATGGCCAATTTCCAGTCGATTTAAAATCAACTAAAACCGGTCAAACGCGTTTTCCTTTGCCACGCTCACATATTGATTCGAAAAATTATGAAATTTGAAACCTAGCAATAACTTGACAACACGGATCCAACAAAAGTGGTTTCGTCGAAATCCGAGGTCGTATGCAAAATGTCCATTTTTAAGGCCTGAATTCCATAGCGACTATTCAGAATTTTCAACCGGACATATCTTTTGATTCCCGTTATCAAATTTCGATTTGTCAGATTCGTTGGAAAGATATTATCAATTAGATTCAAATGTTTTTGGTTTCACTAAAATCCGGATTGTTTTGCACCCGGTATAGTCCGACAAAGTTTGAATTCAATTTTTGAAACTGCCACGCCATTTCAGGCCTTGTTTATAATTATAATTAATTATATTCGTTTTCAATTGTCGATTCCAACTCAGTTTTCATCGCCATTATTTAAAATATTTATTTTAAATATTTAAAATCCATTATTTTAGCCAATTTAAAAAAATTTAAATTGGTTCAGATTTTCTGGGTCGTTACAATCTCCCCCACTTAAAACTTTTCGTCCCCGAAAAGGAACAAAGTCGAAAGTGGTTTGATAAATCTACAATCACACAACACAACAACCAATCCAATTGTTTTTAACCTTTCAAAAATATACTAATCTATTTTTATACTCCTTAAAAATCATTTAGACCATATAATTAAAAGTGTATATCTATGAAAAGAAAATATCAATAGAGTAGAGAATTGAATGGTAATGCAAAGTAGGTTAAATGTACCTTGCACCGGAGTCAATCAGAGATATCTACTCGGCATCTGGGATAAGCTTTCTGAATGCTCTCCTCCATTTCCCAAGTACAATCTCGCGGATCTCCACTCCATTGCACCTTGACTAAGTGAACCTTCTTGTTCCTCAGCTCTTTGGTTTCTTTGCCGATGATCTTCAGCGGCTCTCTTCTCACAGCTAGTTCTGGAGTAATTTCAATATCTTGCTGAGCTGCTTCTTCCACGATCAAGTCTGGATCATGAACGTGCTTTCGAAGTTGAGATATATGAAATACATCATGAACTCCAGGCAACCAATCAGGCAGTTTGACCCTATAAGCGAGAGTCCCAATCCGTTCCAGAATAGGAAACGGACCAATGAATTTGGGTGCCAACTTTCCAGTTTTACCGAACCGGATAACTCCTCTCATCGGCGATACTTTCAAATATACATAGTCGCCAACCTCAAAGGATATATCTCTTCTTCTTCTATCGGCATAGCTCTTTTGTCGGCTTTGAGCGGCGAGTAATCGCTTCTTAATAAAATCGACTTTGTCGGCAGCTTCTCGAATCATATCGGGACCCAACACAAGTCTATTTCCTGGCTCGACCCAACAAGCAGGAGATCGGCAGGGTCTACCATACAATGCTTCGAATGGCGACATTGTCAGACTCGCCTAGTAGCTGTTGTTATAAGAGAATTCATCCAAATGCAGATGGTCTTCCCATGATCCACCGAAATCTATAACACACGCCCGCAATAGATCTTCTAAAATGCGATTCACCCTCTCAGTCTGACCGTCTGTCTGAGGATGATAAGCGGTGCTCAAGTTCAACTTCGTTCCTAGCTCGACTTGAAATGCTTCCCAGAATTTGCTAGTGAATATTGTATCTCTATCACTGACTATACTGAGCGGCACTCCATGCAGTCTAACTATTTCCCTGAAGTAAATCTGCGCCAGACTCTGAGCAGTTCTGTTTGGTCTGACAGGTATGAAATGGGCGGTCTTCGTGAAACGATCTACGATCACCCAAATACTGTCATTTCCTTTTCTGGTTCTGGGCAGACCATCAATGAAATCCATAGAAATATGTTCCCACTTCCAACCAGGAACTTCCAGTGGTTGTAATAATCCAGCCAATTTCTGCTGGTCACTCTTGACTAGCTGGCATGTAGGGCATCGGCTAACATATAAGGAAATGTCCCTTTTCATCGACTTCCACCAGAAAGTGCGTTTGATGTCATTATACATTTTGCTTACTCCTGGATGGATACTGAGTTTTGACTTGTGGCATTCATCCAGTACTTCTTTTCGAAGCTCAGGAATGTTAGGAACACATATTCGACCTCCGAGCCTTAGAACCCCATCATTATCAACTTGAAAACTCGAGGGTCCGCCTTGTTGAATTATCCCTCTGATCTTCTGAATGAAGTGATCATCCTCCTGAAGAGCAGATATCTTATCTAGCAATGAAGTCGTGATAATAAAACTGGCGATCATTTCATTCTTTCTGCTCAACGCATCAGCCACGACATTGGCTTTTCTTGGAGTATATATAATTTCAAAGTCATATGCTGCAAGAAACTCCAGCCAACGTTGTTGCCTCAGATTCAGGTCTTTCTGAGTGAACAGATACTTTAACGACTAGTGATCTGTAAACAGTTCAAACCTCTCACCCAGAAGATAGTGTCTCCAGATTTTCAAGGCGAATACTATAGCCAATAACTCAAGATCATGAGTTACATAGTTTTTCTCGTGCGGCTTCAGTTGACGGCTAGCATAAGCAATCACTTGACCTCTTTGCATTAACACTGCCCCAAGGCCTTCTCTAGAAGCATCAGTCCAGACTTTTAAATCCTGGTTGCCATCGATGATGGTTAACACTGGAGCTGTTGTTAGTCTTAACTTTAGCTCTTCGAAAGCCTCCTCACTTTCTGGAGTCCATTTGAATTTAGAATGCTTCTTTGTAAGCTTCGTTAAGTGGCCTGATATCTTCGAAAAGTCTTTAACGAATTTCCGATAATAACTAGCCAATCCGAGAAAACTGCGGACTTCAGTGGGAGAACTAGGCTGTTTCCAGTTCTGAATAGCTGTGATTTTACTTAGATCCACAGCAATTCCTTCTTTCGATACGACGTGGCCCAGAAATTTTACTTCATCTTGCCAGAAGATACATTTGGAAAATTTGGCTTTTAATACATTCCTTCTGAGGATTTCTAGAACCTGTTCCAGATGCTTTTCATGTTCGGCCTTTGATTTAGAGAAGATTAGAATATCATCAATAAAAACCAGAACAAATTTATTCAAAGCCCCTCTGAACACTCTATTCATCAGATCGACGAAGTAAGCTGGAGCGTTACATAAGCGAACGGCATTACTAACCACTCGTAGAATAAGTCGGGGCCTCTGAACGCTGTCATTGGAACACACTCTTCGGCAATTCGAAGTTGATGGAAACCTGTAGCTAGGTCCATTCGTGAGAATACTTGGGCTCCATTTAATCGATCCAACAAATCATCAATCCGCGGCAATGGATATTTGTTCTTTATTGTCTGCTTGTTCAGATCACGATAGTCCACACATAGCCGTAGAGTACCGTCAGATTTTGGGACAAATACCACTGCTGCACCCCAATCAGAGAAACTAGGTCTGATCAGACCTTTCCATACGAGCTGTCGTGTTTGATTGTCTAATTCCTCCTTCTCTTTCAAGGACATTCTTCTAATAGCGTGAACTACCGGCCTTGCATTGGGAATTAAAGCAATTTTGAAATCTATCTCTCTCTGCGGAGGTAAGCGAACAACTTCCTCAAACACATCCGCATAATTCTTGACGACAGGAATATCTTTGATGAGGTCAGGAATATTCTCTGCGATTTCAGGAACATTTTCAATTTGGGCTGGAGAAACATTCAAAGCTGCCCAGAAGTCTTTTGTATTAGCATTCTGACCTTCACAGGGAATGGTTATATAACTCCCTGATTTAATCTTAGCTCTAACAACTCTCTCGGCGCATCTAACCTCTGCTTCATATTTGGTTAACCAATCCAATCCCAAAATAAGATCGAATTCATCAAAATTCATGACGACAGAGATAATAGGGAATTTATAGCAGGAAAAAGAGACGGGTACTGCACAAATCCAACTGAGATTGATGGAACCCCCGACCGGATTCTGGACAGTCATTGGTTCCTTGAGCTTCCTCAAGTTCAAATCAAGTTTCTTAGTGGCACTCTTTGAAATAAAGCTTCGCGACGCACCTGTGTCAAACAGTACTTTAACTGGAATGTTTTTGACAGTTAGCGTGCCTTCTAAAACATCCGCCCTTTCTTGACTAGCTGAGGGCTCAGAAGTTTCTGCTACTTCATTCTCGTGAACTATTTCAGTCTTTTTCAACTGCCAGCAATCTTGCTTTACGTGACCAGCCTGATGGCAGAGATTGCATTTTCTATTCGCTTGAAGTCCTTCTTTGGATTTAAGTCCACCTTTTAATCGCTTCCTTAAGGGCCCGCAGTTTATCGACAAATGCCCCTTCAGATGGCAGTTAGAGCAAGTGGTAGTCGTTGCCGGTTTCTTTTCAGATTTAGCCCTTTTTCGATTTGCTTTGGGCTTCTTGCTGACCTCTAACATTGTTATGGCCTCCGGACGATCAGTTTCTGACTCTGTTTTATCACTAGAACAGACTTCTTCTTCGTCGCGCAACATTCCTTTCTTATGGAGATCTTCATACTGATAAGCCATGTATATCATTTCAGAAAAAGGAAGCTTCACATGCCCCAATACTTTATTCTGGTATTTCCTTTGAAGTCCATGAATAAATCTCAGATTTTTCCTTTTTGGGTCTTTAATCAGATGAGGAGAAAAGTGAGCAAGCTCATTGAATTTCTTATGATATTCTGGGATGGTCATATCACCTTGTATTAGATAAGAAAATTCATCACATAATCTCTCGGTCGCTTCAGGAGGAGTAAATCTTTCCAAGAAAATCACTTTAAATCTGTCCTAGGTGATATCACCTTCTGGATTATCTTTGATGATTGTTTCCCATCAGATTAAAGCTTCTTCTTTAAGTGCCCAAGATGCTACTAACCGTTTCTGGTCATCTCTCAGCTGGATATGCTCAAAGATTCTTTCGACAGAACTCATCCAAGCTTGAGTTTGAATAATAGATTCATTGCCCGAGAATTGTGCTCCACCCAGATTTCGATATATCTTGAATAGAGCCTCTAGATCGGGTTCTGTATTCCTTCTGTTTCTGGCACTCATTTTTCTAGTACTTCTGCAATTCGCAGATCAAGTGTCAGGTCACAGAAAAGATAGTTTAAAATATAGAAACACATACTTCAATGTAAATGTGTCTATCGAGGTGTAATTTCATTCTGCTTTACTCATACTAGGATATTACTGATCCTATCTGTATAGAGTTACCCGTCCTAGAACACTACTGGTTCTATTTCTGACGAGTTCGTTCAAATGTTATATTCCAGAACTAAGCTTAACCAAAGTTCTGATACCACGTTGAGACGACCCGAAATTCCGTACAGACGGAAATAAGGGTTATCCTTGGAATATAACACAGAAACATATAATAGCAGAACAGAATTAAATAAATACACCAGATAATGATCAATAGAATATACTGGATAAAAGTAATCATCAGAGTTACACAGTATACAGGATCTTACTTAGTACAAATACAGTTCAGCTATACATAAATGTCTACAGCGGAAATAAACAAAATATGTACAATAGGAGCTGAACAGCATAAAAAGAGATAAATGATAGAATCCATCTTCAGCTCCAGCTATCCAGAAAGAACCAGCTAAATCTGAATACAAGGCTACCCGTGTAGAAAAAGGGGCACCCGAGTTTGAAAGTGAAACAAACTACGAGTCAGTCATGGGACTGGTATGAGAAATCTACTCAACACATATATAATTTGGCCAATCACAGGACCACGCCACTTTCGTGGAACGGGTTTACTCCATTGGATTGCCAGTGCTTTAAAACAAATCTTTCTTTTAAACATCGCTATGCTTTTTATAAAAATGAAGCCGTTATAAGACTCAGTTCCCATCACACAATGCAACGCAAACCGGAGGATAGAGTTTTACCTTATAACGGCTAAAATATGCTTGATACGAATAAAACAAAGGCATTTGATATTATTGCTAGTGTTTATATGTTTTGAAAACAATTTCAAATCATAACTATCAATCATAGACGGCATGGGTACCATATATCATGTCGCCATATATATATACAATCAAAACCGCACGATGTCGTATTTGGAAATTGGATTTCCGTCATGAACCAAGGCAAAAGATAGTCCTTACCGAATTCTAGACGCTCTAGCCCGTGTCTCAGGAACAGCCGCAACTGCCCCTTGGATCGTCAGGGCCGGTCCACCGATGTGGATTATTATGCTTGAACACTACGTCTCCCCGCCCTTTGGGGCGTAAACGAGCCAACGAATGACTCCATCGGACCCGGATCGTCCGATCAAACCGAGGCGCCTCGCAACAGCAACAACCACATAGGTGAAAAGTATATAAATGTTAGGGCTGGTAGGTCACTGACACCACCCTAGCTAGAAAGAAACGCAGGCCCTCCCTGATGTCCTCTCCCGTTTTAGGTTCATACCGGGGTGTGAGGCTCGCGAATTTACGTTATACACAAAGCTACGCCACACAGGCGGTGCTTTGATCATCACCACAAGACTTTGCTTTTCAACAGAAGCCTTGATCACTGCATCTTAGCATGCCACATAGGCAATTCATGCCATGCGACTGATGTCCATCGATACACAACCTCTGAGCTCGTGCGTTTCAGAGAAGGGCGTTAAGCGAAAGAATAAATTCTCCGCCGCCAAACAGATGTATATTTAACAGAAATCAATCAACACAGAATAAACTCCAATGTCAGACACACAGTCCATTTACAAGTCCATTCTGGGTCTGAACGAAACCGGAGGCACTAAATACCTCGCAAACCCATCGATCACCACGTACGTCTGAACGATCACCACTCATTATCCATATTTCGGGATGCCTCCCAATCAGGACCTCGGTTACCATCCAAACGAGGTGAAGATCTCCGGTCTTCGACCATCGTCTTCATCTTCGGCTTTCAATCATCGGTCAATTATTTGAAATGAGAATTAACTCGGCCTTTTCAAATAATTCTCGTATATTTAGAATTTCAAATCAATTTATTTCAATGGTTAATTTATTCGACAACACCAATATTGTTCTTTAATGTAATTTTCACACCAAACACATTCAACCATCAAATACAACATAAATCGAGCAAATTCAGTTTATTTCCACTCCATATTGTTTATGGTACTTTATAATGATTTATCGCTATTTTTATTTATTTTTAAAATAGCCCATTTATTCAAAACGACGCTTCGGGCCATAACGCGGCCGTGGCGCTGTTTTTCTTCAGATTTGATTTACACATATCTGAAAATCTAACCGTTGGATCTTTACAAAATTTACATCATTAGAAAGGTCTTTTCAAAACGAATCCAACGGTTCCAGTTTCGGGAAAATCCGACGGTCGGATCTCCCGGTACAATCGTTTGAATTTTCGATTTCAAATTACGAACTACAGCGTCGTTATTCGATTAAATATATAATTATATTTATATATATATAAATATAATCGCTTCTGGCGCTTTTTTTCTTCAGATTTGAATTAAACATTCCAGACAATCCAACCATTGGATTTTTGCAAGGTTGGTGCCGTTGGGAAGATATTTCCAAGGCGAACCCGACGGTTGAGGTTTCGGGAAAAGCCAATGGTCGGATTTCCCGCACTAGTTGTTTGAAATCACGGTTTCAAAATACGAACTGCACGGCCTCGTTTCGTTTTAATTTTATTTATATTTATATATTTATATAAATATAGTTCGTTCAATGATTTCAATATCGTTTTCACTTCAAATATTTCACTAACGCCTTAAATTTTTGGAAAATTTCGCCATAACCTCCCCTACACCGGGAGCATCGGGAAATCGCAAATAGCTTTCCCGGTCCTTCTAATCTCAAAAAGAAAAAGAAAAAGCCAAGCGGCTAGCCAACAGGCTCATAAAATCATCACCCAAACAAAACAGTAAATGTGTACCTATTTGTCGGGCACAAAATTTTATTCCTCTTCTCTAGCCCCTTTGCTATAACCTGTTCAATGAATATGCATATACATATATATACAGTTCTTATCATTTATCATTTTCTATTCGACTTCATATTTGATTTCTATTTGGTTTAAAAACACCATTCATTCTAATGTTACATAAATAGGTGCAAATCATTTCATTAGCTAATTAATGAATATTTCAACTCATATATGTTTATTTTGAACAAGTGGCTATTTTTAACACTTCACATTTCAACGATTTATGCATACAATAAAAATGTGATTTTTATTGTAAAACAATTCATTTCAAAACACTATTATTTTATATATTTCATGTTGGTGATAAAAATGGGATTTTTATCATAAAACAATTTCTTTTAAAACGAGATTATTTTACACAGTTCATATAGTCGATAAAAGGTGATTTTTATTATCAAACAATTTATTTCAAAATATGAATACCATTCAACACATGAATTTCTAATCAACGAATGAATATCAATTCAACACATGAATGTTTTCTATAGTTTCTATATATAGATAAAAATGTGATTTTTATTATTAAACAATTTATTTCAAAATATGAATACCATTCAACACATGAATTTCTAATCAACGAATGAATATCAATTCAACACATGAATGTTTTCTATAGTTTCTATATATAATTAAAATGTGATTTTTATTATTAAACAATTTATTTCAAAATATGAATACCATTCAACACATGAATTTCTAATCAACGAATGAATATCAATTCAACACATTAATGTTTTCTATTCAATGAATAAATATAGTTTAAGCATATGAAAATAATTCAAACACACGAATATTATTCAAAATTTCGGCAGCATAACGGCAGGGTAGTTAAAACCGGGACCGTCCCTAGTACGGCTCCTCGCTCTACCTTAAAACCTCGCGGTTTTTGACAATGGGGATCATGCATCTAGTTCGCACGCAGGCGGCATGTATATATTTATTTCATTTCCACAAAACTAATCCTATGTGGTTTCAACCAAATATTTCTCAACCACAAACGGGTATTTTTCAACCAATATCAATCACAAACAATCCCAAACAACCATTTGCTATCAATCAATTTTCCCAACAATTTCAACCAATAAATATCGTCCATGGTTTGTGGACGAGGGGCGTAAATATATATATATATATATATATATATATATATATATATATTTAGCAATTCACTTTTATTTCAACACATATATATATATATATTTTAAAAGAAATTGAAGAGTGAGAAATTCTCACCAATAGTTATCCAATACCACGACTCCTCCTTAGAGAAATCTTCGCCTATTTCGCCTTTTTGTCGCTTTCGCCCGTAGCCACTACATATGTAAAAATCGAATTTTTACTTCGTTATTCAATATATAAAAATTGCATTTCAAAAATATAGATTCCGCCTTTTCAAAAATAAAGATTATATTTTTAATATTCCTATGATGTAAAGATTATATTTTTATTACTTTAAAAATATAAAAATCATATCTTACTTCTTCTACTTAATAAAAATTCCGTCTTTTCTATTTTAAAAATATGATCTTTTCTATCCAAGTTCAATCTTTTTTCTATTTAAAGTTCAAATCTTTTTCTCTTTTAAAGTTCAAATCTTTTTTTCCTTTTTAAAGTTCAAATCTTTTTTCTTTTAACTTAAAATTAAAATCAGTTTTTAAACCCTTTTAAAATCAGTTTTAAATCCTTTTAAAAATCAGTTTTAAACCTAATTAAAATAAATCAGTTTTAAATCATTTTTAAAATAAATCAGTTTTAAACCTAATTAAAATAAATCAGTTTTAAACCTAATTAAAATAAAAATAAAAATAAAATTCTATACTTACTGTCTGCGAAGAAGGGGGGTGACAGCCAAGCTCGGCGGCAGGAGGTGCTGGAGGTGGGGGTGCGGTGGGGGTTTGAATTCGAAGAAGGGGGCTCGCGATTTTAGGGTGTCGCGATGGCTTCGAGGGGGGGATTGGCGAAGCGGAGGGTTCGTCGGCGATGGAGGGAGGAGCAGGCGAAGCGGAGGGATCTCGATCGGTCGTGGGTGGTCTGCGATGGTGGTGGCGTCGCCGATCGATTAGGGTTTCTTTTTTTTTTCTGTTCGAAGTGAAGAGAGAGAAGAGGGAATAGGGGGGGTTTATATAAAATATATATATTTAATTATTTAATTTTTCAAAAAGTTGACTTTTACATACGACCTCTAAACGAGGCCCACCGCCTGTCGTCCATAGCGTTTTACCCCCATCCCGAACACAATGGGATATGTATCGTAAGCTGATTCGATCGTTTGAATCAGTTTTCGTTGAATTTAAAGTGTAATTCTTTATATATTCAATTTAAACGCACATTTCAATTTAGTGGGGCCACATACGAACTCGAAAAATTCCAAAAAAATATTTTCTAGCCTCGTATTGACGATACGGTCCTAACAAAACTTGTTTCGTCGAATTCTGAGACCGTTTGAAAAATGGCCAATTTCCAGTCGATTTAAAATCAACTGAAACCGGTCAAACGCGTTTTCCTTTGCCACGCTCACATATTGATTCGAAAAATTATGAAATTTGAAACCTCTCAATAACTTGACAACACGGATCCAACAAAAGTGGTTTCGTCGAAATCCGAGGTCGTATGCAAAATGTCCATTTTTAAGGGCCTGAATTCCATAGCGACTATTCAGAATTTTCAACCGGACATATCTTTTGATTCCCGTTATCAAATTTCGATTTGTCAGATTCGTTGGAAAGATATTATCAATTAGATTCAAATGTTTTTGGTTTCACTAAAATCCGGATTGTTTTGCACCCGGTATAGTCCGACAAAGTTTGAATTCAATTTTTGAAACTGCCACGCCATTTCAGGCCTTGTTTATAATTATAATTAATTATATTCGTTTTCAATTGTCGATTCCAACTCAGTTTTCATCGCCATTATTTAAAATATTTATTTTAAATATTTAAAATCCATTATTTTAGCCAATTTAAAAAAATTTAAATTGGTTCAGATTTTCTGGGTCGTTACATGGAGTTTCTTGCCTCATACGATTTTGAGACTGCTTATACCCCTGGCAAGGGCAATGTGGTAGAATACGCCTTAAGCAGGAAAGAGCTGACCTTAAGTCCTCCCTTTGTGGAAAGGCAAAACTTGGAGTACATAACAACCTTTGACTTTAAACCCTCTTTTGAGTTTGTACCTGGTTTGTTAGCAACGCTAGAGGTGCGGCCTACGCTTTTGGACTCAATAGGAGCCACGCAACGTGAAGACCTTCAGATAGTTGATATGATGGAGAAATTAATTAGAGGTGAGACTTCTAGTCACCTTGATTGACATTGAAAAGTGTTTATTTTATGACTCTTATGCTTTATCTTTTGTAAATAAATAAATGATACTTTGGGTATTTTTATGTGTTTTTACAGATTTCAAGCGTTGCCTCCTTCAATTCAAATCAAAGGCCAACTACAAGAAAGAGCTACTTCCTCACATCAAATTCATTTCAATTGCAAAAGAAGTAGTAGCTCACTGGTAAAGGCATAGGAATTGGTGTTGAGAGACCCGAGTTCGAACCCCGTCAAGCTCACTTTTTGCCAAAGAAACGGAGCGCGTTCACACTGGCTTTTTGCTTTGAGAAATATTTGGACTAGTGTTATGTTATATATATACATACACATATTCATGTGTATGTATTTATGATGTGCACCAATTAACACTTCAGCAATAGCCATATTCTTATCATGGAATTAAATTCAAATCATTTAGAAGAATTTCTGATTGAATTGCTGCCAAGAAAAGATCAATTGTGAAGATCTTATCCTTTGTTGCCTTTGGAGTCTAATAAGCATCCTTGTTTGGAAGAATTAATTATATGCAATCTTTTATCAATCAATTAGCCACATGGGAGAATTGAGAGATATGGAAAATATTTACCATGATATGCCCAGATTTTCTCCAATCAAGCTGAGTCAAGGAAGGCAAGAGATATTCATGAATGAGGAGGCCCATTTATTCACAGACCTAATTAGGGTTTTGCCATTCTCATCTATAAATATGCGTTGTAACCATTGTAAAAAGGATTCATTCTTCTGTGCTCTCTTTTAGTTTTAATAAAGCTTTCTTTTCTTTAGTTTCTGCATTTTATTTTCGTGGCAAATTGTGTTGTCTAGTCAATTAGATTTGCTAGAACACAATTTGCTATTGCTTCTATTTTTCTTACTAGTGATTGACCGTCGGATTAGATTCAGCGGTAATCCTAGTTTTTATTTTCAGTTGTTGATTTCTTTTCTGCAATTTTATTTCCAGTGTTCTATTTTATTTTAATCATTGAATTTATTACAGATCCGATTAGATTCGAATCTGTAGTGAATTTAATTGCATCTTTTAATTGTAGTGTCACTTTTCATTTTGTTTTGCAAAAATCAACCTCTAAGCTTTGTCTAACTCGCCCAAGAGATTAGATAAATAATTGATTTAATTCACCTCCCTGTGTTCGACCTGTATGCTACACACCTGTATGCTTGCAGAATTTAATTTAAATGTCGCGCTTTTCTAATTCATAGACTAGTGTCGATCAAGTTTTTGGCGCCGTTGCCGGGAGGTAACGATTAAATTTTGTTGTTTATTTACTTTCTGATTCGTGTTAGTTTTTATTTTTTTCCTTGTTTTTGCATATTCATATAAAAAAAACTCTTGATTGGTAGAATGGATATTAATTATTGATATTGCAATCTCCAAAAACAAGAAAAATAAAATCTTGCTACTTTTTCTTTTATGTCTTTCCCGTTTAATTCTGAATCCCCTTCTTCTGTTTAACAAATTCTTCCCTCTTATCAATAAAAAAAAAGAATCTTTTGCCATTTTTCTTCTAATTTTTGTCCTTTCTTTCTCCACTTCCCTGTTTTCTACATATACCTTTTCTGTCCTTTTCACAAAAAAAAGTAATATTCAAAAACAGTTTTCTTTCTGCAATTTTCCTTCTCTGCTTTACAGTTGATTTCTTTCCACTTCTTCTTTTACAGCAAATATTTAAAAAAAAAAAGGATAGTCAATCTCTTCTCGGCATCATCCTTCCAAATCACCAACCGTCTACATCATCCATCATCACAACACCCCTTCAAGCAATTCCAAAACCATACTCAGTTCACCAACAATATCCCATACAACAGTACCCCTCCTGATCAATAACCACCATACCGTAAACACTATTCATGTCCACTGCAAAAACCGCAACCCACATCTACTGCAAAGACCACTTTCCTTCACCATCCCATCGCGATACCCCAAAGCAGCGATAAAACTCCTCATACCCCAAACTAGTTTTGAGTTCCCTGACCATACATTCACAGTCCTGTTCCTCAGCCTTCACAAAACCATTGCCGCTCCAACCATCTCCCATCAGCCAATTCAAGCCCCCGAAACTCAGAACCACACAAAACCTTTCACCACGTTCATATTCACACAGCACCATCCTAAACCCTTCATTCTACAACACTCCCCTACCATCTCCAGTTCAATACCCGACTACCCAAAAACCTTCCACCTTCTCAACATACAAACAGTCTTCCCTTCCTGTTCACAACACAAAATCACTCCCATCAACAACGCCACTACCACCAATCCTTCTACCAACATAAACTCCACGCAAGAAAATGTTTACATCCACTGATTGTCCTACTTCTGCACCCATCCTTTAACCAGTCCCTTAATTTCCTCCACGTCCATGTCCTCAAAAAAAAAAAACCAAAAGAAATCCGCCAGAAACTCAGCTTACAGACCATCAACCCAGATCGGAAACTGCTTCAAATCGAGATCCACAACCACACCCCCGTATCACCGTTCTTCACCACAATTCGAACACCCGAATTCAACAATCCCCAATTCGAAAATCCTTAGAACCGACAGTCACCCTCATACCCTACCGAACCCAAAACCGCAAACAATGAACCCGGAGCACTTCGGCCATCCGCAGACGAATTAAAAAGAAAAAAAAATTCCATGAGACGATTTCTGGAAAAAAAGACGAGAATTTGCGGTTGGCTGTTTCCTTGGGAAGGAAAGATCTGTTTCCTTGTTTTGTGAATAGTGGCTTTTATTTATAATATGTTTCTTAGGGTGAGTGCGTGAGCTGTTCAAGGAACCGAGTGTGTGGCATTGGTGCGGTGACCATCTGTTCCTTCTTTATTAGTTCTTAATTTTAGTTTATTCTATTTTCAATTTTTTTTAGCTCATCTTTCTAGTTTCTTTTTGTTTGCAATTCTTATTTTCTTTTTAATAGTTAATTCGCTGAGTTGTTTTCAATTTTTTTTTTTTTTAAGTTGAGTTTAGTCTTGTTTTTGTCGGGTCATAGTTAGCTGTTGTCTTCGAGTTCAGTTTTCTTTTTCTATATTTAGTCGCTTATTTTTTTTTCTAGAAAAAAAAGATAAATTTCAAAAATTGGATGATCAAAGAAAAAGAAAGGAAACGGTCAAGCAACTGAGGAATCAGAGATCAAACAATTTGCAAATAGTGGGATTACAAGCATTGATACTACTCGTATTCTCTGGTTGGACTGCCATACACCACGGTAATATTTTTCTAAACTCTACAGGTGCCGAAGCTGTTTTGAATATATAGACAATTGTTGTAAAATTTTCTGCAGGGGCAGCGGCTTTGAATGTACAATTCTTAATTTCTGCAATTGTTTTGTGTGATTGTTGTTATTTCTGCATTTTTATTCATTCTATTAAGGGCTATACCCCAATTCACATAAGGTGAGGGATTTCATCACCCTTTCCTTGGCCCACAAATTGCATTTCATCGTAGAATCTGACGAATAATAACGGTTAGACATTGGACTTAAGGGAGTCACGGGCTCATCTAGGGCTTAATTATATTGTGATAGTTGATTCATTTGGAACGAATTATTTCTTGGTGTCTAGACTACGGCAGAGAAATAACCGTTTATAAATATTACGGTGATTCGTAAATATTATATCGGTTGTTACTCTGAAGGTACTTAAACCTTCGGCTGCATTGCTAGGGTGATTCCTGGTGCACCGATAACTCCTGTCCGTTAACTGGCTGAGAAATCTTTTGATCTAAATAATCAAACGTGTCACTTATAATTTTGGGTTAGGAGCCAATAAGGACAGAAAACTTCATTGTAGCTAATTTCTGTGCTTGCATTTAACAACAATGAGTGAAAAAAGTGTTAGCCAACAAAATTCTCCTAGGGCTTCTCGAATCAACCAAAATTTTCCACCCGAATTGGATCAAAATCGAGTGAATCAAAACTTTCCAAACTTTGGGGATCAAAACCAAATAAATCAAAATTTTCAAAACCTCAATATCCAAATGGATAGACCCTTGTCTCTTCGTGATCGATATTATCCGACTAGGACCGTTCAACCATCTGTCATTGGGTTCCCACCAGCTGAAGGGAACAATTTTGAGCTAAAACATTCTTTTATCCAAGGGGTACCAAAATTTACTGGGTCTGAAAATGCTTATGAATTTCTGAGTGAATTTGAATTGTATGCTTCCACAACAAAAATGCAACAGCTATCTAACGAATCGATCAAGCTAAGGCTAATTCCATTTGCACTACTTGAAAGCGCTAAAAGATGGCTAAATTCTCTTCCACGGCATTCCATAAGAAGTTGGGATGAATTTGTCACTGCATTCTTGAAAAAGTTTTTCCCTTTCCATAAAACTCTAAAAATCCGAACCGAGATAAATCAATTTTGTCAAAATGAGGGGGGGAACTTTTTCAAAATACTTTGAGAGATTCAACCAGCTATTATATAGTTGCCCTCATCATGGAATTCTAAAAGATCACTTATGTCAAATTGCATATGAAGGGCTAAACTATCAGACTAGAACTCAACTAGAATCAATGTGTGGAGGAGATTTTATGTCTAAGACAGCCGATGAAGCTTGGCAATTCTTGGAAGATTATTCTGAAAAGGACATGCAGTGGGAATCGATTCGTGTTCCCATTCGTACTTCTACTAGAGGAGTGCATGTCGTGGACCCAAGTCAAATTCCCTTAGAAAATCAAACTCCTCAAGCCGGAGAAGGGTTACCCCACTATTACTCTCAAGACCAAGCCAATGCCATAGCTCAAAACAACCCTTACTCATCCACGTACAACCCTGGTTGGAGGAACCACCCAAAATTTTCCTGGTCAAACCCCAATAATTCGGCTAACCCATCTCACGTGCAACCCTTTATTCCCAATCCGAATTACCAAGGTCCACCCCCCAATTCTCAAACCTCTCAAGCTACACCTCAATCCAAACAACCTTATAGGCACCCCAATTTTCAATCATCAAACCAATCATCTCAATCTTCTCAACCATCACAAGATATTGGGCGTCAAGAAAAACAGATGAACTCTTACGAAGCTAAAATAAACTCGCAAGACGCTAAAATGGACCAAATGTTTAATATGATGAAGGAATTTATGAAAACTCATGTGAAGGGAAAATTGCCTAGTCAACCCGAGGTGAATCCAAAGTATAACCCTCGTGCTGTAAATTCTTGTGAGGACGAAAACCATAATCCAGTCAACGCTATTACAACCCTTCGATCTGGAAAGAGGAATGATAATAACGTGGACGACCCTGACAAACCTTCTAACTCGACCCAAATCCCTAATCTTGATGATCACCCATTGGCTTCGAATGCCAATTCTTCTAAACCTCCATTTTCCTCAAATGTTGGCAATCCCAACAGTTCTTCTCCCAGTGTCGGCAAACCCGACCCACCTTTGAAAATCAATGTTGGCAATCCCAACATTTCATCTTCTACACCCCTACCACCTTCTACTTCGAATGATGAAACTCATCACAGAGTCGAAAAACCAGTAGCTCCTTTTCCTCATAGACTCAATAATAAGAAGAAAGCAGCAAATTTCGATAAAATTATGGAAATTTTCAAACAAGTCCGTGTGAACATTCCCCTTTTAGACACCATTGAACAAATTCCTCAATATGCTAAATGTCTTAAGGAATTGTGCACACAAAAACGTGCGACCAATGTCCCAAAAACCGCCTTTCTAACTGCCAATACAAGCTCTATTCTTTCAAATCTTGCCCCAGTCAAGTATAAAGACCCTGGTTGCCCTACGATTGATTGCAAAATAGGAAACACCCACATCTCTCGTGCCCTACTCGACCTTGGTGCCAGTGTCAACCTTCTCCCTTATACTGTCTATCGTCAACTTGGACTAGGGGAGATTAAACCAACAAACATCACACTTCAACTAGCCGATCGATCTGTCAAAAAGCCATTGGGAATTATCGAAGACGTCTTGATACAGGTCGAACAGTTTTACTTCCCCGTCGATTTTATAGTTCTAGAAACAGAGCCTGTCTCAAATCCCAAAGTTCAAATACCATTGATCTTAGGACGCCCTTTCTTAGCAACCTCTAATGCTGTCATTAATTGTAGGAATGGCCAGCTTCGACTTTCCTTCGGGCACCTAACCATTGAGCTAAACATCTTTAATCTCAACAAGCAACCTAGGGACTTTGAGATCGATGAAATTGACATGATCCAAACCACAGTTGATGAAACCTCTAGTGACACTTCTGAAGCCTTGAAAATGTGTCTTGACCATTTCGACCCCAATTTCGATGAACTCGAATACATTTCTGAACTAAACAAAATTCTTGACTCCGACACTTCGTCACCTGAATCTAACCAGGGAATGTTGACCAATGTTGATACACAAGGACTTCCTAAGTTAGACCTCAAACCCTTGCCAACAGACCTTAAGTACGCATACTTAGACTCTTCAGAAACTCTTCCCGTAATCTTGGCTTCTGATCTTACCAAGGACCAAGAAGAGAAACTCTTAGAAATTTTGCGGGAAAATAAAGATGCTTTGGGGTGGGAAATTAGCGATATAAAAGGAATTAGCCCATCAATTGTGGAACATCGCATACATTTAGTTGATGAGGCTAAACCCACCCGTGAGGCTCAAAGGAGATTAAACCCAAACATGAGAGAAGTGGTCAAGGAGGAGATAATCAAATGTCTAGATAATAACATCATCTATCCCATCTCTGATAGTACTTGGGTGAGTCCGGTACAAGTTGTACCAAAGAAGTCGGGAGTCACAGTGATCAAAAATGACAGTAATGAACTCGTCCCAACAAAAATCAAAACCAAATGGCGTGTGTGTATCGACTATCGGAAGCTTAACTCAGCCACACGAAAAGACCATTTTCCCTTGCCTTTTATTGACCAAATGCTCGAACGTTTAGCAGGACATGAGTACTACTGTTTTCTCGATGGATACTCTGGCTATAACCAAATTCCTGTTGCTTTAGAAGATCAACATAAGACCACCTTTACTTGTCCCTTTGGAACCTTTGCTTATCGTCGCATGCCTTTCGGTCTTTGTAATGCCCCCGCGACTTTCCAAAGGTGTATGATGAGTATTTTCTCTGATATGGTGGAAGAATTCTTGGAAATATTCATGGACGATTTTTCAATATATGGATCATCTTTTTCCCAATGTCTCACTCATTTAGAACTCATCCTTAAGCGTTGTAAGGAGAAATCACTCGTGCTTAATTGGGAGAAATGCCACTTTATGGTAAAAAGGGGGATAGTTCTAGGTCATGTCGTCTCCAAGGATGGCCTAGAAGTCGATAAATCCAAAATCGATTTGATTGCTAATTTACCTCCTCCTAAGTCTGTCAAAGATGTTCGTTCATTTCTTGGCCATGCGGGATTCTATAGAAGATTCATTAAGGATTTCTCGAAAATTTCAAAACCTCTCTCGAATTTACTTGCAAAAGACGTAAAGTTTGAATTTTCCAATGATTGCAAAACATCTTTTGAAACTCTTAAATCACTCTTGACCACAACTCCCATCATTCAACCTCCTGATTGGACTCAGCCCTTCGAACTTATGTGCGACGCTTCTGACTTTGCAATTGGAGCCATCTTGGGTCAGCGTATTGATAAACTCCCTCGAGTCATTTACTACGCTAGCAAAATCTTAAACGAGGCCCAATTGAATTACTCAACTACTGAAAAGGAATTTTTGGCAGTTGTCTTCGCTCTTGAGAAATTCAGACCATATCTCATAGGATCAAAGTCATAGTTTACACTGACCATGCTGCCCTACGATATCTGCTTTCTAAAAAGGATGCCAAGGCCCGCTTGATTCGTTGGATCCTTCTTCTTCAAGAATTCGATATAGAAATACGAGATAAAAAGGGTTCTGAAAATGTCGTAGCTGATCATCTCTCTCGAATTGTGCACGAAAATGATAATGACACCCAAATCGATGACTATTTTCCTGACGAACAACTCCTCTCAATCTCTAACACCCCTTGGTACGCTGACATTGTGAATTATCTTGTCACACAACAAATGCCCGCTGAATGGTCGAAACAAGATAAACAAAAATTTCTCTCGAAAGTTCGAAACTTCTATTGGGACGACCCATATCTTTTCAAATATTGTCCAGACCAAATCATTCGAAGGTGTGTGCCCGATCATGAACACCAAAGTATTCTCTCTTTCTCACATGACCATGCTTGTGGCGGTCATTTTGGAGCAAGAAAAACTGCTGCAAAAGTTTTGCAAAGCGGTTTTTATTGGCCCACACTCTTCCGTGACGCTTTCGAATTTTGCTCTAAATGTGAGCGATGTCAAAGAACGGGTCAAATCTCTAAGCGAAACATGATGCCTCTCAACCCCATTTTAGTGATTGAGTTATTCGATGTTTGGGGCATCGATTTCATGGGACGATTCCCTAATTCATTTGGGAATCTTTACATCTTGCTTGCGGTAGACTATGTCTCAAAGTGGGTTGAAGCCATTCCGACCAAAACCAACGACAACAAGGTTGTTGTCAAATTCCTCAAAGAAAACATCTTTTCACGCTTTGGTACACCTCGAGCTATCATTTGCGATAATGGCACTCATTTCTGTAATCGTGCTTTTGAGTCCTTGCTCAAGAAATACTCAATCACACACAAGCTGTCGACCCCCTACCATCCACAAACGAGTGGGCAAGTAGAAGTTTCCAATAGACAAATCAAACAAATTCTTGAGAAAACCGTGAATTCCAATAGAAAAGATTGGTCCGTAAAACTGATTGATGCACTTTGGGCTTTTCGCACTGCTTATAAAACCAATCTAGGGATGTCACCATATCGATTAGTCTTTGGAAAAGCCTGTCACTTACCTCTTGAATTAGAGCATCGCGCTCTTTGGGCCATAAAATTTTTGAACTTTGACTTAGAAAAAGCCGGCTCACACAGGAAGTTACAAATTTCTGAATTAGAGGAATTAAGAAACGAGGCGTATGAAAATGCGAAAATCTACAAAGAAAGAACCAAAGCCCAACACGACAAAAACATACTTCGTAAGGAATTCAACGTAGGTCAAAAAGTTCTTTTATATGACTCTAGACTTCACTTGTTTCCAGGAAAACTCAGATCTCGATGGACTGGACCTTATGTCGTGAAAACAGTATACCCTCATGGAGCAGTTGAAATTGAAAATCCTAGGGATGGAAAAGTCTTCAAAGTAAACGGTCAACGACTGAAACCATTTTTGGAATTCGAGCAATATGACGAAGATGACTCTATCGATCTGCATGATCATCCACCATGAAATCAGGTGGTACACGTTCTTTTTCTTTTATTTTTCTTTTTCATTTTTTTTATTTTTTTTTGTTTTTCTACCTTAGACATTTGGGACACTGTCTCAATCAAGTGTGGGGGGGAGTCTGCATTTCATCCATTTTCATTTTTCTTTGTTTTTATTTCTTTTTATTTTCAGCCATCTAAGTAGGACCATCATACATTTTAGATTGTAGTAACATACCATAATTTTTTTTTTGGTAAATACGACTCATTTTAGATTGATACAACAAAATAAGTTAAAGATTGTTAATCAGTTGATAGTTTTTTTTTCTCAACTTAGATCGAATAAGAAATATAATGAAAAGTTTAATTTTGAGGGATAATAGTGTAACTGGTACATAGGGAGATTCTTAGGTGATGGCCATGAAATCTATTCTATATTGTAGACTTTGTTTAAATAAGTGGAGGACTTAAAATACTTATATTGGCTTTTCAAATCTTTAAAACTAAGTTGTGTTAAGTTGAATTCGCGTAACTCTCTTTTGTGCTTATATTTTCGATAATAATAATAATAGTAATCCAAGGGTATCCAACATTGCTTGTATATCGAGCGTTGGTGTGCAAACCCGCCAAGCTCTATCCAACACGTTGTTGACAAAGTCAGCGTTGGAATATCTTGGTCTCATTTTATGAGATTGGACACCTAAGGATTACCGACACGTTGTTGACAAAGTCAAAGTCGGCCTGCACAATCCGCCAAGCTCTTTACCCACTCTCCGTTAGTCCGCGAGGCAGTGCATGGGTGGTAAACCTTGGTCTTTTTAGTTAGGTGTATGTACTTAATCATAAATCTTAAAATTTTATAGAATAAAGAATAAGCGATGATACCCAAACACTTCTTGACCTTATTGATTTGACGAGCCATACATGAGAAAATTAGAATACCACTTTGCAAACTGTGCCAAGCAAACTAAGAATTTATTTCATGGCTGCACTATGTTATCGACCGAACTAACTGGCTAAACTGGAATTTAACATTTGAAAACTTGATTTATATTGAAAATTTGTGACAAGTCGAGGTATCTAAAATAAAATCAACTGATTAGAAATTGTTAACTTAAATTGTTGTACCACTTTCCTGAAATAAGTCGTGTTTTCATTTTTCGTTTTTATCTGCATATGTCCATTACATTCATATAGTTCATTAGAACCATATCATACTGCATTTGGATTTTGTGGGTAGTATCCACTGAAAACCCTCACGAGACATCACTCGTCCTACTAGGGACACCTAGAGGTTTAACGGCTTGTTGCATACGCTCAATGCAATCGTGTTTCCTACGAAAATGTGACCTATCTAGTTTAGTTTTTCATTTTTTTTTGTTTTACTCGAGGACGAGTAAAAGATAAGTGTGGGGGTATTTGATTGACATTGAAAAGTGTTTATTTTATGACTCTTATGCTTTATCTTTTGTAAATAAATAAATGATACTTTGGGTATTTTTCATGTGTTTTTACAGATTTCAAGCGTTGCCTCCTTCAATTCAAATCAAAGGCCAACTACAAGAAAGAGCTACTTCCTCACATCAAATTCATTTCAATTGCAAAAGAAGTAGTAGCTCACTGGTAAAGGCATAGGAATTGGTGTTGAGAGACCCGAGTTCGAACCCCGTCAAGCTCACTTTTTGCCAAAGAAACGGAGCGCGTTCACACTGGCCCTTTGCTTTGAGAAATATTTGGACTAGTGTTATGTTATATATATACATACACATATTCATGTGTATGTATTTATGATGTGCACCAATTAACACTTCAGCAATAGCCATATTCTTATCATGGAATTAAATTCAAATCATTTAGAAGAATTTCTGATTGAATTGCTGCCAAGAAAAGATCAATTGTGAAGATCTTATCCTTTGTTGCCTTTGGAGTCTAATAAGCATCCTTGTTTGGAAGAATTAATTATATGCAATCTTTTATCAATCAATTAGCCACATGGGAGAATTGAGAGATATGGAAAATATTTACCATGATATGCCCAGATTTTCTCCAATCAAGCTGAGTCAAGGAAGGCAAGAGATATTCATGAATGAGGAGGCCCATTTATTCACAGACCTAATTAGGGTTTTGCCATTCTCATCTATAAATATGCGTTGTAACCATTGTAAAAAGGATTCATTCTTCTGTGCTCTCTTTTAGTTTTAATAAAGCTTTCTTTTCTTTAGTTTCTGCATTTTATTTTCGTGGCAAATTGTGTTGTCTAGTCAATTAGATTTGCTAGAACACAATTTGCTATTGCTTCTATTTTTCTTACTAGTGATTGACCGTCTGATTAGATTCAGCGGTAATCCTAGATTTTATTTTCAGTTGTTGATTTCTTTTCTGCAATTTTATTTCCAGTGTTCTATTTTATTTTAATCATTGAATTTATTACAGATCCGATTAGATTCGAATCTGTAGTGAATTTAATTGCATCTTTTAATTGTAGTGTCACTTTTCATTTTGTTTTGCAAAAATCAACCTCTAAGCTTTGTCTAACTCGCCCAAGAGATTAGATAAATAATTGATTTAATTCACCTCCCTGTGTTCGACCTGTATGCTACACACCTGTATGCTTGCAGAATTTAATTTAAATGTCGCGCTTTTCTAATTCATAGACTAGCGTCGATCACACCTCAATAGATACTCCATAGATGACAAGGGTTGGCTGAGACAGGATGGAAGACTATGTGTCCCTCAAGCAAGGGATTTGGTGAAGATAGTTCTTGAAGAAGCACACCATTCTAAGATGACCATACACCCAGGAGGAGACAAGATGTATAAAGACATAACAAGAGTTTTCTTTTGGAATGGCATGAAGAAGGATGTAGCTGAATTCGTCTCTAAGTGCTTGATATGCCAGCAAGTCAAGGCGGAGCAGAAGAAGCTTGGTGGTCTGCTTTATCCTCTAGAGGTCCCACAGTGGAAATATGATAGCATTTCGATGGACTTTATAGATGGGTTGCCTAGGGCAAGAAGGGGCAACACCAGCATTTGGGTAATAGTCGGCAGACTCACTAAAAGCGCTCACTTTATACCTGTTAAGAATAGGAGGACCGCCTCATCATTAGCATCTATTTATCTTAAAGAAGTAGTTCGACTGCATGGGATACCCTCTAGCATAGCAAGTGATCGAGATCCTATCTTTACGAGCGAGTTTTGGAAAAGTTTGCAAGAGGCTGTAGGCACATAGCTATGCTTAAGCACAGCCTATCACCCTCAAACCGATGGTCAGATGGAAAGGGTGAACAGAGTATTAGAAGATCTTTTGAGATTGTGCATTCTTGATTTCGGAGGAACGTGGGAAGATCATCTTCCTTTGGTGGAGTTTGCCTACAACAATAGCTACCAATCCACGATAGGCATGGCACCCTTTGAGGCTTTATATGGAAGGCCATGCCGATCACCAACTTGTCGGTGGGAATCTACAGACAAGCTCGTACTTAGGCCCGACATGATCAGAGAAACTTCAGAGAAGGTGGACTTGATACGAAGATGAATGAAGACTGCCCAAGATAGACAGAAGTCCTACGCGGATAAAAGAAGGACTGACCTTGAGTTTGAGGTTGGGGATATGGTTTTCCTTAAAGTATCTCCTTTGAGGAATGTCGTTCACTTTGGATCCGTAGAAAAATTGGCACCAAGATTTGTAGGGAAATTTCCTATCATTGAGAGGATTGGGACGATGGCTTATAAAGTGGAGTTGCCCGAAAGATTGGTTGGAGTTCATAATATTTTTCATGTTTCTCATCTACGAAAGTGCTTACATGAGTCTACGGAAGTCGTGGAGCCAAGCATACTAGAAGAAGCGAGAGTGGAACGAGAAGCGACGGTGAGGAGAGTTCCAACTCGTATCTTGGGAATAGAAGTCAAAAAGCTACGCAATCGTGAAGTCAAGCTAGTCAAAGTACAATGGAGTGACGCTGAAGAAGACGCGACTTGGGAGACTGAGGACAAGATACGCGCAGCCTACCCTTTTCTTTTTGAGGGTACATCCTTGGTTTCTTTTTCCACAAGTTTATTCGTTCTTGTATCTATCTTTTTAGTATATCTCCTCGGTCCTATTCTTGATCCTTAAGTAGAAACCAATGAATGAAAACATGTATTTGAAACATGTTATGATTGATGGTTGTAAGTGGTTGCAAGTGGTTGCTCATGGATGCATATACACACATTAGGTACTAGATCGGCTCAGTCACTTTCATATTGCATGTGCATATATGTATTTGTATAGGGATTGAAACTTGATGTGTTATCATATGGATGCTGCATTTGTATGAATGATTGTGCACTCATGTAGAAGTTATAAAGTACGATTAGGAATAATTGCATACATGATGGACTCATGGCACTGACATAATTCGCATTAAGGAGGTCAACTGAATCAGTAGATCGCCTGATTTTGCATTAGATAAGGTCATATACACACACTATGCATATGATCATGAAAGCATTAGAAATCTTTTTAAGGACAATGAATGCCTGTGATTGATGATTGAGTAGATGGATGATGGATGGTAAGATATACATTCTTCTTGACTTGGAGATCTGGGGACGAAATCCTTTAAGGAGGGGTGAATGTAACACCCTATAATTTTTAAATATTAAAATTAAAAAATTTAAGAACACTTAATTTATAGAAGAAGAATTAGGTGAAATGGGTTACGCCATTGCGTTCGTCTCGGAATTCTGCTTGAGATAGAGTCCGAGTTTATGTAAATCGGACTCCGTATGAAGAAGTTATGGAATTCAAAAGATTTCAAGTTTAAACAGAAATTAAATAAAAATAATAATTAAATAGTCAAAATAGATTCAAAATTCAAAAATTCCGAGAAGCAGCTGGGTGGAAAAATTCCCGCCCATAGGGGTCGACTCCCCCCCAAGGGGGGGGAGGTCGACATAGGTGTCGACCCCCAAGAGGGGTGTCGACTGGAGTGTCGACCCCCATCGACCAGATCTGGCTGATGTGTCCAGATGACGATTTTCTGAGTTGTAGGGCTACATGGCGATTTCTAATTGGGCTGATGACGAATTTTCTTGGACTGTATGGCTAGGATGGATTCTAGGTTGATCTAAAGGCTCTGAATAGTCTCATACTCCTATATAAACACCTATAAGCTTAGCCCTAACCTCATTCTATGATACCTTCATGCTGTCCATCTCTATGCTAGCCTAGCCTCCTTCTTCCTCGCCAAACTAGAAGTCAAATTGGAAGTTACAAATTAGAGAAAGGGTTTTCTGCTTCAATTAACAAAGAGGGATTAGAATCTCTGCAACATCAAACAATTCTCTTTTCTAATCTAATCGTTGTAAGTTCAGTTATTATTCAGATTTAAACACATTTCTTAATAGAAATCAAGACTTGTAATAAATCGAATCTAGAACTGTGCCTAATTGGAAGATAATTAATTATGATTCATGTTTATCCTTTTTGTCAAATCTGAAATTTCCTATGCCTATGAGGCTATTGTGATTGATACAATTAAACCTATCATGTTGTATATTAATTTGGTGATTCTTTTATGATATGCAAGTTTGTATGCTAAGTCATGTTCATATATGTTTATATGTCTAGATCTACATGTTTATATGTTTAGATCCAAACCGGTACATATGTTTAAGATCTATGTAAGTTCCTGTTTATATGTTTACTATGCCAGTTCGCATGTTAATTGGATCTAACTTAAATGCAAGTTCACATTTATATGCTTAATTAAATTTATAGTTAGATCTATATAATTTTATGCATGTTGGAATGTTACATGTCCCTTTCTTTTCCCTTTTGTTTATGAGTTAGGCTAATTTGCGAGCCTAACGTTCTATGTGAATTATGCGAGCGAATAACGGGGGAAACGTTGGGAAAAATGTTAAATTACATGCTATTGGCATAGATTGGCTCATAATCATGTAAATGATTAGTAGCATGAAATGGTATAATTTGTATACCTAGAATTGCGGACATAATTTAGATGGTAAATGTGACATGACTAGAATTGACAACACTTGTGGATAATTTACATATAAATTTGGACAATAAATGGTAAACATGTATATTAAATAAAAGATGAATATGCCTAACCCAAGGTTAGACTGAGTTATGGTGTAAGACTGCCCGGAACCGCCCGGCACATTCCAGCAACTACAACAACAAGTCTAATGTGAGAGGTCAGCGCATCATGCCCAAGAAAGACTCGAGGTTAGAATGAGTTTGCGGTAGAAGTCTGCCCGGAACCGCCCGGCACATCCAGCAACCACAAGCAACTGTTCTAATGTGAGAGGTTGGTGCATTGATAAATCAATTAATGCCAATGAGCAGACATGCTTGGAATGATAAGGTTAAGTAACATATGAATAGGTGACACTTAACCAATATAGCATGTTAATTTAAACAAATGGGTGGGGTTAGGTTAATATGAGAACACTCAACCGTTGTAACATGTTGTTTAGGAAACCCTAGTAACGGGGACCCATTTCAGCAGTAACCCACATAGATGTATCATGGTACCCTGAACTAGGCAGGGTAGGGCACGATTACTGGGATGACTATAAGCGGTCAAAATAGCGGCGGGTGGTGCGTCAGTGTAGGTTCCGACGGAGCACGGGCGTGCACGTACTCCGATGTGGAAAAATCAGGCACTGGGCATCAGCAGTTATACACTATGCATCTTGAATTATGTCGGGTTGCCACCATAAGGATTGATACACCCCATGGTGGGACCAGCACAAGTATCTACAATCAAGCGGGGCCGAATGACACAAGTAATAAATGCATGCGAGTGGAAGCCGATCGATAAAGTGATCATTTTATCATGAATACATGGTGCTAGTTGAAGCATTCGTTAGTAGGTGCAGAGAAATAGAAATGAGTGCGATAGTATATCTTGCCTTATCTTGTCTTATGTTATCTTACTTTTATGTTCATGATCTTTTTTCCTGTTTACATGTTGATAATCACTGAGCTTACTAGGCTTTATGTCTGACCCGTTTTCTTTCATCCCCTTTTCTTCCGTTTCACCCCCCCCCCCCCCCAGGTCCGTAGGGAGGGAATACTTCAGCTTAGTTCAGACCTTTTCCATCTTGAAGAGAGTAGATGTATTGCTTGGATTCTCTTTTCTTGGGCTATGGCTGTGGTTACACTTTTATAGGGGATTTATGCTGCTTTACTATTGTTTTATGCTTCTTTATGTTTTAGTCAAGACAGAGGTTTTATTGCAATGATTTGGAAGTTGGGTTTTGAGACAATGGTTGTAATGTTTTGACTGAACCACGCTGCTTGTGAAATAAATTCAGTTTTTCCGTTGTTTATATATATCTGTCTTGTAAATTATCTGTATCTTTTACCTATAATGCTTCACCGAAGTTAATGTATTCCCTTTGTGAGTGACCTTAACGGAGGTGGGGTGTTTCAGATAGAATAGAGCTAGTCGTACTGCGACAGTTCGCGAATTTCGACCGTTAACTTCAAATGGACCTACAGAATGTAAATTAATTCAGATTTTCTCAAGACAAAAAGCATTTGTTTTTAAATGATATTAGTTTTCAAATAAAAAAGAAAGTTTCAGTTTTCAATGTATAGATTTTGAAATTTGTTCAAACCAAATTTGAATAAAAATCGCGGTATTGTAGTTCGGTGACCAAATTGGGAAATCTTTCGGTTAACGATATTTTTCGTCAACACTGGAAATGGGTTAGCAGGGAAAGGCCTTAAGGGAAAGTAGGGTGAATTGATCCTCTTCTCTGATTAACTTTGATAGGGGATTGAGAGGCTAAGGCTCAAAAGCGCAGGTTCACTGAAGTCTTCCAGGTCGAATCTAAGCTCAGTGAATGAGATTCAATCGCCATTCAAGGGCGTAATGGGTACAAATTCGAGCTCCTCTGCAGAATGGATAATGAACTACGACTATCACAATTAAAGAAATTGAAGAATACAGTTACAGTGTAGTTTTCTCATAAGATGACATCCTTTTATTAAGCTTTTAATGGAAATACATTGAGATCATAGAGAGAAATTCTTCATTAATGTAATTTTCTAAGTTATTTCTGATGATTACCAAAAAAGTCAGAGGAGACCCCTCATATGTGACCTATGGGATCTTATTTATAGTGGCTTAGGGCTCCTTTCATCGATGGGTTAGTAGGTCCATAGGGATCCTTGTCGATTGCTTAATTCTCGGCTTCGGGAGCTTGGCCTTCGGCCGCTTTCGGCGCATCGGTCATAGTCCCTGAATGATACTTGAATCTTTGAAAGTGGCTCATGAATGTAGGCTTGCAGATATAAGCCTTCGGATGTAGGCTTTCGGCTTTATCGTGAATACTTAGAGGGACTTGGCCTCGGGGTGTATGTTGATATCTGCCGGTTCGAAACCGCCTCGAGTTTCGGTACTTAGTGAATTAGCACGGGTATCCTATGTATCCGCTTGGGTCTTGGCCAGCCTTTCGATGAGGCTTTTGTGGTAGCCTGGACTCCCAAAGGATGGCTTCTGACGTCCCTCATGTTATTTGTGACTCCATCCTCCCGGTATCCATGTAGTAGGTGCTCCGGAAGTTGGTTCAGGGTAGCCTTCGTGCTTCTTCGGTCTAGCGCCTTTAGTACTTCCGCCTTTGGGTGTATCGGTATATGGGCAGGGCATCACTGAAGATTTCCCTTTGGGCCTCGTCTATTGGGTTTGTTGCTTCCGACTTCTTTTGTTCTGGGTTAATGCGGTTCTTTATGCGGAACCTTTCGTTGAGACAACACTATCAAAAGGGTCTTGTTGGACTGACTTTGGCGGAGAAGCCTTATCGGCTGAATCTTGCCAGCTACACCTTGTAGTTTTCATGACCCCCTTTCTTTCCAGAGGGTTTTATTTGGTGCCGTGTTTTGAGTTATCCTTTCCAGCTTTTAACCCTTATTCTTAATAATGAATTCTGCTTGCGGTCGAGTGTTTAGGGGGGCCTCGGCTATGCAATACCCCTTCACCACCAGCTCGATTCATTGTTAAATTTGGTAGTAACATTCGCCCCCTAGTGAAGGGGTGTTTTCGAAATTACAAGTCAAATCTTTTGTCTTTTCTTCGGAGTGTTGCCTTTGTGCCTTCTTTCTTGCTTCAATCGGAGCATTGGTTGATCTTCCTTTGTTTGATCTGGATCGCCTCTGCATTCTGAATACGAAGTATACTCTCCCTCCTTTTACCCTCGTACAGTAACTTTAGTTTTCTTGTATGAATCTCTCCGTTGATTCCTTCTCAAGCAGGAAGCTGGGAGGTAAGGTAGATCTTTTTCTCCTTCTTTCTTCTCCTTTTTCTGCACATCATTTCACCCAAGCAAGATTACCGTTCATCTAAATTTGTTGCATTATTTTCCTAGAATTTCAACTCTAGTTGGTTGTAAGTATAGACGTGGGTAACTCAACATACTGACATCAATCCCCTTAGCTAGGGTTACCGTCTTATAAGATGACGAAATTCGGATCGTTTGTACGCCCATGTGGTGTTTGTGTAAAATTATCAAAGAAAAACTAGATGGAACTACATGTTTTTTTGTTATGGTATCACCTGGCAGATCCATGTTCGAGATTACACAAATTGGCGATTTCATTCCGAATGAATTTGGGCTTTGTTTGACAAAGGAGGGTTTTGGGATGAAAGAACTCCAAGCGAGTGATGCCTTAAGTGGGATCCTTGGTGTCTTTGACCAGCGCTCCAGCCTGTTGCCTTCAAACTTTTTCCCCGGATATGTCTCTTCGTCTTTAGGACAAAGTCTTTTGGAATAAACTTTTTCTTCTTGTGCTATGTTTCTTGGAGATAGTTTACCTCTCGTAGCCTCTTCTTCCCCCGAATTTCTGCACAAGAAAAGATCTGCTCCAGGTTTCAACAGCGATTCTTTCCGTCATCACAAAAGAGTGAACTTTGTTTCACATCCTTCTAAAGGTGAAATTGCTGCATCGCCCTGTCGACGGCTATTGCATACCCCTCTTGTATTTTCTCCTGGAAATTTTCGCAAGGTTTGTCCCTCCTCTGTGGAGACTACTGGAAGTAATTTTGTTGTTGGTCTGTTAAGATCCGATTTCCAGGAAGATCTAGATTTAAGAGAGCGTGAACCCTCCCTTTCTCCCCATTATTTGTGTAACCATGTGGGTTACTCTTTTCAGGCTTCAGAATTTGATGCAACTATAAGATCTGCTTTACCATCCATCAATGTCTCCGATATTCAGAAACTTGCTTCCGAAGGATGGTTTGAGTTTTATCTCAACTTTGTCAAACGACAATTCTTGGTTTGCATTTTTGTCTCCTTGTGGTCTTTTTGTCTGTTTTATTGATGTAGGTACTAACACTGCATTGCTTTTGCTTCACCTCCCCCCTTTTTTATATATCCAAGGATTGGTATGTTATTAGACCTGTAGTCGCCTCTCTATTCCGTGATAAGGAAGAGCTTCAGAGAGAAAGCCATGTTGGAGTCCAAGATTAATGATCTAACATTGTTAAAGAATAGGAATGAAGAGGTTCGTGTTCAGACGATAGAGTCTCTTACGGAGGAAAGGGTTGTCAATAGTTCCTTGACTGCCGAAGTTTTGGTCCTCAGGCGTGAATGGTCAGATGTGATGATGAAGCATGCGCGAAGGTTGAAAAAAATGGAGGAAACTTTTTCTGATGCCAAGCGAATAATTCATGAAACCCAGAACCAGATTTCTCTGTTCCTGAAAGTGCATTTTCCGGATATGATGTCTGACTGCTATGAGAATGTTCTCCTCTCAGTTTACCTTGATAACTGTGACAAGTTTCCTGACATGGGCTACCCTTCTCTCCCTTCATCCATTCGGAACAAAATCTCGAGTGGTGCTATTGCCTTAGATCTGGGTACTGGAGATTTGGAAAGAGGGAGGGAAGGCCGAGGATATTTTGTTTGTTGAAAATATGTTCGACCGCCAATCATCCTGGGATAGTGAAAATCTGATTTCGCATAAGGAATTCTGTAAAGTTGGAAACTTGCGTGGAAGTGATGGTCTTGCGGAGGGGGTAAATCTTCCAGAGCTTAGGGAGAGAGAGCAGGCGATGCACGCAGGTTCTCCTGTTCTCCAGGTGTAAATCTCATCCTTTGAATTCTTTCTTTACTTGTACAAATTAACCTTTAATGCTTGTTCTCGCGGTGCTAGGAATGATGTCCTTGCTGCTCACTACTCCTCTTTTATTTTTATCTTTTAAAGATGATCTTCGTTCTCTTTCTAAGCTGAAGAGGGAATTTCTCACAAAGCCCCCTTTTAGATCTGGCAGAGAACGCTTCTTGAAAGAACTCAAAAATATTTACATGAAGTATCCTCAGTTATCTTTCAACTTCTTAGGGAACGATAAGGAGATAATACTAAAGAAACTTAGAACTCATCATGCAAAGTTAATATGTAACATGAAGGAAAATAATACTGGGGAAAGATGATTTGTTATACCTATATATTTCTTGACAACAATGCATGTGAATGTGAATTGTGTTCGTTTTTACCTCCTTTTTGTCGCATGCATTTCCTGGGTTCGAAATAACTTTGTAAAAGATAGCTTGTCTGCTGATTTAAACAGGACAATATACCTGAAGACACTTTCTCTTTTGCGGATAGAGGTGCGTTGTTTCCTTTGTATTTGGGAGATTTTTCGGGAACTTCTCCCACCACCATTGTTGGCGGATGTACCCTATCCGGGGAGAGATTACGCAACGTTTGGCAGAACAAATATGTGTGTTGGAGACTCAAATAAGGCAAAAAGATAAAGACATCCTCGAGGCGAAGAGGAGTATGAAAATGAATCATACTGTCGATTTTTATGAAGAAAGGGATGAGTTGCAGCGTCAAGTTAGGGACTTAGAGGCGAAATGCGAAGACGTACTAGTGAAATGCAAAGAATGGGAGACTGTATTTGGATGTGCTCTTGAGGTCTCTGTCTCTAAAGAATCGTGGGTCTCGACGGAATGCGTCTCTTCAGAATTTGAGATTGGGAATCCTTCCCCTGGGATTAATCATTCCTTTTCTGACAGGTGGCACATACGGGTTAAGGCAAGTGTGAAAAGTCTTTATGACAGGAAGGAAGTTGAGGGCAGCTCTCGTCGTGCTGAATTTTATACCTCCAAACTTAAACAATTACAAAAGGAGAAACAATTCCTATGTGGTTTGGCCTGAGAAAGGAAAACAAAAGTCTTTGTGCGATGGGCAAGGTTTTCAATCAAGCTTTAAAGTGGCAACCTAAGCCCTCGGATGACTCTGGTGTAGTGATGGAAAAGGTACGAACCTTTCGCGCGCCGCGATTCATCATTCTGCCTCCTCTTCCTACTTCCATGAATAGAATGCATCCTTTTGGAAGTTGGTCCATTGCTCATACGGGAGTTGTTGTTCCAGGGCATGTTTCCTTCCCCCTTTTTCCCTCTCTTTAGGAGTGTTTCCGTTTTCTCACATTTTCCATAGGCATCTATGTAATACGCGAAGTGCCTTGTATTTTAACAATGGAGTGTAGCATTATGTTTAAATAACACGCACGGATAAGGGTAGGACCTATAATGATATGGTTTGGCGTACAATTGTGTATTTTGATCTAGACGCTTTTCTTTTAGCTATCTTTATATCGTAACTGGGCATAGAACGTTATGTTTGGGTCAGTCTCGTGGTCTTGAGAGCAGTGCCCCGTCCCCTTTTTGGGATTAACAGTGCCATAGCACGTTCAATCGTAAAAGATCCGAAGTACTTGCTCGTGTTCCGTTTGTTAGTACGAACATTTGGTGCATCCGTGTAAATCGTAGGCGTTTTTCTGAGTACAAAGGAGAAATGAGAAAAGTTACCGACGTGTGATTTGCTCTGTGGTTCGGTGCTGGGACAGAGTTGAATTGCTCCTCATAACATCTGTAAAAGATCGGGTTGTCTCTGATCTGAATATGCATAGAAGACTAGAAACTTTTTTGGTGTTGGTGAAGCGCCGAATCGACCCAAATTCGGGTATTAGTATGGAAGACCGGAACCTCTTCCGGTATTAATGAAGTGTCGGATCGACCCAAATTCAAGTATTGGTATAGAAAACTAGAACCTCCTCCGGTATTAATGAAGTGCCGAATCGACCCAGATTCGGGTATTAGTATAGAAAACCGGAACCTCCTCCGGTATTAATGAAGTGCCGAATCGACCTAGATTCGGGTATTGGTATAGAAAACCGGAACCTTCTCCGGTATTAATGAAGTGCTGAATCGACCCAGATTCGGGTATTAGTATAGAAAACCGGAACCTCCTCTGGTATTAATGAAGTGCCGAATCGACCCAGATTTGGGTATTAGTGTAGAAAACCGGAACCTCCTCCAGTATTAATGAAGTGCCGAATCAATCCAGATTCGGGTATTAGTACAGGAAACTAGAACCTCCTCTGGTATTAATAGAGCGAGTATCCCTTTCGGATTTGATTCGAGAAGAAGAGGTTGTACATGATTCTTGAGCCTCCCCTTGGGCTTTTATTGTCAAAGCAGAGGATATACGTGCTTTGTTGGCCACTCTCTGGGCATGTGCGCCCGATGCGCTTGGCTAGCTTATCCACAAGTAGGGTCCAAGGACTTGCCCGACCTCCATCCAGGAGGCGCCTTATCCTGACCAACGTAGGCGATAATAAGGGCTCAGAAACTTAGACGGAGCCATTGTAGGCACAGAACTAAGGTTTACTCTTTTGACGCTCTACACGGGCCATCGTAGGCACTGATAGAGGATTATACGCTACCCCCTCCTAGGGGTGCCCTATCCTGACCATTGTAGGTGATGATAGGGGTCTACGTTCCCTTCTGCGGGTAACACGGAACATAAGCAGAGGTCTAACGTGCTCTTCTGAGAGCAGAAGTAGGACGTGCTTAGTTCGAGCAGAGGTAGGGCGTACTCTTCTACGAGCAGAGGCAGGGCATGCTAATTTTAGATGCATCACCACGACCATTTCTGGTGTGAAACGACGGCTTACGATTTCGATGCTTTAACCCTGCACCCTCCGATTTGGGCATGGAAAAAGACTAACACACCATCCCCCTCCGGGGGATGCCTCGCCCTGGCCACTTTGGCGATCACGAGGGATTTAATCCGTTGATAATTGGACCCATTGGGCTTTCCATACATTAGCATACGTGTATTAATCCTTTTCCTAAGGATTTTTCCCAAACTCATCTTGGTTTCTTAACAAACTCTCGTAATCGGCCTTGATTGACGAATCTGACGATGGCCCTCTCGAGAGTTCTGCAGTGATTGGTCTCGTGTCCATTCATCAAGTGGTAATGACAGTAAGGTCCTCCCATTTGTCTTTCGTATTTAGGCTTCTTCTTTGTGGAGATCCAATAGTTGAGTTCGTGTTTGGATAGGAAGTAAACATTCTCCTAAGAAGTAGTGAGATAGCGTTCCTGGGTCATCTTCGGCGTACGCCTCGCCTCCCTTTTTTTTGATGGGGTCTAATCCTCCTATGAGTCACTTCGGTCTGATACTTTCGTCCTTTCTTTCCTGACCATGTCGGAATCGAGTTGTTATCTCTTCAGCCCACTTGTCGGCGAAGCGGTTGAAATCGTCCATTATTTCGTGTTTGAGCGTCATTCCCTTAACTTGCCTGAAGAGAGCATCCTTTAAGTAGGGGAAGACGCCAATGTCCTCTGATGTAGATCCACTGGGTGGGGACGCTGTAGTTTTTTCTATGTGGGAAGAGTTTTTATTCCCCATCTCCTAAGCATGTAGTTCCATTTTCCTCTTCCACTTTATTACTCGCAGGGCCTCTACTCTTAACTCTTGCTCCTCCATTACCCTACGGCCGGTGATTGTCGATTTATCCATTCGAAATTCTGATGGCCTTTGTTTGAGTTTTCTACTCATAGCTTCAATTCTTCAAAGCTAGTCCAATCTGGGACGGAACAACACAGGTAGATATGTGACTGCTAACCACAAGGTCGGAGGTTCAGGCCCTCCTTCAAGTGCCAAAATGTTAACGATATTTTTCGTCAACACCGGAAATGGGTTAGCAGGGACATGCCTTAAGGGAAAGTAGGGTGAATTGATGCTCTTATCTGATTAACTTTGATAGGGGATTGAGAGGCTAAAGCTCAAAAGCGCAGGTTCACTAAAGTATTCCAGGTCGAATCTAAGCTCAGTGAATGAGATTCATTCGCCATTTAAGGGCGTAATGGGTACAAATTCGAGCTCCTCTAAAGAATGGATAATTAACTACGACTATCACAATTAAAGAAACAGAAGAATACACTTATAGAGTAGTTTTCTCATAAGATGATATCCTTTTATTAAGCTTTTAATGGAAATACATTGAGATCATAGAGAGGAATTTTCCATTAATGTAATTTTATAAGTTATTTATGAAGATTACCAAAAAAAGTCAGAGGAGACCCCTCATATGTGACCTTTGGGGTCTTATTTATAGTGGCTCAGGGCTCCTTCCTTCGATGGGTTAGTAGGTCCACAGGGATCCTTGTCGGTTGCTTTATTCTCAGCTTCGGGTGCTTGGCCTTCGGCCGCTTTCGGCGCATCGGTCATAGTCCCTGAATGATTCTTGAATCTTTGAAAGTGGCTCATGAATGTAGGCTTGCAGATACAAGCCTTCGGATGTAGGCTTTCAGCTTTATCGTGAATACTTAGAAGGGCTTGGCCTCGTGGTGTATGTTGATATCTGCCGGTTCGAAACCGCCTCGGGTTTCGGTACTAAGTGAATTAGCACAGGTAGCCTGTGTATCCGCTTAGGTCTCGGTCAGCTTTTCGATGGGGATTTTGTGGTAGCCTGGACTCCCAAGGGATGGCTTCTGACGTCCCTTCTGTTATTCGTGACTCCATCCTTCCGGTATCCATGTAGTAGGTGCTCCAGGAGTTGGTTCAGGGCAGCCTTCGTGCTTCTTCGGTCTAGCGTCTTTAGTACTTCTGCCTTTGGGTGTATCAGTATATGGGCAGGGCATCACTGAAGATTTCCCTTTAGGCTTCGTCTATTGGGTTTGTTGCTTCTGACTTATTTGGTTCTAGGTTAATGTGATTATTTACGCGGAACCTTCGTTGAGTCAACAATATCAAAAGGGTCTTGTCGGATTGACTTTGGGGGAGAAGCCTTATCGGCTGAATCTTGCCAGCTACACCTTGTATTTTTCGTGACCCCATTTCTTTCCAGAGGGTTATGTTTGGTGCCGTGTTTTGATTTATCCTTTCCAGCTTCTAACCCTTCTTCTTAATAATGAATTATGCTTGCGATCGAGCGTTTAGGGGGGCCTCGGCTGTCCAATACCCCTTTACCACCAGCTCGCTTCATTGTTAATTTTGGTTGTAACACTTTCGAAATGGCTATTTTAAATTATTAAAAATAGGAAAAAATTATGTTAAATCATAATAAATGATTTAAAAGTGAAATGGAGTTTAATTAAATTAAACCAGTTGATTTAAGATATTTAACAAAGCTTTTGTAACACTTTTTCAACAACATCGAGATTAAAGGCTTTCAATTAAACTATTCTTATTCAAATATTTGGTAAGCATTTCCAAATGATAAATGAAGTGTTTTAATGACAATTTGTAAATTTTAAATATTTAACCTAACCAAGTTTAAGAAGCAGACATACTCAATAAATTTTAGTATGCAGAAAGCGTCGGTACATTTGTCCCACCTCCGAGATCTAGAACGATAAATAGCGTGCATTACTAAGGCAAGTAATACAACAACTAGTGTGCTGAACTTACCTGGCCAACGTTTTTTTATTTGGGCGAGGGTCGGAGCAAGTCGAAAGGGAAGCCAATATACTCTAGAATGATATTTTTGAAAATTTAACTTTCTTAGCATTAAAGTTTTCCAATTTTGAATTAATTCGATTTGGATGGAAATAATCTTCATATACTTGGTATTAAATCTTGCAGAAGAAACTCATACTATTCGAGGAATAGAAAAGACGACTATACTTTATTCCGCATATAGTACTTGTTTAATACGGAAATTGATATTGAATATAAACTGATAATGTTTCTGTGCAATTCTTATAATCAATATTAATGGGTTTGGGACGTTGTCTTAAATAATACCAGCTTTAATCGTTACGGAGTTAAACCTCATCATTTTAACTCGCTTAAAGTTATGTTTTGAAAAGGGGAGTATTCATTTAAGAATCAAGGAATCTTTTAGTTAAAATTTAATGAGGTAATATTGAAATGATTTCCCTAAGAATAGTTGAGAAGAAATCTTCATTAAGATTTGAATAATCTTCGTTTAAAAGATATGATTTAAAATGAAAGTAAGGGTTGAAGAATTAATAAATCTTTTGATTAAGATTAAATAAAGTAATGGATATGTTGAAAAGGGTTTCTGAGGTTAGGTTAAGAATGAATCTTTATTAATAATGGATCTTTATGTAAAGATAAGGGAATGAATATATGGAATAAATTTCTAATGGAATAAATGATTTAAGGGTTTTACTAAGTTAAAGAAAAGCTTTATTTAACCAATCTAAGTGGAAAAAAACTTGGCAAATCCTGTATTTTCAAATGATTTTAGAATAACTCTTATTATTTGGAAAGATCGGGATCAAATTTCTATCCGGAAATCATTACGAATAATAATACGACGAAATGGAGCAAATGAAGATATTGAAGATGACGTTTGATGACCTAAGATCTTCGCATCAGAAGGACTGCTTGCTGATGTCTCAGGTTGTACACCCATTATGAGATATTTTTTATTCCAGCGGTCCCGACATATTTGGAGAATTTCCAGATTTGCAAGGGCTTCTTCCCTTTATTGGACGAGAAATAAAGCGCCTTCGGTTTCGTTCGGTCCCAAAATGAACTTGTATGGATTATATGTCTGAAATTATAATTTATGGCATAGCAATTGATCTCTATTAAATACATATATGTTTGGTGGCATAGAAATTACTCTCTTAGCTTAACACCCTTCTCTAAAACATACAAGCTCAGTGTTTATATATTGGTAGACATCAGTTATATGTTCTGAATTGACAATGCGGCATGCTAAGTGAAAAGTGCTGCAGATGATCAAAGCATGTCTCTGTATGAAGCGTAGCTTTGTGTAACATGACTTCTTCAAGCCTCACATCCCCGAAATGACCAAAACCAGATAAATGCAATAAGGTTTAGTGGGTCGCGCCCATTAGGTTATGCTCATTCTCTACTAGATAAAAAGTGTTACCATGGAATGGAGCCCATGTATTTTACTTATGTGGAAAATTATACTTTATGTGGATGATGGAAGAAGCGCGCTCGATAAAGGTCGGTTACAACTGGGGAATGGCATAATTAGGAGTGCTCTAAGTTATTTAGTTACAGGGATAACCCGGCCTTGTGTAGCATGAGGAGCATATGTTGATCCTCGAATATCCCTCTAGAGGTGTTCAAATTTGGATAAAGGAATATCCTTAGCCTGGTCATTGTTGGAAATCCAAACAAGCTCCACTATGTGCCCTTACGGTTTTAGTTGTATAACCTACCTGGAAATGCGAGGGCGTCATTATAATATAACTGTACATTTTGATAAATTTATTTGCAAAATGCTTTCCACACTATGCACTAATAATAATATCAAATGGTTTTACGTAGCAAAGGCATTTTTGGTTATCATAAGGAGAAACCTCCCCCCAATGTGTGCGATTCATTATGTGCGTGCTGCGAGATCTTATAGAAGCTTCATTTTCCAAAAAAGCACATACGATTTTCTGCACAAACATCACCAAAAACTCATTTGATGACATTGTAATGTATGTATGGTAGCTATTTAGTTCTCACGCTGGTTTAATCCAGCCTTATCCAAGTGTTTTAACGATCAGGTCAGATCCGAGCTGTGTCTGGTTTAGGTTGAAGACACGAGAAGTTTGCAAAGGAGAGTTGGAGATCTACACCAATGTAGAAGCATATTCTATTATATGGTATTATTGTTGTAGGGATAGACATTTATAATTATCCAGGTTATTCTTATCTCTGATTATGTAAATGGTTTTTCGCTGTAAAGATTATGCCCAAAAATATATTTTATTCCATCTGTTGTGAGACTCTGTTCTATTCTATATCCCCTATCGATTCAGATTCTGACACTTGAATTTTTGACATGTGTTAGGTGTCAATTTCATGGGACGAAAATCCAGGTCATTAGCGCAATTTGAGAATTTGTATCATTTGGATCAGAATTGTGTGGTTTATGATCGGTTCAAAAGGTACGCATCTTTTGGGTCATGGCAATTATGATACCCCAATCGATGTCAATGTTCAAAAAACTAAATGCAGTTTTTGTAATAAGTAAATCACCGATGATGATGTAAAACGTCGAAAGGAGCACTTGGCAAGCACAGGAGACAATTAAATGGCATTTTCAAATATTCAGTTCCAGGAAATAGTTTATGAATGTAGAAAATTTATGATTTAGTATGTTTTATTTTATTTCTTTAAGCATATATTTTATATTTTATTTATCGTTGTTACATGTTTAGTAATAAACTATTGAAAATGAAAATCTGGACCGAAATAAGACTGAAACTTCTAAAATCTACGAAATCAATTGAAACTAACAAAATACTTAAACCAAACTGAATTCTCAGACCTTGAAATTAATAACTTACTTTTATCAAATTCGATAAAGAAACCTTGCTTTTAAGGGTTCTTTATGTTTGAGATTTAGCGGGGATTATTAAATCCAAGAAAGATTTTGATGAATTAAGAAATAAGAGTGATGCCAAGTAGCATGCATATTTATTAAACTTCATCAAAAATTTATACAATATGAGCAAGCACAATTCTTGGTGCTTTTAATAACACAATCATATATGGTGTAGTCTCCTTAACTGAATAAAAAAGAAGCTTAACCTAAATTAATCACTTCTTTATGTTTTATTACTTGACAAAATCACTTGACCTCCTTTCACATATTTATTTCATTTCAGTCATATTTTACACTCTGAATGAATATTGTAAATATGTTGAGCTTTCCATTCTAAAGTTGACAACTGTAAAACATGATGCAATATTTGAAGTTTAGTTCTTTTACTTAGGACCAACCTTCACAATTCCATAAAAATTATTGTGGGCTTTTGATTGAATGATGGAATTGATGAGTTGGAAAATTGAAAGATTAAATTTTAGATGATTTTTTAATTTTGTGGTAATTTACCTTTATTTCTCCCCATCAAAACATTTTATTATGAATTTAAAAATAAGTCCCTTAACTTTATTTTTGCTAATCACTTCATAGTTATTAATTTAAATTTAGTTTTACATACTAAATAATACTAATATATTAAATTTTTCCTTCTCAATTTGATAAGTTTTGAATGAGTTTTGGCTCATTTCATTATATTCAAGAAGGACTGATATTTTTGCAGCATTGAATTAGCTGTATGTTTTTAATTGAATTACTTCAATGCAATGTTTAACCTGTGCCACCTATTAATCCGCTTTCATACATTGCATAGTTCAAATATTTCGCTAGCCTTAATTTAATGATCAATTTTGCTTTTTCCAATATGTAATTTTCTTATTTCACCTTTTTCTTAACAATTTATACATAATGGCAATGGTGCGTCGAACAAATTTAATTTGATCATGGATAAATAGGTTGTGTAGACCCGAAAATTCCCACCCTTGGATCGACTATAAACCAGACAAGTCCGATCCAAAAGGAAAAAATTCTCGAATCGTTATGGGTTACAACACATCAGAACAGAAACACAAAAGAATATTTCATTGTTATTACAGCAATTTTACATCAGAGTACAAAATTATCAGAGTACATAAATTAGAACAATACACAGCGGAAATATAATTACATTCATCGGAATACTATCAAATGCTCCGGACACAGCTCTAGCTTCAATCTAGAATCCTGCTCCATACAATATCTACAAAACCAAAACTACTAGATGCCCGTGTGAAAAATATGGGCACCTAGAGTTTAGGTGGGAAACAATAAACTCTGGGTCAGTCATGGGACTGGTGTGAGAATTAAAAAAGTTATTTACTTTATTTTAAAGATCGGTAAATCACGGGACCATGCCGTATAACATGGAATGGGTTTTCTCCACATAAATACCAGTCATAAAAAACTCGCAATGCTTTTTGAAAAACGAAGCTATTATAAGAATCAAGTCTCATCACACAATGCAATGCAAGACGGAGGGTAGAGTTTTACCTTATCATAGCCAAACATGCTTGATATGCGAAATTTCTCTTTTACTATCACTAGTACATAGTGTAGAAATCACTTTCACAATTAAATGTATCAATCTTAGACGGCATAATGCCACACCCATTATGTCGCCATATAGGTTTACAACTATAAACGCAAAGCTTGTATTGGAAGTTGGATTCCATCAATGACCAAGGAAAAGGATTTTCCTTAATCGCTCGGATCATCTCTAGCAAGATGTCCAGGAATCACATGCATGTGACCCTTGGAGAGGCAGAGCCGACACACCAATTCTCGGTGAGTTTGGGTTAATCCTGAACATAACATTACCCGGTCATATCTGACCGTCATCCTGTTCGTTGCTTGACCATCATCTGAGGTGCCTCAATTCATCATCCACATAAGTAAATTGCCTGGGCTCCATACCATGGCATCACCTTTCAGCTAGATGGGAACGTTAGCCCTTACTCTACGGTCCATCATACTGTCTTCAGCCATTCACAGGATGTGAGGCTTGTCGAGGTCACGTTTCAACACAAAGCTACGTTATGTCAGCCATGCTTTGATAATCATCCACAAAGCTCTGCTTTTCACCAAGAAGCTTTGAACTATCAACACTTAGCATGCCACATTGTCAATTCACAAAATATGATTGGTGTCTATTAATATATAACCCTCTGAGTACATAAGTCTCAAAGGAGGGTGTTAAGCTAAGAGAATAAATTCTCTACCACCAACTGATATAACATCAATAGAAACCAATTGGTTATACTGTAAAATACAACCTCAGAGGCACATCAATTTACAAGTCCGTTCTGGGTATGAACGAAATCGAATGCGCCTTTTATTTCTCGTCCAATCAAGGAGAGAAGCCCTTGCATATCTGGTTAATCTCCAAGTACGTCTGGACGACCGCCACTTATAACCTCGTCTTGGGTGTACCTCCCTAATCGAGACATTAGCAATAATCTAAACGATGTGAAGATCTCCGGTCTTCAACCACCATCTTCAGTATCTTCAATACTCATCGTATAGTTATTTAGAATGGGTCAAAACCCGGTCTTTCGGAATAGCTAAAGCACCTTTAAAATCAAGTGATATATAAACATATCATAAGTCTCATTCCAATTCGGAATATTCTTTTCACCCAAATCATTCTTTACATTGGGAATTACTCCTTTAAATCATATCAAAGATTTACATTCTTTAAAATTCTTATTTAATTCTTTCCTTGGAAATCATTTCAAAAGATTATATAATCTCCTTTCACAAACTTAACTCAAATCAAGCTTTATAAGCCTTATCGGGATTATTGAGCCTTACAAAAAGATAATCACTCATATCGCTATCCCATTTCCATATTATTCATCCATTGAGCCTTACAACTATTCCTTTGCAACTTGCATAAAATAGCAGTTGTAATAGGTACTTTATAACAAATATTGATTTGTTATAAATCAGCTTTTAATAACTGCATTTATGTAGCAGTCGTAATATAGAACTATAACAACTACTTTCTTGTACTCAACTGTAAATATTACTCTATTACGACTGTTTAGCATATTATATAGCGCACAGTTTACATGAACAAAACAATTTGTAAAGTGATAGTATCATACCTTAATGATATACCGGATGTGCAGTGAACAAGAACACGCCCACCACTTTTTCTTACACGATCAATTAAGTGTAAACAATATTCCAGACGACTCCAAAGCGTAGCACTATCATCATCAGTAAGGTTGACACACATCCGCTCTATTTTCAGTCCAACCCTAGCTTTTTCTAACACATGGATACAGTTATCATCAGAATAATTTAAGCTATCGCTACTACTACCGTCAGATTTTGGATATGCTTCACGAATTAATTCAGACTCGAAGCAAAATTCATGTTTGTAGCAGCGGTTAAAGAATGAAATCGAAAACGAAGGAAGAAGTGACAGTATATGGGTAATGCTCTCATTACAACGCTCAGCTGTAAGGGTTTCGATAGCCTTTGAGATATGTAACGTCCCGCAATTTTATCGGTTTGTATTTGAATATTTAAATCAGTTTAAATATTGAATTCGTAATATAAGTGGATTTATATATTAATTAAAACGAAGTTGAACGTATAAAAATATATATTAACTATAATCGAGCCCGTAATATCGCGGCTGTTCGTAATTTAACGTTTTGAACTTCAACTGAGTGTACAGAATCCGTTATTAGTCGGATTTCTTCAAAACAAGAAAAATTGGAATCTGTTGATCTTTATTTTTCTAATGGAAGTGAAAAACCAAGATTTCGTGTTACAGATTGTGAGTTACGTCCAAATTAAATATTCAGAAAAACAGCGGTATATTCGTTCGTGGCCATAACGGTTATTTAAATATATTTAAATATCGGATTCGAATTTGGACAAGATTCTTTTGAGACGTAGTGGTAATTTAATTTTTAGAATTTTACTGTAATTTTTAATTAATTAAATATGTAACTTTTTATTTGGAGTATTTTGCACCCTATATCAATATTTTGGGGTTTCACAATATAAGTTAACCTACCGATATTATTATATTTTTGGGATTGTGGCACCTCGCTGAGCACAACCGTATTTTTATTTTTTTTTCATAGCAATACATATATGAACGGAAATTTAAGTAACCGGTATACATATAGGTATATATTCGTTCCTTGGCAAGTAAGGAAATATATAACCCCTTTACTCATGCATCAAGCTACCTAGATTTAGCACAAGACCTAATGAAAACTATTAAAGGAAAACACATGCAAATTAGATCCAAAGTAAGCCTAACCTACCTCCTAAAAAATCCATTATAAGCATGGCCACAGAGTCTTCATATTCTATAATGCGTTATGTCCGATTCTCTGCAAACGAAACAAACCAAATGAAGGAAAAAACTAAAACTAAAATATACAACTGTCGTACCTTTACCCATACCCAATCATGAAGACCCATCTTCCTAGTGACCTATACCTTGGCCTAACTCTTCACGTCCAAGCCTTCATGGCTTACAAAAAAGTCAAAAATCAAATTTAAATTACTGTACATCCATGTCCAACGTGCATGCAAAGTAATCAAAGCATCGACTATATAAGTGTGAAGTCTTTTCTTTTGACAAACGTTTATATATATTTTACAGAAGCTTCATTGTGAAGGGAACCATTCCATGTGATTTAAAAGCAACCTCACCACATACAGTACATGCTACTATGCTAGTTCACGTAAACTAAAAAGTATGCAAACGACCAGGAAAAACATGCTGCTCCCTAATTTACGCCTACTAGCTCGTGTACCCTACTTTCCTTGGCAAGCACGGTACTAAAACCTTATATAAGCGCAGCTGTTCCCTGGATTTCTTGGTTCGTTCAAAACTTAATAGCCAAACACAGAAATAAATAAAGACAGTCAAAACAAAATCGTATAAAAACTAAACTAATACATTTCATCTCGTATCGATCCTCTTTTCACTTTGGTTTGACATTTTCTAAGCTTGACAAATTACTATCGCACTACAGTATGACATGGTTTGGGGGTATTCAAGAAACCAGAGGGGGTCGAGTGGCGGAGACAGTTGGAGATGGTGGAGCATGGCAACGCGTGAGGATCCGAAGCCGGGTTCTGATAAGAGGAAGGTTGCATGGAATCATGTATGGCATGGAAATGTTTAGGCTTCAACAGGAGGATGTGACACAAGGGAATCTAATGATTTAGGGTTGGAATGATAATCAATTAGTGAATGAACAGGAGCATTGCTTTGAAGGGGGAAACATCGGATCAAATGGATGACGTTCATGTTAATAGTGAGCTTCAAGGGGGTCTGTTTGAGGAAACACAAAGGAGAAGGGTTGTTTAAAAGGAACCGAAATATGTGGCATGAAGAAATGGTGAGGGTCGTGTGCTGTAAAGCTTCAAAGTGGTGGTGTATTTATTATAATTAGTGGAGTTACCTATGATTATTATTTAGTTTTAACTAAGGGGAGAAGGTGGATAACGCAATAAAAGAAAAGGGTATGAAGCTGTGGCAACTCAAACATGCGGTAAAAATGTGTGAATGGGCCATGCTGGGTACGCCCAGATATTTAAGAGAGAATGGTGTCTTTGGTTCAAAGTTTAATGAAACACATGCTGGCAATTTCAGCGTAGGGATGAGGGGTGGCATGAGCTTGCGGTTTATACCTATTGAAGAGGAGTATGATGGGTTTGTATGGGATCCGAGAAGACAGAAAAAAGGAGAATGGGGACGCTGAAAGTGTTCGGAAATGGAGTGTGTTGCTAGAGTTCGCGGTTTGCTTACAGGTTGGAGACCTCGGCGTGTGATACTGGGACGACAATATATTTTGGACCATGAATAGTAAAATTAGCGGTGAGACCATTAGTAGCAGTGTCAAACCACAATGGAGTTGTCCGACTGTTCGAGTATGAACTAAAGTGAGTACGTGGTACGTGAAGTAACAGACCGAAGTGGTGAGCCATATATATGCATATAAGAAATCATATATACAATGAAACACATAGAATGGGAGGATTGTTCGACGAGAAAGGAAATGGTGCTTTGGGCATTGAGTTTTGTGAAGTAGCGATGATGGACGGATCACGCAAAGATTTGCAATAAAGGGATGAAGGCAACCGAGTAGATTGGAACCGGTTCGAAACCATTGGAAGCTCGTTGGAAATTATAACGTCTGATCCGGTGTACCGATGCAAATCGTTATTTAATGGTTAACGCGCCAAGGTGAGTAAACTCACTAACTCTGATCATTTTTATAATATTATAATCGTTATTTAATATTGATAAATAGTGGTTAAATAATGCGTGATGGTTGTTTGGATGAATTGCTGATAAATTGGTTGAAATAATTATATTTGTTATTTTCATATATTGCATTATCTGATGTGACAGACAATCTATTATTTATTGTTGTTTGTTGGGGATGGGGGATTAGTTTGGCTCTAAAATAACTGGTATTTAAATACCGTAAATTATATTTGATTAGAATATAAATGAATTTAGGTTTTTGGGAAAGGAAATTCTATTTTTAAATGGAAATTGGATCTTGACTGGAACCATATAAAATAACTTGTTTTGATAATATACAAACGAGTAGTTTGATTTATAAACAGTGTTACAAATAGAATGAAATAATTATTATTAGATAATTGGGAGGTATAAATTCAAGAATGAAGAATAAAAGAGAAATGGGAAATTGTTTAAAAGAAAACAACGGATTTAGTTGATGTTCAGAAAAGGAATAAAATTAAATAAATCCATATGGATATATAATTTAAATTCAACTATATCAAAAAGTATGAAGTGAAGTTGGATTATAGGTTTAGAAATAACTATATAAGATAAAAATTTAACTGCTGATGGTATTTATTTATAAAATCGATTTTAGATTAATTTAACGAGAGCATATTTATCTAAGATATGATATTCGCATTTTAAAGTGAAAAATGTTATAGAACAAACGTTTTACAGATTAAAATAGTTATAATAGAAATTAGAAATGTTTTTCCTAAGAAGATAGTGTACATTATCTAAGTGCAGAAAATAAGGAATGTGAAAAGAATGGGAATGTTTCGAACGTAAGTAACGCATATTTTCTAGGATATGGGGAAATAAGAATGTATAATAACTGGAAACGTTTTTCCGAGAAGTGTGAATTGCTAAATGGATTCTGAGACCAATCTTGAAAAATATGGGAAGTTAGAAACAATAATGTTAATTAAAAGGGCCAGTGATTGTGTGATGTTTAGTGATACATTTGAATGGATGTTGTTTTTACTTCGTTAGTTAAATAACCGACTATCGAAGTGTTTTGACCATTGTTGTCAATACGGAGAGGCCAGTTGGATATATTATCTGAAAACCACTCCGTATAGGCCTAAGCGCTGCGAATTAGATTATGATGAAGAAAATTGAAGATGGGGTGGAAATGCAAGGGTCGTTCTGTTCCAAATGGTGCTTTCTGTTTGTCCAGTCCCAGCACAACTTGTATGGACGAGTGTCTAACAGAGTATACCTAACAAATCATGTATGGTTGATCTCTTAAAGGTATTACTTCTGGTGGCGGAGGAATTCATTCCTCTTAGCTTTTTATACCCATGATATTTTTAGATATCGATAAGTGAATTGACGGGTTTGACGATGTGGCATTCAAAGTGAATGGTGATCAGATGTTTTGAAGATAGACGTAGCCTCTAGCCTCACAACCGGGAAATGACATAAGTTGGGCTAGCCAGCATGGCTAGTTCGGTCATACACAAGCAGGGTGTATTGTCATCGATCTAGAGAAAATTCATATTTGTTCTTCTTTTCGACTCTGTATCTTCGGATGACGGTTGGATGGCCATCAACCGTGGGTGGCAATATATTCGCTACACTCAAGCTAAATGAGTGGGCGGTCATGTGAAGCCGGGTTGCAAGACGTTCTTGTTGAACCCCAGTGTATACCCTCTAGAGTACACTAATCAGAAGGTGCTCTCATGCCTTGTCTGTTGGAATCCAATCTCTAATAAGCGTCCTGCGGTTTTTGATTTTATACTATATATATGTGGAGCGTGAGATGCAAGCGTTCTGCTACTTGGATACTTATTTGTTTAGACATTATCATAATATCACTGGATTTTGATATCAAAGTGTTTTGGGTTATAGTAAGGTAAAAACCGTCCATATTTATGTGTGGGTTGGTTTGACTATTATCCTTTTCTTCAAAAGGATTTTCAAAGTTAAATGGTATGGTTGGAGTTTACTCACACCAGTCCCATGACTGACCCAGATTTTATTTTATTTTTTGTTTTTCCCTAAACTCTTGGGTGCCCAAATTTTGTACGGGCAGTCAAGTGCTTCAGGATTTTGCAGATTCACTTGGAGGAGCTCGAAGCAAGAGGCTCCACTGTTAGTTATTTAGATATTATTTCAGCTGTGATGTATATGAGTTATACTTTTATATGATATGTAAGTACAAATTCAGATTTGCATCTCAAAGTTATGTTATAATATATTTTATTCGTTCCGCTGTGAGTTTCGTGTTTACTCTGATTCTGTTCAGTTGAGTTCTTCTTCTTCTTTTCTATTAGTTCTATCTTTCCTATCTCATCCTCTAATTTCTTTCTATTAATGACCCATTATTTTTGTGCACTTTGAGTTGAATGTGTAGAATATTAGTCAGCTTGAATCGGTACGGATTTACGGGCCTTCACAGTTGGTATCAGAGCTGAAGGTTGAGTAATTACCTTGGCGTTGTGGCATGACTCAGTAGAGATGGGGTTAGTAATACCCTAGATTGAGTTTGAGTATATGTATATGGGTGCGTATTTGTAAGTAGATATTAAAACTGTTATATATTGTGTTGATTGGTCTGGCAAGTGGCTTATGAATTCTGGTCGATACGGTAGTGCAAACTGTATCGATAGGTGCTTCTAAACCCTTGAACAGAGTAATTCGACATAATATTGTTTTAAAAGCTAGGTAATTGAAATAAATTTACCCCAATTATATTTTGAATATAAAAGTACATACTTGAATTATTATAATATATTGGATATGTCGGTTGTTATTATAATCGAATAAGATTATGGTTGAAATGATTATGTACATAACCAATAGAAATTCGTATAAGTATAATATGCGGAATTAGATGAATGAAATTTGAATTTGAACCAGATTTGGATTTAAAATCCTGGGAGATTTTGAAATGTTATCCAAGCATTTTGAAGAGATATTTTGAAAGTAATTTTCAAATTGAAATGTTTTAAAATAAGTTTTGAAAAGTAATATAGTATTGAACTCACTTTGGTCGCTGGGAAATAAATTTCGATGATGAAGTCGAACGTTATCGGTGTTCATTTTCGAGTTCTAAGTGATGGATTACTATCACAGATTTTGTTTTGAAATAAGTTGTTCGGAAATTCAAATGTTTTGAATTGCTATGTTATGAATATATATGTATATGATTTCAAACTGCTTTGAAATAAATCCCAGGAATTTGAATTCTGAAATTAAAATTTAACTTATGAAGATAAATAGATAAAAATAGTAAAAGTGAATAAATAAATTAGAATTTAACTTGAACTAAGTTAATTAAAATCAGATTGGATTAGAGAAAATCTGTAATGGAACTGGATTGTTGAGTAAGAATTCAGAGTTGAGATCAGAACTTGGAATTTGAAATGGAATTTGGCTTGGTAAAAGCAAATGATTGATTTGAGGATAAATTTAGTGGAGATCAACTGAGGATGTATGAATATTGGCCAAAGTGATAACAAATGGAAGAGTGTTGGATGCCCGACAAAAAGGTACACATTTAAATTATATGAGTAAGAGATTTTTATGAGTCTGTTTGGTAATTCGTTTGGCTGTTTGATTTTCTTTTGGATTGGAAAGGCCCAAAGAGGCAAGTTGTAGTAGTACCGATTGAGCCATGCAGAGGAGATGCTGGCGAAATTCTCAGAAAATTTAAGTTGTTCTGAAATTTTCAGAAAGTATTTGATAATAAGAAGAAATTAATATTAAAATAAATCGGTCCAGTAGAAACTGGAATCAAGAAGTAAAAAAAAGGATCTTTAATCTAGTTATAATATGATTGTAGCATTTTACTACCTTAGAAATTTCGGGGACGAAATTCTTTTAAGGGGGAAGGAATGCAATGTCCCGCATTTTTATCGGTTTGTATTTGAATATTTAAATCAATTTAAATATGAATTCAGAATATAAGAGGATTTATATATTAATTAAAACGAAGTTGAACATATAAAAATATATATTAAATATAATCGAGTCTGTAATATCGCGGTAGTTCGTAATTTAACGTTCTGAACTTCAACTGAGTGTACAGGATCCGTTATTAGTCGGATTTCTTCAAAAAAAGAAACGTTGGAATCTGTTGATCTGTATTTTTCTAATGGAAGTGAAAAACCAAGATTTTGTGTTACAAATTGTGAGTTACGTCCAAATTAAATATTTAGAAAAACAGCGGTATATTCGTTCGTGGCCATAACGGTTATTTAAATATATTTAAATATCGGATTCGAATTCAGACAAGATTCTTTTGAGACGTAGTGGTAATTTAATTTTTAGAATTTTACTGCAATTTTTAATTAATTAAAAACGTAACTTTTTATTTGGAGTATTTTGCACCCTATATCAATATTTTGGGGTTTCACAATATAAGTTAACCTACCGATATTATTATATTTTTGGGATCGTGGCACCTCACTGAGCACAACCATATTTTTATTTTTTTCCATAGCAATACGTATATGAACGAAAATTTAAGTAACCGGTATGCATATAGGTATATATTTGTTCCTTGGCAAGTAAGTAATTGTATAACCCTTTTACTCATGCATCAAGCTACCTAGATTTGGCACAAGACGTAATGAAAACTATGAAAGGAAAACACATGCAAATTAAATCCAAAGTAAGCCTAACCTACCTCCTACAAAATCCATTATAAGCATGGCCACGGAGTCTTCATATTCTATAAATGCGCTATGTCCTATTCTCTGCAAACGAAACAAACCAAATGAAGGAAAAAAATAAAACTAAAATATACAAGTGTCGTACCTTTTCCCATACCCAATCATGAAGACCCATCCTCCTAGTGACCTATACCTTGGCCTAATTCTTCACGTCCAAGCCTTCATGGCTTACAAAAAAGTCAAAAATCAAATTTAAATTATTGTACATCTATGTCCAAACGTGCATGCAAAGTAATCAAAGCATCGACTATATAAGTGTGAAGTCTTTTCTTTTGACAGACGTATATATATATATATTTTACAGAAGCTTCATGGTGAAGGGAACCATTCCATGTGATTTAAAAGCAACCTCACCACATATAGTACATGCTACTATACTAGTTCACGTAAACCAAAAAGTATGCAGACAACCAGTAAAAACATGTTGCTCATTAATTTACGCCTACTAGCTCGTGTACCCTACTTTCCTTGGCAAGCACGGTACTAAAACCTTATATAAACGCAGCTGTTCCCTGGATTTCTTGGTTCGTTCAAAACTTAATAGCCAAACACAGAAATAAATAAAGACAGTCAAAACAAAATCGTATAAAAACTAAACTAATACATTTCATCTCGTATCAATCCTCTTTTCACTTTGGTATGACATTTGTTGCGCTCGGCAGAATTACTATCGCACTACAGTATGACATGGTTTGGGGGTATTCAAGAAACTAGAGGGGTTCAAGTGGTAGAGACAGTCGGAGATGGTGGAACATGGCAGCGCATGACGATCCGAAGTCGGGTTCTGATAAGAGGAAGGTTGCATGGAATCATGTACCGCGTGGAAATGTTTAGGCTTCAACAGGAGGATGTGACGCAAGGGAATCTAATGATTAAGGGTTGGAATGATAAATCAGTTGGTGAATGAACAGGAGCATTGTTTTGAAGGAGGAAATATCAGATCAAATGGCAGGCGTTCATGTTGATAGTGAGCTTCATGGGGGGGACTGTTTGAAGAAACACAAAGGAGAAGGGTTGTTTAAAGGGAACCGAAATATGTGGCATGAAGAAATGGTGAGGGACGTGTGCTATAAAGCTTCAAAGTGGTAGTGTATATATTATACTTAGTGGAGTTACCTATGATTATTATTTAGTTTTAACTAAGGTGAGAAGGTGGATGACGCAAGAAAAGAAAAGGGTATGGAGCTGTGGCGACTCAAACATGCGGTAAAAATGTGTGAATGGGCCATGCTGGGTACGCCCAGATATTTAAGAGAGAATGGTGTCGTTGGTTCAAAGTTTAATGAAATGCATGCTGGCAATTTCAGCGTAGGGATAAGGGGTGGCATGAGCTTGCGGCTTATACCTATTGAAGAGGAGTATGCTGGGTTTGTATGTGTAACACCCCACCTCCGCCAATGCCACTCTTGCAAGGGCACTGGCATTGGAGGGGCGTTAAACGAGGTAAACATGCATGCAGATATCACAAGACAGAACATATAAGTAAAAACAGAGTAAATAAAGCAGCGGATAAAACTAGCATTTCAAAACCATAGTCAAGTTACATCAAAGTACTCGTTCATTATTTTCCCATAAAACAAAGTCTAGAACATAAACTAAAAACTGAAAAAGAAACATAAAGTAACTATCCCCAAAGTAGCATAAGGCCATAGCATGCTCAAACCATACGTGAGCTATCCAGAAAAGTAGCAAAAGATCCAGCTAGGTAACAATGTTCCCACCCTGCAAACCTGGGGGGGGGGGAAACGGAAGAAAAGAGGCGAAAGAAAACGGGTCAGTCAAAAAGACTGGTAAGTCCTATCTACTATTAGTATAAAAACTAATAAAGCTAACTGAACATGTAAAACAGAGATGAGATGTAGGGTGATAACTGGCATGGTGAAAAGTTAACAAGATAGATCAAGTGTGGCATCGCATATACAAGGTTAAGTTGCACCAGGTGTGTACTAGTATTCCAATCCATGTCAAGTATAATGAGAAATGATCCCTTGGCCCAAAGCTGGCCCACATCATGAGATGACCTAAATCGAGGTCCAACTACTCGGTCTAGTCGATCGGCCCCCTATAAGCCTAACTCGTCGTGTATCGGTGTCATATGGTCCAAACATGAAATGTAGTCGACTGTGCTAGGTCCACCCTAGGGTGTATCCGGCCCTAGGGTGTCAACCACTGACACGAAACAAGCACGCACAGTCAAAACCTACTGGTGCCCAAGTCTGTCTTTCATCCCCGGACAATGTGCACGACCATGGTCCGTCGGAATCTTCTATGGCGCACCTCCTTTTGCCGTCTTTTTGGTCGCTTACACTCCAGCCCAGTAATCATGCCCCACCCTAGCCTAGTCCCTAGGGTATCCGATACTCCCTAGTCGGTTACTGCTGAGAAGGACCGCGTAACTAGGGTTTTCTAGTGGGTTAATTGTGGTTAACCTCATCCAAACCATGTATCAAGTTGGTTAAGTGTTCCTAAAAAGGTTCATGACTTAACCCTATCCAACTAAGCATTGGGTTGGTTAAGTGTGCCCATGTTGACTTAACCCTATCAACCCATCATGTTCATGTGGTTAAGTATATTCAAGTGGTCCATGACTTAACCCTATCTTGTGGCATTCATTATTTTAATGCACCCAACCTCTCACATTAGACTTTGTTGTGGTTACTAGTTAAGCCGGGCGGGTCCGGGTAGCTTTACACCACAACTTGGTCTAACCTCGGGTTTCTAGTGCAACATGACCAACTACTCACATTGGGTCCTATTGCTTGTAGCCACTAGTTAAGCCGGTCGGTTCCGGGTAGATTTATGCTACAAACTCAACCCAACCTCGAGTTGGCCACACTCATGTTTTCTAAGTGTCATGTCCACCATTATGTTTACAAACACAATCACAAGTCAATGTTCATGTCATATTTTAAAATCATGTTCCATGTCCTTAATATTACCCAACCCAACGTATTCCCATCGCATGTACGTTTCGCATAACATAACATAGATCAAAAAGGGGGAACTTGGCAAAAGCATGACAAAAGGGGCATAAGGTAATAAGGTTGGCCACAAGTTAAACATGGTGGCATATGAGGCATAAATAGGTTCATAAGCTTGCATATTACATCATAGGCCTCAAAACATGCATAATAACAACTTAAGCAAATAGGTGAAACATGATTATGAATGATATAGGATGATGGCTAAAAGTTCGCATATAGCATTAGATGCAAGTTATCATAAAGGTTATAAGAGTTCTCATGTTATATAATGCAACATTTCAACATAAAGCTTATAGCTTTTAGCCCACAAGTTCAAGGTGATAGGTTTTCAAACACGCATAGAATATATTCATGCATAACATGATAAGATCAAAGCATATATCATTCTTAGGCCCAAACTCAACTTGCAACATATCACATTTAACTTTATAGTTAGAATCTAAGAGTAGTATAGGGCTTACAATGAGCGGTTATGCGATCTAGATCAATATATATAAAGATTGATATGAAGCCACAAGCAAAATCCGCAAAGAAAATAATAAGCTCCACTTAAACGCCTTGAAACAAGAAGTAATAACCCTAAAGACAAAAAAAGGAGGCTCTTTTACTTAAGAAAGATGGTTCTTTTATGACATAGATTGATTTGAGACACTCATGTTCTCATGAAGAAGGTGGAGGCCATGATTGAGAAACATTTTGACATAGTTTAGTTGTAGGAATGATTAATGAGGGTTTAGGCTAGGTCTAGGGGCCTTTTTATAGGTGATTAGGTTAGTTTAGACCATAGGATTAACCCTAAAACACATCAGGTCCGTCAAATCTCGTCAGAAGCTTCTAGAGCAGACTCAACACGTCACACATGGTGCACCAGAAAAACTGGTCCGACCGGGGGGGTCGACCCCTGGGTCGACATGGGGGTCGACCCATGGGTCGACATGGGTGTCGACCCATTGGGGGGGTCGACACTGGTGTCGACCCCTGTGTCGACCCTGCCTGGGGCGGGAAAATTCCCGCCCATTCTGCCTTGGTTGAAATTTAAATCTGAATTCGAATTTGAACTGTTTTCGGGCTTGGAATTTTCTGAAAACTTCATTGGGCCTTAACTTGGTCATACAGACTCCGTTTTTCGAAAACTCGGACTCTATTTCGCGTATTTTTCCGAGACAAACGCAATGGCACAGCCCATTTCCCTTGATTCAGATTTTTCAGTTTAATTCTGCCTTGATTTATGTTATTCAAAAATACGGGTTGTTACATTCTCCACTCCTTAAAGGATTTCGTCCCCGAAATCTCCAAGTTAGGAAGAACGTATCCTACCATCCATCATCCATCTACTCAAAACATCATCCACGTGCAGTCATTGTCCTTAAAGGATTCTAAATGATGTATGATCATATGCAAAGGTGTGTGTATATGTACTTATCTAATGCGAAAATTAGGAGGTCACTGATTCAGTAAACCCCCTTAATGCAAAACATGTTAGTGAAATGAGTCCATATGTATGCAAATTCCTAACATAATTTATAATCTCTACATGAGTGCACATAACATTCATCCATATGCAACATCCACGTGATAGCATTACAAGTTTCATCCATGAATAAGTATAAGCACTCATGCATATGCAACATGAAAGTGTGTGTGAGCCGATCTTAGTGCCTAATGTGTATCATGCATCCACGAGTATCCACGTGCAAACACTTGCAACCACTTGCAACTATCAAGCATAACATGTTTCAAATACATGTTTCATCCAAAGGGTTTCTACCTAAGGTTCTCATGACAAGGTTAACGAGATAACATGATAAACAGGATAAACACGGATAGCAAAAAGAAAGATATGCTACTTAGGAAAGGAAATTGAGAATGTACCCTCAAAAAGGAATGGATAAAGCCCACGCATCTACTCCTCAGTTTCCCAAGTTGCATCTTCATCGGCTTCACTCCACTGAACTTTCACCAATTTGACTTCTCGATTTCTTAACTTCTTGATCTCTGTTCCCAAAATACGAATCGGAGCTCTTCTCAAGGTTGCCTCTTTCTCTACCTTAATGTCTTCTAGAATGCTTGGTTCAGCCACCTCAGCGGACTCATGTAGGCACTTTCGGAGATGCGAGACATGAAAGACATTATGCACTCCGGCTAGCTTTTCGGGCAATTCCACCTTATAGGCCATCTTTCCAATTCTCTCTATGATATGGAAGGGTCCTACGAACCTTGGTGCCAGCTTCCCATTTGCTCCAAAATGTACCACATTACGCAAAGGAGAAACCTTCACGAAAACCCTGTCTCCCACTTCGAATTCCAAATCTGCCCTTCGCTTGTCAGCATAGGATTTCTGTCTATCTTGGGCCGCTTTCATCCGTCTTTTCACCAATTCAACTTTCTCGGATGTGTCTCGTATCATATCGGGCCCAAGTATAAGCCTATCTGTTGTCTCCCACCAACAAGATGGTGACCTACACGGCCTCCCATACAAAGCTTCAAATGGTGCCATCCCTATACTAGCTTGATAGCTATTATTATAAGCAAACTTTACAAGAGGAAGGTGGTCTTCCCAAGTACCACCAAAGTCAAGAATACAGAGCCTCAAAAGATCTTATAGCACTCTATTCACCATTTTGGTTTGGCCATCCGTCTGGGGGTGATAGGCTGTACTCAGATTCAATCGCGTACCCATCGCTTCTTGCAAACTATTCCAGAACTGGCTAGTGAAAATTGGGTCACGATCGCTAACTATGCTGGAAGTAACTCCATGCAACCGCACTATCTCTCGGAGATAAATAGATGCTAGCCATGATACGGTCCTCTTGCTCTTTACAGGAACGAAATGAGCACTCTTCGTAAGTCTATCAACTATGACCCATATGCTCGTGTTCCCTTTCCTTGACCTAGGCAATCCATCCACAAAATCCATAGAAATACTCTCCCACTTCCATTGCGGGACCTCCAATGGATGTAATAGCCCACCTGGTTTCTTTGACTCGGCTTTCACTTGTTGGCACACCATGCACCTTGAAACATACTCTGACACATCTTTCTTCATTCCAGCCCAAAAGAAAATGCGCTTCATATCTCTATACATCTTATCTCCTCCCGGATGTATAGTCATCTTCGAGTGATGTGCTTCTTCAAGAACTTTATGCACCAAGTCTCCTACTTGTGGAACGCATAGCCTTCCATCACGCCTTATCCAACCCTTGTCATCAATAGTATATCTAGCAAGGTGACTAGACGTCTCACCACGAATCAACTTATCCATGACCTCGACTATTTGCGGATCTTCCTTCTATGAAGCCCCAACTTGATCAAGAAGTGTGGGTCTAAGCTCAAGGGATGCTAAAGAACCCGTCATCGACTCAACAGTCGTCGTGAAATCAAAGGTTGCCAAGAATTCTAAGTTCTTCATCTCAATAAACAAGGGACTCAAAGTCAACCTCCTTCTGCTTAGTGCGTCTGCCACGACATTACCCTTGCCAGGGGTATAAGCTATCTCGAAGTCATATGATGCCAAGAATTCCATCCACCTTTGTTGCCTTAAATTCAAATCTTTCTGCGAGAAGAGGTACTTGAGTGACTTGTGATCAGTATACAACTCAAACCTTTCGCCTAGAAGATAGTGGCGCCAGGATTTGAGTGCAAAGACGATCGCCGCCAACTCCAAATCATGAGTGGGATAGTTCTTCTCATGAACTTTAAGTTGCCTATCCCCATAACATATCACTCTTCCCTCTTGCATTAGAACAGCACCTAACCCCGTACCACATGCATCGGTGTACACGGTAAACATCTTACTGCCATCGGGTAATGCCAAAATTGGAGCTGTGGTAAGGGCTCTCTTGAGCCTTTGAAAAGCAAGCTCACACTCCAAGTCCCATGCAAAGACTAAGTTCTTCTTTGTCAACTTAGTAAGAGGGGCTGAAATCTTAGCGAAGTCCCTGATGAACTTTCTATAGTAGCCCGCCAGACCGAGAAAGCTTCTTACTTCGGTTGCATTCCTAGGAGTCTTCCAGTCTTGAACCACAACCACTTTCGCGAGATCCACCGTTATGCCTTGCTTAGAAACTATATGTCCAAGAAACCGAACTTCCCTTCTCCAAAAATGACATTTGGAGAACTTGGCTTTCAACTGATGCGCTCTAAGCGTATCCATCACTTCCTTGAGATGTCTGGCATGTTCTTCCTCATCCTTTGAGAAGATCAGAATATCATCCACGAAGACAACCACGAACTTGTTAAGGAACTCCCTGAACACCCTACTCATCAAATCTACGAAGTAGGCGGGTGCATTAGTCAAACCGAATGGCATGACAAGCCATTCGAAGAATCCATCTGGAGTCCTAAACGCAGTCTTATCGATACTATCCTCAGCTACTCTAAGCTGATAGAATCCGGTGGCTAGATCGAGCTAAGAGAAAACAGAAGCACCAACCAGCTGGTCAAAGAGATCACCAATCCTCGATAACGGGTGCCTATTCTTCTTTGTCAGCTTGTTCAACTCTCGATAATCAACACATAGACGAAGCGAACCATCCGCCTTAGTAGCAAATAACACCGGAGCACCCCATTCAGAAATGCTTCGCCTAATAAAATTCTTCTCAAGCAGCTCCTTGATTTGCTTACTGAGCTCTCTTCTTTCTCGTGGGGCCATGTGCCTAACGAGCAATGATACTGGCTGGGCATTATCGACTAGATAAATGCGGAAATCTATCTCTCGTTTAGGGGGTAACCCCTTAACTTCTTCAAAGACATCAGGATAGTCTCGGACCACCCTTACAGATTGCAGATCATCGATGGACGAGTCAAGAGATTCAAGATAACATAACATGACGGGACCTCTAGGGTTACAAGAAATTTCTAGGGTATTACCGAGGCGAGTCATGAGCCTCACCACCCTATGCTCACAATTGAGGATGGTTCCATAACTGGATAACCAATCCATGCCCAAAATCAACCCGTATCCCGTGAACCCGAGAACATAAGCATTACACGTGAATTCCACGGTCAAGATAGAAATCTTCAAATCCACACAAATCATAGATAGATGGGCGGAACCACCAATTGGATTTGAAATACAAACGGGATCCTCAACTAGACTAGTACTTAGGTGCAAACTTTCAACAATGTCAGAAGAAACGAAACTATGCGATGCGCCAGAATCAAATAAGGTGCGAATAGGATAATCAGAAATATAAACAAGACTTTCTACAGAAATACTACCTCGGTCCTGAACTGGAGCAGCGTTGAGAGCATGCACTTGCCCTCCAGAAGGTCCTGCTCGCTAATTCTGCCCTTGCCCTTGTCCTTGCTTCTTGGGGCAATCCTTGCTAAAATGTCCAGTCTCTCCACAATGAAAGCATTCGCCCCGCTTCCACTTCTTCATTCTGCAATCCTTGGCTATGTGCCTAACAATCCCACAAAAGTTGCATTTTCTTGGGTCCTTTGCCTTGGCCTTGTTGCCCTTGTTGTTCTTGTTGTTCTGATTGCTCTGATTTCCTCCCCACTTGGAGTCTGTCTTCTTGGCTTGAGTCTCATTAGCCTTGACTTCCTTCTTGCCATTCTTATCGTCTCCTTGAAGCAATGCCATGTCTACTAGTCCCTCAAAAGTGGCCCCCATGGGTATATGAGATAGGGCTAAACCTTGTAATGGCTCGTTCAATCCTCGTGCGAAGCGTAAAGCCTTCTTCTGGGGGGTATTAACCATGTCCAAACCGAATCGAGCGAGCTGGTTAAACTGATTCACATATTCCCTCACTGTCATGTCCCCTTGCTTCAAAGATATAAACTTCTCCAATTGCAGATTCGCCTCAGCTGATGATAGAAACTTAAGCCCAAATCTTGTCCTAAAGTCGGCCCAAGTCTCTATAGGCCTCGTAGCATTGGTGACCTCCCACCAATAAGCAGCTTCTTCTTTTAATATCCAAGTTGCCAATAAAACCTTTCTATGGTCTTCCACATCAAAGATAGCGAAGAGATCCTCAGTTTCTTTCAACCAATTTCGTGCCTTCACAAAAGTCTCCGTCCCAATGAAATTCTTGCCACCCATCGCCTTAAAGTCTTTGCAAATCTTATCGAAATCTGCTTGTGGATTCTGAGGAGGAGGAGGAGGAACCTCGGTTACGGTAGGGGTGGTTGCTGGGCCCACATTGTTGGCCCTAGCTTCTAAGTACCTCCGGAACCATCCGGGAATGGTCACTCCCTCGGGAAGGTTAAGATCGGCCATACCGAAAAAGGAAAAGATAGATTTAGAACAAGGAAACGAAGGATAGTGCTAATGGCTTTTGGGGAATAGCCTTTTAAAATAACTAGACTTTTCTTGGAAAATACTTAATTGGTTTTGAAAAATAGTTTTTCAAAAGGTAAGTTTTAAAAACCTTTTGCTCAAATCTTGAAAACCTTATGCTCTGATACCAAATGTAACACCCCACTTCCGCCAATGCCACTCTTGCAAGGGCACTGGCATTGGAGGGGCGTTAAACGAGGTAAACATGCATGCAGATATCACAAGACAGAACATATAAGTAAAAACAGAGTAGATAAAGCAGCGGATAAAACTAGCATTTCAAAACCATAGTCAAGTTACATCAAAGTACTCGTTCATTATTTTCCCATAAAACAAAGTCTAGAACATAAACTGAAAACTGAAAAAGAAACATAAAGTAACTATCCCCAAAGTAGCATAAGGCCATAGCATGCTCAAACCATACTTGAGCTATCAAGAAAAGCGGCAAAAGATCCAGCTAGGTAACAGTGTTCCCACCCTGCAAACCTGGGGGGGAAACGGAAGAAAAGAGGCGAAAGAAAACGGGTCAGTCAAAAAGACTGGTAAGTCCTATCTACTATTAGTATAAAAACTAATAAAGCTAACTGAACATGTAAAACAGAGATGAGATGTAGGGTGATAACTGGCATGGTGAAAAGTTAACAAGATAGATCAAGTGTGGCATCGCATATACAAGGTTAAGTTGCACCAGGTGTGTACTAATATACCAATCCATGTCAAGTATAACGAGAAATGATCCCTTGGCCCAAAGCTGGCCCACATCATGAGATGACCTAAATCGAGGTCCAACTACTCGGTCTAGTCGATCGGCCCCCTATAAGCCTAACTCGTCGTGTATCGGTGTCATATGGTCCAAACATGAAATGTAGTCGACTGTGCTAGGTCCACCCTAGGGTGTATCCGGCCCTAGGGTGTCAACCACTGACACGAAACAAGCACGCACAGTCAAAACCTACTGGTGCCCAAGTCTGTCTTTCATCCCCGGACAATGTGCACGACCATGGTCCGTCGGAATCTTCTATGGCGCACCTCCTTTTGCCGTCTTTTTGGTCGCTTACACTCCAGCCCAGTAATCATGCCCCACCCTAGCCTAGTCCCTAGGGTATCCGATACTCCCTAGTCGGTTACTGCTGAGAAGGACCGCGTAACTAGGGTTTTCTAGTGGGATAAGTGTGGTTAACCCCATCCAAACCATGTATCAAGTTGGTTAAGTGTTCCTAAAAAGGTTCATGACTTAACCTTATCCAACTAAGCATTGGGTTGGTTAAGTGTGTCCATGTTGACTTAACCCTATCAACCCATCATGTTCATGTGGTTAAGTATATTCAAGTGGTCCATGACTTAACCCTATCTTGTGGCATTCATTATTTTAATGCACCCAACCTCTCACATTAGACTTTGTTGTGGTTACTAGTTAAGCCGGGCGGGTCCGGGTAGCTTTACACAACAACTTGGTCTAACCTCGGGTTTCTAGTGCAACATGACCAACTACTCACATTGGGTCCTATTGCTTATAGCCACTAGTTAAGCCGGTCGGTTCCGGGTAGATTTATGCTACAAACTCAACCCAACCTCGAGTTGGCCACACTCAGGTTTTCTAAGTGTCATGTCCACCATTATGTTTACAAACACAATCACAAGTCAATGTTCATGTCATATTTTAAAATCATGTTCCATGTCCTTAATATTACCCAACCCAACATATTCCCATCGCATGTACGTTTCGCATAACATAACATAGATCAAAAGGGGGGAACTTGGTAAAAGCATGACAAAAAGGGGCATAAGGTAATAAGGCTGGCCACAAGTTAAACATGGTGGCATATGAGGCATAAATAGGTTCATAAGCTTGCATATTACATCATAGGCCTCAAAACATGCATAATAACAACTTAAGCAAATAGGTGAAACATGATTATGAATGATATAGGATGATGGCTAAAAGTTCGCATATAGCATTAGATGCAAGTTATCATAAAGGTTATAAGAGTTCTCATGTTATATAATGCAACATTTCAACATAAAGCTTATAGCTTTTAGCCCACAAGGTCAAGGTGATAGGTTTTCAAACACGCATAGAATATATTCATGCATAACATGATAAGATCAAAGCATATATCATTCTCAGGCCCAAACTCAACTTGCAACATATCACATTTAACTTTATAGTTAGAATCTAAGAGTAGTATAGGGCGTACAATGAGCGGTTATGCGATCTAGATCAATATATATAAAGATTGAGACGAAGCCACAAGCAAAATCCGCAAAGAAAATAATAAGCTCCACTTAAACGCCTTGAAACAAGAAGTAATAACCCCAAAGACAAAGAAAGGAGGCTCTTTTACTTAAGAAAGATGGCTCTTTTATGACATAGATTGATTTGAGACACTCATGTTCTCATGAAGAAGGTGGAGGCCATGATTGAGAAACATTTTGACATAGTTTAGTTGTAGGAATGATTAATGAGGGTTTAGGCTAGGTCTAGGGGCCTTTTATAGGTGATTAGGTTAGTTTAGACCATAGGATTAACCCTAAAACACATCAGGTCCGTCAAATCTCGTTAGAAGCTTCTAGAGCAGACTCAACACGTCACACATGGTGCACCAGAAAAACTGGTCCGACCAGGGGGGTCGACCCCTGGGTCGACATGGGTGTCGACCCATTGGTGGGGTCGAAACTGGTGTCGACCCCTGTGTCGACCCTGCCTGGGGCGGGAAAATTCCCGCCCATTCTGCCTTGGTTGAAATTTAAATCTGAATTCGAATTTGAACTGTTTTCGGGCTTGGAATTTTCTGAAAACTTCATTGGGCCTTAACTTGGTCATACGGACTCCGTTTTTCGAAAACTCGGACTCTATTTTGCGTATTTTTCCGAGACGAACGCAATGGCAAAGCCCGTTTCCCTTGATTCAGTTTTTTCAGTATAATTCTGCCTTGATTTATGTTATTCAAAAATACGGGTGGTTACAGTATGGGATCCGAGAAGACAGGAAAAAGGAGAATGGGGACGCTAAAAGTGTTCGGAAATGGAGTGTGTTGCTAGAGTTTGCGGTTTGCTTACAGGAAGGAGACCTCGGCATGTGATATTGGGACGGCAGTATATTTTGGACCATGAATAGTAAAATTAGCGGTGAGACCATTAGTAGCAGTGTCAAACCACGATGGAGTTGTCCGACTGCTCGAGTATGAACTAAAGTGAGTACGTGGTACGTGAAGTAACGGACTGAAGTGGTGAGCCATATATATGCATATAAGAAATCATATATACAATCAAACACATAGAATGGGAGGAGTGTTCGAAGAGAAAGGAAACGGTGCTTTGGGCGTTGAGTTTTGTGAAGTAGCGATGATGGATGGATCACGCAAAGATTTGCAATAAAGGGATGAAGGCAACCGAGTGGATTGGAACTGGTTCGAAACCATTGGAAGCTCATTGGAAATTATAACGTCTGATCCGGTGTACCGACGCAAATCGTTATTTCACAGTTAACGCGCCAAGGTGAGTAAACTCACTAACTCTGATCATTTTTATAACATTATAATCGTTATTCAATATTGATAAATAGTGGTTAAATAATGCATGATGGTTGTTTGGATGAATTGCTGATAAATTGGTTGAAATAATTATATTTGTTATTTTCATATATTGCATTATCTGATGTGATAGAAAATCTGTTATTTATTGTTGTTTGTTGGGGATGGAGGATTAGTCTGGCTCTAAAATAACTGGTATTTAAATACCGTAAATTATATTTGATTAGAATATAAATGAATTTAGGTTTTTAGGAAAGGAAATTCTATTTTTAAATGGAAATTGGATCTTGACTGGAACCATATAAAATAACTTGTTTTGATGATATACAAACGAGTAGTTTGATTTATAAACGGTGTTACAAATAGGATGAAATAATTATTATTAGATAATTGGGAGGTATAAATTCAAGAATGAAGAATAAAAGAGAAATGGGAAACTGTTTAAAAGAAAACAACGGATTTATTTGATGTTCGGAAAGGGATTAAAATTAAATAAATCCATATGGATATATAATTTAAATTCAACTATATCAAAAAGTATGAAGTGAAGTTGGATTATAGGTTTAGAAATAACTATATAAGATAAAAATTTAACCGCTGATGGTATTTATTTATAAAATCAAGTTTAGATTAATTTAACGAGAGCATATTTATCTAAGATATTTAAATTCGCATTTTAAAGTGAATAATGTTGCAGAACAAACGTTTTACATCTTAAAATAGTTATAATAGAAATTAGAAATGTTTTTCCTAAGTAGATAGTGTATATTATCTAAGTGCAGAAAATAAGGAATGTGTAAAGAATGGGAATGTTTCGAACGTAAGTAACACATATTTTCTGGGATATGGGGAAATAAGAATGTATAATAACTGGAAACGTTTTTCCAAGAAGTGTTAAATGCTAAACGGATTCTGAGACCTATCTAGAAAAATATGGGAAGTTAGAAACAATAATGTTAATTAAAAGGGCCAGTGATTGTGTGATGTTTAGTGATACATTTGAATGGATGATGTTTTTACTACGATAGTTAAATAACCGACTATCGAAGTGTTTTGACCATCGTTGTCAATACGGAGAGGCCGGTTGGATATATTATCTGAAAACCACTACGTATAGGCCTAAGCGCTGCGAGTTAGATTATGCTGAAGAAAATTGAAGACGGAGTGGAAATGCAAGGGTTGTTATGTTCCAAATGGTGCTTTCTGTTTGTCCAGTCCCAGGTCAACTTGTATGGATGAGTGTTTGACAGAGTATACCTAAAAAATCACGTATGGTTGATCTCTTAAAGGTATTACGTCTAGTGGCGGAGGAATTCGTTCCTCTTAGCTTTTTATACCCGTGATATTTTTAGAAATCTATTAGTGAATTGACGGGTTTGACGATGTGGCATTCAAAGTGAATGGTGATCAGATGTTCTGAAGATAGACGTAGCCTCTAGCCTTACAACCGGGAAATGACAGAAGTTGGGCTAGGCAGCGTGGCTAGTTGGGCCATACCCAAGCAGGGTGTATTGTCATCGATCTAGAGAAAATTCATATTTGTTCTTCTTTTTGACTTTGTATCTTCGGATGACGGTTGGATGGCCAACAACCGTGGGTTGCAATATATTCGCTACACTCAAGCTAAATGAGTGGGCGGTCATGTGAGGCCGGGTTCCAAGACGTTCTTGTTGAACCCCAGTGTATACCCTCTAGAGTACACTGATCGGAAGGTGCTCCCATACCTTGTCTGTTGGAATCCAATCTCCAATAAGCGTCCTGCGGTTTTTGATTTTATACTATATATATGTGGAGCGTGAGATGCAAGCGTTCTGCTACTTGGATATTTATTTGTTTAGACATTATCATAATATCACTGGATTTTGATATCAAAGTGTTTTGGGTTATAGTAAGGTAAAAACCGTCCATGTTTATGTGTGGGCTGGTCTTACTATTATCCTTTTCTTCAAAAGGATTTTCAAAGTTAAACAGTATGGTTGGAGTTTACTCACACCAGTCCCATGACTGACCCAGAGTTTATTTTGTTTGTGTTTTTCCCTAAACTCTTGGGTGCCCAAATTTGTACGGGCAGTCAAGTGTTTTAGGATTTTGCAGATTCACTTGGAGGAGCTCGAAGCAGGAGACTCCACTGTTAGTTATTTAGAGATTATTTCAGCTGTGATGTATATGAGTTATACTCTTATATGATATGTAAGTACAAATTCAGATTTGCATCTCAAAGTTATATTATAATATATTTTATTCGTTCCGCTGTGAGTTTCGTGTTTACTCTGATTCTGTTCAGTTGAGTTCTTCTTCTTCTTCTTTTCTATTAGTTCTATCTTTCCTATCTCATCCTCTAATTTCTTTGTATTAATGACCTAGTATTTTCGTGCACTTTGAGTTGAATGTATAGAATATTAGTCAGCTCGAATCAGTACGGATTTACGGGCCTTCACAAGATAGCTCCAAGGTTTAGGCCATCTCAAATCATATACATCATGGATGGAAATTGATTTTAGGGGTAAGGATTTATTTAGCTTTGTTCTATCCTCGTCTCTTTTCAACTATACAGTTTTTATTATGAAGACGTAGAGAACTAAATATTTCGATACCAATTTCAATTGCCTAGCTGCTAATTTCAATAATTTTTATATGATGGAATAAGTTTGCTTGTAAATACTCGTTTAAGTTATATAAAGATTTATGGTTGGATTTATACAAGAGTTATAAGGCAATAAATTTTCTTACTTAAGTTGCATAAAGAGTTAAATAAAGTGCTATAACGGGAAAATTATAAAAAGAGTAATATATTACAAACAAGAGAAGGTGATTTTTTTTTATGATGGAATCATTTATGCTTACGTGCTTTAAGCATTCTATATTTGCTTCCACTTAAATATGGATATGCTTAGATTACATTATATGACGTAAGATATATAAAAGGAAAGCATATACAAAAAAATTATAATAGGAAAAATTTATGAAAAATAAAATAGTTATCAATCACGAAGCTGATTTTAGAATATAATAATAATATATGGATATATAATTTAATACATGCAGCTGTTATTTTCCAAACCGCTAAAATCATAAATACGTTGTTGTAGAACAGATTAACTACTTTATAGATAAACGAACATTTTCAACTATGAAAAATAATGTTTAATATGAAATTTTGAAATCAAAAAATGAAAGAAAGACGAATTTTGGGGAAATTTTAAATTTACATGAACTATTCTCCAAATATTGGAAATTTAGATCTGATGGATGATGATCATAAATAATATATTCTTTTGATAATGCAACATGAAACACTCAAATTTCTTTGATAAACAAAGATGATACACATATATTTAGGTAATTTTGAAAGTTTTCCATAATGAAATAGGATGCTTTCACTTATATATTCAAAAGGGAAATGGGTCTACAAATGCATCGAATATTAATTTCTTTCCAAAACATGGATGTTAGGTGTAGTTCAAGATTATTAATATGAAGTCATATAAGAAAAGAAAAGTAAAAAAGGAAGTAAATTTATAAATATGAACTCACTTTTTAAGGCAATAATAAATAAACACATAGAAGAAAAGAAACTTTATTGTACTCATATCTTACAACCAATAATAAGTAAACACACAGAAGAAAAGCTCAAATATGTTTAGCTGGGCAAATAGAATACAACATAAAAGTTGAGCCTTATCCCTACAATAATTGAACTATTCTATTACATGTTACTAAAAAGTAAAACAAGTTTTTAAACGGTTAAAAGATTATATGAATATTGAAATGACTATTGTCCCAATTTATATATTATTAGGTTACATGGATATATTTCATTTCTCAGATATATATATATATTGACAATCCGAGATAATTTTTGTACCTGTCAAAGATGGGGGTGCTGCTATATAAAACGAAAATGCAAATAGAAGGGAGTGAAAAAATTACAGTTGTACAAAAAATGAGAAAGGGAAAAGTTGAGTGAAAATATTCAACCTTCAGCTCATGAGGATGGCCGATAATGTTTAAAGTGGTCAAGAAAGGCTAATAAATTCGATCTGCCAACACACAACTTAGTGCAATTCAACAATTTGAGCTATTCATCGAGAAACAAACTTGGATTGTAAATATCACATATTGATCGAGTACTATTCAGAAAATATAACCCTCCCCTCAATGTTTTCCAGCAGCATTTTAATCTAGGATGCTAAAATATTAGTTCAAGTATAGTTCATCATCTTTCATCAATTGTAATACTATAATTTGCTTGATTTTGCACTTGGTTTATAGTTGCACTGATATCCAAAAACACTACTTGGATGTCATCTTTAGATTCTTCATTTTAATAAATTGTGCGCATTTATTTGTATTAGTAATACAAAACAATATATCATATATGCATGGGACATAATTTGTACAATTTTAAATTTCACGTACACGTTGTGTTTTATGGAAATTCATCAACTAACATTATATCAACAATTTCATCGTATAAATATATGCTAAAACCAATAACATCATGTGCATAATATTCCCTATATGTTTTTGAGATGCAGTATCCTATTAGTTTTATTTGAAAGCAATAAGTTTTTTTTTGAAAAACATAAAAAGATTAAAAGGCCCACAACCCAAATGTCTATTGGGACAAATACCCAATAGAGCCCAAGTACATTAAAACCATACAATACCAAACCCTAGCCGCAACTTAATTCAGCTATACAACTTATCTCCATAATGAAACCCTAAAATGGTAAGCTTTTATGAGATAAATTCTCTGATTTACTTCATAAATCTTCAAGGCGGCTTTCAAATGTAACAAGCTTTGTTCTCCTTCCACCTCGTAGGAGAATCAAGCAAACTATTGGCTATATTGTTCTTCAAATCCATTATCTGACGGTCACTCTTAGTAGAAGTGCTAAGAATTGACCAAATCTGGGTTTTATAGCTACCTCTAGGTTCATGGAAGTCTCTATACACCTCTGACTTCCCACCGCTACTGCTTTCACCCACGCTCCAGCTAGATAAGTGATAGATCTGGTTATTGATCATACTTTTGTAGTGATATTCCCCGATTCTTTGTAAAAAGCTGAACTTTTCTTCATGTTTTCTTATCTTCAGAAATTTGTTGAACTCTAGATCACTGCTAGAGTAATTTCTTTTTGATTCAGGTAAAAGTAACGGATTACTATTCGATTTGTATTTAATTAAAGGATGACACAAATCGGTAATATGTTTATTTCCCTTACAGAAAGGATTTTTGTAATCAGAATTAAAACTTGCTCCAGGAAGGAAGTCAGGGTTGCAATGAATATCCTGATAGCACTCTGGATCACTACTGGTTGGAAGATGATCTCCATTCCCTGTGACAGGTGAAAACCACGCATTATTGTTCAAAAATTATGATTTTTTTTTATGATTGTCTAACTTAATGTGTTTACTTCCTTTGCAAAGTTGATGGTTGTTATCAAGGTTGAGATTTCTTTCACCAGGCAGGAAGTCAGAGTGTTTGCACTTGCCCTTGTTGCCTTTATCCCCCAAATCACTGGAATTTGGTATAGAAATATAGATGTGAAGCTTGTGAAATCTTTGCTTACCATTTAGTAAGAAATCTTCAACTTGCTTATTATAATCAACATCTTTACTAAGATTGACCTGATTAATCATGTAGTCATTCTTATGTCTGCTTGCTTTTCTCATAATAATCTGGTTGTCAGATAGAATATTCCTCCATAGTTGGCTGCAGCTTATTACCTTGTTTGTGTGTAGCCTTTGATTCCTCTCTTTCCAAATATAATATATCACAGCAGTTAAAAAAACACAAGCCTTATTAAAGTATTTGGACTTGGGTTTGAAATGTTTCAAAATATAATCAATGTTGCTTCTTATATCTAATGTAGGAATAAATTGATTGAATCCTAAAGTACATTTGACATTATACCAAATGTACTGGGAATACTCACAATCAAAAAATAAATGGTTGGGGGTTTCCACTTCTTTTTTGCATAACAAACAAGTACTATCCAAATCCTTACTTCATTGACAGCGTCTATCCCTGGTAGGTAATTTATTGAGAAGAGCAAAAAAGGCACAGTGAGCCATTTTTGGATAGTTCGTTTTGCTCTAAATAACCTTGTACCAATCAACCACCACCTCATCCCCTTTAAGAAGCTCCCACATTTTTTTGAAAGAAAATTTATTTTCCCTGGAACATAATTTCCAAACCCATTCATCTTTAAAACTGTTTTGATCAATTTGTATACTACTAATTGCCTCTTTATAAATAAGAGCAGCAGTACTATTATGAATGCCCCAACTATTATTAACAATAATATTCTGAGCCTTATCATTAATCCCCTCTAATAGATATAAATAGTTCCAACCAAGGAGATTAATAAGAGATTTGCCATATATCCATGGATCAAACCATAAACTACTTTGATTTCCATCTTTTAATTTTCTTTCAATGAGATTTTTACCTATATCTCTACAATCAAGAATGCTTTTCCAAACATAGGAATGCTAACTATCTTTTCTAATAATCCAGAAATTCTTATTTTTCAAATATTTAGCTTTCATCTATCTAGCCCACATTGACTTACCATCCACAAATTTCCAAAATAATTTGAATTTGCAAACCTCTGAAAGGTCTATGATGTTTCTAAGCCCAAGTCCACCAAATATTTTTGGCTTGCAAACTTTTTCCCATGCTATTTTATGCTGCTTGCCTCTCTAAATAAAATTTGCACATATTTTTTAAATTTTTGAATAACACTAGCAGGAATGTTGTGTGTTTAGGTCCAATAGTTGATAACTACTGTGATGATAGTGTGTGTAAGTTCCATTATACTAACCATGGACAGTAATTTTCTAGACCAACCTTCTAGTTTACCTTGAATGATATTAAGTAATCTAGAACAATCCCTATCTTTAATCTGGTTAATGCTTAATGGGAGGCTAGGATACTTGACTGGTAGCTTCCCCTCTTTGTATTTCAGCAAATTCAAGATATCTTCCCTATGCAAAGCATCTTTACTGAAATATATTTTTCTTTTGTTAGAATTGACAGTTAGACTAGCAATTTTTTTCCATGCTTTCCAGAATATTACAAGTTGTAATGGCATTGTTCCTGTCAGCTTTCAAAAAAAGAAGCATATCATCAACATATAATAAATGAGTAATATGTGGCTTGTTTCTGTTAATAGGCTTAATGTTTCCCCCTATCATTTCAATTTCCATTTGAAATGAAAAGTATTCTATAACAACAGAGAATAAATATGGTGACAATGGGTCACCTTGTCTAATTCCTCTATTGTTGTGTATAAAACCTTTTAGGGAGCCATTAATCATAACAAAATAGGTCACATTGTTTATACATTCTTTAATTAAATAACAAAACTGATCATTAAATCCCATCTTCTGCATAATGTATATGATAAAATTCCTATTGATCTTATCAAATGCTTTAAGCAAGTCAATTTTAATGCACATGAGATTTTTTTTCTTATTAAAATCCCTTATTAGCTCATGAGCAAATAAAGTATTTTCAAAAATTAATCTCCTAGGAATAAATGCACTCTGATTTTCAGAAATGATGAATTTAAGAAAATATTTCAATCTATTGCAGAGAATAGAAGAAATAATTTTATAAATAAAATTGCAGCAAGCAATTGGTCTATAATCATCTAAACCTAAAGGGGATTCCACCTTTGGAATCAGAGTTAAAAAAGTGTGATTAGTGTTTTTGAACAACTTACCAGAATTAAAAAATTCTGATACAGAATCACACAAAAGGGTTTGAATTTCAAACCAATGAGTTTTATAGAATTTTGCACCAAACCCATCAGGTCCTGGACTCTTACCATTATTAGCATAAAAATGATGTTTTTAATTTCCTCAGTTCTAACAGGAGTAATCAAAATATTTGAACAGTTACTATTGGCAGTATATTTAAATTCAATATTGGGAAAAGAATTACTATAACTTGAAGTATTATACAATGAGCAAAAGTAATTAATGGCCTCTTTCTCAATGAGAGAGGCTTCATTAATTATTTTGCCATTGTTGTCTATAATTTTCCCAATATCATTTCTATTTCTCCTATTATAAATTCTAGTGTAGAAAAACTTGTTAGACTCATCCCCATTAGTTAACCAATCAACATTGGTCTTCTGTTTAAGACTAACAGAGTTAACATGTAGAGCATTAACAGGGTTGGCTTATGCATTAAAAAATGAGTCTACCTTGACCTTGTCTGGGAAGTTATCATCTAAATCATTTTGGAGTTTTGCACACTCATTCCTAATAGTAGAATATCACTCTTATTCGTGTTTTGTTCCAATTTTTAAGATTTGATTTGACAATCTGTAAAGTTTTGTTAAATCTGTATTAAGCAGTGCCATATAAATTGTTAGAAAAACTGTTATGAACAAACTCCTTATATTTATCTTCATATACCCACCCATTTTTGAATCTAAAAGGTGCGTTAATAACACTACTATTATTTTCTTTGAAAGAAATTTGAATGGGTGTATGATTACTAGAATTTTGGGGAAGTGTACTGCATTTCACAAAGGAAAAAAGGTTAATAAAAATCTAGTTAAATAGAACTCTATCAAGCTTACAGTGTATATTTATGTATTCACCTGATTTCCATGTGTATTTATTACCATGGATTAGGGGTTATATTAACCATGATTTTTAAATAAATTTGGCAACCCTTTCCAATTTTTGAAAAGGGACAGGGTTGCTACCTCTTTTTTCAAAATTGTGAAATACAGTGTTAAAATCCCCAATTAATATGCTAGGGTTGTTATTAGAGTAGCTAAACTGCTCAATACAATTCCATAACTTTGTTCTATCCTCCTCAAAATTGGAAGCATATATAAATGAAATCTTTAATAACATACCATCCTTGTTTTTAAAAAAGCAATGAATATACTACAAGTCAATAAAAATAATTAAGAGACTATATATTAGTGTTATGCATAACCATAATTCTCCCATTGCCTCCCATTATATTATTATTGATACAGTTCCAATTAGTGAACCTTCTATTTTGCAAATCAGCTATTTTTTGATCATTTAACTTGTGCTCAAGCAAACCCATAATACTAGATTTGTATTTATTTAAAAACTCAGAAAGATCGAATTGCCTTTCAGGGGAATTGAGTCCCCTAACATTCCAAGCAATAATATCCACATATATAATATATAAAATATATAAAATATAAAAGTAAAGTTACAGTCCAAGGATAGTTAGCAACTAGTGGATCACTGTGCTTGCTGTTATCCACCTTAATCTCCAGTTGTTTGCCACTTTTTTTGAAATTGGTATGATCAGTAGAATTGAGTTGTTTTTCCCAATTGGTATTCTTAGCAATATATTTTTTCCCGAAGTCATGATCTTTTATGTCTTCAGTGTTGTAACATCCTATATTTTTGAAAGTTAATTACGAAGATTAAAATCCGTTTTAAATATTGATTTAGTGATATTAATGAATTATATATCGAATTTATTATCAGAAAATGGAGTTCGAATTTATATATTTATAAATTGATTAAACAAGCATGAAACAAGTTTTATTGGAACGCGTATAATTAATTATTGCCATATTTTCAGTTTGGAGCCAAACGGAGTTGTTTTGTCGGTAGGCGAAATTTAAAGGTGAACAGATAAAATAAAATAACGTCGTTGTGCAAACAGAGTCTATTTTCAACGAAATTAATTTCGTTGGGACCGAAATGATCAGAAGTAGCAGTGCATTTATTTTCATTACGGTTGGAGCTAGTATATAGGGTGTGTTGATCGTTACTTTTCTATGAATTAGAAAAGCGCGAATTTTAAAATAAATTCTGCAAGCGCACAGATCGTGTAATATGCAGGTCGAATCACAAGGAGGAAAAATCAAATCAAATTATTTATGTAATTTCTTGGGCGAGTTAGACGATGGAGGATGGGTTGAAAAACAATAAAAATTGAAACTGCAATAAAACTATTATTGAATTGAGTACAGATCTGAATCTAATCAAATCTATATTCAATCCAATGACCTAGGAAAGCAAATAAAAAGCAGAATTTAAAATTGTAGAAATAAAATAAAAACCAGAGAGTAAATTTAGGATTACCGCTGAATCTAATCAGACGGTCAATCACTAATGAAAAATAAATGGAAAAGACAACTAGTGCTACCAAATATAATTGTGTAGACAACACTAATTGCTAAGAAAATAAAATTGCAGAACAAAGAAAAGAAAAATTAACTAGATTAATGGCGGAAAAATTACGGCAGAAAAGTATCTCTTTACAATGGGTATACATGTGTATTTATAGCTGAGTTGCAAAACCCTAATCAAATCTATGAATATATGGGCCTTTTTTCATCAAAGATTATGCTAGATCCTCCGCTTATCCTTGTTTGACATGTGTCCAGCTAATTGATTTCCTAAGATCTTTTTTACCAATCTCCTTCCAAGGTGACCAATGTGAACACAACTAGCCTCCAATGACATATTCCTATGCAATCTTCATGTATATGGCATCAATTCTTCACTTTTAAGGCTGTATAAGGCTTGAACAACTCATCTGTAAAAACAACAAAATAATACCCAACATAATATTTATTTATGTACAAAGGATAAGATATAAAGGCATAAAATAAACACATTTCTATGCTAATCAAATACCCCCACACTTATCTTTTACTCGTCCTCAAGTAAAACAAAGATTAAAAACTAACCAGATATGTCACACTTTCGTAGGAAACACGATTGCATTGAGCGTATGCAACAAGCCATTAAACCTCTAAGTGTTCCTAGTAGGACGAGTGGTGTCTCGTGAATGTTTTCAGCGGATACTACCCACAAATTCCAAATGCAGCATGTTATGGTTCTAATGCAACTACATGAATGAAACATACATATGCAAATGAAAATAAAAATGAAAGCACGAGTTATTTCAAGAAAGTGGTACAACAAATTAAGTTAACAATTTCTAGTCAGTTGATTTTATTTTAGATACCTCAACTTGTCATAAATTTTCAATATAATTCAAGTTTTCAAATGTTATGTTCTAGTTTGGCCAGTTGGTTCGGTTGATAACATAGTGCAGCCATGAAATAAATTCTTAGTTTGCTTGTCACAGTTTGTAAAGTGGTATTATTATTTCCTCGTGTATGGCTAGTCAAATCAATAAGGTCAGGAAGTATTTGGGCATCATCGCTTATTCTTTATCTCTATAAAAATTAAAATTTATGATTAATTACATACACCTAACTTAAAAGACCAAGGTATGCCACCCATGATAGATAGAACAGAGCTTAGCGGATTGTGCAGACCGACGCTGACTTTGTCAACAAGGTGTCGTTAATCCTTAGGTGTCCAACTCATAAAATGAGACCAAGATATACCGACGCTGACTTTGTCAACAACATGTCAAATAGAGCTTGACGGGTTTGCACACCAATGCTAGATTTACAAGCAATGTTGGATACCCTTGGATTACTATTATTATTATTGAAAATATAAGAACAAGAGAGATTATGCGAATTCAGCATAACACAACTTAGTTTTAAAGACTCAAAAAGTCAATATAAGTATTTTAAGTCCTCCACTCATTAAACAAAGACTACAATTTAGAATAAACTTCATGGCCATCACCTAAGAATCTTCCTGTGTACCGATTACACTATTATCCCTCAAAATTCAACTTTTCATTAGATTTCTTATTCGATCTTAGTTGAGAGAAAAAATACTATCAACTGACTAACAATTGTTAACTTATTTTGTTGTATCAATCTAAAGCGGGTCGTATAAAAAAAGCATGTTACTATGTCTTAAAATGCATGATGGTCCAATCTAAATGCATAAAAAATGAAAATAAAAATAAAAAATGAATGCAATGCAGACTCCCCCCACACTAGAACTAAACGGTGTTCACACTGTAAACGTTTCCTAAATTTGAAAGATCGTACCTAAAGGTGAATGAGTTGCAAAATTATTTGTAAAATGAAATGAAGTTTAGCCACTATATGCGAATGAAAATAATATGCAGAATGGAATCTACGATGATAATGAGTATTATGTGAAAAATGAGTCTTCTTTTTCCCCCACACTTGTCTCTATCAAAAATGATGTATGGTGATTTCGTAAGTGATTTTTGAGGTACAAGAGACATGTCGATAACTTCTTTAATAAATATCTTTCCTATGCAAATTTGGTTGTGACAGTTATTTATGCCATTCAGATGCAGATTATCCCGTAAAATTTTCACAGGTTTGTCTTCTTGGTCCTCGGTAAGATCAGAGGTCAAGATTACGGGAAAATTTTCTATAGAGTCCAAATAAGCATACTCAAGGTCTTGTGGTAGGGGTTTGAGGTCCAACCTAGGATGTTCTTGTATGCTAACATGGGTCAACATTCCTTTGTTAGATTCAGGTGACGATGGTTTCGAGTCAAGAAGTTCATTTAGTTCATAAATGTATTCAAGCTCATCAAAGTCGGAGTTGAAATGGTCAAGATACATTTTCAAGGCTTCAGAAGTGTCATTAGAGTTTCAGAAGGATTCGGAAAATTTTGATTTATTCGGTTAAAATCCATATTGTTTGAAAAGTTTTGGTTTATCTGAGAACCCCCAGAAGAATTATGGTGGCTAAAACTATTTTCAGTCATCGTTGTCGAGTATAGAAAATCCAAAACTTAAGGTTGAAAAACGTAGCTCTTATTTCAAAATAAATAACATACTCAAATATATCTTACTCATTGATAATCTCGATTTGAAGGGGGAAGAGGGTCTTTTGGTCATTCACGTACAGTATAAATACTAGGGGATACGACCAATGTTTTACGGGTAGTATGCAACTTCTTTTGCTAGAAGTTCAATAAATTCGACTAATATATATATCCATGATCAAGCCCTTGAGAAAATCAATTTCATAAAATACACTCTTGTAGTTAAATATTTTGAAATTCAAATTTTTATTGCTGATAAACGATGAGAGTGATTATTGCAATTATGGAAATTTCAGTCAACCACAACAATCAAACAATAATAACTACAGAAATTAAAAAAAAATTGTACAAGCAAGCCGCTGCTCCTGCAGAAATTTATTACAAGCAATGTCTGAATATTTTAAAGCAACTGCAGCACCTGTAGAGTTAGAATTTTTTTACAGTGGTTTATGTCTGTTCGGCCAAAGCAGTTGAGTAGCTTGAACGATTGAAATCTCACTGTCTGCACATCGTATAACCTTTGAATTCCTGATCGCTTTGCTTGAACACTTTCCTTTTTTTGATCCTTTGATTCTTCTTTTGTTTATCGGTTTTTTTTGGAAGCAAATTAAACAAACAAGAGAAGACAAAAAAAACTAAATTGGAAGAAATAAAAATTAAACTAACAACTAACTAGACCGAAAAGGAAAAAAAATTACTGAACTCAACTTAAAAAGAAAAAAAAAACTAAACTAAGCTAGGCTTAAAAATATATATCAAAAGAACTAAGCTTCTAAAGAAAGAAAACTAGCGCGCGCATTCGAAGCTTCGGTATTCTCAGGTGGAATTGTAAATGGCGACAAGGCCTAAATTTTCTCCTTTTATCTTCTTTCGTCTCTCAATCCTCCCCATTAACGCTTCAATCACTTCTCCTCTCTCCACTCCTCTCGTCTATCTCTCTCCTTGATTTCATCATGCGTGATTTCACCACCGAATACCTCATAATCGACTCAGATCCGAAGCTATACCCTAGGTAATTGTCCACACGGAGCATGGTTGCGCTGTAGCTTTCTGCTCCTTCGTAAACCTTTTTTCAATTCCAGATCTTAGCTCATACAAGAAATTTCTGAGCACTGACCTTACCTTTAAGCTTCTTCAACCTCATCTTTATGTTCCTCAACTCCTGGATATCGCTTCTGACAACACTCCAAGCAGCATCTGCTGGACAATCAGGCAACTACAAGCCATTGTGCTTGTTCTTCATCTGGTGGATGTCACTGTAGCAAGAAGCTCGGCTTCAACGCGGAATTTCAAAGCAAGCAGCAACCCCGTATGGTATGATTAGTTGACGCGTCTCGACAATTTTTGTCTGTGATGGGACTCCTAGTCTGTTTGGTATTCACTGTTTTGCCGTGGACTGTCTTGTTGAATGTTCGTCATTGCTGGTTATGTTTATCTTTGGGAGTTTTTGTATATTTAGGTGTTTGGTTATTTTTCGGGTTTCTGGTGCTCAGTTTCCATGTATTTGGTAACTGCTCTTGCGAGCAGCTTGTCATTTCGATGCGAGTTCTCACTGCTGGGTACTCTTGATTCATGAATGGTGCACTGGTTTATGCTATGTTCCAAATGTAGCTGGCAATACATGGAAGCTTTTGCTCAACTCTTGCCGTTGCAGATGGAGTTTCATCTTTTCCTTCCTTTCTTGCTTTTGAGTCTGTACCCCTGCGAACTGTATTCACGCTATTCCCCTAGTTCTCCTAGGATTGATGGGGTCTTCTGGCTCTGCTTACAATGCAACTATTTTCTGTGTACTTTAGTATGGTTCTGGGCTCGAGTAGCCTTACCCTGCCCTTTGTAATAGTTATGTAAAAGCTGTATATTTCAGCTTTTGCCATGCTATCGGTGACCCTATGTGGCTACACCTTTACTTTATTGGTAGATCTCCTATTGTAGTTATTTGGGTTACTTTATGTATTATCTCTTGTTTATCAAGTATGAAAGTATGTATGTATTGTTCTTCCGACGTGGAGACAATTATATATTGTAGTCTAGTAATTTAGCTAGCTCCGGTGCTTTAAACCTGTTAGGTAGAGTGGACAGAACACTATAAACTCCGTAGGCGGTGGACGGTCCACCTTAAAAACCGAATTAGTTGGTTGTAAACACAATCACCTGTACTATACTGTATTTTTATTATTGGTTATAATAAAAAAAGTGTTAAGGATCACTATAAAAACCGGTCGGCTATGCCAAAAAAAACTAGCATGCACTCAACTCATGCCACACACTCACCTCCCAAATATACTGCTCACGTAAAATATCTCGCCCTTCTATTTTTTCTCAAAATAAATCGTGCGCAAGCAAGAAAGAATGGAAACAGTTCAATTTCCAAAACAATGCAAGTACCACGCATTAAATACCTTCCAGAGCCACGCCCTTTATTTTCAACCAGTACCCAAAAACACGCTCCTCTTCTAAAGAGAAAAAAAAACGCAGACAAAACCAGAATTTTCTTTCCTCAAATCGCAGGGAAAAATCAAAATCGCAATTGGGGTTTCAGGTGTTCGAATTGGTTTTGATCATGCTTTCGAATTTGGTTTGAGCTGTTTGAAAGGGGGATTGATTGCGTTTTCAGAGGATGATGGTCTGCTGATTTTTTTGAAATTTGATTATGAGGATTTGGCACTAGATGTGGTTCAGGTATTGAAGAAGATGGTTTTGAGTTTTCGGTTAATGGCAGCGATGGATGTAGATGGGGTTTGCGTCAATGGTATGGGATGATTGTGAATTTGTGCAAGCAGGAGAGGATAAGTAGTGTTTAGATGAAGGTGGCTTTGTGGTTGGAGTTTGGACTTATGAAGATCTGATGAAGATGGAAGCTGGGGTTGCTAATCTGAGATTGGGCGTTTGAGATGCAGTTGCGGATTGGGAATCGAAGTTTTGTATTGATGAAATTGTGGATCGAAGTGGGTGGTCCTGGGTTGAAGGTAATGAACTGAGAATGGTTGTGATGATGGTCTGATGTGGTCGAAGGGAAGTAGTTGTGGTGATAACCGGTGAGTAGATCTGGAAAGTTTGGATGAGGATCGGCTTCTCAATGGTGGTGGGTGGCGTGAGATGATGGACGGTGATGAAAATTTGCGTGAGCGGTCTGTGATTGGATGGGGTGAGTCTGATTTGGTGTTGCACGTGTTTCAGAGATTAACATGGTGGTTCATGGTGTGACTGGTAGCAAAATCTAGTGAACCAAAGTTCGGATGGAGATGGTGGCTATGATCTTCACAACAGAGAATAGAAATTTATGAAGGGATTTTTTTTTCTTTAGAAAATTGTAAAAGAAGAAAGGATGTGAGATATTAGGAAGGAAATTTGTAAAGGGAGAGATCAAAGGAAAAAAATTGTATTTTTTTTTTACTTGTAAAAGAAGAAATGTGAAGATTGGAAAGGAATAAGAAACAAGAAAAAAATCAGAGAAACAGAAGCTAAGTCTTTTTTTTAATATATGAAAGAAATAAAAAAACAAGGAAAAAAATTAGATAAAAAAACTAACACGAATCAGAAATTAAATAAATAATAAAATTTAATCGTTACTCCCCGGCAACGGCGCCAAAAACTTGATCGCCACTTTTCTATGAATTAGAAAACGCGAATTTTAAAATAAATTCTGCTAGCGCACAGATCGTGTAATATGCAGGTCGAATTACAGGGAGGAAAAATTAAATCAAATTATTTATGTAATTTCTTTGGCGAGTTAGACGAAATTTGGAGGATGGGTTGAAAAACAATAAAAATTGAAACTGCAATAAAACTATTATTGAATTGAGTACAGATCTGAATCTAATCAAATCTATATTCAATCCAATGACCTAGGAAAGCAAATAAAATGCAGAATTTAAAATTCCAGAAATAAAATAAAATAACAGAGAGTAAATTTAGGATTACCGCTAAATCTAATCAGACGGTCAATCACTACTGAAAAATAAATGAAAAAGACAACTAGTGCTCTACCAAATCTAATTGTGTAGACATCACTAATTGGTAAGAAAAAAAAAATGCAGAACGGAGAAAAGAAAAACTGAACTAGATTAAAAATTGTGCAATCCATTTCCCTAAGGTAAAGCGCGTATAACTATCTTACAACCTAAATAAGAAAAATGGTCATTCTACTCCTTAATTCACGCATGATTTTGCGGATAAGCACATCTCAGTCTCAGCTGTAGACTTACCATACTTGTTTCTTCTGTATAAAAACCACTGCCCATTCCCATCCTTGCTCTTCAAACAAAACCAACAAGCTTCCTCGTCTGTTCAAAATCATAACCTATTCTTTCCAAACCAAAAAACAGTAGTTCGATCCTTGTAAACTCCGACTCTGAGTGGGTAGTTGGAGAAGCCGGTGGAGAGGTGGTCTAAGGTCTGACATAGATAGGATTTCTAGCAAGGCCGTGGACCCCGCGCCGCCGGGCGTGGTTGACTGGAAGGAAGGCCGAGGGCATGGCATGCCAAAGGGTCTAACTCCGACAACATGGGTGAAGTGCGGTCGAGACGAGGAGATGGAGCGGTGTTCCGGTGCTGTCAGTCGCATGTTGTAGATTTTGAAGTGGAAGCTTGGGGGATTTGCGATGCGTGTTGACTGGCGTATGGAGTATTGTGAAGCTTTTTGGTGAAGATTAAAGAAAGAATGTTGGCGGGATTGATGGGTTCGAACTGCCACCATATTGAAGAAACAGACAAAGCCATTGATACTAGCAAGCCAAAATTAAAGATGACGAGATGTTAACGTTAAAAGTTGTCCATTTACACTGAATGCCCAGAAAGAGAAACCAAGGCATAACTGTAAAATGTGGAGTTGAAAGATTTGATGGCGCGCGTCAGTGGCAAGGGAAGGAAAGTGAAGATGGGTTTTTGGAAAGATCGGAGTAGGGCTGGAGGCACTCCGGGGTACTGACGTGTAGAACAGGAGGGAATGGCGGGAGCTTGTTCCAGGAGGCGGGTATGTTGCTTGATGGAATTCTTACATGAAAAAAGAAATAACTAGAGGAGCTGTAGCTTAACATTTTATATGGGAGAAGAGTTTTGAGCTTTGCGTGAAAACTGGAAGATTAACATTTGCAAGAAGAAGATAGGAACGCTGGAAATGGTTTTAAATAGGGAACATCGGGATACTGTTTAATGTGAGGTCGGCAGCATGCTTTTTTCTGCCTGAGAGTAGTTCGTCTATAAAAGTGTAGAAGAAAATACAAAGGAAGGTTTTGGGTTTGGGAAGAAATCAGACATGGCTCGTGAAACTTGCTGGAGCATTTGCTCGTGTAGGAAGGAGGAGAAGCATCATAAAGAGGAAGCGGGCTGAAGTTAGTGGGCCACAGGCCTTAATATTGATTATTGATTAAATACTGAACATTGAATTTAAATTCAATATTGATGTGATAATCAATGAACGGTATTGATTTGGTAATTGGTAGCAAACGATATAAGATCCTGTTTTAAGACGTTAATTCGCCAACGGGTGAATCAACGTATATAAGTTGTAAAATTTGTTTTATAACTAAACTGAAGTTTTAAAGTAAGCCGATGTTTATAAGTCCAACTTTATGGAAATACATGATATAATCACTACGCCATAGATAACCTATCGCAACGAAAACCCATGGTGTTGCTAGCTACAATGTTGTCATTGCTATGATGTTTTTTGTCTATTGCAACGCACGCTTCAATGTGTTAGCATAGATATCAACATGTGTTGCAGTAGCCGCGTGAATAAAATTAGCAATCCGCGTCAACACGATCCAACGGTCCAGATTAATGATCCGCATCAATCTGATTTCCTTCAACACCGCAGCGATCTTTTACCCAAATTTTCATTTTTCCGCTGTAAAATAATTCTCGTTGTTTTCACTTGAGAAAATTATGACCGACTTTCTTTTTCATAAATTTTCATTTTACTGCTGAAAAATAATAAAATAATTCTCGTTGTTTTCACTTTTCCACTTTCAACCCTAAATCGTTCGAACCCTAAACTAAAATCCCAATTCTTATCACAGGGAATCCCAATTCTTGTTGCCCTTCTTCTTCCCTAAATTCTCCTTCCTCTAAAAAAAAAACCACTTCTTCCTTCTCCTATCATTTTAATTCTCACTACAGCAAAATTCGACGAGGAAACCACTAATTACGTTGTTCGCTACCAAATAAAGATCTGATTTTGCACGAAATTGCTTCGCTGCTGATCTGCTTTCATTACCCTAAGGTACTGTAAACGAATTTTTTGATCTCAACTTACCTTTTTTCGATGATCCATAGTGTTGTACTTCGTCAGTCTGTACATTCATTTTTTAGGTTAATTTGTTTTAAGCTTAACATGAAGGTATTCCCTAGCCATTTAAGTCTTTTTTTCCTCAAACCTACATCGTTAAATATGTTGTTTCACAAAAGTACTTCTTTGGGTTGTGCCTATCATTCCAGCTTGTGAGCACAAGAAGAAATCGTAATTCTTTAGGTGTTAGATTTTGTTGTCCACCATAGTGCCTGGTGGGACATTATCTGGAGAATGGAGGTAGAATGTGGCAATTCTTGTGAGTAAAAAAGTTCTCTGGATAATGTTCCACTAGGCAGTATGCGACAATGCCAAATTCAGAGAGGCACTTTCGCTTCCAAGGCCCATATAGAGGTCAATTTTTTCGCTCGGGCAGGATGCAAAGCAAAATTTAGGTGATCCAGGAAGCCTTGTTTTGATCGGATCAGAATCACAATCATTGCTCTTTAAAGCCGAGCTTAACGCCCTTATTCTTTTTTGGGGTTTCTACCGTTAGTTCTCAACCAGTGAGATCTCCTTCGATGCAGTAAGTGTGTGTTTATTTAGCCTTGTTAGATGTCATATAGTACACACTGCATTTATCATATCCACATTTATGCAAATTTCCGGAATGTAATTGATGTTTCATCCAATGGTTTATGTTTATTCAATATAAATATTATGGAATCTTTGTTGGTACTTATAAGAGTACACATTGTCACAAATTTGTTTTATGTTGATTTTTGGAGATAAAAACTCATGAAGAATGTCCACTAATAGATTTTGGGAGGAAAACCATGACTTAAGTCTCGGACTGCGGACATCACTGAATATTACATGATGCGGACATCAATTTCTACCTCAAATTCGTCAACAGCGGCTGTGAGAAAGAACTGCAACCACAATATCCCAGCGAAGATGAGGACTGTGCAGGTGGGGTCGAATGCGGGGAAGAAGTTTTTTGGTTGCTCCATGTGGCCGGTAAGTATAAATTAGGTTTTTTTGGTTGCTCCATGTCGATTATCATATCTTTCATTGGTGTTTTACTCGAGAATTTAATGTATGTGCAGATTCGCGATTGCTGGTATTTTATGTGGCATGACGAAGTGTATGAAATCAACAACAATTCTGAATTGGATGATACTAGTGTTAAATTGATGGAAAAAGAAAAGACTATATTTCAATTGCTCGTGGAAAAGAAGACAATTGAAGAAAAGCTGTTGAAGCAAAAGCAAAAGAGGGCAAAAGCCGATGAATTTGTGGCAGATTTGAAGGAAGAGTTGGCCCTAATGCGCATTGAATGTGGAAAACACGAGACAGGAGAAAAATTCTTTGCAAAAGCTTTAGCTATGTCTTGGATCATGTTTGGAGTTCTTTTCTGTGTTGTTATGGCAATGTAGAGCAGTTAAGTAACATGAAATAGCATGCATGGGCAGTTTTTCAGGTATAATTTTAAGTTTTGTCACGTTGTAGATTAGTGATAATTTTTTCCACATTGCAGATCAGTATACACTTGTATACACATTGTTTAGATCAGTATACACTTGTATACACATTGTTTAGATCAGTTATGTCACTCAGTTATGTTTAGATCAGTACACTTGTATCCACATTGTGCCTCTGTTATGTAACTCAGTTATGTAAATGAAACGCAAATGCAAATGAAACTCGGTTATGTTTAGATCAGTATACACTTGTACACACATTGTTTGGATCAATTATGTAACTCACAAATTGTTTAGATCAGTACACTTTTATACACATTGTTTAGATCAGTATACTATGTTATACTGATGCAAATGGAATTCAGTTATGAAACTCAGTTTGTGCTGAAAGGAAACTCAGTTATACTATGACCATAGTTTGTGCTGAAATGCAATTGAGGCATGCATACCTCTTATTTTGTGCTGAAATGCAACTGATGTATGCAGGTGAAGGAGGCAGTGATGAGGATTTTCAAGAACTTGTTAATGAAGGCAAGAGTGGTACGCGATGTAGTAGAGGCATTGAACGCATTGAAGGCTTGCGCTATATTTTGAAACTGTTTTAGTTTTATGTAAACATGAATTTAGGCCTTGCTGTGTTTGTTTTTGAAATGTTTGTAAAATTGAATTTAGTGGCTACGTTTTGTTATTTTGTAGTTGACTAAGTACTACTTGTGTTTGCTGGTTAATTTGAAATAAAAAGTTCTTTGTTAATTTCAGTTTGATGTTATGTTATGTAATGTTGCCATATATATGATATAATATTGCAGTATGTGATGTTAAATGTTGTCATAGCTATGATATAGTGTTGTCATTGGGCGGTAAAATTGTTGCCATAGATTTATGCATGTGGGCCCCACAACTGGATTTTGTGAACCCGGGCTACAGATTTTAGTGGTGATTCCGTAAACACGGGTTACAGATTATAGTGGGTCCCACATTTTTGTAAATTTAGTACATGCGGCAACACCTGTGCTAATGTTGCCTTAGGATCGAAAATGTGTTGCCTTTGACTCTAAGGCAACGCGGCAAAAGGCAACCCCAAAAAAGTGTTGCCACAGATCATTTTTTGCCTGCAGCAACACTATTTGGCACCTACTGCGTCATTTCTCTAGGGTTGGCGTAGGCCATCTATAGCGTAGTGAATGGTTTAAATAAAATCTATAAGCGTAAGGATCATAATTTAACCGACGAGTTATCGTTTTAAGTTAATTGTCGTAAGTAAAATAGTAAAACGGTATTTTTAAATTAATTATATTAATTTGAGAGGAATGATTATCTGAAACCAGTTTAATGAGTAATAATGTTTAAGTTGACCTAGTCAACTACTTAATTAGAATTGGTAATTAAACTAATCGGTCTTCGACTCATCTAACGAGAACTGGTTAACGAATATTGGTTTAATTTAATGACTAAGAATCTTTTTATTTAATGAGGTTTAAAAACGATTATTTAATTAATAATCATTGGTATAGTTTAACAATTGTTTTAAGGAAGTGATTAACTAATATTTTAATCACTAATGAGGTCAACTATTTTTGTTCTAATAAAAATATGGAGTTAATTATTATTTTAATTAATAATAATTAAATTGGAAGGGGGAATAAGGATTTGAAATACAACTTCATTGTTTTATGAAAGAGAAATGTTATATAAATATGTATAAAACGGAGTGTGAAGCAAATGAGATGTTTTGAAATAAGGTTTACTTTATTAAGTAACAAGCGAGGGAATTAAAAGGAGATTAAAAAAGTAAGGGACCTAGGAAATATTGGGTAATAGATTTGGGATAAATTAGTCCAAATTCAGTTTTGAAATAAGAGATTAAATAGACATGTATAAAGGACTTAGTAAATGGATTCTGAAATAAATCCAGGTATTAATAATTTAAAATATATTAAAAAGATCCGAGCTGCCAATATACTGGGTCGTACTGTTTTGACATTGATAGTTAAAACACCAAACTATCAATGAAATATATTGGACCTTTTTGACGTGTTGTTTCGAAGAGACCGGGATGAGGACTAGATCCAAACCCACTTCGAATCAACGTTACGTACGAAACTAACTTGCAGCAAATGAAGATGGAGCTTTGAAGACCGTAGATCTTCATAAAGCGGAAGAACTACTTATAATCTCGGGTTCGCGCCCCGAGATAAACTGCGGTTCTGTCGTGGTTGGAATCTACGTATTGCAAGGACTTTTCGCTACTGATCTTTGGGGTGATTCCTATATAGGATGCAGTAGAAGGGTGCCTTCGGTTCATCCTGTTCCTGGATGACTTGTATGGACGAATGTATGACAAGAGTATTCCTAACAAATCACGTACGGTTGGTCTCTTAACGATATTACGTCTAGTGGCGGAGGAATTCGTTTCTCTTATCTTTTTATACCCGTAATATTTTTAGGAAATCGATTAGTGATTTGACGGGTTTGACGATGTGGCATTCAAAGTGAATGATGGTGTTTTGTTCTAGAAGATAAACGTAGCCTCTAGCCTCACAACCAGGAAATGACAAAAATTGGGCAGGAAGCATGGCTAGGTGGGTCATTCCCAAGTAGGGTATATCTGTCATCGATCTATTAAAAATTCATTTTGTTCTTCTTTTCGTTTCTGTATCTTGCGGATTACGGTTGGACGGCCGACAACTGTGGATGACAATATATTCGCTACACTCAAGCTAAATGATTTGGCGGTCATGTGTGGCCGGGTTGCAAGACGTTCTTGTTGAACCCCAGTGTATACCCTCTAGAGTACACTGATCGGAAGGTGATCCCATACCTTGTCTGTTGGAATCCATTCTCCAATAAGATCCTGCAGTTTTTGATTTTATAATAATTATGTAGAGCGTGAGATGCAAGCGTTCTACTAGATGATTATTTATTTGTGATTCGATAGACATTATTATAATATCACTGGATTTTGTTATATCAAAAATGTTTTGGGTTATAGTAACGTAAAAACCGTCCATATTTATGTGTGGGCTGGTCTTACTATTATCCTTTTCTTTCAAAAAGAAATTCTAAAGTTAAGCAACTATTTGTTATGAATTTACCACGGAAAGTATTCCAGACTGATCCAGGTGAATTTTGTTTCAAATCAAATGTGCTTGGGTCAGACCGAGTATATTTACAGGTTAGTTTCCGCTTGGAGTTTCAGGAGTTGGAAGCAGGAGGCTTCACCATTAGTTATCTACAGTTATTTCCGCTGATATATGATGTACTCTGATGATTGGTATGTATATACAGTTTATTTTTGTAAAGAGATTTGATCTATTATACTTTACTCATTTCGCTGTGAGATTCTAATGTTCTTCTTATTCTTCTATTCTATTATTTCTTTCTTTCTCTCACCCTCTAACTTCTTTCTCTTAACATTCTGCTTTTCTGTATAATTTGGGTTGACTATAGTAGTAAAATGTCAGCTTAAATTGGTATGGAAAAGTGGGACGTTACAAGTGTCTTCAATTGAAGTTATATCCGATAAACTTTTAGTTCTAGTCTTCTTATTTTTGAATGCTATTGCAGGTTTGGAGGCAGACAATGTTTGATTAACAACATTCTGAATGTCAGATTCATAAATAGAAGAAGACTTGGCTGGAGCCAGTCCATCAGCTAATAATGAGGAATCAGTGAAAATTGGATCTGCTGAAAGAAGAGAAGCGCAATTTTCTATTCCTTTTTTTTATTGCATTCCTAATTTCAGAATTTGTAATAAAACTTAGTTCCTTTATATGGGAGGAGGGCTCAATGACCTATTTCCTTATGCCCCGATTTATGGATTTTTTATTGTTATTTTTTAAGAGATATGCTCTGTCTTTTCTAAGGGTACTGAAGTATTAGTATCCTCAGCATTGTTATGAGCGAACATGGTCTGCAAATTTTCAGTAGAAATTGCAGATTCTTGTTTGTTTTGGGTTGAGTTATATAGATCAGAATTAGCCAATTCAGAATTGAAATTTGTTATAGAATCGATATTCTTCTTTTCACCAGCAAAAGATGAGGGAATATATGTTGGATCGGGAGTATTATGAGGAATGTCTGTTGAATTATTTCCTGACTTACTGGAATAAATATTTGGGGCTGATTCTGTACCTTCTTTGGGTGCTTCACTCCTTTCTTTATTGAAAATGCAATTATTCAAGGAGTGACTAAAGCATTTACAAAATTTGCATCTGTCAGGGATCAATTCATAAGTAATTTGTTGCGAAATGATTTCCCCATCATGCATGTATATAGATGCTTCGTTGGGTAATTCTGCATCCGCGCTAATCTCAACTAAGATACGTACATAGCTTAAACGGGTTTCCTTTGTTGTTTGCTCATCTAACTACAAAGGTACCCCCACTATGCTTGCAATAACACTAAATTCTTCCTTGTCCCAAAGCCTTAAGTTTAATTCTGGTAGCCTTATCCAGACAAGCATTGTGCTCAATAAATCATGATCAAGAACCAGTTTCTTTCTCCATTTTTTGAGTATGATTAACTTGCCATTAATGAAATATTGCCCTCCATTTAATAGTTTCTCACAAACTTATGAGTTTGTAAATCTGATAATGAAAAACCCATTGTCATGTGTAAAGATCTAAAAAAAACCGATAAGATTCCAAGTGCGAGTAACAAAAGCCCTAAAATGATGATAAGGCAACCTTTTACCAAAAACATAGGCTACTACCGATAATCCCCATTTCCCTTCAGCTCGATTACTAATCTCGTCACTTACCACAATTATCCTTTCACCGCTGATGTTTTTCGTTGGGGGGGATGAATTTCAGATCGAACTCTGAATTTTGACCACCATTCTTGATCATTTCATCCCATGATGACGTCTTTGAGACATTTGGCATGGTATTCCTTGTCAAGCGTCTCTGATCTTGAACATCCTTTCTTGGAATCTTAGGCTGACATTTATTGCCATTGGATGCAGGAAATGGCTTTTGTTTGGATTTGAAGGGGTATTCACTGGTTTTGCAAATCCCCTTTTGAATGTGAGTAGTGGCATTTGATTTATGATATACTTTTGATGCTTTCTTTCGATTTTGAACAACAGTAAACCCCTCCTCATCGATGTTGAAATCGGATAAAGATAGTGGAATACCAGTGTTGAGGCTGGTAATAGGAGTGGAGAGAGATGGGGGAGGAGAGAAACCCCTACTCTGATCAGGGTTGTCATCGAAAATAGGATTCTGAAATGTTTTGGAGGCAGCCATGGCTGCTAAGCTTTTGGAAAGCAAAAGAGGTTAGTTATAGTTTGAAAGCAATAAGTTGATTACAAGGAAAAATCTATTTAAGAAAGAACATATTTTTGAACGTAAATTGCCAATCCTTCATGTCAGAAGTAGGTTGGAAAGTACTTTTATCATTTATCATCTACCCTCTAATATGGAGTGCACACGTAGTGTTTTTATGTATTATGTGCTTGGACAATTGGATTCATGTATGTGCATATTACATATATTAATAACATTCTCTTAAAGTATAACTGCATATGCTTTCTACATATTAATAATGCTATTTTGTTTAATAAATGTTTTATATGGTTTTTTTATCTTTTACTTCAGATAAAAAGATAGAATTGGATGCATGAAATGTAAACAATGAATGTCGAAGCCACTGCATTATTTATTAAAACATTTAAAGTTGATGACCTCTTGCATTTAAGAATATTGTATTTTCTGAATATAAGAAAATGACTCAAATTAAATTTTGTACTCAAACTTAGTCAATCGAAATTATTATGAGAAATCTTTTATTCCTCAATAATCATAGTTTTATTTCCATAATCATGTATATCATGTGAACGCACTTAATTATTCATGCATGTACGCCAGATCCGTATGCGAAGCACGAGTTCTCTCTAGTTGAAATTAAATTACTAGTTATAACGTCGACATTAATAATTAGTGACCATTGCGATTAATTGGTCGATTTGGATGTTGTTTGCATGTGTGTATGCTTATTGGTTGCCATGATAGTTGATGGGGTAATTTTAATTTTGATGATTATTGACTATGATATACACCTATCATCACACTTGTATATTTAAAATTGTATAACACTACAAGAAATTTGACATTTACCTATCAATATTTTACCTACCGATAAATATGGGTAGGTAAAGAGAACCTTTATCTACCAATATTTAATGGTAAAATTTATTGGTAGGTAAATATTGTCAATGATATAAAATTGTTTAAGGATGATTATCTACTAATAATTATAGGTAGGTAAAATGCATTATCCACACATATACATAACGAGAAGTTTTTTTGCGATCAGCCCCTATAATTTTTTCATATACTTTTAAACTTTCGTTAAAAATAATGCGGAGTTGTGTGATGATGTGTCAAAAAAGTATATTCTAGTAAATTTTTTGAATTGAAGATTTCGTTTACATATCCTAGCAATGTTTTTTGTAAAATCATTTCTTTATTAGTTATTAATAATTAATTTGAAATATGAAATAATTAACAGTTAGTGAATTGATACACAATAATTAAATTGTAAATAAGTAATATTAAATAATCATTCATTAACAACTTATTATACATTGTTAATTTTTTTCAAACAATTGGCTACAAAAGTTTTAACTTTAAATTTTTCTTAAATGTTTCACAATTTCACACTAATATATCATCATCCGAAATGACTAAATTTTTTTTTTCTAGTTTATTGCACAGACGCAATTCATACCATCCTCTCTAAATATAAATTTAACAGCATATTCTAAATCAAATCTAACGGTTCAAATCTCAATTCATGTGATCTCTTTTGTGGCCACAATCCACGTAGTCTCTTTTGATTGGCCACCTGTAGAATAGGATATTAAAAACAAAGATGGCATAAAATTGCGTTAATAATGAAAAATCAAATTTGGACATAAAGTGAATTTTTTTAATTTTTAGTATTCAAAGAAATGGAATATTCCAATTCCTTTCTATCAGTGGCCTCAATCAACGCAACATTTAGGGTGTTTTTTTTAATCTTTGTGTTCCCTTTTCATTAATTTTACTCCCAACCGTTCCCCGTTCTCTTTTCCACATTTATTCTCCCATTATTTCTCCTCAATTCCATTTCCTCTTCGCATATCCTGCTAAAACTTTTATTTTCACAGTTTCTTCAATTCCTTTTCCACGTTTCAATTCCTTGCTTGTTCGTTCATCGAAGGATCAATCCATCATGATTTGGATTTTTTGGTGAAAACTGATTTTAACTTATTCAATCTTACGCTTAAAATCATCCATTTCTCTAACCGATCCGTTCATATGCTCGCATTTATGGTAGGAAGACGCTGCTTTCACTTGATTACGAAGGGTAAGAACTGCAAACTGGTTTTAAAAGTTTAGGGTTGGGTGATTTTTCAATCGTTTGCAGTGGAATGGGATTTCTCCAAATCAACACTTGAAAAATCGTGCGAGTATCTGATTTGATTGATTATAAAAGGGACAACCCATCAGAGATTTGGGAATTGAGTAATCAATTTATTATGTTGATTTTCTCCTAATTCTCCAAGTTGCTTCCTCTTTCATTCAGATCTGAGAATTCGCCTTCGGTCAGCGATGGTGTAGCGAGATTTTTCAAGATTGACACTTGAAGCATCGCGATGGGAACAACCAAAAATTGGTACGATTCATGCAATTTGGTTCTAACCTATCAGATATGAGTGATTAGCTTAATTAATAGCCTAACAACTTCAAAATTTCTATTTGGGCTTGTTGTAACTTAATAGAGATTCTGGTTTTTATTGCTTAAAATATTTTCATCAAACCTAGATGAAGATTTCTCTACGATCAATCTGATCTGCTTAAAATAGTAAGTTCAGTTCCGTTTTTAGATTTATTCAACTGAAGCTGAATTCCAACAATCCGAGATTATAAATTCGATATAAGTTTGCAATTGGTTAATGGAGTCTCAGATGGGTATCACGCAAAATTTAATTTGGGAATTACAAAGTTGCTAACGAAGAATTTGAGTTATTTTATCAGTTACTAGTAGATGAATCAAAAGGAGTACTGGCCTCTATATCATACACTTACTGCACATGGAACTGAAACTCAAGTTATGGAGTTTAACTATGCAGAAGATGACAACAATTACTAGAACTAAATTGTAGAATTTGATCATGGGATGTTTATGTACGAAAGATATGGGGAAGTTTAAGGATTGAATGGAAGGCATGGGATAGAGAAGTGGTTACTTTTAGGAACGTGGGTTAGCTATACAAATAATTTGTTGCGGGGCAAGGACATGAGATGAAATAACTAAATGGATTTTTTCATTTTAGTCTCTCTTTTTTTCTCACTAATAGCCTTGTTTTACAAAAAATTGCAAATATAGCTCACTTCTGACCAGCTCAGCGCTGAGTTGGCTAGATTGAACTGGCGTAATCTAGGATTGCGCCAATACACGTGTACACTGACACAGTCCCAGATTGTGCCTCATATTATTAAAGAGAAATAAGCTCTCTGTTTACTTACATGCGCATTCCAGGATTCCGCCTATAAGTAAACAGATAACTGATTTGCTCCCTGATCTCTTTCTCCCCATTTAAATACCTAGGGTGCAATCTAGGATTGCGCCCCGAACACAGGCTCTAACTTTTAACCTATATTTGTAAATCCATTTTCACCTACTTTACCATTCCTCAACTTTACCAAAAGCTCTCAAAAAGAACAACCCAATAACCCATTTTCACCTACTTTTCCATCCTCCTAATTTACTAAAATATTTCACAAAGAACAACCCAATAACCCATTTTCACTTCCACTCTAAAATTAGATATCATGGGTTGGTGCACTTGTCCTCTTTATGAGGATTTAGCTCAAAGTCAAAGGTACTTACATTTTTCCCCTTATTTTCATACATTGAATGTTATACAATTGTACCTCCCCAAATTTTATTTCAACATTTGGTAGGATAGATCAATAGGAGATTGACGACGACACTTTAATGATTTATTGGGAATGTTTGGAGTCAGGATCGTATGAGAGCATGAGGGATGTTGATCCTCCACCACAAGCTCAAATGTCACCAATTGCTCATCGACCGGGTAAGGAAATTTGCCCAGATACGGAAACGTTTGAATTGGTTGAACTCCCAGATCATCTACCTAGTGCACTACAAAAGTATTTCATCGCAGTGGATGGAGGTAAATATGTTAATCGAGGCCGAGCACTAGCAATCGGGGAGCCAGTACCAAGGAAAATTTGTTGCTGTAGATCAGACTGCTGCGTGATTGTGAACAAAAATAGAAGCGTTAGTACGGGGCGTAGGATCTACAAATGTAGTCGCTATGATATGATCCTCCTTTATCCGAACACGTTCCGAGTTTGTAACTATAGCGAGTGGGTTGATCCTCCGATGTGCCGAAGAGGACATGAGTATGCTTAGGAGATGCAGGATGAGAATGAACGACTAAAAAAGGAGATGGTGGAACAAAAATTACGTTGGAAAAGGAAAAATTCCATTTGAAACTACTTAACTTGGACTTAGAGTCCAAGCTCCCACGATATCCCAATGAGTAGTTTGGACTTGTGGCATGTATCAATGTATCCCAAATGTTAATGTAGTTTGCAACAATGTATGTATTGCTTGAATGTACGAACGAAGGTGATGAATATATGGTCATTGCAAATTGACATCAATGTACGAAAGATAGAAATTCTTTTACAAACAACAACAATACTAGTCGTTCAAACATAAACTACAATACTAAAGCATAATTTACTGAATTATAACGACTTCTTTTATGACCTGTCACTCCGCACTTACTGCATCTATTCGTTTTAGGAGCCCGCATTTCATCCATGGTTCCTTTAATTCTTGTTGATTTAGGTCTCCCAGGTGCCCTACGCACTGTTGGCGGCAATACCCTCGGTCCTTCAAATTCACCCTAGTAACGTTTATCTGGAACAGGATGAAATTCTGGTTTGTAAGCTGCGTAGTAACTCTGGACCGTATACCACTTTGAAACAAAGTCATGATGAAATCGATTAGCACCATTGGCTACATTTGAACAAGCCGCCATTACATGTTCGCATGGAAGGTGTTGCAGTAATGGAATGTTGCATGTACAAGAACACGTGTTTCCATTGATTAGTACCTTGTACTCATTGCCAAAATGCGTAATCACTCGCACTCGCCTCCACTATATCGGACAATGCAGCAACGTCTTTCTTCACTTGCCCTTTCAGCTGTCTTTGCCTCCCATCTTGGGGTTAACTGTGTCGTCGCTGACATACCAAACTCTCTTCGTTTACAAAAATAATCTACCGACCGAAAAAACGTGCAAGCAACTAAAGCTTTGACGGGCAATGATCGTGCACCTCCAAGTACACCATTAAAGATTTTAGAAGCATTTGTCGTCATGACATGAAATCTTCCACCATCATCCTTACACAAAGCCTAGCAATCTTCCTTTCCCCGCAAACTATGCTCAATCCAATTATGTGCTTCAACATTGGTTATTTTAATTTCTTCACGAATCCATTGATATTCAATCACCTCCGAAGCGCATGCTGCTGCATAAAATAGACATGTCAACCTTTTATCTTTATATTCAGCAACTTGAAAATTGGCTTTTAGATGCCTTGCGTAATATCTATGTTTGTGAGGCTATCTCCAATGATCCTCCAAGGCTATCAGTATTCCTTTCATTCTATTAGAAATGAAAGTGATACGTCGATTGTTAGCACTATGGATGAATGTTCACATACACACAAAAAACCAACCCCTACTATCGGTCGATTCAGACTCAGCAATCCCATAAGCCACCGGGTATAGTTGATCATTCGCATCTACTGCAGTTGCAACTAGTAATGTACCTATGTACTTACCATATAAATGTGTGTCGTCTATGCAAAGCAAAGGTCGAAAATGTAAAAATCCTTCAATGCAAGCCCCAAATGCCTAAAATGATCTTTCGAATACACCACATGGTTCGGTTACTACATGCCCAACACTTCCCGGATTAGCTTTGACCAGTTCATGAAAATACTACAGTGGTGTGGAGTACGAATCCACCCAGTCACCATATATATGTTCAATTGCTTTGATTAATGCCCTCCACGCTTTAAGGTAACCAATTTTTATAAATAGTTGTTCCTCTATTAACACTTGCACTGTTCCAGCACTATCTTCGAAACCAAAAACGTGGACGTCGTTTGCTTGTGATTGGAGTTCACTGTTGGATTTACGCAACTATGTTCAGCTATATATTTTTTTATAATCCACCAACCTTTCTGCAATTTTTTAGAGCCAATGGCATGTATTCTCCATGGTCAGTTGGGATGATGTCGCAAATAGCCATGTATTTCTTTTTGTTAGAACTGATCGTCTTAAACGAATCAACATGAAAAATTGACCATTCACTTAGCTGAACAAGGAACTTACTTTTGCTCTCAAACGTCATACCAACTCTGAAACCATTCTGAACACAAGACGATGAGAAAATTTTGTTGGTGAATTGCATATTAGCAACAATGGATCTAGCCAACAGTTGTGCATTGCACAAATCATCATCTAATGGTATCTCGAACTTCAGCTCCTCATCATCACTATCTTCGGAAGCATTGTTTTCGACTCCAAAATCATAATTTAAAGGAGCATTGTTTACTTGCATTACATCAATCCATGTTGTATCATTATCAGGAATGCTAACAACGGTCATGCTATCAAGTGAACGATCTGGATTTACCTCTCCAATGTCCGGTTCATCTATTTCCATTATCGATGTCGGGAAGATTTGGTTTCAAGTTCGATTCTGCTTTGGTAGCTTGTTTTGGATAACTATAGTACACAAGCGGAATGTTTGTGAGTAATTTTTAATATGCAACATAATGCTATATCAATAACTCAAGTAACTTACTGTTGGCTCATGTGATACAATTCGGAGGGCGTTGGCTGCATGTGAGAAGAACGATAACTTGTTGACGGTCCAGCGGTAGTTTGTGTCGGGAAGTAATTCGGAACACAACTGAAAGACAAAAAATAATTTTATTATCAAACACAAAACAATGGTAATATTGTGCAATAGCAGAATTCTAAAGTTCGAGTTACCCTTGACTAATATTGGCGACAGTATCTTGCATCGGATATGGATAGACGGGTAGCGATACTTGTTGAAAATTCACGAACGGATTATACCCAAAACACATTTGTTGTGGCGAATAATTGGGTATGCCAGTAGGCGGATACAGATGGTATGTTACAGGAGCTGCTACGACTGGAGTAACATGTGGCGCTACCAATACTCTTCTCTCTTTTAAAACAAATAATTCTATAGATTTTTACATGGTGGACAACATAATTTCAACGTCGTTGTCATCTAGAATTTTTATTACCTTAGTTCCGGAACCGGTCGGCCATTTGCAAACTAATTCAATGTCAAACTCATGCGTTAAATTTAGTAGCTTTATAAACACCCGCTTTTCAATTGTAAGAAGTTTGACCCTTTTAAAACTTTTGTCGATTTACTAAATCCACCATTATATGTTCCACATTTATGTTCATCAATAACCAAATCCCCATCATAGTAGCATATAGTAGCGATATAACTTGGAGCCGTTCTATGTAGAACACAAGACAAAAATAACTTAGATTGTTAAATGGAAAACAAAATAAACTAGAATAACAAATCCATACCTTTTGATAATCTAACAACAGCTAACCTCCTGTACTCTTTAAATAGATTCACAAAGAAAGATTCCTGTTTTGTTGAATAACAATGAAAGATCTGAATTTTTTATTCTAGATTATGGGTTATTTTGTAGAGGATTGGAGAATGGGTAATGCAAATGGTAAAGCGAGCCATTTATTATTTATATGCACCGGGGCGTAATCCAGAATTGCGCCCCAATGCAATTTTTCTTTCAAAAACAGGCGCAATCACGGATTGGTGCCAGTACGTTTTGAATTGTACACGTGTACAGGCGCAATCCAGGATTGCGCCAGTACAATCCGGCTAACTCAGCGCTGAGTTGACCAAAAGCGGGCTATATTTGTTATTTTTTGAAAAAGTGGGCTATTATTGAGAAAAAAAACAGGGCTAATTTGAAAAAATACCCTAACTAAACATATTTGTTTGTCCTATGTTGAATGAGTGGAGAATCCTACAGTGATGACAGTAGTGCATAGGGTGCACACTGGAAGGCTCCTGAATTGAGATCTCAGTTTGGGAGTTGATTTTGTTTATTTCACTTTATTTTATGTTTGTATTCCATTTATTCTTTTTTTGTTTTACATATGTTTATTTGTAGTGACTATGTACTGTTATTCACAAGTTAATAAAACATACCAATTTTCTATACACACACACACACACACTCGTTTGACCCTGTCTAGAAAAATGATGAGAAACAACCCAACTTACTGAGGCAAATAAAATTTAAATCAAGTTCATATTTGCGAATTAAATTGTTTCTTTATCATTTTACTGTGCTATTTTATTATGGCAAGTACGACAGACAAATGGACAAATTCTAGAGCAAGAAGCCGATGACTAAATGTAATGACCCGCATTTTTAACGATGTAAAAATTAATTAATTTATTTATTTAAATAGTGATTTAGAGAATATAATGGTTGTTTAATTAATTAATAGTGAATAATTAAATAATATAATAATTAAATAATATATTTGATTCTGAAATAATCAGAATTGGCTGAAATGGCGATATGGTGTGAATTGGGCAATTCAAAATATATAATTCAGTTTAGAGTTTAATTATATCAACTAATATATTTAATTAATGATGGTTGAGCGTATAATTTATATTATAATTATAATCGAGCTCGAAATGGCGCGTCAGTTCGCGATTTGGCGATTTGAACTTCAACTGAATATACAGAATCCGTTTTAAGTCGGATTTCTATGAAACAAGAAACGTATGGAGCTGGTGAAGTATATTTTTCTAGTGGAAGAGAAAAATCAGGATTTCGTCGTGTAGATTTTGATTTACGTCCAAATCAAATTTCAGAAAAGTCGCTGTGAAATTCCATTATAATTTTCAATGCTTTATTTACGTTATAAAAAGGGATTTCAATATAAATTGAAATTCGATTCAACCTGGACTTGGAATATCGAATATATGATTACCCTAGAGCTGAATGATTTCATATATGAAGATATACGATAATATTTAATTATTTATATTAAATTTAATTATATTTAAATATATTTATATATTTAAAATGGTTATTTAAAGCTTTAAAAATAGCCAGTTTTGCAAACGACCTCAGAATTCAACAAAACTAATTTTGTTGGATCCGCAATGTTAAATTATTACTAGGTTTCAGTTTCTGTGATTTTTGAAGTCAGTATGTGGCCGTACGGGATTTTTATGTGGAAAACAGTCAGTATTTCGACGGTTAAAAATACGTTGTGTGAGCAAACGGAGTCGGAATTCGACGAAACCAGTTTCATTGGGACCGTAATGTCGAACTGTAGCTACATGCCAATTTTCGTGATTTTTAGGTATCGTATGTGACCGTACGATTTTTTATAAGGCAAAACGAATATAAAATATTAAAAGAAAAATATCTAAAATATCCTAACAAAATATCTAGATATTTTGATACCCTATAAATACAACACAACATCTCTAAACCTAAAACCATTCCACAGTCAAACAGAAAATCCACCGTAACATTTTGCTTCAGGAATTTATTTCGATCCTCTTCAAAAATCAATAACAAATACAAAGAAAATCTATAAATCATTTCATCTACATCGATGGATTCCTTGAGTGATTCGCTTCTGTAACACCCCGTATTTTCTGAGAATATTAAAAATACAAATTAAAGAATAATTAATTTGAAAAAGAGGAATGAGAAAAGATTGATAGCGTTGTTATAAGTTTTGTAAGCAAAGATTTAGTAGCTCATTTGGTTAGAGCATGTGACTTGCATACAAGAGGTACAGAGTTCGATCCCCGCCAGCGCCATATTTTTGTTTTAGGGGAATGGCTAAAAAGTGGCTTAGTGTGAACGCAGTTCAAAGAGTGGTTTAGTGTAAAAATGGTTAATTATGAAGAAGTTATTAAGCCTTGAAGTTTGTATGCATATGAGAGAAATATATAAAAATTAAATAAATAAATATGCAAAAAAGTTCAAAACAACGAATTGGGAGAGGGGGGAAACCGAACCGGCCCATTTTTGAGGTCGACCCGAGCCCCGTTGGGTCGACTAGGGGTTAATCCAGGGTGTTTGGCTGTCATCCCGTGGACCGATTCACTCAAATGCAAATTTTGCATTTGAATGGTTCTCATGATTCAGGGTTAATCTAATGGTCCTAAATAACTCCCTACACCTATATATACATTCCTAACCTAAACCTAAATCTCATATACAATTCTCTAGACTCCATTGCTCTCTTCCTCTCTAAAAGTAAATAAATCAATGGCGTCTCTACTCTGCTGAAACCTAAGCTAGGACTTGTGCTTCTTCTTCCTCCAATTCTGATTAGGATTAAAAGAGAACAGCTACAACACCTTTTTCTTTTAGAATCCAACCAAGGCAAGTGCAGTTATTTTCCGATATAAACTTTAATCATAATTGTGACATGATTGTAAATCTGAATTTGAGATTGTGTATGTTCTGTTCTGATCTATTTTATTCTGTATCTCTTCTTCTTTCTGTTCTATAGCCAGGCTACTACGAGCCTGCACCAATCTCCTTAGAGATTAACATACGCTAAAATATTTGGGACAATAAAATGAATAATGCATGAAATGGGCATGACCGATATGTGACTGATTTGAGGAAAGAACATAGGTTGAACTTGGAACTTAGGACATAAATCTAAGGCATATAATTGAACCTATGACTTGAGTTTGTGGCATAAAGAATATTGAACATACGACTTGAGAAGTTGTTTAATCTGTGACTGATTTAAGAAAAAGGACATAGGTTGTAAACAAGATTTAGATCTATGCATATTCTGTGAATTGAAAGAAGAGGAACCATGGTATGTTAACATATGACTTGAGACAAAGAAAATATGGTTTAGGTATAAAGATTTACATTAAAGTAGGATATCTATCAAATGTGAATAATACCTAAGTAGGAGATTTTTGTCAATAGCTATATTTGGTATAATTTATATGTGAATCTTTTGTACTAGGCAAGTTGAACTAAATTGGGACATGTAAATTATGACCATAATCTGTGACATGCAAATTTAATGCAAACATGGGGTATATGATCATATTGCGAATCATGACTATTATTTATGCATGTGAACTTAGGCAAAATTTATAATTAGGCAAGATATGTTGTGAAACTTTAAGGAATGATTAAATCTGTTATATTTGCCTAATTTGCTAGTTCTGCTATATTTGCCTAATCTGCTAGTTCTGTTATATTGCTTAACCTGCTAGTTCTGCCCTACTGCCTAGTCTGCTAGATCTGTTCATCTGCCAAATCTGTCATCTGCTAATTCTGTTAAAAATGCCAACCTAAATTTGTTGAGATGCCTAATCTGTTATCTGCTAAATCCACTAGTTGCTTAATCTGCTGAATACGTTAAGTCGCCTAAACCTGTTATCTGCTATGTTCGTTAAGTTGATATATTCAGTCTGTTATTGACATAATCTGAATTAGCTATGAATAATTGACATGTATATTAGGCGTGGGTATAAATGGTAAATCATTAATTAATTGGCCGCAAAGATAAACATGGCTAACTCGAGGTTAGAATGAGTTTGCGGCGTAATTCTGCCCGGAACCGCCCGGCATATCCAGTGGCCGCAAACAATAGGTTCTAATGTGAGAAGTTAGTCATAACGTGCTTGAAACCTGAGGTTAGACTCAGTTTGCGACAGAAACCTGCCCGGAACCAACCGGCCTAACCAGTAGCCGCAAACTGTCAGTCTAATGTGAGAGGTCTAGGCATTAATATTTAATTAATGAAAATCTGAGATAAATATAATGTGTTGGGCGGATAGGGTTAAACTCACTAGACTGATGAATTTAATAAATCTGTTCCGTGAATTTGTAGGCCCAATTACAAGGTTAGACAAATTTGTAAATCTGTTAAACCGTATATCTGATCCGTTAGTCTAAAACTTATCTGACCTGTGAACTAGTTGATCTGAATTCTGTATGTCTGAACTTGTTAATCTGAAATCTGTTAGTCTGGGGACACAAGGATAGGAGAGGAATTACTTGTGTCATCTGTTGTTTGGGACCCATATTAGTCAGTAACCCTTTCTGGTATCAAAACTTTGACCCAACAGTAGGTAGGGTCCGGGCACGCTTACTGAACTAATTATAAGCGATTCATTCTGATAATGGCGAGGGGTGTTGATGGTGCGTTCCAACCGGGTCATGTGCATGCTTGTATCCCGGTCTGCCTCTGAGGATGTAAGACGCCGTGACATCTGTAAATAGGTCTGTGTCATTCAAAGGTTGCCACTTTAGGGAATGATACACCCTTAGGTGGGGCTGGCACAGGGTATTTATGTATTAGGGAGCCGATCGCTTGGGGTAGGGTTTTAGGGTACACTTAGTTCTGTCTGTTTCTGTTGGTACCGTCTGTTTCTGTTAGGTGGCAACACCTGTCTGTTTCTGCGTGGTACCGTCTGTTCGGGTGGTAAAGGCCTAATTACTAGTGTACAACTTATGCTACATTCTGCTTCTGTCTGTTTCTGATCGGGTGGTAAAAGCCCATTACTAGCGTGGAAATTATTCTGTACCTGTTTCTGTTTCAATTTAGACATTAGGGTGACACCTAATTCTGTTATACTAGTATTAGTGCAGAAAAGTGTAAAGCAATAGTTTATGTCATTCTGTTCTTCTGTTATATCTGCTACAACTGTTACAGCTATCTCTCATCCAGTTTTATGTTCTTGTCATATTATTATTATCTGTTCATATACTGAAAGTCACTGGACTTGCCAGACTTTTTGTCTGACCCTTGTTGTTTTGCCTCCTTTCTTCCGTTTCCCCCCAGGTTATCCAAGGAGGGAATACTTTAGCTTGATCCGGATTTCTCTCTGCTTGAAGTGCTTAAAGTATGGCTTGGCTCTGTATAGCTCCCGTTCTATGGGGATTATGATTTTAAACCATGCATTTTGAAGGCTTTTGTACAAGACTGATATTTGTACTTGAATTATGAGATTTGAAAGGATGTAACCATATTGATTTCTGTTTCCGCTGTAATAAAGATAAAATTTTCCAAGTACTGTTTTATCTGTCTTGTAAGTTTCTGTTCTGTTTACTAAAATGCTCCACCAAAGTTAAGGCATTCCCTTTGTGAGTGACCTTAACGGAGGTGGGGTGTTACAGCTTCCGTCCGGTACCAGTTTTGTGTACTGCGATTCATGTTGGAGTTGCTCGAGTTTTTACAGCGTTGGTTTACTGGAGTAGGGTAGAACGCAAGGGGTTTGAAGCACTGATGTTCGAATTCGAGTTCATATTTGAACTCGCGATGGAGAGAAGCATCAACCGTGAAGTCTTGGTTTGATTTGGGTTAAAAAATTGTTCGGTGGAATACCGGGATTGGGTGCGAAATAATGTTCGACGGAAGCACCATGGAGGATGTCGAGTTCTACTATGTGGTGCGAGGGTGAAGGTGTATACAAAGAGGAGTGTTACCGTGTATTTGGTGTGGAAATCGATGATGGATTAAGGAAGAACGTGAAGCTCGAAGTGGTGAGAAAGGGTCGGCTTAATTTCCTGGAACGTGTAAATGGGATTTGCGGAAGAAGATAGTGAGGTCGGGTTTTGGTTATAAGGGATGATGGGCCAGGGAATTTTAAAGGGGTGAGGCCCATTAAAAGAAATAATTTTTTTTTTATTTCAATCTAAATGTATATTAACTTCTAAGGATCGTAACTTCATCATACGGTGTCAGAATCACGAACGGTCGGATCCGTTGGGACCGTATGGACGAAGACTACCAAATGGGACTGACTAGAAGTGGAGTGGAGCTCGTTTGAATTTATGGAGAAATAATTTGTTTGATTCAAATCAAACAAACAGTTTATCATTCTTTAACGATGAACTGCCAAAGTGAGTAAAACTCACCAACCCTGAACAGTTATATTTTTATAACGTATTCTTAGAACTGTTAATCATCTGTTGATTGTTGTGTGTTGATTTAGTTGATTGAACTACTAGTCAGTTAGTTGAAATTTTTTATACATATATATATATATATATAAACCGTTAAATATATATATATATTGATTCTGTTTATCAGAATAATACGTACTGAACTGAAATTGATGTTGATTTTATTGTGTAACATCTGTGGATGTAGGGAAACAGGTTAGAGGGACCCAACTGGGTTCCTCAATATTTATAATACTATTCTCTTCATATATTGTAATATATGATGTGATATAAAATTGGTTGTCGATTTTGTGTGTTTGGACGATATTGATCATCGTGATTTGATATGTTGAATACCATAACATACCGGAATGTTGATAGGGGAATTTTCAAAGTGATATTGAGAACAAAATATTTATAAATGGAATATTTATAAAAAAGAGATATTTATATTTATAAATAAGAAATATTTATAAATTGGAATATTTATAAATAGGAGATATTTAGAAAGGAAATAATTGCAAACCATTTTCTTTTTGAATGGAAAGGCCTATGTGGCGGTTTGGGGATTTTCCCGATGCTCCCGGTACAAAGGAGGTTATGGCGAATTTTTTCGAGAATTTAAGGAGTTAGAATATTTTTAAGAATAAAACTGAAAAGGAAATATTTAGAAAATAAATAGAGTTAAAAAGGGAAATTGTTTATAACGGGATAGGATGTTATAAAAAGGAAAACGTTATTAAAAGGAAATCTATATAAGTGGGGAAACGTTATTAAAAGGACATTTTTAAAGTGAAGAACCGTTACTAAAAGTAAATCTTTTTAAATGAATAAACGTTGTTAAAAGGAATCTTTATAAAGCGAATAAAGTTAGTTAATCGAATATGGTATTCGAAAGTTAGTGAAATCGAATATGTTATTCGAAAGTTAGTAAATCGAATACGGTATTCGAAAGTTAGTTAATCGAATATGGTATTCGAAGGGAGTTAATCGAATATGGTATTCGAAAGTTAGTCAATCGAATAAGGTATTCGAAAGTTAGTAAAATCGAATATGTTATTCGAAAGTCAGTTAATCGAATATGGTATTCCAAAGGAGTTAAATCGAATATGGTATTCGAAAGAGTTAAATCAAATATGGTATTCGAAGGGATTTAATCTAATATGGTATTCGAAAGTTAGTCAATCGAATATGGTATTCGAAAGTTAGTAAAATCGAATATGTTATTCGAAAGTCAGTTAATCGAATATGGTATTCGAAAGGAGTTAAATCGAATATGGTATTCGAAGGGAGTAAATCGAATATGGTATCCGAAAGTTAGTGATCAATCGAATATGGTATTCGAAAGTTAGTAAATCGAATATGTTATTCGAAAGGGGTTAGTCGAGTCGAGTTAGTTGAATAGAGTTAATCGAATATTAGTTATTCTAATAAGAGTTAACTAGTTAGAGTTAACCAGTTAGAGTTAATCAGTTAGAGTTAATCAGGTAGAGTTAACCAGTTAGAGTTGATCAGTTAGAGTTAACAGTTAGAGTTAACCAGTTAGACTTAATCAGGTAGAGTTAATCAGTTAGAGTTAAATCAATTAAAGTTAATCCAAATGAGATACCATTTAGCACGACTGCTAGCGAAATTCACAGGGCTGTAGATAGCCTAAGGCGGTCGGATGTTTCTTGAGGTAATCAGGCGTAACCATTGTGATTGCTGCGATCTAGAGTCAAGCGAATGGAGTTAAATCGAATATTGGTTATTCGATAGGAGTTAATCAAGTTGAGTTAATCGAGTATGGTTGGTCAAACCAAGTTAGTCGAATCGAGTGGGTCGAACCAAGTTACTTGAGCCTAGTTAATCGAATTGAGTGGGTCGAACCAAGTTAGTCGAGCCTAGTTAATCGAATCGAGTGGGTCAAACCAAGTTAGTCGAGTTAGTCGAGTCGAGTTAAGTTAGTCGAGTTAAGTTCGTTGAGTCGATTTAATCGAATATGGTTCGTCGAGTCGAGTTAATCGAATTTAGTTATTCGAGAGGAGTTAATCCAATGTAGTTATTCGAAAAGGAGTAATCGAATATAAGTTATTCGAAAGGAGATTATCGAATGTAGCATATTCGAAAGAAAGAGATCAAATAAGTTATTCAAAGTGAGTTAATCCAATAAGTTAATCGAATATAAGTTATTCGAAGTGAGTTAATCGAATATAGGTTATTCGAAGAAGAGTTAATCAAATAAAGATTACTCGAAAGAGAGTTAATTGTCGAATTCGATTATACCGAATTCGGGAAAGTACTTATACTTTCCGGTGTATAAATCAAGATTTATTTATTTATAAATTAGGTGTTCATTTATTTATTCACATTAAAGAATAAAAGCTATAATTGAAGTTAGATATTTCGAAAGTAGGGTTTAGAACGTTAACGTTATAATCAATGTTTTCAATAAAGAAGTGGATTCGTAAGTAGAATCCGAGAGTTACGTAAGTAAGTTTGTTAAAGGTTTAAAAGATAAACTTTGACTATTTCTAAGTTAAAACGTTGTTCAGTTAAGGTCTGAGAGGTAATTATACCCCAACTTGATTGACTTCCTTCTTAACTAAGAAATGGGAAGGTTTGGCAGTGAAGGAGGTTTGGAAACGTTTCCCAAATGAGAATCAGAAATGTTTTCTGATAATAGAAAATAAGAATTTAGAATATATGGAAACAGGAGATAAGTAAATTTATGAACTAAAGAGAATAAATGTTAAATGATGATTGATCGATATAATCTCCATCTGGAAATAATATCGTTGTTTGCACACGTGTTTTTATTTGATAGTTAAATCACATACTATCAAAGTTTTGACCATTTTAACGTTGTTAATATGGAGAGACCGGTTGGATTATTATCCACAGAACCACTCCGTATTGGCATAAGCGTTGCGAATCAAATATGATGAAGATATTTGAAGACGGAGTAAAGTGCAAGGGCTATTGTATAAGTCCTAGCTAAAGATTGCCTAGGATGGATGTACGGAATAGTACATTCGGTTTGTCCAGTCCCAGGACAACTTGTATGGACGAATGTCTGACAGAGAATTCCTAACGAATCATATATGTTGATCTCTTCAACGTATTACGTTTGGTGGCGGAGGAATTCGTTTCTCTTAGCTTCATACCCGTGATACCGTTAAGGAAATCGATAATGATTTGGCGGGTATGACGATGTGGTATTCCAAGTAAATGAAGATATGATATGAAAAAGATAAGCGTAGCTTCTAGCCTCACATCCGGTAAATGACAGAAACCGGGCAGGCAGCATGGCTAAGTCGGTCGCTCCGAAGTTGGGTGTATAATCACCTATCTAGAGAATATTCATTTGCTTCTTAAATCTATCAATGCTGTCCCATATATATACGGGAACGGTTGCTGATCCCAACCGTTGGTGATATACATTCGATACACTCAAGCGAAATGAGTGGTCGGTCATGTGTGGCTGAGTTGCAAGATGTTCTTGTTGAACTCCAGTGTATCGTTCCTAGAGTACACTGATCGGAAGGTGGTTCCATACTTTGTCATAGTTGGAAATCCATTACCCAATATGTGCTTGCGGTTTTGATTGTATACTATATATGTAGAACGTGAGATGAAAGCATTTCTGCTAGATTGATATCTATTTGTACCTAGACATTATTATAATATCAGAAGGATATTGTTTACAAAGTTGTTTGGATTCTCGTAAGGGAAAAACCCGTTCCATTATACGGCGTGGTCTTATGAGATATTGTTTACTTGTTCAAACTGTTTTACTCATACCAGTCCCATGACTGACCCGGAGTTTATTTTGTTTTGTTTTCCCTAAAATCTTGGGTGCCTAAATTTGTACGGGCAGTCAAGTAGTCGGGATTTTACAGATATACTTGGGAAGCTTGGAGCAGGAGGCTTCAGGATTATATAGCGATTGTTTATTTCCGCTGTTGTTGTAAGTGCTATACTCTAATAAGTGCTATTGTATATATAACTGTTTTATTTCAAAGGTTATGTTATATTTTATTCGTTCCGCTGTGAGATTCTTGTTTACTCTGATGATGATGTTCTTCTTCTTCTTCTATTCTATAAGTTTCTATCTTATCTATTCTCACCCTCTAACTTCTTTCATTAACTATTCGGTTATTTTCGATCCTTGGATGTTCGATATGTGTTGTATATCAGATAACCAAGATCGCCTAATTTCCGGGTCGTTACACTAAAACTAGAGCGAGTGTGAGTGATTGTGTACATGTAAATGAGTGAATGAGTATGTAGTAAGTAGCTAATGTATAAGAGTGAAATGTAGCGAGAAAATGTATGCATGAGTGGTTGTGTAATAGTGAGGAAACAGTATGTGTACTATTCGAAAGTGTAATAAATATTTATTTGAATAAATATTTGTTATTTGTTTAAAAATAAGTTCTGTGTATATATTCAATTTTTGTAAATATTTATTTATAGTAAATAATGTCATGTGGCCTAAAAAATGATGGCATATGCACTAATCAAATTATGACACATGGGAAAATTATTGTTTGACACATGAACCAACTATTAAATGCCAAGCGTCGGCATTAATATATGCCATGTGTATACTGCTACGATAACCATGTCAACAGCCATGTAGGATGACACATCATTAGCCATGTCAGCAGCCATGTAGGATGACACATCATCAAACACATCAGCCGATGACTCATCATTTGAGTCATAACATAGTGGGGTTCGTTGATTCTTTTACCTACCAATATCAATAAGTGTAGGTAAAGGCTCTTTCTCTACTAACCTTTACCTACCAATTTCTAACAATTCAATATTGGTAGCTAAAATATATTACCTACCGTTATTCTAGTTTTACCTACGCTTACAATTGGTAGGTAAAAACCCCATTTTCTTGTAGTGTAAGTTATTATATGCATTTTTTGGACATTGAATACCAGAATAGAGAAATAGATTGAAATGATATATATATATATATAGCATTTGACATGAGCTGAAATGATTTATAATCATGTAACTGAAATTTAAATTAAATGATTACTTGGGTACCAGGTGGAAAATTAAATTATGAACATCGAATTTAGTCAAATGAAATATTTTCAAATTTATAAATTTGAATTTCTAATATGAAATTGGTAAATAAATTTTTAACGTAAATTATTGGGTTTAAATCTTGAAAGTCGAAATTGGAATTTAATTTGAATTTGTCGAAATTGAATAATCTCAAGTGCTTAAATTTGGAACTTAAGTTATGAAACCAATTTAATGTAAATGTGTTTAAATTTGGAAATTACGTTTTGAACTAATTTAATGTAATGTCTTCAGAATTGAAAAATTAGATTAAAACCTTTGAACTGAAGTTAATTTTGAATTGAAAATATGAAATTTGAGTTCATTACATGTTGAGGCTTGAATTTTTTTTGAAATTTATCTTAAACCTAAATCTGAGATTTGAAATGATTCAAGGTGAAATTTGAAATTTGAAATTTGAAATCGGGTTCAAACAGTTTAAAAGAAAATAAACTTTTTGTAATGACCTAGATTTTTAGTTGATTTAAATAAGACTAGTGGACTTTTAAAAGATTATTTAAAAGTAAATATATTAAAATTTGATATTTTAATATTATTTCAATAACCTGAAAAAAGACATTTTGCAAACGACCTCGTATTTCAACGAAACCACTTTCATTGTATTCGAAATAGTAAATTATTATTAGGTTCCAAATTTCAAGTCAACTGGAGCTAGTGGGTAAGCATACACAATATTAACGCGTATTGAAAAATCGGCTAAAATTCAATAAAAGCTAGAAATAAGGCCATTTTTCAAACGATCTCCGAATTCGACGAGACCAATTTAATTGGATTTGTATTAGTGAAATGTAGTAGGGTTTCAAATTTCGTATTGATCGGACTTACGGTTTGATCATACGATTTGAAAACGTATAGGAATCGTCCTATTGAAATTTGACTTGAAATTAAGCAGTTTTGGGTAATATTAAACAATTTTAAAATACTGATAAAATGGTAAATGACATATAAACATGTACTAATGATTTTATGTAGTTCAAATTAAATTACAAAGGAAGATATTACCTTCCTAAGATACACCTACATTATTAGTTAAACATTTACTTAAACTAAACACTTTCCTTTACACCATTTTCCATACCTATACCATTTTGACAACACATTGTACCCTTGCACACATGTCACCTACTTCCTTTTCACCTTTTTCAACATGGTACTTAGGCACATGCCTTTCCCTTTATGTCATTTCCATTTCCATCCTTCCAAAACTCCATTTTTCCCTTAAACTCCATTTCCATGTTCCTTTCCTCCTCGTTCACTCCTACACCCCACGCCACCTCCCACCAACCCACCGCCACCTCCACTACCTGTGAAACCCCCTACCTGCCCCTACCACCCATAGGTCCGGCCATGGTCCCCTCTTGGCTCCAAAGTCCTTCCATTTCCCTTAAAACTCTTAAAAATCACTCCTTTTTACCCTTAAACCAAAATCCACCACAATAAGCTCCTTCTCCGAGCCCTACCACCTCACGCACCACCCAGTACACCACCACCAGACCTACGCACCTTAGGCAGACCCCATCTCCCTAGGTCGTGGTCCCCATATGCCTAAAACCTCTCTTTCTTTTGTAAAAATCCATTTTTTACCCTAATTCTTCACTACTGCAAACCCTAGCTACCCTATGCCACCCCTATACCCTAACCCCTACCCCTAGCATCCCCTACACCCACCCTCCTACCCTACACAGCTCATGCGTAACCTATACCCCCCTTAGAACAATATTCGTTTGCAAAAATCCCACCTTTTCCACTTATAAATGCTATATAATATATATACGTTATAGTTTGAGGTTGTTTGGGTTAGAAAGTTGCTATTTTGGAATTCTTAAGTGGAAGTAAAGTGATAGAAAGCTAGGAAGATTCCTACCGTATAGATTGGAGGAGTGGATCCCTGTGGTAAGAACTTTGCACTCACATTGTAGTTAATTAGTTTGGTTAAATTAGTTAACCATGTGTTAGTGACAAATTGTTAAGTGATTTATATATCGATGCTATGTGATATGGTTTACATGTTTAATTTGGTTAATTGTTGAGCCAAAAAGAAGTTTAAACGATAGGGTTAGTAGTAGTTGAGTTAACCACTAAGTAACCCGAAGAATTGATTCATCTTATTCACTTAACAAGTAAAGGAAACTCACATATGTGGCATTGTTGATACTGGGTGATATTGGTTGAAATTGATACGCTATGGATGATCATTTGAGTGTGATGTGTGTTAATGTGGAATTGGTTTTGTCAATTATGGCAATAGAGTGTTAATGAGGTTTAACACCTTAATTAGCAATGGGTTGATTGGGTATTAAGTGTTAATGATCTTAACACTTATGATGACGATGCCACTAGATGGTAATTGGATATTAATAGTTATTCATAACAGGAAAATCGGTTGAGGGTAGAACATGTGCAGTTTTTTAGTTTGAAGGATGCGGTCGTTATTTTTTCACAAGAAGGACGCGGGATCAAAAAATTTGGCTAAAGGAAAAATATTCACAGTAAATTTATTTGTGCGTTTCTTCTTCAATCTTCATCTTCAATGTTGTCGATCACAAAAAAACAAAAAAAACAAATATACTCAATTCTCAAATCGTTCGTCTTCAATCAAAAATCAAAAACCTACAATCTCAAATCGATCTACAGTCGTGTTTTTTTGTCGAATCTCCATTCCAAATCAATCATATTGGAGGGGGCGGCTTCACTCAAAGAGGCAGCGCCGCATCACAGAACGGGCGACGGCAGCGCAACCACAGGCGTCAGCGGTGCTCCTTCAGGCGAAGACGACGGCCGTCCTCTGGCGAAAACGATGGACTGTAGGCCGATTTTGCTTCAGATGAGGACGACGACTATTCAAGGATGATGTTGATAGCCGATTTCAAATGAACTACGGCAGTGGAGTGGAGGTTAAGGTCGATGGTGGTGTTGCGGTAATGATGACGATTAACTAGGTTGTTTTGAAATGAACTCAGAAACAAATGCTATATGAACTTATCATTTTGATTCTATATGTATATTGTATAACTGAACGTTATATTCTGTTTTGTTGCTGTTGTTGCATCACTTGTTTCACTGCTGCATCATGTTGTTTCATGATGATTATTCTCTTTTGTTATGTGTACATTTGATTTTGATATGATAAAATTACTTATATGTTTCATAAAATGATGAACTGTGCATAAAATATAATGCATCAATTGTTTGTTAGCTGGCTCATTGAGTTGCTTTATTTTTAGTATTGCAGATACCATTATTCAAATGCTAATGTACTTCATGACTAAAATGCTAAATTCGACTATCATTTATTACATTCTATTCATGCTAATGCACTTTGTTGAAAATGCTACACTAAACTATTTTTTTAATATCATACACATGATGGTGAACTTCACATAACGGTTGAATGTTACATTAAACTGTAGATTTGCGTATTATAAACATGATAATGGACTTGGTTATTAAAACGCTATATTAAAATATTATTTTAAATATTTAAAACATGATAGTGAATTTCATAAGTAAAGCACTACATTTTGCTTTTGCCTATCATTAATCAAATACCGAATGCTATTTTTCTCTTTCATTTATCATTGCAACATAATACATTAAGCAAACAAAGTAACATATTCAAATGTAAATATATCAACAAGCTTGCTAGTTGTTTTTGAGTATAATGATAATTCATATTCCACCTGTCTTAGCATGGACTCTTCTTTATTTGAAGTTATGTACGAAATTTGTGAATGTTGGTCGCATCAAGGTACGATTATCATCTTAAATATGGTTTTTAAATTTTTATTGTCATTTGTATTCAAATGGTATGTTTAACTATCATTTTCTGTTTATATTGTCATTTAGTTTGACAGTGGTTTATTTCTTTCTGTCTGTTGATTGTATAATTATTGCTGCATAATGCTAGTTGTATATATCATTTCATACAGTAAAATTATGGAGCAAGTTGCCAGAAGGAGGGAGAAATGTGCGTTATGGAAAATAGTTCTTTGTCCTATCATGGAGGACCATTTATCAAAATTAGTTGATGATGGTTTTGGTTGGGATGTTTTCAAGTCATCGGAGTTTATTTTTTATGTTAAGTCGTGGGAGTCACAAGTTGTTGATCTTCAAAATCATTCATGTAGTTGTAATCAATGGAGAGTTACTGGTTTTCCATGTGCTCATGCAGTTAAATGTATTATACATTTTGCTATGTAATTATATTTTTTTTTAAATACTATGCAAATATTGTCTGATTTTTATTCTATTTGATTTTCTTTGTTGATTGTGTTTGTGGTCATATTATCATTTGTTACAGTATAATGCTAGTTGTATATATCATTTCATTTATATTTCATATTGATTGTACGATGCATGTTCTGTGATTCGTTTTTGTTTGATTTACTCTACTGATTGTGTTTGTGGTTTTATTATCAGTTTGATTAGGCCTTGGGTGTGGAAGTCTTTTACGTGTCACAGGTATCCGCTCGGTTAACTAATTCCTACTGGGTGTAGAATCGTCGTTGGAGTACCCGATTAGGCCTTACGTGCAGAAGTCTTTTACGTGTCATAGGTACCCGATTAGGTCTTGCGTGTGGAAGTCTTTTACGTGTCATGGGTACCCGCTCAGTTAACTAATTCCTACTGGGTGCAGAATCATTGCAGCAGTACCCGATTAGGCCTTGCGTGCGGAAGTGTTTTACGTGTCATAGGTACCCGATTAGGCCTTGCGTGTGGAAGTCTTTTACGTGTCACGTGTACCCGCTCGGTTAACTAATTCCTACTGGGTGCAGAATCGTTGCTGGGTACCCGATTAGGCCTTGCGTGCGGAAGTCTTTTACGTGTCACAGGTACCCGCTCGGTTAACTAATTTCTACTGGGTGCAGAATCGTTGCTGGAGTACCCGATTAGGCCTTACATGCGGAAATCTTTTACGTGTCACGGGTACCCGATTAGGCCTTGCGTGCGGAAGTCTTTTACGTATCATGGGTACCCGCTCGGTTAACTGAGTTGAATATAGCATTGTATTTTTAAAGTGGGCTACCATGTATATAATATAATAAATGATAGTTGAATTCATCATTTGTATTTTTGAACTAAGTTAGCACGTGTAGAGTTTGCAAAATAATGTTTGAATATAGTATATATTAGTAAAATGAACTAGCATGAATAGAATATAATAAATGCTAGTTGAATTTAGCATTGTATTCTTTAAAAGGAACTAGAACGTTTAAATATGCTAAATGATAGTTGAATATTGCATTGAATTTTTAAAATAAACTAGAATGTACAAAACATAATAAATGATAGCTGATTTCAACATTGTATTTTTAAAGTGAACTAGCATGTATAGAATATGTTAAATGATAGCTGAATTTAGCATTGCATCTTTTATAGTGAATTTAGCGTAATAAATGATAAATGATAGTTGAATTTAGCATTGCATCTTTTATAGTGAAGTAGCATTATAATGGTTGAATATGCCTATATTAAAAAAAGAACTAGCTTGTATATAACATTATATTATATAATAAAAACGAATAGAGAATCATGTGTAGTATGCTAAATAATTGTTGAATATAGCATTATATTAAAAAAAATGAACTAATATGTATACAGTATAATAAATGATAGTTGAATTTAGCATTGTATTTTTAAATTAAACTAGCATGTGTAGAATACGTTACATGACGGTTAAATATAGCATTGTATTTTTAAAGTGAATTAAATATGAAAAATGGTAGTTGTATATAACATTATATTCGTAAAGTGAACTAGCATGTATAAAATATGATAAATGATAGTTGAATTTAGAATTGTATTTTTTAAAGTGAAATAAGATGTACAATGTGCTAAATGATAGTTGAATATATCATTGTATTTTTAAAGTTAGCTACCATACATAAATTATAATAAATTATAATAAATGATAGTTGAATTTGTCATTTGTTTTTTTGAAGTGAGTTCGCACGTGTAGAGTTTGCAAAATAATGTTTGAATATAGCATTTATTAGTAAAATGAACTAGCATGTATAGAATATAATAAATGATAATTGAATTTAGCATTGTATTTTTTAAAAGCAACTAGAATGTTTAAATATGCTAAATACAGTTAGCATACTAATTGTAATTGAAATTAAACAGATAAAAATTCTGGTTATACTTTTCAATGATCAAATTGTATTTCAGATAAGATGCATACTGATTATAATTGAATGCTAAGTACAGTTAGCAATGAATAGAATTAGTAATACGAAATAGAATTAGCATTGGAAAAAATAACCTACTTCCAAAAAAATAACCCGACTTCAAAGCAACAAACATTAGACATTTGGATATTCTCAAAATAAAATAACCTGACATTAGAAATTAAACAGAACAAACAACAGAACATTTCACTTTTTAATGTGTAAAGATTTCACATATCCTGACTTCAACTTACTATAAGCTGCAGCAGCTTTACACTTAAAAAACCAATTCATTACACTAACAAATTACATTTTTTTTTCATCTTTGTTTAATTAAATTATACGGATGCTATATTCAATTATCATTTTATGATATTATGTTTTTGGATATACCAATGCTTAGATCTGAACACCGAAAACACAGAAGCATGAACGATAAGGGTTTGGACGACGATTGTTTAGACGATTAGATTACTCCACCTTCCAAGCGATTGCTTCGAAAACGGTGACAATTGGATTTGATTGCTTTCAGACAACAACGGTAGCTTCAGGCGGCGGCGGCGACTTCAGGCTACGACGACTTCAGGAGGCGGCGGCTCCAGATTAGGATGAATTCGAAAGTCTGTTAGTGAAAGAAGTTGAAATCACGGTGACTTTGAAAGCTAGTTAGTGGGGTGAAGACAGGTGTTGCGCGTCCTTCAAACGAAAAGCAAAAAGTTATGTCCGTAATTTAAAATCCGCTTTTAAGTTTTTCCTTAAAACTAATTAGATCTAATTGGCATGCTAATATACATGATAATTGGCCTTAGTTAGGACCTTAATGGTTAATTGGCATGCTAATATTAATTAGATGGACTTAGAAATAAAATGCTCCTCCAAAACTAAAGCATCCGACATAAACATAACATTCCCGTTATCGTCTTAAACAGTCATCTTCCTTTTCAAAGAGAGAACTTCACACTATTTTTGAAGTAAACGAAAGGAAGTCAAATCCCCACCTTTCTTTGCTGGGAAAGAAAGGCCAAACATTACATAATGCAATGATTATTCTTCATTTACATAATGTTCTCATTAACTATTGGCACAAAACAAACACTCCTATATTTACATACACACTACAAACAACTTCTCTGGGAATATATTACAATATTATACAAACCGAGCATAGCTCACCAAAGCAAACATAAAATCCATCTTTAGTAAAAAAGTACCCAATATAATCAAGTCACGGCTACAAATATATAATCTTAAGATGCTTCTTACTTTCTTCTTTTTAACAAAGATGATGAGGAGGAACTCGATTTCAATTTATCAATAGGCAACCTGAATCCAACATTTTCAATAGCACCAACCGTCTTAGAAATCCTTTTACTGAGCTCCTCCACAAGCGATCTATGTAACAATTGGCTTCTTAGGTCTAAAAACGATCGATTTCTTAGTAACTCACGTTTGTCAGTAGCCTTCTTACTTTTTGAAAGTGCTAATGAAGATTCGATAGGTGATGCTGCTAAGCTGCATTGCCTTTGAAACTTGGGAGAGAGGCAAAACGGATCGACGCCTTGGAATCTAGTTGACTTTGCGTTTATTGGGAGCGAAGAAGAAGACTCAGCCTCACTTTCATGTTCATTGCCAGAGCAATAATTTATGGATGAGTGCTTGTCAGATTTCATTGAGCTTGTGCCATCTTCGTCATCATCGAGATAGATGCTATCTGTATATGCAAACATAATAAGGGATTAAAGTATATAAAAATGATTTGGAGATTTAATAAACTGAGAAAAAAAATTTGGTATTCATGTATTACATGGGCATATCGTATATATGTGCATTTTGTGCAGCATCATGGTATTTCCGTACATAAAAAGCACATCTCCAATGAACTAAAGGAAGAAAGTATACATTATTAAGGTTTGTTACCTTGTTACACCTTTAATGTACTTGCAGTATATAGAAACTGACATTTACTCATCATACTTTGTGCAACTATTAAAAATGAGGACAAAATTTATTTAAACGTCCAACGAAAAAACATATTAAGATGTAGAAGAATTTATTTGGGAAGTAATAAGCCCCTTTGACATCTCTTCATCAGCAAAGAATTCAAGACGTGAAAACACAGAGACAAAGGGCTGATCTTTGAATAGGAAAAGGAATGGATCTGCAGGGTCCCAAATGAATTGGCTTATTCGAAAAAAGCCTTGTTCTTTTGGATCTCGTGTCTGGTACTTCAAAACTTACTACAAAAATATCTCTTCTTTCATATATAACAATATTTTATACTTCTGAAATTTGAATTTGTGCTTAATTTTCTTTTTTCTTTTTTATATAGAAATATATACTCGCAATTTGAATTTGCACAAGTACAAAAATATATTTCAAAAAATTTATATTTCCACAATATTTTATACCTGTGCTTTGTTTGCAGTTTGCACAAAGCATATAACAATATTTTATACTTAACGCGATTTCATAATTTTATATTCTTTTTCACAATTTCTAATTGCGCAAGTACAATTCAAATTTTACACTACAAACCTGGCCTAGTGAAAACCATGTCTATTTTTGTAGTAAGTTTTGACTGAGGCATAAAGTTGAAATAAGTTATTTTTGTCGAACCTATAAATAAAGTTTGTCCTAGAAACCAATTTCTCTAGTTGCAAATAGAGATATATTTGCAAATAAAATCACCTGTACCCAAATTTGTCTGTCCCTCCATACTCAACCAATCAGCACTCCCTGAATTCCACATTTTTGCAATTAAACCCTATTTTATTCTTTGACTTAATTGCAAAAAGGTGAAAATCAAGGATTCTGATTGGTTGGGTACAGAATATTTGCATCACAACACACCAATCAATACGTGATACACCTAGCAAATTATTTTCGGAACACTAGTGTTCTAAAAACAGTTACTAGATAATTACGTGAGCACCTAGATATACTCAGGAAGCAAAAATGGTTATAAATTTATGTTGCCACGCCAGACCATTTGCTTAATCACATCAGATGACTATTTGCAGCATAACAAAATCCATCGTGTATAGCAAGAAAATCGTGAATTTGGTAAATAAGGACAAACAGTTTGCTTAAATAAGGCTTCATCTGTACATTCCTGATACTCTTATATTTAGATGGACAATTAAACGAAAATAGCATCATGCAGTTAAAATAATGCATGAATTACAAACCATACCTTCTATCCAAACAGAAGCTATTTTGGAACCATCACAGTGAACAATATCCTCTTTGTGTTGACCAGTGTCAAGGGCAGAGCTGTGGTGTGAGGAATTAGGCGAAGACATGTAATTGAAAGGGTGACCAACACTCCCTTTTTCTACATCAATCTCATAATCGTACACATGGTGATTAGTATGTTCATCATCATCATCATCATCATAATTAACTTGATTTATTCCATTCCATTGTGGCACTAGAGTTGAAATCTCTTGAGATATCACTCCAGCGATCTCAGTTGCATCTCGATCGATTATTTCCAATTCCTTGACCATCTCATTGGCAACATCAATAGCTGTGTCGCTTAGTATGTCGAAAGGAAAGTATATGTTCCTCTTTTGACCTGTTAGGTATAGTTCGGAGTATATATATTTTTATAGTTGAACAAAAAAATAAAATTATCGTTGCTAAAAACTGGAAACTTTTGCTACAGTAGCATTCAACACAAACAATGCACTTCTAGACAAGTTTAAAAATGCATACTATGTATTTTGAAAAATACACGGTGATAATATCAAAGTGTAGCATGTTAATCTACATTTCATTTCACGACAATCTATGTTTTAGAACATTAGTTTAAAAGTGAACTAAACAGGAAAAGCAATAGAATTGTTATACATAAAGATAGCAAGAAATACCATTTTTATCAGTAATCCGAACATTTAAATATATGGTATCATCTTCAGTGTTCATCTTCCCAGTGATGGTCATGCCAGTACGCTTTAATTTCTTGCTCTGATCGCAATTTTCTGAATGAATTTTCTGGTTCTGCAAGTTTATCGTTGTGTCTTTGCTCTTAGGTGATGATGCTGGTTGAGGGATTCTATGGACGGAAAAGAAAGGATCTTTTAGTAATTCCTCGGCTGATGATCTTTTTGATACATTCTGTAAGCATAGACCAATGAACCGCCGTGCTTCAGGGTCCTGAACTCGATACAAAGCATCTGGTAGCTTACCCTGAATAAATTTTTGTCATTATGTGTGTATATAATATGCCCATGAACTAAATTTGTCATTATCTACACGATTGTTAAAAAAAAAAATTGGTTAACTGAATAAGGTCGCCTCACTTTCTGAAGGTGTGCACGAATGACCATTATGTGCTGAAAACATTGATAATTGTCGATTGTCAAGTTATCAGCATCATGAAACAATAACTATATGAAGCTACCTGAGCTAGTTGTCCATTTTGAAGCATATTCTTTATATATTATATAAAAAAAATGTCAATAATTATACCAGAGCTTCTAATCCGGCTGTAGCCTAGGGTAAAATGTGAATAAATTCGCCATAGTATAAAACTGTCTTAACTACAGCTTCAGGGTTTCTTCGTACATTCGCAAGTCGACTCTATGTTGCAATTTATCTAGAAACTGTAAAAGCTCAAGTCTTGCAGACATGTATTCTTAAGCAGATGGCAGAAGACATATAGCTTACTGAAGTGACTTTCTTATAGATCTGAGCAGGGTTGGAGCATTCAGTATAAGGATACTCAGCAGTAAGCATTTCAAGTACGCACATGCCAAAAGAATATATGTCGACAAGCTCATTATACTCTTCTTCATAGAGCTCAGGTGCCATGAACTCCGGGGTACCTGAATAAAGGGCAGTGATGCTACAGGATGTTATTTCCTTTTAGAGAACGGTTGGTTACTATATATAAAAAAATGGAGGAACCATGGCCCATACATCACCGGCGAACAACACTACCCAAGGTTACAGTCCATTCAAACAAAATACATCTCTGTTTCACTCTTAAAGCCCTAAATTTTATCACTGAAGCAAGTAGACACATTATTTTCATTTCTCTTGCAGTATGCTACTGAATTTTTCTTAAAATAAGGACCACAATCAAGATAAGTTAATATAGTAATCGTTTGCAACTTTTAATACTAACCCAACCAGTATGTGAACCCAAATCACAAGGCCAAATACAGACCCATTTACGAATCGTGCAATTGTCGTGCCACATTCCCACATGTATGCAACAAGCCCTGATGTTTGACCTGCTTGATGTGCATAAGCCACCACACACATTTAGCACTTGTATAAAAGCCTAAATACACTCAAAACAGACTCATTCTTGTTCATGTTTTGTGGAACATTATCTGACAGGAATAACAAGTGAACTCCCATTGAGAGTTCTTTTCCTATTGGTTTTGAGCGGTGGTAACACCTGCTTGTACGTCCTATATCTTCGGTTCTTATCGGTTATAAAATTGGTGAAAACCGTTATAGTGTAATTGTAATGGTAATTCTCAATCCATCAAATTTGTATGTTTTGGGATGTTTTTTTCCTTTTGATTATACTCCTAGTAATCAAGGTGAAAATTAACATTCATATTCAAAACTAAATTAGAAAATAAACACAAGGATATATAACTCTTAAAATCGGGTTATATTAAACTCCAAGCAAGTGCTGGTTGATTATAACATTTCGTATAAACCAATCAAAACCACTATGATTAGTAGTCACAAAATCCATTCTCTCCAAACTATTCATAATCAGTACTACAAAAGTTCCAAGTCGAGCCTTAACACCAAGCAGATACAGCGAAAGTAAATGTTAGGAGATGAACGGGAAATGTTAGCCCTTGCATTGTTATAAAAACAATAAATCTCTAAATCTAGTGAACTGAATCTTGAATCTCTTCAATTACAATTTGATTTGTAAGATCTTTAATTCAGAACTCAAATAAAAATTGCAACTGAAAAAAATCATTCATTTCATGTTCAAATAAAATGCATCAAGATATTCATTTGAAAGTGCAATTCAAAATTTGTTGCTTTCCAAACAAAGCAAAATAAAACAAAAGAGAAAATTAGTTTCTGATTTGGACATAGAAACTCAAGCTTCAAAAGCAATTTCAAAAACATAAATTTTTGCTAAGAAAAAAAACATTGTTTTTACATAGTTTAATGTCATTTTGATAGCTTAAGCAAAGTAAAATTTCTAGCACACAAACATACAAAATCATCAAAACACGAAGCTTATGAATCTAAGATACACAATTTGGATCCAATTTTGATGTGAGCTTTGAACTTTACTATTTATGACTTAATCTTTTATTGAAACCATGCCTTTTAGTCTAAATATTTTTGAAAGCAGGCAAGAAACTCAAAATCTGTTGATTCTAAAAATTATTACACATAAGAGAAATAAGAGAGAGGAGAAAACACTCGATCTATCGGTTGTTTTTTCTTTTTCTTTTTTCCTTTTTCCTTTTTTGTATGAGGTGAGAGGTCCATATGTAGGAGTATAAAGTTTCAAATAGAAACATCACCTGTAACATTAGGAATTATTTTCATGAAACTGAAACCATGCATATATTTGTACTTCTAAATATTATTTAATAAATATTACTAGATGACCACGTATTTATTCCATGATGCAGCTGAAATATAAATTGAACAAATTTATTCTATTTAGTCTTCAAAAACCAGAAAAAAAAATAAAAAGACGGAAAACTCGAGATCAAAACAAATGTAACAATGTGGTAACTGGTAAACAGTTTATAAATAAACGGTTCACAAAGTACACTGTGTTGTATATTATTATACTCAGGACAGGTTTTTAAAATAGGCTTATGAAAAAGACTTATTTCAAAAATAGGCTTCAAAATAAACTTATTATAAAATAGACCAGTTTTTAATTCATGCGCCTTATGCTTGCGCACTGTGTAAATGCGCATGTACAAATATGTACATGTGCACTGTGTAAATGCGCATGTACAAATATGTACATGCACATTTTACAGAATGCGCAAATATGTTTATGAAAAAAAAAGGAATTTTGCACTTGTGCATTCTGTAAATGCGCATGTACATTGTACATATTTATACATGCACATTTACAGAATGCGCAAGTACAAGGCCTCTGAACCAGAAAGCGGAATTTCCAGAATAACCGAAATGGAACCGAAATATTGAAAATTTTCGATGACCGGAACGGAAACGAAAAACGGAATTTCGAACCTTGCAACAAACGTGAAACATATCTAGGCGTCTCTTCACAACTCTATAAAAAGTCAAATTTACTTTCCAGTTTCCGAATCAATCAGATGAAAATTTTCTTATTTTATAATGACTTTTCATTTGAAACCCTTGTATGCAATTTTGAAGTGGTTCATTTGAATGTACTGCTATATGTATTTAATACAATACAACGGTCAAAGAACTGAAGAAGACAATAATACATACTGGCTAACAAAAATTTATATATCTTATATTATTGTTTATCCAACGCACTACTTAGAACTAGTACGTTAATGGACTTGCACTCATGAGATAAAATACACAACTTATGATAACAAAATAGATATTTCCAAATACAAATTTGAATATGGATTAACATAACCCGTGTGTGTAACACGGGTTCATCCTAGAACGGGATGATGCTCCAACATCAAGAACCCAATGATTTGAAATATCAAATACTACCGTCGTAACATATCACAATTCACAACTATCATCATTCTCCACAATATGCCGCAATTGACAAAGAACCATATACCTCCTTTAATTTTGGACAAACGCTTTTTTAATAGTGTGCTTTCTTACAATGATGATACTTCTCATCTGTAGACTTACTCTGTCGTCATCCTCCAGGATTTCTAATATAGGTATCCTCCAGGATTTCTAATATAGGGAGACCCGCTTAATTTCTTCCCCTTCTTCTTACTTCTCTCTCAACAAACAAGCCTAGACTACTAATTGATCTGCTACGATCACTAACTTTCAAATCCATCATCTGATCATATAAGTCCTCGTTTCATATACTAACGTTCACATCATCCAATGACAGTGTATCTATGCGTAAATAAGTTTATGGACACTCTAGCGTATTGCTCAGAAAGCAAACACCACATAATTATAGTTTTTGCTTCTCATCAACATTCAAACCAACAGACCTTATCTTCATCAACAAATCATTAAACATGTTCATTCATCCATGTTTTAACAGTATTCCTCTAACTTCTTCCAGATATCCCTAACGGTGGTTTCAACAAAAAAATAGTAGTTTCGTTATAAAGAAAATATATAAAAGAATCCATTTCTTCCATAACAAGTTGGGGAGTAATAAAGGTCAATTCTTCAATCTCTTCCCACTCAACATTTGAAGTACCAACAGGCAACTGCTCTATATCAAATACCACACAATGAATATTATTTCTCATTAAGACTGCTTTCATCTACCACTGCCACTTCTCAAAACCATGGCCTCCATTCCACTTCTCAATTGTCAGTTGAAAACCTGATGTCACGTATGAATCCCTAGCATAGGACACAATTACTGAACTAGAATTGATCTCCACTGAGTTATCATCCTCTGGGCCTACCATTGTTTCAATCACCTTCCGTGCAACAAGTTCCCCAATAACAAATTTCACTATTCTGATATCAAATTGTAAGGGAAAACTATAAGAATTAATTATCATTTAACACAGTGGTATGATATTAAAATAAAGCTAATCAAACGAACCTAACTCAACCAATTTCAATCACAAGCAATTAGATATATTAGTCAACAAGAATAAAATGAACGTACAAATTTGCAGTGGTTCAACTATTGACCTGACAGTGTACATCCATTTTACAGGAATTATATTAACCGGAGAGAGTTTAAAAAGAGACTAATAAGTATACTGGAGGATTATACCAAGTAAAGAAGATGAACTAAATTTTTAACACTTGAAACCTAAGACGAAGCCTATGTATCATAGAGTTTACAATCAGTCCCCACTGTCATCTTAGCTTTAGAAAGATCCAATATCCTAGAAACAAGTCGAAAGCTAAAATACCAAAGTTGTCAGTCAAATCGATTCCAAAATAAGCTTGAATCGGTGTTGACTCGTCGAAGTCAAATCGATTGATTTTGATACATCAGTCAATTGATAGACAGTTCAGCTGATTGAGAAGAAAAGCTTAGACAACTAAATATGGTCAAAATGAGCTATAAGAATGTTGTCTTCAAAATGCAAATTTGACGGCTTCAACATGCAAGTTCTATCCATTACCATGGGAAGGGCAGTATAATGGAAGCATTCCAAACATCCCATCAAATCTCAGAACTCATCTATATCACCCACATGCCTAGGTTGAACATTCAAAAGCTTTGTATCTCTTAGTTTGTAGCTCCAAATGATGAACCGATTTGGTTACTATTGTGATGAAATTCTCTTCAACTTGGATATATTTCATCACAATTTCCATATTAGTCAGCGTTCATTCATGCATCTATTGTTACATCATTTCATTGTTTGAGAAGTTGCATCTTTCAAATCATACATTCCATGGTCTTATTCTAGTTATTCTAGTTCAAGCCAAGACACTTGAGCTCGCTCTTATAGCCACATGCTTTACAGATTTACTATGCATTGTTACACTGCACATTTGTTATTAGGGACAAGAGTAACATGTTCAGTTTTGATGTTAAACTTTAGATCTCCATTTTTCAACTCAAAATTTATGACTCAACCACTACTCTAATTCATCCGCACATTGCTCTGCGGAGATGCAACTTGTTTGGTTGATAAATTGTTGTAACAAAATGATTCTTCAAACTTATTTGTGCACGTCCATCTAATCACTACTCTAATTATACCTCTTCTTTGTGCACATCCATCTCCAACTTATTTAAAATTGATGGGGAAACTTCTCAACAGTCTCCATCCTATTTGTATTCATCAAAATTTCTTTTTATTGAAGACATTTTATGTGATTTGTGCATAGTTCAACTGATTCCATGGAGCCATATTATCATATTAAAATTTGGTACTTCAAAAGCACAAACACATCACCGTAACAATATACATATTTTCAACGTTACATCTCATCAATTTTAATTATTATATGACTACATCTTCACTAGTTACGCCAATACAGAACTACTATTATCCGGATTGCATTTGATTTCCAGACATAATGTAAGACACACCAACGCCCCATTGTTATCAGCAGTACTGTCTTGTCCAGCTTGTCACAAAACGAAACATCGATACAGAAACCTTTATCCTTAATTTATGCTATCCCAAAGATCATGAAATATAGTGAAAAGAATGCTACAAATTCATTTCTGTGATGCATGGAAGCCGTAACAAGTACTCACTAATCTTAGACTTGTTTCCCATTAATATGTGAATCAACTTTCTACCACAAATACCTTCATAGTTGTCTTCCACTCTATACATAATTACAAAATAATATAATACTAATTTCAATTAGAATTTTATACACTACAACCGCTTCTGTTATACAGTAAAGATTTGAGTGCAGTTTACCGCATTTTGCTCATTACTATATAGACTTGCATAACTGCCTTATTTTATAAAATTGTATAATGACCTATAACACTGAACAAACAACTCTAAAGGTTCTTTTATCAAAGAAATAATTAAAGTACTAATCAGTGAACAACATAAAAAGTGGAACAAAACTTTTAAATATTCCATAATTAAAGAATCACATTGTTTGGGAAAAAGTTACCTATAACGCTGTGTGCAGCCTGTGAGCCACGAAGAACAGCAGCTAGGCCAAGATCTCCAATCTTTACTTGTCCAAGATGTCCGTTCACAAAAATGTTATCACATTTTAGATCTCTATGTATTATTGGAGGGTCATGGTGATGCAAATAAACGAGGCCATTCAAGATTTGATGGGCCCAATTCTTGACTGCTCTTATATCAATACGATGATATTTTTGTCTGTACCTAAAATATTATTGAGAAGGAGCCAAGTGAGATACATAATTAGATATTCGCAGAAAATTTCCACATATTCGGTGTAACAAGGCCATTCAAGATTTGATGGGCCCAATTCTTGACGGCTCTAATATTAATAGGATGATATTTTTGTCTGTACCTAAAATATTATTGAGAAGGAGCCAAGTGAGATGCATAATTAGATATTCGCAAAAAAAATCCACATATTCGGTGTAAGATGATATCGGTTTTCTTAGAAATATGTTTTGCCGTGAGCAGCCAATTTCTTTTACCACAATTGCAGTTAGTTTGCAAAAGAACAAAATCAAATACAGTCATGCTATGCCATGTGAAACTGGTAATCATGCTTTTAAAAGACCAAAAACTGTCCAAGTATGGAAGATCGCTTTATAATGAAGGCCAAAAGGAAATCGAGGCATGACATAAAAGCATATTTAACCGTACTTACTCTCTTAAGGTTCCAGAGGTGAACATTTCGGTGATAAAATTGAGAGTGTTATTGCCACAATTAACCCATGAGGAATGAAACTGAATAATCGAGTCATGCTTAAGTGAGTTGAGTAAATGTACTTCTGAATACATTCTCTCTAAGGCATCTGGGGATCGCATCACGTTACTTAACTTTGCTTGATTCCATGCTACCTCGAGCCCGTTCAATTCATCAAATGCTCTATATCTTTGAATCTGTGAAGGAACTGCATGTGTATATCGCAAAAAGAGAAGATATTTGGATCAATACTTGACTGATATTCATTGTATAGGATCTGAAATAGCAAGAAGCTATATGCTGTATGCCAAATTAAACTAGCTTTTTTTCTCTTAGGCACAATAGCTTTAGATGCAATCCCCATATTTATGAATAGGAAAATAATTTGGCTTATAGCTCAAGCCCGATAAAAATAGTTTTCAATATCTGGAAGGAACCGTAATGAATTTCGTTGCAGGGTAGTTTCATGCTATCTTGTCATTACAATTCAGTTCCTTTCTTTGAGATAATAAAGTAGACTTTCTTTTTATCAAAAGAGGAGTGCGAGACTCGCACTTCTTGAATGAGTGTGAGATTACACACTTTAAAAAAAATAAAAAATAAATCAACTTTTCGGAAAAAGGATACACCGTCTTCATAGCTCCTTTTCCCAGAACAGAACCAAACTGCACAAAATGTGGGGTTATATGAAAATATTGATACATGCATACAAAATGATCAAAAGTAATGTAAGAAGCAATTATGCACGTGTCAAATGTATAAAGTCAAACTCGGGATCTTGTTGAATGAAAAAGGAAAAGGTAACGCAACAATGAATAGTTCACTCCATTGATAGAATTATTGCAGCAAGATGCAGTTACAATCATATCAATCACTGAATAATACATCAGTGGCTACCATGTGCAATAACGCTTTTGCGCTCATCACTATCTATTTGTATTTTAACAAAAAGGAAGAGGTTGGTGCTTAATGCTCTTTGAGATACAGATGTCCAGAAGGGGCCCAATAAAAATTTGCATTCTTTCAAAATAGATATTTCATATGCCAAGCTAGGATTCCAAATTACCCAGTGGAAACGTATGGCATGTTAACTTATAACATAAAGACTACATTTTAGACTTCTAGTCATTCATGGCCTGGACTTGTAAAGAATTGTTATATAGGTGGAATAAACATGTGGCGTTTATTGTATGGTCCATGCATATATTTTGGGAGTGGATGAATAGAACTCTGTGGATTCAATCACAGCATTTGTTCTCATTTTGGTAGGACAGCAATTTGTAGTGGCTTCTATTCCATTGATAGCCAAGAAAATGAGATTTTAACCAACTGTTTTAATAAGAAATGATGATATATTTTTCCTTTTTCCACAGTTTTTGTCTTATTGTGGGTCTTTACGAATCTTTTCTTAATATGCAGCAGTACCAACTGTGTCCTTCTCCAACTCAATTGTAAAGAAAATCTAATAATATTCGGCACATTCCTCATTCTACCTAGGACATATAAATATGAGCTAGCAAACTATACCAGTGGAAGGTTATTAAGCTATCAGCTATGATACATGCATCAAATTAATTTCGAAAATGCTTCAAGATCCGCTTCTGTTTTTGTCAAAATCTGAGGTAAGAGACATAAAATTCGGATGTCCCCACCATAAATTCATACAAAATTACCAAACTGCCCTGCTGATATCCACATTTCCAACTAGTTCGCAGGTTTTACGGGTTTTCCAGCCAGGCATAGTAGCATCGTCCAATTAATTTAAGCCCGTCTCCATAAAAAAGAAAGCTGTGCCACAAAATTTTGTTGAAGGATTTATGATATCATAGGACTAGCTGATATTTCTTGGATTTGCATTAATATGTTCCATGCCGATTTTATTAACAAGTTAATAAATTGTCAAAAATATAATTTTATATACAATTATAAAGTATGATAGAAAAAACTATTGATTAGTGTATGAAAGATATAAAGACAGCGAGATACTAACAAATGGTAATAAATTAACATTTGAATCAATGGAAACAATTAGTTTGTAATAAAATCAAAAGCTAAATTGACAAGATGCATGATACACTGGTTCACCTAAAAACTATAATGGAAATATCATGTAACACATCTAATGTTTAAGAATAAGTTAACTTGATGATGTTCGAATTCAATATGCAATTAAAGCACCTAGCGGTTTTATGATGGTGGAGATGCAAAAAGCTATAATAGAATAAAGCAGTGATACGAGAAATATCAGAGGTGTAAAAAATATTTAATCGAGAAAATCAATTCTTCATATTTATTTATTATCATTCACACTATAGAAAAAGAAAACATTGTTCATTCCGATATAACAAAACTGAAGTACACCATGATCCATGCAGTTTAGATTCGGTGAATAGAATAGAGTTCTGATATATGTTGAGCATTTAGGACTTGAACTTAAACCTATATACAAAATTTAATGATTTGGTTTATCTAAGAAATATTGAAGTTGGTAAAGTGGATGCTAAAAACCTCTGATTTAGCATGCATAGTGGAAAATAACGGGGCATTAAGCAGCTATACTATTTAATAGTTCAAAACTGGGGGGAAAAAGTGCTTAAAGTGCGGTAGCGCTTTAGTGAGGTTTTAGCGGGAGTAAACAACTTTGTTTAAGTTTATACCAAAACAAAACCTAAGCTAATTCTCATACTTCAGCAAGTGAGGCATATGTAGGTAAAGTTATACTTTAATTAGGAAAACCAATTGCTATTAAATTGTGTAAAAATAAAAATGTAGGCATGCAATACAATATTACATGCATGATATAAGGATTTGATTTATATGTAAGCTTCTTAAAAAATTTATTGTAGAGAAAGATCCCAGTCGAGATTTATTACAGATGTAATCTTATTCAGTAGAAGAATGGAAAAAAATACAGATGTGCATTTCATAAATGCACACGTGAATTTTGTATTATTCGTGCTTATTTATGAAATGCACACGTACAAATTCAAAAATATACATGCATATTTATAAATGTGCATGCATTAATCTAAAAGAATGCATAGTAATAACTTTCAATTGAAATCTATTTCTGCAATATGTTTTTCAAAAAAATAAATCCACGATTGTAATTTATTTATTTTTTGCTTGCTATTTTCTTTTCTTTAAATTTATGACATTAATAAAATTTCATATATTAAAAACTTAATGGGTTTTTAATAATAATAGGCAATCCTGCCTCACTCATATAGCAAGGTTCAAGGTTTAACGGATATAAAGGATGATAATACGACAACAATGAAAAATGAATAATTTGGTAGCATTAATTAGCATGCCACTTGTAGTCATTAATTCATTAAATTGTATCAAGTGTAAACTTTTTATTTGAAATCACTGCAGGCTCAATTCCAAGGTAGAGTAGGCACTTCCCTAGGTCCCCAAGCTAGAAAAAGAATTCACTTGCATGTACGAATTTCATCATTAAACTACATATTGAATTAATATATTAACAAAATTGCATTAGAAACATACACATTACAAACATCTTATGATAATAATAACGTGTAACTTGTTGCATTGGCATTTGAAATTCTACTTTCTCTTTCAATTTGTTTTGCTTTAAAATAAATGAAATCAAGATCATTTGTCTTCATTTAATATATGCAACATTTTAAAGGAGTTATACTCGCCAACTGTAAACTTTCATAGAAATCTTACTGCAAAATTATTTAGTTTTGACTGTAATCTAAATTAAATCGATGGCGGTGGCGGTGTAAAATGAATATATGTCGGAAATAGAGTGAGTTAGTTAATATTTTTAATGTAATTAAAGCTTGAAGTAATCTGTGTTGCTTAGGACCTCTAATTTGTTGAGATGACCATGTTTGAAATCTTAGAAAATCCTTATACTTGTGAATTCAGAGGGAGTATGCTCTAAATCCCAAACACATACTCTGTGTAAATCATGAAATAAGTAGCTACGATTAGCGATTGTTAATTTCAAACTATGACACCTGATCAATTGTTATGATGAAGGTTTCATGACATCCTGCCTGTAGCACCTTGCACCCCCTCTCTTATTTTAAGTTGCATGATTTCAAATGCCATAAAATTTTGTGAATATCTTTGTATTACACTTAAGATTATATTCATATCGTCTAACTGTTTCCACCTATATGAAATTGATACTTTAACCAATAGTTGAAATACAAGGCCCAACACTTTATATTAACTTAATATGAAAGGGCTGAAAACTTCAAATTAATCTCAGCTTCTTTGTGATCATATTCATAGCATACATTTAACATCTACAAAATTTGTAGCATTTGAAATTTTACAACACAAAGTATGATAAAGTGCCATAAGAACTTATTCATATATGGAACATATGCGTTAATCTATCAAAATGTAACCACACAGGCGTAAATTTCAAGGAAGTGCGCACTAAACAACTGATACATACTCCTTGTGATATAGTTTAGATGTAGTTTAGATGTCTTGGATTTAAATCACTAGCAAGATGTTAATTAATAATACTCAATATGTGAAGATATGTTGGTATATGTGTGTGTACACACATACCTATATACATATGTACATAGTTACGTACACACACAGACATATTTGTATGTATGGAGTAACTATCGAAACACAAAATTTGATACAATAAGTTTTTGAAAATTGTATCTTTTTGTTTTAACATGAAAGGTGGAAATCAATTGGGAATCTAATCATTAGATCTCAAGTTCATGTTTTGTGTCAAAAAATTGGTTACATTTATAAACTGACCCCACGTAAACTATCATAAGTTCAAGTTGCTTTCAGCAATTCTCCATTTTCTTTCTTTCTACAAAAACACTTTCTCCTTTTAAATGAATGTCCATTAGTTACAGCACTGAAAATCTGATTGAAAGTGAAATTGGTAAGCTAAGTTAACAATTTTTTTAATTTATTTATTTTAACTTTGCTTTTTTTTCCCTTTTTTTCTAAAATATGCGAGTGCCTTATATACAAAAAATCTGGCTTCGCCCCTACAGGCTACATGTACTAACACAAAAGCATATAGTAAACTATGCATTTATTGACAACGCAAAACAAATCGTAATTAAATATGTAAGGATGTTAACCTATTCTTATTGGGCATGTTAACTTTTTATGCAATATATTATGTCCATCAAGCTCATTTAGTATGTCATCAGAAAGATAAATACAGACACTTGTCCAATTTTATAATTTTACTTCAATATCAACTCTTGATCAGCCAAATGTATAAAATAATTAATATACATAATTGAAGTTAACTAAGTAAGATATCCAGCTTAGTTTTATTTAATTGGTTGACTATGCTCAACAACCAAATTATTCATTATTTTAATCTGTGTTTGTTATTAGTAAACAAATCTTAGCTACTCTGTTGTCCGGACATTAACTCAAAATAATAATCAAGAAACTCGTGTTCAATCCTTTTTGTAATATAGCCGATTACATAACCAAAATTTATATTAAATCTTGTGCATGAATCCTTACTCTAACCTTTTGGGCGCTGGAGAGTTCTGATGGTTGGTTATGATTACCTTAAATTATGAATGACTATCAATTGTGATGTATTAAAATTATGGACTTAGTCGTGAGTAAAGAGTTTAAGTTGGCTTGCTACTGCGGAAATAGAAAAGCAGAATATTGAATTCAAAATTGAAATTATTAATTGATTTTATGAAGCAACAGTACATGATATACTGAAGATAATACTCTATAACATATGAATGGGGATTAACAAAAGATTTTTTTTCTTTTCTTTTTTTCTGTTTTACATTTATCCTTGATGTATTAAGAATCTTATGAGTTTTTAATCTAAATTATAGACTCGTCACTCATGGTCACCATTTCATGATTCATGCATTTCAACAAACATGAAAATTACCATTTCCTTTATATCAAATCTAAACAAAAAAAAAATATTAATATCAATTTCCCATTCAGAATAGAATTAAACAGCAAACTAACCAGCTAGAACACCATAGCATAGCAATCCACAGCTAATAAAACTATTTTCCTTGAAAAAAAAATCATATGAAGCGTTCGATAAAACAGAATTTAGATACTTACTCGGCCATATCTTCCAGTTGGATCAACTTCAACATAACCGAGATCATCTTCATTTCCAACCCTAATTCTTGTTTGAGCCTGCATGACCTCGCTATCTTTCCAAAAACTATGCACTTAGTTACCTCGCTACAAATTACTAAAACGCGCGCTAATTAAATTCAAAGAGTTCTACAAATCGTCGAAGAAGAAGATTACGAAGAAAACCGTTGCTAGATCCGAGGCTTTCCTTCGTGATTCTCATAGGAAAAAACACCGAACAGAAGCCAAAACAACCTCGAATAATCAATTCTAAGCATGATCCAGCAAGCCATCAAGAAGAAAGAAACAGCACGAGTGAAATCAAAGCTTTTTGCTAACATTGATGTAACAACTGATTCGTACAAAGCAAACGAAAGAAAATTTTGAATTTAACGTGGGTGTTGTAAGAAGAGTAGGTGCTTGGCTTAGAAAGAAGCAGCGGTGGCAATGAAGAGGGTAGTTTGGGAATTCTGCCTGAACTTGAAGAATCTGTGGCTTCTTTCCGATGGAATCATTTGCGTTTGGCGAGGGTGTTTTGGGAAATGAATGCAAAAGTTCTGTCTAAGTTTCTTCTTCGTTTATTTTTTATCGTTTTGGGAGGATGTGTATTATGGAGAAGTGGGAATAAAAGATGAGGAGGAAGTAATTATATATAGCAGAAAGAGTTGCCACGTGGCGGAAAGTGAGATTTGTTAACGCATCCGGCTCAAGTACTCAACACGATCGCTTCCAATTAAAATAAGCTTACTAAGATGCACTTTGCCATTGATCACGTCACGTGCTTCGCGCTTGAATTGTTACTTTTGAAATATTGTGTATTTTATATATGTTCGTATATGATTTGTATTTCTATAAATGACATTTGTAGTATAATTTTTTGATTTTTTACTGCCGATATAACACATTGTTTAAAAGTATAAATTATTCAACTATACTAACATTTGGTAATTAGTAGGTAATGATGGCTCTATCTAAACAATTTAACGCCAGTGCTGCTATTTATTATTACTTTCAAATATCGTCCTTGATAATCAAAAAATTATTATTATTGAATGAAAAGACAATCGTTGCTTAGTTTTAGTGCGTGAAAAGTATTGTCATTGAGGTTTAATTTAACTTGATTTTTAGCTTAAGCGTAAAAAATAGAAAAACAAACCAACTCAACACTACATGATAAATTAGATATAGATACTTAATCACAAAATGGACCACGAAAAAAATGTTCGTAATTGCTAGAAGACGCTGGTTTAGATATGTGGACCAATTATTTCATGTATGCATGCAATATATCATGTCATTCATTATGAACGCGTGGATCATTTCACTTATATCATGTGATATGCGTAACAGATCCAAATGTATATACAAACTTTTAGGATCTTGATTTATCGGTAACAGTGTCTGCCTATTCACAGTTAGATCAGTTTTTTTAGGACGCATGGATCAGTTTTTTAGTATTTTATTTTTAAAAATATTTTATACAAGAGCAATTTCGGTACTTCACAATCGGACCAAAAGTTTGCACTTTCAAAACAATTATTAATAAAGATGTTAAGGTGTCACCCTGGAGGCATAAATCTAACTAACCAACCTGAACGTATCAGACGTGTCCAAACCGAAAACGGGACATTTTGTCTTGAAAAAATAAAAATTAGTAAATTGAACATTTCCTTTTTAGTATAGATACCCCTTCACCCCCTCGTCTCCTCCCACCAAACCTGGAAACAACATTCTTTTCTATCATTTTCTTAGTTTTTTTGATACGACATTAATATTCTTTTAGATGAATTTCTCTGTGGATACCTTTATTTTTTGTTCTCTACCACATATACTTTTTTCAATTTTTTTCTTACAATTTCAAAGTTTTGACATTTCAGTGTTATGACGTACTCATCTGGTGTAGTGTCCCGAATTTTCGGTACCATTGAGCTGACCAAATAACACAAGTCCAACCCAAATTGCACTGGTAACCAGAAAACTAATAGAAAGAAAACAGAGGGTGGGAATAGATAAGATAGAAAATTAGAATAGAAGAAGGAGAAGAGCATCACAACATCAGAGTAAACACGAATCTCGCACCGGAACGAATAAATATATTTCATAACATAACTTTGAAATAAAACAGTATCTGTATACAATACCATTATTAGAGTATAACACTTACAACACAGCGGAAATAACAATAGCTATATAATCCTGAAACCTCCTGCTCTAGCTCTTTAAGTATATCTGTAAATCCCGACTACTTGACTACCCGTACAAAATTAGGCACCCAAGATTTTAGGGAAAACAAAGCAAAATAAACTCCGGGTCAGTCACATGACTGGTGTGAGTAAACTCAAACCATTTGTTTAACTTTTAAAATCTTTTTAAAAGAAAGGATAATCGTAAGACCGATCCACACATAAACACGGATGGTTTTTACCTTACAATAACCCAAAACATTTCTTTATAATCAGTACTCTTCTGATATTATAATAATGTCTAAATCAAATCAATAACAATCTAGTGGAAACGCTTTCATCTCACGTTCCACATATATTATATACAATCAAACACTACAGGCGTTTATCGGGTAATGGATTTCCAACTATGACAAGGTATGGAACCACCTTCCGATCAGTGTACTCTAGAAGTGATACGCTGGAGTTCAACAAGAACATCTTGCAACTCGGCCACACATGACCGGCCATTCATTTCTCTTGAATGTTCCGAATATATTACCACCTTATGGTTGGTATACCAACATAACCGTTCCCGGGAGATACAAAAGTGAAAGAAGTAACAAATATGAATATTCTCTAGATGGTGACAATATACCCTAATTGGGTGCGGCCCACTTAGCCATGCTGCCTGCCCGATTTTTGTCATTTCCCAGTTGATGAGACTTGAGGTCATAACGTATCTTTTAACAGATCACTCCTTCATTTACTTTGAATATCACATCGTCATACCCATCAAATCACAAATTGATTTCCCCAAAAATACCACGGGTATAAGCTAAGAGAAACGAATTCCTCCGCCACCAACGTAAATACGTTTGAAACGATCAACTTACGCGATCTACCAGATATACTCTGTCAGACATTCGTCCATTCAAGTTGTCCTGGGACTGGACAAACCGAAGGCACTACTCCATCTTCAATTATCTTCATCATATTTGATTCGCAAAGCTAATGCCCATACAGAGTGGTTTTCAGATAATAAATCTGATCCCGGTCTCTCCGTATTGACAACGGAAATGGTTAAAATCTTTGATAGTCGGTGATTTAACTATCAAAGGAAAACATGTGTACAAGTAACGGTCGTATTCCCAAATGGAAATCTTACCGATCAATCATCAATCAACATTTATTCATTTCCCCATTTCTCGTTCCATATATTCATCGAATTCTTATTTTCTAATTTTAGAAAATATACGTTATTAACTTTGGAAAACGTTTCCATTTCTGATTCACGCATCACTATCTTCTCACATATATCATTCTCTAATTGTAAACTAGTGAGAGAACAACCCCATACGTATTAACCTCGAAGGCCGAAACCAACATCAGATCAATACCCAGATTGCTGTTCAACTTAACTAATCTCCAGTCAGTTTCTAATTCCTTTAACTCCATTTTAAATTCCTATTTCCTTTATAAATATTTTATTCATTTTATAAATATTTTCTTTTATAATTCTATTTATTTTCTAAATAAATATTCCTTTTATACCTCTATTTATTTTCTAAATAAATAATCCTTTTATAAAATTCTTTGATTTTATAAATATCTCCTTTTATAAAATTCTTTGATTTTATAAATATCTCCTTTTATACTTCTATTTATTTTCTATATAAATATTCCCTTTTCAATATCATATTTATTTTATATAAATATTCCCTTTGAAAATTTCCTTTTTACATTCCAGTATTTCATATGGTATTTAAAATACCAAATAACATGACCAGTGTCATCATAATCAATCACAGATTATATATCACATCATATATCACAATATATGAAAACAAACAGTATTATAAATATTGAGGAATCCAGTTGGATCCCTCCAACCTGTTTCCCTGCATCCACAGATGTTAAACAATATAATTAACATCACTTTCATTTCAACATGAAATATTCTGATCAACAGAATCCATATTTGATTAACGATATATATATATATATATATATATATCACTATATCTATAATTTCAACCAATCAATTATCAGTTCAACCAAAAAGTCAACACACAGCAATCCATCATCATTTATCAAATCTAAAAATACGTTATAAATTATATTGAAAAATACGTTTTAAGTCGGATATTCAATTTATATTGAAAAATCCATTTATAATATACATAAACCGTTATAAATTATAAAGGAATTCCATAGCGACTTTTCGAAAATTTGATTTGGACATAAATCAAAATCTATACGACAAAATCTCGATTTTTCTCTTCCATTAGAAAAATATACTTCACCAGCTCTAAACGTTTCTTGTTTCACAGAAATCCGACTTAAAACGGATTTTGTATATTCAGTTAAAGTTCGAATCGCCAAATTACGAACTGCCACGCCATTTCAAGCTCGATTATAATTATAATATAATTTATACGTTCAACCATTGTTAATTAAATATATTCTTTATCGTAATTCAATTATAAATTGAATTATAAATTTTGAATTGCCCAATTCACACCATATTGCCATTTCAGCTAATTCTGATTATTTCAGAATTAAATATATTATTTAATTATTATTTTAATTAAATATTCAAAGTTATTTAATTTAAACAATTAAAATATCTAAATCATTATTTAAATAGTTAAATAAATTAATTATTATACCGTATACGGGACATTACATCTGGTTTCGGTTGTGCTACTTCTTTCGTCCACATTTATCGCAAACTTTAATTAAGTAAAAGATGTGTTGTTGTAATTGAATGAAGTATTGAGTTAACTCTTCCGTGTTCTATTTGCAATTATTATACGTGTATTACACAACAAAATAAATTATTAATTAACTACATATCAATTAAATTAAAGTACCCCGCTAACATGTCATGTTTAAAGCCGCAAACACATACCCAGTTAAATTAAATTAAAGTTCCCTGCAAACGCATACCTAATTAACTTCATTCTCCGCTTAAGTGACTCGTTTAAATGCTCAATTTCCGTTACGCGCGAATACATCTTGAAAATAATAGGATAGTCGAGCTTTTTTGTGTGTATGTTTTAATTCCAAATCCTTCACCATTCGCAAATTACGAGTAAATATCCAATATCCTCAAAAACAGATACGATGTCTGAAAATTATCTGTTTGTTTCTTATCAAGATTATATTTTATGCTTTATACTTTTTAATATAAAGATAGATATTTATTTATTTATTACACTAACAGTTTGTATTATATAAATTTAATGCATGTTAATTATTCGATACTATTTATTACCGTTTTATTTTTCACACTTCGTAATTAATGAGATTTAAAAAAAATGAATCAAAATATTCTATTTGTACCCGTTGATTTATTTGTCGTTAGCAGATCAGATAATTATCTGATATCCATGTATACCCGTGGATGCAAATATCTGATATCTATAATGATTCAAATGTGGATTCAAAATATTAGTTTACATATCTATGAGAAGATTTTCTATTGATGTCATATTGGATCTTCGAATTTCAACTATAGACCTGCTCAAATCCAGCAATTTTTATTTAATGTTTCAAATCAGTCGAACCATCAAAATCATGTAACTCAAGCAAGAATAATAAATATTTAAAAAATAATAACCCATTTTTTTAATCAAAGCAGCTTCAACTGGACTTAAATTCAAATGGAATCGGATTGACTCAAAACTTGGTAGATGGACTTAAAAAATGTTAATCAACATCTTGGAAAAAGTTGCACTTGCATGTGAGCTAAGTGTAACACCCCGTAATTCTATAACATTAAGTTTCACAAATTAAAGTATAATTAATTTTTAAGAGAAGAATTAAGGGAAACGGGTTACGCCATTGCGTTAGTCTCGGAATTCTGCTTGAGATAGAGTCCGAGTTTGTGTAAATCGGACTCCGTATGAAGAAGTTATGTCCTTTAGAAGTTTCAAGAATTTAAATAAAATAAAACAGATTAAAAATTCGAATTCAAAACACACACCCGGGCTGGGCAGAAAATTTCCCGCGTAGGACCCAGGTCGACCAGGGGGTCGACCTGGGTACATAGGTCGACCAGGGGGTCGACCTCCCCCTATAGGTCGACCTGCCCTGTTTTTCCAGATCTGGACTGCGACGATTTCTGACCTATTCTGGATGGACCGGATGGCTTCTGGAGTGATCTGATTGCTCTAAAACTCTCTCTACACCTATAAAAGAATGCCTAGACCTAAGGTTTCTCCACACAAATTCTTTGAGGCGTCTACATGATGTTTCTCTCTATTCTAGCCTCCACCATTAAAATAAATCTTATTCTCCATTAAAACAAATTATAGTTCTTCTTCAAATTGGAGATTCAAATCAAGTTAAAGCTTCAAGTTGGACCGTAGGCATTCCGCTTCAAGCAACGTCGCTCGAATCATAGCAAATCACCTTTTCTAAACCAATCACGGTAAGTTTGGTTATTCTTTAGAATTGAACGTGTAATTGGAATCGTGAATGTAATAAATCAAATATATAGAACTGTGCCTATTTGCAAGTTAATTATCTTTGATTCATGCTTATGTCAAATCTAACGTTATTTATGCCTTTGGATCTGATTCTCGATTATGGCCTAGAACTTATTGTGGCTAACTGCCAATGACTATGATTATGGGACTTTCGCCTAAGACTATGACTATGAAACTATTGTCTATGAAACTATCGCCTATGACTATGATTCATGACAAAGAGACTATTACATATTACATATGACTATGACTATAAGACTGTTGCCTATGACTATGACTATGATTCATAATTTTGAGACTATTGCCTATGGTTCATGACTATGAGACTATTGCCTATGACATTGATTAAGAAACTATTGAGATTAGTCGCCCATGACTATTGTGGTTAACTGCCTATAACTATTGTAGTTAGTGGCTTATGCCTATTCCCATTAACCTATTAGGTTGTACTTAGAACTGGCATTATGTTGGGCCAAATCACCTATGCCTATTCCCTTAATTATGTTGGATCTCATATTTAGTGTATAACTTGTCTAGTTTATTCGTATTCACTGTTATGTACATCAAACCTATTGGAACCATTATTTTAGTATTTGGTTCATTCTTGCATGTCTAGTCTTTTATGTCAATTCTCGTGCTTATCCCCTATTCCTTTTGGTTAGTATCATTTCATGAGTACTTAGAAACTTGTGAAATCATGTTATACGTACGATTACGGCGCGGAATTTGGGCGTAGCTTAATCAAGTTAATTTGGCATAATAAATATGTTGGCATAATCTGAATTGGCTATAATAGTGAATAATTTACATGCATATTAGACTTGGGCGTAAATGGTAAATTGTTAATTGGCCGCAAAGTATGTAATTGGCACGTAAACCAAGTTTTGGGCATAAACTGTAAACTAGAATATTAAATCTAGTTTTGACATGAACTGTAAATGGGAATATTAGATCTAAATTGGCATAAACTGCAAGTTGGATTAATTGATAGGTAGATTAAGTTTTGGGCATAGAATATAAGTATGTTAATTGGCATGACAAATGAATATGACATAGGCCAAATTGATTACACTTATGGAAAATTTACATAATTAGTAAACATGTAAAGTTAGCAAAAGACGAATATGCCTAACCTGAGGTTAGACTGAGTTGTGGTGTAAAACTGCCCGGAACCGACCGGCACATCCAGTGACCACAACAATACCTATACAATGTGAGAGGTTAGTGCATCAAGCCCAAAAGAACCCGGGGTTGGACTGAGTTGTGGTGTAAAACTGCCCGGAACCGACAGACACATCTAGTGACCACAACGATACCTGTCTAATGTGAGTGGTTGGTGCTTTAATGAATAAATTAAAGCTAAGACATGAATGGTAGGGTTAAGTTAATTAAGGTAACACTTAACCAACGCAACATGCTAACTAAACTGATGGGTGGGGTTAGGTTAGTTTGGACACTTAACCAACTTAACATGTTTACAAGACAAGATTTGTAGGGGTTAAGTAACTAAGGAAACACTTTACCATTATAACATGTTGACAAGACTAGTGGGTAAGGTTAAGTACATGTTTAACCGTTATAACATGTTAACTAGACTAGAAGGTGGGGTTAAGTAAACTTAGAACACTTAGCCGTTATAGCATGATGAATGAACAAGGTTAAGTTAATGAGAAACACTTAACCAATATAACCTGATGAACGAGTGAGGTTAAGGAATACTTAACCAATTTGACATGATATAGGGGTGGGTTAAGTCAACATGAACCGCTAGACAACACTTAACTAATTTGACTTGATATATGGGTGGGTTAAGTCAACGTGAACTACTGGATAACACTTAACCAATTTAACATGACGAATGAATGGGTTAAGTTAACTTGAATTGACTGATGACACTTAACCAACCCAACTTGACGAGAAAGAGAACTAAGTAGAAAACCTTAGTTAAGAGGGCTAAGTAGTAAACCTTAGTTAAGAAAACGAATGATTCAGGAAACTAAGTGGTAAACCTTAGTTAGGGGAACTAAGTAGTAAACCTTAGTCAAGGAAGCCAAGTAGAACACGAGAAGGAGCAAGCGTCCGTCTGATCATGAAGAAGGCTCCAACGAACTGGGTTACGAAGCACGTGGCTTCGAGGGGACGTGAGGGTACTCTTGGTATCCCTCTGTGAGGCTGCAGATGATCCTCTTGAGCTCACAGAGGTTAAGGTCTGCGTTAGAAGAGCCAAGGGTATGCCTTGGTTGCAATATAAGGCAACCTAAAGACTAGGATGACCATTGTGATTACACGAGACCAGTTTTTCCCTGTGATAGAAACTCATCGTCTACCTACCATCTTGAGTCAATCGTGATACGTAAAGCGGAAAGGCGGAGAACTCCAAAAGACCATATACTTGCTATCTAGTTACGGGTGAGGTTGGCCAATAGGTTAGTGGGGCATAGAGGGCCTGCGTATAGTTCTCATTCTTGATTTTCTTGGGTGCCTTTCATTTGTTAGTTGAGGGAGGGGTCTAGTGGGACCATATCAACTATAAAAGCAGACCTTAGCATCTGCAATCGGCAGATATCTGAAAGCTCCTGACCGAGTTCCGTGTTTCTTGATTAGCCCTACCGCAGGACTCGGGCCGCACATATAGAGGACTTGTGCAACTAGACATCGATAACGATTCACGACACGTACGTGGGGAAGGTCTAGGAACGTATATCACCCTGGGTGGAGTGTCCTAGACTAGGGGGCATCGTTCGATAGGTAGCATAATCCCTAGTTGGACCTAGGTCGTGTAAACCCTGAATCCGAGAAGCGTTCGATAGGTAGCATAAACCCCAGTGGCCCTGGGTAGCGTAAACCCTGGTTGAATCTAGGAAGCGCTCGATAGAAAACCCTAGATTAAATCTAGGTGATAAATGGAATCCCCAAAATAGATGTACACCTGAAGGCAACCACAATTACGGGGATTGGGATCACGTTATCATATGATCATTTTATATAGATTACTAGTTGGGACACTAGTTAGGTGGTGCAGAGATATAGAAATCAGTATAACAGGGTAGTCGCAAAGCAGAGAAGAAGCGCATTCAGTTTATCAGTATATTCAGCTTGTCAGTATATCCAGTTTATTAGTACATTCAGTTTATCTTGCCTTATCATATCTCATGTTTACCCCCATGTTATCTAGTTACTATGGTTTAGTCTTATACTTAGTTTATTTATTTCATGACCCTTTTCCTCGTTTAAATGCTAAGAATCACTGAGCTTACCAGACTTATGTCTGACCTAGTTTGTTTTCGCCTCTTTCCTTTCGTCCCCCCCCAAGGTAGTCAGGGAGGGAATAGCTCAGCTTAGTTTGGACCATATCTCCTTCCAATCTTGAAGATTAGTCGAAGTTTTCTTGGATGATCTTTTCCATTGCTATGGCTGGCTCATGCTACCTTGGGGAATATAAATGTTATTTTATGCTTCTTTATTTTGTTATGTAAGATAGATACTCTGGTATTGGAAAACAATTGTTGTACAAACTGTTTTATCTATGAAGTAAAGTTTTATTTTCCGTTGTTTAAATTTGTCTGTCTTGTAATTTATCTGCATCATTTACCTAAAGCGCTCCACCGAAGTTAAGGCATTCCCTTTGTGAGTGACCTTAAAGGAGGTGGGGTGTTTCACTAAGTCCAAGACTCAGCCCCAAGTCATTGAGATGGCTCGACCTCGGTCCATGCTGGCTAACCTAATGACTTCCTCAACTTCATGCGATGATCGCTCTACTCAAGTATTTCTTCCCTAAGTGATAGTGTAAGGATTGGATGATATACTCTAAGAATTAGAGCCTACACCCAGCAGTGGAAGTAAGAGCTCAAGGCTCGGTTCTCACAATATTATCTCGGAAGAATGCATATTAGCTCTCCATCTTGTCGCTTAAGATTTTGAGCAGCAACTCAAGTTAGAGCTAGAGAAATTAGGTGAGAAATACCGAGAGATGTCCAAATATGTTAAGAAGATGTCGGAAATCATTAGCTTATTGGAATTTGATATTGATAATATGAAGTAAGAATGAGACTGTGACGAAAATGCCTTAATCGTCTAGGACAAAGAGCTTGTGAACCACAAAGTTAGATTAAAGGACGTCGAAGAAGCTACCAAGACTTCAGCCGATTTCACAGATAGCTCGACGCTTGGAAAAACCAAGTTTATTGAGGATGACTTAAAGGTAGTGACTCGAACTTGAAGATCAAAGCCGATAGCTCAAAAATAGAAAAGGACTCCTTAGTGAAAGAAAATAAGGAGCTAAAGGCAAAGCATGCCAAGTCTAAATTGAAAGTGAAGAGGCCAGAAGAAGTGGCACAGATAGCTCTTGAGTTTGCCTCTAACGCGAAGATCCAGTATGATACAGATTTGAAAGGGCTCGGTTGAAGGAGGCGAAAAAGGCAATGGTTGAGCTAATCCCTTGATACTAAGCTTTTACTCTCGGGTAATCAGGTATCGCGACCTATCTTAAGTCAAAGACTATCCTCAAACTTTAGCGGATGCATGGAGCAAATTTTTGGATGAAGAGATATGTGCCTCCTCGGATGGGTCTATCGACGAGGAGGAATTGATGAGGCAGTACCTGAAAAATAAAAAACCCGAGAATTTGGAGAAAGGAAAGCGTTTGATAAAGGAGGAGGAGAATGCCGAGTAACTTTTGGCTAAAAAGCAAGACTATCATGGATGAAACTGTTAGGGTGGCTAAATATGATGTAGCGTTAGTGCAATCGACAAGCCAGGAAGTCCCTCCTTAGACTTCATCTTCAACTTCAGCCACTGGGCAACCTTCCGTTGTCAAAGTTCTAAGGCCATAGAAGAGTATAATCCTGACGACCCAGCTCCAAGAATGTTTAGGCCTCCAACTCCCATTATCGAAGTCGTTGACACCCCTCAAACTCACAAGCGATGATTCCTCCCAAGGTATCTCTCTATTTTGCTCGTAGTTTGAGGGAGTCCTTATCGTGTGTCGGTTTGAGAGAGTCCTTATCGTGTGTCGATGAGCTATGGAGGCACAATCGAGACATCTATAGTTCTAAAGGGACTAACTGTTATCTCCCTTCCTGTTGTAGTTACTCACCGGTCTAAGATGCCTTAGAAACATAATCCAAAACTTTTGATGAACCCCAAGTGCCCCTTACAGATGTCCCTTGGAAGGATAAAGAGATGAGGGATGCTTTGAAAGATTTGGATAGCAAGGGTTCGCATGTTGAAGGCGAGGAAAACATTTTTTCCAAGGTGATCTAGAAAGACTAGCGCGTTAAGCCTGGAGGATTTTTTGAAACTGCAACAACAACAGCTTCCCATCAATGGGGAGACTGGGGTTGTCGCGCCATATCCTATACAAGTAATTTCTCCTTCCTCAGATAGTAGCTAGAAGTCATAGAAAGTTTCACCAGATGTGACAGCTAGGGAAGTGACGTCATCTCGTGACAAAGATGGGAAGAAAAGCAAATCCGAAAAGGATAAGTCCGGGAATGGGTCTGGTGGTGAAAAACCTTCCCAACGTTGAATAGTGAAGGAGTCCGACTTGAAGAAAAGTGACCAAGAAAAGAATGAATAAATTTCATCCATGTCGAAGAAGAGGAGGAAGAAAGATGACAAAGAAAAGAATGAATAAATGTCATCTATGGTTGTGATTTTTGTTTTTTTGTCCGAGACTTTTGCTAGTGCGGTCCTCGCTTATTGCTTTATGGCTTGTACTTATATATTACATGTAAATAAAATAGTCGCTTTTGCCTTTAAGTTGCTGAGCATTCTATTTTCCATTCAATGTACTCACGAGTTTGTTAGGCTGTACTAATCCCATAAGCAGTCTCACTTAGGGTAACCATTGCTCCAAAGGCACTCCAGTAGGGCTGTCAATTTCCTACATGATCTGAAACCCGACCCGAAACCTATGCGGAAATTAGCAGGTTAACCCTACCCGTTTAGTTAGCGGGTCATTTTCGGGTCAACCCGAATTTGACCCGTTTATAAATAGGTGGGTTTAGGGTTGACCCGCTAACCCGATTTTGACCCGCCAAACCTGATTATATGTTGTATCTCTTCCATAATGTTAGTCTTTTATGTATGTTGTTACTATTAGTTTTTTATGTATGCTTTATATATGTGCTGTCTGTTGGTGATTTTGTAACTCACAGTCTGTTGGTGATTATATAATAGTGTTGCCTATTGGTGATTTGGTTCTTTTGCTGGTTATACTTTATATTAGTGGGAAATATTTGCCAATGGGTCAAACGGGTAATCCCGACACGATCCGTTTAGTTAAACGGGTTACACGGGTCGGATCGGGTCAACCTGTTTATAAACGGGTCGGGTTAGGGTTGAGAAAAAATGACCCGTTTAATAACAACCTGAACCCGACCCGTTTATAAATCAACCCGAACCCGACTTGACCCGACCCGAACCCGACCCGACAAGACCCATTGACAACCCTACACTCCAGTTTATATGGCCCCAATTAAGTTTGAGTCATGCACCGTGTCAAGGGGGTGCGCGAAGTTATTTTCTAAGTCAACTTTATCAAGTCTATAGTTATGCCCCCAGTCTCGGTAAGGCTAAGTTGACGGGCACGAGATTTTTCCCTTTACACTCTCTCCAATGAATTCGAGTTAGAGTTACGGGACATCAAGTTCTTGCCTTTATACTCCCCTATTCAGGTTAAAGTTCTAGGTTAAGTGATCTTAGGACTTAGCATGTCACTCACACTTACCTAACATATTATACTGATTACACGAATGGACATGTCACATTCGCTTTGGCGTCGTTCCTCTACATTAGTCTTTGGAAAGGATCACCACTCGAGCAATCGAGTTGCGCTCGAGTTTGATTAGCTCTTTCTCGACTAGTCACGGGGCTGAGTTTGTTTGTCGAATCGTGAGAAAGTGAACATTGATAGGTGGCTGGTCACAACGATGTTCAAGCGTTGGCGTACGCTAGTTGAATCGTAACATTTAATTGTACAAGTACAAAGAGTCATAAGCATGGAATGAGTCCAAGAGATTTTATTTATAGCACAATGAGAGTTGGCGAGTCACGCCTTATTACATTGTTTAAAAATAAACTACTATGCACATAAACAACGAGAAGTAAAAGCTTAACTGAAATAATGTCGTAGATGTTCCACATTCCATGTTCTTGGTAGTCGATCGCCATCAACAGTTGTTAACATAAAAGCTCTGTTTTCACGTTTCTGTTGAATGACATAAAATCCTTCCAACTTTGGCCCAATGTGGACATGCTAGGGAAGATTCGCTTCAGGATGAGGTCGCCAAGTTTAAAGGTTCTAGGTCGAACCTTTGTGTTGTAGTATAAGGCGACCCGACGTTTATGCACAATAGCTCACAAGTCGGCCTCCTTTCTTTTTTTGTCAGTTATATGGAAAGACTTCAGAAGGATCTCTTTATTAGTCAAAGGATCATAGTAGATAGTTCGATGAGAGGGGACTTCAAGCTTGACTGGTATGACTGCTTCGGAGCCATAAGCTAGTGCGAATGGAGTATGGCCATTCGTTGACTTATGGGTCGTTCAATATGCCCAAAGGGCGAACGGTAGCTCATTGATCCACTTGCCTCTAGCCTACTCCAGACGTTTCTTTAAGATGGACTTGATGATTTTGTTTACTACTTTGACTTATACATTTGATTGCAAGTGAGCGACAATCGTATATCGTTTCTCGATATGATAACACCGACAAAAGTTTTCGAATTTTGAGCTATCAAATTAGGTTTCATTTTCAGTTGTGATGTTCTTGGGAGTCCAAATCGACAGTTGATGTTCCTAACGATGAAATTGATCACCTTCTTTACCGAGATTTTAGTCAGTAGTTTAGCTTCATCTCATTTAGTAAAATTGTTCACTGCCACAATCGTATACTTTGCTTCGCCTTTGGAGTTTTGGAGGATACCAATGACGTATATTCTCTACACCGAAAAATGCCACGGACTGACCATTTGAGCAAGTTGGATAGGAAGAGCTCTTGGAATCTTGGCAAACCTTTGGCATTTATCGCAGCGTCGTGAATAATCAGCTGCATCTCGATTGATGGTAGGCCAATAATAACCATACCAAAGTATCTTCTTTGCCAAAGTTTGTCCCCAGTGTGGTGTCCTTCATGAATTTCTCGCATTATATTTTTGGCATTGTCGTGGGCTACACACCGAAGTAGAGGAACGGAGAATTCTTTTCTGTATAGCATGTCTCCCTGAATAATGTATCTCGTAGCTTGACGCATAAAGGCACGCTTTTTGCTTTTTCACTCGAGCAAGGCTCTGTGCAGTAGGAAATTCTTGATATGAGTCATCCAAGATTCCCTTTCGGGCTCAACAGTCAATGCCCAATCTTCTTCCATTTGATCAATATTTGGGGTGCTTAATGTCTTGATTGGAACTAATCCCATTTGCTTTGGGTTCTCTGAACTGGCCAGCTTGACTAATGAGTCGGCTTTATCGTTTTGATCATAAGGAATGTGTGAAATGCGGTAATACTTAGATCCAGCTAGCAGATCGTGAACTCGATTAAGATAGGGAGCATGTTGTGCCGCTTGGCCTAAAACTCCTTCCTGACTTGGCATACAACAATTTGGGAGTCACAAAAAAATTGAATTCGTCTCACTCCCAGCTCCTTTGTAAGTTAGAGCCCGACAATCAGGGCTTTATACTCGGCTTCATTATTGGTCATAGGAAAGTCCAACTTTAAAGTATAACAGATTGACCATTCCGTGGGAGTTACAAGACAACTTTGGCGCTAGAACATCGATTGTTGTTGGCTCCACTAGTAAATAGTTCCAATTCGGCAGTCGACGGCTAAACATCTTCGGTAATATCGTCTAAAGCTGTAAATTCCTTGATAGAGTCAGCGTGTTCTTGCCCCTAGATAGCCCTCTAGAGAATATATGCAATATCAAATTGACTTAGTTCGATATTCCATTTGAGCAGCCTTATGGAGCCTCAAGTCATTGAAGGATTTGTCATAGCGGCTGATCGATGTAGACCTTGATGGGATGAGCTTGAAAATAGTGGCGTAGACTTCTAGATGTTATCAAAAGGCATTAACTGAGCTTTTTGATCTTTGGATAGTTATGATCAGACTCTATTGATCTTTATTCACATTGTACACCAGTCATTGAATTTGATTGTCCTGACGTATGAGTGCTGAATTGATGGCATGTAAGGAAACGGCCAGATACACAAATAGGTCTTCATTATCGAATGACTTTGACAATATATGAGGCCTCTCTAGATGGTACAATATATTCCGAAATTCCTTGACACAGTCTGAAGTTTGGGCAAAGTTATGCTTTCCTCTCTTTATCTAGTCAAAGAAAGGGATGCATTTGTCTATCTCCCTGGGTATAAATCGACTCAAAGCGGTCACCTTTCCATTCAGGCTTTGTACATCGTTAATATTTCTAGGCTCCTAAGTATTTCGAATGGCTTCAATTTGCTTGGGGTTGATTTCTATCCCTCGAGAGTGGACGATGAAACCCAAGAATTTCCCTGACGCAAAGCCAAAAGAGAATTTTAAGGGTTTGAGTTTCATGTCGTATTGCAGAGAACACTCAACATGTAACGACCCAAAATTTTATGATAATAAAATAGATAATTAATTAATTTAAATGTCCAATTAATGGATTTTCATACAATAATAACATTTGTTTAATGGATTTTAAATAAGATTGGAACAAATAGGATTTCTGTCAAAAATGATAAGAAATCGGTTTTTGGTATAATTAGAATTTCTCAATCATCGCAAACGATTTTGGATAGGTACACTTATTTATCCAATAAGAATACGAAATAAAATTATTTATTTATTTTTGAAATAATAGAAGGCAATTATGACATCATCGGTGAGGTCGTAATAAGCAATAATTGAATTATTGGCTTTAATCGGGATTTAATAATTTAACAATTCATTTTTATATATTATAAAATGATAAGAAATAATTTATAATGATTTATAGATAGTTTATGATTATTTATAAGAACTTGTAATCATACTTAAAGAAGTAATAACAATTATTACGTTATTCGCTTTTTGGGCAGCTTAAATCAGCAGCACTTTTGAATGATCAATTTAAAGGATTTTATAATCAATCCAACGGGTCATAATGAGTACAAGATAATTGAAATATAGTTTATAAATTTTATTTACAATATTATTAAAGATTCAAAATATAATGGATATTGTGATCGTGAAGTATACAAAAATATATACTAGAACACGTAAACAATAGCACACGAAGTACCAAAAACCAACCCACAAAACCCTGCTACAAAGTAATATTGTCTCTAGTGTCACATGGGCATATTTCACCCATGCGGCTTCCATGTGCAATGTGTAAGGAGGGGGTGTAGGAGAGAGAGAAGAGGTGACTTGAGGCGATGGGTGTGTGAGAAGGATGAGATGTGTGATGATGGCTTTAACAAAATATCTTAGAAATTTTCCTGCCCTCTCCACTTCTATATATATTTATATCCTTCCTCCTTTCCATTTCCTTTTCATTCTTCTTCATTTCGTCATAGCTTGTGTAAAACTCGTAAATGGAGTCATGCGAGAAAGAAAACAAAGAGGAGATGTGTTAAAACACAAGTAAGTAATACTAGAATGTTCTCCTTCCATCTGAAACACTTGCGCAACAAGAAGGAGGTTGGAGGGGCTTTGGCCATGGAATAAGGGTGGAGGACGTGGCTTAGAGACTACTAGGAGGGTGAGGCCGACACAAGGTTGCGCTGGAGGAGGGTGGAAGTTAGATTTTGTGTTAAAGGCTCTGCCAGATGAGATCTGGAGCGTAGGCGAGCGTTTGGGTGAGAAATCACAGCTTTTGTTAACTTTAAATTTATAGTTTGATTAATACTTATTTATACTTTTCTATGCTGCTAATTTAAAGTTGATTAAGTTAATTTACAAGTTTGGTTGATGTTTGTGGAGTTTGATGGTTAAATAATAAAGTTAGAACACAAACTAGTTAATATTATTTGATTTGGGAAGGCAAATAAGTAAGAAACCTTTGCTACTGTTTAGATCTATATTTTACACATGTTAATGTGGATGTTTCCTTGATGTTTTAAGTTGTGCATGGTTTGGATGATGATAGTTGAGTCTACAAAAAGTTAGTAAGAAGTTAGTGAGCTAATTTAGGGAAGTAGTTATATAAAAGCTGAAAGGTTAGAACACAAATTCTAAAAGTTAGATCTAAGTCTACACGAGTATAGCTTTAGATGTAATAGTTTTTGACACTTTTTTGAAGTCATAGATGATTTGGACAAGAGTATAAAAGATTGTACACTAGAAGGTTAGTTATTTATTTAATTAACCAGGTTATTTAACATATAAATTATATGTTGAAAAGTTACGATAATGTTGTTCTATGAGTTGTCTGATAGGGATATTATGTTATTAATATTGTATATGCAAGTCACAAATAATTCACGTCGTTAAACACAAGAACGACATACTCTCTGTTCGATCTAAAACGGTGTTTATTATTTTATTAAATCTCTGAAAAACTAAAAAGTGTCTACTTTGGGAATTTGTATTAAATTATCTAAAAAAAATTCAAGATTTTTTGCTTGTGTAGTTTGACTATAAGAAAATAAGATCATTCGTTGAGAGATCATTAGATAAACTTTTGGAGAAAAAGCTCGGGTTTAAAAAGGGAACATTTAACTTTTCATAAAACTAATTCATGCTCCATGAATTGAGTCGGAAAGTTATGAAACCAGTTGGTAAATTCATTACAAGTATAATGAAGTAAATTTAAAGAATAAAAATGTATTTTTACTTAGCAAAAAATTCCGTTTTCAAAGTTTGCTAAATTAGGGTTTTAAAGCAACTCAAAATTTGGGATTTCTAAATAAAACTTTTTAAACAAAGTTTTTCGACCCGAAACTTTTGCTTTTTTTTTGCAATAATTAAATATGAACTTTAAGATTTATTTGAGAATTTTTCGAGGACTTTGAAAATCCATCCAAAATTCAGGCCTAAGAGATTTAGTTAAAATTCACTTTAACAACAACTAAAGTAAAAAAAGGAATACGTGGTGATTCCTAAAGGTACAGTCTAGTACCACCTGTGAGATTTGAACGGAAGCTTTTCTATTAGGCGAGAGGTGGGAAAAACTGAAAGGAAAACTCGGATATTGGACAAAGATCGGGTAAAGTTTTCGGAAGATCAAATTAAAGATATAATAAAGATCCGATTTAACATATTGTCATAATAATAAGATTTGTTTTGACTTGTTATAATAAACAAGATTTGATTTGACATATTATCATAATAATAAGATTTGATTTGGCTTGTTATAATAAAAAAGATTTTATTTGATATGTCGTCATAAATAAGATTTGATTTGACATATTATGACGATAAAGATTTGATTCGATATGTTATAATAATAAAGATTTGATTTGATATATTATAACAATAGAGATTTGATTTGACATAATTCCAAGTATTTAAAAAGAGGAGATATAATCAAATGATAAATGTTGAAGGAAAATTTTCTATCGATGGTTGGTTTCGAAGAAAACTAGGGTCGGGTTTTGGTTCTCCAGATCCAAAAAGCACTTTGAATCAACTTACGCGTTCGAACGCGGAAGCTATTGAAGACCAGGGAACTCTCTGTTGTATTGAAGCCCAAATATCTTAATGATAAGAGGATTACTTATTGATAACATTGGAGCCTCACCCGAGGTAAATGAATAGCAACAATGCCTTATTGTAGGATCTTCGATGATGCAAGGATTGTGGCCACTTCGAACTAGGGAAGCAGTGGGATGGTGCCTTCGGTTCATCCTGTTCCTGGATGACCGGTAATGGATGAATGTCTGATTGAGCATTTCCAAGGATCATGAACATTGACTTTTACGAGCTTACATCTGTTTGGTGACAGGGATTTATCCCTTAGCTTGACACCCAGAGTATTTTTGTGGAAGTCAATTAGTGATTTGCGGACCTAGCAATGTGGCATTTAAAGATATGAAGTGTGTTAAAGTGAAAGATGTTACCATATTAAGACCTCACACCCGGGATGGCTGAAACAGGGCGTGCAACAAGGTTATGGAGTTGCATGCGATCCAGAAGGGATATGGTCATCACACTTCTATATTAAACACTGAATGTTGAACAAATGATGTGGGATCCTAGGATAGGTCGGTAACAACCGAGGAAAATGGCATATCGGGCCCGTTTTTGAAGTATGATCAGGACCGATCTTGTAAGCGCATTGGGCGGGTAGCTCGGGTGCACTCTTCTAGAGGTTCATTGTACGGTAGGGTTGTCCCTTACCCTAGCCATTGTTGGAAATCCATATAAGTTCTCTTACGAATTTCTATTGTGTAAGCCGAAGGTTAGATATGGGCGTACTTTAAGTGTGTTTGAATAAGTTTAATTGAAAAGTGTTTTTCAAAACGAATAGACATTAACAATAATATCATGTGATTTTACATATCAAAGGTTTTGGCTATCATGAGGTAAAAAAACACATCTGTCAATTTATTTACGGGCGTGGTCTTATAAGACGATATTCTTTCCAAAGGACGTTGTTTTGACATATCATCATTTTGCCGTCGATTTTTATTTGCGATGGGGTTTTATTAAGATACTCTCATTTTCAAAAGTCATTGTTTGTTTACCGATCTATGACTCCATTATAGTATTCTGGTTTGTGTTTCTTACGATAATGTTTTCCGAAGCCTGATCCGGGTGTTTTCAACACTCGGGTCAGTTCCGAGTGGTTTTTAGGTTTTGCTGAGGATGCATGGAGTCGAGAGTATCATTTCGCAGGGATAGAAGCACGATTTATTGGATAGAAATTGTTTGGGGATTCCCAGAGGAGCTGGAGATCTTCATCTACGTATAGGCGTAGTTATATTATTATGATGTGTCATTTATGTTTATTTATGACTTCAACATTTGTAAGGAAAGGTTTTATAACTATCCATACTGATCTAGTATTAGACTCTGATTATATAGAAAATATTTCCATTGTAAAGATTATTTATTTTTATTATATGTTCTCCATTCATTGTGAGATTCTATTGTATTCTGTTATTTTTTGTACTGTTCTTGTTCTTTTTAATTCACCATTGAGTTTCCAACTTTTCGCCGCTTGGGAATTCATGGCTATGGGCGTCAGTGTGAGTTTTCGAGAGGTTAATTTTCGGTCCTCACATCGTGGTATTAGAGTTTTGGATGAGCGAACACCGAGGCTTTGTTGAGTGAATATCTCATTAGAGATAGGATAAGTAATATCCTAGAATAAGTAACTCATTAGAGATAGATTTAGTAGTACTCTAGAATGAGTTTGAAAGTATTATATATATATATATAATGAACGAACACCGAAGATTACGGAATCCGCTCATCTTAGGGGGGTAGGGCAACCCAGCCCGCGCTTTGCCCCCTTGGACCTCCACTACCCTGGGTTAATTTTGCTCAGGGGATAATTGCTCAGGGTAGGACTCTAACCCGCGACCTATTACCAGGTAGGGGAACTCCTTACCACAGAGCTACTACCGCGGATATATATATATATATATATATATATAAGCACGTATTTTTTATTCGCATATATACAAAATGATTTGTGTTTTGAAGTTATGGTAAATGAAATAATTTCACCATTTGGACTATATTTTGATATAAAAGAAAAGTTTTCAAAAGAGATAGAGTATAGTTGGTGATTAAGGGAGTGTTAACATCATCATTCGTTATTTGATAAATTTGCTTAATTGCTCTAGTAGAACATAATCGATAAAGTAAGAACATTTAATCTGAATCTGAACAACTTGTAATTAGAATCACACAGTTTGACTAAAAGTTGTTCAGCTAGTAACGCTGGGTTGATTATCAATAACCATATCCTTAGTTAATAGATGATGTATCATCATTTACGATTTAGATAAACGATAAATTGACCATCACCTTGTGAATTAAGTTTCACAATTTGACTAAAAGGTGTTTGTTAATTAATTTCGACTCAGATTTATGAATTTAAAATCAATTTAGTAACTAGTATTTCATAATGTTTAGTTTAGTCGGAGTGAGGGAAATCCGTTGGTATATTTTGTTATGTATAGTTGTGTAACGACCCGTATTTTCTACGATATATAATTAACTTATTTAATTATAAAAATAGGGATATAGAATTCAAATGGTCGATTAATTAAATTATATTGAATATTCAATTAAGATAATAATTAAATAATATATTTAATTCAGAAATAATCAAAATTGGTGGAATTCACAATATAATGTGAACTGGACAATTTATAATATATAATTCGGTTTAGAGTTGAAATATATTAACGAATATATTATGTAAACAAAGTTTGAACGTATAATTATATTATAATTAAAATCGAGCTCGAAATGGCGCTGCAGTTCGTTATTTAGTGATTCGAACTTCAATTGAATATACAGAAGCCGTTTTAAGTCGGATTTCTGTGAAGCAAGAAACGTTAGGAGCTGGTGAAGCATATTTTGGAAGAGGAAAATCGGGATTTCGTCGTGTAGATTTTTATTTATGTCCAAATCAAATTTCTGAAAAGTCGCTATGGAATTCCTTTAAAATTTATAAATATTTATTTATATTTTAAAAAGGAATTTCATTATAAATTGAGTATCGATTTATCCTGAAAGTGAATATTGAGTTAGAAATTCATATAGGAATATTCTGAAGCTGTATGGTATTCCACTATGAATATATACGATAATATTTATTTTTAAATATTTAATTTAAATGTTTTTAAATATATTTATATATTTATATGGGTTATTTAGAGCTTTAAAAATAGCCAGTTTTGCAAATGACCTCAAAATTCGACGAAACTAATTTTGTTGGATCCACAATATTAAATTATTGCTAGATTTCAATTTCCGTGATTTTTGAAGTCAGTATGTGGCCGTACGGGATTTTTATGTGAAGAATAGTCAGTATTTTGATGGTTAAAAATACGCTGTGGGAGCATACGAAGTTGGAATTCGACGAAACCCGTTTCGTTGGGACCGTAATGTCGAACTGAAGGTGTATGTCCATTTCCGTGATTTTTGGGTATCGTGTGTGATCACAGGAATTTTTAGAAGGCGAATACTGGCAGTGTTATAATTTAAATCAATAAAATAATAAAGGAAAAATATCTATAAAAAAAATATCTAACTTCCCTATAAATAGATCACTATCCCTAAACCCTAGCATTACATTCTCTCTTGGTCAATGCATTGCCGGCCGTCACGGTTTCGTTCAGAAAACAATTCGTGACTTCTCTTTTCATAAACAATTCATATGAAATCCAAATAAAATGGGAAAAATCTCAAAACATATAAGTATGTTATCCTAAAGAGGTACTCTTCATTCGGGTAGGGTTTTCCTGAGGTTCGAACTCCAGTTGTTCGCTGCGGTTTTTGAAGTGTGGGTTCGGGTTGATCGCTATGAGCGATTAAGGCTGTAATGATAGATTTGGGGTTTACATTTGTGATTAGAATTTGGAAATGGTATTTGTTTGAAGGAATTTGGGTGGATTCATAGTATTTGGGTTCGGTACCTGCTGTGATGGACCGCGCGAGACTGTACGTCGCGAACTAGGTAGTGGTGCGAGCTTCAGTTCGGGGGCAGGAGGAAGTAGAGTTTTCGAGATGGTGAAGTAGTTGCTGGAGTACTGCTGGTTTCTGAAACGAGCAGATGTATGTGAAGGGGGAAGAAAGGCTTGAAAGGATCGGTGGTACGGTATTTAAAATGGTGAAAGTTTTGTTTGTAGCGAAAGAGTTTGGTACTTGCGTGAAAACAAATAATCTGGAGGAGCAAAATTTTGGTTTGAAATGGGAAGAAGGAAGGCACAGTCAAAACAGAAGTGGGTCTGAAAATTCAGGCATACAAGTTGGGCCAGATTTGTCTAAAGCCCAAGAGAAAGGAAAAAAAGAGAGAGATTAAATTAGAATGGTGTAAAAGGGGGAGAACGAGATGCTTCGATTTTGGATCATGGCACTTGAATAAGAAGTCGCCACATTGAGATAGCAAAGAGAAGAGACACTATAGATGATGGACGAGGTGGTTATCGGGTCGGTTTTCAAAAAAGGTGAAACCCAAAAATAAATAATATTTAAGTTTAATTTAATTAAATATATATGCAAATTTGTAAATGGTATATCTCGCTCATACCTGGTCAGAATTATGAACGGTCTGATCCGTTGGGATCGTATGGACGACGGCTACACACTGGAACTGACTAGGAGTGAATTCGAGCTCGTTCCAATTTATAGTACAATAAATTGTCCGTCTGAATCAAGCGATGGTTATCGTTATTAACGATGATCGTCCAATGTGAGTAAAACTCACCAACTCTGAACAGTTATTTTTATAATGTATTCTTAGAACTGATAATTATCTGTTGATTGCTGTGTGTTGATTTGGTTGATTGAACTGCTAGTCAGTTAGTTGACATTATATATATATATATAAATATATATAAAAACCATTAAATATATATATTGTTATTTCTTATCAGAACATTTCATACTGAAATGAAGTTGATGTTAATTATATGGTTTAACATCTGTGATGCAGGGAAACAGGTTGGAGGGACCCAACTGGGTTCCTCAATATATAAAATACTGTTTTGTTTCATATATTGAAATATATGATGCGATATATAATCTGTTGTCGATTATGTGTGTTTGGATGATATTGGTCATCGTGATTTGATGTGTTGAAAACCATAATACAGGAATGTATAAAAGGGAATTTTCAAAGTGAATATTGAAAATAAATTATTTATAAACTCAAGGGATTTTATAAAAGAGGAAATATTTGTAAAATCAAAGAAGAGATTATAAAAAGGAAATATTTATAAATGGAATATTTATAAATAGGATATATTAAAGGAAATATTTATTTAGAAAATAAATAGAATTGAAAAGGAAAATCATTTATAAAGGAAATAGGATGTTATAAAAAGGAAACCGTTATGAAAAGGAAAACGTTATTAAAGGGAAATCTTTTTAAGTGGAGAAACGTTATTAAAAGGAAATTTATAAAGTGAAGAACCGCTACTAAAAGTAAATCTTTGTAAATGAATAAACGATGTTAAAAGGAAATCTTTTTAAATGGATAAACGTTATAAAAAGGGAAATCTTTATAAAGCAAATAAATAATCGAATATTAGTTATTCGAAAGGGGTTAATCAAATTTAGCTAATCGAATTTGAGAAAATTCATTTAGAGTTAACCAGTTAGAGTTAACCAGTTAGAGTATATCAGTTGGAGTTAAACAGTTAGTGTTAACCAGTTAGAGTTAACCAGTTAGAGTTAACCAGTTAGAGTAAATCAGTTAGAGTTAATCAGTTAGAGTTAACCAGTTAGATTTATCCAGTTAGAGTTAAACAGTTAGAGTTAACCAGTTAGAGTTAAATAGTTAGAGTTAACCAGTTAGAGTTAAACAGTTAGAGTTAACCAGTTAGAGTTAACCAGTTAAAGTTAATCAGTTAGAGTAAATCAGTTAGAGTTAATCAGTTAGAGTTAATCAAGTTAAGTTAATCAAGTCGAGTTAACCAAGTGAGTAATCAAAAGAAGATTGTCGAATATAGTTTGTTCGAAAGAAGATTACCGAATATAGTTGATTCGAAGAGAGATTATCGAATATCGTTTATTCGTAGAGAGATTATCGAATATCGTTTATTCGAAAGAAGGTTATCGAATATAGTTTATTCGAAGTGAATTAACCGAAAATTAGTTATTCGAAAGAGAGATTTTCGAATATCGTTTATTCGAAAGGAGATTATCAAATATCGTTTATTCGAAAAGGAGTAATCGAATATAGTTTATTCGAGAAGAGAGATAATCGAATAAGGTTATTCGAAAAAGAGAAATTTTCGAATGTGGTTTATTCGAAAGGAGTTAAGTGATAAGAGTTAATGAATTAAAGTTAATCGAGTTAAAGTTAATGGAGTTAGGGTTAATTGATTTGAGTTAATCGAGTTAAAGTTAATGGAGTTAGGGTTAATTGATTTGAGTTAATCGAGTTAAAGTTAATGGAATTAGGGTTAATTGATTTGAGTTAATCGAGTTAGGTTTTTAAGTTAGATATTTCAGAAGTAGGGATTATAACGTTATCGTTATAACCAATGTTTTTATAAAAGAATAGGATTCGTAAACTGAATCCGAGAGTTGCGTAAGCAATAATTTGATAAGAAATGGAGTTAAAAGAAATTAGAAACTGACTAGAGATTAGTTAAGTTGAATGATTTCCAGAGTATCGATCTGATGTTGGTTTCGGCCTTCAGGATTTGTACTTAGGGAATTGTTCTTATACTAGTTTACAGTCAAGGACTGATAGTTGTGGAATAATAGTGATAAGTGAATGAGGATTGGAAATGTTCTAATAACGTATATTTTCTAATTATAGTAAATAAGGAAAATATTAACATATATATATATATATATATATATATATATGGTTGATGATTAGATCAATAATTCCATTTGGAAATAAGATCGTTGTGTGTACACGGACATGTTTTCATTTGAGAGTTAAATCACCGACTATCAAAGTTTTGACCATTTTAACGTTGCTAATATGGAGAGACCGGTTGGATTATTATCCGAAGAACCACTCTGTATTGGCATAAGCGTTGCGAATCAAGTATGCTGAATATAATGGAAGACGGAGTAAAGTGCAAGGGGTGTTGTATAAGTCTTAGGTAGAGATTGCCTAGGATGGATGTATGGAATAGTACCTTCGGTTTCGTTCAATCCCAGAACGAACATAAAGGGACGAATGTCTGACAAAGTATTTCCAATGATCGAATGAGTTGGACTGTACAAATATATATGGTGGCAACGGATTTATTCCCTTAGCTTAACATCCAGAATCTATTTGTGCAAACCCAACTAATGATTAACGGATCTGATAATGTTGCATTTAAAGTAATTGTGCTATCGATGGAAGGTAAGTAATCGTAGCCTCAGGCCTCAACAACCAGGAAATGAAAAAAATCAGGCAGGCAGCATGGCTAAGTTGGTCGCTCCGAAGTAGGTTGTATAATCACCTATCTAAAGAATATTCATTTGCTTCTTTAATCTATCAATGTTGTCCCATATATATACGGGAAATGGTTGTTGATCCCAACCGTTGGTGATATACATTCGATACACTCAAGCGAAATGAGTGGTCGGTCATGTGTGGCTGAGTTGCAAGATGTTCTTGTTGAACTCCAGTGTATCATTCCTAGAGTACACTGATCGGAAGATGGTTCCATACCTTGTCATAGTTGGAAATCCATTACCCAATACGTGCTTGTGGTTTTGATTGTATACTATATATGTTGAAAGTGAGATGAAAGCGTTTCTGCTAGATGATTATTATATTGTGGTTGATAGACATTATTATAATATCAACAAGTTTTTGATATAAAGATATTTTGGATTCTCATAAGGGAAAACCCCGTTCCGTTATACAGCGTGGTCTTATGAGATATCGTTTACTTGTTCAGACTGTTTTAAACTGTTTTACTCATACCAGTCCCATGACTGACCCGGAGTTTATTTTGTTTGTTTTCCCTAAACTCTTGGGTGCCTATTTTGTACAAGCAGTCAAGTAGTCAGGATTTTACAGATATACTTGGAGATCTTGGAGTAGGAGGCTTCAGGATTCTATAGCTATTATTATTTACGGTGTGTTGTAAGTGTTGTACTTTGATAAGTGCTATGGTATACATACTGTTTGTAATTCAAAAGTTATGTTATATTTTATTCGTTCCGCTGTGAGATTCGTGTTTACTCTGGTGATGTATGTTCTTCTTCTTCTATTCTATAAGTTTCTATCTTATCTATTCTCACCCTCTAACTTCTTTCATTAACCATCCGGTAATTTCGAGTCTTGCCTGTTCGATATGTGTTATATATCGGATAATCAAGATCGCTATTTTCCGGGTCATTACAAGTTGATTGGTTAGTCGGCTAGTGTAGTATCCATATTTATGTATAGTACAATCAGTCAACTTTTTGGGACCAAATATTAAACAGTTATGTAATGATAAGAATATCTTGTTGCCGTGTATTGGAAAAGAATAATTAATTTTCTAAGTAAAGTAATCAAAGAAACTTAAAACAAGAGTTTTCAAATATTTATGACTTTGTTTTAAAGATAAACAAATAAAGTAATCGGGTAATTTAATTACAAAAAAGGTTTTTAAATATAAAATTTTAAAAGGGTTTTCTTTGAAAAGATTTTCAAGAACAATATTGCAGAAAGAAATTGAAATAGATTGTTTTGTGGAAAGTTCGATGGATAAGATCTGATTTGTGTTGTAATGATCATTATAATCTTCTAAGTGTCAAGTTGATGTTTGTTTTGACAAGTGGGATAGTATACTAGTGGATTATCCTCTTTATCATTGTGCAATCGAAATGAATTCAAATACGGACAATCCCAAAAGTAAGAAGTAACTTCTTTAAAGTTATAAAGATAAGGAAATTTTAATAAGTATTTTAAGATAGATTTAATAACAACCAGTTCGAGCATTTCGGAAATAAATGAAAATTCGGTAAGGGGTTGTGTTCGGATGGTAAACACAAATCTTGAGTATTGACTTCTTGTTAAGGGAATGTCACATACTATCGGTAGTACCTAGTTTAGCTATTTTGGAATTACTCGATCTATGCCATTTTGAGTAAATAAAAAGATAAGTCATTTTTGAAATGCAAATGGAATTTTTTTGGGGAAAAGAAATAGAAGTGTTTAAATCTAAAGATAAGATTTTATGAAATGATAAACGTTTAAAGATAATAAAGTACGTAATGTACATAAATCACTTCATCACATTGGTCGATCGAAGATTCGTTTACGCTAGTACGAAAGAGTATAGATTGTTTGATTCTCAATGGTGAATGTTGCGAAGGGTTTTCGAGTAGGATACCCAAGTTTTCTATCATAGTTGAGTGCTATGTAAGGAAAGCGAAGCTTTTCGAAAGAGAAGCCTGATCCGTGTCCATGCGAGAGGATCGAGAGATTGATCCTAATTCGAAAACTGAGTGGTGGATTCGAATTAAAGACCAAATATACGTATATATGGTTTATATATATCATACGGGAATTAATATGAATTATATTTTGGCTCTCGGTATATTCTTCTGCTTGGTAATTTCGGGGAATTTATTTTGAAGGAGGGAAGAATGTAATGATAAAAAAAATTATGATAATAAAATAAGATATTTAATTAAGTGAAATACCCAACTAATAGATTTTCATACATTAATAACATTTGTTTAAAGGAATTTAAACAAGATTGGGAGAAATAGGATTCCCGTCCAAAACGGTAAGAAATCAGTTTCTGGTAAAATTATAATTTCTCAATGATCACGAACGGTTTTACGTAGGTACACTTATTTATCCTAATAAATAATAATATGAAATAAAATAATTTATTTTGTTTTTGGAAATAATAAAAGGTAATTATGACATCATCGGTGAGCTCGTAATAAGCAATAACTGAATTATTGACTTTAATCAGAATTTAATAATTTAATAATTCATTTTTATATATTATAAAATGATAAGAAATAATTTATATTAATTTATAAATAGTTTATGATAATTTATATTAATTTACAAATAGTTTATGATAATTTATAAGAACTTATAATCATGTTTAAAGAAGTAATAACAATTGTTACGTTATTCAGTATTTAGGCAGCATAAATCAGTAGCACTTTTGAATGATCAATTCAAAGGATTTTATAATCAATCCAATGGGTCTTAATTAATACAAGATAATTGAAATATGGTTTATAAACAATGTATAAAATATTATTAAAGACTAAGAATATAATGGATATTGTGATCGTGAAGTATACAAAGATATATACCAGAATGCGTACACAGAAGCACACGAAGTACCAGAAACCAATCCATAAATCCCTACTACAAAGTAATATTGTCTTTAGTGTCACATGGGAATGCTTCACCCATGTAGGCTGCGATGTGCAACGTGTAAGGAGGGGGTGTTGGGGAGAGAGAAGTGGTGACTTGAGACGATGGGTGCATAAGAAGGATGGGATCTGACAAAATATCTTAGATATTTTCCTACCCTCTCCACTTCTATATATATCCATCTCCTTCCTCCTTTCCATTTCATTTTCATTCCGCTTCATTTCTTTCTTGCTTCTCTAAAACTCATTAATGGAGTCGTGGAAGAAAGAAAACAAAGTTGAGAGGTGTTAAAACACAAGTAAGTAATGGTTGATGGTTCTCCTTCCACCAAAGGCACTTGCACAGCCAAGAAGGAGGCTGGACGAGATTTGGCCATGGTTTAGAGGCTACTAGGAGGGTAAGGCCGAACTCAAGGTTGCTTGGGAGGAAGGTGAAGTTAGATTTTGTGCTGGAGGCTCAATCGGATGAGATCTGAAGCGTAGGCGAGCGTTTGGGTGAGAAATCACAGCTTTGGTTAACTTTGAAATTATAGTTTGATTAATATTTGTTCATAATTGTTTATGATGCTAATTTAAAGTAGATTAAGTTAATTTACAAATTTGGTTGATATTTTTGAAGTTTGGTGGTTAAATAATAAAGTTAGAAAGCAAACTAGTTAATATAGTTTTATTTGGGAAGACAAATAAGTAAGAAACCTTTGCTAGGGTATAGATCTACATTTTACACATATTAATGTGGATATTTGATTGATGTTTGTAGTTTTGTATGGCTTGGATTATGATAGTTGAGTTTACAAAAAGTTAGTAAGAAGTTAGTGAGCTAATTCATGGAAGTAGCAATATAAAAGCTGAAAGGTTTGAGCACAGATTCTAAAAGTTAGATCTAAGCCTACACATGAGTATAACCTTAGATTTAATATCTTATGACACTTGTTTGAAGTCATGTATGGTTTGTACAAGAGTATAAAATATTATACACTAAAAGATTAGTTATTTATTTAATTAACTAGGTTATTTAACGTATAAATTATATGTTGAAAAGTTATGATAATGTTGTTTGATGATTTGTCTGACAAAGATATTATGTTATTAATATTGTATATGCAAGTCACAAATAATTCATGCCGTTAAACACAAAAATGAGACACTCTCTATTTGATCTAAAATGGTGTTTATTATTTAATTAAATCTCCGAAAAACTAAAAAGTGTCTACTTTGGAAATTTGTATAGAATTATCTAGAAGAGATTTTCTAGATGTTTTGGCTCATATAGTTCGACTATCGGGCAAACTAATTTTCAAGAAAATTTGATATGAAATTAAGATCATCCGTTGAGAGATCATTAGATAAACTATTGGAGAAAAAGCTCGGGTTTAAAAAGGGAACATTTAACTTTTCATAAAACTAATTCACGCTCCATGAATTGATTCAAAAATTTATGAAACCAATTGGTAAATCCATCATAAATATAATGAAGTAAATTCAAAGAATAAAAATGGATTTCTACCAAGCAAAAATTTCCGTTTTCAAAGTTTGCTAAATTTAAGGGTTTGAAGCAACTCAAAATTCGGAATTTCTAAATAAAATGTTTTAAACAAAGTTTTCCAACCAGAACCTTTTGCAAAAAAAATCCAATAATTAAATATGTTTTTTAAGATTTATTTGAGAATTTTTTGAGTATTTAGAAAATCTACACAAAATTCAAGCATAAGAGATTAAGCTAAAATTCACTTTAGCAGCAACTAAAGTAAAAAAACAAAAAGGAGTATGCGGTGATTCCTAAGAGTACAGTCTAGTACCACCTGTGAGATCTAATCATAAGTTTTTCCTATTAAGCGAGGGATGGGAAAAACTGAAAGGAAAACTCGGATATTTGATCAAGATCAAATAAAGTTTTCGGGAGGTCAAATTAAAGATATAATAAAGATTTGATTTGACATATTGTCAAAATAATAAGATTTGATTTGCGTTGTCATAATAAACAAGATTTGATTTGATATGTTGTCATAAATAAGATTTGATTTGACATATTATGACGATAAAGATTTGATTCGATATGTTATAATAATAAAGATTTGATTTGAGATTTTATAATAATAGAGATTTGATTTGACATAAAATCCAAGTATTTAAAAAGAGAAGATCTAATCAAATGATAAACACTGAAGGAAAATTTGTTATCGATGGTTGATTTCTAAGAAAACCGGGGTCGGGTTTGGGTTCTCTAGATCCGAAAACCACTTCAAATCAACTTATGAGTTCGAACGTCGAAGCTATCGAAGACCGGGGAACTCTCGATTGTATTGAAGCCCAAAGATCTTAATGATAAGAGGATTACTTTTTGATAACCTTGGAGTCGCGCCTGAGGTAAATGAATAACAACGATCCCTTATTGTGGGATCTCTGATGATGCAAGGATCATGGCCATTGCGAACTAGTGAAGCAATGGGATGGTGCCTTCGGTTCATCCTGTTCTTGGATGATTTGTTATGGACGAATGTATGACTGAGCATTTCTAACAATCACGAACGCCGGCTTTTACAAACGTACATTTGTTTGGTGGCGGAAATTTATCCCTTAGCGTAACACCCAAAGTGTTTTTGTAGAATTCAAATAGTGATTTGTGGATATGGTAATGTGGCATTTAAGGATATGAAGTGCTTTAAAGTGAAAAAGGTAAAGACTTTACTTTATCAAGGCCTCACACCCCGTAATAGCTGAAACAAGGCGTGCGACAAGGTTATAGGGTTGCGTGCGATCCAAGAAGGATATAGTCATCACCCTTCTAGATTAAACACTAAATGTTGAGTAAGTGATACGGGATCCCAGGATAGGTCTGTAACGATCGGGGAAAATGCCATATCAGGCCCGTTTTTGAAGTCTAAACCGGGCCAGTCTTGTAAGCGCATCGGGCGGGTAGCTCGGGTGTGCTCTTCCAGAGGTCCGATGTGTTATATATGTTTGTTTATGATTTCAGCATTTATAAGGACTAGTTTTATAACTGTCCAGGCCGATTTAGTATTATACTCTAATTGTATAGAAAATATTTCCGCTATAAAGATTATTTATTTTTATTATATGTTCTCCATTCGTTGTGAGATTCTACTGTATTCCGCTGTTTTATGTTCTTGTTCTTTTTAATTCACCATTGAATTTCCGACTTTTTGCCGCTTGGTGAATTCATGGTTGAGGGCATTATTGCGAGTTTTCGAGAGCTGAATATTTGGGTCCTCACAGAACATATCAGCTAAGTCATCCATATGATTGGCCAATCCTCGTGGTTTTACGAGCATGTCATCTATGTAAACCTCCATTGAACCGCCCAGTCTAGTCTTTGAACATGTGATTGACTAACCGTTGATTTGTCGCTCCAACGTCCTTCAAACCGAAAGGCATGACCATGTAAAAGTACAGTTCAAGATCTATAATGAAACTGGTAGGATTCTGATCGGGGACATGCATTATAATCTGATCGTATCCGAAGTATGCATCCATGAAGGAGATATGCCCATGTCAAGCTATGGAGTCTACTAGTTGGTCAATTATCAAAAGTGGGAAAATGTCCTTGGGACATGCCTTGTTCAAATTAGAGAAATTAATGCATGTCCGCCACTCCCCATTGGATTTCTTCACAAGGAACAGATTCGATACACGGTTGGGATATAACAAACCTTGAATGAATCCATTGCTCTTGAACTTGTCAACTTCTTTATTCAATGTTGTCGATCTCTTGGGGCTGAGCATACGCCTCTTTTGTTTCACTAGGACGTATTTCGAATTGATGTTGAGCATGTGACTTATAATGGTCCACGAGTTCCCACACATGTTAGTGTGGATCCATGCAAACACCTCGAGGTTTGCTCAAATAAAATTAGTCAATTCCCCCATTCAGAGGGGTCTAACGTGGGATCTGATTTTCATGACCTTTAAGGGGTCGTCTTTATCAATTGGAATAGCCGCCCTAGTCTCATTGGATGCTGCACTTTGGTATCCTAGCTTCTCGTCTTTTCCAAGGATCAATGTCTTTGAAATGATGGCTATGTTGTTCGGGACAGGATCTGTTCCGTGATTGCTATTCATCACCACTTTTATTCCAAGGGGAGATTTCCACAACCTTCCCTATTTCTTTGTTGTGGGCATTCTTCCATTCGGCCATATAACATGTCCTTCCAGCCACTTGGCCTCCTCGTACAACCCTGACTTCGCTCTTTGTCGGGAATTTCAAGAGCAAGCACCAAGAAGCAGTGCAAGCTCTAAAGTCAATAAGGCGAAGTCGACCCAAAAAGGCATTATAAAGGGAATATATATCTAACACAATGAACGTGAGGATCTTCACTCTCCTACGTCCCCCTTTCCAAGCTCTACCAGTAATTCAACCATAACCACCGGCTCATTTGTTGATGCACTGAACCCATGTATCCCAACATTACACGGCTTCAAGTCTTTAGCCTCCAGCATCATCTGATATAGGCTTTCTTAAATACAATATTCACGGAACTCTCGCAGTCCACAAAGATTTTCCATACCAAGAAGGGCCAATTAAGGCCGATATTACAAAAGGATCAATACTTGGGGCCTCTTCCACAACTGCATCTCTGTTTCAATAGACGACATCATTTGTTATCGTCCTTCGCTGTTTCACTAGGACAGACTCTGCTGCAGCATTCCACTCATCTTCCTCAACATGCTTCACTACATTTACATACTTCCATTGTCCTTGAACTAAAACTAATTGGGTGTGATACATCGACTACGGTATTGATAACAATTCCTTTTTGCTTTTATTGGGCGGCGGCTCTAGAAGCAACCTGACCTTGTATTTTGGGGTTCAACGTCCCCTACCCATATCCCTCGGGGCAACTCTGTACTCATCCAATTTTCCATTATAAATAAGCTTTTCAATAATGTCCCGAAGATGGCGGTATTCATTTGTCATATGATCGTATCTCGTAGAATAGGCAAAAATTTCCAATCTATTTCCCCTTTGTTGTCGTTTCTCTTAGTGCAGGCTTTCGGTACTACACCATATTGCAGGTGTACTTCAACGGTGTATAATTGTCATAAGTTGAAAGCCTGGCCGCTTCCTAGCATTCCTTTTCTGGTCGCGGCCACATCCACTGTCTCCCTTGTGCTAATTGTCAATTCTCTTATTCTAAATTTGGACATTCACTTGAACATTTCTAGAATTGTCACTAGACTGCTTTACTACAACAATACTGTAACGTCCCGTATTTTTACGGTATAATAATTAATTTATTTAATTATTTAAATAGTGATTTAGAGATTTAGATGGTTGTTTAATTAAATAATATTAAATATTTAATTAATATAAATAATAGAATAATATATTTAATTTTCGAAATTATCGGAAATAGTAGAATTCGCAATGTTTTGTGAATTATATGATTTAAATAATTTAATTCAGTTTAGAATAGAATTATAATAACAAATTTATTATCTAAACGAATTAGAACGTATAAATTATATTATAATTATAATCGAGCTCGAAATGGCGCGATAGTTCGTAATTTGGCGATTCGAACTTTAAACGAATATACAGAATCCATTTAAAGTCGGATTTCTTTGAAACAAGAAATGTTCGGAGCTGGTGAAGTATATTTTTCTAATGGAAGAGAAAAATTGGGATTTCATCGGGTAGATTTTGATTTATGATCAAATCAAATTTTAAAATAGTCGCTATGGAACGTTTATAAGCCATAACGATATATTTAATTATAATTAAATATTGGCTTCGAATTTGGATAAATCCTTTAGTTATAATTTAATTTGTAGAATTTTTATGTAATTTTTATTTTGGAAAATAAACACTTTTTATTTTGAAGTATTTTACACCCTAAATTAGCATTTTGGGGCTTCACAGAATAAACCGACTTGCCTATATTATTATATTCTTGGAGTCGTGACACAATGCTTGTCACAACGGTATTTTTATTTTTGTTTATAGTGGTTCGTATAACGAATAGAATGTTGTGTAACGGTGACCGTAAATACTTCACTTTGAACATATATATGCATAATAAAATTCATCCTAATATGTTAATAAGTCTACTTCGAAAATAGAAGAAAAAGTAAACTATTTTACTTCACTTCAAATAGTAGACAGAATGTCATACATGTCTCCTTTTTAAAACTCCACTTCAATTTTCTATTGCACCACGTCTTTGATTCCAACAGTTAAGTATACTGGTATGTATTTCAGGCGTGATGGCTTTATTCTAGCCATATTATATTATTTACTTTTTCTTTCGCAGCTTTACGGTACTTCAACATAAAATAAAAAGGAACCTTACCGTCTAAGTAACTTAACTTTGCCACATACAGTACTTGTACTAATTCACGCAAACTAAAATTCTGCAAGCCTATATTCTAGCGATATGGACCTCCTACTCGTTATTCCTTAGTTACTAAGGAATTGAAAAATCTATATATACACATGCTGGAAACATTATTTGGTTTTCTTCATTTTGTTTTTATTTCTATCCTTCTTTCCTTTTCTTTCCATGGTAAAATAAATATCAAAACAAAATTTATACTCCTTAGAAAGCAGCCAAAAAGACAGAAGGCGATGATAAGGGAGTAGCAAATAAAGTAAAGAGAGGTGGATAATATCTGGACGTGGGTAAAGTGATAAAATGCAAAGTGGGTAGGCTTTTTCTTTTATCGAGGGATGGGGACGTGAGGCCACCACAAGCATCTAGTCACACAAAATACTTCAAGAATTAAAATAGAAATGTATGCTACTTTTTATATGGCTTGGACTGGAGAACGCTAGTTCTGGGCATGTGCGGTTCTTGCGTAAAGGGTGAAGTGAAGGGAGTTTTACTATGTTGCGTGCACTGTAGAGGATGGGAACGATGGGTGTAAGAACTGTGAAAGATGGTCATGGTCATCACGTTTTAAGGATATGGGTTGACTTGGTTTAAGAAATTATGAATAGGAAAAGTTGGTCTGTTCTTAGGGACGTGAAGGTTAGATGGATTTGATGTTAGAGATTTAATCTTTGATTGTTATTATTTTTGTGGTGAAGCAGTGGAAGGAGGAAATGTTGAAAATGGCTTGAGCGAGTGTGCGGTTTTCTGGTATTGGAGAAGGAGTAGTTAAGGATGGTGAAAAACGTGATTTAAGGATTTTTGTTGTTAAGATAATGGAGATTTGTGTTGTGGTAATGAGATGAACGACCGGGGATGGAAGGCGCTGAAAGGAATGAAGACGTGGTTCGAATTCGTGTACAGAGAAGCATGAAGATAATGAGGAAACGGTCATCAACTTTAAACGTGATCAAGGAGGGTTAAAATGGTAAATAATAATGATAATATAATTAGTTTAATTATATGTTTATAATAAATCATTTAAACGTTGTAACGATGATAACTTTGTCATACGTTATTGAAATTCAACAAAACAGTTGCCGTTGGGATCGTATGGACGAGGGCTACACGATGGAACTGGTTCGGAGTGAATTGGAGCTCGTTACAATTTATAGCGAAATAAATTGTTTGGTCTGAATCAATAACGGTCATCGTTATTTAACGATAAACCACCAATGTGAGTAAAACTCACTAACTCTGCCAGTTTATATTTATATAACGTATTTTTAGAATTGATAAATGTTGGTTGATTGCTGTATGTTGACTGTTTGGATGAACTACTAATTAATTGGTTGAGAATATACATAACGATATATATATAAATCGTTAATCGAATATTGATTCTGTTTACCAGAATATTTCATATTTGTGTTATTTATGTTGATTAACATCTGTGGATGCAGGGAAACAGGTTGGAGGGATCCAACAAAATTCCTCAATATTTATAATACTGTTTGTTTTCATATATTGTGATATATGATGTGATATATGATGTGATATATAATCTGTGATTGATTATGATGAAATTAGTCCTGTTATTTGGTATTTTTAAATACCACAAGAAATACTGGAATGCAAAAGGGGAATTTTCAAAGTGTATATTGAAAATAATATATTTATAAAATTAAAGGATTTTATAAAAGAATATATTAATAAATATTTATAAAATCAAAGGATTTTATAAAAGAAAATATTTATAAAATCAAAGAATTATAAAAGGAATTTATTTAGAAAATAAATAGAATTATAAAAGGAATATTTATTTGGAAAATAAATAGAATTATAAAAGGAATATTTATTTGGAAAATATATAGGATATTACAAAAGGAAATATTTGGGAAATAAATAGAATTATAAAAGGAAATTGGCAAGATATAAAAGAACTATGAAATGGATTTAAAGTGGATATTAAATAGAATCTGTTTTAACAGATAAATTGAGAAGGTTAATTTATAAATAATGTTTTTATAAATTAAATAAAATATTTATCATTTGATAAATGGAATATATAAGTCTGAACTTATATAGAGAAGTAGAAATCGGTTTTGACACCGATATTTTAAATCGAATGTGAACTCGGCATTTATAAAGGGAATTATAAATGAGATTTAAGTGTTAGAAATAAAAAGGAGATTTTGTATGAATAATTCTATAAATAGAAGTATAAATAGAATTTGGAAATGGGATATTATTTTAAAATACGAAATCAAACTTAATGGATTATATAAAAGAAATATTTTTCACATTCGATGTGAATAATGGATTAAAATGAATATTTTATAAATTAAAACATTTATAAGGAAAATTGGATTTTGAAAAAGGAATTCAAATGGGAATTTAAATAATATAGGAAATAGGGTTAAAATAATATTAGTTATTCGAAGAGAGTTAATTGAATATTAGTTATTCGAAGGGAGTTAAATCGAATATTAATTATTCGAAGAGAGTTAATCGAATATTAGTTAATCGAATATTAGTTATTCGAATAGAGTTAAATCGAATATAAGTTATTCGAAGAGAGTTAATCGAATATTAGTTATTCGAATAGAGTTAATCGAATATTAGTTAGTCGAATAGAGTTAAATCGAATATTAGTTATTCGAATAGAGTTAAATCGAATATAAGTTATTCGAAGAGAGTTAGTCGAATATTAGTTATTCGAATAGAGTTAATCGAATATAAGTTATTCGTAGAGAGTTAGTCGAATATTAGTTATTCGAATAGAGTTAATCGCATATAAGTTATTCGAAGAGAGATTATCGAATATAGTTTATTCGAAAGAGAGATAATCGAATATAGTTTATTCGAAAGAGAGTTATCGAATATAGTTCATTCCAAAGAGAACTATTGAATAGAGATTATTTGAGAGAGAATTATATAGCGGGATTCGACTATATCGAATGTTGGAAAGTACTATTTACTTTCCGGTTTTTAAATCAAGATTTATTTATTTAATAAATGGCTTATTTATTTATTTAAATTAAGATATAAAAGTTATATTTAAGTATTATGTTTCGGAAGCATGGGATTATAATGCTATTCTTATAATCAAATGATTTCTGTAAAATAAGTGGAGTCGTAAATAGAATCCGAGAGTTACGTAAGGAAGTTGTTGAAGATTTAAAGGGTGAACTTTGTCTATTTTGAGATTAGAAATGTTGTTCAGTTAAGATTTGAGAGGTAGTTATACCCTAACTTAATTGACTTCATTTTTAACTAAGGAATGGTTAAGGTTCGATAGGGAAGGTTAGTTAATTGAATTTAGTTAATAAGTGTTAATGGTTCGAGTTGGCATAGCGATGTTTTATTTGAACATCTGTTTAAATCCAATGAAGGAGTTTTGGAAATGTTTTCCAAATAAGAATCAGAAATGTTTTCTAATATATAGAAATAAGTAATGAGAGTAAATATGGAAATGTTCTCCAATGTTAAAAACGTATATTTTCTAAAACTAGAAACTATGAATTTATGTATATATGAAAATGGGAAATGAGGAAATGATTAAATTAATTTAAAAGGGATTAGTGTTGATTGATGATTTGCTCGGAAAGATTTCCATTTGGAAATACGACCGTTGTTTGTACACATATTTTCCTTTGATAGTTAAAGAACCGACTATCAAAGTTTTTGACCATTTCTGTTGTCAATACGGAGAGACCGATATCAGATTTATTATCTGAAAACCACTCCATATGGGCATTAGCGTTGCGAATCAAATATGATGATGATAATTGAAGACGGAGTTTATGCAAGGGCTGTTTTGGCAAACCCTAGGTAGAAATTGCCTAAGATGGGTTTACAGAATAGTGCCTTCGGCTTGTCCAGTCCCAGGACAACTTGTATGGAAAAATGTCTGACAGAGTATATTTAATAAATCGCGTAAGTTGATCTATTCAAACGTTTTTACGTTGGTGGCGGAGGAATTCGTTTCTCTTAGCTGTATAACCATGGTATTTTTGGAGAAATCAATTTGTGATTTGGTAGGTATGACGATGTGGCATTCAAAGTGAATAAAGATGTGATCTGTCAGAGATAAGCGTGGCCTCAAGCCTCACATCCAGGAAATGGTATAAAATCGGGTAGGTCGCATGGCTAAGTGGTTAGCTGCCAAGTAGGGTGTATTGTGTAACACCCCACACCCGCTAAGGTCACTCACTAAGGGAATGCCTTAACTTCGGTGGAGTATTTTAAGTGAATATAGAACAGAAAAATTACAACAAGACAGATATAAGTAATACTTGAAATTTAAAACATCATTTCATTGCAGCAGAAGGTAAACATGTTTGGTTACATACCAAAAACCAACAAGAGTCAAGTACAAAATATCCATCTCGATAAAAACATAAGCACATAATCCCACTACATACTAATAGCCATAACAGAAAAGATAAGCTGAGCTTTACATCAACGGTCCAAGCTCCAAAAGATAGATAAAGCAATCTGATCAAAGCCCACTAGTGCTAGGCCCACTCTGAGAACCTGAGGGTTGGGAAAAAGATAAAAAAACAACGGGGTCAGACATAAGTCTGAGCGAGTCCTATAACTTTAACAATACAATCATTAAAGTAATTAGGGTATGATATAAACTTGGTACGGTAACGACTGGGGATAAATGACTACACTAAGCAGCCAACTAGGCATAAGAAGAACGAACATAAGGGTAAAGACGTATCTACCCACCCAAGGATAATTACTACACTGCACCACACCAATCATTCCTAACTTAAAGGTTGATCCCACCCAAGGACTTAGAAAATATAACTAGTAGTTTCGTGTACCCCTAGCTGACCACATAGGTGCCGTCTGCCCCTATCTCCACTAGGTGTACCCACTACTCCCCAAGCGATCGGCTCCCTAACGTAGATACCCGTGCTGGCCCCACAGTGGGGTGTATCACTCCCCAAAGTGGCAACCCGATACAACCAACGGTGCACGGCTTATACCTACACGATGCAACAACGTCTTACCTATCAGCCCGGGTCCACACACGCATATGAAACCCGTTGGACTTGCGTTGCCACCGCTAACCCGTTTTGGCCTCTTATAGTCAAGCCCAGTACGCGTGTCCCGTCCTCGACATGGGTCGAGCCCACAAAGATACATATGGGTTACTGGTTGAAATGGGCCCCCACAAGCTACCCACCAAAGCTTGCTCCCTCTAGTGTATCCCACTTAACCCTTTAATCATGTTTAATTACATGTTTCCACTTTGGTTAAGTATTCTAATCGTATTTTCTATTGCCACCCAAGGCAACCACTAGATTTCCACATGCCACCCAAGGCACCCACTTAACCCCTCATGCCCCACTACATGCTTATCTGGTTAAGTGTTTCTTAATTGATTAAGACCGTAACCTTTGTAAAGACCTCTCACATTAGACTGTCTTTTATGGCAGCTGGATTTGCCGGTCGGGTCCGGGCAGCCTTACGCCATAACAGAGTCTAACCTCGTGTCTTTACACTTGTCACGTATTTAGTTTATGCCTAAGACCTCTCACATTGGGCCAATCATTTGTAGCCGCTGGATTTGCCGGTCGGGTCCGGGCAGTCTTATGCTACAAAAGGGTCCAACCTCGTGTCTTAGTCGATTAATTACACCTACTTAATCACCCCCATATTTTGAATTAATTTTCCCTAATTAATTCCAATTTAATGATGTACATAATTGACTCAATTATGTCCATCCACTTATGGTATGCAACATCATACCAATTTCACCACAATTTTGTTAACATGAATATTAACCCCATCGTTCCCCACGTAATACGCTAACATGACATACTTAAAAGGGAAGATTCATCACAAATACAATGGGTTCAACTTAGCATAACATTAGCATCAACATGGGTTTTAAAGGTGTCAACTTGCATATATGACCATAGCATCAAACCCAACTAGCATAAATAATCAACCCAAACTTGCGTGAATCGCATATGTCATAAAGAGGGTAACTTGTATAGATGTTCATGTCATAGACCTATCATAAAGGGATAAACTTGCATACATGTCGTAGGTCTAAAAAGGGATGAACTTGCATATGTTACTCATATCATAAAAAGGGGTAAACATGCATATATATGCATGACATACAAAGGGGTAAACTTGCATATGTATGCATATCATACAAAGGTGTAAACTTGCACATGTTACTTGCATATAATCAAACACCAAACTTGCATAACATGTCATATATGAACTTGCATATAATCAAACACCAAACTTGCATAACATGTCATATATGAACTTGCATATAATCAAACACCGAACTTGTATAACATGGTGTCATAATGGATCAATGTTTATCATAGTGATTTGCATAACTAGCATCATGAACATATAGCATAAAACTTGCATAACTAGCGTCATGGACATATAGCATAAAACTTGCATAACTAACATTATGAGCACATAACATATGATAACATAACTTGCATTGATCCACATTCATAACCATAACCTCATTACATCCTATCATAATTAGTTTAGCAATTGCTTGCTAAAGGCATTGAAACTCACAACTTGTTGATTAGCACTCCTATGAAGAAGATTTAGTTGCTAGAGTTGATTAGAAGTTGATTTGAGAAGCTATCTTCCTTTCTAATTTGTGGAGGCTCCTTCTAAGTTGCATTTTGACGGCATGATGACGCTGTATCTATTTTTAGTATGGATTAGGGTAGTCTTAGGGTGTATTTATAGATTTAGGATGTAGTTTAGGCCCTTAGATTAACCCTAGTTTAGATCTAAACCATCAAAAATCGTCACAGGTCAGTAGAACAGACCAGAGAACCAAAACAGGTGCATCAGGCCAGCCAGGGTCTAACCAGAAAGCTATGCAGGTTTCTGGCTCGACACGGACGCACTTCCCAAGTGCGCCAGTGTATTTTTGTGCTGGCGCACTTCACAAGTGCGCCAGTGCATTCTGGCTTGTTTTCGGTTTTTCTGCCTAACTTCGTTCGTCCATATCTTCTTCATACAGACTCCGATTTTCGAAAACTTAGACTCTGTTTCGCGTATTTTTCCGAGACGAACGCAATTGCGCAACCCGTTTCCCCTAATTCCCACATCTGGGATTAGTTATTCTTTAATTTGTGAATGTTAATATTAACTGAAATTCGGGGTGTTACATTCTCCTCTACTTAAAGGATTTCGTCCCCGAAATCTAAGTCCAGAAGAACGTATCCTACCATCCAAACAACCATCTACTAAACCATCAAACACTGGCATCCATTGTCCTTAAAGTTTCTAATGCTGTATGAACATATGTAAAAAGTGTGTGTATATGTTCCCTGTCTAATGCAAAATCAGGCGGTCTACTGATTCAGTTGACCTCCTTAATGCAAACCATGATAGTGCCATGCATCCAATATGTATGCGAAAGAACCCTATCGACACATACTATTTCTACATGTGTGCACAACCATACACCAAAATGCATCATCCGTATGATAACACAACCATTATACATCCATTAATATAGCTACCTACACACAATTATATGCAATATGCAATATGAAGTGACTAAGCCGATCTAGTGTCTAAAGTGTGTGTATATGCATCCACGAGCAACCACTAGTAAACACTTGCATCCACAAGCATCCATCTATCATAACATGTCTCAAACACATGTTTCAACCATAGGTTCGCCCTATCTAAAGGTCAAAGGTACTAATGAGAGGACATACTAAAGATAAGATAAGAACTAGACAAACGATAAAGGAGAAATTAAAAGACATACCCTCAAAAAGGAATGGGTACAGTGAACGCATCTTCGCTTCTGTCTCCCAAGTAGCGTTGCTCTCATCATCTCCCCATTGCATTTTGACTAGTTGAACCTCTCTGTTTCTCAACTTCCTAATCTCTGACCCAAGGATGCGAGTAGGAGCTCGTCGAATCGTCGCATCACGCTCTACCTCCACTTCTCTAAGCAAGCTCGGCTCTACCACCTCTGCGGTCTCATGTAGGCACTTCCTCAAATGTGACACATGGAATACGTCATGTACACCACTAAGTCTCTCGGGCAACTCTACTCTATATGCCATCTATCCAATCTTTTCCTTAATAGGAAACGGCCCTACAAACCTTGGTGCTAACTTCCCAACGGACCCGAAGCGAACAACATTCCGTAATGGAGATACTTTGACAAAGACCATGTCCCCAACATCAAACTCAAGATCTGTCCTCCTCTTATCCGCGTAGGATTTCTGTCTGTCTTGCGCCGCTTTCATCCTTCTTCGAATCAAATCAATCTTTTCCGAAGTCTCTCTAACCATATCAGGCCCAAGCAAGATCTTATCCGTAGTTTCCCACCAACATGTAGGTGACCGACAAGGCCTTCCATAAAGAGCTTCGAATGGAGCCATACCAATACTAGACTGAAAGCTGTTATTATACGCGAACTCTACCAATGGAAGATGCTCTTCCCATGTACCTCCAAAATCTAAGATATATAGCCTCAAAAGGTCTTCTAGAATACGGTTCACCCTCTCGGTCTGGCCCTCCGTCTGAGGATGATATGCGGTGCTCAAACACAACTGAGTCCCTACCGCCTCTTGCAAACTCCTTCAAAACTCGCTAGTGAAGATGGGATCTCGATCACTCACTATGCTAGAAGGTACACCATATAACCGAACTATCTCTCGAATGTAGACTGAAGCTAGCCATGGAGCAGTCCTCTTACTCTTCACGGGTATAAAATGGGCGCTCTTAGTAAGTCTGTCTACCACAACCCAAATTCCCGTATTACCCTTCCTCGATCTCGGTAACCCATCGATAAAATCCATTGAGACGCTATCCCACTTCCATTGCGGAACTTCCAATGGATGAAGCAACCCACCAGGTTTCTTTTGCTCTGCTTTCACTTGTTGGCACACCAAGCATCTAGCGACATACTCGGCCACATCTTTCTTCATACCGGCCCAAAAGAAAACTCGCTTCATGTCTTGGTACATCTTGTCCCCACCGGGATGAATGGTCATCTTCGAACGATGTGCATCATCAAGAACAACCTTCTTCAAACCCTCGTCTTGCGGTACACAAAGTCTACCGTCTCTACGCAACCACCCCTTACCATCTAGGGTGTACCTACTCAAATGGTTGGACGACTCCCCCCTTATGAGCTTCTCCACTAACTCAACCAACTGTGGGTCGTCCCGCTGTGCCTCACCAATCCATCCCAAAAGAGTAGGTCTGACCTCTAAGGATGCTAGCAAACCGGGTATAAAGTCAACGGAAGGTCTGAAGTCAAACATCGAAATAAATTCCAAGCTTCGTCGTTCAACGAACAATGGATTCAAAGACAACCTTTTTCTGCTTAAGGCGTCTGCCACCACATTACCCTTGCCAGGGGTATATGCTATCTCAAAATCATAGGATGCTAAGAACTCCATCCACCTTTGTTGCCTTAAGTTCAAATCCTTTTGAGAAAACAAGTACTTCAATGATTTGCGGTCAGTGAACAATTCGAACCTCTCGCCAAGATGATAATGGCGCCAAGACTTAAGCGCAAAATCAATAGCGGCCAACTCTAGATCATGTGTAGGGTAATTTTTCTCATGCGCTCTCAACTGCCTTCCCCCATAGGCTATTACCCTTCCCTCTTGCATTAAGACTGCGCCTAGTCCTGTCAGGCAAGCATCAGTATAAACAACAAATGGCTTACTCCCATCTGGCAACACTAAGACTGGAGCTGTGGTTAAAGCTCTCTTTAACCGTTGGAACGCATCATCACAATCTACGTCCCATGTGAAGACTAGATTCTTCTTTGTCAAGCGAGTTAATGGGGCTGATATCTTCGCGAAGTCCTTGATAAACTTCCTATAGTAGCCAGCCAACCCCAAGAAACTCCTCACCTCGGTAGCATTCTTCGGAACCTTCCAATCTTGGATGGACACTACCTTCGCGGGATCCACAGCTATCTCTTCTTTGGAGACCACGTGCCCTAAGAACCGCACCTCCTTCCTCCAAAAGTGACATTTAGAGAATTTAGCCTTAAGGCTATGCGCTCGAAGAGTCTCCAACACTTCCCTAAGATGTAGGGCATGCTCTTCTTCACTCTTAGAAAAGACCAAGATGTCATCCACAAAGACCACCACGAACTTATTAAGGTACTCCCTGAACACCCTACTCATCAAATCAACAAAGTATGCAGGGGCTTTCGTCAAACCAAAGGGCATCACCAGCCACTCATAGAAACCATCCGGAGTCCTAAAGGCAGTCTTCTCTATACTATCCTAAGCCACTCTCAACTGATGAAACCCCATGGCTAAGTCCAACTGCGAAAACACTGAGGCGCCAACCAACTGATCAAAGAGATCATCAATCCTCGGCAATGGGTGTCTATTCTTCTTTGTAAGTTTGTTGAGTTCTCTATAGTCTACACAAAGTCTGAGGGACCCATCCGCCTTCGTGGCAAAATCTACTGGAGCACCCCACTCCGATATACTTCGTCTTATGAACTCCTTCTCAAGCAACTCCCCTACTTGCTTATGGAGTTCCCTCCTCTCACGAGGAGCCATGTGGCGCACTGGAAAAGACACTGGCTTAGCATTGTCCACCAGATATATTTGGAAGTCTATCTCCCGCTTCGGAGGTAAGCCCTTCACCTCCTCAAACACATCCGAGTATTCCCAGACCACTCTAACAGATCGCAAACTCTCGACCGAAGCGTCAAGCGATTCAAGATAACTTAGCATAACAGAATTCATGGGATTACAAGAGATCTCGAGAGTGTTCCCCAAGCGGGTCATGAGCCTAACAACTCTCCTTTCACAATCAAGAACGGCACCATTACTGGATAACCAGTCCATGCCCAAAATCAACCCATAGCCCGTGAAGCCCAAAACAAAAGCATCACATCTAAACTCAACGCTAAGTATGGAAATCTTCAAACCCAAACATATCATGGACAAATAAGTGGAGCCCCCAATTGGGTTTAAAACAACCAAGGGATCATCTACTAGACTGGTGTCTAAGTGCAGTGACTCAACTAATAATGATGAGATAAACGAATGCGATGCGCCAGAGTTGAATAAAGTACGGACAGGATGATCAAACAGAAAAACCAGACTTTCAACGGAAATAATTCTACCTCTTTCCTGAATCGGTGGAACCGCGAGAGCCTGAACTTTCCCCCTTGCCTGACCTGGTGCCATAAGAGCTTGCACCTGTCCTCCTGAGGTAGATCCCGTCCTCTGCCCCTTCTTAGGGCAGTCCTTCACTAGATGCCCTGCTTCGCCACAGTGGAAGCAGCCAGTCTTCTTCTTCTTCCGACGATCTTTGCTTAGGTGGCCTGGTTTCCTACAGTTGAAGCACTTCTTCTTTCCCTTGCCACCGTTGCCTTTCCCACCCTTGTTTTGCTGTTGCTGTTGAGGTCTCTTCTGATCTCCTTTCTTCTCGGGTGCCTTATTAGCATTGGGACCCTTCTCTTCCTCATGCATGAGTGCCACATCTACTAGCTTCTCAAAGGTGGCCCCCATAGGGATGTGAGTCATAGCCAATCCATGCATCAGTTCATTCAAGCCTTTAACGAACCTCAGAGCCTTCTTCTCCGGCGTATTCACCATGTCCATGCCAAACCTTGCTAGCTGATTAAACTTGTTGACATATTCCTTCACTGATAAGTTTCCTTGCTTTAATGTCAAGAACCTTTCCATATAAAGATTTTCTTCCGCACGTGAGAGAAACTTTGCCTCAAACCTTTGCCTGAAATCCGCCCAAGAGTCAACAGGGCGCTCTCCATTAGTGACCTCCCACCAGAACGAGGCCTCTCCCTTCATTAACCAAGCAGCTAACTTGACTTTCATTCCTTCTTCCATCTCAAAGATATCTATCAACTCTTCCACCTCCTTAAGCCAATCCCTAGCTTCCACAAAAGTTTCTGATCCTTGAAAAGGTTTCCCTCCCATAGCCTTAAATTCCTTGCAAGTCTTAGCAAAAGTATCCGCGCGAGGAGGAGGAGGAAGATCGGGTGCAACTGGTGGTGGAGGAACATTTGCTGGACCCGCAGCGGCGGCCCTAGCCTCCAACAATCTCATATACCATACTGGTATCGTCACACCCTCCGGAAGGTTAAGATCTTCAGCCATGCTGAAACGAAAAAGGAAAGATTCAAAATGGAGAATTCGAAAGATAAAGATATGGCTATTAGGGATTATGTTTTTTTTTCAAAAACTTTTCTCTTAAAAGACATGTTTTTGAAAATACTCCTTCAAAAATGTTTCTAGAAAAATAATTTTTCCAAAAATTTTTATCTGTTCTGGTAACCTTTAGCTCTGATACCACGTGTAACACCCCACACCCGCTAAGGTCACTCACTAAGGGAATGCCTTAACTTCGATGGAGTATTTTAAGTGAATATAGAATAGAAAAATTACAACAAGACAGATATAAGTAATACTTGAAATTTAAAACATCATTTCATTGCAGCAGAAGGTAAACATGTTTGGTTACATACCAAAAACCAACAAGAGTCAAGTACAAAATATCCATCTCGATAAAAACATAAGCACATAATCCCACTACATACTAATAGCCATAATAGAAAAGATAAGCTGAGCTTTACATCAACGGTCCAAGCTCCAAAAGATAGATAAAGCAATCTAATCAAAGCCCACTAGTGCTAGGCCCACTCTGAGAACCTGAGGGTTGGGAAAAAGATAAAAAAACAACGGGGTCAGACATAAGTCTGAGCGAGTCCTATAACTTTAACAATACAATCATTAAAGTAATTAGGGTATGATATAAACTTGGTACGGTAACGACTGGGGATAAATGACTACACTAAGCAGCCAACTAGGCATAGGAAGAACGAAGATAAGGGTAAAGACGTATCTACCCACCCAAGGATAATTACTACACTGCACCACACCAGTCATTCCTAACTTAAAGGTTGATCCCACCCAAGGACTTAGAAAATATAACTAATAGTTTCGTGTACCCCTAGCTGACCACATAGGTGCCGTCTGCCCCTATCTCCACTAGGTGTACCCACTACTCCCCAAGCGATCGGCTCCCTAACGTAGACACCCGTGCTGGCCTCACAGTGGGGTGTATCACTCCCCAAAGTGGCAACCCGGTACAACCAACGGTGCACGGCTTATACCTACATGATGCAACAACGTCTTACCTACCAGCCCGGGTCCACACACGCATATGAAACTCGTTGGACTTGTGTTGCCACCGCTAACCCGTTTTGGCCTCTTATAGTCAAGCCCAGTACGCGTGTCCCATCATCGACATGGGTCGAGCCCACAAAGATACATATGGGTTACTGGTTGAAATGGGCCCCCACAAGCTACCCACCAAAGCTTGCTCCCTCTAGTGTATCCCACTTAACCCTTTAATCATGTTTAATTACATGTTTCCACTTTGGTTAAGTATTCTAATCGTATTTTCTATTGCCACCCAAGGCAACCACTAGATTTCCACATGCCACCCAAGACACCCACTTAAATTCTCATGCCCCACTACATGCTTATCTGGTTAAGTGTTTCTTAATTGATTAAGACCGTAAACTTTGTAAAGACCTCTCACATTAGACTACCTTTTATGGCAGCTGGATTTGCCGGTCGGGTCCGGGCAGCCTTACGCCATAACAGAGTCTAACCTCGTGTCTTTACACTTGTCACGTATTTAGTTTATGCCTAAGACCTCTCACATTGGGCCAATCATTTGTAGCCGCTGGATTTGCCGGTCGGGTCCGGGCAGTCTTATGCTACAAAAGGGTCCAACCTCGTGTCTTAGTCGATTAATTACACCTAATTAATCACCCCCATATTTTGAATTAATTTTCCCTAATTAATTCCAATTTAATGATGTACATAATTGACTCAATTATGTCCATCCACTTATGGTATGCAACATCATACCAATTTCACCACAATTTTGTTAACATGAATATTAACCCAATCGTTCCCCACGTAATACGCTAACATGACATACTTAAAAGGGAAGATTCATCACAAATACAATGGGCTCAACTTAGCATAACATTAGCATCAACATGGGTTTTAAAGGTGTCAACTTGCATATATAACCATAGCATCAAACCCAACTAGCATAAATAATCAACCCAAACTTGCATGAATCACATATGTCATAAAGAGGGTAACTTGCATAGATGTTCATGTCATAGACCTATCATAAAGGGATAAACTTGCATACATGTCATAGGTCTAAAAAGGGATGAACTTGCATATGTTACTCATATCATAAAAAGGGGTAAACATGCACATATATGCATGACATACAAAGGGATAAACTTGCATATGTATGCATATCATACAAAGGTGTAAACTTGCACATGTTACTTGCATATAATCAAACACCAAACTTGCATAACATGTCATATATGAACTTGCATATAATCAAACACCAAACTTGTATAACATGGTGTCATAATGGATCAATGTTTATCATAGTGATTTGCATAACTAGCATCATGAACATATAGCATAAAACTTGCATAACTAGCATCATGGACATGTAGCATAAAACTTGCATAACTAACATCATGAGCACATAGCATATGATAACATAACTTGCATTGATCCACATTCATAACCATAACCTCATTACATCCTATCATAATTAGTTTAGCAATTGCTTGCTAAAGGCATAGAAACTCACAACTTGTTGATTAGCACTCCTGTGAAGAAGATTTAGTTGCTAGAGTTGATTAGAAGTTGATTTGAGAAGCTATCTTCCTTTCTAATTTGTGGAGGCTCCTTCTAAGTTGCATTTTGACGGCATAATGACGTTGTATCTATTTTTAGTATGGATTAGGGTAGTCTTAGGGTGTATTTATAGATTTAGGATGTAGTTTAGGCCCTTAGATTAACCCTAGTTTAGATCTAAACCATCAAAAATCGTCACAGGTCAGCAGAACAGACCAGAGAACCAAAACAGGTACACCAGGCCAGCCAGGGTCAAACCAGAAAGCTGTGCAGGTTTCTGGCTCGACACGGGCGCACTTCCCAAGTGCGCCAGTGTATTTTTGTGCTTGCGCACTTCACAAGTGCGCCAGTGCATTCTGGCTTGTTTTCTGTTTTTCTGCCTAACTTCGTTCGTCCATATCTTCTTCATACAGACTCCGATTTTTGAAAACTCAGACTCTATTTCACGTATTTTTCCGAGACGAACGCAATGGCGCAATCCGTTTCCCCTAATTCCCACATCTGGGATTAGTTAATCTTTAATTTGTGAATGTTAATATTAACTGAAATTCGGGGTGTTACATATTGTCACCTGATCTAGAGTTTCATTTACTTCTTTAATCTATTTCGATGTTGTCCCTTTCGGGAAACGGTTGCTGATCCCAACCGTTGGTGATAATACATTTGGTACACTCAAGCGAAATGAGTGATTGGTCATGTTTAGCCTGGGTTGCAAGTTGTTCTTGTTGAACCCGGTGTATTACTCTCTAGAGATACACTATCGGAAGGTGGTCCCATGCCTTGCCAGTTGGAATCCATTATCCAATAAGCGCCTGCTGTTTTTTGGATTATATATTATATATGTGGAACGTGAGATGAAAGCGTTCCACTAGATTGCAATTATTTGATTTAGACATTATTATAATATCAGAAGAGTATGGATTTTAAAAGAATGTTTTGGGTTATCGTAAGGTAAAAACCATCCGTGTTTATGTGTGGATTGGTCTTGCGATTATTCTGTAACATCCCAGAATTTTGGCAATATAATAATTACTTTATTTAATTATTTTATTATATTGGTTTGGTAATTTTAAATAATTTGAATTAAATAATTTTGATTATTTAATAAATATAAATTATGGATTGATATATTCAATTTCCGAAATAGTCGGAAATGGTTAAATTACAGTATAATGTGAATTGGATAATTTAACAGATTTAATTCAGTTCAAATTGAGTTATAATAACGAATATATTATTTGAACGACAGTTGAACGTATTAATTATAACATAATTAAAATCAAGCCCGTAATGTCGCGTTAGTTCGTAATTTAACGTTTTGAACTTCAACTGATTGTACAAGATTCGTTATAAACCAGATTTCTGCGAAACAAGAAACGTTGGAATCTATTAAATAGTATTTTTCTAATGGAAGTGAAAAATCGAGATTCCGGATTACATATTGTAAGTTATGTCCAATTAAATATTCAGAAAAAGCAGCGGCATAATCGTTTTTTGCCATAACGGTTATTTAAATATATTTAAATATCGATTTCGAATTTAGACAAGATTCTTTTGAGATGCTGTTATAATTTAATTTTTAGAATTTTACTGTAATTTTTTATTTGTAAAATAAGCTACTTTTTATTTGGAGTGTTTTACACCCTATATCAGCATTTTGGGATTTCACACTATAAGTTAACCTACCGATATTATTATATTTTTGGGACCGTGACACATTATTTGTCACAATGGTATTTTTATTTTTGTCTGTAGCAGTCCATATATGGACGAAATTCTCCGTAACCGGGTACACTATACTTACACTATGAAACACATATATTTGAATCTGCATGTTACTTCTGCTACTTGTTTACATTGTTCTCCACCCCTTTAATAATACGGGCTTACTTTGCAACTAAGTTTAACATATAAATATACCTCTACGCATTCAATCATGTTCTCCACCCCTAGGTCCGACAACTAAGTTTTACTTCTGCTACTTGTTTACATTGTTCTCCTTATTAGCCAAATGGTTGTGGAAATTTCGGTCTCCCGAAATTTCTACAATTTGGAAAGATATTATATCTAAATTTTATTATTCAGGTGGAGAACACATTGTCGGACCTAGGGGTAGTTGGTATCATAATTTATCTTATTTTTGGAAGTCAGTTTTAGAGTGTTTTGATTTTTTTAACATAGGTTACAAGGTAATTGTTCATTCTGGTAATACGACTTATTTCTGGCATGATAGGTGGATCTCGCGTTTACCATTAAAAATTGAATTTAGAGATCTTTTTAATATTTGTAGTTTTAAAAACGCATTAATAAAAGATATATTTAGAAGAGATCTAAATCCTCCATGGGTTTTTTCTTTTGAAAATTTACTAGAAGGAGAAATGTTAAGACAATTAGCTCTACTTTATGCTAAGTTATCATTATACCACATCGATGAGAGTATGGATTTAGTTAGTTGGGATATGGGCACAAGTCAAGTTTATTTGGTAAATTCCATGTATAATTTCATTAACTTTTCGAGAATTTCTTGTCAATCTTTTAAATTTATTTGGAAAGCAAATTCTCCTCCAAAAGCTAAATTTTTACTGTGGCTAATCACTCACAAAAAACTTAATACTGTGGAGTTACTTAAGAAGAAGAATATCTTTTTTGATGTTAAGTGTTACTTTTGTAATATTATGAATGAGGATGTGGATCATTTATTTTTCAATTGTAGTATCACTAATTATATACTTAGTGTGGTATTACGATTATTTGTTTTTGATTATCATTCTTCTTTCAATTGTTGTGCTAACTATTGGGATGTGCATAGATTTGCTTTTAGTACTAGTAAAAGATACATTTTAGATTCCTTAGTCACTATTGTTTGTTGGTTCATTTGGTCCGAGAGAAATCAAAGATCATTCCATTCTACTTCTGTTTCTTCAGAAAATTTAATCATTAAAATAGTCTATTTTTGTTTGAATTGGATGTCTAATTCACATTATAAGCTTTTTGGGAAACCGGGATTTGAGCATTTATTGTTTAAGGTTAGACTGAATTTGCATCTATTCATTAGAATTAACAGTTATTTTTGTAACAATTACCGAATTGATTGTTAAATTCTTTGTTTGTTTTTCATTGCGTTTTCTTTTCCTTTTTTACACATATATGCATGGTAAATAAATAAGTTTGAATGTTATATATATATATATGATTATTAAATATATATATATATATATTTAGATTTATCTATTCCCATAGATATATGTGTAACATCTTATTATTAGTATGTTGAGTTTTTTGCAGATTCAGGTGGTTGATATTGAAGAAGTGCTTAGTGGATAGCTGGATGGAGTAGTAGCAGTTTTGTATCTATGAGGGTTGCGGTTCGGATTGTTGATTCACTTTTTCTTTTTGGTTTTATTGTTAGAGAGTTCTTTTGGTGTTGTTCCTCATTATTTTTGTTATTACATAGAGTGTATGGGTTACTGTATAGGAGTAGATATACTTTAATATCGGGTGGTGGCCTTGCCGGAATTTGATATTGGAGTAGATGGGCAGTGGTTTATCCGGAGCTCATCTATCTACGATCTTTACATCCCTAGTACTTTGTGAGGTTTTATTTTTTTATTCTTATGTTATATAGCCAGACTCTGTATCATTACTTTTTTTATATATATATATATATTTGTGTGCTCTCTTCTTTTCAGAAGATCACACATTTTTGTTTCAAAAAAAATCATGGTCACCATCCTACTTTGATGTTCCGTGCCCCTCTACCTCAACTATGCCTGCGTCCCTCTGAAATAGCTGTGCCGTCCACTATGATGCTTCACATCAACCTTTGCCGGCTATGAAGTACTAGCTATATGTAGTAGTAACATGCATGAGAACAGGTCGCCATCCATTTTCAACTAACGCCGAGACAAACCACCACTAATTTGTATATAAACTTTATCTCTCCCCGCAAAACAAGACTACGAGCATATGCTTTAACAATTGAAGAAATCTGGAGCAGTATATTGGAACCCATCTGTTCAAATGAAAGAGCTGCAACCTATATTGTGTAATCAAATCACCCAAATTTTCAACAGGTAACCTACAGACCTAACAGTAGACTTATATTTCCCAAAACTTAGTGCTTAAGTTTTCCCACGTCCTTGTATTTTCACATCGTTAGCTCTATTTCACATGCCTAGTAGAGAAAAATGAAGGCCTAACCTATACAATAGGAAAGCGACATGGTTCTTATCCATTCCCCTCTTCGCTTACAAATAGAAGCTTGTATTTTTCATTTTCTGATGTTCTTTCCGCCAAAGAAAACCCTCCTCCCAGATTTAAACAACCTCCATTCTTCGAAACATATAAATATATAAGCAATGGGGTATATTGTATAAATGAATGTGATGGATTTAACGTAACTGGGTAGTTTGTTTTAAATAATGCGAAGGAATGAAAGCAAGGGCAGCATTGAAGTCATGGAGGAGAGTGATGCATTCAATAACATGGAAGGACGGTTCCGAAGTACAAGGAGATGTTGAACGTGAGGAGTGGATAGGTTTGTATCGTAAATTTAACATGAATTTTACGCAACGCGTGCATGTTTTCTAAACTCAACATTAAGCAGTAGCTCGGCATTTCGGTTTTAAGGTGGTGGGATAGATAGTGGCTTTGGTGAATTCCGGTGCATAAAAGTGTCGAGACTAGTACATGACTCATGCGTGGATGCTGATGACGTGAGGAGAAATGGGGTGAGGCGTTGGTGAGAGTAGTGTGCTTCCTGTTGTGAGGTACTTGTTCAGTCAACCGTACACGCAAGCTATTTACATGTAAAGGGGAACGCCAGTTTTTATATTTGAGTAGAGGGTGCATGTGTACTGAGTTAAGTATTAGAAACCGCGACGTAAGGTGTGCATTCGAGGTGGTGTTTTAAGTCATGAGTTTGTGTGGAAAGTTGGTCTTTGTGTTATACTGGAGAAATGGAAGTGAGGAGGAGCTTTAAAATGGCACTGTGCAAAATGGCGTAGGGGAGCGGAATGATTTATTTGAGCAAGGCTGCAAGAGGGCTCTGTTAAATGGTGGCAGTGTGGTTGCTAATCACAGTGATGAGCTGATGGGTGCTTTACTGTAGAAGGCTTGGGTATTTAGGGACATGTTGCGTGCATGAACATAAGTAAGGGTGAGACGCGAGTTTTCTATGATAGGGTTGGTTGCTGTAACCGAATGAAGGAAGCGGTGATGATGTCGACAATGGTCTGGTACAGAGGATAGCAGGTTCACTGTGCTGAGAAAGAGAAATTATAAACGAAATTAAGACTACGCAAATGGAATCAGATTGGAGCATTTTGGAGCACGTTACCATTTTAGACAAATAGGAAACACCAGATCGGATCAAGTGACGCAAATCATTTTCTAATGGTTAACGCGCAAGGTGAGTGAACTCACTAACTTTGTTCAGTTTAAAATATTTTAATTATATTTTAATAGTTTAAATAATGGTTGAATGTTGTGTGCGATGGTTGTCTGGATGATTTACTTGATTGAAATAATATACACCGTTATATATATACACCGCCGATTGAATACTGATGCTGTTTACCATTAGATCTCATACCGATGCGAAATTGGTGTTATTTGTTTCAACTAACGTCTGTGGATGCAGGGAACAGGTTGGAGGAATCCAACTGGATTCCTCAAAAATTATATTGTTGTTTTTCATATATTACATTATATGATGTGATAAATAATCAGTTATTGATTATTGTTTGTTTGGAATATGGATTTACACTAGCACGAAATAACTGTTATTTAAAATACCGTAGAAATATATGAGAATGATTCAAATTTAAAAAGGAAAATTCTATTATTGAATAATAGAAATTAATCTGGATTAGGCTAAGAAGACCATAACTTGTTTTAAGATTATAAAACAAGTAATTTGATTTATAAGCGATATTTATATGGGAATGAAATAATTATTATTGGATAAACAGTTAATACTTGATTTAAAAACAAAGAAATTATAATAGAATATGTGATCAAGATCAAGTTATAAACTTGAGATTTATTGAACAAGAATATGACTTATAAACAGAGTTTTATGAAGTGGAATAGGGATATTAAATTATAAAATAACTCGTTAAAAAAGATTTGGACCTGTTAGGGTTTTATTACTTAAACAAAGATTTATTTGATAAAGAGTGTTCTGATTTCTATAATGGGATAATATTCACGTTTAAAGTAAATAATGTTGTAAAAGCTAACGTTGTGTAGATCAAAATGGTTATAATGTAAATTGGAAATATTTTCCCATGTAATTAAGATAGATATAGAAAATAAGAAACGTGGAAAAGAGGGAAATGTTTTCGAACGTTAATAGCATATATTTTCTGAAATAGGGGAAAACAAGAGTATAATATTTAGTAATGTTTTTCAAAAGGGTGTGAAGGGCTAAACGGGTTTTGGGAAATATCTAGGAAGATATGGGAGACTGGGAAATTAATGTTAAATAAAAAGGGCCAGTGATTGTGTGATGGTTAGTTGTACATTTGAATGGATGTTTGTTTTTACTTCGATAGTTAAATAACCGACTATCGAAGTGTTTTGACCATCGTTGTCAATACGGAGAGACCGGTTTGATGTATTATCTGAAAACCACTCTGTATAGGCCTAAGCGTTGTGAATTAGATTACGCTGAAGATAATTAAAAAAGGAGTGAAATGCAAGGGTCGTTCTATTCCAGAATGGTGTTTTCTGTTTGTCCAATCCCAGGATAACTTGTATGGATGAGTGTCTGACAGAGTATACCTAACAAATCACGTATGATTGATCTCTTAAAGGTATTACATCTGATGGCGGAGGAATTCGTTCCTCTTAGCTTTTTATACCCGTGATATTTTTGGAAATCGATTAGTGAATTGACGGGTTTGACGATGTGGCATTCAAAGTGAATGGTGATCAGATGTTCTGAAGATAGACGTAGCCTCTAGCCTCACAGCGGGAAATGACAGAAATCGGGCGGGCAGCATGGCTAGTTGGGTCATACCCAAGCAGGTTGTATTGTCACCGATTTAGAGAAAATTCAAATTTGTTCTTCTTTATGATTTTGTATCTTTGGATTACGGTTGGATGGCCAACAACCGTGGGTGACAATATATTCGCTACACTCAAGCTAAATGAGTGGGCGGTCATGTGTGGCCGGGTTGCAAGACGTTCTTGTTGAACCCTAGTGTATACCGTCTAGAGTACACTATTCGGAAGGTGATCCCATACCTTGTCTGTTGGAATCCAATCCCCAATAAGCGCGCTGCGGTTTTTTGATTTTATACTATATATGTAGAGCGTGAGATGCAAGCGTTCTACTATTTGGTTATTTATTTGATTAGACATTAGTATAATATCACTGGATTTTGATATCAGAATATTTTGGGTTATAGTAAGGTAAAAACCGTCCATGTTTATGTGTGGGCTGGTCTTACTATTATCCTTTTGTTTCAAAAAGGATTTGCAAAGCTAAACAATATGATTAGAGTTTACTCAAACTAGTCCCATGACTGACCCATAGTTTATTTGTTTGTGTTTTCCCTAAAATCTTGGGTGCCCAAATTTGTACGGGCAGTCAAGTGTTTCAGGATTTTACAGATTCACTTGGAGGAGCTCAAAGCAGGAGGCTTCACCGTTAGTTATTTAGAGAATATTTCCGCTGTGATGTATATGAGTTATACTCTGATATGTTATATATATATATATATGTACAAATTCAGATTTGTATTTCAAGATTTTGTTATATAATATAATTTATTCGTTCCGCTATGAGATTCGTGTTTACTCTGATTCTATTCAGCTGTGTTCTTCTTACTCTTCTATTCTATTAGTTCTATCTTTTCTATCTCATCCTCTAATTTCTTTCTCTTAACATTCTGCTTTTTTGTATAATTTGGGTTGACTGTGGTATAAAATATTAGCTTAAATTGGTACAGAAAATTGGGACGTTACAACATGGTATCCGAGCTGAAGGTTTAGTGATTACCTTGGCTCTGTGGCGTAACTCAATAGAGATGGAGTTAGTAATACTCTAGATTGAGTTTGAGTGTGTGTGTATATATATATGAGCGCGTATTTGTAAGCTGATATAAAAACTGCTTTATATTGTGTTGATTGGTCTGGCGAGTGATTTATGAATTCTGGTCGATGCGGTAATGCAAACTGTATCGATAGGTGTTTCTAAACTCTTGAACAGAGTAATTCGACGTGATATGTTTTGAAAAGAGGGTAGATGAAATAATTTTACCCAAAAATATATTTTGATATGGAAAAAGTATTTACATTGGAGTTATTACAATATATACATATATATATATATTGAATGTGTTAGTTGATATTATAATCGAATAAGATTATAATTGAATTGGTTATAAATAACCAATAAGAATTCACATGAGTATAATATATAAATCAGATGAATTGAATTTGAAGATAAACCAGAATTGGAGTTAAAACTTTAGAATTTTGGGAAATTATTGTAAATGGATTTGAATAAAATATATGGAAATTTTAAAATCCTGGGAGATTTAAAAATGTTTTCCAAGCGTTTATGAAAGATACTTTGAAGTAAATTCAAATTGGAAGTGTTTTAAAATAAGTTTTGAATACAATATTGAACTCACTTCGGTCACTGGAAAATAATTTCGACGATGTGTGCGCCATCATCGGTGTTCATTTTCTAGTTTCTAAGTGACGGATTACTATCAAAAATTTTGTTTTGAGTTGTTTGAGGAAATAAGTGTTTAGAAATTCAAATGTTTTGAATTGTTATTATTATGTATATATGATTGCATACTGATTTGAAATAAGTCCCAGGAATTTAAAATTCCGAAATTTAAATTTAACCTATGAAGTTAAATTGATTAAAATGATAAAAGTGAATGAAAAGTTAGAATTTAACTCAAAAACTAAGTTAATAAATTTGGATTGAATCGAAACCATTTAAGGGGAAATCATATTGGAATAGAATTTAACTTGGTGAGATAATTGAATTTGTGAATTAAGATTTTGGAATGGAACCAAAACTTGGGTATAAAATTGGATTGTTGAGTAAGGATTTTGAGTTCAGATTGAAACTGGAAATTTGATCTAGGAATTGGCTTGGACATTAAGCGAATGATTGGTTAAGGATGAATTGAGTGGAGATCAATATTTGGAATACGTGAGTATATACTGAAGTGGTATCAAGTGGAAGAGAAAGCGTTGGATGCCCAACAAAAAGGTACACGTTTATATATATTGGGTATGAGGTATTTATAAGCTATTTTGGGCAAGCTACTTGGATGTTTGTTTTCTTTTTGATTGGAGAAGCCCAGAGAGGCGAGTTATAGTTGTACAAATTGAGCCATGCAGAGGAGATGCTGGCGAAATTTCCCGGAAATTTAAAGTGTTAGAAAATTTTTAGAATTCGAAATTTTTTGTTAGTAAGAGTTAATATTTTAATTAAAGTTAATTAGTACAGTTAAACTGAAATTGAGAGGTAAAAAAAAAAACTTTAATCTGGTTGTAATAGGTATCGTAGCATTTTCCCACATTTGTAATTTCGGGGACGAAATTCTTTTAAGAGGGAAGGTATGTAACGTCCCAGAATTTTAGCGATATAATAATTAATTTATTTAATTATTTTATTATATTGGTTCGATAATTTTAAATAATTTGAATTAAATAATTTTGATTATTTAATAAATATAAATCGTGGAGTGATATATTTAATTTCCGAAACAGTCGGAAATGGTTAAATTGCAGTATAATGTGAATTGGATAATTTAACAGATTTAATTCAGTTCAAATTGAATTATAATAAGCATATATTATTTGAACGACAGTTGAACGTATTAATTATAACATAATTAAAATCGAGCCCGTAATGTCGCGGCAGTTCGTAATTTAACGTTTTGAACTTCAACTGACTGTACAAGATTCGTTATAAACCAGATTTTTGCGAAACAAGAAACGTTGGAATCTATTAAACAATATTTTTCTAATGGAAGTGAAAAATTGAGATTCTGGATTATATATTGTAAGTTATGTCCAAATTAAATATTCAGAAAAAGCAGCGGCATGATCATTTTTGGCCATAATGGTTATTTAAATATCAGTTTCGAATTTAGACAAGATTCTTTTGAGACGCTGTTATAATTTAATTTTTAAAATTTTACTTTAATTTTTAATTCGTAAAATAAGATACTTTTTATTTTGAGTGTTTTACATACTATATCAGCATTTGAGGATTTCACATTATAAGTTAACCTACCGATATTTTTATATTTTTCGGACCGTGACACATTATTTGTCACAACGGTATTTTTATTTTTGTTTGTAGCAGTCCATATATGAACGAAATTCGCCGTAATCGGGTACATTATACTTACACTATAAAACACATATATTTGAATTGGCATTTTACTTATGCTACTTGTTTACATTGTTCTCCACCCCTTTAATAATACGGGCTTACTTTGCAACAAAGTTTAACATATAAATATATCTCTACACATTCGTTCATGGTCACCATCCTACTTTGATGTTCCGTGCCCCTCTACCTCAACTATGCCTGCGCCCCTCTGAAATAGTTGTGTCGTCCTCTATGAGGCTTCACATCAACCTTTGCCGGCTATGAAGTACTAGCTATATGCAATAGTAACATGCATGAGAACAGATCGCCATCCATTTTCAACTAACGCCGAGACAAACCACCACTAATTTGTTAAAAAGTTTACAGCGTTAGACATATGAAATGAAGTAAACAATAGTTTTACCTGCTAATATATATATATATATATATATTATTTTAACCTTCTTATATACAAACTTTATCTCTGCCCGCAAAACAAGACTGCGAGCATATGCTTTAACAATTGAAGAAATCGGGAGTAGTATATTGGAACCCATCTGTTCAAATGAAAGAGCTGCAACCTATATTGTGTAATCAAATCACCCAAATTTTCAACAACTAACCTACAGACCTAACTATAGACTTATACTTCCCAAAACTTAGTGCTTAAGTTTTCCCACGTCCCTGTATTTTCACATCGTTAGCACTATTTCACATGCCTAGTAGAGAAGAATGAAGGCCAAACCTATACAATAGGAAAGCGACATGGTTCTTATCCATTCTCCTCATCGCTTATAAATAAAAGCTTGGATTTTTCATTTTCTGATGTTCTTTCCGCCGAAGAAAACCCTCCTCCCAGTTTTAAACAACCTCCATTCTTCGAAACATATAAATATATAAGCAATGGGGTATATTGTATAAATGAATGTGATGGATTTAACGTAACTGGGTAGTTTGTTTTAAATAATGCGCAGGAATGAGAGCAAGGGCAGCATTGAAGTCATGGAGGAGAGTGGTGCGTTCAATAACATGGAAGGACGGGTTAGAAGTACATGGAGATGTTGAACGTGAGCAGTGGATAGGTTTGTATCGTGAATTTAGCACGAATTTTACGCAACATGTGCATCCTTTCTAAACTCATCATTTAGCAGTAGCTAGGCACTTCGGTTTTAAGGTGGTGGGATAAATAGTGGCCTTGTTGAATTCCGGTGCATAAAAGTGTCGAGACTAGTACATGACTCATGCGTGGATGCTGATGACGTGAGGAGAAATGGAGTGAGACATTGTTGAGAGTAGTTTGCTTCCTATTGTGAGGTACTTGTTCAGTCAACCGTACACGCAAGCTATTTACATGTAAAGGGGAACGCCAATTTTTATATTTGAGTAGAGGGTGCATGTGTACTGAGTTAAGTATTAGAAATCGCGATGGAAGGTGTGCATTCGAGGTGGATTTTTAAGTCATGAATTTGTGGGGAAAGTTGGTCTTTGTGTTATATTGGAGAAATGGAAGTGAGGAGGAGCTTTAAAATAGCACTGTGCAAAATGGCGTAGGGGAGCGGAATTATTTGTTTGAGCAAGGCTGTAAGAGGGCTCTGTTAAATGGTGGCAGTGTGGTTGATAATCACAGTGATGAGCTGATGGGTGCTTTACTGTAGAAGGCTTGGGTATATAGGGACATGTTCTTGCATGAACATAGGTAGTGCATGAACATAGGCAAGGGTGAGACGCGAGTTGTCTACGATGGGGTTGGTTGCTGTAACCGAACGAAGGAGGCGCTGATGATGTCGACAATGGTCTGGTACAGAGGATAGCGGGTTCACTGTGCTGAGAAAGAGAAATTATAAATGAAATTAAGACTACGCAAATGGAATCAGCTTGGAGCATTTTGGAGCACGTTACCATTTTAGACAAATTGGAAACGCCAGATCGGATCAACTGACGCAAATCGTTATTTAACGGTTAACGCGCATGTTGAGTGAACTCACTAACTCTGTTCAGTTTAAAATATTTTAATTATATTTTAATAGTTTAAATAATGGTTGAATGTTGTGTGCGATGGTTGTCTGGATGATTTACTTGATTGAAATAATATACACCGTTATATATATACACCACCGATTGAATACTGATGCTGTTTACCATTAGATCTCATACCAATATGAAATTGGTGTTATTTGTTTCAACTAACGTCTGTGGATGCAGGGAACAGGTTGGAGGAATCCAACTGGATTCCTCAAAAATTATATTGTTGTTTTTCATATATTACATTATATGATGTGATAATTAATCAGTTATTTATTATTGTTTGTTTGGAATATCGATTTACACTAGCCCGAAATAGCTGTTATTTAAAATACCGTAGAAATATATGAGAATGATTCAAATTTAAAAAGGAAAATTCTATTATTGAATAATAGAAATTAATCTGGATTTGGCTAAGAAGACCATAACTTGTTTTAAGATTATAAAACAAGTAATTTGATTTATAAGCGATATTTATAAGGGAATGAAATAATTATTATTGGATAAATAGTTAATACTTGATTTAAAAACAAAGAAATTATAATAGAATATGTGATCAAGATCAAGTTATAAACTTGAGATTTATTGAACAAGAATATGACTTATAAACAGAGTTTTATGAAGTGGAATAGGGATATTAAATTATAAAATAACTCGATAAACAAGATTTGGACCTGTTAGGGTATTTATTACTTAAACAAAGATTTATTTGATAAAGAGTGTTCTGATTTCTATAAAGGGATAATATTCACGTTTAAAGTAAATAATGTTGTAAAATCTAACGTTGTGTAGATCAAAATGGTTATAATGGAAATTGGAAATATTTTCCAATGTAATTAAGATAGGTATAGAAAATAAGAAACGTGGAAAAGAGGGAAATGTTTTCGAACGTTAATAACATATATTTTCTGAAATAGGGGAAAACAAGAGTATAATATTTAGTAATGTTTTTCCAAAGGGCGTGAAGGGCTAAACGGGTTTTGGGAAATATCTGGGAAGATATGGGAAACTGGGAAATTAATGTTAAATAAAATGGGCCAGTGATTGTGTGATGGTTAGTTGTACATTTGAATGGATGTTTGTTTTTACTTTGACAGTTATATAACCGACTATCGCAGTGTTTTGACCATCGTTGTCAATACGGAGAGACCGGTGGGATATATTATCTGAAACCCACTCTGTATAGGCCTAAGTGTTCCGAATTAGATTACGCTAAAGATAATTGAAGACGAAGTGAAATGCAAGGGTCGTTCTGTTCCAGAATGGTGTTTTCTGTTTGTCCAATCCTAGGATAACTTGTATGGACGAGTGTCTGACAGAGTATACCTAACAAATCACGTAGTATTGATCTCTTAAAGGTATTATGTCTGGTGGCGGAGGAATTCATTCCTCTTAGCTTTTTATACCCGTGATATTTTTGGAAATCGATTAGTGAATTGACGGGTTTGACAATGTGGCATTCAAAGTGAATGGTGATCAGATGTTCTGAAGATAGACGTAGCCTCTAGCCACACAACCGGGAAATGACAGAAATCGGGCGGGCAGCATGGCTAGTTGGGCCATACCCAAGCAGGGTGTATTGTCACCGATCTAGAGAAAATTCATATTTGTTCTTCTTTTTGATTCTGTATCTTCGGATTACGGTTGGATGGCCAACAACCGTGGGTGACAATATATTCGCTACACTCGAGCTAAATGAGTGGGCGGTCAAGTGTGACCGGGTTGCTAGACGTTCTTATTGAACCCCAGTGTATACCCTCTAGAGTACACTATTCGGAAGGTGATCCCATACCTTGTCTGTTGGAATCCAATCCCCAATAAGCGCCCTGCAGTTTTTTGATTTTATACTATATATGTAGAGCATGAGATGCAAGCGTTCTACTATTTGGTTATTTATTTGATTAGACATTAGTATAATATCACTGGATTTTGATATCAGAATATTTTGGGTTATAGTAAGGTAAAAACCGTCCATGTTTATTTGTGGGCCAGTCTTACTATTATCCTTTTGTTTCAAAAAGGATTTGCAAAGCTAAACCATATGGTTGGAGTTTACTCACACCGGTCCCATGACTGACCCAGAGTTTGTTTGTTTGTGTTTTCCCTAAACTCTTGGGTGCCCAAATTTGTACGGACAGTCACGTGTTTCAGGATTTTACAGATTCACTTGGAGGAGCTCAAAGCAGGAGGCTTCACCGTTAGTTATTTAGAGAATATTTCCGCTGTGATGTATATGAGTTATACGCTGATATGGTATATATATACAAATTCAGATTTGTATTTCAAGATTTTGTTATATAATATAATTTATTCGTTCCGCTGTGAGATTCGTGTTTACTCTGATTCTGTTCAGTTGTGTTCTTCTTACTCTTCTATTCTATTAGTTCTATCTTTTCTATCTCATCCTTTAATTTCTTTCTCTTAACATTCTGCTTTTCTGTGTAATTTGGGTTGACTGTGGTATTAAATATCAGCTTAAATTGGTACGAAAAAGTGGGACGTTACATATTATTTCTTTTAAATGGATTTTAAAAGTTAAACAAATGGTTGGAGTTTACTCACACCAGTCACATGACTGACCCAGAGTTTATTTTATTTTGTTTTCCCTAAACTCTTGGGTGCCTAAATTTGTACGGGCAGTCAAGTAGTCAGGTTTTACAAATACACTAGACGGAGCTTGGAGCAGGAGGCTTCAGCAGCATATTCTAGCTATTGTTTATTTCCGCTGTGACGTAAGTGTTGTACTCTAATATACAAATACAGATTTGTGTTTCAAAGTTATGTTGTATACTATATTTTATTCGTTCCGCTGTGAGATTCGTGTTTATTTTGATGATTATGTTGTTTTTCTTCTTCTATTCTAATTTTCTATCTTATCTATTCTCACCCTCTAACTTCTTTCTATTAATGTTCCAATATTTTCGATTCTTGAATAGTCGACATGATGTTGTATGTCGATTACCGAAGTCGAAAATTTTCGCGGGCCGTTACAGTGGTATCAGAGCTGAAGGTTAAGTAATTACCTTGGCTCTGTGGCGTAACTCGATAGAGATGGGGTTAGTAATACCCTAGATTGAGTTTGAGTGTATATATATGAGTGAACGTATTTGTAGATTTTATAAAAACTGTTTTATATTGTGGGGATTAATTGGTTGAGTTGTTTATGAATTTTGGTCGATCAGTTTGATCCACTGTATCGATAGGAGTTTCTAAACACTTGAATATGATAAACCGACACAGTATGTTTTGAAAAGAGGGTAAATGAAATAATTTTACCCAAATTATATTTTGATATAAAAGAATGATTAATATTTCAAGTATTATACTATATTGGATGTGTTGGTTGTTATTATAATCGAGTAAGATTATAAATAAATTGGTTCAATATATAACCAATTAGGATTCATATAAGTGTAATATATGAAATCACATGAATTAAATCTGAATTTAAATCAGAATTGGAATTAAAATTCCTGAAATTTGGAAAAGTGTTTGTAAATGAACCTGGAATAAATATATGAGAATTTTAAAATCCTGGGAGATTTTAAATTATTTTACAAGCATTGTGAAGGATATTTTGAAATAATTTGAAAATGGAAGTGTTTAAAAATGAGTTTTGAAAAGTGATATAGTATTGAACTCACTTCTGTCGCTGGGAAATAATTCTGATGATGCTGGCCACATCATCAGTGTTCATTTCCGAGTTGTAAGTGACAGATTACTACCAAAGAGATTGTTTTCAAATTATTTTGGGAAAATGAAGTTGTTTTCAATCCCGAAATGGAATAATTGATTTTAGAAAAAGTTAAGCTGTTTAAAAACTTCCAAGAGATAGATTGTCTGAATTAAAACAAATTTAAAGAAATTTGTGAAAACAAATTGAAATTGAGTTAAAGCCAGTTAAGTGGAAATTGTATTGAAATGGAGTAATATCAAGTCGAATTGGATTCTTGAATATAATTGGACTTGGTTGAGTAAATGGTTTGATTTTTGAAATAAAAATCAGAATTGTGATTTTGGGAGGAAGATAACTGATTAGAGGAATAAATAAGTTAATGAAATATGTGGATGGAACTTAATGAGGTTAAGTAAGTTGAATTGATGAGTTAGGAGTTTGGAGTCAAGAATGGAACTTTGGTTTGAAATGGAATTTGACTTGGGTATAATTGAATGATTGGGTTTGGGGATAAAAACAGATTGGAGTTTAATTGGAAAATTGATTGGGAATGCATTTGTATATGCTGACTTGATAGCAAATTGAAAGTGATAGAGTTGAATGCCCGACAAAAAGGTACATGTTTATATTTTATATGAGTTTGGTGATTTTATGAGCCGATTTGGCAAGCCGCTTGGTTGTTTGATTTTCTTTTGGGTTAGAGAAGGCCCAGAGAGGCGAGTTGTAGTTGTACCGATTGAGCCGTACAAAGGAGACACTGGCGAAATTTTTCGAAAATTTCTGGTGTTAGAAAATTTTCAGGATTTTTTAAAATATTCGTTAATAGAGATAAATTAATAGTTTAATTGAAATTAATAAGTCCAGATGAAACTGGAGTTAAAGAAGTAAAACGAGTAATTTTAACCCAGTTAATAGGTTTTATTTTCTACCCTAGCAATTTTGAGGACGAAATTATTTTAAGGGGGAAAGAATGTAACGTCCCATATTTTCACGGTATAATAATTAATTTATTTAATTATTTAAATAGTGATTTAGAGATTTAAATGATTGTTTGATTAAATGATATTAAATATTTAATTAATATAAATAATAGAATAACATATTTAATTTCCCGAATTGTCGAAAATAGTAGAATTAGCAATGTTGTGTGAATCAGATGATTTAACTAATTTAATTCAGCTTAGAATGGAATTATAATAATGAATTTATTATTTAAACGAAGTAGAACGTATAAATTATATTATAATTATAATCGAGCTCGAAATGGCACGGCAGTTCGTAATTTGGTGATTCAAACTTTAAACGAATATACAGAATCCGTTTTAAGTCGGATTTCTGTGAAACAAGAAACGTTCAGAGCTGGTGAAGTATATTTTTCTAATGAAAGAGAAAAATTGGGATTTCGTCGGGTAGATTTTGATTTATGATCAAATCAAATTTTAAAATAGTCGCTATGGAACGTTTATAAGCCATAACGATATATTTAATTATAATTAAATATTGGCTTCGAATTTGGATAAATCCTTTTAGACATAGTTATAATTTTTAGAAATTTTCTGTAATTTTTATTTTGGAAAATAAACACTTTTTGTTTTGAAGTATTTTACACCCCAAATTAGCATTTTGGGGCTTCACAGAATAAACTAACTTGCCTATATTATTATATTCTTGGAGTCGTGACACAATGCTTGTCACAACGGTAATTTTATTTTTGTTTATAGCGGTTCGTATAATGAATAGAATTTTGTGTAACGGAGACCGTAAATACTTCACTTTGAACATATATATGCATCATAAAATTCATCCTAATATGTTAATAAGTCTACTTCGAAAATAGAAGAAAAAGTAAACTATTTTACTTCACTTCAAATAGTAGACAGAACGTCATACATGTCTCCTTTTTAAAACTCCACTTCAATTTTCTATTGCACCACATCTTTGATTCCAACAGTTAAGTATACTAGTATGTATTTCATGCGTGATGGCTTTATTCTAGCCTTATTATATTATTTACTTTTTCTTTCGCAGCTTTACGGTACTTCAACATAAAATAAAAAGGAACCTTACCGTCTAAGTAACTTAACTTTGCCGCATACAGTACTTGTACTAATTCACTAATTCACGCAAACTAAAATTCTGCAAGCCTATATTCTAGCGATATGGACCTCCTACTCGTTATTCCTTAGTTACTAAGGAATTGAAAAATCTATATATACACACGATGGAAACATTATTTGGTTTTCTTCATTTTGTTTTCAATTCTATCCTTCTTTCCTTTTCTTTCCTTGGTAAAATAAATATCAAAACAAAATTTATACTCCTTAGAAAGCAGCCAAAAAGACAGAAGGTGATGATAAGGGAGTAGCAAATAAAGTAAAGAGAGGTGGATAATATCTGGACGTGGGTAAAGCGATAAAATGCAAAGTGGGTAGGCTTTTTCTTTTGTCGAGAGATGGGGACGTGAGGCCACCACAAGCATCTAGTCACTCAAAATACTTCAAGAATTAAAATAGAAATGTATGCTACTTCTTATATGGCATGGACTGGAGAACGCTAGTTCTGGGCATGCGCGGTTCTTGCGTAAAGGGTGAAGTGAAGGGAGTTTCACTGTGTTGCATGCACTGTAGAGGATGGGAACGATGGGTGTAAGAACTGTGAAAGATGGTCACGGTCATCACGTTTTAAGGATCTGGGTTGACTTGGTTTAAGAAATTATGAATAGGAAAAGTTGGTCTGTTCTCAGGGACGTGAAGGTTAGATGGATTTGATGTTAGAGATTTAATCTTTGATTGTTATTATTTTTGTGGCGAAGCAGTGGAAGGAGGAAATGTTGAAAATGGCTTGAGCGAGTGTGCGGTTTCCTGGTATTGGAGAAGGAGTAGTTAAGGATGGTGAAAAACGTGATTTAAGGTATAACGACCCGAACTTTCCCGGTCTCCGAAGAGAAGAGAAAGAATGGATTGCTTTGAGGACAAGACGAATCAGAACGCAAACAGAAGAACATTTCATTGCTTATTACAACAATTCCATCAGAATACAAGAATATACAGAGTATGAATAAATATTATACATTTGAAAATTATCAGAGGTTTAAATACATTACTGCAGCGGAAAAATAATACAAAACATAACTGAAAGAAATACACGGATATAGAGCTTTCCAAATATCACTTCACCTATAAACTAGGATCCTGTGAATATAAATATGCAAAACCAAAACTACTAGCTGCCCTTGCGGAAAATAAGGGCACCCAGAGTTTAGGTTAAAACAATAAACTCCAGGTCAGTCATGTGACTGGTATGAGAACTAAAACAGTTATTAATCTTTATTTTAAAGTTAGGTAAATCAAGGGACCACGTCGTATAACACGGAACGGGTTTTCTCCCAAGAATACCAGTGCATAAAACAGACAACGCAATGCTAAATATAGAACAATGAAGCTATTATAATACCCAGGTCCCATCACACAATGCAACGCAAGCCGGAGGATAGGGTTTTCCCTTATAATAGCCAAAGAATGCTTGATACGCGAAATTTAATCTTTTATTATTACTATAAGTGAAGAAAACACTTCAAACATAAATGTATCAATCAGAGACGGCATGGGTACCATATGTCATGTCGCCATACTAGTTCTACAATTAAAACCGCCAAATGTCATATTTGGAAGTTGGATTTCCATCTGTGAACCGAGGCAAAAGATAGTCCTCACCGCTTCGAAACTGTCTAGCCCGAGTCTCAGGACCTAGACTCAGGTGGGCCCTTGGATCGTCAGGGCCGGTCCACACGGAGTGGATTAAAATGCCTGAACATGCGTTTCCCCACCCTCTGGGGCGTAAACTAGTCATATACCGACCAAATCATCGGTCCCGGATCGACCGATACAACCGAGGCGCCTCGCATTCCAACAACCACACGAGTCAAACTTGTCAGGGCTGGTAAGTAACTGATACCACTCCTAGCTAGAAAGAAAAGCATGCCCTCCCTGAAGTCCTCTCCCGTTTTTGGTTCACACCGGGGTGTGAGGCTCGCGAATTAACGCTTACACAAAGCGATACCACAAAGGTCGTGCTTTGATCATCAACCACAAGACTCTGCCTTTCAACAGAAGCCTTGATCATTTGCATCTCAGCATGCCACACAGGCAATTCACGCTATGCAACTGATGTTTATCAATCACACAGAATGAAATCCAACGTCAGACGCACAGTCCAGTTACAAGTTCGTTCTGGGTCTGAACGAAACGAGAGGCACCTTATTCCTCTCCCATATGTCCAATACAGGAGAGAGGCCCTCGCATATCTGTCGATCTCCAAGTACGTCTGGACGATCATGACTTATTACCTAACCTTGGGTGTACGGCCCATTCAAGACATCAGTAATCATCCAAACGATATGAAAACCCCCGGTCTTCAACCACCGTCTTCATCGTCGACACATCTTCGTATCAGTTATTTAGAATGGGTATAACCCGACCTTTCCGAATAACTCGCGTATTTTATAAACAAGTGTTACACAAACACAACATACGCCTCATTCCAATCCAGTATATTATTTTATTCAAATATTCTCATTCTTATTCCAATCTAATTAAAGATTTATTAAAACTCTAATTCAGTTTTAATCTCATTAATCATTACTTAATGATTATTCAAATTTAAGAAATTAATCTTATCTTTACCTGGTTTAAAGAACTAATGTTATTTAAAACACTGTTCACGATAAACCCAAAAATCACATTCCATTAATAATGGAATCTTCACGGAAAATAGATCAATATGTAATCGATATCAATTTCCGTATCCAACCAATAATATAAATGGAATAACGGCAAAGCCTTTCAAATTCCATATATAGTAATGGCCTTCCTCCACAGAAGCTCACTTCGATTACTACAAATCGAATTCCATTGAATTCTAATTAAATATTAATTAATTGGAAAACTTTATCTAAATCTTAATCAGCCTCTAACCGTAAATTAGTAAGAGAACAATTCCCTAAGTATTAACCCCGAAGGCCGAAACCAACATCAGATCAATACCCAGGAAACCATTCAACTTAACTAATTTCCAGTTAGCTTCTAATTTTATTTACAAGCATTGGATTTTTGTATTCTAGTTATAAACTAGCTCATTTTGATAAAAATATATTTTTATCTTTTCAAATATGGGATTTTTCATTCCATTTCTTTTCAAATCATTTATTATGATTTTACACAAATTATTATTATTATTATTAATTTTATTAAGGCCCGTACAGTCGATTTCCGTAAACGGTCATCGAACTGCACCTACAACGACCTTTTCCAAATTTGATTTGGACATAATTCCAAATCCAAACGTTAGATTTCAAATCTCTAATATTCGTTGGAAAGCTCTTTTCGATATGAACCCAATGGTTCCCGTTTTAGGAGAATCTGACGGTCGAATCTCCCGTAACGTCAATTCGAAGTCAATGGTCGAAATTCGCGAACGGTCGCTGCGCGGCGCGTTCTATTCAGGCCATTAAATATATATAATATATATATTATATATATTTCGTTGATTTCCATTTAAAACATATTTTATAAATTCGTTCTAAAACGATTCCAACTTCATTTTCAATTTTTAATCCAAAATTTAATATTCTACATCATTATAATATAAATAATGATATTTTCAAAATATTTGATTTTGAAATTATTTCTTTTTCGATATTCGTTATAAAAACAAAAAAAATCGATATAGATATCATTCACGTCAAAATGGCGTTAATCTAATCAACACGACTATATATATTTAAATATATTCGTGTCCATCCCAAATCGGACATCAAAATCGTATTTTGATCTTTGACTGAATATTATTTAAAAATATTCGTTATTCTAAAATATTCGTTATTTTAAAATATTCATTCTTTATGAACTGTAATCAGTCACAGTCAATTACCATATAATGTTGATTATATGGATTTCATACAACATATGTATACAACAACAGTGATAAATAATCATCCATCAATCAGAGAGCGTTCTACACTGTATAAGCATTAAATATAAATATTTAACGCTTACAACAGCCTGTCAATCAATCGATCAACATACAACTAAACAATTGGGATTAGTGTACGTCAAATATCATCCCAACACTCGTGTGGGGTTTCAATCAACAAACACTGAATATTATTTGTGCAGCTGGGCGATGTGTAAAATTTATAGTCCCAATCAATATCAGTCAAATGGGTGTACATAAACAAATCGTCTGATTTGTAAATGAATATTTATTTTATTCATATACATGTTAAAAATTATATTTTTAACAATAAAATATTTTATTCAACATATGAATATTCTATTCAGTTCATTTATACAATAAAATGATATTTTTATTGTTCTAACATATTTTAGAAAATTTCGGCGGCATAACAGCGCGATACTAGAACCGGGATAAGGTCTAGCCTTATCCCTCGCCTCATAATGGCGCACGTCATACACAAACCAAATTATATCCATTCGTTATTCATTTCACAAACCAAATTCAACCAAATAACCTAATCAACCAAACCAAACAATCAAACAAGTCGTCCATGGTCTGTGGACGACGGGGAACAGTTCATATATGAAGTTATAAAATAAATAACTGTAAAGTAAATTTTAGTGAGAAGGAGTTCTCACCAAGAAGCCAAACCAAACGCCGCGATTCTTTATATGTAGAAAATCTTCGTTGTGTTTCCAACGAGATCTGTTTCACGTGGTATATGTTAAAAAATATATTTTTAACAACGCTATATATATTAAAAAATCAGATTTTTACATTGCTTCCATATACATGAAGATCATATTTTTATTGCGCTTCATAAATAAAAATCATATCTTTATTACTCTACATAAATAAAAATCATATTTTTATTACACTTACATAAATAAAAATCATATTTTTATTACACTACATATATAAAGATTATATTTTTATAACACCATATCATGTATAAAAATCTCATTTTTATAATACCATTTCATGTATAAAAATATCATTTTTATAATACCATTTAAAATCAAACCTTTTATGACGTAAAAATCACAACTTTTATAAATTAAAAATCTAAACTTTCATGAATTAAAAATCATAACTTTTATAAAATAAAGATCACTTCTTTTATAATTGAAAAATCGTATTTTTCTTCTATGCAAAAATCATATTTTCTTCAATGCAAAATCGTATTTTTCTTCACCATATATATTTCAGATTTTTATTCTAAGTAAATAGCAAAAAAATGTATAGACAAAACTCACATTTCCTTTGCAAAATCGATTCTTTACTGGCGTAGGGCCGCCGGTTGCTGGAGGCGACGGAAGAAGGGCTCAGGAGGTCGAGGAGGAGAAGGGGCGTCGGATCCGATGGGGTGGTGGCTTCCAGGCGCGGCGGTCATTGGGGTTTTGGGCGCGGGGTTCAAGCAGAGGAGGTGGGAGGGTGCGCGAGGTGGAGAAGAAGAGGGGGGCTCATTGGTGCGTCGGTGGTGGCTTCAAGTGGTGGTCGGCGGAGGTGAATAAGTGGCGGTGGTATGGGGGCTGGGCGCGGTTTCTTCGGGTTTGGGGGTGATTTAAAATCGAAGAGAAGAGAGAGGGAGAAGGAGAAGAGGCGTGGCAGGAGGAGGGGGAGGCGGTGCTCCACCTACGGCGGCGCCAGGGTGGAGGGCGACGACGAACGAGATCGTGGATTCTTTTTTTAATTTCTTGTTCGATTTTTGTAACTGAACAGTGGGGCTTAGTGGAAGAGGTAAAGGGCGTTGACTGTTAGAAAGGGAAAGAAGGGAGATTTTTAAAATTATATATTTATTTAATTTATTAATTTAATTCTCCTTAATGTCACTTTTATTTCGAACTCCAATTCAAACCCAACGACCGTCGTCCCTAGCTAATAACCCCCATTCCGAACACAATGGGATATGCCCCGTGAACCAATTTGACCATTTCGATTAGTTTCCATTAAAATTAAAATATAAATTAATATAACATTCAAATTTGACTTTAACGTACATTTTAATTTACCGGAGCCACATACAGACTCTAAAAATTCCAGAAAAATTATTTCTAGCTTCGTATTGACGATACAGTCCTAACAAAACTAATTTCGTCAAATTTGAAGACCGTTTGAAAAATGGCCATTTTCTGGTCGATCCAAATTGAATGAAACTATTAAAACACGTTTTCTTTTGCCACGCTCACATATTGATTTCAAAAATTATAAAAATTGGAATCTAACAATAACTTGACATCCCAGATCCAACAACAGTGGTTTCGTCGAAAACGGTGGTCATTTGCAAAATGGCTATTTTAAGGGCTTTATATATATTAATATATATATATATATATATTGAAAATTGGTTAACTATATTGCAAACCCCAATCATATACTTCATTTATATGCCTCATCAAAACCTTATGCCCCCCTAACCTAATTGGGTGCGACATAAGGGAAAAGAATACCTATAAACTCCATATATTAACAATACAAAATCTCTATATCATCATTACAACACTCCACTCTCAACCATTACCCTATCTCTCACATTAGAATATCAAAACAAAAATTACAACAAACAAAATCATCCAGTGTCAAATAAATCAATACCCCACCTCATTAAAAACAACTTTTTATCAAATATATATATTAATATATATATATATATATATATATATATATATATATTCCACAGTGACTATTCTGAATTTTCAACTGGACGTATCTTTTCATTTCCAAAGTGAAATCCCAGTTTCTTAACTTCGTTAGAAAGATATTGTTTAACAGATTCAAATATTTCTTGTTTCGTTCAATTCTGACTTATATTGAATTCTGTATATTCATTTGAAATTAGAAATCGAATTTTAGAACTGCCGCGCCATTTCAGGCTCGTTATATAATTAAAATAAAATTATTCATTCTAACTTTGTCGAAATAAAATTTTAGCCGTTAGTATTTAAAATAAATCATTTTAAATATTCAAAATTCATTAAAATCGCCAAAATAAAAATTTTAAATTGACTCTGATTTTCCGGGTTGTTACAATCTCCCCCCACTTGAATTCTTTTTGTCCTCGAAAAAGAACGGATCTGAAAGTTGTTTAACAAATCAACTCAACTTTCATTATTTTCATTACGGCTTAAGTTCTTCGACTTTTCAGTTTCTAAGAACTTTTCGAATTTTTCAAAAATTTGGCTTATACCCGAAATTTTCGAAAAATTTCGCCATAACCTCCCTTGTACGGGGCTACCGGGAAAATCCCCAAACCGCCACACAGGCCTCTCATCTCAAAAAGAAAAGGCTAAGCGGCTAGCCAATCGGCTCATAAAATCATCCAAACCCAAGAAATACAATATACATGTATCTATTTGACGGGCATATAATTTTATTCCTCTTCTTAGCGTCCCTACTATGACCTGTTCAATGTATATACATGTATATGCATGCAATTTCAAACAATTTTCAATTCAGTTCAGTTTGGCAAAATTAATCATTAGTACAACTAATAATCAAACAATACAACCAGCAATCAATTAGTTGATTAACGTTTCAAACACATAAATTTTGATATATGTACAGAAAATCATATTTTTGATGCCAATTCACAATAATAAACCCTGTCTAGTTTTGGTTCTCACACCAGTCTGTTGGAAATATATAGAAATACCACTTTCGAAACTCGAACATAAATTCCGATGATGATCGATCAATCATCAGAACCATCTTCGGGCGACTAGAGTGTGATCCTATATCTATCCAGTATGTTTGAGACTTCGAATATACGTTCATGACGCGTATATGCAAAATCTCTATATACTCGATTGTCCAAATCAATATAAAATGAATATTCAAATACGTATAATAAGGTTTAAATTTTCAAGACAAAATTTGTTTTCAATTTTATTTTGAAAATAACACTCTTTCGGCTCATTCTAGGATACTACTGATCCCGTCTCTAACGAGCCATTTTTATTGGATATTACTAATCCAATCTATGATGAATTCTTTCTTTATGTTCTAATGTGTCTTGTTCTCGAGCTCTGTAAACCAAAGCTCTGATACCAAATATAACGACCCGAACTTCTCCGGTCTCCGAAGAGAAGAGAAAGAACGGATTGCTTTGAGGACAAGACGAATCAGAACGCAAACAGAAGAACATTTCATTGCTTATTACAACAATTCCATCAGAATACAAGAATATATAGAGTATGAATAAATATTATACATCTGAAAATTATCAGAGGTTTAAATACATTACTGCAGCGGAAAAATAATACAAAACATAACTGAAAGAAATACACGGATACAGAGCTTTCCGAATATCACTTCAGCTATAAACCAGGATCCTATGAATATAAATCTACAAAATCAAAACTACTAGCTGCCCGTGCGAAAAATAAGGGCACCCGGAGTTTAGGTTAAAACAATAAACTCCAGGTCAGTCATGTGACTGGTGTGAGAACTAAAACAGTTATTAATCTTTATTTTAAAGTTAGGTAAATCAAGGGGCCACGCCGTATAACACGGAACGGGTTTCCGTTATACGGAATGTGTTTCCTCCCAAGAATACCAGTGCATAAAAAAACAGCGGAATGCTAAATAAAGAACAATGAAGCTATTATAAGACCCAAGTCCCATCTCACAATGCAGCGCAAGCCGAAGGATAGGGTTTTCCCTTATAATAGCCAAAGAATGCTTGATACGCGAAATTTAATCTTTTATTATTACTATAAGTGAAGAAAACACTTCAAATATAAATGTATCAATCATAGACGACATGGGTACCATATATCATGTCGCCATACAAGTTCTACAACTAAAACCGCAAAATATCGTATTTGGAAGTTGGATTTCCATCTGTGAACCGAGGCAAAAGATAGTCCTCACCGCTTCGAGACTGTCTAGCCCGAGTCTCAGGACCCAGACTAAGGTGAGCCCTTGGATCATCAGGGCCGTTCCACACAGAGTGGATTAAAATGCCTGAACATGCGTTTCCCCGACCTACGGGGCGTAAACTGGTCATATACCGACAAAATCATCAGTCCCGGATCGACCGATACAACCGAGGCGCCTCGCATTTCAACAACCACATGAGTCAAACTTGTCAGGGCTGGTAAGTCACTGACACCACTCCTAGCTAGAAAGAAACGCATGCCCTCCCGGAAGTCCTCTCCCGTTTTTGGTTCACACCGGGGTGTGAGGATCGCGAATTAACGCTACACAAAGCGATGCCGCAAAGGCCATGCTTTGATCATCAACCACAAGACTCTGCCTTTCAACAGAAGCCTTGATCATTTGCGTCTCAGCATGCCACACAGGCAATTCACGCTATGCAACTGAAGTCTATCGACACACAGTCCATTTACAAGTTCGTTCTGGGTCTGAACGAAACCGGAGGCACCTTATTCCTCTCCCAAAGGTCCAATACAGGAGAGAGGCCCTCGCATATCCGTTGATCTCTAAGTACATCTGGACGATCACCACTTATTACCTCGCCTTGGGTGTACGGCCCTATCAAGACATCAGTAATCATCCAAACGATGTGAAAACCTCCATTCTTCAACCACCGTCTTAATTCCACAGTTATCAACCACTTATATAAATTCCACAGCGACTATTCTGAATTTTCAACTGGATGTATCTTTTCATTTCCAAAGTGAAATCCCAGTTTCTTAACTTTGTTAGAAAGATATTGTTTAACAGATTCAAATATTTCTTGTTTCGTTCAATTCTGACTTATATTGAATTCTGTATATTCATTTGAAATTAGAAATCGAATTTTCGAACTGCCGCGCCATTTCAGGCTCGTTATATAATTAAAATAAAATTATTCGTTCTAACTTCGTCGAAAATAAAATTTTAGTCGTTATTATTTAAAATAAAGCATTTTAAATATTCAAAATTCATTAAAATCGCCAAAATAAAATTTTTAATTTGACTCTGATTTTTCGGGTTGTTACAGAAGGATTTTTGTTGTTAAGATAATGGAGATTTGTGTTGTGGTAATGAGATGAACAGCCGGGGATGGAAGGCGCTGAAAGGAATGAAGACGTGGTTTGAATTCGTGTATAGAGAAGCATGAAGATAATGAAGAAATGGTCATCAGCTTTATACGTGATCAAGGAGGGTTAAAATGGTAAATAATAATAATAATATAATTAGTTTAATTATATGTTTATAATAAATCATTTAAATGTTGTAACGATGATACAGGATCCGTTGAGATCGTATGGACGAGGGCTACACGATGGAACTGGTTCGGAGTGAATTGGAGCTCGTTACAATTTATAGCGAAATAAATTGTCTGGTCTGAATCAACGACGGTCATCGTTATTTAACGATAAACCACCAATGTGAGTAAAACTCACTAACTTTGCCAGTTTATATTTTTATAACGTATATTTAGAATTGATAAATGTTGGTTGATTGATGTGTGTTGACTGTTTGGATGAACTGTTGATTAATTGGTTGAGAATATAGATAACGATATATATAAATCATTAATCGAATATTGATTTTGTTTATCAGAATATTTCATACTTTTGTTATTTATGTTGATTAACATCTGTGGATGCAGGGAAACAGGTTGGAGGGATCCAACAGGATTCCTCAATATTTATAACAGGACAACAAATTGACCTTATTACAACAGTGGAAAACAGTTGTAAAAGATTTTTTACAACGGTGGAGCCACCGTCATCTATTAAGAAGTTGTAATAGACTAAAATCTATTACAACTTTTTTGCACCGTTATGACACCGTTGTGAAATGTATATTTTACAACTGTTTTCCACCGTTGTAGTAATAATATTACAACATTTTTGCACTGTTGTAGTAATACATATTACAACTTTTTTTCACGGTTGTAGTAATTCCTACTACAATTGTTATGCATCGTTAAGGCAGTATAATTTTTACAAATATTTCTGTCGGTTATAATGCACTTTTGTGCAACTATATTTGAATACATTTTGCAAATACAGCAAGAGCTGGATAAACTAAAAACAAATTAATATAAATTCAAAGGATCGGTTCCATTTATATAAAAAGGGTTACAACTTTGTATTCAAAATATAAAACTAAGGAATCATACATAATCCATACTGAACCACATTCCAGAATTTCAATGCCTCATCCCCTGCGTTTCATTCAATGATTGTTCATGTACCACATCACACAATTCAACTCATGCCACTTCTACAACTATAATCCCATGGGCTGCTTTGCTACTCCACCTTCACCACCACAAGATCCGCCATCTCAGACACAAACAAGCACTGCACATTTCATCAACCATCCATCCAAAACCCTAAACAGTTTGAAAAGTTGCAATTAACAAAGTCTAACAAGCAAGAATCATGATTATATTTCAAGTTTCATAATTAACACAAATCCAAATGTTGGGCTGTGACAAAAAAATCATTTCTAATTGTTTGACCATTTCTCTTAGTTTATAAAATTAACAAAAATAGATACTCTAATTAAGTAGTATATGAGTATATTCTTACATTTTGATTATTGGTTTGGGAAGTCAATAAATAATGCCAATTAGCTTCATGTATAAACTGCATGCGGTTTGTGTTTGAGAGAACTAAAAGGACACCAATTTAAAACAACAAATTTAAGATAAGCTAATAGCTAGCATCCCTGTGGAAAACTACTTAATAGATTAGTTTAGTCTTAATGATGTATTCAAGAGACTAATTATCTGATTAAAAATGTATTATCATAGTAAATTTAAGTTTTGATGAACTGTGGGCAGTCTCAGGCCTGCATTACTGCATGCAACCTACCAAGCGTATTACTCTATTTTTTTATAAATTTTACGTCAAAGTTTTGTTTGTTGTGTTTACTAATTATACTTTTAATCAGGCTCTGTCTCCAACTCATTCTACTAGTAGCTTCGAGTTTTATAGCACGATTAAATATTAATTACAAGTGTTTTGCAAGCTAGGTGGCATAAAAAAACATGACTATATACTAAAATATTAATCAATAAATTACAAAATATTACCTTACTATATAACTTAAGATCAAAAAAGCTTTTCTAAACTCCAACATCCCCAGAGCTTCTATAACCGAACTTGGTTTTTGGTTTGGTAGCAGTGTAGCATTCACTTGTTCACATAATGGTTGAATAGCTTTGTGCTACTCTCGATTACGTATCTACAGAGATTCACTACTAGTTGATGCATTGCTAAGGTTATCTAGAACAATGGCAAGAAAAAAATAGTTAAAATGCTATACTTCTACCCTTGGTTTCAAGAACACTTTACATCAAACACACAAAATTCACAACACAATTGTTGTTTTGAATCTCCTAGTATTCCTCGCATTCTTGCCACAATTCAGACAAAATCTTTGAATCTCCTACCAAAACTAAAAAAGATCAAATCCAGAGAAGATTTACTTCAAAAAAAGAAATTTTGAAGCAAATCCAGATTGGAATTTATAACATATGTACTTCTAATAAAAAAAAATATGCGACTCCACCTCAGAAAACAAGGATTTAGTCGTGTAGATCAGATTCAGAAGCAAACACGGATTGTAGAATGGCCTAACTTCAACCTAGCTATATCATCAGAACATCACCACACAGCTAACTGCTCCAACCCACGATCGAAGGGAATAGTTGAAACGATCTGCAATTATGGTGAACAGGAGCTATACACTGATCTGAAAACGATCGAATGAAGCCATCCATGCTGCCTTCGATCTACAATTATGGTGAGTTCATTGATTTGGATCCGCCGCAAATCAGGGTGGAATAGGTGAAACAATTTCAGTTTGAAGCGGAGACGCGAATTCAGTGACTTTAATCTGAGCTAAGGAGTCGGACTGTTAAAAGAAGTTGAACAGGAGCTATACCACGTTCTGATGTGATTTGGTTCTGAAACGGTTGACGGTGGAGTGGATTTGAAGAGAACTTAGGGATATAACAAGGAGTAAGAGGAAGAAATGTCGGTTGGAAGAAGTAAAGGTGATGCAATTAGCGAAATATCGGGTTTCTTTATTCCAACGTATGGTGAAAAGTATCAAAATATTGAGTAGGTGCGCGAGCATTTTATTGGGTTGGAGCCAAATTTTCAACAATGGCAGACGAAAAGTTTTGAAATTTTAATAGGTGCGAGCGGACATTTTTTGGAGTTGGGGCCAGAATTTTCAACAACGGTGCAAAAAATTTGAGATTTGGTGAAATTGTTTTGAAAGTAGTTTAGTATGATACGTTAATTAAATGCTATTTTGAAGATATATTGTTTTGAAAACCATTTAATATGGTAAGTTGAATGATATATAAAAACTACTTATTAATTTTATGATTTCCCTTTTCTTTATTTTTTTCGAAAAATTGTATTAAAATATTATAAAAGTAGCTTGAAATTTTTTGTTACAATATTAAATATTATTTTTTAATTAACAAATATTGCTTCTTAATAATTATTTATCACTTCTTATTAGTAATTCTAAAATTTTAATTTCAAATTATTACTTTATTATTAATATTAGTTATTGCATGTTTTCAAATTAACTATTATTTATTATTATCAGATAGTTATATTTATTTGTTAAAATGTTTATTACAAATGGGAGGGAAGAAATGTTGTAATAGGTATTTATTACAACTGACAAACTAAAAGAGTTGTTGAAAATAAGTTTATTACAACTTTTTAAAATAAAAAGTTGTAAAATTTTTTTTTACAACTGTCATTTTGTGACACTTGTAAATGTGCAGTTGTAATATGATCAATTTGTTGTAGTGTAATACTGTTTGTTTTCATATGATGTGATATATAATTTGTGATTTATTATGATGACATTAGTCCTCTTATTTGGTATTTTTAAATACCTCAAGAAATACTGGAATGTAAAAGGGGAATTTTCAAAGTGTATATTGAAAATAATATATTTATAAAATCAAAGGATTTTATAAAAGAATATATTTATAAAATCAAAGAATTTTATAAAAGAAAATATTTATAAAATCAAAGAATATAAAAGGAATATTTATTTAAAAATAAATAGAATTATAAAAGGAATATTTATTTGGAAAATAAATAGAATTATAAAAGGAATATTTATTTGGAAAATAAATAGGATATTATAAAAGGAAATATTTGGGAAATAAATAGAATTATAAAAGGAAATTGGCAAGATATAAAAGAACTTGAATTGGAATTAAAGTGGATATTAAATAGAATCTGTTTTAACAGATAAATTGAGAAGGTTAATTTATAAATAATGTTTTTATAAATTAAATAAAATATTTATCATTTGATAAATGAAATATATAAGTCTGAACTTACATAGAGAAGTAGAAATCGGTTTCGACACCGATATTTTAAATCGAATGTGAACTCAGCATTTATAAAGGGAATTATAAATGAGATTTAAGTGTTAGGAATAAAAAGGAGATTTTATATGAAAAATTCTAAAAATAGAAGTATAAATAGAATTTGGAAATGGGATATTATTTTAAAATACGAAATCGAACTTAATGGATTATATAAAAGAAATATTTTTCACATTCGATGTGAATAATGGATTAAAATGAATATTTTATAAATTAAAACGTTTATAAGGAAAATTGAGTTTTGAAATAGGAATTCAAATGGGAATTTGAATAAGATAGGAAATAGGGTTAAAATAATATTAGTTATTCAAAGAGAGTTAATCGAATATTAGTTATTCGAAGGGAGTTAATCGAATATTAGTTATTCGAATAGAGTTAAATCGAATATAAATTATTCGAAGCGAGTTAATCGAATATTAGTTATTCGAATAGAGTTAATCGAATATTAGTTATTCGAATAGAGTTAAATCGAATATTAGTTATTTGAATAGAGTTAAATCGAATATAAGTTATTTGAAGTGTAATGACCCAACTTTCGAACACATCGGAAGTCGTGCCATTAATAAGAATAAGAATAGATAGAAGATAAAATCACAGAACCTTAGAATCTCACAGTGGATTTTTTTTCAAAAGATGATACTTTATAATATTACACAACGGTACATATTACATCAGAGCATTTTAGATCCAGTGATACAAGCCATTCATAGCACATCTTTAATTATACATATCATTGATGGCCAAACTTGTATAATTATACAGTAGTCAGGATAAGTAGATCAGCACACAGAAAGTCTCCATCCAGCTTCTCAAGTTTATCCAATCCTGATTCACTTGTCTATTCATAACAAGCGTTATGAATACCCAAGAGTTTAAGGAAAACACAGAAAAAATAAACTCCGGGTCAGTCAGGGGACTGGTATGAGTAAACAGTTTAAAACATATAAAAATATCTCGTAAGACCACGCCGTAAACACGGAACAGGTTTTTACCTTATGAGATCAAAACACTTTGTAAACTTGAAATCAGATATTACTATAGTGTCTAGGTGTTTCACAAATAATAATTAGAATCTAGAAGAATGCTTGCATCTCACATTCCCCTATATAGTATACAAATAAAAACCGCTTGGCGCTTAGGGAAATTTGATTTCCAACTATGACAAGGTATGGGACCACCTTCCGATGATGTATCTCTAGAGGCAAATACATCTGGGTTCAACAAGAACGTCTTGCAACCCGGTCCTCACATGACTGACCACTCATTTCACTTGAGTGTATCGAATGTATATCACCAATGGTTGTGTACGACAACCATTCCCGAATGGGCAGAATCGATAGATTAAGAAACAAAAGGAATTTCTCTAGATAGGTGATGCTACACCCTAATGGGAGCGACCCACATAGCCATGTTGCCTGCCCGATTTTTGTCATTTCCTGGGTGTGAGGCTTGAGGCTAGACTTACCTTTTCATCATCACTGTTTATTTTCTTTGAATGCCACATCGTCAAATCCATCGGAAATCACTAATTGGTTTCCACAAAAATACTCTAGTTGTCAGGCTAAAGAAGTTTCCCTTCTGTGCCAGCAACTGGTACGTTTGAAGAAAACAACGTACGTAATTCTTTTGGAAATACTCTGTCAGACATTCGTCCATACAAGTTGTCCTGGGACTGGACAAACCGAAGGCACTATTCAAAAATATCCCTTGTATATCGCCGTCTTCAATTTAAAAATCTTTGACACGCGGCGTATAATCAAATCAAAGTGAAATGTTTATTTCGGCCTCTTTGAAATGATTAACGAACATATTTCTTTTTAAATTATAAGTCTAACAAGATTATAATCTAATTTACATATACAGTTATAGTCAAACCAAACAGTATATGATCATCTTGTCAATATCTGTTTATTTTGATCATCTCTTAAAAATGAACAGTTTCCGTGTGTGTGCCACACACGGTTTTATTTTCATTTTGCTTTTCACTTTAAAATGAATACTTACTTTATTTTTCTTTAGAAAAATATTACTCATTAGTATTCCTTGATCTGATCACTCATAGATGAATTAAATCTATGGTTTAGAATTCATTTTACAGTTTTTACACTTTATACGTTTTCGTCTATTTTCCCCTTTTTTGATCCCTTATACCTGATCTATTTTACAATTTCTTCTATAAACCAAATAAAATTTCTTTTTTCTTATTAATCTCAACATGATTAAAAATATGATTTAAAATTCTCAACATACAGAACTGTCCACGATCAGTTACTTGTATCAGGGAGTACGGTTTAAAATTGACAAATCGAGCATATGTTTGGCATACAGTTCCTCTTTATCTCGTTTGTTCCAAATTTAAATATTTCATTAGAAAACAGATTCTAATTTAAATTATACAATAAATTTAAAATTACAGTGCCTGTGCTAATTCTTGACTTATTGTCAAAAACAATATTTGGTCTTTCATACTCGATCGACTTTCTTTTGTTAACTTTACAGTTTGAATATTTCGTTAGGAAATCATTTCTAATGCTCATTTTAAATTAAATTTATAATTATATTTAAAATTTCAGTTTCTGTATTTACATTACAGTCCTTGACAAGACTGTATGAACAATCCTGATTCACTTATTTTCTTTTTCTAAATTGGCTAAATTAAATAAAAATTCTATTTTATTTAAATATTAATTTTTCTATTATATTCATTCCATTATTTAATTTTAGAACAAGTTTAAATTAAAACATATATTCAAAAACCTTGGTTGAAATTTAAAATGGTAAAGTACCACATTTGGTTAAACTACCCTCTTCAAAACCATGTGCGCGCCCCTTGCCAAACCCCTCCAAATTATATGATTTTATAAAGTACCATATGGCCGAGCATTTACCCAAAGTACCACATTCCTGGAACACGTCAATCCCCTTGCCCGATCACCCTAGTTCCCATGCGCCAACCCCTTACCCAAAATACCACCTTGGTAGTACCAAGGTCAAAGTACCACCCCCTGTCACCAAGATTTTTGGCCCGATCACCACTAAAACACAGCGTTTTCACTCCCGATCCTTTGCACACATTTGTGCACGTGAACGCCACGTACGGCCACCGCCTATCACCTGCGACTGTCCCCTCCGACCACTCTCCACCTACTGACCTTTTTCCAACACCTGGATCGTCACCACCACCGCCATGGTGGTTTTTCACCGTTCCAGCTATTATCAGAAAATGGATTTGTCCAGGCAAAACCATAATCGTGGCCACTACCCTCCACCGGACCTCGTCCCCTTCCACCTGCACCTCCGTGACACCTCCCAGCTTCGAACCCCTTTGACCGCACCCTCCTAGCGCCGGCGTTGATCCATAGTTTGACGAGAAAAGCCCAGCTCCAAGCAACAGCCAAAACCCCAATTTCATCTTGTTTGCAAAATCTATTGAATTAAAAATTTAATTTATATTTTCCCCATGATCTCTGGCCTCTCCTACCTCTCCTAGCCAAACGCCATCACCTCCCATCGTTTTGATCGCCGGAATTTGATCAAACTCCCCTTTTTTACCATCTCAAGAATTCTCACAACTTACTTCACTAAAAATCGAGATTTTATTACCAAAAATCATTATTTTCCTGTGACGTTCCATTCATGTACCTGAATCTAGCTTTAATGATGTTTAAAAATTTTAGATAATAGAGAGTATACTGTGTTTTTATTTTCTTCCTTTTTCTTGCAAAATGGTTCCTTTCTTGTTTGCAACCCCTAATGTATATACTTGACATAATTTATAACACCCCACGTCCATTAATGTCACTCACAAAGGGAATGCATTAACTTCTATGGAGGTTTTAGGTGAATATAGAACAGTAAAATTTCAACAAGACAGATATAAAATAGTACTTGGAAATTTAAAAACTTTATTTCAATTGCAGCAGAAGTCAAAACATGTTTGATTACATCATAACACCATAATCAAAGTCAAGTACAATATCTATCTTGATAAAACAAGTACATAATCCCATTATATAAATAGCCATTAAAAAGAAAGATAACAAGCTGGACTTTACATCAGTAGTCCAAGCTTTCCAAGAGATAAGCAATCCAATCAGACTCCACTGGAGCTTGGCCCAACCTGAGGACCTGAATGGAGAAAAAGATGAAAAAGAGGGGGGGGGGTCAGACACAAAGTCTGGCGAGTATGATAATTCTACAATACTATTATCAAAATAACTGGACTAAGGCATAAGCTGGAAAACAAGGAAATGTCTATGAAAGAGCAGATTAAGGACATAGACAATCGCTAAAGGAAACGTTATAGGCGCTCCTAAATACTAAAGGATAAACACTATACTGCACCACACCAGTCACCCTAAAGATTGATTCCACTTAGCTTCACTTAGAAACATTATTAATGGCTTTACGTACTCCTAGCTGACTACATAGGTGCCGCCTGCCCCTATCTCCACTAGGTGTACCCCACTTTCCATTTTTCGATCGGCTCCCTACTCGTAGATACCCGTGCTGGCACCACAGTGGGGTGTATCATTCCCCTAAAGTGGCAACCCGATATAACGGAGATGCACGACTTATACCTACACGATGCAACAACGTCTTACCTACCAGCCCGGGTCCACACACGCATATAAAACCCGTTGGACTTACGTTGCCATCGCTCCGTGTTTTGGCCTCTTATAGTCAAACCCAGTATGCGTGTCCCGTCCTCGACTTGGGTCGAGCCCACAAAGATACGTTTTGGGATACTGGTTGAAATGGGCCCCCATTATTTCCCACAAGCATTCCACCTAAGCTTGTCCCATTAGTCCATCCACTTAACCCACTTAGTCATGTTCATTTACATGTGTATTTGGTTAAGTCTAATCGTATTTCAAATGCCTCTAAAGGCAACCACTAGATTCCTCATGCCACCCAAGGCACCTACTTAACCCCCATGTCCCACCTTACATGATTATCTGGCTAAGTATTTCTTAATTCATTAAGGCCATAACTTCATAAAGACCTCTCACATTAGACTGGCATTTATGGCAGCTGGATTTGCCGGGTGGGTCCGGGCAGTCTTACACCATAAAAGAGTCTAACCTCGTGTCTTTACAACTGTTATGCTTTAGTTTGGGCCTAGGACCTCTCACATTGGGCCGACATTTGTGACTACTGGATTTGCCAGGCGGGTCCGGGCAGGTTTACATCACAAACGGGTCCAACCTCGTGTCCTAAGCATTGATTATTATTAATAATCCACTTTCCCCATTTTTAATAATTCCCTACTTGAATTATTAATTAATTCCAAATTTAACAATGTCCATAATTGACTCAATTATGGACATCCATTTAAGGCATGCAAAATCATATCAATTGCACCCCAATTTATTAATTTCCTAATATTACCCCTATCCCACGTTTGAACGTTTATTCGCAAAATGTATGCTAGACCCGATTAGTCTAACTCATAGCATAAAAGAAAATATTCACAACAACAACATATATATGTGACTAAATAAATCATAACAAGGGGTAAAACTTGCATACATTACAACTTGCATAAGGTTATACATGTCATGGATCTAAGGGTGTCAACTTATTCATAATTCACATAATATGATTTTGATCAAATTTCATAAACTTGCATAGGACATGTGTGAATCAACATCATTAACAATATGGTTTTATATGGGTACACCTAACTCAATAGGCAAATTCCCAAAAATCAAAATTCATTTAATCATAGATTCATGTATATGGGTACACCTAACTTAATAGGCAAATTCCCATATTCAAGATCCAATTAATTTGTATATTCATGTATATGGGTACACCTAACTCAATAGGCAAATTCCCATAATCAAGGTCTATTATAAAAAAAACATAAACTTTAAACATGATCCAATTCGCATAAATACTAACATCATGATTTTACAACTTGTATGATTCAACACAACTTAACATGACATCATTATCATATAACATAAGTATTTCAACATAAGTGATAATATGAGATCTACAACATATATAAGATTTACAACATAGCATATCATAATTTGCAACATAGCATGATATTTACAACATAGCATAGCATGATTTACAACATGGCATAACATGATTTATAACATAGCATAGCACGATTAATCACATATGACATAGCATAGGATTATTTACAACATAATCACTACAACATAACAACATATACATGATAACATAATAGCATAACAAGAGATCCACAACATAATTTACAAATACATAACAATTCATATCACTTTCTTGTGATCCATTCATAACTTAATCAAATTATTTTATAATAATATTGTGAGATTCATCATACTCACAATTTTAAAGAAGAGAAATAGAAAGAGAGAGAGCTTTTGATTTGATTTAAGTAGATTTAGTTTGTAGATTAGGCCTTCTTCTTCTTTAGTTTGTGACGGCTATGTTGAACTCCATGGCAACGGCATGTCGGTAGCTCTCCAATTTTTCAAGTGATTTAGGGTTAGAGTCTACCCACTTATTTATAGATGTTAGGATTCATTTAGGCCATTAGATTTAACCTAGAAATAACCGCAGCCATTCAGACAAGATGGGGTTTATCTTATTGACTCAGCAATGAGTCAGAAGTGACTCAGCAAACACTCAGCAAATTAATAAACTTCTATTCATGTTTACATTTACTGCCCATATATATATATAAATATATATATATACACACACACGCACCTATTCATGAATTCAAATTAATCCATAATTAACTTATGACCATTTCTTCACATTAATTTTCCAATTCTTAATTCAAATTAATCCATATAAATATATATATATACACACACGCACCTATTCTTAATTCCATTTTTCGCCTTTTAAGGCAATTCACATATCTCAAATTTGTTATATGCCTTTTTAAGGCTATTTCGTGCAAATTCTCAATATTAATTCTTTTAATTTGTGAATATTAGTATTAACAGAAATACGGGGTGTTACATTCTCCCCTCCTTAAGGGATTTCGACCCCGAAATCTTCAAGTTTATATCCTATCATCAACCATCTACTCAATCAACAAACACTGGCATCCATTGTCCTTATAGACTTCTAATGCTTTCATGTTTAAATGCACAGTGTGTGTCTATGTCCGTATCTAATGCAAAATCAGGCGGTCCACTGATTCAGTTGACCTCCTTGATGCAATTCATGATAGTGTCATGCATCCATTACGTATGCAAAAGATCCTAATTGCTTACAAACTACTTCTATATGCGTGCACATCCATTCAACCGAATGCAGCATCTATATGATGGTACAACCATTATACATCCATTATACTAAATACATTCATTTATGCAATATGCAATATGTAGTGACTGAGCCGATCTAGTGCCTAAAGTGTGTGTATATATGCATCCACGAGCAACCACTAGCAACCACTTGCATCCATTTTGCATCCATCATACATAACATGTCTCAAACACATGTTTCAACCATAGGATTATCCTAACTGAAGGTCAAAGATACTAATGAGAGGACATACTAAAGATAAGATAAGATAAGCTAAGCGATAAAGGAGAAATTAAAAGACATACCCTCAAAAAGAAAAGGGTATAGCGAACGCATCTTCCCTTCTGTCTCCCAAGTAGCGTTGCTCTCATCATCTCCCCATTGCACTTTAACTAGTCTGACCTCTCGATTCCTCAACTTTTTGATCTCCGACCCAAGAATGCATGTAGGAGCTCGTCTAATTGTTGCATCACGTTCTATTTCCACCTCTTTAAGCAAGCTCGGCTCTACCACCTCCGCGGTCTTGTGCAAACACTTCCTCAAATGTGATACATGGAATACGTCGTGTACTCCACTAAGTTTCTCAGGCAACTCCACCCTATACGCCATCTTCCCAATCCTGTCTTTTACAGGAAACGGCCCTACAAACCTTGGCGCTAATTTCCCAACGGACCCAAAGCGAACAACATTCCGTAACGGAGACACTTTGATAAAAACCATGTCCCCAATGTCAAACTCAAGATCTGTCCTCCTCTTATCAGCATACGATTTCTGCCTATCTTGTGCTGCTTTCATCCTCCTTCGAATCAAATCAATCTTCTTCGAGGTTTCCCTAACCATATCGGGCCCAAGTAGGATTTTATCGGTAGATTCCCACCAACATGTAGGCGAACGGCAAGGCCTTCCATAAAGAGCTTCGAAAGGTGCCATGCCAATACTAGACTGAAAGCTATTATTATATGCGAATTCTACCAACGGAAGGTGCTCTTCCCATGTACCCCCAAAGTCTAGGATACAAAGCCTTAAAAGATCCTCTAGAATACGATTCACCCTCTCGGTCTGGCCGTCCGTCTGAGGACGATATGCGGTGCTCAAACATAGTTGAGTCCCTACCGCCTCTTGTAAACTCTTGCAAAATTCGCTAGTGAAGATGGGATCACGGTCGCTTACTATACTAGAAGGAATACCATGCAAACGAACTATCTCTTTAATGTATACAGAAGCCAACCACGGAGCAGTCCTCTTACTTTTCACGGGAATAAAATGGGCGCTCTTAGTAAGTCTATCTACTATAACCCAAATCCCCGTATTACCCTTCCTTGATCTTGGTAATCCATCCACAAAATCCATTGAGACGCTTTCCCATTTCCATAGTGGAACTTCCAATGGGTGAAGCAACCCACCGGGTTTCTTTTGTTCCGCTTTTACTCGTTGGCACACCAAGCATCTAGCGACGTACTCGGCCACATCCTTTTTCATACCGGCCCAAAAGAAAACCCGCTTCATATCTTTGTACATCTTGTCTCCGCCGGGATGAGTGGTCATCTTTGAGCGATGAGCATCATCAAGAATGGCCTTCCTTAAGTCTTCGTCTTGTGGTACACAAAGTCTAATATCCCTTCGTAACCAACCCTTATCGTCTAGGGTATACCTACGAAGATGGCTAGACGACTCCCCTCCTTTGAGCTTTTCTACTATCTCAACCAACTGGGGGTCGTCTTGCTGTGCCTCACCAACTCGTCCTAGAAATGTAGGTCTAACCTCCAAGGATGCTAACAAACCAGGTACTAGGTCAACGGAGGGTCTAAAGTCAAACATGGAGATGAATTCTAAGCTTCGTCGTTCAACAAACAACGGACTCAAGGACAACCTTTTCCTACTTAAGGCGTCTGCTACCACGTTACCCTTGCCTGGGGTATATGCTATTTCAAAATCGTAGGAGGCTAGGAATTCCATCCACCGTTGCTGCCTTAAATTCAAATCCTTCTGAGAGAATAAGTATTTTAATGATTTGTGGTCAGTGAACAGTTCGAATTTCTCACCAAGAAGATAGTGACGCCAAGACTTAAGCGCGAAAACAATTGCGGCTAACTCAAGGTCATGCGTAGGGTAATTCTTTTCATGAACCCTCAACTGCCTTCCACCATAGGCTATTACTCTTCCCTCTTGCATGAGGACCGCGCCAAGTCCCGTCCCACAAGCATCAGTATAGACGGTAAACGGTTTATTCCCGTCTGGCAGCACTAAGACTGGGGCTGAAGTTAAGGCTCTCTTTAAACGTTGGAACGCATCATCACAATCTTCGTCCCACGTAAAAACCAGGTTCTTCTTCGTTAACCGTGTTAATGGAGCTGATATTTTTGCGAAGTCTCTGATAAACTTCCTATAATAGCCAGCCAACCCCAAGAAACTTCTTACTTCGGTTACATTTTTAGGGACCTTCCAATCTTGGATGGCCACCACCTTTGCGGGATCCACTGCTATCCCTTCCTTGGAAACCACGTGCCCTAAGAACCGTACTTCTTTCCTCCAGAAGTGACACTTAGAAAAATTTTCCTTAAGGTTATGCGCTCGAAGGGTTTCCAACACTTCCCTAAGATGTAGGGCATGCTCTTCTTCATTCTTAGAAAAGACTAAGATGTCATCCACAAAGACTACCACGAATTTGTTAAGGTACTCCCTAAACACCCTACTCATCAAATCAACAAAATACGCGGGGGCGTTTGTCAAACCAAAGGGCATCACTAGCCATTCATAGAATCCGTCAGGAGTCCTAAAAGCAGTCTTATATATACTATCCTCAGCCACTCTCAGTTGATGAAAGCCAGTGGCTAAGTCCAACTGCGAAAACACTGAGGCGCCAACTAACTGATCAAAGAGATCGTCAATCCTCGGCAGTGGGTGTCGGTTCTTTTTAGTAAGCTTGTTTAGTTCTCTATAGTCCACACAAAGTCTAAGGGACCCATCCGCCTTTGTAGCAAATACTACTGGAGCACCCCACTCTGATATACTACGTCTTATGAACCCCTTCTCAAGCAACTCCTTCACTTGCTTATTGAGTTCCCTCCTTTCACGAGGATCCATGTGGCGCACTGGCAAAGATACAGGTTTAGCATTATCCACAAGATAAATTCGAAAGTCTATCTCCCGCTTTGGAGGTAAGCCCTTCACCTCCTCAAACACATCCGGATATTCCCGGACCACCTCTACCGTTCGTAGATTCTCTACAGACGCGTCAAGCGATTCAAGATAACTTAGCATAACGGAATTTATGGGACTACAAAAGATGTCGAGAGCATTACCAAGGCGAGTCACAAGCCTAACTACTCCCCTTTCACAATCAAGAATGGCCCCATTTCTAGATAACCAATCCATTCCTAAAATTAGCCCATAGCCCGTGAAGCCCAATACATAAGCATCACATCTAAATTCAACGCTAAGTATAGAGATTTTCAAATCCAAACATATCATGGTCAAATGAGCCGAACCCCCAATTGGATTTGAAACAACCAAGGGATCCTCTACTAAACTGGTGTTCAAGTGCAGTAATTCAACTAATGATGCAGAGATAAATGAATGAGATGCGCCAGAATCAAATAAGGTACGGACAGGATGATCAAACAGAAAAACTAAGCTTTCAACAGAAATTGTTCTACCTCTTTCTTGCAGCGGTGGGGCCGCAATAGCCTGAACTTGCCCCCTTGCCTGCCCTGGTGCCATAAGATCCTGCACCTGTCCTCCCGAGGTAGACCCTGCCCTCTGCCCCTTCTTGGGCAGTCCTTCACCAAATGTCCCGCATCTCCACAATGAAAACAACCAGTCTTCTTTTTCTTTCTACAATCTTTGCTGAGATGGCCAGGCGTCCCACAATTGAAGCATCTCTTCTTCCCTTTGCCATTATTGTTTTTACCACCCTTCTTATTTTGCTGTTGGGGTTTCTTCTGATCCCCTTTCTTTTCAACTGCCTTATCCTCATGCATAAGTGCAATTTCTACTAGCCTTTCAAAGGTGGCTCCCATAGGGATGTGGGTCATAGCCAACCCTTGCAACGGTTCATTCAAGCCTCTAACGAACCTCAAAGCTTTCTTCTCTAGCGTGTTCACCAACTCCAAGCCAAACCTTGCTAACTGATTAAATTTATTGACATACTCCTTCATTGATAAGCTCCCTTGCTTTAATGTCAGGAATTTTTCCATATTTAAATTCTCCTCTGCCCTTGAAAGAAATTTTTCCTCAAACCTTCGACTGAAATCCGCCCATGAATCAACTGGACGTTCCCCGTTAGTGACCTCCCACCAAAACGAGGCCTCTCCCTTCATTAACCAAGCAGCTAAACGGACTTTCCTCCCATCTTCCAATTCAAAGATATCCAACAATTCCACAGTCTCCTTAAGCCAGTCTCTGGCCTCCACAAACGTCTCAGTCCCTTGAAAAGTTTTTCCTCCCATAGCCTTAAATTCCTTGCACGTCTTTGCAAAAGTGTCAACACGAGGAGGAGGAGGAGGAATGAGTGCAACTGGGGGTGGAGGAACATCTGCTGGGCCTGCAGTGGTGGCCCTAGCCTCCAAATATCTCCTAAACCACCCTGGAACCGTCACACCTTCTGGGAGATTAAGATCTTCAGCCATGCTGAAACGAAAAAGGAAAGATTCAAAATGGAGAATTCGAAAGATAAAGATAAGGATATGGCTATTTGGGATTATGTTTTTCATAAAAACTTTCTATAAATAACATGTTTTTGAAAGCACTTCTTCCAAAAATACTTTAGAAAAATATTTTTCTAAAAATTTTATCTGTTCTGGTAACCTTATGTTCTGATACCACGTGTAACACCCCACGTCCATTAATGTCACTCACAAAAGGAATGCATTAACTTCTATGGAGGTTTTAGGTGAATATAGAACAGTAAAATTTCAACAAGACAGATATAAAATAGTAATTGGAAATTTAAAAACTTTATTTCAATTGCAGCAGAAGTCAAAACATGTTTGATTACATCATAACACCATAATCAAAGTCAAGTACAATATCTATCTTGATAAAACAAGTACATAATCCCATTACATAAATAGCCATTAAAAAGAAAGATAACAAGCTGGACTTTACATCAGCAGTCCAAGCTTTCCAAGAGATAAGCAATCCAATCAGACTCCACTGGAACTTGGCCCAACCTGAGGAACTGAAGGGAGAAAAAGATGAAAAAGAGGGGGGGGGTCAGACATAAAGTCTGGCGAGTATGATAATTCTACAATACTATTATCAAAATAACTGGACTAAGGCATAAGCTGGAAAACAAGGAAATGTCTATGAAAGAGCAGATTAAGTACATAGACAATCGCTAAAGGAAACGTTATAGGCGCTCCTAAATACTAAAGGATAAACACTATACTGCACCACATCAGTCACCCTAAAGATTGATTCCACTTAGCTTCACTTAGAAACTTTCTTAATGGCTTTACGTACTCCTAGCTGACTACATAGGTGCCGCCTGCCCCTATCTCCACTAGGTGTACCCCACTGTCCATTTTTCGATCGGCTCCCTACTCGTAGATACCCGTGCTGGCCCCACAGTGGGGTGTATCATTCCCCTAAAGTGGCAACCCGATATAACGGAGATGCACGGCTTATACATACACGATGCAACAACGTCTTACCTACCAGCCCGGGTCCACACACGCATATGAAACCCGTTGGACTTGCGTTGCCACCGCTCTCTATTTTGGCCTCTTATAGTCAAACACAGTATGCGTGTCCCGTCCTCGACTTGGGTCGAGCCCACAAAGATACGTTTTGGGATACTGGTTGAAATGGGCCCCCATTATTTCCCACAAGCATTCCACCTAAGCTTGTCCCATTAGTCCATCCACTTAACCCACTTAGTCATGTTCATTTACATGTGTATTTGTTTAAGTCTAATCGTATTTCAAATGCCTCTAAAGGCAACCACTAGATTCCTCATGCCACCTAAGGCACCTACTTAACCCCCATGTCCCACCTTACATGATTATCTGGCTAAGTATTTCTTAATTCATTAAGGCCATAACCTCATAAAGACCTCTCACATTAGACTGGCATTTATGGCAGCTGGATTTGTCGGGCGGGTCCGGGCAGTCTTACACCATAAAAGAGTCTAACCTCGTGTCTTTACAACTGTTATGCTTTAGTTTGGGCCTAGGACCTCTCACATTGGGCCGACATTTGTGACTACTGGATTTGCCGGGCGGGTCCGGGCAGGTTTACGTCACAAACGGGTCCAACCTCGTGTCCTAAGCATTGATTATTATTAATAATCCACTTTCCCCAATTTTAATAATTCCCTACTTGAATTATTAATTAATTCCAAATTTAACAATGTCCATAATTGACTCAATTATGGACATCCATTTAAGGCATGCAAAATCATATCAATTGCACCCCAATTTATTAATTTCCTAATATTACCCCTACCCCACGTTTGAACGTTTATTCGCAAAATGTATGCTAGACCCGATTAGTCTAACTCATAGCATAAAAGAAAATATTCACAACAACAACATATATATGTGACTAAATAAATCATAACAAGGGGTAAAACTTGCATACATTACAACTTGCATAAGGTTATACATGTCATGGATCTAAGGGTGTCAACTTATTCATAATTCACATAATATGATTTTGATCAAATTTCATAAACTTGTATAGGACATGTGTGAATCAACATCATTAACAATATGGTTTTATATGGGTACACCTAACTCAATAGGCAAATTCCCAAAAATCAAAATTCATTTAATCATAGATTCATGTATATGGGTACACCTAACTTAATAGGCAAATTCCCATATTCAAGATCCAATTAATTTGTAGATTCATGTATATGGGTACACCTAACTCAATAGGCAAATTCCCATAATCAAGGTCTATTATAAAAAAAACATAAACTTTAAACATGATCCAATTCGCATTAATACTAACATCATGATTTTATAACTTGTATGATTCAACACAACTTAACATGACATCATTATCATATAACATAAGTATTTCAACATATGTGATAATATGAGATTTACAACATATATAAGATTTACAACATAGCATATCATAATTTGCAACATAGCATGATATTTACAACATAGCATAGCATGATTTACAACATGTTATAACATGATTTATAACATAGCATAGCATGATTAATCACATATGACATAGCATAGGATTATTTACAACATAATCACTACAACATAACAACATATACATGATAACATAATAGCATAACAAGAGATCCACAACATAATTTACAAATACATAACAATTCATATCACTTTCTTGTGATCCATTCATAACTTAATCAAATTATTTTATAATAATATTGTGAGATTCATCATACTCACAATTTTTAAGAAGAGAAATAGAAAGAGAGAGAGCTTTTGATTTGATTTAAGTAGATTTAGTTTGTAGATTAGGCCTTCTTCTTCTTTAGTTTGTGACGGCTATGCTGAACTCCATGGCAACCGCATGTCGGTAGCTCTCCAATTTTTCAAGTGATTTAAGGTTAGAGTCTACCCACTTATTTATAGATGTTAGGATTCATTTAGGCCATTAGATTTAACCTAGAAATAACCGCAGCCATTCAGACAAGATGGGGTTTATCTTATTGACTCAGCAATGAGTCAGAAGTGACTCAGCAAACACTCAGCAAATTAATAAACTTCTATTCATGTTTACATTAACTGCCCATATACATATAAATATATATATATATATACACACACACACACACCTATTCATGAATTCAAATTAATCCATAATTAACTTATGACCATTTCTACACATTAATTTTCCAATTAATGTCTTAATTCCATTTTTCACCTTTTAAGGCAATTCACATATCTCAAATTTGTTATATGCCTTTTTAAGGCTATTTCGTGCAAATTCTCAATATTAATTCTTTTAATTTGTGAATATTAGTATTAACAGAAATACGGGGTGTTACATAATTGTATTTACACAATACTAGGCGTGATTTTTTGTAGTGTTCTTCTACTGAGATTCATGATAAAAAATACTCTGTGTTTACTAAACACAGTACAGGTTTAACCAGGTTTATAACCTGTCAACACTGGTGCAAATCATACTGGTATTCCTACATATGAATATACAGTCAATACATATATGTTTCTGGGGTTTCTAATCATCAATCATGTATTTTCAGTTGGCAAACCTGAGGGTGTTTATCATAACATGAATTTAAAATGATACTAGACATGTAAAAACTGCTCACAGTAAAACAGGAAATTTAAACAACTTTTACTCACAAAAATTGCTTGAACCCTTTGCTTTTCTCTTCCTCTTACTGATCTTATTAGAAGGACTTGTGTTTGTGTGAGGAGAACGGTGTGTGCTTAGGGTCCTATTTATAGTGGTAGAAAATTAATAAACTATGGTGCATTTAAAAAAAACACAAAAATCAGTTTTGAGATTTGATTTTGATAAAAGATTGACAACACCACAAAATAAAATCAAAACAGCACCATCTCCTCTTCACATGGCTTAGATCAGCCATACTTCACCCTAAAAACCCTTATGCACATGGCCTCTTTTCCCTATGCCAAACACCACTCTTTACCTTATTGGCTGGCTATGAACAATCACATTAAATTCCTCTTGTACCTCATGTTATTTACTAAATCTATTCTTGAACTTTGCCAAATATAGTAGCCCCTTATTGTATCATGTAATCTCAGTTTTTCACATGGTCTCCTAGCTCATACTTTTCACATCATAGTATTGATTTAACACAAAATATAAATTACATTACCTTGGCCTCTAAGGTATGGAAAAATATGAAATTTCCTGCACTCCTATGCTCACGGCCATGTGAGTTTAAGCAAGGAAAAATCTTCAAAAAAATCATTGCTTAAGTGCTTAACTAGTGTAGGAAGGATCTATAGTATATACACAAGATTTGGCAATCTTTTAGCACATGTTTTGTGACAAAATGAATATGTTTTGGGGAAAATAAAAGAGAGGAAAAATCTGAAAATGTATAAACAAGAATGATTTGCGATGTGCAAGTGCATATGCTTTCAAATTCTTATTCTAGTGTTTTGTAGTGTATGTGCATCTTGTGTAGGTGCATCTTTATGTGCATATTCATGAAAATGTAAGTAAAGAAATATATATGAAAGGAAATATGTAAGCAAAGAGATGATGGTATTCCTTTTTATGTTTTATTGTAATGCATAAGTGAAACAAGCATGTTCATTTGATCTTGCTCTTGCCAACAAAACATGGTTTGGCTAAGAATGCTTTGTTGTAAAAAAAACAAGAAATTAACTTAAAGAAAAATATAAGGTTTTTAAATCCTTAAAAATAAAATGAACAAACACATGTAAAAGGAAAAATGGCATTTTACAATGCTATACACATTTGTTAAATAAATTTAAACAAACGTTATTAAATACCTGCTATCATACATAAATATGCAAAAAGGGATTTTTGTAAGTGTCGTGCTACATGCTTATGCAAATGCTATCATACATGTATTAGCATGTTTTAGAATTTTTAAAGTATGAATTTAACCCGTATTTATAAACACGTACTTATCATAATCTATTATCTGTGTCAGTGATGTGTAAAAAGTCCGGGTCATTACATTCTACCCCTCTTATAAAAATTCCGCCCCCGAAATTTGTAAATAGTAGATCAGAGTTATCGACTTATATATAAATACTTAACACACATCAGAAATTTCGTATTCATAACCAAAAATATCTGTCCAAATTCCCTCTTTAACTCCTCGGTCCTTTAACTTAACTCTGTTACGTATTTCCCAGAATCTTCCTTCACTTAATTAATTATCTCCATTCCGGGACTCACAAATATGATTTAATTCCATAAATCGACCAATTCACATTTCCTGAGTCCATATCCAATAAACCCTCAAGTCCAGCCTTAATTTCAGGAAATCCAAATTCTAACTCGATTTCTGGTATCAATATGACTGGATATTATTCTAATTTAATCCAACCATATTTAATTTATCTTAAGGCTGACCCTGGTTAATTAACTCCTTTTATCCTGCCGGACTGGTACAACTTCCCCTACAGTCTCTCCTTGATCCTGGGATCCAGTATTACGACCAGTAGTAGAGGAAGTCCTACTAGCTCGACCTCTTCGTCCTTGGTTACTTATCTTAATTACCTGAATGTAACAAGTTGTCAATCCTGGCTTGATTGGATATAACTAACTTAGGTATATCATCCAAGTTGATTTATTTTAAATTTTCAAAAATACGCTCTCTCACACTCACCCAAAGCCTAGGTAATCAGTAACCTAAGCTCTGATACCAACTATAACGACCCAACTTTCGAACACATCGGAAGTCGTGCCATTAATAAGAATAAGAATAGATAGAAGATAAAATCACGGAACCTTAGAATCTCACAGTGGATTTTTTTTCAAAAGATGATACTTTATCATATTACACAACGGTACATATTACATCAGAGCATTTTAGATCCAGTGATACAAGCCATTCATAGTACATCTTTAATTACACATATCATTGATGGCCAAACTTGTATAATTATACAGTAGTCGGGATAAGTAGATCAACACACAGAAAGTCTCCTTCCAGCTTCTCAAGTTTATCCATTCCTGATTCACTTGTCTATTCATAACAAGCGTTATGAATACCCAAGAGTTTAAGGGAAAACACAGAAAAAATAAACTCCGGGTCAGCCAGGGGACTGGTATGAGTAAACAGTTTAAAACAAATAAAAATATCTCATAAGACCACGCCGTAAATACGGAATGGGTTTTTACCTTATGAGATCAAAACACTTTGTAAACTTGAAATCAGATATTATAATAGTGTCTAGGTGTCTCACAAATAATAATTAGAATCTAGAAGAATGCTTGCATCTCACATTCTCCTATATAGTATACAAATAAAAACCGCTTGGCGCTTAGGGAAATTTGATTTCCAACTATGACAAGTTATGGGACCACCTTCCGATGATGTATCTCTAGAGGCAAATACATCTGGGTTCAACAAGAACGTCTTGCAACCCGGCCCTCACATGACCGACCACTCATTTCGCTTGAGTGTATCGAATGTATATCACCAATGGTTGTGTACGACAACCATTCTCGAATGGGCAGAATCGATAGATTAAGAAACAAAAGGAATTTCTCTAGATAGGTGATGCTACACCCTAATGGGAGTGACCCACATAGCCATGCTGCCTGCCCGATTTTTGTCAATTCCTAGGTGTGAGGCTTGAGGCTAGACTTACCTTTTCATCATCACTGTTTATTTTCTTTGAATGCCTATCGTCAAATCCATCGGAAATCACTAATTGGTTTCCACAAAAATACTCTGGTTGTCAGGCTAAAGAAGTTTCCCTTCTATGCCAGCAACTGGTATGTTTGAAGAAAACAACGTACGTAATTCTTTTGGAAATACTCTGCCAGACATTCGTCCATACAAGTTGTCCTGGGACTGGACAAACCGAAGGCACTATTCAGAAATAGCCCTTGTATATCGCCGTCTTCAATTTAAAAATCTTTGACGCGTGGCATATAATCAAATCAAAGTGAAATATTTATTTCGGCCTCTTTGAAATGATTAACAAACATATTTCTTTTTAAATTATAAGTCTAACAAGATTATAATCTAATTTACATATACAGTTATAGTCAAACCAAAAAGTATATGATCATCTTGTCAATATCTGTTTATTTTGATCATCTCTTAAAAATGAACAGTTTCTGTGTGTGTGCCTCACACGGTTTTCTTTTCATTTTGTTTATCACTTTAAAATGAATACTTATTTTATTTTTCTTTAGAAAAATATTACTCATCAGTATTCCTCGATCTGATCACTCATAGATGAATTAAATCTATGGTGTAGAATTCATTTTACAGTTTTTACACTTTATAAGTTTTCGTCAAATTTTCTCCTTTTTTGATCCCTTATACCTGATCTATTTTACAATTTCTTCTATAGACCAAATAAAATTTCTTTTTTCTTATTAATCTCAACATGATTAAAAATATGATTTAAAATACTCTTTTTATAACATACAGAACTGTCCACGATCAGTTACTTGTATCAAGGAATACGGTTTAAAACTGTCAAATCGAGCATATGTTTGACATACAGTTCCTCTTTATCTCGTTTGTTCCAAATTTAAATATTTCATTAGAAAACAGTTTCTAATTTAAATTATACAATAAATTTGAAATTACAGTGTCTGTGCTAATTCTTGACTTATTGTCAAAAACAATATCTGGTCTTTCATACTCGATCGACTTTCTTTTGTTAACTTTACAGTTTGAATATTTCGTTAGAAAATCATTTCTAATGCTCATTTTGAATTAAATTTATAATTATATTTAAAATTTCAGTATCTGTATTTACATTACAGTCCTTGACAAGACTGTATGAACAATCCTGATTCACTTATTTTCTTTTTCTAAATTGGCTAAATTAAATAAAAATTCTATTTTATTTAAATATTAAATTTTCTATTATATTTATTCCATTATTTAATTTTAGAACAAGTTTAAATTAAAACATATATTCAAAAACCTTGGTTGAAACTGAAAATGGTAAAGTACCACATTTGGTTAAACTACCCTCTTCAAAACCATGTGTGCGCCCCTTGCCAAACCCCTCCAAATTACATGATTTTATAAAGTACCATATGGCCGAGCACTTACCCAAAGTACCACATTCCTGGAACACGTCAATTCCCTTGCTCGATCACCCTAGTTCCCATGCGCCAACCCCTTACCCAAAATACCACCTTGGTAGTACCAAGGTCAAAGTACCACCCCCCCTGTCACCAAGATTTTTGGCCCGATCACCACTAAAACACAGCGTTTTCACTTTCGATCCTTTGCACACATTTGTGCAGGTGCACGCCACGTACAGCCACCCCCATCACCTGCGACTGTCCCCTCCGACCACTCTCCACCTGCTGACCTTTTTCCAACACCTGGATCGTCACCACCACCGCCATGGTGGTTTTTCACCGTTCCAGCTATTATCAGAAAATGGGTTTGTCCAGGCAAAACCATCACCGTGGCCACTACCCTCCACCGGACCTCGTCCCCTTACACCTGCACCTCCGTGACACCTCCCAGCGTCGAACACCCTTTGACCGCACCCTCCTAGCGCCGGCATTGTCCCATAGTTTGACGAGAAAAGCCTAGCTCCAAGCAACAGCCAAAACCCCAATTTCATCTTGTTTGCAAAATCTATTGAATTAAAAATTTAATTTATATTTTTCCCATGATCTCTGGCCTCTCCTACCTCTCCTCGCCAAACACCATCACCTCCCATCATTTTGATCGCCGGAATTTGATCAAACTCCCCTTTTTGACCATCTCAAGAATTCTCACAACTTCACTAAAAATCGAGATTTTATTACCAAAAATCATTATTTTCCAGTGACGTTCCATTCATGTCCCTGAATCTAGCTTTAATGATGTTTGAAATTTTTAGATAACAGAGAGTATACTGTGTTTTTAGTTTCTTCCTGTTTCTTGTAAAATGGTTCCTTTCTTGTTTGCAACCCCTAATGTATATACTTGACATAATTGTATTTACACAATACTAGGTGAGATTTTTGGTAGCGTTCTTCTACTGGGATTCATGATAAAAAACACTCTGTGTTTACTAAACACAGTACAGGTTTAACCAGGTTTTTAACCTGTCAACACTGGTGCAAATCATACTGTTATTCCTACATACGAATATACAGTCAATACATATATGTTTCCGGGGTTTCTAATCATCAATCATGTATTTTCAGTTGGCAAACCTGAGGGTGTTTATCATAACATGAATTTAAAATGATACTAGACATGTAAAAACTGCTCATAGTAAAACAGGAAATTTAAACAACTTTTACTCACAAAAATTGCTTGAACCCTTTGCTTTTCTCTTCCTCTTACTGATCTTATTAGAAGGACTTGTGTTTGTGTGAGGAGAATGGTGTGTGCTTAGGGTCCTATTTATAGTGGTAGAAAATTAATAAACTATGGTGCATTTAAAAAAACAAAAAAAATCAGTGTTGAGATTTGATTTTGATAAAAGATTGACAACACCACAAAATCAAAACAAAACAGCACCATCTCCTCTTCACATGGCTTAGATCAGCCATACTTCACCCAAAAAAACCCTATGAACATGGCCTCTTTTCCCTATGCCAAACACCACTCTTTACCTTATTGGCTGGCTATGAACAATCACATTAAATACCTCTTGTACCTCATGTTATTTACTAAATCTATTCTTGAACTTTGCCAAATATAGTAGCCCCTTATTGTACCATGTAATCTCAGTTTTTCACACGGTCTCCTAGCTCATACTTTTCACATGATAGTATTGATTTAACACAAAATATAAATTACATTACCTCGGCCTCCAAGGTATGGAAAAATCTGAAATTTCCTGCACTCCTATGCTCACGGCCATGTGAGTTTAAGCAAGGAAAAATCTTCAAAAAAAATCATTTCTTAAGTGCTTAACTAGTGTAGGAAGGATATATGGTATATACACAAGATTTGGAAATCTTTTAGCACTTGTTTTGTGACAAAATGAATATATTTTGGGGAAAATAAAAGAGAGGAAAAATCTAAAAATGTATAAACAAGAATGATTTGCGATGTGCAAGTGCATATGCTTTCAAATTCTTATTCTAGTGTTTTGTAGTGTATGTGCATCTTGTGTAGGTGCATCTTTATGTGCATATTCATGAAAATGTAAGTAAAGAAATATATATGAAAGGAAATATGTAAGCAAAGAGATGATGGTATTCCTTTTTATGTTTTATTGTAATGCATAAGTGAAACAAGCATGTTCATTTGATCTTGCTCTTGCCAACAAAACATGGTTTGGCTAAGAATGCTTTGTTGTAAAAAAAACAAGAAATTAACTTAAAGAAAAATATAAGGTTTTTAAATCCTTAAAAATAAAATGAACAAACACATGTAAAAGGAAAAATGGCATTTTACAATGCTATACATATGTGTTAAATAAATTTAAACAAACGTTATTAAATACCTGCTATCATACATGAATATGCAAAAAGGGATTTTTGTAAGTGCTGTGCTACATGCTTATGCAAATGCTATCATACATGTATTAACATGTTTTAGAATTTTTAAAGTATGAATTTAACCCGTATTTATAAACACGTACTTATGATAATCTATTATCTGTGTCAGTGATGTGTAAAAAGTCCGGGTCATTACACGAAGAGAGTTAGTCGAATATTAGTTATTCGAATAGAGTTTATCGAATATAAGTTATTCGAAGAGAGTTAGTCGAATATTAGTTATTCGAATAGAGTTAATCGCAAATAAGTTATTTGAAGAGAGATTATCGAATATAGTTTATTCGAAAGAGAGATAATCGAATATAGTTTATTCGAAAGAGAGTTATCGAATATAGTTTATTCGAAAGAGGGCTATCGAATAGAGATTATTCGAGGGAGAATTATATATTGAGATTCGACTATATCGAATGTTGGAAAGTACTATTTACTTTTCGGTTTTTAAATCAATATTTATTTATTTAATAAATGGGTTATTTATTTATTTAAATTAAGGTTTAAAAGTTATATTTAAGTATTATGTTTCGGAAGCATGAGAATATAACGCTATTGTTATAATCAAATGATTTATGTAAAAGAAGTGGAGTCGTAAATAGAATCCGAGAGTTACGTAAGGAAGTTGTTGAAGATTTAAAAGGTGAACTTTGTCTATTTTGAGGTTAGATATGTTGTTCAGTTAAGGTCTGAGAGGTAGTTATACCCCAACTTGATTGACTTCATTTTTAACTAAGGAGTGGTTAAGGTTCGATAGGGAAGGTTAGTTAATTGAATTTAGTTAACAAGGGTTAATGGTTCGAGTTGGCATAGCGATGTTTTATTTAAACATCTGTTTAAATCCGATGAAGGATTTTGGAAATGTTTTCCAAATAAGAATTAGAAATGTTTTGCAATATAGAAAAAATAAGAAATGAGAGTAAATATGGAAATGTTTTCCAATGTTAATAACGTATATTTTCTAAAACTAGAAAATAAGAATTTATGTATATATGGAAATAGGGAAATGATTAAATTAATTTAAAAGGGATCAGTGGTTATTGATGATTTGCTCGGTAAGATTTCCATATGGAAATACGACCATTGTTTGTACACATGTTTTCCTTTGATAGTTAAAGAACCGACTATCAAAGTTTTTGACCATTTCCGTTGTCAATACGGAGAGACCGGGATCAGATTTATTATCTGAAAACCACCTCGTATGGGCATTAGCGTTGCGAATCAAATATGATGATTATAATTGAAGACGGAGTTTATGCAAGGGCTTTTTTGGCAAACCCTAGGTAGAAATTTCCTAAGATGGGTTTACAGAATAGTGCCTTCGGCTTGTCCAATCCCAAGACAACTTGTATGGAAGAATGTATGACAGAGTATATTTAATAGATCGTGTAAGTTTATCTCTTCAAACGTATTTACGTTGGTGGCAGAGGAATTCGTTTCTCTTAGTTGTATACCCGTGGTATTTTTGGAGAAATCAATTTGTGATTTGGCGGGTATGACGATGTGGCATTCAAAGTGAATAAAGATGTGATCTGTCAGAGATAAGCGTGGCCTCAAGCCTCACATCCAGGAAATGGTATAAAATTGGGTAGGTCGCATGGCTAAGTGGTTAGCTGTCAAGTAGGGTGTATTGTCACCTGATATAGAGTTTCAATTACTTCTTTAATCTATTTCGATGTTGTCCCTTTCGGGAAACGGTTGCTGATCCCAACCGTTGGTGATAATACATTCGCTACGCTCAAGCGAAATGAGTGGCCAGTCATGTTTAGCCTGGGTTGCAAGATGTTCTTGTTGAACCCGGTGTATTCCTCTCTAGAGATACACTATCGGAAGGTGGTCCCATACCTTGCCATTTGGAATCCATTATCTAATAAGCGCCTGCGTTTTTTTGATTATATATTATATATGTGGATCGTGAGATGAAAGCGTTCCATTAGATTGCTATTATTTGATTTAGACATTATTATAATATCAGAAGAGTATGGATTTTTAAAAGAATGTTTTGGGTTATAGTAAGTTAAAAACCATCTGTGTTTATATGTGGATTAGTCTTACGATTATTCTTTCTTTTAAAAGGATTTTAAAAGTTAAACAAATGGTTGGAGTTTACTCACACCAGTCACATGACTGACCTAGAGTTTATTTTGTTTTGTTTTCCCTAAACTCTTGGGTGCCCAAATTTGTACGGGCAGTCAAGTAGTCAGGTTTTACAGATACACTAGATGGAGCTTGGAGCAGTAGGCTTCAGCAGCATTCTGTAGCTATTGTTTATATCCGCTATAATGTAAGTGTTGTACTCTAATATACAAATACAGATTTGTGTTTCAAAATTATATTGTATACTATATTTTATTCGTTCCGCTGTGAAATTCGTGTTTACTCTGATGATTATGTTGTTCTTCTTCTTATATTCTAATTTTCTATCTAATCTATTCTCACCCTCTAACTTCTTTCTATTAATGTTCCGGTATTTTCGATTCTTGAGTAGTCGACATGGTGTTGTATGTCGATTACCGAAGTCGAAAATTTTCCCGGGCCGTTACAATTACTCTGTATCCCTTCTTTCGCGGGATAATCAATTATCCTTTTGTAGTTCTTCTGAGCTTCCTCAATTCACAAGAACTGGAAAGCCTTCTCATAAACTAGTCCAATGTAGATGATGGTTTTTTCGTTAACCACTTCAAACTCCATATGGGGGTCTATCCTTTCAACTAATGCCATCGGAATTGTTTTGTCGTTATGGTTACTAACATCGATGACAACAATATTGAATCGCTCCAAATTGTCTTTAAGCGGTTCCCCAACAGCTTGATGTATGCGAGAGAGTGTCATAACATTTTTCGATTGGGTAGTATGGAGATGAATGGATCATGAACTTCCTGTCGAGATAATAAAATGATGGTACCGACCTTAGCGGCAATCTTGTGAACTACATAAGGGCTATACAATCTAAGTAAATCAGGAAGGCCCACTTAATAACGTCAGAGGCATGGGTCGATTCCATGTACAATCTATAGCGCATCAGATGATGAGCGGGATCGGTCTTTCTCGAATAGCGCGATACTTGCGGCAAATTGAATCTGCGTGGGAATTCAGCGTTTAAGATGTCATAGGTGAAAAGAGTTTGGCTTCAATCAACTCCACGAATCCCCATGTTAAAACTACGACTATAGTGCATAATCTGCCTAACCACAACAGTTCGGTCTGGAGTACAGATGATGGGTCCATATTCCTAGTCACTATCACATCTATGCCTCCTCGTCTCCCTCATAGGCAGCATCGCCTTTGCCGCCATTTGGACAACACTTCCTTGACCCATGTTGCTTGTGATGACCCGAAAACCCTCTGAATACCTAAGTCTCAGAAAAAGGTGTTAAGATAAGAGGATAAATCCTTTGCTACCAACTGATATATCATCAATAGAAACCAAATGGTTATGCCGCAAAGTACAACATCGGACATACATCCATTTTCAATTTCGTCCTGGGTTGTGAACGAAACCGAAGGCACTTTATTCCACAACTCCGCTTGGGTGCGAAAGTCCTTGCAATCCAAATTGCTTCAAGTATGGTCGATCGCCATCACAATGTAACCTCATAATGGGTGGCCTCCCGAGGCATCACCGAGCAATCCTTCCAATGTGAAGGTTTCCAATCTTCAATAACAGGCATCACCATTTTCATTTGCTCTCATCACGTCGTATAGTTATTCACAATGGGTCGAAACCTGGTCATTTCGAATAATTAGCGAATCTTCAAAACAATAAAGATATATATGATATCATGAGTGTTATTCCAATTTGGAATATTCTTTTACTCAAATCATTCTTTACATTTGGGAATTACTCCCTTTAGATCTTACCAAAGATTTACATACTTTAAACTCTTGTTTAAATCTTTCCTTGGAAATCATTTCAATTGATTTTAAATTCTCATTTCATGGATTTAACTCAAACCAAGGTTTCTACGCTTTATCAGGATTATCGAACCTCACAAAAAGGTAATTTCTCAAATTGTTATCTCATTCCCATCCTATTCATCCCATGTAGAAAACTTGGTAGTACTCCATATCTAATTGCCCTTGTATTTGGTAAGTTTATTAATACCATTTTTTAAATTCAAATCTTTACTTAAAGATTTATTAAAACTATAACTTAGTTTAAAATCCCCAAAAATCATTCTTCAGAGATTGCTTAACTTGAATCAAGGGTTAAATCTTTCAAACAATCCTTAATGATTATTCAGTCTTATCTTTTCGAGAAAAATATATTTACCCAATCCCAACCCATTCATTGATCATTAATTAGGGTTGATTACTTTATCATTCCTTTTCATATCTTTACCTCAAAATCGCACTTATGATTTCTTAATTTTATCATTAGGGAAAAACCATTCATTAACCATAATTAGTTCTCGATTGCACAATTCCAAGAGTATGATTTATCAAGTGTATGACCCCGAAGGCCTGAACAACATCAGATCAAACACCCAAAAGATCACTCAACTCAATGGTAAACAATCAAGTTCCAACTTTTTTCTTTATCCCAAAATCGTATTTAAGATTCGATCTTATTTTCACATGAAAAACATGCTTATCTTTTTTTAAGCGATCTTTAAACTTTGTTCCCATTATCGTTTGCTAGGGGAAAACTCTTTCATCAAATCTTTATATTCAAATTAAATAAAGATTACTCTTCAACTTAACTTGGAAAATCATCTTTCCTTTACATGGGTTATAAAACAAATGTTATTCAAGACATCGTTCACGATAAACCTAAAATCATTCTTTCATTTTCAATGACATCTTCACGAAAATTATATCAGCTTGTAATCGATATAAATTCATGTATCGGAATAATACTATAAATGGAATAAAGGCAAAGCCTTTTAAATTCCTCAAACAGTGAAAGTCTTCATTTATAGAGACTTATGTCAACTAAAACCAAATTGATTTCCAATCTATTCCAATTTAATTTGAAAATTAAAACTTATCTTAAACTTTTCAAATCCCAAATATATCTTAAAACCTTCATTTTATTCCTTTGGATTAGTTTGAAAATCATTTGGATATCATTGGTTATCTCAAAACTTTGTAATTTTAATACGTTCCAAAAACTTTCGCAAATAGCATTGCTGAAAACAAGTCATTTTTTTAAAAAAAGTTTTTTAGCTTTCCAAACTTAGTATATTCAACCCAAATTACTTTCAAATCATTTATTATGATTAATCATAGTGTGTCCCTATTTTTTATAATTCAAAAATAGCTCATTTCATTAAAATCTAGTTTCGATTCACTAACAACACTAGCGTTGTTTTTATTCAAATTTGATTTGAACTTATTTCAAAATCTAACCGTTGGATTATAAAGCTTTACATTGCATTTGAAAGCTCTTTTCATTCCGAACCAAACGTTCTTCGTTTTAGGAAAATTCGACAATCGGATCTCCTAGTACGTCAATTTTAAGTTAATGGTCGAAATTCGCGAACTACCGCTGCGCTACTAGTTCTATTCATGCCAAACTTCGATTATAATTAAAATCAAATCGAATTAATTTAAATTAGTTTATTAACTATATAATAACTTTTGAAAACTATTTTTCCTATATTTAACTTCATATTCAAATATTCCTCTATTTAAATATTATAATATTATTTAAATTATTAAAATAATATTATTTTTCAAACTTTTATCTATTGGATTCCAAACTTTCCTGAAGTTCATTATAGAAATAAATAAGATAGTTTGGCTAATAAAATCGAGTTAAAACATTATCTGGGTATCCAAACCAAACTTCGCTCTTCAAAGTTATTATTCACTTTTAAATTAAAGTTAAAAACGTGCCTTAATCGTTTGAAAACTTCTTCAAATAAATTTTCATCTTTGCAAAAACTATTTGTAATTGTTTGAATTATCTATCCAAATCATTTCGAATTCAGAATTCAAACTTTTATTTTTGCTTAAATTTTATTATTAAAATATTCAATTAAATTCCGATTTGGAATAAAACTCCATCAATTGCCATATAATTCAACTTATACGGGCATAACACATCATTAGCATTCGTTAATGATCATTAACAATCATTAACTTCCAATTATCACATAATTGCATCATTAACATTAGCGTTAAGGTCATTAACACTTAATTACTATTTCAAATTACTTTAACTAAATTATTAACCATCGTTAATAAATTATTTGCTATAATTAGCAAGTCCAAACATGTTCGGTTAATGTCAACATACAACACATCAAGTTGTCAATCAATGTCACATCAAAATTTATTGATGTTAATATTCATCCATAACAATCACGTTATCAACCAAATTAACCGATTATTTATTTCCAGTTTAACTTCATAATCATTTGGATGTTCACATTAATTACCAAACTGTCAAATAATTAACTTACTAACTTCCACTAACAATATTAGCCCAAAGTTATTATTCACAACATAGTAATTATTATTCATACGTAATCAATTTCAAATGTGAACTACGTGTGTTCACTAACTAAATTAATTAACCAAACATGAGCAAAATTAGCTCATCATAGCTTATCCAGTCCACCAAAATTTAAACTAGGGCTCTCTAACTTCTCCAAAACTTCCAACTTCGCTACACAACCAAGTTCGTGTCTTTTCTACTTCAAACGCACCACAGATACAAGATACACTTATACAATTATATATATATACACATATATGTATACTAACTTGCGTTTAAGAGGTGAAAGGTGGGATTTTTAACAGGTTAAGGGGGTTTAGAGGGGGTGGGACCCACAGGCAATGGAGAGGGTGATGGTGGTTCCTGATGCGCGCGGGTGTGTGTTAGGGGAGAGTGGCGGTAGTGGTAGAGAGGGTGTATGGGTGGTGTAGTGATGGTTAAGTGATAAAAGGTAGGATTTTTAAGTGGTTAAGGTGGAAAGGAGGGTGCTTAGAGAAAATGTGGGCCACGTGGGTTAGGGGAGACTGATGTGGGGAGAGTGGTTGTCGTCGGTGTGGGTGTTGGGGAGAGAGGTAGCTTGAGTTTGAGAGGGAAAAGGTGGAATAAAAAGGAAGATAAGTGAAGTGGTAAGGTGGTATTTATAGGAAGGTAATCATTTCTCTTCTTATTTTAAGTGCTAAATCTTATTTGTTTATTCCTAAGAGACATCATAATTATGTCGCCAATAAGGCGTCGACGGGAGAGCATTTGCAGAAAAGGACAAATAGTAACGGGTTGATTATTTTAATTCAATTTTTAATTAATTAAACAATTGTTATACGTTTTCAACTCGTATGACTAAACCGTAAGTCCGATCGATACAAAATTTAAAACCCTACTACATTTCATAGATATAGTTCCAATGAAACTGGTCTCGTCGAATTTGGAGACCATTTGCAAATGACCTTTTTCTACGTTATTATTAAATTTCAACTGATTTTTCGGCATGCGTTTTTATTACGCACACACACATACTAACTCCGATTAATATAAAATTTGGAATCTTACATTATTTTAACATTTCAGATCCAATGGAACTGGTTTCGTCGGAATTCAAGATCGTTTGCAAAATGTTTATTTTTAGGTTTTCGAAAGGATATTAAAATATCGAATTTCAATATATTTACTTTTAAAACAGTTTTAAAAATTCACTTACCTTATTTTAACTTCAGTAAGATATAAAACAAAGTTTGAATTAATTTTCCATAATTTTTCAAATCTAGATTCATATCAAAGCTTGAAATTCAATCAGAATTATCCATTTAAAAATCATTTTAAATCTGTTTTAAATCCATATTTTAAAGTGGCTAAAAATACGGGTCGTTACAATCTCCCCTACTTAAAAATATTTCATCCCCGATTTCAAAATGAAGCAAATAACATAAAGGTGAAATAATATTCATGTATCTACAACCAAAAGTGTCATATCATATCACTTTTCAGTACATCATAAACAAAATATCACACTGTAACCACAGACATAACCTATAACCTAGTGTAGAGTGCCATTTAAGGTATAAGCCATGTATATGCATCTAACCGACCAACCTGAGCACGTACTACGTACTTGAGGTAGTATATACAAAATGGTATCATGCCCCAAAATATACACTTAGTGCTCATCTTGCACCAAAACGAGACCTAGTCATACATACTATATCTAGGGTTGTCAACGAATACTTTCGGATACGAAAAGTGCCATATCCGTATCCGCATCCGAAATCATTTTCGGATATCGGATATCCATATCCGCGGATACAGACGAATATCAGATAATTATCCTATTTTCTAAAGATCAATAAATTAAGAAACATAAATGAGAAAAATTAAGTTTAATATAAATATTTTTCCATCCCAAGGGTTATTAAAGTGTTACAAATTAACAAGTATGATGATAATAAGTAATTTTGAGCAGTTAATATGTATTTTGCTCATAAAATATGAACTTTAAACTCAATAAAACAATAACTTTATATCTTTCAACGTATTAAAGTACATATAATTTAAGCTATAATTTTGAAAAAGTCCGGACAGATAATTTTCGGATGCGAATGTCTTCATATCTGCACCTGCATCTGCTTTTCCGGATATCGAATATTAATCCTCTTTTCGGATACGGATGCAGATGGATTTTGGATTTTTCGGGTATCCATTGACAGCCCTAACTATATCAACATAAACTAAAGCAACTACTGGCTCCCTAATCCTCCTCAGAATCATGAATTACGGGTCCTGAAAGAGGTAACTCCTTTGGACCCTGGTCTACTCCATCCCATGCCCATTCTGGTGCCAAATACTCCTCAACCAAAAGGCGTCAGGATCATCTTCCGTAAACTCCTCCTCATCTGTCCAACAGTCATCTGGAGTCTCATGTTCTGCCTCATCAACAGCGTCGTATCCAGCCTCATCTATCACTGGGTCCATCTTCGGCTCACTCTCATCAATAATCATATCGTCGGCAACATGATCTGCCTCATCGATCTCCGGATCTGTCTTCGGCTCAACCTGCTCAGTAGTCTCTGGAGTGAGATCCCATACGGGTAAGTGCTTTGGTACTTTGTACTATGCTAGATATCTTAACACAATATCTAACCCCTGATCTAACTGATGTTCCTCACACTCTGGTACAACAAACTGTGTCAGTGGTAACTCTGGCCATACCCACTCGGGTTGCTCAAGAATAGGCTCTGCAACATTCTCCGTAACTAGATTAGGAACAATCTCTATCATCTACGGCTGTGGTATATCCGCTACAAGTAGTGTTGCTGGAACTAGATCAGGTATAATGAAGTGGCGACCTGAATCGTATTCAAGTCCGTTACCGATCTCCAATATCGATCCAAGCATCTGAATCCTCAGATCTCATAGAATTTGACTCCATTGGATCATGCTTTAGATCTGGATCAAAAGCCTTTATAGGTACAAAAGAAGAGGTGGCATATGACATATACTCATCGCTGCTACTGTCATTTGAAAAGCTATCCATGCGATCCCCGCTCTGAGAGTCTGACGAACTGTCAACTGAGCTCTTTGAAGATCTGCTGGATACAGAAGACTCTCTGAAGCGTGCCAAGTACTTTGAAATCGTAAGCTGCTTACCCCTCTATAATTTTAAAAAAGTTTTTAATCAGAAAACAAGTTTAAACAAATATTTTAAACCTGTACATTTTCTAAAACCATTTTAGTTAAACTTACAAAAGAGTTTCAAGTTTGAATCAACTAACTTTATTTAACATTTTGCAAAGTTTTACTAAGTTTACCCTACTTAGTTATTATATCGACGATTACTTTCTTTTTCTATTCTTTAATGTATAGTTGAACATTTTAACTTTCTTATACCTCTTATCTAGACTTATTTAAGTATATACTTATATTCGTCCTTAATTAGTTAGACTAATTACCAAACTTTACATCCAGAAATCAATTAATTTATTAACTTTTCAAATACATCTTTCACATTATCCAAACATAATCCTTTTATATGGAAAGTATATATTTTCCTTCTTTAGAAATCAAAATCATTTATGTACGAAAATCTAAAATATGTCGCCCATATATAATACTCTCAACTCATTCTAGGGCATTATTAACCCAATCTCTAATGAGCTACTCATCCTAGGATACTACTGATCCTATCTCTGATGAGTTATTGGTCCTAGGATGGTACTGATCCTATATCTGACGAGTCTCTACTCCACAGAGCCAAGGTTTATCGCTAAACTAAAGCTCTGATACCACGTTGTGACGGTCCAAAACCCTCTGAATACCTAACTCTCATAGAAAGGTGTTAAGCTAAAAGGATAAATCCTTCGCTGCCAACTAATATATCATCAATAGAAACCAATTGGTTATGCCGCAAAGTACAACCTCAGACATGCATCCATTTACAAGTTCATCCTGGGCTATGAGCGAAAGTCCTTGCAATTCGAATCACTTCAAGTACGGTCAGATCATCGTCATAATTTAACCTCATAATAGGTCGCCTCCTGAGGCATCAACGAGTAATCCTTCCGATGTGAAGGTTTCCAGTCTTCAATCACAGTCATCGTCGTTTTCATTTTCTCTCATCACGTCCTATAGTTATTCACAATAGGTCGAAACCCGGTCATTCTGAATAACAGTGATACCACGTTGTGACGAACCATAAACCCTCACCCTTTGAACCGACTATAAACCACACAAGTCCAGTCCAAAAAGTAAGCATCCTTGGAATTGTGGGATAAACTGAATTTTTGATCTTCGATAGTCGATACTCAACACATCCACGGTGTTCATGCACCGCAAAACCAAATATCGCAAACTCGGTCCATCCGGGGGTTTTATCAGAGCAAACAATGCGGAACAAAAAACAAAATAGAAGAACAGAATCTCACAGCGTAATAGAACAAATATAATATTTGATATAACTTTACAGTGGAAACTTTTAAATCGGAACAACATACTATGGATAGTTATAAACACCATCCTCATATAAAACAACCACGATATCCAAGTATAGATAGTAGAATACGCCCTGCTTTCTGACGAAGAGCATCAGCTTCTCTAGAACCACCTAAAAACTCCTCGAATCCTGTTTAAATCTGAAATACACTCGGATCTGACCAAAGTGTCGAACACTCAAGTCAGGCTTGGATTAACCAGTTTGAGAACTAGAAAACAAGTCATATAAGTCTCAAACCATCATCAAAAATGGGTTGTCAAAAACTTTGTGCATGCGTTTAGGAAAATGAAGTTAACATAAGACCCGCGTCCCATCACACAATGCAACGCACACCAGAGGAGCAATTAGTTTTACCTTATGATAACCAAATATGCTTGATACACGAAAATCGTTTGATATTATCGTTAGTGTCTATCTTTGAAAGCCTTTCAAAATAAATGTATCAATCCTAGCAGACGTAGGTACCATATATTACGTCTACATATATAGAGTATAACTAAAATCGTAAGGCTTCGTATTGGAAGTTGGGTTCCATCAATGACCAAGGCAAAGGATCTTCCTTAACCGCGATTCAGGCACACCTCTAATGGGATGTACCAAGATCAACAAATACTCCTTTTGTATCGGCAAAGTCGACCCACCTATACAAGGTGATGTCCGGGTTTCTCCTGAAAGTAACGTTCCCCGTTCATTACTGACCATTATCTGAGGTGCCTCATTCCATCATCCACTAAGTAAATTGCCCGGGTGTAATGGCCCGAATTTCCGTACTCTTTGAGTCGACTAATAACACCACACGTCCAACCCAAATTGCACAGAAATACGAATCATTATTAGAAAGAAGTTAGAGGATGAGAAATAGAAAGAAAGAAATATTAGAATAGAAGAAAACAAAGAACACATATCTCACAGCAGAACGAATAAAATATATTAAATAACATAACTTTTAAAATACAAATCAGTAACTGTATATACATACCATCATCAGAGCACAATAGTTATTCCTGGAACAGTTATAAACACCTGTTTCCAGATACAACATTGAACACAGCGGAAAATATGATAGTCTATAACTAACTGGTGAAGCCTCCAGCTTCAAACTCCTCCAAGTGAATCTGTAAAATCCCGACTACTTGACTGCCCGTACAAATTTGGGCACCCAAGAGTTTAGGGAAAACAAAATAAACTCTGGGTCAGTCATGGGACTGGTATGAGCAAACTCCAACCATTTGTTTAACTTTCAAAAATCCTTTCGAAAGAAATGATAATCGTAAGACCGATCCACACATAAACATGGATGGTTTTTACCTTACGATAACCAAAAATATTTTGATATCAAAATCTAGTGATATTATAATAGTGTCTACAACAAGTAAATAAAATCTAGCGGAACGCTTGCATCTCACGCTCCATATATAATATAAAATCAAAAATCGTAGGGCGCTTATTGGAGATTGGATTTCCAACATGACAAGGTATGGAACCACCTTCCGATAGTGTATCTCTAGAGGCGAATACACTGGGTTCAACAAGAACGTCTTGCAACCCGACCCACACATAACCGACCACTCATTTCGCTTGAGTGTATCGAACGTATATCACCAACGGTTGGGATCAGCAACCGTTTTCCGAAAGGGACAGCATCGATAGATTAAAGAAGAAAATTGAATTTCTCTAGATAGGTGATTATACATCCTAATGGGAGCGACCCACATAGCCATGCTGCCTGCTCGATTTTTGTCAATTTCCGTTTGTGAGGCTTGAGGTTTGAATTATCTTTCAGAACATCTGGCCACCATTCACTTTGAATGCCATATCGTCAGATCCATCGGAAATCACTAATTGATTCCCACAAAAATACTCAGATTGTTAGGCTAAAGAAATTTCCCTTCTTTGCCACCAAATTCGTACGTTTGAAGGAATCAACGTACGTAATCCCTTTGGAAATACTCTGTCAGACACTCATCCATACAAGTTGTCCTGGGTCTGGACAAACCGAAGGCACCGTTCTATTAATCCATCCTGGGCAATTTCTACATAGGGTTAACAGAACAACCCTTGCATTTTACTCCGTCTTCAATTATCTTCAGCATAAGTTAATTCATAACGCTTATACCAATACGAAGTGGGTTTCAGATATTAAATCTGATCCCGGTCTCTCCATATTGACAATGGAGGTATAAAATAAATCAAAACTTTGATAGTCGGTGATTTAACTATCAAAGAAACATCCATACAATAAACAGTCCTATTTCCAATTGGAAATCGTACCGATCAAGCATCAAACAACACTGGGCCCCTTTTAAATCAATTCCTGATTATATTATTATTTCTAATTCCTCATTGACCAATTCATTTCATTCTCTATACGTAGAAAATATCTCTCAATTTATTTGGAAAAAACCTTTCAAATTCTTTTAAATTAACGCGATGTTATAAAACACCGTTATTATAACTCAAAACATTGACCAATTATTAACTAACCATAATGCTAACCAATCCTCATTATCGAACCTTAACCATTTCTCCATCAATCATGAAGTCAATCAAGTTGGGGTATATTTACCTCTCAGACCTTAACTGAACAACATTCTCAACTTTGAAATAGTCAAGCTCACAACTTTAAACCAAACATCGATTACGCGACCTTCGGATCCAATCTAAGAACACACTTTTTTCACGGAAAAACTTTGATTATAACGGTAGCGTTATAATCGCTGTCTCTAAATATTTGATTTATAAAACATTACTTTTAACAACAGCGTTACAATCGTTGTCTAGAATTATATAACACTTATTATAACAATAGCGTTAAGATCGCTGTTTAGAATTACAAAACATTTATTATAACGGCAGCGTTAAAATCGTTGTTTACAAACATTTGGTTTATATAAAAATATACTTGTACTTATTAATTCAATTAATAAGTAAATAAGTAAATAATTAAATAACTAATTTGATTTTCATACTTAAAAATAATATCTTAAACCCAAATTCTATTTATAACTTATACTCATGTTTTTCCATACCAAATCTCATTTGTATTATAATCATTTAAAATCTCGTTTATAATTTCCTTTATAATTTTCTAAGTTCAAATCTCATTTCAAATATTGGTTTCAAAACCATTTTTCACTTTTTCATATAAGTTCAACTTTGAATTTATATTTCAATTTAAATAACTCACTTAAATTTATACTCTCGTTTATAAACAATTACTTGTTTTCTTCATTAACATGTTTTTAAATTTTCCCCTATTCGAAATTACATTTCTATGTTTTTGAAATAAATTTCCTTTTTAAAACTCAAATTTCATTTCCTATTTTTGAAAATATTTTACGGTATATAAATACCAAGTTTCTAGGGCCAGTGTAATTCAAACACAACATAACTAATCACGGATTATATCACATCATATATCACAACAAATGAAAACAGTAATAAAATTGTTGAGGAATCGAGTTGGATCCCTCCAACCTATTTCCCTGCATCCACAGATGTTAGTCAAACATCAATAATAATATTTTCACACTAATATGGTAAACAGAATTTATAAACGATCAAAGATTTATATATGACTATGTTAACCATTTCAACCAATATTATCAACCATTCATCCAAGCAACCATCACACAGTATAAAATAAATAAATTTAAAAACTCGTTTTTTATAAAAATATAACGAGGCAGAGTTAGTGAGTTTACTCACTTTGTTTTGCAGTTGACGGTTCTGCTTTTGTTTAGTTTAAAATCAGACAGGCGCTTGATTTTGTGAATCCCAACAGCTTTGCTCTCGACGAGTCAGTTCCAGGGCGTAGTTGTCGTCATTATGATTCCAACAGAACCGACGTGGTTTAATTATGTTCACAGACGAGTGAAATATACAGGTTACAAGTTTAAATTTAAATTTAACATCATTAGTTAGTCCATAATCTAATTTAATTAACCTTGAGTAATAAATCATGTTTTATTTTTAAAATTATTACCTAAATTACTTTATAATCAGGCCAGGAAAATTCATTCTCCTCCACTTGTTAATTCTTTCTGAACGTAACCACTCCTCTTGTAAATGAAGCACACACCATTTCCAACCCATACCAGAACTGTCCGTTTGCTAAACTGTATACACAGCCTTCATCATTGGCTATATTGACAGTCCATCATTTGATCACTATTAACATCTGTTACCTGGACAATACACATAGCCTCCTCCTTTCTCCGTTATTTTTCAAACCAACTACCAAACCTGAGGCACCTAACTCCACATCAACCATTACGTTTAAACATCATTGGAAATACCACTACAAAATTACCAAGCAGCTAGTCCTACCCAACAGTTTGTACTCACGCCAAATCATGGTCATGATTCACCTCGTTAACCCAAAACAGTAAAACCCGCTCCAGTAAAACACACAAAAACCCCATCTGAACTTCATACCATCACTCCACCTACGAGTGATCCACCCAGGAAGTCGCCCCTCCTCCCACTTTCAACATTCACGCAAACACAATAGCACCGACCAACCCCTTAAACGCCAAACACCACAAACCCCTTTCAGCCAATAATCACTCCTTAATTACATCCATTCTCGTTAATCACCTTATCACTATAAACAAATTTCGGGAATAGTGAACTACCTTTTAGGATTTACAACCAACCCAGGTGAAATCGCGATATAGGAACTCGAACCAAACACTGGTGTTTGTCGGCCTTCACGATCGCCAAAGGCGACTTACGGCCTCTGAACGTTGATGGAAGGCAGCCCCTTCCATTGTTTTCCACTGGTTCTGACCTTCCTCTGTAACTACACCCCTAAATCGCAAACCGCAAGCCACAAAAATCCATCCCAGCTGAAGATCCACTCTCGCAAGCATGAGAAAATCGAAGACCGTTTATTGATTTTTGAAGATTAGGATTCTTTTGAGTTCGTGAATATTGGTATCGGCTGAAATGAAAACGTAGAGGAAGTAATTTCGTGTTTTCTGAAGCGAAATAAAATGAAGAAGGATGGGCTTGTTTATTTTATATACTTGAGTAACTTGGTACCCATGGAAACGAGGTGGATTGGCACGCACGAAACTGATGGATTGGCAAACACGGTATCAAATGGCTTGAGTGGCACGGAATTAAAACTTGGAGCGAACGCTGTTTTGAAGTGTACAAGGAAAAGACTTTTTATTTTATTTTCTTTTACTTTTATTCTTTTAATAGTAAGCTTTGTTGCTTGTATTTACACCAAAGACGTTACAGTATTAGTTTGACATATGGATTGAGGAATCAATCTATTGTTAGTGCATCATTTTACATTAGTTTCACCATGAGAAGAGTTGGTCCAAATATATACTACAAATGTTTTATTATACACTGAGGAAATTAGGTTACTCTTAAAACTTCAAGTCCCCAATGGGTTGAAACGGAAAATATACTGACAAGATTTTAATCTAATATTAGATATTATTATAGTATTATTTTCGAGTCAGTTTGAGGTCTAAAGGGTATAGTATTATTATGGTTGGGTTTCAAGTATTCTTAACTTAATTCATGAATTTCTTGCCAGATGATTCTTGGGATTCCTTATAAAAAAGTTGTTTTATATTTAAATTTTAATATAAAAAAACAAAATTTAAATATTCAAAATTAAATGGCTTAAAACCTGGGTCGTTACTTCCTTTCCCCTTAAAATAATTTCGTCCTAAAAATTGCTAAGTAGTAAAAATGCTATAACTCTAACTCCTTATAACCTACTTAGTTTAAGTCTTATATTCCATATCTTCATACCCCAATTCTTACCCAACTTTCAAATTCTCATACCAAAACTCCACCATTCATAATTCTTTCCAAATGATATGTCCACCATTTTCGGACAATCCCTCGTCATTTTCTCGTTTTCAATCCATATGCTCTTCTGCATATCCACTGAATCCAATTGATTTTAAATCTATTTATCAATTTCATTATTCCACTTGAAATTTTATTAACCAATTCTGGTTTTCTTATTTCAATTACAATTAACACTCGATTTTAAATTATCAAAAAAAAAATTCTTGAAAATTTTCTAACTCTTTAAATTTTCAAATTTTTTTTGCCAGCATCTCCTCTACATGGCTTAATCTGTACAACTACAACTCGCCTTTCTAGGCCTTCTCCAATCCAAAAGAAAATCAAAAAGCCAAGCGACTTGCCCCACAGGCTCATAAAATCATCAAACCCAAGTAATATTGTAAACATGTACCTTTTTGTCGGGCATAATTCTATCTCTTGCATTTGCTTCCATTCTGCTCAACATACATATATCCATTTCCAGTTGGTTTCAAATCAATCCAAATTCTAGTTTTGAAAACTCTAATCAACTTCTGATTAGTTCACTTCCATTCTATCAATTCCATTTGATATTTATTTCAGAATCAATCCACTTATTCAATTTCCATTTAACTTAAGTTAAATTTCAATCCATTTGATTTACTTCCACCATTCCAATTTATTTAACTTATACAAGTTAAATTTTTAATTTCGGAATTTAAATTCCTGGGTTTTATTTCAAATTAGTTTGAAATCATATATATGTACATATATGTATAATCAACTCAATTCAAAACATTTGAATTTCTAAAACATCTTCATTTTTGTTAAACAATTTCCATTAATAAATCTGTTTTGGTAGCAATCCAACACTTAGAAACTCGAAAATGAATACTGATAATGTTGCGATCCATTATCAGAATTATTTTCTTGTCACTAAAGTGATTTCAATGCTTAATCCCTTTAAAAACCCATTTAAAGCATTCTTATTCAAAAATTCTTCAGAAAATATTTTAAAACACCCGAGATTTAAATTCTCAAATTCTGGTTTGAACTTAACCATGGTTTATCTCACTTGTATACATTATACATATACAAATTATATAACCATTTCAATATTTCATAATTCCATTTGATTGTAATAACAATCAACACATTCATATATAATAATTCAGAAATTATTCCCTTTATATCAAAATAATTTTTTTGGGCAAAACTATATCATTTACCCACTTTAAAACAATACTGTATCGAATTGTTTTGTTCGAGAGTTTACAAACACCTATCGATACAGTTGTACATTCTGTATCGACCAGAATTCATAAACCACTCAACAAACCAACCAATACAATATAAAATTATTTTTATATCAAATCTACAAATACGCACTCATATATATACGCTCAACTCAATCTAGGGTATTACTAACCCCATCTCTATTGAGTTACGCCACAGAGCCAAGGTTACTACTCAACCTTCAGCTCTGATACCAACTGTAATGGTCCGAATTTCCGTACTTTTTGAGTCGACTAATAACACCACACGTCCAACCGAAATTGCACAGAAATACGAATCATTAATAGAAAGAAGTTAGAGGATGAGAAATAGAAAGAAAGAAATATTAGAATAGAAGAAAACGAAGAAAACATACCTCACAATGGAACAAATAAAATATATTAAATAACATAACTTTTGAAATACAAATCAGTAACTGTATATACATACCATCATCAGAGCACAATAGTTATTCCTGGAACAGTTATAAACACCTGTTTCCAGATACAACATAGAACACAGCGGAAAATATGATAGTCTATAGCTAACTAGTGAAGCCTCCTGCTTCAAGCTCCTCCAAGTGAATCTGTAAAATACCGACTACTTGAGTGCCCGTACAAATTTGGGCACCCAAGAGTTTAGGGAAAACAAAATAAACTCTGGGTCAGTCATGGGACTGGTGTGAGTAAACTCCAACCATTTGTTTAACTTTCAAAAATCCTTTCGAAAGAAATGATAATCGTAAGACCGATCCACACATAAACATGGATGGTTTTTACCTTATGATAACCAAAAATATTTTGATATCAAAATCTGGTGATATTATAATAGTGTCTACAACAAATAAATAGAATCTAGCAGAACGCTTGCATCTCACGCTCCATATATAATATAAAATCAAAAATCGCAACGCGCTTATTGGAGATTGGATTTCCAACATGACAAGGTATGGAACCACCTCCGATAGTGTATCTCTAGAGGCGAATACACTGGGTTCAACAAGAACGTCTTGCAACCCGGCCCACACATGACCGACCACTCATTTCGCTTGAGTGTATCGAACGTATATCACTAACGGTTAGGATCAGCAACCGTTTCCCGAAAGGGATAGCATCGATAGATTAAAGAAGAAAATTGAATTTCTCTAGATAGGTGATTATACATCCTAATGGGAGCGACCCACATAGCCATGTTGCCTGCCCGATTTTTGTCCATTTCCATTTTTGAGGCTTGAGGTTTGAATTATCTTTCAGAACATCTAGCCACCATTCACTTTGAATGCCACATCGTCAGATTCATTAGAAATCACTAATTGATTCCCACAAAAATACTCAGATTGTTAGGCTAAAGAAGTTTCCCTTTTTTCCACCAACTTCGTACGTTTGAAGGAATTAACGTACGTAATCCCTTTGGAAATACTTTGTCAGACACTCGTCCATACAAGTTGTCCTGGGTCTGGACAAACCGAAGGCACCGTTCTATTAATCCATCCTGGGCAATTTCTACCTAGGGTTAATAGAACAGCCCTTGCATTTTACTCCGTCTTCAATTATCTTCAGCATAAGTTGATTCATAACGCTTATACCAATACGGAGTGGGTTTAAGATATTAAATCTGATCTCGGTCTCTCCATATTGACAATGGAGGTATAAAATAAATCAAAACTTTGATAGTCGGTGATTTAACTATCAAAGAAACATCCATTCAATAAACGGTCCTATTTCCAATTGGAAATCGTACCGATCAAGCATCAAACAACACCGGGCCCCTTTTAAATCAATTCCTGATTATATTATTATTTCTAATTCCTCGTTGACCAATTCATTTCATTCTCTATACGTAGAAAATATCTCTCAATTTATTTGGGAAAAACATTTCAAATTCTTTTAAATTAACGCGATATTATAAAACACCATTATTATAACTCAAAACATTGATATTAACTAACCATAATGCTAACCAATCCTCATTATCGAACCTTAACTATTTCTCCATCAATCATGAAGTCAATCAAGTTGGGGTATATTTACCTCTCAGACCTTAACTGAACAACATTCTCAACTTTGAAATAGTCAAGCTCGCAACTTTAAACCAAACATCGCTTATGCGACCTTCGGATCCAATCTAAGAACATACTTTTTTCACGGAAAAACTTTGATTATAACGGTAGCGTTATAATCGCTGCCTCCAAATATTAGATTTATAAAACATTACTTTTAACAACAGCGTTCCAATCGCTGTCTAGAATTATAGAACACTTATTATAACAATAGCGTTAAGATCGCTGTTTAGAATTACAAAACACGACAGCGTTAAAATACAAACATTTGGTTTATATAAAAATATACTTGTACTTATTAATTCAATTTATAAGTAAATAAATAAATAATTAAATAACTAATTTGATTTTCATACTTAAAAATAATATCTTAAACCCAAATTCTATTTATAAATTATATTCATGTTTTTCTATACCAAATCTCATTTGTATTGTAATCATTTAAAATCTCGTTTATAATTTTCTAAGGTCAAATCTCATTTCAAATATTGGTTTCAAAACCATTTTTCCCTTTTTCATATAAGTTCAACTTTGAATTTATATTTCAATTTAAATAACTCACTTAAATTTATACTCTCGTTTATAAACAATTACTTGTTTTCTTCATTAACATGTTTTTAAATTTTCCCCTATTCGAAATTACATTTCTATGTTTTTGAAATAAATATCCTTTATAAAACTCAAATTTCATTTCCTATTTTCGAAAATATTTTAAGGTATATAAATACCAAGTTTCTAGGGCCAGTGTAATTCAAACACAACATAACTAATCACGGATTATATCACATCATATATCACAACAAATGAAAACAGTAATAAAATTGTTGAGGAATCCAGTTGGATCCCTCCAACCTGTTTCCCTGCATCCACAGATGTTAGTCAAACATCAATAATAATATTTTCACACCAATATGGTAAACAGAATTTATAAACGATCAAAGATTTATATATGACTATGTTAACCATTTCAACCAATATTATCAACCATTCATCCAAGCAATCATCACACGGTATAAAATAAATAAATTTAAAACTCGTTTTTTATAAAAAAAATATAACGAGGCAGAGTTAGTGAGTTTACTCACTTTGTTTTGCAGTTGATGGTTCTGCCTTTGTTTAGTTTAAAATCAGATAGGCGTTTGATTTTGTGAATCCCAACAGCTTTGCTCTCGACGAGTCAGTTCCAGGGCGTAGATGTCGTCATTATGATTCCAATAGGACCGATGTGGTTTAATTCTGTTCGCAGACGTGTGAAATATATAGGTTGTAAGTTTAAACTTAAATTTAACATCATTAGTTAGTCCATAATCTAATTTAATTAACCTTGAGTAATAAATTATGTTTTATTTTTAAAATTATTACCGCAAATTACTTTATAATCATGCCAGGAAAATTCACTCTCCTCCACTTGTTAATTCTATCTGAACGTAACTGCTCCTCTTGTAAATGAAGCACACACCATTTCCAACCCATACCAGAACTGTCCATTTGCTAAACTGTATACACAGCCTTCGGCATTAGCTATATGGATAGTCCATCATCTGATCACTATTAACATCTGTTACCTGGACAGTACACATAGCCTCCTCCTTTCTCCGTTATTTTTCAAACCAACTACCAAACCTGAGGCACCTAACTCCACATCAACCATTACGTTTAAACATCACTGGAAATACCAATACAAAATTACCAAGCAGCTTGTCCTACCCAACAGTTTGTACTCACGCCAAACCATGGTCATGATTCACCTCGTCACCCCAAAATAGAAAAACCTGCTCCAGTAAAACACACAAAAACCCCATCTGTACTTCATACCATCACTCCATCTACGAGTGATCCACCCAGGAAGCCGCCCCTCCTTCCACTTTCAACATTCACACAAACACAGTAGCACCGACCAACCCCTTAAACATCAAACACCACAAACCCCTTTAGCCAACAATCACTCCTTAATTACATCCATTCTCGTTAATCACCTTATCACTGTAAACAAATTACGGGAATAGTGAACTACCTTTTAGGATTTACAACCAACCCAGGTGAAATCGCGATATAGGAACTCGAACCAGACACTGGTGTTTGCCGGCCTTCACGATTGCCAGAGGCGACTTACAGCCTCCGAACGTTGACGGAAGGCAGCCCCTTCCCTTGTTTTCCACTGGTTCTGACCTTCCTCGGTAACTACACCCCCAAATCGCAAACCGCGAGCCACGAAAATCCATCCCAACTAAAGATCCACTCTCGCAAGCATGAGAAAATCGAAGACCGTTTATTGATTTTTGAAGATTAGGATTCTTTTGAGTTCGTGAATATTGGTATCGGCTGAAATGAAAATGTAGAGGAAGGAATTTCGTGTTTTCTGAAGGGAAATAAAATGAAGAAGGATTGGCTTGTTTATTTTATATACTTGAGTAACTTGGTACCCACGGAAATGAGGTGGATTGGCACGCACGAAACTGATGGATTGGCAAACACGGTATCAAATGGCTTGAGTGGCACGGAATTAAAACTTGGAGCGAACGTTGTTTTGAAGTGTACAAGGAAAAGACTTTTTATTTTATTTTCTTTTACTTTTATTCTTTTAGTAGTAAGCTTTGTTGCTTGTATTTACACTAAAGATGTTACAGTATTAGTTTGACATATGGATTGAGGAATCAATCTTTTGTTAGTGCTTCATTTTACATTAGTTTCACCATGAGAAGAGTTGGTCCAAATATATACTAAAATGTTCTATTATACATTGAGAAAATTAGGTTACTCTTAAAACTTCAAGTCTCTAATGGGATGCCCCAAACATGCTGAAAAGGAAAGAAACAAAAGATTCAACAAGAGATCGAGAGAATATTGAATATGGCTTGAGGGGGTATGTTTTTCAAAAAATATGTTTATTTGAAAATACTTTGCTTTTGAAAACATCTTTTCAAAACCTTTTTCTCCGATCTTGTAACCTCTAGCTCTGATACCAAAAGTGACACCCCACGTCCGTTAATGTCAATCCTAAGAGAATGCATTAAGTTTCGTGAAGCGCAATAGGTAAATAACACAGAAATTCACAAGACAGATATAAAATAAGTAGCGGAAAATTTCAACTTCATTATTAAAAATAAAACGAAGTCTCAAACAGGTTACATTAAAACCAATTACATCAAAACTAAATATCTCAAATCTGTCTCATAAAACATCTCATAAAAGAAAATATCTGAGTGCTTAAAATCATATCCCTCATTGCAATGCTATAATAGAGTAGAGAGCAAGTCAAAACGGTACATCTCAGAAAGTCCAAGTCCAAGCTGAAAGAGGAAGTCCTAATCACTGATGAGTGCTTCCACTCTGAGGATCCGAGGGGGGGGGAAGGAAGAAAGATGTGAAAACAAAAAGGTCAGACATAAAGTCTAGCGAGTTCCAGTAATTTTCAAATATGCATAAAATTGGAATATCAAGACAGGTAAACAAGACTGGACGAGAAAGTACGGTATCATATAAGGTAACGGGTAAATTAAACAGAATAGCAGGATAGACAGGAATAACAAAATTAAACTATGATCAAGTAATGCTTCACATTTATGTCCCTAAAATATGTTATGTCTGCACCAATAATAGTATAACAGGTTTAGGCGTTATCCTAATTACTTAACAGAAGCATTTGGATTAAACAGCAGGATTAGGCGTACCCTAATTACATAACAGGATTAGGTGTTACCCTAATTACGTAACAGCAGGATTAGGTGTACCCAAATTACTACCCATGCGATCAACTCCCTAATATGTAAATACCTTGTGTCATCCCCGGCAGTAGGGTGTATCACTCCCTAACCCAGCAACTTATATAACACAGACCTATTTACTAGTGTTACAGCGGCTTAATTTCCCTAATCAAACTCATGCACGCTCATGACTCCGCCGGAACGTGCCCGTACCCACCATCCCCATGTGAACCTCTTACTATCCAGTTCAGTAAAGCATGCCCTGGCCCCTACCTAGTGCGAGGCCCTCTAACAAAATATTAACAAGGATACTGACTGATATGGGTTCCAAACAGCAGATTGACACAAGCAAAACCCCCTAAGCTTGTGCCCTAAATAACTAGGATTTAAGAGTCCCCAAAACCCAATACAACAGCAGAACGAGGGACCTCTTACCTTATCAATTAACCTAGATGGTTTAGGTTTACTAATAAGTGTGGTTGTAGTATTACATGTTATTATATGTGTACAACCATTCTCCAAAACACCTACCCAGATGTACGTATAACTACTACAGTGCTTTAGTTAATTGGCCTACATCTGGTACTGACAATATTCTAACATGTCATTTACTTAATGCTTGTATTAAGTCAAACGTAACATGTTTATACATATGCATACTATTCATTCAATTATGTCCCCAAATTACAACATGTACATGTTTATGCATATTATCCATTTTTATCAATTTACAGCAAGTATATGCACATTACCCCCTTTTTATCAAATTTACAACAAGTATAAACATGTGCATATTATCCCTTTAACAAATTATAGTTAAACAGTCCCCAATTTAAGAATATGCCTAAATTCCCCTTTTTATGCCATTTCTTATTACCCTAATTTTTACAATATTCAAGCTTTAATCGAATATAGCCTAGGCTTCCAGAGGCCTAGCTTAGCGTAAACAAAAAGGGAAAAACAAAGGAGAATGGAATCGAATCACATAGGCATATAGGCAAGAATGGAAATAAACTTAAAACAAATAGGAATAGGGGAAAGAAAGATAAATACAAATAACTGATTAATTATCCAACAGCAAAGGCATGTGTTTTACTTATAACAATGGCATAGGTGATTAACAGTGAAAAACAGGTATAGAAATTATCTTATAAACACTATATATCTTAATCCCAAATTTATTTAACTATCATGATATTGTCTAGGAATCAGATCAGAAAATAACAGGGAACTCACAACGGGTCTTGGTGAAGAAGAGATTAAATCCCTTATATATATATACAACTATATGCCATAGAGAAGTCTACTCCTATCCCTTTTGTTGTTGTATGCATATCTTGTATTTTGAGTTATCTCCATAGATCTAGGCTTCAGCAACATTCCCCCATTATATATGTATTTTTAGAATAGATTCACAGAGATGGAGAGTATAAAGAAATTTGTGTGTATTGAAATGGGAGAAAGCCACCTAGTTATAGATTCACAGAGTTAACCTCAGCTTTTAGATTCTAGGGTTTTAATCTAAACTGTACATGTAGCGCTGAGTCCGAAATGAACCTAGTCAGAAAAACAACCCAGATACAGAGAAATGAACCAGCCCAAATCAACGCTGGGTCGACCCAACAGACCTTGGGTCGCCCATAGGTCGACCCAGGCCGAGTATGGGTCGTCCCACAACGGTCTGGATTCCCGCATTGATTTTCTTGCTACGTCTCGTTTTTATGGTTTAATTATTTTTGAATTATATATAATCCTATTATATGTATACAAACTTCTAATGCTCATAACTTCTTCATACGTTATCCATTTTATGCAAACTTAGTGTATATCTGAACCAAAATTCCGAGACGAATGCAACGGTAAAGTCTGTTTCACTTAGTTCTAAATATTTTATTAGGTAATTCCTATTTTATTTTCTGTCAAAGTTTGGTTATAGTGTATTAAATTTTTGGATTTTATAGACTTTATCAGAGCAAACATAGCGGAATAGAAAACAAAAGAGAAGAACAAAATCTCACAGCGGAATAGAACAAATATAATATTCAATATAACTTTACAGAGGAAACTTTTAAATCGCAGCAACATACCGTGGATAGTTATAAACACCATCCTCATATAATACAACTACGACATCCAAGTATAGATAATAGAATACACCCTGCCTTCTGACGAAGAACGTCAGCTTCTTTGGAACCGTCTAGAAACTCCTTGAATCCTGTCTAAACCTGAAATACACTCGGATCTAACCCGAGTGTCAAACACTCGAGTTAGGCTTGGATTAACCAGTTTGAGAACTAGATAACAAGTCATATAAGTCTCAAACCATCATCAAAAAGGGGTTTTCAAAAACTTAATGCATGCTTTTTTGAAAATGAAGTTACCATAAGACCCGCGTACCATCACACAATGCAACGCACACCAGAGGAGCAAGTTTTACCTTATGATAACCAAATATGCTTTGATACTTGTAAATCATTTTATATTATCGTTAGTGTCTATTTTTGAAAACCTTTCAAAGTAAATGTATCAATCCTAGCAGACGTAGGTACCATATATTACGTCTACATATATAGAGTATAACTAAAACCGTAAGGCTTCGTATTGGAAGTTGGGTTTCACCAGTGACCAAGGCAAAGGATCTTCCTTAACTGAGATTCGGGCACACCTCTAGTAGGATGTCCCAAGATCAACAAATGCTCCTTTTGTATCGGCAAAGCCAGCCCACCTATACCAGGTGATGTTCGGGTTTCTCCTGAACGTAACGTTCCCCCATTGTTACCGACCATTATCCGAGGCGCCTTATTCCATCATCCACTAAGTAAATTGCCTGGGCTCCATACCATAGCATCACTTTCTCAACTAGAAGGAAACGTTAGTCCTTAACTCAGCGGTACCTCATCCTATTTTGGCTCATTACCGGTTGTAAGGCTTGAGGTCACGCTTCTACACAAAGATCTTATTTTAAACAATAAGAATTGATCATCAATATCTCATCACTTCGCATGCCACATTGTCAATTCACAACATATAATCGATGTCTATTAATATATAACCCTCTTAATGCCTAAGTCTCAGAGAAGGGTGTTAAACTAAAAGGATAAATCCTTCACCACCAACTGAAATATCATCAATAAAAACCAATTGGATGTGGCGCAAAGTACAACATCAAACATACATCCATTTATAAGTTCATCCTAGGTTGTGAACGAAACCGAAGGCACTTTATTCCACGACCCCACCTAGGTGCGAAAGTCCTTGCAATCTGAATCGCTTAAAGTACAGTCAGATCACCGTCACAATGTAACCACATAATGGGTGGCCTCTCGAGGCATCAATAAGCAATCCTTCTGATGTGAAGGTTTCCAGTCTTCAATCACAGTCATCGCCGTTTTCATTTGCTCTCATCACGTCGTATAGTTATTCACAATGGGTCGAAATCCAGTCATTTCGAGTAACTAGCGCATCTTTAAAATCAATAAATATATACAAGATATCATGAGTCTTATTCCATTTTGGAATATTCTTTTACTCAAATCATTCTTTACATTTGGGAATTACTCCCTTTAGATCTTACCAAAGATTTACATACTTTAAATTCTTGTTTAAATCTTTCCTTGGAAATCATTTCAATTGATTCTAAAATCTCATTTCATAGATTTAACTCAAACTGAGGTTTCTACGCTTTATTGGAATTATCGAATCTTATGAAAAGGTAATTTCTCAAATCGTTATCTTATTCCCATCCTATTCATCCCATGGAGAAAAACTGGTGGTACTCTCTATCATATTGCCCTAGTATTTTGGTAAGTTTGATTACCTTTATTAATACCATTCTTTAAATTCAAATCTTTACTTAAATATTTATTAAAACTCTAACTTAGTTTTAAATCTACAAAAATTATTCTTCAGTGGTTGCTTAACTTGAATCAAAGGTTAAATCTTTCAAACAATCCTTAATGATTATTCAGTCTTATCTTTTCGGGAAAAACATATTTACCCAATCCCAACCCATTCATTGATCATTGATTAGGGTAGATTACTTTATCTTTCCTTTTCATATCTTTACCCCAAAATTGAACTTGTGATTTCTTAGTTTTATCATTGGGGAAAAACCATTCATTAACCATAATAGTTCTCAATTGCACAATGCGAAGAGAATGATTTATCAAGTGTACGACCACGAAGGCCTAAACCAACATCAGATCAAACACCCAGAAGATCACTCAACTCAACGATAAACAATCAAGTTCCAACTTCTTTCTTTATCCTAAAATCTTATTTAAGATTCGATTTTATCTTCACGCGAAAACACGCTTATTTTCTTTTAAGCGATCATTAAACTTTGTTCCCATTATCGTTTGCTAGGGAAAAACTCTTTCGTTAAATCTTTATATTCAAATTAAATAAAGATTACTCTTCAAGTTAACTTGGAATATCATCTTTCCTTTATATGGGTTACAAAACAAATGTTATTCAAGACATCGTTCACGATAAACCCAAAATCATTCTTTCATGTTCAATGAAATCTTCACGAAAATCATATCAACTCATAATCGATATAAATTCCTTTATCGGACTAATACTATAAATAAAATAACGGCAAAGTCTTTTAAATTCCTCAAATAGTGAAGTTCTTCATCTATAGAGACATATCTCAACTAAAACCAAATCGATTTCCATTTAATTCCAATTTAATTTAGAAAACTTAAGTTTTATTTTGAACTTTTCAAATCCCAAATATATCTTAAAATCTTCATTTTAATTCTTTGGATTAGTTTGAAAATCATTTTGATATCATCGGTTATCTCAAAACCTTTTAACTTTAAACCGTTCCAAAAACTATCGCAAATAGCGTTGTTGAAAACAGCTCAATTTTTTGAAAATAGCTTTTTAACTTTCCAAACCTGGTATATTCAACCCAAATCACTTTCAGATCATTTACAATGATTTACCCTAATTTATCCCTATTTTTAATAATCTAAAATAGTTCATTTCATTAAAATCCAGTTTCGGGTCACTAACGGCACTAACGTTGTTTTTATTCAAATTTGATTTGAACTTATTTCAAAATCTGACTGCTGGATTATAAAATTTCACATTGCATTTGAAAGCTCTTTTCATTTTGAACCAAACGTTCTTCGTTTTGGGAAAATCCGACGGTTGGATCTCCCGGTACATCAATTTTAAGTCAATGGTCGAAATTCGCGAACTGCCGCTGTGCGACTAGTTCTATCTACACCAAACTACGATTATAATTAAAATTGAATCGAATTACTTTCAAATTAGTTTATTAACTATATAATAACTTTTGAAAACTGTATTTCCAATATTTAACTTCGTATTCAAATATTCCTTTATTTAAATATTATAATATTATTAAAATTATTAAAATAATATTATTTTCCAAACTTTTATCTTTTGAACCCAAACTTTCCTTAAGTCCATTATAAAAATAAATAAGACAGTTTGGATAATAAAATCAAGTTAAAACATTTTCTGGATATCCAAACTGAACTTCACTCTTCAAAGTTACTATTCACTTTTAAATTAAAATTGAAAACATGCCTTAATCGTTTGAAAACTTCTTCAAATAAATTTCTGTCTTTACGAAAAACATTTGTAATTGTTTAAACTATCTTTCCAAATCATTTCGGATACATAATTCAAACTTTTATTTTTCACTTAATATTTTATTATTAAAATATTCAATTAAATTCCGATTTGGAATAAAACTCCATCAATTGCCATATAATTCAACTTATATGGGTTTAACACGTCTTAACATTCGTTAACTTCCAATTATCACATAATTGCATCATTAACATATGCATTAATGTCATTAACACTTAATTACTATTTCAAATTACTTTAACTAAATTATTAACCATCGTTAATAACTTATTTGCTATAATTAGCAAATCCAAACATGTTCGATTAATGTCAGCATACAACACATCAAGTTGTCAATCAATGTCACATCAAAATTTATTGATGTTATTATTCATCCATAACATAACAATCACATTATCAACCAAATTAACCGATTATTTTTTTTGGTTTAACTTCATAATCATTTGGGTGTTCACATTAATTACCAAACTGTCAAGTAATTAACTTACTAACTTTCATTAACAATATTAACCCAAAGTTATTATTCACAACATAGTAATTAATATTCATACGTAACCAATTTCAGACGTGAACTAAATGTGTTGACTAACTAAATTAATTAACCAAATGTGAGCAAAATTAGCTCACCATAGCTTATCCACTCCGCCAAACTTAAACGTAGGACTCTCAAACTTCTCCGCACCTTCCAACTTCGCTACACAACCAAGTTCATGTCTTTTCTACTTCAAACGCACCACGGATACAAGATACACTTATATATATATATATATATATATATATATATATATATATATATATATATAGGGAGCGGCTATATGAACACAAAATTTTGACGTAAATCAGGAGACACAAAATCTCATACACATGATTAATTTATCTTTATGTGAGAGGTGCAAATCATGGGATAATCCTATGGTTCAGATTTTATGTCTCTCATTTTGTGCCAAATCTTTGTGTCTAAATAGACTTTACCATATATATATATATATATATATATATATATATATATATATATGAGGAGGGTTCCGCTACACCTCTTATTTTGCACGTGAACTCTCCCCCTTAATCTCCACCACCCATTTCCCCACTCATTCCCTCTCTTCCCATTTCAATATTATTTCTTAGTGGGAAGAGAGAGAATGAGTGGGGAAATGGGTGGTGGAGATCAAGGAGGAGAGTTCACGTGCAAAATAAGAGGTGTAGCGAAACCCTCCTCTCTCTCTCTATATATATATATATATAAACTTGTGTTTAAGAGGAGAATGGTGGGATTTTTAACGGGTTAAGGGGGCTTAGGGAGAGTGGGGCCCACGACCAGTGGAGGGGGTGCTAGTGGGGCCTGATGTGCGCTGGTGTGTGGTAAGGGAGAGTGGCGGTGGTGGTAGAGAGGGTGTAAGGGTGGTGTACTGGTGATTAAGTGGTTAAAGATAGGATTTTTAAGTGGTTAAAATGGAAAGGAGGGTGCTTGGAGCAAATGGGGGCTACGTGAGGTGAGGGAGGCTTACATGGGGCGGGTGGTGGTGGGGAGGGTGGCTACCGTCGGTGGGGGTGTAGAGGAGAGAGGGAGCTTGAGTTTGAGAGGGAGAAAGAAGAATAAAAAGGAAGAGAAGTGAAGTGGTAAGGGGGTATTTATAGGAAGGTAATCATTCATCTTCTTCTTATTTTAAGTGCTAAATCTTATTTGTTTATTCCTAAGAGACATCATAATTATGTCTCCAATGAGGTGTCGAGGGGAGAACATTTGTAGGAAAAGACAAATAGTAAAGGGTTGATTATTTTAATTCATTGTTTAATGAAACAATCGTTATACGTTTTCAACTCTTACGACCAAACCGTAAGTCCAGTCGATACAAAATTTAAAACCCTACTATATTTCATAGATACGGTTCCAATGAAACTAGTCTCATCGAATTCGGAGACCGTTTGTAAAATGACCTTTTTCTACGTTATTATTAAATTTCAGTTGATTTTTTGACATGCGTTTATATTACGCATACGGAACTGGTTTCGTTGGAATCCGAGATCGTTTGCAAAATGTCTATTTTTAGGCTTTCTAGAGGATATTAAAATATCGAATTTCAATATATTTACTTTTAAAACAATTTTAAAAGTTCACTAACCTTATTTTACCTTTAGTAAGATATAAAACAAAGTTAGAATTCATTTTCCATATATTTTCAAATCTAAATCCAATATTCATCAAAATTTGAAATTCAGTCAGAATTATCCATTTAAAAATCCTTTTAAATCTATTTTAAATCCATATTTTAAAGTTGGTGAAATATTGGTTGTTACATTGCCCCAGTCAGTCACAGGAATGAAGGAGGAAGCGTAGGAGCGCGAGAAGGTCCTAAAGCATAACGGTCATGCGTAGGAGCAACGATGTCAGGCCTTAGGGTAGTCACTGGATCTAGTTCAACACTCCTTGGTTTGGCATGCTCGAGCCGAACCGGATCAGCCTCGAGCCAGATCGGGCACCTTGTTTCTGCAACTCTTCCAGTGCCTGCTCTCTGCTGATGCGCCTCCGTACTTCTTCCTGATTGCGACAACTCCTATGAATGATAGCGCATTGGAGAATGAGACATTTAGATTTTGAATACGTTCCATTGTGAAGTCATCAAGTTCATGTCCCTCCTTAATGTGATGTTCTCGCGCATTTGATGGTTCAAGGCACTACAAGACTCTTCCAGCTTTCTCAGAACTTTTATAAGGTCGTAGTGCGCCATTGGAGCAGTAAATGGTGCGGTAGTAGCGGTTGCAGTAGTTGCAATCACTTTTCCAACATTATTAGGCTGTTGGCTTGCTTCGTCTTACGACTGATTTGTTGGCTTGGAGGAGGAAGCATGTAACGACCTTCTTTTTTTGACCGTTCAAATCGACAATGATCCTTACATGTCGACCTAAACAAATCTAAAATACAGATAGTTATTGGGATTAATATAAAAAAAAGAAATACAATCACAGAATCTTACAGCTGAAGGACAAAATATAATAAACAAATAACAGTTCATGAAGCTGTTAAAACATACATTTGATTTTATTTTACAACAATTATTAGAGTTAACTATCATAAACATACCAATATTTGCAGCGAAGTAATAAAAATAAATATGACTGTTGAGCTCCATCTTCACCTTCGTAACATTGTCTTCAATAAGTGAAAACTCAGGCTGACCCGAGCATAAATGAAAAGATAAAAACACTCGGATCAGAACTAAAATACTCTCATATCAGTTAAATCAATTTCATGTGATAATATGAGTGCAATAACTTAAGCGATGTTACGGGAAATTCCATATCTTAAGGATCCGTCAAACTAGATACTATATAATAAAATACGCAATTATAATAGTGTCTATGGTTAAATATAAAATATTAAAATAGTGTAAGCGGGATTACCATTATTACCCTTACACCGTTTATACCGTTGCCATACATTTTGCATATAACACACCACTACGTCGATGGATAGGGATGCGCCGTGATACGCAACGTTAAATCAAAATCGTAGGGGGCTCGATCAGGATAAATATGACAAGGCATCGTGGAAATACCCTTCAGTAGTGATTCTACCGAATTGCGGACCCAGGCCGGTGGTAACGCATAGCCTCCAACTACCGCAAAACCCAGACAATACTCCCAAAAATCAAAGGGCGCCCAATCAATCACAAAGTAAGAGATATGGTATAGAAGAAGCATGTGTGCTAAGAGGAGCTAGCTCACATTAACCTGGGTATGGCTCCTGTTTTAGTCATTTTAATTATGACCCAAAGGTCAAGGCTGTCCATCATCGTCCTCTTTCTTCAAATCCAGTAATCGCCTTCAAATCATCCTACTTCATTCTGGAACTTCACCGCGTACACAGTTGTTAAAGTGGTTTTCGGTATTGGCAGAGAGTATGACAATATTCAATCCCGGTCTCTTTAACAACCAAACGTTTACATTTTTCACACCGGACAGTTCTTTTACAATTCAAAGATGTTCATACTTCATATCAAAATATCATATTTTGCTTTAAAACTCGTTTCAACGGTCGAGATAAAATATTTCATATTAAAAACTCCATTAAAATCTTGAAACAATTCCGACTTTAAATTAATTTGAATATTAAAATAGTTAAAAATATATTTAAAATAGTTTAGATATATAATTGAAATAGTTTGAAAATAAATAAGTTGTATTTAAAATAGAATTTTCATATTTGGTAAAATCTATAGTTAAAATATAAAATAATTTATAAAATAAATATTTAATTATTAAAATGGTTTATTTAAAATAAATAAAAAATAGTTATAAGGTAAATAGTACAAAAAGAAAAGTAATTATTATTAAAATAGTTTATAAAATGGTTTAAATACTGTAGTTGGAATTAGAATCGTTTCTTCAAAATTTAATCAAACTGGAAATCATGTTCCAATTCTAGATCAACTCGACTAAATTTCCATATCTTAATTCAAAAGGATTTGATTTCCCATTTATATTTCAATTCGATTCAACAGTTCGATTTCAAACAATTCGATTTATTAATTCGATTCAAAAAATTGAATTTCAATTATAATTCTCACTTTGAATTATTCGTTTACAAAAATTTCGAGTTTACAGTTCACTTATTACTATAAATCAAGTTAATTTAAAGTAAATATCAAAGATGGATAACGAATTCAATTTCAATAAATTCAGTTCAGTTTTAGCTTCAGTTATCCACGTTAACGAATCCTTTAAAATTGAAAATTTTAATTTCAAGGCTTAAATATCAAATTCAAAGAAAATCGATTAATAATATCATTTATATTGCCTTTAAGCAATATTCCAAAATTCAAGGTTAAAAACAATTTTTATTTAACCAACCGGTGTCCGTATATAATTTTCTATCATATGGCCAAGTAATACTTAAATTTTAATTTTAGTATTTTGGGAAAGGATATATATCATTTCAATCCAAATCGAGGTCATAGGTATTTATCATTTCAACCTATGTTCTTAATTCATTTTAATGATTAATCCCGAGTTTATTTGATGCCCGTAACATCTAGGGTAATGGTTGGGATTAATCAACAAAATCAATAACATATATAAACAATGTCGATAACATGATGAATTACATATCAATACATTAAATATATAATTTCATGGCATCCATCAAAATCAAAAAATCTAAACAGTTTAATATAATATCAGTGTACTAGCCATTAGGTATGAGATTTTTAAACTAGAAATTAAATTCTAACTGTACAGTATATAGCACAGTTAATAAAATTATACTGTTTATACAGATTAACACAAATAAGTAGTTTAAACAATCAAACAGCAAACAAACAATCATAACATAACATAAATTTAATTTAACTAACAATCAAATATTTTAGTTAGGTGTGAGTGGGTTTAATCACACACCTTTGGTTCTGAACGCGTTTGAAATCCAAAATAAGCCCCAAAATTTAACTATCTCAGGATCTGTCCAAATCAGTGTCATCGCGAAGAGCTCTTCGATACGATTCTAACGCAATACCGCGTGTCAATTGGAACTCGTATAAAAAAGTTACAAGTGTTAACGCGATTGAATTTCAAAATAAATAAAATAGTTTAAGCCATTTTCTCACCAACACCTATGTGCCTCGTCATACCTTCTTCGCATTCAACTATACTCCTGTAAGATGTTCATTATAGTAAAAGAGAAACCCAATAATATCGACAACTTCTCTCCTCGATCTCTTCCATGTTGCTCAACGAAAATATTCACTGTCACTTCCATTGTTCCTCTCTTCGTGTGCTCTCCGACCAAATGCTACCCAGATGAAACCCACGCCCATCTGTTTAATCGTGACTTTTGGTGCAGTAGTAGCCCAAATTGTCACATCTAGCTTCAATGAACCGGGTTTGCCAAAATAAAAAGGGGAGATGCTATTTTCAGACAGGAATTCAGCGGTACCATCGTCATGACCTCATGATGTTTAGATCGGCAGAAAATTACATCCCTGGCTCATCACTGCGATGAAATGGAACGAACCTTGAAGCAAGAAAATCCAAAACGAAGAGTATAGAAATGTAGATCTCGGCCTCACGAGTTTAACGAATCAAAAATAGATTGAATTCGTTGAGTATTAGTTTTTTATATATATAATTTGCTGAAGAATCAACAACGACGACCATGAATATTTCGGCTATAGGAATTAGAAAACGTATTGGTGAGGTTAAGATGGAATAGGGGTTAATGATTAGGATTATTTATGGGCACATTTTCAATGTTTAATTAATTGGATACCATATTCAATACTTCGTTTGTTCACCTAAAATTCAATTGCCAATTGACACAAATCTGGTCCTATACAAGATAGGGTTTATATTTGGTTATATTTATCAGTTACACATAATAAAATCTCAATTTAAGTTTTTCAACAAATTTTAGCTGAACATATATACATATATATATACACACACACACACACACACTAAATTCCCAATTCATATAATTATCTTTAATTAAATTTCAAAATCAAATCAACTTTATTCACATCAAAATAAATTTTATTTCAACTTAGTAAATCAAATTTTATTCCTATTAAATTCCAATTTTGATTAATTATAAAAATTCAATTTTAATTCCAATTATTAATTTGGTCAATTTCATTGAAATACTTAAATATTAATTTTAATACTTATCAAAACGAACCAAATTTTAATTTCAGTTATAATCAATAAAGCTACAATTGTTCAAGCAAGTCGAATTTCATTATTTACATATTCAAATTTTATTTTAATTATTAATTACACCAATCAATCTCATTAAATATACTAATATTAATTTCCGACTTTCACTGTTAATCAATGTAAACAAATCACAAGTTCATTTGCAATCTATATCAGTCACTACCTACCAGAATATGTTGCATTAAATTACCTAAGCAATTTAACTGAATTTCTACCATACCATTTTTCACAATTAGATCATTAAAGTATCAGCATAAGTTTAATACCAAATATTAATCCATATCCCAACTAGGACTTATATTAGTTATAAGGGTAATTTACATATACCATAAATTCTCTTCAAAGATTTTTCATCAAATTAAATTAAGCGATTAAATTTAAAATAAGTAATTCATTTTATGCCTTAATTTACTTGCTATCTGAAGCGACCCAAACTTCCCTTATAGTTCATAACTAGTTAATTTCGATAAAAATATATTTTTATCTTTTCAAATATGGAAATTTTCATCCCAGTTCTTTCCAAATCATTTATTATGATTTTACACAAATTATTAATATTTTTAATAATTTTATCAAGGCCCGTACAGTTGATTTCCATAAACGGTCATCAAACTGCACTTACAACGACCTTTTCCAAATTTGATTTGGACATAATTCCAAATCCAACCATTAGATTTCAAATCTCTCATATTCGTTAGAAATCTCTTTTTGATACGAACCCAACGGTCCCGGTTTTAGGAGAATCCGACGGTCGGATCTCCCGTAACGTCAATTCGAAGTCAATGGTCGAAATTCGCGAATGGTCGCTGCGCGGCGCGTTCTATTTAGGCCATTATAATATATATAATATAATATTATATATATATATATATATATTATATATATTTCGTCGAATTCAGAGGCCATTTGAAAAATGGCCATTTTCTGGTCGATCCAATTCAACTGAAATTGACAAAACACGTTTTCTTTTGCCACGCTCACATATTGATTTCAAAAATTTTGAAATTTGAAACCTAGCAATAATTTGACATCCCGGATCCAACAAAAGTGGTTTCGTCGAAAACGAAGGTTGTTTGCAAAATGGCTATTTTTAAGGGCCTTATATATATAAATTCCACAACAACTTTTCTGAATTTTAAACTGGACTTATCTTTCAACTTATAAAACAAAATCTCGGTTTCTTACATCCGTTAGAAAGATATTGTTTAACAGATTCAAATATTTCTTGTTTCGTCCAATTCTGACTTATATTGAATTCTGTATATTTATTTGAAATTTAAAATCGAATTTTCAAACTGTCGCGTCATTTCAGGCTCGATATATAATTAAAATAAATTTATATGTTCTAACTTTGTCGAAAATAAATTTTTAGTCGTTATTATTTAAAACAAATCATTTTAAATATTCTAAATTCATTAAAATTACCAAAATAAATTTTTTTAAATTGGTTCAGAAAATCCGGGTTGCTACACTATCAATTCCCAAATACATTTCTAAACTGTTAGGGAATGCGGAATGGATCGTTAAGGCAAAGCAAACACTAGAGGGAGGGTGAATAGTGTTTGCAAGAATTTAAACAAAATCTAAAACTAATGTGAACTACGGGATGAATCAAACACCACAAACACAATCACAGACACAGATTCAAACACAAATGCAAAATAAACAGAAATAAAGATGCAAAAAAGGAAAGAATACACCAGATTTTATACTGGTCCGGATTACTCCTACGTTCAGTCCTGCACAACGCTGGATTGCGCAGAGTTTTATTACTATTTCCAGTAGTCAAGTACAACCTCCTTGATTTCACGGCTACAAGGGATACCACTGATTCATGCTTCCCTGATTTCACGGCTACAAGGACACACCGATTCCTACATCCCTGATTTCACGGCTACAAGGACACACTGATTCCTACATCCCTGATTTCACGGCTACAAGGACACACCGATTCCTATTTTACTCAACCCAAACAACTTTTACTCAATTTAAACAATTACAAACACCCTATAACTCTTCAATAACACTTGATTCGGAGAGTAAAGAGTTGAAAGTGTAGAGAGAAGAAGTTTGATCAAAATGGAATTGAATTCGGCAGAGTATAAGTGTAAAAACCATAAAAATGATTAAGAATAATGGTGTAGAGAAAGAGAATGGAGTTAGAGAAGAAGAGATAATAAAAAATTCGTTTTTAACCTCTTTTTATAGAGTATGAAAGGTTGCAGCAGTTCTGAATCATTTCAAATAGTGAAAAGACACTTCCTTTCAAAATTGGAAAAAGTGACAGTTGTATGTCGACATGGTGTTTTTGGTATGTCGACATACCCTTGTGTATTTTTGATTTTCAAAGCATTTTTCAAGTGTTTTGATATGAAAATAATTCTGGAAATTCTTGAGTAAAAATCTAGTGTTGTAAATTAATATTATATGATAGAAAAACATATGAAAACATAAATTCAAACTATATAAATATATTTATTAAATTATAAGGTTTTAAACTATATAAATATAAAGTATAAGAATAAATATAAAGTATATAAAACTTAAGTTTGAAAAACAAAAAAGAATAATAAAATAAAAATAGAAACAAATAGAAAAATAAAATAGAGAGGGTTGAGGATAGAATTGAAAATCAGAATTTGAAAATTAGAATCTGAATTTGAATTTGAACCCGGAGTGCTATTTAGAGTCTTTCAAAATCTAGACTCTATAACTATATTAATCTTGAACTCTTGAAATCTTGATTACTCATGAGTCTTGAAATTTCTCTGATCTTTGAATCTCTATCATCTTTAAAACTATACAATCTTCGGTAATATTTCATGTATATAATTCCTGCATATATATATATATATATATATATATATATATTCTATACAAAATGTGTTAGTATATATTTTGTAATCAATGATAGTTGAAATAAGGTTGTTGTCATCAAAACTCCATTCTCCAACAATCTCCCCCTTTTTGATGATGACAACCTTAGTTTATAAAATATCATACCTGTATATACCTGTTTGATGATGTTCCTTCCATACTCCCACTAAAAGAATCCTATAAACTATGCCTATATTTTATAATTTCTTCCCCTTTGGCATTATCAAAAAGAAATCCTAAAGGTACTTCCCCTAAATTGTATAACTCTATGACTAGAACATAAGTAACTATCTAAAAATACTCCCCCTTAATTAATCATTCTTTATATTTTAAAGAGGGATAACTAATTATAAACGACAATTTTATTAAACACAACTTTGTACAATTATATAGATTTATACACATACGATACATCGTAAAAACGTAATACAACGAGAATCGAAGAAAACCTTAATCACTAATTATTTTTAACAATGGGAGATTTGTGAATAGGACAGTTTGGATAATGAAGACAAAATTCTCCATTCTTTTCAATCACATTCCCATTTTCGTCAAAAAGAACTTCTCCTACACACTCAACGTTATCATCTTTGTCTGTAACCGTTGATTGAGTCTCTTGTTGTTCTTCCTCTTCCATCATTTCTTCTTCCTCTTCTGGTTCTTCTTCAGGCTCTTCCTCTTCTTCCATGGCTTGATTATCATCATTGATGATAATCGGATTAGTCTCGTTATCCATAATAAACTTTAGGAGACTTCTCCTGATCTAGAGTACTTGTATTTCAGCCACCATTTGCAGTAGATACTCCACTTTTTTCTTCGATTTTGATCACACTAGATAGCATAGATTGTTGAAATGGACCCTCTAATGGTCCAGCGTGTGAATCGGAGTTGTTTTGAGTATTTGGATTAGTGGAGGCCATTGTATTTTTTAATTTAGAGTTTTTACAGAGAAGAAGAATGAAAATGAAGAAGAAAATTAGAATTAAAAGGTTTAAATAGTTGAAATAACTAACTTTTGGTGGGAATTAATTTTAAATTATTGGCAGTTATATGTCGACATACCAAAAACTTTATGTCGACATAGTCTTGTTTTAAATTTCATTATTTTGATTCCTTATTTTATTTTTATATATACTATTATTTAATTATTCTAACTCACTTAATGAACATATACCTAATTCTCTCCTAAATTTAGTGAATGTTGCTTCATTTAATGGTTTAGTTAATATATCTGCTATTTGTTTGTCTGTTTCTATAAATTCAAGTGAAATCTTATATTTACTTACATTATCTCTTAGAAAATGATGTCGCACATCAGTATGTCTAGTTCTCGAATGATGAGTAGGATTTTTAGAAATATTTATAGCACTTGTATTATCGTAGTAAATAGGTGATTTATTTATACTTGAACCAAAATCATTTAAAGTTTGTTGCATATGTATTACTTGTGAACACGCCAAAGCAGCAGATATATATTCTACTTTAGTTGTTGACAAAGATACGGTATTTTGTTTTTTACTGAACCATGATACAAGGGAATGTCCTAGAAAGTGACATGTTCCACTAGTACTTTTACGATCGGATTTACATCCCGCATAGTCAGCGTCACAGTACGAAACTAAATTGAATGAATCATTCTTAGGATAAAATAATCCAAAATCTAATGTATGCTTTACATACCTCAGAATTCGTTTTACAGCTGTTAAATATGTTTCCTTAGGTTGTGATTGGTATCTTGCACAAAGACATACACTATGCATTATATCTGGTCTACTAGCGGTGATATATAATAAAGATCCTATCATTCCACTATATAGTTTTTGATCAACGTCTTTTGATGTATCATCTTTACTTAAAGTAATATTAGTTACCATAGGTGTTGGTCTACCATTTGTTGTTGTTATTTATTAATTAAATCTCTTGCGTATTTTTCTTGATTAATAAATATTCCATTCTTTAATTGTCGAATTTGTAAACCTAAAAAGAATGATAATTCTCCTATATGACTCATTTCAAATTCTTTGGTCATAATTTCTGAAAATTCTTTGTTCATTTTATCATTTGTTAACCCAAAAATTATATCATCAACATATATTTGTACTAGTTGTATATCTTTGTTATTCTTCTTGATAAACAACGTATAATCTAATTTTCCTATTTCAAAGTTTGATTGTAACAAATAATTTCGTAATCTGTCATACCAAGCCCTAGGGGCCTGTTTTAATCCATATAACGCTTACTTCAACTTATATACATGATTTGGTAATTTCTCGTCTTCAAATAGAGGTGGTTGCTATACATATACTTCTTCCTTGACAAATCTATTTAAAAAAGCACTCTTGACATCCATTTGATATAATTTGAAATTATTATAGTTGTAAAGGCTAGTAAAATTCTAATAGCCTCTAGTCTTGCTACTGGGGAAAAAGTTTCATCGTAATCTATTCCTTCTTCTTGAGTATAACCTTATGCTACTAGTCGTGCCTTATTTCTTACTACCTCACCATGTTCATTCATCTTATTATTATAGACCCATTTGGTTCCTATTATTGTTTTATCCTCTGGTCTAGGAACAAGTTCCCATACTTCATTCCTAGTAAACTGGTTCAATTCTTCTTGCATTGCAAGTATCCATGAATCATCAGAAGAAGCTTCCTTTGGATTTTTGGGTTCGATAGTTGATATAAATGCAGTATTACTCATATTATTTAATTGGTTACGAGTTCTAACAACGGGTTCAATATCTCCTAAGATATTTTCTACAGGGTGGTCTCTAAGTAATCTCATTCTTTTATTTGGTTGATTATCTTCATAGTTTCTTTCACTAAATTCATTTTCATAATCGTCTTCATTGTTTTGAGTTATACTTTTATAGTTTTCATCGAAAGATACATTTAATGTTTCTTCTATAGTGTTGGTTCGAGTATTGAAAACTCTATAAGCCTTGCTTCTTTCTGAATATCCAATAAAAATTCCTTTATCGGATTTTGAATCAAATTTGTCTAAATTATCTTTTGTATTTAGTATAAAACATTTACTTCGAAATATTTTAAAATATGATACTTTTGGTTTCTTGTTATACAAAAGTTCATATGGAGTTTTATAAGTTAAAGGTCTAATTGAAATTCTATTAATAATATAGCAAGTTGTTGCAACTGCCTCAGCCCAAAAATTTCTTGGTAAATTACTATCAGATAACATAATTCTTACACATTCTTGTATCGTTCTATTTTTACGTTCAACTACTCCATTTTGTTGAGGAGTTCTTGGAATTGAAAAATTGTGGGTTATCCCCTTTTTATTACATTATTTTTCAAAATTCTCATTTTCGAATTCTCCGCCATGATCACTACGTATTATTTTAATTTTTAGTGATAATAAATTTTGAATTCTTTTAGAAAAAGTTTTAAACTGATCGAATGCATCACTTTTATTTTTAAGAAACAAAGCCCAAGTAAATCTAGAAAAGTCATTAACTAATACATACACATATCTGTTATGATTTATTGATTGAACTTGGGATGGACCAAATAAATCCATGTGTATTAACTCTAATGGTTTTGAAGTAGTAATTTCTTCTTTTGATCTAAATGAACTCTTCTTTAATTTTCCGAATTGACAAGCATCGTATAAGTTATTAACTTTAAATTTCAATTTGGGTAATCCTCTAACTGAATGTAATTTAGAAATTCTAGAAATATGTTTGAAATTTGTATTACCGAATCTCTTATGCCAGATCTAGGGATCACTTGTATTGGCCATAAGACATAAATTATCGTTGGAGATTTTCATACTTAATATATAGATATTTTTCTTTCTATCTCCTTCGAATATAACTTTTGAATTCCTATCTTCTATGAAACATTTATTCTTTTCAAAATTTATTTTATAACCTTTATCACAAAGTTGACTTATACTTGATAAATTGTGTTTTAAATTCCTAACTAATAAAACATCAGAAATAGTAGGAGTTTCAGAATTATCGACACTGCCGATTCCAATGATGTATCCTTTAGAATTATCTCCGAACTTCACCAATCTACCATCTTCATACTTCATATTATTGAGTAGTTACGGATTTCCAGTCATATGTCTCGAACAGCCACTATCCAGTATCCATTTGTCCTTTTTCATTTCCACCAATTACTTTCCAGAATTTGAATTTTCAACAGCCATGTAACATACCAGTTCAAGATTTGAATTTCCAATAGCCACCTTTTCAGAATTTGAATTGCCAATAGCTGCTTTACCTATCTTTTCAACTTTTGAATTTTCAAAAGTCATAGAACTCATCCTTTTCTGTATTGAACAATATTTCAGTAGATCATATGCTTCTTTAACATTAATATATGCAGACTCTTTTAACATTGATGCAATGCACGAATTGACACTAGTATTATCAGAGATTCCAAAATTTTCCATTTTACCAATAGTAGATGTAGATGTAAAGATCTTCTCGACGGACTAAGGAACCCGATAGTAGATGTAAAGATCCAAAGGTTGAGCAATTCGAATTCTGATTAAAAACACCGAAAATAATGACATCAAAATTGGTTCAATACCCCAAATTTCGTATGTAGAGAATGAAAATAAAGAAAATAAATTGAAAATGAGCAAAATAACAACACACAATTTATAGTGATTCGGCTGAGATTTCCCTATATTCATTTAATGATTTCTACTAGTTTTTGACTATTTTTAATGGTTACGAAGAATTGAATCGAAATGATCTCGAGTACAACAGAAAACAAAACGTCAAAGTACCTAAAAAGTAGAAGAAGATCCTCTAAATGATGCTCAAGTTCGAATCCGGTTCGACCAGACGAGTAGGTGGGAGGAGTGATGAGTGAATGGACTAAGTGGAGATCGTAGGATGCCACGTCACCCATGTCCCCAATTCCAGGTCGGCCAAATCCAGATCCACATGAGTCATGCCGATCCGGATTGATGGAGACACGATGATGCAATGTTTCGTGGGCTGAACCCCCGAGCATACAACTTCAATCCCCTTCCAATGTGAGTTCATTACGCCGACTATGGTATGTCGAACCTAAGTAGACTGACATGGCCGATCTGGGAGTGGCAAGCCTGGTAGAATGACTTGCTGGAACCAAGATGATGAGGTAGACTGATCTTATCGAGGAATGCTTATCCTCAAGAATTCAAAATATCCATCTTTTTAGCCTAACCAATGTAAGCTTGAGTCCGCTCACGTTAAATCTTGAACGATCTGACTATGAGAACGATATGACTAAAAATTGAAAACACGACAACCTTATCAAAAGACGCATCAACAATGAAAAAGAAAAATACTTATTCAACGTCATTTTGAACTTAATTACTTAAATTTAATTGCATTTTGGTTTCTATGAATATCCATACAATGTAAATTAATAGATAAATTACCGTTAGTTTTGATTTTAAAATAAAGAAATATCAAAGTTTTATCATAAAAAAGACAAAATTTACCATAACAATTACATTAACATACCTATGCCACTCAAAAATATTGACCAATTGTTTGATAAATCTGCATTTTACATCTGAATGTCACTGAATTCCAAAATTAACAGCCCAACATCAGTATATCCAAACTACAGAACCCACTTTCCAATAACAACTAGCAAGTCATCAACCTCGCTGGGTAACTCACCAAAAACAGTAAAGCATCACTACTTCATATCTCACATGCCAATAACGACTGAGCAAAAGCTACAAAACAATGGAAAACTGAAAGCATTCCCAAATGCCAGAGCATGCATCATTGTTAACAGAAGTATCTAAGCGACAGAAAATAACGCAAGTAATTAACAGCAGAGTTCAACCATCCAGGCTAATTGTCAGAAAAAGTAGGGCAACAAATAATCTTCAGGAAAGCGACAAAAGAAACGATGGTTCAATAAACACACAACTTATAAGTAGGTAAACAAAGCCATGGTTCAAAGGAAAATCAGGCTGGGGAAAACCATGATTTGAATGGAAGAACATATCAAGCACGAACAGCAGCAGCAGGAGCCGCTGCCGGAGGAGCAGCAGCAGCACCCAGTGGTCCACCTGGCCGTGGCACTTGGTTTGGCCCTTGGTTTGGCCCTCGAGCTGCATCATCCTGCATCACATTTCAAATTTTTAAATAATATGGCCAAGATCTAAATTCTCATGATTAACACATCATATGATACTAGAGTTTGGTGATTAATGGTTGGTTGAAGCGAGAAGGAACCGAATTCATAATGCGAACACACAGAAGGATATGCAAGGGGCTTAAGAAAATAATAATATCTTGAAGACCAAAAATGCATACAGCAAAAAATTACTAAATGAACTCACACAAAGTTTTTAATGATATGCAAATTACATGGAAAATATATGTCCCAACTATAATGGCTAGCTAACAGGTAAATTTTAGCTCGCAAAGTGAAGATGGTATTTCTGTTGGGACTAGATCATCCCACAGGCACAAGGTAACAGCCATAGGGGCAGACATCCAATCCCAGTTATATACCCACAGCAACTTAGGTACCACCTAGGCTTGAGTATTTATATTATATATTTCATTCAATTAATCATGCATAGATCGAAAGAAAAAGTTTCTTCCCAAGAAAAGGACACAACACTCTTTTGCCGAATGCAAGTTTTTGAAGAGAACCGCACAGATCAAATGATCATCAGTATGTATAAGGCAAAAACAGGCTCAAAAGGTTGGACAAAAAAAAGCAGATGATGTTTCTATTTACTAAATAGAGCATCCAGGTCCCAAACAACAGCAATAAAACAATAAACATGCATACTTAAGTTAAATGATCGTCAGTATGTATAAGGCAAAATCAGGCTCAAAAGGTTGGCCAAAAAAAAGCAGATGATGTTTCTATTTACTAAATAGAGCATCCAGGTCCCAAACAACAGCAATAAAACAATAAACATGCATACTTAAGTTAAATGCTTAAAACTGCCTATCTTTTTTAAATTAAATGTTAAAGATATCAAAAAGGAAGAAAAAGTCTACAGCTACATGATGGTAATGTACACTGATTGAGGGAAATAAGAGTAGTGACTACAATGGCAGGGGTTGTTAGGTACAAGGACAAAATTAGATAAAAATTTAGGCAAAAGGACAAGAGGGCAAAAATTAGAACACTTTTTAGTGTTAATCAAGAAATTCAGGGGCCCACTATCATTTCCTATTTTACACTAAAAAGTGTCCTTGTGCCTAAATTTTTGGCCTCTTGCCCTTGTGTCTAAAATTTTCTCTAATTTTGTCCTTCACACTATTGCCCTTGTGTCTAAACACTGATTACAATATCTTATCAGTAGTTCTAAAGATTTGGGGTTAAACCGATTAGCCACTATTTAATAAACTATAAGTAAAAAAAATAATTGGAAAGAAAGATACATAACTTCTTAAGTAGCTGTGACATAGGGTCTGGATTGCAAGAACATGATGAACAAATATCATCATTATACCTTTTAGCATCATGATTGAAGATCAATTCTTTAATTAGGTATAAGATGCCACTTAGAGAGATTGTTTAAATTACAAAATCATCGTTTGTACTTTGTAGGATGAACAGAATTTTGTGTATACCAATTACCAATACATTTCTTCCTATCATTGGCTGCAAAGAGTAATAATTTTAAATCAACTTGTCAGCTTAAAAAAAGGATACAGCCTAAACGTTAAAAGGTGTTAGATCTGTAACATTGTCTGCAAGCAGATGCGATAACTAATAAGAGAACTAGTCACCAATTTTTTCATTTATCTGCAATGCATACGATATTAATTTGTGCTTTTGTTGACACATCCATGGACATTGGTGTACTCCAATGAATGTAACGCCTATCAAAAGCAGTAATTATAAGAAGCATCGTTCAAAACTGAAACTGATTAGCACAAAATTAGAGCTGATTAAAACAGTTTTTCAAAATATCTTAATGGTGTATCAGGGGTTAAGTTCAGAATACACACACTAAAGTAATTCAACATAAACCAAGTTAAACAATTATTATATTCAAAAGCAGAGAAACATATGCTGATTTATATGCATTGTTGACCCATCTCATTCATAGACATTATTATATTACTTTAATAAACATAACACTCATCATAAACAGTGATCAACGGATGTAATAAAAGGGGTAAAGGCTTATTAATTAAAGCAAATTTCCCAATTTAACATTTCAACTAAAAGAAAATACAGGAAACATACCCGGCGTCTGAAACGCTGAGGTGGCTCACGGTTTCTCCTATCAGTCCGAGATCGCACCCTGACAACATGGGAATGGATGGCACAAGAAACACAGTACTGTACCTTGGCATAAAGCTTAGGAAGAGTGTACTCTGCAAGGAAGAATTTGAGTGTGAAAAGAAACAGGTATACTATGGTAAAGAAAATTTTGATAGGTTTGTCAAGGTAAATACCCTCATAAACACAGGCTTCTTGAACATCTCTTACAGCTGCTTGCTCAACAATGTTCCTGACAAGGAATCTTTTGATAGCCTTGTCCTACAATAACAAAAATAATAAATAATGGAATCTTTTAAATTTGTGGGCGAACAGACTAGAAATTTTAAATTTTGAAGCAGGAAAAACAGACAAGTTTAGAAAAACATTGCAGATTCTATGGTAAGTACAAGTAAAACCGTAGATATACGTACACATTTTTATGATAGCTAAACGGGTACCAATACAATAAGGTTACAATCTCAAAGTAAAAGCTTGCAATAGTTTTGAACGCCGTATAAGCTTTACTTTTTTAGCTTCAACAAAGAAACTAACAGAGTGTAGAAGTTTTCCTATGGAAACTTCCCTTTTTGTCACCGTCATTTTTAACATTAAGGAGTTAGTGGTCGCCGTTATCTCAACTACAGAGGTTGAAAGTGTTCGAAATACAAATGGATACCAGTGTTATCACGTCGACGACTAGTCGTCGACTAGTCGAAAAGTCGCCCAGGGAGATTCCACGACTCTCGACTTTTCAATTTCCACGATGGTGGGCCTAATTCGAGCCCAGAACCCTAATTCGAGCCCAGAAACCCTAGTTGAGCTGAGTCGACATCGATTTTCCTCTTTGTATGATTCAGAAATCAGTAAATCGAGCATCGATAAAAAAAACTAATTGCATCTCGGTGCCTCGCCGCTGCCTCCCTGCTGCCTCGCCGCTGCTCCTTCTTGCTCGTCCGCCGCCAGCCCAGGTTTGTTAATCGATTTGTTTTTTTTTCCATCGAAAAAATTATTTTAGTAGCAGCTTTTGTTTTTAACTAACTAACTGAGCAGTTTTTAATTAGCTGATTTGTTCATAAGAATTAGCCCCGAATCGTTTTTAGTTAACTGATAAGTTTTTTTTTACTGAGGAATTGTTTTTAATTAAGGCTGAAATGTTTTTTTTTTTGACTGAAATGTTTTTAATTAAGGCTAATCAGTTTTTAATTAACTGATAATTAATGGCTGATCACTTTTTTTTGACTGAATTGTTTTTAATTAACTGATAAGTTTATAACCTAATTAAATAATTAACTGATTTGTTATCTTTTATGTTATCTTTGTTTTATTTTGTTGTGACTAGGATCTATTATGTTATCTTTGTTGAATTTGAACATATTATTATGTTATCTTTGTTGAATTTGAACCTATTATTATGTTATCTTTGTTGAATTTGAACCTATTATTATGTTATCTTTGTTGAATTTGAACATATTATAAATTTATAATTATATCTAATTATATTATATATTTAAGTCTAATAAATATATGTATATAAAAGACTTGTCGACTAGTCTTCTAGACGGTAGTGGCTCGACTTGGCGTCGTGATAACCTTGATGGATACCACTGTCCTCTATGCTGTCAGAGGAGACGGTTGGATGCCACAAAGCTTCACCACAGTGAAACAAATCACCTGTAGAGCGCTAGTTTGTGACTTCACAGTCACTTTTGTATTGGAGCATAATACCACCTGACATGGAGGAACAATGGCAGCAGAGAGCTTTTATTGAAGTGTTGTGGCGCTTCTTGATAAATTAAAAAAAGATGATATTTTTCTGACTCTTTTTTAGTATTCTCACTTTTAGTATTTTGTCTTTAAGCTTATTATGTCAACATTGGACCGTGTTAAAGGTAGTGAGATTCTATTATACAAGTGGAACTTACGTATTATCAATTTTGCACTGGAGAAGCATATTTTGAATATATTTAGTTCTGGATTATTAATATTATAATAATTTGATTGAATTCGTCCATTTTTATCTTATTTTTAATGCGCTGCTACCGGCACCCAGCTACATGCTACAGGCCAGCAGCATTTTTTTACACTGCAATTGGCGAACAACCGCTGCAGTCTGCAGGGCTAGCACAATGGTTGGTTGCCGACCATGGAGACCGCTAGCTCAAAATCTAGGTTCTGATAGCAACACATTTTAACATTTAATTACCGACAAATAAATAGTATTATATCAAATTTAAAATAATGAATAGACAATTATTTAAATCAAAGTTACTGAATTTATACCTTATTTAGCCTTTCAAAAAATTAGCCAACAATGATTGCTTACGAACTTTTTTTATGCCTAACACTTTCTTCCATACAGGACAGCATAAATCATATAATTATTAACCACTGTAATAAATCAATATAAACATTACAATATTCCTGTAGTATGATTAAATAATTTCAGACTTAATAAGTCGTGATTTCCTTAATTCATGTGTAGGTAACTTTCATGATTCAATTCCGCATGACCAATGAGTGCATCTCAAAAAAATACAGCTGACATAACAATGATAAAATATGAGTTTTAACGGCTAATAAATGGGCATAGATGTTAATATATATCATTTCTAGTTCTCTATTGTATTGTATCATCAAGAACTGGATAAGTTAATAGGTACACAACTCATTAGCAGTGATGGACCTGAGCTGATTGAGGCCCTAGGCCAAATCGTGATGATGAAGCAAAAGAATGGAGGGGTAAAAGGTTAGGAGGCACGCATGACAAAGGACAGAGCCGAACCTCAGACCTACCAGCAGGAAGGCATGAAACTTTACCACTTCGCCACTTTTTCATTTTCCATGGTACAGCTAGCCTTGATATAGCAAAAGCTAAAAGAAAATTTGAGACCCCCCAAAGCAATCCGAGGTCCTGGGCATAGGCCGCCTGAGATCGGGGTCCCTAGGCGGCCACCTAGGCAGCCAATGCCCAGAGCCGGGCCTGCTCATTAGACTTACAAGCAATCCTTTTAAGGATTAGTTCCAAACCTTAATTGGGCCGTTCAAAGAGGTATCAAATGTTTATCTCTGCTGTCAAAATTTAGATCCCAAAAGGCAATCTAAAGGCTAGATTTGGAATAGGTTGGTGTTGTGAATAGATATCATACATTAAATGATATAAAATAGCACTAATGAATGAACGAAACCATTAAAATAGATAAAAATTACATTAAATGTTGGGTTAGGGCCAATGGCCAAATGCCATGTTTTGAAAACACGGTGATATGTAAAATACTACACCTAGAGTTAACTGGATTAGGGAATATATAATACATTAGGCATCTTCAACTTGTTGGTACCTTTCGATCGGTTTGATTTGGTTATAGAGTTAAATTGTTTTATAATCAATTTGTAAAATATTTTATTTGGTTTAGTGACCAAACTTCCCTTGCATAGAAGAAGGCTCAAAATAAAAAATGTTCGTATCAATATTTTTGATTAGTTTACTATTACAAATAGTTATTATAAATATAAATAAATTAATATCACTCATGAATAACATAGAACGCTCCATAAAAATGGTTGTCATAAGTTTACTAACTCTTGTTTATGAATGCTGTACATTCTAATCATCGAATATGAATATTTACACAGTTCAAGTAAACTAAAAAATTAACCAAATGCTCACCCCTGTCCCTGATACAACCAACTAAATATAATTGGAACAATTTGGTACCTATTCTAATTTTTCAGTTCTAATTCCGAATAACAACTTGTATCATAAAACAAAACAAATTATCCTATTCCTAATGCTCGCTCCTATTATAAACTAACTTTCAATGATAAGCTCCACCTAATTAAGTTGTGTAGTTTCCCACCATATAAACGATTTGATAAACAATTTGTCAAACAACTATAAATGAACTATTAAGCAAACACAGCACAAACTACAATCACAACCATAGTAAGACAAAAATAAAATTTATAGGGTTCAGACCTTAGGACAGCATTTTCCACAGTTGGAGCATCTAATGAAATTAACATGGCCTCGGCCGTGCTTGTTGCGGCCACCGTTTCTTCGCTTAAAAGTCTGCACGACAAACCGTAATGAGCAATACGCTGAAATAAAGGCACTGATCAAAGAATATTGTGCAGAGAGAGATTCACCATTGTGAGGAGAAGGATACCCTAGTGGCGGCGGTTTAGCTCTCTGATTCCAACCGTGATTTGTAGGGATGGTGTGGGATTAGGGTTCCAGATGATTTTAAACTGTTCGGTTTGTGATATGACGGTTTTGTCCTTATTTTTGTTGGGCTAGAAGCCTAAAATCAAAAATGAAAGGATCGCACATACAAGTCTTCATAAACAAATCAAAAATTAGCAATGCTTTGGGACATAAAATGGGCCACGGGCCTGATCGAACTGTACGTGGTATATGATAATCGTATCCTATAAAAAATTTGAATAAACAAAGATTGAACAGACTTTAAGTTCGAACGTTATTCATATGAGTCGGACAACGAATGAACAACATTCAAAAACTAAACAAACTTCGAACATTTTTGAACGAATATTTTTTTGTATATTGTGTAACACCCTCACAACCCTTAGCACATACCACAAACGAGTCATATAAGAAAAGTGGAGCATTAGGTATAACTAAAAACTTTATAGATATTAAAATTCGCAAGACATAACATAAAATATTTTACAGCGAAAATGAAATAAATACAACTTTCTTAAAAGTATCATTTTATAAATCGTGTCAATACATCAAAATCTCAAAATTACTTACAATATCAAAGTACGTAATCTTTATACCAAAACATCTCGTTCTCAAATTCTATTACCACTGTAAAAGAGCTGAATAAAAAATGGAAACTGAAAACACTTAAGAATGAAGTGTCCAAGCCATACTTCGAGTTTATCAAGAAATCTGCTACTTTTTCTATATGCCTATGGGGAAGAAAGGAAAGGTAAATGGATCAGACATAAAATAGGGTGAACAGAAAGTGGTTGTTAGAATGAGAATAATTAAAAAGACAATAGACTTAAAGAACATTTCTAAGTGTTACACGATTTAATGATCGTGCTTTACTTAGAATAGTTTCTTTGATTGTTTGCTTAGTTAGTTATTCAAGCTGATTATTTGCACCATAATTATTACTATAGAAGTATTACTAAGACTGATTTCTACCTCTATGCAGATCGGCCACCACACTTTACTTGAAGTTAGCATGGTAATCGATGCCCCATACATCGAATAAGATTCTGCTTGGACGTGAGTTCGGCTCCATGTAACAAACATTCCTTTGAATCACCGTTCAGATGGACATCTAACTATCGTTGGATGCAACAGTGTTTATTTACCGCACTAGGCAATGTACGCTTGGTCATTGTCAGTACGCACTGACTATCATCCACTCTCTATTGACCGCTTATTTACCCCCAATCGGTATGCTTGTCCCATCAACCATTGATACAAGACCCCGAGCTGCTTATTTACCCCCAACCGACATATGTGTCTGATCTGTCACCAATACAGACTCCTCCAAACAATAATCTGGAGCTGCTCCCACCTCAGTCCCTGTGACCGAGTCTTATATATTGACCATTGATCGGCATGCATGTCTAATTGCCACTGGTATGAGGCCCTACTATGCATATTATTATGATATTATATTCTTCCTATGTCTTTACTATTTTATGATAGTCCTCATTTTACCATGAACCAATATCATAATAGGTTTGCTCTCTTTATTTTATTTCTTTAATTATAATGTATGTTATAACTTTGCTACAAGTCTTGAAACTTGTTTCTTTACTTCAGTTAGTGTTCTTCTTTTAATTTACATTACACGTATTATCAATCTTTTCTAATAATTCTGTATTTTATGTTTTATGTGAAATCTCTTTTTTTCTTACTATTTTACGTAATCTGAATGAATTTAAAACTACTTCTAAATTTAAACTTACTAAATTGTAACTTCTTGATTTACGTAAAAGATAAGTAATTTTACTGCAAATTAATAGTACCCAGCTGCAAAACTATAACTCTAGTGTGCTTAATTGAAAATTTGTCAGTTGCTTATTTTTAACTGTAAATTAATTAATTTACAAGTTTTAAAGGCTTGTTCTTCTCAATCTCTTCTCTTTTATTACGAATCTACATGTTTACATGTATTTTAAGCATTTTTCTATTCCGTGTTTTTTCTTCTTAATCTGTGTTACGTGAAAACTCCATTTTTTTTGTTATTGTATATAAATTAAAGGATCAAATCTGCTTTCCAAATCTTAACATTTACATAATTTTTCGCTACTTTCACTTGTACAAAATAAATGTAGATTATTGTGAATAAACTGTAAACTGTAGACTGAAAATAAACTCGTACTATACTAAAAATGAAATGGAAAAGTAAAACTGTAAAATAAAACTATTTTTAACTCTATTTCTTTAATTACTATTTCTGAAATAGTAATTCTCCAGTTACATGCCGTCCAATGCTAATGCCCTATGACTTTCTTTGATCCCCTTCTCTAGATCTTCTAAGTAGTAGTTATTTATTATCTTCCAAATAATATTTATTTATGTTCTTCTTCCTCAAAGAAAATATTAAATTTTAGGTCTCGCCTCCAAAAGTTAAGAGGGAACCCAAAGAAAAAAGAATGTGTGGAATGAAATGTCTAAACATGAGTTCTATTTATTGTTGTGCTAAGGGATCTTGGACTATAAGATCAACTTGATTAAATTTGGAATTGACATGTCATTAGGTAAACATCTAAACACTAATCTCAAATCCAAATGGTTTAGGTTTATTCAGCTCTCGGATCTGTCTTTCTTATTACGTAAAAAACTGGCTAGGTACAAGGTCTATTTGGCAATTTTGCCCAACAAGGATCGACTCGACTACGGTATGCGGTCACCCTGACCTCCTTTCTTCTTTTCTTTTCTCATTTTAAACAGTAAATTCTGTAGGTTCTATATTAACCCTAAAGAGGGTGAATATGACTTATTGCGGTTTTTCACTGAGTAATAAATAATAGCAACACAGATAATAATCAGAGTAAATGCGAAAAAAGAAACAACATAAAATTTACTTAACTTCGGCAAAACGCTACCTACTGTCGCATTCCCCAAGGTTTCTACTGGGAATTAAAACAATCTCTATGCTTACAATCACCTGTAAACTCGGGACACCCACTCCCAATTGTTCTAATCATACACTCAAAACCCAGCACTGGTCTCTATACCAAAGATCGGATTTTCCCGAATTACAAACCCTTAACTCGTCTCCTCAGTTTAGGAAACTATAAAACACCAACACGATTACAAAATAAAAAACTTAAAACTTAAAACTTAAACAAAGAAAAAATAAAGCCCTTGTTCTTTTTTAAAATAAGACCCTTTTAAGTATAAAATAGTTGGCCGCTTGTTTGCTTTAACACTTGATAAATATGTCATCTCCTTTATTCAACTTAGCTTTGTTACTTAAAAATGTAGGCTTCTTATGATGCTGAAATAGGGTTTTGCTATCTAGAAATAAAAATAACGAAGGCGATTCAACTTGGGTTTTTAATCCCATTCGATTTATGAAGTATCTTGCTTCCTCTCCTTTTCAGTTGTGCTTAGATTTCTAGTTTCTATCTCATTTGCTTTAATCGAGTCGAAGTACTTCGATTGGATCCAAGTTATTTCTGTTCTTTGGTATGAATTTTCAAATCGAATTATAGTTTGATTTATGCTCGAACTTGGATGCTTTTATGCCGATGATGATGTGGTGTTTAAATAGGGTTTCAATCCTAATATTTTCTGTGATTTCATGGCGTTAGACTTGGTTGTGATGTTTGCGTAAATATTGTATACTCTTGAGTTTTCTTTGATTTGGTCTTGCCGAAAAAAGAGATATGTAAATAGTTTGAATTCTGGAATGATTTAGTCATTGTTGTTGTAAATACAAACTTGAGATCATGTTGCTTTGATATTCTCCCACTTATTCGTTGCTTTCTGGTTTTGACAGTTTCAATGCATATTTTGAAATTTGGAATTTATCTTTAATAGTACCATGTTTCCCTGTTTGAGTAAACAACATTCTGTGATTAGGTCACTTGCATTTCCACATAAAAATTCAACCCTTGCATTTCTTTTCATGCTTCGACTTTGAGTGATACGTTATTGATAAAAACAGATACTATATGTTTTGTCATAAATTCAAATAGCTACTATGCTATGTTGATGTAATGTCCCGCATTTTTATCGGTTTGAATTTGAATATTTAAATCAGTTTAAATATTGAATTCATAATATAAATGGATTTATATATTAATTAAAACGAAGTTGAACGTATAAAAAAAATATTAAATATAATCGAGCCCGTAATATCGCTGCAGTTCGTAATTTAACGTTCCAAACTTTAACTGAGTGTACAGGATTCATTTTAAATCGGATTTATGCGAAACAAGAAACATTGGAATCTGTTGATCTATATTTTTCTAACGGAAGTAAAAAATGGAGATTTCGTCGTATAGATTGCAAGACATGTCCAAATCAAATATTCGAAAAGTTGCTATGAAATCTTATATCGATCGTAACAGTTTATTCGATATAACTAGATATCGATCTCGAATTTAGACAAGATTATTTTGAGACATAGTGATAATTTAATTTTTAGAATTTTACTGTAATTTTTAATTAATTAAATATGCAACTTTTTATTTGGAGTATTGTGCATCCTATATCAGAATTTCGGGGTTTCACAGAATAAGTTAACCTACCGATATTATTATATTTTTGGGATCGTGGCACCTCACTGAACACGACTATAATCTTATTTCTGTCCATAGCAGCTTGGACATTAACGTAATTTCTCGTAATAAGGTACACTTAAGTTTTAAAAACATAAATACATACCTACGTTTCCCCATCAAACTTCACACCTAAGGAATTATCACCCCCATACCGATGCTGTCAAAATCCAACAAATGAAATGAAAATTCGGAGGTCTACCTTGTCTATTTCATCTGCACATTTTAAATGGGTATAGCACCTACCACACATCCTATATTTTGGGAAATATAAGCTATATCCACCACCCTAGGATTTTAAATCACGCAGGCTTCCTTGGAAATTACAAACGTGTGTTTTCACATCAAAGCCACTCTAATAACGTGTCTTCCCTCACACCTAAGGGCGTGGGCAGCCACATCCCTATGCAACCCTATAGCACGTCCAGTCCTTCTATATACATGCAATCCATCCTCGCAAACACCACAAAACAAAAACTCCCCATTAATAAACTAACAAACCATCCTCATTTCACTGCTTCAGGAGGAACATATGTTAATGGCTTCTCAAATAAATTCTAAGAAAATACGTTTCGATTTCTTAGACGATTCTCTACGTCCTCATATCGAGTTCGAAAGGGTTTGACAAACCTTCCGACGCTGTGTTTGCCATAGCGTGAGCTAGATTTGGTTTGTGGCGAGGGGAGGGATTTGTGTGCGTGAGGGAAACAAACGAAAATGGAGGAAATATTTACAAGAGTAACGTTTACTATTTGGGCTTTGAAGCATGAAGTAGAAGGAGAGTCTCATGAATGTGAGTCGGCATGGAGTAAAGAGGAGGATGGACTTTTAAATGTGAGCATGTGAGAATGGCCAAGGAGCAACTGCTAGTGAGCATGGAGTGTGGCTGGACGGTGAAGAATGAAATGGTCGTGGGTATATACAAGGTAGCGCCGCATTTTAATATTGAAGGAATAAGGGTTCTGTTCACTTGTTAGGAGAAGATGTTGCGGTACATGGTGGGCACGGGTTCATTTTTACGTGGAGTATATGAATGGGGTAGCAGGAGTTTACAAATATGCAGATACAAGGAAGCACTGGAGGGGAGCATGCACAGATCGAGATGCGTATGAAGGTGCTTCACTATAGGGAGGTTACGGTTTTCGAGAATGGAGTGTTACGTTGAGTTTGGGTAAACATTATGGAGTGATGACTTTTCAGATCTGTGTTGCAATAGCTAGTGACGAAGGAAGGGACGTTGCAGGCCTTTGAGGTGACGGTTGGATACATATATCAGTGTCTTGACTGTACCGTTAAATTCAACATTCCAAATTGCCACCTTTGGCACAACGATTAGCAGTATTGGATAAGCGAGGTGTTTCATTGATGACCTTCATGTTTATATTATATTAAGAAGTGGTATTATCTTTTAATATATTAAGAAGTGGTATCATGGAGGACACGTTGCTGAATTGCTCCATAGTGGTAGAGAAAGTCCCGCGTGAGTTTTTATGAGGGGATATTGGTTTATACTTTACATATGTGCGGTAGTAGAGCTTGAGGGTGTTGTGTATCAAGGGGGCGGTTGCATGATATAGGTAGCAAGTGTATTTATTGAACCAGAAGTTGGGATACTTTTGATGCTGGGGCGAGTTTTCTTCATGATGGAGAAGGTGGCACACTGTTGTGCCTATGCGATGATAAAGGGTCGGAAAGTTCGGTTTGAAAGGAGGGTCTGCATCTTTTATAGAACGCATGGAAGAGAGGAGATGGAAGGAACACGTGCACACATGGAATTATTAATAAGGTACAAGCATGTGAATTCGAACACATTCACATGAGAAATCAGTATGGTGTAAAGCCTGAAGTATGTTGGTTGCATGCAAAAAGGGAAACGCATGAAAACAGTGCATGAACGATCTGAAGCTTGCGGTTCGAAATTGAAGAAGAAAGAAAAACCCACAAAAAGGGATCGTTCACTAACAAGGAAAACAGGAGCTTACACTATTTGTTCGTGGAAGTTCGGGGGGGAGAGGGAATGGAGTTGAGGTAGTCAGATTGGCCAGGGTACGTTGGTTCCGGTGATGTTGAGTTGGACAACGCAGCTGGATGGACAATCACGAGCGGATGGCGAAGGTGACAGCAAGGAGAAAATCGAGCTGGGTTGAATTTATGACAAATTGAACGCTGGGTATAATCAACTGACGCAAATTATTATTTAACGGTTAACGCGCAAAGGTGAGTAGACTCACTAACTCTGATTTCTTTTTAAAATATTATAATTATATTTTAATATTTGGTTGAATGTTGTGTGATGGTCGTTTAGGTAGATTACAATTAAATTGGTTGAAATAATATAAACCGTTATATATCTAAACTGACGATTGAACACTAATATTTCATAATGATATGAAATTGATGATATTTATTGTGGCTGACATCTGTGGATACAGGAAACCGATTAGAGGAATCAAACCGGATTCCTCAATATTTGTATGTATTGTTTGTTTATATTATTTATATATACACGGTCTGAACCTAAATAACATTATTAGGAATTAGAACTAAAATTCGACGATGTCAAACGTATTAAAGTAAATTATTTTAGGAATCATAATCTGATAGGGATAGTTAATATTTAGTTTTAAACCAACAAATTATAATAGGATATGAAATCGATATTTAGTTATAAACTCGATATTGATTTAATAAGAACCTGACTTAAAAACAGAGTTTATCAAATGAAATAAGGATATGGCAGCGTATTGCAGTAGTTATAAAAGAAAATATAGCAGCGTATTGCAGTAGTTATAAAAGAAAATATAGCAGCGTATTGCATTAGTTATAAAGGAAAATATAGCAGCGTATTGCATTAGTTAAAATATAACGGTTTTAAAGTGAGTCGATAAGTTATAATGTTTAAAAAAAGATATACTGAGCATGATAAGGAAAGTGATATAGTTTTAAAGAAATTAGGACCCGTTGTACGTTGGTTGAGTTGAGTAACTTTCGAGGGGTCAATCTGATGTTGGTTTCGGCCTTCGGGGTTGATACTTAGAAATTTATTCACTTACCGATTTATAATGAGGAACTAATAGAGTAGAAGTGAAGGGAATTAAGGAAGAGTTTATAAAAATATGGGAAACTAGAAAGTTAGTATTTAATAAAAGGGCCAGTGTTTGTGAATGGATGTTGTTTTTATTTCGATAGTTAAATAACAGACAATCGAAGTGTTTTGACCATCGTTGTCAATACAGAGAGACCGATTGGATATATTATCTGAAACCACTCCGTATAGGCATAAGCACTGCGAATTAGATGCTGCTGAAGATAATTGAAGACGGAGTGAAGTGCAAGGGTCGTCCTGTTCCAGAATGGTGCTTTTTGTTTGTCCAGTCCCAGGACAACTTGTATGGACGAGTGTCTGACAGAGTATACCTAACAAATCATGTACAGTTGATATCTTAAAGGTATTACGTCTGGTGGCGGAGGAATTCGTTCCTCTTAGCTTTTTATACCCGTGATATTTTTGGAAATCAATTAGTGAATTGGCGGGTTTGACGATGTGACATTCAAAGTGAATGGTGATCAGATGTTCTGAAGATATACGTAGCCTCTAGCCTCACAACCAGGATATGACAAAAGTTGGGCTAGGCAGCATGGCTAGTTGGGTCATACCCAAGCAGGGTGTATTGTCATCAATCTAGAGAAAACTCATATTTGTTCTTCTTTTCGATTCTGTATCTTCGGATTACGGTTGGATGGCCAACAACCGTGGTGGCAATATATCTGATACACTCAAGATAAATGAGTGGTCGGTCATGTGTGGCTGGGTTGCAAGACGTTCTTGTTGAACCTGCAGTGTATACCCTCTAGAGTACACTGATCAGAGGGTGCTCTCATACCTTGTCTGTTGGAATCCAATCCCCAATAAGCGCCCTGCGGTTTATGATTTTAGACTATATATGTGCAATGTGAGATGCAAGCGTTCTGCTATTTGGTTATTTATATTGATTAGACGTTATTATAATATCACTGGATTTTGATATCAAAGTGTTTGGGTTATAGTAAGGTAAAAACCGTCCATGTTTATGTGTGGGCCGGTCTTACTATTATCCTTTTGTTTCAAAAGAATTTTCAAAGTTAAACAGTATGGTTGGAATTTACTCGCACCAGTCCCATGACTGACGAAGAGTTTATTTTGTTTGTTCCCCTAAACTCTTGGGTGCCCAAATTTGTACGGGCAGTCAAGTGTTTCAGGTTTTGCAGATTCACTTGGAGGAGCTCGAAACATGAGGCTTCACCAATTAGTTATTTAGGGATTATTTCCGTTGTGATGTAAATGAGTTATACTCTGATATGGTATGTAAATACAAATTCAGATTTGTATTTCAAAGTTATGTTATATAATACATTTTATTCGTTCCGCCGTGAGTTCGTGTTTACTCTGATTCTGATGTTCTTCTTCTATTCTATTAGTTCTATCTTATCTTTCTCATCCTCTTAATTCTCTCTTTTAATGATCTGAATTTTCGTGCACTTTGTGTTGAATGTGTAGGATAATAGTCAGCTCAAATTGGCATGGATTTTCGGGCCATCACATTTGGTATCAGAGCTGAAGGTTAGGTAATTACCATGGCTCTGTGGCATAACTCAATAGAGAAGGAGTTAGTAATACTCTAGATTGAGTTGAGTGTATATATATGAGCGCGTATTTGTACATCAATATAAAAACTGTATTATATTGTGTTGATTGATCTGTTGAGTGGTATATAAATTCCAGATCGACGCGTTTTGCTGACGTGGTCGATAGGGATTTATAAACGCTTGGATAGAGAATTCCGACATAATATTGTTTTAAAAGCTGGGTAAATAAAATAATTTTACCCAAAATATATTTTGATATAAAAGAAGTATATACCTTGAGATTATTATAGTATATTAGATCTGTTGATCGTTATTATAATCAAATAAGATTTATAAGTGAGTTGGTTATATAAATAACCAATTGAAATATTATATAAGTATAATACGTAAATCAGGTGAATTGAGTCTAAAGATAAACGAGAACTGGAGTTAAAACTCTAGAAATTTGAAAGGGTTTGAAAATGAAATTTGGATTAAATATAAGGGAAATTTAAAATCCTGGGAGATTTGAAAATCTGTTTTTCAACCGCTGCGAAAGATATTTGAAAATAAATTGTTTAGAAATGAGTTTTTGAAAGTGATATAGTATTGAACTCACTTCGATGGCTGGAAAATAAATTCTGATGATGACGGTCGCATCATCAGTGTTCATTTTCGAGTCTCTAAGTGACGGATTACTACCAAAGATTTTGTTTTGAAATAAGTTGTTCGAAAATTCAAATGTTTTGAATTGCTATGTTATGAATATATATATTATTTCAAACTGATAAAAACCTCATGAATTTGAATTTTGAAATTTAAAATTTACTTATGAAGTAAATAAATAGAAATTTAACTAAGTTGAATAAAATTTGGGTTGAATTGAAGCCAAGTAAGTGGAAATCGTACTGGAATAAGGATTTGACTTGGCAAAGTAGTTGAGTTGTGAATTAAGATTTGGAATGGAACCAAACTTGGTTATGAAATTGGATTGTTGAATAGGAATCTAGAGTCGAGATTCGATTTGGAATTTGAATTGGAGTTTGAACTGGAATTTGGCGTGGGCACTAGAGAATGATTGGATGTGGACAAGTGAATCGGAGATGGACAAGTCGGGCGAATTGTAGTAGTACCAAATGAGCCGTGCAGAGGAGATGTTGGCGGAATTTTCTGAAAATTTAAGCCGTTAGGAAATTTTCAGAATTTCTAAAAGTATCCGCCAATAGGAAGGAATTAATATTTTAATGGAAATAAATTAATTCAGTTGAAACTGAAAATAAGAAGTGAAATAAAGATTTTTAACCAGGTTATAATAGAGTTCATAAGCATTTTCCCTATCTTAGTAATTTTGAGGACGAAATTCTTTTAAGAGGGAAGGAATGCAATGTCCCGCATTTTTATCGGTTTGAATTTGAATATTTAAATCAGTTTAAATATTGAATTCATAATATAAATGGATTTATATATTAATTAAAACGAAGTTGAATGTATAAAATATATATTAAATATAATCAAGCCCGTAATATCGCTGCAGTTCGTAATTTAACGTTCCAAACTTTAACTGAGTGTACATGATTCATTTTAAATCGGATTTCTGCGAAACAAGAAATATTGGAATCTATTGATCTATATTTTTCTAATGGAAGTGAAAAATGGAGATTTCGTCGTATAGATTGCAAGATATGTCCAAATCAAATGTTCGAAAAGTCGCTATGAAATCGTATATCGATCGTAACGGTTTATTCGATATAACTAGATATCGATCTCGAATTTAGACAAGGTTCTTTTGAGACATAGTGATAATTTAATTTTTAGGATTTTACTGTAATTTTTAATTAATTAAATATGCAACTTTTTATTTGGAGTATTGTGCACCCTATATCAGAATTTCGGGGTTTCACAGAATAAGTTAACCTACCGATATTATTATATTTTTGGGATCGTGGCACCTCACTGAACACGACTATAATTTTATTTTTGTCCATAGCAGCTTGGACATTAACGTATTTTTTCGTAACAAGGTACACTTAAGTTTTAAAAACATAAATACATACCTACGTTTCCCCATCAAACTTCACACCTAAGGAATTGTCGCCCCCACACCAATGCTGTCAAAATCCAACAGATGAGATGAAAATTCGGAGGTCTACCTTGTCTATTTCATCTGCACATTTTAAATGGGTATAACACCTACCACACATCCTATATTTTGGGAAATATAAGCTATATCCACCACCCTAGGATTTTAAATCACGTTGGCTTCCTTGGAAATTACAAACGTGTGTTTTCACATCAAAGCCACTCTAATAACATGTCTTCCCTCACACCTAAGGGCGTGGGCAGCCACATCCCTATGCAACCCTATAGCACGTCCAGTCCTTCTATATACATGCAATCCATCCTCGCAAACACCACAAAACAAAAACTCCCCATTAATAAACTAACAAACCATCCTCATTTCACTGCTTCATGAGGAAAATATGTTAATGGCTTCTCAAATAAAATTCTAAGAAAATACGTTTCGATTTCTTAGACGATTCTCTACGTCTTCATATCGAGTTCGAAAGGGTTTGACAAACCTTCCGACGCTGTGTTTGCCATAGCGTGAGCTAGATTTGGTTTGTGGCGAGGGGAGGGATTTGTGTGCATGAGGGAAACAAATGAAAAAGGAGGAAATATTTACAGGAGTAACGTTTATTGTTTGGGCTTTGAAGCATAAAGTAGAAGGAGAGTCTCATGAACGTGAGTCGGCATGGATTAAAGAGGAGGATGGACTTTTAAATGTGAGCATGTGAGAATGGCCAAGGAGCTACTACTAGTGAGCATGGAGTGTGGCTGGATGGTGAAGAATGAAATAGCCGTGGGTATATACAAGGTAGCGCCACATTTTAATATTGAAGGAATCAGGGTTCTGTTCACTTGTTAGGAGAAGATGTTGCGGTAGCATGGTGGGCACGGGTTCATTTTTACGTGGAGTATATGAATGGGGTGGCAAGAGTTTACAAATATGCAGAGACAAGGAAGCACTGGAGGGGAGCATGCACAGATCGAGATGCGTATGAAGGTGCTTCAGTCTAGGGAGGTTACGGTTTTCGAGAATGGAGTGTTACGTTGAGTTTGGGTAAACATTATGGAGTGATGACATTTCAGATATGTGTTGCCATAGCAAGTGACGAAGGAAGGGACGTTGCAGGCCTTTGAGGTGACGGTTGGATACATATCAGTGTCTTGACTGTACCGTTAAATTCAACATTCCTAATTGCCACCTTTGGCACAGCGACAGCAGTATTGGACAGGCGAGGTGTATCATTGGTGACCTTCATGTTTATATTATATTAAGAAGTGGTATTATCTTTTAATATATTAAGAAGTGGTATCATGGAGGACACATTGCTGAATTGCTCCATAGTGGTAGAGAAAGTCCCGCGTGAGTTTTTATGAGGGGATATTGGTTTATACTTTACATATGTGCGGTAGTAGAGCTTGAGGGTGCTGTGTATCAAGGGGGCGGTTGCATGATATAGGTAGCAGGCGTATTTATTGAACCAGAAGTTGGGATACTTTTGATGCTGGGGCGAGTTTTCTTCATGAAAAAGAAGGTGGCACACTGTTGTGCCTGTGCGATGACAAAGGGTCGGAAAATTCGGTTTGAAAGGAGGGTCTGCATCTTTTATAGAACGCATGGAAGAGAGGAGATGGAAGGAACACGTGCACACATGGAATTATTAATGAGGTACAAGCATGTGAATTCGAACACGTTCACACGAGAAATCAGTATGGTGTAAAGCCTGAAGTATGTTGGTTGCGTGCAAAAAGGGAAACGCATGAAAACAGTGCATGAACGATCTGAAGCTTGCGGTTCGAAATTGAAGAAGAAAGAAAAACCCACAAAAAGGGATCATTCGCTAACAAGGTAAAAAGGAGCTTACGCTATTTGTTCGTGGAAGTTCGGGGGGGGAGGGGGAATGGAGTTGTGGCGGTCAGATTGGCCATGGTACGTTGGTTCCGGTGATGCTGAGTTGGACAACGCTGCTGGATGGACAATCACGAGCGGATGGCGAAGGTGACAGCAAGGAGAAAATCGAGCTGGGTTGAATTTATGACAAATTGAACGCCGGGTATAATCAACTGACGCAAATCGTTATTTAACGGTTAACGCGCAAAGGTGAGTAAACTCACTAACTTTGATTTCTTTTTAAAATATTATAATTATATTTTAATATTTGGTTGAATGTTGTGTGATGGTCGTTTAGGTAGATTACAATTAAATTGGTTGAAATAATATAAACCGTTATATATCTAAACTGACGATTGAACACTAATATTTCATAATGATATGAAATTGATGATATTTATTGTGGCTAACATCTGTGGATACAGGAAACCGGTTAGAGGAATCAAACCGGATTCCTCAATATTTGTACGTATTGTTTGTTTATATTATTTATATATACATGGTCTGAACCTAAATAACATTATTAGGAATTAGAACTAAAATTCGACGATGTCAAACGTATTAAAGTAAATTATTTTAGGAATTATAATCTGATAGGATAGTTAATATTTAGTTTTAAACCAACAAATTATAATAGGATATGAAATCGATATTTAGTTATAAACTCGATATTGATTTAATAAGAACCTGACTTAAAAACCGAGTTTATCAAATGAAATAAGGATATGGCAGCGTATTGCGGTAGTTATAAAAGAAAATATAGCAGCGTATTGCAGTAGTTATAAAAGAAAATATAGCAGCGTATTGCATTAGTTATAAAGGAAAATATAGCAGCGTATTGCATTAGTTAAAATATAACGGTTTTAAAGTGAGTCGATAAGTTATAATGTTTTAAAAAAGATATACTGAGCATGATAAGGAAAGTGATATAGTTTTAAAGAAATTAGGACCCGTTGTACGTTAGTTGAGTTGAGTAACTTTCGAGACGTCAATCTGATGTTGGTTTCGGCCTTCGGGGTTGATACTTAGAAATTTATTCACTTACCGATTTATAACGAGGAACTAATAGAGTAGAAGTGAAGGGAATTAAGGAAGAGTTTATAAAAATATGGGAAACTAGAAAGTTAGTATTTAATAAAAGGGCCAGTGTTTGTGAATGGATGTTGTTTTAATTTCGATAGTTAAATAACCGACTATCGAAGTGTTTTGACCAACGTTGTCAATACGAGAGACCGGTTGGATATATTATCTGAAACCACTCCGTATAGGCATAAGTGCTGCGAATTAGATGCTGCTGAAGATAATTGAAGACGGAGTGAAGTGCAAGGGTCGTCCTGTTCCAGAATGGTGCTTTTTGTTTGTCCAGTCCCAGGACAACTTGTATAGACGAGTGTCTGACAGAGTATACCTAACAAATCACGTACAGTTGATATCTTAAAGGTATTACGTCTGGTGGCGGAGGAATTCGTTCCTCTTAGCTTTTTATACCCGTGATATTTTTGGAAATCAATTAATGAATTGGCGGGTTTGACGATGTGACATTCAAAGTGAATGGTGATCAGATGTTTTGACGATATACGTAGCCTCTAGCCTCACAACCAGGATATGACAAAAGTTGGGCTAGGCAACATGGCTAGTTGGGTCATACGCAAGCAGGGTGTATTGTCATCGATCTAGAGAAAATTCATATTTGTTCTTCTTTTCGATTCTGTATCTTCGGATTACGGTTGGATGGCCAACAACCGTGGTGGCAATATATTCGATACACTCAAGCTAAATGAGTGGTCGACCATGTATGGCCGGGTTGCAAGATGTTCTTGTTGAACCTGCAGTGTATACCCTCTAGAGTACACTAATCAGAGGGTGCTCCCATACCTTGTCTGTTGGAATCCAATCCCCAATAAACGCCCTACGGTTTATGATTTTAGACTATATATGTGGAACGTGAGATGCAAGCGTTCTGCTATTTGGTTATTTATATTGATTAGACATTATTATAATATCACTGGATTTTGATATCATAGTGTTTGGGTTACAGTAAGGTAAAAACCGTCCATGTTTTTGTGTGGGCTGGTCTTACTATTATCCTTTTGTTTCAAAAGGATTTTCAAAGTTAAACAGTATGGTTGGATTTTACTCACACCAGTCCCATGACTGACCCAGAGTTTATTTTGTTTGTTTCCCTAAACTCTTGGGTGCCCAAATTTGTACAGGCAGTCAAGTGTTTCAGGTTTTGCAGATTCACTTGGAGGAGCTCGAAATAGGAGGCTTCACCAATTAGTTATTTAGGGATTATTTCCGCTGTGATGTAAATGAGTTATACTCTGATATGGTATGTAAATACAAATTCAGATTTGTATTTCAAAGTTATGTTATATAATACATTTTATTCATTCTGCCGTGAGTTCGTGTTTACTCTGATTCTGATGTTCTTCTTCTTCTATTATATTAGTTCTATCTTATCTTTCTCATCCTCTTAATTCTCTCTTTTAATGATCTGAATTTTTGTGCACTTTGAGTTGAATGTGTAGGATATTAGTCAGCTCAAATTGGCACCGATTTTCGGGCCATCACAGTTGATATACCATAGCTGATTTGAACCGGTGCTACACTTGATCTCTATTTGTAGTTGTTTTCATTGTTTTCCATTTGCTATGGCTTGTTATTGAATTGCTTGTATACTGATCGTTTTGATTTTCATTCACTTGTGAGTCTGGCTTCTTGTTGCTCCATTTTGTTGTGCAATGTTGTTTATATTTTTCAGTGCTTGGTTTACACTTGTATAACTTGTGCATGTTTCATTTGCATATAACTTGTAGCTCTGCCTTGTGCACGCTTACTGTAGTGTCTATGGCCTGATCTTTGTTGTTCTGTGCACTGCCATGTATATTGGTTTGCTTGTAGCATACTTGTAGTTTGCACCTGTTTTGGTTCTCACCGTGTTTTTTTACTGGCTTGAAGTTGTGATATTCATTTGCATCATTGGTTTAGCTCTGCTTCGTGCTACCTTGCTGCACTTTGTAATTAGTTCATTCGCATGTTTTCTCCTAAACCTGAAATGTTTATGTTGTATCCGTTGCACTTTGTCACACTCCACTGGCTTGTTCATGTTTGAGTACTTGATGCAGTCAGACCATTATCCATATTGTCAGTCCCTATTATGATGCTTTGAATTTTTTCCACAACCATGCTACTACATGTATACTTGACTTCATCGCCTGCTTGTCAATTGTCATGTGCACTTGCTTTGATGTTGCCACACTGATGCATTTGCCATGTCTTCACTTGCATCTATTAATGGTCTGTAGCACTTGTACATGCTGCCCATTGAGTTATGCACTTTGTACTTCACTATTGTTGAGTGTGTCACCCTTCTTGATGTTTGCCATTTCTATATGAATTGGTTTACTGGTTGATGCATGCATATTCAGTCTAATGCACCTTTCTTTGCTCCAGTCTTGTATTTGGTCATTCCTTGTGGCATTGGTGTTTGCTTGGTGTACTATATTTCTGTGCATATTGAACTTGACTGCTTGGGTTGAGCCTGCCTTCCTATAGCTTGTATATACTGGTCTGGTTTGCATTTGGTTGTTAACTCAACCTGTACACTATTCTTGTTGCATTCCATGTTTTGCATATCCAACTTATGCACCTGCACATTATAATATATATATATATATATATATATATATATATATGTGTGTGTGTGTGTGTGTGTGTGTGTGTGTGTGTGTGTGTACATACACATGTAAGTGTATATGTATATCGTGCATGTGCAATTATATATGTGAGCTATTTGAATTGCAGACATGAATTTTTTATTTATTTAAATCAGCATATGTTGAGTCGTGGTTGGTCAAGATTAGCAGACCACAAATGTGAGTCAAGATTGGTCTTGACTCTTGATTAGCAGACCACTATAGCTGTGTTGAGGATGATCTGCAGACACTAGAGATTTAGTCTTCCTTGTGGTATTTACAGTAAACTACTATGAATATCATAAGCAGTCTAGACTTATACATACATACATATATATATATATATATATATATATATATATTATACCAACTCTAGATAAATGATGAGAAACACACCAAAATTCCGAGGCAAATAAAATTTAAAATAAATTTATATTTGCAAGTATTTAGATCTATATTTTTTCAGTTTACTGTGAGTGTTTCTGTGACAAGTATGAAGGTGACTGGACTGGATTGGAGCACAAGAAGATTCAGTGTGCGTCTATGAATGTATATGAGTCTGTATGTGTAAACTGAGTGATACCGAGCGAACTATAGTGAGGAATATCTGTATATGAAATTAAATGTAATGAATAACAGTGAATTGTAAATAGTGGAGTCAGAAATTTGTACTATTTCAAATGTTGAAATAAAATATTTATTTGAATAAAAAACTATTTGAATATTCAATTCTATGTAGTATCATTTTATTCAATATAAATATTTTTTTCTGTATGTGATGTGAAATATAGAATAGTATTGTTTACAAACATATTTATATAATAATATATATATATATATATGTCAAACAAAAATCATATTGTTATACTCAACAATCTCCCCCTTCCGATGATGACAAACATACACAAAAATTTTGAATGTGATAAATGTGTTTGAATATGAAATGTCGTACTCCCCCTATTTGTATGCTCCCCTACAACTGAACTCCCCCTATATATATGCATATGAGTGAGTTTAAATTCAATTGAATTTCCAATATTAAAATATTTTTAGAACTATTCACTCATCAATTAAAATCTTAATCATTCTCCCCTTTTTGTTATCATCAAAAGGATAATAGAAATCGAAATAGTGATGAATATAGACTAGAAATATAAATTCAAATCAAGAGGGATAATATATATCGTAAACCTCATTTAATCAAACCAAAATCATAATGTTCTTCAAATTAGAAGCAAATTTCACTTTTTAGAATGATGGATTTACGATTGATTTTAGAAATTGAGGAGATTTTTTTTAAAATTCAAATATAGGAGTTATGAATTCCATAATTTTCGCATAAATTTCAAAATTAAGCACAGAATAATTTAAGCACTTTATAACCATGCATAACCGCTAGGACTTTTAAATGGGGTTAATAGCAACTTAAATCTGTTAAGTATTTTCTAACCATACATAACGACTAGAACTATTAACTGAGATTAAAAGAATACTTAACTTTATCCTCTCTTATGAGTCCATCCATGCATAACCGCGAGGATTTTAAATGAGAATGGAAGCACATGCAGAGATTAAGGTCGTTCACCCATTCATAACCGCGAGGACTTTTAAATGAGAATGAATTCCAATGATAAAAATAATTTTATTTCAAAAAAATTCATCAATATTCTTCCTTATTTCCAAATACAATTTGAACTCTCCACATTATATAAAACCATGATGAGTGACAAAAATGTGGTAGAAATAGAAGATGATCGTGAAATAAGCACTAATTCAAAAATATTACAAAATCTGTCCAATCATCATGAGAATTTAAATAATATTTTCTCTTGTTATGAAATATACTATAGTCACAACTCACCATAATTTCATAAATCTAAAAATAATTTTGATGAGTTCCAAAATGGTTCAATTTGGTCAATAATTTCAATTTTTGAATAAATAATCAAAAAATGATTTTAAAATTGAACATATCAATTTCAAGAGGGGTTTTTGAAATAATTGTGCAAGTTGAAAATCAATTTCAAAAATCAATCAGTTAAACGTGAAATTAACTAATACTACTTAAACTGATTGCTCTTAGCCAGTATTAAAAAAACTTGTAATTTTGAATTGCCTATGGAATTCAAGTCACTGGTTTTTCAACACGTTGTGCAGTCATTAAGCCACACATTTTTTTAACAATTCAATTTCTTTTATTAGAGCATTTCAAAGCAAGATTTACAAGAGAATTTTTGAGCATCTTTAACAAGCACAAAGGACAATCAATGAATCAAATCAAAATCAAGTTATTTGAAATCAATTGATAAAATTTATATTCAGAATTCAGATCCAAATATTATAATCCATGAAATTCATACAATCAATCACCAATGATTTCAAAATCAAAATAGTCAAGCCAAGCCTAAAACTATGAAATTATCCCAACTTATCAATCATAGCTTTCCAGTAGTGTGCTGTAATGTGTGCAGTTTTTCAATATTTTCCAAGGCGAATTAGAAGAAACTCAAAACATAAAAAATGTGTGAAATTTCACTAGCTTTTTAGATCATCAAAAGTTTAAGAATTCTGAATAACAATGTTCAATATATGCTCAAAATACTACAACACCGTCAGAAATTCAAGGACCAATCTAAAAATTTAACTTCGAAAGAATTGCAGTTTTTCATCAATTTAAATTCAGAATCTGGAAATACTCAAAACATAAAAGTTGTAGACAATTAAATCTAATTTCCAGAAAATCAAGAATTTTGTAATTTGAAGTAAAAAAATCTCTAGTTATGTTAAAAATATTATGGTAGTGTCAATACAAATCAGCATCAGTAGGAAAATGAAAACATGAGTTCAGAGATCATACCTGACTTACCATAATTGATGTGAACCAATGAATCTCCAACTCAAAAATCTATGGTTAAGGAACTTTGAAAAATTAGTTCAACAAAAATTTGGAACAACCTGAATTTTATCTCACTTGAATTTGTTCCCTAGCCACCTTCGGTACCTAATTGTTCATAGGATCGAGTGGTCTAACAAAGGTTGGTTTTCCACTCTTAGCTTCATTTACACGTCCTGGTACCCAAACCCATTTATATAACAATCCATTAGAATCCACTAAAGTGCCTTTAAGAACCCAAATTCGTTTAATTTCACTTGAGTTCATTTTATTTCCTTTTGATATCCAAATTCGTTTATTTGGATTGTTTCTAAACAAATTCTCGTCTTGTTTATGATTTAAAAATCCTTTAAAATTATTAGAGTTCAAAATTCCAATTCGATCTTTTCCAAAGCCATTTGAAGGATTTTCGAAAACATTAGTATTTCGCTTTTTAACTTGATCAAATTTACCGAAACTGAGTCCTTTCCTATTCTCAACAAAAAATGATTTTCTAACAACATATTCAACGATTTTTCTCCTTTAGAAAATTTAGCTAATATTGATTCAAGTATTTGAATTTTAGTTTTAAGATTACTATTTTCTTTCATCAAAATCGAACAACGATTTATAACGATCTTTATGTTTTCAGAATCATTTTGTTTCAAAACCATATTTTCGTTTTCTAGCATTTCAATTTTAGCCTTGGACTCAGAAATCTCAATTTCAAATCGTTTACGCTTTTTAATTTCAAGTTTTTCAAACTCCTTGAATTTTTCAATTTCTTTTTCCAAATCATGATTTATACAAGTGATTTTAGATTTGCTATTTTTGAAAATCACGTTTTCAATTCTAAGGGTTTTGAAAATTTCTTTTATTTCAAACAATTCTTTTTGAAAAGTCGTGCATTTATTGCATTTGAGATTTTTGATTTTTCGATTTCAATTTCAAGCTCATCCAAAATCAATTCGGTTTTCAGTAAACTCTCTTTCTCTAAAATTTAATGTTTGGAATTTTTAGCCTTCTTAAACCTATCCAACTCCTTTTGCAAAAAAGTGTTTTTAGCTTTTAGTTCAATCTCGTTTATTTTTAAAATCATAATTTCCTTTTTAATATTTTGAATCTTTTCATTGGGATGAACTAAATCATTTTCAAAATTCAAATATTTTTTGCAATCAAAGTTTTCAACCTTTTTAATGTTTTCAAGTTTTAATTCCAAATCATGATTTTTATTACTCAACTCAATATTTTCAGATTTAAAATTTTTATTCATTAATTTTAGGCTATCAACAGTTTTAACTAGTTTATCACAAAGAAGAACTAACTCTTCAAAAGGAAATTCACCATGCTCATCATCTGTTGAGTCTTCTTCACTGTCATCATCTGATTCATCTTTTGTAAATCATGTTAAGCATAATTCTGAATTTGAGTTGGCTTTCGAGTATTCTGAGCAACCGTTGTCTTTTCTTCCATATATCACATCGAGACCATTCCAGATTTCTTGCACAGTTGAACAATGAGAGATACGTTTAAATTGATCGATACTAAGATAAGAATATGTAACATTCCGTTTTTGGGTTTGGTTCAACCCGGTAATTAAACTGACTTAAACCGTTCTCAAAGGTGGATTGTTGGGGTACTTACACATTAGCACAGAACAAAGAACTTTTTCATTAATATCATCACAGTATTATATTAGAGTACAAGAATATCTCAGAGTACAACAAATATCAGAGTATACTGAAAATACATACACAAGGGGAATATAGAACTCTCAGCGGAAGACTAAGAAATTATCCAGAGAATAGCTCCAGCCAAAATCCAGAATCCTGCTCTAAAAATGAATCCAAGGCTAAATCTACAAAACAAAAACTACTAGGCTACCCGTGTGGAAAATATGAGAACCCGGAGTTTACGTGGGAAAACAATAAACTCTGAGTCAGTCATGGGACTGGTGTGAGAACTAAAACAATTACTTTCATCTTAAAGTAAGGTAAATCATAAGACCACGTCATAAAACATAGAACAGGTTTTCCCTATATGAATACCAGTGCATTAAAACTTGCAATTCTCTTTAGAAAACGAAACAACCATAAGATCTCGCGCCACACGCATAATACAAACGCACACTTGGGCGAGGTTTCCCTTATAATAGCCAAAATATGCTTGATTCGTGAAAACCCTCTTATATTGTTATTAATGCGTAGTGTGAAAATCACTTTTGCAAATAAATGTATCAATCTTAGCCAGCATAGGTACCATAATATTATACTGACCTCCTACGCGTTTTACGCAGGATATACAATAGAAACTTGTATGGGCACTTAGTTGATAATCCACATAGTTGATAATTTGGGTTTCCAACAAATGACCAAGGCTAAGGAACTTCCTTACCAAATGGGTACGCCTTTAGAAAACATCCCGAGAAGTAAACCCTTCTCTTCCAACACAAGGCCGTTGGTGTTATCCAAGCCATGCCGCCTGAGTATGCCATTTCCCGGTCGTTGCCAACCTTTTCTACAGGCACCCGAATTTCCAACAAAACCACAATAGTAAAATGCCAGGCACCATACCATAACACTACCTCATAAAAGCCATATAGTAAACACCTAGGCTCCATACCATACTATTGCTTCAAAAATCTAGAAGGAAATGGTTATCCCCTAAAGGTCGCGAACCCTATAACCTTGTTGCATCTTTTCCTGTTTCGGTCATTTCCGGGATGTGAGGCTTGTCGAAGTATCGTTAGACAAAGCTACGCTTAACCAAGCCATGCTTTGATCATCAATAGCTCATCATTAAGCATGTCACATTATCAATTCAAAAAATATAATCGGTGTCTATTAATATATAACCCTCTGAGTACATAAGTCTCAAAGGAGGGTGTTAAGCTAAGAGAATAAATTCCCCACCACCAACTGATGTAACATCAATAGAGACCAATTGGTTATGTCGTAAAATAAAACGTCAGACACACATCCATTTACAAGTCCGCTCTAGGTCTAAACGAAACCGAAGGCACTTTATTCCACAACCCCACCTGGGTGCGAAAGCCCTTTCAATCCGAATCACTTCAAGTACGACCAGATAGCTTATCGTAATATAACCTCATAATGGGGGATCAAACCTATGATACATCAATGAGCAATACATCCGATGTGAAGATCTCCAATCTTCAATCACAGTCATCACCATTCTCCATTGCTCTTATCAAGTCGTATAGTTATACACAATGGGTTGAAACCCAATCTTTTCGAATAACTAGCGCATCTTTAAAATGTTCGGAGAATATACAGTGATATCATAAATTTTATTCTATTTTTGGATTATTCCTTGATTTCAATTAAACCTTAACACAAAGTTTATTAATTAAATAAAAATCCCATTCCCATCCACTTAATGGAACACAGAGGAAGACACCATTCCCACTCTATCGGTCTAGGGCAACTTTTACCTGCGATAGAATGTGACTAGCTCATTGCCCCTAATCCATATCTACATTTATTTTGGTAAGTTCTAATTACCTTCGTTAATCCCTTTTCATTTCATTCCTTCAAATCTTTACTCAAAGATATATTAAAACTCTAACTTAGTTTTAATCATCAAAATCATTCTTTTCTTTAAATGGGTCAAGAAAAATGTTATTAAAACATTGGTCATAACAAACCCAAAATCATACTTCCATTTGTCATGGAATCTTCACGAAAATCATATCAGCTCACAATCGATATAAATTCCCTTATCGAACTAACACTATAAACGGAATAACGGCAAAGCCCATTAATTACCTCAAATAGTATCTGTCTTCATCTACAGATACTCTTACCAATCATAACCAACTCGATACACATCCAATTTCATTCGTTAATTGGAAAACTTAACCTTGGAAAACTTCATTAATCTTAATCAAAAGATTTGTCATTACTTTATATCCCAAGTCATCTCTTAATCATTGTTGGGTTAAAGAATAACGTTATTCAAGACGTTATTCACAACAAACCAAAAATCCAATTGATATCAAATATAAGATTTGAACAAAATTTATATCAGCTTACATTCGATACCAATTCCCGAAATCAACAAGTACTATAAGTGAAATAACGATATAAATATCTTCCAAGTTCCTCAAATAGTACAAGTCTAAACAACGGAATTCCATACCGAATATCCGAAGATTTATTTCTATCCAAATCCAATTAATTAAAATTGGAAAACCTTTTCCTAAATCAAAAGATTTATCAAAACATACCCTTAAACAGTATTTTGATTTGATAAACTAAATAACTTAGACTTGCTGGGTTAAGGATGTTGTTATCAAAGATATCGTCCAAAACCAATTTCCAAATATAACTAGTTTTCACAAAATAGCTTTATATCATTCAAAAACTTGATATATTAAGTCCAAATCACTTTTAAATAATTTATTATGATTCATCATAATTTTCCCTGTTTTTAATAATTTAAAAATAGCACATTTCATGAAAATCCAATTTCGGATCCTGAACTACACTAGCGGGACTTTTATTCAAATTTGGTTTGTATTTATTTTAAAATCTAACCGTTGGATCTTACTACTTTCTCTTGCATTTGAAAACTCTTTTCATTTCAAACCAAATGTTTTATGTTTCGGCAAAATTCGATCGTTGGATCTCCCAAAAAGTCAATTTAAAGTCAATGGTCGAAATTCGCGAACTACCGCGCACGACTAGTCGACCAAACTTCGACTTAAAATAAAAATTTAGTCGAATCGCTTCTAAAATAGCTTATTAATTATATAAAACATATATCGTCATTTTTCAAAACTATATTTCAATAATATCAATTTAAAAATAAATATTCCATTATTTAATCATTTTAATATTATTTAAATCAGTAAAATAATATTATTTTTCAAAACTTATTATTTGAAAACCCAAATTTTACTGAAGTCCATTATAAAAGTAAAAAATTTAATTTGGAAAATAAAACCTCATTAAAACATTTTCTATATACTCAAACTTCACTATTTAAAGTTACTATTCATTTTCAAATCAAATTTGAAAACATGCCTTTATTAGTTTAAAACTAGTTCAAATCAAATCCATATCCTTATGAAAACTATTCGTAATTACTTAAACTATCTTTCCAAAACATTTCGGATTTATATTTCATTTTTTCACTTAACATTTTATTAATAAAATATTCAATTAAATTCCAAATTAAATCCTAAATTCAAATCATTTTCAAATTCAAATAAATTTCAAATTAAATTTAAATTTAAATTATTTTTAAATTTAGATAAATTTCCAATTAATTTCAAATTAACCATCCCGTCCGACGGATTAGTTAGGGATAGCCAAGGAGAGCAGGAAAAAATATTTTCCAAACCCAAGCCCAGACACTATCCTCTCTATCATCCTAGAACGTCCGGTATTTTTTCGAAAGAGACTTCATTAATGTATGTGTATCCATACATATGTATCATTCACTTAAATGTTATATAATTGACACTTAATTTTCAAATGGGTATCATTTAACATAAGTGTCAATACACTTAACACTTAAAGTTCACCACCTAATAACATATCCAATAACCTAATTACTATTCATCATAACATTTATAACCTCATACAACATCCAACAACAACATAGGGTGTCATTTACACAAGGGTTCATACCATATTCGCATAAAGGTGACATTTTTATCACTTAAAATTAGGTGTCCACATTACTAACACATAAGGCAACATCTTTAACACTTTAAACTAAGTGTTTACATAGTTAACACCTAAAGGAAACATTTTATAAACCGTGTGTTCACTACTTTAACACTCATTTACAACAAAAACCAACTCAAAATAAAGCCATTCATCCTCACATCAAACCCAAGCATACATATAAGCAAACGTACACTACTATAACACATAAAGGTGCAATTTTTTCCACTAACAACATCATTAACTGATTTTAACCAACTTAGTTAATAAAAGTGAGTGAAGTGTTCTCACCCAGGGAACCACTCCTTCGTTCTTTAACGTTATAGGTCTTATCCAGTAGCCTTCCGACATCACGAATGATTGTCCACTCAAGATTTCAGTTAAACTTTCTCATGCTTAATAACATGACCAATAAATTAAAAAGGATGCATTTTGTTTGAGTTTAAGGTCCCAAAGGTTGGATTTTTATGTGATGAAAGGCTTGCTAGTTGAATGAAAGAAGTATATAAGTGGTTTTAAATGGGAAGGTGGGGATTTTGGAAGGGAGAGGGCTCGACCTAGGGTGAATAAGCACGACCTTGGAGAGAAAAGCGGGAGAGAGCTTAGGCATGTGGTGTATGGAGGTAGTGGAGGAGAAATGGAGTGGTTTGGAAGGGTTTTAAGTGGAGATGAGAGGAGCGTTCGGTCATGGGTAGGGAAGAAGGAAGCCATTAAAGAAGCTTGAAAAAAAAAATGGAGAAAAATGAAATGAAAGAAGAGAAGAGATGTTGGTTTTAGGAAACAGAGGAAGCATAAGAGGATGACACCTCAAAAGCAAATCACATGGCTTAATACTTAAGGAAGAGACACTAAGAAAGAAGTTAACAAATGTTAGAGAGAGGGAGTGAGTTGTCTAAATGAGGAGAAGCTTAGGAATGTGGGTAATGAGTTGTTTTTAACTTTAAAATTAAGTAAATTATGACCTAATGCATACCTATGAAAGCACTAACCATATTTAAGATTATTCAAACTATATGAAACCCTCCAAACGATTTAAATTGTCTATTTAAAACTAGTGTAAACAATACTAGTATTTTTATTGATATAAATTAATTATAAAATTTATAAATAGGTTAATTATCATATAAATCTATTTTTCAACCATTTTAAGTCATTTTATCAATATTTTCAAATTTTCAATATTATCCCAAAACTGCTTAATTTAAATCGAATTTCGATAAAATGAGTCCTACGCGTTTTTAACTCATATGATCAAACCGTAAGTCAAATCAATACACAATTTGAAATCCTATTATAATTCACTAATCCGGATCCAATGAAACTGATCTCATCGAAATCCGAGATCATTTAAAGAATGTCTATTTTCAAGTTATTAAAATAATATTAAATTATCGAATTTCAATATATTTATTTTTAAAAGTTCACTAACCTTATTTTAACTTTAGTAAAATATAAAATAAAGTTAGACTTAAATGTCAATAGTTTTTCAAGTCTAGATTCAATATGTGGCCATTTAAAATCCACTAAAAATCAATTAAAATTCATATTTTAAATTGACTAAAAATATGGATCGTTACAATCTCCCTTACTTAAAAACTTTTCGTCCTCGAAAAGGAAAGAAAACGTTAGTAAACTTATTTATAATCCCATCTAGATAACCCTTCCTAGTTATTTACCAAATGCCTTTTAGTCAAAATTGTGAAACATAATTCACAAGGTATTCGTAACTACCTACGCATTAAATTTTTCTACCTAACAAGTTTTGGAACTTATCGACTATCCAAAATCATTGATATTTCAATTTCTAATCCAAGTCATTTATAACAACCACAAACAATATTTTAAAATCGATTTTTAGATCAATTTCTTATTATGAATACACTCTCTTGTATATGTAATACTCTTAACTCAATCTAGGGCATTGCCAACCCCGTCTCTAATGAGTTACTCTTCTAGGATATTACTAATCCTAGCTATGATGAGTTCTTTCATTCTATTCTAATAAGTCATACCCTAAAGCTTTGTAAACCAAAGCTCTGATACCACTTTGTAACATTCCACTTTTGGGTCCGGGTTAGCCTGGGAATTAAATTGACTTAACCGTTCTCAAAGGTGGATTGTCGGGGTACTTACACGTTAGCACTATACAAAGAACTTTTTCATTAATATCATCGCAATATAACATCAGAGTACAAGAATATTTCAGAGTATTACAGATATCATAGTATACGGAAAATACATACACAACGGGAATACAAAACTCTCAGCGGGAGACTAAGAAATTATCCAGAGTATAGCTCTGGTCAAAATCCAGAATCCTGCTCTAAAAATGAATCCAAGGCTAAATCTGCAAAACCAAAACTACCAGGTTGCCCGTATGGAAAATTATGGGCGCCGAGAGTTTAGGTGGGAAAACAATAGACTCCGAGTCAGTCATGGGACTGGTATGAGAACTAAAACAGTTACTTTCATTTTAAAGTAAGGTAAATCATAGGAGCACACCATAAAACACGGAACAGGTTTTCCCTATATGAATACATGTGCATTAAAACGCGCAATGCTCTTTAGAAAATGAAACTACCATAAGATCTCACCACACACACAATGCAAATGCACACTTAGGCGAGGTTTCCCTTATAATAAACAAAATATGCTTGATACATGAAAATCCTCAAATATTATTATTATTGCATAGTGTGAAAATCGCTTTCGCAAATAAATGTATCAATCTTAGCCAGTATAGGTACCATAATATTATACTGACTTTCTACGCATCTAGCAGGATCTACAAAAGAAAATCTTATGGGAACGTAGCTGATAATTAACATAGTGGATAATTTGTATTTCCAACAAATGACCAAGGCTAAGGAACTTCCTTACCGAATGGGTACGCCTCTAGAAAACGCCCCGAGAAGTAAACCCTTCTCTGCCAACACAAGGCTGTTGGTGCTATCCAAGCCATGCTGCACGATTATGCCATTTTTCGGTCGTTACCGACCTTTTCTACGGGTACCCGAATTTCCAACAAAACCATAACAATAAAATCCCAAGCACCATAGCACTACCTCATAAAAGCCATATAGTAAAAACCGGGGCTCCATACCATAGCGTTGCTTCAAAAAACTAGAAGGAATTGGTCATCCCCTAATGGTCGCGAACCCCATAAACTTGCTGTTATCTTTTCTTGTTTCAGTCATTTTCGGGATGTGAGGCTTGTCGAAGTATCATTACACAAAGCTATGCTTAACCAAGCCATGCTTTTATCATCAATAGCTCATCACTTAGAATGCCACTCAATTCACAACAAATAATCGGTGTCTATTAATATATAACCCTCCGAGTACATAAGTCTCAAAGGATGGTGTTAAGCTAAGAGAATAAATTCCCCACCACCAACTGATATAACATTATAAGAAACCAATTGGTTATGCCGTAAAATACAACATTAGACACACATCCATTTACAAGTCCGTTTTAGGTCAGAACGAAATCGAAGGCACTTTATTCAACGACCCTGCTTGGGTACGAAATCCCTTGCAATCTGAATCACTTCAAGTACGACCAGATCGCTTGTCATAATATAACCTCATAATGGGGGATCAGACCTATGAGACATCAACGAGCAATCCGTCTGATGTGAAGATCTCTAGTCTTCAATCACAATAATCGCCAATCTCCGTTGCTTTTATCACGTCGTATAGTTATTCAAAATGGGTTGAAACCCAATCTTTTTGAATAACTAGCGCATTTTTAAAAATGTGTGGAGAATATACGGGGATATCATATATGTTATTCTATTTTTGGATTATTCCTTGATTTCAATTAAACCTTAACACAAAGGTTAAATCAAAATCTCATTCCCATCCACTTAATGGAACACAGAGGAAGACACCATTCCCACTCTATCGGTCTAGGGCAATTTTTACCTATGATAGAATATGACTAGCTCATTACCCCTAACCCATATCTACATTTATTTTGGTAAATTCTAATTATCTTCATTAATCCCTTTTTCATTTCATTCCTTAAAATCTTTACTCAAAGATTTATTAAGACTCTAACTTAGTTTGAATCTTCAAAATCATTCTTTTCCTTAAATGGGTCAAGAAAAATGTTATTAAAACATTGGTCACAACAAACCCAAAATCATACTTCCATTTGTAATAGAATCTTCACGAAAATCATATCATCTCAATTTCAATATAAATTCCAGTATCGAACTAACACTATAGACAGAATAATGACAAAACCCTTTAAATTCCTCAAATAGTATCCATCTTCATCTACAGACACTTATACCAATCATAACCAACTCGATTCCCATCCAATTCCATTTCCATTCGTTAATTGGAAAATTTAACCTTGGAAAACTTCATTAATATTAATTATAAGATTTGTCATTACTTTATATCCTAAATCATCTCTTAATCATAGTTGGGTTAAAGAATAATATTCAAGACGCTATTCACAACAAACCCAAAATCCAATTGATATCAAATATAAGATTTAAACAGAATTTATATCATCTTACATTCGACACTGATTCCCGAAATCAATAAGTACTATAAGTTGAATAATGATAAATATCTTCCAAATTCCTCAAATAATATAAGTCTAAACAACGGAATTCCATACCGAATATCCAAAGATTTATTTCTATCCAAATCCAATTAATTAAAATTAGAAAACCTTTTCCTAAATCAAAAGATTTATCAAAACATACCCTTAAACAATATTTAGATTTGATAAACTAAATAACTTAGACTTGTTGGGTTAAGGATGATGTTAACAAAGACATCGTCCAAAACCAATTTTCAAGAATAACTCGTTTTCACAAAATAGCTTTATATCATTCAAAAACTTGATATATTAAATCCAAATCACTATTAAATCGTTTGTTATGATTTATCAAAAAAATTCCCTACTTTTAGTAATTTAAAAATAGCTCATTTCGTGGAAATCCAATTTCGGGACCCGAACTACATTAACGGGATTTTTATTCAAATTTGGTTTGGATTTATTTTAAAATCTAACCGTTGGATCTTACTACTTTCTTTAGCATTTGAAAACTCTTTTCATTTTGAACCAAACATTTTTCGTTTCGGGAAAATCCGATGGTCGGATCTCCCAGAAAGTCAATTTGAAGTCAATGGTCGAAATTCGCGAACTACGTCGCCCAACTAGTCCTATTCAGACCAAACTTCGACTTAAAATAAAATTTTATTCGAATCGCATCTAAAGTAGCTTATTAATTATATAAAACATATATAATCATTTTTCAAAACTATATTTCAATAATTTCAATTTAAAATTAAATATTCCATTTTTAATCATTTTAATATTATTTAAATCAGCAAAATAATATTATTTTTCAAAACTTCTTATTTGAAAACCCAAATTTTACTGAAGTCCGTTATAAAAATAAAAAAGTTAATTTGGAAAATAAAACCTCATTAAAACATTTTCTAGACACTCAAACCAAACTTCACTATTTAAAGTTACTGTTCGTTTTCAAATCAAATTTGAAAACATGCCTTTATTAGTTTAAAACTAGTTCAAATCAAATTCATACCCTTATGAAAACTATTTGTAATTACTTAAACTATCTTTCCAAAACATTTCGGATTTAAAATTCATTTTTTCACATAACATTTTATTAATAAAATATTCAATTAAATTCCAAATTAAATCCTAAATTCAAATCATTTTTAAATACAAATAAATTTCAATTTAAATTTAAATTTAAATTATTTTTATATACAAATAAATTTCCAATTAAATTTCAAATTAACCATTCCGTCTGATGGATTAGTTAGGGAGAGCAGGAAACTATATTTTTCAAATCCAAGCCAAGACACTATCCTCTCTGTCATCCTGGAGTCCGGTATTTTTTTGAAAGGGACTTCATTAATATATACGTATCCATACATTTGTGTCATCACTTAAGTGTTAGTATAATTAACACTTAATTTTCAAATGGGCATCATTTAACACAAGTGTCAATACACTTAATACTTAAAGTCCACCACCAAATAGCATATCCAATAACCTAAATACTATTCATTGTAGCATCCAACAACTTCATACAACATTCAACAACAACATAGGGTGTCATTTACACAAGGGTTCATACCATATTCCCACAAATATGACATTTTCATCACTTAAAATTAGGTGTCCACATTGTTAACACATAAGGCAATATCTTTAACACTTTAAACTAAGTGTTTACATAGTTAACACCTAAAGGAAACATTTTTAACCTTACAAACCAAGTGTTCACTACTTTAACACTCATTTATAACAAAAACCAACTCAAAATCAAACCATTCATCCTTATATCGAACCCAAGCATACATATAAGCAAACATACACTATATTAACACATATAGTTGCAATTTTTTTCATTAACAACATCATTAAATGTTTTTAACAAATTTAGTTAACAAAGGCGAGTGAAGAGTTCTCGCCGAGGGATCCAGTCCTTCGTTCTTTAACGTTATAGGTATTATTCGACAACCTTCCGACATCACGAATGATTGTCCACTCAAGATTTCAGTTGAACTTTCTCATGTTTACTAACTCGACCAATAAATTAAAAAGGAGGCATTTTTTTGAGTTTAGATTGCTGAAGGTTGGATTTGTATGTGATGAATGACTTGCTACTTGAAAGAAAGAAGTATATAAGTGGTTTTAAAGTGGGAAGTTGGGAATTTTGGAGGGGAGAGGAAGATAATGCGCTGAATGTCGTACTAGGCAGCTATGTACGATCATCTTGGTATGAAAGACAAGCGAAACCTGTCGTAGAACTCACAACGCAAGGATAAAATATAGTAGAATATATACAATAGGTATTAATAGTGAAGCAAAAAACACTAAACTTTCGTAACGACTAGAACTTAATATCCATATTAGAATGTTTGTACAATTTTGCCTCACTACAACACTCAGAGAAGAATAACTAATAGTGGAAATCCAAATACTATATAGTAAGATAGTACGCCAGCCTTCTGCTCGCCTCCGAACTACTACATCATCCTTATTAAGCTATCGCCTGTCACCTGCCACCCAGTCCGCCCATCCAAAATCGTATGAACAGCCCAAGGTAATAAAAGGGAAACATAAAACCTTGAGTCAGACAACAGTCTCGGTGAGCGATAAACAACTAACAAACTTCATCAATAGAGTATATGAGAAAGGGGTAAATAAACGAACTAATCTACCCACAACACCAGAGAAGAACACAACTCCCATCTTCTCCACATCAGACAGTGATAGCCTTTACCACAAACATTTCGACCATACGACCAAGGTAATCTAAGCAACCATTCAATCATGGCAACCAGAAGTAATCCATAATAACATTCATAACATCCAGATTATATATCTCACGTAAACCATCTTAATCGAATTCAACATCTCTCAAGAACAAGTCCCAAAGGCCTAAACCAATATCAGACAGGCACCCAAGAAACATCTCCTCCGATGTCGGACATTCTACGTGAGACGGTACAAGCAAAACAAAAAATCATACAAGACAGACTCTGGCTATCACCGCGAATCCTGCTTCGAAACCATCGTTAATCTTCTGACCTGCTGAACAATTTGTCATCAATTGTCAAGGGTCAATGGTAAACCCTGGTTCTAGCTAAAACCCCACATGTCATACAATTTGACATATCTAGGCCATATACGACGCCCAGGTTACTCGACCATACAATTTGTCTTTTAGGTATCCCTATTATACCCCTGCTCTGAGTCCGCTAGAACCTACGATAACGATAATTCCTCGACCTTCGGTATCTCTAGTCGTCATCGACGGCGACCATCCAACCATTTCCGACAAGCTCAGAACGCTTTTGAATTGCTATCACACCTGTTGCATTACGACTAGCAACGAACACTTCACATCACTTTGACATTCCCCATTGAATTCACTTTGAAGTCACATCATCACCAGAAATGTCCGACCAGACCCAGTTTAGTACCCACCCAGTTTGGGACCGACCTAGTTTGGGACCGAACCTATTTGGTACCCACCCAGTTTGGGACCTACCCACTTTCGGACCAACCCAGTTTGATACCTACCCAGTTTGGGACTGACTCAGTTAGGGACCGACCCAGTTTGGTACCCACCCAGTTTTGGACCGACCCACTTTGAGACCGACCCAAAACATGTACTCCTACTTATACTAAACTTGTACTACATGCCCGACCCGTGGCTTGTACGACCGACCCAAAAGCTATACATATCCATTTCAAGTCCAATTTCGACCAAAACTTCGCCAATCGACACAATCGATGAAATATACTCATCTAATTCATTCAACACAATCATAAGCATGTTATGAAACCACTAACAACATGAATATGATGATTTTCACTGAAATTAGGTAAACTTCACCAAAATCATGGTAATGAACATATGAACATAATTATGGAACTAACTTGCATAAATATATGTAAATAACATGAAAATTACCGGTTTTAAGTTGATAAACAAGATCCTATGGTGATTCATATGAAAATAGACTTACCATGATGTAGATCTAAGGAAAACGACTTGAATTTGATAAAAATGTGTGCATACAACTCATATACTTGCTTGAATCCGTGTGCGAGATGCATATCACTCACCAATTCTCCAAATCAAAGCAAAAATGGTGAAATTAGATTCCGGACAGCGAAGAATTTGATCCAAATCCTTCGATTTGATGTACTCTCACTTCACATGATGTAGATCTAGCTTCAAATGGTGTAGATCTTAGACTCCCTTCCTTAGATCTCGATTTTAATGGTGGAAAGGTGTTAGAAGAAGGAGGAACACAAGGCCACCAAATGAGAGAATGAAGAAAGCAAACTATTCTCCATACCTCTCACCCGCTATTTATAGCTTTCCACCAGCCCACTAATGGGCCTCTACAAATCAGCCCATTATGGCTTACCAAACCTGAACAACCAACTGTTAAACCTTAAAACAACGATTCCTCCCAAACCGCTTAGCCAAATCTTTAATGTGACCACTCTACGGAAAGGGAATCATCGTTTCCTTTCCAATAACACAGGTTTGAACACCTGATTCGATCCGAGTCAAAAGTTATGCCCTGTACAAGACTGACGGGGAAAAATGTTCACAAACAAAATTGGTAAAAATTATGGATATGTTTCACATTCCCTTACGAAACATATTAAAATATGAGAATGATCCAACCCTCAGGGAATAAAATAAAAATATTTTATGATCTTTCGATATGTAAAATGCGGGCTGTTACGTTCTCCCCTCCTTAAGAATTTCGCCCCTGAAATTCAACAAACACAAACAGCCAAAACAATTCTGCATGCTTATCGTCCATGTGCAGCTAATTCTATTATCCAAACTAGCAACCATCAAATAATGCATCCATATCCCTATCCTAGTACACAGAATTCTAAAAACAACAATAATTTCGAAAACAATAACAACATACAATCACCTTCATCCTCACCGTCTTCCTCCTAAGCTGTTTCGTGTCATTTGCTACAACACGAAGTGGCTTGCGAGGTCTCGTAACCGCGGCTTTGACTTTTAGGTTTTTGTATTGTTCCAGAGATACTACCACAACTGCATCGTGCGCATATTTCGTAGAAACGATTCACGAAAAGCGTTATGCGCACATGACATCTTCTCGAGTAACTCTAATCTATATACGAGCTTTCCAATTCGCTCGACTATCGAAAATGGTCCAACGAACCTAGGATCTAACTTCTCTTTGCTTCCGAATCTAACCACATGCTTCAATGGCGAAATCTTTTCGAAAACCATATTGCCAACATCGAATTCCAATTCTTTTCGATGTTTATCTGCATAACTCTTCTGACGATCTTGGGCTGCCGTCATTCATTGCCGAACAATCTCGATACAATCCGAGATTTCTCTTATAATCTCTTGCCCAAGTATCAACTTATCTCCAGTTTAGTTTCTAACCAACATGCTGGAGGATTACATGGTCTACCATACAACGCCTCGTATGGTGCCATCCCAATGTTCGACTGTTAGTTGTTGTTATAAGCAAACTCAACTAGATGTAGATAGTCTTCCCATGATCCTCGGAAGTCTAACACACAAACCCTCAGGAGATCTTCCAAAATCCGGTTAACCCTCTTGGTTTGACCATCAGTTTGGGGATGGTATGCCGTACTCAAGCACAACTCGGTTCCCAAAGTTTCTTGCAAACTCTTCCAAAATCTACTTGTAAACAATGGATCTTGGTCACTCATTATGCTCTTCGGGATACCATGGAATCGAACTATCCATTTCACATAAAGTTGAGACAATTTTGATGCCGTCCTAGTCGACTTAACAAGAATGAACTCGGGATGGAAATGGGGCGGATAATATGCGGGGAATACATCCTCCGCCTCCATCCCCACTACCCATTTATGTCATCCATACTCACCACATCCCTGCTTAATACCCAACGGGTTCGGGTAGCGGAATACCCAGCGGTTATGGAGGACCCATCGGGTAACCAATAACCATTTACTAAAGTGTACAACAATACACTTAAATGTTAAAGAAATGTCTAGACAATGTCGATGTCACGTCAACAACTTAGAAAAAATGGTGAAAAGATGTATATTTATGTCATGCATGCATGTTTATCCATGTTCGTGTTTTACAAAAAAATAAAAAGCAGAAAAAGTTTTGTTTTATTACTTATGTTACTGTGTACATTTCCAGGCATGTATAATTATGCCATGCATGCATGTATATTTGTCCTTATTTCTGTGTTTATAAAAAAAAAAAAGTATAATGCTTTGATACATGCGTATGTTTCCAGGCATGTATGTATATGCCAACATATTTGAAATGAATGGTTTACAACTTTACATCATATAGCACAACAATCTGTGTTTCTACTTAATGTATATAAGCCAAATGTACACGTTTTATAACAGAAAATATATATCGGGGCGGATATGGGGTGAATAGTATTACCTCCGTACCCGCCCCGTACCCGCTTCGGGTATTGAAATCATCCACCGCCCCCGCCCCATTACCTGCTAAGTCGGGGAATCCCCACCCGATTAGGTGCGGGTCTCCGCGGGTACCCATCCCCGTGGATTAAATTTCCATCTCTAGAATGAACCTTGCACTTTTGGTCAAGCGATCCACGATGACCCAAATCCCTTTGTTTCCTGCCCTGGTTCTAGGTAGTCCATCGATATTTTCTCCCACTTCCACGTAGGAACTTCCAATGGCTGAAGCAAACCACTCGGCTTTTTCTGTTCATCTTTCACCAACTGATAGTTCATGCACTTGGAAATGAATTTTCCAATATCTTGCTTCATCCCCTCCCAATAGTAGACTCGCTTCATGTCCTGATACATCTTATTACCACGAGGATGAATCATCAACTTTGAGTGACGACATTCCCTCAGAACCTCATCTCTCAGTTCGTTGATATCAGGAACAATTAGTCGCCCTTGCTTTCGAAGCCAACCTTCTCGATCGACCTCGAACTCTTTATCTTTTGGTTCCAGCTTCTGGATAAACTCGACAAACTTTGCATCTCGCTTTTGGCTCTCGCCAATCCTTTCGATGAGAATAGGTCTTATCGATAAGCTTGCCAACATTTCAGGTTCCAATTCACACCTTGGCCTGAAATCAAACCCCGCCAAGTACTCGAAGCTCTTTCATTATGAAAACATCGCTCCCAAACTTGCGTGTCTCCGACTCAATGCATCTGCTACTGCGTTACCCTTTCCAGGAGTATATGCTATACCAAAATCATATGATGCCAGAAACTCCAACAATCGTTGCTGCCAAAGATTCAAGTCCTTTTGGGAGAAAAGATACTTCAACGACTTGTGGTCCGTAAACAACTCGAACTGAACTCCCAACAGGTAATGCCTCCACATCTTCAGAGCAAACACAATGCTGCCAACTCCAAATCATGAGTTGGATGATTCCTCTAATGTGGCTTTAGCTGTCGACTCGTTTAGGCCACAGCCTTATCCTTCTGCATTAGCACTTCTCCAAGCCTAGTACCACATGCATTGGTGTATACCACCATCTCTTCATTCCCAGTTGGAATGGTCAACACAGGAGCCCTCGTCAATTTCGCCTTCAGGATTCCAAATGCTTGCTCACACTTTGCATCCCATGTGAACACTTGGTTCTTCTTCGTCAATCCTGTCAACGGTGCAGCTATCTTGGAGAAATCCTTGATAAACCATCGGTAATATCCTGCCAAGCCAAGGAAACTTCTCACATCTGTCGCATTCTTAGGTCTATCCCAGTCCTGTATTGTTGTCACTTTAGCGGGGTCAACTGCTATCCCATTTACAGAAACAACATGGCCTAAGAATCTCACTTCGCTCTTCCAGAAGTGACACTTCGAAAACTTGGCTCTCGGCTGATGCTTTCGCAAGATTTCCAAAACAACTCTCAAGTGCATCTTGTGCTCTTCCTCATTCCGAGAGTAAACCAGAATGTCATCAACGAACACAAGCACAAACTTGTTCAACTGATCTTTGAAAATCCTATTCATAAGATCCATGAAATACGCCGGCGCGTTAGTCAATCCAAATGGCATCACCAACCATTCGAAGAAACTGAATGGTGTCCTAAAAGCTGTCTTTGGCACACTATTCTTTGCCACCCTCAACTGGTGAAATCCCGTTGCCAAATCCACATGAGAAAACACTTTGTCCTCGTGAAGCTGATCAAACAAGTCATTTATTCTCAGCAGCGGATACTTGTTCTTCTTGGTCACCTTGTTTAGCTCACGATAGTCCACACACAATCTTAATGAGCCATCTGCCTTGGTTTCAAACACGACTGGTGCATCCTATTCGGAAACACTTCTCTAAATGAATCCCTTTACTACAAGGTCACAAACTTGCACCTCCAACTCTCGCTGTTCCTTGGGCGCCATCCGCCTAAGAGGCATAACGATTGGTCTAGCACCCTCGACCAAATCGATCCTAAACTCGCTCTCACGATGCGGCGGTAAACCTTTGACTTCCTCAAAGACATCCTCATACTCATTAGCGATCAGCATAGATGACAAGTCTTCCTGTGGAATCACAAGCGAATATAAATAGCTCACGAAGATACCATCTTCGGGCTTACACCGAATCAACACTTTTCTCCCTTCCAAATCCCCAACTCTCACCTCTAGCTTCTCGCAATTCACTCATGACGCATACCTCTTGAGCCGATCCATACCCAAGATTATCCCAAACCCAGCGAAGTTAAGAACAAGGCAATCACACACAAAAGAGCAACCATGACTCGACAACACTAGACCACGAAAAATCATGCAAAGATTGGATGAACCCCCAACTGGATTAGTCACTACGAAAGGTCTATCGCAAATCTCGGGTTCCAAACCCAAGTGGCACACTAGTTCATTACAAATGAATGAATGCGATGCTCCAATATCAAACAAAACTCAAACCGAAACACCTCGGACAGAAAGAGTACCTTGGACGACGACACCCTTTCCCTTTTCCTCTATAGTAGGAGCTCTTGAAGAAGATGGCACAGCTTCTAAAGCATATGCCTTCACAACCTGCTTGCCTTTAGCTGATTCTGGACAATCCTTCTTCTCATGCCCAGACTTTCCACACTTGAAGCACTTCTTCTCAGCCTTGGGATTCTTACAATCCATGGAATAATGGCCCTTCTGCTAGCAGTTAAAGCAAGTCACTTCGCCTTTCTGCTTCTTCTGACTATCTTTTCCCTTCTGTTGTTGTTGCTTCCTCTTCTTGTTGTTACCACCCTATTGCAGTTTTGGAGCTTCTTTAGATGCAACAAAGACTTCCTCTTTTGGAAACAAGCTTTCATGTCCCACAACTTTTTCCACAAGCTTCTCAAATGAATCATCAAGATGCTCCACTAATGGTCTTCCTATGTAGGTATCCAGACCCATAACAAACTTCTTGTTCTTCTGATAGGGCGTATCAATGTATGAAAGAGCATATCTGGACAAGGCCTCGAAATCAGAAACATAATCTAGAACAAAACGACCATTCTATTTCAGCTCTACGAACTTCTTGAATAGCGCAGACTTCTGAGCTCTGGAGATAAACTTTGCCTCGAACTTAGCTTGGGATTGTTACCATGAAATCTCTTCCTTTGGAGTCTCAAGTGTAACAGAATTCCACCACTCCATGGCCTTGCCCTGCAACTGCCTTGATGCAAGCTTTCTCTTAGTTGCACCTTCCAACCCCAAGTCTCCAAAAATACAAACACAAGAATCCATCCACCTCTATACCTCTTTAGACGGTTCTGTTCCTTTGAATGACTTTCCTCCTAGAGATGTATAATCTTTGCATAGCTTCGCAAAATCCACAACTCTAGGCAACTGAACACCTACATCTACCTTAGCCGCCACTGGAGCGGATACCCTTCGAATGAATGCCTCCATCATGGCTTCAAACATGGTTGGGTAGTCAGGTGCACCGCCATTTCCTCCTCCAAGCACAGCCTCCTCCCTAGCAGTATGTAATGAAGTACGTCGACTCATTCTAAATCTGCAAATTAGAATGATTAGCCATTCACAAGAAAAACTGCTAAAGAAGTACAAATGCTACCATACTATATAGTATCATATAATATACATCCAACTGAAATCTACAAATATGTCTCTCATGCGTAATTACGTCTTCGAACTTTGGCTAAAATCGTTAACCAAAGCCTTGATACCAAATGTGACAACCACCCATAACTCCTGCACTAATCAGTAGGAATAATGCGTTGAATGTCGTGCCAGGAAGCTATGGACGATCATCAAGGTATGAAACACAGGTGGAACCTATCGTCGAACTCACAACGCAAGGATAAAATATAGTAGAACATATACAACAGGTATTAATAGTGAAGCAGAAAACACTAAACTTTCATAACGACTAGAACTTAATATCCATACTAGAGTGTTTGTACAATTTTGCCTCACTACAACACTCAGAGAAGAATAACTAACAGTGGAAATCCAAATACTATATAGTAAGATAGTACGCCAGCCTTCTACTCGCCTCCGAACTGCTACATCGTCCTTATTAAGCTATCGCCTGTCACCTGCCACCCAGTCTGCCCATCCAAAATCGGATGAACATCCCAAGGTAATAAGAGGGAAACATAAAACCTTGAGTCAGAGAACAGTCTCAGTGAGCGATAAACAGCTAACAAACTTCATCAATAGAGTATATGAGAAAGGGGTAAATAAACGAACTAATCTACCCACAACACCAGAGAAGAACACAACTCCCATCTTCTCCACATCAGATAGTGATAGCCTTTACAACAAACATTTCGACCATATGACCAAGGTAATCAAAGCAACCATTCAATCATGGCAACCAGAAGTGCTCCATAATAACACTCATAACATCCAGATTATATATCTCACGTAAACCATCTTAATAGAATTCAACATCTCTCAAGCACAAGCCCCAAAGGCCTAAACCAATATTAGACAGTCACCCAAGAAACATCTCCTCCGATGCCGGACAATCTACGTGAGACGGTACAAGCAAAACAAACAATCATACAAGACAGACTCTGGCTATCACCGCGAATCCTGCTTCAAACCATCGTTAATCTTCTGACCGACCGAACAATTTGCCATCAATTTTCAAGGGTCAATGGTAAACCCCGGTTCTAGCTAAAACCTCACACGTCATACAATTTGACATATCTAGACAATACACGACGCCCAGGGTACTCGACCGTAAAAATGGTCTTTTAGGTATCCCTATTATACCCCTGCTTTGAGTCCGCTAGAACCTACGATAATGATAATTCCTCGGCCTTCGGTATCTCTAGTCGTCATCGACGGTGACCATCCGACCATTTCTGACAAGCTCAGAATGCTTTTGAGTTGCCATCACACCCGTTGCATTACGACTAGCAACGAACACTTCACATCACTTCGACATTCCCCATTGAATTCACTTCGAAGTCATATCATCACCAGAAATGTCCGACCAAAAATGTCCCACCAAACCCAGTTTGGTCCCCACCCGGTTTGGGATCGACCCAGTTTGGTACCGACCCAGTTTGGGACCGACCCAGTTTGGTACCCACCCAGTTTGGGACCGACCCAGTTTGGGACCGACCCAGTTTGATACCCACCCAGTTTGGGACCGACCCTGTCTGGTACCGACCCAATTTTGGACCGACCCAAAATCTATACTCCTACTTGTACTGCATTTGTACTACACTTGTACTACATGCTCGACCCGTGGCTTGTACGACCGACCCAAAACCTATACAGCCCCAATTCAAGTCCAATTTCGACCAAAACTTCGCCAATCGACGAAATATACTCATCTAATTCATTCAACACAATCGTAAGCATGTTATGAAACCACTAACAACATGAATATGACGTTTTTCACTGAAATTAGGTAAACTTCATCAAAATCATGGTAATGAACATATGAACATAATTATGGAACTAACTTGCATAAACATATGTAAATAACATGAAAATTACCGGCTTTAAGTTGCTAAACAAGATCCTATGGTGATTCATATTAAAATAGACTTACCATGATGTAGATCTAAGGAAAACAACTTGAATTTGATAAAAATGTGTGCATACAACTCATGTTCTTGCTTGAATCTGTGTGAGAGATGCATATCACTCACCAATTCTCCAAATCAAAGCAAAAATGGTGAAATTAGATTCTGGACTGCGAAGAACTTGATTCAAATCCTTCAATTCGATGAATTCTCACTTCAAATGATGTAGATCTAGCTTCAAATGGTGTAGATCTTGGATTCCCTTCCTTAAATCTCGATTTTAATGGTGGAAAGGTGTTAGAAGAAGGAGGAACACAGGGCCACCAAATGAGAGAATGGAGAAAGTAAACTATTCTCCATACCTCTCACCCGCTATTGATAGCTTTCCACCAGCCCACTAATGGGCCTCTACAAATCAGCCCATTATGGCTTATCAAACCTGAACAACTGACTGTTAAACGTTAAAACAACGATTTCTCCCAAACCGCTGAGCCAAATCTTTAATGTGGCCACTTTACGGAAAGGGAATCATCATTTCCATTCCAATGGCACATGCCTCAACACTTGATTCGATCCGAGTCAAAAGTTATGCCCTGTACAAGACTGATAGGGGCAAAATGGTCACAAACAAAATTGGTAAAAATTATGGACATGTCTCACATTCCCATAAACAACATATTAAAATATGAGAATGATCCAACCATCAGGGAATAAAATAAAAATATTTTACGATCTTCCGATACGTAAAATGCGGGCTGTTACACCTAGGGTGAGTAAGCACGACCTTGGAGAGAAAAACGGGGAGAGAGATTAGGCATGTGGTGTATGGAGGCAGTAGAGGAGAAATGGAGTGGTTTGGAAGGATTTTAAGTGGAGAGGAGAGTTCGTCCATGGAAAGAGAAGAAGAAGGAAACCATTAATAAAGCTTGAAAAGAAAAAGAAAATGTAGAAAAATGAAATGAAAGAAGAGAAGAGATGTTCCTTTTAGGAAAAAGAGGAAGCATAAGAGGATGACACCTCAAAAGCAAATCAAATGGATTAATACTTAAGGAAGAGACATTAAGGAAGAAGTTAGAAAATGTTAGAGAGAGGGTGTGAGTTGTCTAAATGAGGAGAAGCTTAGGAATTTGGGTAATGGGTTGTTTTTAACTTTAAAATTAGGGTTGTTTTTAATTTAAAATTAAGTAAATCACGACCTAATGCTTACCTATGAAAGCACTAACCATATTTTGAATTATTCAAACTATATGAAACCATTTGCATGTTAATATATCAAACTAAGGTGCCATTAACCATTTAAAATACTAATACGGGTTTTTAAATAGTTATTACCAAACATTATTCTCCAAACGATTTAAATTTCTTGTTTAAAACCAGTGTAAACAATACTATTTTTATTGATATAAATTAACTATAAAATTTATAAATAGGTTCATTATCATATAAGTTTATTTTTCAACCATTTTAAGTCTGTTTTATTTTCAATTTTTCAATATTATCCCAAAACTGTTGAATTTAAATCGAATTTCGATAAAACGATTCCTATGCGTTTTCAACTCGTATGATCAAAATGTAAGTTCAATCAATACAAATTTGAAATCCTACAATATTTTCTAATCCATATCCAATGAAACTGATCTCGTCGAAATCCGAGATCGTTTGAAAAATGTATATTTTTAGGCTATTAAAATAATGTTAAATTATTGAATTTTAATATATTTACTTTTAAATCAATTTTAAAAATTCACTAAACTTATTTTATCTTTAGTAAATTATAAAATAAAGTTAGAATTCAATGTCAATAGTTTTTCAAGTCTAGATTCAATATGTAACCATTTAAAATCCACTAAAAATCAATTAAAAATTCATATTTTAAATTGAAAAAAATACGGGTCGTTACAATATATATTATGCATTGCATGAGCATTTATAACTTCATTTCTCTTGTTTGACATATCACCCACTTTTTTAATAGTATTCGAACATTCAGGATTGACAGATTTTAAATAAAATAATATTTTTGATTTCCAATTTAAAAAATCTGTTCCATCAAAAATAGTTGGAGTGTACCGGATTTTTTTTCGCTAGATTGACAACTAGAAAAATCACCGTTTAGGAAATCCATGACTCTAGAATTATTTAAAATAAAATATCTACTACGATACCACTTGTAGGATCTAAATTAACCCTAGAGGGAGGTGAATAAGTTTTATTGCAGTTTTTCGATGAGTAATAAATAATAGCAGCATAATTAATAATCAGAGTAAATGCGGAAAAAGAAACAACACAGAATTTACCCAACTTCAACAAAACCTTGCCTACTGCTGCATTCCCCAAGGTTACTACTAGGAATTAAAACAATCTCTATGCTTACAATCCCCTGTAAACCCGTGACACCCGCTCCCAACTATTCTAATCCTATGCTTAAAACCCTGCACTGATCTTTATCCCCAAGATCAGAGTTCCTCGAACTACAAACCCGTAACTCATCTCCCTAGTTTAGAAAACTAGAAAACATCAACACAATTACAAAATAAAAAACTTAAAACTTAAACAAACAAAAAACTAAACCCTTGTTATTTTTTAAACTAAGACCCTTTTAAGTATAAAATAGTTGACCCCTTGTTTGCTTTAACACTTGAGAAATATGTCGGTTCCTTTATTTAATGTTACTACTAAAATTAACACCGAGATAGGCTATTGGTGAAGGGGTAACGAACCATCACTTTCATAAGAGAACAATTCGAAAGCAAGTCAACAGTCACCATTAGTAAGGAGAGAAGCCTGAAGTTGATGAAAAAGGTAGAATACCGACAGGGTATCCTCGACACACAAAGTAGTCAACAGAAGATCAAGTCCAAAGGGAACCTGTAACCGGGATCCAAGGAAAGGGGTATCGGCATTAACTTGCTTAATGCCGATACAAGGAGGAACGGAAGTGTTGAAGGAAAGAGGAGCCTTCCAAAAGCTAGTTATCAGGACTAAAAAGAACAGATGATCACCGAAAGTTAGTTCTGAGAGGCTACAAATTATAGTCCGTAAGCATTCCTTCCATAAGACCGAAACCCAACCCGGAGGACTATTGAAAGCAAACCCAACTTCCTAAAAGAGACAAGCTATCCACACCAATTCACTTAGTATCAATACCAAAAGGGGTGGCGGATCCCATAACCATATATTCGAGGCATGAAGGCAGATATTCTGAAGAATTAATAGCAAAACCGAGAGCTCATGACCGGAAGCAAAAATCCTTTCCTAAAGTTATCCATACCGACATGCTTGGTATCGATACAAAGGAGATAGAAGTGACATCGGAGAAAAGCTCCAAAGACCGAGACCATCCTTCCTAGAGCCAAGACCGGTACCTTAAAAAGCAATAAGCAATAAGCAAAGCCAAAAGAGCGGCCGGGAGCCGAAGTGACCGAAACCGGAAGGAAAAGGGGTCCCAATTTGTCTATAAATAAGACCCTAGGGGTCTCATTTTCGGGACCAATTTATCATTTTCCCATTCTTGTACTCTTTTCTTCTAGAGTTAACCCTAATTTCTAAATCAATTTGGAGATTTCTATTGTAATCACTTATCTACTCCGAATCAAAGATCAATAAAGAGCGGATCAACACTTAGCATATTTCTTATGAGCTTCTTATGAGTTTTCTTAGTTATTTCCTACACAACATACTGTATGTTTTCTACATGGTCACTATTTCCTATTCAAGTCCAAATCCTTCCGCAAAGTTATTACAAAACCTTTTCTTACAAGCAATTTAGCCTCCTACCGAGGTTTGTGCTTAGGGAACTCTTATCCTAGGATAACTGTTGGTTCTTAAGTCGCTTAAGCCTGATGCTCACCCCTTTGAGGGAAGAGTAACTAATCTTTCAGACTTTAGACCTTGATATCTAGGAATCAATGAACTAACTCAGGCTCGTGGAAGCTAAATAACCACGTTTTCCCCTTAGGTCCATTTCCATAGACCTATCTCCGGTGTTGACGAAAAATTTCGTTAACATTTTTGCGCTAGAAGGAGGGGTTGAACCTCCGACCTTATGGTTACTATCCACATATCTATCTGTGTTGTTCCGTCCCGGATTGGACTAAGCTTTGAAGAAGCAAGATTATGGGCAAAAGGTCCCAACAAGAGTCTTCAGGATCTCAAATGGCTATGTCAGGTACTACTGACCCAAGAGTGACGGAAGAACAAAGGTTAAGAATAGAAACCCTGCAGATAATCAAGTGGAAAAGGGGAGTAGATCAATACAATCCTAATTATTGGAACGGTAATCCTTCCTACGTAGAACAAATATCAGTCTCTCCTCTAAGTGACTCTACATCAAGGGAGTATAACCCCTTCTCTCATATAAGGAAATCTATCCTTGAGCAAATCAAAGGCATGGTCCTCCAATGAGAAATAATGAAGGATTTTAACCGCTTTGCTTATAAATGGACTAATAAGATAGCATCCCAACCACAACATACCTCAAAAAGGAAATGAAAGGGTATGGATGAAGCGACAAGTTTAGTAACAAAAGGTTTAAGCTCCAGCAACAAGGAAAAGACTTTATGTCAGGAATGCCAGAGGAATGCCACCTTACTACCTTAATGGAAAACATTTATTTCCTAACCAAATATGAACTCAACTATTGGCCATCCGCAAAGAAGAAGACCAAGTATGAAAGGAAATTGGGAGGGCCTTACTGTCACTATCACATGATGAATTAACATGAAACTAACCATTGCGGAATTCTTGAAGGAATGATCATCAAGTTCCTTAAACAAGGCCAATTACAAGACTTTGCAAAAGGATCAAATTAAGTTCGATAAAATCTCAAGGAAAAGGATTATCTACGTAACTAAGGGTATGGACACCCTCTCAAGAATTTGGAATGGCCCAAGGTGGGTCAAATCACAAAGGGATGAAAACCCTTGTCACCACCGAGTTGGCCAGGGCAAGGCACCTCCCGGAGAGGGGTGACGTGTAAGCCTTTCCCCGTGCCCGAGTCAGAAAGGGCCAGGTTAAAGCATCAAAAGCGTAAGCCTCCGATCCACACCAAAAATGGTCAGGACGTAGCGTCCAATTAGCACGCCCTACCTGTAACACCCCGTATTTCTGTTAACACTAAAGTTGCTAATTAAATAATAATAATAAACGTGTAAAGGGGAGATGTATCTAACTTGCATGCAAAAATAATAATAAACGTGTAAAGGGGAGATGTATCTAATGTGCATGCAAAAATAATAATAAACGTGTAAAGGGGAGATGTATCTAATGTGCATACAAAAATAATAATAAATGTGTAAAGGGGAGATGTATCTAATGTGTACGTATTTATATAGATTGACAAATAATAGTAAATGTTGATTTAGAAAGTAATTATGAACATAATTGGCTTCTCTTTAGAACAGACGGCTCTGGTTTAACCTAGCTTCATCGACGGCTCAAATTAACTTGCAAATCTATAAAAAGACCCTAGGTCTCCAACTAAATATTCACATGAAAATAAGAACTGAAGCCGCCATGCTGTTGGTTGAAAACTAGAGAGAGCCTCCACTTGAAAGAGACGAACAACAAAGCTAAAATCAAATTAAAGATTAAAGCTACAACAAATTAAGATCAAAGCAACGTCTTCCCAAAGGAAAGCTTTGCAAATTCAGAACCTCATAACTCAGAAAACAAGACCGTCTTACGTTGTAAGTTTAGCTACATTTGTGGAATGCGAAATAAGATGAATATCATGTTTTGCGATGAAATGATAATAGTACGATGCTCGTTATGTTATTAATATACGTTTATGATTTAATTCTATTATCATGTTAAATTAAGAATTATTAAGTATGATGTTTGTTATGTTGTATAATATTAATCTATGCCAGTGATTTGATTCTATTATTAGGTTGAATTGGAAATTATTTGATAAGTTTATTTGCATAAGTATGGACTTGGATTTGTAACATCTTATGAGGATTGTATAATCTATTATGCAAGTTTATGTTGTAAAGTCATGCGACCAATTGTCAAAATCTATATGTTTATGTTTATGCGAAACATATGCCATATCTCAAGTTCACACTTATCATATGTTGTGATTAATTTGCAAGTATGTTGAATCCATGTTACCAAGTAACACATGTGTATGTTGATTAGCCTATGTCGCTAACTCACATATACGTATGTTGATTTGTCTACGTTGCAAATTAACATATGTATATGGATTAGTTCATATTGCTAATTCTCATGTATGTTGTTAATATAGCCTATGTTAAAAATACACATATATGTTGAATTGGCTTATAATTGCAAGTTCACACCTATGACATTTTAATGTTCATATTAGTTATTTTGCAAGTTCACCCTTGTAATGTTCATGATGGCTATTTTGCAAGTTCACCCCTGTAATGTTCATGGTGGCTATTTTGCAAGTTCACCCCCATTATGTTCATATTTATTATGTCATCAATGCGAAAATTATACCATGTCGTGTTTATGCTAATTTATGCCCCATTACGTTCATATTTATTATGTTATCAATGCCAAAATTATACCATGTCATGTTTATGCTAATTTATGCCCCATTATGTTCATATTTATTATGTCATCAATGCCAAAATTATACCATGTCATGTTTATGCTAATTTATGCCAATTTGTGTACATAAATTAGGCTAAGCTTTTAGCCCAATATGTATACTAAAAACCATGCGAACGTAAATTAGGCTAAGTTGGTTAGCCTAATGTTAGACGGGGTAATGTTGGGTTAAAATGGTAATTTTAGGAAGACTGCCATAAATTAGTCAATAATCACATAAGTGATTGATGACATAAATGGCGTTAATTATATACCTAAATTAATTAGATTTATTGAGAATAAATGTGGCAGTAATTTGAATTTGAATAATTTACATAAATAAAATGTAAATTAGAAAAACACGATTATGCTTAACCCGAGGTTGGATTACGTTGTGACGTAAACCTACCCGGACCCGCCCGGCTGTCCAGTTTCACAACAATACCTATCCAATGTGAGAGGTTAAGGCAATTGAGCCCAATAAAGACCCGAGGTTAGACTGAGTTGTGGCGTAAGACTGCCCGGAACTAACCGGCATACAGGCAGCCACAACAATACTTGTCTAATGTGAGTGGTTGGTGCTTTAATTAATAAATTAAGGCTAAGTCAGGATTGAGAGGATTAAGTCAATTAAAATAATACTTAACCAAATTCAACATGTTAACTAAAATTATGGGTGGGGTTAAGTTTAATCTGGACACTTAACCAATTTAATATGGTGACTAGGTGAGTAGCTAAGGTTAATCAAATGTTTAACCATTATAACATGATTAACTGGACTAGTGACTGAGGTTAAGTTAATTAGAACACTTAACCATAAAACATGTTAGTTAGACAAGTGAATGAGGTTAAGTTAATTAGAACACTTAACCATGGAAACATGTTAGTTAGACAGGTGATTGGGGTTAAGCAAAATTTGAACTCTTAATCATGATAACAAGTTGATTTGACAAGAGGGTTAGGTTAAGTAAGTTAGAAACACTTAACCACTATAACAGGTTAGTTAAACAGATGGTGAGGTTAAGTTAACACCAGGAGGCAACACTTAACCAGAGTAACATGATAAGTAGGAGGGTTAAGTTAACTGGAATTTATTAATAACACTTAACCAACTTAAAACAGTTAAGCCAGAATGTGAGGGTTAAGTCCATAGGAACACTTAACCAACTTAACATGGTAACGAGACAAGACTTGTAGGGGTTAAGTAACTGAGAATACACTTAGCCAATTTAACATGTTAACTAGACCAGAAGGTGAGGTTAAGTAAACTAGAACACTTAACCATCATGGCATGATAGATGAACAAGTTTAAGTTAAAAGGAACACTTAACCAATACAAGATGAATGTGTAGGGTTAAGTAATAAGAAATACTTAACCAATATAACCTAGTTTGTGGTAGGGTTAAGTCAACATGAATTACTGATAACACTTAACCAGTTTAACATGACAGATGGATGGTTAAGTTAACTTGAACTGACTAATGACACTTAACCAATCCAACTTGACGGGGAAAAGAACTAAGTAGTAAACCTTAGTTGGAAAGGAGCTAAGTAGTAAACCTTAGTTAAGATAACAACGATTCAAGAAACTAAGTGGTAAACCTTAGTTTGGAAAACTAAGTAGTAATTCTTAGTATAACACGAGAAGGAGCGAACGTCCATCTGATTTTAAAGAAGGCTCCAACGAATTGGGTTACGAAGCCCGAGGCTTCGAGGGGACGTGAGGGTACTCTTGGTATCCCTCTGTGAGGTGGCAGATGATCCTCCTGGGCTCACAGAGGTTAAGGTCTGCGTTAGAAGAACTAAGAGTATGCCTTGGTTGCAATATAAGGCAACCTAAAGACTAGGGTGGACCAGCGTGATTCGGCCAGACTAGTTTTTGCCCTATGATAGCAACTCGTCGTCTACCTACCATCTTTAGTCAATCGTAGTACGCGTGCGGAAAGGCAGAGAACTCCCAACATACCATATACTTGCTATCTAGTTATGGGTGAGGCTAGCCAATAGGAAAGTAGGGCATAGGTGGCAAAAGTACAGTTCTCGCGCTTGATTTTCTTGGATTGCCTTTCATTAGTTGAGGGAGGGGTCACGTGGGACCATAACCACTGGTAGAAAAACAGACCTTAGCATCTGCATCGGCAAATATCTGAAAGCTCCCGACTGAGTTCCGTGTTTCTAGAGTAGCCCTGCCATGGAACTCGGGCCGCACATTACAGGACATGTGCATCTAGACAAGTGATATCAATTTGCGATACATACGTGGGGAAAGTCTAGGAACATATACCACTCTAGGTAGCGTGTCCTAGACTAGAGGGCATCGTTCGACAGGTAGCAAAAAGGGATCACTTCACCCCAATCATGGGGTGCCAGTTGATATAAGAATTAGTAGGTTCAGAGATAGAGATTTAAAATGGGGTACGAAAGGATATTCGGTTTAAGATACCTTATCTAGTTCTAAGTTAGACTATTATTCTGACATTCGTCTTGTTCTCACTTTATGCAAGTCATGATCTTTTTATTATTTCCATACTAGAAATAGAGCTAGACTCACCAGACTTATGTCTGACCCATTTTTCTTTCGTCTTCTGTTCTTACGTTTCTCCCCCCCAGGTAGTCAGGGAGGGAATAGCTCAGGTTAGATTGGACCGTCACTCTTCCCAAGCTCGAAGATTCTTTGACAAAGTGCTTTGGATTCTCTTTATCTGCTGCTATGGTTGGCTTATGCTACATTGGGGAATACAAATGTATTTTTATGCTTCTTTACTTTGTAAGATAGATGATATTCTGATATTGGAAACAATTGTTGTACAAACTATTTATCAATAAAGTAAAGTTTTATTTTCCGGCTGTTTTAAATTTGCCTGTCTTGTAATTTATCTGCATCTTTTACCTTAAATGCTCAACAGAACTTAGTGCATTCCCTTTGTGAGTGACACTAACGGATGTGGGGTGTTACACTACCTCTGCTATGAACTAAGCACGTCCCACCTCTGCTCGTAGAAGAGCACATCCTACCTTAGCTTATGTCTTGCGTTACCCGCACAAGGGAACGCAAACCCTTGTCATCACCTACGATGGCCAAGATAAGTCACCCTTTGGAGGGGGGTTGAGTGTAAGCCTCTATCACCGCCTACGATGGCCAGGGTAGAGCATCAAAAAAGTAAGCCTTAATTTCGCGCCTACGATGGTCAGGTTTTAAGCATCTAAGACCTTATCATCACCTACAATGGTCAGGATAAGGTGCTTCTTGGAGGGAGGTCGGGTAAGTCCTTGGGCCCTGTTTGTGGATAAGCTAGCCAAACGCATCGGACGCACATGCCCAGAGATGGCGAACAAAGCACGTACACCCTCTGCTTTGACGATAAAAGCCCAGAGAGTGGCTCAAGAAGCACGTATATCCTCTGTTTCACAACTCACACCCAAAAAGGGTAACAAAACCAATGCCAGAAGTGGTCTTTGACTCCCTATTTCAAAATACCCAAATCTGGGTCGGTTCGGATCTCAATTATTACCGGAAGTGGATTTCCTGTCTTATCCTACATACCTGAATCTGGGTCGAAACTCCTATTATACCAGAAGTATTTCCTGGTCTTCTTAATAACCTGAATCCAGGTTGGTTCGAGACTTCTATTATCACCAAAAAGGGATATTGGGTCTTCTTAATAACCTAAATCTAGGTTGGTTCAAGACTTTGAGTATCGCTAAAAACAAATTTCTAGTCTCACACCTTAGTCCAGAATATGGATCAAATCCCTATCACTACCGAAAGGAGAGTTCTGTGATTCTATCTTTGATACCCTAATCTGGGACACAAGGTATTAATGTTTGAGGAAGGAATCTATTCCCCAACACTCGAGGCAATGGCTCGAGCCTACTATACAAGAATCTTCAAACGGAGATTGCAATCTTCCATCTTGCTCAGGGAGATTTTCTTAAACCATACATACATCAAGTCATTATTCACTGTGTCAAATGCATACATGATATAAAAACCACACTATGCTAAAACATAAATTCAGGAGAGAACTCAAGTAAGTGTCTTAAGTTTCCCCAACATAACCTTGGGACAAAGGGTACACTTTTCTTAAAAAATCCCATAGAGGGAGGTTTCATTGGAATATCTATTACACTAAGAGACTTTTACTAGTGCAAAAAATATAAATAAGCTTGTTATCTCATCATACATTCAATATCATGATACTATTCATTTCGACAAAAAGCGGGCGATGCATCATGTGTGCCTCACAAGCTAACATTTAATAGAGTGCGTTAGATTTATGTAGAATGGTACAATAAGACTCTGAAAAGAGAACGTCCCTAGCCAAGGAAGAATATCACATACCAGGTAATATCCACATAATATACAAACTTGTTTGTAAAACTATTTCATAAGTTGCTGCATACACATAACTACCATCTTAAGAGTTCTACATTAAAGACACTCGAGTGATGTATCACATTTGACACACAAAAATTCTTGGCAACCGAGCCCGTTAATCCAAGTCAGGATTCTTTAAAGAAAAATCTAGAGAGGCGTAACCTGCCTTTGTTTTCGCCAATTCAGTTTCTAGCTCATCGATTCTATGAAGCAACCTATCAATCTCCGCATCTGAACCAGTAGAAATACCAACCTTTAGTTGGCATTGCAACTCGTGGATGGTCTTATCTTTCTCTTTAAGTTGGTTCTCCAAAAAGGATACCTGTTCCGTAAGGTTCCTGATGATTATCTTTTGGTGATAGTACATACTTTTCCACTTCGAAAGGGGGGCAAGCTCGAAAATATCTTTGCGACCTGCCACTGTCGAGGGTTCTCCCCTTAATTAAGAGGAAAGGGTCTGGAATTGGTCCTCCTACCCATATATGAGATATAATGATGTATAAGATCTAATTGCCAAACAACGATACTAGTAACATCATACTTATCAAAGGAAAACAACTACATGAACTTCTACCATACAAGTCCTGAATTGTTTCAACAAATATACACATCCACACGATCATGATAGTACAAGTTTACTAGTCAGTGCACATACTGCCCACATTATACATTAATCCAGTATAACTGATCATAAGTATTATCAAAAATTGAACCACAAGTCACAAGGAAGTTAAAAATGTCTTATGCAAACGCATCTAAGCTTTTCTACCAGATGTTTTCCCCCAGATTTACAAAGCAAGCTCTTTGAAAACCCTTTATAGCTAAAGGCGATGAATATAAAGCATTACTGTGACTTACACCTTCCGGGAAACAAGGAGCTACCGCAGTAAGAGGAAGCCAATTATTGGTACAAATTCAAGGGGGAAGAAAACATTTCGAGAGTGAAAGCCATACCTGTGTGGAAGGGATATCGAGTTGAGCAGAAGTTCCTTTATCCCTTGGCCTGGAAGAATCCTCCTCCTTGGAAGGGGCTTTAATTGGGTCTTGATCAAATGGGGGTGATCAAGGATTCAATGTTGGTTCCCTCAGAATTGGGTATCTCTACAGCAGTAGAAGAGGTGTCTCTACCATCTCTTCCAGACTCATCCCGCTAACCTCCATCATCTTTTATCCCTTCGCCAACAATTGTGTCTTCTTCTTCATTGTCAGAAACTTCAAGAAGCTCCTCAATAAACAGAAAAGAGTCGGGCTTTATCTTGTCCTTCTGTGGAGCTTCACCTTCTCGCTTGACCAGCTTAATCCTTTCCAAAACTCTACCCCTAACGGAGGGGTGCACTAAAGTAAAATCAATCCCTGGAAACTTTTTATGGTTATCGGAAAAAGAAAGGAAAAGAGCATCTTTGTAGTTCAAACACCCCACCTCCGTTAAGGTCACTCACAAAGTGAATGCATTAACTTCGGTGAAGCATTATAGGTAAAAGATACAGATAATTTACAAGACAGATATATAAACCGCGGAAAAAAAACTGAATTTATTTCATAAGCAGCGTTGTTCAGTCAAAACATTACAACCATTGTCTCAAAACCCAACTTCCAAGTCAATACAATAAAACTTCTGTCTTGATTAAAAAATAAAGAAGCATAAAACAATAGTAAAGCAGCATAAATCCCCAATAAAAGTGTAACCACAGTCATAGCCCAAGAAAAGAGAATCCGAGCAATACATCTACTCTCTTCAAGTTGGTAAAGGTCTGAACTAAGCTGAAGTATTCCCTCCCTACAGACCTGGGGGGAGGGGGGAAACGAAAGAAAAGAAGACGAAAGAAAACGGGTCAGACATAAGCCTGGTAAGTCCAGTGATTTTTCAGCATTTAAACAAGAAAAAGGATCATGACATGAATAAACTGAAAATAGGACAAAACCATAATAACAAGATAACAAAAGGCAAGATAAACTGAATATACTATCGCACTCATTTCTATTTCTCTGCACCTACTAACAAACATTTCAACTGGCATCATGTGTTCATAATAAAATGATCCTTCTATCGATTGGCTTCTACTCGCATGCATTCATTACTTGTGCCATTCAGCCCAGCTTGATTGTAGATACCTGTGTTGGTCCCACCATGGGGTGTACCAATCCCTATGATGGCTACCCGACACAATTCAAGGTGCACAGTGTATAACTACTGATGCCCAGTGCCTGCTTTTTCAACTCCGAAGTACGTGCACGCACGTACTCCGTCGGAACCTACACTGACGCGCCACCCGCCGCTATTTTGACCACTTATAATCAGCCCAGTAATCGTACCCTGCCTAGTTCAGGGTACCATGATACATCTATATGGGATATTGCTGAAATGGGTCCCCGTTACTAGGGTTTCCTAATCAACATGTTATAATGGTTAAGTGTTCCCAATTTGACCTAACCCCATCCATCTGTTTAACTAACATGTTGTATTGGTTAAGTGTTTCCTCAATTAACTTAACCCTACCATTCTTAGCATGTCTTGTTCATTAGCATTAATTCATTTATTAATGCCTTAACCTCTCACATTAGAACTGTTGTTTGCGTTTGCTGGATGTGCCGGGCGGTTCGAGGAAGACTTCTACCGCAAACTCATTCTAACCTCGGGTTTTTCTTGGGCATGATGCCCTAACCTCTCACATTAGACCTGTTGTTGTGGTTTTTGGATTGTGCCGGGCGGTTCCGAGCAGTCTTACACCACAGCTCAATCTAACCTCGGGTTAGGCATGTTCATCTTTTATCTAATTTACATATTTACCATTCATGTCCAAATTTATATGTAAATTATCCACAAGTGTTTGTCGATTCAAGTCATATCACACTTACCATTTAAATTATGTTCATAATTCTATGTATACAAATTATACCATTTCATGCTACTTAATCATTTACATGATTATGAGCCAATCTATGCCAATAACATGTAATTTAATGTTTTTCCCCAACGTTCCCCCCGTTATTCATTCGCATAATTCACATAGAACGTTAGGCTCGCAAATTATCCTAACTCATAAACAAAAGGGAAAAGAAAGGGACATGTAATATTCCAACAGGCATAAGACAATTTGGATCTAACTAAGCAAGTGTAATATAAATTTGGCATAGAACAACATAAATTTAATTAAGCATATAAATGTGAACTTGCATTTGAGTTAGATCCAATTAACATAGATCTAGACATATAAGAATGTAGATCTAAACATATAAATATATATTAACATGACTTAGCTTATGAACTTGCATATAACATAACATAAAAGAATCACCAAATTAATATACAACATGATAGGTTCAATTGTATCAATCACAATAGTCTCATAGGCATAGGTAATTTCAGATTTGTCACAAGGATTAACATGAATCAGAATTAATTATCTTACAATTAGGCACATTTCTAGATTTGATTCATTACAAGTCATGACTTCTGTATGTTCAAATCTGAATAATAACTGAACTTACAGAAAAAGAACGGATCTTGTATTCTGGGATCTGATTTCTTAATTTGTTAAGCTTATCCTTTGATGTAGACTTTTGATTTGAAGTTCTCCTAATTGATTTCTAGTTTGAAGAAGATTTTCTAGTTTGGAGAAAATGGAGGCTATGCTAGTTTAGAGATGGACAACATGACGGCTTCATAGAACGAGATTATGAGTTTTAGGTTTAAGGTTTGAGGTGATTATATAGAGTCTAGGATTAATTCTAGCCTTTAGATCAGTCTAGGAGTAATCAGAGCCATCCAAACTAAAGAGATGTGTCATTAAGCCAACCACAGCACGACACATAAGCCCCAATACCTCAGAATTCGTCATCAGGCCAATCAGAGAAGGCCACATTAGCTCAGGGCTATAAAAATTCGTCACAGGAACTGGATCTCAAAGGGGTCGACTCCCTACAGGTGGGTCGATACCTATGTCGACACCCCTATAGGGGGTCGACACCAATGTCGACTCCCCCTGGGGGGGGGGGTCGACACCCCTAAGCGGGAAATTTCCCGCTCAGCTGTTCTGACCGAATTTCGAATTTTGAACTGTTTTCTGACTTTTAATTATTATTTATATTTATTTTCTGATTAAACTTGAAATCTTCTAACCTCCATAACTTCTTCATACGGAGTCCGATTCACGCAAACTCGGACTCTATCTCAAGCAGAATTCCGAGACGAACGTAATGGTGTAACCAATTTTACTTAATTCCCACTTTAAAAATTATGTTCTTTAATTCGTTACTTTAATGTTCACAGAAAATACGGGGTGTTACATTCTCCCCTCCTTAAAGGATTTCGTCCCCGAAATCTCTAAGTTAAGAAGCATATATCCTAACATCCAACATCCATCTACTCAACCATCAATCACAGGCATCCATTGTCCTTAAAAAGATTTCTAATGCTTTCATGATCATATGCATAGTGTGTGTATATATCCTTATCTACTGCAAAATCAGGCGGTCTACTGATTCAGTTGATCCCCATAATGTGAATTATGTCAGTGCCGTGAGTCCATTATTTATGCACTTATTCCTAATCATACTCTCTACATGAGTGCACAATCATTCATACAAGTGCAACGTCCATATGATAACACATCAAGTTTCAATCCATATACAAATACATATATGCATATGCAATATTAAAGTGACTGAGCCGATCTAGTACCTAATGTGTGTGTATATGCATCCATGAGCAATGTAGCAACCCTGAATTTTGGGGCCAATTTAAAATTTTGTATTTTAGAAATTTTAATGAATTTTGAATATTTAAAATGATTTATTTGAAATAATAACGTCGAAAAGTTTATTTTAATCGAACTTAAAATATAAGAATTTAATTTATTTAGAAAAGGAGTTTAAAACAGCGCTGTAGTTTGAAATTTTGATTTTGAACTTTGACTGACTGTACAGGATGCAAAATAAATCAGAATTGAGTGAAATAAGAAATATCTAAATCTGTTCAATCATATCTTTCCAACGAATCTGAAAAATTGGAATTTCGTTTTAGAAATCAAAAGTTATGTCCAGTTTAAAATTTAGAAAAGTCGTTGTAGAATTTATATATATTTTAATTAAATATATGGCCTTTGAAAATAGTCAATTTTCAAATGACCTCAGTTTTCGACGAAACCACTTTTGTTGGAACCGGAATGTCAAATTTTTGCTAAGTTTAATTTTCCAGAATTTTTCGAATTAATATGTGAGCGTGGCAAAAGAAACTGTGTTTTGTCCATTTCAGTCAAATCGGGTTGACCAGAAAATGGACATTTTTCATACAGTCTCAGAATTCGACGAAATTAGTCTTGTTAGGACCGTATCGACAAAAGAAAGCCAGAAATAATTTTTCTGTAATTTTTAGAGTCCATATGTGGCCCCGGTGAATTTATATGTACTGTTAAATTAAATGATTAAATCATTTATTATTAAAATTAAAGAAAAACATATCGTAACAGCTGAAATGGGTTACGAAACATGTTCCATTGTGTCCGGGATGGGGGTTATTAGCTGGGGCCGACACTCGTTGGGCTGAAATCAGAGTTCGGATGGTTTAACAAGTTAATTCCTTGAATTAATTAATTAAAATAAAGTAAATACGCTACATATACTATTATAAATACGATCAAAATACACGCAGAACCCTAGTCCACTCGTATCAGCCGCCATCTCTTCCTTTTGATGGCCGATTCTCTTTCAAAATTCAAGCCTTAAATTCTTCCTATCCTTTACGAATCAAAACATGATGTAAAACAAGAATTGGTGAGAAACTTCTGGTCTTCGAATTCATACGGTGATGATCAATTTTAGTGCCCTAGTTTATGCGGATTTGTGAGATGAAGACCACGACTTGAGAGCGGATTTCAGGCGGCTATGGGGCATTAGAATGAAGTTACATTTTTATTAGAAAGTCTAGGTTAAAATAAATTTATTATAGTTTTAATGTCATTTACTGCATATGAAATGAAATGAAACATATATTTATTTGTTAAAAGTCATGCACTGCATATTTGTTAATGTCATTTACTGCATATGAAATGAAATGAAACATATATTTATTTGTTAAAAGTCATGCACTGCATATTTGTTAATGTCATTTACTGCATATGAAATGAAATGAAACATATATTTATTTGTTAAAAGGCATGCACTGCATATTTGTTAATGTCATTTACTGCATATGAAATGAAATGAAACATATAGTTATTTGTTAAAAGTCATGCACTGCATATGAAATGAAACATATTTATTTATTTGTTAAAAATCATGCACTGCATATGAATTAACATATATTTATCTGTTGATGTCATATACTGCATATGAAATAAAATTTGTAATGTCATATATGGCATATGAAATGAAGTGCATAGTTAAAATCATACCTTTTGCATATAAAGCGAAGTATTTTAAATGTCATTTAGAAAAGAACAAAAATTCACATTTTTGGTTAAAGAAAGAAAAGAACAAAAATTCATATTTTTTGTTCAAAGAGAAAGTAAAGGACAAAATTTACATTTGTGTTTAATGTAAATAAAAAAAAAAGATTACATTTTGTTAAATGATATTAAAAAGGAGAAAAGTTACATTTTTGTTTAAATGTAATTAAAGGAACAAGAAAATTTACATTTTAAGGAATTGGATTTTCATATAAAAAGAGATAAAGTTAGAAATTTACATTTTTATTATGTAACTTAGAATGAGAACTTGCATTGCAAATAAAAATTACAATTTTTATTTGAACTAAAGATATAATATTTGCTATGCAAATTAAAATTATATTTTTATTTGTAACTATGATATGAAATTTGGCAAGCGAACAAAATTTACATTTGTATATGTAACTATGAATGAGAAATTGCACTGTAAATTAAAATTACATTTTTTATTATGTAGTTAAGATGTCATATTACATTGTAAATTAAAATTTCATTTTTATGATGTAACTTCAGAATGGAATTTACACTGCCATTCTAAATAGTCAAGATCATTTTGGTTTTGCATTGAAAGAGATAAGAAAAATTATTATTTTTGTTTGGCATTTAAAAGAATAGCAAAATTATTATTTTTGTTACATTGAAATTAAACAAACAAAAATATATTCATTTGTATAGAAATGAAGTTGACACCAAAATATGCATGTTGGTTGTAATGGGACTGAAACACAAAAATTCCTATTTTTGGTTGTAATTGGAATGATATACAAAATATACATTGTGTGTATAGGATATGTATGAAAAATTGAAAAATAAAAGAAAAGAAAACATTGTTGTGTGTGATGATATATATAAATATTGGATATAAATAAGAAGATTTGTTGTTAGTAAAACTTATTAAAATGAAATGGATGAAGGAATTATATATAATTATATATAAAGATTAAAATCAAACGATATGAAATAATTTCCAACTTATATATATACGCGAGAATTATTTGGGAAGTCCGAGTCTATCTCATTCCAAATAATTTAAACGACATTTAAAAATTCAAGATTTGAAGAAAACGATAGAAGACCGATGATTTTCACATCGAATTGACGACGACGGCTGATGCCCGTGATTGGAGTAGCTACCTTGAAGGGGCTACAGTGGTGGCCGTCCGGACGTAGTGTTGATTTGTACGGACTTGGCTTTCACTCGGACCCAGAGCATAATCTTATAAATGGATTGTGTGTCCGACATCGTACTCTGTTAAATATCATGTTATTGATTTTTTGTCTATATATAAATGATTGGTGGTGGAGAATTTATTCTTTACTTAACACCCGTTTATATATTGATGGATGATCAATGGTACTGTATGGATTGACAATGTGGCACACTAAGATGAAGATGATCAAGGCTTTGTTGAAAAGCAGGCCTTGTGGTTATTACGTAACTTCACGAGCCTCACAAACCGGTAGAGTCTAAAACGGGCGAAGGGAACGCAGGGAAAGCAGCACGTTTCTTTCTAGCTAGAAGTGGTGTTTGGGTTTTTACACGGCCTGGCATTTTACTTATGTGGATGATGGAATGAGGCGCCTCGGATATTAGGTCCTATAGGACCGGGAAACGTGTGCTTAGGAATTGCCAATCCACAAAGCTGTATGTGTGGACCGGCCCTGCTGTTTCCAAGGGTTCTCCGCAGGGAATCCTGGGACATTAGCTAGAGTGTCTCGAATCGGTAAGGAGCTCCGCTCTAGCCTTGACTCATGATGGAAACCCAAATTTCCAATACGATCCCTACGAATTTGATTATATTACTAGTATGGAGGCATAATATATGGGTACCTATGCTTCCTAGGATTGATATTATGATTGAAATTGCTTTATTAAAACATATACACTAATAATAATATCGTTTTTATCGTACCAAGCATGTTTAATCACCATAAGGTAAAACTCTATCCTCTGGTGTGCGTTGCATTGTGTGATGGGACCTGAGTCTTATGGTGATTCCTTTTTCCAAAAGCATTGCGTTGTTTTAACGATTTACTTTACTGTTATGCACAACAATCCATTGGAGTAAACCCGTTCCACGTTAGCGGCGTGGTCCTTGGATTTGCCTTATTATTATTAGGTTTATTAGTTAAGAATTCTCACACCAGTCCCATGACTGACCCGTTGTTTGTTTCCACCTTTGCAAACTCGGGTGCCCTCTTTTCCACACGGGCAGTCGAGTAGTGGTCTACAGGTTTATCTCTTGAGCAGAATTCTGGATTGAAGCTTAAAGCTGTGTCCAGAGCATAGAAATGTCTTCCACTGTATTAGTTTTTGTTTCCGCTGCAATTTATTATAATTTAATGTAAAATTATCTTCCGTTGTTAATTTAATTCGATGTACTCTGATATTCTGTACTCTGATGTTACGTTATTATAATGTAATAAAAGTCTGCTGTGATTTGTTCTGATGTTGCTGTATTCCCAAAGTTAAAGTATTCGGGATTTGAACGGTCTTGGTCGATTTTGCGATCGATTGAGTCTGGGAAAAATCCGGGTCTTTACAAGCAACCACTTGCAACCATCAATCATAACATGTTTCAAATACATGTTTGCATACATTGGTTTCTACTTAAGGATCAAGAATAGGACCGACGAGATATACTTAAAAGATAGATATAAGCGTGCATAAACTTATGGAAAAAGAGATCAAGGATGTACCCTCAAAAAGATAAGGGAAGGCTGCACGTATCTTGTCCTTAGTCTCCCAAGTCGCGTCTTCTTCGGCGTCACTCTATTGTACTTTAACAAGCTTGACCTCATGATTGCATAGCTTTTTGACTTATGTTCCCAAGATACGAGTTGGAACTCTCCTCACCGTTGCCTCTCGTTCCACTTCTACTTCCTCTAGTATGCTTGGCTCCACAACTTCCGCAAGCACTTTCGTAGTTGAGAAACATGAAAAACATTATGAACTCCAGCCAGTCTTTCAGGCAGCTCTACTCTATAAGCCATCGTCCCAATCCTCTCAATGATAGGAAATAGCCCTACAAATCTTGGTGCCAACTTTCCTATGGACCCAAAGCGAATGACATTCCTCAAAGGAGATACTTTAAGGAACACCATGTCTCCAACCTCAAACTCAAGGTCGGTCCTTCTTTTATCTGCGTAGGACTTCTGTCTATCTTGTGCGGTCTTTATTCGTCTTCGTATCAAGTCCACCTTCCCTCAAGTTTCCCTGATCATGTCAGGCCCAAGTATGAGCTTGTCTGTAGACTCCCACCAACAAGTTGGTGATCGGCACAGTCTTCCATATAAGGCCTCAAAGGGTGCCATGCCTATGGTGGCTTGGTAGCTATTGTTGTAGGGGAATTCCACCAAAGGAAGATGATCCTCCCATGTTCCTACAAAATCAAGAATGCACAATCTCAAGAGATCTTCTAATACTTTGTTCACCCTTTCTGTCTGACCATCGGTTTGAGGGTGATAGGCAGTGCTTAAGCATAGCTGTGTGCCTACAGCCTCTTGCAAACTCCTCCAAAACTCACTCGTAAATATAGGATCTCGATCACTTACTATACTAGAGGGTATCCCATGCAGTCGAACTACCTCTTAAGATAAATGGATGCTAAAGATGAGGCAGTCCTCCTACTCTTAACATGTATAAAGTGAGCGCTTTTAGTGGGCCTGTCAACTATTACCCAAATACTGGTATTGCCCCTTCTTGACCTAGGCAACCCATCTATAAAGTCCATCGAAATGCTATCCCATTTCCACTGTGGGACCTCTTGAGGATGAAGCAACCCACTAGGCTTCTTCTGCTCCTCCTTGACTTGCTGGCATATTAAGCACTTAGAGAAGAATTCAGCTACATCCTTCTTCATGCCATTCCAAAAGAAAACCTTTTTATGTCTTTATACATCTTGTCTCCACCTGGGTGCATGGTCAACTTAGAATGGAATGCTTATTCGAGAACCGTCTTCACTAAATCCCTTGCATGAGGGACGCATAGTCTTCCATCCCGTCTCAACCAACCCTTGGCATATATGGAGTATCTATTGAGGTGACTAGAAGTCTCACCTCTAATCAGCTTATCCATCATATCAACAATCTGAGGGTCTTCACGTTGCGCGGCTCCTATTGAGTCCAAAAGTGTAGGCCGCACCTCTAACGTTGCTAACAAACCAGGTACAAACTCAAAAGAGGGTCTAAAGTCAAAAGTTGCTATGTACTTCAAGCTTTTCCCTTCTACAAAGAGGGTACTGTAACAACCCGTATTTTCAATAACCTGTAATAACATAAATCGAGGCAGAATTTAATTCTAAAATGGGAATCAAGGGAAACGGGCTATGCCATTGCGTTCGTCTCGGAAAAATACGCGAAATAGAGTCCGAGTTTTCGAAAATCGGAGTCCGTATGACCAAGATATGGCCTCGCGAAGTTTCACGAAAATTCCCAAATTAAAGTATACTTAATTAAGTGAAATGGGTTGTGTAGATATATATATATATATATATATATATATTGATATATATATATATATATAATTGAAAATTTAATAAATAAATATGCAAAAATGCTCAAAACAGCGAATTGGGAGAGGGGAATAACCGAACCGGCCGATTTTTGAAGTCGACCCGAGCCCGCTGGGTCGACTAGGGGTTAATCCAGGGTGTTTGGCTGTCAACCCGTGGGCCGATTCGCTCAAGTGCAGATTTTGCATTTGAATGGTTCTCATGGTCCATCTTTAATCTAAAGGCCCTAGATGGTTCCTACACTTGACTTCTTCCCCAAGACATGCTTTGATGGCTTGGATTGAATCTAGGGTTAATCCTATGGCCTAAAACACTTGCCTAATCTATAAATAAGACCCTAACCTACCCTAATTCATTCATAATTAAACCTAGTGACTAAACTATGGCAAAATGCTAGCTCTCATGGCCTCCACTAATTTTATTAAGAGGGTTGCATACTAATCACTCTCTAATCAACTTCTAATCCCTTCTTAGCATCTTAATCTTCTTCATTTGGTGTTCAAAGTTGCTAGTTGTGAGTTTCTATCACTTTGATGATCTTTTGGTAAACTAATTAGATGAGATGTGATGAGATTTATGGTTTTGTATGTGGGTTAATGAGCTTTGAATCATATGATATGATGTTAGCATTAATCTTATGTTTATGCATGTTGAGTATGTAAGCTTATGCAAGTTTAATATGATGTATGTTATGTTTGCATGATGCTAAATATGCAAGTTGTGGGCTATGTAATCATATGCATGTTATGCAAGTTACATGTATGTAAATATGCAAGTTACATGTTTGTTAATATGCAAGTTACATGTTTGTTAATATGCAAGTTACATGTATGTAAATATGCAAGTTACATGTTTGTTAATATGCAAGTTACATGTTTGTTAATATGCAAGTTACATGTATGTAAATATGCAAGTTACATGTTTGTTAATATGCAAGTTACATGTTTGTTAATATGCAAGTTACATGTATGTAAATATGCAAGTTACATGTTTCTTTATATGCAAGTTACATGTTTGTTAATATGCGAGTTACATGTATGTAAATATGCAAGTTACATGTTTATTAATATGCAAGTTCATGATGACACATTATGCAAGTCTATAAGCTAATATGCAAGTTTGTTATGCAAAATGAATATGTAAGTTATGTGACATATTATATGCAAGTTATGTGACATGTTATGCAAGTTCATATGCAAGTTATGTGTTTGTTAATATGCAAGATGGCACCTTTGAAACATGTTCATTCATATGCAAGTTGACACCTTTTATATGTGTTATATCATGAACGAAATTACGTGGGAACGATGGGGTAATTAAATGCATAAGTTAATAAGATTGTGTGAAATTAATATAATTATGCATAACACAAAATAAATAAACATAGTATGGGAATTTGCCTATTTGGTTAGGTGTACCCATACTATGTGTTGGGAATTTACCTATTGAGTTAGGTCTACCCCATGGGAATTTACCTATTAAGTTAGGTCTACCCATGTTAAGAAAACTTGATTAATTAGGGATAATTAATATAAAATTATGAGGGTGATTAATTAGGTGTAATTAATTGACTAAGACACGAGGTTGGACTCAGTTGTAGCGTAAAACTGCCCGGACCCAACCGGCTTAACCAGTTGCTACAAATGTTAGCCCAATGTGAGAGGTCTTAGGCACAAACTAAATACGTAATTAATGTAAAGACACGAGGTTAGACTCTGTTATGACATAAGGCTGCCCGGACCCAACCGGCTTAACCAGCGGTCATAAAAGACAGTCTAATGTGAGAGGTCTTTACAAAGGTTACGTTCTTAATTAATTAATTAAGAAACACTTAACCACATTAGCATGTAGAGGGACATGAGGGGTTAAGTGGGTGCCTCGGGTGGCATGAGAAAATCTAGTGGTTGCCTTGGGTGGCAATAGAAAATACGATTAGAATACTTAACCAAAATGGAACATGTAATTAAAACATGATTAAAGGGTTAAGTGGGATATACTAGAAGAAGGGACAAGCTTAGGTGGGTAGCTTGTGGAGGCCCATTTCAACCAGTAACCCATACGTATCTTTGTGGGCTCGACCCATGTCGAGGACGGGACACGCATACTGGGCTTGACTGTAAGAGGCAAACGGGTTAGCGGTGGCAACGCAAGTCCAACGGGCTTCATATGCGTGAGTGGGCCCGGGCTGGTAGGTAAGCCGTTGTTGCATCGAGTAGATATAAGCCGTGCACCTTTAGTTCCATCAGGTTGCCACATTGGGGAATGATACATCCCACGGTGGGGCCAGCACGGGTATCTACGTTAGGGAGCCGATCGAATGGGAAGTAGTGTGTACACCTAGTGGATTGTAGGGCCCCGTGGCGCCTACTTGGTCACCTAGGGGTACGCAGGTACTAATTAGTAAATTTTATAAGTCCTTGGGTGGGATCAACCTTTAAGTTAGGAACGACTGATGTGGTGCAGTTTAGTAATTTACCTTAGGGAGGGTAGATGCGTCTTTATCCTTTATCTTCGTTTAGTTGACTGCTTAGGGTAGCCATTCATCCCTATATGTTACCGTATATCAGTTTATGTCTTCTCTGGTTACTTTAACGATTGTATTGTTAAAGTTATAGGACTCGCTCAGACTTATGTCTGACCCTGTTGTTTTTATCTTTTTCCCAACCCTCAGGTCCTACGGTGGATCCTAGCAGTAGTGGAGCTTGATTGGACTGCTGTTCCAGTCTTTAGGAGCTTGGATAGATGTAAAGCTCCAGTTATCCAGTTATCTTTTCTTTTGTTTGGCTATTGTATGAGAGTGGGATTATGTACTTCTTTATTTTGATGGATATTGTACTTGACCTTTATTGTGGTTTTATGATGTAACCAGACATGTTTTACTTCCGCTGTTATGAGATGATGTTTTAAAATTTCAAGTACTATTTATATCTGTCTTGTTGTAATTTTTCTGTTCTATATTCACTAAAATACTCCACCGATGCTATGGCATTCCCTTAGTGAGTGATCATAGCGGGAGTGGGGTGTTACACGTGGTATCAGAGCTTAAGGTTACCAGAACAGATAAATTTTTTGAGAAAAACTACTTTCTAAGAGTATTTTCGAAGAAAGGATTTTTAAAAGCATGTCTTCTAAGAGAAAAAGTTTTTGAAAAAGAAAAGCATAATCCCCAATAGCCATATCTTTATCTTTCGGAATCTCCTTTTTGAATCTTTCCTCTTTCGTTTCAGCATGGCTGAAGATCTTAACATCCCGGAGGGTTTAGTTATACCACTATGGTATAGGAGGTTGCAAGAGGCTAGGGCCGCGGCTGCGGGTCCGGCCAATGCTACTACACCAGAGACAACCGCTCCTCCTCCTCAGCCTAGAGTGGATAATTTTGCTAAGGTTTGCAAGGAGTTCAAGGCTATAGGAGGAAAACCTTTTCTTGGTTCAGAGACTTTCGTAGAGGCTAGAGATTGGCTTAAGGAAGTGGAAGAGTTGCTAGATATCTTTGAAGTGGAAGAGGGAAAGAAAGTCAAGTTGGCGGCTTGGTTAATGAAGGGAGAGGCCTCATTCTGGTGGGAGGTCACTAATGGAGAACGCCCTGTTGACTCTTGGGCAGATTTTAAGCAAAGGTTTGGGGCTAAGTTTCTCTCAAGGGCGGAAGAGAATCTGTTTATGGAGAAGTTCTTGAATTTGAAGCAAGGGAATCTCACGGTGAAAGAATATGTCAACAAATTCAATCAATTAGCAAGGTTTGGCATAGAGTTGGTGAATACACCGGAGAAGAAGGCTTTGAGGTTCGTTAGAGGCTTGAACGAACCATTGCAAGGAATAGCTATGACTCACATTCCTATGGGGGCCACTTTTGAGAAGCTTGTCTACATGGCACTTATGCATGAGGATGATAAGAATTCTAAGGCACCAGAGAAAAAGGGGGATCAGAAGAAACCGCAACAGCAACAACAAGGCAAGGGCGGTAAAGGCAATGGTGACAAAAAGAAGACGAAGAAGAAGTGCTTCAATTGTGGAACACCAGGACACCTTAGTAAGGATTGTCGCAAAAAGAAGAAGACCGGTTGCTTTCATTGTGGTGAAGCAGGGCATCTTGTGAAAAACTGCCCAAAGAAGGGGCAGAAGACGGGGTCTACCTCAGGAGGCCAGGTGCAAGCTCTTATAGCACCACCTCAGTCAGGGGGGCAAGTTCAGGTTCTCTCAGTTCCACCGATTCAGCAGAGAGGTAGAACTATTTCCGTTGAAAGTCTGGTTTTTCTGTTTGATCATCCAGTTCGTACTTTGTTTGACTCTGGCGCATCGCATTCTTTTATCTCATCATCGTTAGTTGAGTCACTGCACTTAGACACCAGTCTAGTTGATGATCCCTTGGTTGTCTCAAACCCAATTGGGGGCTCCATATATCTGTCTATGATATGTTTGGGTTTGAAGATTTCTATACTTAGCGTTGAGTTTAGATGTGATGCTTTTGTATTGGGCTTCACGGGCTATGGGTTGATCTTGGGCATGGACTGGTTATCCAGTAATGGTGCCGTTCTTGATTGCGAAAGGAGAGTTGTCAGGCTCATGACCCGCTTGGGTAACACTCTCGAGATCTCTTGCAATCCCATGGAATCTGTTTTGCTAAGTTATCTTGAATCGCTCGATGCTTCGGTCGAGAGTTTGTGTTCTGTCAGAGTAGTCCGGGAATATCCGGATGTGTTTGAAGAAGTAAAGGGTTTGCCTCCGAAGCGGGAGATAGATTTCCGAATTTATTTGGTGGATAATGCCAAACCAGTGTCTTTGCCAGTACGCCACATGGCTCCTCGTGAGAGAAGAGAACTTCATAAGCAAGTAGGGGAGTTGCTTGAGAAGGGGTTCATAAGGCGAAGTATATCGGAGTGGGGAGCTCCAGTAGTGTTTGCCACGAAGGCGGATGGGTCCCTCAGACTTTGTGTGGATTATAGAGAACTTAATAAGCTCACGAAGAAGAATAGACACCCATTACCGAGGATAGATGATCTCTTTGATCAGTTGGTTGGCGCGTCAGTATTTTCGCAGATGGACTTAGCTACAGGGTTTCATCAGTTAAGAGTGGCGGAGGACAGTATAGAGAAGACTGCTTTCCGGACTCCGGATGGTTTTTATGAGTGGCTAGTGATGCCATTTGGGTTGACAAACGCCCCCGCATACTTTGTTGATCTCATGAGTAGAGTGTTCAGAGAGTATCTGAATAAGTTTGTAGTAGTTTTTGTGGATGACATCTTGGTCTTTTCCAAGAATGAAGAAGAGCATGCCTTACATCTCAAGGAAGTGTTGGAGACTCTTCGAGCGCATAGTCTTAAAGCTAAATTCTCTAAATGCCATTTTTGGAGAAGAGAAGTGCGATTCTTAGGGCATGTGGTCTCTAAGGAAGGGATAGCTGTGGATCCCGCAAAGATAGTATCTATCCAGGATTGGAAAGTTCCTAGAAATGCTACCGAGGTAAGAAGTTTCTTGGGGTTGGCAGGATATTATAGGAAGTTCATCAAAGACTTCGCGAAGATATCAGCCCCATTAACCCGCTTGACGAAAAAGAATCTGGTTTTCTCGTGGGATGTAGATTGTGATGATGCTTTCCGACGGTTAAAGAGAGCTTTGACCACCGCTCCAGTTTTAGTGCTCCCGGATGGGAGTAAGCCGTTTGTTGTTTATACCGATGCTTGTGGAACAGGATTAGGCGCAGTCTTGATGCAGGAGGGAAGGGTAATAGCCTATGGAGGGAGACAATTGAGAGTGCATGAGAAGAATTACCCTACCCATGATCTAGAGTTGGCCGCGATTGTTTTCGCACTTAAGTCTTGGCGCCATTATCTTCTTGGTGAGAGATTCGAGTTGTTCACCGACCATAAATCATTGAAGTACTTATTCTCTCAGAAGGATTTAAACTTAAGACAGCAAAGGTGGATGGAGTTCTTAGCATCCTATGATTTCGAGATAGCGTATACCCCTGGTAAGGGTAACGTGGTGGCAGACGCCTTAAGTAGAAAAAGGCTATCTTTGAGTCCATTGTTCGTGGAACGACGAAGCTTGGAGTTTCTTTCTTTGTTTGACTTCAGACCTTCTGTTGATTTTGTACCTGGTTTGTTGGCATCCTTGGAGGTTAGACCTACTCTTTTGAGACGGATTGGCGAGGCTCAGCGAGACGACCCACAGTTGGTTGTGTTGGTAGAGAAGCTTATAAGAGGGGAGTCGTCCAGCCATTTGGGTAGATACACCATAGATGATAAGGGATGGTTGCATAGAGACGGTAGACTTTGTGTACCGCAAGATGAGGGTTTGAAGAAGGCTATTTTGGATGATGCACATCGTTCAAGAATGACTATTCATCCCGGTGGAGACAAAATGTACCAAGACATGAAGAGAGTTTTCTTCTGGGCCGGTATGAAGAAAGATGTGGCCGAGTATGTGGCTAGATGCTTAGTGTGCCAACAAGTTAAAGTGGAGCAAAGGAAACCCGGTGGGTTGCTACACCCATTGGAAGTTCCACAGTGGAAGTGGGATAGTGTCTCGATGGATTTCATCGACGGGTTACCGAGATCGAGGAAGGGCAATACGGGAATTTGGATTGTGGTAGACAGACTTACCAAGAGTGCCCATTTTATACCCGTAAAGAGTAAGAGGACCGCTCCATGGCTTGCTTCAGTCTATGTTAGAGAGATTGTTAGATTGCATGGCGTACCATCCAGCATTGTGAGTGATCGAGATCCTATTTTCACTAGTGAGTTTTGGAGAAGTTTGCAAGAGGCGGTAGGGACTCAGTTGTGTTTGAGCACCGCATATCATCCTCAGACGGACGGTCAGACTGAGAGGGTGAACCGTATCTTAGAAGATCTTTTGAGGCTTTGTATCTTGGATTTTGGAGGTACATGGGAAGAACATCTTCCTTTGGTGGAGTTCGCATATAATAACAGCTTTCAGTCCAGTATTGGTATGGCTCCTTTCGAAGCTCTTTATGGAAGGCCTTGTCGATCTCCTACATGTTGGTGGGAATCTACGGATAAGATCTTGCTTGGGCCGGATATGGTTAGAGAGACTTCAGAGAAGATTGATTTAATTCGAAAAAGGATGAAAGCAGCGCAAGATAGACAGAAATCTTATGCGGATCGGAGAAGGACGGATCTTGAGTTTGAGGTTGGGGACATGGTTTTTGTCAAAGTATCTCCATTGAGAAATGTTGTTCGCTTTGGGTCCGTAGGGAAGTTAGCACCGAGATTTGTTGGGCCGTTTCCTATTAAGGAAAGGATTGGACGGATGGCATATAGGGTGGAGTTGCCCGACAGACTTAGTGGTGTTCATGATGTATTCCATGTATCACATTTGAGGAAGTGCTTACATGAGACCGCGGAGGTGGTAGAGCCGAGCTTGCTTAGAGATGTAGAGGTAGAGCGTGATGCGACGATTCGACGAGCTCCTACTCGCATCCTTGGGTCAGAAACTAGGAAGTTGAGGAACAGAGAAGTTCAGCTAGTTAAAGTGCAATGGGGAGATGACGAAAGCAATGCTACTTGGGAGACGGAAGCAAAGATGCGTTCTTTGTATCCATTTCTTTTTGAGAGTATGTCTTTTAACTTCTCCTTTATTGCTTGTCTAGTACTTATCTTATCTTTAGTATATCCTCTCGCTAATACCTATGACCTTTAGATAGGGTAAAACCTATGGTTGAGACATGTGTTTGAAACATGTTATGGTTGATGGATGCATATGGATGCAATTGTTTGCTAGTGGTTGCTCGTGGATGCATATACACACACATTAGGCACTAGATCGGCTCAGTCACTTCATGTTGCATATTGCATAAATGGATGTGGTAGTTAGATTGATGGATGTATCATGGCTGTGTTATCATATGGATGATGCATTTTTGTGTATGGTTGTGCACGCATGTAGAAATTTGTATGTGTCAATAGGGTTTCACATACATATTGGATGCATGGCACTATCATGGTTTGCATTAAGGAGGTTTACTGTATCAGTAACCGCCTGATTTTCGCATTAGGTAAGTACATATACACACACTTTTGCATATATCCATCCAGCATTTAGAATCTTGTAAGGACAATGATTGCTCGTGGATGATGCTTTGAGTAGATGGATGATTGGATGGTAGGATACGTTCTTCCTAACTTGAAGATTTCGGGGACGAAATCCTTTAAGGAGGGGAGAATGTAACAACCCGTATTTTCAATAACCTGTAATAACATAAATCGAGGCAGAATTTAATTCTAAAATGGGAATCAAGGGAAACGGGCTATGCCATTGCGTTCGTCTCGGAAAAATACGCGAAATAGAGTCCGAGTTTTCGAAAATCGGAGTCCGTATGACCAAGATATGGCCTCGCGAAGTTTCACGAAAATTCCCAAATTAAAGTATACTTAATTAAGTGAAATGGGTTGTGTAGATATATATATATATATATATTGATATATATATATATAATTGAAAATTTAATAAATAAATATGCAAAAATGCTCAAAACAGCGAATTGGGAGAGGGGAATAACCGAACCGGCCGATTTTTGAAGTCGACCCGAGCCCGCTGGGTCGACTAGGGGTTAATCCAGGGTGTTTGGCTGTCAACCCGTGGGCCGATTCGCTCAAGTGCAGATTTTGCATTTGAATGGTTCTCATGGTCCATCTTTAATCTAAAGGCCCTAGATGGTTCCTACACTTGACTTCTTCCCCAAGACATGCTTTGATGGCTTGGATTGAATCTAGGGTTAATCCTATGGCCTAAAACACTTGCCTAATCTATAAATAAGACCCTAACCTACCCTAATTCATTCATAATTAAACCTAGTGACTAAACTATGGCAAAATGCTAGCTCTCATGGCCTCCACTAATTTTATTAAGAGGGTTGCATACTAATCACTCTCTAATCAACTTCTAATCCCTTCTTAGCATCTTAATCTTCTTCATTTGGTGTTCAAAGTTGCTAGTTGTGAGTTTCTATCACTTTGATGATCTTTTGGTAAACTAATTAGATGAGATGTGATGAGATTTATGGTTTTGTATGTGGGTTAATGAGCTTTGAATCATATGATATGATGTTAGCATTAATCTTATGTTTATGCATGTTGAGTATGTAAGCTTATGCAAGTTTAATATGATGTATGTTATGTTTGCATGATGCTAAATATGCAAGTTGTGGGCTATGTAATCATATGCATGTTATGCAAGTTACATGTATGTAAATATGCAAGTTACATGTTTGTTAATATGCAAGTTACATGTTTGTTAATATGCAAGTTACATGTATGTAAATATGCAAGTTACATGTTTGTTAATATGCAAGTTACATGTTTGTTAATATGCAAGTTACATGTATGTAAATATGCAAGTTACATGTTTGTTAATATGCAAGTTACATGTTTGTTAATATGCAAGTTACATGTATGTAAATATGCAAGTTACATGTTTCTTTATATGCAAGTTACATGTTTGTTAATATGCGAGTTACATGTATGTAAATATGCAAGTTACATGTTTATTAATATGCAAGTTCATGATGACACATTATGCAAGTCTATAAGCTAATATGCAAGTTTGTTATGCAAAATGAATATGTAAGTTATGTGACATATTATATGCAAGTTATGTGACATGTTATGCAAGTTCATATGCAAGTTATGTGTTTGTTAATATGCAAGATGGCACCTTTGAAACATGTTCATTCATATGCAAGTTGACACCTTTTATATGTGTTATATCATGAACGAAATTACGTGGGAACGATGGGGTAATTAAATGCATAAGTTAATAAGATTGTGTGAAATTAATATAATTATGCATAACACAAAATAAATAAACATAGTATGGGAATTTGCCTATTTGGTTAGGTGTACCCATACTATGTGTTGGGAATTTACCTATTGAGTTAGGTCTACCCCATGGGAATTTACCTATTAAGTTAGGTCTACCCATGTTAAGAAAACTTGATTAATTAGGGATAATTAATATAAAATTATGAGGGTGATTAATTAGGTGTAATTAATTGACTAAGACACGAGGTTGGACTCAGTTGTAGCGTAAAACTGCCCGGACCCAACCGGCTTAACCAGTTGCTACAAATGTTAGCCCAATGTGAGAGGTCTTAGGCACAAACTAAATACGTAATTAATGTAAAGACACGAGGTTAGACTCTGTTATGACATAAGGCTGCCCGGACCCAACCGGCTTAACCAGCGGTCATAAAAGACAGTCTAATGTGAGAGGTCTTTACAAAGGTTACGTTCTTAATTAATTAATTAAGAAACACTTAACCACATTAGCATGTAGAGGGACATGAGGGGTTAAGTGGGTGCCTCGGGTGGCATGAGAAAATCTAGTGGTTGCCTTGGGTGGCAATAGAAAATACGATTAGAATACTTAACCAAAATGGAACATGTAATTAAAACATGATTAAAGGGTTAAGTGGGATATACTAGAAGAAGGGACAAGCTTAGGTGGGTAGCTTGTGGAGGCCCATTTCAACCAGTAACCCATACGTATCTTTGTGGGCTCGACCCATGTCGAGGACGGGACACGCATACTGGGCTTGACTGTAAGAGGCAAACGGGTTAGCGGTGGCAACGCAAGTCCAACGGGCTTCATATGCGTGAGTGGGCCCGGGCTGGTAGGTAAGCCGTTGTTGCATCGAGTAGATATAAGCCGTGCACCTTTAGTTCCATCAGGTTGCCACATTGGGGAATGATACATCCCACGGTGGGGCCAGCACGGGTATCTACGTTAGGGAGCCGATCGAATGGGAAGTAGTGTGTACACCTAGTGGATTGTAGGGCCCCGTGGCGCCTACTTGGTCACCTAGGGGTACGCAGGTACTAATTAGTAAATTTTATAAGTCCTTGGGTGGGATCAACCTTTAAGTTAGGAACGACTGATGTGGTGCAGTTTAGTAATTTACCTTAGGGAGGGTAGATGCGTCTTTATCCTTTATCTTCGTTTAGTTGACTGCTTAGGGTAGCCATTCATCCCTATATGTTACCGTATATCAGTTTATGTCTTCTCTGGTTACTTTAACGATTGTATTGTTAAAGTTATAGGACTCGCTCAGACTTATGTCTGACCCTGTTGTTTTTATCTTTTTCCCAACCCTCAGGTCCTACGGTGGATCCTAGCAGTAGTGGAGCTTGATTGGACTGCTGTTCCAGTCTTTAGGAGCTTGGATAGATGTAAAGCTCCAGTTATCCAGTTATCTTTTCTTTTGTTTGGCTATTGTATGAGAGTGGGATTATGTACTTCTTTATTTTGATGGATATTGTACTTGACCTTTATTGTGGTTTTATGATGTAACCAGACATGTTTTACTTCCGCTGTTATGAGATGATGTTTTAAAATTTCAAGTACTATTTATATCTGTCTTGTTGTAATTTTTCTGTTCTATATTCACTAAAATACTCCACCGATGCTATGGCATTCCCTTAGTGAGTGATCATAGCGGGAGTGGGGTGTTACAGGTACTTAAGGTCATCTTTTTCCTACTTAAGGCGTCTGCTACCACATTGCCCTTGCCAGGGGTATAAGCAATCTCAAAATCGTATGAGGCAAGAAACTCCTTCCACCTTTGTTGTATTAAGTTAAGATCTTTTTGTGAGAAAAGGTACTTTAATGATTTATGGTCAGTAAACAATTCAAACCTTTCCCCTAGTAGGTAATGACGCCATGACTTAAGAGCGAAAATAATGGCAGCTAGCTCTAAATCATGAGTTGGGTAGTTCTTCTCATGTACCTTCAACCGCCTTCCCCCATAACAAACTACCTTGCCTTCTTGCATCAAGACAGCGCCTAAAGTACTGCATGCATCTGTGTATACCGTAAACATCTTACCCCCATCAGGCAATGTCAGAACTGGGGCTGTTGTAAGAGCCCTTTTCAAACGTTGGAAGGAAACATCATAATCCAAGTCCCAAGTGAAAGTTAGGTTCTTCTTCGTCAACCTTGTAAGTGGGGATGAGATCTTCGCAAAGTCTTTAATGAACTTTCGGTAATAGCCCGCTAGCCCGAGAAAGCTTCGTACTTCGGTTGCATTCCGTGGAGTCTCCCAATCTTGCACCGCAACTGCTTTTGCGGGATCCACAACTATCCCCTCTTTGGACACCACATGTCAAAGAAACCTTACTTCTTCTCTCCAAAAATGGCATTTGGAGAATTTTGCTTTTAGCTGATGTGCTCGAAGAGTATCCATAACTTCCCTTAAATGCAAAGCATGATCTTCCTCACTTTTTGGGAAAATCAAAATGTCGTCCACTAAGACCACCACAAACTTATTAAGGAACTCCATGAACACCCTGCTCATCAAGTCTACGAAATAAGCGGGTGCGTTTGTCAAGACGAAAGGCATGACAAGCCATTCGAAGAAACCGTCCGGGGTCCTGAACGTTGTCTTATCAATGCTGTCTTCAGCCACTCTTAGCTGATGAAACCCGGTAGCCAGATCTAGTTGGGAGAAAACCGATGCTCCTACAAGCTGATCGAACAAGTCGTCTATTCTTGGAAGTGGGTGCCTATTCTTCTTGGTCAGCTTGTTTAGCTCCCTATAATCCACGCATAGGCGAAGTGAACCATCCGCTTTGGTTGCGAACACCACTGGAGCACCCATTCAGAAATACTCCGCCTTGTGAACCCCTTTTCGAGTAGCTTTTTAACTTGCTTGCTGAGCTCATTCCTTTCCTTGGAGCCATGTGTCTAACGGGTAAAGCAACGGGTTTTGCATTACCAACAAGGTATATGAGGAAGTCTATCTCTCGCTTTGGAGGTAAACTCTTTACCTCTTCAAAGACATCCGAGTACTTACGGACTACTCTAGCTGACTGCAAGTTTTCAACAGACGCATCAAGAGATTCTAGGTAGCTAAGCATAACAGAGTTCATGGGATTACAAGAGATTTCGAGAGTGTTACCGAGGCGAGTCATAAGTCTAACTACTCTCTTTTCACAATCGAGGATGGCACCATTACTGGATAACCAATCCATGCCTAGAGTCAACCCATAGCCCGTGAAACCCAAAACATAAGCATTACATCTAAACCCAACGCTTAGTATAGAAATTTCCAAATCCAAACAAATCATTGACAAATAAGCCGAACCCCTAGTTGGATTTGAAAAAACAATGGGATCCTCAACTATACTGGTATCTAGGTGCAGAGATTCAACTAAAGCAGTAGATATAAAAGAGTGCGATGCGCCAGAATAAAAAAGAGTACGAACTGGATGATCAGAAAGATAAACTAAACTCTCTACAGAAATATTTCTACCTCATTCTTGCATAGTGCAATGAGAGCATGAATCTGCCCTCCAGAAGTAGATCCAGTTCTCTGCCCTTGCCCTTGCTTTCTTGGGCAGTCCTTAGCCATGTGTCCTGTCTCGCCGCACTGAAAACAACCACCCATCTTCCTCTTCTTCTTTCTGCAGTCCTTAATCAGATGCCCAGGTATGCCACAAAAATTACACTTCCTCTTGTCATGGGGTTTGTTATTCTTCCCGCCCTTCTTGGAATCCGTCTTCTTATTCTGTGATCCCTCCACTTTCTTGTCTAGAGGTCCTTCCACCTTCGCCTCTTTCTTGCCATCTTTGTCTTCCTCCTGTAACAGTGCCATGTCCACCAGTCTCTCATAAGTCGCACACGTAGGTATATGGGACATAGCTAGGCAGAGCATTGGCTCATTCAACTCTTTAACGAAACAGAGAGCATTCTTATGTGGAGTGTTTACTAACTCCAGTCCGAATCTAGCCAGCTGGTTGAATTGGTTGACGTATTCCTTGACTGACAGGCTTCCCTATTTGAGTGCTAAGAACTTCTCCACCTGTAGGCTTTGTTCATCTTGCGAGAGGAACTTCATTTCAAACCTCATTTTGAAATCCTCCCAAGTCTCAACTGGTCTCTCGGCATTAGTAACTTCCCACCAGAAAGAGTCTTCTTCCTTAAGTAACCATACAACCAATTGTATCTTCTGCCTATCGTCCACTTCGAAGATAACAAACAAATCCGTTGAGCCAGTTTCTTGCTTCCACGAATGATTCGGTCCCATTGCAGTTCTTTCCACCCATAGCTTGAAAGTCTCTACATATCTTTGAGAAAGCATTCACACGCGGAGGAGGAGGAGGAGGAACGACTGCAGCTGGGGGAGAAGGAACGTCTGCTGGGCCTGCATCATTATCCCTAGCCTCAAGATACCTTCTGAACCAGCCGGGTATCTATACGCCCTCTGGAAGATTAAGATCTCCAGACATGCTGAAACGAAAAGAAAAGGTTCAAAACAAAGGATAGAAAGATAGTGCATATGGCTTTGGGGATTATGCCTTTAGAATAAATCAACACTTTTCTTGAAAATGCTTCTTTAAAACTTCTTTTTGAAAAATAGTTTTCAAAAACTTTTATCCGATCTGGTAACCATCAGCTCTGATACCAAGTGAAACACCCCACCTCCGTAAAGGTCACTCACAAAGGGATATCGAGTTGAGCAGAAGTTCCTTTGTCCCTTGGCCTGGAAGAATCCTCCTCCTTGGAAGGGGCTTTAATTGGGTCTTGAGCAAATGGGGGGGATCAAGGATTCAATGTTGGTTCCCTCAGAATTGGGTATCTCTACAGCAGCAGAAGAGGTGTCTCTACCATCTCTTCCAGACTCATCCCGCTGACCTCCATCATCTTTTATCCCTTTGCCAACAATTGTGTCTTCTTCTTCTTCATTGTCAGAATCTTCAAGAAGCTCCTCAATAAAAAGAAAAGAGTCGGGCTTTATCTTGTCCTTCAGTGGAGCTTTACCTTCTCGCTTGACCAGCTTAATCCTTTCCAAAACTCTACTCCTAACGGAGGGGTGCACTAAAGTAAAATCAATCCCTGGAAACTTTTTATGGTTATCGGAAAAAGAAAGGAAAAGAGCATCTTTGTAGTTCAAACACCCCACCTCCGTTAAGGTCACTCACAAAGGGAATGCATTAACTTCGGTGAAGCATTATAGGTAAAAGATACAGATAATTTACAAGACAGATATATAAACCATAGAAAAAAACTAAATTTATTTCAGAAGCAGCGTGGTTCAGTCAAAACATTGCAACCATTGTCTCAAAACCCAACTTCCAAGTCATTACAATAAAACTTCTGTCTTGATTAAAACATAAAGAAGCATAAAACAATAGTAAAGCAGCATAAATCCCCAATAAAAGTGTAACCACAGCCATAGCCCAAGAAAAGAGAATCCAAGCAATACATCTACTCTCTTCAAGTTGGAAAAGGTCTGAACTAAGCTGAAGTATTCCCTCCCTGCGGACCTAGGGGGAGGGGGAGCGGAAGAAAAGAAGATGAAAGAAAACGGGTCAGACATAAGCCTGGTAAGTCCAGTGATTTTTCAGCATGTAAACAAGAAAAAGGATCATGACATGAATAAACTGAAAATGGGACAATACCATAATAACAAGATAACAAAAGGCAAGATAAGGCAAGATAAACTGAACATATTATCGCACTCATTTCTATTTCTCTGCACCTACTAACAAACGTTTCAACTGGCATCATGTGTTCATAATAAAATGATCCCTCTATCGATCAGCTTCTACTCGCATGCATTCATTACTTGTGTCATTCGGCCCCGCTTGATTGTAGATACCTATGCTGGTCCCACCATGGGGTGTATCAATCCCTATGATGGCAACCGGACACAATTCAAGATGCACAGTGTATAACTACTGATGCCCAGTGCCTGCTTTTTCCACTCCGGAGTACGTGCATGCCCGTACTCCGTCGGAACCTACACTGACGTACCACCCGCCGCTATTTTGACCACTTATAATCAACCCAGTAATCGTGAACCACCCTACCTAGTTCATGGTACCATGATACATCTATGTGGTTTATTGCTGAAATGGGTCCCCGTTAATAGGGTTTCCTAATCAACATGTTATAATGGTTAAGTGTTCCCAATTTGACCTAACCCCATCCATCTGTTTAACTAACATATTGTATTGGTTAAGTGTTGCCTCAATAAACTTAACCCTACCATTCTTAGCATGTCTTGTTCATTAGCATTAATTCATTCATTAATGCCTTAACCTCTCACATTAGAACTGTTGTTTGTGGTTGCTGGATGTGCCGGGCGGTTCCGGGCAGACTTCTACCGCAAACTCATTCTAACCTCGGGTTTTTCTTGGGCATGATGCGCTAACATCTCACATTAGACCTGTTGTTGTGGTTGTTGGATTGTGCCGGGCGGTTCCGGGCAGTCTTACACCACAACTCAATCTAACCTCGGGTTAGGCATGTTCATCTTTTATCTAGTTTACATATTTACCATTCATGTCCAAATTTATATGTAAATTATCCACAAGTGTTTGTCGATTCAAGTCATGTCACACTTACCATTTAAATTATGTTCATAATTCTAGGTATACAAATTATACCATTTCATGCTACTTAATCATTTACATGATTATGAGCCAATCTATGCCAATAGCATGTAATTTAATGTTTTTCCCCAATGTTCCCCCCGTTATTCGTTTGCATAATTCACATAGAACGTTAGGCTCGCAAATTAGCCTAACTCATAAATAAAAGGGAAAAGAAAGGGACATGTAACATTCCAACAGGCATAAGACAATATGGATCTAACTAAGCATGTGTAATATAAATTTGGCATAGAACAACATAAATTTAATTAAGCATATAAATGTGAACTTGCATTTGAGTTAGATCCAATTAACATAGATCTAAACATATAAGCATGTAGATCTAGACATATAAACATATATGAACATGACTTAGCTTATGAACTTGCATATAACTTAACATAAAAGAATCACCAAATTAATATACAACATGATAGGTTCAATTGTATCAATAACAATAGTCTCATAGGCATAGGTAATTTCAAATTTGTCACAAGGATTAACATGAATCAGAATTAATTATCTTACAATTGGGCGCAGTTCTAGATTCGATTAATTACATGTCATGACTTCTGTATGTTCAAATCTGAATAATAACTTAACTTACAGAAAAAGAATGGATCTTGTATTCTGGGATCTGATTTCTGAATTTGTTAAGCTTATCCTTTGATGTAAACTTTTGATTTGAAGTTCTCCTAATTGATTTCTAGTTTGAAGAAGATTTTCTAGTTTGGAGAAAATGGAGGCTATGCTAGTTTAGAGATGGACAACATTACGACTTCATAGAATGAGATTATGAGTTTTAGGTTTAAGGTTTGAGGTGATTATATAGAAGTCTAGGATTAATTCTAGCCTTTAGATCAGTCTCGGAGTAATCATAGCCATCCAAACCAAAGAGATGTGTCATTCAGCCAACCAAAGCACGACACATAAGACCTAATACCTCGGAATTCGTCATCAGGCCAATCAGAGAAGGCCACATCAGCTCAGGGCTATAAAAATTCGTCACAGGAACTGGATCTCAATGGGGTCGACTCCCTTAGGGGGGGGGGTCGACACCTATGTCGACTCCCCTTGGGGGGGGGGGGGGTCAACACCCCCTGAACGGGAAATTTACCGCTCAGCTGTTCTGACCAAATTTCGAATTTTGAACTGTTTTCTGACTTTTAATTATTATTTATATTTATTTTCTGATTAAACTTGAAATCTTCTAACCTCCATAACTTCTTCATACGGAGTCCGATTCACGCAAACTCGGACTCTATCTCAAGCAGAATTCCGAGATGAACGCAATGGCATAACCAATTTTACTTAATTCCCACTTTTAAAATTAAGTATTCTTTAATTCGTTAATTTAATGTTCACAGAAAATACGGGGCGTTACAGTAGTATTCCATAACAATATCATGAAGGCGAACTTTTATAAAGTCGGATATCCTATTATTAGCTTCGTAAATTATTCGCTTCGCAATGGAAAGCTTGTTGTCCATCTTCTCTAATTCAACGGCATGGTCGGCTGCCATCTCTGTCATCTCACTCTTGAGATTCTCAACCTGTTCCGATAAGCCATCCTTAGCCTTCTTCTCCTCTTCTAGCGAGACATTCAATCTTCTGCATTCACTATCGCTATCTGTATTCTTTTGTGATAAGGTGTCAACCTTATCTTTCAAAGCCTTATTTTTCTCCCTAAGAGGGGAGATCTCAGCAAAAGATGAAGAGGCCATTCCCTTAGACCAAAACCAGGTTTTCGTCACATGAGAGATAAAAAAAAAGACAAGTAAGCCTCTATGTGAAAGTAACATAGTGAAAAAGGAGCTAAGGAGAATAAACTTATACCAAAAGTTGATCCCTAATTAGTCGTTGGTAAAAATCCTCCAGGTCTAGAGACAAGAAGGGTTGTGAAATGTTAGCAACCTCAGCGGACGAAAGGGCAAGATTCATTGGCTTATCAAAGTCCAAAACCGGTGGAAGTAGAGCAGGAGGAATAACATGTTGAGAAGAGGAGGTTGTAAATGAGTTGTGCTCTCTAGCATCAAGTTCCTTGGGAAAGCCAGATGATGCAGAACTGCTTATAGTCTTATTTCTTAGAGAAGTGTCGGGAAAAGGATCAATATCAATAACCTTATCAACATCTGAAATGGAGGGGTCAGAAGTTGTCTGTGTTCCGGACATTGTAATAACATCTTCGGAAAAGTGAACCGACTTTTCATGCTTCGGTCTTTTGGGAGATGGCTCAATATCAGAATCAGCAAGCCTCTTTAAAGCTTCAATACCAGATTGGGCAAAACTTCAAAAGCGGAGGTACTCTTAGTAGCTGTGGACCCTAAACAGAAATAGCTATATCAGAAAAATAAGAATAAGAAGACTAATAGGTAAAAGTGAGAAATCTTGTCCAAAAGGAAGTGCAGTTCTGTTCAAAATACGTGGAAATATAGGAGATGCCGCATCAAAATGTATTGGAGTACAGCGATAAACCCTTAGCGCTAGAGAACTGAATGGGTGGTTGTCCCAAAATCTTTTGTTCCAAAGGAAGAAGACCATATTGGCGAAGCTTGTCAACGGTAAGTAAAGATGACCGCCGTCCTAGCTCCTCTGGCGCTTTGAAGATAGCTTCAACGACTTGAGTCACCTCTTCCAACAAAGTTACGTTTTTGGAAGAAGGATCTATGTAAAAACAAGGATTAAACAAGAAATACGAAGATAATATAATTGCCTTCAAAAGACAAGGAACTTACCAAGTTCGACGAATTTCCCCGATATACGAGGGGGAACCTAACGAAAAAGAATTGATCTTCCTTGGACTTAGTCTTGCTAATGATGTCGCTTATCAACCTTTTTTTGGGATTTGCACGCCAAATGGGCGACTATGCACTTTTGGAGAATCGTATCATGTGACGAATGAGTTTGGGGCTAAGAGAGGCTTGATTTGATGCAAGCGCCAAAACTTCTAAGCATATAAGTAGGGTGTAGGTGTTGAGTGAGAGTTGGATAGAAGCAACACCTATATCGCACAAAATCCTAAGCATGAAAGGTGGGAAAGGAAGGAAACCCCCGTGCTAAATGTGGATCGCTGAGTTTGCAAAGTACCCTTCTGGAGGGTCTTGGATAGTATCTTGAGCAGATGCTGCAATAACATCTATGCCAGATATTCCAAAGCTATTGAGAATGGTCTTCACCTTGTCTTGAGAGGTGATTAAGGAAGGCTTTAAAGTAAGTGAATATTAGGCAAAGGTCCCTATTAAGTTTCAAAATTAGGCTCACATCCGGTCCTAAACTTATTGTAAATTAGGTCCCTATTTTTCGAAAAATCATCAAAAAAATAAAAAAAATCACGTAAATTCATTATTAAATAAAACATGTACACGCCAAAAAATTTAGGTGTAATCAAAAACCACATCAAAACCCAAAAATACAAAAAAAAGAAACAACAGATATATGCATCAAAAGATGCAACTATTTGTAAATAGTTGCATACATTCATGCATATATCTCAGTGTTGCATCAAACTGCAGTATAAATGCATACATGTATATTATTAAACAGTAATATATGCATCTTTTTATGCATATATTCAAATCTAGCATGTTTTTTTAAGCATTCACACTTTTCAGACATTGTTGCATTCATTCATGCACTTACACAGAATACACACATATATTCATGCACATATTCAGCAGCTTTCATCCCTTTTAAATTTGTTACATACATGTACGCATATATACGGAATAAATGCATACATGTATGCAACTATTCGTAACACATGCATCTCAGTTCAACTTTGTATGCAGTTAGTGGTAATAGTTTCATGCATGTATGCATATATTGGTCAAGATTTTTAATAGAAAACACAAGATGAATATATGCATAGATGTATGCAACTTTTTTCCACGAATGCTTCCGAGAATATTTACGATTTTTTTTTACTGAGCAGCGCCTAAAATTTCCTAAAAAACATGTAACATTGAAAATAGGGACCGGGTTTGTAATGAAAGTATGGGGAGGATGCCGATTGTATTTTGAAAGTTTCCGGGGACGTGACGCAAACGGACCCTTAAAGTAAACTCCTTCTTGGTTCGTGGAGTACTGGAACACTTGGACTTTGGCTTAATAGGACTCTTTTGACTAGACATGATGCTGCCAGGTGATATCATTTCATAACATATGTGTTAGCACTACATTCCTTTTACACAGATTTATTCATATAGCATCCATAAACGGATAAACAACATTACAACTTGCTAATGTCGAGGGTTTAATTTGTCGTATATCAAGTTGATACCAAGTATTGACCTTAAAAAGGTTTACACATAATTTACATTCACTTAGAAACAATTAGGCCTTTGGTGATGATAAAATTAGTTATCCTAACATCAAATTTTAAAGGATAAGAGGTAGATGCCAGAAAAATCGAACTATCAATGATGTCCAATAGTGGCTCAACCAAAACCAAATAATTCAATATTATCACCGAAAGCCTAATTGGTTCTTAAACCCGGTACGAGTAAAATCATGATCGAGATATCATGATGTTAAGTTTATAGACTTTACCGACACTTTCAAGCAAACTCGACACCCCTGAGATGGAAGCTAAATGAATACAAATGTCAGTGTCAGCAAGATCGAAAACGAAATAAATTGGCAGTAATGGCTATTGAATTAACTCGTACCGGAAGAATAACATCTTACTTCGTGATAAAATTAACCTTTTACGTGATAAGTTTTGCATATCAAACCCACAAAAGGGGTGCATCAGGCGAATAGATAACCCATCAAATCAACCATTAATTATTGTTTAAGCTATCATTGTTGTTTAATTCGCATTAAGTATGTCAAATCCTGATCAATTTCCTAATCAATTTAAGTGCATAATTTATATCTCTACTTATAATCGGAATAAAGATACTTACAGAGAATCGAATTGAAATTCTAGGAAAAAGCTTGAGTAATTCTTGAAAAACGATAATCTGGCTTGAGCACTTAATTTGCAGGTAAAAGGATGGAGACGAAGAAGGAGAAGCATTTATATCAAATTGTCTTGTAAATCCAAGCCGTGCAGATAGGAACCAATCAACGGGTCTGATTGAAGGATGCCTAGCGACAGAGAGTTGACACACCGAATGAAAGTCGAAGGTTTGACTTGAAAAGTCGAAACCCCTTCACAAAAAGAGGGGGGCAAATGTTACTACCAAAATTAACACCGAGACGGGCTATTGGTGAAGGGGTAACAAACCGTCATTTGCTCCGAAAGCAAGGCAACAATCACCATCGGTAAGGAGAGAGGCCTGAAGCTGATGAAAAAGGGAGAATACTAGAAGGGTATCCCCAACACACAAAGTAGTCAATGGAAGCTCATGTCCAAAGGGAACCTATAACCGGGAGCCAAGGAAAGCGAAAGGGGTATCGGAATTAACTTGCTTAATGCCGATACAAGGAGGAACGTAAGTGTTGAAGGAAAGAGAAGCCTTCCAAAAGCTAGTTACCGGGGCTAAAAACACTACGCCATAAATGTCCTACTGCAACGAAAATCCAAGGTGTCGCCAATTAAAATGTCGCCCAACTCCCATCAATCACTTGCCCACAAATTCCACTTCCCCCTCCTTCTCCTGTTCCTCCCCCCGTGCCGCCAGACCCACAATCCTTTAACCCTCCTCCTCTGACCAATTCTTTCGTAAACCCTGATCTTGCCTCTTCTGATTTTCCTCCACTACGCAAAGAATATGAGCAATCACCTAGTCAACGACGTTGGACTTCCTTCTTCCAGCATCTGCCTCGCAATGAGGGGAAGTACAACCCCATTGACATGGTTCCTACTTTCGATGAAGACGGTGCTATGGAATACATTGATGACATAATTGAAGCCGGATCGAAAGCGTGGAGTGACTCTTTAGTCGGATTTTTCTTGTGAACGCTCCGCTGTCCTTTACAACTATGTTGTTGAAAGTTAGTTCTAACTGGAACTAAAAGGTACTTTTAGACTCAAATCATGATGGTGTTCTATTCCTTTTCCAATTTTCGCATCAAGATGATAGGATAAAAATCCTTATGGGAGATCCGCTAATCATGAGAAATAAACTTTTTATCATAAAGCCATATGATTCTCAAGTCAGTAATGTGTGTGGTCAGATTAAGGCGGTGCCAGTGTGGGTTCAATTTACTAATATACCTCTTTTTCCTGGTCACACCCTGGAATTAATTGGCTTGCCTATCGTCTTGGAAAGATGGTATGTCTTGATGAGTCAACGGAGAAACTTAAGAGATTACACTATGCTAGGTGCCTAATAGAGATCAAAATGGATAAAGAAATTATAGATGATTTCCTAGTCAAGATCCTGGAAGGAGGAACACAACATGTCAGAATAACATATTTATGGAGGCCTCTTGTTTGTGTTGGATGTAAGGCTTTTGGACACAGTACAGATAAATGTGAATTTCATGTTGTGAGAGACCAAAAAACAGGTGAGAACATGACAAGGAAGGAAATGACACTGGCAATCCTAAGAAGGTTCAGGCATCGGTTAATGTCAGAAAGAGTACTCTCGAAGCTAGTAAACAACCTCTGAGGAATGCAAATAATTACTACGGAAGGAAGCCTGCTTTTCATAATTCGCAAGCATAGCAAAAAGTAGAAAAAAACAAAAAGCAAGAAGCTATCAAGAAAAATAAAGGGAAAAGCACTCTTGGTGATTACTGGCCAACTAGCAATAGCTTTTTGGAAACGACCGCGGACAGTAATGCACTAGTTCAAAGTAATTCTATCCAGGAAGATATTGAAGAAGGTGAAATTAGGAATGAAAATAAGCGTGAAAGTGAGAAAGAACAGGTTGAACGTGAAGGAATTGATGTCATTAACTTGCAAGGCAAAGAGTTCTATGCCAAAACTAAGTGTGCCCCTACTCCTACTGCTAATACATTTGATGTTTTACATAAGCTAGGGGACGCAGGATTACCTGATGATGATCCAACTAAAGTTATTACTGAGAAAGTGCAGGATGTTGGAATAATTCATGATAATCAGGTGGAGGAAAATGTACAATAAAAATCTCTAGAACCTCATGTTATGTCTGATTCCCATCATGATGCTAGCAGAGACCAACCGAATAAAGATGTTGTGCAACAAACTAGTAAAGAGCTAATTGGAACTCAACACTAGATTAAACCTCAATGCAAGGAAAGTCAAGAGTATATTTTTGATGCTTCCTCGTCTGGTTTTGAGTCAGCTCTTGTAAATGGGTTACCAGCAGCTTGTTTCCTTCATAAAGTAATTTCCGAGAAACAAAGTTGTGTGGACATCTCCACACAAAATAAACAATTGGCAGATGTTACGGCTATAATTGATAAAAGTTATAAAACTCCTGAAGCAAATGAAACTTGTCATCAAATATCGTGTGTTTAGTATCCCTATGGGGATATTGCCCCACCCCCGGGTTTCAAAGCAGCCATTGAATCGAACCTGTATGATCCGGAAAGAACCAGTGATAAGAGGAGCAGCAGGAAAGCGAAAGCACCACTGGTCGAACAAGGTAAGGTCCAAACGAGATCTATGGCAAATCAGAATCAAACCGATGAGGTTACCAATGCAGTACAACATTAGCGTGTGGAACGTCCGAGGAGCTCATGATGACTTGAAGCTCGACCAATGTAAGAACTTGATAAGGAAAAACAACTTGAGTGCGCTGGCAATTCTAGAAACCAAACTTGACGCTACCTTAACTCAGCGTGCTGCCAGGTACATCAATCCCAATTGGGAATTTTTGCACAATTTAAATAATTCCAGTTATGGTAGGATTCTTATATTATTTGACCCTTCTGTGCATCAGTTCTCTTAGATTACATCTTCATATCAACACATTCATTGTCATTGCACTCATGTGCCATCTGCAACCTCTTATTATTTTACTTTTGTCTATGCCTCTAATTCGTATAACGCTAGAGACACGCTCTATAAACATTTACTGGACTATAGGCAACACACTCATCCTTGGATCGTGTGTGGTAATTTCAATTATCCTTTAAAGCTCTCGGATCGAGTAGAGGGTATACCTGTAGCCCAATTTGAAATAAGAGCTCTTAATGTTGCTCTTAAAGATTGTCACCTCCTTGAAATTAACTCTTGTGGTCTTCCATACCCTTGGAATAACTGTAAAAGGGATGGTCCAAGAATTTACTCTAAAATAGATCATGCATTTTGTAATCTAGTTACCCTTAATTTGTGGCCTTGCTTGCTGAATGAATTACCGGCCCCTTTACTTTCAGACCACTCTCCGCAATTTTTAAAATTAGGTGACAATACGCTAGAGAGACATGCTAGCTTTAAATACTTTAATGTTTGGACTTTAGAACCAGACTTTTTTGACATTGTCAAACTGCAATGGGATGCTGTTCAACATGGTAATCCTATGGTCATTCTCAGTAAGAAACTTAGGAAACATAAAAACTCACTTAGGTCCTGGTCTTCTATCAAATTTGGTAGTGGTACGAATCAGTCTAAAACTATTGAGCACCAGCTCTCTGCTGTGCAAGCTACTATGCAGGATCAACCTACTAACACTTCTCGTGTTTTTGAGGAAAATATTCTATCTAACAAATATACGGACGCCTTATCCTTGGAATCTCTGATGAGTAGACAGAAATCCCGTATCAGATGGCATGAGGAGGGTGATAGAAACACTTCATATTTTCATGCAGTCCTAAAAGCCAAGCAGAATAGAGAGACAATTCACATTGTTACTGATTTTCATGGACATGTACATACTTCTTTCGCTGAGGTTCAAACTGCTTTTGTCAATTATTTCACTGAACTTCTAGGTAATACTAGCAACTTTATGCCGCAACTTGAATTAATTGACCCAATGTTGCTGCCTATTTTAAATCAAATGCAATTTGATTATTTGAGAACTCCAATCACTGATCTTGAAATTAATACTGCTATGCTCACTCAGAATAAGCATTCTACTTGTGGTCCGGACGGTTTTAATGCTCCTTGTTACACTCATTTTTGGAATACTGTTCAAGGTGATGTGCATAAAGCGGTACATCAGTTTTTTAAAAGGGCCAAAATGATGACTTCTTTTAACTACACAAACATAGCCTTAATCCCTAAAATTAAGAATGCCAGTAATGTTAGTGACTTTAGGCCTATATTGTGCTGCAACAACATTTATAAATGCATTGCTAAAATTTTGGCTACCAGGCTTAAATTAGTTCTCCCTGACATTATATCCATGAATTAATCAGCTTTTCTAACTTCGAGAAGTATTCTTGATAACGTCCTTGTTGCTCATGAACTTCTTAAAGGGTATAACTGGAAAAATCGTTCTCTTAGAATTATGTTAAAGTTTGATATTAGGAAAGCGTTTGACATGTTACAATGGACTACTATAACTAAGATTTTGAGCTATATGAATTTTTCAACGTGTTTTGTCGCCTGGATTTACTCTTGCATCAACATTGCTCGTTTTTCAATCAATGTCAATTGTTCTTTGGTGGGTTTTTTTGATAGTAAGCAGGGTATACGCCAAGAAGATCCAATCTCCGCGTATCTTTTTATTATTGTTATGGAGCTGCTCACTAGAATGTTTGACGAGCTTTTGGACAACAATATTTCGTTTGCATCCTAAGTGTAGAAATCCTAGAATCACTTCTCTCATGTTTGCTGATGACTTAATAATTTTCTGTAATCCTGACGCTGACACGCTTGTGAATATTATGACCACGCTTGATAAGTTTTATTCTTTGATTGGCCTTAAAATTAATACTGATAAATCTTAATTTAAAGCGGATGGAATTTCTAATTTACAAATCAATCTCATTCATAACTTGACTGGTCTATCTTGTAGCACTGACACTACTTCTTATCTGGGTTTGCCTCTTGTGACTTCTAAGATTACCACTCTTCAATGTTTACCTCTTTTTGATAAGATCATTGCCAGGCTTGACTGTTGGTCTTCTAGAACGCTCAGTCAAGCTGGCAGAGTCACTCTAATTAAAGCGGTCATTATATCGATGCAAGTATATTGGAGTCGTACATTTTTTCTTCCGCAAAAATTGTTACATATGATTAGGACTGCGTTCATCCGTTTTTTGTGGAAAGGAAATGTTCACACCAAATATTTAGCTCCTGTGTCCTTTACCTTGCTTGAGAAACTAATTAACAAAGGTGGTTTAGGCATTCTTAATATGTATAAGTGGAATATAGCCGCAATGGGAAAACACTGTAATGATGTCTTGTGTAAGAAAAAAAGTCTTTAGGTTGCTTGGTCCTATGCGCATGTGATACATAACAATAGTCTGTGGACTTTGGACGCTAATCCGAATCATAGCTAGACGTGGAAAGGTATCGTTAAGAATAGAAATTTATTTTTTCCGTTCTTTAAATTTGGTGAGCATGCTTTTCCTAACTCTAGTTTTTGGCATGATCCTTAGCTGGAATTTTGCACGATAATCGGAGAAAATCTTTCTTATCTTGATATAATGCAAACTGGGATTGGCTACAGTAGTAGCGTTGATAGTGTTCGAAATGGTAGTCATTTCATGTTGCCTGCTTCTTCGAACCAACATATAAATGAAGTCTAGAACAAGATTAGGACTAGTGCTGTGTTAGCTGGCGAACACTAGAATGGCCACTGGAGTTGGCAAGGTGAGCATTATTCTGTTAAAAATATGTACTTAGAACTTCATGATGTTGCAACGATGCTTAATTGCAGATGGAGTAAAATTATATGGCGTAAGGATAATGCCGCAAGGGAAAACATGCTTACTTGGAAGGTCTTTCATCATGCTCTCTTAACTGCGGACAAACTAATCCAACGTGGCATGCAAATCCCGCCAACATGCAAACTCTATCTCGCTGAAGATGAAACTGTCGAGCACCTTTTTTTGGAATGCAGTTTCACGGCACCTTTATTACAAACAGTTATGAATACCTTGGGGAGTGCTGGAAATTCTGTTGCTTTTAACTGGGAAGAACTTCATAAGAAATGTAAAGATCAGTCAAATAAAGCAAGAACTACAAGTTATGCTCTGAAGAAGTATCTCACAAGGTTCTGGAGAGAGAGAAACATAAGGGTCTTTGAGCCAAATAAAGCTTCTACGTGCGTTCAGCTGAAGCTCCTTCTCTGGCATGAAATTAGGGAGGGTCTCAAATTTTTGAAGTTCGCTTTTGACCCCGGCCTAAGTTTCTAACTCGCTACTTATTGTAAATATTTGTCTTGTCAGTTTCTTTTCTCATTGATATGCCGTGTTTCCTTCGTTGTTCTTTTTGTATTTTTATTTTCCTTGTTTACTATGTATTCCTCTTCGGTGTATCAATAAAGTGGTAGGGGACCACTCAACCCCGTCAGCCTTGCCAAAAAAAAAAATTGTTGCCATAGTTATGCTGATTTTTGTCTATTGCAACACACACTTCAATGTGTTAGCATAGACATCGAATTGTGTTGCAGTAGCTATAGATATATTCAAATAAAAATAAATAATAAATAAATGACAACTCAGCGATCCACACCTTTAGTTAAAACGAAATCCCAACCATTCAATCAATATCCTTGATCCGCACCTCACCCATTTCTATTTCCCACTGTTATTTTCCTTTACCCACTTATTTTCATTTCATTAACGTCCCTAAATTTCCAAAATCAGTCGAATTTTTCAATCAATTTTACAATCGGTGAGTTCAATCTTAGTTCTGAAAATTCGGGATCAACCCGACCGATCCATCGATCGAACGGATTTGGTACCACCGCTTTCTTAGATCATCTTGTGAAGGATCTAGGTATTGCTTCAAAGAGGAATATCCACCAACATCGCAATCAGCGATTCTGTTTCAATCGCTACGTGAGATAAAACCAAATCTTCTCATCTCCTACCTGCTTTCGATTTCTCGGGTAAGAAATTTTCAACTTTAGATTTGGTCGATTTAGTGGTACAGTTTCCACAAAAATGGAAATTTTGAGTTTGATATTGGGGTTCCTGCCTGAAGGATTTGATCTGGATTTAATGTTCATATGACTTATAGCGATTCAAGTTTTACCTGTTTTAAAATGCACGTTAATTTCATCTGTTTATTACAATTTATACTTGGTTTAACTTCCACCCGCAAGCAACGTTTAACAAAAGTAGCAAGATATACAAGATGATTGCGAAGGTGGCAGATTCCGATTTGAAACCCAAAATGGAAAACTGAGTGTCATACTTCTAATATTAAGGTAGTTTCTCCATAGAACGAGAGCAGTTCGAATGGATAAAGAAGGACCATTTGGCTTTCATAACTAGAACACAGATGTAAAATTATGGTTGTATTTTATTATCTACCATTTTTTCTGACGATTTCACAAGCATAGTTCTAAAATGATTTAATAATCTCCTATCTTGATTATACATCAAACCTAGTCAAACCATTAAATCATTTGACAGTTCAGTTGAAACTCATGTGTGCCCGGTTATGAGATTGTTAAACATAATTTGGATAATGTTTACATTGGTTGATGGTGTTTGGTAACTCTTGTTCAAATACTGTGGTTTTCTAATTCGTGTATTTCTCATTCGTATACACTACTTGTACTTGAGGAAGGGTAGAAGTTGTAAAACAGCGGCTATTTCTTCCACATAATGTTCTAGACATGGTTCATAAAATTGTTGATGGCTCATTTTTGTGCTTAAAAGAAAATGATTGCCAGGCTTGTGCTAAACATAGAGAATTTTAGATATGGAGAAACTGAAGATAGTGGGGATCGACATTATAAATATATGTACGGAAAGCGGAAGATATGAAGTGATATTTGTAATATGGAGAGGTGCAAGACGATGCATCATAAAGCGAGTTAGGACCAAAGCGGTTCTAATAATGGATCTTGCTTTATATAGCTATTTAGTATATTTGTGTTTGTATTTTAGCTTCCGTATTTCAAGTTTTATTGCAAGTTCATGTTGATTGTCTTAAGTTTACACAGGTATTAACCTTGTTGATTTTGGAGTGGAAGGGGTTGGAGTATCATGTTATTAACCTCGCTGGGTCATATACTAAGCCTCTCATTGTTCTTGATGTGCTTAGCAGCATAGTTAGCAGCCTCAAATGTTGATAGGGTCATCGCCCTTTTGTTTAATACAAATAGGTCAGCAGCACTGGATTCTTAGTAGGAATATAGAAAAGCAGCAAGCGAATCGTATTCAACGCATTCTCTAAACCAACAATTAAAAGGACATAAATATGGAGAGATTGACCAACAACCTGGATCAGGATGCTTAGCTTATGAGTTCTGACAAAAGACATGTACGTGCATTTTCCATAAGCTAACCTATATCAAATATTTTAGAGCTAGGCTTGTATAAACTTTGGTAATATTGTTTTTTCAGTAGTTTTGTAACACCCCACATCCGTTAGTGTCACTCACAAAGGGAATGCACTAAGTTCTGTGGAGCATTATGGGTAAAAGATGCAGATAAATTACAAGACAGACAAACATTAAACAGCGGAAAATAAAACTTTGCTTTATTGACAAAATAATTTGTACAAGGTTCCTTTACAATATCAGAGTATCAACTGTCTTTACAAAATAAAGAAGCATAAAATACATTTATATTCCCCAATGTAACAAAAGCCAGCCATAGCAATCCAAAGCCGATGCATCCAAGATTCTTCAAGCTTGGAAAGAGAAATCATCCCAAAACAAATCTGAGCTATCCTATTTCCTCCTTAACAACCTGGGGGAGGGGGGAAGAACGGAAGAAAGAAGACGAAAGAAAAACAGAGTCAGACATAAAGCCTGAGTAAGTTCAGTAACTTCTAGCATGTGAACATGGAAAACAAAACGACATGAATTAACTGAATACAAGATTACACCATGACGATAGGGTCAACAAGATGAGACAAGGTAGTCACAAGATATGCTAAGATAAACTGGATACGCTCTAATACTTTCGCTGCTTCGCTATTTACTTGTTATACTGGTTTCTATATCTCTGCACCGCCTAACTAGTGTTTCAACTAGTAACGATAACGTGATCCCAATCCCTGTATTTTCCATCGCCTTCAGGCATCCATTTATTAGTTGTTACCTAGATCTAATCTAGGGTTTTCTATCCACTGCTTTCTAGATTTAACTATAGTTTTACGCTATTTGCTGAACGCTTTTCGAGTTCAGGGTTTATGCCACCTAGTCCAACTAGGGATTACGCTACCTGTCGAACAATGCCCCCAAGTCTAGGACACACTACCTAGAGTGGTATATGTTCCTAGGCTTCCCCACGTATGTATCGCGAATCGTTATCGCTTGTCTAGATGCACATGTTCTGTAATGTGCGATCCGAGTCCTGTGACAGGGCAAATCAAGGAATACAGAACTCGGTCGGGAGCTTTCAGATATCTGCCGATGCAGATGCTAAGGTCTGTTTTTACTCCAGTGGCTATGGTCCCACTTGACCCCTCCCTCAGCTAATGAAAGGCACACCTTGTAAAATGAGAACTATACGCCGGCCCCCGGTGCCCCACTATCCTATGGCCATCCGCAACCATAACTAGATAGCAAGTATATGGTCTTTTGGAGTTCTCCGCCTTTCCGCTTCACGTATCTCGATTGACTCAAGATGGATGGTAGACGACGAGTTGCTATCACAGGGCTACCGTCTTCTCGCCGAATCACGCTGGTCCATCCTAGTCTTTAGGTTGCCACGTATATATTGCAACCAAGGCATACCCTCGGTTCTTCTAACGCAGACCTTAACCTCTGTGAGCCCAGGATGACCATCTGCAGCCTCATAGAGGGATACCAAGAGTACCCTCACGTCCCCTCGAAGCCTCGGGCTTCGTAACCCAATTCGTTGGAGCCTTCTTAAAACCAGATGGATGTCTGTTCCTTCGTGTTATACTAAGAATTACTACTTAGTTCTACTAACTAGGGTTTACCACTTAGTTTCCAAATTCCTTGTTTTCTTAACTAAGTTTTACTACTTAGTCCCTTTTTCAACTGAGGTCAACTACTTAGTTTTCTTTCTCGCCAGGTTGGGTTGGTTAAGTGTATTTAGTCGATTCAAGCTATCTTAACCCTCTTCCCTTATCCTATTACACTGGTTAAGTGTTATCCCTTCATGCTTTTTACTTAACCCTATTCATTTATCATATTCTGATGGTTAAGCGTTCAAGTTTACTTAATCCTATGGTCTAGTCCAGTTAACATATTAATTTGGCTAAGTGTATTACTTAACCCCAACCTCTAGTCTAATTAACATGTTAAATTGGCTAAGTGTATTAACTTTACTTAACCCCACGTTCTAGTCTAGTCAACATGTTAATTTGGCTAAGTATTCCCATGGACTTAACCCTCCCATTCTAGCTTTAACTGTGCTAAGTTGGTTAAGTGTTCCTTAACCTTCCCATTCTAGCTTAACCGTGTTAGGTTGGTTAAGTGTTCCTATGGACTTAACTCTCCCATTCTTGTTCTAGCTTTAATTAATAAATTAAAGCCGCAACCTCTCACATTAGACAGATATTGCTGCGGTTACTGGATGTGCCGGTCGGTTCCGGGCAGGTTTACACCGCAACTCAGTCTAACATCGGGTTAGGCATATTCATGTTTTCTAAGTTCAAAGGGTTTTTGATTAATTTCCAAATCTGGTTTTGAAAACAACCATCCCGTCCTTCGGATCAGTTAGGGATAGCCAGGGAGGGCAGGAAACTTGTATTTTCCAAATCCAAGCCTAGACACTATCCTCTCTGTCACCCTAGAACCTTCTGGTCTATGTGGTATAAAAAGGGATGTTATCAAAATACTTTTCTTTTGTTTATAAATTGTTAACAATTTATTTCAAAAGCCCATTTCCCCTTTTTAGACAAATTTGGCCTATATTTATTTGTCAAGCCTACTAGTATACTTATATTCTAGGCCCAAGTCCTAACCCAACATGCAGTTTAGGCCATTTCCTATTTCATTGCTGAAACTAGATTAAATATCCTAGTTTATAATTTATGGCCAAAACTTAACCAAGTTACATATTTTGTGGTAAATGAACAATTTAACATTTATGACGAATTCTATAAGTAAATTACTCCTAATTTACTTATTTCATTACTACTATTTTAATGTACATTGTCACATTTATTATTATGGCCCATTCTCTCTTATTTATCATATTTATACTTTTTGGTATGTAAATTATACCAAATTTAGTGTCGCTAACCATAATTTATTCTAAACATGACAATTGCTCACAATTATGAGTAAATTCAAAATTGTGCTAATATACTTATTCCAAATCAACCTTAATTAACCCAATCTTGGTTTAACATCCTAATTCACAATTTATGGCAAAACTAGAATTATTTTTCTAGTTTACATTTTATGCCTAAAATTTAGCTTACTTACTAACGCTAAATTTAATATGTCAAAATCACATATTCCCTAATCCATGTCAAATTTCCCCGTTTTCATTTTAATATGCATGTCATAATACATATTCCAAATTATGCCAATTTCCCAGTTTACAATTACGTTCATATTCATTTCCATGTTTTTCCCCAAATCGCATTCCCACCGTTCGAATAATCGTGATTCAACCTAGATTATAAATAAATCTAGATTCGTAGATAAAAAGGGAATGAATCAAAATGACAAGAAGGAATAATTGGCATAAAAAGGTTTGGATAACAATGTAGGTTCAAGAATATGGGTAGACCTAACTAAATAGGTAAATTCCCACTGTCTTAAAACCAAAGAATGGGCAAAATAGGTTCAAGAACGTGGGTAGACCTAACTTAATAGGTAAATTCCCACTGTCTTAAAACCAAAGAAAAAACCAAGGAACAGGTAGAATAAATAATTGGGTTTAGACCCAATTTCACAATCACCAAACTAAAGCAATATTTTCCTAATCATGAATCATGGGTGTCAAAATCACAATTGTCCTCATTATGTCATAAGCAATAGTTTATGTCCAATTCAAAGGCTTATGTTCTTAGTCATAAGTAATGTCCATGGTCATAGGCAATATAGGCGATGTTCATAGTCCAAAAGGGAAAATAATTCCCATAGTCCTAAGTCATTGTCATAGGCAATGTTTATATGTCCCAAAATCAAAGGCTTATGTCATAGTCCAAAGGCATATGCTTTCAAAGGCCACAGTTCTATAGTCATAGTCACGTTACAGTCTTATTTGTCCTCGAATCATAACAGTTCTTAATTCAGTCCAAGAGTATAAACACAGATTCGAAGAGAGAGAGAGAGAGAGATTTGGCATATTCCTTTATTCCTTTAATTTCATGTCACAAATAAAACAAAATATTCAGATCTAGAAATAACCAACTTACAGAAAATAGATCTAGAAAAGAAGGAAAGCGTGGCTATGATTCGTGCGTCGTTGCTTGAAACTTGTTTGAGCTAGCCTTTGAATTCTTCACTTGAAACTTTGATTTGAATCCCTCCTTAAAAGTCTTTTAGCAGCATCTCCTCGTCTTGAATCATATTTTATTTTATTTATTTAAGAAAATTTAGAAGAGGGGAAGAAGCCATGAATCTTAGCAGCATAAGGATAGAAGAGAATTGGTGCAAAGAGAATGAAGACTAGGGCTGTTTATATAGCTGCTCAAGACCTTATCGTACACGCAGCGCTGAGTCAGCATTGAACCTAGTTAAGAAAATAGTCCAGGTACGTAGATGAATCTAGCCAAACCTTATCATACACGCAGTGCTGAGTCAGCATTGGGTCCCACAAGCTATTTTGGCGTAAAAGTTTGATTTTCAAACTTTTGAATTTCTGGAATTTATTTAACTGTTTTATTCACATGAAATATTCTTATATGTATACAATTCCTCTAACGACCATTTTACGCGTATATATATACGCACAACTTTCATTTTATTTTCAAAATTCAAATGATGTTGCCATATTTCATTGACTGTAGCCTTATCTTGAATTTTATCTTTCGTATACATATATTTTTGCATATATATATATTTATATTCTCATATGTATATATATATATATATTCTTTATTTCCTTATATGTACGTTCTTATCCTTTCAAATTTTGAATTTGTATACGTACATATATTTGCATGTTCAGTTGGCCCTCTCTAAAACAAAGATAAAAAATTATGCCGCCGCCGGGGTTCGAACCCCCGACCTCCATGCTACAAATCCAATGCCTTAACCAACTGAGCTACAGAGGCTTTTGTTAATAAGTCTTAGAACAATAATAATTATTGTTCTCTCCTTACTTCTCTTTTTCATGTCAGTTACAATACTTAAATTAAACAACTGCATGGATCTTTTTCTTTTAATTTTTCTTTTAAAAACTAATTATACTTTAATTTGAGAATCTTAATGTCGCAGAATTATGGGGTGTTACATTCTCCCCCACTTAAAAGGATTTCGTCCCCGAAATCTTCAAGTTAGGAAGAATGTGTCCTACCATCCAATCACCCATCTACTCAACCATTCAATCACAGGCATTCATTGTCCTTAAAAGATTTCTAATGCTTTCATGTTCATATGCATAGTGTGTGTATATGTCTCTATCTAATGCAAAATCAGGCGGTCTACTGATTCAGTTGACCTCCTTAATGCAAATCATGTTAGTGCCATGCGTCCAATCATGCATGCAAACATCCCTAGTCATGTAAATACTACATGCGTGCACAGCCATTCATCCATATGCAACGTCCATATGATATCATATCAAGTTCAACTTATAAACAAATGCATATATGTAAATGCAATATGAGAGCGTCCGAACTTGATCTAGTGCCTAATACGTATGCATATGCATCCACAAGCAACCATTTGCAACCACTTGCAACCATTCAACCATAACATGGTTCAAATACATGTTTACATCCATTGGCTTCTACCTAAGGATTGCAGATACGACCTAGAGGATATACTTTGGAAAGAGAGAAACAACTACGCGTAAATCTCCTAAACAGAGAAATCAAGGATGCACCCTTAAGGAAAAAGGGCATGTTGATAGTATCTAGCCTTCTTGAGCTTTACTCCACTGTATCTTAACCAATTTAACTTCACGATTGTGAAGTTTCCGACCTCCAATTCCAAAATAAACAGATTTCAATCACGGTGCCAAGTATACGTACTAAGATGATTAGAGGTTTCCCTCTTATCTGTCATGACATAACTATAAGAGTCGAAAGGTCACTACGTGCTCTTTGGAGTGCCTACCACAACTATTCATCTCTCCCGCAAACCATCCAAACCGAACTCGACATTCCTCAAGTACAAGCCCCAAAGGCCTAAACCAATATCAGACAAGCACCCAAGGAATATCTCCCCCGAATTTAGACAATCTAGGTGAGATGATATAAGGAAACTCGATAGCTATTCTCAAATCCCTACTAAAAAAAATAAACTGGTCGGACCACCAATTGGATTTGAGACTCTAGTGGGATCTTTCTACTATACAAGTACTATGGTGCAGAGACCCAACTATGGAAGTGGATATGAACAAATGCGAAGTGCTAAATCCGAACAGAAAAACTAGATTCTTCCAACAGAAACTTTTACCACCTATCTCCTAGGTACGCTCAGCATGTACTTTCCCTTCTGAAAATCTTGTCCTTTGTCCTTAATTATATGCCCTATCATACCATAGTAAAGATACTTGCTCTTTTATAATTTTCTTCCTCCTTCGTGAGCTAAACCTACATCCATGATTTCCTCATCCTGGGGTTGTGCTCCCTTTTGCCAAACTCCTCACCTTTTTCTGTGTATAACCATGTTGGCAAATCCCTCGAAAGCTGCTTCCATCATACCGAAGACCCTACTAAGCTTGAAAGAAGACTGGCCGTAAGTGAAACAACTACGGCTATAGATGGAAGTCGGGCACTACTTCGCCCTTCGATGAGGTTATCTCCCAGAAAGCCAGGAGCCCCAGAGACTCAAGAAAGAAGGAGACAAGAATTCAAACAGAGGAAGAGGAGACAATGCATATGGCTCTGGGGAATATGCCTTTAAAACAAATCCTTTCTTTTAAAAATGCTTCTTTAAAAACCTTTTGAAAATAATTTTTTCAAATCTTTTATCTGATCCGGTAACCTTCAGCTCTGATACCACGTGTAACACCCCACATCCGTTAGTGTCACTCACAAAGGGAATGCACTAAGTTCTGTGGAGCATTATGGGTAAAAGATGTAGATAAATTACAAGACAGACAAACATTAAACAGCGGAAAATAAAACTTTGCTTTATTGACAAAATAATTTGTACAAGGTTCCTTTACAATATCAGAGTATCAACTGTCTTTACAAAATAAAGAAGCATAAAATACATTTATATTCCCCAATGTAACAAAAGCCATCCATAGCAATCCAAAGCCGATGCATCCAAGATTCTTCAAGCTTGGAAAGAGAAATCATCCCAAAACAAATCTAAGCTATCCTATTTCCTCCTTAACAACCTGGGAGAGGGGGGGAAGAACGGAAGAAAGAAGACGAAAGAAAAACAGAGTCAGACATAAAGCCTGAGTAAGTTCAGTAACTTCTAGCATGTGAACATGGAAAACAAAACGACATGAATTAACTGAATACAAGATTACACCATGACGATAGGGTCAACAAGATGAGACAAGGTAGTCACAAGATATGCTAAGATAAACTGGATACGCTCTAATACTTTCGCTGCTTCGCTATTTACTTGTTATACTGGTTTCTATATCTCTGCACCGCCTAACTAGTGTTTCAACTAGTAACGATAACGTGATCCCAATCCCTGTATTTTCCATCGCCTTCAGGCATCCATTTATTAGTTGTTACCTAGATCTAATCTAGGGTTTTCTATCCACTGCTTTCTAGATTTAACTATAGTTTTACGCTATCTGCTGAACGCTTTTCGAGTTCAGGGTTTATGCCACCTAGTCCAACTAGGGATTACGCTACCTGTCGAACAATGCCCCCAAGTCTAGGACACACTACCTAGAGTGGTATATGTTCCTAGGCTTCCCCACGTATGTATCGCGAATCGTTATCGCTTGTCTAGATGCACATGTCCTGTAATGTGCGATCCGAGTCCTGTGACAGGGCAAATCAAGGAATACAGAACTCGGTCGGGAGCTTTCAGATATCTGCCGATGCAGATGCTAAGGTCTGTTTTTACTCCAGTGGCTATGGTCCCACTTGACCCCTCCCTCAGCTAATGAAAGGCACACCTTGTAAAATGAGAACTATACGCCGGCCCCCGGTGCCCCACTATCCTATGGCCATCCGCAACCATAACTAGATAGCAAGTATATGGTCTTTTGGAGTTCTCCGCCTTTCCGCTTCACGTATCTCGATTGACTCAAGATGGATGGTAGACGACGAGTTGCTATCACAGGGCTACCGTCTTCTCGCCGAATCACGCTGGTCCATCCTAGTCTTTAGGTTGCCACGTATATATTGCAACCAAGGCATACCCTCGGTTCTTCTAACGCAGACCTTAACCTCTGTGAGCCCAGGATGATCATCTGCAGCCTCACAGAGGGATACCAAGAGTACCCTCACGTCCCCTCGAAGCCTCGGGCTTCGTAACCCAATTCGTTGGAGCCTTCTTAAAACCAGATGGATGTCTGCTCCTTCGTGTTATACTAAGAATTACTACTTAGTTCTACTAACTAGGGTTTACCACTTAGTTTCCAAATTCCTTTTTTTCTTAACTAAGTTTTACTACTTAGTCCCTTTTTCAACTGAGGTCAACTACTTAGTTTTCTTTCTCGCCAGGTTGTGTTGGTTAAGTGTATTTAGTCGATTCAAGCTATCTTAACCCTCTTCCCTTATCCTATTACACTGGTTAAGTGTTATCCCTTCATGCTTTTTACTTAACCCTATTCATTTATCATATTCTGATGGTTAAGCGTTCAAGTTTACTTAACCCTATGGTCTAGTCCAGTTAACATATTAATTTGGCTAAGTGTATTACTTAACCCCAACCTCTAGTCTAATTAACATGTTAAATTGGCTAAGTGTATTAACTTTACTTAACCCCACGTTCTAGTCTAGTCAACATGTTAATTTGGCTAAGTATTCCCATGGACTTAACCCTCCCATTCTAGCTTTAACTGTGCTAAGTTGGTTAAGTGTTCCTTAACCTTCCCATTCTAGCTTAACCGTGTTAGGTTGGTTAAGTGTTCCTATGGACTTAACTCTCCCATTCTTGTTCTAGCTTTAATTAATAAATTAAAGCCGCAACCTCTCACATTAGACAGATATTGCTGCGGTTACTGGATGTGCCGGTCGGTTCCGGGCAGGTTTACACCGCAACTCAGTCTAACCTCGGGTTAGGCATATTCATGTTTTCTAAGTTCAAAGGGTTTTTGATTAATTTCCAAATCTGGTTTTGAAAACAACCATCCCGTCCTTCGGATCAGTTAGGGATAGCCAGGGAGGGCAGGAAACTTGTATTTTCCAAACCCAAGCCTAGACACTATCCTCTCTGTCACCTTAGAACCTTCTGGTCTATGTGGTATAAAAAGGGATGTTATCAAAATACTTTTCTTTTGTTTATAAATTGTTAACAATTTATTTCAAAAGCCCATTTCCCCTTTTTAGACAAATTTGGCCTATATTTATTTGTCAAGCCTACTAGTATACTTATATTCTAGGCCCAAGTCCTAACCCAACATGCAGTTTAGGCCATTTCCTATTTCATTGCCGAAACTAGATTAAATATCCTAGTTTATAATTTATGGCCAAAACTTAACCAAGTTACATATTTTGTGGTAAATGAACAATTTAACATTTATGACGAATTCTATAAGTAAATTACTCCTAATTTACTTATTTCATTACTACTCTTTTAATGTACATTGTCACATTTATTATTATGGCCCATTCTCTCTTATTTATCATATTTATACTTTTTGGTATGTAAATTATACCAAATTTAGTGTCGCTAACCATAATTTATTCTAAACATGACAATTGCTCACAATTATGAATAAATTCAAAATTGTGCTAATATACTTATTCCAAATCAACCTTAATTAACCCAATCTTGGTTTAACATCCTAATTCACAATTTATGGCAAAACTAGAATTATTTTTCTAGTTTACATTTTATGCCTAAAATTTAGCTTACTTACTAACGCTAAATTTAATATGTCAAAATCACATATTCCCTAATCCATGTCAAATTTCCCCGTTTTCATTTTAATATGCATGTCATAATACATATTCCAAATTATGCCAATTTCCCAGTTTACAATTACGTTCATATTCATTTCCATGTTTTTCCCCAAATCGCATTCCCACCGTTCGAATAATCGTGATTCAACCTAGATTATAAATAAATCTAGATTCGTAGATAAAAAGGGAATGAATCAAAATGACAAGAAGGAATAATTGGCATAAAAAGGTTTGGATAACAATGTAGGTTCAAGAATATGGGTAGACCTAACTAAATAGGTAAATTCCCACTGTCTTAAAACCAAAGAATGGGCAAAATAGGTTCAAGAACGTGGGTAGACCTAACTTAATAGGTAAATTCCCACTGTCTTAAAACCAAAGAAAAAACCAAGGAACAGGTAGAATAAATAATTGGGTTTAGACCCAATTTCACAATCACCAAACTAAAGCAATATTTTCCTAATCATGAATCATGGGTGTCAAAATCACAATTGTCCTCATTATGTCATAAGCAATAGTTTATGTCCAATTCAAAGGCTTATGTTCTTAGTCATAAGTAATGTCCATGGTCATAGGCAATATAGGCGATGTTCATAGTCCAAAAGGGGAAATAATTCCCATAGTCCTAAGTCATTGTCATAGGCAATGTTTATATGTCCCAAAATCAAAGGCTTATGTCATAGTCCAAAGGCATATGCTTTCAAAGGCCACAGTTCTATAGTCATAGTCACGTTACAGTCTTATTTGTCCTCGAATCATAACAGTTCTTAATTCAGTCCAAGAGTATAAACACAGATTCGAAGAGAGAGAGAGAGATTTGGCATATTCCTTTATTCCTTTAATTTCATGTCACAAATAAAACAAAATATTCAGATCTAGAAATAACCAACTTACAGAAAATAGATCTAGAAAAGAAGGAAAGCGTGGTTATGATTCGTGCGTCGTTGCTTGAAACTTGTTTGAGCCAGCCTTTGAATTCTTCACTTGAAACTTTGATTTGAATCCCTCCTTAAAAGTCTTTTAGCAGCATCTCCTCGTCTTGAATCATATTTTATTTTATTTATTTAAGAAAATTTAGAAGAGGGGAAGAAGCCATGAATCTTAGCAGCATAAGGATAGAAGAGAATTGGTGCAAAGAGAATGAAGACTAGGGCTGTTTATATAGCTGCTCAAGACCTTATCGTACACGCAGCGTTGAGTCAGCATTGAACCTAGTTAAGAAAATAGTCCAGGTACGTAGATGAATCTAGCCAAACCTTATCATACACGCAGTGCTGAGTCAGCATTGGGTCCCACAAGCTATTTTGGCGTAAAAGTTTGATTTTCAAACTTTTGAATTTCTGGAATTTATTTAACTGTTTTATTCACATGAAATATTCTTATATGTATACAATTCCTCTAACGACCATTTTACGCGTATATATATACGCACAACTTTCATTTTATTTTCAAAATTCAAATGATGTTGCCATATTTCATTGACTGTAGCCTTATCTTGAATTTTATCTTTCGTATGCATATATTTTTGCATATATATATTTATATTCTCATATGTATATATATATATTCTTTATTTCCTTATATGTACGTTCTTATCCTTTCAAATTTTGAATTTGTATACGTACATATATTTGCATGTTCAGTTGGCCCTCTCTAAAACAAAGATAAAAAATTATGCCGCCGCCGGGGTTCGAACCCCCGACCTCCATACTACAAATCCAATGCCTTAACCAACTGAGCTACAGAGGCTTTTGTTAATAAGTCTTAGAACAATAATAATTATTGTTCTCTCCTTACTTCTCTTTTTCATGTTAGTTACAATACTTAAATTAAACAACTGCATGGATCTTTTTCTTTTAATTTTTCTTTTAAAAATTAATTATACTTTAATTTGAGAATCTTAATGTCGCAGAATTATGGGGTGTTACAAGTTTATTTTAAATGCATTTTTGGTTGTATGCTAATTTTATGGATACATGGGTAATCTTTTTTGTAGCTCGTTGACCGTTTTGTAGGTGCAGTAATAACAAGCCGGTGCTTACCACTTCGCATCAGTTGGAGACAAATAGTATATCTATAGTTGAAGTGTCTCTCATCATCTGAAATGTTTTAAACAGACAACATGTGGGTCTGTTTTCAATTTATTACATCGTGTTTAGTATTGTCTATTAACTATATTATTGTCTTTTATTCTCGTTGCGTTCCGGAGTTAATATTGGTAACTTGTAGTTCCTCGATGTGAAGATGGAGAAATATGGCTAGTTCAGTCAGAAGATAGAGATGACGCACAGCGAAATAAAAGAAGATCTCAACATGAAAAATGGTAATGTTAACTTACAAATGGTAATGGTAATGTTAGCTATTAGGGAATTTGCAACAATAACAATTGTAACTTACAAATGGTAATGACCAGTTCAGTTGCATCATGGCAGAGGCATAAGTATGCTTCCATTTTTGCTATTTTTCTCTAACTTTTCTGTTTTTTATATTTCCATTTTTGCTATTTTCCATTTTTACATCATGATAGAGGCATATTTATTAATTCATATAATAAGGATTACTAACCTGTTACCAACCTGTTATTTCCATTTTTGCTGTTTTTAGAATGGTATTTACAGAATCTAAAAACATGGGGATCAAGGTTGACATACATTTCACATTCAAGTTCTAATTTTAACCCAAACCATGATGTTTTTTCAATTATTTTTATAGTTTAGCACTTCTATATTAAAATTTTCATATGAATCTATTTTATTCAGTTCATGCATTTGTTCCTTCCTTAGTGCCCATAGAATATCATGGCATATGGTTATGTTACATCCGTCCTCAGCATCGGCATAGTATTTCATGATTTGTATATACTCACACTACAGTTTCTGTGCTAGTGTTTGATCATGTCTTTATCATCACTTGCAGCTTCCTGGAGTTGATCCAGATGATCAATCTGTAAAAGATTTGTTGGCATCTATGCAAGGCCAATCTGAGGTAATCTTTTGGTTTAGTTGGTTTAGCAGATAATAATAAAACCATTGGTTGTCATGATATGCATGACCATTCCAACTATTTTCCAATGTCATTGTAATTTTGTGCTGCTAATCTAGGTGAGTCCCGGGTATTGATCTTCACTTGTAATTCTTTAACACTAACTGTTTTTCAGTGTCATGTTATTTCCATGTTAACGACAAACTAACTCATCGTTTGCAAACAGACAAGTCCATGTCAAGTTATTCTATCCTGATATCTCTGTTCTTGTGTATTCACGTTTTCTTTTTATTTTGTTAACTTGTGCTTGCAGGTGTAATAACTTGAAGATTGGGGAGAGTAGAAGTTTATAGCAGAAGAAGAAATGTTGGTATAGTAGTATTAGATCATGTTTATTTATTAGAAATTTATTATGATTATTGTGTTGTACTGTTGTGTAATAACTGAAAGTAAAGTAGTCATGAGACCATGTAGAAAACTTCTCATTTAATAAGTGTATGTACTTTTATTGACATATGTAATGAATTCAGCTATTTTCTGTAATGAAATTACTAATTCACAAATGGTGTAAACTTGAATTGTTTTTCTCTTAATGTGAGTAATTATGTTTATTGTTAGTGAAATAGCGGTTATACTTATAATATTATGAAATTTTTGGTTAATAGCAGTTGAGGTATAATTACTTTTAACAGTTGTAAAACAAAATTTAACAACTATTAGAAACAGTTGTAAAAAAGGTTGACTTTATTACGACTGCAGATATAACTAGTGTTGCATGCCAGTTGTAATAGACATATTACAACTGTTTTTGGCAGTTGTGAAAGGGTATTTTTTTTGTTGTAGTAGTACCTGTGGCAACACCTATACATATGTTGCCATAGGGTCGCAAAGGTGTTGCCTTTGATCTACAACAACGCGGCAAAAAGCAACACCAAAAAAGTGTTGCTACATATCATTTTTTGTCTATAGCAACACATTTTGGCACTTCCTGCATCACTTCTCCGGTGTTGCAGTATGCAATCTATGGCGTAGTGAAAGAACGGATGATCACCGAAAGGCAGTTCCGGGAGGCTACTAATTATATTCCGTAAGCATTCCATCCGAAAGACTGAAACCCAACCTGGAGGACTATTGAAAGCAAACCCAATTTCCTAAAAGAGACAAGCTATCCACACAAATTCGCTTAGTATCAATACCAAAAGGGGTGGCAGACCTATAGCCATATATTTGAAGCATGAAGGCAAATATCATGAAGAATTAATAGCAAGACCGAGAGCTTATGACCGGAAGCTCTTAACTGGAAGCCAAAATCCTTTCCTAAAGATATCCATACCGATAGGCTTGGTATCGATACAAAGGAGATAGAAGTAACATCAGAGAAAAGCTCCAAAGACCGAGACCATCCTTCTAAGAGCCAAAACTGGTACCCTAAAAAGCAATAAGCAAAGCCAAAAGAGCGGTCGAGAGCCGAAGTGACCGGAACCGGAAGGAAAAGCAGCCGACAGAGGCTTTTGCTGGTCCAATAGCAAAAGGGGTCCCAATTTGTCTATAAATAAGACCCTAGGGGTCTCATTTTCAGGACCAATTTATCATTTTCCCATTCTTGTACTCTTTTCTTCTAGAGTTAACCCTAATTTCTAAATCAATTTGGAGATTTCTATTGTAATCACTTATCTACTCCGAATCAAAGATCAATAAAGAGCGGATCAACACTTAGCATATTTCTTATGAGCTTCTTATGAGTTTTCTTAGTTATTTCCTACACAACATACCGTATGTTTTCTACATGGTCACGATTTCCTATTCAAATCTAAATCCTTCTGCATAGTTATTACAAAACCTTTTCTTACAAGCCATTTAGCCTCCTACCGAGGTTTGTGCTTAGGGAACTCTTATCCTAGGATAACTGTTGGTTGTTAAGTCGCTTAAGCCTGATGCTCACCCCTTTGAGGGAAGAGTAACTAATCATTTAGACTTTAGACCTTGATATCTAGGAAATGGTGAATTAACTCAGGCTCGTAGAAGCTAAATAACCACGTTTTCCCCATAGGTCCATTTTCATAGACCTATCTCCGGTGTTCACGAAAAATATCATTAACATTTAACTTAGGCTTTGTCACTTAAAAATGTTGGCTTCCTCTGGTGACCGAAATAGGGTTTTTTTCTCTGGAAATGAAAATAACGGTGGCAATTCAACTAGGGTTTCTAATCCCCCTCGATTCATGAAGTATCTTGCTTCCGTTCCTTTTTAGTTGTGCTTAGATTTCCAATTGTTATCTCCGTTGCTTTAATGGAGTCGAATTACTTCGACTGTATCCAAGTTATTTCCATTCTCTGGTATGAATTTTCAATTCGAATTATAGTTTGATTTATGCTCAAGTTTGGATGCATTTATGCCGATGATGATGTGGTGTTTAAATAGGGTTTCGATCCCAATATTTTCGCTGATTTCATAGCGCTAGACTTGATTGTGATATTTGCGTAAATATTGCGTACTCTTGAGTTTTCTTTGATTTGGTCTTGCTGAAAATAAGATATGGAAATACTTTGAATTCTGGAATGACTAAGTCATTTTTGCTGTAAATACAAACTTGAGATTATGTTGCTTTGATATTCCCTGAATTATTCGTTGCTTTCTGGTTTTGACTGTTTCAATGCATATTTTGAAATTTGGAATTTGTCTTTAATAAAACCCTGTTTTGCTGTTCGAATAAACAACATTCTGTGATTATGTCACTTGCATTTCCACATAAAAATTCTACCATTGCATTTCTTTTCATGCTTCGACCTTGTGTGATACTTCACTGATAAGAACAGATACTACATGTTTTGTCATAAATTCGAACAACTACCATGCTATGTTGATATGCCATAGATGATTTGAATAGGTGCTACACTTGATATCTATTTGTAGTTGTTTTTCGTTGTTTTCCATTTTCCATGGCTTGTTACCGAATTGCTTGTACACTGATCATTTTGACCTTCATTCGCTTGTGAGTATGGCTTCATGCTACTCCATTTTGTTGTGCAATGTTGTTTATATTTTTCAATGCTTGGTTTACACTTGTATCACTTGTGCATGTTTCATTTGCATATAACTTGTAGCTTTATCTTATGCATGCTTACTGTTGTGTCCATGGCCTAATCTTGGCTATTCTGTGCACTGCCATGTATATTGGTTTTCCTTTAGCATACTTGTAGTTTACATCTGTTTTGATTCTCACAATGTTTGTTTACTGGTTAGAAGTTGTGTTATTCATTTTCACCATTGGTTTAGCTCTGCTTGATGCTACCTTGCTGCACTTTGTTAGTTCATTTACATGTTGTCTCCTAAACTTGAAATGTTTATGTTGTATTTGATGCAGTTTACCATGCTCCACTGGCTTGTTCATGTTTGATACAGTCAGACCATTATCCATATTGCCAGTCCCTGTTATGATATGCTTTTAATTTTGCCACGACCATGCTGCTACATTATACTTCACCGCATCACCTGCCTGTCAATTGTCATGTGCACTTGCTTTGATGCTCCCGCACTGATGAATTTTCCATGTCTTCACTTGCATCTATTACTGGTTTGTAGCACTTGTGCTTGCTGTCCATTAAGCTATGCACTTTGTACTTCACTATTGTTGAGTGTGTCACCCTTCTTGATGCTTGCCATTTCTATATGAATTGGTTTACTAGTTGATGCATGCATATTCGGTCTAAAGTACCTTTCTTTGCCCCAGTCTTGTATCTGTCTATTCCTTGTTGCATTGGTGTTTTTGATTGGTGCACTATATTTCTGTGCATATTGAACTTGACTGTTTGGGTTGAGCCTGCCTTCTTGTAGCTTGTATAAACTGGTCTGGTTTACATTTGTTGTTAACTCAACCTGTTCACTATTCTTGTTGCATTCCATGTTGTTTTGCATATCTGACTTATGCACCTTCAAATGTCTTTGCGACAATGACTCTGACTGCTTCCTTCTTCCATTCTCTCGTTGGTTGCGTCCTTTTTCTGAGGTAAAAAGGACAACGTCAATCGACATCATTGGATATCTCGGGACATCATTTGTTGCCCTAAAAGTGAGGGAGGTCTGGGTCTCTGTAATCCTAAGGATGTCTGTACTGCCTTTGCTTCTAAGTTGTAGGTTAGATTTAGGGCAGACGATTCCTTGTGGGCTTCGTACCTTCACGCTAAATACCACAGGCTATCTAGCGTGAATTTCAACGAATCCCCGTCCTATGCTAGTGAGACGTGGAAACGAATGCAATCCTTTAAAGCCTTCTTGGACTCACATGGTGGTGGATCTGGATGGGATGGCAGGCTTTTATCGATTCGCGCACTGTGGAATTCGGTTAGGATCCCGACTCTACGACTCCTTGTTTTTTCTTTCATCTGGGATGTCAGCATTCCACCGAAGGTTTCCTTGTTTATGTGGCGAACCCTTCATGACGGGTTACCACTAGACGAGAACCTTTAGCGAATTGGCATCTATAGTGTGTCTCGTTGTAGATGTTGCAGATCAGGTGAGCTAGAATCATCAACTCGCTTGTTTTTCAGAAGCTTTTCTGCTACCAAAGTACGGAATTATGTCGGGAATCTTGTAGGTCTCTGAGGTATCGCCCCCCCTCACAGGACTTACTTAGGCTTTGGTGGGCGGGTATCTTAGGTAATTCTGTTCATTTGATCCTCTTTTTCCTTATCCCTTGTCTAATCTGCTGGCATATTAGCTGCGCTGAACAAGGCAATATTTGACGAAATTCCTATGTATCCTCCTACCATCATTCAGCCGGTAAGGAATGATGTTTTCCTTGCTTTCCGTGGTAGGACGTTTAGGGGAGTCGTAGGCTCCCGCTCGAGGAGGCTAACGGATTTATTTTCTGTTTCCACTATTCCATCTGCTCCAAGAGCGGGGATCGGCTGAAGCCACTCCGAATTTTGTGAGTTCGGGCGCTTTACCCAGGCTCCCATCCTCTTTCTCACATCTCCCAATTCCCCCTACCTGTAACACCTCGTAAAAGACATAAATATTAATAATAAATAAAAATAAAGAAATTAATAATAAGGCTGGAAAATGAGATTTTGTAGCTTTAGGAATTTTCCTACGAAAATCTTTTATTTGGATTTATGGCGAAATTATGAATCGTTTCATATATAATATGCTGAAAATGGTGAAAGTATGAAGGAGTTACAAGCAAATGAAGTTGGACAGTAAAATGCAAATATATATATATATATATGTATATATATAATTAATCAGATAGAGGGTTGAATTATACAATATAGAGGGGACATAAAATATATTAAAATAAATAGGGTTGAATTTGAATTTCAAACAGAGGATAAGATAGAGGGGACATAAAATATTTTAAGTAAGGAAAGAGAGTAGCAAATAAAGTAACGTACTATACAATTAAGCACCTCAGCGCCACATAAATTCATTGGGCGTTTCAGGGACCAGGAGCTCGACCGCCCCTAAACCGTCAGTCAACCGCCTGGCGGCTGAGAGGCCCAATGAATCTATGTTGGTTAGGGTTTTCTAAGGGAATATATATAAATATAAGGCCAGGATTACATCTAAGTAATCTAACGGTTCACGCTCACATGAGCAACTATACATAGGCCCTCAAATCCCATTACAAAACCCTAGCCACTCTCTTTTATCTACCTGCATAACATCCTTTTGCCATTACCGAATTCCAGAAAGGTTAGGAATTTCTCTTCTATTCCTCTGACATTTATTCTTATCTTCTCTCTAATCTAAATTCATATAGATTTTAGTATGAATTCTGTAATTTAGTTTTATATATGCATAAGATTCTAAAGATGATTCTTATATGTATATTAGAAGGATTGGAGCACATTTATCATGAAGACAGAATCCAGATCTGAATCTACAACAAAGGATTCTATTGTTCTTCCTTTTAGATCTATGAGTGGAATATTGTGTTCTTGGGCATATTCTAATTTTTAATAGATTAACATGTTGATAGTTATGCCTAAGAGGATTTGGCAACGATAACATCAATACAAAACCCCCTAAATCCTCTATTTTATGTTAGCGTAAGAATTGTCATTATTTGGGTTTGTGGATTTTGGATCTTAATAATGAATTAAGAATAAAAGGGGTGTTGCAATTCTACTTTGTGTAATTCACCCTTATGTAAACATTTGATTGTAACCTAAAAGGCTTTAAATTGGTTTGTTCCATGATTTGATTAGATTTGGATTCTATTTTGAATCCAAATGTATTCATACTTGAAATATATCAAATGTAAACGTTTTTATGTACAATACACCAAAAAGGGGTAAATTAGATAAAATGGAGCTTATAAATATACATGTATATATTTATGAATATATGTGTATATGTGTATATTATACTTTATTCTTGATCCATTATTAAAATCATTCCAATAAGCCTAGGATGCAAGTTGAAATTTGTATGTATGTGTATTCTCCATTCACTGCTATCTGTTATTGTGTTATTATGCCATCATGCTTAAAATTGTAGTGGTCAAAATATGGAAAATTAACTTGTATACCTTAATTTTGACAAGTTGACAATTTTTTCCTCGTTAGAACGTTCTCTCGTTCATACAAACATTAAGCGTTATTTATGCCTTATAATTATTATATTAATATAACGTAACCAACGTAATTAACATAATAAATGCGATTAAGATAGGATTCGAATTTGAAATGTCCCCATAAATATATATACTGATTGCTTGCGTGTGTGTATAGAATGACTTTACATATATTAATAGTGACACACAGACACGAGGTTAGTTGTCATTTGTGTTATAAGTCTGCCCGGAACCGACCGGCAAATCCAACAACCACAAGTAGGCTCAACTAATGTGAGAGGTCTGGGTGCCATGGGCCATTCAGATTTAGTACACTATGACACGAGGTTAAACCCACTTGTAGTAGAAGCCTGCCCGGAAGCACCCGACAAATCCAACAGGTATACGGTTTAATGTGAGAGGTCTAGTGTGTATATATATATAATTCTATTGTGTGTGAAAATAGGCAAGTTTACTACACCTTGAGAAGGTCTTACGTGGATAACTCTCTTCTTATCTAGTTTGGGTCTTAAGTGGTTAGGACTAGGATCCCCTCCTAAGGTTTATTCCTTAGAGAGGAACCAAAGTCATGGGACCCACCCTTATTACATTCGAAGTAAGTCTATGGGTCCTCCTTCTCTAAAAGTGGTTAGGTATAAGAATAACAGAGTAGGGTAGTTCACGGGGGATGTTCACTTCCTCTAGAAGCTTGTAAGGGCTCAACTAGGGACATGATTGGTATATAAAAGATATGTGCCCATTGCATGCTCACCAACTGTGTAAGGGAAGTCTTAAGCGACATAGGCGTCCTACCGTAGTACCAGTTAAGTAGTAACGTTCACAATAGTACTTCTCATATTACAATTGAGAGTATAGACTAAAGAACGTTGACGTATTAGAAAGAGGTCTTAAGGGGTTAGGGTCTGCCTCAGGATTGTAAGAGATCATAAGAATCCACCTTTAATAGGGCCATAAGTGACCGAGAATACCCACCTCATTGGGTCTTTACCCTAAAAACAATAATGAGCAATTGACTTGGATATCTACCTCATTGGTTAGACACTTGGTGTTCGTGTGAATGTTGTGTGCTACGTAGACATACCTTAACATATGTAACCTGCTAAAAACTAGGGTTTGGACTTTAAGTAAACACCATATTTCAGTCACACAGAACTTTATGTTCTGACCCCTTTCCTTAACAAATCCAACTGGTCAGTAGATAGGGTAGAATCCACGGACGAAATAAGGATGGAGGCTGAAGACGAAAACGAAGATGTCATGCTTTTATTAATTATTATTACTGTACTTCTTATGGAAGTTTTTGAGACTGAGTCTATTGATGTACCTACAATTCGACATTGCAGACCCAATGAAACTGTTTTCATCGAATTCCGACTTCGTTTGCTCACACAGCGTATTTTTAACCATCAAAATACTGACTTTTCTTCACATTAAAATCGCCCATGGCCACATACTAACTTCAAAAAATCACAGAAATTGAAATCTAACAATAATTTGACATTGCGGATCCAACAAAATTAGTTTCGTCGAATTCTGAGGTCGTTTGCAAAACTGGCTATTTTTAAAGCTCTAAATAACACTTTTAAATATATAAATATATTTAAATATAATTAAATTTAATATTAATAAATTAATATGATCGTATATATTCACACAAAATATAATACAGCTCTAGAATATTCCTATATGAATTTCTAACTCGATATTTCAAATCCTGATTAAATCGATTTTCGATTTGTAATGAAATTCCTTTTATATATCGTTATAATTTATAAAGGAATTCCACAACGATTTTTCTAAAATTTGATTTGGACATAAATCAAAATCTACATGACAAAATCCCGATTTTCCTCTTCCATTAGAAAAATATACTTCACCAGCTCCGTACGTTTCTTGTTTCACAGAAATCCGACTTAAAACGGATTCTGTATATTCAGTTGAAGTTCAAATCGCCAAATAGCGAACTGCCGCGCCATTTCGAGCTCTATTATAATTATATTATAATTTATAAGTTTCGGCTTCGCTATTTAAATATATTCGTCAATATAATTCAATATAAACTGAATTATATATTTTAAACTGTCCAATTCACTCGATATCGTGAATTCTGTTATTTTCGATTATTTCGAAAATATATTATCCTATTATTTATATTAATTAAATATAAATATTATTTAATTCCAGTTATCGATATCGCAAACTCGATATTTAATAATTAAATTAATTAATTATTCAACAGCTAAAAATGCAGGTCATTACAAAGGGGCTTGGGTCCGCCTTAGGGTTATAAGAGTTCATAAGAATCCACCTTTAATAGGGCCATAATTGACTGAGAATGCCCACCTCGTTGGGTCTTTACCCTATAAACACTAATGAGCGATTGATTTGGATATCCACCTCATTAGTTAGACACTTGGTGTTTGTGTGAATGTTGTGTGCTGCGTAGACATACCTTGACATATGTAACCTACAAAATGATAGGTATGGACTTCAAGTAAACACCATATTTAAGTCACATAGAACTTTATGTTCTGACCCCTCTCCTTAACATATCCAACAGGTCAGTAGATGGGGTAGGATCCATAGAGAAATAAGGATGGAGGCTTTAGACGAAGATGAAGACGTCATGCTTTTATTAATTATTATTACTGTACTTCTTATGGAAGCTTTTGAGACTGAATCTTTTGATGTACCTATGGAACAAATGTAATCTTGACTGTTGTGTTGGAATTCTATGATTTTTAATAAAGTGGTACATTTTATTTCAGTATTATATTTTCTCTTTCTGCTGTGTGAGGTTTCCATTCTAAGTGTATACATATATTATCTGTGCAAATGTAATTCCTTACAGGAACCAACGACCCATTTAGAGTGGTTATAAGTTTTGATGGGCCTTTTCTGGGTCGAAATTTAGGCCCATTCCGGGCAGGTTGTTACATTTGGTATTAGAGCCTAGGTTACCCGATTTTATGGGAATTATACATATGCGAGGCGTATTTGTAATTTGAAAAAGTTTTTTCAAACTATATATATAATATATATTTACCCCAATAAGAATACGTATCTATACTAGGCAACCTTATCGTTTTCTTCCATTTTCAGCTTATATACTATCTCAGGAGTATCCAGTAAAGGATTCTTCCTTTTCTTTTCAGATAGTAGAATGGCTGATGATCCTAATGAGCAGGGAAACCAGGAAAAGCCCCGATACTTGCCAGAATGGTTCCAACAGTATCTACGTACCGTGGAAAAAGTTCCTGTTGCTAATCCTGCCCCGGCAGCGCCTGCTGCTCCTACCGCTGAGGTAGCCTTTGACTTTTCTCGCTTCTGTAAGAGCTACGCGAATCTTGGAGGGAAATCATTCACTGGGAAGGAAATTTTTACTAATGCCCAATCTTGGATAATGGACTGTGAAAGAATTTTAGAAGCTACTAGCTGGCCTGATGAAGTCAAAAGGGGAATTGCAGCATGACACTTAAAAGATGAGGCCCTTGAATGGTGGAATTTAGTGTCTATAGAGAACGAGGGCCGGATATTCACATGGGCCGAATTCAAAACCCGTTTCGAAGCAAAGTTTTTGCCAATGGCAAAAACGACTATCTAGTTGGAGAAATTTATTCACCTCAAGGAAGAAAGCTTGAGCTTGCAAGATTATCTAGCCAAATTTACCGAATTATGTAATTTTGGGAGAAGTTTGGTAAACACCCCCATGAACAAAGCCTTGAGGTTTGTTAAAGGGTTAAACTCCCCACTGAAGGAAACCTTATTAGCCCAAGTAACATTTGGGGAAACTTTTGAAACCCTAGTAGAGACAGCTATCCTATGCACGGCTGAAGTTTCCAAGAAGGATAAAGAAGGTGAGAAAGGAGAAGGGAGTTCCAACAAGATTAAGAAAAAGGAATGGTGGAAGAACAAGAAGAAAGGGGACAAATTCAAAAAGGAAGCAAAGACTTGTACGAGGTGCACCCGCAAGGGCCATAAGGCCAAGGATTGTAGGACCTCGTTGGCAAAGAAGGAATTAAAAGGAAAGTGTTTCAACTTCCATAAAGAAGGACACATGTCTAAGAACCGCCCAAAGCCCAAAGTTAACATAAGTGGCCAGAATTATGCAATGGAGGTAGCACCGATTCAAAGTCGACCCCCAAAAGACCAAGGGCAACCCACACTTGAAGGTATAACTTCTGTTTTAGGAAATTCTGTATACACCTTGTTCGATTCTAGAGCGAATCGTTCTATTATCTCTAAGAGACTAGTTAATTTGTTGAACCTTCCTATGTCTATCTCTGATAGTCTAATAGAGGTGGCCAACCCTATCGGAGGATCTAAGTATTTTGAGTTGTTTTGCAAAGACCTAGTATTGGAGGTCGACACTATCGAGTTCCTTTGTAAAGCATATGCGTTGGATTTTATGGGGTATGACCTTATCCTAGGTATGGATTGGCTATCATTTTATGGGGCTATGCTAGATTGCGACAAGAGAATCGTTCGTCTTAGGAGCCGAGGAGGACGTAGCCTAAGTATTCCTTGTACTGTTAGGAACAAGGATAAAGCCTTATTGTATTCCTTATCTCCTAATTCAGAAGCATCTTCAGTCCCTACAGTATGTGAATTCTTGGATGTCTTTGATGAAGTCACGGGACTTCCACCCATAGAGAAATCTCTTTTCGTATTGACCTAGAGAAGGATGTTAAACTCGTATCACTACCCATGAGGCATATGGCGCCTAAGGAAAGAAGGGAGTTGAATAAGCATATTTCAGAATTATTACAAAAAGGTTTCATTTGGCAAAGTATCTCAGAATGGGGTGCACCTGTTTTGTTTGCCACCAAAGCAGACAGATCTTTAAGACTTTGTGTGGATTATAGGGAACTTAATAAATTGACCAAGAAGAATAAGTACACCTTACCTAGAATCGATGACCTTTTAAACCACTTGGGAGGAACCCGAGTATTTTCCCAATTAGACCTTGCTACATGATTTCACCAACTAAGAATTTCGTAGGACAGTAAGGACAAAACTGCGTTTAGGACGCCGGATGGATTGTTCCAATGGGAAGTTATGCCCTTTGGACTAACGAATGCACTCGCCTTCTTTGTTGACCTCATGAGTAGAGTGTTTAGGGGCATTCTAAATAAGATTGTGGTAGTCTTCCTAAATGATATCCTTATATTTTTAAAGGACCATAAAGAGCATGGAAATCACTTAAGACAAGTTCTAGGGATATTAAGGAAGAATCAATTGAAAGAAAAATTCTCGAAGTGCCATTTATGGAGAGAAGAAGTTATATTTTTAGGACACATTGTATCGAGTGAAGGTTTGGTCGTATACCCCACAAAGATTGAGGCAATCAAGGAATGGATGATACCTCAGAATACTACGGAAGTGAGAAGCTTCCTTGGATTGGCCGGATATTGTCGGAAATTCATTAAAGACTTTGCAAAGATTGCTACTCCTTTAACCCAACTAACAAAGAAGAATTTGGTAATTTCTCGGAGTAATAAATGTGATGTAGCCTTTAAGAAATTAAAGGAAGTAATAACTAGAGAGCCAGTCCTAATTATACCCGATGGTTCAAAATTGTTTACAGCTTACATTGATGCATGTGGGACCGATTTAGGAGCGGTCCTTATGCAAGAAGGGAAAGTAGTTGCTTATGCTAGTAGACAACTCAAGGATCCGGAGAAGAGATATCCAGTTCATGACCTTGAGTTAGCCGCAATAGTGTTTGCCCTTAAATGTGGAGGCATTATCTTTTAGGGGAGAAATTTTAACTTTTTACCAACCATAAGTACCTAAAGTATTTATTTTCTCAACGTGACCTAAACTTGAAACAACAACGGTGGATGGAATATATTGCCTCATCTAATTTCATGATGCAGTAAATCCCAAGAAAAGGGAATGTTGTGGAGGATGCGTTAAGTAGAAAACATGCAAATTTTAATGCGATCTCAGGATGGAAACAATTAGAGTTTCTCTCTAACTTTAATTTGCAACCCTCGCCAACCACTTCTAATGGTTTTCTTGGAGCTATGATCATTTGAATTACTCTAAAAGAGAGGATTCGATGGACACAAGACCTTGACGAAGAAATAAGGAGCCTAAGATGGAAAGTTGGAAAGAAGAATAACTTTCCCCATTCGACTAGATATTCGATTGGCGATGATGGAAGTTTACTTTGGGATGGACGATTTTACATCCCTAAGGATGAAGGGTTGAGGAAAGAAATTTTTGAGGAGTGCCATATGTGACGACCTCGAACATCCATGAGTGAAAGTAGGAGTAATCATTTTTGGAATACAACATAAATACAATAAAACAGAACACAGATACAATATAGCAAAGGAAATTCATAGAGTAATAACATTATAGCAGCGGAAAAATATAATGTCATCAATCACAGAAAATCCACAGTCACAAAAACTAAGCTATTACAACAAGTTTGCAGAAAAGAAATAAGTTTGATGTCTAAAAAGGAAAGAAAAGATGCCATAGAAACAAAAGATAAATGTCTTCAAGCTCCAAGTCATCACCTCTCCACAAAAGCAAATCCATGAAAAATGATAAGCGGCTCCAAAGAAAAGACTCCAAGCAAAGAATGAACCTGTCTACTTGGCTGCCCGTGTGGAAAAGAGGGCACCCAAGTTTGCAAAAAGGTGAAACAAACTATGGGTCAGTCGTGGGACTGGTGTGAGAATTCTTAAGTAAAATAACTATTAGATATAAGGCAAATCCAAAGACCACGCCGCTAACGCGGAACGGGTTTACTCTAATGGATTGTCGTGCATAATTTAAAGTGTCATAACAAATAAATAAGTACATCGTAAACAACGCAATGTTTTTTTGGAAAAAATGGAATCACCATAAGACCCAAGTCCCATCACACAATGCAACGCACACCAGAGGATAGGGTTTTACCTTATGGTGATTAAACATGCTAAATACGGCAAATACGCATCTAATATTATTATTAGTGTATATGAAAACATTTCAAAGTAAATGTATTAATCTTAGGAAGCATAGGTACCATATACTATGCCTCCGTACTAGTAATACAATCAAATTCGTCGGTTCGTATTTGGATTTTGGTTTCCATCATGAGTCAAGGCTAGAGCGGAGCTCCTTACCGATTCGAGACACTCTAGCTAGTGCCTCAGGATTACCCGCAGTTAACCCTTGGAAATGGCAGGGCCGGTCCTCACATACAGCTTAGAGGATTAGTTATTCCTAAGCACACGTTTCCCGGTCCTATAGGACCTATCCGAGGCGCGCCACATTCCATCATCCACATAAGTAAAGTATCAGCGCTGGGAGGTCCCTGACACTACTTCTAGCTAGAAAGAAACGTGCTGCTTTCCCTGCGTTCCCTTCGCCCGTTTTTGACTCAACCGGTGTGTGAGGCTCGCGAAGTCCCGTTACACAAAGCTACGCCTAAACAGGCCATGCTTTGATCGTCTCCACAAGGTTCTGCTTTTCAACAATAAACCTTGATCATTGCATCTTAGTATGCCACACTGTCACTCCATACCATACCATTGCTTCTCCATCAATACATAAATGGGTGTTAAGTAGAGAATAAATTCCCACCACCAAACATTTATATATTAACAGAAAATCAACGATATGATATATATCGAAGTACGATGTCAGACACACCATCCATTTAAAACTTATGCTCTGGGTCTGAACGAAAGTCAAATCCGTGAAATCAACGCGTACGTCTGGGCAATGACCTTGACCCATGAATTGGTAGCAAGTCAATTCAGGATCTCGATCGCTGTCCATTCGAGGGAAGATTTACGGTCTTCATGCGTCGTCTTCTTACTTCAAATTTTAACGCCGCTGGATTAATTCGAGATGAGAATATCTCGGACTTCCCAAACAATCCTCGTATATATATACATATATATATTTTTGAAAATCCTTCTTATTTGTTAATAATTATTTTTATTAACAATTCATTCTATTTTAATTATTTAAAATAGTCAAACTTCTTATTTAACGATGAATTCTCAAAATCATATTTTTATTTACATTAATTAAAATGTAAACTTGCATTTACATGTCGCATTCTTATTTATTGTCATCAAAAATAATGTTAACTCATTCTACGTTGTAATCCTTCTTTAATGTTAATCATTTAACATAAAAGTTAACTTCCTACGATGTAAATTACATTTAATTTACATTAAGATAATGTAACTCATCCTAGGTTAAATTACCTTTTAATTAAAATAATATAATTCAATCCTACGGTCAATTCTCTTTAATTTTCATTATAAATAATGTAACTTATCCTCTGATTAAACTTTCTTTTATTATCTACATTAAAAATAATGTATATTAATCCTATCGTTAAACTTTTTTTTTATATTAAAATTAAAAATAAGGTTATTCTCATCCTACGGTGCAATTCTTCTTTTAATTCACATTATAAAATAGTATAACTCATCCTACAGTTAATTCTCTTTTTAAATGCATTTTTAATTTCAATTACATTACAATGAAATTTTATTTTACGATGGAATTCCCTTTCTATTCACATTATAAATAATGTACACTTCACCTTACAATGTAGATTACCTTTCTATTTAACATAAAAATAATAATAATAATGTACTTTTCCTACGATGCATTTTTCTCTTTTATATACATTATAAAGTAATGAACATCTTATCCTACGGCATAAATTTCTTTTTATATTAACATTAAAAAAAAAATATTAATTACATCCTACGGTGAAATTACCTTTATTTCATTAACATTAGCAATGTTAATTTCATCATGCTATGAATTTCAATTATATTATACTTATAAAATAATGTAAATAGCATTCGGTGGATTTCTCTTTTTATTACGTTAACAAAAATGAAATTTTCCTACGATGAAAGTTTTTCTTATTTTTAACATTTAAAGATGATGTTAATACCATATGGTGTAGATATTTTTATATTAACATTAAAAATATGTTAGTCAATCATACGGTGAATCCTCTTGTAAAATAACATTGTAAATGATGTCAAATTTACATACACTTCATTTTCTTTTTAATAACATTGAAAATAAATGTATATGAATCCTATGATTAAGTTATCCTTCTTGACATACGGTGCTTTTTCTATTTATTAACATTAAAGATAATGTTAATATTACATATGATGCTTTTTCTATCTATTAACATTAAAGATAATGTTAATATTACATACGGTGCTTTTTCTATCTATTAACATTAAAGATAATGTTAATATTACATACGGTGCTTTTTATATTTATTAACATTACAAAAACACTATTTTCACATGCAATGCATTTAATATTTTCTAACATGACAAAATATTATTTACATACAATGCATTTGATACTTTTCTAACTCGACAAAATACTATTTACATACAATGCATTTGATATTTTTCTAACTTGACAAAAATGCTATACATACAATGCATTTAGTACTTTTCTAAATTGACAAAAATACTATACATACAATGCATTTTATACTTTTCTAAATTGACAAAAATACTATACATACAATGCATTTTATACTTTTCTAAATTGACAAAAATACTATACATACAATGCATTTTATACTTTTCTAAATTGACAAAAATACTATACATACAATGCATTTTATACTTTTCTAAATTGACAAAAATACTATACATACAATGCATTTTATACTTTTCTAAATTGACAAAAATACTATACATACAATGCATTTTATACTTTTCTAAATTGACAAAAATACTATACATACAATGCATTTTATACTTTTCTAAATTGACAAAAATACTATACATACAATGCATTTGATTTTTTTTACTAAATTGACAAAATCACTATTTTCATGCAATGCAAATTTTCTATATTAATATTAACAAATATGCTATTTTCATACAATGCAAATATTTCTTATTTATGACAAATATTGTTCATTTCATATAATGCCATATTCTATTTTATAGTGAACAAAAATATAGTCATTCACATACAGTGCTTTCTTCTTTTTATATAATGAACAAAATATATTCATTAACATACAATGGTTTATATCATAGCATACACATACGGTTCATGTCATTCTTTACATTTGTCAAAATGTATATTTTGTCTTTCTTTTACATTGACAAAATATAATTATATCACTACTTCATTATTTGACAAAAATGATTTTGTCGCCAACTTCATTTATATTGACAAAATGATTTTTGTTGCTAACTTTACATTGACAAAAATGAATTTTTATTCTAATGTCATGTTTGCATTGTGAAAATATACTTATTTCGCTAATTCACTCTTAATATACAAAAATGTATATTTTGTCTAATTCTTCTCAATGCAAACAAAATGCTAATTTTGTTTATTCAATCCAATGCAAACAAAAATGTGAATTTTGGTTTTCATTCTTTTCTTTGAACAAAAATGTATATTTTGTTCCTTTTTCATCTTATAAACAAAAATGTATATTTTTGTTCTTATTCATTTCTTTAACAAAATGTAAATTTTGTTTTCATGTATTTCTTTAATCAAAAGGGAGTATTTTTGTTCTTTTTCTTCTTTTATAAAAAAAAAAAAAAGTTTTTGTTCTTATTCTCTTTTTTTATAAACAAAAATAAGTTTTTTTGTTTGTTCTCCTACTTTTTCTTACCGCAAATATCATTCAACAATATATGGAACTTCAGTACGGATCTAGCATAACATGAACAACAAACATATCACAAGCAACCATCAACAATTTAAACGAGGAAAAATCTCATTTTTTCCTACCGATCTATGTTTTTAATTAACAGATCTATGATTAAAAAAAATAACGGATCTAAAATCATAGAATCACAACAATTTGAATCCATCCCATAGCAACATTCATCACAAATCTACTTGTTTGATGTTCAATTACACATAACACAACAACAATAATAATTTAATTAATTAAATTATATTAAAAATAAATTCTCACCTTGCTTGATTCTGAAAAGACGACTCGGGTTCAATCAGATTCGGTGTTCGTATTCAATTTGATTCTAGATCTGGAATGATTCCAATGCAAATTCATAGAAAAAATCAAATTCAGGCTTTTAACAACTGGCTGTGTAACACTTAAAAGCGTGGGGAAATCTGAAGCAAAAATTACCTTAGAACGTTCAAAACTTTGATTTCGATTTTCTGGAGTTGTAGTTGACGAAACGACGAGCCGTTTGTTGGAGAAGGACCGGCTACGAGAGGTGCATCCACGCCGGGAAGGGGGAAGGCCGCGCGCTGACGTGGTGGGCCCAGGGGGGGTGCGTTCGGCGCTGGTTCGGGGGCCTGGTGGCGGAGCTACCTGCGACGAAATCGAATGAAACTTGTTTAGGATCGAAGAGCTCGAAAAATCCTTCGAAAAGTTGTACTACGGCGATGGATTTCATTGAGAAATGAGAGAGTTATGGAAGAGAGAAGTTTCGGAGCTGATGGGTTTGGTGCGGCCAGAAATGAACGGGGAAGAAGATGATTAACGTGGCGGCTTATATAATATAATATTAGGTTTAATTAATGATTACTTAATTGGCCCGCTTAAGCCCGTTTTGGTCCGAACCCCGATTCAAGCCTGCTTACTGTCGTTCATACCATTTAGCCCCCGTTCCGAACTCATCTGGATATGTCTCATCAGCCAACGAGATCGTCTTGGCCTTCGTTTTTTTTAGTTTTAAATAAAATCATTATTTTAAATTCAAACGTACGCAGAAATTCACCGAGGTCACAAATTAACTTCAAAAATCCTCGAAAAAATATATTTAGCTATGTTTTGATGCTGTGGCCTTATGAAAATTAATTTCGTTCAATTCTGAGCCCGTATGAATTTTTAATGAATTTTTAAAGTCAAAAATTTGCCCGTTTACACTGAAAAATCAATTATAATTATATATTAATTCTAAAAATTACCAAAAAATCATTTTTAGCTTTGTTTTGATGATACGAATCCAACAAAATTTATTTCGTTCGATTCTGAGACTTTTTGAAAAATGGCTATTTTCAAGGTGAATATTTTTAATATTAAAAATACATTTTTAAATAAATATTTTCTGAAACTCGAAACATATAAGTGTTTACTGTTTTTCAATGCAGAAACGTCATTCTGAAACCAATGGAAGTGGTTTCGAGTCGAAATTCCTTCGTATGCAAAAAGTAGCATTTTTGTCCTATGCAAATTACCCACCGACCTTTCTAAAAATTGAATTGGCCATAACTTTTGATTTCCGCTATGAAATTTCGATTTTTCGGATTCGTTGGAAAGATATTTTTAAATAGATTCTAATATTTTTGGTTTCACTAAAATCCGTTAAATTTTGCATCCTGTCTGGTTAGTCAAAGTTCAAGTTTGACTTTTCAAACTACCGCGCTATTTCCAGCCCTTTTTATAATTAAAATTAATTTATTCATTCTAAATTCGATTTGAACCAAATTTGTGATCCTTATTATTTAAAATAGATTATTTTAAATATCAAAACTCATTTAATATAACTTAAAATAAATTTTAAATTGGCCCCAAAATTCAGGGTCATTACAATCTCCCCTCCTTAAGAACTTTTCGTCCCCGAAAAGGAAAAAGGAAAATAGAAGAGGATGAATAAACACAGAGAATGTTTTTAACAGAGATGGTACCGTTTATAACATCAGGCTTTCCACCGAAGAAGTTGGTCCTTTCGTTCCTTCGTAAACATGTGCCAATTGAGCATCGCCACTTCACTTAGTCTTCTTCGAATGCACGATCAAGGGGAGAGTCAAAACAACTGAAATGGTGATTCTAGAAGATAGAAAAGATCGAAGGATGAATGAAAAGATGACGATAAAGTGACTGGCTATTATGTATCTCATGAACTGTTCGCCGCAGAATATAGTGATTCTACGTAAACGAATTATTATAAATATGTTATATTCCGCTTTGTAAACCAAAGCTCTGATACCAACTGTGACAGCCCGGACGAAATCCGGTAGGCTTTGCAACCATCCCTTCATCCCCCCAAAGCAGCAGGTAAAACCCACCGTGGCTCACAGTGGTCCCCCAGTACACCTTGTTTTACGGCGACCCTCTCGAGCCTCCCGGCCATTGCCTTACCAACCCTCAACAGGGACATGTGGGGGTAAGAGTCTCCCGTTCGCCACCAAACCGCGAAGCGAGAACCCCCCATCATGCTGCATCCTATTCCCGGCATGCTAAACAAGGACTGGTGTGAGAATTCTTAAGTAAAATAACTATTAGATATAAGGCAAATCCAAAGACCACGCCGCTAACGCGGAACGGGTTTACTCTAATGGATTGTCGTGCATAATTTAAAGTGTCATAACAAATAAATAAGTACATCGTAAACAACGCAATGCTTTTTGGAAAAAATGGAATCACCATAAGACCCAAGTCCCATCACACAATGCAACGCACACCAGAGGATAGGGTTTTACCTTATGGTGATTAAACATGCTAAATACGGCAAATACGCATCTAATATTATTATTAGTGTATATGAAAACATTTCAAAGTAAATGTATTAATCTTAGGAAGCATAGGTACCATATACTATGCCTCCGTACTAGTAATACAATCAAATTCGTCGGTTCGTATTTGGATTTTGGTTTTCATCATGAGTCAAGGCTAGAGCGGAGCTCCTTACCGATTCGAGACACTCTAGCTAGTGCCTCAGGATTACCCGCAGTTAACCCTTGGAAATGGCAGGGCCGGTCCTCACATACAGCTTAGAGGATTAGTTATTCCTAAGCACACGTTTCCCGGTCCTATAGGACCTATCCGAGGCGCGCCACATTCCATCATCCACATAAGTAAAGTATCAGCGCTGGGAGGTCCCTGACACTACTTCTAGCTAGAAAGAAACGTGCTGCTTTCCCTGCGTTCCCTTCGCCCGTTTTTGACTCAACCGGTGTGTGAGGCTCGCGAAGTCCCGTTACACAAAGCTACGCCTAAACAGGCCATGCTTTGATCGTCTCCACAAGGTTCTGCTTTTCAACAATAAACCTTGATCATTGCATCTTAGTATGCCACACTGTCACTCCATACCATACCATTGCTTCTCCATCAATACATAAATGGGTGTTAAGTAGAGAATAAATTCCCACCACCAAACATTTATATATTAACAGAAAATCAACGATATGATATATATCGAAGTACGATGTCAGACACACCATCCATTTAAAACTTATGCTCTGGGTCTGAACGAAAGTCAAATCCGTGAAATCAACGCGTACGTCTGGGTAATGACCTTGACCCATGAATTGGTAGCAAGTCAATTCAGGATCTCGATCGCTGTCCATTCGAGGGAAGATTTACGGTCTTCATGCGTCGTCTTCTTACTTCAAATTTTAACGCCGCTGGATTAATTCGAGATGAGAATATCTCGGACTTCCCAAACAATCCTCGTATATATATACATATATATATTTTTGAAAATCCTTCTTATTTGTTAATAATTATTTTTATTAACAATTCATTCTATTTTAATTATTTAAAATAGTCAAACTTCTTATTTAACGATGAATTCTCAAAATCATATTTTTATTTACATTAATTAAAATGTAAACTTGCATTTACATGTCGCATTCTTATTTATTGTCATCAAAAATAATGTTAACTCATTCTACGTTGTAATCCTTCTTTAATGTTAATCATTTAACATAAAAGTTAACTTCCTACGATGTAAATTACATTTAATTTACATTAAGATAATGTAACTCATCCTAGGTTAAATTACCTTTTAATTAAAATAATATAATTCAATCCTACGGTCAATTCTCTTTAATTTTCATTATAAATAATGTAACTTATCCTCTGATTAAACTTTCTTTTATTATCTACATTAAAAATAATGTATATTAATCCTATCGTTAAACTTTTTTTTTATATTAAAATTAAAAATAAGGTTATTCTCATCCTACGGTGCAATTCTTCTTTTAATTCACATTATAAAATAGTGTAACTCATCCTACAGTTAATTCTCTTTTTAAATGCATTTTTAATTTCAATTACATTACAATGAAATTTTATTTTACGATGGAATTCCCTTTCTATTCACATTATAAATAATGTACACTTCACCTTACAATGTAGATTACCTTTCTATTTAACATAAAAATAATAATAATGTACTTTTCCTACGATGCATTTTTCTCTTTTATATACATTATAAAGTAATGAACATCTTATCCTACGGCATAAATTTCTTTTTATATTAACATTAAAAAAAAAAAAATATTAATTACATCCTACGGTGAAATTACCTTTATTTCATTAACATTAGCAATGTTAATTTCATCATGCTATGAATTTCAATTATATTATACTTATAAAATAATGTAAATAGCATTCGGTGGATTTCTCTTTTTATTACGTTAACAAAAAATGAAATTTTCCTACGATGAAAGTTTTTCTTATTTTTAACATTTAAAGATGATGTTAATACCATATGGTGTAGATATTTTTATATTAACATTAAAAATATGTTAGTCAATCATACGGTGAATCCTCTTGTAAAATAACATTGTAAATGATGTCAAATTTACATACACTTCATTTTCTTTTTAATAACATTGAAAATAAATGTATATGAATCCTATGATTAAGTTATCCTTCTTGACATACGGTGCTTTTTCTATTTATTAACATTAAAGATAATGTTAATATTACATATGATGCTTTTTCTATCTATTAACATTAAAGATAATGTTAATATTACATACGGTGCTTTTTCTATCTATTAACATTAAAGATAATGTTAATATTACATACGGTGCTTTTTCTATTTATTAACATTACAAAAACACTATTTTCACATGCAATGCATTTAATATTTTCTAACATGACAAAATATTATTTACATACAATGCATTTGATACTTTTCTAACTCGACAAAATACTATTTACATACAATGCATTTGATATTTTTCTAACTGGACAAAAATGCTATACATACAATGCATTTAGTACTTTTCTAAATTGACAAAAATACTATACATACAATGCATTTTATACTTTTCTAAATTGACAAAAATACTATACATACAATGCATTTTATACTTTTCTAAATTGACAAAAATACTATACATACAATGCATTTTATACTTTTCTAAATTGACAAAAATACTATACATACAATGCATTTTATACTTTTCTAAATTGACAAAAATACTATACATACAATGCATTTTATACTTTTCTAAATTGACAAAAATACTATACATACAATGCATTTTATACTTTTCTAAATTGACAAAAATACTATACATACAATGCATTTTATACTTTTCTAAATTGACAAAAATAATATACATACAATGCATTTTATACTTTTCTAAATTGACAAAAATACTATACATACAATGCATTTTATACTTTTCTAAATTGACAAAAAATACTATACATACAATGCATTTTATACTTTTCTAAATTGACAAAAATACTATACATACAATGCATTTTATACTTTTCTAAATTGACAAAAATACTATACATACAATGCATTTTATACTTTTCTAAATTGACAAAAATACTATACATACAATGCATTTGATTTTTTTTACTAAATTGACAAAATCACTATTTTCATGCAATGCAAATTTTCTATATTAATATTAACAAATATGCTATTTTCATACAATGCAAATATTTCTTATTTATGACAAATATTGTTCATTTCATATAATGCCATATTCTATTTTATAGTGAACAAAAATATAGTCATTCACATACAGTGCTTTCTTCTTTTTATATAATGAACAAAATATATTCATTAACATACAATGGTTTATATCATAGCATACACATACGGTTCATGTCATTCTTTACATTTGTCAAAATGTATATTTTGTCTTTCTTTTACATTGACAAAATATAATTATATCACTACTTCATTATTTGACAAAAATGATTTTGTCGCCAACTTCATTTATATTGACAAAATGATTTTTGTTGCTAACTTTACATTGACAAAAATGAATTTTTATTCTAATGTCATGTTTGCATTGTGAAAATATACTTATTTCGCTAATTCACTCTTAATATACAAAAATGTATATTTTGTCTAATTCTTCTCAATGCAAACAAAATGCTAATTTTGTTTATTCAATCCAATGCAAACAAAAATGTGAATTTTGGTTTTCATTCTTTTCTTTGAACAAAAATGTATATTTTGTTCCTTTTTCATCTTATAAACAAAAATGTATATTTTTGTTCTTATTCATTTCTTTAACAAAATGTAAATTTTGTTTTCATGTATTTCTTTAATCAAAAGGGAGTATTTTTGTTCTTTTTCTTCTTTTATAAAAAAATAATAATAATAAGTTTTTGTTCTTATTCTCTTTTTTTATAAACAAAAATAAGTTTTTTTGTTTGTTCTCCTACTTTTTCTTACCGCAAATATCATTCAACAATATATGGAACTTCAGTACGGATCTAGCATAACATGAACAACAAACATATCACAAGCAACCATCAACAATTTAAACGAGGAAAAATCTCATTTTTTCCTACCGATCTATGTTTTTAATTAACAGATCTATGATTAAAAAAAATAAAGGATCTAAAATCATAGAATCACAACAATTTGAATCCATCCCATAGCAACATTCATCACAAATCTACTTGTTTGATGTTCAATTACACATAACACAACAATAATAATAATTTAATTAATTAAATTATATTAAAAATAAATTCTCACCTTGCTTGATTCTGAAAAGACGACTCGGGTTCAATCAGATTCGGTGTTCGTATTCAATTTGATTCTAGATCTGGAATGATTCCAATGCAAATTCGTAGAAAAAATCAAATTCAGGCTTTTAACAACTGGCTGTGTAACACTTAAAAGCGTGGGGAAATCTGAAGCAAAAATTACCTTAGAACGTTCAAAACTTTGATTTCGATTTTCTGGAGTTGTAGTTGACGAAACGACGAGCCGTTTGTTGGAGAAGGACCGGCTACGAGAGGTGCATCCACGCCGGGAAGGGGGAAGGCCGCGCGCTGACGTGGTGGGCCCAGGGGGGGTGCGTTCGGCGCTGGTTCGGGGGCCTGGTGGCGGAGCTACCTGCGACGAAATCGAATGAAACTTGTTTAGGATCGAAGAGCTCGAAAAATCCTTCGAAAAGTTGTACTACGGCGATGGATTTCATTGAGAAATGAGAGAGTTATGGAAGAGAGAAGTTTCGGAGCTGATGGGTTTGGTGCGGCCAGAAATGAACGGGGAAGAAGATGATTAACGTGGCGGCTTATATAATATAATATTAGGTTTAATTAATGATTACTTAATTGGCCCGCTTAAGCCCGTTTTGGTCCGAACCCCGATTCAAGCCTGCTTACTGTCGTTCATACCATTTAGCCCCCGTTCCGAACTCATCTGGATATGTCTCATCAGCCAACGAGATCGTCTTGGCCTTCGTTTTTTTTAGTTTTAAATAAAATCATTATTTTAAATTCAAACGTACGCAGAAATTCACCGAGGTCACAAATTAACTTCAAAAATCCTCGAAAAAATATATTTAGCTATGTTTTGATGCTGTGGCCTTATGAAAATTAATTTCGTTCAATTCTGAGCCCGTATGAATTTTTAAAGTAAAAAATTTGCCCGTTTACACTGAAAAATCAATTATAATTATATATTAATTCCAAAAATTACCAAAAAATCATTTTTAGCTTTGTTTTGATGATACGAATCCAACAAAATTTATTTCGTTCGATTCTGAGACTTTTTGAAAAATGGCTATTTTCAAGGTGAATATTTTTAATATTAAAAATACATTTTTAAACAAATATTTTTTGAAACTTGAAACATATAAGTGTTTACTGTTTTTCAATGCAGAAACGTCATTCTGAAACCAATGGAAGTGGTTTCGAGTCGAAATTCCTTCGTATGCAAAAAGTAGCATTTTTGTCCTATGCAAATTACCCACCGACCTTTCTAAAAATTGAATTGGCCATAACTTTTGATTTCCGCTATGAAATTTCGATTTTTCGGATTCGTTGGAAAGATATTTTTAAATAGATTCTAATATTTTTGGTTTCACTAAAATCCGTTAAATTTTGCATCCTGTCTGGTTAGTCAAAGTTCAAGTTTGACTTTTCAAACTACCGCGCTATTTCCAGCCCTTTTTATAATTAAAATTAATTTATTCATTCTAAATTCGATTTGAACCAAATTTGTGATCCTTATTATTTAAAATAGATTATTTTAAATATCAAAACTCATTTAATATAACTTAAAATAAATTTTAAATTGGCCCCAAAATTCAGGGTCATTACACAATAGGTCAAAATTGACTATACACCCCGGTGGGGATAAAATGTACAAAGATATAAAGAGGAATCTCCATTGGGAAGGAATGAAGAAAGATATAGCCGAGTTCGTGGCTAAATGTTTGACACGCCAAAAAGTGAAAGTGGAGCAAGGGAAGCCCGGAGGGTTATTACTACCTTTAGAGATCCTTATGTGGAAGTGGGAACATATGTCCATGGACTTCCTAGATGCCAAAGAGTAATGAGGCCATTTGGGTTGTGGTAGACCGTTTAATCAGAAGCGCCCATTTTATACCAATCAAGAAGACAAGGACTGCAGCCTTGTTAGCCCAATTATACATCAAAGAAATAGTCAGATTTCATGGTATCCCATCGAGTATTATGAGTGATAAAGATCCCTTATTCTCAAGCAAATTTTGGAGAGGCCTATAAGTAGCATTGGAACGACCCTCAACCTAAGCACAGCCTATCATCCGCAGATTGACGGCCGGACAGAAAGAGTAAATAGAATCTTGGAAGACTTGCTTAGAGCTTGCATCACCGACTTTGGAGGAGTTTGGGAACAACACCTACCGCTCGTAGAGTTCACCTATACCAATAGTTTTCAAACGACGATTGGTATGGCCCCTTTTGAAGCGCTTTACTAGAGGCCATGCAAATCGCCAACTTGTTGGTGGGGAACTACCGACAAGGTTCTACTCAGACCAGACTTCGTCCATGATTCCACGGAGAAGATATCTTTGATTAGTTAGAGAATGAAGGCAGCCCAAGACTGTCAGAAATCGTATGCCGATAAACGAAGAAGAGAACTTGAGTTTAATGTTGGGGATTTGGTATTTGTAAACCTATCCCCTCTCAAGAGGACTGTTCAGTTTGGGAAGACTGGGAAGTTAGCTCCCAGATTTATTGGACCATTTCACATCATCGAGAAGATATGATCTTTGGCTTATCGAGTGGATCTCCCAGAGCGTCTATTGGGAATCCATAATGTTTTTCATGTATCTCATCTAAGGAAATGCCTTCATGGTTCTGCTATCAGACTCGAGCTTGATGAAATTGGGGACATAGAGAAACTCGAGTTGAAGTCCAGGGTGACCCATGCCACTACGATGATTGTAGAGCACGAAATCAGGAGACTCCATAACAAAACCGTTCGCCTCATCCGAGTACAATGAGGAAATGATCCTACGGAAAGCACATGGGAGACCGAGGACAAGATGAGACAGACTCACCCAGAGCTTTTCTCGGGTAATTTTTCCTCAAAATAACGTTTATGGATGCATTGTGATTGCCAGATTGGATGTTAGGAAATTGATGCAACACCATTACATAGCGCACTCATATAGAAATATATGCATAATTAGGTTATTTGCATACATATTGCATCACTTGTTACACCTACATGCTAGGATAAAGCTCACTTTAGTGGGCCTGCAGTTCATAACCACTGCAAGTCATGGTTGTTTATGGATGAATTAAAAGTAACATGGATGTACAACATGAATGTTTTGAACAAGTTGTTTGTTTCGCCCCTTCAAACATATTTCGGGATGAAATCTATTTTAGGGGGAGGGGGGAATGTAACACCCCGTAAAAGACATAAATATTAATAATAAATAAAAATAAACAAATTAATAATAAGGCTGAAAAATGAGATTTTGCAGCTTTAGGAAATTGGCTATGAAAATCTTTTATTTGGATTCGAGGAGAAATTCTGAATCGTTTTCATATATAATATGCTACAAAAGGCTGAAAGTATGAAGAAGTTACAAGCAAATGAAGTTGGATAGTAAAACACATATATACATATATAATCAGATGAGTAATATATATAAATCCAAAATATATTAAAGTAAATAAGGTTGAATTTGAATTCAAACAAAGGATAAGATAGAGGGGACATAAAATATTTTAAGTAAGGAAAGAGATTAGCAAATATAGTAACGTATTATATAATTAAACATCTCAGCGTCACATAAATTCATTGGACGTTTCAGCGGCCAGGAGGTCGACCGCCCCCTAGAAGGAGTGTCGACCGCCGGTCGACCACCTGGCGGTTGAGAGGCTCAATGAATCTATGTTGGTTATGGTTTTCTAAGGGAATATATATAAATATAAGGCCAGGATTACATCTAAGTAATATAACGGTTCACGCTCACACGAGCAATTATATATAGGCCATCAAATCCCATAACAAAACTCTAGCCACTCTCTTTTATCTACCTCCATATCATCCTTCTGCCATTACTGAATTCCAGAAAAGTTAGGAATTTCTCTTCTATTCCTCTAACCTTTATTCTTATCTTCTCTCTAATCTAAATTCATAAAGAATTTAGTACGAATTCTGGAATTTAGTTTTATATATGCATAAGATTCTAAAGATGATTCTTATATGTATATTAAAAGGATTGGAGCACGTTTATCACAAAGGAAGAATCCAGATCTGAATCTATAACAAAGGATTCTATTGTTCTTCCTTTTAGATCTGTGAGTGGAATATTGTGTTCTTAGGCATATTCTAAATTTTAATAGATCAACATGTTGATAGTTATGCCTAAGAGGATTTGGTAACAATAACATCAATACAAAAACCCCCAAATCCTCTATTTTATGTTTGTGTAAGATTTGTCAATATTTGGGTTTGTGGATTTTGGATCTTAATATTAAATTAAGAATAAAAGGGGTGTTGTGTTTCTACTTTGTGTAATTCACCCTTATGTAAAGATTTGATTGTAACCTAAAAGGCGTTAAATTTGGGTTGTTTCATGGTTTGATTAGGTTTGGATTCTATTTTGAATCCAAACATATTCATACTTGAAATATATCAAATGTAAACGTTTTTATGTGCAATACACCAAAAGGAGTGAATTAGATAAAGTGGAGCTTATAAATATACATGTATATATTTATGAATATATGTGTATATTATACTCTATTCTTGATCCATTATTAAAATCATTCCAATAAGCCTAGGATGCAAGTTGAAATTTGTATGTATGTGTATTCTCCATTCACTGCTATCTGTTATTGTGTTATTATGCCATCATGCCTAAAATTATAGAGGTCAAAATACGGAAAATTAACTTGTATACCTTAATTTAGACAAGTTGACAAATTTTGTCCTGTTAGAACATTCTCTCGTTCATACGAACATTAAGCGTTATTTATGCGCCATAATTATTATATTAATACAAGGTAGCCAATGTAATTAACCTAATAAATGCGATTAGGATAGGATTCGAATTTTTAGTGTCCCCATAAATATATATTGATTGCTTGTGTGTGTGTATAGAATGGCTTTACATAGATTTATTATGACATACAAACACGAGGTTAGTTGTCATTTGTGGTATAAGCCTACCCGGAACCGACCAGCAAATCCAACAACCACAAGTAGGCTCAACTAATTTAAGAGGTCTGGGTGCCATGGGCCATTCAAACTTAGTACACTATGACACGAGCTTAAACCCACTTATAGTAGAAGCCTACCCAGAACCGCCTGGCATATCCAACATCTACAGGTATACGTTTTAATGTGAGAGGTCTAATGTATGTATATATAACTATATACATATAAGTCTATTGTATGTGAAAATAGGCAGGTTTACTACACCTAGAGAAGGTCTTAATTGGCTGACTCTCTTCTTATCTAGTTTGGGTCTTAAGTTGTTAGGACTAGGATCCCCTCCGAAGGTTTATTCCTTGGAGAGGAACCAAAGTTATGGGACCCACCCTTATTAGATTCGAAGTCAGTCTATGGGTCCTCCTACTCTAAAAGTGGTTAGGCTTAAGCAGTAACGGAGTAGTGTGGTTCACGGGGGATGTCCACTTCCTCTATAAGCTTGTAAGGGCTCAACTAGTGACATGATTGACATATAAAAGATATGTGGCCATTGCATGCTCACCAATTGTCTAAAGGAAGTCTTAAGCGACATAGTAGTTCTACTGTAATATCGGTTAAGTAGTAATATTCGTAATACTACTTCTCATATTACAATTGAGAGTATAGACTTAAGTACGTTGGCGTATTTGGTTGGTGTCTTAAGGGTGTAACGACCCGGAAAACGAGCGATCTTGGTTATCTGATATACAACACATATCGAACATCCAAGGATCGAAAATAACCGAATAGTTAATGAAAGAAGTTAGAGGGTGAGAATAGATAAGATAGAAACTTATAGAATAGAAGAAGAAGAAGAACATCATCATCAGAGTAACACGAATCTCACAGCGGAACGAATAAAATATAACATAACTTTAGAAATAAAACAGTTATGTATACAATAGCACTTGTCAGAGTACAACACTTACAACAACAGCGGAATAAATAATAGCTATAAATCATGAAGCCTCCTTCTCCAAGCTCTTCAAGTATCTGTAAATCCCGACTACTTGACTGCTCGTACAAAATTGGGCACCCAAGAGTTTAGGGAAAACAAAACAAAATAAACTTCGGGTCAGTCATGGGACTGGTATGAGTAAAACAGTTTAAAATAGTTTGAACAAGTAAACGATATCTCATAAGACCACGCCATATAACGGAAAGGATTTTTCCCTTATGAGAATCCAAGTTATCTTTATATCAAAAACCTTTTGATATTATAATAATGTCTATCAACCACAATATAATAATCATCTAGCAGAAACGCTTTCATCTCACGTTCTACATATATAGTATACAATCAAAACCGTAAGCACGTATTAGGTAATGGATTTCCAACTATGACAAGGTATGGAACCACCTTCCGATCAGTGTACTCTAGGAACGATACACTGGAGTTCAACAAGAACATCTTGCAACTCAGCCACACATGACCGACCACTCATTTCGCTTGAATGTATCGAATGTATATCACCAACGGTTGGGATCACCAACCATTTCCCGTATATTTATATGGGACAGCATTGATAGATTAAAGAAGCAAATGAATATTCTCTAGATAGGTGATTATACACCCTACTTCGGTGCGACCGACTTAGCCATGCTGCCTGCCCGATTTTTGTCATTTACCGGATGTGAGGCTAGAAGCTACGCTTATCTTTTCACATACCACATCTTCATTCACTTAGAATGTCACATCGTCATACCCTTTAAATCACAAATTGATTTCCCCAAAAATACCATGGGTATAAGCTAAGAGAAACGAATTCCTGCGCCACCAACGTGAATACGTTTGAAGAGATCAACTTACGCAACCTATCAGATATACTCTATCAGACCTTCGTCCATACAAGTTGTCCTGGGACTGGACAAACCGAAGGCACTATTCAGTACATCCATCTTAGGCACTGTTATCTAAGACTTATACAATAACCCTCGCACTTTACTCCGTCTTCAATTATCTTTGGCATATATGATTCGCAACGCTTATGCCAATATAGAGTGGTTCTTCGGATAATAATCCAACCAGTCTCTCCATATTAACAATGTTAAAATGGTCAAAACTTCGATAGTCTGTGATTTAACTATCAAAGAAAAACACGTGTGCAAACAACGATATTATTTCCAGATGGAAATTATATCAATCAATCATCATTCATATATATATATATATATATATTCTCATTTTCTATGTTTAGAAAATATAAGTTATTAACGCTGGAAAACATTACCATAGCTTATTTACGCATCACTACTATTCCACAACTATTAGTCCCTAACTGTAAACTAGTAAAAGAACAATTCTCTAAGTATAAACCCCGAAGGCCGAAACCAACATCAGATCGATACTCAGAAAGCTGTTCAACATAACTAATCTCCAGTCAGTTTCTAATTTTGTTTAACTCTATTTGATTAACTCTTATTCGAATAGCTAATATTCGATTAACTCCATTCGCTTGACTCTAGATCGCAGCGATCACAATCGTTACGCCTGATTCCTTCAGGAAACATCCGACCGCCGTAGGCTATCTACAACCCTGCGAATTACGCTAGCAGTCGTGCTAAATGGCAACTCATCCTGAACAACTCTGTATGTTTAAACTCTATCTCGAATAACTAAATTCGATCAACTCTAACGGGATAACTAATATTCAATTAACCCTAATTCGCTTAACTATATTTGAATAATTCTAGTTTGATTTGACTCTAATTGAATAACTCTAACTGGTTAACTCTAATTGATTAACTCTAACTGGTTAACTCTAACTGATTAACTCTAACTGGTTAACTCTACGTTCATATTCAGTTTCAAACCTCGATGTTAAAATCGATTCTATTTATTTTCTAAATAAATATTCCTTTTATCACTTCACTTCTATTCATTAGATCCTCATTATAAATTGGTAAGTGAATAAATTCCTCAGTGTTAATCCTGAAGGCCGAAACCAACATCAGATCAACACTTTGAAATTTACTCAACTCAATCAACGTATAACAAGTTCCAATTACTCGAAAACCATACCATATTCTCTTTAACATTTTTAATCGATTCTATTTATTTTCTAATAAATATTCCTTTATAAAATCCTTCGATTTTATAAATATTTCATTTTCAATATACGTTTTGAAAATTCCCTTATCAACATTTCGGTATGTTACGGTATTCAACATATCAATTCACGATGATCAATATCGTCCAAACACATATAATCGACAACAGATTATATATCACATCATATACTCAATATATGAAAGAAACAATATTTTAAATATTGAGGAATCCGGTTGGATCCCTCCAACCTGTTTCCCTGCATCCACAGATGTTATACAGTAAAATCAACATCAATTTCAGTTCAGTACGAATTATTCTAATAAACAGAATCAATATATATATATATATATATATATATAACGGTTTATATATATATAATTTGAACTAACTGACTAGAAGTTCAATCAACCAAATCAACACACAACAATCAACAGATAATTATCAGTTCTAAAAATGCGTTATAAAAATATAACTGTTCAGAGTTAGCGAGTTTTACTCACATTGGACGATCATCGTTAATAACGATAACCATCGCTCGATTTGATTCAGACGGACAATTTATTTTGCGATAAATTGTACGAGCTCTGATGGACTTCCAGTCAGTTCCAGTGTGTAGTGCTCATCCATACGATCCTAACGGATCTTGTTTCGTCTGATTTCGATAAAGTATGAGCAAGTTATGGTATTAAGAAGTTTGTATGCAATTTAAATTAAAACAAAGGCTAACTTTCCTTTATAACGTTTAATTGGGCCTCACCTTATAATACCCCGGCCCATACCCATTGATTTAACCCAGCCGCTTTAATCCCTTCTTCCCCGAAATACCTCCCGTAGCCTACTCCTTTCCAGTGCCATTTTCGAATCCTTGAATCCACCTTCTTTATTCATATAAAAAATTTCTTCTTTTTCTTCTTGAATGGGCTTATCACTCACACATCGGCCCAACCCCAAACCAAGAAGCCCAGACCCGCATCATTAGTTCTTCTCCTCCAGAAAAGCTTCGATCCCGATCTCTTTTCCATTACCAACACTTCGATGCTCCATCGCACTTGTTACTCAACGGATTCAAAAAAACAGGACCACCGTTAAACTCCTCTTCTCAATCTCTTCAACCTCCTACCCACAAGATCAAACTCAGATCCACTTCTCCAAACCCGTCGCACTGAAAACTGACGAGCACCCGCATTCGCTCGACCACAAATTTCCAACGAGTTTCCTCAAAACTTGCAAACACCTTCGCTTTGATCTCCTTAACCCAAATCTGACCTTTGATTAACACGTACTCGCCTCTATACTCCTACAGAATGAACCCTAACACTACTGCCAATTTTCGAGTTCTGGAAATCGAAATCGAGCTCGCCCAAATGAGTATAGAATTGAAGGGGATGAGGATAGGAACTCGAATAAATTCATCACATGATTTACAGAAATTTATTTCTATTTCTTTTGGAATTTTGAAGCGATGATTTTGCTGTAGAAATAACTAGGACCGACGATGGAAATTGTTTGGTTAGAAGAAGTTGAAAATTAGGTCATAAGGATAGGTATATTTATAGGAGTAGAATATTAATTTTTTATTCGATTAGTTAATGAATTTATATCAAACCGTTGCTTGTATTTAATTACCTTCTAAAAATTCTTATGATCACATACGATACCCAAAAATCACGAAACTGGACATGCAGCTACAGTTCGACATTGCGAACCCAATGAAACTGGTTTCGTCGAATTCCAACTTCGTTTGCTCACACAGCGTATTTTTAACCATCAAAATACTGACTGTTCTTCACATTAAAATCACCCACGGCCACATACTGACTTCAAAAATCACAGAAATTGAAATCTAACAATAATTTGACCTTGCGGATCCAACAAAATTAGTTTCGTCGAATTCTGAGGTCGTTTGCAAAACTGGCTATTTTCAAAGCTCTAAATAACCCTTTTAAATATAATTAAATTTAATATTAATAAATTAATATGATCGTATATATTCACACAGAATATAATACAGCTCCAGAATATTCCTATATGAATTTCTAACTCGATATTCCAAATCCTGATTAAATCAATTTTCGATTTATAATGAAATTCCTTTTATATATCGTTATAATTTATAAAGGAAATCCACATTGATTTTTCTAAAATTTGATTTGGACGTAAATCAAAATCTACATGACGAAATCCCGATTTTTCTTATCCATGAGAAAAATATACTTCACCAGCTCCGTACGTTTCTTGTTTCACAGAAATCCAACTTAAAACAGATTCTGTATATTCAGTTGAATTTCAAATCGCCAAATAGCGAACTGCCGCGCCATTTCGAGCTCTATTATAATTATATTATAATTTATAAGTTTCGGCTTCGCTATTTAAATATATTCGTGAATATAATTCAATATAAACTGAATTATATATTTTAAACCGTCCAATTCACTCGATATCATGAATTCTGTTATTTTCGATTATTTCGAAAATATATTATCCTATTATTTATATTAATTAAATATAAATATTATTTAATTCCAGTTATCGATATCGCCAACTCGATATTTAATAATTAAATTAATTAATTATTCAACAGCTAAAAATGCAGGTCATTACAAAGGGGCTTGGGTCCGCCTTAGGGTTATAAGAGTTCATAAGAATCCACCTTTAATAGGGCCATAATTGACTGAGAATGCCCACCTCGTTGGGTCTTTACCCTACAAACTCTAATGAGCAATTGATTTGGATATCCACCTCATTAGTTAGACACTTGGTGTTTGTGTGAATGTTGTGTGCTGCGTAGACATACCTTGACATATGTAACCTACAAAATGATAGGGTATGGACTTCAAGTAAACACAATATTTAAGTCACACAGAACTTTATGTTCTGACCCCTCTCCTTAACATATCCAACAGGTCAGTAGATGGGGTAGAATCCATGGAGAAATAAGGATGGAGGCTTTAGACGAAGATGAAGATGTCATGCTTTTATTAATTATTATTACTGTACTTCTTATGGAAGCTTTTGAGACTGAATCTTTTGATGTACCTACGGAACAAATGTAATCTTGACTGTTGTGTTGGAATCCTATGATTTTTAATAAAGTGGTACATCTTATTTCAGTATTATATTTTCTCTTTCTGCTACGTGAGGTTTCCATTCTAAGTGTATACATATATTATCTTTGCAAGTGTAATTTCTTACAGGAACCAACGACCCATTTAGAATGGTTCTACGTTTCGATGGGCCTTTTCTAGGTCGAAATTTTGGCCCACTCTGGGTGGGTTGTTACACTACCCACCTTTTTATTTCTTATGCTGTTTGCGAGTGCCGCAGGTTCAAGATTTCAAGATTGTTCAGGCTAGCTTTTTCTGGGTGTGGCTTACTGGAGGATCCACTCTGGAGCATATTTCAGACGGAGCATATGATGGGGAGCAGGAGCTCTTTAGCTGGTTTCTCCTTTCTGGAACATGAGATTTCAGATGTCTGGGTTAACAGATTTTCCTCTTCCCGAGGCGCATGATGGCACTCTTTCCTTTTTATTTGGACTTGTTGCTTCTTTGATGTCTCTGCCTTAGTTGATGAGCTACTGCAGATGATTTTTTGGCTTTGGCTTTTCTTTTCGTTTATTCCTTGTTGTATTATTCAGGTGTATTTTGTCTCTTTTTGTCTTGTGTATGTGTGTGCACAGATTGTGTATCCATCTCTGCATAATCTGTTTTTGTGAGCCATTGGAGGATGGCAAGATTCTCCTTTTTGATATATATATATATATATATATGGTTAAAAAAATGTGTATATGCATACACATGTATGTGTATATATGTATCGTGCATGTGCAATTATTGTAATGACCCACATTTTACGTATTAGAGGATCGTAAAATATTTTTATTTTATTCCCCAAGGGTCGGATCATTCTCATATTTTGATATGTTGTTTATGGGGATGTGAGACATGTCCATAATTTTTACCAATTTTAATTGTGACCATTTTCCCCTTGTCAATTTTGTACAGGGAATAACTTTTGACTGGGATTGAATCAGGTGCTAAGATTGATTTCATTGGAAAGGAAATGATGTTTCCAATTTCGTAGATTGGTCACATTAAAGATTTGGTTCAGCAGTTTGGCAGGAATTACTGTCTACACATTTTCTGGACAGACTAATTAGTCATCAATGGGCTGATTAGTCAGGCCCATTAAGGCTAGGGGTTGTTGGCTGTAAATAAAGGGGTAGAGGCATGGAGAATAGTTTATTTTCTTCATTTCTCTCATTTGTTGAGCTCGTGATCCTCCTTGCTCAATCAAACACATCTCCACTCCATTATATTCATAGATCTACGTTAGTAGATTTAAGATCAACATCGAGGAAAGGTAGATCGCATCAAAGTGATTGATTCAGAGACCATTCTTCGCTGTCCTTCACTGTTCGGATTTGTAGATCACTATTTTTGCTATTTTGTGGATTTCGTGAGTGATAAGCATCTCTTACACGGATTCAAACAAGTATATAGGTTGTTTGATCCTAATTTTCATCATTTCAAGTTGTTTTCACCTAAATCTAATCGAGGTAAGTATATATTCAATTCGAATCACCATAGGATATAATCTAGTAAGATTATAATTCATATGTTAATTCATGTGTTTACGCAAGTTTAGATCTGGTTATTGATTCATTTATTATTTTCATCATTATTTGGGGGTTCATATGATTGTATGATGGCATTTATTGTGTTAATGATTGCTTGATTCATTGGATGTTAGGTTGAATTGGCCGAGTTGTGTATTAATCGGATTGGGTTGCATAAACGGGAAAGTTAAGCCAAATTGCGTGGATCGGTGAAAGGTTAGAAGGATGGATCAGTTGATTGTTGGCCAAGAAATCAATGGATCAGTGCTTGGGCTGATGCGTCAAGCATGAAGCTTTGCATGGATCGGCAGCGTTTGGCGTGGATCGGTCAAGGCATCGTTTGGATGGATCGGCAATGCAAAACTCGATGGATCGGCAGAAGATGAGGGATGGGGCAAGAAAGGATCGGGTGGATTTGGAAAAAGTGCACTGATGGATCAGATCGAAGAAAAAAGGGAGCATGCATGGTATTTTAGTGGATTGGCCCGTGTTGCAGCTGATGGATTGGTCAAGATTGATGGGTCAACACAGGGTGGATCGGTGAAAGTGCTTCATAGCGTTAGGATGGATCAAGCACTATGATGGATTGGTCTTAGGATGGATCATCCAAAGAGAGAAAATATGGAGCACGCGCCTTGAAATTTGATGGATCGGCCGCGTTCGGGAAGATGGGTCGCAGCGTTTCTGAAACGCTATGGAAGTGAACGAAACATTGTGAAAGGGAAATGGATCGGTGAATGATCCATTGATAGATCATGAGCGATCCATCGTGTGTGACCGAATGGTGTGGGTTTTTGGTTCGTGAATGAACGTATCTTCGACGTGAACTCAAGGTAGAATGTTAGAAGCAAAGTGAAATGTTCATTGATCAACGAAAGCAACGAATGTGAAGACGACTCAAGGATGTTGAGTTCGTGGATAATGGTTGCTCGAGAATTCGTTTGAGCTTATGGATAGTCATCAAGTTGAATGATTAGAGATATTGAAGGTTGAGGAATTATCGTTAGTCGGAGGTTCTAGTGGGCTCAAAGTAGGGGTATAATGGGGATGCCCAAAAGACTGGAAGTTGTCTTGTCGAGTACCCTGGGTATCATGAAAAGGCCTAGATACGTATCGTTGAAAGGCGTATGAAGGTTTGCTAGACCCAGGGTTACCATTAGCCCTTGACGGATGGAAAGTTAGGCCAGTCATACGATCAACGATGGTTTCAAGGCAGGATAGGCAGTGATAGCCAGAGTCATGGACGTTGATTGCTTTGCTTGTATCATCTTGTGTAGATCGTTCGAAGTCGTAGGTGACATTTCTTGGTTGCTTGTTTTATGCCAGTTTAGGCCTTTGGGGATTATGCTTGGGAAATGTTGATCTCGATTAGGATGGTCTATGCTGGATAACTAGTTGCTATGTCTGTTTGTTCTTTTCTGATTGTTTATATAGGCTATCACAGTCAAATGTGGAGGAGGCGGGTTTGGGATTCTTCTCTGTTGATGTTGGTAGATCAAATGATTGATCTACCTATTTCTCATATATTTTATTGATGATTTTAGATAGTTGTTTTATCGCTCATTAAGACTATTGTCTGACTCAAGGTTTTATGTTCCCTCTTATTACCTTGGGTTGTTCATGCATTGATGTTGTGGAAGGTGACAGGTGATAAGACTTGATGATAACGATGTTGCAGAGCGATGATGAGCAGGTGGCTTACGTATTATGTTCTATTATACATATCTTGTTGTTTCTGCTATTATGATTGATATGATTCTCTGAGTGACTTGTAGTGAGGCATTTTGTACAGACTCTTATGATGTATTCCAGTTGATGTATGGATATTGCTTTCCTGATGATATGAAAGTATTGAGATTCTGTTATATGATGCTTCACTATTAGGAATGGCAGTGGGACGGGTATCGGGTCCAAACTCGGTGAACCCGCCCTTGTTTTGATCCATCAAAACCCGCCTTATCGGGTCAGCAGGGTGGGTAGACCTGCAACCCAATCAAGAATAGACCGGGTCTAGGGTCGGGTTGGGACTTGGCTGCCCCCCCAATCCGACTCGCATCCGTTAATTAATAATGTTTTACAGTCCATTCCAAATTAAGTAAATAGCGCAAAGAACCACAACCCATTACTTTTTTAATACACGCCGCTTCACCCACAGTACACAAAACAATTCGCTCCAGATTTACTCAAAACCCTCTTCGTCTTCTTAAATTTTGCAGTCTCGATCTTGAAAGCCAAAAAAAGTCGAAACTCTAAAACTCGAAAGCCTGCTAAATCGCAAGTCGCAACTCCTAACTCCCCCAAATTTTCATGCACTTACTCTGGTATACTGCAAATTTTCAAGCCAATCTCCTATTTTCACCTCAGAGTTCGAATTCGGATCAGGAATTATTATTTGGATCTGCAAATTTTCAAGCAAATCCCCTATTTTCACCTTAGATCTCGGATTTATTTCTGAAAATATACGGCAAGTTTTTTTCTTTTCAAAGATTTTTTCCACTGATTATTTGTGAGTTCCGTTGATTTGGCCCTCTTTGATTTTTCAATAGATTAGTTACTAAAGCAGTTGTACCTTAAGCTTACTTTCCTGCAAACTTTGATGTTGTGAATTTATGTTGTTCTATTTTTTGAGATTTCCTTTTATATGTATATCTTTTGTATCTTTCTGTTATATTAGGAGTCTCTTTTTAGCTATTAAGAGGAAATATTTATATCAGTATTAATATTTCCCATTTCTTTATGTGACCGAAGTTTTTAAGAAACAGTTTTACTATGCACCACCTTTAGTTTATGAAATAGATTTACTTAATCAAGTATATATCTTTTAAAAGAAAAACGCCAGCACAGAGCACACTGTTCTTACTTTCATAGTTGAAAGAGTCATCCATAAATAATCATGCCTACATCATTCATAATTATTCTCTTTACTCCATATCTGTTAAACAGAACCATATTCTTTATAAAAGGGATTGTGGATACGGTTATTCTGATTTTAAGTAGTTTTCCTGTACTTGCTAAAAATTCAAGTGTCATAAAATTTATAATTTATTGTATATAAGATATATTTTCAATTTTTTTCAATAAGAGTGGCATAATTTTTTTTAATACTAAGTTTGCAGGATCTTTAGTTACTGCTTAGCTGATACCATTTTAGTGCTAATTTTTAGTGACCATGCCTTCTTATGCTAGCACTTCTATGGATGCTACGTTGCACCAATGCTTGCATTAACAAATTTGTTTTATCATGTTAGTATAAAGCTTTGTATGCATACCACTCATTCGTATATGTGTCTTTAAAGTAAAAGTATTTAGCTAATTTTAAGATTATGGTAGTACATGTATCTTGTAGGGAAAACTAAAGAAAGAACCGGTATGGTCATTGATTCTAATCAGTAAAATGAATGTTGTAGGTCGTCAATTTCTTATTTTTTTCATTGTGTATTTGATTATATATACATACATATACTTGTTAACGCTAGATGTTAAAATTTATTTATTTTACATGTTTGCAGGAAAATATAAACAAATAATGAAAGTCGAACTCCACCTAATCTGGAAGTTTCTACAAATGGGGGTTCTAGTTCCATTCAATCGAATGCAGTAAACCAAAACACTAGTGATGGTACATGAAAAAAAATGATATTGAACCCATCGATGGTGGTGAAAATAAAAAAGATGGATGGAAAGAATCTGAAGCTTGGAAACATTTTGACCGTGTAACAATCAATGGTGAGAAGAAAGCAAAATGCAAGTATTGCAAAAATGTGCATGTAGCTAAGGCCAATGATGGAACAACACACCTTTTGAAGAATAATAGCAAATGCCATGGAAAACCACAAGTAGATATGCGTCAATTAGCATTGAAGAATGCTAGAAGCTCTGATGGAAAGGTACACATTTCTAATTATATGTTTGATCAATAGAAAGCTAAATCCGATCTTGCTAGGATGATTATAATGCATGAGTACCCGCTTTCAATTGTTGATCATGTTGGATTTATTAATTTTTGCCAAAGTCTTTGTAACATCCCATAATTTTCCGCTTATTTGAAACTTGAATTTAATTAAATAAATTGAATAACATGGGTTAAAAGTCAAATTAGTTGATTATAATGATGTTGATTGTTGAATTGAAAATAAATAGTCCTTTTTATTGTGTTATAGTTAAAAATGGTGTAATGTGAAGTTTAATATTTTATAACAAATTAAATTTAAGCTGTTTAGGTTTGAAATTTGGATTCAAATTTAATTTGGTAAACGGTGAATGTTGAGTGGTTTAAATTCATAACCAAATTAAAATCTAAATTCAAATAATCAAATTTGGGACTTAGGTATAAGGAATTGATTTATGAAATTTATTTAAGCTATAATTTGGATTAATTGGAATTTTATAAATATTTAAATTGAATTAAACAGTTAAATGAATTTTTTTGAATATTTTATTGATTAATGTGCTGTTAAATTTAACTGTTTTGACGACTGTCTCGGAATTTGACGAAACTGGCACCATTGGATCCGGAACGGTGAATTATGGTAGGATTTCAATTTGCGTTACAATCTGACTTACCGTTTGGTCGTACGGGAGAAAATGTGAAAGGAATCAAGATAATTGGATAAGTGGGTGTTTCTCAATCTTGGGCCTTCTCTATATATAAATAAAATTCTATCCACCTCACCATCTCACTTCTCATTCACGTATACTTTTCCATCTGTCGGTTTTTATCTCCAATGGCAGAAACCAATTTTTCAAAACCCTAGAAAATAAAAATTCAAACTTTGAAATCAAATCTCCTCAAAACCCAATGTATTATATATCGATTCGAAGCTCTCGACGTTACAAAGCTGCTGGTACAATTTATTGTGACATGCAGTGAGTGGATTCGCCGAAGTTCATAGTCAAAGTTGCTGTTTCGTGAAACCCTAAGGCTCGATTTGGGTGTTTGGGATTTTGGAGTTAATCGACGAAACTGACTTTTGGGTATTGTTAAGGACATTAATACGAGTTCAAGGGCGGTCGCGGCAGTGCCTGGAAGTGTCAGATGTGATCGAATTCGGTGGTTTAGGGTTCAAAACCCATTTCGGTGGAAGATGCGCCACACGAAGTAGGCGGGGCCGGAGTTGACGAGACTGGTGCTGGTGGATGCGTCTTGAGTAGGGGATCGCGGTGGATGTAGTCGGAGCTCATAATTTGATCGAATGAAGGAGCAATCAGTGGTCAAAGTAGAGGGCTGAATGGGTTCTTTATGCGTGTTCATTGTAGCAGGGAAAGGAGGAGCGGGAAACAGGGTTGAAGAGGGGCTGACGTGGCATGGGGTGAGTGGGTGAGGAATATTTTATTTATTTTATACATATTCAAAATTCAAATCGTAAAACATGCATAACTTCTTCATGCGACCTCGGATTGACGTGCGCTTTGTTGTGTTAGGATCGTGGAGAAATTGCGGACGATCTGAGGCTGGTTTGGCTGCATTTGGGGACTGTAAATTTTTGGGCTTTGGTTGGACGTTCGATCCACTAAAGACCCAATGGTGAGTGATTTTCTCACTTACGAAATACTGAATTATTCCCATATTTATTAAATTAAATTTGTGATATAATTTGGTTGCATGGTTGTGTATGATGGATGATTTGTTGATTTAAAACTGACATGCAAGTATGATAACCTGGAAAACTTAGGCCAATAATTAGTTATTAAATTTAATTTAATTACTAGTGGAAATTCTGATCCTTGAAAACCCATGAACAGCGTAATACTGATTAATTGGATGAAATGGTTGTGATGGATGTTTGGTTGAATTTTATTACTGAATTGATTGACATTGCTAATGCTTCATATTCAGTACATTGTATTGCATGTTGAGTTTGACGATGAATCCCAATTTTTACCCTTGATGTTACGGGCATCTAATAAACCCGGGATTTATCGATAAAAATAAATTAAGAACACAGATTGAAATGATAAATATCTGTGACCCTGATTTGGATTGAAATGATAGATCCATCCCTGAATATCGAGAAATTAAATTAAAATCACTTGGCCATAGGATAGTAAATTATATATGGACATCGGTTAGTTAAATGATTTTACATATTCGAATTTTATTGATGGAAAATTTCATTTAAAGGAAATGTGTCGATCTTTAGATAAATTTTATTCTTCCTTTAAGATCTGAATCCTGAATGTAATTTGAAATGGTTAAGGGAATTTCCCAAACAAATTTGGAAGTTTAAAATTTGAATTTTAATATGATTTGGGATTTATTCCAATAATTGGGTGGACTCGAGTTTAATAAATTCTTATCGAATTTAATTTGGAATAAAGATAATCGAGGATACTCGAAGTTGTTTAAACTCAACATGAATATGGTTTTGAACTCCCCAAATTGAAAGATTGGTTTGAATGGTGTTGAAACAAGATAGAGAACTATGTTAACTCCATTTAAACTGGAGTATAGATCCAAGTGTTGAAGTTCGGAAGGAAGGAACGATTTTGGTTAAAGGATTTTATATACATATATTTACACTGTTTGATTTCAAATAATTATTCCTTCCTAAAATTTTATTTATTAAAACTTTTACCTATAACTATTTGTTATAAATAAATTTTCCTTATATTTTAATTCTTAAAACTATTTAGTAAAACTTTTGATATATATATATATATATATAATGTTCTAAATTACCTTATCTTATTTTAACTATTGTATTCTTATTTTATTTATATAAAGATTTTCTTATAAGCATCTATTCTTCATAATTATATTTTTATTTTATGAATTGAGAATTTCTTCCGAATGGAAAGTGTTTGGATCTAAAACTGTTATTCAAATGGAGTTGAGATAAATTTTATTCTATTGAATATGAATCGATTTTTAAACCGATTTTGATATTGAAATGTAAATTATATTCTACTCGAATACAAATGGACCTCCTAAGGGATTGAAATGAGTTGAAGTGAAAGTATATATTCTATTTGAATATGAATGGATTTCGAACATAAATCGATTTGGAATAATTTGGAATCTTTGAGATAAAATATATTCTATTTGAATATAAGTCGATTTTGAAATATTATATGATTATAATATAAGGATATGGAAATATATTCTAGTTTAGAATATAATCGGTTTGGTATGATTATGACATTTTGATATGAAATTATATTCTATTTGAATATAAATTTGGTTCGAAACAGAATATGATATTTTGATATGAAGCGAACCTTTGTGAAATATAAAAGAACCAACCGATGGGAAAGATGTAAGCGTTAGTTGTTAAAGAGACCGGAGTCGTCATAAGGCATACTCTCTGTCAGTGTCGATACCACTTTGACAACTGTGAATGTTATGACGTATCCAGAATGAAATATGATGACTTGGAGGCAATTGTTGGATTGAAGAAGATGAACCATAACAAATATAGCCCTGACCTTCGGGTCAGAATTAAAATGACTAAAACAAGAGCTATACTATGACTAACTGAGGTAGCACCTTTGATCGGACACACTTCTTCGATACTATTTCTATGACTATTATGATGATTTGGGCCCATTTGATTTTGGGAGTGTGTTCCGAGGTGGGCGGTAGTGGCTGCTATGCATTACCACCGGTCCGGGAGAACAATTGGTAGAATCCTGCTCTGGGCATTACCTCGAGTGCCTTGTCATATTTATCCATACCGAGCCCCATACGATTTTGATTTAGCATTGCCTTCTATAGAGTGCCCTCTGATAACACCAGTACGGTGAATTTACGGTACTGTATAGACTGTTGATGCCTGTAAACGGCGTAAGGGTAATATGGTAATCCCGCTTATGCTATTTTTATGATATTTATTTTACTGGATAGACACTATCATAATACCGTATTATACTATGTATGTATTAGTTTAACGGATCCTCGAGAGATGGAAAAATCCCATAACATCTCTTGAGTTACTATACCCGTGACACTCAAATTATTTCATGTTTCAATTTGACTAATATGAGAATGATTTAGTGCTGATCCGAGTGTTTGTTGTGTTTTTATTTTTATGCAATGCGCTCGGGTCAGCAGACGTTTGCAGTTATCGAAGATGACTGCGCCTTGGAGACCGAAGACGAAGATCTGGTTTACATCTATTATATATATATATATATATATATGTATATATATATATATATATATGTATGTATTTCCGCTGTACTGTGTTTCCGCTGCTAATTACGTTTAAATCTGTATGTGTGTAACTCTGATATCCGTTGTATGTTATAACCAATGTATACATTTCAACTGCTCTTAAACTGCTATTTGTTTAATATATTTTGTCCTTCCGCTGTGAGATTCTGTGATTGCTTTTCTCTTCTTTCTTTCTTGTTCTTCTTTTTCCCAATAACTACCTGCATTTGCGATTTGTTTGGGTCGACATGTGTGGTTTATTGTCGATTTGAACGGTCAAAAATCTGCTTCATTATAATTTGGTATCAGAGCAATGGTTAGCGAAAACCTTGGCTCTGTTTGGGAATTAACTCATTAGAGATGGGGTTAGTAATTCCCTAGAGTGAGTTGGGAGTATATATAAGAGAGCGTACTTGTATTTTTGATATAAATTGGTTTTACATTGTGTTGAATTGTTCTGTATAATATTTATGGATTCTGGTCGATATATGGGACGCCATGGAATCGATAGGAATTTCTAAATAATCAAACAGAATGATCGACATAATATGGTTTTCGATTATATTTTACAAATATTAAGTATATATTATTGGTTCAAGTATATATGTGTTCGTTTTAGTAGGTGGAATATTAAGTTATTACCTATTATGGTTGATTAAATAATAAGTCTAATAAGGAAATTTAATGAATTTAGAAAATATTTGAAATGAAATAATACCTTTAAGCATAATTCGTTGCAAAACAGTTTTGCAATTAAAATAGAGGTAAACTCGAGAACTCGATTCTGGGGTGTTTGAAAATAGATTTGCCAATTTTTTTAAATAATATCGTAGTATAAGTAATGGTTTTAGAAATGGTTTACCAAGGATTTTAAAGGAATTGGTGTGTAATCCCTTCCCGGACATTGGAATTAACTTCGGTAATGAGTGCACGCATTATCGATGTTTATTTTGAAGAGTCTGAGTGGGGGGACCACTCAATGTTTATTATAACGGGTTGACAAAGGATTTTATATTTAATTTCATATGGTATAAATATTATATAAAAGCATTAGTATAAGTTATTTAAAGTTGAAATTTGATTAAGCTAGAATTGAAATTTCTATGTTCTTTGTTAATTAAGATTTAGATTTCAAATCTTATGGTATGATTTTTCTATAAAATTTTATAAGTACATATGTTATTTAAAACTTGGCTTATAAACCCGGAATCGAGCATTTGAGTCAACCTTAACTAATAATAATAACTCGCGTACTAAGGTTAATCGAGATGTTAGAATTTTGATTTTTGAAACCGGGAATTGACTTAAGTATTAAGAAAAAGAAGTGGTCGTTGAAATGCTTAAGCCTGGGCGATAATAAGTTAAAAAAAATCTAAGTTTGGTCGATAGGAGTTGAAAGGAATTTATATCGTCGATAAAATGTGAATTGTCGAGAGAAAATAAAATGAATGGAATGTAAATACTTTATTCGAATGAAATATAACTTATTTTGTAGAGAAGTCGAGTCAAATAAAGTTTAACTCAGGAAATCGAATAACAATGATTTGAGAACTAAGTATGGAAAAATTCGAGAGTGAACATTCCTTAATTCAAACCATGATGGGTGTGTCGAATAAATGAGTTAAATTAATGGAATGAGATTTAATTTAAAGATGAAAATTGGAATAAGTGAACAAGAACTGGTTAAATAAAGGAATTGAAGTGCCAAAATAAAGAGAATAAGGTACAAATATAAAAATTGGTTTATTTGGGATAAGATAACAGTTAAGTGAATTCTAATTTGGGGATTTTGATATTGAGATGTGATAAAAATAAACTTAATCCGAGTCGGATGGATTGAACAAAATGAAGACAACTTAGAGAAATAAAATGGAATTGGAATATGGAATAAGGTGTTGGAAATGTAGAATTTAAGTCTAATTTACTAAATTAGAATATCGATAGAATTTGGGAACTAAGTGGATTAAATTTAGTCGAAAGAACTAGTGAAAATGGAAGTGAGCTCGAGAAATTTAAATTGGTCGATCTAGAACCAAGTATAAATGAAGGCGAGGTGAGGATGAACTTGAATAATTAAAATGAATAAAATCGAGATTAATTCAAATAAACGACCAATTAAATATGGAATGAAGCCAAATTTAGTCGAGTCAAATGAATTGAACCAATAAGAGAAGTTAGAAGATCGAAAAAAATAATCGATTGAAAATTTAGTACTTAGGGAAGAATGAATTATAAAATTTTGGAAAAATTGATTCAGGTTAATGAATTAAAAGATCAATGTAATCAAGCTCGTTGGAAATTTTAAAATGAATCCAAGTTTTATCGGCATTCAACGCTTGAAATGAAATGGGAAGATGGGTAGGAAGTATATTGGAATGAAGTAAGCAATTAAATGCAAATCCATTTCTTTGACAATAAAGTGAATATAAGTAAATGGAATGGAAATTCATCCAATTAAAGTGAAATGAGCATGGATTTATTTAAGCAATAAAAGTAGGAATCATAATATGAGCATACTGGAGCGATAACCCTTTTATATGGTTAAGTGTTGCTTAAGTTTTAAAATCCGAGAGGTTGAAACTCCAAATATAAATCAATGTTTATGCAAGAATCTGAAATAGTCGATAAGATGAAACTAAAATGACCATAACTTTTGATGGGATGATCGGAATTCGATGATTCCGGACTTTTCGAAAACCTTAGAAACTGGACTAAAACTTTCGTTAATAGCGCCATGTCGGAATTTTCATGTTACTAAGCTGAAATTCAAGTTTTAGTCGTAGTCATGTGCGCAGAAAATAAAAATTTGAAGCATATACCTATATTGTTTTGACCTTAACTTCCTAACGGAACGTCGGATTTTAATGTGCAAGTACAATTCGGAAAGCCTAGGATCTGAACTAAAACTTCCTTTTATTATGCTATGTAAAATTCTGAGATTTAAAGGGGTAAAAACTGGGTTGAACAACTCAGACCTGCATTTTTCAGTATAGGGGCTGAGGTGTTCGCCTTCACTAAAATAGTCATAACTTTTGAAAAAATTATCCGAATTCGACGAATCTAGACAATTCGGAAAGCCTGAAAGAAATGCAACAAATTTTTCCTAGTGTGTTTTAGTCCAATTCCATCATTTATAAGGTGATAATCGATGATTTGTTTGCTGGCCTGTCATGAATATTATAGTTTTGTAGTTGAAATGCCGGTGATATGTTGTGTAAGTTATATGCATTTGCTATTTAGTGTATATATGTTTGATTCTCATGTATATGTGAGTATGTAGCAGGTGTAGGGAAGTTGCGCTACACTTCGGAGCTCGCTTGCGCTAAATACTAAATTGCTAAGGTAAATAAAATTTGCAAATAAATGCTAAAGGAGGTACGTACTTATGTTACATGGTTTTGTGGTTTTATATTTTGTTTTTCCCCATTTTTGGGATGCCTCTCAAGCGATGAGATGAATATTTGAGTATATATATATATATGTAGGATTTTTTCCTGGACCTCTCCGTACAAAGGAGATACTGCCGAATTTTTTCATGATTTTGGGAGTTAGAATTTTTTATATGATATTTTACAACTATATAACTTATTTTATAAATGTTATTTTATAAGTATGGATTTGAAAGTATGATTTATTTAATGCCTTATTTCATTCTCTTTTCGAGGACGAAAATATTTGAAGTGGAGGAGAATGTAACATCCCATAATTTACCGCTTATTTAAAACTTGAATTTAATTAAATAAATTGAATAACATGGGTTAAAAGTCAAATTAGTTGATTATAATGATGATGATTGTTGAATTGAATATAAACAATCCTTTTTATTGTGTTATAGTTAAAATTGTTGTAATGTGAGGTTTAATATTTTATAACAAATTAAATTTGAGCTGTTTAGGTTTAAAATTTGGATTCAAATTTAATTTGGTAAACGATGAATGTTGAGAGGTTTAAATTCATAACCAAATTAAAATCTAAATTCAAATAATCAAATTTATGACTTAGATATATGGAATTGATTTATGAAATTTATTTAAGCTATAATTTGGATTAAATGGAATTTTATAAATATTTAAATTGAATTAAACAGTTAAATGAAAAAATGTGAATATTTTATTGATTAATGTGCTGTTAAATTTAACTGTTTTTACGACTGTCTCGGAACTTGACGAAACTGGCACCATTGGATCCGGAACGGTGAATTATGGTAGGATTTCAATTTGCGTTACAATCTGACTTACCGTTCGGTCGTACGGGAGAAAATGTGAAAGGAATTAAGATAATTGGATAAGTGGGTGTTTCTCAAACTTGGTCCTTCTCTATATATAAATAAAATTCAATATCCACCTCACCATCTCACTTCTCATTCACGTATACTTTTCCATCTGTCGGTTTTTATCTCCAATGGCAGAAACCAATTTTTCAAAACCCTAGAAAATAAAAATTCAAACTTTGAAATCAAATCTCCTCAAAACCCAACGTATTATATATCGATTCGAAGCTCTCGACGTTACAAAGCTGCTGGTACGTTTTATTGTGACATGCATTGAGTGGATTCGCCGGAGTTCATAGTCAAAGTTGCTATTTCGTGAAACCCTAAGGCTCGATTTGGGCGTTTGTAATTTTGGAGTTAATCGAAGAAACTGACTTCTGGGCATTGTTGAGGACAGTGATACGAGTTCAAGGGCGGTCGCGGCAGTGCCTGGAAGTGTCAGAGGTGATCAAATTCGGTGGTTTAGGGTTCAAAACCCGTTTCGGTGGAAGATGCGCCGCACGAAGTAGGCGGGGCCGGAGTTGACGAGACTGGTGCTGGTGGATGCGTCTTGAGTAGGGGATCACGGGGGATGTAGTCGGAGCTCCTAATTCGATCGGATGAAGGAGAAATCAGTGGTCAAAGTAGAGGGCTGAATGGGTTCTTTACACGTGTTCACTGTAGCCGGGAAAGGAGGAGCGGGAAACAGGGTTGAAGGGGGGCTGACGTGGCATGGGGTGAGTGAGTGAGGAATATTTTATTTATTTTATACATATTCAAAATTCAATAAAACATGCATAACTTCTTCATACGACCTCGGATTGACGCGCGGTTTATTGTATTAGGATCGTGGCGAAATTGCGGACGATCTGAGATTGGTTTGGCTGCATTTGGGGACTGTAAATTTTTGGGCTTTGGTTGGACGTCCGATCCACTAAAGACCCAAAGGTGAGTGATTTTCTCACTTACGAAATATTGAATTATTCCCATATTTATTAAATTAAATTTGTGAAATAAGTTGGTTGCATGGTTGTGTATGATGGATGATTTGTTGATTTAAAACCGACATGCAATTATGATAACCTGGAAAATTTAGGCCAATAACTAGTTATTAAATTTAATTTAATTACTAGTGGAAATTATGATCCTTGAAAACCCGTGAACAGTGTAATACTAATTAATTGGATGAAATGGTTGTGATGGATGTTTGGTTGAATTTTATTACTGAATTGATTGACATTGCTAATGCTTCATATTCAGTTCATTGTATTGCATGTTGAGTTTGACGATGAATCCCAATTTTTACCCTTGATGTTACGGGCATATAATAAACCCGGGATTTATCGATAAAAATAAATTAAGAACACAGATTGAAATGATAAATATCTGTGACCCTGATTTGGATTGAAATGATAGATCCATCCCTGAATATCGAGAAATTAAATTAAAATCACTTGGCCATAGGATAGTAAATTATATATGGACATCGGTTGGTTAAATGATTTTAAATATTCGAATTTTATTGATGGAAAATTTCATTTAAAGGAAATGTGTCCATTTTTCGATAAATATTATTCTTCCTTTAAGATCTGAATCCTGAATGTTATATGAAATGGTTAAGGGAATTTCCCAAACAAATTTGGAAGTTTTAAATTTGAATTTTAATATGATTTGGGATTTATTCCAATAATTGGGTGGACTCGAGTTTAATAAATTCTTATTGAATTTAATTTGGAATAAAGATAATCGAGGATACTCGAAGTTGTTTAAACTCAACATGAATATGGTTTTGAATTCCCCAAATTGAAAGATTGGTTTGAATGGTGTTGAAACAAGATAGAGAACTATGTTAACTCCATTTAGACTGGAGTATAGATCCAAGTGTTGAAGTTCGGAAGGAAGGGACGATTTTGGTTAAAGGATTTTATATACATATATTTACACTGTTTGATTTCAAATAATTATTCCTTCCTAAAATTTTATTAGTAAAACTTTTACCTATAACTATTTGTTATAACTTAATTTTCCTTATATTTTAATTCTTAAAACTATTTAGTAAAACTTTTGATATATATATATTTAATGTTCTAAACTATCTTATCTTATTTTAACTATTGTATTCTTATTTTATTTATATAAAGATTTTATTATAAGCATCTATTCTTCATAATTATATTTTTATTTTATGAATTGAAAATTTCTTCCGAATGGAAAGTGTTTGGATCTAAAACTGTTGTTCAAATGGAGTTGAGATAAATTTTATTCTATTGAATATGAATCAATTTTTAAAAGGATTTTGATATTGAAATGTAAATTATATTCTACTCGAATATAAATGGAACTCCTAAGGGATTGAAATGAGTTGAAGTGAAAGTATATATTCTATTTGAATATGAACGGATTTCGAGCATAAATCGATTTGGAATAATTTGAAATCTTTGAGATAAAATATATTCTATTTGAATATAAGTCGATTTTGAAATATTATATGATTATAATATAAGGATATGGAAATATATTCTAATTTAGAATATAATCGGTTTGGTACGATTATGACATTTTGATATGAAATTATATTCTATTTGAATATAAATTTGGTTCGAAACAGAATATGATATTTTAATATGAAGCGAACCTTTGTGAATTATAAAAGAACCAACCGATGTGAAAGATGTAAGCATTAGTTGTTAAAGAGACCGGAGTCGTCATAAGGAATACTCTCTGTCAGTGTCAATACCACTTTGACAACTGTGAATTTTATGACGTATCAAGAATGAAATATGATGACTTGGAGGCAATTGTTGGATTGAAGAAGATGAACCGTAACGAATATAGCCCTGACCTTCGGGTCAGAATTAAATGACTAAAACAAGAGTTATTTTGTGACTAATTAAGGTAGCACCTTTGATCTGACACACTTCTTCGATATTATTTCTATGACTATGATGATGATAATGATGATTTGGGCCCATTTGATTTTGGGAGTGTGTTCCGAGGTGGGCGGTAGTGGCTGCTATGCGTTACCACCGGTCCGGGAGTGCAATTGGTAGAATTCTACCCTGGGCATTGCCTCGAGTGCCTTGTCATATTTATCCATATCGAGCCCCATACGATTTTGATTTAGCATTGCCTTCTATGGAGTGCTCTCTGATAACACCAGTACGGTGAATTTACGGTACTGTATAGACTGTTGATGCCTATAAACGGCATAAGGGTAATATGGTAATCCCGCTTACGCTATTTTTATGATATTTACTTTACTAGATAGACACTATCATAATACCGTATTATACTATGTATGTATTAGTTTAACGGATCCTCGAGAGATGGAAAAATCCCGTAACATATCTTAAGTTACTGTACCCATGACACTCAAGTTATTTCATGTTTTAATTTGACTAATATTAGAATGATTTATTGCTGATCCAAGTGTTTGTTGTGTTTTTCTTTTTATGAAATACGCTCGGGTCAGCAGACGTTTGCAGTTACCGAAGATGACTGCGCCTTGGAGATCGAAGACGAAGATCTGGTATACATCTATTATATATATATATGTATGTATTTCCGCTGCACTGTGTTTCCGCTGCTAATTACGTATAAATCTGTATGTGTGTAACTCTGATATCCGTTGTATGTTATAACCAATGTATACATTTCAACTGCTCTTAAACTGCTATTTGTTTATTATATGTTGTCCTTCCGCTGTGAGATTCTGTGATTGGTTTTCTCTTCTTTCTTTCTTGTTCTTCTTTTTCCCAATAACTACCTGCATTTGCGATTTGTTTGGGTCGACATGTGTGGTTTATTGTCGATTTGAACGGTCAAAAATTTGGGTCGTTACAGTCTTCAACCTGCATTATCGCTTGTATCGAGAAACACGATAAAAGGTGATATTATGAAATTATTTGATGTTGAGAAGAATTCTTTAATGAAAATATTGGATAAAAGTAAAAGTAGGATAGCTATCATAAGTGATATGTGGACGTCTAGAAATCAAAAGAAGGGCTATATGGTAGTTACTTCTCATTTTATTGATGATTCATGGGTCTTACAAAGTCGGATCATGAGGTACTCACTTAATATTTTTATAATAGTTTCTTGTGCTTCATATTATTTATTACATAATGTGCTATAATATTTTCTTATATTCATAGGTTTGCATATATGCCATTCCCTCATACAAGTGATGTATTAGCAGATAGTTTACATACTTGTTTCTTAGACTGGAATATTGATAGGAAATTATCTACCATCACTCTCGATAATTTCTCAACTAATGATACAGTGGTAGATATTTTGAAGGATAGACTTAGAAAAAGTTCCCTTATGTTGAATGGTAATAGGTTACATATGAGATGTTGTGCTCATATCTTGAATTTAATTGTCCAAGATGGATTAAGTGTCATAAACGAGCAAATAAAAAAAATTCGTGATAGCGTGTCTTTTTGGACTGCCACACCTAAAAGACTAGAAAGATTTGAGATAGTTGCTAAACAATTAGAAATTTGTTGCTTTAAAAAGTTGATTCTTGATTGTAAGACTAGATGGAACTCGACCTATACTATGCTTGTTGTTGCCTTAGCTTATAAGGATGTTTCTCCGCGTCTACAACAACGTGAAACACTTTATAAATGTTTTCCTACGGATAGAAATTGGGATTTGGCTAAAGAAATTTGTGATAGGTTGAAGATTTTTTATAATGTGACCAAATTATCTTCTGGAACTCAATATCCCACTGCCAACCTTTATTTTCCTCAGATTTGTGAAATTAGACCGGCTTTGTCCACGTGGTTAGCTTCTTATATTTTAGTTATTAGAGAAATGGCAAGAAACATGGCTACTAAATTTGAGAAATATTGGAGCATTATTCATGGTATCATGAGTATTGCAGTTGTTTTTTATCCTAGATATAAATTTGAATTATTAGAGTTTTATTTTGTTGATATTGTTGGTGAAAACGCGGAAGAAGAAATTAATAAGATACGAACACTTTGTTATAAATTATTGAATGAGTATGAGCAAAAAGAGAGAATGGCTTCAAGGGCTTGTGACAGTGGTTCTTCTTTTCCCTCACATCCCCAAACAACACAATTGAACTCCATAAATGATGGTTTTACGAGTCGTAAAAGGTTTGATGAATACTTATATAGAAAAATATCCAAAGCAAGCACCAAATCAGAGTTGGATCGATATTTGGAGGAGTCTATGTTGTCAATAAGTGATAACTTTGACATTCTAGCTTGGTGGAAAACTACTGGTTATTAGATATCCTATAATGCAAATGATTTCCAAAGATATTTATGCAATACCGATTTCAACTGTAGCATCTGAATCATCTTTTAGTACTAGTGGTCGACTTATTAGTCCTCATAGAAGTAGATTACATTCTACGACATTGGAGGCATTGATGTGTTGTCAAAGTTGGTTAACGGTTGACTCTTCCAAAGGTGGACTTATTCCAACCATGGACCATGATTCAGAAAGTGATAGTGTATGCATTTTTTTCCTCTCACATGAATAATTTTTTTCACGTATGATTTGTTTATTTTCCTTACAGGATGGTCAGGGAGCTAATTCATCATGAATAAGATGTTTTGGTTTGATTCTTATGAACACGTTGTTAAAAGGTATGCAATTTAATTCTGGCTTTATATGTTGATTGTTTTTGTGATTCTTTTATTCATTTTCTGGTTATAAAAGGTACATTGATTTGTTTCATTAAATTAATTTTCATTAAATATAGTGTTTAAAGAAGTCTGTGTATACAATGATTCATTAAATAACTATATTATGTGTACACATTGATTTGTAATTCAAACCAATACATGTATACAACATATATTATTTCATTAAATAACCATATTATATAAGCAGAAATCAATGTATTTAGAGAACAAATCAATGTATTCAGAAGACAATGTTCTTCTGTAATGAAAACTTGTAATACAGTTATAGTTATAGCAGCAGTTAATTCAAAATAAGAGTTCACATTATGGTTTTCATTTTTATTTTTAGTTTCTCCACCCATGGTAACTGCTTCAACATTAAATTCTTTCAGATTCATCCTAATTTTTAGTTTTACATTATGGTTTTCATTTTTATTTTTACCCATTAAATAACTGCCACATATTCCTGCTATCAAAGCCATTAAGTTCACCCGAGAGTCCGCAATTCAGAAATTTATGTCTGCATTTGAATCTTTGTCTTCATACATGGATCATGTTTTTCTTGTTGCATCTGAGACTTTCTTTTATCTGTCTCTTTATCTCCAGACTTAACTACAACCAAAGGTTTTTCATTTTTCGGTCTTCTAATATTTCTGCAGTCCAATAAGTATTTATCTTTTGAATGCAATTGATGAGTCATACTATTCAATATACTTCAAATATAACATGCTTGTATGTCGTAATGGTAATGTTAAGTCACTCTCATTAGACAGATTTATTTGGGGGGTAAATATGAATTGAGATATTTTGGGAATGGTAAGTCACTCACATTGGACAGATTTATTTGGGTGGTAAATATGAAATTCGATTTTCTATGATGTATACACTTATTGTTCATGAATATTTATTGTTCATGAATATGTATATACACCTCAGCTATGATGTGTACACAACAGCTATGTTGTATACACTTATTGTTAATAAATATAGTTATAGTTATAGCATTAGTTTATATTATGACTGTGATTTAGTTCATAATTTCCTTAATATGTGCATGAATATTTATTGTGCTGCTCTATTTAGTTTGGGACCTGTAATTGAAGGATTAAAGGAAATGGAATTCAAATTGCCACCAATATAAAGAAAAAGAAAAGAGTAACAAATATCTGTTTATTTTCACAATTGATTTTGTGGAAATGGAAATTGACGTTCATCACACTAATCCATATATTTTTCAAGTTGACGGAAATGGAAGCATGGTTTGTGCTGGTGTAATAAGGAAGCTTGGCAGTTGGCATGTCTTTTATTTTGTTTAGGTGGTGATATTATGTATTGGTAGTTGATTGTATGTAGCAAGTTGTTGTACCATGTCTTTTTTTTAAGTGGTGAATAATATGAAGTGTGTTTTAATCATTTGGTGTGAACTTCTGATTGTTATCTGAAATTGCATTTCTTTTGTTTCAGCAGTAGATGTGTATTTCAAAATGTATTTTTTTTATAACAAATGCTTGTAATGTATACTCTTTTGTCCTCTATGAATGGTACACTGTATGCCTTGCTTTTACGGAACCGGGCCAGGATCGGGGAGGGTCTACTCGTGACCCGTACGGGTCATGGGGCGGGGCAAAAATTAGGACCCATGCCAGGTCTATGGCTCGGGTACGGGTCGTAGGTAAAAAAGTTCGGGGGTGAGTCTAGGGCACGTGAAACCCACCCCAACCCGCCTATTGCCATTCTTATTCACTATTAATGCCTATTATATATGTTCTATTATATTTTATCTCCGCGTTGTGAGTTATACGTGTTCCATTTGTGTTATTCTACCCTGATGATCGTTCATAGCTTCCTGGTACATCTTTCAGCGCATTATTCCTCTTGTTAAGTGCAAGAGTTATGGACGGTCGTCACATTTGGTATCAGAGTTCTGGTTAATGGATTTTAGCCAAAGTTCGAAGACGTAATGACGTATGAGAGACGTATTTATAGATTTCTGATGGATGTATAATATATATTAATGTATAATATAGTATCTCTTGAACTCCATTGCAATTTTTGTGTGTGTGTGGACTAATCATTCTATTTTTCAGATTCAGAATGAGTCGTCGATCGTTGGGACACACTGCTAGGGAGGAGACTCTTCCTGGAGGGGGAGATGGTGGTATTCCAGATTACCCAGCTATGTTCGAGGCTATGATGGCAACGATCGTGAGGAGGGTACCCGCTCCTGGAGCGGCCGCAATAGATGTTGGGAGTTAAAGCACAAGTACCGAGGGTGGTTGACTTCACAAGCTAAGTAAGGATTTCACTGCTCTTGGTGGGAAGCCTTTCAAAGGAACCGAGTCGACTATAGAGTTTCAAGGGTAACTTGATACTTGCACTCGGATTTTTAGAGACTTAGGTAATGAGGATGCGACTAAGAAGAAGCTTGCATCAAGGCAGCTATAGGGAAGAGCTATGGATTGGTGGAACTCTGTCACTTTAGAGACTCCAGGAGATGAGATCACTTGGGATCAGTTCCGATTCAAGTTCGAGACGAATTTCATTTCCACTGCCTAGAAATCTGTTCTATTTAAGAAGTTTGTGGAGTTGAAATAGAATGGTCGACCAATGTTGGATTATGTTTCTGACTTTAAAGCTTTGTCCAAGTATGCTCGTTCGTATATTGACACTCCTTATCAGAAGAACGGGAAGTTCATAATGGTATTGGATACATTCATCGGAAGGCCATTGGTTGATCATTTGGATGACTCTTATGAGAAGATCGTGGAAAAAGCTTGGAGGCATGAGAGTCTGTTTCCCAAGGAAGAAGTTGTTGTTGTTGCAGCCAAGGAGGAACTGAAACCACGGTAGGGTGGTAATAATAAAATAAGGAAGCAACAACATCAAAAAGGAAAGAATGACCAAAAGAAACCAAAAAGCGAGGTGATTTTCTTTAACTGCCAACAGAAGGGTCATTTCTCCAAGGATTGCAAGAATCCGAAAGCTGAAAGAAAGTACTTTAACAATGGAAAGCATGGACATGACAAAAAGGATTGTCCAGAACCAGTAAGGGGAAGCAGATAGTGAAGGCATATGCTTTGGAGGTTGTGCCATCTTCTTCAAGAGCTCCTACGGCAGAGGAGAAAGGGAAGAGTGTTGTCGTTCAAGGTACTCTTTCTATTAGAGATGTTTCAGTTCGAGAGTTGTTTGATACTGGAGCATCGCATTCTTTCATTTGCAATGTGTGTCGCTTGGGTTTGGAACCTGAGATTTGTAATAGACCTTTGGTTGTGACTAATCCTGTTGGGGGTTCGTCCAGTCAGTGTATGATTTGTCGCGATTTAGTGTTATCGAGTCATGGTTGCTCCTTTTTGTGTGATTGCTTTGTTTTGAACTTCGCTAGGTTTGGGATCATTTTGGGTAAGGACTAGCTCAAGAGGTATGCAGCAAAAGTGGATTGCGAGAAGCTCGAGGTGACACTCGAGAATGTGGAAGGATGAGTGGTTGTGATACGATGTAAGCCTGAAGACGGGTCTTCGTAAGTTTTTTGTATTCTCTTGTGATTCCACGGGACGACTTGTCATCTGTGTCGATCGCAAGTGAGTTCAATGATGTCTTTGACAAGGTCAAAGGTTTGCTGCCACATCGCGAGATTTAGTTCAGAATCAATTTGGTTAAATATGCTAGACCTATCATTATGGCCCTTAGGAGGATGGCGCCTAGAGAACAGCGAGAGTTGGAGGTGCAAGTTCGTGACCTTTTGGGAAAAGGATTCATTCATAAAAGTGTGTTCGAATTGGGTGCACTAGTTGTGTTTGCAACCAAGGTTGATGGATCTTTAAGATTGTGTGGATTACCGTGAGCTGAACTAGGTGACCAAGAAGAACAAGTATTCGTTGTCGAGGATAAATGACTTGTTTGATCAGCTTCACGAAGCCAAGGTGTTTTATCAAATGGATTTGGTAATGGGATTTCACCACTTGAGAGTGGCGAAGGACAGTGTGCTGAAGACAGCTTTTAGGACACCATCCGGTTTCTTTGAGTGGCTAGTGATGCCATTTGGATTGACCAACGCACCAGCGTATTTTGTGAATCTTATGAATAGGGCTTTTAGAGATCAGTTGAACAAGTTTGTGCTTGTGTTCGTGGATGATTTCCTGGTTTACTCTCGAAACGAGGAAGAGAATAAGACACACATGCGGGTTGTTTTGGAAATCTTGTGAAAGCATCAGCTGAGAGCTAAATTTTCAAAGTGTCACTTCTAAAAGAGTGAAGTGAGGTTCTTAGGCCATGTTGTTTCTGAAAACAGAATAGCGGTGGATCCTGCTAAGGTGGCAACAATCCAGGACTGGGATAAACCTAAGAAAGCAACGAACTTTAGGAGTTTCCTTGAGTTGGCGGGATATTATCATCGTTTTATTAAGGATTTCTCCAAGATAGCTGCACCATTAACATGATTGACGAAGAAGAATCAAGTGTTCACATGGGATGCGAAGTTTGAGCAAGCTTTTGAAATCTTGAAAGAGTGACTGACGAGTTCTCCTGTTTTGATGATTCCGAGCGGGAATAAAGAAATGGTGGTATACACCGATGCATTTGGTACTGAGCTTAGAGAGGTGCTGATGCAGAAAGATAGAGTTGTGGCATATGCGAGTCGACAATTGAAGCCACACAAATGGAATTATCCGACTCATGATTTGGAGTTAGCGGCGATCGTGTTTGTTCTGAAGATGTGGAGACATTACCTGTTGGGAGTTTGATTCGAGTTGTTTATGGATCACAAGTCAGTGAAGTATCTTTTCACGCAGAAGGATTTGAACCGTCAACAGCAACGGTGGTTAGAGTTTTTGGCATCTTATGATTTCGGTATAGCCTATACTCCTGGTAAAGGTAACGTAGTTGCAGATGCGTTGAGTCGAAGACATGCAGGATTGGGAGCTATGTTTTCTGAATGGAAGCACCTCGAGTTCTTGGCAGGTTTTGATTTCAGGTCTCGGTGTAATTTAGAGCCTGAAATGTTGGAAAGCTTATCGATGAGACCTGATCTCATCGAAAGGATTGGAAAAAGACAGAAGCGTGATGCAAATCTTGTCGAGATTATCCAAAAGTTGAAACAAGAGGATAAGGAATTTGAAGCTGATCGAGAGGGTTGGCTATATAAGAAAGGACGACCGGTTGTTCCTAATACTGATGGATTGAGGGATGAGATTCCGAGGGAATGTCATCACACTAAGTTGACTATTTATCCTGGTGGTAATAAGATGTATCAGGACATGGAGTCAGCTAACTACTGGGAAGGGATGAAGGGAGATGTCGAAAAGTTTATTTCCAAATGTATGAATTGTCAGTTGGTGAAAGCTGAGCAGAAGAAGCCGAGTTGGATTGCTTTAGCCATAGGAAGTTCCTACGTGGAAATGGGAGCAAGTATTGATGGATTTTATTGATGGACTACCTAGAACCAAGGCAGGAAATGAAGGGATTTGGGTCATCATGGATCGTTTGACCAAAAACGCAAGGTTTATTCCTGTCAGATCGACTAGGACAACATCAAAGTTGGCTGAGATTTATATAAAATGGATAGTTCGATTCCATGGTATCCTGAAGAGCATAGTGAGTGACCGAGATCCATTGTTCACGAGTGGATTTTGGAAGAGTTTGCGAGATACTTTGGGACTGAGTTGTGTTTGAGTACGGCTTATCGTCCTCAGACTGATGGTCAAACCAAGAGAGTTAACCGAGTTTTGGAAGATCTCCTTAGAGCTTGTGTATTGGACTTCGAGGGATCATAGGAAGACCATCTACATTTGATTGAGTTTGCATACAACAACAGTTACCAGTAAAGCAATTGGATGGCACCATACGAGGCATTGTATGGTAGACCGTGTAGTTCACCGTCATGTTGGTTAGAAACTAGAGATAAGATATTACTTGGACCTGAGATGATAAGAGAAACAACGGATTGTATTGAGATAGTTCATCAACGAATGAAGGCAACCCAAGAACGTCAGAAAAGCTACGTCGATAAGCGTTGAAAGGATTTAGAGTTCAACGTTGGTGATATGGTTTTTGTGAAGATTTCACCTTTGAAGAATGTTGTTGGGTTTGGAAATAAAGGGAAGTTAGCCCCACGATTCGTTGGACCGTTTTCGATAGTCGAGCAAATTGGAAAGCTCACATATAGATTGGATTTACCTGAAAAGATGTCGAGTGTGCATAATGTTTTTCATGTGTCTTTTCTACGAAAGTGTGTGCATGATTCGAATCTAGTGGTATCTCCGGATCAGTATGAAGACTGCAACAACCCGGAAAATCAGAACCAATTTAAAATTTTTATTTTGGCGATTTTAATGGATTTTGAATATTTAAAATGATTTATTTTAAATAATAACGACGAAAATTTTATTTTCGACGAAGTTAAAACGAATAAATTTATTTTAATTGTATAACGAGCCCGAAATGGCGCGGCAGTTCGAAAATTCGATTTCGAATTTCAATTGAATATACAGAATTCAATATAAGTCAGAATTGAACGAAACAAGAAATATTTTAATCTGTTTAACTATATCTTTCTAACAAAGTTAAGAAACTGAGATTTCACTTTATAGAGTGTAAGATATGTCTAGTTTAAAATTCATAAAAGTCGCTGTGGAATTTATATATATTTTAATATATATATATAATAGCCCTGTAAAATAGCCATTTTGCAAACGACCTCCGTTTTCGACGAAACCACTTTTGTTGGATCCAGGATGTCAAATTATAGCTAGATTCCAATTTTCATAATTTTTGGGATCAATATGTGAGCATGGCAAAGGAAAACGTGTTTGGTTGATTTTAGTCAATTTGGATCGACCAGAAAATGACCATTTTTCAAACGGTCTCCAAATTCGATGAAATTAGTTTTGTTAGGACCGTATCGTCAAAACAAAGCTAGAAATATATTTTTTTAGGATTTTCAGAGTCAGTATATGGCCTCGGTAAATTATAATGTACGTTTGAAATTAAAATATAATGATTTATATTATAAATTTAGCGGAAACTGATCATAACAGTCGAATAGGCTTACGGAACATATCCCATTGCGTCCGGAATGGGGGTATTTGGCTAGGGACGACAGTCGTTGGGCTTCGTTTGGAGTTCGTTGCGTTAGCAAGAAGTTCACTAATTAAATATTATTATTTAAATTTATATATCTTCAATAAATTGGTCAAACCCTCCATCCACAGTCAAACCCCAAACCCGATCCGCTGTTCTACGCGATATACGACGGAAAACCCTTCCGTGCTTCTCTCTTCAAATTCTTCTAATCCACTTAATAATTTCAAAATTTATTAAGCAAAAATCTAGGTACTTTCTACCCCCTTCAAATCAATACCAATTTGAGAAATTATCATTCAGTATACCGCTCTAATTTCGAGCGTAAAGTGGCCATGTTTGGGTGTGGTTTCTGTGACGAGGAGGGGATCAGAGTTCGTGTAGCTACATGCGTTGGATGGTGGCGCGGAGGCGGAGGCCGTGGGTTGGTCTGATCTAGTGCTGGTGGCCGGAATTTCGAGCAGCGGTGGGATTCTTGTTTTGAGCGTGGACGAGTTCAACGAGGAAGAACAATAGTGAGCTCTTCTTTCTTTTTTAAATATAATTATTATTTTAAAATCTGAAAATGAAAATATTATTATTGTTTTAAAATCTGAAAATGAAAATATAATTTTCTTTGATCTGAAACTATAATTTTCTTTGATATGAAATAATGATTTTGATTATAGAAAATATATAATTTTTTCATTTATATAATATATGATTTTTCATTTATATAAGATAAGATCTTTCATTAGAAAAAGGTTTAATTTTTAAACAAGAAAAAGGTTTAATTTTTGAACAAGTATAGGTTTAATTTTTAAACAAGAAAAGGTTTAATTTTTAAACAAGAAAAGGTTTAATTTTTGAACAGGAAAAGGTTTAATTTTTAAACAAGAAAAAAAGGTTTAGATTTTTAATATGATAAAAGACAAAAAAGATTTGATTTTTAAAAGGAAAAAGATTTGATTTTTAAAAAGATAGGATTTTATATATAGAGCGAAGTAAAAATATGATTTTTATCACATAAAAGAATATATTTGTAGTTGTATAAAAATATGATTTTTATAATATATGAAGCGGTGTAAAAGTTGGATTTTTATATATGAGATCGCGGAATAAAAATGTGGTTTTTATATAAGAGACAGCGATATAAAAATACGATTTTTATATAAGAAGTGGCGATATAAAAATGTGATTTATATATATATATAACGATACGATAAGAATGTGATTTTTAAAATATATAGCGTTGTTAAAAATATAATTTTTAACATAAACTGTGTGAAACAGATTACGTGGAAATCACGAAGAAGAACGCTACGCTCTGGAAAGGAAACCGTTCAGAAATAAAACTGGCGGAGTGGAAACCAAAGGTGCGAACGTCTCACCAAAATTATTTTTATACAGTTATTTATTTTATAACTGCGTATATAAACTGCTCCCCGTCGTCCACAGACCATGGACATCTTGTTTGGTTGTGTGTTTGGATTGACTCGTTTGTGTGAATTTGGTTAGTGATGTAGAATGGAAAATACATATATTCATGTGTTGAAACAAAATAAATATATTCATGTGTTGAAATAAAATGGATATATTCATGTGTTGAAATAAAATAAATATTTCCTGTGTTGAAATAAAATAAATATTCATTTACAAATCGGACGATTTGTTTTTGTACACTGATTTGACTGATATGGATTGGGACGATAAATTTTACACATCACCCAACTGCACAAATATAATCTGTGTTTGTGGATTGAAACCCCACACAGGGGTTGGGATGATATTTTACGTACACTAATCCTAACCGTTTAGTTGTATGTTAGTCGATTGGTTGACAGATTGTTGTAAGCGTTAAATATTTATATTTAATGCTTATACAGTGTAGAATGCACTCTGAATCATGGTTGACTGTGTTTGATTATTTTTGTATACATGTGTGTATGAAATCCATATAATCAACATTATATGGTAATTGACTGTGGCTGATTCCATTTTAGAAAGAATGAATATTTTAAAATAATGAATATTTTAAAATAATATTCAGTAAAAGATCAATATCTGATTTCAATGTCCGATTTGGGATGGACAAGAATATATTTAAATATATAAAGCCGTGTTGATTAGATTAACGCCATTTTGACGTGAACGATATTTATATCGATTTTATTCATTTTTTATAATGAATATCGTAAAGGAAATGATTTCAAAATCTAATGTTTTGAAAATATTATCATTTATATATTAATGATATGGAATATTCAAATTTGATTTAAAATTGTATATGAAGTTGAAATCATTTTTAAAACGAACTTAAAACAATTTGTAAAATACGTTCTGAATTGAAATCGACGAAATATATAATATATATATATATTATATATATTAAATGGCTTGAATAGAACGCGCCGCGCCGCGTAGTTCGCGAATTTCGACCATTGACTTCGAATTGATGTTACGGGAGATCCGACCGTCGGATTCTCCTGAAACTGGGACCGTTGGGTTCGTATCGCAAAGAGATTTCCAACGAATATGAGAGATTTGAAATCTAATGGTTGGATTTGGAATTATGTCCAAATCAAATTTGGAAAAGGTCGTTGTAAGTGCAGTTCGATGACCGTTTATGGAAATCGACTGTACGGGCCTTGCTAAAATTATTAAAAATATCAATAATTTGTGTAAAATCATAATAAATGATTTGGAAAGAATTGGGATGAAAAATTCCATATTTGAAAAGATAAAAATATATTTTTATCGAAATGAACTAGTTATGAACTAGGATTATAATTCAATATTTTTAAATAAATAAATTGGATTTGGAATGGTTTTAAAAATAACCAGAATTTCCAATATATGAATTGGAATGGATTTGAATCGAAATTATCTTCGGAATATTTCGATATTGGATTCCGTGATTATACATACACTGTGGAGGAATTTGGAAGATATATATATATATCGTTATTCCAATACGATATTTGTTGATTTCAGAATTTGATATTGAATATAAGCCGATATATTTTCTATTCAGAACCCTGTATTTAATATCAAATGGGATTTTGGGTTTGTCGTGAACGGTGTCTTCACTAACACTGTTCTTAAACCCAGTTGAGAAAAGTTTTAATGAAGTTTACTAATTAATTAATATTTAATTGGAATTGAATTGAAATGGGTTTTTGGGTTTATCGTGAACGATGTTTTAAATAACATCTGTTCTTTAACCCGATTAACAATGGAATGAGATTTTGGGTTGTCGTGAATGGTATATTTAATAATACTATTCTTAAACCCAATGGAGTTAAGAAAATTAGAAACTAACTGGAGATTAGCTAAGTTGAATGGTTTCCTAGGTATTGATCTGATGTTGGTTTCGGTCTTCGGGATTAATACTTAGGGAATTGTTCTCTTACTAATTTACGGTTAGAGACAGATGGAATGGAACGTGATTTTGGGTTTATCGTGAACCGTGTTTTAAATGACATTGGTTCTTTAACCTAGTTAAAGACAGGATATGATTTCCCAACTTATATAATCATTAATATTGATTTTTGGGAAGATTAAAACTATGGGGAGTTTTAATGAATCTTTAATTAGATTGAAATGACCGAGAATGGAGTATCACCAGTTTTGCTCCAAGCGATAGTTAAATCTTTAATTAGATTTGAATGTGAAATGGTAATTAATATTTACCGATAACACCGGGGTGTTAGATATGGAGTATTACCAGTTCTGCTCCATGGGATAAATAAGTTGGGATTGAGAAATATAATAAATGATTACTTCGGTAAGGTTCGCTAATCCCGACTAGTTTGGATAAACCTTAATATGGTTTAAAATTGTGAAAAGAATATTCGAATAAAAGAATATTCTGGATTGGAATGAGGCGTATGTTGTGTTTGTGTAACACTTGTTTATAAAATACGCGAGTTATTCGAAAAGACCGGGTTTATCCCGTTCTGAATAACTGATACGACGATTAGTCGAAGATGAAGACGGTGGTCGAAGACGGAGGTCTTCACATCGTTTGGATGATTACTGATGTCTTGATTGGGCTGTACACCCAAGACAAGGTAATAAGTGGTGATCGTCCAGACGTACTTGGAGATCGACGGATATGCGAGGGCTTCTCTTCTGTATTGGACATACGGGACGAGGAATAAGGTGCCTCCGGTTTCGTTCAAACCCAGAACGAACATGTAAATGGACCGTGTGTCTGACATTGGATTTTATTCTGTGCTGATTGATCTCTATTAAATATACATCTGCCTGGTGAAGAAGAATTTATTCTCTTACATCACCCTTCTCTGAGATGTACGGGATCAGAGGTTGTATATCGATAGACATCAGTCGCATGGAGTGAATTGCCTGTGTGGCATGCCTGAGTGGCAAATGATCAAGGCTTCTGTTGAAAAGTAGAGTCTTGTGGTTGATGATCAATGCATAGCTTTAATATAGCGCCGCTTTGTGTAGCGTTAATTCGCGAGGTTCACACCCCGGTGTGAACCAAAAACGGGAGAGGATCTCAGGGAGGACATGCGTTTCTTTCTAGCTAGAGGTGGTGTCAGCGTTTACAAGCCCTGACATTTATATATTTTTGCCTGTGTGGTTGTTGGAATGCGAGTCACCTCGGATATATCGGCTACTGCGGGAGCCGATGGAGTCATTTGGCTCATTTACGCCCCATAGGGTGGGGAAACGTGTTGTTCAGGCATTATAATCCACTCTTGCAGTTCGAGTGGACCGGCCCTAACGATCCAAGGGCCAATCGAGCTCTGATCCTGAGGCTCGGGCTAGAGAGTCTCGAAGCGGTAAGGACGACCCCCTGCCTTGGTTCATAGATGGAAATCCAACTTCCAATACGACATTTTGCGGTTTTGATTGTAGAGCCTAGTATGGCGACATAGTGGGATGGGGCACTCATGCTGTCTATGATTGATACATTTATATTTGAAGTTGTTTTTGACACTATACACTGATAGTAATAACAAAATATGAAATTTCACGTACCAAGCATTCTTGGCTATTATAAGGTATAAACTCTATCCTCCGGCTTACGTTGCATTGCGTGATGGGACCTGAGTCTTATAATAGCTTCATTTTCTTTATTTAGCATGGCGCTTTTGTTATATGCACTGGTATTCTTAGGGTTAAAACCCGTTTCGTGATTACGGCGTGGTCCCTTGATCTACCTAACTTTAAAATCAAATTAATAACTGTTTTAGTTCTCACACCAGTCACATGACTGACCTGGAGTTTATTGTTTTAACCTAAACTCTGGGTGCCCTTATTTTCCACACGGGCAGCTAGTAGTTGGGTTTTGCAGATATTATATTCACAGGATCCTGGTCTATAGCTGAAGGGGTATTCAGAAAGTTCTGTATCCGTGTATCTCTTTCAGTTGTGTTTTGTATTATTTTTCCGCTGCTATGTATTTAAATGTTATTTAAATCTCTAATATTTATCAAATGTGTTATATTTATTCATACTCTGTATATTCTTGTACTCTGATGTAAATTGTTGTAATAAGCAATGAAATGTTCTTCTGTTTGTGTTCTGATCCGTCTTGTCCTCAACTCAATCCGTGCTTTCCTTTACGGGGAAGTTCGGGTCGTGTCAAAGACCTAGAAATCGAGTCTGTAGTTATGAAACCTCGTAAGCTGCTTCGTGTTGTTGGGGTATGACACGAAACAGCTTAGGACGAAAGTGGTTAAGCTAGTCAAGGCACAGTGGGGTGAGGATGATGATGATTGTACGTGGGAAACAGAAGAGAGAATGAAGACGATCCATCCAAAACTCTTCATTGTGTGACCCAGTAATGTTATGTCATTCTTACACCATTGTAACTTGTACTATTCATTAAAATTCCGCGTGCTAGGTTAAGGCTATGGATGCATGGCTTAATGGATGCTAGTTGGATGGTAAATTGGTTGCTTGTGGATGACAGGCATGTAGAATGGTTTTGGTTGCTTGTGTTTGCTTGGGATGGTTGGATCTAGATTAAACCTTGAGGGACAGTGGATATGGTTTATTGGAGTTTTATAGGATATTAAAAATATCACAACACAAATCGCAACGCAGAGAATAAATACAGAAAGTAAATAACACAGATTTTACCCAGCTTCGGCAAACCCTTCCTACTGCTGCATTCCACAAGATTTTTTACTAGAATTAAAATAATCTCTACGCTTACAAAATCTCTGTAAACTCACGAAACCTTCTCACAACTGTTCTAATTATACACTCAAAATCCTGTGCTGATCTAGAACCCTAAGATCAGAAATTCTAGAATTACAATCCCGTAACTCGTAAACCCGTGTTAAAATCCTATAACTAGAGGACCCTAATTTTTACAGAAAAATAGAAAAAAAAAATCGATGATTTACAAAACAAAATAAAAACAATTATAAAATAAAAAACCCCTTTAATTAAAAAACAAGCCGGCCCCTTATTTATTTTATCCCAAAGAGAAATGTCGGTCCTCTTTGTTCTCTTTGATGGAGGCTGACCCTAGTTAGGGTTTTTCTCCTGAAATAAATCGTGACGCCTAAAATTGATGGCTTTGATGTTTCATGCTTCTTGCTCACTGATTTGGGCTTTATCTGTTGATCAAAACCCCGAAATGAAATTATGAGTATTCTGAATTTTTGATTTCAAACTTGTGTTGCTTGGTTTTCGATCGATTGCCTATGATGAAAAGGTGTAGTATTTATAGGATTTTCAATCCCAAATACATTCTCTGATTTCACTTATATGATTGGTATGATTGTTGAACGTTGCCAAATTTATGCTTTGCCGTGATTTTCTGAAATCAAATTATTGCCATGAGTCCTTGGTTGATTTCTAGAATGATTTGAATTGATGGATTTAGGAATAGTCGAACTGTTGCCATTTTTGGAATCCATTTGAAACATGACTGCTGAAAGATTTCTGGAATCAATTTACATGATTTCATGCCTGAAATCGAACTGTAATTTCTGAAAACATAAACTAGAATGTTTCAAATTGTGCAACAAAACTGTGTTGCCAAAAACTGATCAATTTTTCATTTCTGGAAACATTGATTTTTAAAATCGACTTTGCCACAAATAAAAATTGCTGTGAATATTTTTTTTTTGATTTCTGGAAAAATAAAAACATGCCAGAAAAACATTTCCTTTGATTTCACTGTTGTATTCTTGCCAAAAAATGAATCCATGATCACATTCATAAATTCATGCTGGAATTTCTAGAAATATATGGTTGCCCAAAATTGCTTGATGTTTTCTAGAATGATTTGTTGTCGCAAATGACTTGTGAATTGTTTCTTATCCAAAACACTTGCTTTTCACTTTGAAGGCACTTCTGTCACCTTGCATGGTTGACGAGAAAAAATTTCCAAAATTATTTGCCAATTTTATTTCAAATCTGGAAACATTGTTTGGTTTGTTTTATGTCCAAAAACATTACGAGTATTCTTGGAAACAAAACAATTTTGTTTGTTCACATTCATGTTTCCACTTTGCATGTCGATTGTCCAACATCTTTGTTTGTTCTCTTTGCTGTAGCTTGAACTCAGTTTCATCTTTGTGTCACTTGTGTTGCATGTAATTCATCTCTGGCTGACTTGTTCTTTGTATTGATATGCACAAGTCTGAAGTTGACTTGCATGCCTTCCCTAGCTATATTTATGCACTATATATATATACACACACACACACAATGTTGTGTGTATATATTTATATTATTTCAGTTGCACTGTTCTTATCACCACGTACAATCTCTTAACATGCTTCATACTTGTGCCTAACCATTTGTACCTTAGACTCTTGTATGTTGTGTACACACTCTATACATATATCACAACAGTGTTAAACTTGATTTTTTTGCTTGTTTTGTGGCATCTTGCTTGAATCACTTTGGGCTTGCGTCTGTTCAACCCATTTCTGGTCTGTTGTGTATATGCACCACTTTGCCTCCATATTTTGTGCATCTTGCCATTACCTGTTGCCTGCGTACACATGCTTGTCCATTTGCTTTGTGACCCTGTGACATTGTGTACACAATTGTTTCACCATGTTATGCATCCTGTTTGACTGAAAGCTTTTCCCATTTTAAATTGCTAATGTATTGACTTGTACACGCCTTGCTATACACATATGTGTGTGAGCCCGGACCCATGCTCACATGAACTTCGGGTCTGGCTCGACCATGTTGCAAAGTGAAACTTCCATGATTCGCAGTATGTACTTGTCCATTCTTGTACCCCTGCTCTAGTGTAAATCAGTGCATGTTTGGTATACTCCTAAACTTGTTTTACCATGCACACAAATTTGAAGCTGTGCACACATGTTGACTTGAGTATTTTGAGCTCTATCTTGACATGTCACTATATACATTCATGTATATATACACAAATATGTGTATATATGTATATATATATTTATGTGTGTGTGTATATGTGTGTCACCGAACACCTCATACTAATATATTTGTCCCTTGCAGACCATATTGCCCCTGTATGCCTGAAAAGATATATGTGTATATACATGCATGTATGTGCACACATGTATTGTGTACAGGCAATATATATATATATATATGTGTGTGTGTGTGTGTGTGTGTGTATGTGTGTGTGTGTGTGTGTGAGCACTAGAGACGATGTCTGCCTTGTGGTATTTACAGTGAATCACTGTGAATATCACAAGCTGTCTAGACACAGATGGATATATATACAAATCAGATCAAGTCATGAAATATGATGAGAAACATACCAAAATTCTTAGGTAAATATATTTTAAAAATAAAATTATATCTGCTAGAATTTAAAAATATTTTTGTTCTAGTTTACTGTGTGTGTTTCTATGATTGGTAAGCAGGTGACGGGACAGACTAAAGCAGGCCGAAGAACCAGTGATGTGTCAACGTATGTAAGAAAGAGCGTGAACGTAAATGAGTGTGTCAATGTATGTACATGAGTGACTAAGAGTTGTAGTGAGGTATATATGTAAAAAGAAATTAAATGTGAAATTGAATTGAAATATATCTGTGGAATGTACAAATAGTGGAGTTGTAAAAATCTGTACTATTCAAATATAGAAATAAAATATTATATTTCAATAAAATACGGATTAAATATTTAAATTCTTATGCACTATTATTCTATTTAAATATTTAATTCTGTGTGTGATATAGTAGAATAGTACAATTACAAACACATTTATAATAATAATAATATATATATGTTTGTTATCATCAAAAAAAAAATCATAGAATTGTTATATATACAACAATCTCCCCCTTTTGATGGTGACAAACAAATAATAAGATTTTGAATATAATAAATGTGTTTGACAGTGAATTGTTGAACTCCCCCTATGTGTATGCCCCCCCTACAACAGAACCCCTCTAGATATGTGCATGAGTGAAAAGAATAAATCAAATGAAATTTCAATATTAAAATATTTATAAAATATTCACTCATAAATCAAAATCTAACCATTCTCCCCCTTTGTTATCATCAAAAGGATACATAAATTAAAATAGTGATGAAAAAATGATTAGAAATATAACACCAGCTTAAGAGAGAGAATGTTCATTATAAATCTCAATTAATCAAACAAAAATATAATATTCTAAGAACTAATGGCAGATTTCACATTGTAGAAGAAAGGATTTACGATGAAATTTATATAAATGGAGAGAGTTATAAAAAAACAAATTTAAATATTTTCAAAGGAATTTTTATGTAAAAAAGTGAGCACAAAACAGTGATGGAATTAGACTACGATTATAAATTCAATTTAAGTGACGCAATCAAATAATCTCAAATCCCAATAACTATCAATCAATAAATCATAATATATCATAAAATATTAACACTTTTCACAAATTAGAAAATCGATTGATAGGCTGGTTTTTACACACCAAGGAGAATTTCATATATAATTTTATTTATGTCAAATTCGTTTTCTTTTCTTTTTCTTTTCATTTAAGAGCACACTGGCCACGCATAACCAGATCTTGTATTTTAAATGAGGTCAGTCGAAACCTAAATTATAAGTAATCGCATAACCATGCATGGCCAGATCTTGGATTTTTAATGAGGTTAGAGAAACATATATGTATATTATATATTTATCATTTTCCTCTTTAAAAAAAACTCCTTAGTATAATATAAAACCAAAATGGATGATAGAAATATGGTAGATACATAAATGATTGTGAAAAAAATTCTAAATTAATCATATTATGAAATATGCTCGACTGTGCCGGGATTTTTGAATAATATTCAATTGTCTCTTTTTCTGAAAAAAATAATTGTAACGACCCAGTTTTGGACCAATTTTATAATCTATAATATATAGATTATACCGATAACTAATTACAAAAATTACATTCATTTAAGACTTCGTATATTGGTATTAATTCAAGTAAATATGTCTCAAATTTCTCTTTAAGGCCCAATAGATACAAATGATGTGGTATTTAAAATCAAGTCCCAAATTTTATAAAGACAAAAAATATTTGTCTCAATAAAACTTAAGACAAATCAATTTGTCTCAAAGCTGTCACTAAGTATAATACTCTCTAGAGACATCAATATTGTCTCAAATGCATATTGAAAAGACCATAAAAAGGGTGATAAATATGTCATAAATTACCATGTTAATGGCAACCTATTCACCACATATAAAAGCATGCTAGTAGCACACATATAGTTCAAACAAGTCAAACACATAGCATGACGGAGCAGAACATGTACAGCAGCCTTCTAATATCCCAGACCCCAGTCACAAGTTGTATAGTATGATTTTTTAAAATGCATGACGCACAACAGCACAAAATAGCTGAAACTAAAATATGAGACACAAATACAATACACAAACATACAAAAGCAGTTGGAAATCATGGTAAGAAAGTCTAAAAGGCATTAAAGTGAACAGCTGAAACAAAGATGTCCTATTACATAGCAGAAATCCTAAGACAGTATAACGTAATTCATAAACCAAAATACAAACAAAGATATCCTAGTATCCAAATCAATGCTAAAACAAAAACAAAACACTGAACATGCAAGAGGAGGAAAAGAAATCCGGTTTCATTCTTTGTTGTCATTAAGAGATCGCTAAAATGTACCATGATGAGGTGTTGCTTGATATTGTCCAAGTCGCATGTTATACTTATTATTTGTAATAGGTCCAAGCAGCCGCGTAAATGGCTTAGGCTGTTGTGGTTTGTTAGATCGAAATTTGGACCTAACACCCAAATTGTTATGAACTGTAGAGAATTCTAAATGAGGAACAAGGAAAAAGAAAATAACACTCAGAATTTATAGTGGTTCGGCGTTAACGAGCCTACGTCCACTTTATATCTTATTGATTATGCTTTAAAAGCTAGTACAACAGTGATTTCTCCCAATATTTCAGTGGTTTGACAACAATGGCGGACTCAGTATTCACTATTGCCAAAAAGATCCCGAAAAATGCCAAGCTCTGGGCTATTTATAGCTGATTTTGTCAGGCGGATCGCAGACACGTGGCACGAATCCCGAGATTTTCGGATCGCATCGCCACCATTGAAGAAACAGTCAAACTAGCCGTTGTGAACAGGTGTCGTCAGATCCGTGCGATTCGGATCGCTGAAGACCAGCTCGTGGTTGAACGGGTCAGAGGGTTCGGTTCGTTACAAGGGATCGGATCGCCTGGAGGTGACGTTCGTCGACGAGACGGGAGCGATCCGTTCCTGGGCGAGTCAATAGAGCGCGATCCATCCCTGAGCGAGACGATGACGTGCGATACGTTCCCGGGCGAGACGATGACGTGCGATCCATTCTTCCGCTTTCTTGGGGGACTTGGTTTTCTGATTTCCCTTTATGAATGATCCTGGATGGCTTGGTCAACAAGCGAGCCAACATTTTGCCCCCTCGAAGTATGTTGTATTGATGATGGAACATGCTTCGAAGATGCTTATTGACTCTCTCCTGAAGGGATGCAAGTTTACAGTCGCATTGGTTCAAATTGACACATGGATGAATCGGATCGCCATAGGACGACATGGTCCGATTTGGTCATCTGCTCGTCGCGTGCTGAGTTCCTAGGGTCTTGTGCGATACGGGGCGCATCTTCCTTCGAGTCGTATCGGGCTCTGAGTTTTGTGGGCCATCATTTCAAAGCGGTCCGTGGGCTTCTTTGCGATTCCATTTCTGGATCGTGGCCTATGCGGCGCTTCGTGGATCGAATAAGACAAAGGAGGGGAGACAAACGGTCACCTTCTTTGCCTATATAAGCCGACGCTCCCCTCTTCATTCTCCTTCTTTTTCTTCTCTGCTGAATCGTCTCGCGCGAGCTATCGAAAAACGAATCCAATCTTTTAAAACTTTCGAAAATCCAAGAACTCTCTCAGCTTTTAGAAAGGTAACTTTATAGAAAGCACTCTCATACTACTCTCCTGAATTTCTACGGCTGATTCCAGAGAGAAACAAAATAAATCCGCTACTTTCCGAATAAATCACCAAGTCGCCATGGCCATTGAGCGTGGAGCTCAGAACTTGAGGATGGGAAGGAGATGAGGAAGAAGAAGGATGCAGAAGGAGAAGGAAGTCCGACTCGGATCGTGGTCAATGATTGAGGACGGAAGCAAATGGCGAGACGAAAGATTGAGATGGCAACCAAGGGTCGAATCACGGCAGTCGCAACGGTTCGTGAGGGAGCCTTCCCTTCGTCCGGCGATTCGATGAGGGGCGAACTCTCTGCTCTACGATTCGGAAAGGGGCGATCCCTCTGCCATGCGAGTCGAAGGGGGGGGGGGGCGATCCCCCTGCTGTGCGAGTCGAAGGGGGCGATCCCTCTGCTATGCGATCCGTCTCACGGCTGGTGATACGAAGAAATTTCAGTCTTTAATCAGCGCCTTGTCGCTACAAAACTCTGGACAGTTAGGATAGAGCCTTGACGTTGATCTCTCTGGACTAAATGACTTCATGATTTGACTGCATATGACGACTAATGACCTTTAATAACCTCGACTGCTTTCATGTTTTATTATCGTTTTTAATAATGCGCACACACAAGCACACACAGCAGCACTTGCACACACGGGGGACGGGTAGTGTAGATCTTATCGTTCATATTTTCTCGTCCTAGCAGCAATGTCGAACGACCACTCTTCCTCAAGATCTGTAGCCGAAACGGAATCCGAGACTCCTGAACAGCATAATCCTCAAATTCCTCCAATCAATCCAGAAGGTGAAGATTCTGGGTCTGAATATGAAGCCACAGAATCAGATCCGACAGAAAGCACGTCATCCGGCAACAACTCCGAGTCTGACGAGCGAGCTCCGGACGAAATTCCAGGCGCAGTCGGGATAGATAAATTCTCTGACTCTTTAGCGTCCAAGATCGACGAGATAAAACTCAAGAGAATCTGCTTAAGACACGGCATTCCTTGGGACGATGTCTTAACACCTGGGAGCGAAGACAAACCCCATCTAGCACCGGAAGGGTATATGTCGATCAGTCGGACAATGTGTCTAGTAGGAGCTATTCCTCCGTTCCCTCCAATTGCCATTGAAACTCTGAGACGATTAGGCATTGCCCCGATGCAGCTTCATCCAAACGCCTACGCGTCTCTATACTCTTTATATGTTGCTTATGCGGAAATCTTGCACGCCGAACTCAAATTCAGAGACCTGGTGTTCTTCTTTCTCTTCAAGCACCGTTCTTCTGCAACTCCCAACTTTTCCTTTTTTGAATCAGTGGCGAACAGGAAAGTTCTGTATGACGGATACAGCAACATCGGGGATCCTAAGTCTGACTGGTTTTACATAAGAAGACAGGCTGGATGCTCACGGAGATGGCTCAAATCAAGTAAATTTTGATCGCCTAGTTGAATATCTTGCTTGGGGAGTCTAAGTAATAACATTCTTCCGCTTTTTCCTTTGTCTTAAACAGATCATGTCTTCCCGAAAACAGAGGGTGCATTATACAACAACCGGTTATCCATTCTTTTGCAAAGCAGATCCGACTTTTTAAGGATTAAAAAATGCATTACGGATGACAACCTTCACAAGCATCGCCTCTTGGATAGGAAATTTGGACTTGGAACCGGCGGCAAACCTTATAAATATGTGCCCCCGACGGAAGGAGAGGGAACTTCACAAGCAGTGGAGACAACCAAATTTCACAAAAGTCCTTCTCCGATAGTCATCCAAGACGACAAAGACTTGAATGTATACAGGGGGGATGAGTCCCGTGGTGATGCGTCGAGGGAAATCCCTACCTCTGCTCCAATGGAAACTGTCGGTGATGACGAATTGACAGAAGAACAGTTATTCGACGAGCTGAATAAAATCCCTCTGCCCGACATTGAATACACGGAAAAAGACTTCGGCGAGGAGCCTTTCTTTTATGCTCCCGAAGAGGCGGCTGATTCAACAAGGGGACGTGAAACGGGCCAGACGAGCCTGTCTCCAGGCCCGGGTCTGTTAGGGGGAATTATATGGGATGCACACCTCACACACACTGCCTGACCGTGCACTATTATGTCGTGGATATTCAATGTGATAATATGCTCTTCTTTTCTTTTTTGCAGGAGCGATGTCGCGCAGGAAATCTTATTCGTATCGTTCTCTTCGCGAAGGCACCCCCAGCCTTCGTTCGGGTACTGAGCGCCCTCGCGGTCCCTCTCATAAGCCGAGCTCTTCGCAACCTCGATCTCCACCCAAATCAACTTCTACCAGGCCTCCGAGTCATCCAACAATTCCGACCGGGGGGAAGACACTTCCAAAAGAGTTGACTCCTCCAAAGAGTGCGCCTTCCCACAGTCGGTCGTCCAAAAGGCGTCACGAATCCAAAGATGGGGACAGAGATTCATCCAAAGACACTGAGCAAGAGAGAAGTAACATTGTCCCCACCAGCCAACCAGAATTAGCTGCCTCCGGTTCACGGGACTACGTTCACGGTCCTGAAATCCAAGGTAGGCTGGAAAAGCTACGGGAACAATTTCCAGGAATGTTCTTCGATAGGATGGTCTTTGTTCTTGCCTTGGAACCAGTTCCTAAAAACTGGGATAAAGAAGTTATCGGGCATATCCGTCACGTGGCCAAGCAGTACGAGGCGATGAAAAAGCACGCACTTAATCTTTCGGAGGTCATCCGAACACTCGAAATAGAAGCTCACAGGTCTAAAGCAAAACTCGAAAATAATGAAAGGGCTAGGACAAAATTAGAGAAGGACCTGGAAGACGCCCAAGCCCAGCTCGCTTTGGCACAGAGAGACGCCGCGAACTATAAAACTGAATTAGAAAATGCCAAGCAGCGCTTTCATTCAGAACTGGATTCCAATAGCCAGGAAAAAATGGCCTTAAAAAAGGAAGTTGAAGACCTCAGAATGGCCAACATCGAATTGGTAACGGCACAAGGCCATTTTTTGACGGAGAAGGCTACTTGGGAGGCGGAAAAAGCGAGCCTAAAAGAAAGGTTGGCTCTGGCAGAGGCGGAAAAAGTGATTTTGAATGATCAGGTGGCAGACGCGGAGGGACGGGCAGCTCTTGCCGAAAGGAACGTCGATAGCGCCATTGAAATGGCCACTGCCTCCAACAACAAACTCCTTGAAAGAGAGAAAGAAATCGAGGGGTTTGAGGAGATGATCTTTGATTTCCTCGGCCAGGTTCTCAAAACTCGCAATATCTCATGGATCCCGGATTATCATGTTACTTTGGCCAACTTATGGGATGCCATCGTGGAAGGCGAAAAACATAGACTAGGGGTCGAAGAGATCGATGAAGATGAATTGATGAAAAGCATCCTAAGGGACAACGAGCCTGAGGATCTGGCAGAGGGCCGTCGCTTAATCCTGGCGGAAATGGAGAAGGAGAGAACCATGGCTAAAGGCAAAAGCAAAATTGACGAAGGTTCCAGCTCCGCCGCTAAGTCTAAAACCTCCGAAGTCGAGGAGTATCACCCTGACGATCCGCTAATCCCTTTAGGCTTAACTCCCGTGGTTGTTGGAGCATCCGGATCTACTCAAGAGGGAGTATCTGCTGAAGGTACCTTTCTCTTTTCCCAACAATTTGCTAAAGCGATTGCGAATTGTCGTCGTCTAACAGGACAACCCATTGAATTAGAAACGTGTGTCTCTCATAATGCAGGTGGCGAGCCCGCCGACAAGGGTGTTGGAAAAGAGAGAGAAGTGGAGGAGGGGACCGTCCTGCCGGGTGCTGAAATCGATGTTTCAGAGCGAGTCGAGGCCGCAACAGCTGAAGGAAGCATCTCGGTGCCTAGCGCCGACGTATCCAAAGATGCTGAGACTATCGAGGCTTTAAAAGACTTGGATGGTCGGCACGTGGATGACGAAGAGGATACCACCGGCACCAAGAAGGCCGACGATGATGATGATGATGAGGAACCCCTGGCCAGCCGAAAAGCCAGACAAGAGAAAGAGTTGGCTTTGAAGAAGGGGGGAGATGAGGCTTTGGACGTGGTCCCTCTTGCAGAGTTCGACCCCAAAACTGGGTTGATTATGAAAATCCAGTCCAAGTCCATCAGCCGGCAACTTCACTTTGCAAACCCTGATGACTTCCCGGCTTCCCTCTCCGGCAGAAGCAAGGGAAAAGATGGGGGAGAGGAGACCTCAGGGGAGTCAGATGCTCCCCTCGTGGACAAGCGGAAAAGGAAGAAGGGGGATCCATCTGAAGCCGACAAGGAGAGGCTGGAGAGGCAGAAGCGAGAGAAGATATCAAAGCATAAATAGGATGTTTATTGATATTTTGTCTTTTAAGCTTCCCACTGGCCAGGAAGTGTAATTGTGAGACTGGCCCTCACTTTTGTTTCTAACTTGTTTTCACTTTGCTGATTTGCAGTACATAAACAAGGATCTGTTTCTTCTTACATCATTGTGTACCTGTATTCATAGAAACTTTCCGCGTTTAGTCGTTAGCCAACTATTAATAATTATAAGTCAGTCAGTCAACAGGAAGAAGAATGTTCATGCTATGTTACACTTGTTATATCAAAGTTTAGTGTTCGCATAGGAGCGCGTGATGCCCCCATAATCAATTGTTAGAGTTTTATGCTTGGCGATTCGTTCGCTCCCCGATCCTTCAGCGGGGAAGGAGCTACTTCTCAGCGCTCAATCGGAGACGCCTTTATACTCTCTCTCTCTCTCTGGAGAGTTAGAGTTCGAGCTCAGCGATTCATTCGCTCCCCGATCCTTCAGCGGGAAAGGAGCTCTTTCTCAGCGCTCAATCGGAGACGCTTTTATACTCTCTCTCTCTCTGGAGAGTTAGAGTTCGAGCTCAGCGATTCATTCGCTCCCCGATCCTTCAGCGGGAAAAGCGCTCTTTCTCAGCGCTCAATCGGAGACGCTTTTATACTCTCTCTCTCTCTGGAGAGTTAGAGTTCGAGCTCAGCGATTCATTCGCTCCCCGATCCTTCAGCGGGAAAAGCGCTCTTTCTCAGCGCTCAATCGGAGACGCTTTTATACTCTCTCTCTCTCTGGAGAGTTAGAGTTGGGACTCAGCCGTCTGCGATCATGCATGCTCCTCAAACTCGTCTCAGGTTTACGTTTTAATCCAAGCTCCGAGGATTAAAACCAGTCGGACAAGCATCTAGAGCATTTACCAAGGCTTTGGGTTCCTCTGATTAGTTTATGAGAGGAACTGTCGGCACCGGACTTCAGGTACCTGCATTATTCACACTGAGTTTCATAGGCAAATAAATAAAGATGCAATAAAGGTAAATGACACACAGTATTTTTATAGTGGTTCGGTCGAATCATGACCTACGTCCACTTTATAATCTCTTGCTTTAAAGAATCAGACTGTTCTAGGCGAGTCATGCCCTGTACATAGTTTTTTTTTTTTAACAAAGCAAAAGAATAAGTTTGAAGCCTCTCATGTTAAATATGGCCGTAGATGTTGGGCATTCCACACTCTGGGGATTTCCTTTCCATCTACGGTTGCCAGCTTGAAGGTTCCATTATCAAGCTTGCTGAGAATAGAGTATGGTCCTTCCCACTTCGCTCCCATATGAGTTGGGGGTGGAAAGACACGTTTCAGAACCAAGTCTCCGGGTCCCAAGGTTCGGGTTCGGACCTTTTTGTTGTAATATCGGGCGACCTGTTGTTTGCATCTCAGAGCACGCAGGTCGGCTTCATCCCTCTTTTCTTCGATCATATCCAGGGACTCAAGGAGCAATTCATTATTGGACATTGGATCATAATAGGTCACCCGATGAGAAGGTACCTTTATCTCAATCGGGATGACTGCTTCCGTTCCAAAAGCAAGGGAGAACGGGGTATGTCCTGTCGCTGATTTATATGTCGTCCTGTAGGCCCATAGTGCCAAGGGCAATTCGTCAGCCCACATGGCTCTAGCCCGCTTCATTCTTCTTTTCAGAATGGACTTAATTACTTTATTTACAGCTTCGACTTGCCCGTTCGATTGTGGGTGTGCCACGGAGGTGTATCGATTCTCGATGTGGTATCTTTGGCAGAAGTTTCTGAATTCAGCACTATCAAATTGAGTTCCGTTGTCTGTTATCACAATTTTTGGAATCCCGAATCGACAGATGATGTTTCTCACGATGAAGTTGATCACCCGTTTAGTTGTGATTGTAGTTAGTGGTTCTGCCTCGACCCACTTAGTGAAATAATCTACAGCCATAATGGCGAACTTTGCTCCGCCCCTCGCTATCGGGAGACTTCCTATGATATCAATTCCCCACATAGCAAAAGGCCATGGACTCATTATTGTTTTTAACTGGCTCGGAGGCGCCCTAGGAATCTTTGAAAACCTCTGGCACGCATCACATCGTCGTGCATATTTTACTGCATCCTTGTTCATGGTAGGCCAGAAGTAACCATGACGCAATATCTTTTTCGCCAAAGTTTGCCCCCCAGTATGGTCGCCACATTCGCCTTCGTGGACTTCTTGCAGCACACGTTTGATGTCATCGTGGGCTATGCACCGAAGGAGGGGCATTGAATACCCTTGTCTATAAAGGATTCCGCCTTGCAGCACGTATCGGGCGGCTTTACGAATCACTTTACGCCTCTCGCTTTTCCTGGTCGGAAGCGCTCCATCCATTAGGAAATTCCTTATAGGAGTCATCCACGACTCCTTTTCTGGTTCCGTCTCCATTGCAAGGTCGATTTCCATCTGATCAATGCTGGGAGACCGAAGTACTTCAACGGGGGCTAGCCCTATCACCTCAGGATCGTTAGAACTAGCCATCTTTGCCAACTTGTCTGCCTGCTGATTTTCTGACCGCAGAATATGAGATATGCTGTAGTGATCAAACTCATTCAGCAGCTCTTTCACTTTCTTCAAGTATAGAATCAATCTTGCACTTTTAGCTTGGAATCTCCCAGTAACTTGGTTCACAACTAACTTGGAATCGCAGAAGATGTTCAGTTTTGTGACTTTTAGCACCTTTGCAATCTTTAATCCGGCTATCAGAGCTTCATATTCAGAATCGTTGTTAGTGGCCTGAAACTCCATTCGGATGGCATAAGTTATCAATCGTTTCTCGGGGGTTTCAAGCACTATTCCAGCGCCGGATCTTTCGTTATTTCTAGCACCATCAGTATATAATCTCCAGACATTGGGGTCGAAAAGTAACTTTGAGGGTTCCACTTCTTCGTTTGCTATGTCTTCTTCAGGAACAGTGAATTCTGCTATGAAGTCAGCTATCACTTGCCCCCGAATTGATCGTCTGGGCTGAAAGTTCAAGTCAAATTGACTTAACTCAATATTCCATTTGAGTAATCTCCCAGACGCCTCTGGTCTCTGTAGAACTTGCTTGAGTGGGTGATCAGTATATATGATAATAGGATGTGCTTGAAAGTAGTGCCGAAGTTTTCTGGAGGCAACCAGTAAACTATACGCCAGTTTTTCTATCCGTGGGTAATTACGCTCTGCCGCTGTTAATTTTTTGCTCACGTAATACACAGGTCTTTGGACCTTTTCCTCTTCCCTTACCAATGCTGAGCTGATGGCATGAGATGATACTGCCAAATACACGAATAAATCCTCGTGGTCTATTGGTTTAGATAGAATTGGAGGCTTCTCCAAGTGTCTGAGCAAATTCTGAAACGCTTCCACGCAGTCAGGTGTCCATTTAAAGTGGCGTTTTCCTCGCTTTATTAATTCGAAGAATGGGATGCACTTATCCGTAGCCCTGGAGATAAATCTGCTTAGTGCGGCCACTTTTCCGGCAAGGCTTTGCACATCCTTAATTTGCCTAGGTTCCTGAATGTTCCTGATTGCCGTGATCTGGTCCGGATTAATCTCGATACCGCGCGAACTGACAATGAATCCTAAGAATTTTCCAGAAGCAACACCGAATGAACACTTGGTGGGATTGAGTTTCATCCCATACTTTCGAAGAATGCCGAACATCTCTGCCAAGTCAGTGGTGTGTTGAAGGGATTGCTTGGATTTAACCAACATATCGTCGACGTATACTTCCATTGTTTTCCCGATTTGGTTATAAAACATTTTGTTGACCAAACGTTGGTACGTAGCGCCTGCATTCTTCAAACCAAAGGGCATTACTACGTAACAATATAATCCCAGATCAGTGATAAAGCTAGTATGCTCTTGGTCCGGAACATGCATCGGAATCTGATTGTATCCTGAATAAGCATCCATGAATGAGAGAAGCTCATGACCCGCCGTCGAATCTACCAACTGGTCAATTCGAGGTAATGGGAAACTATCTTTGGGACAAGCTTTGTTTAAATCCGAGAAGTCGATACACGTTCGCCACTTCCCGTTGGCCTTCTTTACCAGGACTGGGTTCGAAATCCAATCTGGGTAAGTTGAATCTCTGATAAATCCATTACTCTTTAGCTTCCCTACCTCTTCTTTCAAGGCAGCGGACCTCTCTGGGCCCAGCACTCGCCTTTTTTGCTTTACTGGAGGATGTTTGGGGTTAATGCTCAAAGAATGGCTCATGATTGATGGGGATATCCCGCACATGTCCGCATGGGTCCAAGCGAATACATCCAAGTTGTTCTTTAAGAAAGTCGTCAATTCTTCGGCAAGAGTCGGACTTAACTGGGATCCAATCTTAAGGACCTTCTCCGGATCACTGTCATCGATTGGCACATCCACAGTTGCTTCGTTGGGAGTTGCCGTTCTGCCCCCGGGTTCTTGATCCTCTCTGGGATCTATATCCTCGGGCATCACTCTAGGCAACTCTCCAACAATTATCCTCTTTGATTGCTATAAGGTTTCCGCCCCCAAAGGGGGAGGAGTGCCTTTAGTTTCGATATCCCCGCCGTTGCGAAGCAACTTTAATTCGGCAACATAACATGCTCGCGCAGCAACTTGATCCCCTCTGACGATACCAACGCCTGCTTTTGTGGGGAACTTCAATAGCAAGCACCAGGGGGCTATACAGGCTCTGAATTTTGCGAGGGCCGGCCGGCCCAAGAAGGCATTGTATGGCGATTCGACATCCAAAACCACAAAGGGAAGGATTCGCACTCTCTGGCGCTCTCCTTCCCCAAGTGTAACTGGCAATTCTACGTAACCCATAGGTGCGGTGGATGCTCCGTTGAATCCACGAATCCATCCTTGGCAGGGCTTCAAGTCTTTTATCTCAAGATTCATCTGGTCAAAGGCTTTTTTGAAAAGGATATTAACGGAACTCCCGTTGTCCACCAGTACCTTATGAACAGTGGCTGGCCCAATGGGTATCGTGATTACAAGTGGATCTTCAGTTGGAGCATGGACCCCAATGCTTTCTCGCTCTCGGAAAACAACATCATCAGTCATCATCTTTTGCTGCTTCACCGGAACACTGTCCTCGGGGTTGCTACATTCTCCCACTTCGAGGTGTTGTTTGGCTGCGTTGACATATTGATCTAAAGCTTTGGAACTGTGCCCAGCAAGGTAAAGTCCACCGATCACGGTGTTGATTACAATATTCTTTCCCTTTTGCTGAGCAGTTGGCCTAGCAGCAAGTTGATTTTGATTCTGATTCGGGGCCTGCACTGCTTGCCCCCTGTCCCTAGGCGTTACTCTGTATTCGTCTAGCTTCCCTTCTCGAAGCAACCTTTCGACTACGTCCCTCAGGTGACGGCATTCATTCGTCGAATGGCCGTGAATTTGATGAAAGAGGCAAAACTTCCCTGTCTCACGCTCTTTTTCTGTCGACTCTCTAGGAGGTGGCCTCTTATTCTGGAGGACTTCATACGCATCCATGAAGATATTCTCTAGAGTATCATTTATGGGTGTATAACTTTCAAAGGCCCTGGGACGAGTCCTTCTCTGGGAGTCGTTCCCTCGGCCCCTCTTCCGGCTGTTGCCATTAGCATTGTTATTGTTGTTACCCGGTCGGCGACCACCCTGGTTCTGATTTCCGACGTTAACCTCAACTTTCCCCGAGTTGTCTCCAGTCTGTTTGATGGCGACATTGCTCTGAACTTCTTCCTTATCAGTTGTTTTAAGCTTTCGGTTCGCGTACACCTCTTCCCGGCGTAGATGTACATTGGCTTTCTCATAGAATAATTCTCTGGTGTGGGGTGGTTTGCCTGCCAAGTACCTCCCGAATTCAGTGTCCTTATCCACTCCATCAATTAGTGCTGCGACAATGGTCGGCTCATGAGGATCTTTGACCTCAGTGGCGGCCAAATTGAAACGATCCAGGTACATCTTTAGACTTTCGCCGGGTCGCTGTTTGACAAGAAATAGATCGATCACGCTTTTCGTCTTCTGTGCGTAGATACGGAATTGCTCTACGAACTTCTCGCTTAGTTCCCTGAAGCTGGAGATCGATCTTGCCGGCAGGCGAGTAAACCATAGCAAAGCCACGTCTTCCAGGAATATGGGAAACGCTTTACACTTAACTGCATCAGAAGCGGCGGCAGCAGTCATCGACCAAGAGTATCTCATCAGGTGTTGAACAGGATCAGATCTTCCTGCATATCGGTTCATCTGTGGCATGTTGAAACGCCTTGGAAAAGTTGCATCCAAAATATCGTCAGTAAAAGGAGTATGACTACGGTCAATCCCCCAATCCTCGTTCCGCTGTCCACGGCTGTCGGCCAAAATCTGGTGAACCATGGCTGCAACGTTTGCACTAGTCAAAGGAGGTTCAGGATCAGTGCCTCTGGCCCGACGAGGCTCTCTGATCTCTATTCGGGGAGTAGCCACAAAATCTGGGGCTTGGACGGGGCCTCGCTGCCCCCTGTTATCATGAGTATGTGCACGGCGACGAGGCTGAGGTGGCCTGTCATGCACAGGACTGTTCATGCCTCGAGTCCTGAGGGTCGTTGCTTGACCATCCATATTACGGTTTGTGGGTCTTGCCCCTAGTTCTTCTTCTTCTTGTGAGGGCAGGGTCCCGAACCGGAGCTGTTCTATGTTTTCGGCTCTTTCATACGGTCGCCGCGGAGGTCTCGGCGATTCTTCAGATGAAGAGGAATATGCTGGGGTGAGTGGACGAACTGGCGATGTTCTTTGCCTTGTTAGCTCATCAAGTCTTCTATCCATAGCCGTCAGGTTTTATCGTAGGATAGAACTTTCCTGCCTTTGGGCGGCTAACTCATCAAATAACCTATCCCACATTTCGACAAAACGGGAAAGATCCCCCTCAGTAACAGGAGCAGCAGGATCATAATGGTCATCATCACCCTCTCTTATGGGCATAGTGCTCGGACCGGGTCGAGCAGAGGTTCCAGGACGATAGGAGTGGGTCATGGGTTCTTTTCCAGGTCGAGTTGTGTTCTGACCATCAGTTCGGGTAGCTGCGGTTCGTGGAGGGCGGTTCGCTGCGCCCCCCTGGGATCGACTCGTGGTCATGGTGCGCGGAGGCTGCGAGGTGTTGCCCCGGGATCGAGTAACAACCCCTTCAGTAGCGCGGATCGTCTCGTTCTCATCGACTCGGAACGAGGTGTTTTCATCGGATCGGATCGCCCCCTGCGCTCCGCGATCCAGAGTCTCTTCGTTGCCCAGTTCGTGCACACTCTCCTCGATCGTTTCGTTGGTCTGCGAAACTTTAGATCTTTTTCCAGCCATGATATCCGAATCGCTGGAATCTTCAAGAAAACGAATGACGAAACTTTAAGGCTGAGTTTCTCAGTGAAAGCACCAAAAATGTTAGATCGAAATTTGGACCTAACACCCAAATTGTTATGAACTGTAGAGAATTCTAAATGAGGAACAAGGAAAAAGAAAATAACACTCAGAATTTATAGTGGTTCGGCGTTAACGAGCCTACGTCCACTTTATATCTTATTGATTATGCTTTAAAAGCTAGTACAATAGTGATTTCTCCCAATATTTCAGTGGTTTGACAACAATGGCGGACTCAGTATTCACTATTGCCAAAAAGATCCCGAAAAATGCCAAGCTCTGGGCTATTTATAGCTGATTTTGTCAGGCGGATCGCAGACACGTGGCACGAATCCCGAGATTTTCGGATCGCATCGCCACCATTGAAGAAACAGTCAAACTAGCCGTTGTGAACAGGTGTCGTCAGATCCGTGCGATTCGGATCGCTGAAGACCAGCTCGTGGCTGAACGGGTCAGAGGGTTCGGTTCGTTACAAGGGATCGGATCGCCTGAAGGTGACGTTCGTCGACGAGACGGGAGCGATCCGTTCCTGGGCGAGTCGATAGAGCGCGATCCATCCCTGAGCGAGACGATGACGTGCGATACGTTCCCGGGCGAGACGATGACGTGCGATCCATTCTTCCGCTTTCTTGGGGGATTTGGTTTCCTGATTTCCCTTTATGAATGATCCTGGATGGCTTGGTCAACAAGCGAGCCAACATGGTTGTTGTGGCTGTGGTGGTGCAAGAGAGCCATATTTGCTAGTTATTGCCAATTCGACTTCCTTTTCAATCAATTTTTTGATCTTCGGTGTCAACAAGATGCTTGTAGATGAATTGGGTAGTGAAGAATTTTCATGGCAAGTGATATAATATGCTAAATTAGACGATTTGGATCCTTTATATATCAGACTACTTGTATCGATCTATGGTGCCCCGTATACCCTGCCTCTTATTTGTCCCCGGAAGCCTCTACCCAAAGTTGTGGGTTCCATTTCGCTGGATCCTCATTTAACTCCGCTTTCTTTTTAAAGTATGTTTCCTGAATGAAAAAAAAAACATGTTTATATGAGATTGTTGTTGCAGACAGCTGAAATAAATGAAGGTGGAAAATAGTACATATTACATAATCATGTAATCCTTTAACATTATATCCAATGGTAAAAGCAGTACATAAAAGCTGAATTTGTTAAATATCCACTGTCAACGGTTTGTAGCTCGTCTCACAAATGCTAAAGAATATTTTACTGAAAATGTAAACGGATATGATACTGGAATACCCAACATATATGTAGAAATGTTTAGAAGTCGGCTTCTCCCAACTTTCTTCTAATGAACAAGTGGTTCTAGCGCTTCCTAGTGAATTTTTAATATCAATTTCGGATGAAGCTCTTAGCTGCTCAAAGAAACCCAATACCACAAAATAAAATATACAGCCCTTAATCGTTATATCTGCTAAAAGATTCACCAAATAACCCAATGATGAGATCTTCTCTGATTGGAAGAAAACAAAACCGTATTACAGGAAATCTACCTTCTTCTTTCTTTCTTTCTTTTTTAAAAAAAGCAGTAAATTTTTTCCCTTGCCCTACTGCTGGAACACTTTTCCCTTTAGTACATCGCCAAACCAAAAATACAACATGAAAGTTAGACAAGACAGAGGAATTGGTCTGGAAAAACATAAGGTGACCAAGGTGAAAAAGAAATCTACTAGAACTGTTGGAATAGCAGGTGCAGGAAAAAACAAATCTGAGACCCATTGCTATTCCAACCGTTCTAGCCTCTTGTTTGCTCTAGCCAACTTAGATTCTTCAAAATTAAATCCGTTGGCTTCTCTAACTTTCACCATTCTTTGTTTGACAGAGAACCAGATGACTAAGTGGTCCAACGAGATTGTTTTTGACTGTTTTTTTTGCTTTACATTTCTTCTTCTGATTTTTCGGGCTAGCTCATTGAAACTAAATCCAAACATAATAATGCTAGTGTTCCTTGAAGTGACAGCCGGAAAATAATATTATTGTACATGAATTCTTACCAGGATTTTGATTTCCTCCCTGAGCTCACTATATATATATGTATGTGTGTGTGTGCACACACACAAACACGTTTATTTTTATAAAAAAATTAACAATGTTTAACTTGTCGCTATGTAACATCAAAAAGTTGGCAGCGTATTTGGCGCATAAACAATTGAAAAAATAAGAGGGGAAGACGTTCTTTACAACAACTCATGACCAACAATGAAAGCCATAAAATTTCACATCTTCGGACATAAAATTACCGAAAAACAAGAGCCTAAAGTAAAATTTCTGATCGGCTCGTCGGAGAAACAAATTAGGGGATTATGGATTAACAGGAAGAGAGCGCAGCAGCTGTAATCATTATTACGGTTTAATTGTTAATTGGAAGAGAGGGCTGTAATGATTATTACCGTTTAACCCTGATTAGGGTTTTGCAGGAAATCTACCTTACTTCTCCAGAAAATTATATATCCATTTACTTTGAAAATATTACAGTTCGCCATATCAGGTAATTTCATATTATTACAAAAGAACATGGTCGTTTTCTGATTCTATAATGAAACAGTAGACTTCCCAAAAAAATGGAAACAACCAACATTACTGCAATCCAGTTCAATATATACTTCAATACATAGTGCACAGTGTTTAAAATATAATCCGTAAATACCATAATGAACTTTTAAAAAGTCGATCAAGTTATCACTTTACGTATTTTGTGTTTAACTGGGTTCAAAATTACAAAAGTTTGGCATTCTTTCTACAAAAATTAGTCCTTTCGGTATAAAAATGAAATACTTGCGCTAAAAAATTAGCACTTGACCAAAAACTGAAATTAGCCAAAACTGGAGCCTGGAACAAACTCGAAATTCAGATCAGGTTTCATTCTGGTAATCATTGAAACCAAATCAGAGCAACAACAATCTTGAACCATACTTTTAAATCATAACTAGCAAAATAGGGGAAAACATCTTCACTTTACAAAAGCACCAATTCATAAATAGTGGCAACTCAGATGTTGGCTGATAACTTAAATTTGTAACAGAAATAATGGAATACAAAATTATAACCTATATGACTAACTGGTTTGCACTATAAATTCCAGTGGTCAATGTAAAATCAGATGTCTATGAATTTTAACATAGATATCAGAATAAATTCCGAAATCGTATACCTCGTTCTTCTTCACTTCACAACAGTCGATTATCCATAGATCAGATTTTCCCTTTTTTTTATTTTTTCTATGAAAAACCACATATGTGCAAATCGAAAGCCGTGATTAATCAATATTGATTGTGTATCAAAAGAACTAACTTTATAGTAAATTCGCATCGATGCATAATTAGATCAAAGAAAAGCTAACCTTCCTTATCTTCGAATAATCTTTCCGTATGAGATACTGGCGAACTGAAAATTTGAAGCTTTGGGAAGATTAACACAAGAGGCGACAAATTTGATGAAAGAATTAAAGTGATTGATTTAGGGTTTATCGAATTTGATAAGAAGAGGATGTATATCATGTAGCAGAAGCAGCGGTAAATATGCGAGATAAAAGGTGAGTGAGAGAGTGGATGCGTATGTAGAGGGACTTGTCAATTAAGACCTACAAGTCACGCTTGTTTTGTTAAGTGCAAAATTATTTAAGACATAACTATTTGTTCCTAGCCCATCCTTGGATAAAGACAAAAAAGAATGAGGTATCAAATTATGGTCTTAAGTTTATCATATTGTTGTAGTAAATCTAATTGAATAAATTAATATTTATATATCTGGTAAGTATCAAGGAAATTCCAATTAAATATATTGTTGATAATTTAAAATTCTGCAATCAATGTATGTGTGCATATACAACAAGTAATTGGTATTTTATCATATTGTGGTATTTGTAAATTGCTTATAACACATATGAATATTAAATTACTAAAGTAAGATACAAAAGAAATATTCATTTATGCAAATTATTTCATAACGTTAATAAGGTAAAATTCATTCGAATTAGAATAATAATTATTTTAAAAATTATCTGTGTATATATATTAACTTGTCTTATTATTTGTGTGTGTATATATTAATAGAGACAAGTGTATTTTGTTTTAACTCTTTTTGTTACACAAGCTTTTGAATTCATAAAGATATTAAGTTATCTAAAGTAACTAAGGAAATATACTTAATGTAAGTATGACTCTTACGTCACATAGAAGCATAAGGAGATCTGGGCTACTTAATACATAAGATTATCCATTAATTCATGATAAGAGAAGAATATAATGATTTTCACATTAATAGACTAATTTACTTTGGTGATAGGATTGATATAACACATGCATAAGTCTAGGATTTTGCGCAGTTTGGTTGAATCTTGCTTAGATGCTAAGAGTTTTCTATATGTATTTATGTTATACATGCCCTGTTCTTTTCAGCAAGCACATGTTATTGTGCTAGAATGTACACTTGCACATGGTAATCAAATCAACATCTATATGAAGTACATGCTCGTATATATATTTCCCAACAAGAACATGGGTTGATTTTACTTAAGAACCAAGCTAGAAAATATCTAGTTGAATGGTAAAATCTAAACATCATTTCACTTACATAGCTGCAACAACAACACCTCATTTATAGGCTGCAGTATATATATATAAATATATATATAGAGACACACACACACACATCCTATCAATTAGAGCTTGCCTAGACTATCCTACCAAAAGCCTAGTTCTAGAACCCCTTAGCCTGTCACTGTATACAATTGTGTACCTCACTTCCTAGTGGAGGTGCACCACATATAGATTGAGAAAGTATGGGATGTGAATGACTTGCAGAACACTTCTTTCAATCACAAATCACCTTCATTAATAGTTGCTGCAACCCATACCCAATACCCCTTAGTAGCTAGTTGACCTACCCAATTTTTCATATATAAATACACCTTGATACCTACGCAAATACAGACACAATTGAGTCTTAAAATCTAGAAATGGCCGAGAGCCAAAGAGAATTCAGAATGATAAGCAAGGCAGTAAACAGTCATAGCAGCAGTAGGATAATGGTAAGTAAACACTTCAAATTTCCTCTACTGTTTTTATATTTGAATCTTATTTATGTATGCCATTATGTTTCAAAGATTTTGTATCTTCGAATAGGTTAGATTTTAACTTGAGAGTTTGGAAAAAGAAAAAAAATATGAGAAAAGAGTGAGACAATAAACAATGAAATAAAGTGAAAACCTGGAAATTTAAAATAGCCGAAAAACAGAGCATAAGCATGGAAAGATACTGGATAACCATCTCAAAGTGTTTTAACATTTTGATATCAAATTCTAGTACATTAAAGTGTATACGTGTTAAGGTATGTCCATCATGTTTGATTTAAATATTGTAGTATACTCCGTGAATATGGTTAGATCGGGTATAGGAAGTTCGGGAAACTGAAACTAGAACACAGTAGATATGCTATGAGTAAACATAACTTCTTTACTGTCAGATATACTTAAATTATTGATTAATATATATTCCTATATGCATTTAAGTGTGGGTTAACATATACTGATGTGTACATGGTCAGTGTAAACGGTTAGATGTATGCCAGAATTTGTTTACATTCCTAGTAACATTTGCACACCTTAAAAATATACGTCTCTAACTTCAAAAATCAAACAATCTAATTTCCAGTAGTATTACGATTTGGGTTTAATCTTAAAGTTGTTCATGTATGAGTAAGGTTTAAATATAAAAATTTGTTTGCTCCAGACCATAACCTATATCATTAGAACTTAATAAATTACAGTAAAAAGTATTATAACTCAAATTAATACAAACTTGAACCTTACTGTTGTAAACAAATATAAGAACAATCTAATATCGACCTCGTCCATTGCCGCGACGGAAGGGGACCACGATTCGATCCGCCTCTACTCAAAGAAGAATAGTTGCGATTAATCATTCGGTGATTATTATTGCTATATCATTTACATGTATCATGAAGTGGAGTTCCATTCCAAGGCTGTCATTGTTGGGCCATAACCAGCTTAATGATGGAATCCTAGTATGATGGACTCCAACATATTAGGACTATGTTGTGCATAAGGAAAATAAACATGAATTGCTGAAGAAAAGAAAATTACTAATGTTTTAAGATTTAATGAGGACTAAATGTTGATTTAATAACTTTGTTAAAAAGGGTAGGAAGTAGAGGATGAGCAGAGTATGCTTTTGGTAATGAACATATTGGATAAAACAAATTAATGATGTGGAAATCAATGCTGTAGATATCGAACTATTTAATGAAAGCATATTTAAACAAAGGGTCCATTTGTTGGTTTAACATTATATATATATAAACACGTACTGTAGTAATCAACTAGTTTGGGTTTGGTTTATTATAATGATGAGGCATAAAATAGCATTGGTTATGTCATAGATAACGAGCAACATAAATGTCGTATGCAGGCCGGTTGATTTTGCACCATTAAGGAAGAGGATATTGGATGTTGTGTCGGAGATGTTTAATGGAGCATTGATTGCATTTGATGATGATGTGCTCGATAAGATAGTAGTTGGGGTATGGTTAGGTGATGTTAAAAATCGAAGAATGGGCAGGGAATGTTTTAGCTCCAGGCATCGGTAAATTGAGAAGTAAGATGAATCTTGATAAGCGTGCTTCTGTAAGGCTGTCAGCTGTTGAGGTTTCAAGGCGGCTGCTAGGTGGCTACCAAGTGAAGTAAGGTTAGCTCAAACATGTTTGAACAGTTCATGAATTCCAAGAACATGGTCACTGGGATGAAGTTGCACATTAGGCCGAGTTGCATGTAGGCGTTTGGATTTAAATTTAGGACGAAATCGAAATAGCTGAACCATTATAGTTGGAATGCCACATTGGCGCAATCAAAACAATGCAAGAACGAAACCGATATTAGGATCAAACAAGATTAACTAACTAGTTATACTAAGAATCAAACTGAAATATAAATTGAAATAGGAAGGGTACAGGGATCACGAAGGCATTGGAAGGCATGGAACGCAAGAAGAAATGGACACAGTAGCAACTAGGAATAGTTGCGTGGAGGAAAATAAAATAAAAAGGAAACCTGGTGTAGCTAAGTACAGATGTGTTGGGGGCATGAATGCATGGTGCAATGGAGTTTCAAATATATAACACTGGAAAGAATAGGGAAGGTGAAGTGAGTTAAAACGCGGGTGCGGTGCAGCTGTTTTGGATACTTTGCGTGGAAGATCTGTAAGTTTAGTGGGATGGCAAACATGAAGAAGAAGATGGATTTCAAAGTGTGCATGGGGGGATCAGTATGTGAAATATGGTGTAGGGGATAAGTAGTTAGGATGGGAAAGCTACAGGAGGCGGTAGCATATTGAAGGAGGAAAGGCCGGTTATAGATTTTGGTGGGATGGGCCTTAACAGGAAAAGGGGGGGAAAATGAAATCTGGAAGCATAAATACGTATATGATATGATGCACTGGAGTTTCAAACGTTGAGGCGGGTTTGTGAAATCATCCAGCAGTGGATCGCTAGGTTTATAATGTGTGGAAAGCGGTCCAAGATGAGGGCTTGGGCCTGGTAGTAAATAACCGAATTATCACCAAAAAAAAAATTGTTTAAAATGGAAAGGAATCGGGTTCAAAACGTATATAGATATAAAATCAAAGAAGAGTGAAGTTCGCCTAAGAAGTTCACGGGAAATGACAAAGTAATTTAGTGTATAGAAAATTCGTGTTGTCTAAATTAATCAATTTTAAATAAATTGATTTTAATGAAATTAAACAAGGAATGTAAATAAACAAACAAATAAGAGAGAATCGTAATGTTTTTGAAGTTATGGAAATAGTCATCGCATAAACTCAAGTTCATATCTCCAATATTTATATTTCCATAAACTCTGTTGAAAATAAAATAAAATTTGAAATAAAAAAATTAATTTATTTCAAATGATTTTGGAATAAAAATGTGAAATTTACCGTATCTGAGATCCTATATTCCAAACGGTTATTAGTTTGGAATTTAAACATTGAATCATTGTCGACTGTTATTGTTGTACTAAATGATCGCTGTTAATAATCTGTTATGCTGTAAAGTCATCAATATTTATTAAAATAAAACGTTGACATATTTTATTATATTTTAATTGTCTGATATTAACTACTGTTCTGAAATTAAAATTTAAACTGTACGAGTCAATAAAATGAGAATAAACATGCCATGGAAATTATATTGATTATAGAATAATTTGTATAAACTGTTTTATTTATCTACATTGTTTAAGTTTGATAGTTAAAACACCGATTATCAAAAAATATTCCTTCCGCGTTAGTTCGAAGAGACCGAGATGGGAACTAGACCCAAAACCACTTCGAACTAATTTTACGATTCTTAAACTAACTTGCAGGGATACTAATATAAATGATTAAATTGAAGACCGTAGATCTTCATGAATGAAAGAACTAGTTGTTAAAATTCTCTGGTGGCCGCCAGAGTTATTATAACTGGTGATTCTTTCATGATTGAAATACGCGGATTTGCAAGGATTATTCGCTACTGATCCATGGGGTGATTCCCGCATTGGATGCAGTAGGATAGTACCTGCGGTTCATCCTATTCATAGATGACTTGTATGGACGAATGTCTGATAGAGTATTTCCTAAAAATCACGTACGTTGATTTTTACAAATATACCGAGTTGATGGCAAAGAAGGGCACTTCTTTGACATCCAGAGTATATTTGGGGACGTCAATTAGTGATTTGATGGATCTGACAATGTGGCATTCAAAGTGAATGATGACCAGTTGTTCTAAAGGTAAAATCTAACCTCAAGCCTCACAACCGGGAAATGACAAAAATCGGGCAGGCAACATGGCTATGTGGGTCGTTCCCATTAGGGTGTATAATCACCTATCTAGAGAAATTTCATTTCCTTCTTTAATCTATTTCAATGATGTCCCTTTTCGGGAAATGGTTGCTGATCCCAACCGTTGGTGATATACATTCGATACACTTAAGCGAAATGAGTAGTCGGTCATGTGTGGGCCGGGTTGCAAGACGTTCTTGTTGAACCCAGTGTATTCCCCTCTAGAGATACACTATCAGCAGGTGGTTCCATACCTTGTCATAGTCGAAATCCAATCTCCAATAAACTCCCGTGGTTTTGATTGTATACTATATATGTGGAGCGTGAGATGAAAGCGTTCCGCTAGATTGATATTTATTTGTATTTAGACACTATCATAATATCAGATGATATATATGATTTCAAAAATGTTTTGGGTTATCGTAAAGTAAAAACCTTCTATATTTATGTGTGGATTTGGTTTTACGATTACCCTTTCTTTCGAAAAGATTTTCGAACTTTAAAATCAGTCTGTTTTAAAATCGTTTACTCACACCAGTCCCATGACCGACCCAGAGTTTATTTTCTATATTTTCCCTAAACTCTTGGGTGCCCAAATTTGTACGCGCAGTCAAGTGGTTTTAGGATTCTACAGATTTACTTGAAGGAGCTTGGAGCAGAGGCCTCAATGTTAGATATATAGAGTTTATTTCCGCTGTGTTGTTCATATGTTGTACTCTGATGATGTATGTAAGTAAATACAGTCTTGTATTTCAAGATGTTATATAATATATTTTATTCATTCCGTTGTGAGATTCATTATACTCTGATCCTGTTGTGTTCAATTCTTCTTTTTCTTCTATTTTAACTTTCTTTCTTTCTATTTCTCACCCTTTAACTTCTTTCTATCAACGATCTGTTAATTTCTGATGGTTGATTAGTCGATATGTTATACAAGATATATATTAGTATCGATAATCAGGATCGGAACTTTTCGGGTCGTTACAATAATACAGTCACATTTCCATCACAAATTTTGAAGCCTTAAGTTTAAGATGATTTTTAAAAAATATTAAACTCTCCACATTAATATAAAATCATGATGGATGGTAGAATGATGATAGACTAAGAAGATGTTCGTGAAATAAACGCCAATTCAAAGATATTATAAAAACTGTTCAATCATCATAAAAATTTAAATAAAATTTCCTCTTGTTGTGTAGTCACAATTCATCACAATTTCAAAATTCTGATAATAATTTTGATGAATTCTAAATACAGTTCATTTTGGTTATTGATTTCAATTTCTGAATAAATAATCAATAAATGATTTTAAAATTGAAAATCAATTATAAGAGGGAACTGAAAGATCTATACAATTTGAAAAATCTGTTTAAAAAAAATCAAGCAGTTGAATGAGAAAAATATAAAACACCTAAGGCTGATACCACTTGTCATCTCCATTAACGAGGATTTTAATACCACCTTGGTGGCCAACAAAGGTATCTCAGACAACAATATCCAATCACCAAGCCCAAGCAGATAATTTAAAAATTCAGTTCCATTTATCAAAGCAGCAGAACAAACAGATGATACCAAAATAAGCAGTCATCTAAAAACATTTACAAATCAATTTCTTTTATCAGAGCACAACAACAATCAAATTTAAAGCAGACTTGTCAAGAGAATTTTTCCCAGTTATTTCTAACAAGCTTAAAAGATGATTCATGATCAAAGATTAAAAATACAGTTTATTTGAAATCATTTGAAGGGATGTGAAAACTTCAAGATTTAATGAATCGATTGCACAAGATTATTAATTTCAAATACACGAAGTGTGTGAGATTCAAGATATAAAAAATTTCAAATGATTTCAAACAATTAAATATCCAACCCAAATGATCATGAATAAGAATGAATTTCAAGATGCAACACAATGATTCAAGTCAAAAGATTTTCAAATCAGAACAGTCAAGCCAATCCAAAAGCCAATGAAATTATCACAACTGAAAAATAGTAGTGCGCTGTAATGAGTATAATTTTTAAGTCTTTCTAAAATGAATTAGAAGGAACTCAAAACAACAGAAATGCATGAAATTTCAATTGTTTTTTAGATCTTCAAAAAAATTTAGAATTCAAATTAACAGTGTTTAAGATATGACAAGAATACTTCAGCACTGTTAGGAATTTAGAAATAATAAACTTCAAAACAATTGCAGAAAAATTACAAATTTGAATTCAAGATCTGGAAATTATTAAAACATGAGAGTTTTATACAAGTGAAGAAAATTTCCAAAAAAACAAGAATTCTGCAATTGGAAGATAAGAAGCTCAAAAAGTGAAAAAGAAATGTGGCAGTGACAAAGCAAATAAGAAAAAAAAGAAGGGGTAGAAGGAGGAATAGAAGAAAAAATAATATAAACAGAGAATATAAACAAACAATGTGAGTCTAGAGAGCATACCTGATTTTCAGTAGACGTTGTGGATCTCAAACTCAACAATCTTGGTTAAGGAACTCTGAATAATTCAATGATATGAATCAGTTTGAATTTAGTTCCCATTTGCAAAGCAGTTCCTCAGCCATCTCCTGTACCTAAGAATTTATAGGATCGAGTGGTATAATAAAATTTGTAAAACCACTCTCAATTGTATTCATACGTTTTGGTACCCAAATTTATTTGTATAACAACCTATCAGAATTTACCATTGTACCTTTAGGACCCAATTCTGTTTGAATTTAGTCAAAATCATTTTATTTCCTTTTGGGATCCAAGAATGTGTAAATGGTTTGTTACAAAACAAGTTCTCATTATGTTTATGATTTAAAAATCCTTTGCAATTGTCAGAGTTCAAATTTTCAAAACAAACATTTCCAAAGCAATTTGAAGGATTTTTAAAATCATTAGAATTCAGCTTTTCAAACCTATTGATTTTCCCAAAGCCAAAACCATATTTATCCAAAGTTGACTCTAATCGTTGAATTTTGAATTTAAGATCACCGTTTTCTTTTATTATATATGGACAACGATTATTAGTGATCTTCCTTTCAGCATCATATTGTTTCAAAACCAAATTTTCATATTCAGGTAATTTAATTTTGGCTTGGGACTCAGAAATTTCAAATTCAAATTTTTTTTGCTTTTCAAATTCAAGTTTTTCAAAATTCTTGAATTTCTCGATTTCACTTTCGATCTCTTTCAAAATAGATCCAAATTTCAGCAAATTTCCTTTTCAAAAATTTCAAGTTTGGAATTTTCAAATGTCTTAAAATTATCCACTTCCTTTTACAAAAAATTATTTGTACTTACAAGCCCAATCTTGTTCTCTTTTAAGATCAGAATTTCATTCTCAAGCTTTTGAATATTTTTATTGAGATGAACAAGATTGTTTTTCAAATTGAAACAAATTTTGCAATCAGAGTTTGAATAATTTTTAGAGTATTCAAGTTTTAATTCCAAACCATTAATTTTGCTGGTCAACTCATGATTTTCGAATTTTAGAAATTTGTTTTTCCGATGGAGTTTATCAACAGATTTAGTTAAACCAGTACACATATAAACTAAATCTTCATAAGAGAAATTTCCTGTCTCATCGTCTGTTGAGTCTCTATTATCTGATCTATCTGAATTTTCATCTGTTTCTCCTTTCAAGCATAGATCTAGATCTGAGTTGGACTTCTGGGGTTTGTAGCTGCTGTTGTCAGTTCTTCCATACTTTGTATTTAGAGTATTCCAGATTTCCTGAGCAGATAAATAATAGAAGATAAGATTATACTGATCATCATCAATATGAGAATATAAGATATGTGTAGAACGAGAATTATACCCAATAGTATTCCTATCTACCCGATCATATCGATTAACAACAATATCCCAACATTTAATATTAAAAGATTTAACTAGGATTCCATTACTGTTTTCCAATTTAAAAAATCTGTACCACTAAAAACAGTTGGAATGCGACTGGACTGACTCTCACTGGATTGTCAACTAGGGAACACCATTACTCTAGAGTTCATGAAATACCTTCTCTGATACCACTTGTTGGATCTAGATTAACCCTAGAGGGGGGGGGGGTAAATAGGGTTTATTGGAGTTTTACAGGATATTAAAAATATCACAAAACAGATTGCAGTAGAGAAAATAAATGCAGAAAGTAAATAACACAGGTTTTACCCATCTTCGGCAAACCCTGCCTACTGCCGCATTCCCCAAGTTTTTTTTTAACTAGAATTAAAACAATCTCTATGCTTACAAAATCTCTATAAACTCGCAACACCCGCTCACAACTGTTCTAATCCTACGCTCAAAAACCCTGTGCTGATATAGAACAGTAAGATAAAAAATTCCCGAATTACAGTCCTATAACTCGAATACCCTAGTTAAAATCCTATAACCAGAAGGCCCTAGTTTTCACAGAAAAACTAGAAAACAAATTGGATGATTTACAAAACAAAATAAAAACAATTATAAAATAAAAAACCCAAATAATTAAAAAACAAGCCGGTCCCTTATTTATTTTATCCCAAAAAGAAATGTCAACCTACTTTGTTCTCTTTGATGGAGACTGACCCTGGTTAGGGTTTTTCTCCAAAAACAAATCGTGACGCCTAAAATTGATGAAATTGATAGCTTTGATGTTTGATGCTTCCTGCTCACCGATTTTGGCTTTTTCTGTTGATCAAAACTCCAAAATGAAATTGCGAGTATTTTGAATTTTTGATTTCTAACTTGTGTTGCTTGGTTTCTGATCGATTGCCTATGATGAAAAGGTGTAATATTTATAGGATTTTCAATCCCAAATACATTCTCTGGTTTCACTTATATGATTGGTCTGATTGTTGCGTGAATGTTGCCAAATTTATGCTCTGCCGTGATTTTCTGGAATCAAATTGTTGTCGTGAGTCCTTGGTTGATTTCTGGAATGATTTGAATTGATGAATTTAGGGATAATCGAATTGTTTTCTTTCCATTTCTGGAATACATTTGAAACATGACTGCTGAAAGATTTCTGGAATCAATTTCATGATTTCATTCCTGAAATCGAATTGTGATTTTTGGAAACATATAAAATTGCTTCATGCCTAAAATTGGAATGATTTAAATTCTGCAACAAAACTATGTTGCCAAAAACTGATCAACTTTTCATTTCTGGAAAACATTGATTCTTAAAATCGATTTTTCCACAAATAGAAATTGATGTGAATCTTTTGTTTGATTTCTAGAAAAAATAAAACTTGCCAAAAAATATTGCCTTCGATTTCACTGTTGTATTCTTGCCAAAAAATGAATCCATAACCACGTTGGTAAATTCATGCTGGAATTTCTGGAAATATATGGTTTATTTCATGCCCAAAATTGCTTGTTGTTTTCTGGAATGATTTGTTGTCCCAAATGACTTGCGAATTATTTCTTGCCCAAAACACTTGTTATTCACTTTGAATGCACTGATGTCACCTTGCATGGTTGACAAGAAAAATTGTCCAAAAATGTTTGTGTAACAGCCTGCATTTTACGTATCGAAAGATCGTAAAATATTTTTATTTTATTTCTCGAGGGTTTGATCATTCTCATATTTTAATATGTTGCTTATGAGGATGTGAGACATGTCCAAAAATTTTACCGATTTTAATTGTGACCATTTTACACCTATCAGTCTTGTATAAGGCATAACTTTTGACTCATGTCGAATCAGAGGGTGAGACCTGTGCCATTGGAAAGGAATTAATGGTTGCCTTTTCGTAGAGTGGTTACATTAAAGATTTGGCTCAGCAGTTTGGGATATATCTCTATTTTAAGGTTTTTTAGTTGGTTGTTCAGGTTTGGAGAGCCACAATGGGCTGATTTGGGAAGGCCCATTGGTGGACTATTGAAAGGGCATAAATAGGGGGTAAGAGATATGGTTTTAGTTTTTCGTTCTCTCATTTGGTGCCTTGTGCTCCTCCTTCCTCTAACACCTTTCCACCATTAAAAATCATAATCCAAGGAGGAAAATTATAGATCTATACCATTGGAGGCTAGATCAACATCAACTGAGGAAAGGATTTATCGAATCAAGGTGTTTGGTGCGAAGTGCTTGGTGTCCGAATTCATTTTCCTTTGATTTTTGCTTGTTTGGGGGAATCGATGAGTGATTTACATCTCTCACATGGATGCAATGAAGTATATGAATGTTTGATCATGTTTTTCATCATATTTAAGTGTTTTATCATAGATCTATGTCCCTATAAGTCCATTTTCATATTAATCGCCTTATGATCTGATTTAGTAAGTTTAGATAAGTAATTTCTATGTTATTTCATGTGAATGTGCAAGTTAAATCCATGATTTTGTTCATATGTACATTTATGGTAATTTTGGTGAATTTTACATTATTATTGATGAAATTGACATATTGGTGTTATTATTGGTTTCATATCATGCTTGTGATCACATTGGATGAATTGGATGAGTTGGTTTCATCGAACGAATCATTTTGGCGAAGTTTTGGTCGAAATTGGAGTTGCATTGGAGGATGCAGGTTTTGGGTCGAACATGGTGGGCCGAACATGGTGTGGGTCGGTCGAACCATGGAAAGATTTCTTGGAGGAGAAGAAACGGGAAGGGTCAATCTTCCTGAGGGTCGGTCTTCCTATGGGTCGGTCGGGTATGGGGAGATTGGACCAGGGTCGATCACTGATGAGGGTTGGTCACTGATGAGGGTTGGTCGAACAGGGTCGATTGGACAGGGTCGGTTGAGCAGGGTCGGTCGAGCAGGGTCATTTTCTGGAAAATTATATTTTTCGGATACGACTCAAATTTGAAGGAAAAGCTTGATTTTTTTTTTCGGGGGCAACCCTCTAACCCTAGCCGCAGCGCAGTGATGTAATTTGGTTCGGTGATGGTGTGACTTCGAAGTGAATTCAAGGAGGAAGGTTTGAGTGTTGAATGTGTTCGTTGATCGGTGTAGAATAGCGAATGAGGTGACAACTCAAAGGACGTGAGTTGGTGAATAATGGTTGCTTGAGATGGTTTCTTGAGTTATGAAAAGTTATCGGGTTGGATGACTAGAGATAAGAAGGCCAAGGAATTATCGTTGTCGTCAGTTCTAGCAGGTTCAAAGCAGGGGTACGATAAGGGGCACCTAAAAGACTGGTTGTAGTTTGAGTACCTTGGGTATCGTTGAAAGGCCAAGCTTTCAAGGTTGGACATACATACGTATCGTTGAAAGGCGTATGGAGTTTATGGTAGAACTGGGGTTACCATTAGCCCTTGGCATATGGCAAGGTTGGCCGTCATATGATTAACGATGGTTTCGAAGCAGGATTGGCGATGATAGCCAGAGTTTGTCATGGTTGATTAGTTGCCTTGTTTGAACCATCTTATGTAGATTGTCTAAAGTCGATGGAGATGTTCCTTGGGTGCTTGTCTGATATTGGTTTAGGCCTCTGGGGCTTGTACTTGAGGGATGTTGAATTAGATTAGGATGGTTTACATGAGATATATATAATCTAGATGTTATGAGTGCTTTACCATGATTGAATGAGTGTTCTGGTTTCCATGGATGAATGTTTGAATTGCTTAATGTAAAGGCTATCACCATCCGATGTGGGGAAGATGGGACTTGAGTTCTACTCTGGTGTTTGGTAGATTGGTTTGTTATCTACCAATTCTCATATACTTTATTGTTGAAGTTTGTTAGCTGTTTTATCGCTCACTAAGACTGTTGTATGACTCAAGGTTTTATGTTTCCTCTTATTACCTGGCTATCCATCCGGTTGTGGATGGGCAGACTAAGTAGTAGGTTATAGGTTATTAGTGAGGACGATGATGCTGTGCGGAGGCGAGCAGGAGGCTGGCTACCAGTTTTATTACTATCTAGTATTTCTATTTCCATTGTTGAGTGCTATATGAGGGTTGTAGTGAGGCCTTATGTACAAACTTTGGTATTCGTTAGATAACCTTTCAGGATGTTGTGAAAGTTTGAAATGTTTGCTATATGATGCTTCATTACTATTACCTGTTGTATAAGTTCGATTATATTTTATCCTTGCGCTGTTAGTTCTACGATAGGTTCCGCTTGTGTTTACCTACTCTGATGATCGTCCATAGCTGCCTGGCACACCTTTTAGTGCATTATTTCTCTTGTTTAGTGAAGGGGTTATGGGCAGTCGTCACATTTGGTATCAGAGCTCTGGTCAACGATTTTGGCCAAAGTTCGAAGACGTAATCACGTATGAGAGACGTACTTGTAGATTTTAGTTGGATGCTTACTATATATATTAGCATATATAGTAGTAGTGTTTGTTCTCTTTTAGCAGTTTTCTTGAAAGTGGCTAATTATTCTAAATTGCAGATTTAGAATGAGTAGAAGAACAACAAGACATGTTGCTAGGGGAGCTAATACTGGAGGGGGAAATGGTGGTGAACCAGACTACCCTACGATGTTTGAAGCCATGATGGAGGCATTCATGTGAAGGGTCCCTTATAACAACCCGGAAATTCTGAACTAATTTAATTTTTTTATTTTAGCTATTTTAACGGATTTTAATTATTTAAAATGATTTATTTTATATAATAACAACTATAAATTTATTTAAATCAAGGTTAGAACATATAAACTTATTTTAATTATAAATAGAGTCTGAAATGGCGCGACAGTTTGAAAATTCGATTTCTAATTTCAATTAAATATACAGAATTCAATAAAAGTTAGAATTGGACGAAACAAGAAATATTTGAATCTGTTTTAATATATCTTTCTAACAAATGTAAGAAATTGAGATTTCACTTTATAAATTGAAAGTTATGTCCAATTTAAAATTTAAAATAGTCGCTATGGTATTTATATATATTTTAATATAATATATAGCCCTTAAAAATAGCCATTTTGCAAACGACCTCCGTTTTCGATGAAACCACTTTTGTTGGATTCGGAACGTCAAATTATTGCTAGATTCCAATTTTCATAATTTTTGGAATTAATATGTGAGCGTGGCAAAAGAAAACGTGTTTTGTCAATTTCAGTTGAATTGGATCGACCAGAAAGTGGTCATTTTCCAAACGGTCTTCAAATTCGACAAAATTAGTTTTGTTAGGACCGTACCATCAAAACATAGCTAGATCTATTTTTCGGGAATTTTTGGAGTCAGTAGTGGCCCCGGTAAATTAAAATGTGCGTTAAAATTCAATATATATTGATTTATATTTTAATTTAAAGAAAAACTGATTGAAACAGTTAAATTGGCTTACGAAACATATCCCATTGTGTCCGGAATGGGGGTATTTGGCTTGGGGCGGCACTCATTGGGTTTGATTTGGAGTTCGTATAAATAAATGGGTATTTCTCAAATTAAGAGAATTAAAAATAATAAAATATAATTTCTATAAATAACCCCCACCCCCGAGCCCTAAGCCCTAATTCAGCGCCGTCAGTTCTCTGTTTAACGGCCGATTTGCTCGAAATTGAATCCCACAAATTCCCTAAATTCATTCAATGATTTCGAAAGCTCATAGGGGAAATCGAAGAGCTCTTAGAGCTCTAGAAGCTCAACGACTGTGATGGAAATTAGTGATACGGTTTTCTCGATTTTGGCGCCCGAAGTTGCTATGTTCGCGGCGGATTTTAGGCATCAGGAGGGGATCAAATGTAGAGGCGTCAAAGCTGGGGGTGGCTGGTGCGAAGGCGGTCGGAGGGGTGAGGTCTGATCGTCGATGAAGTGGCTCTGGTGGCGTGCGTTCTAGGATGAAAGGGGCGACGATGGGTTTCCTGAATCGTTCAAAGGGGTGACGGGTTTTTCAAAGGGGTAAGGGTAATTAGGAAGATAATTATGTTTTAATTAAATTAATTACATTATGAATTATTCGATGTATAAAAATCAATATCTTTTCCATACGAGGTCCAAATCGCGCGAAACTGGATCCGTTGCGATCGTGGGGACTAGAACTTCACAACAAGACTAACCGGGTCCAATTTGGAGCAAATCAGAATTTAAGGAAAATTCAAATCCGAACAGTTCAGAAATTCAGAAATTAAAACCAACGGAGGGGAAAACGAAAGTGAGAACCCTTTCTCACTCAATTCATTTTTCAGTAAAATATATACTAGGATGCAGATGGTGCTTAGCAGCTCCCGACACCATTTATTGTACAAACCATGGTTGTTTGTTTGGACTGTATTGTGTTGTGATGCGAAATGAAAATTAAAATATTCAGTCGTTGAATAAAATATTGAACAATAAAAAAAATCATTTTTATTGAATGAATGAATTATATTAAATATTCATGTGTTGAATAAAATATTTTATCGTTAAAAATAAAAATTTAACGTATATATGAACGGCATAAAATTCTTCTGAAATGAAAATAAATATTCATTTACAAATCGAACGATTTGTTTATGTACACCCATTTAACTGACATTGATTGGGATGATAAATTTTACACATCGCCCAACTGCACAAATAATATTCAGTATTTCTTGGTTGTAACCCCACACGGGTATTGGGATGATATTTGACATACACTAATTCCAATTTTTTAGTTGTATGTCAATCGATGGGTTGACAGACTGTTGTAAGCGTTAATTATTTATATTTAATGCTTATGCAGTTGTGTGATGCACTTTGGATGATGGTTGATTGTTTATCATTGTTATTGTGTACATGGGTTGTATGAAATCCATATTAATAAAATTATATGGTAATTGATTAGGTCTCATTCCAATTTGGAAATAATGAGCATGTTAAAATAAAGAATATTTTAAAATAAGGAATATTTTAAAATAATATTCAGTGAAGGGTAAAATTGTGAATTTGATGTCCGATTTTGGATGGACAAGAAATTATTGAAATGTGAAGCCGTATTGATTGGATATACGCTATTTTCACGCGAACGATATTTATATCGATTTTATTTATTTTTATAATGAACGTCGAAAAGGAAATTATTTAAAAATCTAATATTTTGAAAATATTATCATTCAAATATTATAATGATATGGAATATTCAATTTTAATTTAAAATCAAAATTGAAGTTAGAATCGTTTTAAAACGAATTTACAAAATATGTTTTAAATGGAAATTGAAATAATATATATATATACATATATTATATTTAATGGCCTGAATAGAACGCGCCATGCGGCGACCGTTCGCGAATTTCGACCATTGACTTCAAACTGACATTATGGGAGATCCGACCGTCGGATTCTCCTAAAACTGGAACCGATGGGTTCGTATCAAAAAGAGCTTTCCAACAAATATAAGAAATTTGAAATCTAACAGTTGGATTTGGAATCATGTCCAAATCAAATTTGGAAAAGGTCGCTGTAAGTGCAGTTCGATGACCGTTTATGGAAATCAACCGAACGGGCCATAATAAAATTATTAAAAATATTAATAATTTGTGTAAAATCATAATAAATGATTTAGGAAGAATTAGGAGGAAAAATTCCACGTTTGTAAAGATGAAAATATATTTTTGTCAAAATGAACTAGTTATTAACTAGAAGGATAATCCAATAATTTTTAAATAAATAAACTGAGTTTATAAAGGGTTTTAAAATAACCTGAATTTTCCAATAAATAAATTCGAATGGATTAGAATGGAAATACTCTTCGGAATATTTCGATATTGGATTCTGTAGTTATACAGATATTATTATGGGAATTTGGAAGGTACATGTATCGTTATTCCCAATACGATATCCGTTAGTTTCAGAATTTGATATTGAATATAAGCTGATGTAATTTCTATTCAGAGCCTTGTATTTAATATTAAATTGGATTTTGGGTTTGTCGTGAACGGTGTCTTAAATAACACTGTTCTTAAACCCAGTTGAGAAAAGAATAAATCTTTTAATTAAGATTTAGTAAAGATTTCCAATTAATTAATATTAAATTGGAATTGAATAAAAGAATGTGATTTTGGGTTTGTCGTGAATGGTGTCTTCAATAACACTGTTCTTAAACCCCGTGTGAAAAAGAATAAATCTTTTAAATAAGATTATTTGAGTTTCCAGTTATATTTAGGAACTAGAATAAAATGGAATGTGAATTGATTTATCGTGAACTGTGTTTTTAACGACATTCGTTCTTTAACCCGATTAACAGTGAAATGTGATTTGGAATTTTGTAAATCTTCTTATTAAGATTTAATGGAAAATTTTCCAAAGTAAAGTTTTCCAATTTAATAAAATAAATTGGAATGGAATTGGGTTTGGTAGCAATCGAAGTGAACTTCTGTGGAGGAAGACTGTTAATATATATGGAATTTAAAAGACTTTGTCGTTGTTCCATTTATATTATTAGTCGGATACGGAAATTTATATCGATGATATATATTGATCTATTTTCCGTAAAGATTCCATAAGTAATGGAATGTGATTTTGGGTTTATCGTGAACTATGTTTTAAATGACATTGGTTCATTAACCCAGTTGGAGTCAGGATTTATTTCCTAAATTTGAATAATCATTACATAATGATATTTTGGAGACTAAAACTAAGTGGAGTTTTAATGAATCTTTAATTAAATTGAAATGTGAATATGATAATTTAAATTATCAAACTCATGAAATGATCTAGAATGGAGTATCACCAGTTTTGCTCCAGGCGATAGTTAAATCTTTAATTAGATTTAGACGTGAAATGATAATTAATTTTACCGATAACACTGTGGTGTTAGATATGGATTATTACCAATTTTGCTCCATGGGATGAATAGGTTGGGATGAGGAAATAAAATAAATGATTTCTTCGGTACTGTTCGCTAATCCTGACTAGTTTGGAAAACCTTAATTTGGTTTAAATTATGAAAAGAATATTTGAATAAAAGAATTTTATGGATTGGAATGAGGTGTATGTTGTGTTTTTATAACACTTGTTTATAAGATACACGAGTTATTTAGGAAGACCGGGTTATACCCATTCTGAATAATAGATACGACGATAAGTCGACGATAAAGACGGTGATTGAAGACCGGAGATCTTCACATCGTTTGGATGATTACTGATGTCTTGATAGGGCTGTACATCCAAGACAAGGTAATAAGTTGTGATTGTCCAGACGTACTTGAAGATCGACCGGATATACGAGGATCTCTCTCCTGTATTGGACATATGGGACGAGGAATAAGGTGCCTCCGGTTTCGTTCAGAGCTAGAACGAACTAGTAAATGGATGTTTGTCTGACATTGGATTTTATTATATGTTGATTGATTTCTATTAAATATATATCTGTTTGCTGGCGGAGAATTTATTCTCTTGCTTAACACCCTTCTCTTAGAGGTACGAGCTTAGAGGTTATATATCGATAGGCATCAGTCGCATGGCGTGAATTTTCAGTGTGGCATCCTGAAATGCAAATGATCAAGGCTTCTGTTGAAAAGCAGAGTCTTGTGGTTGATGATCAAAGCACGGCTTTAAATATCATAGCTTTGTGTAGCGTTAATTCGCGAGCCTCACAGCCCGGTGTGAACCAGAAATGGGTTGAAGGACCCCAGGAAGGACGTGCGTTTCTTTCTAACTAGGAGTGGTGTCATGGTATGGAGCCTAGACATTTTTACTTACGTGGATGTTGGAAAGCGAGGTACCTCAGATATATCGGTCACTACAGGGCCGATGGATGATATGGTCGACATACTGACCATTACGCCCCATAGTGCGGGGAAACGCATTGTTCATGAATTGCCAATCCTCAAACGTAAGAGAGGACCGGCCCTGGCGCTCCTAGGTACTGTCACGACTATAGCCTGAGACATGGTAGGCTAGATTGTCTCAAATTCGGTAAGGATGATCCTTTTCCTTGGTTCATAGATGGAATCCAACTTCCAATACAACATTGTGCAGTTTTAATTGTAGAACTAGTATGGCGACATGATATATGGTACCCATGCCATCTATTATTGATACATTTATATTTGAAGTTGTTTTATACACTTTACACTTATAATAGTATCAAATGATTTTTTTTAAACGTACCAAGCATGTTTGGCTATTATAAGGGAAAACTCTATCCTCCGGCTTGCATTGCATTGTGTGATGGGACCTGAGTCTTATAATAGCTTCATTTTTCCAAAAAGCATTGCGCTATTTGTTTTATGCACTAGTATTCTTGGGAGGAAACCCGTTCCGTGTTATACGGCATGGTCCCTTGATTTACTTTATTTTTATAGTAAAGTTTTAAATAACTGTTTTAGTTCTCACACATGTCCCATGACTGACCTGGAGTTTATTGTTTTAACCTAAACTCTGGATGTCCCTATTTTCCACACGGGCAGCTAGTAGTTTTGGTTTTGCAGATTTCTTTTTACAGGATCTTGGTTAACAACTGGAGCTATATTCAGAACGCTCTGTATCCGTGTATTTCTTATAGTTGTGTTATGTATTATTTTCCCATTGCTATGTAATGTATTTTAATCTCTGATATTTTCTGTTGTATATTATTTATTCATACTCTGCTATATTCTTGTACTCTGATGTAAATTGTTATAATAACAATGAAATGTTCTTCTGTTTTTGTTCCGATTTGTCGTGTTCTCAACTCAATCCGGGCTTTCCTTTACGGGGAAATTTGGGTCATTTCATTATGGTATCAAAGCCTTGGTTTACAGTGCTTGAGAACAAGACACATTAGAACTAAACAAAATGATTCATCAGAGATTGGATTAGTAATATCCAATAAGAATGACTCGTTATAGATGGGATCAGTAGTAGCCTAGAACGAGCGTGAAGGGTGTTATTTAAAAAAAACAAATTTAGTTTTAAATTTTTATATTAATTATCCGTATTTGAATATTTATTTTATGTTGAATTTGGACAATCGAGCATATGAAGATTTTGAATATGCGCGTAATTAACGTATATTCGAAGTCTCAAATATACTGGGTAGATATGGAATCACACTCTAGTCACCCGGGGATAATTTTGGTGATGTCCGGGCATCATCAGTGTTTATGTTCGAGTTTCGAAGGTGTGATATCTATATATTTCCAATTGACTGGTGTGATAACCAAAATTAGTAAGGGTTATTGTTGTGATTTGGCACCAAAAAGATGATTTTTGAATATATATATATATATATTAAAGTTATGCATTTGAAAAGCTAATTCACAAATTGATTGCTGGTTGTGTTGTTTGGTTAATAAAAATATTGGAATGATAATTAATTTAACAAATATGATAATGAATTGTTAAAAATTGAGCCAAATTGGATCAAAATTTGAACTAAACTGAAATTGATTGCAATTGCATACATGTACATATATGTGTAAACAGGTCATATTATGGAAGCTAAGAAGAGGAATAAAATTGTATGCTCGACAAATATGTACATATTTACTGTTTTGATTGGGTTTGATGATTTTATGAGTCGATTAGCTAGCCGCTTGGCCTTTTCTTTTTCTTTTGGATTGATGAGGGCCCTGTGAGGCTAGTTGCGGTTTTAAAGTCTCCCCGTACAAAGGAGGTTATGGCGAAATTTTTCGAAAATTTAGTGTGTTAGCCAAATTTTTGAAAAATTAGAAAATTCTCAGAAACTGAAAAGTTAAAGAATGAAAGCCAGAATGAAAGTTGAGTTGGTTAGTTAAACAACTTCAGCTCCGTTCCTTTTCGAGGACGAAAAGATTTTAAGTGGGGGAGATTGTAACAACCCGGATATTCTGAACTAATTTAAATTTTTTATTTTAGCTATTTTAATGGATTTTGATCATTTAAAATGATTTATTTTATATAATAAAGACTATAAATTTATTTAAACCGAAGTTAGAACGTATAAATTTATTTAATTTATAAATAGAGCCTGAAATGGCGCGGTAGTTTGAAAATTCGATTTATAATTTCAATTAAATATACAGAATTCAATATAAGTCAGAATTGGACGAAACAAGAAATATTTGAATCTGTTTAACTATATCTTTCTAACGAAGGTAAGAAATTGGGATTTCACTTTATAAATTGAAAGTTATGTCCGGTTTAAAATTTAAAATAGTTGCTCTGGAATTTATATATATTTTAATATAATATATAGCCCTTAAAAATAGCCATTTTGCAAACGACCTCCGTTTTCGATGAAATCACTTTTGTTGGATCCGGAATGTCAAATTATTGCTAAATTCAAATTTTCATAACTTTTGGAATTAATATGTGAGCGTGGCAAAAGAAAACGTGTTTTGTCAATTATAGTTGAATTGAATCGACCAGAAAATGGCCATTTTCAAACGGTCTCCAAATTGGACGAAATTAGTTTTGTTAGGACCGTATCGTCAAAACATAGCTAGATTTATTTTTCGGGAATTTTTGGAGTCAGTATGTGGCCCCGGTAAATTAAAATGTACGTTCAAATTCAATATATATTGATTTATATTTTAATTTAAAGAAAAACTAATTGAAATAGTCGAATTGGCTTACGAAACATATTTTATTATGTTTGGCATAGGGGTATTTGGCTAGGGGCGACACTCATTGGGTTTTATTTGGAGTTCGTATAAATAAATGGGTATTTTTCAAATTAAGAGAATTAAAAATAATAAAATATAATTTCTATAAATAACCCCCACCCCCGAAACCCTAAGCCCTAATTCAGCACCGCCAGTTCTCTGTTTAACGGCCGATTTGCTCGAAATTGAATACCACAAATTCCCTAAATTCATTCAATGATTTCGAAAGCTCATAGGGGGAAATCGAAGAGCTCTTAGAGCTCTAGAAGCTCAACGACTATGATGGAAATTAGTGATATGATTTTCTCGATTTTGGTGCCCAAAGTTGCTATGTTCGCTGCGGATTTTAGGCACCGGGAGGGGATCAAATGTGGAGGCGTCAGAGCTGGGGTTGGCTGGCGCGAAGGCGGTCGGAGCGACGAGGTCTGATCACCGATGAAGTGGTTGTGGTGGCGTGCGTTCTAGGATGAAAAGGGTAACGATGGGTTTCCTGAATCGTTCAAGGGGGTGACGGGGTTTTCAAAGGGGTGAGGGTAATTAGGAAGATAGTTATGTTTTAATTAAATTAATTACATTATGAATTATCCGATGTTTAAAAATCAAAATATTTTCCATACAAGGTCCAAATCACGCGAAACTGGATCCGTTGCGATCGTAGGGACGAGAGCTTCACAACAAGACTAACCGGGTCCAATTTGGAGCAAATCAGAATTTAAGGCAAATTCAAATCCGAACAGTTTAGAAATTCAAAAATTAAAACTAATGGAGGGGAAAATGAAAGTGAAAACCCTTTCTCACCCAATTTATTTTCCAGTAAAATATATACTAGGATGCAGACGGTGCTTAACAGCACCCGACACCATTTATTATACAAACCATGACTGTTTGTTTGGACTGTATTATGTTGTGATGTGAAATGAAAATTAAAATATTCATGTGTTGAATAAAATATTTAAACAATAAAAATATCATTTTAATTGAATGAATATATAAAATATTCATGTGTTGAATAAAATATTTTATTGTCAAAAATAAAAAATTTAACGTATATATGAACGACATAAAATTCTTTTGAAATGGAAACAAATATTCATGTACAAAATGTACACCCATTTAACTGACATTGATTGGGATGATAAATTTTACACATTGCCCAACTGCACAAATAATATTCAGTATTTGTTGGTCGAAACTCCACACGGGTGTTGGGATGATATTTGACATACACTAATCCCAATTGCTTAGTTGTATGTCAATCGATGGGTTGACAGACTGTTGTAAGCGTTACTTATTTATATTTAATGCTTATGCAGTTGTGTGATGCACTTTGGATGATGGTTGATTGTTTATCATTGTTATTGTGTACATGTGTTGTATGAAATCCATATTAATAAAATTATATGGTAATTGATTGAGTCTCATTCCAATTTGGAAATAACGAGCATTTTAAAATAAAGAATATTTTAAAATAACTATTATTTTAAAATAAAGAATATTTTAAAATAACTAATATTTTAAAATAAAGAATATTTTAAAATAATATTCAGTAAAGGGTAAAATTGTGAATTTGATGTCCGATTTTGGATGGACAAGAAATTATTGAAATGTGAAGCCGTATTGATTGGATTGCGCTATTTTGACGCGAATGATATTTATATTGATTTTATTCATTTTTATAATGAGTATCGAAAAGGAAATTATTTCAAAATCTGATATTTTGAAAATATTATCATTTAAATATTATAATGATATAGAATATTCAATATTAATTTAAAATTGAAATTGAATTTGAGTCGTTTTGAAATGAATTTATAAAATACGTTTTAAATGGAAATCGACAAAATATATAATATATATATTATATATTTAATGGCCTGAATAAAACGCGCAGCGCAGCGACCGTTCGCGAATTTCGACCATTAACTTCGAACTGACATTACGGGAGATCCGACCGTCGGATTCTCCTAAAACCAGAACCTTTTGATTCATATCGAAAAGAGCTTTCCAATGAATATAAGAGATTTGAAATCTAACGGTTGGATTTGGAATTATGTCCAAATCAAATTTGGAAAAGGTCGCTGTAAGTGCAGTTCGATGACCGTTTATGGAAATCAACTGAAAGGGCCTTAATAAAATTATTAAAAATATTAATAATTTATGTAAAATTATAATAAATGATTTAGGAAGAATTGGATAAAAATTCCACGTTTGTAAAGATAAAAATATATTTTTATCAAAATGAACTAGTTATTAACTAGAAGGATAATCCAATAATTTTTAAATAAATAAATTGGGTTTATAAAGGGTTTTAAAATAACCTGAATTTTCCAATAGATAAATTGGAATGGATTGGAATGGAAATAATCTTCAGAATATTTCGATATTGGATTCCGTAGTTATGTGGATATTGTTATGGGAATTTGGAAGATACAGATATCGTTATTCCCAATACGATATCCGTTAGTTTCAGAATTTGATATTGAATATAAGCCGATATAATTTCTATTTAGAGCCTTGTATTTAATATTAAATTGGATTTTGGGTTTTCGTGAACGGTGTCTTAAATAACATTGTTCTTAAACCCAGTTGAGAAAAGAATAAATCTTTTAATTAAGATTTCCAATTAATTAATATTAAATTGGAATTGAATAAAAGAATGTGATTTTGGGTTTGTCGTGAATGGTGTCTTCAATAACACTGTTCTTAAACCCCGTGTGAAAATAATAAATCTTTTAAATAAGATTATTTGAGTTTCCAGTTATATTTAGTAACTGGAATAAAATGGAATGTGAATTGGGTTTATCGTGAACTGTGTTTTTAACGACATTCATTCTTTAACCCGATTAAAAGTGAAATGTGATCTGGAATTTATAAATCTTCTTATTATGATTCAATGGAAATTTTTCCAAAGTAAAGTTTTCCAATTTAATAAAATAAATTGGAATGGAATGGAATACGGTTTGGTAACAATCGAAGTGAACTTCTGTGGAGGAAGACTGTTAATATATATGGAATTTAAAAGGCTTTTTCGTTATTCCATTTATATTATTAGTCGGATACAGAAGTTTATATCGATGATATATATTGATCTGTTTTCCGTGAAGATTCCATAAGTAATGGAATGTGATTTTGGGTTTATCGTGAACTGTGTTTTATATGACATTGGTTCTTTAACCTAGTTAGAGACATGATTTATTTCCTAAATTTGAATAATCATTACTTAATGATTTTTAGGAGATTAAAACTAAGTGGTGTTTTAATGAATCTTTAATTAGATTGAAATGTGAATGTGATAATTTAAATTATCAAATTCATGAAATGATCGAGAATGGAGTATCACCAATTTTGCTCCAGGCGATAGTTAAATCTTTAATAAGATTTAGACGTGAAATGGTAATTAATTTTACCGATAACACTGTGGTGTTAGATATGGAGTATTACCAGTTTTGCTCCGTGGGATGAATAGGTTGGGAAATAAAGTAAATGATTTCTTCGGTAAGGTTCGCTAATCCCGACTAGTTTGGAAAACCTTAATTTGGTTTAAATTGTGAAAAGAATATTTGAATAAAAGAATATTCTGGATTGAAATGAGGCGTATGTTGTATTTTTATAGCACTTATTTATAAGATACGCGAGTTATTCAGAAAGACCGGGTTATACCCATTCTGAATAATAGATACGGCGATAAGTCGACGATGAAGACGGTGGTTGAAGATTTGAGATCTTCACATCGTTTGGATGATTACTGATGTCTTGATTGGGCTGTACACCCAAACAAGGTAATAAGTGGTGATCGTCCAGACGTACTTGGAGATCGACCGGATATGCGAGGACCTCTCTCATGTATTGGACATATGGGACGAGGAATAAGGTGCCTCCGGTTTTGTTCAAACCCAGAACGAACTAGTAAATGGATGTGTGTCTGACATTGGATTTTATTCTGTGTTGATTGATTTCTATTAAATATATATCGGTTTAGTGGCGGAGAATTTATTCTCTTACTTAACACCCTTCTCTGAGACGTACGAGCTTAGAGGTTATATATCATCAGTCGCGTGGCTTGAATTGTCAGTGTGGCTTACTGAGATGCAAATGATCAAGGCTTCTATTGAAAAGCAGAGTCTTGTGGTTGATGATCGAAGCATGGCTTTAAATAGCATAGCTTTAAATAGCATAGCTTTGTGTAGCGTTAATTCGCGAGCCTCACACCCCGGTGTGAACCAGAAATGGGTTGAAGGACCCCAGGGAGGACGTGCGTTTCTTTCTAGCTAGGAGTGCTGTCATGGTATGGAGCCCAAACATTTTTACTTATGTGGATGTTGGAAAGCGAGATACCTCAGATATATCGGTCACTACGGGGCTGATGGATGATATTGTCGACAAACTGACCATTACGCCCCATAGGGCGGGGAAACACATTGTTCAGGAATTGCCAATCCTCAAACATAAGAGAGGACCGGCCCTGGCGCTCCTAGGTGCAGTTGCGGCTGTAGCATGAGACATGGCAGGCTAGATTGTCTCGAATTCGGTAAGGATGATCCTTTGCCTTGGTTCATAGATGGAATACAACTTCCAATACGACATTATGCAGTTTTAATTGTATAACTAGTATGGCGACATGATATATGGTACCCATGCCGTCTATGATTGATACATTTATATTTGAAGTTGTTTTATACACTTTACACTTATAATATTATCAAATGATTTTGTTTTAAACGTACCAAGCATGTTTGGCTATTATAAGGGAAAACTCTATCCTCCGGCTTGCGTTGCATTGTATGATGGGACCTGAGTCTTATAATAGCTTCATTTTTCCAAAAAGCATTGCGCTATTTGTTTTATGCACTGGTATTCTTGGGAGGAAACCCGTTCCGTGTTCTACGGCGTGGTCCCTTGATTTACTTTATTTTTAAAAGTAAAGTTTTAAATAACTGTTTTAGTTCTCACACCAGTCCCATGACTGACCTGGAGTTTATTGTTTTAACCTAAACTCTGGGTGCTCCTATTTTCCACACGGGCAGCTAGTAGTTTTGGTTTTGTAGATTTCTTTTTAAAGGATCCTGGTTTACAGCTGGAGTTATATTCGGAACGCTCTGTATCCGTGTATTTCTTACAGTTATGTTATGTATTATTTTTCCGCTGCTATGTAATGTATTTTAATCTCTGATGTTTCCTGCTGTATATTATTTATTCATACTCTGCTATATTCTTGTACTCTGATGTAAATTGTTGTAATAACAATGAAATGTTCTTCTGTTTATGTTTCGATTTGTCGTGTTCTCAACTCAATCCGGGCTTTTCTTTATGAGTAAGTTTGGGTTGTTTCATTGAAGTTGATTTCTTCAAATATAAATGTATCAATCATAGACGGCATGATTGATACATTTATATTTGAAGAAATCAACTTCAAATATAAATGTATCAATCATAAATGACATGATTGATACATTTATATTTGTAGTTGATTTCTTCACTTATAAATGTATCAAATATGTCGTCTATGATTGATACATTTATATTTGAAGTTGCTGCTCCAGTGGCAGCTACGGTAAACGTTGGAGTTCAGTTGCCTAGAGCTGTGGAATTTGCGAAGCTATGCAAAGATTATACATCTCTATGGTGAAAACAATTCAAAGGATCTGAGCCGACTGAGGAGGTTCAGCGGTGGATGGATTCTTGTGTTCGTATCTTTAGAGACTTGAGTTTGGATAGTGCAACCAAGAGAAAGCTTGCATCAAGACAACTGCAAGGCAGGACCATGGAATGGTGGAATTCAGTCACGCTTGAGACTCGAGAGGAAGAAATTTCATGGGAGCAATTCCAGGCTAAGTTTGAAGCAAAGTTTATCTCCATAGCTCAGAAATCTGATCTATTCAGGAAGTTTGTGGAGCTGAAACAGAATGGTCGTTCTATGCTTGATTATGTCTCTGATTTTGAGGCCTTGTCTAAACACGCTCGTTCATACATCGATATACCTTATCAGAAAAATGAGAAATTTGTTATGGGTCCGGATACCTATATTGGAAGGCCATTGGTGACTATTCGACATTAGAGCTTGTTTCCTAAGGAAGCGAATGTTCTCGCTGCAACCAAAGAAGTTCAGAAACCACAGCAGGGTGGTAATAATAAGAAGAGGAAGAAGCAACGGCAGAAAGGAAAGGATGGCCAGTAGAAATCGAAGAGTGAGGTGATTTGCTTTAACTTCCAACAGAAGGGTCATTACTCTAATGAGTGCAAGAATCCCAAAGCTGAGAAGATTTGCTTCAAATGTGGAAAGCCTGGGCATGAGAAGAAAGATTGCCCAGAATCAGCTAAGGGCAAGCAGGTTGTGAAGGCATATGCTTTGGAAGCCATGCCAACTTCTTCAAGAGCTCCCACTGCAGAGGAAAAGGGAAAGGGTGTCGTCGTGTAAGGTACTCTTTCTGTCCAAGGTGTTTCAGTTCGAGTTTTGTTCAATACTGGAGCATCACATTCTTTCATTTGCAATGAGCTTGTGTGCCGCTTGGGTTTGGAAACCGAAATTTGTGATAGACCATTGATCGTGACTAATCCAGTTGGGGGTTCGTCCAATCTTTGCATGATTTGTCGTGGTCTAGTGTTGTCAATTCATGGTTGCTCTTTAGTGTGTGATTGCTTTGTTCTTAACTTCGCTGGGTTTGGGATCATCTTTGGCATGGATTGGCTCAAGAGGTATGCAGCAAGAGTGAATTTCGAGAAGCTGGAGGTAAGATTCGAGGATGTGGAAGGGCGAAAGGTGTTTATTAGATGTAAGCGCGAAGAGGGTGTCTTCGTGAGCCATCTATATTTGCTTGGGATTCCACAAGAAGACTTGTCATATGTGCTGATCGCTAATGAGTATGAGGATGTCTTTGACTAGGTCAAAGGGTTGCCTCCGCATCGTGAGATCGAGTTTAGGATCGATTTGGTCGAGGGTGCTAGACCAATCGTTATGCCTCTTAGGCGGATGGAGCCTAAGGAACATCGAGAGTTGGAGGTGCAAGTTCGTGACCTTTTAGGGAAGGGATTCATTCAGAGAAGTGATTCCGAATGGGGTGCACCGGTCGTGTTTGCAACCAAGGAAGATGGCTCGTTAAGATTGTGTATGGACTGTCATGAGTTGAACAAGGTGACTAAAAAGAACACGTATCCATTGCCAAGGATTGAATGCCTTGTTCGATCATCTTCACAAGGCCAAAGTGTTTTCTTAGATGGATTTGGCAATGGGATTTCACCAGTTGAGGGTGGCAAAGGATAGTGTGCCAAAGACTGCTTTTAGGACACCATCCAGTTTCTTCGAATGGTTGGTGATGCCATTCGGGTTGACTAACACGCCATCATATTTTGTGGATCTTATGAATAGGGTTTTCAGAGATCAGTTGAACAAGTTCGTGCTTGTGTTCATGGATGACATTCTGGTTTACTCTCGGAATGAGGAAGAACACAAGACGCACTTGAGAATAGTATTGGAAATCTTGTGAAAGCATCAGCTGAGAGCTAAGTTTTCGAAATGTCACTTCTGGAAGAGTGAAGTGAGGTTCTTATCCCATGTTGTTTCTGGAAATGGGATAGCAGTGGACCCCGCTAAAGTGGCAGCAATCCAGGACTGGGATAGGCCTAAGAATGCGACGGATTTTCGGTGGTTCCTTGGATTGGTTGGTTATTACCGATGGTTTATCAAGGATTTCTCCAAGGTAGCGGCACTGTTAACAGGGTTGACAAAAAAGAACCAAGTGTTCACGTGGGATGCAAAGTGTAAGCAAGCGTTCGGGATCTTGAAAGATAAACTGACGAGTGCACCTTTGTTAACCTTTCCAAGTGGGAATGAAGAGATGGTGGTATACACCGATGCATGTGGTACTGGGCTTGGAGCAGTGTTAATGCAAAAGGATAAGGTTGTGGCCTACACGAGTCGATAGCTAAAGCCGCATGAGAAAAACTATCCAACTCATGATTTGGAGTTGGCAGCGATTGTGTTTGCTCTGAAGATGTGGAGACATTACCTATTAAGAGTTCGATTCAAGTTGTTCATGGATCACAAGTCGTTGAAGTATCTTTTCTCCCAAAAGGATTTGAATCTTTGGCAGCAACGATGGCTAGTGTAACGAACGCGGATTTTCAACCTTGAAAATCGACACACAACACCATGTCAACTATTCAAGAATCATAAATACCGAAATGTTAATAGAAAGAAGTTAGAGGGTGAGAATAAATAAGATAGAAAATTAGAATAGAAGAAGGAGAAGAACATAACAACATAATCAAAGTAACACGAATCTCACAGTGGAACGAATAAAATATATTATATAACATAACTTTGAAATAAAATTAGTATCTGTATACAATACCATTATCGAAGTACAACACAACGGAAATAAACACTAGCTATATAATCTTGAAGCCTCCTGCTCCAAGCTCTCCAAGTATATCTATAAAATCCCGACTACTTGACTGCCCATACCAAATTGGGCACCCAAGAGTTTCGGGAAAACAAAACAAAATAAACTCTGGGTCAGTCATGTGACTGGTGTGAGAAAACTCTAACCATTTGTTTAACTTTAAAAATCCTTTTAAAGGAAAGGAAAATTGTAAGACCGATCCACACATAAACACAGATGGTTTTTACCTTACGACTACTCAAAATATTCTTTATATCAAATCTCTTCTAATATTATAATAGTGTCTAAATCAAAAAATCAACAATCTACTGGAACGCTTTCATCTCACGTTCCACGTATATAATATATAATCAAAAACCGCAGGCTCTTATTGGGTAATGGATTCCAACTGGCAAGGTATGGGACCACCTTCCGACAGTGTATCTGTAGAGAGGAATACATCGGGTTCAATAAGAACATCTTGTAACCCAGGCTAAACATGACTGGTCACTCATTTCGCTTGAGTGTACCGAATGTATTGTCACCAACGGTTGGGATCAGCAACCGTTTCACGAAAGGGACAACATCGAAATAGATTATAGAAATAAATGGAATTTCTCTAGATCAGGTGACAATACACCCTAATTGGCAGCTAACCACTTAGCCATGCAACCTACCCAATTTTATACCATTTTCTGGTTGTGAGGCTTGAGGTCATAACGTACAGATCACACCTTTATTTACTTTGAATGTCACATCGTCATACCCTCCAAATCGCAAATTGATTTCCCTAAAAATACCACGGGTATACAGCTAAGAGAAACAAATTCCTCCGCCACCAAACGCAAATACGTTTGAAGAGATAAACCTACGTGATCTATTGAATATACTCTATCAGACATTCTTCCATACAGGTTGTTCTGGGACTGGACAATCAGAAGGCACTATTCTGTAAATCCATCTTAGGCAATTTCTACCTAGGATTGCCAGAACAGCCCTTGCATAAACTCCATTTTCAATTATCTTCATCATATTCGATTAGCAACGCTAATGTCCATACAGAGTGGTTTTCAGATAATAAATCTGATTCCGGTCTCTCTGCAATGACGACGGAAAAATGGTCAAAACTTTGATAGTCGGTTATTTAACTATCAATGGAGAACATCCATACACACAACGATCTTATTTTCAAATGGAAATTTTATCGATCAATCATCAGTCAACATTTTTCCCTTTAAATTAATTTATCATTAATTTATTTATTTCCCCATTTCCCATTTCCATATATTCATAAATCCTTATTTTCTAAATTTAGAAAATATACATTATTAACATTGGAAAACGTTTCCATTTCTTATTCACGCATCATTACTCTCCCACATCTATCATTCTCTAACTGTAAACTAGTAAGAGAATAATTCCCTGAATATCAACCCCAAAGGCCGAAATAAACATCAGATCGATACCCAGAAAGCTGTTCAACATAACTAATCTCCAATCAGTTTCTAATTTCTTTAATCCCATTTATTAATTTCTTATCAAATCCTTTCTTACGTAATTCTCGAATTCAGTTTACAAATCCATTTCTTCCATGAAATACATTTGTTATAACGATAACGTTATAATCCCTACTTTCGAAATATCTAATTTTCAAAATATAACTTTTATTCATTAATTTGAATAAATAATAATTTATTTATTTATTTATTAAATAAATAAATCTTGATTAAAAATCAGAAAGTAAATAAATACTTTTCCGAATTCGATATAATCGAAATTCAATGCATAACTCTCTTGCGAATAAACTATATTCAATAACTCTCTTTCGATTAACTTATATTCGATTAACTCTCTTCGAATAACTTATATTCGATTAACTCTCTTCGAATAACTTATATTCGACTAACTCTCTTCGAATAACTCAAATTCGATTATCGTTACGAACTCCAACATATTTTACCCTTCTGAGTCAACTAAATTTCTAAATTCGTTTTTGAATTTAGTACTTCCCAACAATTACCAATTTCCTTTTATAACTGTTTTATTTCTGCAAAACATTTGCTTTCAAATCGTCATTCACTTTAAACCGTGAACATTATTCTTTTATATAAAACTGGACTCGTTTCAAATCAAAGTTTGATTTCAATTTAAAACTATTATTATAGGTTCCAATTCTATGAATCGAGTCATTTTATAAATTCCCAACCAATCTATTTCTCCCAAATTAGAATCCACTATTTTATTTGATCGCCATTTCCTATCTCATTCAAATTCCTATTTCTAAATCCAATTTCCTTATATAAAGGTTTTAATTTATAAAATATTTATTTTAATCCATTATTCACATCGAATGTGAACAATATTTCTTTTATATAATCAATCGGTTTGATTTTGTATTTTAAAATAACATCCCATTCCCAAATTCTATTTATACTTCTATTTATAAAATTAATTATACAAAATCTCCTTTTTTCTTCTAACACTAAAAGTCTCATTTATAATTCCCTTTATAAATGCTAAGTTCAATTTCTATTTAAAATATCAGTGTTAAAACCGATTTCTACTCCTCTATATAAATTCAGACTTATATATTCAATTTATCCCATGATAAATTATTTTACTTGATTATAAAAACATTATTTATAAATTAATCTTCTTTGTTTATCTGTTAAAAGAGATTTCTATTTAAAATCTCCTTTAAATCCATCAACTCATAGTTCTTTTATATCTCGCCAATTTCCTTTTATAATTCTATTTATTTCAAAAATAATTCCTTTTATGATTCTATTTATTTCCCAAATAATTCCTTTTATAAAATCCATTGATTTTATAAAATCCTTAAATTCAATATTCACTTTGAAATTCCTTTTATAAAATCATTTGATTTTATATAAATATATTTTATTTTCAATATACACTTTGAAAATTCCCGTTTTTTATTCTAATATCACTTATGGTATTTTAGAATACCACGCCAGCACCATCTAAACACACATAATCAATAACAGATTAGATACAAATCATATATCACAATATATGAAAAACAGTAACATAAATGTTGAGGAATCCAGTTGGATTCCTCCAACCTATTTCCCAGCATCCACATATGTTAAACATAAATAACATCAATTTCATTTCAATATGAAATGTTCTGATAAACAGAATCAATATTTAATTACCGATTTATATATATAATTATATTTATATTTCAACCAACTAATTAGCAGTTCATCCAAATAGTCAACACATAACAATCAACCATAATTTATCAATTCTAAAAATACGTTATAAAAATATAAACTGTGTAGAGTTAGTGAGTTTACTCACATGGTTCGTTAGCCGTTAGATAATGGTTAACGTCCGGTTTAGTCGAATCGGACGTTTTGATTTGCTATAATTCATAACGAGCGCCAAATCGTTCCAATCCAGCTCCACTGTATAGTCTGCATCCATATGATTTCAGCATGACGGACGGCTTGACGATCTAAATCCGAATGAGATTAATATCGCATTAAAAAATTAATATATAAATTAAATTAACTAAACTTAAGCTTCATTTATTTAATCAGGACTATACCATTTGATTCAGCCCACCAGTACACGTCAAAAGCCCCTACCAGCTTCCCTTTCTTCTCTAGATCGTGTCCGCTATTCAGACGCCAGCAGCACTTCTTTTCTCCATTCCTTTTTTTCATCTCTCCTTGCATACACGGATCCTTCTTCTCACCCGTTTTTAAATTGTTTATGTTAATTGTTTCCTTCCCAAATGAGAACATATGAAACCTGCTACATCTTAACGCAACAAAGTCCATAAATCCCCCCTTCACGTTCACTCACCACTTTGGCATACAACATGTTACAGTAAAACTCCATTGATCCTATTTCCTCCTCCAAAGACAACCCGCTCCAGATTGTTTATTTCCCAAACCAAGGTCACCTCCGAACTCAACTCAGCGTCCATCACCTTTTTCTGAAGCTCGCACTCCCCATGTCGAGCACGCTATTCTGTACTCAGTTGCAGGTACGGAACTCGCCATAGTCTAAAATCCACTTCCTGCCTTATAACATATATTCTGGACTACCATTTCAAACTGTGAAACCACCTTTCCTATGCCGTTCACGCACAACAATTTCCACGTGCAACCCTTACAACTGATCACCCTATGCACCGTATCACCATTTTTACCAAGCCCAGAACTTCATTTCCGCCCTTCAAGCCTTGATTGATCCTCCATCCTTCCATGTTTACTCCACTAAAACACGAAGCGAGCTTCACCACATAATGCTCCGTCACCCTATACACAAGTCATTCAGCTCGCACCACCTTCCCAGTTAAACCGCCAGCTAATTCTCCACATTTTTGCATTTGCTTTTCTCTTCCCATCTCCCATTTTTATTTTTATTATTCGATTTCCATTTTGAAAGCTCGGCAAGTGGAAAAAAATTCTGAAGCAGATGAAGGCTTCATTTATGGGTTTAAGTTCCTTACTGATGAAGGAATAGGTACAGCTCGTAGGTTGCGTAGACTATGAGGTTTCAAATCATTTATCTATTCTGAATGGGAAAGCACAGGCTGGCAGACGCATTGAATTGGTTGACTTATATTTTTCTTCAGTACGAAGGGAAAATAACTTACAAGTGAAGTTTTGAGAAGCCACTTTACAAAGAGCAAAAACATGATAGTGCCAGATCTCGAGGTATATACATGGGGTGAAGGTTGCTTAGCAGCTAAGGGAATAATTAATACTTAGCAATTAAGAATTAGAAAAAAAAACAAGAGTACACGATTGATTTGATTTATCAATACTTCATAGCTAAGGCATGGGTACAGTGTACGATACTTGGTTCTGAAGTTAGGCAAAAATATGTATATATTATTTGTTTACTTCACTAATGTATACAGAGAATTAAACGTGCAACGGTTAAGTGAGGTGTATGAAAAACTTTGTTCTCCACTTGATTTCTTTTGTTGCTTCTGAAGTAGACAAGCACGATGTAGTGGCAGATTTAAACGTGAAGTGACCAAGTTGATGTATATAGTGTTTTATATTTATCTGGTACCCCGCTATATAAAATCTCGTTCACATACAAACTTTTATGGACAAAAATAAAAATACCGTTCAAACGAGCAATGTGCCACAATCCCAGAAATATAATAATATAAATAAGTTAACTTATTCTGTGAAACCCCAAAATACTAATATAGGTAGCAAAATACTTCAAAATAAAAGTTGCTTGTTTTCTAAAATAAAAATTATAGTAAAATTCTAAAAACTAAATTATAACTACGCCTCAAAAATCTCATCCAAATTTGAAATAAATAATTTACAATAAATAAATTATCGTTATGGTTTATAACGATTTTATAGCGACTATTTGAAAATTTGATTTGGACTTAACTCTTAATCTACAACATGAAATCTCGATTTTTCACTTCCATTAGAAAAATATCATTCACCATATCTGAACGTTTCTTGTTTCACAGAAATCCGACTTAAAACGGATTCTGTATATTCGTTTAAAGTTCGAATCGCCAAATTACGGACTACCGTGCCATTTCGAGCTTGATTATAATTATAATATAATTTATACGTTCTAACACCGTTTATTTAGTATAAACGTTATTATATTCAATTATAAACTGAATTAAATATTTTAAATGATCCAATTCACACAATATTGCCATTTCAGCTATTTCTGATTATTTCGTAATTAAATATATTATTTAATTATTTATATTAATTAAATATTCATAGTTATTTAATTTAAGTCATTTAAAATTGCCAAACCATTATTTAAATAATTAAATAAATTATTTATTCAACCGTAAAAATATGGGACGTTAAAGTTTCTGTTGTCTTATGATTTTGATATAGCCTATACTCTGGGCAAAGGTAACGTAGTGGAAAATGCGTTAAGTCAAAGACATGCAAGTTTGGGGGCGATGTTTTCGAAATGGAAGAGCCTCGAGTATTTGGCAAGGTTCGATTTCAGGCCAAGGTGTGAGTTGGAACCTGAAATGTTGGCAAGCTTGTCGATAAGACCCACTGTTATCGAAAGGATTAGCGAGAACCAAAAGCGTGATGCAAAACTTGTCGAGTTTATCTAGAAACTGGAACCAGAAGATAAGGAGTTCGAGGTCGATCGAGAAGGGTGGCTTCGAAAGCAAGGGCGATTAGTTGTTCCTGATATCGACGGATTGAGAGACGAGGTTCTGAGAAAATGACATCACTCGAAGTTGATGATTCATCTCGGTGGTAATAAGAGTATCAGGACATGAAGCGAGTCTACTACTAGGAAGGGATGAAGCGAGATATTGGAAAGTTCATTTCCAAGTGCATGAACTGTCAGTTGGTGAAAGCAGAACAGAAGAAACCGAGTGGTTTGCTTCATCCATTAGAAGTTCCTACGTGGAAGTGGGAGCAGATATCGATGGATTTTATCGATGGACTACCTAGAACCAAGGCAGAAAATGAAGGAATTTGGGTCATCATGGATCGTTTGACCAAAAGTGCACGGTTCATTCCCGTCAAGTCGACTAGGACAACATCGAAATAGCTGAACTTTATGTGAAATTGATAGTCTGATTCCATGGTATCCCAAAGAGTATAGTGAGTGATTAAGATCCATTGTTCACGAGTGGATTTTGGAAGAGTTTGCAAGAAGCTTTGGGAATCAAGTTGTGTTTAAGTACGACATACCATCCCCAAATTGATGGTCAGACCGAGAGAGTCAATCGAGTTTTGGAAGATCTCCAAAGAGCTTGTGTGTTGGATTTTGGGGGATCATGGGAAGACCATCTGCATCTAGTTGAGTTTGCATATAATAATAGCTACCAGTCTAGCATTGGGATGACACCATACGAGGCGTTGTATGGGAGACCGTGCAATTCTCCAGCATATTGGTTAGAAACTGGAGATAAGTTGGTACTTGGGCCTGGAATGATTAGAGAGACCTCGGATTGTATCGAGATCGTTCGGCAATGAATGAAGGAAACCCAAGATCGTCAGAAAAGTTATGCTGATAAACGTCGAAAAGATTTGGAATTCGATGTTGGCGACAGGGTTTTCGTGAAGATTTCACCATTAAAACTTGTGGTTCGATTCGGAAGTAAAGGAAAGTTGGCTCCTAGGTTCGTTGGACAATTTGCGATAGTCGAGCGAATAGGAAAGCTCGCATATAGATTGGAGTTACCCGAGAAGATGTCGAGTGTGCATAATGTGTTCCATGTGTCGCTTCTGCGAAAGTTCGTGCATGCTTCGAATATAGTGGTATCTCCAGAGCAGTACGAAGACCTAGAAGTAGAGACCGTAGTTGAGAAATCTCGTAAGCCACTTCGTGTTGTGGGGAATGACACGAAACAGCTTAGGAGGAAGACGGTTAAGCTAGTCAAGGTACAGTGCAGTGAAGATAGAGACGATTGTACATGGGAGACGGAAGAGAGCATGAGAGCGGCTCATCCAGAACTCTTCGTTGGTAGGAGCCTTTGATATTGTATCATCATTATATCATTGTATCTTGTTGTTGTTTGATAGAATTCCGTGTGCTAGGATAAGGCTATGGATGCATGGCTTGATGGTTGCTAGTTTGGGTGATAGAATTGGCTTCTCATGGATGATAGGCATGTAGAGTTGTTGTGATTGCTTGTGTTTACTTGGAATTTCAGGGGCGAAATTCTTAAGGGGGAGAATGTAACAGCCCGCATTTTACGTATCGGAAGATCGTAAAATATTTTTATTTTATTCTCCGAGGGTTGGATCATTCTCATATTTTAATATGTTGCTTATGGGGATGTGAGACATGTCCATAATTTTTACCGATTTTAATTGTGACCATTTTATAACTGTTAGTCTTGTACAGGGCATAAATTTTGACTCATGTCGAATCAGAGGGTGAGACCTGTGCCATTGGAAAGGAATTGATGGTTGCCTTTCCGTAGAGTGGTTACATTAAAGATTTGGCTCAACGGTTTGGGAGAAATCACTGTTTTAAGGGTTTTCAGTTGGCTGCTCAGGTTTGGAGAGCCACAATGGGCTGATTTGGGAAGGCCCATTGGTGGGCTATTGGAAGGGTATAAATAGGGGGTAAGGGATATGGGAAATGGTTTTAGTTTTCCATTCTATCATTTGGTGCCTTGTGCTCCTCCTTCCTTTAACACCTTTCCACCATTAAAAATCATAATCCAAGGAGAGAAATCATAGATCTATACCGTTGGACGCTAGATCTACATCAATTGAGGCAAGGATTCATCGAATCAAGGTTTTTGGTACGAAGTGCTTGCTGTCCGGATTCATTTTCCTTTGATTTTTGCTTGTTTGGGAGAATCAGTAGTGATTTACATCTCTCACATGGATGCAATGAAGTATATGAATGTTTGATCATGTTTTCCATCATATTTAAGTGTTTTATCATAGATCTATGTCCCTATAAGTCCATTTTCATATTAATCACCTTATGATCTGATTTAGCAAGTTTATATAAGTAATTTCTATGATATTTCATGTGAATGTGCAAGTTAAATCCCTGATTTTGTTCATATGTACATTTATGGTGATTTTGGTGAATTTTACATTATTATTAATGGAATTGACATATTGGTGTTATTATTGGTTTCATATCATGCTTGTGGTCATATTGGATGAATTGGATGAGTTGGTTTCGTCGAACGAATCGTTTTGACGAAGTTTTGGTCGAAATTGGAGTTGCATTGGAGGATGCAGGTTTTGGGTCGAACATGGTGTGGGTTGGTCGAACCACAGAAAGATTTCTTGGAGGAGAAGAAACGGGCAGGGTCGGTCTTCCTGTGGGTCGGTCTTCCTATGGTTCGGTCGGGTATGGGGAGATTGAACCAGGGTCGATCACTGATGAGGGTCGGTCGAACATGGTCGGTCGAGCAGGGTCGGTCGAGCAGGATCGGTCAAACTGGGTCATTTTCTAAAAAAATATAATTTTTGGGTATGACTCAGATTTAAAGAAAAAGCTTGAATTTTTTTTTTGGGACAACCCCCCGAACCCTAGCCGCAGCGCAGTGATGTAATTTGGCTCAGTTATGGTGTGACTTTGAAGTGAATTCAAGGAGGAAGGTTCGAAGTGTTGAATGTGTTCGTTGATCGGTGTAGAACATCAAATGAGGTGACGACTCAAAGGCCAAGAGTTGGTGAATAATGGTTGCTTGAGCTATGAAAAGTCGTCGGGTTGGATGACTAGAGACGAGAAGGCCGAGGGATTATCGTTGTCGTAAGTTCTAGCAGGCTCAAAGCAGGGGTACGATAGGGGCACCTGAAAGACCGGTTGTTGGTTGAGTACCTTGAGTATCGTTGAAAGGCTTAGCTGTTAAGGTTGGACACACATACGTATCGTTGAAAGGCATATGGAGTTTATGATAGAACTGTGGTTACCATTAGCTCTTGACATATGGCAAGGTTGGCCACCATACGATTAACGTTGGTTTCGAAGCAGGATTGGCGGTGATAGCCAGAGTCTGTCATGGTTGATTAGTTGCCTTGTTTGAACAGTCTCATGTAGATTATCCAAAGTCGAAGGAGATGTTCCTTGGGTGCTTGTATGATATTGGTTTAGGCCTCTGGGGCTTGTACTTGAGGGTTGTTGAATTCGATTAGGATGGTTTACATGAGATATATATAATCCGGATGTTATGAGTGCTTTACGATGATTGAATGAGTGTTCTGGTTTCCATGGATGAATGGTTGAATTGCTTAATGTAAAGGCTATCACTGTCCGATGTGGTGAAGACGGGAGTTGAGTTCTTCTCTGGTGTTTGGTAGATTGGTTTGTTATCTACCTATTCTTATATACTTTATTGTTGAAGTTTGATAGCTGTTTTATCGCTCACTAAGACTGTTGTATGACTCAAGGTTTTATGTTTCCTCTTATTACCTTGGATTGTTCATCCGGTTGTGGATGGGCAAACTAAGTAGCAGGTTACAGGTTATTAGTGAGGACGATGATGTTGTGCGGAGGCGAGAAGGAGGCTGGCGTAGCAGTTTTATTTCTATCTTAGTATTTCTATTTCCGCTGTTGAGTGCTCTATGAGGGTTGTATTGAGGCCTTATGTACAAACTTCGGTATTCGTTGGATAACATTTCAGGTTGTTGTGAAAGTTTGAAAAGTTTGTTATATGATGCTTTATTACTATTACCTGTTGTATAAGTTCTATTATATTTTATCCTTGCACTGTGAGTTCTACGACAGGTTCCTCTTGTGTTTACCTACTCTGATGATCGTCCATAGCTGCCTGGCACACCTTTCAGCACATTATTTCTCTTGTTTAGTGAAGGGGTTATGGGCGGTCATCACAGTTTTCCAGTTTTATTTTAAATCTAGAAATATTGTTTGGTTTGTTTTATGTCCAAAAACATTTTGAGTATTCTTAGAAACAAAACAATTTTGTTTGTTTACATTCTTGTTTTCCACTTTGTATGTCGATTGTCCAGCATCTTTGTTTGTTCTCTTTCCTATGGCTTGAACTCAGTTTTATCTTTGTGTCACTAGTATTGCATGTAATTCTTCTTTGGGCTGACTTGTTCTTTGTATTGATATGCACACGTCTAGAGTTGACTTGCATGCCTTCCCTGGCTATATATGTATGCACTGTGTATATATATATACACACACACAGAGAGAGTTGTGTGTATATATTTATATTATTTCAGTTGCACTGTTCTTATCACCACGTACAGACTTGTAACATACTTTATACTTGTGCCTAACCGTTTGTACCTGAGACTCTTGTAAGTTGTGTACACACTCTGTACATTCATCACACTAGTGTTGAACTTGAGATTTTGTGCTTGTTTTGCGGCATCTTTCTTGAATCACTTTAAGCTTGTGTGTATGTTCGATCCATTTCTGGTCTTTTGTGTATATGAACCACTTTGCCTCCATATTTTGTGCAACTTGTCATCAACTCTTTCCTGTGTACACATGCTTGTCCATTTTCTTAGTGACCCTATGACATTGTGTACACAATTGTTTCACTGTGTTGTGCATCCTGTTTCACTGAAAGCTTTTCCCATTTTAAATTGTTGTTGTATTGATTTGTACACGCCTTGCTTAATACATATGCGTGTGAGCCCATACCCATGCTCACATGAACTTCTGGTTTGAATCGACCATGTTGCAAAGTGAAACTGCCATGATTTGCAGTATGTACTTGTCCATTCGTGTACCTCTGCTCTAGTGTAAATCTGTGCATATTTGGTATACTACTGAAATTGTTTTACCATGCACAAAAATATGAAGCTGTGAACACATGTTGACTTGAGTATTTTGAGCTCTATCTTGACATGTCATTGTATACATGCATGTATATATGCACAAATATGTGCGTGTGTGTCACTGAACACCTCATACTGATATATTTGTCCCTTGCAGACAATATTGCCTCTGTATGCCTGAAAAGAAATATGTGTATATACATACATGTATGTGTATACATGTATTGTGTACAGACAGAATACATATATATATATATGTGTGTGTGTGTGTGTGTGTGTGTGAGCAATAGAGACGATGTCTGCCTTGTGGTATTTACAGTGAATATCACAAGCTGTCTAGACACAGATGGATATATATACAAATCAGATCAAGTCAGGAAATATGATGAGAAACACACCAAAATTCTGAGGCAAATATATTTTAAAAATAAAATTATATCTGCTAGAATTTATAAATATTTTTGTTCCAGTTTACCGTGTGTGTTTCTGTGATAGGTAAGCAGGTGACCGGACTGACTAAATTAGTCTGAAGAACCAATGATGTGTCAATGTATGTAACAGAGAGAGTGAATGTAAATGAGTGACATAGTGAATGTAAATGAGTGTGTCAATGTATGTACATGAGTGACTGAGAGTTGTAGCGAGGAACAGTTGTAATAGTAATTTGAATGTGAAATTGAATTGAAATATATCTATGAATGTAAAAATAGTGGAGTTGTAAAAATTTATCCTATTCAAATGTAGAAATAAAATATTATATTTCAATAAAATTCCGATTGAATATTTAAATTCTTGTGCAGTAGTATTCTATTTAAATATAAATATCTAATTCTGTTTGTGATGTAGTAGAATAGTACAGTTACAAACACATTTATAATATATATATGTTTGTTATCATCAAACAAAAATCATAGAATTGTTATATACAACTGGGATTTCGGAGGCGAAATTCCTACGGGGGAGAATGTAACGACCCGTATTTTACGTATCGGAGGATCGTATATTTTCTTATTCCCCAAGGGTCGGATCATTCTCATATTTTGATATGTTGTTTATGCGGATGTGAGACATGTCCACAATTTTTACCAATTTTAATTATGAACATTTTTCCCCTATCAGTTTTGTACAGGGAATAACTTTTTACTGGTATCGAATCAGGTGCTGAGATCGATTTCATTAGAAAGGAAATGATGTTTCCAATTCCGTAAAGTGGTCACAATAAATATTTGGTTAAGCGGTCTGGGAGGAATTGCTGTTTTAGTGCTACACATTTTCTAGATAGACTAATTAATCATTAGTGGGCTGATTAGTATGGCCTATTAAGGCCAAAGGCTGTTGGCTATAAATAGAGGGGTAAAAGCATGGAGAATAGTTTAGTTTCTACATTTCTCTCATTTGTTGAGCTCATGATCCTCCTTGCTCAATCAAATACATCTCCACTCCATTATATTCATAGATCTATTATAGTAGATTCAAAATCAACATCGAGGAAAGGTAGATCACATCAAAGCGATTATTTCGAAGGCCGGTCTTTGCTGTTCGGATTTGTAGATCATTGATTTCAAGCTATTTTGTGGATTTGGTGAGAGATAAGCATCTCTCACACAGATTCAATCAAGTATATGGGTTATTTGATCTTAATTTTCATCATTTTTAGTTGTTTTCATCTAGATCTAATCGAGGTAAGTACATATTTAATTCAAATCACCATAGAATCTATTCTAGTAAGATTATAATTCATGTGTTTATGCAAGTTTAGATCTGGTTATTGATCGTTTATTATTTTCATCATGATTTGGTGGTTTATATGATTTTATGATGTCATTTGTTGTGTAAAAGATCGTTTAATGATTGCTTGATTCATTGGATGTTTGGTTGAATTGGTCGAGTTGTGTATTAATCGGATTGGGATGCATAAACGGGAAAGTCAAGCCAAATTGTGTGGATCGGTGAAAGGTTGGAAGGATGGATCTGTTGATTGTTGGCCAAGAAATCAATGGATCGGTGCTTGGGCTGATGGGTCGAGCATGAAACTTGGAATGGATCGGCAGCATTTGGCATGGATCGGCAGCGTTTGCATGGATCAGTCAAGGTAGCGTTTAGATGGATTGGCAATGCAAAACTCGATGGATCGGCATAAGATGATGGATCGAGAAAGCAAGGGTTGGGTAGATTTGGCAAAAGCGCACTAGTGGATCGGATCGAAGAAACAAGGGAGCGTGCATGGCATTTTAGTGGATTGGCCCGTGTTGCAGCTGATGGATCAGTCAAGATTGATGGGTCGGCACAGGGTGGATCGGTGACAGTGGGTCGTAGCTTTAGGATGAATCGAGCGCTATGATGGATCGGTCTTAGGATGGATCAAGCAATGGGAGATAACATGGAGCACGCGCCTTGAAATTTGATGGATCAGACGTGTTCGGGCAGATGGATCATGGAACGATCCATGATGGGTCGTAGTGTTTCTGAAACGCTGTGGAAGTGAACGAAACACTATGAAAGGGAAATGGGTTAGCGAACGATCCATTAATGGATCGTGAGCGATCCATCGAATGGCGATCAAATAGTGTGGGTTTTTGGTTCGTGAATGAACGTAGCTTCTACGTGAATTCAAGGTAGAATGTTTGTAGCAAAGTGAAATGTTCATTGATCGACGAATGCAACGAATGTGAAGACGACTCAAGGATGTTGAGTTTGTGTATAATGGTTGCTCGAGAAGTCATTTGAGCTTATGGATAGTCATCAAGTTGGATAACTAGAGATATTGAAGGCTGACAAAATATCGTTAGTCAAAGGTTGTAGCGGGCTCAAAGTAGGGATATAATGGGAACACCCAAAAGATTGGAAGTTGTCTGGTTGAGCACCCTGGGTATCGTGGAAAGGCCTAGATACGTATCATTGAAAGGCGTATGGAGTTTTGCTAGAATTGGGGTTACCATTAGCCCTTGACGGATGGCAAGTTAGACCAGTCATACGATCTACAATGGTTTCAAGGCAGGATAGGCGGTGATAGCCAAAGTCATGGACATTGATTGCTTTGCTTGTATCGTCTTGTGTAGATCATTCAAAGTCGAAAGAGACATTTTTTAGGTGATTGTCTGATGTTAGTTTAGGCCTTTGCGACTTATGCTTGGGAAATGTTAATCTCGATTAGGATGGTCTACGCTGGATAACTAGTTGCGATGTCTGTTTGTTCTTTTCTGATTGTTTGTAAAAGCTACCACTGTCAAATGTGGAGGGGACGTGTTTGGTTTTCTTCTCTTTTGATGTTGCTAGATCAGATGATTAATCTACCTATTTCTCATATACTTTATTGATGATGTTAGATAGCTGTTTTATCGCTCATTATGACTATTGTCTGACTCAAGGTTTTATATTCCCTCTTATTACCTTGGGCTCTTCATCCATTGATGTTGTGGATGAGCAGACTAGGTAGCAGGTGACAGGTGATAAGACTTGATGAAAACAATGCTGTAGAGCAACGACGAGCATGAGGCATACGTATTATGTTCTACTATACATATCATGTTGTTTCCGCTGTTATGATTGATATGATTCTCTGAGTGACTTATAATGATGCATTTTGTACACTATTATGATATATTCCAGTTAATGTATGGATATTACTTTCCTGATGATACAAAAGTATTAAGATTCTATGATATGATGCTTCACTATAATGCCTGTTACATATGTTCTATTATATTTTATCTCTACGCTGTGAGTTATACGATAGGTTCCGCTTGTGTTATTCTACCCTGATGATCGTCCATAGCTGCCTGGTACGTCTTTCAACACATTATTTCTCTTGTTAAGTTCTGGAGTTATGGGTTCTCGTCACAATTATACATGTGAGCTATTTGAATTACAGACATGAATTTTATATTTATTTAAATCAGCAGACCACTATACATTGAGTCATGGATGGTCAAGGTTAGAAGACCACAATTGTGAGTCAAGACTGGTCTTGATTATCAGACCACTATAGCTGTGTTGAGGTTGATCTACAAACACTAGAGATTCAGTCTTCCTTATGATATTTGCAGTAAATTACTGTGAATAAGTCTAGACTTAAATACATATACATATACATACACACACACACACACACACACACACACACACACACACACACATATATATATATATATATATATATATATATAGTAGACCAAGTTTAGAAAAATGATGAGAAACACACCATAATTCTAAGGCAAATAAAAATTAAAATAAATTCATATTTGCTAGTATTTAATTCTATTTTTTCCAGTTTACTGTGTTGTTTCTGTGACGGGTATGTAGTTGACTGGACTGGATTGGAGCACAAGAAGATTTAGTGTGTTTCTATGAATGTATATGAGTCTGTATGTGTAAACTGAGTGAATTGTAGTGAGGAATGTCTGTATATGAAATTGAAGGTAATAAATAATTGTAAATAGTGGAGTCAGAAATTTGGACTATTTAAAATACTGAAATAAAATATTTATTTGAATAAAAATACTGTTTGAATATTCAATTTTGTGTAGTAGCATTTTATATAATATAAATATTTATTTTTGTATGTGATGTGAAATATAGAATTGTACTATTTACAAACACATTTATATAATAATATATGTTTGTTATCATCAAATAAAAATCATATTGTTATACTCAACAAATTATGCTTTTGATTTTTTCTTTACAACTTATTTGTTTTAACTCGAATTTGGACAAGTTATACATGAACATTATCTAAAAAATCGTTACGGGCAAAATGGAAAAGTTGCAGCCAAATTTGGACATCTATTAAAGTTTTATTTATAATTATTTTCTTTATTTATAGTTAATTATTTTTTATTTTTCATTTTTCATTATTAATCTTATTGTAAAAATATCGGGTTGTTAAATTCTGCCCTCGTACAAGATTTTGTCCCCGAATCTCAAAGGATAATAAAATGTAAATAACAATCACAACCAAAATCTTCAGCCATCCACTCAAACATCATTCATTGCATCTATTGTCCTTAAAATTTCTCATGCAAATTATGTTACTGTGCCATCGCATAGTGTATATATCCTAAACTAATGCAAAAGATTAAATGATCTACTAATTCAGTTGGTCTTCTGTTTATGCAGATATGCTCATGTCATGCATTCAAATGTATACAAAAATGCTAATAATGTTTGATAATTCTATATGCGTGCTACAACCATTATCCATGTGCAACACTCATATACTATTCATTCATTTATGGAAATAATAGAATAAATAATAAAATGCAACACTCATATGCTTCCTTAACCTAGCTAGGTCGATCGCTATAAAGATATTAGTGCCTAGTGTGTACATATACGTCTATTTGCAACCACTTGCATTATACATAATATGTTCTAATAACATGTTTACAACCAATCCTACCATCCAGAAGCTCAATTTTAAGATCCACCCTCCCAAAAGATACTAGAAGAAAAATTTTACTTAAAGGAAAAAACTAATGATAAAACATCCAAAGGATATTTGTAAAAAAGTTACGAGTAAGAAACTTGAACTCTCTCCCAAGACACCCAAGTCGCTATATTTGAAACTTCACCCTATGAGAAGAATAATCTTGTTATGGTATTGGTTGATGCCATATTCTATAATGATGAACTAATAACTCATGCTTCTTATCTGTCTCTTATAACTGAATTGTTCCTATTACAGTTGTGGAGTAACTCTATCCAAATTCACTTGAAACTTTACCATCTTACCCACTATAATTACTATAAGAAAATGTCTTACAAGTCTGGTAGCAAATTCACCGATTCACTACCAACAATTTCCCATTCGCATCTGACTTATATGTCCATTAATCTCCTTCCAGTGTTGAACCTATTCTAACTAGTCCGGTATGGCCCAGTTGTTGTTATCATTTTGGCCTAAAATTCTGAAGTCACTCTACTCTTCAAGTAGAGTCCTCATGCCCTTGTTAGTTTCTGTAACGACCCGCCATTTTGACCTCTTCAAGTTGGTAATTGAACCAACTTGAACCGCTCGAAGCAACAGATTTTTATTTAACGTTTGAAAATACTTGATAACTCGAAATTTAACAAGTTTACCATCGTCCTTACAGATGTTTGGCATACGCTGGCCAGGCGCATGACTCAACCCAGCGAAAATACTTAAAACATTTAAAATAGATATGGGAAATACGTTCCCCCGTGAATCGTGGTTACTCGTCGGTACGCTACTATACCAGTAGAATCGGTTGTAATCATAGGTATCACACCCCTCGAATTTCGCGATGGGGTGCGATGCCTACAGTTACAAGCGATTCCACTAGGACAGTGGCGTAACCGCCATGTAACTGCGATCTATGTCAACAAATATGGCGAAATTCGAGGGGTGTGATACCCATGATTACAAGTGATTCTACTGGTATAGTAGCGTACCGCCGAGTAACCACGATTTATGAGGGAACGTATTTCCCATATATATTTTAAATGTTTTAAGTATTTTCACTGGGCTGGAACAAATATATTTAGCACTTAGATATTTTAGTCGTGCGCCTGGCCAGCGTATGCCTAACATCTGTAAGGACAACGGTAAACTTGTTAAACTTCGAGTTATCAAGTATTTTTAAATGTTAAATAACAATATGTTGTTTCGAGCAAATTTTTGATAAGATTTCAGATTCACATAATTAAACTCGATAAAATCTATCGAATAGATAAGATTCTACAATAGCAAATATTGAATTGTATTATTAAATTATATTTAAATCTAAATCAAATTCATATAAGATCCAAAATAAACATAGTTAAAAAAATCAAAAATAAAAAATTAAATCAAATCATCAAATAAAAATACACTTAAAATTCCGGGTTGTTACAGTTTCATTGTATTCACTTTCTATATCCACGTCGTTAATCTTTTTTTATATATAATTCCTTTTTCTGTTCCACTTATATCATCCAACCCCATAAGAATGCACTTCAGTTTAAATTCTCTATATAATTTTTCAAAACTCAATTTACCTTCAAAATCTTATTTGAAAAACCTTTATGGAAACCGAAATAGTTACGGAGTTTCAAGAATTTCTTTTCAAAACATACTATTATTTTATTTAATTTCCAAAAACACGTATTATCAAAGCATATTATCTTTTAAAAGTTTCAATTTCTAAGATCAAATACATATATACATACATGTATATATAGGGAGCGACTATTTAGACATAAAAATCTAACACAAATTGAAGCACACAAAATCTCAACCATTAGATTGTCTTATGAATTTCAAACCTCATATAACAAATTGATCCAATGGTTGAGATTTTGTGTCATCCAAATTGCGTCATATTTTTGTGTCTAAGTAGACTTTCCCATATATATATATATATATATATATATATATATGTGTGTGTGTGTGTGTGTGTGTGTGTGTGTGTGTGTGTGAGGAGCATTCTGGGCAACCTGTTTTGTACCACCCCTACCGTATCGTGAGCTACACTAACCCAAATCCAACAAAAATTTGTAGATGTTCAATCCACTTATATATATTATCATCTATCCAAAATTTGAGCTCATTTCGACATTCGTAACATTTTCAAAATCTTATCTCAGTTATTCAGTGTGATACCCTATGCCGTTAATGTCACTCATTAAGAGAATGCATTAAGTTTCGTGAAGCGTTATAGGTAAACAGAAACATTACAAGACAGATATAAAATAGCAGCGGAAAATTTAAAACTTTATTAATCGTAAAGCATCGTAGTTCAAAACTTGGTTACATCATATGTATGAAATACATAAAACCCAGTACATCATTAAAACTCCGTCTTGTACTTAAAACATCAGAGTACAATAATAAAAGATGCATAATTCCCCAAATAAAAACATAGCCATTGTAGATAAGAACTCGAGCAATACATCTAAGCACCTTCAAGCAAGATGAAAGCAGAATCCTGGTCAAGCCTGAGTATTCCCACCCTGAGAACCTGGGGGAACGAAAGAGAAAGAAGAGGAAACAAAATGGGTCAAACATATTGTCTGGCAAGTTCAGTTACTTTTAGCAAGTAAATAAGTAAAAGTATCATGACAGACATATAAAGTGGATAAGAGAGATAATATCATAAAAGGCAGGTATGACAAGGTAAACAGGATATACATGATAGAGTGTATATGCTTCTCTAATGATTCCTCTGCACCTATACTAGTACAACCAAAATGAGATGACAATTGTAAGATGGTAGACTTAGGTGTACTTCCAGTGAGAGGTTTTCACCCCATACAATCAACAGACAGCCCAACGTTCTGGAGTCACCTCTGAGGGTAATAACGGGCTCCTAAACATACCAGAGTCTAAATGTACCCTTATTACTACTCTAATCGATCAGCTCCCTACTCCGTAGATACCCTGTGCTGGCCCCATAGTAGGGTGTATCACTCCCTAAAGCGGCAACCCTTCGTTTTCCGGATGTGCACAACCATATCTACTGGTGTTATGATGTTTTATTTTCCTCTGTACGGACCTTGGACGCACATGACCCGGTCGGTACGCACTGCTCACACCGTCCCCTACGTTTGGATCTCTTATATTCAGCCCAGTAAGCGTGCCTCGACTCCGACCTAGTTCGGAGTACTCGTTTGATACCTAGTACGAAGTACAAGATGATGCAAGCTCTCCCCTTTGTCTTGCATCCCCACTACCAGGTTTTCCACAGATTATGCCTACCTACTGGTGTCATAAAATTTGCATAATCCCAACAGGTTAAGTTTGTGGGCCTATATATAAATATTACCTACTAACCCAAGATTTACTTAACCCACCCACTGTTTCAAACAAGTTTACTTAACCCTTATTCAATTTATCATTATCATACAATCCCTATGGATTCAACTTGGTTAAGTATTCAACTTCATAGCCATATTCATTTATGGTTATAATGTACTAGACCTCCCACATTAAGCCTACCACTTGTGGATAGTGGATATGCCGGTCGGTTTCGGGCAGACTTCTTCCACAAGTCGAACTTAACCTCATGTCTTAGTACGTCTCGTGTTCATGCACTTAGACCCCTCACATTAGATTCACCACTTTCGATCGTTGGATATGCCGGGCGATTCCGGGAAGACTTCCACCAGAAGTGTAATCTAACCTCGTGTCTAAGCGCGGTTACAGTTTCTAATTACTGTAATCCTAGGCATTTCAATTGTTAACCAATTATTCCTGTCGTTATAGGTTTTCATGCCCCTTTCCCAAGTCATGTTCATAATAAACCATATGCCCCAAATTCATATTCGTATATTTCATTCACGTTATGCCAAATTTCCAATTACAAGTTATTCCCCAAATTATACCGTTTTACCTTCGTTCCCAATTTAACGCATTCGCATATTTTAGCGACATGCCTAGGCTCGAAAGTAGCCTGGCTATAAAAATAAAAGGGAAAGGATGAAGGGAAGATGACAGAATTGATCATACTAACAAGGTTGACATGTAGTGGCATAAACATATAGTGGCATAATAACATGATCAGCATATAGAAATAGATCTGGTGAACATGCGACAATAGAGCTAATTCTAATATAATAGGGATGTCATAACAGGCATGATAAGATCTAATGAATTAGATAACTAACTATAATAGATCAGATTTAGCCACAAACATAATGGTAACAAGCACGATGTGATCTAAACAATGGACTAGATCTATAAACAATGGCAGGTCTGACATGATAAAGGTTAAGATCTAAGTCATAGTCATGTAAGAATATCATAGATACACAGGTTATAGAAGATCAGATATGATTCAAGTGATCACAGGCATAGATCCAAGTTATAGTCATGTCAAGATTAACTTTTTAATTATTTAGATCTAAAATTAACATAGACTCATAGTGTTTGGATCTAGAAAAATAAAAAAGGAATTGCTGGCGTTGAATCACATATCTCTAAGCTTGAATAACTTGATTGCAGAAGAAGAAAAGACTTGATTTGATCTGGGCAGAGGCAGCATCTAGTTCCCCATTAGTTTTGGTGTGTAGAAATGAGGCCATATTTATAGATGCCCCGAAACCCTAATTTGCCAGATCTGACGCAGTGGGGTCGACCCATGGGTCGACACCCCCCTTGAGGAGTCGACCCAAGGGTCGACACCCTTGAGCGGGAAAATTCCCGCCTCCCCAATTCTGCGCGATTTTGAATTTTGGACCTAATTTTGAATTTCTGGACTTTTTATATATATATATATATATTCTTGCGCATATACAAACTTCAAACCTTAATAACTTCTTCATACAGTGTCCATTTTACGCAAACAAGGTGTCTATTTTGACCAGAATTCCAAGACGAATGCAATGGCGCAGTCTATTTCACTTAATTCCGAATATTAAATTTAGTTATTCTTTAATTTGTCCTCTTTAGCGTTGTAAAAATTACGGGGTGTTACATTCACACTTTAGAGGTCTATTCGAACCGTTAAATTTGAACATGAAATATATTGTAACGACCCGGATTTTGAGCGACTTTGGTTATCGACGTAAGCCCGACGTCGATAACCAAAACATCGAAAAATCCTGGTTGTTAATGAAAGAAATTAGAGGGTGAGGAAAGATAAGGTAGAACTTATAGAATAGAAGAAGAAGAAGAACATCATCATCAGAGTAAACACGAATCTCACAGCGGAACGAATAAAATATAACTTAACTTTTGAAATACAAACAGTTATATATACAATAGCACTTATCAGAGTACAACACTTACAACCACAGCGGAAATAATAATAGCTATAGAATCCTGAAGTCTCCTGCTCCAAGCTCTCCAAGTGTATCTGTAAAATCCCGACTACTTGACTGCCCGTACAAATTTAGGCACCCAAGAGTTTAGGGAAAACAACAAAGTAAACTCCGGGTCAGTCATGGGACTGGTGTGAATAAACTCAAATCATTTAAACAGGTATATGATATCTCATAAGACCACGCCGCATAACGGAACGGGTTTTTCCCTTACGAGAATCCAAATAACTTTTCAAAGCAATATCATTCTGATATTATAATAATGTCTAAATACAAATAAATATCAATCTAGTAGAAACGCTTGCATCTCACGTTACTACATATATAGTATACAATCAAAATCGCAAGCACGTATTGGATTATTGGATTTCCAACTATGACAAGGTATGGAACCACCTTCCGATCAGTGTACTCTAGGAACGATACACTGGAGTTCAACAAGAACATCTTGCAACTCAGCCACACATGACCGACCACTCATTTCGCTTGAGTGTATCGAATGTACATCACCAACGGTTGGGATCAGCAACCGTTCCCGTATATATGTGGGACAGCATTGATAGATTTAAGAAACAAATGAATATTCACTAGATAGGTGATTATACACCCTACTTCGGTGCGACCGACTTAGCCATGCTGCTTGCCCGATTTCTGTCATTTACCGGTTGATGAGGCTAGAAGCTACGCTTTATCATCACATCAGATTCACTTCGAATGCCACATTGTCAGATCCATCAGAATCACTAATTGACGTCTACAACAGTACATTACGCGTCAGCTAAAAGAAGTTCCCTTCTCCGCTTCCACTCTTGGTACAGTTGAAGAAATCAATGTATGTGACCGTCTGGAAATACTATGTCAGACATCCATCTTTATTCACTTAGAAATGTCACATCGTCATACCCGCCAAATCACAAATTTGACTTATTCAAAAATAACACGGGTATACAGCTAAGAGAAACGAATTCCTCCGCCACCAAACGTGAATACGTTTGAACAGATCAACTTACGCGATCCATTGGATATACTCTGTCAGACCTTCGTCCATACAAGTTGTCCTGGGACTGGACAAACCGAAGGTACTGTTCTGTACATCCATCTTAGTCACTGTTATCTAAGACTTATACAACAGCCCTTGCATTTTACTCCGTCTTCAATTATCTTTGGCATATATGATTCACAACGCTTATGCCAATACAGAGTGGTTCTTTGGATAATAATCCAACCGGTCTCTCCATATTAACAACGTTAAAATGGTCAATACTTCGATAGTCTGTGAGTTAACTATCAAAGAAAAACAAGTGTGCAAACAACGATATTATTTCCAAATGGAAATTATATCGAACAAACATCATTTAACATAAATCTCTTTAGTTCATTTATTTACTTATCTCTTGTTTCCCTATATTCTAAATTCTCATTTTCTTTTATCAGAAAAACATTTCTGATTCTCATTTGGAAAACATTTCCAAAACTCCTTTATGATCAAACCTTACCATTTCTTAGTTAAGAAGGAAGTCACTCAAGTTGGGGTATAATTACCTCTCAAACCTTAACTGAACAACGTTATAACTTCGAAATGGTCAAAGTTTATCTTTTAAATCTTTAACAACTTCTTTACGCCTTTCTCGGATTCAATTTTACTGATCCACTTCTATATTTAAAACATTGGTTATAACGATAACGTTATAACCCCTACTTTCGAATTATCTAACTTTAATTTTAACTTCTATTCTTATTAGTGAATAATTAACTTAACACTTATTTATTTATAAATAAATAAATCTATTTAAACACTGGAAAAGTTTAAGTACTTTCCTGAATTCTATATAATCGAATTTGCCGATTAACTCTCTTCGAGAAATCTCTATTTGATTAACTCTTCTTCGAATAACCTATATTCGATTAACTCCTTCTCGAATAAACGATATTCGATAATCTCTCTTCGAATAACTAATATTCGATAACTCTTCCTTTTCAAATATCTCATATTTGAAAATCTCACTTCGATTAAACTATAATCGATAACTCCCTTCGATGAAACTAACATCGATAACTCCTTTCGATGAAACTAACATCGATAACTCCTTTCGATGAAACTAACATCGATAACTCCTTTCGATGAAACCAACATCGATTTATTTAACTCGACAAACATAACTCGACTAACTTAACTTGACTCGACTATCTCGACTTACTTGGTTCGACCAATTCGATTCGATTAACTAGGCTCGACTAACTTAACTCGACTTACTTGGTTCGACCAATTCGATTAACTCCTATCGAATAACTAATATTCGATTAAACTCCATTCGCTTGACTCTAGATCGCAGCGATCACAATGGTTACGCCTGACTCCCTCAGGAAACATCCGACCGCCGTAGGCTATTTACAGCCCTGCGAATTACGCTAGCAGTCGTACAAGATGGCAACTTACCCTGAATACTATGTTTGACTAACTCTATCTCAAATAACTATATTTGATTAACTCTAGTTCGTTTTAACTCTAATCGATTAACTCTAACTAATTAACTCCAACTGGTTAACTCTAACTGATTAACTCTAACTGGTTAACTCTATTTGACTAACTCGACTTGACTAACCCCTTTCGAATAACATATTCGATTAACTAACTTTCGAATACCATATTCGATTAACTAACTTCGAATACCATATTTGATTTCTCCTTTTGAATGTCTATATTCGATTAACTAACTTTCGAATACCATATTCGATTAACTAACTTCGAATACCATATTTGATTTCTCCTTTCGAATGTCTATATTCGATTAACTAACTTCGAATACCATATTTGATTTCTCCTTTTGAATGTCTATATTCGATTAACTAACTTTCGAATACCATATTCGATTAACTAACTTCGAATACCATATTTGATTTCTCCTTTCGAATGTCTATATTCGATTAACTAACTTCGAATACCATATTCGATTAACTCCTTTCGAATACCTATATTCGATTAATTAACGTCGAATACCATATTCGATTTCTCCTTTCGAATACCTATATTCGATTAAGTAACTTCGAATACCATATTCGATTTCTCCTTTCGAATACCATATTCGATTTACTTTATTCACTTTATAAAGATTTCCTTTTTAACAACGTTTTATTAATTTGAAAAGATTTACTTTTAAATAACGGTTCTACACTTTAAAAATGATTTCCTTTTTATAATGTTCCCTTTCCAATTCTATTTGTAAATGGTTTACAAATATTTCCTTTTCAAATTTATTCTTGAAATATTCTAACTCCTTAAATTCCCGGGAAAATTCGCCATAACCTCCTTTGTATCGGGAGCATCGGGAAAATCCCCAAACTCGCCACACAGGCCTTTCCATTCAAAAAGAAATGGTTTGAATTTATTTCCTTTTAAAATATCTCCTATTTATAAATATTCCTATTTATAAATATTCCTTATTTATAAATATTCAAATTTATAAATATCTCTTATTTATAAATATTCCATTTTATAAATATTCTATTTTCAATATCACTTTGAAAACCTACTTATCAACATCCCGTATGTTATGGTATTCAATCATATCAAATTACGATGTTCATTATCGTCTAAACACATATAATCGCCAACAGATTATATATCACATTATATATCACAATATATAAATCATAGTAAAATAACTGTTGAGGAATCCAGTTGGATTCCTCCAACCTGTTTCCCTGCATCACAGATGTTAGACAATAAAGATAACATCACTTTCAGTTCCATCTGATATATTCGGTTAAACAGAATCAATATAGAAATTTAACTAACTGACTAGCAGTTCAATCAAACAATCAACACACAGTAAATCAGACAATTTCTAATAGTTCTAAAGATACAACATGAAATTATAAACTGTTTAGAGTTGGTGAGATTTACTCACTTTTGCAGTTCATCGTTGAAGAACGATAAACTGTTATTTAATTTGAATCAAACAATTTATTTTGCCATAAATTTATACGAGCTCCAATCCACTTCCAATCAGTTCCAATGCGTAGCCACCGTCCATACGATCCGAACGCAACTTACGGTTCGTCAAACTGATAAAGTATGAGAGAGATATTGCTTTTATAAGTAAATACCCTAATTTAGAAATTTAAATTAAACTAATTTAAAAGTTGAAATGGGCCTTTACCCTTTGACTAAGCCCAACACCCCTCTAGAAAAACCCGACCCATCAAAATGCTTCTTCCCCGAATTCATATACGCGGCTCCAGTATTAACCACAGCCATGACCGATCTTTCAAGCTCCAACCCTTCCTCTATTTCTCCATCGATTCTGAAATGGACATCACCATCGAACTCCATACCTAAAACTCCATCCAACGATCCCAATATCACCACTCTCGCACGCCATCTGGAGTCGCGTCCTCCGAACATCTCGACGGTTCCACAGTGCAAGGATCGACATCGAACTACCTCGATTCCCACCAAAACTCTTCAACAGATGCTAAAACACTCCTTGATCCCAAATCCGAACTCGAATCGAGCCAATACCCCTTCGTTTTTGACCAAACCCTTAACCCTAATTCACTGCTCATAAAACGAGCATCCCAAAAACATATCGCATTCTGTAAAAACCCCTCCAGATCGAAGAGAAACCTTCATGGATCATGGATATATAAGTATTACGATTTTTAGATTTTTGTTTGGGTTTGTTTCGATTTTCTTTGTTCGCCATTTTTTTGCTGTGTTAAAGAAAACAACGGCGGAAGATTTAGGCTGAGATGAATTAGGTTTAGAAATAGTTGAGGTGTTTATATAGGCTACTAAAATATCTAGATATTTTTATAGAGGAATATTCCCGGTATTTCCTCATTTATATATTCATTTTTGCCTTCTAAAAATTCGTGTGATCACACACGATACCCGAAAATCACCAAACTGGACATGTAGCTAGAGTTCGATATTTCGGTCCTAACGAAACTGGTTTCGTCGAATTCTGACTCCGTATGCTCACACAGCGTATTTTTAACTGTCAAAATACTGACTGTTTCTCACTCTAAAAATCCGTACGGCCACACAGTGACTCTAAAAATCATGAAACTGGAAATCTAACAACTATTTGATATTGCGGATCCAACAAAACTGATTTCGTCGAATTCCGACTTCGTTTGCAAAAGTGGCTATTTTTAAACCCCTGAAAAATCCATTTAAATATATAAATATATTTGAGTAAATTAAATTAAATATAAATAAATTTATATTATCGTATATCTTCACATATGATATCGTACAGCTCCAGAATATCATATCAAAATTTACAGTTTGATATTTCAGATTTTAGATTTAACGATATTCAGTTTATATCGGAAATCCTTTTATAACGTAAATAAAGCGTTACGAATTATAAAGGAATCCCACAGCGACTTTTCTCAAATTTGATTTGGACATAACTCAAAATCTAACCGACGAAATCCCGATTTTTCTCTTCCACTAGAAAGATATACTCCACCAGCTCCACACGTTTCTTGTTTCACAGAGATCCGATTCAAAACGAACCCTGTATACTTATTTGAAGTTCAAATCGCCAAATAGCGAACTGCCGCGTCGTTACGCGCTCGATTTTAATTAAAATATAATTATACGTTCAAACTGTCGTCGATTGAATATATTCGTTATTATATTTCGAATCGAAACCCCACCAAATCTCGTATGCTATTCAATTCACACGATATTGTGAATTTCACTATTTCCGACTATTTCGACATTATAATATATTATTATATTATAATTATTTATTAAACATTCAATATTATTTAATTAAACGATCATTAACTTCTCTAAATCACCAATTATATAATTAAATAAATTAATTATATATCTCTAAAAATGCGGGTCATTACATTCTTCCCCACTTAAAATAATTTCGTCCTCGAAATTGCTAAGTTAGAGGACGACCCTATCTATTGGAATTCCTAAGATTTGTTTACCCCTTATTTCTGATTTCAACTGAACTAATTAATATCGACTAAAATATTTATTCATTCCGACTAACTAAAATTTTCAAAAATTCTGAAAATTTTTCTAACACTTTAAAATTTTCGGAGAATTTCGCCAGCACTTCCTTTGTACAGCCCTATCGGTAAAACCACAACTCGCCTCTCTAGGCCATCTCCAACCCTAAAGAAAATCAAACAGCCAAGCGGCTTGCCAATTTGGCTCATAAATTCCAAACTCATAAAAATATAAACTTGTACCTTTTTGTCGGGTATATCAACTCTATCACTTTCATATGCTATCAACTCAGCATATACCAGTGTTATCTCAATCAAATTCCAATCAGTTCATATCCTCAAATCCAAATCGAATTTTCATTCGAACCCCAATATCAAATTCCAAATTATTGACTCATCAACCCAATTCCATAACAGATTATTCTCTAATCCAATTCAATTTAATTCTATTTAACTATGTTCAAGTTAAATTTCAATTTATTTTTACCATCTCATTTTATCTAACTTCATTAGTTAAATTTTAATTTCTAGAACTTAAATTCCTGGGCAAATTTCAAATCAATTTGAAATCATACTGCCAATTCAAAACCTTTGAATTTCTAAACACTTGTTTTCTCAAAACAATTCAAATCAAAATCTCTGGTAGTAATCCACCACTTAGAACTCGAAAATCACACCGATGATACTGCGCAGTCATCATCGGAATTATTTTCCAGCGACCCAAGTGATTTCAATACTATATCATTTTCAATACCATTACTAAATACTTCCATTTTGAAAACATTTCAAAATCTCCCAGGAACTTAAAATTTCCTTATTTTAATTCCAAATCTGATTTAAATTCATATTTAATTCATCTTATTTCATATACTTTACTTATATGAATTCTGATTGGTTATATATAACCATTTCACATGTCATAATCTTACTCGATTATAATCACAACCTATATATGATAATATATCACATATCCATACTATGTCGGTCCATCGTATTCAAGTGTTTATTTATTCCTACCGATACAGTGGATCAAACTGATCGACCAGAACTCATAACCAACTCAGCCAATGGATCTCCACAATATAAAACCATTTTTATATCAAATACAAATACGCACTCGTATATATACACTCAAACTCGGTCTAGGGTATTACTAACCCTATCTCTACCGAGTCACGCCACAGAGCCAAGGTAAACTTAACTTAAGCTCTGATACCAACTGTAACGACCCGGATTTTGAGCGACTTTGGTTATCGACGTAAGCCCGACGTCGATAACCAAAACATCGAAAAATCCTGGTTGTTAATGAAAGAAATTAGAGGGTGAGGAAAGATAAGGTAGAACTTATAGAATAGAAGAAGAAGAAGAACATCATCATCAGAGTAAACACGAATCTCACAGCGGAACGAATAAAATATAACTTAACTTTTGAAATACAAACAGTTATATATACAATAGCACTTATCAGAGTACAACACTTACAACCACAGCGGAAATAATAATAGCTATAGAATCCTGAAGTCTCCTGCTCCAAGCTCTCCAAGTGTATCTGTAAAATCCCGACTACTTGACTGCCCGTACAAATTTAGGCACCCAAGAGTTTAGGGAAAACAACAAAGTAAACTCCGGGTCAGTCATGGGACTGGTGTGAATAAACTCAAATCATTTAAACAGGTATATGATATCTCATAAGACCACGCCGCATAACGGAACGGGTTTTTCCCTTACGAGAATCCAAATAACTTTTCAAAGCAATATCATTCTGATATTATAATAATGTCTAAATACAAATAAATATCAATCTAGTAGAAACGCTTGCATCTCACGTTACTACATATATAGTATACAATCAAAATCGCAAGCACGTATTGGATTATTGGATTTCCAACTATGACAAGGTATGGAACCACCTTCCGATCAGTGTACTCTAGGAACGATACACTGGAGTTCAACAAGAACATCTTGCAACTCAGCCACACATGACCGACCACTCATTTCGCTTGAGTGTATCGAATGTACATCACCAACGGTTGGGATCAGCAACCGTTCCCGTATATATGTGGGACAGCATTGATAGATTTAAGAAACAAATGAATATTCACTAGATAGGTGATTATACACCCTACTTCGGTGCGACCGACTTAGCCATGCTGCTTGCCCGATTTCTGTCATTTACCGGTTGATGAGGCTAGAAGCTACGCTTTATCATCACATCAGATTCACTTCGAATGCCACATTGTCAGATCCATCAGAATCACTAATTGACGTCTACAACAGTACATTACGCGTCAGCTAAAAGAAGTTCCCTTCTCCGCTTCCACTCTTGGTACAGTTGAAGAAATCAATGTATGTGACCGTCTGGAAATACTATGTCAGACATCCATCTTTATTCACTTAGAAATGTCACATCGTCATACCCGCCAAATCACAAATTTGACTTATTCAAAAATAACACGGGTATACAGCTAAGAGAAACGAATTCCTCCGCCACCAAACGTGAATACGTTTGAACAGATCAACTTACGCGATCCATTGGATATACTCTGTCAGACCTTCGTCCATACAAGTTGTCCTGGGACTGGACAAACCGAAGGTACTGTTCTGTACATCCATCTTAGTCACTGTTATCTAAGACTTATACAACAGCCCTTGCATTTTACTCCGTCTTCAATTATCTTTGGCATATATGATTCACAACGCTTATGCCAATACAGAGTGGTTCTTTGGATAATAATCCAACCGGTCTCTCCATATTAACAACGTTAAAATGGTCAATACTTCGATAGTCTGTGAGTTAACTATCAAAGAAAAACAAGTGTGCAAACAACGATATTATTTCCAAATGGAAATTATATCGAACAAACATCATTTAACATAAATCTCTTTAGTTCATTTATTTACTTATCTCTTGTTTCCCTATATTCTAAATTCTCATTTTCTTTTATCAGAAAAACATTTCTGATTCTCATTTGGAAAACATTTCCAAAACTCCTTTATGATCAAACCTTACCATTTCTTAGTTAAGAAGGAAGTCACTCAAGTTGGGGTATAATTACCTCTCAAACCTTAACTGAACAACGTTATAACTTCGAAATGGTCAAAGTTTATCTTTTAAATCTTTAACAACTTCTTTACGCCTTTCTCGGATTCAATTTTACTGATCCACTTCTATATTTAAAACATTGGTTATAACGATAACGTTATAACCCCTACTTTCGAATTATCTAACTTTAATTTTAACTTCTATTCTAATTAGTGAATAATTAACTTAACACTTATTTATTTATAAATAAATAAATCTATTTAAACACTGGAAAAGTTTAAGTACTTTCCCGAATTCTATATAATCGAATTTGCCGATTAACTCTCTTCGAGAAATCTCTATTTGATTAACTCTTCTTCGAATAACCTATATTCGATTAACTCCTTCTCGAATAAACGATATTCGATAATCTCTCTTCGAATAACTAATATTCGATAACTCTTCCTTTTCAAATATCTCATATTTGAAAATCTCACTTCGATTAAACTATAATCGATAACTCCCTTCGATGAAACTAACATCGATAACTCCTTTCGATGAAACTAACATCGATAACTCCTTTCGATGAAACTAACATCGATAACTCCTTTCGATGAAACCAACATCGATTTATTTAACTCGACTAACTTAACTTGACTCGACTATCTCGACTTACTTGGTTCGACCAATTCGATTCGATTAACTAGGCTCGACTAACTTAACTCGACTTACTTGGTTCGACCAATTCGATTAACTCCTATCGAATAACTAATATTCGATTAAACTCCATTCGCTTGACTCTAGATCGCAGCGATCACAATGGTTACGCCTGACTCCCTCAGGAAACATCCGACCGCCGTAGGCTATTTACAGCCCTGCGAATTACGCTAGCAGTCGTACAAGATGGCAACTTACCCTGAATACTATGTTTGACTAACTCTATCTCAAATAACTATATTTGATTAACTCTAGTTCGTTTTAACTCTAATCGATTAACTCTAACTAATTAACTCCAACTGGTTAACTCTAACTGATTAACTCTAACTGGTTAACTCTATTTGACTAACTCGACTTGACTAACCCCTTTCGAATAACATATTCGATTAACTAACTTTCGAATACCATATTCGATTAACTAACTTCGAATACCATATTTGATTTCTCCTTTTGAATGTCTATATTCGATTAACTAACTTTCGAATACCATATTCGATTAACTAACTTCGAATACCATATTTGATTTCTCCTTTCGAATGTCTATATTCGATTAACTAACTTCGAATACCATATTTGATTTCTCCTTTCGAATGTCTATATTCGATTAACTAACTTTCGAATACCATATTCGATTAACTAACTTCGAATACCATATTTGATTTCTCCTTTCGAATGTCTATATTCGATTAACTAACTTCGAATACCATATTCGATTAACTCCTTTCGAATACCTATATTCGATTAATTAACGTCGAATACCATATTCGATTTCTCCTTTCGAATACCTATATTCGATTAAGTAACTTCGAATACCATATTCGATTTCTCCTTTCGAATACCATATTCGATTTACTTTATTCACTTTATAAAGATTTCCTTTTTAACAACGTTTTATTAATTTGAAAAGATTTACTTTTAAATAACGGTTCTACACTTTAAAAATGATTTCCTTTTTATAATGTTCCCTTTCCAATTCTATTTGTAAATGGTTTACAAATATTTCCTTTTCAAATTTATTCTTGAAATATTCTAACTCCTTAAATTCCCGGGAAAATTCGCCATAACCTCCTTTGTATCGGGAGCATCGGGAAAATCCCCAAACTCGCCACACAGGCCTTTCCATTCAAAAAGAAATGGTTTGAATTTATTTCCTTTTAAAATATCTCCTATTTATAAATATTCCTATTTATAAATATTCCTTATTTATAAATATTCAAATTTATAAATATCTCTTATTTATAAATATTCCATTTTATAAATATTCTATTTTCAATATCACTTTGAAAACCTACTTATCAACATCCCGTATGTTATGGTATTCAATCATATCAAATTACGATGTTCATTATCGTCTAAACACATATAATCGCCAACAGATTATATATCACATTATATATCACAATATATAAATCATAGTAAAATAACTGTTGAGGAATCCAGTTGGATTCCTCCAACCTGTTTCCCTGCATCACAGATGTTAGACAATAAAGATAACATCACTTTCAGTTCCATCTGATATATTCGGTTAAACAGAATCAATATAGAAATTTAACTAACTGACTAGCAGTTCAATCAAACAATCAACACACAGTAAATCAGACAATTTCTAACAGTTCTAAAGATACAACATGAAATTATAAACTGTTTAGAGTTGGTGAGATTTACTCACTTTTGCAGTTCATCGTTGAAGAACGATAAACTGTTATTTAATTTGAATCAAACAATTTATTTTGCCATAAATTTATACGAGCTCCAATCCACTTCCAATCAGTTCCAATGCGTAGCCACCGTCCATACGATCCGAACGCAACTTACGGTTCGTCAAACTGATAAAGTATGAGAGAGATATTGCTTTTATAAGTAAATACCCTAATTTAGAAATTTAAATTAAACTAATTTAAAAGTTGAAATGGGCCTTTACCCTTTGACTAAGCCCAACACCCCTCTAGAAAAACCCGACCCATCAAAATGCTTCTTCCCCGAATTCATATACGCGGCTCCAGTATTAACCACAGCCATGACCGATCTTTCAAGCTCCAACCCTTCCTCTATTTCTCCATCGATTCTGAAATGGACATCACCATCGAACTCCATACCTAAAACTCCATCCAACGATCCCAATATCACCACTCTCGCACGCCATCTGGAGTCGCGTCCTCCGAACATCTCGACGGTTCCACAGTGCAAGGATCGACATCGAACTACCTCGATTCCCACCAAAACTCTTCAACAGATGCTAAAACACTCCTTGATCCCAAATCCGAACTCGAATCGAGCCAATACCCCTTCGTTTTTGACCAAACCCTTAACCCTAATTCACTGCTCATAAAACGAGCATCCCAAAAACATATCGCATTCTGTAAAAACCCCTCCAGATCGAAGAGAAACCTTCATGGATCATGGATATATAAGTATTACGATTTTTAGATTTTTGTTTGGGTTTGTTTCGATTTTCTTTGTTCGCCATTTTTTTGCTGTGTTAAAGAAAACAACGGCGGAAGATTTAGGCTGAGATGAATTAGGTTTAGAAATAGTTGAGGTGTTTATATAGGCTACTAAAATATCTAGATATTTTTATAGAGGAATATTCCCGGTATTTCCTCATTTATATATTCATTTTTTCCTTCTAAAAATTCGTGTGATCACACACGATACCCGAAAATCACCAAACTGGACATGTAGCTAGAGTTCGATATTTCGGTCCTAACGAAACTGGTTTCGTCGAATTCTGACTCCGTATGCTCACACAGCGTATTTTTAACTGTCAAAATACTGACTGTTTCTCACTCTAAAAATCCGTACGGCCACACAGTGACTCTAAAAATCATGAAACTGGAAATCTAACAACTATTTGATATTGCGGATCCAACAAAACTGATTTCGTCGAATTCCGACTTCGTTTGCAAAAGTGGCTATTTTTAAACCCCTGAAAAATCCATTTAAATATATAAATATATTTGAGTAAATTAAATTAAATATAAATAAATTTATATTATCGTATATCTTCACATATGATATCGTACAGCTCCAGAATATCATATCAAAATTTACAGTTTGATATTTCAGATTTTAGATTTAACGATATTCAGTTTATATCGGAAATCCTTTTATAACGTAAATAAAGCGTTACGAATTATAAAGGAATCCCACAGCGACTTTTCTCAAATTTGATTTGGACATAACTCAAAATCTAACCGACGAAATCCCGATTTTTCTCTTCCACTAGAAAGATATACTCCACCAGCTCCACACGTTTCTTGTTTCACAGAGATCCGATTCAAAACGAACCCTGTATACTTATTTGAAGTTCAAATCGCCAAATAGCGAACTGCCGCGTCGTTACGCGCTCGATTTTAATTAAAATATAATTATACGTTCAAACTGTCGTCGATTGAATATATTCGTTATTATATTTCGAATCGAAACCCCACCAAATCTCGTATGCTATTCAATTCACACGATATTGTGAATTTCACTATTTCCGACTATTTCGACATTATAATATATTATTATATTATAATTATTTATTAAACATTCAATATTATTTAATTAAACGATCATTAACTTCTCTAAATCACCAATTATATAATTAAATAAATTAATTATATATCTCTAAAAATGCGGGTCATTACATATATTATTCTACGAATGTCGGAATGAGCTCAAATTTTGGATAGACGATAATATATATGTGGATTGAACATCTACAATTTTTTTGTTGAATTTGAATTAGTGTAACTCACGATACCATATGGTGCTACAAACCAGGGTTGCCCCGAAATGCTCCTCTCTCTCACTATATATATATATATATATATATATATATATATATATATATATATATATATATGGGAAAGCCTACTTGTGGACTTTCAATTTTCTTTTTTCTTACAAAAATCATTTTCTTTAAGTTTCTTTTCTTGGAACATAAATGTTTATCCCGTTATAATTTCTATCTCTATACTACCTATAACCTATGAATATTCAATCTTTTTTTCATTAACTAAGCTTATTGCACATTCCAAATTGGTGGTTATATAAGAACTTAATACTAGTGGGTTCTCTCGATCAAATTTGATATTTATGTACAAATTCCTCTTTAAAGACCTTGCATATGTTATTAAGTTATAAACAAGGTTTCTAGGATTTACTAATCTCATCTTATACCCAAATGATGAAGTCTTGGTGAACGCCCAACTCTCAACATCAAACTTTACTAATGGTAAAGGCCCTACTTGGTCCTCTTTGTCTGATTATTTGTTTATGGGGATAAACTATACTTAAATTCGTCTTTGACTCTCATAAGTTCTTAGGGATTCTTCCTAAATATGTTAGGACAAACTGTGTCTCGATTGCTAATTATGCTTGTGGGAGTCCTCTGTAGCCAAAATTTCCTCTTAACATGTCAGGTTGCCACTATTGTTGTTGGGTGCATTTGGTTAGCCCAAAACTCAGTATACTCTTATGTCCTTTTCTTAATCATGGTATGCTAAAGATACACATAAATACTTCCTCCTTGCTATGGAATATTCCAAAAGAAGCTATATTTATTCCAAATGCTTCCATTCCAAGAACTCCTATAATGAATTTAAAGTTAACTACATCCTTACCTCTAATAAGAGTATATGAAAACACAAAATCATTGGACGCTTGAAACTTTATTTATCTTTATTATCTTAAGTTCCAATCTCTTTGAGTGAAAAAATAAGCCAATGACTTATGACCAGCTAACAATCTAAGCCTTTTCCCATTATGGGTAATATCTTTCATGGCCGAATGGGAAAACCAGTGGTAGTTATCCTGAAGTAGTTCCTTTTAAAGGTCTCTAGTACTTAGTGCTACCAGGTAGGACTGATACTAATGTACTAGCCAAAACTCCTTTTAGTTCTCTAAAAATATCTTCACACTTTTTGTCAATAAAAGCTAAACTCTTCTCGGCGAGGTAGGTTAAGGGAACTGGTATCTTAGAAAATTGCTAACTTTTCCATAGTAATCCGCTAGTCCAAGAAAATTCCCTACCTTTTAAAAGTGATTCTTAGAAAACTTGATCTAGAACCTATGTGCTTAAAGGATGTTGAATACCTCTACTAAATACCAGCCCAGAACCTCATCACCTTTCAATTATACCATAAAACATCCTACCAACTTATTCAGAAACTCCAAAAAAATAATCATGAAAACTAGAAGGCTTTATTCCATGTTTCCTTTCCCTCCGCAACTCCATCGATTTCTCTTTCCACGTATTGTCCTTCTCTGCAAGAGACTGTCGCCACCGTCCCTCCCCGATTCATCTGTCGGGGGCTGCGGCTAATGACCCAATGGTGGTGGAGTCTCAAAATTCCGCTCTTCCTCACGTCTCGTCCTCATTTCCATCCCTTCTTCCTACCCCTCCAGCTTTGAAGCGTCTATCCTACGCGGTGGTGGTGGATTCTCTGCTAGCTGATCGTCGATCATCCCTTTCGTCGTGGCCTAATGCCCAGTCTCTGACCAAAAGTGGTCTTTCGTCTCCTTTCGTCTCCATCCCGCGCACACTTGAATTTTTAAAATCAAGTAATCATTATTTTCACAGTGCTAGCAATGGGCACGTGGCACGTACCTGCAGGAGACCTAAGATTTTTTTTCTACTATGGATTTCTTGGACACTCAACCAAAATTTATTCACTTCGTGTGAAGAGACAAAAGGCACTGTCTACCTCGAAAACCGATGCTACCCGTGCCCCTTCTTCTTCCAATCATGATTTGGCAGTAAAATCCTGTTCTCTCTCCAGTCACGTGCAGACCATCAAAATAAACCCCTCCCTCCCCCTCAAATCTCACTCTCAACTCATTTCTCCTTCAAACTCTCTCAATCTTCTTCTTCTCTTTAGATAATGGCTCTCCCCCAACATCGCGCATTTGTCAGAGTATCCATTGTGGCGGGTCACTGGAACCTCCACATGGTCAGATTTTTGCTTTATAAAACCTTCCTCCACCAGGATTGGACTGTCTACATCCTAACAAACCACCAATTCCTCATCCACTTCCCACCGCTGATCTTTACGCAGCTGCCATCAACCGTCGCTACCTCTCCAAACCTGGTGGTTCTCTGGCTCTTGAACCAAGGACGCGTGCCTCTAAAATCTTCGCAAGAGAAATGTAGACCACTACTTGGGTCAGGATTATAGGGTTCCCCTCCCACCTTTGACCCCGCCTGACTCCCTCTCCGCCTCCATTTACCCCATCGGGATCTACCTTCGTGCCGATGATTACGGTTGGGCGCAACGTGACTTCCGTTTTGTCTTCGCGAGGGCTAGGGTTCAGAGAGCCGTCAACATCCCTTGTTCCTACTCCATTTTCCTAGACAACTCCCATTATGTTACTACCAAAATTAACACCAAGACAGGCTGACGGTGAAGGGGTATCGGACCATCATGAGCATAGAGGTGCAATCTGTAAGCATAAACCATGTACAGGATAAAGCCGAAAGCATAAGGGAAGCATTCAGAACAACGAGCAACCGACACCGTCATCAAAGGAGCGGCCTTAGACCCAATGTGAAAAAAGAATACCAAAAAGATAATTCCGGCACGAAAGGTAGTTAACAAGAGTATATTTCCGAAGGCAAGTTACCTAAAACCGGAAGCTGATACATACTCTTAATCAGCTTTCTTAATGCCGATACATTAAGAGATGAGAGCATCAAAAGCACAGAGCTCGAAACATGAGGAAACTATCCGGAAGCCAACTTCCAAAATCACAGTTTGATGATCATCGAGAGGCAACTTTAGCAGACAACCAATAAAGCACCAGAAGGACCCCTCCGAAAAGCCGAAGCCCACTTCAGGGATATACCGAAAAGCAAGTCAAAGGTTCTAAGAAAAACAAGCCATCCACACTAATTCACTTAGTGTCGACGCCGAAAGGGTGGCGATTCCCAAAACAACACACTTAAATCACGAAGGTAAATACCATGAAGAGTTAATGACAAGACCGAAAGCTCGCGACTGTAAGATCATAATCGGAAGACAAACTTATTCATAAAGTTATCCATACCAGCAGGATTGGTATCGATACGAAAGAAGTAGAGATAACACCAGAGAGAAGCTTCAAAAAATGAGACTATCCCTTCGAGAGCCGAAGACCGACACCTCGAGAGCAATACTACCTCCGTCAACAAGGCCAAAAGAGCGGCTGAGAGCAAAGCAACCGGAACCGAAAGAGAAAAGCGGCCGACATGTGGCCGTTATACCCGAAAAAGGCTTCTGTTGGCCCAATAGCAAAAGGGGTCCAAATTTGTCTATAAATAAGACCATAGGGTTCTCATTTTCGGGGCCGATTTCTCATTCTTGTACTTTTTTCTTCTGTAGTAAACCCTAATTTCTAAATAAATTTGGTGATTTCTATTGTAATCACTTGTGTACTTCGGATCAAAGATCAATAAAGAGTGGATTAATATTTAGAGTGATTTCTTTGAGCTTCTTAGTCATTTCCCTTACAAAATACCTTATGTGTTTCTACACGGTTAAGATTTCTTATACAAGCTTAAGCCTTTCCTCAAGATCTTTACACAACCCCTTCCTATAAGCCATTTAGCTTCCTATCTTGTATTGTGCTTAGGAAACCCTTATCCCAAGGTAACCGTTGGTTCTAAGTCGCGTAAGCGTGATACTCACCTTTTGAGGGAAGAGTAACTATTCTTGCGGACTTTAAGCCTCGATATCTAGGAAACGGTGAACTAACTCAAACTTGTAGGAACTAAATAACTCCATTTTACTCTTAGGTCCACTTCCGTAGACCTATCTACGGTGTTGACAAAAAATATCGTTAACATTTTGGCGCTAGAAGGAGGGCCTGACCCTCCGACCTTGTGGTTAACAACCATATATCTAACTGCGTTGTTCCATCCCAGATTGGACTAAGCTTTGAAGAAGCAAGATCTTGGTTGAAGATGGTTAAGGAAGGAATGAAGAAGGAACAAGGTTCCAATGCATTTCTCGCCCTGAAATGTAGAACACTAACAGCATCTAATGTGATGAACTTGGAATTTGAAGACCCTTCAATCTCAGCTAGGGAAGTAAGTGATAAGATAGAGATATTATGGTTGGCCGTGCAAATTGACTCCACCAGAGGGGTTATTGAAATGGATTTAATTCAAAGGTCCACCAAGGTGGAACCCTACAAGATAAAGGACAAATCAATAGTACCACAAGGATTTGACAACCAAGTTAATTTCCCTCTAAACCTTCAGAATAATGTAGATTGGAAAAAGGCAGTCAAGCCACCAAAGGAGTAACCGACTTAGGAGGAAACGAGGATCTATCGTTGATAGACGATCAAAACTACCAGGAATGACCTTCTCCAAATAAATAATGAAGGCCAAAGTTTCGACTAATATAGAAATGCCTTATTTCACATATGATGGAACTACGGATCCAGAAAGCCACCTCTGTAGGTTTGAAAGTTATATGGATGTATACAAAGCTACTGAAGCACTTCAATGTGAGTATTCCTAACAACTCTTCGAGAGGAGGCTGGAAGGTGGTACAAACAATATCACGGCCCAACCATCACATCCTGGAGACAGTTGTCCACTCCATTCAACATACAGTTCCATGATTTAAAGGACTATACGCTAAACATTTTTGACCTTGTCAATGTCAAACAGAAACCAAAAGAATCACTTGCCACCTATCTAAGGAGGTTTAGAATCAAGTCACTCAGAGTAAAAGGAGTAACGTATAGAGAAAAGTTAACAGCCGCTCGATCGGGGCTGCTTATACCATATCCCCTCTGGGAGGAACTCGCCCATAAAGGCTGCAAAAGCTTAGCAGATTTTTATGCGAAAGCCATCAAATTCGTTCGTATAGAAAAGACAGTCAACGCAAAGAGAAGTTCGACACGAGAACAAAAGGTCGGAAAGCTTGGTTCCAATCCCTTTATGAAAGATTCTTTGAAGCTAGACCAAGAAAAGAGAGGTTGTTCCTATCATAAGACATATGGACACAAAACTAACCAATGTCGTGATCTAATGAAGAAGAAACTAAGCAAAAGGAAAAGAAAGTATGCTTGGAAATAGTGAAAAGTAGCCAATAAAAGATGATCAGAAATGTTTCCACATCATGATAAATATAAACGATAAGTTTCTTATCTTAAAAAACTTCTTTCATTAATAGCATAGCTTGGTACCATTTTGTTTATAACTACACCAATATTAATATAAATGTAAGTGCCATTACAGGTCTAAGACATGCAATGTAGAAAAGGCTGGTCGAATAGATACCATGATAGGGGATCCTCCTGTTTTCATATTCTTTCGGGAAGGGCTATTATCATTAACAATATTTTAACCTCCAGTACACGGAGCACCCCCTAATATGGGTTAATAATAATAAATGCATTCTACTGAATAAGGGAGTTGATGTAACTCCCTTAGAAGGTGACCCCTGATTTGCATATCGTCGGTCATTTGCATATTCTCATTCATTTTGCATACTGTGTGAGTTGGAGAGTTAGATTAGGCATCGACCTCCCAACAAATGGATAATCAAGTACAACCAGTTGGAGGAATAAATGGATGACCAAGATAACTTAATGAAATTATTTTAAGGAACGAGTTACTCGGAAGCTCTCAGAGCAAATCAATATGTAGAGGGTATCCAGTTCAACAAGGAGCACAGGAGGATGAGGCACCAGGTCTCCTACATTTGCGGTTGTGGATAAGGTGCTCTACAAGAAAGGGCATTCACTCCCCTACTTATGATGCATAAGCATTGAGGATGGGATCAAATTGTTGAAAGATGCACATAAAGGTTTATGTGGAGACCATGCCAGTAGAATTAAGCTAGCTAAGAAAGTCATGCGACAAGGCTTCTGCTGGCCACAAATGGTTAATCAAGCGATTAAGTATGCTAAGAAGTACAAGAAATGCTAAAGGTGTTCTAAGACACCTCGGTTACCTCCAAGTAACCTAACCCCTAACTCAAGCCCATAGCCTTTCGGTGTATAGAAGATAGACTTGATTTGACCCTTGCCCATCTTCAAAGGTAAAACTAATTTTGTTGTAGTAGTTATCAATTACTTTACCGAATTGGAGGAATAAGAACCTCTTCCAACAATCACATCTACGAAGGTGTTGATATTTATGATAAAGAATATTGTCACATGCTTTGGAGTTCCTTACAAGATCATATCAGACAACGGAACACAATTCGAAAGCGAGGAATTCATACAATTTTGTGATAAGAATGGAATCATTAAGAGTAGTTCTTCAATAGCACATTCAAGGGAAAATGGTGCCTTCAAAAGTTGCAAACTAAACCATGAAGACAACTATCAAGAAATGACTAAACTAAGCTGAAGGAGATTGGGCAGAAAAATTACCCTTAGTACTTCGGGTGCATAGAACTTCCGCCAGAACAACAACATGGCATACTCCATGTTTTTGATATATGGATGTGAAGCTATGCTTCCAGTCGAGGTCGAAGTCACCTCACACAGAAGGATAGCCTAGGCGTTTGATCCTAATCCTAATCAGGAGGTAAAGAAGGAATCCATGGACCTAATACAAAAGTTGAGAGATGAGGTCACGACTAGAAAGACTGGAAACCAAAGGAAGATCACTAAGTACTACAACTCAAGGGCTAAACTAAAACCTTCACAAAAGGAGATTTAGTCTTACAAGGGGTAATGGCCAACACAAAAAACCCATTGGATAATCAGCTAGGCCCAAACTAGGAAGAACTCTTGATCATTCACCGAAATGCCATATCGAAGAAATGCGGTAATTATGCAAACTAGATGATGGTCATGTGCTTGGAGCATGGAATGCAAAACACTCGAAACCACACTTATTGATGAAATCCAAACAGGGGAAGCTCTTCTCCAGAATATCCGCATAAATAAGGGTAAGGAAACCCTCTCAAACTTAGGAAAACCTCGAAAGAAGTGAATTTACAAATGGATAAAAACCCTTGTCATCGCCAAGTTGGCTGGGGCGAGGCACCCCTCGGAGGGGGGGTGATGTGTAAGTATTTAACATCGTCCAAATCAGAAAGGATCAGGTTAAAGCATCAAAATTGTAAGCCTCTAATCCATGCTAGAAATGGTCGGGATAGAGCATCTAATGAGCACGCCCCGCCTCTACTCGTAGAAGAGTACGCCCTGCCTCTGCTCGGACTAAGCACGTCCTACCTCTGCTCGCATAAGAGCATGTCTTGCCTTTGCTTAAGTCCTTCGTTTCTACAGAAGGGAACAAATAAGCATGCCCTGCCTCTACTAACAAACAGCACGCTCTGCCTCTGCTTCGGCCAAGCACGTCATGTCTTTGCTCATAGACGAGCATGCTCTACCTCTGCTCATGTAAATTCCCGTAGAAGGTAATAAATGCTCTGAAGGAGCACAATAAGTATGTAAATCCTCTGCTTATCGCAACGGAGGGAACAAAGCTCTGGAGAAGTCACCTAAGCATAACTCTTGTCTCAGCTTACACGTTATCCCGCAAAAAGGAAACAAGAACTCGGAGGCACGCACAACCAATGTCTAAGGAACACGGCTAAAAATACCGATCAAAGCTCCTGGGAGCGTCTCGTCAAAACCAATCAAAGGACTAAAACGATGATTCCACGGATTAAAACGAGAGATTGACTCATTAAATAAAATACCTGATTCTGGGTTGGTTCAGGATTCCCTCTATTACCAGATGTGGATATCTGGTCTTCCATCAAATACCTGAATCTGAGTTGATTCAGGACTTCTCCTATTACCAAATGTGAATATCTGATCTTCTGTCAAATACCTGAATCAGGGATGGTTCGGGACTTCACTTATTACCAGATATGGATAACTGGTCTTCTATCAAACTCCAGAATTTGGGTTTAACAGGAGATTTCTGCTACCACTGGATATAGATTTCTGGCCTCCTACCAAATACCGAGTCAAGGTCACAATTCTTAACCTCAGTCACAACATTATGACCCATGCTCTCTGAAAGGCAGGAGTTCATGACTTACAACACTTCCGGAAGATGAATTACAATTGTGGAGATTTCCTAATTGATATGAGAATTGACGATTCAAATCTTTCGGTTAAAACTTTCCGACGACGGCCATGTGCTCCAACACCACATACATGGAGTTTTTCTAAAAGCTTCCATTAAGGATAATTGTTATTCATTATTTTACTCTATCAAAAATTCATTTATCTGCGTAGTTATGATTTAAAAGGTGTTTCACTTAGGTTCCGTAAGTCCCATATACGTCATAGGCGGAGAGGTTATGCATCAAACCATATGTGACATAATATATTAAAATCCTATACAATGATATTCACAAGCATAGATAAAGGATGAGATAGTATCCCAATAATTTACAAGGACTACAATTATTTCCAGAGATGGAATTCTAATCCCCTATGCCATATGCCTGAGTCGGAACTTAAAGGATTCTGTTATCGTAGAAAAAAATCTCTGACTTTCTATCCAAAATCTTTATACATGAAATTATGTTTCTCTAATTATGTCACAGAGAGTAGATTTCAAAATTTCTATTGCATGTGTTTAAACCTTGATCTTGAATTTACCATCTCGTATCCCCAAGGATGGAACCTTGATGATAAACACTATGGTTAAAATCCGAAATTGCTTATTCCCAATAAGGGAAGAAAACCCTAAGTTCCCGAGTTATCATCTTAAAAATATAAATTGAAATATTGTTAGCTCATGAGGAGAACGTAATCCCGGGTTTAAAATTCCAATGGTGAAGGAACTTTATATTCAGGTTCATATTATTATTTTGATATATAAGGATAACATCTCCCGAATTGCAGAAAGGAAATGCATGAATTAGGTGAACACGAGGAATTTGCATTGGTCACTTATAATAAGGCAAACACCCTGGAAGCTCTGAAAATCAGAAGGACTGAAGCAACGAAATCGAAATAAAGCAAGATAAATCTTAAGGAGTAGACGCGTCGATGCCAACATCGGCAGAGTTAGCCCTAAAAATCAACTAAGACATTTGCCCTACCTTGCCAAAGCATGACCTCACCCCTGGGTGCCAGGAGCAAAGAATAAAGGATACAAATTCAATATCAAAATGCGGAAAATTATTGGGAACAGCAACAAAAATAAAAGAGAAAAGAGGAAGTTACAAAGATAACAATAATGGCAGAAAATTGATAAGATACAATTGCAATAGCACCGGGTTAACAAGTGAAAGAAAGGATTAAAAACACAGTGTCAACATCAATACGTGACAAGAAGCCAGCCTTATGCATGTATCAGAACAAAGTACAGTACGAAAAGGTTTGACTTGAAAAGTCGAAAATACCCCTTCACAAGGGGGGTTACTACCAAAATTAACACCGAGACAAGCTGACGGTAAAGGGGTATCAGACCATCGTGAACATAGAGGAGCAATCCGTAAGCAAAGACCAGGTACAGGATAAAGCCGAAAGCATAAGGGAAGTATTCAGAACAACGAGCAACCGACACCATCATCAAAGGGCGGCCTTAGATCCAATGTGAACAAAGAATACCGACAAGATAATTCCGGAACGAAAGGTAGTTAACAAGAGTATATTTCCGAAGGCAAGTTACATAAAACCGGAAGCAGATGAAGAGAGAGAAAAAAAATCCTATAACTCGAGACCCAGAAGGGCGAACGGGCCATCGACATTAACTTGCTTAATGCCGACACATTAAGATACGAGAGCACCAAAAGAATAGAGCTCAAAAGATGAGGAAACTAACTAGAAGCCAACTACCAAAATCCCAGTTTGATGATCACCGATAGGCAACATTAGCAGACAACCAATAAAGCACCGAAAGTGCCCCTCCAAAAAGCCAAATCCCACTTCAGGGATCTACCGAAAAGCAAGTCAAAGCTTCTAAGAGAAACAATCCATCCACACTAATTCACTTAGTGTCGACGCCGAAAGGGGTGGCGGTTCCCAAACCAACACACTTGAAGCACTAAGGTAAATACCATGAAGAGTTAATGACAAGACCGAAAGCTCGTGACCGGAAGCTCATAGCTAGAAGCCAAAGTCCTTCCTAAAGCTATCCATACCAACAGGCTTGGTATCCATACGAAAGAAGTAGAGATAACGCCAGAGAGAAGCTTCAAAAGTCGAGATTATCCCTCCGAGAGCTGAAGACCGGCAACTCGAGAGCAATACTACCTCCGCCAATAAGGCCAAAAGAGCAGCCGAGAGCAAAGCAACCGAAACCGAAAGAGAAAAGTGACTGACACGTGACTGTTACACCCGAAAAAGACTTCTACTTGCCCAATAGCAAAAGGGGTCCAAATTTGCCTATAAATAACACCATAGGGGTCTCATTTTCGGGGCTGATTTCTCATTTCTCATTCTTGTACTCTTTTATTCTAGAGTAAACCCTAATTTCTAAATGAATTTGCGGATTTCTATTGTAATCACTTGTGTACTTCGGATCAAAGATGAATAAAGAGTGGATTAATACTTAGAGTGATTTATATGAGCTTCTTAGTCATTTTTCTTACAAAATACCTTATGTTTTTCTACACTGCTAAGATTTCTTATACAAGCTTAAGATTTTCCTTAAGATCTTTATACAACCCCTTCATGTAAGCCATTTAGTTTTCCGTCTTGTGTTGTGCTTAGGGAACCCTTATCCCAAGGTAAATGTTGGTTCTAAGTCGCGTAAGCGTGATACTAACCCGTTGAGGGAAGAGTAACTATTCTTGCGGACTCTAAGCCTTGATATCTAAGAAACGGTGAACTAACTCAAACTTGTAGGAACTAAATAAACCCATTTTCCCCTTAGGTCCACTTCCCTAGACCTATCTCCGGTGTTGACGAAAAGTATCGTTAACACATTACCTCATCACCGTGGAGCACTGGGAACATTTTCTCCCTATCCTAGATCCTGACGACCTCCTCTTCGGCAACTGCTTCGAGAACAACCGTAACTTTTTTATGGATCCCTTACAACTTCCTTCACCTATCCACTCCCTTGAGCCAGATTACCGCTTTGATTCGAAGCCACCCTTCCCGAACCCTCACAGCCGATTCCACCCCTCACCACTACCCCTCAACCCGCAACCACTGACCCCATTCCCGACACCTCCCTAGAAGTCCTAGGTCCATTGGGTTAGTACCATTGGCCTTCCTTTGAACCTAGGTGGGACCTTCTAACTGATCTGGACTTATCATACTCGGTCCCCATTCAGAGAACCGCGCCGCCAATTGACCCGTCCCCATCAAATTACTTGTAGACTCCCCTTTCTCCCCCAACCAATAGCCATAACCCTGCACGGGTGCCAATATTATCATATTCAACAGTTAGAAGGAGTGCCAAGGCTCAATTCTGCTTATTCTGGTAACACTTTTTCTTCTTCTGGTAGCGTTTTCCAACCCATTATTTTTTCTGATGAAAATTATTCTCTTAATAAGAAGTTGGAACGTTGCATGGGAGTTAATGTTCTTAACGAACATTATTCTACCATGAAATTATAGGAAAAGGAGAGAATGTCCTTTTCCCAATGAAGATCCTTTCCTGGAATGTTAGGGGACCCTATTAAATGGTTTGTAGTTAATTTTATTCTTTCCGCTTTACACATGGATATCATTTTTCTTTAAGAACAGAAACTCAGTGACCCCATCCCTATTAAACTTCTTTCGAGCCCACTTTCCTTGATTTGGGATACCGTTGATGCCATTGGATCTAGTTGAGGTATCATTACCGCCTTGAATAATTTCATTTGGCCTCACCTGCATTTTGTCAAGTCGACTTTCGCCCTTTACGTTCTTCGATGCCGTCTATCTGTTTTCCAACATTTACGGTCCCCTCATCAGCCATGAAACACTTGCCCTCTAGCAAGAATGTTCCAACTTGGGTTCTGCTTACTTTGGCCCTTGGCTCCTTGGTGATGACTTCAACATCACACGTGGGACCACCGAGCTTAATTCTGCTGCTTCATCTCCTGATTCAGATGCTTTCAACGATTTTATTAAATTTTATGCCCTCATCGATCTCCCTCTTAATAATAGATGTTTCACCTAGTCTAGCCATCGCTCCAACCCAACACTTGTCAAACTTGACCGCTTCCTCGTGAACATTCATTAGGATGGCCTTCATCCTCTCTCTTCTTTCCAGGGGTTGACCTCCACTCTCTCCGACCATTGCCTTATCCAACTGGTTACTGACACCCCTTTATCTACCAAGTGCCCTTTCTATTTAAAATGCCTCTAGCTTTCAGAACCTAGCTTCGATGACTTTGTCCATACTGCTTGGTATTCCTTCCCGACCTCATATTCAGTTGCCGCCTCACTGGTTTCCAAGCTTCGATGTCTCCGCAAACTCATCAGGCCCTGACCTAGCAATATTTGGAGTTCGATTAAACGTAGCATATCCGCTACACAGAGTGACATCCTTGAGCTTAATATAAAAGAAGAGTCATTCCCCATGAATTAGGCGAATTCTACAAAATTGCATGGTCTCGAATCGGAGTTGAATGACTTCTCAATCAAGAGGAAGTGGGTTGGAGACAACGCTCAACTGCTCGCTGGTTAGTTGAAGGTGATCATAACACGACTTACTTCCACAGATTCGCTATCGGTAGAAGGTGAACCAATGCTATCTCTGAAATCCGCGATGGCAACTTCTCCTTTACAGATCCCCACGCCATCAATGCCCACTTTATCACTCATTTCCGTAACCTTATAGGTCACCAATCACCCTCTCCTCCTCCTCCAATTCACTGGAATCTTCTTTACCTTGAGCAATCCTGCATTCCTATCGATGATCCCTTCACCGAAAATGAGATTCTCCTTGCACTTAAAGCTATGGATGTCAACAAAGCCCTGGGACCGGATGATTTTGACCCTCCTTCTTCCTGCACTTCTGGAAGCTTATCAAGTCTAACATTATGAACCTATTCCATGAGTTCCACTCTGAACCTTCGTGCATCAGTCGCTTGAATTATTCCAAGATCATTCTTCTTTCCAAGCATGAAGTGCTTTAAACCCCAATAGCTTCCGTCCAATCTGTCTCCTTAACAGTTCATTCAAGCTCATCACTAAGGTCCTCGCCAACGGATTACAAACCTATATTCCCTCACTTATCCATGTAAAGCAGTCCGACTTCATAATCAACCGTAACCTACATGACTGCATCACCGCTATTCTAGAAACTCTCTTTCTACCATCCTACCTCAACTGTTGGAATTCTGGTTAAGATCGATTTTCGCAAAGCCTGACAGTGTTAATTGGGACTTTCTGACTCAAATTCTCTTCTATAGAGGATTCCCCCAGTGATGGTGTGACTGGATCTCCAGCATTCTTAACTCCAGCATCTCTGCCGTTTCTGCCAACGGCATTGAAGGGTGCTTAATTAAATCCAAACGTGGTTTGCGCCAAGGTGATTTGCTGTCCCTGCTCCTCTTCGTCCTGATTATTGATGTCCTTAACTAGATGATCAAGCTTGCCCTCGACAATAATATCTTCAGTGGTATTCAACCCTGCCCCAGTGGTCCTCCACCACCAACATTCAATTTGCAGATGACTCTATCCTCTTCACAACTCCTACCCCTCATAATATCAATTGTTTGAAAGTTTTATTCTACACCTTCGAACTTATCTCTGGCCTTTCCATCAATTTCTCGAAGAGCTTCATTATCATGCTTGGTGATGTTGATTCGCTTGGCCCTGTAATTGTTATTGTCCTGAATTGTCGTCTTACCAACTTCCTGGTATCCTATCCTGATGTGCCCATTCATCCTACCAAGTTAACCCGCGGCAAATGGACCCTCCCTCATTGCTAAATTTGAATCCAGACTTGCCTGCTGGAAGGCCTCCTCTTTCTCAATCATCGACCGTCTAATCCTAGTCAAATTTGTCCTTTCAGCCTTGCCTCTTTGTTGGTTCTTTGTTCACTGTGCTCCCACCTGGACCATAACCAGGATTGACCAACTTAGGCACTCTTCTCTATGGCATGGAGGACATGTTAGCTCACTTGTTAATTGGAGAGCTGTTCGCATGAACGTCTGCTCTAGTGGGAAATCCCTGATCTTTGATTGTTGAACCTGACCCTGTTATCCAAATGGACATAGCGTTGCCTTGCTCCTGGCGATTTCATTTGAAAATCATGGGTCCTTTCCCTTTACTACAACAACAACCCTGCTTCCCTACTGCATGATTCTCCCCAGACACGCCCCTCAACCCTTTGGAGTGGAGTTCTACGTTCTCTTCCCCGAATTAGGAACATTTTCACAATCCATGTTGGTAACGATACCTCATGCTCCTTTTGGCACGATTCCTGGCCTCTGGCCCACCTTTAGCCTACCCACTTCTCCATCACTCCCCTTCCAATGATCTATGTCCATGAGGCAGTGCATGTTGGCCCTCCATCCATCACTCTCCCCTCGTATTTCCCTTCCAACGTGGTCATGGAGCTACTAGAAGTTTGCCACATTACTCAAACTACCTCCCTTTCTCAAGACCCGGATAAATTAATTTGGAGCCTCACTTCTAACCATTCATTCTCCATTAAATATTGTTTCAACTTCCTCACACTCAGTGGCAGGTCGTTTACCTTCCCCATACTTTGGAAGATCTTTGCACCACCTAGAGTCGCTTCTTTTTGTGGTGCTTCGCGCATGGAAGAATCAACTCTAAAGATAGATTAATCCACAAGAATCTACAATTCTGCCCAAAATTTGTCCTCTCTCCAGGCCGACGAGTCTATTCAACACCTTATATATTGCGACTTGAGATTTTTCATTTGGTCATCCGCAGCTACCCATTTAATGGGCTTCATCCTTCCCTCTTTCCATCACTTTAACTACTGGCAATACCCCCTATACACTTATCTAGATTCCTTTATCGCTGACTTTTCCTGGACCGTATGGCTCGAACGTAACAGTAGATGCTTCAATGGCAGACCAAAGTCCCATGCTCAACTTTGCTATAAATTAACTCATCTCTTCTCTACTTGGTCAGGTGTTGAAGTTCAAGTGCCCTTTAGGCCCAAATTGACCGATAGGAATAACTTCTTAGAAGAATCAGTGGGCGTCTCCGAGGTGGAGGGAGTCCGCTACAGGAGGAGTTTTCCCCGCCCATGGTAATTAGCTCTTCCAGCTCCTCTTTTTGTTCATCCCGTGCGCTAAGACTAGTATTTTGGCTCCGTTCCAGATCTGATGTAGCTTCACTCTTGTTGGGCCTGCTTCTCGGGATTTTGGCCGTGTCTCTAATGTGTTTTATATTTGAACTACTTTATTTGTATCGGGCCTAATATGTATATGTATATTATTAGACTCCTTGAACACTAATTCACCATCTTTGGCGAGACTTACGGTCATGCTTGTTGACCATATATTATATTTAGCTCTATTTATGAACCGGCCATGTAGAACCACTCTATACATCCGTCTTGCTAAATAAACTACACAAAACACCATGCTCGTCAAATCAACAACTTGGCTAAATCATAAGCAAATCCAAAAGGTATGACTAACTATTCATAAAATTCATTGGGCATTCTAATAGAGGTCTTGTCTATATTACCTTCCATAGCTTGTGACTGGTGGAAACCACTAACAAAAATCTAGCTATGGGAAAAATCTTAGCTCCTGCTAGTTAATCAAATATACTATATATATGAGGAAAAGGATATTGGTTCTTCTTAGGCAACTTATTTTTCCCTTTTTGAACAATACCGAGCCTAAGGAACTATCTGTATTTGTAGAAAAGACAAGTGGTGTCTCTCATCCTAAAGTACTCTTTTTTACATATCCATTCTCTAAAAGTTCATTAATCTATTTTCCAAAAAAATCTCCTTATGAAAATTAGAAAGCTTCAAACAATAGGTATGAGACTCAATTCATCAAAAGAAAGGTCTAGGGAGAATAATAGTTCAACTTAACTTATCATCTTGGATCATTGGAAAACTCAAGGGTACATCCACTATACGCACCCAAATAACTACCTCCTATCAAAATATGAGAGAGCATAACATATAACTAACCTGTCTGAATTTAAATCAACCTATACCGAGAAAATCTATAAGTCTCACGTGTATATATATAATCTTAAGTTTCAAACCCTAGCTTACCATGCATAACTGTGTCGATCCTCCAACCGGACTGGAAACTACTACTAGGTTTATAACTAACGAAATGTCTAAGTGCTAACAATCAACTAGAGTGCTAAAGATAAAAGACAGGGATGCTCCAAAATCGAATAAAGCACAAATAGGAAATCAAGAAAGAATTAGAGATAGATAACACTTCTTTTGTCGACCTCTTTTTTTGTTCTTTCCTTCTTCATATCTCGGTTCTTTTGATTAATGCTTTTTCTCTAAGCATTAATCTTATAACTCTTGGCATAATGCCTCATCTTGTTATGCTTATGATACTTCATCTCTTTCCTTTTTAAATCCTTTCTAAAGCTAGTGGTCCAATTTCCTCCTTTATCTTATCCCTTAAAGTATATTTTCTTTTCCTCTAAAATTTCTACGAAAATATTCGTTAGTGATCTCAACATCCTCGGCCTCTAAAGACTTCTTAGTAGTTGCTAAGTGGTAAGTTAGCTCCTAACTCCGTACCCACAAAGGACTTGCAAATATTACTAAAACTAAATGGGTTTATCGAAATCCAAAATTTAAATATAAAATATAGAGATCTGGAGTTTCTATTTATGGGTAAGCCTAAATAAGTCATCATATGGATAATTTAACAAAGGAATGAGAGATTTGGACGAGGAAGGGAGTTGAATTTGAGGGATTTTCGATATAAAAACTTGTATATTTTTCAAGGTACTCTATTTTTCTAATATCCACTGCACCAAAATAGTGAAATGCCAACACATATTTTTTTTGTTTGCCAACGTTTACAGTCGTTATGGACTAACAACACTGTATCACCGTTATGGCCTTATTAAAAATGTTGATGAATTATAAAAATGGTTTCCAAGCAGAAGAAAAATCCATACAATTGTTATACCAGTTATAAAACATGGTAAAGACAAAATTACGCGGATAACAAAAGGACAAGGTTGTATAATTTCATTTTCATATCTCTAGAAGTGCCAAACGCCTCAGCGTTCTAATTTACACGCATTCCTTAGAAAGAAAGGGGCCGAATTCTAGGGTAAATTCTTCTGCTTTTAAGTTGAATCCACAATGGTATTCTTTTGTTCAAATATTTATTTTAATCTATGTATATCGCTCTTAATTTCCCTTTGAATTACGATTTTAAGTCTTTGGCTTAATTTATTTCAAGAATGGGATCTAGATCTGCTTATTAATTTCTATGAATATTGTTTTAGTCTTTAATCAAACCGACTTTGTCAGTTTCTCTTAATCCCAATACGCAACTAAAAACTTTCGTCCATCTAAAGCTTCATACTTCCTATTTCTTCGTTAAATTCAACATGTTTTTCTCCATTTTTATCAAATCAACTTTGTCGGTTTCTCTTAATCCCCCTACGTAACTAAAAACTTCCGTCCGTTTGAAGCTTCACAGTTCCTATTTTTCTTTGTCAAATTTAATATGGTTTTCGCCAATTTTATGCCGAGATTATATTTCTTCAGCATATTCCTTCGTCTTCATTTCGGTGCCTTTTCTTCCCTGATTTTATGCTGAGATTATATTTCTTCGTTTATTTACTCTTTCTCGCGCACAATATATTTATCCCACTTCTTCCAACCCTCAAATCCACTTCCTCACCTTCAAATTCACTTCTTCCTCTCCAAATTCGATCCAGCTGACCTTTTACTCAAATCAACATCACGCTCCTCTTATGGTGACGCTTCCGCCCTCCTCGGTCTGACCTGTCGCGTCTCAAATTTGATTCAGGTTAACTTTCACTTTACCGCCTATAATCCGTGCAACTTTTCAACGTCTCTCGTATACTGAAATGATTTATGGAATAATATTTTTACGGTAATTTCAAGATATATTTTTACATCTGTTGTCTGTGTTTTTGGATAAGCAGAAGATTAGGCTTGATGTTGGAGGGTTTTGAAAGAGATTTATCAAACACTGAAAAGGTAGGTATGGTGGGAATGTGAGACTAAGAGAAGCTCATGCTTTATTTTTGTTTGGGTTTTTGTTTTACAATGTACATAATAACAAAAAAAGCAAATATAATTAATTGTGCATATGACAGGTCACAAGGTTGTAAACTCTACAGCGGTTGTCTATTATTTGTATTTTACGTTGTAGATTGTAATATTACAATAGAAGACTTTAGATTTTTGTATGCCTCATATTGGAAGTTTTGGCTTTCTTCCCTGCACATTGAAGTTGCATTTGGACAAAGTTGCTCCTAAGTCCTAACCATGTAGCATTAGCACAACGAAAATATAATTAATTGTTCATATGACAGGTCATAAGGTTGTAAACTCTACAGCTGTTGTATATTATTTGTATTTTACATTGCAGATTGTAATATTACAATAGAAGACTTTAGATATTTTTGATACCTCATATTGGATGTTTGGCTTTCTTCCTTGTACATTGAAGTTGCATTTGGACGAAGTTGCTCCAAAGTCCTAACCATGTAGCATTAACACAACGCATATAATTTAGAACAAAATTCATACTCGTGAAAGTGTCCAAATATGTAAAACCATACTAAATAGAAGAGTGAATCCGTACAAAAACAAAGTTTCCAACATGTATTAAAAAATAGGAAATCAACTTTCGGGAAATAAGAAAACACAAGAAACAATATTTCCCAGTGATTTATTTCTCTCTTATTAACCATGAAAGCTATTCAAACATTTAGAGTTTAAAGCTCTATTTTTACATTATATTTCCAATTATAAAAGGCACTGATGTTTTAGTGTTGTCATCTCTCCCTAAATCAGTCATATCAATTTTTTTTATAGTTTGTGGCTACTTGTTATTGTTTTTGTACATGAAGATCGAGAAATGTTGACGTTTGATGTATTTCAATGGTTTACATTCCCAAAACATTTATCGAATGAGTGAAACAATTCGTTTTCACTTCTCCATTATCTTTCAATAGATTTTCGATTCTAAATCTGAGAAAACGTCTGGTATACGAAAATGTAAAATTTGGAAATGAATGTGTCTCTCAAACTATTTATGTATAAACACTAGGATAAAAATTCAAATTACGATGGAAGCTTTTCTCTATTAATTAATGTTGGGAAAACCGACTTTGTAATATTATACAACTGATAAAAGAATTTGCTTTGTTGTAATTTTTTAATTATTTGAACTACATACGAATGACAATATATGAAAGAAAAATTATATACATTATTAGAAATCAAAAGTAATTATTTCAACCAATCATGCAACACAAAGATTAAATACACAAATAAATATTCATGAAAATGATCATAAAAGATTGATATAATGATTTAAATATTACAGAACTTTGAAATCTCAGTAATAACACAATGATCCATGAAATGTTGCATTCTCTTTTGAAGTCCATCTATAATAGACACGTGCGAAGTAACATCCTGAAAGTTAAAAATAATAACGCATGAGTTCTGTAAATGCATCAAATGTTAACCAAATTATTAAAAATAGAAAATGATGAATGTTCAACTACAGATTGTCCCTTCACTGTAGGAAATCATCTTGGGTTACAAAAAATTGAATGATTAAACATGGCTACTATTACATTTATTTTTGCCCGTATTTATTTAAGATATCTTGACTATTATTAGTAGACAACTGACATGTTTTGATTTCTAAACAAAATGGGGGGAAAACATACATACATAAGCCACATATAAAATTGGTTGTTATGAATAGAAGATGGTGTTACAAACAGAGCAAATGCATCCTTCCCATATTGAATTTATGTCCAAATACTAAATCACTAATAGAATCAGATACCCAAATAAATACCAAGTATTTATGCTCATGAAAGTCAAATGGCAAGCATCCAAAAACTGATAAATATGTGCCGAAAGTTCACCAACTTCACAGAACAGGCAAGTACCAAATGAAATTTATTTCGTTATGTAACATAAATTAATATATCCATTCATAGAAATAAAATATTGAAGATATAATAAATTAAACAATGCAGTATAAGAACGCTCTCTGTCTAATTTCTTAAACTAACAGTGTATCATATAGTGCTTTTGAAATAAAGATGGATGCAGTTACATAATTAGTTAATTATGACATTATTTTAAGTAGCCATAAAAAGTAAGGTTATAATGTCTCTACACATCATGAGCTTTGTGCAATACTACTGTAATGTTTATGATCACCAAAATGTCACTAGAAGTTTATATATCATATGAATAGTTAATCAATGATATTTCTCCAACACACAACATCGAAAGCAATGATTTTGAAAGGAAACTAGAAAATCAACATGGTCGACCAAGCAACTTACGAAATATACATTTTGATAAATTTGACGATTAAAGATTTTGCCGTCAGCGAAACAGAAAAGACTTGATATTAGATTTTTCACTTATATTTGAAAAGTTGTGTGACTTAGTGTAGGATCTTTACATATGGAATATAGCTGTTGACAATGATATACTAACTTGACTAATACAATAGTTATGCAAGTAAACTAAACAATATAGAATATCACAAATAAGTAAAAACAGTAAGTAAAGTGACACTAGGAATTTTATGCTGGTTCAGACTTTCCGTCCTACATCCAGTCACAGACTCCTTCTGGAATTATACTATCTACGCCCTCTCTTCACCCAGAGGAACAGGTTCACAACAATCCGAGCCCCAACAATGATTTCCCCGCCTGAGCACCGACACAGGTATTTTACAAATTACAAGAGTTTGACTTCTGCTTGTGTTCTTAAAACACTGAATAACCAACGATTAAGTACACCCTTCCTATAATCTTATCCTTAACTATATGTCGTGTATGTGAAGACTGAATGAAGTATATTACTTATTGAATCAAGAGATATGAAATAATTCCAATGATTCAACAAATAACTTGAATATATGAAAGCTTTTTAGAATGTAAGATTTTAGAAATGTAGATCAGAGAATAGATTAGATTCGGAAAGAATTGATTAATTAAAAACTAAGTTTGTAGTGTATATAAAATAGTTGAAAGGCAGAGATCCTTCATGAAGAGTTTAATCAAAGAGATGCACCCATTTCTTTTCAGAAATGAAGAGACACCCCTTCATGAAGAATGATGACTCTTCGTAAAAATGGTTGTTGTTTCGAATCATTCAACTGGTCTGTAAATCACCAGTCAACTGGTTAAAAATACTGAAAATCGTATATACTTAAAATTTGTAGAAACTAACCGTTACTGGGCAAAAATATGCTCGACCAGTCGACTGGTTCAACAGTCCCCAGTCGATTGGTACTGAGCATATTGCCTAGTTATGACTGTTCTTCTAGCCATTTGTTTTTATATATATATTATCAAAATACGTACATATGTGTTATATAATGAGGAAAGATGTTAACATTGATCTAACACAACAAAAAACACGCACGCACGCGTGCACACACACACACACACACACACACACACATATATATATATATATATATATACACACACACACAAAAAAAAAAACTAATTCTTTGATTTGATCTCCATTTTTTCGTTGTCTTGAATCAAAAATCTTGTGAATCAAAAATATTTTGTAATTCAAAGTGGGAAATCCATTAGCAAACTGAAATTGACTTCCAAACCAGTTAAATTTTAATTTCAAATGAAACAGCTTTTAGCATAGAATTATACACCAACCAACTAATTGCAATTTATCATTGCCTTTTTTCAATAACCATTCTTTAAGCATTTCAATTTTTTTAGTAATATAAGGTAGGTCATCATGAATAAATACTAGAAAACGCATTTGGAACTAGCATTAGTTAATTATGCGGTGAAATTTGTTAATCAGACTGAAACTAAATGCATAATGTCACCTTACTGCATATACCTTAGATTTGTCTTCACTATGCATACAAAAATATATTTCTTTGCTATTTAGTTTTAATTATGGAACTTGGACATTAAAATACAACATACTTGTTTCATTTAAAGATTTCTATATAAGGATTTAAACCTATAACTTTTGATTTTCATGTATAATAACATATTACGAAACCAACTTATATCACAAAACTATGCATGAATATTTTACGACAAACATATAAAATCAAGAATAACATGAAATCATCATAAGTAATACACAAACCTTTTGGATATAATAAGATAACCGAAATAATAGGAGTACAGTATATTGTTCACCTTGGTTTGATAGAGGTGATGAGATTTGTTGATGCAACATTCAAGCTCTAAGTTTTTTAGCTTTTTCCTTCTTCTTCTCCTAACTTTAATGGTCAACCATTCTTTGGTTTTCTTTGTTAGGTTTTCACGATCTAACCGGGAACATATTTTATAATTTTAACAATATATAAATCAAGATCTATGCGAAAAATAGTAAATCGAAAACTCGTACCATTTTGTGGTTTTATAAATCCACGAACTCGAAGGAGCCTGGATTGATTGAATCGCAAGCACTACTAGTGGCGACGCCTCTATCGATGTCAACGTGAACGATTTCTCGATCGTCATACAAATCGAGATAGAAAGGGAAGAGAGGTACTAGCCCTAGCCGATTAGTTTTTTTTTACTTTTAATATGTATTCTTTTGGTTTTTGTATGTTTTAAAAGGAGTACCCCCCTTATAAAATAAACGTGAACCATAAATTAAGGAACTAACCAGTATACCCATTCCAACTGTAACACCCCACACTTTTCCGAGCCCAAATTTCGATAAAAATCGAAATTCGAACACATCCAAGCATGGAGCATATAAATCTGATACCTGCAAATAAATAAGCATAAGCATAATCAGTGTACGATAAAATAACTCACAGCAGAAACAAAATAGGATAGACTAGTATTGACCCAAGTAACTACCTTTTTCAAATAGGAAGAGATTAGATGCATTGACGTTTTGGATGCAAAATTGATTGCTTCACACTTTTATTAGTAATCGTGTGAAGGTTATGGATGAAGAAGGATTTTCAAAATTTGCATTCACATAGAACTACAAGTATATTTAGGATGTTTTGCATCATGTTTTTAAAAGTGTTCTAAAAATTTAATGCATACATATAAGAGGATCCGATTAAGAATCACTGTGCATACATGTTTTATGATTGAAATGCATTAAGTACACTGTGCACATGCGCACAGGGTTGCAAAATTGATGTACACAAATTGGTTGTGTAGTATAGGATAAGCAGGTGTCAGAATTTCAGGACGAAATTCCTTTTAATGAGGGAAGAATGTGAAAACCCAGAATTTTGGCAATAAACAAATTAGTTATTTAATTAGATTTCAAAAATAGGAATTTCTGCAAACGTTGGAATTTGACCACGAGACTTAGAGCATTGCGTTCATCTCGGAATTCTGGTCAACTTTCATGTTGGAGTTTCGCGAACGGATCCCATATGAAAAAGTTACGGGTAAAATACGAAAACAGATGGAAATAATAAAACATAATAAATATAATATATATTTCATTTTGCAACCTGCCTTCACTGGGAAAACCGGCTGATGGGCGGTCAACACACTGGTAGGAGCAGTCGACCACTTCGTGCCTGGACAACCCAGTGGTGGCTAGGTTAAAAGGGTTTAGTATTATATATATTATTATATAAATAGACGGATGTTTATTTAATCAAATCTAACAGTTCGTGGCCAATTCAACTCCTATAAATAAAGGGGTAAGACCTCATTTTTTTCCACACAAATCTGTAGGCAACAGCAAAGCACTGCCATTTCCCTTCATCTCCAAACAAATTCTAAATCAAAAGTAGACTCATATACAATCAATCAAATATAAACCATATGAATTTGAATGGGATAATCAAATTCAAGTGGAAAATGGTATGAATTGATGTCTCTTCTTCATTAGATTCTTCCCTCTTTTCCTATTTTCTTACAAATCTAAAAATAAGAAAGTATCCCCTTTTCAGAATAACTCTAGATCTGCAAGAATTTGGGAACTGTAGGCCTAAAAGATTATTTAGATTTTAGATTTGGATGCTTTCAGATGAGTGGGAAATTTATGTACAAAGTTACAATAACTTATTATCTCGTTTGTATTAGATCTTAAATCTATGCCTAACATTTATCAGATCTATTTATAATATTGTAAAATCCGCAATGATACCTATCAGATCTATTTATGAATGTTGTCAAAATCTCAGAGTATAAATTTATGGTTTGAATAATATTATAATTTGTAGGCTTACTTAATTAGTTATATTATTGCCTATAATTGTGCTTAAAATATATATGGTGGTTAGAGTTGTGCATAAATGTCTACAAGGTTAGGTTAGAATTACTAGCTTTGGTAGGCATATATCTGGGGTTGAACCAAACGGGATACATTTATGTATTGTAAATTGTATTGTACTCTTCCTGTTCATCAGAATTTGTTGTCTGACCCCCTCCTCATTACAACGTACCAGGTTTTCTAGAGAAGGTCGGGATCTCACAGGCATCTAAGTGTAACGTCCCAGAAATTTTGATAACTGCAATATGAATTTGGTTGAAGATTTAATTATTAATAATCAATTTTGTATTGATGCCTGGGTTAAAAATCAAATATATGGTTTTGTGTATGAATTGAATTCGATAACTAATTCAAAATGATTGGTTGATATTCAAATATTTATTGTAGAATATTTAAATTGAATTGGGTTGAATATTTGAATTGGATTTAGAATTTCAACTAGGAAAAAATATAAATGGTTGAATTTGAAGACAAACGTCATTAAGATAGGAGTTTTATTTGTTAAAATATATGGAGAAATTAGTCTGGATATGTGTATATTTGTGTATATAAAGAAAATGGAATTTAACGTCTCAAATTTAGAACAAAACGGAGTTGTTGATGGACAAACAAGATAAAAATTACTGAACCGATAAATAATTTAAAAATAAAATATCATGTAAATAAACGAAGTCGGATTACAATGAAATTGATTTTATTGAATTTAGAACATTGAAACGAAGGAGTACATATAATTTTTGACGCATTTGGAGATCTTGTCGGTGATACGAATTAGATCGTTTCATGGTAATTCGCGGTATTTTTTTTTTAAATTAAATTCAAATACCACCTTCCTTAGTAAAACCAACACCGATCTATTATCTAAAAATTCACGTTACCCTAACCCTATGCGATGGAACTTCATTCTTATCACTAAATTTTGCCTTTATAAATTTCACGAAATTGACCCATTCCTTCAACAAACTCATTCTTTTCTTTTCTAATTTATAATGGCCGAAGCCCCAAATTCTCCGTTCCCTACAAGAGTGAATCTTTCCCAAATTTCTTTAGTTTTTCCCAATTTAGTTTTATAGCTTCCACAAAATTCGGTTATACCCTAAATTAACAAAAAACCACTCTTTACCTTGAATTTGTACCGCTCCTTTTCCTTCCCCCAAAAATCAACGACTTCACTCCAGCTTCGAGCGCCGCCTTGTCCCAGCTTCTACCTCCAACTAACCCTAGCACCAGCAACATGGAAGTCGCAGCTCTAGCCGTCGCTGTCGAGATACGTGCCAAAGCTACTGCTCTTTCTAAACACGGAAATAAAGGTGAGTTATCAACTCACGATGGATTTTAGTTTAAGTAATTAGATTTCGATTTAAACTGAATTATGATAGTTGATTTCGGGTTTTGTTCGTGGGCTGGCCGTGTTAATATTGATGTTTAAAACAGAAATTTTCCTATTTTGTTCCACTGGAAGTACGCTGTCCTATATATTCACACACACTTGAGCTTTATATATACTAAGATGTTGGATATTCCGAACTAACAAATGGAATTCATTATGGAAAATGCTAACCGGTTGCTGTGGCATTTAATTGTTATGCATTTTGATGTGAATTGTTCTCTTGTTTGTTATAATCATGTTAAGAACGGTGCCAGTTTTTATTGGAAAATCCTGGTTGTCATCTCACTGTGGATTTGTGGAAAAAAGAGAGAAGGCCTTGGACTGTCCCATGGGCCTTATAAGTGTGATTCATATAGGCATTCAAATATTCTAATATTTGTGTGTTTACATATGTTGGACCTGCACCCACCTCGGCTCCACTAGCTTTCAGTGTACTGTGTTGAACACTAAATTTATGTTGTTTCATAAATCACTGTCTCTTTCTCACCCATTTGTATCAGACTGACATGATCTGAGGTTTTCTTTAGTATTTAATCAGCATGTGTATATGCATACACACATGCATATATATGTAGAGAATAATATTAGTTCACTGTTGTCTTGCCGCTGTCCTTGCCATGCCTCGTTAAATCTGATTTTGGGTTACTGCACATTTGTGTAATAACAGTCGTGCCTCGTTAGCACATTCGAAAGCCCATGTACCTTCCATTATACCCTTGTTGTTAATAGACTTATGATCTTGTACTAGCGAACTTGTTGAATCCAACGTCGATGACCTTTAACCTCTTTAAAGTTTTACGTGTAATCCTGGTTGACTCTAAGAATATGTGTACTAATACGTTTTCATCACATTCAACTCAAATAATTGTGCTGTTTAAGGGGTGGATCCTTGAAAATATTGGATTACACATTCAAATCAAATTCATGAAGAAATGTTTGTGTTATTTTGGGTCTTATACAAAGAATTATTATCAAATTTTATGTGCTTATTTTAAGATTTGGTCACATGGTATGCGCTGTGTTTGAATAATGGTAGGTTATTATTTTAATGAAAAGAGTTAGCAACATATACGCAACAATTTGAGTTTTACTGTTTCCATTTGAATGTATAAATTGTTAAGAGAGGAAGATCTTCGAAACTCTGAGAACACCACAAGCTAGTCACAGATTTTAATTAAATTAATAATAGTGCAACAGATTTTAATTCAAGTGCAAACAGGTCGCACTAACTAATGCAGACACACCATATCATACCATTACTTCGTATATTTTAATTGATGTTTGAGTACTGTCGAAATAAAATAAGTGAGCGAACTACCTCTTTTGATTATTAATAAAATGATGTAGATTAAGATATATGTGTATACATGTTTAGATGATTTGTATTGAGTTAAACAGACCCATATGTCAGACCTGAAAGTAAAAAAATTCTTTTCTTTTAAAACAAGCTTAGGAGGAGTAAATATATACGTTCACAAATGAAAGATTCAGTCATGTAAAAACCTGGAAAGTGGAACCATTGAGAACAGTACATGTGTAAGCAAATGCCCATACTTGACTGGGTATGGGATGCTTTATATATTTGAGTTATATTCTTGTTTGTCAAAATATACAAATATAATATGCAGTACATATGTTTACCGTATCATTTTGAATGGCATGTTGGCGTCTTAAATGTAACTAAGATGGATAAGAGTTTATCATTTCCCTTATGTAAATAATAATAATATCAAGTCCAGGGGTTCATTTCCCTTATGTGAATAAGAGTTTGTCATTTTGTAGGCGAGTAATAAATAAAGGCCATCAGTTCTTGTTATACCTTGAATGTAAAAAAGATGGATAAAACCATAACACTGGCATGTTGCTATTAACTTGTGACACGAACATACAAAGGCTAGGATAAATATACTTATTACAAAAAGATTTAACAGTAGCAAATTTCATATTCTTGATTTATCATTATGACACTATGTTGGTAATACTCTAAAATAATGGCCTTCTTGTAAATCTTATCTGAAATATTGAATATATAAAGTACTTTATTTGATTAAACATGAATCATAGGATATATTTAGAATTCTATTCCAGATAATGTTGAGCTGTTTTGCACATATACACTTATCTATTTTGTCAATTCCAAAATATCAGGTTAATACGGCCTGCTTTGGTCATGAATATGCCTGTATTTAGTACAGTTCGTTTCATGCATATCTAAATGATACTTGGAACCTATATAAAAACATTCATATTGTTTTTATGCCATTTAAACTTGCCAAGAACTTAATTTGACAGGGACCCCATTTGTTAAGTCATGTGCCTATCATGATATTTTTTCTTGCACTTCAGACTTGAGTTTTGCATCCTTTTGTAGCTACGGTCTCTGGTCTCTGTTTTGATGGACTAATACATGCGTGAATTGCTTGATATTTGTGTTTATCTTGTGAGTATCGCTTCATTCAGACACATGCATTTAACATGACCTGCCCTGAAATATTCAAATATGAGAACCTGTATATGTGTCAATAATTTGTAACCTAAATATATGAACCTGCATATGTGTTATCTTGGTTAACTTAGAAGGAATTAGTATGCATATGTAGTTTAATCCATATATGATTGTTTTGCTTGGAAGCTCCCAACCAGTGACATGCTTCCTTATTTTCGTAACATGCTTATGATTGTTAGAAATCTTATGGTATCCTTTGGACATGGAAACTTACTCGACTTATCGTGCATGCGTTGGAACACCTCATCAACTATTAGTCAAGTTTTATTGGTGCTATCTTAAACATGTTTCACTACATATTGACTGGAGCGATTTGCTGAAATCTTGTATCCTTATACTTGCATTTGATATATCTTGGTTCCGGGATGTTGGGGGGCAGTGCACACGTGTGTATGTGCAGACTTCTGGAACCGGTTGTCCCTGAAATGGAAACTGATATGCCCAGATATTACACTTGATACTCAGATATTTAAATAGCCCGTTGTACACATGTATATATATGCGGTACTGATTTGTTTTGTCCCAACACGCTACGATATATTTTGAGCGGTTTCTCATGGGTTTGATGTACTTGAAATTTAAAAATTTATAGGATTAACTATTCTATTTCAGTTTTTATTGAAATCAATTTACTTGAACTATGATTAATCCTGACTCGAGTATTTTATGTTTTTGCATGGAATGCTCGGGTCAAACCTGAGCAATACAAATTTAGAGAACACAGCTTAGGATTCGAAGATCGACGAAGCCGGGGATTCCAAAGACGGCGCACTCTGAAGTCTTAAACAGTAAATATTTTTCTGTATCCAAACTCTAATTTATTTTCCCGCTGTATGTAAAATTCTTGTATCAAAATTTCTGATTATATATAAAGATTATTTTTACTGTCCAATATCATGTTATTTATTTATTCTGCGTTTTGTCTGTGTTGATTTTGTTTTAAACTTGGTAAGCTAAATAACGAACCGTCGATTTGATCAATTTAAGTTGGTTTAATCTCCAATTTGAAGCGGTCAAAATGGCGGGACGTTACAAGTGGTATCAGAGCTTTGGTTTATTCAAAGCTTAGCTTATTGGGTTTAAAAACGGATCTTGAAAATAAAAAGGTTTTGAAAAAAAAAATTGGAGGTGTAAATAATTTTTGAAAGGTAAATTATTTTGGAAGATAAATTATTTTGGAAATAAAATATTATTTTGAAACCTGTATTTTGAAACTAATATAGCGGAAAAAAAATTCTTTTGATTCTTTCCGGAATCCCCAATCTTCGGAGGTCTTCGAATCCAGGTTTGCGAGAATTTTTCTTCGATAAGTTTCCCTTAAGTTTGAATCTCGAATTCATCATTAAATGGTATCAAAGAAAAATAAGTATAAGAGGATCGATGAATCAATTTCCCAGTCATGTATTTTCGCAATCTAAGACAATCGAAATTTAATAGGGATAAGAATTCCGGATGAGAATTTGAATGAAAAAGTGAAATTTGAAACTGGTTTAGAGATGAGTAGATGAATTTCATTTCGATATTAGAATTATAAATCAAGAAGGTTATAAGTGTAATTCGACTATTTTTCAAAACTTGGTAAGATAAATAATAATTGGTTTCAAATCTATATTGTATTAGCGAATATTTGATTCGATAGTAAGTTATGAACTTGTTAATTGATTAACAAGGAGTGGATGGTAAACGAGAATTATGAATGAAGCGATATATGAATGAAGAATCGTGAGGAGATTTATAAAATCAATGATAACTTGATGTGATGAATCCAGATTCCTATAAAGGAAATGATATTCACTTTTTAGAAGTGAATAACGTGCGAAAGCAAAATGTGGCGAATAAAATTAAGATAAAGGAAATGGAGTGGACCGTTACGGTGAAATTATTTTGAAGTTCAGAATATAAATGAGATTTTTCCGAAGTTCGGAATATATCATCGGAAAAATAAGTTGTGAATTCTATCTGTTTCAAAGTTAATAATATTATTCAATTAAGGTCTGAGAGGTAATTATACCCCAACTTGATTGACTTCATTATTGACCTAAAAATAATAATAATAATAATAATAATAATAATAATAATGGTGTAAACGGATTGATTGAAGATTGTAAAAATTTCAGGGATTACGATAAATGAGGGTGGTGAATGCAGTGAAGATGGTTATGCAGAGATGGGGACTGTTGATCAAGAAACAGACAATCACCAATGATTGTAGATCCCAATTAATGAAAATTGTAAAAGAATGGAAAGTTCAGGGAATGAAAAATTAGGTAGGTTCTCGTCTGCTTGTTTACGAGTCCTATCAAAATAAGATAGAAGGAAAGAAAAAATATAGATGTTGAATATAAGTTCGAAGACGTTAAACCTTGAAATGAGGTGAAAAAGGAGTGTATTCCATTTACCGAATAAATTTAAAATAAAATAACCTATCAAATTGGTTGTAGTTAAGAAAACCATTGAAGAAGGTAAACAGTGTGTATTCGAAATGAAGCCAAAGTGTGAAGGAAATTGCATGTCAATTTAATTGCAATTAAGGAGATCGTTTGACGAGATTTTATAATTTGAATTTAGATTTGAGTCTACTAATACGAGAATATATGAAATCTGATAGTTAATAAATTTGAAAAAATAATAATCGGCCAAATTGAATTAAGGGATGAATCCATAAATTGAATATTTGGAGAGAATTTTTGTCTTACAACCAATAATATGAGATTTTGAAAATTGTGCATTTGTTAAGAAAAATCTTATGTCAATATATATAAGTATAAATTATATGAAATACGAAATACTATATATATATATATATAGCATTATATGTTTTCAAATCAGGATAAGGAAAGTACCTTCCTTCTTCTATGAATTTCGAGCTTAACTGAAATATGCTGCTGGTGGTAGTAGGTTGTCCGGACATAAAACTCATGAGTTGCCATTGAGCACGACTGCTAGCGAAATTCGTAGGGCTGCAGATAGCCTACGGCGGTCGGATGTTTCCTGAGGGAATCAAGCGTAACCATTGTAATCGCTGCGATCTAGAGTCGTTGAATTCGACCGTGTAACGTAATTCGCAGGGCTGCAGACAGCCTACGGCGGACGGATGTTTCTTGGGGGAACCAAGCGTAACCATTGTGACTGTTGCGATCTACAGTCGAATTATAAGGGCGTAATCCGCAAAACTATGAAAGCTTATAGGTATGGATGTTCCCTGAAGGACCCAGGCGTAACCATTGTGTACCTGCGGTCCGCATGATATATCTGTAGGTGAAGGAAATGTAACCACTAGAGTTACTAAAGATAGAATGAAGCCACCTGTTTAATGCAGCAGTTTGCCTTCGTGACTTGATTGTCTTCATAACTTGATTGGTCTTCGTGACGTGAATTGTCTTGTGACTTGATTGATCCTCGTAATTTGATTTAACCTCAATTGATAATTTGTTTTCGTGATTCTGAGATAGAGCTGCCAACGCTCAGTGGCCTCAGATTTTCTTTTGATTCTGAAACATCTCTCGTTGATCTGTCCATGACGAAATTCGCAGGGAAGCGATTTCCTATGGATACGGGTGTTTTCTGGGGGATCCAGACGGAACCATTGTGTATCTGCGATTCATGAACAATCAACATAACAATATCAAATTGGTACTTTCCGTATCTGTTTTTAAAGGAATTTTTGAAATATTTTTCACTGGGAGTTGAAACAAGAATATTTAGTACTTGGAGATTTTAGTCGTGCGCCTGGCCAGCGTGTGCCTAACATCTATGAGAATGACAATAGACTTGTCAAGCTTCGAGTTATCAACATACTTTCAAATTAATAATTTGAAATTAAAAATGTGCACGACTTCAGTGTTATATAAGTTATAAAAAAATTCGGATTTTGGAAATTTTCAAGCCGACAATGTGCGACTTGGAAAGAGGATGTTATGTATACTCTTAAATGAGTGTTGGGAACAATTAAATGAATTGTAAGGAGATTAGGTTCCTAGACCCATTACAGTTGCAACGATGGATAAGTAACGTTGACAGATGATGTTTATAATGAAATTTGGAATAGTTTGAGATGTATAAATCCAACCTATGCAGGGACTGGAATTTAAAACGAGATTGATTTTGAAAATAAATTACCTGACTTTGAATTTGTTTATAAGATCAAATAATATGAGAATTGAGAGATATCTCAAAATAACTTGAGATAGAAAATGGGGATGGGAATTTAAAGAGCATGGAAAAAAATAAAATCGTGTTGATCAAGATTGATCCCGACCATAAGAGAGGAAAATTGATTTTTTGAGTTAATTGATAAATCAAGAAGATCGATGACTTAAATATTGGTATTAAAAAATAGTTGTGGAAAAATTTCACATAAATATGAATATTTAAAGTATACATTGGTATGACTTTAACGATTTCTCCTTTTCGAGGACGAAAAGTTTTAAAGGGGGAAAGATTGTAACGTCCCAGAAATTTCGATAACTGCAATATGAATTTGGTTGAAGATTTAATTATTAATAATCAATTTTGTATTGAAATCAAATATATGGTTTTGTGTATGAATTGAATTCGATAACTAATTCAAAATGATTGGTTGATATTCAAATATTTATTGTAGAATATTTAAATTGAATTGGGTTGAATATTTGAATTGGATTTAGAATTTCAACTGGGAAGAAATATAAATGGTTGAATTTGAAGACAAACGTCATTAAGATAGGAGTTTTATTTGTTAAAATATATGGAGAAATTAGTCTGGATATGTGTATATTTTTGTATATAAAGAAAATGGAATTTAACGTCTCAAATTTAAAACAAAACGGAGTTGTTGATGGACAAACAAGATAAAAGTTATTGAACCGATAAATAATTTAAAAATAAAATATCATTGTACACAAACGGAGTCGGATTACAATGAAATTAATTTTATTGAATTTAGAACATTGAAACGAAGGAGTACATATAATTTTTGACGCATTTGGAGATCTTGTCGGTGGTACGAATTAGATCGTTTCATGGTAATTCGCGGTGAAATTTATTTTTAAAAAAATTAAATTCAAATACCACCTACCTCAGTAAAACCAACACCGATCTATTATCTAAAAATTCACGCTACCCTAACCCTATGTGATGGAACTTCGTTCTTAACACTAAATTTTGCCTTTATAAATTTCACGAAATTGTCCCACTCCTTCAGCAAACACATTCTTTTCTTTTCTAATTTATAATTGCCGAAGCCCCAAATTCTCCGTTCCCTACAAAAGTGAATCTTTCCCAAATTTCTTTAGTTTTTCCCAATTTAGTTTTATAGCTTCCACGAAATTTGGTTATACCCTAAATTAACAAAAAACCACTCTTTCCCTTAAATTTGTACCGCTCCTTCTCCTTCCCCCAAAAATCGACGACTTCACTCCAGCTTCGAGTGCCGCCTTGTCCCAGCTTCTACCTCCGACTAACCCTAGCACCAGCAACACGGAAGTCGCAGCTCTAGCCGTCGCTGTCGAGATACGCGCCAAAGCTACTGCTCTTCTTAAACACGGAAATAAAGGTGAGTTATCAACTCACGATGGATTTTAGTTTAAGTAATTAGATTTCGATTTAAACTGAATTATGATAATTGATTTCGGGTTTTGTTCGTGGACTGGCCGTGTTAATATTGATGTTTAAAATAGAAATTTTCCTGTTTTGTTCCACTGGAAGTACGCTGTCCTATATATTCACACACTCGAGCTTTATATATACTAAGATGTTGGATATTCCGAACTAACTAATGTAATTCATTACGGAAATTGCTAACCGGTTCCTGTGGCATTTAACTGTTATGCATTTTGATGTGAATTGTTCTCTTGTTTGTTATAATCATGTTAAGAACGGTGCCAGTTTTTATTTGAAAATCCTGGTTGTCATCTCACTGTGGATTTGTGGAAAAAAGAGAGAAGACCTTGGACTGTCCCATGGGCCTTATAAGTGTGATTCATATAGACATTCAAATATACTAATATGTGTGTGTTTATATATGTTGGACCTGCACCCACCTCGGCTCCACTATCTTTCAGTGTACTGTGTTGAACACTAAATTTATGTTGTTTCATAAATCACTGTCTCTTTCTCACCCATTTGTATCAGACTGACCTGATCTGAGGTTTTCTTTAGTATTTAATCGGCATGTGTATATGCATACACACATGCATATATGTGCAGAAAATAATATTAGTTCACTGTTGTCTTGCCGCTGTCCTTGCCATGCTTCGTTAAATCTGATTTTGGGTTACTGCACATTTGTGCAATAACAGTCATGCCTCGTTAGCACATTCGAAACCCCATGTACCTTCCATTATACCCTTGCTGTTAATAGACTTAATATCTTGTACTGGCGAACTTGTTGAATCCAACGTCGATGACCTTTAACCTCTTTAAAGTTTTATGTGTAATCCTGGTTGACTCTAAGAATATGTGTACTAATACGTTTTCATCACATTCAACTCAAATAATTGTGCTGTTTAAGGGGTGGATCCTTGAAAATACTGGATTACACATTCAACTCAAATTCATGAAGAAATGTTTGCGTTATTTTGGGTCTTATACAAAGAATTATTATCAAATTTTATGTGCTTATTTTAAGATTTGGTCACATGGTATACGCTGTGTTTGTACTCGAATCATGATAGGTTATTATTTTAATGAAAAGAGTTAGCAACATATACGCAACAATTTGAGTTTTACTGTTTCCATTTGAATGTATAAATTGTTAAGAGAGGAAGATCTTCGGAACTCTGAGAACACCACCAGCTAGTCGCAGATTTTAATTAAATTAATAATAGTGCAACAGATTTTAATTCGAGTACAAATAGGTCGCGCTAACTAATGCAGACACACCATATCATACCATTACTTCGTATATTTTAATTGATGTTTGAGTACTGTCGAAATAAAATAAGTGAGTGAACTACCTCTTTTGATTATTTATAAAATGATGTAGATTAAGATATTTGTGTATACATGTTTAGATGATTTGTATTGAGTTAAACAGATACATATGTCAGACCTGAAAGTAAAAAAATTCTTTTCTTTTAAAACAAGCTTAGGAGTAAATATATACGTTCACAAATGAATGATTCAGTCATGTAAAAACCTAGAAAGTGGAACCGCTGAGAACAGTACATGTGTAAGAAAATGCCCAAACTTGACTCAGTATGGGATGCTTTATATATTTGAGTTATATTCTTGTTTGTCAAAATATACAAATATAATATGCAGTACATATGTTTGCCGTATCATTTTGAATGGCATGTTGGCGTCTTAAATGTAAATAAGATGGATAAGAGTTTATCATTTCCCTTATGTAAATAATAATAATAATAATATCAAGTCCAGGGGTTCATTTCCCTTATGTGAATAAGAGTTTGTCATTTTGTAGGCGAGTAATAAATAAATGCAATCAGTTCTTGTTATACCTTGAATGTAAATAAGATGGATAAAACCATAACACTGGCATGTTGCTATTAGCTTGTGACACGAACATACAAAGGCTAGGATAAGTATGCTTATTACAAAAAGATTTAACAGTAGCAAATTTCATATTCTTGAATTATCATTATGACACTATGTTGGTAATACTCTAAAATAATGGCCTTCTTGTAAATCTTTTCTGAAATATTGAATAAATAAAGTACTTTATTTGACTAAACATGAATCATAGGATATATTTAGAATTCTATTCCAGATAATGTTGAGCTGTTGGCACATATACACTTATTTATTTTGTCAATTCCAAAATATTAGGCTAATACGACCTGCTTTGGTCATGAATACGCCTGTATTTAGTATAGTTCGTTTCATGCATATCTAAATGATACTTGGAACCTATATAAAAATGTTCATTTTGTTTTTATGCCATTTAAACTTGCCATGAACTTAATTTGATAGGGACCCCATTTGTTAAGTCATGTGCCTATCATGATATTTTTTTTTCTTGCACTTCAAACTTGAGTTTTGCATCCTTTTGTAGCTACGGTCTCTGATCTCTGTTTTGATGGACTAATACATGCGTGAATGGCTTGATATATGTGTTTATCTTGTGAGTATCGCTTCATTCAGACACATGCATTTAACATGACCTGCCCTGAAATCTTCAAATATGAGAACCTGTATATGTGTCAATAATTTGTAACCTAAATATATGAACCTGCATATGTGTTATCTTGGTTAACTTAGAAGGAATTAGTATGTATATGTAGTTTAATCCATATATGATTGTTTTGCTTGGAAGCTCCCAACCAGTGACGTGCTTCCTTATTTTCGTAACATGCTTGTGATTGTTAGAAATCTTATGGTATCCTTTGGACATGGAAACTTACTCGACTTATCGTGCATGCGTTGGAACACCTCATCGACTATTGGTCAAGTTTTATTGGTGCTATCTTAAACATGTTTCACTACATATTGACCGGGGAGATTTGCCATACTTGCATTTGATATATCTTGGTTCCGGGATGTTGGGGCAGTGCACACGTGTACATGTACACGTGTGTATGTGCAGACTTCCGAAACCGGTTGTCACTGAAATGGAAACTGATATGCCCAGATATTACACTTGATACTCAGATATTTAATCACCCCATTGTACACATGTATATATATGCCGTTGTATGTGTATATATATGCAGTACAATTTTTTTTGTCCCATAACGCTATGATATATTTTGAGCAGTTTCTCGTGGGTTTGATGTACTTGAAATTTAAATTTTTATAGGATTAACTATTCTATTTCAGTTTGTATTGAAATCAATTTACTTGAACTATGATTAATCCTGACTCGAGTATTTTATGTTTTTGCATGGAATGCTCGGGTCAGACCCAAGCAATACAAATTTAAAGATCACAACTTAGGATTCGAAGATTGACGAAGCCGGGGATTCCAAAGACGGCGCACTCTGAAGTCTTAAACAGTAATTTTTTTCTGTATCCAAACTGTAATTCATTTTCCGCTGTATGTAAAATTCTTGTATCAAAATTTCTGATTATATATAAAGGTTATTTTTACTGTCCAATACCATGTTATTTATTTATTCTGCGTTTTGTCTGTGTTGATTCTGTTTTAAACTTGGTAAGCTAAATAACGAACCATCGATTTGATCAATTTAAGTTGGTTTAATCTCCAATTTGAAGCGGTCAAAATGGCGGGACGTTACACTAAGTTTGGCTTTCGCTTCTCTTTCTCTCTCATATGCTTGGTATTGACACGGTGACTCTGTAATGACCCGCATTCTGATGGGTTAATTTTAACTATTTAATACAGATTTAAATATTGGGTGGATAATATAAATGGAATTTTTTATATTAGAGTTATCGATTTGATAATCAATTTCGATTTAATATCGTGTATATTAAATTATCAAAATAAGGAATCAGCGAATAACTGAATTCGAAGTGAAAACTGATTTGAAATCAGTTCAGATAATCAATACATAAATCTATTTGAATTAGAGTAATAATACTCAATAATTATCGAAGAATTTAAATGGTTTGAAATTTAAATTAAATCGATTTAAATTAATATCTGTTCGGGATGATCGAACTGGACTTCGATACTTATCCCAGTGGGTTCAGAATAATAGTTTTACCCTAGAATTGATAGTTGTTAGGTTCAGAAAGGAGTTCGCAGTTAAGGGTTATTTAAATGTTAAGGATACATTTTTTTTATTATTATTAAAATAAAAACATCAAAATTGAGTGGACCAAAGCCAAACCCGTGCCTTGTTTAAACTCCACAAACAAAACCATCCCGTGCTTCCTCTTCATCCACAAACCAAAACAAAACATGGCTTTTTCTCCTCTTCAATTCAAAACCACCTCCCTCTTTATAAGTCGCGACCCACCCTTATCTCTGTTCTTTTTATTTTTTTCGTTCATCTTAACTAGCTAAAGGCGTTTACCCCTTTTTTCTCAAATCGAAATCAACTGCGGAAAATTCCTGGTGCTCGATGTTGAGCCATCGAAAGCTAGGACTGAGCTTTGTGAGCCACTGGGGCGGAGCTGTGCTGGAAGGAGGATAACGTGGTGATACCGAAGGTGAGATGCACCTCACAGAGGAGTTCGGTTGTGAAGTGGCGATGGATTCTGGTGAAGGATGGAGCGAGGTACAGGTCGCGTTGGGTTTTGGAAGGGTGCGATAGGGAGTCGCGATGTTGTGAAGGGCGGTGTTGGTTCTGGATATGATGAATGAGGGAAGCGTTCAGATTCGATGTTAGCAGGAAGTTCGGATCTTGTATTTGAATTTGAGGGTTGTGGAAGGAAAGTGGTTCGTGTATTTTTACTAGGATATTCGTGAGCATTCAAAGTCATGTATCCCTTGGTATGTTTAGGGTCAGTGGATCGAATTCTGGGAAGAAGAGGAGTCGTAGTCGTTCTATTACCTGGTAGAAGAAGAGTAACGCAGGTATTCATCACTTAAGGCGTGATTTATTAGCTTAACCTGGATATTAAAATCTATGATTCTCATTAATGATATTTAAACTTGCCTAGACTATTTAAAATATTAAAGAAATGGAAGTTGATAACAAGTTGTTCGGGAAAATGCCGAAGTGGAGAATGACGGATGTTAAGGCTGTTTTCAACAAGAATGGATTGATGATTTTGAGTATGCTTTGTCGATCGGTCGGGATTTGTCAAAGCGATAAGGTTCACGATAAATGATTAGATTGGATTCGAGGCCGAGACGATATGGAATTTAAATGGGATATTCGGCAAACGAAAATCACGGTTAGTAAACCGCACTCACCTTTTATTTTAGAATTTATTTTTGTTAGGTAAAAATAAATTGTTTTGTTGATTGTTGGATGCTTTAAATATTTATTTATTGCTGTTAAAAATATATTAGTTATCTAGGATTGGTTGACTATTATATATATATATATATATATATATATATATATATATATTGGGTTGATGATTGGTTGGATTCCCACAGTATCATTAGCGGATGCCCGCAGTTTCATAGCGGATGATTACCCTATACGCCCCACGCTATGATTAGTGGATGACCTTCTATACCGCGATATCCTGCCTCGAAGCAGGATGGGTATTACTATGTTGACTAACATCTGTGGATGCAGGAAAACAGGTTGGAGGAATCCAACTGGATTCCTCAAAAATATATTATCTGTTTGTTGTTTGTTTGATTTCATATATATTCCTATATTATGTGTTAAAAATCAAGTGATTGAAAATTGGTTGATCTGATTGTTGAAAATACCACTAGAGCTTGAATATTGATTTATAAAAATATCGAAAAGATTATTTGAGATTTAAAAAGTGAATTCTATTTTTATAAATAGAATTTGAATTTTAAATAAGACTATAGAAAATATTTAACTTGTTCGAAGGTATATAAAACAAGTAATTGAATGTATAAACTTTGTTTATAAATGGAAAGATGGAATTTGAATCGAATTTATAAAGTTGTTTATAAATGAAAATATGGGATTTGAATCGAATTTATAAAGTTGTTTATAAATGAAAATATGGGATTTGAATCGAATTTATAAAGTTGTTTATAAATGAAAATATGGGGTTTGAATTGAATTTATAAACGTTGTTTATAAATGGAAAGATGAGATTTGAATTGAAGTTATAAACGTTGTTTATAAATAATGCAGAGAATTCAAATGGACTTTGAATATAAGGAATTGAAATAGAATTTGAATATAGAATTCAAATGGAGTTTAACTATAGAATTTGAATATAGAATTCAAATGGACTTTAAACTATAGAATTTGAAAATAGAATTCAAATGAAGTTTTAAATAAAGAGAATTTAAATAGAATTGAATTGGAATTTGAATAAAGAAGTCGATAAGGAAACGAGAGTATGAGTATAATTAGAATTTGTTAATATGCAGTTAAAATAAATTTGGACATGTCATGTTCAAATATGAAGGTGAAATAGACTGAAAAGTTAAGTAACAGATTTAATTAACAAATTGAGTTAAAACGATTGGTATAGTTAAAATAGATTGGACATGCATAAATATACAGGAGACAGGTATGGAATAAAGTATAGAAGTGAAATAAATAGAATGCCCGACAAAAAGGTACGTATTTAATTTCCATATGAGATTTTATGCGCCGTATCGGCAAGCCGCTTGGCTTTTTCTTTTTCTTTTTGAGATAAGAAGGACCGGGAAAGCTATTTGAAATTTCTCGATGCTCCCGGTACAAAGGAGGTTATGGCGAATTTTTCCGGGAATTTAAGGAGATAGAATATTTTTAAGATAATTTGATAGTTAGAAATCAACATATCAAATTATATAGAAGTCGATAAGGAAACGAACTTAGAAATAGAATAGTATAATTAAAAAGGGAAGTATAAGAAAAAAATCTCGTAGGAATAGAAAGAGAAAATGTATATGTGTTTAAAGGTGAATAATCAGTTGTATGGTATTGATTATTCGAGTAAGTAGTCTTGTCTGTTTTGACGTTAAATGTTATTCAGTCAAGGTCTGAGAGGTAATTATACCCCAACTTGGTTGATTTCATGATATACCGATAAGTAGCAATATTCAGGCTCGAAGATCAATGTGGAATAAGAATTAGTTAAATACTGTATTTGGGTTGTCGTAACGATGTTTTACACAACATCTGTTTTAACCCAAATATGTGCAAAGCTTGGAAATAGAGTAATGAACGTTTCCTAAGTATAGAAATAAACGAGATTGGAAAAGAGATAAGTAATTGGAATATTTTCCAATTATAAATAACATATATTTTCTAAAGTTTAGAAAATAAAAGAAGGCGATATATGGAAATGTTTTCCAAATAACATATAAGGCCAATATGGTTATTGAAAATATTTGGTTAACAAATATTGATAAGAAATAGAGAAGAGATTTAATTAATGGAATATTAATTAAAGGTTCAGTGATTGTTGGATGTTTGGATGAACACTTGTTTTATTCGATAGTTAAATCATCGACTATCGAAACACTTGTTTTATTCGATAGTTAAATCATCGACTATCGAAACACTTGTTTTTATTCGATAGTTAAATCACAGACTATCGAAGTTTTGACCATCGTTGTCAATATGGAGAGACCGGTTGGATTATTATCCGAAGAACCACTCCATATCGGCAGTAGCGTGCGAATCAGATTATATAAAGATAATCGAAGACGGAATATAGTGCAAGGACTTTTTCTATTAATAGAAATAGTGCCTTCAGTTCATCCTGTTCCTGGGTGACTTGTATGGATGAATGTCTGACAGAGTATTTCCAGAAAGGTCACGTACATTGATTTCTTCAACTGTACCAAGAGTAGAAGTGGAGGAGGAAACTTCTTTTAGCTGACACGTAATGTACTGTTGTAGACGTCAATTAGTGATTTTCGATGGATCTGACGATGTGACATTCGAAGTGAATCTGGTGTGATGAGAAAGCGTAGCTTCTAGCCTCAACATCCGGTAAATGACAGAAATCGGGCAAGCAGCATGGCTACGTAGGTCGCACCTATTAGGGTGTATAATCACCTGATCTAGAGTTTCATTTACTTCTAAAAATCTATTGTCGATTCTGTCCCATTCGGGAAACGGTTGCTGATCCCAACCGTTGGTGATATACATTCGATACAATCAAGCGAAATGAGTGGTCGGTCATGTGTGGCTGAGTTGCAAGATGTTCTTGTTGAACTCGGTGTATTCTCCTCTAGAGATATACCAGCGGAAGGTGGTTCCATACCTTGTCATAGTTGGAAATCCATTACCCAATACGTGCTTGCGGTTTTGATTGTATATATATGTGGAACGTGAGATGCAAACGTTCCACTAGATTGTTATTTACTTGATTTAGACATTATTATAATATCAAAAGAGTTTTGATATAAAGATAAGTCAAGTGTTTGGATTTTCATAAGGGAAAAACCCGTTCCGTGTTATACGGCATGGTCTTATGAGATATCATTTAGTTTTCTGAAACTGTTTTTAAACTGTTTACTCATACCAGTCCCATGACTGACCCGGAGTTTATTTTGTTTTGTTCTACCTAAACTCTTGGGTGCCTAAATTCGTACAGGCAGTCAAGTAGTTCAGGATTTTTCAGATATATCTAAAGGAGCTTGGAGCAGGAGGCTTCAGCGTTATCTAGTTATAGTGGTTCCGTTGTGTTGTAAGTGATGTACGTTGATATTGATGTATATTCAAGTACAGATGTATATTTCAAGTTATGTTATATATATTATATGTTATTCGTTCCGCTGTGAGATTCGTGTTACTCTGATGTTGTGTTCTTCTTCTTCTTCTATTCTAAGTTTCTATCTTATCTTTCCTCACCCTCTAACTTCTTTCTATTAATGGTTCGAATTTCCGTGATATTTGGGTTGGACGTATGATGTATATAGTCAACTCCGATGTTGCGGAAATCTGGGTCATTACAGTTGGTATCAGAGCTTAGGTTGAGCGAATACCTAGGCTGTATGGAAATGTGCTCATTAGAGATAGGATCAGTAATATCCTAGAATGAGTTGAGTGTATATACGAGAGAGCGTATTTGTTATTTTATATAAAAACTGTTTTGTATTGTGTTGACTAGTCTGTTGAGTGGCTTATGAATTCTGATCGAATCGTGGGACGCGACGAAGTCGATAGGAATTTATAAACACTTGAACAGAAGATTGGACACGATATTATTTTAAATAGTTGAGTTGATTGTTAGGATTATAATCAAATTAGATTATAAAAATGAAATAGTTATATATAACCAAGTGGAATTTGTATATGAAATCAAATATACAAATGTGATAAATTGAAATTGAATTCGAACCAGAATTAAGAATTTAAAATCCTGGGAGTTTGGAAAATATTTTTTCTAAATGGAGTTTGAAAGAAATATAGCACTGAACTCATTCAGTGGCTGGGAAATAATTCTGATAATGGTCGCAACATCATCAATGTTCATTTTCGAGTTTCTGAGTGAGGAATTGCTGCCTTAGAAAAGTTTTGATGGAAAATTGTTTGAAAAAGAAACAAGTTGTTTGAAAATTCAAATGTTTTGAATTTGAGATAGATAAATATATGTATATATTTATATTACTTCAAAGGAATTTTGAAATGGGAATTGGAATATAGATTTCAAATAGAAGTAAAATCAAGGAATTTGAATATATATATAATTCAAATAGAAGTGAAATAGAATTTGAATTCAAAGGAATTCAAATGAGTTTGAATAAAGAAAATTCAAATAGAAATTGTATAAGAAAGATTGAAATGGAATTTGAATTCAAAGGAATTCAAATGCATTTGGATAAAGAAAAGTCAAATAGAGATTTGAATATTAGAATTCAAATGGAATTTGGGTAAATAAAATTTCAAAGAGAATATAAAGTGGAGGTTGAATATTAGAATTCAAAGAAAACAAAAGGAGTTTATATAGAATTTGAATTCAAAGTGAAATTTAAATAGGATTTGAATTCAAAGGAGTCAAAATAGAATTTAAATTCAAAAAAATTCAAATAGAAATTGAACAAAGGATTTCAAATAGAAATTGAAGATAAGAAATTCAAATAGAATTTGAAGATAAGGATTTGAAATAGAATTTGAATAGAAGAAATTCAAATAGAAATTGAATAAAAGGAAATAATATAGAGTTTGAATAAAGAGATTCAAATGGAATTTGAATATTGTAAAAATAAAGAAGTGAAATAGATCGGGGATATTATGAGAAATGGATTGGATATATATTAAAAATATATCAGAATGGAGTTGAATTTATTATAAACAAAGTTAAAACGTTTATATTTATAAATATAATTAAAACGAGCTCGTCGTAGCGCGGCAGTTCGTAAATTGGCGATTCGAACTTCAATTTAGTATACATAACTCAATTAAAGTCGGAATTCTGTGAAACAAGAATCGTCGGGACCGGTTGAACAATAGTTTTCTAATGAAAGAGAAAAATCTGGATTTCGTCGTATAGATTTTGAGTTATATCAAAATCAAATTTTTAGAAAAGCAGCGCCAGAACCATTATAAAACCATAACGGTTTAATTAATAAATAAAAGGATTTTTAGGACATAAAATCCGAATTGGGATTAGAAAATCCAGACTGGAAATATAAAATAAATATGAACTCCAGTGAAGTAAGTGAAATGATTTTTAAGACAAAAAAATCATATTTTAAATGGTTAAATAGAATTAACTAGATTGGAAAATAATTAGTTAAAGGAAATTTGAATCGAAATTGGGTTTTTGGATAAGTGAAAGAGACTGAGAATTTATATTCGAAATCGAATATATAACTCGAGTTGAAATATAATTAGATTAGTTTATAATTAAGTTGACATATATTTGAATAAGTTATATTCAAATAAAAAGGGTGAACTAGGCAAAACGGTTAATTGGCAACTAGTTAATGGGAATTTAAACGATTGAAATTAAATTTAACTTAAGTAAGTTAAATAGATCGAAATGAATAAATTGAGTAAAATCAATGTGAATGAAATATGAATTGGGTGTGAATAGAGGAAATATATTTGTAACACAAATACAAATGAAGTTATGTGCAAACAAATAGAAGGAGAAACATTTGTAAAAACATTTACAAATAGAATTTAGAAGGAAATATTTGTAAAACATTTACAAATAGATCAAATGGAAATATTTATTTGTTAAATAAATAGAATGTTATAAATGAGATATTTATTTGTTAAATAAATAGAATTTAATCAAAGGAATATTTAGAAGATGAATAAAAAATGGAAATCTGTTCTTAACAGATAAATAGAAAAGATTAATTTATAAATAACAGTTTATAAATTAAATTAAATATTTATCATTCGATAAATGGAATATATAAGTCTGAACTTATATAGAGAAGAGATATTGGTTTTTAACACCGATAGTTTTAAATAGAAGGGGTACACAACACTTGTATAAGTGGAGTAACGTTATTAAAGAGAACATTTATAAAGTGAAGAACCGTTACTAAAAGTAAATCTTTATAAATGAATAAATGTTATCCAATAGGAGTTATTCGAATAGGAGAAGTCGATTAGAGTTAGAAATAATCGATTAAAGTTAGAATAAATCGATTAGAGTAAGAATTAAGCAGTTAGAGTTAATCAGTTAGGGTTAATCCGGAGAGTTAATTGAATATTTGTTATTCAAATAGGAATTTATCGAATATTTGATATTCAAATTAAGAGTTAACCTGATAGAGTAAATTGAATGTTAGTTATTCAATGAAAGTTGATCGAATATAGTTTATTCGAAGGGAATTATCGAATTTGGTTATTCGGAAGGAGTTATCGATTATTAGTGAATCGAAGGAGTTATCAAATATAGCTTATTCGGAAGGAGTTAGGTGAAAAGAGCTAATCCAATAGAATTAATTGAATAGAGTAAATCGAATATAGTTTATTCGAAGAAAGGTTTTTGATTCTAGTTATTCGAAAGATAAATTATCGAATATAGTTATTCGAAGGGAGGAGTTATCGAATAGGGATTTATTCAAAAGTGAGTTACGTAAGGAAGTTTGAAATGTTGAGTATCAACATAAATAAGTTTTGAAAAGATAAATGGGATTGTAGCACTTTTCTACCTTAGCAATTTCGAGGACGAAATTATTTTAAGTGGGGAAGATTGTAATGACCCGCATTCTGATGGGTTAATTTTAACTATTTAATACAGATTTAAATATTGGGTGGATAATATAAATGGAAATTTTTATATTAGAGTTATCGATTTGATAATCAATTTCGATTTAATATCGTGTATATTAAATTATCAAAATAAGGAATCAGCGAATAACTGAATTCGAAGTGAAAACTGATTTGAAATCAGTTCAGATAATCAATACATAATTCTGTTTGAATTAGAATAATAATACTCAATAATTATCGAAGAATTTAAATGGTTTGAAATTTAAATTAAATTGATTTAAATTAATATCTGTTCGGGATGATCGAACTGGACTTCGATACTTATCCCAGTGGGTTCAGAATAATAGTTTTACCCTAGAATTGATAGTTGTTAGGTTCAGAAAGGAGTTCGCAGTTAAGGGTTATTTAAATGTTAAGGATACATTTTTTTTATTATTATTAAAATAAAAACATCAAAATTGAGTGGACCAAAGCCAAACCCGTGCCTTGTTTAAACTCCACAAACAAAACCATCCCGTGCTTCCTCTTCATCCACAAACCAAAACAAAACGTGGCTTTTTCTCCTCTTCAATTCAAAACCACCTACCTCTTTATAAGTCGCAACCCACCCTTATCTCCGTTCTTTTTATTTTTTTCGTTCATCTTAACTAGCTAAAGGCGTTTACCCCTTTTTTCTCAAATCGAAATCAACTGCGGAAAATTCCTGGTGCTCGATGTTGAGCCATCGAAAGCTAGGACTGAGCTTTGTGAGACACTGGGGCGGAGCTGTGCTGGAAGGAGGATAACGTGGTGATACCGAAGGTGAGATGCACCTCATAGAGGAGTTCGGTTGTGAAGTGGCGATGGATTCTGGTGAAGGATGGAGCGAGGTACAGGTCGCGTTGGGTTCTGGAAGGGTGCGATAGGGAGTCGCGATGTTGTGAAGGGCAGTGTTGGTTCTGGATATGATGAATGAGGGAAGCGTTCAGATTCGATGTTAGCAGGAAGTTCGGATCTTGTATTTGAATTTGAGGGTTGTGGAAGGAAAGTGGTTCGTGTATTTTTACTAGGATATTCGTGAGCATTCGAAGTCATGTATCCCTTGGTATGTTTGGGGTCAGTGGATCGAATTCTGGGAAGAAGAGGAGTCGTAGTCGTTCTATTACCTGGTAGAAGAAGAGTAAAGCAAGTATTCATCACTTAAGGCGTGATTTATTAGCTTAACCTGGATATTAAAATTTATGATTCTCATTAATGATATTTAAACTTGCCTAGACTATTTAAAATATTAAAGAAATGGAAGTTGATAACAAGTTGTTCGGGAAAATGCCGAAGTGGAGAATGACGGATGTTAAGGCTGTTTTCAACAAGAATGGATTGATGATTTTGAGTATGCTTTGTCGATCGGTCGGGATTTGTCAAAGCGATAAGGTTCACGATAAATGATTAGATTGGATTCGAGGCCGAGACGATATGGAATTTAAATGGGATATTCGGCAAACGAAAATCACGGTGAGTAAACCGCACTCACCTTTTATTTTAGAATTTATTTTTGTTAGGTAAAAATAAATTGTTTTGTTGATTGTTGGATGCTTTAAATATTTATTTATTGCTATTAAAAATATATTAGTTATCAAGGATTGGTTGACTATTATATATATATATATATTGGGTTGATGATTGGTTGGATTCCCGCAGTATCATTAGCGGATGCCCGCAGTTTCATAGCGGATGATTACCCTATACGCCCCACGCTATGATTAGTGGATGACCTTCTATACCGCGATATCCTGCCTCGAAGCAGGATGGGTATTACTATGTTGACTAACATCTGTGGATGCAGGAAAACAGGTTGGAGGAATCCAACTGGATTCCTCAAAAATATATTATCTGTTTGTTGTTTGTTTGATTTCATATATATTCCTATATTATGTGTTAAAAATCAAGTGATTGAAAATTGGTTGATCTGATTGTTGAAAATACCACTAGAGCTTGAATATTGATTTATAAAAATATCGAAAAGAGTATTTGAGATTTAAAAAGTGAATTCTATATTAATAAATAGAATTTGAATTTTAAATAAGACTATAGAAAATATTTAACTTGTTCGAAGGTATATAAAACAAGTAATTGAATGTATAAACTTTGTTTATAAATGGAAAGATGGAATTTGAATCGAATTTATAAAGTTGTTTATAAATGAAAATATGGGATTTGAATCGAATTTATAAAGTTGTTTATAAATGAAAATATGGGATTTGAATCGAATTTATAAAGTTGTTTATAAATGAAAATATGGGGTTTGAATTGAATTTATAAACGTTGTTTATAAATGGAAAGGTGGGATTTGAATTGAAGTTATAAACGTTGTTTATAAATAATGCAGAGAATTCAAATGGACTTTGAATATAAGGAATTGAAATAGAATTTGAATATAGAATTCAAATGGAGTTTAACTATAGAATTTGAATATAGAATTCAAATGGACTTTAAACTATAGAATTTGAAAATAGAATTCAAATGAAGTTTTAAATAAAGAGAATTCAAATAGAATTGAATTGGAATTTGAATAAAGAAGTCGATAAGGAAACGAGAGTATGAGTATAATTAGAATTTGTTAATATGCAGTTAAAATAAATTTGAACATGTCATGTTCAAATATGAAGGTGAAATAGACTGAAAAGTTAAGTAACAGATTTAATTAACAAATTGAGTTAAAACGATTGGTATAGTTAAAATAGATTGGACAGGCATAAATATACAGGAGACAGGTATGGAATAAAGTATAGAAGTGAAATAAATAGAATGCCCGACAAAAAGGTACGTATTTAATTTCCATATGAGATTTTATGCGCCGTATCGGCAAGCCGCTTGGCTTTTTCTTTTTCTTTTTGAGATAAGAAGGACCGGGAAAGCTATTTGAAATTTCCCGATGCTCCCGGTACAAAGGAGGTTATGGCGAATTTTTCCGGGAATTTAAGGAGATAGAATATTTTTAAGATAATTTGATAGTTAGAAATCAACATATCAAATTATATAGAAGTCGATAAGGAAACGAACTTAGAAATAGAATAGTATAATTAAAAAGGGAAGTATAAGAAAAAAATCTCGTAGGAATAGAAAGAGAAAATGTATATGTGTTTAAAGGTGAATAATCAGTTGTATGGTATTGATTATTCGAGTAAGTAGTCTTGTCTGTTTTGACGTTAAATGTTATTCAGTCAAGGTCTGAGAGGTAATTATACCCCAACTTGGTTGATTTCATGATATACCGATAAGTAGCAAGATTCAGGCTCGAAGATCAATGTGGAATAAGAATTAGTTAAATACTGTATTTGGGTTGTCGTAACGATGTTTTACACAACATCTGTTTTAACCCAAATATGTGCAAAGCTTGGAAATAGAATAATGAACGTTTCCTAAGTATAGAAATAAACGAGATTGGAAAAGAGATAAGTAATTGGAATATTTTCCAATTATAAATAACATATATTTTCTAAAGTTTAGAAAATAAAAGAAGGCGATATATGGAAATGTTTTCCAAATAACATATAAGGCCAATATGGTTATTGAAAATATTTGGTTAACAAATATTGATAAGAAATAGAGAAGAGATTTAATTAATGGAATATTAATTAAAGGTTCAGTGATTGTTGGATGTTTGGATGAACACTTGTTTTATTCGATAGTTAAATCATCGACTATCGAAACACTTGTTTTATTCGATAGTTAAATCATCGACTATCGAAACACTTGTTTTTATTCGATAGTTAAATCACAGACTATCGAAGTTTTGACCATCGTTGTCAATATGGAGAGACCGGTTGGATTATTATCCGAAGAACCACTCCATATCGGCAGTAGCGTGCGAATCAGATTATATAAAGATAATCGAAGACGGAGTAGAGTGCAAGGACTTTTTCTATTAATAGAAATAGTGCCTTCAGTTCATCCTGTTCCTAGGTGACTTGTATGGATGAATGTCTGACAGAGTATTTCCAGAAAGGTCACGTACATTGATTTCTTCAAATGTACCAAGAGTAGAAGTGGAGGAGGAAACTTCTTTTAGCTGACACGTAATGTACTGTTGTAGACGTCAATTAGTGATTTTCGATGGATCCGACGATGTGACATTCGAAGTGAATCTGGTGTGATGAGAAAGCGTAGCTTCTAGCCTCAACATCCGGTAAATGACAGAAATCGGGCAAGCAGCATGGCTACGTAGGTCGCACCTATTAGGGTGTATAATCACCTGATCTAGAGTTTCATTTACTTCTAAAAATCTATTGTCGATGCTGTCCCATTCGGGAAACGGTTGCTGATCCCAACCGTTGGTGATATACATTCGATACACTCAAGCGAAATGAGTGGTCGGTCATGTGTGGCTGAGTTGCAAGATGCTCTTGTTGAACTCGGTGTGTTCTCCTCTAGAGATATACTAGCGGAAGGTGGTTCCATACCTTGTCATAGTTGGAAATCCATTACCCAATACGTGCTTGCGGTTTTGATTGTATATATATGTGGAACGTGAGATGCAAACGTTCCACTAGATTGTTATTTACTTGATTTAGACATTATTATAATATCAAAAGAGTTTTGATATAAAGATAAGTCAAGTGTTTGGATTTTCATAAGGGAAATCCCGTTCCGTGTTATACAGCGTGGTCTTATGAGATATCATTTAGTTTTCTGAAACTGTTTTTAAACTGTTTACTCATACCAGTCCCATGACTGACCCGGAGTTTATTTTGTTTTGTTCTACATAAACTCTTGGGTTCCTAAATTTGTACGGGCAGTCAAGTAGTTCAGGATTTTTCAGATATATCTAAAGGAGCTTGGAGCAGGAGGCTTCAGCGTTATCTAGTTATAGTGGTTCCGTTGTGTTGTAAGTGATGTACGTTGATATTGATGTATATTCAAGTACAGATGTATATTTCAAGTTATGTTATATATATTATATGTTATTCGTTCCGCTGTGAGATTCGTGTTACTCTGATGTTGTGTTCTTCTTCTTCTTCCATTCTAAGTTTCTATCTTATCTTTCCTCACCCTCTAACTTCTTTCTATTAATGGTTCAAATTTCCGTGATATTTGGGTTGGACGTATGATGTATATAGTCAACTCCGATGTTGCGGAAATCTGGGTCATTACAGACTCACTTTGAAAAATGTAGTTACTTGGGTCAATACTCATTTCAAGATGTTTGCTTTACTTCAGTGTCCAAAATATGGCCATGGAGCATTAGCTAAGACCGGGTAATTTCAGTTTATTAACATTGAATTATGTTCAAAGTGTAATATGAATAGTTGATTGCGAGTGTCATAATGGAATATGGAGAGTTAGAATACGCCTCTTTACAATTTTGACCATTTTCCACTTGCCTTGCACCTGTATATTAAATATTATTTTGATCAAAATTATAGGACGGATACGTGTTTGCCTTCATAATGGAATATGGAGAGTGCAAGATGCATTAGCTGCTTGATTTTAACTACAACTTTGGAGGAGTCTCGGGTTTTTACTATATATGCATTAACATTGAAATTCTAATCTATATGACATTTTTACCTTATGGTAAGGGTATATGTGCTTTCACTTAATCATTCGAGGTTAAGCGATTCTTTTTGGTTTACGTAGGTATGGCGATATTCACTTTGTTCTCATCTTCCTTATCCCTAATGCTTCTAACATATACATACATATATAAATACTCGTGTGATATATACACGCATATATACATGCATACATACAAACGGGCGGATCCAGGGATCTTGAGTGGGGGGACAGGACCCCACTCAACTTTTCTCCAATGTCTCAAACCTAAAGGTCCCCATCAACCACGTCTCTACAACCCTACCATTTTCTAAGCCATTTTTGTCGGTTTCTACTGTCTTTCATGACAAGGAACGCGTGCCTTCAGCCAGTAATGCAAACCTTTTCTCTGTTAGCTCTTACATTGCTCCACCTTCTTACATAATTATACTTTTATATTTACACAAGGACCCCACTAAGAAGTTCTCCTGGATCCGCCACTGCATACAAATATACATAACTACATACATATATATACATACATATACATATATATACATTTACATATATATATGGGAAAGTCTAAAGAGACACAAAATTTTGACACAAATGATGACACAATCGATTTGAACCATTGGATCAACCCATGAATTACACCTCTCCATATAAAGACAAAAAGATCCAACGGTTGAGGCTCTGTGTCTCTCTCTCTTTGTGTCTAATTTTGTGTTCAAATAGCCGCCCCCATATATATATATATATATATATATATATACACATATGTATCATTCTCCGAATCCCTTTATGCTATTATTGTTTGTTTATTAGTGAGGTAGTACACCATCCGCGTAAAAACAAAAATTCCTAATTATTGACGTATGTTTGGATAAGTTATATGTATCAATTTCCATATTGGTTTAGAGTTAAAGCTTGTGGACTTATTTTAAAAGTAGCACTCTCCAATTACCCATTTTTCGAAAAATCTGTACTCTTATATTTCTAATGAGGTTTAAGCACGAGAAAGGTTATATTATACTTTTATGAGGTTGATATGGTTTAAAACTCTATATGGAGAATATGAAATAATTGTATTTCTCTATTGCAGGTTGATGGTACACTGGCTTTCGAATAGTAACTATATACAACTAGTTTTTCCTTGCTTTAGAGGTTTCCACTTGAAATGGAAGTTTGGGTGAGGTCCGTGAGGAGGGATGATGTTTGTGAATTGCACATGGAGAATAAGATGAAGTTGTAGCTAAAGATGTGCATGCTGAGGAAACCACATGTTGAAACACCCCACCTCCGTTAGGGTCACTCTCAAAGGGAATGCCCTAATTTTGGTGGAGGTTTATAAGTATAAGTCACAGATATACAAGACAGATATAAGAACACATATTTTCAAACAGCGGAAAACAACAACAACTTTTATTTCAACATAATACGTGTTCACAAACCATGTCATAATTTGTCTTACAATACTTCCAAAATCATAACTGTCTTGATTACATTATTTAAAGAAAACATAAATAAACTGCATAAGTCCCCTAATTGCTGTCCAAAGCCATAGTCCAAAACGGAAAAGATCCAAGCAATACATTCTTTCTCTTCAAGCTGGATGTGAAAACTGGTCAAGCTGCGGTATTCCCTCCCTGAGAACCTGGTGGGGGGGGGGGGGAACGAAAGAAAAGAAGGCGAAAGGAAAAGGGTCAGTCATAAAGACTGAGTAAGTCCTAGTGACTTTCAGTGTAAAAACGGTTAAAACAACATGTCATGTATGAACTGGAAGTAAACTCAAGAAGGGTGTCAAGGTGGACAAGATAGACTAAGGTGATCATGATAAGTTAAGATAAGTCAAATAAAGCATCACATGTTCAAGATTCGTTGCATCAACTGTACTAGTATACTAAGCCCATGTCACGGGTTAATCACGAAATGAATCCCATGGCCCAATATCGTGAAACGACCCTGAAACGGGGTCTGACCCAAGTACGGGGTCCTACGGAGCGTTTATCTAGTCGATCGGCTCCCTACAAGTTCTAGCTCATCAAGTGTCCGTGTCATACGACTAATCACGAATGTAGTCACCTGTGCTGGGTCCACCTTCAGGTGTATCAGTCCTAGGGTGTCAACCCCTGACATGATTCAAGATGCACAGATAAATCTACAGATACCCAGTGTCTACCCCGGAATACGTGCACGACCGTAGTCCACCGAACCTACACTGGCGTACCCCACTGCCGTCGTTCACCTTTTACAATCAGCCCAGTAATCGTGCCCCACCCAGCCTAGCCCCAGGGTACCTTGATACATCTAGAGGGTTACTGCTGAAAAGGGTCGTGTCTAGGGTTTCGCCTAACAGATTAGGTCATGTAATTCGTGACCTAACCCGCCTAACCGATTAAGTCATGTAATTCGTGATTTAATCCTCTTCCAGTCTAGTCATGTCAAGAGGGTTAAGTATGTCGTTTAAATTCGCGACTTAACCCGCCTACGTGTCATGTCAAGTTGACTAAGTGTTGTCGTTTCAAGTTTATGACTTAGCCCTACAAATCGTGTTCAAGTTGGTTAAGTTATCTTTTCAGGTTCATGACTTAACCCTAATTGGTATTAATTGATTCGTTAATGCACCGAACCACTCACATTGGATCCTATTGTTCGTAGCCACTGGATTTGCCAGGCGGTTCCGGGCAGGTTTACGCTACGAACTCAACCCAACCTCGGGTTTCAAGCGCGATATGACCAACTACCCACATTGGATCCTATTGTTTGTAGCAACTAAATTTGCCGGGCAGTTCCGGGCAGATTTACACTGCGAACTCAACCCAACCTCGAGTTGGCCACTTTCTTGTTTTCTAAAGTCATGCCCATGTTCTTATCAGATTCGTGCTATTTCCATAGCATGTTCATATGTCAACTTCGTGCCCAACTAAGGCATGTTTTTCAAGTCAAGTTGTGGCATGTTCAAGTCAAGTTTTCGTGCCACATTTCATGTTCTACTTATGCCAAATTTCACGGTTTATGATTATAATCAATTCAAGTTTTGCCTATTCTACCCAATCGTATCCCCAACGTATATAAACGTACTTCGTTCACAAACATAAACAATTCAAGAGATAAAGGGGAATAACACCAAACATGTGATAGGCATATGTGACAATTCCAACATCACTTGCATAATAAACAGGCTATAACATATCACATGGTTTCAATACTAGCATGATGACAACTTGGCATAGTAATGGTTCCAACTTAGTTTAACATGATGATTTCAACTTTACATCATAGGCATAATAATCATTGTGGGCATAATAATAATTTTATTACAAACATGAAACATTAAAGGCATGGTAATTCTAATAGGCATAGTGGATTCCAATTTAGCATTTTTAACATAATGATTCTCATCAGCATTATAAACATAATGATTCCAACTTTTCATCATAACCTAGCAACTCCCAATTTGTCATTAACACGATAGGTATATTAACATCACAGGCATAGTCCCATCAACATCATAGACATGGTTTAATTAGCATCATAGGCATGGTTTAATTAACATAAAGATTTCAATAAACATAGTGATTCCATGGATATGTATTAGTCCAACTTGCCATACAATTAAGCCCAAGTGATTCATAACAGCTTCAAAATCATGATAAGTCTAACTTGCAACGTTGACATAGCAATATTCCCAAGTTATGACTCAAAGTTAAACATTATAAACATGGATTAATAATAGTTCCTAAATCCGGTTTCAATTCATGGCATGTCCATGTTATTTTAGCGTTTTTGCCTAAAAAGTGACATAGAACTTACAATATGAAGCAAGTAATCAAAATTCCAAATCAAATAGCCCCAAATCCGTTGTCTAAAGCGTCGTAGTTGTTGTAGCTTCTAGTTGTAGCCTTCAAGATTCGTCCTTCGTCTTCTTTAATTTTGTTCTTTGTATTTTTAATTTAGAGCTCTAGGTTTTATGGCGGCGGCCTGAGGCTAAAATGAAATAGTATGATTTAGGCTAGGTCTTAGGTTCTTTTTATAGTGTTTTGAGTTGATTCGGACCGTCGATGGGGCTTGGTTTAATAATAGTCGTTCGTTCAAAGGAGAGACCAACCAGGAGCTGACACCTAGCCCTAGTGACAAGACAAGGCTCAGAAAATCGACCAAACACAGACCAGGCCAGCCAACACCTGACCAGCAGGTCATTCTGACCTGGGCGCACTTGGCAGGTGCGCCAGGCTAAAAATGTACTGGCGCACTTCCCAAGTACGCCAGTTCATTTCTGTTCTGGCGCACTTCCCAAGTGCGCCAGTGCATTCTGACCCGTTTTCTGGTTTTTCGCCCAACTTCGTTCGTCCATATCTTCTTCATATGATATCCGTTTTACGCAAACTCGGACTCTATCTCTAGCAGAATTCTGAGACGAACGCAATGGCGTATCCCGTTTCTCTTAATTCTTTGATTTGAAATTAATTATACTTTAATTTGTGAATCTCACTATTATAAAATACACGGGGTGTTACATTCTTCCCCACTTAAAAGGATTTCATCCCCGAAATCTTCAAGTTCAAGAAGAATGTACATCCTAACATCCAAACATCCATCTACTCATCCATCAAACACGAGCATCCATTGTCCTTAAAAGACTTCTAATGCTTCATGATCATATGCGAAGTGTGTGTGTACATGTACTTATCTAATGCAAAATCAGGCAGTCTACTGATTCAGTTGACCTCCTTAATGCAAATTATGTAAGTGCCATGAATCCATTATGTATGCAAATTCTCCTATTCATGGTTCTACATGAGTGCTCAACCATTCATATAAATGCAACATCCATATGACAACACATTAAACTTCAACCATATACGAATGCAAACATATATGCATATGCAATATGAAAAATGTGTCTGAGCCGATCTAGTGCCTAATGTGTATTCATGCATCCACGAGCAACCACTTGCGATCACTTGCAACCATTTCGCAATCATAACATGTTTCAATTACATGTTTACATCCAAAAAGATTCTACCTATGGTTCTCAAGATAGGATCGAGGAGAGAAATAAGATAAAACAAAGCATCTAGAAGAAGTTAACGATGTACCCTCAGATGGTCCGGTCTGCTTCTTAGGGAAGTCTTTGTTGATGTGTCCAGTCTCCCCACAATGAAAACATTCACCTTGATTTCTCTTCCTCTTTCTACAATCCTTGGCTATGTGCCCTTCCGTACCACAGAAATTGCATTTCCTTTTATCACGTGAGTTGCCGTTCTTGCCTCCTTTCTCGGAGTCTACCTTCTTATTCTGAGAATCGTTGGGCTTGACCTCTTTCTTCCCTTGAGAGTTTTCTGCCTTTGTCTCCTTCTTGCCCTTATCTTCTTCGTTCAGCAATGCCATCTGTACCAACCTTTCATACGTAGCTCCCATGGGTATATGGGTCATGGCCAAACTGTGTAATGGCTCATTCAACCCCTTGACAAAGCGGAGAGCCTTCCTGTGCGGGGTGTTGACTAGGTCTAGTCCGAACCTAGCCAGCTCATCGAACTGATTAACATACTCTTTGACTGTCATATTCCCTTGCTTAAGAAATAAAAAAAATTCCAACTACAAACTTCTTTCAGCTTCTGAGAGAAATTTAGCCTCAAACCTTGCCCAAAAGTCCTCCCATGTTTCCACTGTTCTTTCTGCATTAGTGACTTCCCACCAGTAGGAAGCCTCACCTTTTAGTAGCCACACTGCCAGTTGTACCTTCTGCCTATCTTCTACCTCAAAAATGACGAATAAGTCCTCGGTTTCCTTTAGCCAATTCCTAGCTGCCACGAAGGACTCAGTTCCATGAAAGTCCTTTCCCCCCATAGCTTTAAAATCTTTACATATCTTAGCAAAAGTATTTCCCCGCGGAGGAGGTGGAGGAAGAGGTGCTGCTGCAGCTGGAAGATTTCCTGCAGCTGAGGAAGGAGGAACGGTAGGACCTGGCTGGGTGGCCCTTGCTTCTAAGAATCGTCTAAACCAGCCAGGTATTGGTACACCTTCTGGCAAGTTAAGTTCTTCGGACATGCTGAAACAAAAAGGATAGATTCAAAACAAAGGATAAAAGATAGTACCTATGGCCTTGGGGGACTTTGCTTTTTTTAAAATATTTTATCTTTTTTTAAAAAAATGCTTCTTTAAATTTTCCTTTGAAAATAAATTTTAAAAACTTTTATCTCATCTGGTAAACCTATGCTCTGATACCAAGTGAAACACCCCACCTCCGTTAGGGTCACTCTTAAAGGGAATGCCCTAATTTTGGTGGAGGTTTATAAGTATAAGTCACAGATATACAAGACAGATATAAGAACACATATTTTCGAACAGCGGAAAACAACAAGAACTTTTATTTCAACATAATACGTGTTCACAAACCATGTCATAATTTGTCTTACAATACTTCCAAAATCATAACTGTCTTGATTACATTATTTAAAGAAAACATAAATAAACTGCATAAGTCCCCTAATTGTTGTCCAAAGCCATAGTCCAAAATGGAAAAGATCCAAGCAATACATTCTTTCTCTTCAAGCTGGATGTGAAAACTAGTCAAGCTGCGGTATTCCCTCCCTGAGAACCTGGTTGGGGGGGAAACGAAAGAAAAGGAGGCGAAAGGAAAAGGGTCAGTCATAAAGACTGAGTAAGTCCTAGTGACTTTCAGTGTAAAAACGGTTAAAACAACATGTCATGTATGAACTGGAAGTAAACTCAAGAAGGGTGTCAAGGTGGACAAGATAGACTAAGGTGATCATGATAAGTCAAGATAAGTCAAATAAAGCATCACATGTTCAAGATTTGTTGCATCAACTGCACTAGTATACTAAGCCCATGTCACGGGTTAATCACGAAATGAATCCCACGGCCCAATATCGTGAAACGACCCTGAAACGGGGTCTGACCCAAGTACGGGGTCCTACGGAGCGCTTATCTAGTCGATCGGCTCCCTACAAGTTCTAGCTCGTCAAGTGTCCGTGTCATACGGCTAATCACAAATGTAGTCACCTGTGCTGGGTCCACCTTCGGGTGTATCAGCCCTAGGATGTCAACCCCTGACACGATTCAAGATACACAGATAAATCTACAGATACCCAGTGTCTGCCCCGGAATACGTGCACGACCGTAGTCCACCGAACCTACACTGGCGTACCCCACTGCCGTCGTTCACCTCTTACAATCAGCCGAGTAATCGTGCCCCACCCGGCCTAGCCCCAGGGTACCTTGATACATCTAGAGGGTTACTGCTGAAAAGGGTCGTGTCTAGGGTTTCGCCTAACAGATTAGGTCATGTAATTCGTGACCAAACCCGCCTAACCGATTAAGTCATGTAATTCGTGACTTAATCCTCTTCCAGTCTGGTCATGTCAAGAGGGTTAAGTATGTCGTTTAAATTCGCGACTTAACCCGCCTACGTGTCATGTCAAGTTGGCTAAGTGTTGTCGTTTCAAGTTTATGACTTAGCCCTACAAATCGTGTTCAAGTTGGTTAAGTTGTCTTTTCATGTTCATGACTTAACCTTAATTGGCATTAATTGATTCGTTAATGCACCGAACCACTCACATTGGATCCTATTGTTCGTAGCCACTGGATTTGCCAGGCGGTTCCGGGCAGGTTTACGCTACGAACTCAACCCAACCTCGGGTTTCAAGCGTGATATGACCAACTACCCACATTGGATCCTATTGTTTGTAGCAACTGGATTTGCCGGGCGGTTCCGGGCAGATTTACACTACGAACTCAACCCAACCTCGAGTTGGCCACTTTCTTGTTTTCTAAAGTCATGCCCATGTTCTTATCAGATTCGTGCTATTTCCATAGCATGTACATATGTCAACTTCGTGCCCAACTAAGGCATGTTTTTCAAGTCAAGTCATGGCATGTTCAAGTCAAGGTTTCGTGCCATATTTCATGTTCTACTTATGCCAAATTTCACGGTTTATGATTATAATCAATTCAAGTTTTGCCTATTATACCCAATCGTATCCCCAACGTATATAAACGTGCTTCGTTCACAAGCATAAACAATTCAAGAGATAAAGGGGAATAACACCAAACATGTGATAGGCATATGTGACAATTCCAACATCACTTGCATAATAAACAGGCTATAACATATCACATGGTTTCAATACTAGCATGATGACAACTTGGCATAGTAATGGTTCCAACTTAGTTTAACATGATGATTTCAGCTTTACATCATAGGCGCAATAATCATTGTGGGCACAATAATAATTTTATTACAAACATGAAACATTAAAGGCATGGTAATTCTAATAGGCATAATGGATTCCAATTTAGCATTTTTAACATAATGATTCTCATCAGCATTATAAACATAATGATTCCAACTTTTCATCATAACCTAGCAACTCCCAATTTGTCATTAACACGATAGGTATATTAAAATCACAGGCATAGTCCCATCAACATCATAGACATGGTTTAATTAGCATCATAGGCATGGTTTAATTAAAATAAAGATTTCAATAAACATAGTGATTCCATGGACATGTATTAGTCCAACTTGTCATACAATTAAGCCCAAGTGATTCATAACAACTTCAAAATCATGATAAGTCTAACATGCAACGTTGACATAGCAATATTCCCAAATTATGATTCAAAGTTAAACAATATAAACATGGATTAATAATAGTTCCTAAATCCGGTTTCGATTCATGGCATGTCCATGTTATTTTAGCGTTTTTGCCTAAAAAGTGACATAGAACTTACAATATGAAGCAAGTAATCAAAATTCCAAATCAAATAGCCCCAAATCCATTGTCTAAAGCGTCGTAGTTGTTGTAGCTTCTAGTTGTAGCCTTCAAGATTCGTCCTTCATCTTCTTTAATTTTGTTCTTTGTATTTTTAATTTAGAGCTCTAGGTTTAATGGCGGCGGCCTGAGGCTAAAATGAAATAGTATGATTTAGGCTAGGTTTTAGGTTCTTTTTATAGTGTTTTTGAGTTGATTCGGACCGTCGATGGAGCTTGGTTTAATAGTAGCCGTTCGTTCAAAGGAGAGACCAACTGGGAACTGACACCTAGCCCTAGTGACAAGGCAAGGCTCAGAAAATCGACCAAACACAGACCAGGCCAGCCAAGACCTGACCAGCAGGTCATTCTGACCTGGGCGCACTTGACAGGTGCGCCAGGCTAAAAATGTATTGGCGCACTTCCCAAGTGCGCCAGTTCATTTCCCAAGTGCGCCAGTGCATTCTGACCCGTTTTCTGGTTTTTCGCCCAACTTCGTTCGTCCATATCTTCTTCATACGATATCCGTTTTACGCAAACTCGGACTCTATCTCTAGCAGAATTCCGAGACGAACGTAATGGCGTATCCTGTTTCTCTTAATTCTTTGATTTGAAATTAATTATACTTTAATTTGTGAATCTCACTGTTATAAAATACACGGGGTGTTACACATGTGGAACTGATGGTGGAAAAATCTAGATGACATAAAGGTAGATTCAGGTAGAAATTTTTGCGCTGATAGGAGAAATAATGCAGTGCGCTAACTACATTTGAGCTAACAACATCCTTAAAACCAGTTTTAAGTTTTGAAAATTTTGTTAAAGCACCGTAAAATATTCAGAAGTGCAAGATGAAACATGGGGAGCTTGTTGCATTATCGATGTGAGAAGCAGCAGTTGAAGCAAGTTGCCATAGCTTAGATACAGTGTTGAATTTGTAGAAAACAAGCTCCCATATAGTGGATATAGGTTGAACAAATGTGTCCGGCTTTGAATACATATTGTATCTAAATAAACGTGTTACTGGAACCTATTGTATAATAATATTTTGTTTTGTGGAATATAATAATCTATAGAATTCCTAATTTGTCTTTTACGTAATTTGATTTAAATGAAATGAGTAAATGCATATTAGTGTATTATTCTAATAATCTGCACTTTATACTACAAATATATTTTAACCTCTGTTCTATTATTAGTTTTAAAAACAAAAATCAAAATATAGGTAAGGGAAATTATATATGATTGCGTACCAGTATTTGTTCCACATGGCCTGCACGACAATAGAGGCAAAAGTAATGTGCAATTTACATTTTTTAGCATTAGAGGCTTGATATTTTAGGGCTTCTACCGTTTTGCCTCTTTTAGAGCATCTCCAACAGTTTTATGAGTCGTAGTCTTATGATTCGTAAGATTTATGAGAGATTTTCTTAAATCTCCCAATAGAAGCGTACCGATTTTATCGGTGCACGTCAATTTTATAGAAGCACACTAATTTAATTGGCACGTTAAGTTAACGCACCGATTAAATCGGCACCCAGCCTAGCGTACCTATAAATACAGCGCGCTAGGCCAGGAAACCACACAACCCCACTTAATCTTCATTTTTAAATTTTTTATATTGCTTCGGACGTCGGGATGCCGCCACGCGTTACGAAGATCGGTAGACGGATTATACAAACTCAGTTGGACGATGCAGCTGGTCCAGTGCACGCTCCACCAGCAACAGAGACGACGATTCAAGACCTACAGATTCTTCATGAGTTGCCGTCGGGATTCACTCACTGTTCATTTACTTCTCTTGAGATCGTTCAGGTATAATTTCTTAATTTAAAATATATCTTTATTAAACTGTTCAATAGTTCACCAAAGTACGTAGGTAGTATGAACTTTTATTTTATAGTTTAGTAACCGACCAAAAAAATATTTTTGCTAGATGTGCTACATTATCGTTCGTGGTAGTTGGGCGAAGTTTATTACACATGCCTTTGACGTACTACCACTTGTTATTCGAGAGAGGCTACTGGCTAGTCTATTCGGTCTTTTCTTACAGATTATACCACACTAGTCCTACGATCGACCGTAGCTTGAGGCCTTATTAGAGAGATGGTGGCCTATGACGCACACTTTCCACTTTCCTAATTTTGATGTAGGTATCACCCCATCCAATTTTTATATGCTTACGAGAATTGAGATTGGTGCCCCTGATAGACACCCATGTCCGTTTTACTCCTCCTATGAGTCATTCGAGTCTTACTTGCAGTATTTTCCCGATTTCGCCGCCGATCATATATCCTCCGGAGCCGTTTCCATTGCATATTTACTTGAGTACATTCTAGCACATATGGATGAAGTGGGTATGCAGGATGTTGTATTCCGGGCTTCCTTTTTATATCTCTTTGGTTCGACATTTTTTTCGAACCAAAAGAGTATGATTCGATTAGGCTACCTAGCAACACTAGCCGATTTAGAGCATCTGCATATGATTGATTAGGGCTTAGATATATTGGGACGTCTATACACCGCACTGGACTCTTACTCTTTTGGAGAGGTTCAGCAGATGTTTGGTTTTTGGTACATGTTGCCGTGTTGGTACAACGATTACACGGTCAACATGCATCCACGCATAGCTCCGACCTTCAGTCATGCTGCCGAGTGTTTCTTCCCACACATGTGTTGATGGGAGACTAGTCACGTAGTCCAGCGTGCTCCTGCTGGTGTCAAACACGACTTGATGGAGGCCATATCTCAGATTGATTTGAGTTCGAGGGCCAACATATTACGAGCACCATGGACTGCTCATTGGATGTCTCTGTCAGAGGGTGGCCCACTAGGTGATGGACACCCACTAGTCATTGCATGTCGTTTATCTGCACACCGTTTCGTCCTGCTCTCACTATCCTACCTTCCTATTTGATACTTTAGAGATCACTGTTATTATCAAGGGACCGGTGAGTTGCGTGTACCCGGAGATCCACTTTATGCTGATGATATGCTCGGGTTGCATCGTTCCATCGGGAGACAGTACATACAGGATCTGAGACAAGAAGGATGTGTTGATACGCATGGTTTTTTATTACTGGGAGCAGATTTTGATACTTATTGGCATCGAGTTGCTCCTCGGCGGTACGTGTTGCCAATTTACAGTCGGGGTGTGAACTCCGATCACATAGGACCCTGAGTGGCTACGGGTAGAGTTCATCCACCACCGTTTACTTTTGATCCGACCCCTTCACAGAACTCAGATCAACCTATGGATTTTGCTCTTACCGACACATTACAGGCACATGATCTTAGCGATACACAGATATCCCTGCCTATTGTCTACCCACCAGATCACATGGTTGTTGGTATCCCTACGACTGGATTGTATCCTGCACATGAAGTGATATTCATACTTGTAAATTTATTAGCTGATCTGTTTTAAGGTATACAAACTGAGTTTATATGTTCTTTTATTATAGTTTGCACCCAGGCTAGACCTGCATAGACGACATATAGCCAGTATTCAGGAGATGGCAACTCTACATTCTTAGTCGTTGTATCAGGAGCACTAGGCGATAGTGCAGGCTTTGCTGGCCCAAATCGACGACTTACAGGCCTGACTAGTGGCGTTAGGTGGTGGGGGTGGTAGTGTAGGAGGATCTGGTGATGTAGGAGGACCATGTGATGTTGGTGGATCAGGTGCTACTGGAGGATCAAGAGGGGTGGTGATGAGGAAGATGATGTTCCGTATTATGGCGATGCTGACATGGAGGATGATGGTGAGGAGTCTGAGCACAATGATGACGATGATGCCGTGGATTTACGATGACGTTCATGAGGATCACGATGGTGATGTGGTTTTTTTATCATGATGTATATTTGAAACTGTCTTTTTATACTGGATTATATGATCTTTTTTCATGTTTACTCGTGTTTAGATGTCAAGTTGATTCATGTTGTACTAAATTATACGATCTACCTGGTATGTTTATTCATGTTGATAGCTATATTTTATGATGTTTTGTGTTATGGATCGTTGTGTGTTACATGTTGTTCCTTTCAAATTTTCCTTTACATGTTGTTCCTTTTAAGTTTATATAGCGACCTTTTGAAAATTTTGGTTCGTCATGAGTCGAAATCTACAATAGAAAATATGAGTTTTCCTTTTCATTGGAATTCAATAATCAAATAGACCACGGTGATTGGATTTTCAGAACATTCCGATGAATTTTGGACACTGTAGATTCGATTGAAGTTCAAAACGTATAACTACGAGCTACCGCGACGTTACGAGCTCGTATTTATATAATTTATAAACTAAACGTTCAAACGTCGATTATTAAATAATTTCCTTTCAAATTTTCCTTTTCATTTAAATAATATATCAATAAATTTCATAAACGTTTATATAGCGACCTTTTGAAAATTTTGGTTTGTCATAAGTCGAAATATACAAGACGAAAACCCAAATTTTCTTTTTCATCGGAATTCATTAATCAAATAGATCATGGTGATTGGATTTTCAGAAAATTCCGATGAATTTTGGACCCTGTAAATTCGATTGAAGTTCAAAACATATAACTACGTACTACCGCGACGTTATGAGCTCGTTTTTATATAATTTATAAATTAAACATTCAATCGTCGATTATTAAATAATTTCCTTTCAAATTTTCCTTTCCATTTAAATAATATATCGATAAATTCCATGAATGTTTATATTGCGACCTTTTGAAAATTTTGGTTTATCATAAGTCGAAATCTACGATACGAAAACCCGAATTTTCTTTTTCATCGGAATTCAATAATCAAATAGATCATGGTGATTGGATTTTCAGAAAATTCAAACGAATTTTGGACCCTGTAGATTCGATTTAAGTTCAAAACGTATAACTATGAACTACCAGTACGTTACGAGCTCGTTTTATATAATTTATAAATTAAACGTTCAAACGTCGATTATTAAATAATTTACTTTCAAATTTTCCTTTCAAATTAAATGTTCAAATGCATATAGGGGACAACTCTAATCGTTTGAATCCTTTCAAATTTTCATTTTCAATTTAAAATATAGGACGACCCTAATTGCTTGACTCCTTTTCGATTCAAAATAAGGGACGACCCTAATCGTTCGACTCCTTAACGACAAAATAGGGACGACTCTAATCGTTTGACTCCTTATCGACAAAGGGACACTCGTGCCAATAAAGCTATACTCCAAACACTGTAATTACACAGTTATCCACAAATGTACACTCTAATCAATAAAGATGAGCACTGCATTTCCACATTATCGATAAAGGGATATTCCTACCATTAAAGTTGATCATTTCATTTGCACATTTATCGACAAAGGGACACTCGTACCAATAAAGTTGAGCACTGTATGTACACAATTAACGACTAATGGATACTCGTGCCAATAAAGTTGCACACTATGCACGGCAACTACACATTTATCAATAAATGGACACTCGTACCAATAAAGCAGAGCACTAAACATGGCAACTACATGGTTATCGACAAAGGTACACTCCAACTAATAAATCTGTACACAAATTAATAAATCAACACACAGAAAAATAAAGCTACACAATAACCAAAACATCATACCTTATACACAACAGCAACATTGCAAACCATATCTCATCTCCAAACAAAGTTACAAACAAAAATGGATTCCTATTTTATGCAATGCATGTTAGCTTTTGAGAGCGATTCGGAGGAAGAAGAAATCCTTTAGGAGGAAGCATAAGAAATACAGAACATATACCATGAAGCCTATGGTTCATCATCCATGACTTGATGGGGATTGGTTTCTGGAAGGAAGTTTATACACCGAAAACAAGCTGCATACCATAAATCTCTGATAAAAGATTACTTCAACGATAACTGCACTTACGGGCCTCATATGTTTCGTAGAAGATAAAGGATGTAGAGAGATCTATTTCTTCGAATATTGGAGGGTATACAAGGTAACAATGAATACTTTTAGTACAAACAAAATGCATTAAAGACACAGGGGCTCACCGATGAACAGAAAATGACGGCCGCTATGAGAGTGTTAGCTTATGGCACTCCTGCAGATGCATTGGACGATGCATACCGTATTGCGGAGAGCACGACACTTGAAACACTTAAAATTTTTTGTAAGGCTGTGGTAGACGTCTATAAGGTCCCCGAACGAAGCCGATATAGTGCGCATCAGATAGATGCACGAAAGAAGGAGATGACCGGGCATGTTAGGAAGTCTAGACTGTATGCATTGGGAATGGAAGAATTGCCCTAAGGGACTACAAGGTTCATACAACGGCAAGGAAATGCGACCAACCATCATTTTGGAAGCCATAGCATAATACGATTTGTGGATATAGCATGCTTTCTTCGGAATGCCCTGTTCGAATAATGACTTAAATGTTATTGGAAGATCCCATCTGTTTAATGACCTTGCTCAAGGCCAGGTACCTCCTTTAACATTTACCATTGGCCAAAATACTTACAACCATGGCTATTACCTAGGTGATGGCATTTACCCAAAATGGAGCACCATTGTTAAAACATGTCCAAATCCATTGACTCCTAGACAAGCCAAATTCGCGGTGATGCAGGAGGGACAAAAGAAAAGATGTAGAACGATCATTCGGTGTTTTATAAGCTAGATTTGCAATGATAAGTAATCTATGTCGGTTGTGGTCTAGGAAAAAGATGTCTACAATCATGTTTGCCTGCATTGTTCTACACAACATGATCATAAAAGATGAAAGAGATACGGATGACGGGCAACGCCACTGCAAATATGAAGGTGCTTCGCAACCACCCGATGTATTCCGACAATACACACAAATAACAGAAGAGGAATTCAACATTCATTTGGACCATCAGATTTTTTTTAGAGATGCACAACTCTATATTAGGCTGCAGAAAGATCTTATGAATCATTTATGGAACCACTATGGCGATAATTAGTTATCTTAATGCCTCTTTGGCGATAATTAGTTATCTTAATGCCTTTATTAAGATGTATGCTTGTCCGAACTATTGTTTTTTATCATGATTGTATGAAATTATGCAATAATGATGATTTAGTTCTTAATTTAAACGTAAGCATTCTATTGGATTTTGCATGTGCTATTAACCAGCTATTATTAACATATAAACCAATCATATTTTGGAGTAAAATCTGATCGTTGTATAGCCGTTTGGATCGTTAAAAAAAATTAAAGTTTTAAATTTTGTGGTGCCGGGTGATAAAGCGCCGATTTTACCAGCGCAGGACAAAGAGCGCCAATTAAGTCAATGCACTCTAAAAAAATTGGCGTGCTTTGTTCTGCGCCAATAAAATCATTGTCCGGGGCCAAATCCAAATTCAGGATTGGCCCCGTAACATTTCCTTGAATATTATGTAAAGAAATATTTGTTGAGGAAGAAAATTGTGCGCAATTACTGATTCAGGGTAGGAATCAACATCTGTTGGAGATGCTCTAGGTTTAAGGGAAATTTAGCTTAATTTTCTGTCCTTACTTTAATAACACAAGCATACTTGTTTTTCCGTCATGTCTTAAATTTCAGTAGTGTTTCAATTTGACGTGTAGTTGTTATATTCGTTTATTTCGATCCTTCTAGAAATACGCTAGCTGCTTTTAATGCTGAACAAAAATAAGGATGCCTTTTTTTACCATAAGCCTTTACTACCAAATATTATGTGCTTATTTTTCATCAATTTATGTTTGTTGTGCTTCGGTTTTACCATAAGTATCTAACTGTGTGTTGTTTTACCACAAAACAGTAAAATACGTGTTTAGCAAAAGAGATCCAATCTCTGATTTGTTATACTTATTTTATATATTTTTCTTCTTACTTTATCATTCTTAATGTAGATTCACAATACAATGTGTTTTTTTATATATAAAAAATTATGGTGAAATCAAATATTATGGAACTTTTAGCCGGGCCAGTCATAATATCTTTTCAGTTTTAAAACCTCATGAGCTAGTTTCTTATTTTTATGGAGAAAATAATTTAGTTCACAGTTACTTGCACAAACACTCATACACACACGATAGTTGACAGTTCTTGTTCCTGGAGTACAATTGCATGCAACAACAGTTTGATACTGCCTTACAAGTAGGGTTATTTTTTTCCATGTTTGCCTTACAAGCAGGTCTGGCTAGTAGTTACTAGTATTAAGTTTTGATTCCTAAATCTATCTAGCGAAGTCAAAATTTCACATGTTTTTTGAGAAAATTTGTACTTTATTATATATATATATGATTTTACATCCCCAGCTGTACAATTCCAAACAATTGACAAACTGCTCACTCTGAAAACTCACTCGTACCAGATTATACTGCACAAACTAAAGATTTAAAACCTATTAACATCTAATGACTTAAATAAGACTGATAAAGACCAAAAATTAAAGACTGACTATGGGACCACAACATCAGATAACTTCTTATAATTTATGTTTGCTGCATATCTATCTGGAAGACGCATCCTAACCAGAACATGATAGTGACTCCAATTTCTTGAACTTTTTTGCCTTCTTCCTTTTCTTTTCCTTTATTTTTTCCATCAATGCCTTCCATTACGGATTGTCAATGACCTGAATTTCTGGATTTGCCTAAAATTCAAAAGACTCTTCATCAGAACCGACCTTTCATACTGTCTTACGTCTGGATGGACGCGGTCCTGGGGTAGAATTGCCTAGTTTTGTGCCATCAGAACTGTCCAATTATGTCCCCTGCATTCCTTTCTTCTTCAGTAGCCATAAAAGTAAACTAACCTGGTGACTGATCATGTAAATAATCCCGTGCATCAGTCTGTTTCATTTGCGACTCCCTGGTCTCCTTTTGCGGTGCAGGTCTTTCACCACCATCATTAGGACTTGTGCGCTCAAGCTCATGATTCTGTAAAGGGAGACCCTCCGGATTCTGAAAACCAGACGGCTGTATATCCAAATCAAAATCCATGTCCTGGCTTCTACAATTCGGAAGATCGACCTTCTTAGGAATCCAAACTTTTGGAAATTGACAATTGTTGCTTATGTGGCCAAAAATGCTACCGTTCGAACACACAGCAGGCCTCCACTCATATTCAACTTCTAACATTAATATTTGTCTATCCGCTGTTAAAATTGGAACTTGGGTAGGAAATGAAGAGGAACTAGGAATTTAGACCCAAACACGTGCAAATGCGATATTTTGGATATCTTATGTCACCTTATCAAGTCTAATTGGATTACCAAGGACGGACACTATTCTGCTAATTGCTTGAACTGTCCAATATTCTAAAGGCAAATTATGAAATCTAACCCAGATAGGAACTGAACTCAACATATGTTTAGTAAGCTTTGCTCCCAAATACCAACGTTTCATCATCACTAAATGACCATTATAGAAATAAGGACCTCTTTCAAGTATTCAATTGCAATCTTCTTTTCTTTGAAATCTAATGATATAAAATCCATCTTATTTAGAATATATTCTAAATTCGCCTGCTGGTTGCCATACTCTTGGAATATATGCTTTAAAAAAGGAAAATGAGACCTAGAACCTAGGAAGCCTTGGTGCAGATGCTGGTGCGCGGTATGGGGACACGGAAATTCGGCAATTTCAAAAATATGAGGATTTGGCATGCGGAGGGGTACGACAGATATTAAAATATTAAAAATATTATATATATATATATATATAAATAATACATTAACCATCCCATTTGTAAGCCAACTAAAAGTAAACTAAGCTAAACAAAATAATAATACATTAACCAGCACACACCAAAGCCCAGCCCACACAAAACCCTTATTCAATTCAAACTGTATCCCCTCCAACTCAGTCGGCATAAAAAAAACACATTGAAACTCGGGTTTCTCCAAATCGCAGAAGGGGAAAACATGAAACCCTGCTTCAATCATGTTCGATCTTCTTCAATCATGCCGTCACCTAGCCTCTCCAAAGACGCCACCGACTCAACCCTAAAACCCTTAAACACGAAACCCTAAAAGTCTTAAACACGAAGATCTGCTGACGGTCGATCAACATCAGGTAGCCGCACCACCGCGCACCCGTGCGCACTCGCGCACCCGTGCACACCAATACAACAGTTTGGCATGTTGGTTCCACCGCCCTGCTTTGTAGCCTAGAACCTACTACACATATAACTATAGCATTTTCCCAAGGTAGTTGACCTTTTTGAGTCAAATCGATGTACATTTCGGCACATTTCATATTTTCTTGGTCCGTAGGATGATAAAATCGAAGAGGGATAGAAATAGGAACCTAACTACTTCCAACAATATCCTTCCAAGCACAACTGGACTTCATCGGCGGATATCGTTCAGTAGGAGAATGCTTTCCAACTGGCTGATTAGGCGATGGGAAGCACAAGGGTTTTGATCTTGACAAAAGCATCTGGGCATGGTTTGTTGTAGGATGTCCATTTGCAGAGAAATTACCTGAGCTGCTACTGCCATTTTCGGCATTTGGAAGACGTCGCCATTGGGGATTTATTTTCTGTTCAACTGGACTTTTTGCTGCATTTTAATTAGAAACCCTAGGATGATTTTGTTCCTGCCAGGCTTTAGGTTTTCTTCGAGCGGTGACTAATTGGAACACATCATCATCAATCTCAGGAATCGGTGGAACTAGGGCAGCAAAATTCTCAACCAGAGTAGGGTAGGTTAGAGATGTTGACTTCACCGGCGGTGAATCTGCAGAGTCGGCCTGCGTCGGAGTCGGAAATTATTGTCGAGATTTCGGAGGTGAAACTAGGGTTTTGCTATCCGCCTTCGATCGGTTGTCAGGTTGGAAAGCTAGGGCGTCGGGCGGGTTTGGAGGAGGTAAGGCGGCCGGAGCCATGTCAGAGGTGGAGGATACGGGGTATGGAAGGTGGGGAAAGGCTGCAGAGTTGTTTGCCAAGCGTATTTGTGTTTGTCGGTTATTATTAGAGGTTCGGCCATTAAAGTCAATATTGCAAAGAAAACTTTATGTAAGGCTTTAGGATTTCTCATGTTTTTACAAAGCGAAATGTATCGTAACTTGAAAGGACAACTATTGACTAAGTAATAGAAACAACTATTGACCAAGTAATATTAGCTATCCTATTATGTAGAACAAATAAATTGGTGGTCCAATTGGTCATCTTTATTTGCAAGTCCTTTCATATTTTATAATTATTATTTCAGCAACATAGTCTTGAAGTGGAGTAGAATAATGAAAGTGTAGTTCTCCGTGTTCGTTAAAATTTTAATTTAATAACAATGACATGATACTTTTATGTTTGAAAATATCTATTTTTTGTGTACTAGTAACGATAATTAAATTGAATAGTGCATTAATATACTCTTTGTTTTTAATCAAACCGAACGTTAGGAAGGTTTCCCCGCTATAAAATCTCATTTTCGCATTTCTTTCTGTCTGTTTCTCCGTTTCTTCCTCAGCTGTCTAAATCAACGCGAGAATTCCTCCTTTTTTCTCACCGTTTCCGTCTTCTCTAAGAGCAACTCCAACAAAGGAGTGATTCATGTCTTGAATCAAAGATTTGTTCAAAAATGGTCCCCAACGGATGTTACGTGGGGTAATATTCAGCCAAATTTTACAGGATCAATTCAGAGTCCTGAATTGGTCTCGTGCGCCGACTTTATCGGCTCGTGAAGTCACGAGCCGATTATTTCGGCGCGCGCGACTTCACGAGCCGATAAAGTTGGTGCGTGATTAGTTTACATTTTAATTTTTTTTCTTACCCATCCTACCTTATTTTCCAATATAAAAAATTAAAATCGTTATTATTTTCATAAAAATAGTTATGCTTACGAAAATAAACTAATTTGGAACATAATAATAGCTGGTTAATAACCCTTACGAATACAATAGAACGCGATGGTACAATAGAAAAGAACAACATCATTACTGCATTGATGATCGATCAGTTCGCATAGGCATAAAATAAAACACGAGTTCAGATAAGGGTGCTTCATAACTAGGTATCGCCATAGTTGTTCCATAAATGATCCATAAGATCTCCTGCAGCCGGTTATGGAGTTCTGCATCTCTAAACATAACTTGACGGTTCAAATGAATGTTGAAGTCCTCCTCTGTTAGTGGTGTGTTTTGTCGGTATACTTGGGGTGATTGCGAAGCACCCTCATATTCGTAGTGACGTTGCGTAATATATCGACAATCTTTGTACTTTCAAGAAATAGCCCGAACAGACTAGCTAGTAGCCTCTCTCGAATATGTAATGATAATATGTCAAGGGCCTGTGTACTATACTTCGCCCAACTCCTGTGAAGGTAGACGTACTCTGTCTATTAAAATTATAACAGTTAAATGACTATAAAACCAACAGTTCATACTATTAAAACGTATAACGTACATGCACTAAACTATAACGTAAAACCAACAAGGCATACTATTTAACAGTTCAATAACTATAAATGTTAAAAAAATTAAAATTAATACCAGAATGGTGGCCAGCGTGGTAAACGATCGGTGAGTGAATCTCTCTGGCAACTCATGGAGGATCCGTAAGTCCTCAATCGTCGTCCCCGCTGGTGGAGGAAGGTGAGCTGGACCAGATGCGTCATCCGACATATGTGGAACTGTACGTCTCCCCATCTTCGTTACGCGTGGCGGCATCTCGACGTCCAGCCGAATACAAAAAAATTAAAATGAGGAAATGAAAAGGAGTGGGAAGTTTAAGCCTCCTGTGTCATACCTTTATAGGTGAGGGGACCTCGCGAGACGATTAAATCGGCTCGCCGTTGTTGGGGAATATCAAAGATATTCCCCTGAATGTTACGGATCGTAATGTTACGATCCGTAATGTTGCTGGAGATGCTCTAAGATTCGTCCGACTCTTCTACAAATTTCCTTCCATCTGTTTCTCCTTCCGCATGTTCAAAATTCTTCCGTCTCTTTCAACTCACAGATCTAATCGCAACTCACGGATCTAATCACAAACGATTGCAAACCCTAGCTGCATCGGAAAAATTTAAACGCTCCTCCCTTTGATTTGCTGCTCTTCCTCAACATAAATATGGTAATTTTTTTCTAATGTAGATATCAACTGTTCGGTCATTTTAATTCTCTTATTATTATTATTTTTAAATTTGATTGGCAGTTATATAAATGATTGTTTTCAAATCGAGATATAATTCTATTTTCAAGTGGAGGACTAATTCGACTTTTTTAATTCAGTAATTTTAGGATATCTCTTAATCCCTGACCATACAGATTTGATTAATTTAATCATTCTTTCCTAGTTGCTAAAATCTTTCATTATTTGATCAAAATTTCAACAAAAATACGGATGATCTACATATTTACAGTTATGACGATGATAGGTTTATTTTTCTTGGCAAAGTTTAAAAATGAAGATAATGGATATTCAAGACAATTTTCGCAAAAGTTCAAGAAAACTTTGCTTATTCAAGACAGGTACTGAAGACAATGGATATCTTGAACTTCACTAACCTAATTTATATTTTTGGTGGTCTGCTGGATACACTGAAAGTCTTTTTCCAGTTAAAAAAGTGAATGATGCACATTAACAAGGTGGTTTATCTGGTACTACATTATGTTCTCTCTTTTAAGATATTTACATTTATAAACACACGTCTTCTTAAGTTTACCATGTGATTATAATGCGAACTATTATATATTTGGGATTTGAACAATATTTGGTTCTGACACAACTTTAGACCTGCTAATTCTATTTTGATTTTGTTTTTTAATGTTTAGGTTACTAATCCTACCATGCATTTTCTATTTTTATCATTTTTTTCAATGCTCGTTACAGTGGCTTTGGATATTCTGAAATGATAGTTTACATTTTTAATCAGTATAATTATGTGTGTACTGTTGACTCATATTACAATTTAGAATTTAGTGAGTTTTTTAAGAATTGACATCAAATTAGAGATTATATTGGCTAAATCAAAAATTATTTCTAGTTTGAAAACTATAATTTATAGGGATTTAATTTTTAAAATATCTTATTAGATAGTTGATATTATGTCAAAGGACGAGGAGGGAAAAAATCAATTTAAATTGTTGTAGTGTTTTAAGTGGTTGAACTGACAGTTTAGTATTAAGCGTATGCATATGGGAAGTGGGAACAGACATGTGATTGACAGTTGGAACAATATATTGTGAGATGTGGAAACTTATGCTGCATATAATCTTTGGAACTTTGTGATTGAAGCTTGAATACTTTGCAGACTGGGACTATGAAGCTCGGCAAAGATGTGCTTATACTTACAAAAACTGCAGGATTGAGATTCCAATAATGAACGTAAAGAGGTATATTTATTTATTCTATTTTGAATTCATGATAAGTTGTCTATATTATTATTATATATATAATAATCAGCCATTATCATACTCTTATTACTTGCTGAAAATTTTACTTTTATACAAAATGTGGAGATTCCAATCATAACTTATTACAAGATAGGCACCTTTATGGAAATTGACTTAAATATTCACTCAGAAAAACTTGCAACCACAAACATGGATGCAATCAAGGAGTACTCTCCCTTTAATGAATATTTATTGTGTAAGAGGTTAGGAATTTTTGGAGGACTGCAACTTAAATCTACATCTGGATTTAGTTAAATGGAGGAATATTTTTGTACTAACATGGCCGACTAATTGAGGTTAAATTTATGTCACTAATTCATCGTACGTTTTGTTTCTGGCATCGTCCCTTCATTAACATATGTTACCACTTTCCTTTTTTACACCCTTTTCTATATGTCAGACTTACCCACTAAGCCTTTTTTAGGTGGAATTATGCTTCAATTGAGGAAATTAGTTTGTCTTAGGAGAGTATACTCACTTCTCACATGATTGCATTGTCTTGTTAATTTCAATTTAACTTTGACGGATGTTGATAGAAGTTGGTATTAGTGGAATTTTCCTTCCTGTTATAATAAAAAAGAGTACATTTAGAAATTAGAATGTTTCCATGTTTGGCATTGCTACCTCTACTCGCCCTTTACTTTCATTGAAGTTCTCTGCTCAAACGGTAAATACGTATAGTCTCTTTACCTTCATACAAAACAATATTTTCATCAAAGTAAACATGAGATTTTGTTACTCTAATGTCATCATCATCATCTCCATCACAGTTTTTTCTCGTCTTCAGGTTGCATTCAGTCTTTAAACATGACAGTCTAAACATGAAAAGGAAATTGAATGTATATCAAATCATGAGTGAGTGAGCATAATATAAGTAAACCCAATGATTTTGATCTTTTAATGCTGGGCCGAGTAGGGACCTACCATGTTCTGGAATTTCATATACATAGACTTGGTTCGGTTGGTATGAAGTTGTCTGATGTAATCACATATCTTGTCCTTGTGTTTACAATAGTGATTTCATGCCTCATTGTATTTTTTTGCATTTGAAATGATCATATTGCTATTTGATGATGCACTTAAGACATACAGGAAAGGAGTGAAACATTTTTTCCCTTCAGCCTTGAAATTATTGGTAGAGCTTTCTATGAGGAATAAACTTCATGGTAATCAGAGCTAGATGTAAGCCATGAGGATATATTCAATTATATTCATGTTGCAGAAATATATGCATTTCAGAATCAAATATCTTGTCGCATCTCAGAAAATCTTAAACCATTTTTTAGTACTTTACAAAATAGAATGGACATGTGTTTCGTCTCCATTTAAGATTATGTAGTAGTATGGAAATATAGTTTTGCTTCCTCAGTGATTCAGCTTAATGCCCTAAATTACACTGAAAAATGTTTTAGGCTGCAGCTGGGATTTGTATTCATAATGTGTCGAGCTAATATATATATAATTTGTAAAAATATTTCTTTCTATGATTTTGTGCTCAGTCATCGTCCGGTCTTTTGATTATGCCTTGAACTTTCCTTGAATAAAACATTTTAAAGGCTTACAAGCGGGTTGGGGGCATGGTACATAATGCAGACATTGGACGCGGAGTTATAGGATTCATTGATGTTTCAGATCTACTGGTATTGCATCAATATTTCTATTTATCTTTTCCAGTATTGTCTGCTGAGTTTGCTTTCATTAATTATGAGAAACCTAATTGTAAGTTTTTGAGTATTCTTTGTTTGTTTATGATGATGGGAATGGGCATGTCTTGGTGCACAACAACAAATAAGGATTTCAAGATTGTGAATCATATGCAAAACTCGAAGTGTGGCTAGGAAATAAATTAGATGAATACCGGGCCAAACTCTTTGATAGGTTTGAATTGGTATCTTTCTCATCTGCCTCCGATGTTATTCTTATTGTGCTCGAGGATTAATATATCCATCAATGGTTTGATCTGTATCAGCAGTCTCCCGCATGTATATCCTGTACGATACATATATCCTAAATGTTCTAGGTAAATATCAGTTGAGAAGAGATGATACTTTTCCATTGTTTTCCTCTAAAATTTAAGAAATCGTTGAACAGTTTTACTATCACACAACAACTTGTCAATGTAACTGTTAATGAAATTGGTTTTTCCCCATTAATTGAGTAAAATCGGTATAAATTCCATTAGATTTATTGGAATAAAAGCAATCTGGAAAAAGAAGTTAATATACAAAATAGGGGAAAAAATTGTTTTTACTGTGCTAGAAAATATATACATCTAATTCATCGGAAGAGGTATTGGAATATAAAAAGTGCCTTGATGATATGAGCTAAGGGGCATCAACTTTCTAATCCACTGATGAACAGTTTTTTTTAATGATTTCTACTGTGCATATTTTGTGGTTGCATGCAAAACATTTGATCGCAAGATGTTTAATATGCTATCTTATAACATATCTTTATTTATTTTTATCTGTTAAACCGGTGGGTTAGTATTTTAATATTCAAATGGAATTAAACAATTAAAATTTCTATATGCAAAAGTGACAAAAGGGAAAAAAGAATTGTACAACGAGCTGAAGTGTAAGTGAAAAAACATTATTTGGGAAAATTAAGATGCCTATTACATGGTTATTTGTGAGCTATGCTAATGCATTACAAGTTGTATGTAGGAAACATTGAAGTATTTTGCAGATGTAGACCATTCAATACAGAAGAAAGAGTAGGAAACCCGATGGTTGTTGATTTTGAAACAGCAAAAGATGGTGACCTTGTTGTAAAGTCATCTCATGGATTATTCAAAAAGGTTTTAAAGTTTGACTCGGTTTTTAGCCAAGAAGACTATCAGAGAAAATGTCAGTTTGTTAAATAGTTTGTTGATTTCAAAATGTTACCTTATTGCTTCATGTTTGTATATTTACTAGTATGTAAATGTCTCGTCCTCAGCAAATAGAACATCAAGATAACCTTAATGTAAATTAAAATGGGTTTATTATTAGTATATTTGATTGGATAATTCACGTTTGTAGGGCTGGTTTTCAAAAACAATAATGCAATTAGCCTTGTTTCAAACTTTATTACAGAAGTAGACCTATTTTGGGTTTACGGAAGGCGAGTTTTGAAAACTCGCACGAAGGCGAGTTTCCAAAACTCGCCTTCAGTAAACCCAAATTCAAAACATCAATACTTCATGTGAACAAAACGTATGCAGAACGTTGTCGTCTTATTTCGACTATTTCTTTTACATTAAAATCGACGTTTAATTTATATTAATAACGATTTATATATATTTAATAAATCGTTATGCTGTATAAAAGATTCCACATCGATTTTCTGGAACGTAATAAAACAAACTACCACGACGTTACGAGCTCGTTTTTAATTATACTATAAATTATCCATTCAAATATAGCGAAATTCATAAACCAAACAACAACAAATATTAAACTAAAATTTAATTACAAGAACTTGTAACATAGAAATAAGTATTAAAACTTAGGATGCAACAGATACTAACATAGAAATAGATAATAAAACTTCGGATAGGAAAATAGTATGATAACCAAACTACATCTGACGTTCATGCTCTTGGGATGTAAAGCTACTTAATCATTACAGTTAAGCCGCAACTATTCAATAACGTTTTGGAGACGTCTAATCTCTTGTTCGAGTCTGTTTGCATATGTTATTCCTCTTGGGCCTAGTGGTTCGTCTATCCATTCTGTGTAATTGCACCCATTCAGATAGGATGGACATTGCTGAATGCGACGGCCAATATCATTGCCATCTGCTCGAACCACAACTTCAACCGGATAACTGCAGTAGCAACAAACTTGATAAGAGTCACCTTCCTGTTCATAAGGAACTGGAACATGTGGTACTTGATAAGAACCAACTTCTTGTCGTGGTACAACGACCGACTGTTCATACGTGTGTTGAACATTTGGTACTTGGGTTTGATGTGGAGGTTGGTCGTTCCGCTGTTCAGACGCTGGTTCAACCCGAGGTCTCAGTTCGTTTAGAGACTGGAGTTCATCTGCAAGCACCTGAAGTTGCTTCTGTTCGTACGCCTCTTCATCAGAGTTTGGAGATGATGGCCAAGAAGGCATGGTTGTGGTAAAGCACAGAGTAGTTGGAAACAAAGTTATGGGAGTGAGGTAAGTTTTGAGTAATTCGACAGAGATATATAGCTGCATAGTGTACAAGTGAATAAAGGGTAAAATAAAGAATGATGTGAACGATCACTAGTACACGTTACTTTACGTGGTGCACGACACTGTTTCGTCTGACGTAATACTGCAGGGAATCTGCTTTACGTACTGCTTTTACCATGTGCACTGAGTAGTCGTATCAGGAGTGATTCATCACTCCTTGGGGTCGTCACATGCACACTACTTAGTTTGCATCCAGGTTTACGGTTTTTATCAGCATTGTTGGTAATTCCAGGAATTTTAATATTTTGCATTACATAACTGCGAAGTTTACAACAACGACGATTACAACATCAAGAAATGCAAACTACAATCATACGAACTACAACAAAGGAACACACGAACAACAAATTCGAATTACAGTAAAACACATTAAGGTAGTTTCCACATATACCTACCACGGGCGTGGGTAAAATCTAGCTCTAGGTGACTGAACTCCACGTTCGCACATCGGAGGTTCAATCCACTGCTTAAAGTAACAACAATATATTTCATCAGGAAAAACCTTGTGGTCCTCGTAAGCCTCACAGCCGAAAAATCGACGACAAACATTTTTTATGGTTTTCGAAACAACCACGACCGATACTTCTCCACAATGGCAAATAGGGTTGGATCCACCCGAACCTAGTGGCTCGATAACGCGCCCTGCAACTACCCTTTCTTTTCCAGGTCGTTGATTTACTACCGATTCATCGTAGTTTTCCCATTTGTCCATGGTGGAACCTACACTTTCTTTTCCCTGTTTCGACATGGTGAAAGAGGAAGGAGGGGAGGAGGCGGTTGGAAGAAAAGAAAATAAATTGCGAATGAGGGTTTAGCCGGATTCATAAAAGCCACCATATATAGTGTTAAACAAGGTCGTCCCCAAACACATATAATTTAAACATTTCACTACACAAAGGAGTTCAAGAACAGGGTCATCCCCATCCACATGAACATTATTGTTGACAAATGCCTAGGAACTCGCAGCATGTCAAGCCAAAATGTATACAGTATGGTTATAGTGGAGATTCTCTACGGCCCCATGACTAAGGGGACAATTTCTAAAGTGAGCATCAGGAGAGAATCTGCTAAGTTACGTACTCCTTCAGCCCCATAACTATCACACTGAGTTACATACTCCTTTAACCCTCCACTGACTAGTCGTATCAGGAAAGAATTTGCTTTACGTACTCCTTTAACCCTCCACTGACTAGTCGTATCAGGAAAGAATCTGCTTTACGCACTCCTTTAACCCAGCACGACACAGTTTCGTCTGACGTATTACTGTAGGGAATCTGCTTTGCGAAGATGTAATGTTGCTATTTCGTAGATGCTTCAAACCAATCTTTCTTCCTCTCTCCCTTATTAATGACCAACCAACCTTGCTTCCTCTATCCATCACTCCTTGGTTTTTGTAGAGTAGTTCACTGTCAAAATGGCTAACTAGACATACAACGACGATACCATGGTTCAAATGTACGATGAATACGAATGGGGTAAACAACCCGCAGAAGATGTCGAATTTGTGTCTGAAACGCAAATGGGAGTCCAAGTAGATGCCGCAGAGGTCGAGTCTGAACTTTTTAGTGCAACGCAACCAAACATTGCAGTCCAGCGCATCGGACCAGTTCAAAAATCCCTCAATGCTCAGTTGAGTGAATTTCTTGCTCGACAGAACCCCGATAGGTCAAGCTCCAGCATGACAGGTCGTTTAGTCCTTTGCTATTGCAGAGTGGAATGTAATGTGCTTGTTTCTAAAAGTCAAACGAATGCAGATCGTCGCTTTTATGGTTGCAAAGCGTACATTCATGCACAGAACCACCAAGGGTTGCATAGTTGTAATTTTTTTCATTGTACGATCCACCTTTAACAGAGAGAGGTGTCCAGTATGCACTTAAGATGCAAGCTGAGATTAATCGCTTAGAAAGAATGAATGTGGCAATTAAGAATGAAATGCTTCATGGGTTCTACGGTTCATTCCGAGGCTATGGGTCGTAGTTACGTTGTATTGGGTCGTGGTTATGTTGTATCATTGTGTCTAAGTTATGTTGTATTGTTGTGTCATGGTTAAGTTGCGTCTTATTCATGTTTTGTAGACTCTTGGTTATGTTGTACTGGGTCGTAGTAATGTGTTTTTATCGAATTAGACGAATGGGGTTTGTATGCTTTATGTTATTCTTGTAAATTGTTTAGCTTGTTTAAAATGGGTTTTAAAGAGGGGAGTTGCGAAGGCGAGTTTTGGAAACTCGCACAAAGGCGAGTTTTGGAAACTCGCACAAAGGCGAGTTTCCAAAACTCGCCTTCATAACTCCCCAGACCAAAACAGGTCTAAGTTTGTAATTATGTTACAAACAGGGCTAAATCTGTTATAAGTTTTCAGAACAAGCCTACAAACGTGAATAGTCCTATTTGATTGTTCAACTGGAAAAGCAATCAAGGGTGTACAAATGCACGACATTTGTGGACTTGTTTGAAAAGGAGACGTTATACCCACGAACTGTAAACCACGATATCATGTACAAGCATGTGAATAAGGTTGCAGTGGAGCTTCTAGGTTTGGAAAACTACAAAGTCGTTCCTCCTATGGTGGGGGTTGAAGATTTCTCCTTCTATTCAGATGTGATACCCGCAGCCTTCTTCTACATAGGCATCAAGAACGAAAGCTTAGGTTCCATTCACACGGGTCACGCCCCTTATTTTATGATAGATGAAGATGCGCTTCCAGTTGGTGCCGTATGCATGATGCGGTTGCTGAGAGATATCTTTTTGAACACGATTTACTTCCAAGTTCAAATTTTTAGCATTGACGTATTTGTTTATTTAATTTTAACATAGTTGGCAGGGAAGGAGGGGTTCCTCCACCATTCATCATTGTATGATATAACTAACGTCTATTGCTTGCACTTCCCAATTTGCAACATACAAATAAAACAGATGTTGGCTTGCCATATATATATATATATACATATATAATTGTTTGCGAAATACATGAGATATATTTTGAATTTGGTTATGGACATCATATGTTGTTATCTTTAGCGTTGTATCATATATACACTATCATGTTGAGAGATACATGAGAACTATTTTGATTTTGTAAAGATCATTTGTTTATTCATCACTTTCTATAGGTATAATATGTGCATGAATTTAAATATTGCAAGAATACTATAAGTGATGCAGGGCAAGGATGTATTTTCTGCACAAGGTTGAAGGTTTATTATATTTCAAGTTTAAAAATCAATTACAATTAGTTATGTTTACAATAAATGGTTACAATTAATTTTTCATACATAAGAATTTTAACATGGAAGTACTTGTAAAGGCTACAATAGGATTACATAGAAAGGTGGCAATGTTCTCTCTTAATACACACATAGATGCTGCATGCGTTCATACACTCATGCATTCATATCAATTTTGAATATGACCACCTTTTACAATATATTTTATTGAATTTTAATTTCTTTGCTTTTAACATTCCAGGCAGTTATGCATAATATGTAATCAGAAAATGTTCAGTTTAAATTAACAAAAAACTGTAGTAAATATTTTTATTTATATTACATAATTAAACGGTCGGTTTTCCCACCGTTTTGCGGTTATACTAGTTATATTACAGCACAAAGCATTTAAACATTCGAGACCTCTTCAAATATGAATTCTATTTTACTTTTTATTCCGGTCATAGATATTCACGGTTGTTTTATATTGGAATATTTTAGCTAGCTTACACTTGTGTCTTTGCTTCCATAGAAAAACAAATATAGACAAACCTATGCATTCCACACATGTGTTACTTATATTGGAGATATAAACCTATATTATGAAACATTTAAATACAAATTAGTAGCATGGATCGATGAGTTTAATTAGTTTGATCCATCATATCTGGCGCAGTTTTCATTTATACTTTTTCTATTTATGACTTAGTATTATGTATGAAAAGAAGATTGGAAATTATGTTGAATGGTGCTTCAAAGTTGTCCCACATCGGGAAATACTGAACTAAGATCCTAGATATAAAAACTAAGATGTTCCCCATCACTAAGCCAATTGGTTTTGTGATAATAAGGGGATTAATAAAAAAAACTAACAGAAACCAATGACGCATTAGCTTTTCGTAGAGTCATAATGCCATTGATGGACCTTAAGTGCTTCACATCTTAGCGAACTGGAGACAGAGATGGAATAGATTCAACATAAGGTTCGTCTAGCAGATCATCATAGAAAACTAGGTAGTAGTCCAACTCAGGCACAACTGCCTTTGATGATGATGCCAAGGATTCAAAGGCATTGCTGGTGGAGGTAGCAAGGATGCTGGGCTTACGTGACAACCATTTCAACATTTATTGGTCGACATAAGTTGAAAATCCTTGTCTGTTGGAAATGGAAGGTAATCCACATGGGACTATAAATCCTTAACTGTTAGAGCATTCCTACCAGTAGCTTGGGAAATCGAAATGGGGAGGAAATTGATTTTTCCGCTCTCCAGCAGTTGCACGAGGGACGTGGGGAGAGTTTTGAAATGGCGACGCTCGCCATTTCTAATTTGGAGCGACGGGGGAGAAACAGTTTTGTGAAAACCGTTTATACATTAAACGGTTTTCAGAAAACCGAATAATGCATAAACGGTTTCCAAAAAACCGTTTATATGGTTTGGTGCATTGCTTAAATGCACCTTCTTTAGCACTTTGTTTAAGTTTTCTAAATTTCTTGAATTTGGTTAACTGCACGTCGTATGTTTGAAAATTATTTTTGAAAATTAGTTTGAAAATTATGTTTTTTTTGAATATTTTTTTAATTATGTTTAAGTTTGAAAATTTACGTGTAATTAAAATTATATACGCGTACTTAATTGTTTTAAGGCTTTTGTTTTCGTTAAGCACTTCTTACCTTTCCAGTTTGATAGTTGTCAGCTGGTATAACATATGCTAGTTATTAAAAACGGTATCAATGACACTAATTCCACAAAGCATGTGCGATACAACAGGTGTTCATTATAACATCACCAACCAAACGTAGGATACAATAGAAAAAACTAAATTCTAGCCACTAAAATATAGGATACAAGAGATGTTAAAGTAGGAAATTCAGTACGCAAACACAATAATTGTTACGCTCATTCTGAAGGGATTCTAAAGAGGTTCGAAGTCGCCTATTCTCTTGTTCCAACTCATTGGTGTAAGAAATAGCCCTTGGAGGGAAACAGTCGTCTATCCACTCAAAAGTATTGCATCCGTTAGGCCATAGCGAGCATAAATGGATCCTACGACCAATATTCTCTCCGTCCGCCCGGACTACTACCTCCACCGCGTAACCACATTGGCAACAAATGGGATAGGAGTTAACCTCCTGCTCGTTAGGAGTCTGGTTAATTGAAACTCGTCGTATCTCCTGATGACCTACATCTGGAACAGTCGGAGGACGAGCTACAGCTGGATAAGTCGGAGGACGAGGGACTGTAGCCGCTCGTAAGCGTTCTTCATTCATAGTGTGGACTTGTTGATGACCTACATCTGGAACATGATTAATTGGTGGATGAATCGTCAGGCGGGCCAACTCTGGGTAGTCACAACGCAGGTCCTCGTAGTGCCGCTCTTGGTATTCGATATTCCAATCAATATCTGTTCTTGGACTTGATGGCGGACGCTCAGGAAAGTTTTGATCATAGTTCGAATCCATTGATGAGGGCCATGACCATGAAGACATTTTTTTATGTTGATGAAAAATTTGGTTCCGGATAACTAAAAAGTAGTAAACATAGATATTTATATAGACGCTCGGTGATAAAGGTTAGACTAGTCAATGCACTAAGGTGATCGGATATGACTAAAGTGATTTGACAAGTCAGTGGGCTCGGTGATAGGATAGGACGACCCAGTTCTATTTTTTAACACAGCACTAAAGCGATAGGATATGAAAAGACAAGATATGACAAGTCAGTAGCAATAGACTGTAACAATGCAACACTTGAGCATTAGAGCACTGTAACAAAGCACTAAGTGATAGGATGAGACGACATAGTTATGTTTTTTAACACCTTACTAAAGCGATATGACTACTTACGTCCAACTTTAATGTTTGTTAACTCCGTTATGTTTTTTAACTCCGTTATGTTTTTTAACTCCTTTGTGCGGTGATAGGGTGACCTTGTTTTTTCCTATATATAGCGGCTTCTCTAATGCAACCTCCTCCATCCTCTTTCATAATGTCGAAACACGAAAATGAAAGTGTAGGCTCAACCATGGACAAATGGAAAAATGACGATGTAGCGGGAGCTACTCAATGACCTGGAAAAGAAAGAGTAGTTGAAGGGGGCGTTGTCCAGCCACTACGTCCGAGTGGATCCAACCCTATTTGCGGTTGTGGTGAAAAATCGGTTGTTGTTGTTTTGAAAACTGTAAAAAATGCTGGTCGTCGCTTTTTCGGGTGTGAAGCTTACGAGGACCACAAGATCTATCCCGACGAAATTGATTGTTGTTACTTTAAGAAGTGGATTGACCCTTCGATGTGTGAACGTGGAGCTCAGTATGCACTGGAAGCGCAAGCCGAAATAACACGCTTGAACAAGCATGTTGCTGATGCTGCTAAAGCTGGATTTTTCCCCCGTCCGTGGTAGGTGTACGTGGAAACAACCATAATGTGTTTTATTTTAATTTGAATTTGATGTTCGTTTGTTTAATTGTTGTTGTTCGTACTCGTGTATTTTGCATTTCTTAATGTTGTAATAGTTGTTGTTGTAAGCTTCTTGGTAATGTAATAGTCTTTAATGGTACTATAGTCGTTGTTGTAAGCAACATAACAAATACACAAAACAATAATAATATGTAATAAACAATATTCCATTACCATTACACTACAACCATTACAAACCATACGCTAACAAACCATTATACTAACAAACCGTTACAGTAACAAAGCATTAAAATAACACCTACCAGTAGACATAACAATATTATAGTACCATTAAACTAACAAACCATTACATTGACAAACCATAACATTAACATTAGCACCTAAAAAGTCATACAAACAACTCTTCGATCTTCATTGAATGTCCTCAATGCCTGGAATACGAATCCCACTTCCTTTTTTTCTTTCCCTTAAATAGAGACTTCACCTTGCTGATGAAACCACTGCTCTTCTGCTTCCCTTTGTCTAGACTCTTGCCTGCACATACATAAATACTTTGTTATATGTGAACTTTAATAAACTTAGAACTAAATAAATATATATATATGTGCACTAGTTACAAGTGCGTATGGAGTTAAATTAACAAGTACCCGGCGCCGACGATGATGAGGTTGGATATCTAATCTTAACACCATACTGATTAGTACGTACACCTTCCTGATCACCCTCCTCGTCTTCTTCCTCGTCATCACCCTCCTCGTCATCTTCCTCATCACCCTCCTCAACTTCCTCATCATCCTGCTCATCACCCTCATCATCTTCTTCCGCTAAGCATAAATAAAAAATGGCCTCCAAATATCCCAGACTAATAGTGTCATTTGTTGTCATGAAAAAAGAAGTACCCATCATATACAAAACAAAAATGCGTGCAATATGACTTTTGTTATCAGTGGCCTCAAGGTAATCGTCATGAAAGTACTTCACAAGATGCGATAAAGCAACATTTCCTACCCGAATATTTTTCACCTCCAGAAGCGGCAATAGTTCCTTTGCATTTTCAAATTTCCCCCAACCCTCATTATACGGTATCATTTGATTATTCATTCCCACAGGAATGGATGTCAGCATAGTAAAATCTAACGGTGTAAACCCGATCTCCGTGCTAGGAAATAAGAAGGTATGCGTAGTCGACCACCAACGCTCAACAATAGCATGTATGCATCTGTTATCAGAGTTTTTCTATTCAATTTCCATAAATTTTCCAAATATACTCACTATCGGATCTTGAATTTGCAGATACACTTTAACTTTCTTCCACCATTTCAACATTGTCGTGAATGCCCCATGACATCTCATCTTGTCGCGATTCTGGTTATAAAACTAAATCAGTTACATAATCTTGTCGTATCGAATAATTCTATTTAACGTACTTTAAAACAAAAAAATTTACCGTAAACTCTTTCCCAGTATTGTAGTATGTTTAACTCCTTCTTGTAGAATAGTGATAGACATGAATGGAAACGACGGATCAATCGTTGTCTCCTTCCTTGCTCCGTAGCCACCTTCTTCCCGTTCAATCGTTTTTCGCCTTTTTTGTGAAACTTTTCTCCTACGTACCCCACTCGCAGCGCTAGTGCCTTCTATGATTTCCTCTTCCATCATCAACCAATTCAACTAATTTGCTAAATCAACAAATATGTCGAAAATGATGGGTTTAAGGTAGAGAATGTTGAAATTGATGGTGCTAAATAGATCAGAAAGAGTAGATGTTGATTTGTTTGAATTCGTAGCAAAAATCCTTTGTTTTTCAAATAATTTGTGAGCTAGGGTTTTGATATTTTGGGGGTTTGGGTGGAAATCGCGAGCTTCTGTTTACAGAGGATAATGGCTCTGTAAACAGAAGCTTGCGATATTATTTTTTTCTATTTTCTTGGACACTAAACGGTTTTCAGAAAACCGTTTAGTGTCCATTTATTAAAAAATAAATATATAGGCCAGCGTCCCCCCACTGACTGTTGGAACAGTGGGGGGAATCAACGCTTTGTGAAAGCGATTCACGCTCAAAAACAACATGACTGCTGGGAATGCTCTTAGTAAAGCTGAATAATTTTCGTTACTATAACTAGAACTTGTAACATATACTACCACTACTAGAAAGGGCTCAAATTGCGACGATCCATGGCGACGGCTAGCGACGGCCAAAAAAGCAGCCGTAGCTAGCCGTTGCTTAATTTGATAACAAAATCCACCGTGGCTCTTTCTTCGCCGATTCAGTTTACCCCAAATTAAAAAAAAAAACGACGTTACCTCTTGCTGTTGCTGTCGCCCGCCCCTAAACACCCAATTTCTTCCTTCAAAACTCCATTCTATCCTCCTAAATTGCTCCGGTATGTCTTCTAATCCCTAGTATATGTTTAATTAGGGTTATTTCGGGTTATTGTGTATGTTTATTTGGGGTTGTAAATTGATTGTTTATGGATATGAAATTGGTTGTATTGTGAGTTGCATATGATGTTGGTTTTGTTATACATTGATTTGGGGGTTGAAATCGTTGATTATCACATATGTGTTTGATTTAGGAGCATGAAAACGATGATTATCATGTATATAATTTGGGTTAATTGATTGTGTGGTTGGTTGATTGTATTGTATGATCATTTGAGAAAAAATGAAATAAATATGATTGTTTAGCGGTAATAACTTGATTATGACTAGTGAAACGATGTAATGATGGCTCTTATGCATGCACGATTAATTAACTTCATAATTTATAACTTTAAACTAAAATTAACCAAAAGTAACTCAAACTAATTTATACTTCATAATTTTCATTGTCATGATATTTTATAAATTGAAAGTACAAATTGAAAGTAACTCAAATTGAAAGTACATATAGACGGAAAAAGGCGCAAGGCGCAACTAAGGAGGTTTTTTGAAGTTTAAGACGCACCTATTAGTGAAATGCAAAAAAGCCCATTGTAACAACCCGCATTCTACGCATCGGAGGATCGTAGAATATTTATTTCTTTCCCATATGAAGTCGTATGGTCATGTAACTTTGGGAAACATCCAATAGAGTCATTTCCCATGTTCATGATTTTTGTCGATTTTTAAATGACCATTTTGCCCCTAGTTAATCTTGTTTTGGCCATAACTTTTGATTGGAAAGGAATTTTGACCTGAAACCCCTTCCATTAGATTCGTTTGATGGTTTACCTTTCCGTAGAGTGGTCATAATAGCCAAACGGACTTACCGTTTGAGAGATATGGCTGAAATAAGGTTTGGAGGGTGAAAAACTGCTTAACTGGGCCAAATAGGGTGATTAGTGGATAGGCCCATAACCCATTTTGGGATTAGGGTTATGGGGAGGCTGAAATGAGTTGGAGAATCATTTCATTTCAGTTTTCTAGCCTCCACTTACCTCTTAGAAACCCTAAAAATGACCTCCAACCTCTAAATCACCTCCAAATCACCTTTTGATCAAGGATTAAGCTTAGCAACCTCTAATCAAGGAAGATCTACACCAAAGCAACATTGGAGCTGTTGTTTAGCATTGGGATTTGCATCAAATCAGAGATTTATTTCAGATCTTAGTTTATTTGTGGCTAAGGTGAGTGATTTGCATAGGTTTGCACTAATTATGGCTAATTAAGGGTAATTAGTGTTAATTAGCGAATTTAAACATGATAAAATCCTGGAAAAATGTTCATAAATTCTTAAATGATGTTTTAGACCTCTGATATGAATTTGGGTTAATTTGGTTAAGTTTTGCTAATCCTATCATTAGTTTCACCTAAATATGCTTAAGGGGAAATATGGGATTTTGGGTATGTTTGATCCATTTTAACCTACCATATTGATGTTTTGATGTTTGGGGTCGATACTACATGTTGCTATGACTGTATGGTATGCTTTGTGATCGTTTAGAAGTGTTAGATTGGTCGAAAACGCCGTCGAATGGCGTGAAACAAGTCGCAGGGAAACTGTGCAGGGACCGGATCGCGGATCGTCCCTATGTGCCACGACCCGGACCGGAGACCACGATCCGATAGTGGGCGGAGCTCGAACTCGAACCACGTCACGTGCTAGGGCACCCGATCGCATGCTACCCGATCCACTTCAGAAGCTCACGATCCGAACCTGTGTGCATCCACGATCTGAAGGGGGAGGAGCATCACGACCGAAGGGAAGCGCCACGAGCTATGGAGCACGACCCGAACTAGTGGGAGTGCCTCGACCCGATCCGACCTGACGAAGGTGGAGAACGATCCGAACCGGAGAGGAAGCACAGTCACAAACCGAAGGGTGCCAGGGAACCACGAACAGAAGGTACCACGATCCATTGAAAGATGATAAAGGCCGAACCGATCCGGTGATGACCAATAACCCGAGAAGCAAAGGTAGTCCAAAGGGAAGTTAGAGCTCAGGATCCAGTTGGGAACCGATGAGTTCACTTCATGGTTGGGCTTTGCTGCGGGACGTGCGCTAAGGAGTTGTCGACGTTCATAACTTCGATTCACCACTAAAAATGAATGATGGGCTACTTATCAGTGCAGTAGAGTCATTATGACTCGAGGGGCAAGGTGATGGTAGCAAGACTACATTATCAGTGCAGTAGAGTCATTATGACTCGAGGGGCAAGGTGATGCGTAGTAAGACTATGAGCCAGCGCAGATGGGGTGAACCACTCCATGGGGGCAAGTAGACATAGTAAAGGATCGGTAAGACTATGAGCCAGCGCAGATGGGGTGAATAACTCCATGGGGCAAGTGGACATAGTAAGGATCAGTAAGGCTATGAGCCAGCGCAAATGGGGTGAATAACTCCATGGGGCAAGTGGACATAGCGAAGGATTAGTGGCTACGTTATCAGTGCAATGAAGTCATTTATGACTTCATGGGGCAAAGTGATCATAGCAAGGATGGGTGATCGAAGTGGTGAATATCGTATGCTTTATGCACTGAGTGAGAGATGTGAGATTGGATGCTATGTTTGATTGTTTGCCATCACTATGACATGCACACCCCCAACTCCGTACCTTTACACCGCTTGATATGGCACCTTAGAGTGTTGTACAGTATGTAGTGCTAACTCTTTGGTTGTAGATCCAGGTTCAGGTATGTTTTAGTCTACCTGTTATTGTTCACTTTAGATGCTTATCGCTCATACCAGGCTTTATGTCTGACCCAGAGTTTTATGTCTCCTCTTATTACTATGGGTGCTCACACGAGCAGACTAGAGACAGGTTAGCTGGTGATGCGCGAGTAGCTGATTCGGAGGCGGGCAGGAGGCTTCCACGTATGATATATAGATATTCTCCCTGTGTCGCTGGTGGTCGCTACTTGGGCATTAGTAGCGTACCTCCTTTATCTTGCCTTTGCTTTGAGACAGTTTGAAAGTTGTAATAATGTTTAACTTTGGATCATAAGTTGTACTTACATTTTCCGCTGCTATGTTAGTTGTTTCAGCTTATGCACTATCTCACCTGTTTTATGTCAAGTATGTTATTATTATATTTTATTCTATGCGCTACGAGACATTCTACAGGTTCTTTGTATGTTCATTTCCTTCTTCCTTTTCCTTCTGACGACCCGTTCCGTGCTAACTGGACATGTGTACAGCGCACTTTTGGAGAAAACGTCGGTTGGTGCGGGGCGGGCCGTCACACTTGGTATCAGAGCTCTAGATTGCGTAGTTAACCTAGGGAAAGACACTAGGGAGAGATAGTATGTATATGAGAGCGCGTATTTGTGATTATTTTGGTTTTCAAAAGCTATATATGTATATACTATTGGTAGTATAAGTATGAAGTCGTACTGCACTAGCACCACTATGAGGTCGTTAATCGTTTCCCTTTTTCAGATTGACGATGAGCCGAGACACAAGGGGTGCTGGTAGAGGAACCAACCATGGGAATGCTGCTGACATGTGGACGATGTTTACTGATCTCATGAGAGACATGCTTAGAGAAGTGCAAGAGGCAGCTCCCAATCCCGGAAATGGTGGTGGTCAAGTAGTGCAAGCACCGAGGGTCGATTTCGCCAAGTTGTGCAAGGATTACACTAACCTTGGTGGGAAGCCGTTCCACGGGACGGAGTTGGCCACAGATGTTCAGGACTGGATTGATAGTTGTGATCGTATCTTCGATGACTTGGGTCTTGAGGATGCGATGAAGAGAAGGCTAGCATCTCGTCATCTGCAAGGGCGAGCAATGAATTGGTAGAATGCCATTAGAACAGCTACTCCAGAGGATCAGGTTACTTGGGATCAGTTCAAGGCTCGCTTTAGCGAGAAGTTTATTCCAGCTGCCCAGAAGTCAGTGTTGTTTAAGAGGTTCTTGGAACTCAAGCAGAGTGGTAGGGCAGTTTCTGACTATATTGCTGAGTTCGACACTTTGTCGAAGTATGGACTATCTCTTATCGATACTCCTGAGAAGAAGAACGAGAAGTTCATTACTGGCTTGGATGGATACTTGGGGGAAAGGCTTATCAACCACATCGATGAGACTTTTGAATCGATTGTGGGGAAAGCTTTGAGATCAAAGAGTCTTTACCCTAAGTCAAAGACTGAGGCTGCATCTGAAGAAGGGCCAAAGCCGCAAGCAGGCGGTGGAGGCAAGAATAACTCTCAGAATAAGAGGAAGCAGGACCAATCTAAAGGTGGCCAGAAAAAGAACAAGAAGGATGTTGAGTGCTTCAGCTGTGGTAAGAAGGGCCATTATGCTAAAGATTTTTGGGCCAAGCCAGCGGATAAGAAGTGCTTCAACTGTGGTCAAGTGGGACATTTCAAGGATAAGTGTCCGCAACCTCTTAAGGAGAAGCAGATTGTGAAATCATAAACTATTGATGTTGTTCCTTCTTCGTCGAATGCGCCAACTGCGGCGGAGAAAGGAAAGAATGTTGTTATTCAAGGTATGCTTTCTATTTATGATATACCAGTTCGAGTTTTGTTTGATACTGGGGCTTCCCGTTCCTTCATATCTAGTGACCTGGTAGATAGGTTGGGACTGGAACCCGAGATAGTCGATAGACCATTGGTTGTGATGAACCTGGTTGGTGGTTCAACTAGCCTTAGTATGATTTGCAGGAATTTGGTCTTATCGATTCATGGATGTATGTTTGTTTGTGATTGCTTTGTTTTGTGCTTTACTGGGTATGGCATTATATTGGGAGTCGATTGGCTCTAAAGATACGGGGTGGAGGTAGACTGTGAGGGCTTTTTGGTGACAGTGAGGGCGGATGATGGGCGGAGGGTAGTATTTGGTAGCCTACCTAGTGATGGGGTTATGGCTAGTTTTGTAAATTCCCTCGACATCCCGCAGTATGAGTTGTCAAATGTGCCCGTGGTTGGCCAGTACCCGGACGTCTTCGAGGAGGTGACCGGGCTTCCACCACACTGAGAGATTGAGTTCCGTATTGATTTAGTGAAAGATGCCAGACCTATAGTGATGCCACTTCATTGTATGGCACCAAGGGAGCAGCGAGAGCTCGGGGTGCAAGTCAGCAATATTTTGAAGAAGGGACTTATTAGAAGAAGTGTCTCCAAGTGGGGAGCACCAGTTGTGTTTGCCACTAAGGCAGATGGTTCCCTTCGTTTGTGTGTGGACTATCGTGAGTTGAATAAGGTGACGAGGAAGAATAAGTATCCTCTACCACGGATAGATGATTTGTTTGATCAACTGGAAGGAGCAAGAGTGTTCTCCCAGTTGGACCTCGCGACAGGATTTCATCAGCTCCGAGTGACGGATGAGAGTGTTCCGAAAACGACATTTAGGACGCCGTCTGGATTTTATGAGTGGTTGGTCAGGCCATTTGGGTTGGCTAATGCACCAGCCTACTTTGTGGATCTTATGAATCGAGTATTCAGAGATCAATTGAATAAGTTTGTTCTTGTGTTCGTAGATGATATCCTTGTTTATTCAAGGACAGAGGAGGGACACAAGGGACACTTGAGGATAGTGATGGAGGTGTTGAGGAAACACCAATTGAAAGCGAAATTCTCTAAGTGTCATTTTTGGAGAAGGGAAGTGAGATTCTTGGGTCATGTTGTTTCAGAGAGTGGTATTGCCGTGGACCCTGCGAAGGTGGCTACGGTACAGGATTGGCCTACGCCCAAGAATGCAACAGATGTAAGAAGTTTCTTAGGGTTAGCTGGATATTATCGTAAGTTTATCCATGACTTCTCCAAGATTGCAGCACCGTTGACTCATTTGACTAAGAAGAATCAGTCCTTCGTCTGGGACGGAGTGTGTGATAATGCATTCAAGAGTCTAAAAGAGAAGTTGACGCGTGCACCAGTGCTAGTCATTCCTAAAGGGAATGAAGAGATGACGGTATACACGGATGCTTGTGGTACCGGACTAGGTGCTGTATTGATGCAAGGAGGTAGGGTTGTAGCTTATGCTAGTCGACAGCTAAAGCCGCATGAGGAGAAGTATCCTACCCATGATTTGGAATTAGAAGTGATCGTGTTTGCGCTGAATATGTGGAGACATTATCTCTTGGGAGAAAGATTTGAGTTGTTTATCGATCATAAATCATTAAAGTATCTCTTCTCTCAGAAAGATCTGATTCTCCGTCAGCAGAGATGGTTAGAGTTCTTGGCTTCGTATGATTTTGATATCACATACACACCTGGGAAGGGTAATGCGGTAGCCGATGCCTTGAGTAGGAGACATGCCAGTTTAGGGGCTATGTTTCTTGAATGGAAGCAACTGGAGTATATCGCGGGGTTTGATTTCAGACCAAAGTGCGAATTGGATCCAGTCATGCTAGCTAGTTTGGCGATCAGACCCACTTTGATAGAGTGGATTGGTTCCAGCCAGAGGGACGATCCTAATCTATTGGAAATCATCTCCAAGTTAGAGATGGACATCGATGGTGAGGAGATGAATGTGTATGGGCTTGATCGAGATGGATGGCTTAGAAAGAATGGAAGACTCGTTGTACCCAACATAAATGGTTTGAGGGATGAAGTGCTTAGAGAATGTCATCACTCAAAACTGACTATACATCCCGGTGGTAATAAGATGTATCGAGACATGAAACAGACTTACTACTGGGAAGGGATGAAAAGAGACGTTGGGAGTTTTATATTCAAATTCATGAATTGCCAGCTAGTTAAAGCCGAGCAAAAGAAGCCTAGTGGGTTGTTGCAACCATTACAAATTCCCGAATGGAAATGGGAGCAAGTCTCGATGGATTTCATCGATGGTTTACCAAGGACTAGATCGGGATATGATAGCATTTGGGTAATTGTGGATCGATTGACTAAGAGAGCAAGATTTATACCAGTCAAATCGACCAGAACGGCAGCCAAGTTGGCAGAATTGTATTTGAAGTGGGTAGTGAGATTTCACGGAGTACCTAAAAGCATTGTAAGTGACTGAGACCCATTGTTTACTAGTGGGTTTTGGAAGAGCTTACAAGAGGCTCTAGGGTCAGAATTACATCTCAGTACCGCATATCATCCTCAGACCGACGGTCAGACGGAGAGGGTGAATCGTATATTGGAAGATCTCTTAAGAGCTTGTATATTGGATTTTGGTGGATCATGGGATGACCATTTGCATCTAGTAGAGTTTGCATATAATAATAGCTACCAATCCAGTATCTGTATGGCTCCATATGAAGCTTTGTACGGAAGACCATGTAACTCACCATCATGTTGGATAGAGACTGGCGAGAAGTTTGTGCTTGGACTAGATATGGTGAGGGAAACTTCCGATAAGATTAAGATCATTCAACAATGAATGAAAGCTTCCCAAGATAGGCAGAAGAGTTATGCTGACAGGAGGAGAAGAGACTTAAAATTCTCCGTTGGTGACTTGGTGTTTGTCAAGATTTCTCTGTTGAAGAGCGTGATACGATTTGGCAGGAGAGGCAGGTTGGCACCAAGGTTTGTTGGCCCATTCCCTGTTCTTGAGCTAGTCGGGAATTTGGCATATAGAGTTGGATTACCAGAGAAGATGGCGGGAGTTCACAATGTATTTCATGTTTCCCAACTAAGGAAGTTCGTTCACAACTCAGATATGACTATTTCACCTGATTAGTTAGAGGACTTCGAAGTAGAACCCGAGGCGGTTGGGAACCGCAAGCCGATTCGTATTGTGGAGCACGATACGAAGCAACTTCGAAGGAAGGCGGTGAAGCTAGTCAAGGTTCAGTGGGGCGAGAACGAGAATGATTGTACTTGGGAGACAGAGGAGAGCATTAGGAAGGCGTATCCAGAACTCTTTGCCTGGTAAGATTTACTTCGTAATTTAGTTATTCCGCATGCTAGGATAAACTCATTTTGCTTGTTTTGCATGTTTGATTGTTGTTTTAGGATTGATAGGCATGCGGGACCCTTTTGTGTGTTTTGGTTAGGGAATTTCGGGGGCGAAATTTCTTAAGGGGGGAGAATGTAACAACCCGCATTCTACGCATAGGAGGATCGTAGAATATTTATTTCTTTCCCATATGAAGTCGTATGGTCATGTAACTTTGGGAAACATCCATTAGAGTCATTTCCCATGTTCATGATTTTTGTCGATTTTTAAATGACCATTTTGCCCCTAGCTGATCTTTTTTTGGCCATAACTTTTGATTGGAAAGGAATTTTGACCTGAAACCACTTCCGTTAGATTCGTTTGATGGTTTACCTTTCCGTAGGGTGGTCATAATAGCCAAACGGACTTACCGTTTGGGAGATATGGCTGAAATAAGGTTTGGAGGGTGAAAAACTGCTTAACCGGGCCAAATAGGGTGATTAGTGGATATGCCCATAACCCATTTCGGGATTAGGGTTATGGGGAGGCTGAAATAAGTTGGAGAATCATTTCATTTCTGTTTTTTAGCCTCCACTTACCTCTTGGAAACCCTAAAAATGGCCTCCAACCTCTAAATCACCTCCAAATCACCTTTTGACCAAGGATTAAGCTTAGCAACCTCTAATCAAGGAAGATCTACACCAAAGCAACATTGGAGCTGCTGTTTAGCATTGGGATTTGCATCAAATCAGAGATTTATTTCAGATCTTAGTTTATTTGTGGCTAAGGTGAGTGATTTGCATAGGTTTGCACTAATTATGGCTAATTAAGGGTAATTAGTGTTAATTAGCAAATTTAAACACGATAAAATTCTGGGAAAATGTTCATAAATTCTTAAATGATGTTTTAGACCTCTGATATGAATTTGGGTTAATTTGGTTAAGTTTTGCTAATCCTATCATTAGTTTAACCTAAACATGCTTAAGGGGAAATATGGGATTTTGGGTATGTTTGATCCATTTTAACCTACCATATTGAAGTTTTGATGTTTGGGGTCGATACTACATGTTGCTATGACTGTATGGTATGCTTTGTGATCGTTTAGAAGTGTTAGATTGGTCGAAAACGCCGTCGAATGGCATGCAACAAGTCGCGGGGAAACTGTGCAGGGACCGGATCGCGGATCGCCCCTATGTGCCACGACCCGGACCGGAGACCACGATCCGATAGTGGGAGGAGCTCGAACTCGAACCGCGTCACGCGGTAGGGCACCCGATCGCATGCGACCCGATCCACTTCAGAAGCTCACGATCCGAACCTATGTGCATCCACGATCTGAAGGGGGAGGAGCATCACGACCGAAGGGAAGCACCACGAGCTATGGAGCATGACCCGAACCAGTGGGAGTGCCTCGACCCGATCCGACCTGACGAAGGTGGAGCACGATCCGAACCGGTGAGGAAGCACGGTCATGAACCGAAGGGTGCCAGGGAACCACGAACTGAAGGTACCACGATCCATTGAAAGATGATAAAGGTCGAACCGATCCGGTGATGACCAATAACCCGAGATGCAAAGGTAGTCCAAAGGGAAGTTAGAGCTCAGGATCCAGTTTGGAACCGATGAGTTCACTTCATGGTTGGGCTTTGCTGCGGGATGTGTGCTAAGGAGTTGTCGATGTTCATAATTTCGATTCACCACTAAAAATGAATGATGGGCTATTTATCAGTGCAGTAGAGTCATTATGACTCGAGGGGCAAGGTGATGGTAGTAAGACTACGTTATCAGTGCAGTAGAGTCATTATGACTCGAGGGGCAAGGTGATGCGTAGTAAGACTATGAGCCAGCGCAGATGGGGTGAACAACTCCATGGGGCAAGTGGACATAGTAAAGGATCGGTAAGACTATGAGCCAGCGCAGATGGGGTGAATAACTCCATGGGACAAGTGGACATAGTAAGGATCAGTAAGGCTATGAGCCAGCGCAGATGGAGTGAATAACTCTATGGGGCAAGTGGACATAGCGAAGGATTAGTGGCTACGTTATCAGTGCAGTGAAGCCATTTATGACTTCATGGGGGCAAAATGATCGTAGCAAGGATGGGTGATCGAAGTGGTGAATATCGTATGCTTTACGCACTGAGTGAGAGATGTGAGGATGGATGCTATGTTTGATTGTTTGCCATCACTATGACATGCACACCCCCTACCTCCGTACCTTTACACCGCTTGATATGGCACCTTAGAGTGTTGTACAGTATGTAGTGCTAACTCTTTGGTTGCAGGTCCAGGTTCAGGTATGTTTTAGTCTACCTGTTATTGTTCACTTTAGATGCTTATCGCTCATACCAGGCTTTATGTCTGACCCAGAGTTTTATGTCTCCTCTTATTACTCTGGGTGCTCACACGAGCAGACTAGAGACTGGTTAGCTGGTGATGCGAGAGTAGCTGATTCGGAGGCGGGCAGGAGGCTTCCACATATGATATATAGATATTCTCCCTGTGTCGTCGGTGGTCGCTACTTGGGCATTAGTAGCATACCTCCTTTATCTTGCCTTTGCTTTGAGGCAGTTTGAAAGTTGTAATAATGTTTAACTTTGGATCATAAGCTGTACTTACATTTTCCGCTGCTATGTTAGTTGTTTCAGCTTATGCACTGTCTTACCTGTTTTATGTCAAGTATGTTATTATGATATTTTATTCTATGCGCTGTGAGACATTCTACAGGTTCTTTGTATGTTCATTTCCTTCTTCCTTTTTCTTCTGACGACCCGTTCCGTGCTAACTGGACATGTGTACAGCGCACTTTTGGAGAAAATGTCGGTTGGTGCGGGACGGGCCGTCACACCCATAGCGCAAAAAACGCACTTTTTACATTTGTGTTGTTTTTTGGTTTAAACTTAGATTCAATGTTTTTTGACTACTTATGTGAACCCTTAGAAAAATTTGGCCCTGTCCGACAAGTGTTGTATATGATCGTTATATGGGTATTCGTTTGTACACAAAACGGAAATATATATTCATCTGATACAATTTTCGTTGGATTTGTCCCAGTATATTGGACAAGTTACAAATATAATAACGTAGGCATATTTTATAAATCATTTCAGTTTAAACGGTTAACAAAGTTTCAATGGCACTTCCAATTTGTTCCCAGTGTACACGCATCTGTGTACGATACAGGGACCAAAGGGAAGTGCTGCTGAAATTTTGTTGAACCGTTTAAACTGAAATGATTTATAAAATATGCTTACGTTATTATATTTGTAATGGGAAGTAGGCAGACCGGCCGTCAAAGTAAAAAAGAAATAAACAAAAAATTCGAAAACATGCAATAGTTATAGATGAAATTTTACAAGATTTAAAATAGTATAAAGTGTTACGTTCGATCGAATTTTCTAACATATTTGTTGCAAATCAGGAAAATATTCGATTATTTTCGTGATCGCGGTTGGATGTATCAACCCCGAACCGGTAAGAAAGGGTCGATAAAGGAACATTTTTGTAATGGAGTCCAAGAATTTATTAGATTCGCTAAATCTAACAATCGGAGTAACGTAGACATTCGTTGTCTGTGTAGTAAGTGCATACATCTGAAGCATTGGAAGCCAGATGTAGTAGAAGTGCATCTGTATAAATTTGGTTTTGTGTCGAATTATCACTTATGGGATCGTCATGGAGAACTTGTTCAACCTACGTCTAACCCTGTAGCGTTAGAGGACGATAGTACAATGATGAACGATAATACAATGACGAATCCAATAGAAAATATGGTGCAAGATGCTGCATGATCAATGTTTCCTAACATTGAGCAAAGCGACGATGAGACTGGAAATGTTGAAGAGCCAACTGCGGAAGCAAAAAAAAATTATGAGTTATTGAATTCTGCTAAGAGGCCGTTGTGGGAAGGGTGTACAAGCGGAACCGAGTTGTCTGTAACTGCCGAATTTATCACTTTGAAATCAAAATTCAATCTTACAGAAGCTGCATTTATAGCAGTTGTACAAACTGCAAAATGACATATGCCGCCCAATAATTTGATGTGCGATAGTCATTATAAAGTGAAAAATCTTATGTCCTCTTTTGGATTACCATATCATAAGATAGATACATGTGTTAAAGGTTGCATATTGTATTGGAAAGAAGACGCTCACCGTAAAAAATGCAAATTTTGCAACGAAGATAGATACAAACCAAGGAAAAAGAAAGGAAAAGAAGTTCCATATAAAAGAATGCATTATCTACCCATAACCCCCGGACTTCAACGGCTATATGCATCTTCCGCTACAGCGTGTCATATGCGATGGCATAGCGTGAGAACATCAGAAGAAGGAACTATGATACATCTGTCTGATGGTGAAGCATGGAAACACTTTGATAGGACTTATCCTGAATTTGCTGCCGAGAGCCGTAATGTTAGACTCGGTTTATGCACAGATGGATTTTCGCCATTTTCTCAATTTGGTAGTAAATATTCATCATGGCCTATCATTGTTATTCCTTACAACTTACCCCCATTGTATGAAAAATCCGTATATGTTTTTAACGGTTTCGTCCCCGGTCCCGATGATCCGACACAAGGAATTGATGTTTATCTACAACCGTTGATTGAAGAGTTGAAAACACTGTGGCATGAAGGAGTCGAAACATACGACATTTCGAGAAAAAGAAATTTTCGTATGTTTGCTTCTGTATTATGGACTATTAGTGATTTTCCCGCGTATGGCATGCTTTCAGGTTGGAGCACTGCTGGACGTCTAGCTTGTCCTTATTGTATGGAAGAGACACAGGCATTTTCATTAAAGTATGGAAAAAAAAATTCTTGGTTTGAATGTCATCATTGTTTTCTCCGTATTAATCATAAATTTAGAACGGATAAAAAGAACTTTAAAGCCAACAGAGTAGAGACTATGCTACCGCCTAAAGTTTGGACAAGTGAAGAGATATATGAAGTTGTAAGTGAGTACCCAAAGATACATGAAATTGGAGAGCAGGTTGAAATTCCAGGTAAATCGGACATTCATAATTGGTGCAAACAAAGTATATTTTGGGAGTTACCTTACTGGAAAAATCTAAAACTTAGGCATAATATTGACGTGATGCATAATGAAAAAAAAGTTTTTGATAACGTTTTTAATACAGTTTTGAATGTAAAGGGTAAAACCAAAGACAATGCGAATTCGAGACGCGATATATTACACTTTTGTAAACGGTCGGAGCTGCACTTGTATGATGAAAATAATAAGCCTAAAGCATGCTATGAGCTAGACAACAGGCAAGTAAAACTCGTGCTAAAGTGGGTGGAAGGATTACGATGTCCTGATGGGATTTCTTCAAACCTCCATAGATGTGTGGACTTTAAAAACAGTAAATTGAGTGGAATGAAAAGCCATGATTGCCATATCATGATGGAATACTTTTTACCTGTGGTTCTCAAGGAGTTGTTGCCTACAAAAATCTGGAGTGTTATAATAGAACTAAGTTTGTTTTATAAACAACTTTGTTCAACGACGTTAAAGGTAGATCGTTTACGTAAGCTTGAACTAGAAATCCCTATACTGATCTGCAAACTCGAGAAAATATTTCCACCTGGTTTTTTCAATGTAATGGAGCATTTACCTATCCATCTTCCATCTGAAGCACTTCTTCGAGGTCCAGTCCAGTATGGATGGATGTATCCGTTTGAGAGGTAATTTTGTATATAATTTCAATAATCGTGATAGATTACAACTTAGATAGTTTATTGTACCAACATATAAATTAAATTAATCTTATTATAGGTACTTGAATCATTTGAAGAAAAAAATTAGGCAAAAAGCTCGAGTAGAAGGTTCGATTTGCAAATCGTATCTTGAAGAAGAAGCCTCATTTTTTTTCTCTCATTACTTTAGTGAAGATGTGAACTTGTCTTTTGTAACTGTTCCCTGTAATGAACAAGTTGTTGAGCAGGAGTCTTCTCAAACAATGTTATCTATTTTTAGACAACACGGAAGACCTGCAGGAAAATGTGTGGAAATATAGTTAAGCGATAAGGACTACAATGTGGTATACACATATGTTCTGTTAAATTGTGCGAAAGTTGCACCGTTTGTCAGGTAATTCTAAATTCATGTACAATTCAATTACATGTACATATACATTTATTTATTTCTATCAATAAAAATTGAACATAACACATACATGCAGTATCTACGAATCACAACATCCATCTGGTGATCTCAGTACAGAATTCACTCGATGGTTTTCAGACTATGTTCACGATCCAAAAAACTGTGTTGTTAACGAAGGATTACGACATCTTGCTATCGGACCAAAAAGAAATGTCAAAACTTATCCAATATACTTTGTCAATGGATTTAAATTCAACACCAATGATTACGGAGCCGAAAAATTAACGTATAATAGCGGTGTATTTGTTAAAGGTAGTGATGATCCAGAGGAGCATATAAAAGATTTTTACGGCGTCTTAACTCAAGTTGTAGAGTTGACATATTATGTTCAGCCCATAGAGAAAATTTATCTGTTCAAATGCAACTGGTTTAGCAATGTTCCTGGTTCTGGAATCAATGTGCACAAAGATTATAAGCTAATTGAAATAAGGCATACGTCGCATTACTACAAGTATGATCCTTTTGTGTTAGCTAAGCAAGCATTACAAGTCTATTTTGCTCCGTACCCATCCTTAAAAAAAGATAAAGCAGATTGGTGGGCTGTTTTTAAAACAAAGGCAGGATTTACATTTGATGGGAATAATATTCCAGACTAAGCAGCGTATCAAGGGGATTTTGAGCCAAATACAGAAATAATAATAGCTGATGACATTGATGTTGGGTCGTTGAATGATGAAGCGAATGTATTAGTAGATGCATTTGTAAGTACTGATGAAAACGATATAGAGTATGAGACCGAATCTGGATCCGAAGATGAAGAAGAAGAATGATGTTATGTACTTATGTTATTTATGTACTACTATGTGCTATGTAATAATAATGATGTTGATTGATCTTAGCTATGAATTTACTTACGTTCTGTACTAGTATGATTTATGTAATGATAATGTTGCCTATTTACGTTATGCAGTATTGTTCTTCTCATTCTTGATTTATGTTATGATAATGATGACTAATGCTAATAATTCAAGTTATTTTGTATGCATATTATATGATTGTGTCAGATATGTCTGGCGATAGACGACGATCGAGGAGTACATCTCAGCCTACTCCTTCACCATCTCCTGGAGCAGGATCAAGATCTGGTCCGAGCGGTTCAGGGGCAGATCTTCGCCGACCTGTGGAGATTGTTCCGAAGAGTGGCGGGTAAATGTTCAAATTTATTTCAATGTACATTATTTAAAATATTATGAAATGTTTATATTAACATCTACACAGGGGATTTGAGATTGAGCCAGCGGAGTTCATTTTAGAAGTATCAAGGCAATCTTACACAAGTAGAATGCAGGGCGCTTGGCCGCATTGGGATAGTATCCCAGCACATCTCAAGAATGTCATTTTAGCCGATTTATTCGTAAGTATTTTTTATAATAATATTAAAAATTAATATACTGTAAATAATTACAAATAAATGTAATATATAGGCTGCCGTACGTGTTGAGGGGGAGGACATGCCCTCATTTTTGACATGTTGGAATATGAAGATGCGAACGAACTATTGACAGATGGTTAACCGAGCCAAGAAAAGCAGAAAAAGCCTTAATTTATGAGTGATGATGTTTGGGCAGACTTTCAAGCTTACTGGGAGACGAAAGATGCTAAATTAAGCTTTAATGATACTATTCACATTTATAATATTGATTGCATTATTTTACATCATCGTGTATCAAATTTAATAGAAAGCAACAGCTAGAAACAAAGCTAATAGAGAAAAGAATCCTGCTCTACACCGAGGTGGCTCAAAATCATTTCAACAGCACAGAAGGGATTTGGTATAAATTTTAAATATTTGCAGTATATGTTCAGATAAAAATTTAGCGTCTATAATCATGTCTTATCTTTAATAATTTCAGCTTAAAAAGCACGGACAAGAGCCTTCGTTGGCAGATGTATTTAGACACACACATGCAGTGGAGCACACCGATGAAGAAGGAAATGTGACGTATAAGTGGGCGGACCCGAAGAGTGCACGTATAATGGTAAATTTGTTTTTCCGTATAAATTAACATGTTACATACTCGTTCATATCACAGTACATAAGTAAAATTTATAACACTTTTCTTAAAATTATATTGCTATTGCAGGGGGAGTATGAGGAAGAGGCTGCCAAAGCGATGGAGGCTAGTGGAAAGGAGCTTACAGTTGCATATTCTGATGCCATATGGCATTTTATCACTGATCCGCCTACTCGAGGAAGGCGATACGGTTTTGGCAATCAGGAGGTAAGACTTTTTTTAGACGTAAATTATTACAATCACGATGCTTTATAAATATGTAAACCAAGAATACGAGTTAACGGAAAAAAACTCATGTTTAACACTAAGTAGTAAAAATTTGTTTATATAACTTTAATGTGAAATTATTTATTTTACAGGCCGTTCAGCGTGCTTATAAGAGGTCGATGGAGGAGGCGACTATAGCGCGGATGCAAGAGCAGATGAACGAGTTGATGGACTGGCAAAAAGGCCAGATGCAACAGGAAATCGACGAGCGCATCGCGATTTACTTTCAGGAGCATGGCTATATGCCTGGGGAGGGAGTAGAGGGAGTTGACTACGTTGTATATCGAGAGGAAGACGAAAACGAGGAATCAGAAGAAGACGAGAACGAGGATCAGGGAGGCGAGAATTAGTTTGTAGTGTAGGTGCTTATGTTAACTTGACTCTGGTATGTTCATATACTCGGTTTTTTTTATGTTAAATGCATGTACGATGTTATATGATGTGTTTGGACATGTGTATGACGGTTTTTGGACGGTGGTATGAAGTGTTTGGACATGTGCATGACTTATATGATGTGTTTGAACGGTTTTATGTTATGATGGGGTTTTTTTTGTTTTTTTTATGTATTTGATGATTGTATGGTTATGATGGTTTGGTTGTTGATGAGTATCGATGAAATAGTGAGATAATAGTGGTGTGGTATTGGTTTTTGGATTGAATAGTTGAGGATTGGATTGTTGGAAAGAAATTGTTGTGTACTGCAGTTTTCTGGTTTCAGATTTAGCAACGGCTAGCGACGGCCTATTGGTCATTATATAGCGAAGGCTAGTGACGACTAGCAACGACATTTTTGCAACGAATACCAACGGCTAGCAACGGCTTCCCGGTCAAACTAACTAACTGACACGTCAGATGACATGTGTCCACTGGCCGTCGCTAGCCGTTGGTAAACAAGCGCGGAGCTGTCGCTCTCGCCGTTGCTCTTACTGTTGGCGACGAGAGTTATAGCGACGGCATATAGCGACGGCTAACGTCGGCTAACAACAACTAAATGTCGTCGCTATATTGACTGTGTCTTGTAGTGTACCGCATATGTTTTTTAATAGTACTAGAAACATTGCAGTTTTTTTAGACCATTGAGTAAGCATAAAGGGAAGAGCAGAGCAAGCAATCACATGGTTGAATCATATTTCCAGTAGTAAGGTGGAGATGGATCTATCTATACGCATGCATGAGCACATTTATTCTGTTGTTAAATTGTAAGTCTACTAGCCGCCCATAATTTTATACAACGATGTTAACAAAAATTGTCATTTGCTCTGACCTATTTTCTTGGCCTCTTACGTTTTTGAAATTTATAATTGTTTGATGCACTGGGTAAACTAATATTTTATTCTGTGTATTTTGACACTGGTTTAACTGTAGCGTGGTTTGAAATTTGATGTCTGGTGTGTTCGGTTAACTAATCTTAACGGTAACTAATAGAGCAAACCTAAACTATATATTTAAGCAAAACAAAGAGGAGAAAACATAACCTATATATTTAAAACCAAACAAAGAGTAGCAAAGGTAACCTATATATTTAAACAAAACAAAGAGGAGCAAATCGTAACCTATATACTTACAACAAAGCTATAGGGCCAGAAATACTAGTAGGGTAAACTGCCCGCATCTGTTCACTCATGATACTTGAATAAAACAATGAAACGGGAACAATTTTTTTTCTCTAAACGTATGCAACTCATGAGCTCGGCCTGTTAGACCGTTGCCATCTCCTCCACCACTGACTTGCACCACGTTACCCACCTGCTCCTTCACCCACGATGAGTTACCGTTTCTGCCTCCTAAGCTCTTGCGCCACCACAGCCTTGCTAGTTAACACCTCGACCTTCTGCCCATCCCCCTCCTTCTCGCTGCCAAACCCTGTTTCAGTTGCTTGACTCAAAGTGGTAGATTGGATCGAGTTATTAGCAGTAATCTATAAAGAACTGTAAATGTTAGAATGTCCATTAGAATTCACATGTTCTGCGCTACATGCTATGAGCGCCGTTCTGATGCTGGAGTCGCCACTTGTCAGAACTTCGAGACAAACAAAGCATGAAGTCCAGCTGATGTGATCTAATAGTAGATTAGTGTTGTTTTATATATCTACAAGTTTGAGTATGGAGCGGGTCTGCGGTCCAAACCCAGTTGACCTGCCTCTGTTTTGTCTTATTTAGATCCGTCTTTGAAAGGTCTGGGTCTAGGGCATGACTAATCGCCCAAACCCTACTCGTATTAGTGAAATATCATTAAATTTCTTTATAACTATAATGATTATTTTTCAATTTTTTAGCTATACATGATTATAACATGAATATTATATAGTTTCAATAAATAAGCTATAAAATTTGCAAAGTATTTAGTTGCATTAATGATAATTATATAATAACAAATGCATACATTTCGAACTGTTTTCGTACAATTCATTTTGTTATATTCTCCTATCATGCCAAACACATTATTAGTTGTGTTTAATTTACAATTTAGTGATAAAAATATAAATAAATAAATTTGTATATATTGGTACATAATTTTATCGAATGTTAGGGCTGGTCGGGTCAATCCCGACCCGTAAGGTTCCGGGTATGCGGCAAAACTCCAGACCCACACCGGGTCTACGGGACGGGCTTGAGGCGAGGTTCAAAAATCACAGGGCGGGTCTAGGGCACAAAAAGCCCGCCTCAACCCGCTCCATTGCCATTCCTAAATTTAAGTGCTATGTATTCATAGGTCGAAAACTTTTGAGAAACTTGATCTCATTATACCTTTTTTTGTAGCTGTGCACGTACAAAGGTTTTTCTATCTTTTAATCTGTTTACAAATTAAAGGGGATGTAACGATGCATATACAATTCAAGGAGGTTTATAAAGTAGTAACTGAATCTAAGGAAAGTGTATTTACTTAACCTGATATTTTTCTTTGATATTGTAGGAATATATAGAGAGCAAATCACCTATACCCAAATCTCCTGTCCGTTCTGTACCCAACCAATCAAGTAACCTGATTTTCTCATTTTTGCAATTAAGTCCAAAGGCTTAATTACAAAAAGGTGGAATTCAGGGGGTCCTGATTGGTGGGGTACAAGGGGACAGGGGATATTGGGTACAGATGATTTCATTCCGCATATACAATCCTTACTAAACATATGAATACATAGTGTCTAATGCTTTCTACCCTTAACCCTATCCTCTTGAACACATGAATACGCTATCCTACACTTAAACTCTTAAATATGAAGCTTGCTGAATACAAATGCTTTCTTTGATGCGTAGGTGATGTCTTATAATTGTGGATAGGTTTTCTCTCGATAGCTAAATAACTGCTTTTGAAGTTAAATGCTTATATATATATGATACGTTCAAAATAATGTGAAACACTTGATCACTTCCAGTTTTGTTCTCTATGAAAAGTTTCAACTCCTCAGAAAATCCTTGTATTTTGATTTTTTGATAAATTTCTAAACATATTGAGAAAAGCATCATGCACCATGATGAATTTTTAAGGGAGTGTTCTACAGTTTCTTAGGATTGTATATGTTTATTCACTTAGGTAGTGTTTGATTTATTTTGTGTTTTGAGTTTTTAGTTTTCAGGGTTTATTATGAAAGTTTTGAAGATTTGAAGTATAGCGAAAGTGCCGATCAAAGGCGGAGGGAGTGACGGAGGGGACCGCGGAATGGTGGATATATGAATTTGTTATCGTCCTTCCGTTGTTTCTCAAAATATGGTTCATTGTGAATGATACTTATCTGGGTGCAGCATTTTAGAATACTTGGTCTATGGAGTTCTTTAAGGTTAGCTTCAATAATTTCATTAGGTTGCTACATTTCAACATGGTTCTCTTAGATTACATTTAATCCTCTATACAAGTATGGAATTTCTCCAAGGCTTAAGATATTTTCTTTGACTCATGATAAGCTTTTGCTTTTTGTTCTTTTAGTAGTCTTCCTTATGATATAATAGCCAATATTTGAGCTCATCGGTTCTTTAAAACTTATTATCACACATTGGGGATTCAACCTATTCTTGGTGCTTAGCATGCTCTTTATAAGCCTTGAAGCTTAGGTAATGTGAATTCTAAATTTTAATTATGTACTATTAGATATGGATAATGTATATTATTTTTTACTATAGTTCATTCTATTTTAATATAATATAGTAAAATAAATGTTGAATGATGTCACTAATTGTTTTTTTTACTTGTTAACGTGTTCATTTTGGGTCAAAGTTTTATGCTTGTTGGATGTTTCTTAAACGCAGTAAGGAATAAGAATTTAAATTAGCATTACACAATCGCTTAACGCTTAACAGTGCCATCTGAAAATTATGTTTTGTATAGGATCGTAAATCGGTCGGACAGGAGTGGCCGGAGGTGTGTTCAGTGTCTGTCCTAAAAAAATCAGATCGAACACGGACCAGACAAAAATTTTCCTCGAACGAATTTTGTTGTCCAAATTAGTGTCCTAAATAAATTCTGTCGGACACAGACATATGATTTTCGGACACAGACACGAATGGACTTGGTCGGACATGACTATTTATACCAAATTTTATATTTTTTATTAGATTTTCTCTCAACTATACACCGAACTACATGAAATTCGGAAGAATTCGAACGAACACGGACCAGGCGTGACTTTTTCTTGTACAAATTTTGTTGTCCAAACTCGTATCTTGAATGAGAATCGGACGGACGTATTTCGGTCACGGACACGAACGGACGTCGGACATTCATACAAAATTTACAGCCCTGTTCTTGTAAAAAGCATTTAGTGTTGATCATTTATTAACTTCAAAACAAACAAAGCTTAATTATATATCCTTATTTCATTTTTAGATTTCATGGGTCATGAAATCTGATTCAGTCTCTTCCAAATTCGGATTATGAAAGATGATTTAGTATTAAATTTTTGGATCCATCAATTAATTATAGTTCAGGGATTTAGCTAATTATATGCGTGAATTATTTTAACAAGCTTGGAACTATATACAACAACGGTGAGTTATTTAGTTTTGATGCGGTAGTTTTGATGAGCGTGAAGGCTTAGTTTTAAATGAGCCTTTAGGCTCTTCCAAACTGATCCTGAAGGTAATCAAAATTGTAGTTTTGATGAGCATAAAGGCCCGGTTTTGACTGAGACTGAAGGCTCAGTTTTTACAACTTTTTGGGTTGAGTTTTGAGGACATTGGTTAATCATTTTAGTATAATTTTAATTCATTATGATAATGAATGCATGTAGGCATTTTAGAAGAAGCGGAAAAAAAGAGGAGATAGAAGGGTACTTTTGGTGGTAATGGCGGAGTATTAAGATCTTGAAAATGATCCAATTGTGGAAGTATTTGGTACCTATACGAAGTAAAATTATTGTTGAGCAATTTATGATGGTCCCCAAAATGAATGTACAAGTTTTATGGATTTTCAGATAGAGGCTTAGTTATATGGCCCGAGTTTCATATTCGGTATTTGTAAAAATTAACTATGAATAGTATATTGCTTTTGTTATAAAACAAACGCGGAACATAAGAGATAAGGAAGAAAGGACATTTTTATTGATTCAGATCTATCGAATACACATATGAGCTCTCTATTTATATACTTTACATGTCCAAATAATTACAATAATGACCCTTGCATTAACCGTATTCACCCTCAATAATATATATATATATATATATATATATATATATATATATATTATAACACTCCCCCTTGAGAATGCGTATGCAAGATGATAAAATTAATTTGCCTCATTAAAAACCTTTTTATGAAAAATCTTGTGGAAAAAATCATAAACAAAGAAAAGAGTGCAATTTTATTTCATCTTTAGATAACATGTTTTACAATGTTACCATGAGGGTTGATACTTCAGGATCAAAATAATGCCTCATTAAAAACCTTACTAACAAAAACCCAGTGGGAAAAATATTAGTGAAGGAAAAGAGTACATTATAGCATAATTTGACATGCTCCCCCTGATTTATAACACATTATTCCATTAGTCTATTGATGTAGTCGCCGCATGCTAATTTTGTACACATCTTCTGAAATGTTGATTTGGAAGTTGTCATTGAGAACGTATCTACCCGCTTTTCCTGAATCTGGATTTGTTTCTCCTCTTTCTTGTTGTCCTTTCATACTTCATCTGTGAAGAGAAATTTAGAACAAATCTGCTATATTCTATCATCCATGATATAATCTACTTAAATCTGAGTCACGCAAGTTGCATTGTCTTCATAAATAATAGTTTGTTGTATCAAAAGATGTTTGGTACTTCTGGATCAAAATACCACCTCATTAAAACCTTACTAAGAATATCCCGATGGGAAAAATCTTAGTGAAGGAAAACAAGTACAATATAAAATGTGATATTTCAATAATTTAGTACGTCGAAAAGAAGTATGATACTTCCGGATCAATGTAACGCCTCCCTTTTACGATTTTTATGCTACTAATATTCATTTATGAATACACTTCATGTGCATACAATTTTGTGTTTCAATCAGGTTTGCACATTGCAATACACATTTGATGAATAATACAAGTTTCATTACAATAACACTAAGCAGGATGTAATCTACTTATCTTGAAGTATATCAAGATTTTCATTACAACAATAAATGGAAGAATATAGTAATCTATCGTTCATGTCCTTGTCATTCATTATAACCACAAATGTTATTTATATTCTTCAGGAACATATATAATTTAATAAGTTTTGCATATCACAACTACCACTTCAGTGGATATTAAGTGTTTCATTACAACATTTCTTGAAAGTAGGAAGTGATCTACTCATCAAGAATTATATCAAGATTTTCATCACAACAATACTTAAAAGAATATTGTAATTTGCATTTCTTGCTCTTAACATTCTTTATCACCGCCAAATTTATTTAAATTCTTCTGGAATTTGTATACTTTCATCAGTTACACCTTCTGGGTATTATAAACGTTTTAAATACTTTTAATCAATTCAATTATCTCTGAAAGTACAATGCTCATTGCACGTAACATGTTGTTGACAATGTATGGTGCTTTAGTGACTTTAGCGTGCTTTTGTCATTTTATACATTTTTTATTTTATCTTATGGACTATAGGTCCGTATCTTATGGACTACAGGTCCATAAATCTTATTTAGGAGAATTTCATGTTGGCCAATCATGTTTATAAGTGCTTTATTATTTATTAATTTATCATCGATGATTATTTCTTGTCAGTTATATAAATAATTTATTGAGATCTCAAAACTTATCATATTTTAGGTACCTAAACCACTTTTGACAATCATGTCATGGGATTCTTTCAAAGTACCCTTAAATGTTTCTTCAAGAACACTCACCTCCGTTATTTGGCATCTTTATGACTTACTGAAAAAAAAATTAACTGGCTTTTGTACCACATTTTCAGCTGTGATTTACACTTTTTTGATCCTTTTGGGATTCAAATCCATATTGGAGAAAGTCTATTTGGGACAACATTGATAATGTATGCAATTTAATATTTTGCATCATCCTATATGTTAGCATCAATGATCAACATAAACTTATGTCCCTTTATCCTCCCCTTCATTTTTGACAAACATTGTCACATTAAATAATATATCTTCTTTGGATTCTCATTTTTGATCCGTTATCACATTATTACTAGCAAATACAGTATATGTATTTCAATAGTAGGAGGATAATGCTCTTATTAGTTGACAAAATGCATTCATATTATATTTTTTATTCCCTTTCATTGATCTGGTAACTTGGAGGAATTTTCTAATTGTATAGATCATTTGAATATGCATGACTTCGGTTCTTTCATTATTGATGTCAACCGACTTTTTGAATTACTAAATAATATATGCATAATTTATAATATGAGCTCATGACAACTTCAGGTTGTTAATTAAATATTCACATATATGTGTATATACATGCGTCCATGTATTACATATGTAACTGATTTGCATATTCTTTCACATTCGAGTTATCGATTTTAGAACAAGTTGTTTATAAGGTTCTAAATCATTATTTTTTTGCTTATCAACCAATGTCAATGCGAATCTGAAAGATTGTATCATAGTATCTAAAGCATCTGGTTTGGAACTGTATTGAACTTCTGGTTCAAATAAAATATATAAACAACTTCAAGTTGTTAAAATTTATTTTCTAATTCAATATGTAAATGTAAATATATAAGCAAGATATAACTCATTTTAAAACTTTTGAAATCTATGGGGGCATCATCATTGCCCCATATGTTGTAACTTCTTTAAGAAGTACGATGTTATTATTTCACACAGTTTCCATAAGAATAAACTAAACAAACAGATAAAAATAAATCAAACTAATACATTCTAAAAGGAAATGAAATAAAATAAAAACCATATAATAAGCTTCAGGCTACTAATTGATCATTTTGGTCATATCTTCAAACATTGCATTTAAATTTTCATCGCTAATGAAATTTCCATCATAATCTTCAAATAAATCGTCTAACTTCAAGTTAGTATTATCGGACAATACCTTAGTATTATTTGTCTCGATATTCTTTGACTGTCGTTATTCCTCATAGTACTTTTCATTCTCTACACCTGATTTATTATTCTTTTCAGACTCATTTTTCTTTTGCTGCTTTTTAAAAGTAGTAGTTTTGTTGCCTCCAAAACCACTATAATCACTTATGCTAGGGTTGTATCCACGTTCACGACCGCATCCTCTACTTCTACCACGACCTCTTCCAGAGTGGGCAAAATTAGCATTAACTTCCGGTAATGCAGCCGAAACAGTTGGTCTTGAGGAGTGATTTTTAAACAACAATTCATTATTTTGCTCAAAAATTAATAAACATTCAATGAGTTTGGAATATTCTGTAAGATGGTGCTCTCGCTATTGCTGCTGCAGAAGTATATTCGAGGCATGAAATGTTGAGAATGTCCAACATTTGTGCATCACCTAACTTTTCTCCACATAATTTTAGTTTAGAATTAATTCTAAACATAGCGGAATTGTATTCTCTTACAATTTTAAAGTCTTGAAACATCAGGTTCAACCACTATTGCCTCGTATTTGGAAGTATGACCGTCTTGTGGTGATCATAACGCTCCTTCAGGGAGTTCCATAAGTGGAGAGAATCTATTTCAGTTAAATACTTTGTTTTGATATCATCGTGGATGCAACGCCTTAAAAATATTAGAGTCTTTGCTTTGTCCTACTGGGACATATTATTACCATTTTAATTGCGTTTTTAAGCATTGAGATTGCAAATAGATCTCGACGTCTAGTATCCATGACAAATATTTTGTCTTCAGATATGTCCAATGCCTTAAATTCAAATTTAGGTTTGTCTGTCATGCCATAAATTTCTATAAAAACTAAAAGAACGTAAGAACTGAGAACTATCTTAAGAAATACATATTGTACATTTGGCAATAAAATAATACAATATGATAGAGTGGCTTTTATTCAAAATTGGAACAGAAGTATGAAATTAGTCTATAATTTGATCTGCAAATAATAAGAAGAAATATGTACTGTAGAGCGAATTACTTCAGTGGAATTGAACCCATGTGAAATAAAAATACAGCAATATAGTACAGAAACAATTAGTGAGTAATGGTTTTCCAAACTCATCATGAAGGCTACCGCAAAAGACAAAGTGATAATAATAATAATGTAGGTAGTAAACTCCACCTTACTAGAAGAAATAATATAGAGGAAAAAAAAACGCAAGTTTCCATGAATGCATGCACACATTTACTGCAGTATTTAGGATATCAGCCTTCATAACCAATATTCAAATAAAAAGTCAAATATAAAAAAAATCATGGCCTTGAAATTCTCTTGTTTACATACCTGTAAACTAAAGTTACTCCAAATTGTTCAGCGAATGAGCTAAAATGTTACAACAAGTTGTTTCGAAAATGAAACAAAACAAATAATACTAAAACAAGGGTATAAAAGCACTCATTTGATGTTATAGCATCACAACCCAATATATTCCAATAAACCAGAGAAAGCCCATCATTCCTTTGAGATGAAAGAACAAAAATAAATAAATATAATGAAGCATTGAAGTAGCTTATTTGATGGGAAAAATAAATAAAACTTGTACTGCAGACATGGGTTATCAAAACTTGTACAGGAACTTAGCCGTATCCTCTACTGAAAAAAAAGGGAAGCATAAGCAACTCGGCATGGTTTTTGTAAATTAACCAGCCCAGTGCATAAGCAAATACCCGAGGGTCTAATTGATCAAAAATATAGACTGGAAAGAAAAAAATCACTTGTAGATAAATTACAGCAAAACCAGTGGTTGGAATATTAAAAAAATAATAAGGGAGCATAAGTGTATGTCTGCTGGAAGGCTTGAATATTATAGAAAGAATTTATGATTTACAAATAACAAAATCTTTTGTTAGAAGATTATACAACATAATAGCGGTTGAAGGGGAATAAAAGAGTAAAACAAAAACAAAAATAATAGACTGCAAAATAGTTCAGTGGACATGATAAATCAAAGCCATGTTATGAGGTATTGATTGGTTACCTTATCTTGTTTTTAAAGAAAACAATACTACTGATTAGGAATCGCATAAAAAAATTACATGAGAAAACGCTGAAAGCAAACATGAAACGATATATTAGAAAAATAGCAAAAGCAGTAAGAAGATTCTAGATTGCCTTACTCTATTATAGGCTATTTCAATCATGAGGGACTATTTGGGATTAAACAACAGTATTGTAAAATTGTAGTATATATATATATATATATATATAAATAAACTTTCTACTTTTACCTTGTTTTGAATCTCTGCATTTTTAAATTTCTGAGGCTTTGCTGACTGACTCCTGTTCCCCGAAAAATAAAAAATCACAAATCGCTTTCGTGGTTGCACATCTACTTGTTCATCTCAGCATCGGCTAAACAACGCCTTCGTCTCGACGAGTGCAGAGACCAATTGCTTCTTCTGACATTGTCGAACAAGCCTCGCCGTCCGAATTTCGTGGATCTAAGATCCAAATCTGAATTCGAATTTCGTGGATTTGAGATCCGAATTTAAATCCACTTTGACTTCGGATGATTTGCTATTGTCATATGAACCGATAGAATTAGCGGATTCCCTATTTCCCTTGATAAAATTTTCTTCTTTTTTCTTTTTAATTTTCGTATATGGACTGAAACTTCCATTTCCCAACTATTGGCAGCAATATGACATAACTGCAACTTCTTACATGAATCGTTATTAATATAAATTGTTGGGACCTCAATCCATTCATGATAGAAACTTTAGGTTCTTAAAATACTATAACTTTGAAACTTCGGGTTCTTATTTCAGAATTTGGAATTTTGGAACTTCGGATTCCAAGTAAAATCGTGCTGATAACATGTTATAAAACAAAACCAGAACATAAGAGATAAGGAAGAACGGACATTTTTATTCATTTAGATCTATCGAATACACATATGAGCTCTCTATTTATAGACTTTACATGTCCAAATATTTACAGTAATGACCCTTGCATTAAGCGTATTCACCTTCAATAATATATATATATATATATATATATATATATATTATAACAGCTTTTTGTTATTTTAATTTGTTATGATTATGTATTTAGTTAATTATGTATTAAATTTAGTAACTTAATTATGTGTGGCTCATGCCTTTTGTTAATTGATATTCTATGTTGTTACAACATGATTATGTATGTTTGTTGATAGTGATCGAGTTTTACTTTTTCTAATTCAGATAATATTATTTTTAAGTTCATATCAAATATAGTCTATATTATAATCATGCACCATGTCAGTTATTGCAATGGTTACTAATGTTTAATTATGGAAAATATCGACATTTATTTATGTTACTGTTTCGTTATTACCGACACTTATAACTGTTCATGAAATGGAAACACTTGTAACTGTTTGGAAGGAAAAATCCTCCAATGCTTATATAAGTGTTAGGACAATGGTTATAACCATTGGCAACAAAAATCTTTCAACGTTTATAACTATTTCCAATAGATGTCGATGTCGTGACAACAATACTTTTAGCCTTGCTGAAATTGTTTGTGACACTTACACTCATCAGGAATCACCTATTTTGGGGTAGTGGCTTTTTAAAAAATATTTTACTTTCTAAGATCGTTTGTAGGAATCCTGTAAACTTAGGCTCTAATACTAAATTTAACACCCCAGAACCCTTAGCATACCGCGAACGAGTCATACCAAAAAATGTGAAGCATTTAGGTATAACTAAAATGTGACGGCCCGCCCCGGACCAACCGAAATTTCCTTGAAATGCGTTGTACCAATGCCCGAATAGCACGGGACGGTCGCCAAAGAAAAAGGGTTTGAAGCTAAAACTACCAAAGGAACCTATAGTATATCTCACAGCGCATGGGATAAAATATAATAATAACATATCTTTTACATAAAACAGGTGAGACAGTGCATAAGCTGAAAACTAAACCATCATAGAAGCAGAATCCAAAATACAGCTTATGATCCAACATCATTATTACAACTTCAAATTACTATCTTTAAAGAAAAATAGAAAAGGTGCACTACTAATGCACAAGCAGTGACCAGCAACAACACAGGGAGAATATATATATATAATAGTACGTGGAAGCCTGGAGAATATATATAATAGTACGTGGAAGCCTCATTCTCGTCTCCGGATCAGCTACTTGTGCATACCACCTAACCTGCCTCTAGTCTGCTCGTTTAGGAGCACCCAGAGTAATAAGAAGAGACATAAAACTCTAGGTCAGACAAAAGTTTGGTATGAGCGATAAGCAGCAAAACAGAACAAAGCAACAGGAATAAGTAAATCATACCTGAACCTGGACCTGCAACCAAAGAGTTAGCACAATAGGATGTACAGTACTCTAAGGTAACACTAACATAAAGTGTAAAATGGATGTGGGCATGTCATGGTGATAGCAAACAATCAAACATAGAAATCATCCTCACATCTCTCACTCAGTGCGTAAAGAATACGATATCCACCACTTTGATCACCCAATACTTTGATGCGATCACTCTGCCCTTGGGAGTAATAACGATCCCATTGCTCTGATCCACAGCCACTAATCCTTTGCTATGTCCACTTTGCCCCTTTGGAGTCATGACAACTCCATTGCACTGGCTCATGGTCACGCTACGATCATTTTGCCCCTTTGGAGTAATGGCTACTCCACTGCACTGATCCATAGCCTAACATCCGTCTCTCGGTGGTGAATCAAAGTTATAGATGTCGATAACCCCTTTGCACACGTCCCGCAACAAACTCCAATCATGAAGTTAACTCATTGGTTCCCATCTGGATCCTGAGTTCTTACTTCCTATCTGAACTACCTTTGCATCTCGGGTTTTTGGTCATCATCCTGGTTCGTGACTCTTTAGCTTCCACTCGGTTCAGATCACGGTTCGTGGATGCTCCGGCTTGTGGCTTGTGGTCGGCTCGTGATGATGCTCCGGGCTCGTGACTCATGGTTGGCTCGCCGACCACCTTCGGGTCGTGGGACCCTCCTAGAACTCGCGGTTTGTGACACCATGATCTACTCGTGGTGGTCAGTTCGTGACTAGGCGGCTCGGCTCGTGGCTTGCTTGGACGGTCGGCTCGTGGTGGAGTCTTCAGGCACGGTTCGTGGTGCTTGGTCCACTCATGGAGTGCAGTGTCACGATCGGGTCGTGATACGTGCTTCACGAATGGGTCTATGACCAATTTCCTGCAACTTTTCCAGCGAGCTATTTACGCCATTCGACGGCGTTTTCGACCATTATAACTTTTCTATGCAATCACAAATCATTCCAAATAATAATAACAACATGTATAATCAACCATAAACACCAAAACAACAATTTAACATGTTAATATGGATCAAACATACCCAAGACCCATGTTTTCCCCTTAATCCCCTTAATTATGCTTTAACCATAAGATTAGCAAAACATGTCCAAATTAACCCAAATTTCTAACAGAGGCATAAAATAATATTTAAATTTTTTACATATTTTCCATATTTTTATAATGCATAATTTCGTTAATTAACACTAATTAGCTGTAATTAGTGAAAAACAATGCAAATCACTCATCTTAGCCACAAATAAATCTCAGATCTGAAAATATTACTGATTTTGGTTGAATCTCTATTCAACACAACAGCTCTACTTCGATCTCTATGCTAACCCTCTTAAATTTGATGTTAATTAGACTAATATATGATTAGGAAGTGATTAAGGATGATTTTAGGTGGAGGCCATTGTTAGGGTTGAAGAGAGGTAAGTGGCGGCTGGAAAAACGACAAAAAAGGTTTTTCTAACCCTTTTCAGCCTTTATATAACCCTAATCCCGAAACCCCTAATGGACCTAGCTGCTAATTACCCAATTAAGCCCAATTAAGCTATTTTTCACCTTCCAAACCTTATTTTGCCATATCTCCCAAACGGTAAGTCCGTTTGATTAATGTGACCACTCTACGGAAAGAGAAACCATCATCCGAATCCAATGGAAGTAGTTTTAAGTCAAAACTGCTTACCAATCAAAAGTTATATCGAAACAAGATTCGCCAGGGGCAAAATGGTCATTTAAAAATCGGCAAAAATCGTGAACATGGGAACTGACCCCAATAGTCGTTCCCCAAAGTTAGACGACTCTACGACTTCACATGAAAAAGAAATAAATATTCTACGATCCTCCGATACGTAGAATGCGGGTCGTTACATTCTCCTCCCTTAAGAAATTTAGCCCCCGAAATTCCTTATCTAAGAAAACAACAAAGGGTCCCGCATGCCTATCAACCATTTGCAATAATCAAACATACATAATAAACACAACAAGCCTATCCTAGCATGCGGAATAACTATATCGTGATTAAAATCTTACCAGGCAAAGAGTTCTGGATAAGACTTCCTTATGCTCTCCTCTGTTTCCCAAGTACAGTCGTTCTCATTATCACCCCACTAGACCTTGACTAGTTTCACCATCTTCCTTCGAAGCTGCTTCGTATCATGCTCGATAATACGAATCGGTCTACGACTCCCAACTGCCTCGGATTCTACCTCGATATCATCCAACTGATCTGGTGAAATAGTCATATCAGAATCATGCATGAACTTCCTTAATTGGGAAACATGAAATACGTTGTGAACTCCCGACATCTTGTTAGGTAATCCAACTTTATATGCCAAACTTCCAACTTGCTCGAGAACTGGAAATGGACCAACAAACCTTGGTGCTAACTTCCCTATTTTACCAAATTGAATCACACTCTTCAACGGAGAAATCTTGGCGAATACCAAGTAGCCAACTGAGAATTTCAATCTTCGCCTTTTATCAGCATAACTCTTCTGCCTATCTTGGGCAGCCTTCATTCGCTGTTGAATAACCTTTATCTTATCTGATGTTTATCTTATCACATCGGGTCCAAGCACAAATTTCTCACCGGTTGCCAACCAACATGATGGTGAGTTATACGGTCTTCTGTACAAAGCTTCAAATGGAGCAATACCAGTACTGGACTGATAACTATTATTATATGCAAACTCAACTAGATGCAAATGGTCATCCCATGATCCACCAAAATCCAATATACAAGCTCGCAGAAAATCCTCTAATACACGATTCACCCTCTCTGTTTGTCCGTCGGTTTGAGGATGGTATGCGGTACTGAGATGTAGTTCTGATCCTAAAGCCTCTTGGAAGCTCTTCCAAAACCCACTAGTAAATAACGGATCTCGGTCACTCACAATACTTTTAGGTACTCCATGAAATCTCACTACCCACTTTATATACATTTCTGTTAACTTAGCTGCCGTTTTATTTGACTTGACCGGTATAAACCTTGCACTCGTGGTCAATCGATCCATAATCACCTAAATACTAACATGACTCAATCTAGTCCTTGGTAAACCATCAATGAAATCCATTGAGACTTGCTCCCATTTCCATTCGGGAACTTCCAACGGTTGTAACAAACTACTCAGCTTCTTTTGCTCAGCTTTAACTAACTGACAATTCATGCACTTGGAGATAAACTTCCCAACGTCTCTCTTCATTCCTTCCCAGTAGTAGGTCTACTTCATGTCTCGATACATCTTATTACCACCGGGATGTATAGTCAATTTCGAATGATGACATTCTCTAAGCACTTCATCTCTCAATCCATCAACATTGGGTACAACCAGTCTCCCGTTCTTTCGAAGCCATCCTTCTCTATCCAGTCCATACTTGTTCATCTCCTCATTGTTGATGCCCATCCATAATTTGGAGATGGTTTCTAATAGGTTAGGATTGTCCCTCTGACTGAAACCAATTCGCTCAATCAAAGTCGGTCTGATCGTCAAACTTGCTAACTTCTGTGGATCTAATTCACATTTAGGTCTGAAATCATATCCTGTGATATATTCCAGTTGCTTCCATTCCAAAAACATAGCCCCCAAACTAGCATGTCTCCTACTCAATGCATCGGCTACCGCATTGCCCTTCCCAGGCGTGTATGTGATATCGAAATCATATGAAGCTAAGAACTCTAACCATCTCTGTTGGCGAAGAATTAATTCCTTTTGAGAGAAAAGATACTTTAACGACTTATGATCGGTAAACAGCTCAAATCTTTCTCCCAAGACATAATGTCTTCACATCTTCAATGCGAATATGATCGCGGCCAATTCCAAATCATGGGTAGGATATCTTTTCTCATGCTGTTTCAGTTGCCGACTTGCGTAAGCTACTACCCTACCTCCTTACATCAATACAACACCTAGTCCGGTACCACAAGCATTTGTATATACCGTCATCTCTTCATTCCCCTTAGGAATGACTAACACTAGTGCACACGTTAACTTCTCCTTTAGGTTCTTAAATGCATACTCACACCTTTCGTCCCAAACAAAAGCTTGATTCTTCTTGGTCAACTGAGTTAACGGTGCCGCTATCTTGGAGAAGTCTTGAATAAACTTACGATAGTATCCAGTTAACCCCAAGAAACTTCTTACGTCTGTTGCATTCTTAGGCATAGACCGATCTTGTACCATAGCCACCTTCACAGGATCCACGACAATACCACTTTCTGTAACAACATGGCCCAAGAATCTCACTTCCCTCCTCAAGAAGTGACACTCAGAGAATTTTGCTTTCAATTGGTATTTTCTCAACACCTCCATCACTGTCTCCAAATGTTCCTTGTGTTCTTCCTCTGTCCTGGAGTAAACCAAAATATCGTCCACGAACACAAGAACAAACTTATTCAATTGATCTCTGAAAACTCTATTCGTAAGATCTACAAAATATGCTTGCACATTGGTCAACCCGAATGGCATGACCAACCACTCATAAAATACAAACGGCGTCCGAAATGCCGTTTTGGGTATACTTTCAGCTGCTACTCTTAGCTGATGAAAACCTGTCGCGAGATCCAACTGGGAGAACACTCTTGCTCCACTCAACTGATCAAAAAAATCATCTATCCGTGGAAGAGGATACTTATTCTTCCTTGTCACCTTGTTCAACTCACGGTATTCCACACACAATCGAAGGGAAACATCTTCCTTCGTAGCAAATACAACTAGTGCTTCCCACTCGGAAACACTTCTTCGGATAAATTCCTTCTTCAAAAGATCACTTACTTGCACCCCGAGCTCTCGCTGCTCCCTTGGCGCCATACGACGAAGTGGCATCACTGTAGGTCTGGCATCCTTCACTAAATCAATCCGAAACTCGATCTCTCGGTGTGGTGGAAGTCTGGTAACTTCCTCGAAGACGTCCGGATACTCGCCAGCAATACGCACATCTGACAACTCATCATGCGGGATGTCAAGGGAATTTAGAAAACTAGCCATCACCCCATTACTAGTTAGGCTACCAAGCAGTACCCTCCGCCCATCATCCGCTCTATCGGTCATCGAAGACCCCTCACAGTCCACCGCCACTCCATGCCTTTGGATCCAATCGACTCCCAAAATAATGCCAAACCGAGTAAAGCCCAAAACAAAGCAATCACAAGCAAACATGCATCGATGACTCGATAAGACCAAATTCCAACAAATCATGCTAAGGCTAGTCGAACCACCATTCGGGTTCGTCACAACTAAAGGTCTATCGTCTATTTCGGGTTCCAATCCGAACCTATCTACCAGGTCACTAAATAAGAAGGAATGGGAAGCCCCGGTGTAACGACCCGGATTTTTGAGCGACTTTGGTTATCGACATACACTCGATGTCGATAACCAAAACATCGAAAAATCCCGGTAATTAATGAAAGAAATTAGAGGGTGAGAATAGATAAGATAGAAAATTAGAATATAAGAAGAAGAAGAACACAATATCAGAGTAACACGAACCTCACAGCGGGACGAATAACATATAATAGATAACATAACTTTGAAATATAACAGTTATGTATACAATAGCACTTATCAGAGTACAACACTTACAACACAGCGGAACAAAACTCTATATAACTAACGCTGAAGCCTCCTGCTCCAATCTCCTTTAGATAGATCTGAAAAATCCTGAACTACTTGACTGTCCGTACAAATTTAGGCACCCAAGAGTTTAGGTAGAACAAAATAAAACAAACTCCGGGTCAGTCATGGGACTGGTATGAGTAAAACAGTTTGAACAAGTAAACGATATCTCATAAGACCACGCCGTATAACGGAACGGGTTTTTCCCTTATGAGAATCCAAAATATCTTTATATCAAAAACCTTTTGATATTATAATAATGTCTATCAACCACAATATAATAACCATCTAGCAGAAACGCTTTCATCTCACGTTCTACATATAGTATACAATCAAAACTGCAAGTACGTATTGGGTAATGGATTTCCAACTATGACAAGGTATGGAACCACCTTCCGATCAGTGTACTCTAGGAACGATACACTGGAGTTCAACAAGAACATCTTGCAACTCAGCCACACATGACCGACCACTCATTTTGCTTGAGTGTATCGAATGTATATCACCAACGGATGGGATCAGCAACCGTTCCCGTATATATATGGGACAGCATTGATAGACTAAAGAAGCAAATGAATATTCTCTAGATAAGTGATTATACACCCTACTTCGGTGCGACCGACTTAGCCATGTTGCTTGCCCGATTTCTGTCATTTACCGGTTGATGAGGCTAGAAGCTACGCTTTACCATCACATCAGATTCACTTCGAATGTCACATTGTCAGATCCATCGAAAATCACTAATTGACGTCTACAACAATACATTACGTGTTAGCTAAAGAAGTTTCCTTCTCCGCTTCCACTCTTGGTACGGTTGAAGAAATCAATGTACGTGACCTCTCTGGAAATACTCTGTCATACATTCATCCACACAAGTCATCCTCATTCACTTAGAATGTCACATCGTCATACCCGCCAAATAACAAATTGAACAGCTAAGAGAAACGAATTCCTCCGCCACCAAACATGAATACGTTTGAACATATCAACTTACGCGATCCATTGGATATACTATGTCAGACCGTCCATACAAGTTGTCCTGGGACTGGACAAACCGAAGGCACTACTCAGTATATCCGTCTTAGTCGCTGTTATCTAAGACTTATACAACAACCCTTGCACTTTACTCCGTCTTCAATTATCTTTGGCATAAATGATTCGCAACGCTTATGCCAATACAGAGTGGTTCTTTGGATAATAATCCAGCCGGTCTCTCCATATTAACAACGTTAAAATGGTCAAAACTTCGATAGTCTATGATTCAACTATCAAAGAAAAACAAGTGTGCAAACAACGATATTATTTCCAGATGGAAATTGTGACGGCCCGCCCCGCACCAGCCTGCATTTCCTCCGAAAGTGCGCTGTACACATGCCCGACTAGCACGGGACGGCCGTCAGAAGAGAGGAAAGAAGGGAATTAACTAAATTAGCAACCTGTAGAATGTCTCACAGCGCATGGAGTAAAATATAGCAATAAAATACTTGACATAAAACAGGTGAGACAGTGTATAAGCTGATAACTAAAACCAACATCAACAAAAGAGCAGCGGAAATCCAAATACTGCTTATTACAACTTTTCAAATTTACTGTCTCTAAACAAAAGAAAGCTAAAGTAGAAGATGCACCACCCAGGTCCAAGCAGTGATCTTCAACAACACAGGGAGAATACTATATATATATTACGTGGAAGCCTCTTGCTCGACTCCGCATCATCTACCCATGCATCTCCAGCTAACCTGTCTCTAGTCTGCTCGTGTGAGCACCCAGAGTAATAAGAGGAGACATAAAACTCTGGGTCAGACATAAAGCCTGGTATGAGCGATAAGCATCTAAACAAAACAATAACAGGTATACTAAACCATACCTGAACCTGGACCTGCAACCAAAGAGTTAGTACCACATACCGTACAGTACTCTAAGGTGCCATAAATAGTGTAAAGAATATGGGGGCAGGGTGTGCATGTCATAATGATAGCAAACAAATCATCCATAGCAACCATCCTCACATCTCTCACTTAGTGCGTAAAGCATACGATATCTACCACTTTGGAACACTAGACAAATTGAGGTAACGACGAATCCCGACTTGTAGAAACCCTGCTGTGACCAAGCTAAACACATGGAGTCATGACCAAACATTTCAGTGACCCACTTCATTAGTCGTAACCCTTGGTTCTACCGATGCCATAATGGCCCTGAATCCGCCTTCGTACCTCCTACCATAGTGGTCCAAAGCTATAGACATCGATAACCCCTTGGCACGCATCCCGCAGCAAAGCCCAACCATGAAGCGAACTCGTTGATTTCCATCTGAATCTTGAGCTCTAACTTCTCATTTGGACTTCCTTTGCAACTCGGGTTTGGTCGAATTGGAGTGGGTCTTCAGAAGAGTTGTCGCGCAGTAGCAGCCCTAGAATTCGGTTCGGTAGTCATTACCCTCGTCGATTCGGTTCGGTAGTCATTACCCTCGTCGGTTCGGTTCGGTAGTCATTACCCACCTTCCTTGTCATCTTTCCATTCGGTTCGGGTGCCCCCCTGGTTCGGTTCGGTACACCGAACCGATCCCATCCTTTGTCCTAGCCTCTACTTTCCCCGTTCCGACCCTATGCTCCTCATCTTCATCCCATCCGGTGCTCGAGTCCGATCCGATCTGGCCCCCATTGTTCTTCCGATCCGATCCCCTTGTCCACTCCAACTCTAAGTAAACGGCCTTCCTTCTCGCCAAGCCTCCTCCAGTGACAAGTTCCAATCCAGTTCGAATTCCCTCGATCAGTTCACAAATCCGATCCGACCCCTACTCTGATCCGATCCGGTTCGGAACCTGCACATTTCTGCAACTTTCCAGCGAACTTTCTACGCCATTCGACGGCGTTTTCGACCAATCTAACTATTCAAATCAATCATAAAACATACCATAGAGTTATAGCAACATGTAAGAGCAACCACAAACACCAAACAACAATTCAAATGAATCAAAATGGATCAAAAGTGGCCAAAACCCCACATGTTCCCATAACCCCCTTTAATTATGTTTAAGGATATAATTAACAAAACTTAACCAAATCACCCAAATTTTCTAACATAGGCATAAAACATAATATTCGAATTTATCAATATTTTTCCAGATTTTATTTGTGTATAAATTCACTAATTATCACTAATTACCCTAAATTACCCGTAATTAGTGAGAAATCATGCAAATCACTCACCTTGGCCACGAAATAAAACACCAAATCTGAAAAACTCTCTATTTGGGTCGAATTCCTATGTATAGCAGCAGCTCCAACCTTGCTTTGTTGCTATTTGGCCTTGCTTTGATGTAGTTTAGGTTTAATCTTCACTAAAAATGTGTTTTGGAGTGGTTTTAGAGGATGGAAGCCATTACTAGGGTCTCAAGAAGGTTTGTGGCGGCTCAAAACTGAAATGAAAGTGATTTTCTAACTCTAATCAGTCCTCTTATGCCTCTAAACCCGAAATTCCCCTCTGGGCCTAGCTGTTAATCACCCGGTTAAGCCCAATTAAGCTGTTTTTCACCATCTGGAACTTGTTTCAGCCATATCTCCCAAACGGTGAGTCCGTTTGGCTAATGTGACCACTCTACGGAATTATAAACCATCATTCGGAGCCAATGGAAGTGGTTTCAAGTCAGAATTCCTTTCCAGTCAAAAGTTATGGCCAAAAGAGTGCCAACTAGGGGTAAAATGGTCATTTAAAAATCGGGAAAAGTCATGAACGTGGGAAATGACCCCAATAGTCGTCTCCCAAAGTTACATGACCATACGACTTCGTATGTGAAAGAAACAAATATTCTACGGTCCTATGGTGCGTAGAATACGGGTCGTTACAGAAATTATATCGATCAATCATCAATCATTATTAACTCTTAAATTTATCCTATCATTAATTTATTCTTTTCCCTTATAAATAAACATTCCATTTTCTAATTCATATTTCAATTTCCAAATCTTTGATTTCATTCTGATTTTTATTTGGAAAACATTTCCAAATACTCCTTTATTTGGATTTACATGGATGTTTAAATCCACATCGCGATGGCGACCCAAACCACTATACTCATTAACTAATTCCACTTAACCTCTTTCACTTTCGAACCTTAACCATTTCTAAATTAAAAACGAAGCCAATCAAGTTGGGTATAATTACCTCTCAAACCTTAACTGAACAACATCCTTAACCTCTAAATAAGATAAGTTCCCCTTCCTAATTCTTTAACACTTCCTTACGTAATCCTCTTTCTTTCGAATAACTATATTCGATTAACTCTTTTCACTTAACTCTTGTCGAATAAATTATGTTCGATAACTCCTCTAACTCTATTCAAATAAACTGTATTCGATTAACTCCTTTAACTCTATTCGAATAAACTATATTCGATTAACTCCTTTAAAATAACTAGATTTGATAACTCCTTTCGAATAACCAATATTCGATTAACTCGCTTTCAAATAACTAGATTTGATAACTCCTTTTGAATAACCAATATTCGATTAACTTACTTCGAGTAACCAATATTCGATTAACTTCTCAAACTCTATTCGAATAAACTATTCGATTAGCTCCTCAAACTCTGTTCGAATAAACTATTCGATTACTCTACTTGATTAACTCCATTTGAATAACTCTAACTCTAACTGGTTAACTCTAACTGATTAACTCTGACTGGTTAACTCTAACTGATTAACTCTGATTGGTTAACTGTAACTGATTAACCCTAATTGTATAACTCTAATTGATTAATTCTAACTGTTTAACTCCGACTGGTTAACTCTAATTGTTTAACTCTAAATGATTAATTCTAACTGTTTAACTCCAACTCTAACTGGTTTATTTAATCGATTATTTCTAACTCTAATCGACTTCTCCTATTCGAATAACTCCTATTTGATAACGTTTATTCATTTATAAAGATTTACTTTTAGTAACGGTTCTTCACTTTATAAATGTTCTCTTTAAAAATGTTACTTCACTTATACAAGTGTTGTGTACATATTCTGTTTAAAACTATCGGTGTTAAAACCAATATCTCTTCTCTATATAAGTTCAGACTTATATATTCCATTTATCGAATGATAAATATTCATTTAATTTATAAACTGTTATTTATAAATTAAATCTTTCCTATTCATCTGTTAAAACAGATATCAATTTTCTAAACATTTCTTTGATTCGGTTCTATTTATTCATCAAATAAATAATCCTTGATTTAATCCTATTTATTTATCAAATAAATATTTATTTGTAACATTTTATTTATTTATCAAATAAATATCTCCATTTAATTCTATATATTTAACAAATAAATATCTCCTTTAATCTTTTCTATTTATTTTCTAAATAGATAAACCCTTTATACCTTTATTTATTTCCTAAATAAATAAATCCTTTTACTTTTATGTATTCCCTAAATAAATAAATTCTTTTAACTCTTTATTTACGTTTTTACCAATATATTCCTTTATATTTGCTTTCAAATATATTTCCTTTATATTTGATTTCAAATATATTCCTTTATATTTGATTTCAAATATATCTCCTTCATATTTGATTAACAAATAAATTCCTTCTATATTTGATTAACAAATAAATTCCTTTATATTTGATTAACAAATAAATTTCCTCTATATTAGAATAACAAGTAAGTTCCTTTATACTTGATTTAACAAATAAATTCCCTTATATCTGATTATCAAATATAATTCCTTTATATTTGATTTACAAATATATTTCTTTTATTCAAAATCCTTTTTCTTTTATAATATAAAATCCATTGATTTTATATAAATAAATTATTTTCAAAATATACTTTGAAAATCCCTTTTCCACATTCTTGTATTTCTTATGGTTTTTAACACACCATATAACAACGATAAATATCGCATAACACACATAATCAACGTCAGATTATATATCACATTATATATCACAATATATAAATCACAGTAAAATAAATGTTGAGGAATCCAGTTGGATTCCTTCGACCTGTTTCCCAGCATCCACAGATGTTAAACAACATCAGTATAATATTCTGATAAGCAGAATCAACATATAAATATTTATCAGTTTATATATATATATATATATAATCTCCACTAACTGACTAGCAGTTCAATCAAACAGCCAACACACAATCAAACAGACAATATTTAACAGTTATGAGAATACGTTGTAAAAATAGAACTGTACAGAGTTGGTGAGTTTTACTCACATTGGACTATCATCGTTAATTAACGATAATTGTCATTGATTTAGATCGGACAATTTATCTTGCTATAAATTGTAACGAGCTCAGATTCACTTCCAGTCAACTTCATTGTGAAGCTCTCGTCCATACGATCCCAACGCAACTTACGGTTCGCGAATCCGTCCTCGTATGAAATAGATATCGTGTTACGAAGTTTAATCACTTTTTAAATAGGACTTAAGTTATAAAATAAACATATGGGCCTTAACCTTTTAAATATCGGGCCATCAGCTTAATGAACTCCACCCGCTTCATTCAGTCCTTCATCTTCCACGTTATAAACTTACTCCAGGATATTTCGAACCCCATTACCGTATTCTCGTGCTCCTCATACTCACGGTCCTCTCCCCTTCTGCTTCTTTACTTCTTTACATGAAAAGCCAATCACAACAGCTCCAACATTTCAGTGCTCACGCCCCCGTGTAATTCATTCGCTCCCTGTACAAAACCTTCCATCCCTTTGCATTCAAATCCTCACTCTTTTCTCTTTTGCAAAACCGAACTCAGCGTTCAAATCCGCTATTCTTCCTCTCTTCCGCGATACCAAGGAACCGAACTTGAACTTCCCCTTTGTGCCGACAACAGTACTTCTTTACGTGACCATCCCTTTGCTCCTCTTCCAACTCTCCTTCCTCTCAATCCCAACTCAATGAACTCGCCGTCACCTTCATACACTGACCCCTTCCAGTGCTTGCGTCCAAGTGCATTGTCTCTCCTCTTCTTCGTTCAGACTCTCGCCTCACTTCCACCTTCGACGCCTGAAATCTTGAGTCGTGGTCAGCCCTAGTGGCTTGGTGAAACGTCGAACACCCATCGGGTTTGTACGGGGGCATACGACGTCGAAGCTTCAGTTGGGTTTTAATAGGATGAATTATTGAGGAGTGGCGGCTCAAAACGTTTTTGATAGAGTAAAAATTAGGTCTTAAGAAAGTGAATTGAGGGTATTTATAATACTTGATTTACTTGGTCCTTAAGTTTTCAATAGTAGTAGGGTGTACGTCCTTCACTACGTGGCTTTGAAGTGTCCACTTATATTTGATACCCGTCAATTTACAGGGTCCATTAATTATTCACGGTTGGAAAGGAGAGACACCTCTCTTTCATTAAGCGCCTACTTCCATTTATAAACTTTAAAGTAAATGTTAACTATATGATAACTTTAATATGTAACAAATGCAACAAAGCAGGGTACTAGTGATTAAGTTACTTTAAAACATTACTGACTGAACAGGTTCAATGGTTTTCGTGTTTGGTTCCTACTAATATTACATGTCTCTCTGCCATCCACATTTCAGTTTATAATTTTTTTTCAAAGAAAATCTGCTAACTGTAAATGAAACGCACCCATTACATAAACTCCTGCTTACTTATGGGTTGCCATCGACAGATATAAAAATACTGTTGTGATCAGCGATGTGCCAGGATTCCAAAAATATAATAATACCGGTAGATGGACTCATATTGTGAAACCCCGAAATGTCGATACAGGGTGCCAAATACTCCAAATAAAAAGTTGCTTATTTAATTAATTAAAATTACCATAAAATTCTAAAAATTAAATTATCACTACTTCCCAAAAGAACCCTGTCTAGATTCAAACCTGATCTCTAGTTATATCGAATAAACCGATACAGTCGATAAACGATTATATAACGACTATTTCAAAATTTGATTTGGACGTGAATCAAAATCTACACGATGAAATCCCAATTTTTCTCTTCCACTAGAAAGATATACTCCACCAGCTCCACATGTTTCTTGTTTCACAGAAATCCGATTTAAAACGAACCCTGTGCATTCAGTTGAAGTTCAAATCGCAAAATAGCGAACTACCGCGCCATTTCAAGCTCTATTTTAATTATATTATAATTCTACATTCAAATTGACGTCAATTGAATATATTCATCAATATAATTCAACTCTAAGCTGAATTAAATCTAAGGGACGACCCAGGTCACTGAATATTGTTATTCCCATTATTTTTGATTATTTCTGAATTACATATATTATTTAATTATTTAATTTAATTAAATATTTCATATTATTTAATTAAACCTCTATTTAATTCACTACATCACGATATATATAATTAAATTAATTAATTATAATACCCCTGACAATGCGGGTCATTACATTCTTCCCCACTTAAAATAATTTCGTTCTCGAAATTGCTAAGTTAGAAGACGACCCTATCTATTGGAATTCCAAAGATTTGTTTACCCCTTATTTCTGATTTCAACTGAACCAATTAATATTGACTAAAATTTTTATTCATTTCGACTAACTAAAATTTTCAAAAATTCGGAAAATTTTCTAACACTTTAAATTTTCGGAAAATTTCGCCATAACCTCTTTTGTACAGCCCTATCGGTAAAACCACAACTCGCCTCTCTAGGCCTTCTCCAACCCAAAAGAAAATCAAACAGCCAAGCGGCTTGCCAATTCGGCTCATAAATCTCATGCTTATATCAAATATAAACTTTTACCTTTTTGTTGAGCATATCAACTCTATCCCTTTCACCTGTTGTCAATTCAGCATTTACCAATGTATTTCCAATCAAACTCCAATCAGTTCTTATCCACAAATTCAACCATTCGCTTATACCTAAATTTCATTTCAAATCAAAGCCCAATTCTTGATTTCAAATTCTTAACTTATCAATCCAATTTGTCTTGATATCATTCTAACCCAATTTAAATCAAATTTTCACCTAATTGATTTTAATTTTAATCCCAATTTCCTTTCCAACCTTCAATTCAAATTGGTTTTAATTCAACAATCTTTTCCTGGGAATTTTAAATCACTTTATCATATCAAAAATCAAAGAGTTTATTTCAAAGTACCAAAACAATTTGTTTTTCTCAAACAATTCAAAAACAAAATCCTCGGTGGTAATCCGTCACTTATCAACTCGAAAATGAACACTGATGATGCTGCAGTCATCATCAGAATTATTTCCCAGCTATCGAAGTGAGTTCAATACTATATCACTTTTAAAACCATTTCTAAACATTTCCACTTTGAAATCAATTCCAAATACCATTTGAAATGCTTTAAACAAATTTAAAATCTCCCAGGATTTTAAAATTCTCATATACTTAATCCAAATCAATTTCCAAACACTTATTCCAATTTCCAGAGTTTGAATTTCAATTCTGATTTACATTTCAGATTTAACTCCTATGATTTCACATTTTTCACTTACATGAATTCTGGTTGGTTATATATAACCATTTCACTTTATAATCTTACTCGATTATAATAACAACCAATATATCCAATATATTATAATTATGATATATATATATATATATATATATATATATATATATATATATATATCTTCTCTATATCAAGATATACCTTGGGTAAACTTATTTTAATTTACCCTCTTTTCAAAACATATCGTGACGACCCATCGTATTCAAGTGTTTAGTAACCCTACCGATACAGTGGATCAAACTGATCGACCAGAACTCATAAACAACTCAGCCAATGAATCTCCACAATATAAAACCATTTTATATCAAATACAAATACGCACTCGCATATATACACTCAAACTCAATCTAGGGTATTACTAACCCTATCTCTACCGAGTCACGCCAAGAAGCCAAGGTAATTCTTAACTTAAGCTCTGATACCAACTGTAACGACCCGAATTTTTGAGCGACTTTGGTTATCGATATAAACTCGATGTCGATAACCAAAACATCGAAAAATCCCGGTAATTAATGAAAGAAATTAGAGGGTGAGAATAGATAAGATAGAAACTTAGAATATAAGAAGAAGAAGAAGAACACAACATCAGAGTAACACGAACCTCACATCAGGACGAATAACATATAATAGATAACATAACTTTGAAATATAACAGTTATGTATACAATAGCACTTATCAGAGTGCAGCACTTACAACACAGCGGAACAAAACTCTATATAACTAACGCTGAAGCCTCCTGCTCCAAGCTCCTTTAGATAGATCTGAAAAATCCTGAACTACTTGACCGCCCGTACAAATTTAGGCACCCAAGAGTTTAGGTAGAACAAAACAAAATAAACTCCGGGTCTGTCAAGGGACTGGTATGAGTAAAACAGTTTAAACAGTTTGAACAAGTAAACGATATCTCATAAGACCACGCCATATAACGGAACGGGTTTTACCCTTATGAGAATCCAAAATATCTTTATATCAAAAACCTTTTGATATTATAATAATGTATATCAACCACAATATGATAACCATCTAGCAGAAAAGCTTTCATCTCACGTTCTACATATAGTATACAATCAAAACCGCAAGCACGTATTGGGTAATGGATTTCCAACTATGACAAGGTATGGAACCACCTTCCGATCAGTGTACTCTAGGAACGATACACTGGAGTTCAACAAGAACATCTTGCAACTCAGCCACACATGACCGACCACTCATTTTGCTTGAGTGTATCGAATGTATATCACCAACGGTTGGGATCAGCAACCGTTCCCGTATATATATGGGACATCATTGATAGATTAAAGAAGCAAATGAATATTCTCTAGATAGGTGATTATACACCCTACTTCAGTGTGACCGACTTAGCCATGCTGCCTGCCCGATTTCTGTCATTTACCGGTTGATGAGGCTAGAAGCTACGCTTTATCATCGCATCAGATTCACTTTGAATGCCACATTGTCAGATCCATCGAAAATCACTAATTGACGTCTACAACAGTACATTACGTGTTAGCTAAAGAAGTTTCCTTCTCCGCTTCCACTCTTGGTACGGTTGAAAAAATCAATGTACGTGACCTCTCTGGAAATACTCTGTCAGACATTCATCCACACAAGTCATCCTCATTCACTTAGAATGTCACATCGTCATACCCGCCAAATCACAAATTGACTTATCCAAAAATAACACGGGTATACAACTAAGAGAAATGAATTCCTCCGCCACCAAACATGAATACGTTTGAACAGATCAACTTACGCGATCCATTGGATATACTCTGTCAGACCTTCGTCCATACAAGTTGTCCTGGGATTGGACAAACCGAAGGCACTATTCAGTATATCCATCTTAGTCACTGTTATCTAAGACTTATACAACAGCCCTTGTACTTTACTCCGTCTTCAATTATCTTTGGCATAAATGATTCGCAACGCTTATGCCAATACAAAGTGGTTCTTTGGATAATAATCCAACCGGTCTCTTCATATTAACAACGTTAAAATGGTCAAAACTTCAATAGTCTGTGATTCAACTATCAAAGAAAAACAAGTGTGCAAACAACGATATTATTTCCAGATGGAAATTATATCGATCAATCATCAATCATTATTAACTCTTAAATTTATCCTATCATTAATTTATTCTTTTCCCTTATAAATAAACATTCCATTTTCTAATTCATATTTCAATTTCCAAATCTTTGATTTCATTCTGATTCTGATTTGGAAAACATTTCCAAATACTCCTTTATTTGGATTTACATGGGTGTTTAAATCCACATCGCGATGGCGACCCAAACCACTATACTCATTAACTAATTCCACTTAACCTCTTTCACTTTCGAACCTTAACCATTTCTAAATTAAAAACGAAATCAATCAAGTTGGGGTATAATTACCTCTCAAACCTTAACTGAACAACATCCTTAACCTCTAAATAAGATAAGTTCCCCTTCCTAAATCTTTAACACTTCCTTACGTAATTCTCTTTCTTTCGAATAACTATATTCGATTAACTCTTTTCACTTAACTCTTGTCGAATAAATTATGTTCGATAACTCCTCTAACTCTATTCGAATAAACTGTATTCGATTAACTCCTCAAACTCTATTCGAATAAAATATATTCGATTAACTCCTTTAAAATAACTAGATTTGATAACTCCTTTCGAATAACCAATATTCGATTAACTCACTTTCAAATAACTAGATTTGATAACTCCTTTCGAATAACCAATATTCGATTAACTTACTTCGAATAACCAATATTCGATTAACTTCTTCAACTCTATTCGAATAAACTATTCGATTAGCTCCTCAAACTCTATTCGAATAAACTATTCGATTACTCTACTTGATTAACTCCATTTGAATAACTCTAACTCTAACTGGTTAACTCTAACTGATTAACTCTGACTGGTTAACTCTAACTGATTAACTCTGACTGGTTAACTCTAACTGGTTAACCCTAACTGTTTAACTCTAATTGATTAATTCTAACTGTTTAACTCTGACTAGTTAACTCTAACTGTTTAACTTTAATTGATTAATTCTAACTGTTTAACTCCGACTCTAACTGGTTTATTTAATCGATTATTTCTAACTCTAATCGACTTCTCCTATTCGAATAACTCCTATTTGATAACGTTTATTCATTTATAAAGATTTACTTTTAGTAACGGTTCTTCACTTTATAAATGTTCTCTTTAAAAATGTTACTTCACTTATACAAGTGTTGTGCACATATTCTGTTTAAAACTATCGGTGTTAAAACCAATATCTCTTCTCTATATAAGTTCAGACTTATATATTCCATTTATCGAATGATAAATATTCATTTAATTTATAAACTGTTATTTATAAATTAAATCTTTCCTATTCATCTGTTAAAACAGATATCCATTTTCTAAATATTTCTTTGATTCAGTTCTATTTATTCATCAAATAAATATTCCTTGATTTAATCCTATTTATTTATCAAATAAATATTTATTTATAACATTTTATTTATTTATCAAATAAATATCTCCATTTAATTCTATTTATTTAACAAATAAATATCTCCTTTAATCTTTTCTATTTATTTTCTAAATAGATAAATCCTTTATACCTTTATTTATTTCCTAAATAAATAAATCCTTTTACTTTTATTTATTCCCTAAATAAATAAATTCGCCATGGTATGGAGCCGGGGCAGGTTCACTTATGTGGATGATAGAGGCACCTCGGATGACGATCGGTTATGACCAGGGAACGTTATGTTCAGTAAAGATCCTAATCATCCCTTTAGAGCTGGCTGGCTCTATCGCTCTAAAGGATCACATGCGTGTGAATCCTGAGACATTTGCTAGAATGATCCGAATGGTTAAGGAAGATCCTTTGCCTTGGTTCATTGACGGAATCCAATTTCCAATAAGTGCCTTTGTGTTCTTTAGTTGTAAACTATATAGGCAACATAATGGGATGGGGCATTGTGCGAGCTATGATTTATACATTTATTTTTGAAAGCGATTTCCACACTTAGACACTAATAATAATATCATTTTCAAAATTATTTTTACTTATCAAGCATGTTTAACCATTATAAGGTAAAACTTTATCCTCCGGTATGCGCTGCATTATGTGATGGGACTTGAGTCTTATAATGGTTTCATTTTTATAAAATCATTGCGAAGTTTTATGCATCGGTTTTCATGTGTAGGATACTCATTCCGTGTTATAAGGCATGGTCCCGTGTTATGCCTTACTTTTATAAAAGTTAATAATAACTGATTAGAGTTCCTCATACCAGTCTAATGACTGACTCGTAGTTTGTTTTTCCCTTGCAAACTCGAGTGCCCTTATTTCCACACGGGCAGCCCAGCAAACAGGTAATTGATTAGGACTGCTTTTGGAAGTTATGTCTTCGTATGTATGGAAGCTATTTGGGAAGGTTGGTTTTGGATTTGCAGTAGGATTAGGATGTTCTTTTGGACTCTCTCTAAGACTCCGTCATATCAACTCTTCAATATTTCCTCTTTGTACCTATTTATTTATTTTCTCTATCATGTATGATATTTGGATCCGATGGGATGTATTTATTCTGATAAAAACTCTGATGTAATATGTGATACATTATGATATTTATGCATGTTTATTATTCTGCTATTATATTTGATGTGTTATATCCTAAATGCCATCTGTTCTTCCGGGTACCGAGAGATCGGGTTGTCTCACTTGGTATCAGAGCTGAGGGTTAACCTTAGTTCTGGGGTATAACGCAATATAATACTCATAAAAGATAGAATCAGTAGTATTCTAGGATGGGTGACTCATTAGAGATAGGGTTAGCAATACCCTAGAATGAGTACACAATAGAAGAACACACACCTTATAAACACATTTATATTCATTTACATCTATATGCTTTTATAAATTCCTTGAGATAACTTTTCTGCTTGCCTAACTCTTTTCTTGCTATTTGCAGATAGTAGAAAATGAGTGGTAGAGGTGGAAGAGGTAGAGGAAGGGGTAATGCTGCAGTTGAACAACAAAACCCCATAGTAGCAGCTAATGAGGTAGTTGTGCCACCCTAACCAGAACCAGACTTGGAAGTCTTGGCAAAGAAATACAAACATCTGGGAGGTCAACCATTCTTAAGAAAAAGATCAGTCATTGAAGTGCAAGCCTGGCTACATTATTGCGAGAGGATTTTCACTGGCTTAACGTTGAATGGAGAGCAGAAAAGATTCTTGGCATCCTGGTTATTAAAAGATGAGGGTTTAATCTAGTGGGAAATAGTTACTATGGAAAATCCAGAAGGAAATTTTGCTTGGGATCGCTTTAAGGAAGTCTTCGAAGAAAGATTTATACTGTCTGAAGCAATAGCCCGTATTTACTATGAATTCTCCAATCTAAAACAAGGGGACAAGATTATTCAAGAATATCTGAGTAACTTCAACGAGCTTTCCCGCTTTTCCCCAGATTTGATTCAAGTTACGGTCAAGAAGAATGTGAGGTTTATTGATGGTCTGCAGAGGAGGTACAAAAGTAGAGTGACCACGCATATAAAGCTTCTGTTTGCAGAGATGGTGGAAATGGCAAGTCTCTATGATGCTATAGACAAGCATAATTCCTTGGAAGACAAAGAGAAAGGAAATTCTGGGAAGAAGAGGAAATTTGAAAATAAGAAACCGGAAGCGAGTACCAAAGGAAATCAACCCAAGGAAGAATGGTTAAAGACCACCGTATGCTTCAATTGCAAGAAAAAGGGGCACTTGTCAGCGGACTGCAAATCTCCAAAGCAACAAAAGAGGAATGAATCTTAACCCAATAGGATATCCCAGGATATAAGGGAATGCTACAACTGCCACATGATTGTCCATATAAGAACAAATTGACCATTGTTGAGGAAGGGATAAGTGGCTCATGTCTATGCCGTGGAAAATGTTCCAGCCCCTTCAGCTGTTAGGACAGGTACGGAAGTTCTGGAAGGTACACTTTCAGTTAAAAATATTCCAGTTAAAGTATTGTTTGATACTGGTGCGTCACGTAGTTTTATTTCGAACAAGATGGCTAAGAAATTAAATCTATACCTCAAGTTTATTGAAGAATCCGTTTGCGTTAGAAATCCAATAGGAGGTTCCATCAACCTTTGTTTACACTGCAGAGTGCCTTTCTCTTATTCCTATTATCGATTTCCCCTCAATTTGATTGTCTTGGATTTTTTTGAATTTGATATTATACTTGGTATGGATTGGTCAACCCGATACGAAGCTAGTCTTAAATGTATGGAAAGAATCGTTAGAGTAAAAACCAAATCTGGAAATTTTATAGAAATACAATGTGAAGGCCCAAGTCTAAATAAGGATAAATTTTGGTATGCTCTAGATGTTCCCCTCACTCCCCTAGAGTCCATCCCGCTTGTTAAAGAATTCACGGATGTGTTTGAGGAAGTAGAGAGTCTTCCTCTACAAAGGGAGATCGACTTCATAATTGATTTGTTTCCGAATGCAAGGCCAGTGGTGCTTGCAATTCGGAGGATGGCAGCAAAAGAAAAGGAAGAGTTGAATGACCAAACTCAACAGCTTTTGTGGAAGGGTCTGATTAGACCTAGTTTCTCGAGCTGGGGTGCAGCAATGGTATTCGTTCCAAAGTCTGATGGTTCCCTCAGACCGTGCGTAGACTATCGTGATCTCAATAAACAAACTATTAGGAATAAGTACCCTCTTTCTCGTATTGATAATTTACTGGATCACTTAAATGGAGCTAAAGTGTTTTCGAAGATGGGTTTCATCAATTAAGAATTGCAAAAGATTTCATTCCTATAACATCATTTAGGGGCCCAACTTGTTTTACGAATGGTTATTAATGCCCTTCGGGCTATGCAAAGTCCCTGCTTACTTCATAGATTAGACAAACCGGGTGTTTCGAGAGGTATTAAACAAATTCGTGCTAGTCTTTATTGATGACATTCTCATCTTCTCTAAGACAGAGAAAGAGCACACGAAACATTTGGAAACGGTCCTGGAAATTCTGAGAAAGAATGTAATGAAGGCCAAATTTTCCAAGTTTCATTTCTGGAAGAAAGAAGTAAAGTTTCTTGGGTATGTGGTATTGAAGAAGGGATTCTCGGTAGATCTAAGTAAGATTGTTTCCATCCAAAGTCGGAAGCGACCAAGAACCCCCAAAGAAGTCAGAAGTTTTCTGGGATTGGCCAGTTATTATCAGAAGTTTGTAATTGATTTTTCAAAGTTATCTAGTCCTTTGATGAAGCTGACCAATAAGCATGCCAAGTTTGTTTGGACTCCTAAGTGTGAAGAAGCTTTCCAGGAATTAAAGGAAAGGCTGACCACTACCCCGGTATTAACAATTATTGACGATAATCAAGATCTAACTGTATTTACAGATGCTTCTGGAGAAGGAGTTGGTGCGGTATTAATGCAGAAAGGAAAGGTGGTTGCTTATGAAAGCAGGCAGTTGAAACAACATAAGAAGCAGTATGCTACTCATGGCTCGGAATTGCTTGTTATTGTATTTGCTTTGAAGATTTGAAGGCACTATCTGTTGGGTGAAAAGTTCGAGCTCTTTACTGATCAAAAATCACTGAAGTATCTTTTTACCCAAAAGTACTTAAACATGAGACAATAATGTTGGTTAGAGTTTCTGGTAGCATACGACCTGGATATACTTTATACTCCGAAAAAAGCCAATATTATAGCTGATGTGCTTAGTAGGAAGCATGTTATTGTTGCTCATCTAGTTATTACACCCACATTGATCAAGAAAATTTATGTTCAACAGAAAGATGATGAATTTGTTCAGAAAATCTGCAAAAGAATTCAAGAGGGTGAAGTATCAAACTTCAAGATTGATGATAAGGGAGTTCTGAGATTGAAAGGTCGAATTTGCATTCCAGATATTCCAGAGCTTAAAAGAGAAGTACTGGGTGAGTGCCATAAGTCCAAACTCAGTTTTCATCCGGGCGTTTATAAAATGTATCAAGACTTGAAGCATACATTTTGGTGGAAGTCAACGAAGTTAGATATCTCGATATATGTCATTGGGTGCCTAACTTGCCAACAGCTCAAAAACGATTAGTAGAAGGTCGCTGGATTGCATCAACCTCTGAAAATTCTTGAGTGGAAGTAGGGCCAGATATTGATGGATTTATCGATGGGTTACCTCGAACGAGGAAAGGTAATGAAGGTATCTGGGTTATTGTTGATCGTCTGATGAAGAGCGCTCATTTCCTTCTAGTAAGATCAACAAGAACAACTGATAGTCTAGCTCAATTATATGTGAAGGATATAGTCTAACTGCACCAATACTGGAATGTTTCTCCACGGAGAGGAGTTATCCGATTCGGGAAAACTGGAAACTTATCGCCCAAGTTTATTGGTCCATTTCTGATATTGGAAAGAATTGGAACCCTGACTTATATGATTCAGTTACCAGAATGGTTATTCGAAGTGCATAATGTTTTTCATGTTTCTCATCTTCGGAAATATGTACATGATCCTGATTTGATTGTTGAGGAAGCAGCCCAAAAGGACTTAGAAATTACACTGAGTTTAGCAATTCCAAGAGGGCCTTTGAAAATAATTGGCAAGGAAATAAAGGAAGTGAGGAACATGAGGGTAAAACTAGTCAGTGTACACTGGAGCGGAGATCCAAAAGACTATACATGGGAAACATGAGACAGTATGAGAAAGTCTTTTCCCTGTTGTATATTGGATATCTCAGATTATCTCGTTTGAAAGATAAACTCATTTCTTAGATATCATTTCTATTTCAGTCTTTCATCAGTTTTGAGGATTAAATTCTTTTAAGCACGGGTGACTGTAATTACTTTAAATTTTGGAACCAATTTAATTTTTTTAAATTCCAAGTTTAAATAAATTATATAAGATATATAGTCAATTTGAAATTCGATATTTTAAAATTATTCTAATAGCCTAGAAAATTGAAATTTCGCAAATTTTCACGAAATTCGATGGAACTAATTTTATTGGATCCGGAATGTAAAAATATGGAAGGGTTTCAAATTTCGTGCCAATCGGAGTTAGCATGTGACTGGGCGAAATTTAAACCTAAACCTATCACAATTTGAACTCGAACAGACACTTTGAGCAAACAGACTTAGAATTCAATGAGACCAATTCCATTGGAACCATATATGAAAAACGTAGCACGATTCCAAATTCATAGAAAACGGAATCAGTGTGTGGTCGTACGAGTAGTAAACGTGTAAGTAGATTACACGTACCTTAATATATGCATTCACACCTAAAACAGTTATCTTGGTTCTGTGTTTTCTTTGAGCTGTCATGCAATGGAGATAACAAGGTGTGCTTTCTCCCTTCTCCCTAGTGCAGACACCTCAATGATCCACTGCACCACAAATTTCCTATATATATGCACAAGTCTACCTTCTCCTTTAACTCACTTTACTTCTTTCATTCTCTTTTGTTCTCTCCTCTCCATTTCTTCACTCCACCGACCCTCTTGGCCCCCTTGTGCGCTGCACCAGCCCCCATGCCAACACCCAACTCCGACCAACCCCTCCACTAAGGCTGTGGGCCCCCTTCCCTCCTAAACTACCCTACACCCTTTAAAACCCTTAAAATACCACCTATTTCCCCTTTAAACCCCAAACCAACCCCTCTTCACCCAAAACAGCCTACAACCGCACCCCTTTGAGCCCTATTAGCCACGTGACCTGCCCTACTAGCTACGACGGATCCCAACCCTCCAAGCCCTATCCCCGTTTACCTCAAACCCCTTTCCATTTGCTCCAAAAACCAAAAACAACGCCCACTTATTCACTTAGAATTTTCGAAACCCCATAGCATCGAACCTCTACCCAATTATTTTCAGAAAATTTTTGGTGATGCTGTAAGGCTGCCGAAATCGTTCGGGATCTCTAGGATAACCTATAATCAAAGTTAGGAGGAGTGGAAAACTAGGTGAGAAACGTTGAATGAAAAAGGATTAATTATATATTGTTTAGTGTGTATGAACACGATTGAGTATATAATGACCTATGATGGTGTATATGAGTTTATAATCTGGTTTGATAATGTTTGGGATGGGTTACTGATGTGTAGTATGAAAAATATATGGTTTTTGAGTGAAGTTTATATAGTCACTTGGATATATGACACGTAGAATTGTTATTGTGGACATTGGGTTGGGATTGAACCTCCTTCCTCGGAAGAAATACGTGCTTGCGTATTTGCTTTAAGTAAGGACATTGCGAGTAGGCCGGATGGATTCAACGGGGTATTTTACAGGAGTGTATGGTCGGTTATTCAGGTGGACTTTTGTCTCGCTATTCAGTCCTTCTTCTCCGGTGGAGATCTCCATGCTGGTTGGACCTCCACCAACTTGATCCTCATTTCAAAATGCGACCATCCTAGCTCTTGTGCGGATTTCTGACTGATCAGTTTGTGTAATTTCTCAAAAAAGGTCATCTCTAAGGTTCAAACCTCTAGGTTAGCACCGTTTCTTGAGCATCTTATATCTTCTTCGCAGTCTGGGTTTGTAAAAGGACGTTTGATCAATGATTATGTCCTTTTAGCCCAGGAGCTGATTTCTTAGATCGATTAGAAGGTCCGAGGCTCTGATGTGGTCGTTAAGCTGGATATGGCTAAGGCTTACGACCGCATGTCTTGGGTCTTGATCATCAAGGTTCTGAGGGCTTTCATCTTTCCGGAACCCTTTATTGATGTTGTTTGGAGGCTTATCTACAACTGATGTTTTCCATTCTCATCAACGGATTGACCACCGGTTATTTCAAGTCCAGGAGGGGTTTTCGACAGGGAGGCCCCATCTCCCCTTCTTTGTTCGTCATAGATGCTGAGGCTTTCATTCGAGTACTGCACTCTCTAACGATAGCTAGGCAAATTCATAGGTACGACATCCTTAGGGGTTGTCCTCTTATGTCTTCCTCGTCTTTCGCTGACGACATCATCATTTTTACTAATGGTAGTCGTCGATCTATTCATAGCCAGATTTGTCTTATTCGGCAGTATGAGAGATGCTCGAGGTAACTTGTTAACTCATCTAAAAGCTGCTTAGTGCTCGCGAAAGGCCTTCTTTCGGTTAGATCGTCCTGGATCGAGACATCTACCGGTTTCAAGGTGGCCTCGCTTCCGCTTCCTTACCTCGGTATTGTATTATATCGAGGCAGGAAGCTCAACGCCATCTTCGCTCCCTTATGCAACGTCCCATATTTCTGATCACTTAAGTTTTGGTATTTAATTTAGTTATATATTGAATTTGTAATATAAATGGAATTTTATATTAATTAGAACGAAGTTTGAAACGTGTGTGTATATATATATATATAATACACACGAGCTCGTAATAGCGCGGTAGTTCGTAATATCTAGTTTTGAACTTCAATTGAGTTTGCAGGATTCGTTATAAATCGAAATTCGTTGAAACAAGAAATATTCGAATCTGTTGAATAATAATTTTCTAATGGTAGAGAAAAATCGAGATTTCGTATTGTAGATTGTTAGTTATGGCTAAATCAAATTTTCAAATAGTCATTATGGAATCGTTTATAAACCATAACGATTTATTTAATAAAATAAATCGATTTTAAATCAATTGAATATTGGTTTAATTTATAACGGGTTTAAAATTTAAGTTGGTGTATTTTGGAATTTATATGAATTCGGTTTGTGTATATATATAGTAATAATTTATTTGTTATTTTTTAATCAATTTATATTCAATCGAATTTAATTTTAAATTTCCAATTTAAATTAATATCTTCTCCATATAATCGAATTGGTCTACAAAACACGTTCCAGTGTGTTTAGAATGGTGGTATAACCCTAGGAATAATGCTTGTTGCGCTCAAATAGGGGTTCGGAACTGTAGGGTACTTTAATTTAAGTCACCGCGATAAAAAAAAATAAAGTTAAAAATCAATATATAATTTAAATATAATAAATATAGGGGACGACCTATATCTCATTACGCAGGCTACTCTGCAATATTTCGGCGTCTTCTCTTTTCATCTTTTCTTCCTTCTCCCCGAAGGCACACAATCAGGTACACTACAATCCTACTATATCGCTAACTCTACTGAAGGACGTCGTTCTTATCATCCTCCCTCGCACTCAATAAATTGAAGCATTTGCATTTGTTTTTATTCATTCCTGAATCCGTGAACCATTCAAAACCAATTCTCTTCGTTTTTTTTGTTTTTCTTACAGTAAATATCGAATACAAAATCCACTGGTTATAAAAAAGGAAACCGATCCAGGCCTCCTTCCATTCTTTTTCCCCAATCAAATCGTAAAACCATACTAGAAAAAAAAAGACCAAAAAAGGGAAATCTAAATTCAATATCGCTAGATCCTTGAAGCTTAGCCCTAGTTGGTAATGCTCGCGAATCAAGAGCGGACGTCGTTGGTTTGTGATGAGTACAGAGGAGACGTCGAGACATGATTATGTGGTGCGATTGGGTGGCAAGGTCGATGCCGATGCTGGGAGGACGGAGCTGGTTTCAAGAGGCAACCGAACCTGAGTTCGATGTTGAACTAAGGTACGGGGTTATTTGAAGGAGTTCGACAGTGGAGGAAAAGGGGAGTTCGAACTCTGTTTTTCTAGGGGTGGCCGATGCTGTTAATTGAACTGTGCATGAATTGGGTGATCGGCAGTGAGATGGCGATGACTGAGGAGTGAAATTTGGGGGTTTAAACGTGTGAGTGTTTGAGGGAGTTGATCTGGTATTTGGAAGGAGGAGCTCAGATGACAGTATAGGGGAACTGTAAATGGATCTGTTCAATTTTTGAGGCAACAGGAGTGTCTGAACAAGAGTGGCAGAAGTAGTGGTAAGGTCATTGGGGATGGTGGAGCAATGACACAGCAGCCAGTAGAGTGGTCTACAAGGTGTTTGATAAAATGCCAGAAAGAGATGTTGCATTTTTTTGGGCTGATTTTGATGGAGTTGGTCGACGATCTTTAAATCACTGCGTGAATTGATCAAGGCGAATGAGGTATACGTTCTAATAAATTTGATTGCATAGAAAATTTATTTAAGTAGTTCATTTAAAATAAATAAATATTTAATCGATAAATACACATAGGATAATTTATTTTAATAGTTAGTTTAGATTAATAATTATTTAACCAATTATTAAAATTTATCATGGGTGAAAAATAAATTGTATCTGTGACAATTCAAGTAAATGCATAGCCGAGACGAGGAAGAATTTAATTGGATATCCGACGAGGAAATCGAGGTGAGTTAAACTCACTCAGTTAAATTAAACTCACTCAGTTAAATTATTGGGAACTATTTTTAATAGTTCAAAATTTTAATTTATTGCTTGATGGATTATAACTTGATCGATATAAAGTGATAACAGTATATATATATAATATTATATAATAATATTGGTGATAGGTGGTTGGATATTCCCACAGTATCATTAGCGAATGCCCGCAGTATCATTAGAAGATGATTTCCATATGCGCCCCATAATATATATATAGTGGATGACCTTTTATATCGCGATATCCTACCTCGAAGTAGGATGGGTATTATTATTGTTGACTAACATCTGTGGATGCAAGAAAAATAGGTTGGAAGGATCCAACTGGATCCCCCAACATTTATAATTTATGTTATTTATTTTCACATATATGCTGATATGATCCATAACCTGTGATATTTTTATGGAATGTTTGGATGTGTAAATAGAGTTGTACCTTGATTGTGGATATTTTGAATGCCTTCAATAATATACGGATTTCAAAACATAAATTTGAAATATAAAAAGATCTTAAAGGAAATATTTACTTTTAAATAAAAATGTTATTTAAAATCCAAATTAGATAGAATTAAAAAGTAAATATTTGTTTTAACAAATAAGATGAGGATTCGATTTTATAAGTGACATTTATAAAGAAGTGAAAACCAATATGTTGGAGTATTTGAGAAAGTTATAATTTGAGAGTGGATTTGGGAAAGAAAGTGGAAATGTGGTTTGAAAACTAACATTTGAAATGAATTAGAATTTTCCAATTTCAAAGGAATTTATAAACGAGATTTTTTAACTTCACAAATTATAAGTAGAATTTAAACTTGAAGTTACAAGTATTAAGATTGACTAAATAAGTTCAATATGGATTTGTAATAAGAAATATTATTCATGGGTGAGGTGAATAGGTGTTAAAGCGAATAAGTTGAAAATAGGAATTTGTTAGAAGTAAGTTAGGAACGGTTTTTTGAAATTATAAATTCTAATCGAATTTAAGTCAAACTGATTTGAATAATATAATATAGATTGTATTAAAGAATTTTAGATAAGATTTATAGATGATAATTATGATAAGTAAAGAATTAACGAATGATATTTATATATGTCTATTTTAGATATAGAATGCAGTTATTGAATAAAACTAATATGAGTTGCAATAAACCTAGTTTTTACTAAGGTTAAACCAAAATTTAGTTGATTAATGAAATGATATCGTTATAAGAAAATCCTTGTTCCAATTAGAAATAAATAAATATTTAGCAAACATTTGCAAATCATATCTTTAAATGGAATATTCGATATTGGTAGTAGTAAACATTTTGAAATCATATCTGTAAGTAGAATGTTTGAAATGGTGATTTATTTGAAATAAATATCCCGTTTAAAGTGATAAATGAACATTTGGAATTTTGATTCGTTTAGAAGTTAAGAAATGGAGTTAAGGAAATTAGAAACTGACTGGAGATTAGTGAGTTGAATGGTTTTCTGAGTATCGATCTGAGGTTGGTTTCGGCCTACGGGGTTGACACTTAAGGAGTTATTCTCTTACTAGTTTACGGTTAGGGACTAATGACCGAGTTGAGAAATATGTTCTTAAAAGTAATTTAAGATGATAAGGTTTTGAATATTCTTATATATTTATATAAGAAGAGAAATAAGAATTCCATTTATTTGAAAATAGAGAATTTTTAAATTAACGAATGGTTAATTAGAAAGAGGATAAAATGATGACAAATATTAAATCGGTGAATTCAATTTTCTTTTTTGGATGAATGGTTGTTTTATTTGATAATTAAATAACCGGCTATCAAATCAGGACTAATACAATTATCGGTACGAAAAGAATGGGATCGAATTTATTCGAAAACCATTCCAAACCAACTAATACGTAAATGTAGAATATACGGATTGAAGATAAAGCAGTGAAGACCATGGATCTTCATAAGCGAAAGGACAACTGGTCGAATTCTCTGGAGTCGCGCGCAGAGATATTCTAATGGAAATCCTATCGGGTTGAGATCGACGGATTGCAAGGACTTCTCATTACTAATCCATTGGGTGATTCCTAGGTTGTGGTAAGAGAGTACCTTCGGTTCATCCGGCTCCTGGATGACTTGTATGGATGGATGTCTGACAGAGTATTTCTTAAGAATTACGTACATTGATTTTTACAAACGTACTTCTATTGGTGATAGCTAACACCCAGGTTATTTTTGTGGACGTCAATTAGTGATTTGGAAGATCTGATGATGTGGCATTCAAAGTGAATGGCGACCAGATGATCTAAAAGGGTAATTATAACCTCAAGCCTCACAACCGGGAAATGACAAAAATCGGGCAGGTAGCATGGCTAAGTGGGTCACTCCCATTAGGGTGTATTGTCACCATCTAGAGAATATTCAATTTGTTCTTCTTTTCGCTTCTGTATCTCCCGGGAACGGTTATGTTGCTAACAACCGTAAGGTGACAATATATTCAATACACTCAAGAAAAATGAGTGGTCGGTCATGTGTAGCTGAGTTGCAAGATATTCTTGTTGAACTCCAGTGTATCCCTTCTAGAGTACACTGATCGGAAGGTGGTTCCGTACCATGTCATAGTTTGAAATCCAATCTCCCACGGTTTTCGATTTTATATTATATATGTAGAGCGTGAGATGCAAGCGTTCTACTAGACGATTATTTATTTGATTTAGACATTATCATAATATCATAATAATTATGATTTAAAAAATGGTTTTGGGTTATCGTAAGGTAAAAACCGTCTGTGTTTATGTGTGGGCTGGTCTTACGATTACCCTTTTCTTTTGAAATGATTTGTAACTTTAAAAATCAAGATGGATGATACCAAAAATTTAAATGAGTTTTTCTCACGCTGGTTCACCAGACTGACATGTTGCGTTTGTAATGCTCGGGCCAGACCGAGTTTACCGGTTTAGGATAAATTACGAAATTCAGAAGACGAACTGGAGGAGTTTAGACGTATGATTCGTTTATAGTTATTATCCCGCTGTGTGCTGTAAATAAAGACAGGCTGTTATAACTATCCAGAGGAATTGAGTGTCCGCTGTACTCTGATAAATTGTCTCCGCTGTACTCTGATAAATTGTAAGTATTATTTCAAGTTTTCAGTAAAGATTTATTTATGTATTATATTTTATTCCAGTGCAATGTGAGACTCTGATATTGTGGTTAGTTCTTCTTCTTTTTCTTCTATTCTAATCTTTCTTTCTTATCTTATCTCATTATCTAATTTCTTTCTATTAGCTTTCTGGGTTTTTGATACTTGAATTTGGACACGTAATGTATTTGTGTCTGAATTCAAGAGTCAAATTTTCCGGGATGCTACACCGTCATTGACAAAGTCAGGGGCAAGATCAGTTGTTGAAATGCAACCCTCCTCTCCCAGGTTGGCAGACCGGTTCTCATTAAATCTGTCCTTGACTCTATGGGATCTCATATCTTTTCTTCTATGACTCCCGCTGCTTCCTTCTTTCGCTCTTACCGATCCTTGGTTTCTTCCTTTTTCTGAGGAACTAAGGACAACGCTTCTCACCACCACTGGATTTCTTGGAAATCCACTTGTCGTCCCAAAAGTAAGGGAGGCCTGGGCCTCCGTCACCCTAAGGACATCTGTTCGACCTTTGCTTGCAAGCTATGGGCGAGGTTTGGAGCGAACGACTCCCTCTGGGCGACATTCCTCCATGCTAAGTACCACAGGCTGTCTGGAACGAATTACACCGGTGTCCCGTCCTACGCTAGTGGGACGTGGAAACGGATGCAATCCGTGAAGGCCTTAATTGATGCACATGGTGGTGGAACCATTTGGGACGGTAGTCCCTTCTCGCTAAGGCGGTGTGGAATTCGGTGAGGATACCGGGTCCACGTCTCCATCTTTTCTCTTTCGTTTGGAATGTACGAATTCCCCCAAAGGTCTCTCTATTTATATGGAAAACCTTGCATGACGGGTTACCAATATATGAGAACCTCCTGAGAATCGGCATCCCTTTCGTGTCCCGTTGCAGGTGTTGCAGTTCTGGATGCTCGTAATCCTCTTTTCATTTGTTGTTTTATGGGTCTAATGCCAGGTCTGTCTAGAATTACGTCGGGAATCTGATGGGTTGCTGAGGTAATGCCACCTCGCTTGAAGGTTTACTAAGATTCTAGTGGTCCAACATCTCAGGTAAATCTTTTCGCTCAATTCTGCTTCATTTGATTCCTTGTCTTGTTTGCTGGCACATCTGATGCTTTCGGAATAAGGCAGTATTTGGAGAAATGGCTATGGATCCTCCTACCATTACCCAGAGAGTAAGGAATGATGTATTCCTTGCGTTTCAAGGTAGGCCTTTCGGGGGAGTCTTTGGCTCTCGGTCTAGGAGTTTGTCTGTTACCTTTGATGTTTCCTCGGTATAGGTCACTCCCAGGGCAGGTATTGGTTGATTTTTTCTTATATGATTACTGTTGCTCCTGTCACTTTCTCACACTGCCCGCCAATTGATCTAATGTCGTTTGCTAGTTCTGCAGGACCTGGATTATAGGTTTTTGGATTTGGTCTGTTTGGAGCTGGTTGGTTCCTTCGGTGCTTTTTCCCAGTTTGGTTTATTGGAGCAGGTGAAGCTGGAGATTTTGGTTAAGCTGGAGTTTTGGTGCTTTTCTCTGATGTCTCTTGCCACCATGGATATGATGGAGCGTGTGAATTTGGAGCTATCGGAGATTCAGGAGCGATGGTTTGGACTTCCCAGCCTTTGCATGTGGTGTTCCTTGGAGGGCATGTCCGTTGCTCTTGCTCTTTGTGCGTCTTATATGGAGCTTTGGAGATTTCAGCGTCGCTCTTGTCTATAGTGTATGTCTACTGAGGCTTTGTCTGCCTCGCCTGTAGTCTTGTTATATTTTGGTTGTTGACCGTCTATTGTTTTTAAATGTATATTGTTCTGTTTGGTTAAGCTGGAGATTTGGTGCTTTTCTCTGATGTCTCTTGCCACCATGGATATGATGGAGCATGTGAATTTGGAGCTATCAGAGATTCAGGAGCGATGTTTTGGACTTCCTAGCCTTTGCATGTGGTCTTCCTTGGAGGGCATGTCTGTTGCTCTCGCTCTTTGTGCGTCTTATATGGAGCTTTGGAGATTTCAGCGTCGCTCTTGTCTATAGTGTATGTCTACTGAGGCTTTGTCTGCCTCGCTTGCAGTCTTGTTATCTTTTGGTTGTTGATCGTCTATTGTTTTTAGATGTATATTGTTCTGTTTCTATTGTTTGTGTGTGTGTGCACGGTTTCTGCATTATATAGAAACTATTTTTGTGAGCCGTTAAAGAATGGCTAGATTCTCCCTTTTGTTATATTATATATTCCTTTTTTATTAAAAAAAAGCGTAAGTAATAATCATTCTCTTCTGGAGAACAGCTCCTAAGCAAGTTCTGCAAGCATCAGTATGAACAACAAAGTCCTGATTTCCATCTGGCACCACTAACACAAGAGCATTGGTTAACAAGTGTTTTAACTTCCAAATTCTTCCTCACACTTACCTGACCATAAGAACTAATGCCTTTCCTGGTTAGCTTAGTAAGCAACTTTGCAATCTAAGAGAAATCCTTAATGAATTGCCGATAGTACCCATACAATCCAAGAAATCTTCGGACTTCCGTAACACTTCCAGGCTTCTTCCAACCTATAATGGTATAATCCTTTGCTAGATCTACCGATAACCCTTCACTCCAAACAAGATGACAAAGAAATTTTACTTTCTCTTCCCAAAAACGACACTTAGAAAACTTGGCCTTCAGGCAATGCTTCCATAAAGCCTTCAAAACAATTCGAAGGTGGTTCTCGTGCTCCTTCATATCTTTCAAATACACCAATATGTCATCTATAGAAAGTAACACAAATTTATCTAAGTGCTCTCGAAACACTTGGTTCATCAAATCTTCAAAGAAAGCAGGTGCACTCGTCAATACAAATGGCGTAACCATCCATTTGTATGATCCACCTCATACAAAAGGCTGTCAATGGGATGCTCTCTTCTGCTATCCTCAGTTAGTGAAAACCGATAGCCAAATCCAACTAAGAAAACACCTTTGGTCTACATTGCTGATCGAATAAATCATCAATATGAGTTATAGGATATTTTTTCTTCACCGTTCTTTCATTGAACTTTCGATAGTTAATGCACATTCTCAACATTCCATCAGGCTTCTTTACAAACATAGTCGCAGTGCCCCAAGTTGAGCTACTTGGACAAATAAATATTTTTCCTTCTAAATCAACAAGTTGTGTCTTCAACCCTTTCATCTCCGAAAGGGTCATTTGGCTAGGTGGCTGACTCAATGGCTCTGCTTTTGGCACAAGATCAATACGAAGCTCAATAGTACTCATGGGTGGTACGCCCGTTACTAGTTCGAAGACATTAACAAATTCCCCTGTGATAGGAACACTACTTATCTCTTCCTCCATTTCTAAAACACTTAACAACGTAAACATTCACGAAACCTCTTTCTCTACCATGAACACAATCCTATTGTTGCTTTTAGGATGCTTCAACGACACCTCTCTATCTCCAAAAAATACCCTAGTATCATAACGACTTAGCCAGTCCATCCCCAATATAATTTTGAAACCATCAAAACCAAACTCATACAAACTACAAACAAAAACATAACCTAGCTGCCGAGTTTCTAAGTTATCACATCCCATCCCTAGTATCATGTAGCCTTCGATTGGATTAGTTACTCTAAAGGGTGTAACAAGGTAAGATGGTTCTAAATAGGGATGGGCATAGACCGCATCATAATACGGAAATCGTCCAGACCAAATAGCAAAAACAGTGTGGAAAACCGGACCGAATCCTCTCTCCAAAGAAAATACGGTTCAGTTAGGATTTGAATTGTTGACCCAACCATATTAAACGGAACCAAACCAAACACATGCACTAGTAATCTTATGATAAAAATATAACTAATTCATAGCTATTTTTATCTCAATGATGTTCATCTATTTTCAGTGTATGTTGTTGTTATATTTATAATAACCGTTACCACAAAAGAAAATTTTATAGTTTCAGCATAATAGTTTCGATAATACTTTTTGGATAATGCTAATTATAATCTTATCTATGTTATCTCACTTAATGTTTAAGAATTAATTAACATTGATGTCTAGTTAAGGCACAGAAATAGTTTCACTTTCCATTAAAAGTAAAATTAAACTATTCAGTTTAGGACAACACTTTGTGTTTTAACCTTTAAGCGACACAATGTCACCTAATCATAAATTGATTATTGTTGGAAATAATTCTCTTATTTCATATTTAATATAGGTTCAAACTAGATCGAACCAAAACCAAATTGTATTACAACAAAACTGAATCTTTTGATCAATTTGTATACTGGCTTGTATTTTTTATCAACCGTTTGATGCGGTGCGTAAGCGGTTTGCACTCCAAGCTGCACCAGACCGAACCACGCCCACCTCCAGTTCAAAAGACAACTTATCCACTACACGTCTAGATATAAATAAATGTGATACACTAATACACCAGTGTTAAACAAAAATTTAACATGTATGCTACGAAACAAAAGTGTACCTTCTAACACTATTTTTCCTTTCTCAACAGCAGTAGGTCTAAAGACGAAGGCTCCATAGTGAACACTTTACCCTTCGTTGCTTCCGGACACTTGTTCTTATAGTGCCCAAGCTGATTACAATTAAAGCACCTAATATTCTGCCTTCCAATAGTGATCCTAGGTAGGCGTCCTTACATTCGTTTGAGTAATGGCCTATCAGATGGCACTTAAAATAGACTACTTACGTTCTATCCTTCCTTGTCTTTCCTCCATCCCGATCTTTCTTCTTTTGGAAGAATTTCCTTTTCCTCATTTGAAAATTTTGGCTTCCACTGGGTTTCTCAAACCCCTTAAGAATTTCCTCAGTATGAATAGCCATCTCAACGACAATATTACCAAGGCCTCATAAGTGAGGCAGGGTTGCTTTCACGATCTTAAACCTAACCCCCTTTATAAACTTCTCATTCCTTAAGGTGATATTGTCTATAGTTCCTTGAGAATAACGAGAAAATTCATCGAACATAGCAACATACTCCACAAATGACATATCCCCTTGCTTTAACTCATCAAACTTCCTTACCATTATAGATAGAGTCGCTTCCTAAATGAATCTTTCCCCAAGCATCCTTCAGAAGTCTTTCATTGTGATTCCTTCTTCCGATATCCTTACCATAACTCCATTCCACCAATGTAAAGCTTTACCATGTAGTTGTCTTGACGATATCCTCCTCTTCTTCTCATGTACCAAGCCTAAGTCTCTAAAATTCCTTTCACAATGTAGCAACCAGGTATCCACAGTTGTTGCATCTTGCATTCGAAGGAATGGTTTTGGTGCTAAGCTACTGAAATCCCTACCGAGTTTCGCATAGTTGTTTCCAACTTGCGTTCCGGGACCAGTTCCAACTCCAGCTTGCAACATCTGAACAAAAAATTGAAAAAATTCCCTCTATGTACTGGTGGAGTTGCGGCACCTTATTTCTCATTTTTCCTTCGCCTTAACTTCTGCTAGCATTACCATTTGTTGTGGTTTTTCGACCACCAATATTCAGCCTTGCACTCCTCCTCTCCATATCTTACTTCTTTTCCATAGACAAATTTTAGTAAGATATTGAAGGGTGACCATAAGGCTGTGGGACATATACATACATAATATAAATACAAATACGTTATAGTTTCGTTATCCCAATCCCTTAGTATATTCTTTTAAGATTTAGGTTTTATCTAGTAAAGCCTTTTGAAAATAGATTATTTAAGTTAACATAAACCTATGGTTTGAAACCTAATTGTAACACCCCTTTCTTCATGACTAGAAGCTAAACACTACAGATGTTGCAGTCATCTCGAGTTCCAACATTCGGTGATAGAAAATTGAATGTTACTCAACAATAACGTAATATAATATTGGAGTATGAAAATTTTCACAAAACATTCACTACTATAAATAAATCATTCAAACAACCCTACGCACAACCCGTTCAGAGAAAATCAAGTTGTTATTAAATAGACACCGAGAGTAACATATGACGATGCCCCTTGGGTGATCAGAGTACAAATAGTGGTAATCATAAACTTTCTGATACATACGTCCAAAAGATAAAAAAAATCACATCGGAACTCCTAAATAGCTACAACCTCATGCTCGTCTTTGGAAGTTTATTCATAGAAGATACCTGAAGACCTTAACCCTCAGCCTACTCGGTTGAGTATTCAAGAGTTTAAAGGGAAAAACATAAACTACAGGTCAGTCAAAAAGACATGTATGAATAATAACTTAGCTAACTAACACAATCGATATCTAATGAGACCATGCCGCATAGCGGAACGGGTTTCCCTCTCGTTAAAATTGTATTACGTAACATACTAACCCTGTATTTCTCCACAATAATGGTTAGTTTACTTATCACAACAATATACACACAAAAAAAACAATAACATTTATCATGCAACACACAATAGATTCCCTCCCCAAATTATACTCCTTTTCTTTACTTTCGCAAAGGTTGCTTTGCTAACAACGGAGCCGAGACAACATTTTATAGTTGATTCCCATCATGTTCTTCGTGATATCATATTCCACCTACATGGAACCAGCATCCCCTCTGGTTGCCTCCAGTGCTTCGTAGAGTAACTCCCCACTAACACAAACCGAAGGCTCACACCTAAATCCTCCATACTACACTAGTTAATGGACTTAGATATCATCATTTATATTATATTTTAATGGTGAATTCCAATTTTCACCTATTGGACCCTCCCAATGTTCTCTCACACAAATGCAATGCCCACGCAATGGCGATGATCAAAGACATAAATATTTTAAGGGTTTTTAGTTAGAGTCCAACTTAAAATTACCATGGATATGACATCTATGTCGTCTCCAATTTCCTTCGACTCCTACAATGATGCCGAAGTCAATATTCAAGCTATTCCGAAAGGGGCAACCTTTTCAGCTTCGCTTCTTAACAACAATCAATGCTTGTTGTCCCACAATGATGGCAAATAATAGAGGCAGAGCCTCTATTCCTTATTTAGGAAATATTTATATAAAAGTTTCCGTGTTGTCATCACCAATGTCGACAACCATGGAGGCAGAGCCTCAAAAATTTGGTTTATAGAAAAGTTCCTTAACGGCCTCTTCAGTATCCAAGGAAGTAATTTAAGGAAAATGGTTTTGTAGAGGCATGTCTTTGTAGGCAGCGGTTTCAAAGGTTTTGGAAGCATAGGCATTGGTAAGAAGCCCCTTTCGGTTCCACCGACGGAACAAGAGGCATAAAGCTTCTATTCCTTTCAAAGTCATTATTTAAAATCTACCTTTTATGAAATAGTTCTTTTATATAAAACACCCCTTTAACACTGCCAGAGGCGGAAGCCTCTTGTGGAGCGGTTATCTTTCAAAGACAAAATATTTATAAGTATCATATATCATACTTGTGATACTTCAAGCATATATTCAACGCTATAGAAGGGTTGTCAGAGGTGCTTCCGGATCTGGAAATGGCACTGATAGTAATTTTAGGACAAATTTATTTATTTATTTATAAAGCATATCTTTTCACCAACCCCACTATATTTTTCGAAATTATATTACTTTATAAAAAGTATTCTGATCAAAGTATACACATTTTTCTAATCTTTTGTGCTATACAAAAATACAATATACTTGGACATGTTATCATATGCATTAATACTAGAATTAACGTATAATATTTCTTAAAGCATTCACTCTTAGTAAATTCAATACAAATTCATACAGGAAAAACTATCAATGAAATCTAAAATTATCTCCATAAACATTCAGCACACATCATACAAAAGTTTCATATCATTTAGAGATATCTTTCTAGGGGTTTCAATATATAACTTTTCATTTCCATGTATAATAACATCTTACGAAACCAATTATATCACAAAACAAAGCATGAGTATTTCACAACAAACATATGACATCAAGAATAACAAGATGTCATCATAACCAATCAGCAAAGCTTTCAAATATACCATGATGACCAAAATCAAAGGGATAAAATATACTATTCGCCTTAGCTGGATAAAGGTGATGAGAATTGTTGATGCAACGTTCAAGCTCTAAGATTTCCATGATTTCCCTTCTTCTTCTCCTAGCTTTAATGGCAGACCTTTCTTTGGTTTTCTTTTAGTTTTTTTTAGGCTTCAGAATGAATATTGTGAATGAAATGTTGGATAATATGATATATATATATATATTGAGCCGAAAGTTCCAACTTTGCCCTCATCATGTCTCCCTTCCTTATGCAAGTTTTATTTAATTTATTCGATTCAAAGGCCAACCTTTTAATTAATTTATTAAGCACAAATCGCATTCCCTCCTCCATCACATTATTTGCATTTAATTCTTTAATTAAATTCTTGAATAATGTTTTACTAAAATTAGGGATGTTATAGGACCAGACATAAAAGGCTAGTGAATAGGAAAGTGACTAGTATAAAGAGAATAATTAAAAGAAAATAAATTTAAGAATAGTTCTAAGCATTACAAGGTTTAGCATCCGTGCTTTACTTAAGATAGTTGCTCATATATTTGCTTAGTTAATTATTCAAGCTGGTTGTTTGCACTGTAATTATCATAATAGAAGTACTATTAGGACCTATTCTTACTTGTACCTAGATTGGCCACCACACTCTACCATGAAGCTAGCACGGTAGTCGCTTCCCCTTACACCGAATAAAAACCCGCTTGGATGTGAATTCTACTCCAAGCACCAAACACTATGTTAAACCACTATCCATAATTTTACCATTAACATGGACATATATCTACAGCTGGATGCAATAGTGTCTTATTTAGCCCAATCGGTGTCGCACGCTCGTTCATCGCCGATACGCACCGACTATTGTCCACCTCCTATTGACCATTTATTTACCCACAATCAGTATGTGTGTCTCATCTACCACCAGCATGGGTCCTCAAGCCACCTAATTATCCCAATCGGCATGTTTGTTTGGTTTGTCGTTTATACAGTCCCCGAGATGTTTATTTACCCCAATCGACATATGTGTCAGATCTACTATCGATACGAATTCCTCCAAACAATAATCTGATTGAGCTCCCTAATCGGTCCTCATGATTGAGTCTTATCGATTGGCCACTTATTTATACCACTTGGCATGCATGTCTGATTGCCCCCGGTATGGGCCTTTACTATGCAATTATTATGATATACTATTTTTTCTATGTTATTTCTACTTCATGATAGTCCATACTTTACCATGAATCATTATGATAATTTTTTTTTCTGTAATCATAACATATGTTATAATTTACCTACAAGTTTTGAAATTTGTTTCATTACTTCAGTTAGTGTTCTGATTTTGGAAAAGACGACCGGTTTAATGTTTTGTTTTTAATTTACATTACATGTATTTTTAATATTTTCTAGTTATTACGTATTCTCTGCTTTATATGAAATGATTTTTTTTCCTATTTTCATGTAATCTGAATAGATTTAACACAACTTTTAAGTATAAACTTATAGAATTATAATTGTTTAATACATGTAAAAAATTGTAAATTTGCCGTAAGTTAACTATACCTAATTGCAAAACTGTAACTTTCCTGTGCTTGATTGAAAATTTGTAAATTACTTTTTATAATTGTAAAATTGTAAATTAAATTATCTACAAGTTTCAAAGGCTTGTTTTTTTGTCCATATTCTTTTATTACAGATATACATGGCTTAGATGTGTTTTAGATCTTTTCTATAAAATATGTGTTTTGATTTTTAATCTATGTTACGTGAAAATTTCGCTCTTTTCGGTTATTTTTCGCATAAATTAAAGGACTAAATCTGCTTTCAAAATCTTAACATGTATAGAATTATTCACTACTTTAACATGTACAAAAAACATAGATAATTATAAATAAGCTGTAAAAATATACTTGCACTATACTAAAAATAAACTGGAAAACTCAAACTATTTTTACTCTAATTCTTTAATTTCTATTTTTGAAATATTAATTTTCACTCACTTGTTGTCCTATACTGATGTCCTGACCTTCCTTGATCCCCATTCTATAGATCTTCTAAATAGTATTATATTTGTTATCTTATAAATAATATTTTATTTACATTCTTCTTCCTTAAAGAAAATATTTAATTTTAGGTCTCGCCTATACAAGTTTAGAGGGAATGATGTGCACGTAAATATGCACATTAATATTTACACATTTATTCTTGTTTTAGTTAAATAAATAATATAAGTGGGCTATTTTTACATGTTTAACCCAAAAACCAAAAATTCTCAAATTATCATGCATTCATCTTCATATTGGGGCAAAACGAACATTTGTGTATGTATTTATTTTTGATAAAATTTACTTACTCATTTTCGTGTGTCTTATAGGAATTTAGGAGCAAAAATGAAGTATGCACATGAGGTTTACATGGAGATATGCATGCACAAAGTGGATACAAAAGAATGGAGATGGAATTAATTCATATACAACTTAGTGGAGGACCCCTACCATTATCACTCTTTCTTTAATTGAACAATTAGAAGCTAATATATTAGCAAGTGAAGACAAAAAAGGCTTCATGAACTTTTAATGATTAATTAGAGGCTAAAGACAAATGGAATCTTCATGAAGGGGTATTTTTGGTAGTCCCCAACAAAATGGATTAGGGTTTTAGGGTTTCAAACTTGTGTATATACCCCTTTATGTCATGTAAATAAATCCTCTTCTGAAGTTAGTTTAGTTTAGTGGAAAAGCTCTTTTTTTTATTTCCATGGCTACTTAGTCATTTTCCCCTTATGTAATTTTCATTTTAATGCAACTTAATTTCTTGTTCATCTAATTCTTGTTATTTACTTTATGCATTAGTGTAATTTAATTTTATGCAAGTAGTTTAGTTTTATTTTGTTTTTGTTAATTAGTTCTTTTTTTTTTTGTTTATGTTTATTTTGCAATCACTTTTGTTGTCATGATTACATATATTAGACGCTAATCCCTTTCAACTTAGGGGTAATGAAGCTCTCTCGATTAAGTAGATGCAACATAATTTGTTTACTCATGCTCTCTTTTTGTGCTTCATGTCATGTTGCTGTTATTGGTTTTATGTGTTCATTATTGAATTTGATAGCCTATATTGTTGACACCAAATAGGCTATGCTTAGTCATATGTTCACTAATTACCTCTTCATCTACATATGATGATGGTGATTAAGTGGAGGTTGAAATAAAAATTTGATGGTCTATAGTTCTAATTAATAGTTCATAGGCCATGCTTAAAGTATATTTCACTTTCATCTTGTTGTCATTTTTCATTAGAACTTGTATGGTGATTTAATGGGTATGTTATAGTTTGATAGTTTATTTTGTGCTAATTAATAGCATGAATAAGCTGTACTTATAATAATCATATCAACTAAATTCACAAATGACCAGAAAAAGAGAGATCATGCTTTCATTTTATGTTGATTCATGTGATCTAGAGAGTGGATTTATTCCTAAGTTGTTATTTAACTCTCATATTCTTATCTATCTTAGTTTGTTAGTTTAGTTTATTTGTAGTTGAAGTTAAAATTTCACTCAACTTCATTTTAATTTGATTGAATAAAATTAGAATTACTTCTTTCCCTGTGGATCGACCCGTATTCGCTAAAGTACTACAAGTGTATGTTGTGCGCTTGCGGTTTATTACACTTCACGACAGATTTCTAATCGATAGAATATTCGTCGTCGAACAGGGAATCCAAAGGCGGAAGAAAGAAAAATATATGGAATGAAATGCCTAGACGAGAGTTATAATTTTAGAGATCTTGCGCCACATGATCAACTTGATTAATCCTGGAATTGACGTGTCATAAGTAAACATCTAACCACTAATCTCAAATCCGAATTGTTTAGGTTTATTCAACATCCAGTTCAACCTTTCTTACTATGTACCCGACCAAAAAACTGGCCAGGTACAAGGCCTACTGGGAAATTTTGCTCTGGGAGAATTGACCCAACCCCTTTTTCTTTTCCCTTTTTAAAATGTAAATTCGAGTTGCAGATTTTTCTTCATAACTTTTCGTTTTAACTCGGATTTGGACAAATTATATATGAAAATTGTCTAGAAATTCGCCACAAACACAATGGGAAAGTATCCACAGTCAAATTCGAGCATCTATAAATGTTTTTTTAATGCTTTTCTTTATTTACAATTAGTTCCTTCTTAGCATTCATTTTTTCATTTTTAATATTATTATTAAAATATCAGAATGTTACATATTGTTTTCTATCCTAATTCATGCTTTAATGAAAATTAGATAGAAACAGATCGAAAGTCTAACCGTCTCGGACTGAACCATATATCAGATATTCCTGAAAAAAATTACAGTCTTAGTGATATTATCTTTATTTATTTTTTAAATCCTAGAAAATTCAGCTTTGTCGGTGACAACTGGAGGAAACACGAGCCGGTATGTCATAGTTGCTTACTAAAATTAAGCCAACTCTTTTGGATGACTTAGTGCGGTCATCAAAACTCGAACCTCAACCTACTATGCGGTAGAAGAACACACTTATCACGATAATTATATTATGTTTAAACCCTACTAGAGGACATAGCCCTCTTAGACCGCTATGCCTCTTCTGTTTAGAGTATTAAATAGTACAACTGCTCTAAACCATACTATTTTTCGTTATATTTGCTAAATCAATGTTTTTACCTTCCTTTTCAACGGAACTAATATGAAATGATTGATTTGATCAGTTCTTTCCTAAACCAAATCAGCAAAGTTAGGGTAGATCTCCATATGGACTAAGTGCTTAATATACAACAAATATACTATATTACAACGGTGCAAAACTGTTGTAAAAAGTTTTTACAACGGTGGAGTCACCGTCGTGTTTTAAGAAGTTGTAATATACTTATATCTTTTACAACATTTCTGCACTGTTGCAACACCGTTGTAAATTAGAATATTTAACAACTTTTACTCACCGTTGTAATAATTTTTATTACAGCTTTTATTCCTCGTTGTTGTAGATATTGAAATATCATAAGATCATACGTATGACAACTGGCGATTACCGTTGTAACTTCTAGAATATTACAACTCTTTCACACCGTTGTAAAATGTTTTATTACAATATTTTTTTTTGCTATTGTAACTTATATACACCTTACTAATGTAAAGAATTCATATATATTAATAATAATATGATTCATATTTCAATGCAACAAATATAACAATACGGGATCATTCATACACACAACACATCACCAACTAAACCTGTCACAAAATCATAACCATTTCAAAATACATACATCGATCAAACACAAGATACATAAGAAAGATTGAAGTTTTGTCCATAAGAGATACATAAGCATACATGAAACACTGAAACTTGTTAAAATGCAAAGCCAGCATCAGAAGGAAGATGACCATCATTCGCATTTTGCCCACATTGCTTCTAGATTGCCCTGCCGACGTAGTCAGGTAAACATGCATATATATGATTCACCTTCATGGACCAATCATATGGAAAATAATGATTTATGTATGTGTACCTATATAGTGGGGATGCAATGTTTCCAGAAAAGTATTGGATGAGACACAGCGCAAATGCCACAGTTTTGGAGTCAGCCTTTCACTTTTGCCCATTGCTCCTCCACCGCATCACAAATCCATTCACCAGCCTGCTCCTCCTCCACTTCTCCGACCTGCAAAGTAAAACGTAGTGGAGAATAAATGAATTCACATGCATTACATGTGTTCCACTAATTTCAATTATACTGTCAGGCAGTAGTTTCAATGAGTTCATAGACTACTACATTTCACTCCTGATCGTGCATGACTATCATTCACTTAATATTTACTATAATTTTCCTAAGTTGTGCAATTTTCACTTTTGTAACATAAAATTAGCACAACTTAAGCAGAAATTTTAGATTATTCTACCTGGTTTTTATAGTTTAACTCAGACCTCACAGTAAATCCAATGCCAGAAGAATTCTAATCTTTTATCTTTGGAACCACTATTTAGCGTACATCTGTTTTTAAAATTATTTTACCCATTTGTAGTAGGCTAAAAGTGTAATAATATATCATTCAAAATTAACTTAGATCTGCGGCAATTAATCATGATAGCTTTCTTGTGTTGCTACTTCTTTGTCTTTTGTTTTGGATGTATGAACTTCAAAAAAGTGTAATTATTAACTTAAAATTTTATTTATCATTGCAGGATATAGATGAAACCATTATAAACTAGGGCCTGAACTACAATCAAACTTAGAGAGAGGTGACACAGAAGCTAAGCTTGGTGGATTGTTTATTTATTTTCCGTTTCTTTTCCTTTGATATATTGTAGATATATACGACCTTTGTATCATTCTGTGTATCATTTTGTTATTGTTGCATGAAACCGTATGTGACAGCCCGCCATTTTGACCACCCCAAGTCGGTAATTAAATTGAAAATAACCATACTTGAACTAATACATAGATCGTTGCACTGAAAAAGAAACTAATAACTCAGTAGACAACAAAAAGAGTAGGAGGAAAACAGAAGCTTCTAGTTAATACAACCATGTATTCATACAACATAATAATCTAAGCTTCCTATAATCACTTGGCATCACTTGAATTAGTCGAATTGTTCACTTGAATTAGTCGAACTGTTAACAGGTTTTAATTGTTGGTACGAGTTTGATTTGTTAAGTTTCTGCTTGAGTTCTACTAACAAGGCAAGATTCTCTTGGTTGAAAAGCTGCGCGTTTTACTCAAAAAAGAAAAGAAAAACATTAGTATTATTCTGCTCTTGGTATTTTCAAGTGAGCCAAAATGATCAAATAATAACATGTTTGAATGAAAATATTTAACTGTTAACACAATGTATTTTATGAACAACTCTTTGTCCCTTAGTAATGAGATGACCACCATTGTTGCAATTTAAATTAATACTTGACCCCTCAGGTGTTTCATTAGCCAAATTCAATGATATAAGGCATGCAAGTATTTTAGCATGAGGTTCACGAAGGTTCAATAACGAAAGTTATTGCTGTTGGGTATTCAACGAAGGTTCACAAAGAGCACACAACAATAATAAAATAAAACAAAAAGTGGCATGCAAATTACTGCTGGGTAGCTCACAACAGGGTATCAAACTGCATGCCAGTGTGGTTGGTCATCAACCAGATCTCACAGGGGAAACAGTGAGTTTAAAAACAATAGTTAAGGAAAAGATCAAAGTATAGTACTCAGGCCTAAAATGCATAACACTCAAGACCACGGCATAGCAGTAATATACGCATGGCACTAGAATAAAAGTTCGGACTTTATAATACAACAAATGTGCTCTCACTCCATAATGGAGTACATGTAAAATATTTAAACATTGGAGTGCATGCATAAGCAAAAAGCCACTGCAATATTCACGGAACCAGGAATAGAAAAGTGGCAGTGTACAGTTTAGTTAGATTATGATATTCCACATTCCTTTTACAAGCTACAAGTCTCGGGTATGTTCAGGGTTTATATGCCTAAAAATGTGATATTTATGAACTGGCCCCAGATTAAACTACACCCGCATTTTATACTTCACAAGGCATGGAACAAAATTTTACATTACCCAATAATCAGCGTATGTATAAAAAAAAGTTCTTCCAGTTTACAACCAAAATAAGAAAGTATAAATCCTAAAATAGGAATAATGAATGGATTTATACTGAAGCAAAAATATACATCTATAGTTGTAAAAATACAATTTTCTAAAAGTATGTGACACTATTTAAATGCAGCGGAGGTCGGGTTCAACAAGCCCAAGGGTACATAATAGCGCCAAGGCCCGGTAGCAAGGCAGGGTCATCGAAAATAAACACAGTCATGACCAACTTTAATTCCTATCGAAGTTATCGCTCTTGAAATAATTAAATCGTGAGTAGATAACTCACCTTCGGTGACGGCAAAACGACGATTGTGGTGGCAGCATAAATTAAGCACCTTTCGTCTTTTTAACAAGGTGGAAAAAATCATAACCGAAGATCTGTACTGAGCACAGGAATTGAATGCTGCGCCTGGTGTCATTCGCGTGGTCAAAGTGGGAGTCTTCGCAGCTGCAAACCGCCTAATTAGCCACATCTGACACGAGTAACCGCGACACCGCCTAGTCATCTTCACGCCGTATTTGAAAAAAAGACAGATCTAGGATGCCAATCATACATAAGAAACACCACAAACAATGAATCCAAATTCACACAATTGCAATAGCGAAGTGAAAGAGTAAAATGACAAGCACAAGAAATTGGAAAAATGAATGAAAATTTACCAGGAAGAGAACGGAGGCGGAATCCGTAGGCGATCGAGCAGTGGATGATGGAAATCACTACAAAAAAATATATTATTAAAGACAGCCTTATTTTGTCTCTAAGCAAAAAATTATGTCTCTAATTCATGCTTGTAACCTACTTAAGACTAATTATTGATGGCTGCGGTAATTTATAAAGGTAATCGATATGTGTAGCAGATATATGTCCTTCGTTTAAGGGAAGTTTTTGACCTGCTTGCTCCTGATCATAGCATAGAAGTATTTGAGACCTCTGGCATCGGATGCTTTACCTGTATCAAAGAAAAAATTAACAACAAAAGAGCTACAAAAACCTCAAGGATTCAATGCTAAACTATAGAGTTGAACGCAACAACCATAACATGCACAAAATCATCTCTACAAAATCCAACTGAATTAAAGGCTGACCCCATTGGATATGTATTCAACCAGCAGTGTAAGTTCAGAATATAAATCTGTAATATTGATTATTTCGTATAGTTTTCAATTTTCAAACCATAAGGCACGGTATTTTCATTATTTCATATATACATACATATACATATACTTGAACAACCCATTCAGCACTTTACTGCTTGCAGTCGAATCTACATCCACTCATCCAACCTGATGAAATACACTACTTCAATCCTCAGACTGCTAAATAATACTGCCCACTAAAAGATTATATAAAGAGAGAGTTATGTGACAATGTGAATCAGTCTCTTCCAGTATTACTGAACAAACTGTGAATCATCTCGTTAAACTCAGATATCAAATTAACAACCTAACAAAAATCAGATTATCGTCAACCGAACTTAAAAATCAAATCAATATGTTGAGCGCTTATAGTCAAATCCAAATGAGCAGTACATTTTTTTTAAGAACAGTTATTATCAAATTCTTTTAGACCTATGAGTAATCGGGGATTTGGGGAAAAAGATTACCATGGCGGCTAAAAAGATTACCTTTTTCCCTCCTAATTTTGTTTGGAGATAACAAAATAGCTAGGGTTTTAATTGATTGAAGAGCAATACGGCGTTGAGGCCTGCGAATATCCAGTAGAAGTGACGACGTGAGAACAGAGAAGGATTAGATGATTTGGGGAAGTTATTGGGCTTGCGTGTATAGATTGAGACACACTAAAGACATTCACTTCGTCTTTTTGAATATTAGTACGGACGAAGAGATCGTTATGGCGGCCTGGGTAGCAAAAGGGGGAATTAGGGTTTGGTGTGGAATAAGCGAAAAAGGAGAGAGGGAAATCTGAAAAGCCGATGGATAACCAAATTAAACGCAAGCGGGAATTGAAACCGATGGAAATTGTTAACTGTTGAACAAAGTGCTGGTCAACAAAGTGCGCGTTTGATTTTCAACAGAAAGGGGTATGTGGAAGGGGCTGGAAAGGGGAAAAATCGATAAAAGGGGAATGTGTTTTTATTTTGAACAGGAAGGGGCACACGAAGGGGGCAAAGGGGTGTAAAAGGGTGTAAAACGGGATAGGAAACGAACGGGGAAAGTGAAAGCTCAGTTTTCTCACGTTCAGTTCGGAAGGGGAAAAGCGGTGGGTCCCGCGTCGACGCGTCGGACGCTTCCGACGCGGACGCGAACTTTTTTTTTCCCCTTCCAGAAATCAAACGCACCCTAACTGTGCAGTTGAACAAAGTGCAAAACATCTTGCCATAGTGTGAATTATGACACATTTCAAATTAATAATTATTATTTAGTCTAGTTATTAATTATTAATTATTATATTTATATTTAATTTTCGTTGTTTATTAAAATCTTATTTATTTGTTATTAAAAATGTTATTTATTATTAATAATAGTTATTATTTAACTTTTACTTATTTCTACTTAGTTATAATCGATTATTAATTATTAAAAGCGTTAACTATTAAAAATAAATTACTACTTATTAAATATTAATTATTTAACAATAATTAATAAATATTATTGATTCCTAACTTTATTATTAATTATTATATAATTAGTTATTCAATATAGATATTATAAACATGAAGTTTGTAATAGGCATCTATTACAACTAACAAAATGAAAAGTTGTAAAAATATGTTTATTACAACTTTGGGGAATTGACTGCTGTAAAAAATATTTATTGCAACTGTGCTTTTCCCACAGTTGTAAAATTAAAGTTGTAATATGGTGTTTTTGTTGTAGTGATATAAGTTATATATCTACCATAGTCGCCAAATCTGAACAACTCAAATTTTGAAATTATTTGTTTTTTTTAATATAAGACTAACAATGTTTCGTTTTTATGTACAAATTATATGAGAATGAAAATAATCTAACCTTGAATATTTTGTTTTATATATATTGAAACTTCTTGCAACTTTGTTATATCCCCATTTTATCTCTACTATAATTTTTGTATCTCCACTGTTAAAGAACTACTAGGCACTTTAATTACACAACTATAACTAGAACATATATTTATTTTCTTCCCCTCCCACTCTAGCTATTTCTGTAGTCTTCTCACTACGCCATAGATGACCTACTGCAACGAAAATCCGAGGTGTTGCTAGCTACAACATAACCATAGCTATGCTGATTTTTGTCTATTGCAACACACGCTTCAATGTAACCCTTGCTATTGCCGTTATACATCACTATTTATATTCCTTTTTCTATGCCCCCTTGAACCCTCAGCCTTGTTTCCTGTAGGGCTGTACATCGTCATTTCCTCTTCAAGTCCTTTACAGCCGAGTATACTAAATGATATGGTTGCATACATATAAAATGCTAATATATTCTGGCATCTACCTTTGCATATATATAGGCCTTCAAATTATTAATTGACTTATAGGTGCATGCATACCTTATATTCATGCATATGTTACATATCAAATTTGCCTTGTTTTTTTTCTTTTATAAAAGCTGGACCTTACTTTACTCATGGCAAGCTAAGATAGAAGATTGACAGCCTTAACTGTTGCGGTACCACACTGTCGGACTTGTTACCCAGGATTTTTTTTTAATTCACTACGGCAAGCCTTTCACTATGATGAATATATTGATTTGTTAGCCACTCCTTTGTCTGCGGTTATTTCATTTTGATGTGAACTTCTTTTAGTGTCATGCATGTTGAAAGTATACTGCTCTCGTCCTTGTTTTCACCAGTTCTAACCCACTAGTGACTTTACCTTACACTTGGTTATCTAAGGAAACATTATTTAAATAGTGCACTTGAAAGAAAAGGGAGTTTCCACTTTGATGCTAAAATATTTTCGTGTATTGAATGGTTGAAATGCCATCAGAGGTAGACATAGCACAAAAAATTCAAACCATGCTAAAATAAAATTTTATGTTTTGCATACTTCATGTTAACTGTACGTGCTGTTCAGTTCAGTTTGCATGTTTTGGCATCTTAATTTTTGACATATTACACCATCCTATATTTTTCGCATGCATTATGGTATATCTTTGGCTGTCCCATATATGTCCAGTCTTTAATTTTCACATATAAAAAAAAGATTTTTTTTATTTTTTTATTTTTTTGGTTTTGCGAGAAGACTTGCATATTTTATTTGCAGTAGCATTTCATATGCCTCCCTGTTTGGTACATGACACATGCATTGCTGCCTAGTTTGTCCATGTTATTGATTCGTTAATCTCTACTGTCGGCAGTTCGCTAATTATTATACTCGAACCATTTAAGATATTATTGGGATTAAACTAATTATATTATGTGTTTATCGAAGTTTACTGACTTGAAATAAGTTTAATCCTGACTCGAGTGTTTTATGTTTTTGCATGGAACGCTCGGGTCAGGACCTAAGTGTTCCAGACTTAGAAAATTTCAGCTCGCAACGAAGTGGAGTGGCACGTAAAGACGCATATGGCGCTCGCTCGACAAAACCGTAAAGCTTTTATTTATTTAAAAATTCGTGTACTGTACTTATAAATCTTCCGCTGCATAAATATTTTGTACGACTCTGATATTATTCATATAAAAATTTCTTCCGCTGCATATATTGTGTCTGTGATTTTGTGTTTATTCTGTTTAAACTTGATAAGCTAAATAACAATCTGTCGTTTTGAACGTTCTGAGTTGGTTTAAATACCGACTTAGAGCGGCCAAAAAGGCAGGTCGTTACAGTTGGTATCAGAGCTTTGGTTTGACAAAGCTTAACTTATCGAGTTTAAAAGCTCGTTAGAGATAGAGTAGCAATATTCTAGAATGAGTGGAATTGACTAAGAATCCCTGTAGAGAGAGCGTATTTTGAAAATAAAAACTATTTCGAAATTAAATAAACTATTTTGAAAAGCGCAATTATTGAAATTAACTTATGATAAGAGTTTTGAGTATTTATTGACGTCGAGATTGGACTATTTAGTAGTACGGATTTTGCATATACGCCTAACTAACGTACATACGAAGTCTAATATATACAAGATAGATATGAAATCACATTCTAGTCGCTTGAGGATAATTCTGATGATGATTGCAACATCATCAGAAATTTATTTTCGAGTTTCGAAAATGGGATGACTGTATGGTTCCGATTTAACGTCGAAAATACTTGAAATCGTTTAGAAAAGTGTTTGAAAATGTTTGATAAGTTCTAATGAAACGTTTGAGGATAAATTAATATGAATTGAAATGGATAAGCGAAATTTAAATAAAATACATCTTTGTTGTTTGTAAGAAAAAACTGAATTCGCAAATGAATTAAGATTAAATTGGGAAAATTTGGAATAAAAATTGAAAATTGAATTGTGATGAAGTTTGAAATAAATTGAATAAATTTTGAATAATGAATGTTTGAAATATAATTTTGTCACTTTGCTTGTTGTGTTTGTTTTCCCTCCCGACGTCATCCTTCGCTTACCGATTCGAACCGTTCATGCTTGAATTTTGAAACTGGCTGTTTTTTATTCCCTGAATCCCTTGCCTTACCTCGACCCATTTATGGACAAGTTGAAATTTGAAAAGGGAAATTATATGGCTGTATGAATCTCTTGAAAAATATTATCTTTTGTGTGATTGTTGATATTTCGAGATGATTTGAAATTTGTTTTCATAAAATCTTGATATGACTTGTATATTGAAATGGGTTGTAAAGTATTTTGTACATAGAAATTCGACGACTTGAATCCCGAGATTTTGAAAAGATTTGAAAAAAAAATGATAACAATATTATTCAAAAGTATTTGAAATTATTACTGTGAAACGATTTATAACTTTAGGATATGAAATAAAATGATTTATCGCTAAGATTCGAGTAATCCGTGCCTAAAGAAAGGTACAATGTTGGTGGAAGCCCTTGATTGGTGATGGTCTGCTTTGGGGTCCGGAGGGACGTCATTATTCGAAATCGTTACATGCGTAGGCCGTGCCTCGTGGCCTTGTCACTGGGAGAAACCTCTCGACTTGGGACATAAACGTTTTATGTCGTCTATCGTAGAATATTTGAAATTTCGAAATGATTTTGGTTTTGAAATCCCGAAGCAAGTTTGATTCGATATGAAAAAGGAATATCGGATTTCAAACGATTTGAAAATAAATCGGGATGATAAGTCGAAGAAATTATTTCATACTTTGTTTTATTTTACAATTTCCCCTTTTCGAGGACGAAAAGCTTTAAAGGGGGGGGGGGGGGAGAGAGATTGTAACGAACTAGAATTTGTGGCATTTTAAAATTTTGACAGTAAATTTAATTTAAGGTTGAAAATTTATATGTATATTTGTGTTTGATTTTATTTAAATTCTAGTCTAGTTTATTTCGGTTTTAAATTGATTCTTGTAAGTTAAAAATTTAAATTTTGATTTTACATTGAATTTAGGAATGGTTTTGTTTAAATTAAATGTTAAGTATTATTTTAAACTTATCGATGGTAGTATTTTATAATTTATTGGAATAAACTATTTTTTTTTTGAGAATTATAAAATTTAGATTTGTTTAAATTTTAAACTTGATATTTATTAATAATTTATTTATTTATTTAGATTTGACTTTGATTTTAAAATTAACTTAGGTATTGAAATTAGAGGTGTATTTGAGATTATTATTTATGTATACTTGGTATTTATACATAAAAATAAGTATTTTATTGAATTGGCCACTTGTTCATTTGTTGCTGGAAATATCACACGTGCCCCCTTCATCAGTTTGTAGCGTGTCTACCGTGTCTTTTCTTTTAAGTTTCCACCGCCCCTTTTCATTTCGTTTTCCCATCCCTTGCTTTATTTTTTAACTGCTCCTATTTCATTTCTGTTAGTAGTTGTAGTAGAGGAAATAGTTGAATAGTTGTTGTGGATAAATGATTGAAATAGTTGAAAGAAAGTTTGATGGAGAAATTACTCAATGGTTTTTGTAATACAACAATTTTATTGCTTATAGTTTTTGCTACAAGATTTAGTACATAGTTGTAGTAGTACTTGTTGAGTACATTGTGCACAAGAGCCTCTATTTATAGGCTTCAATTTACAAGAGATATGCTAATAGAATATTCTAGAATGAACATTCTACAATGAATACTCTAGAGAGAATAATCTAGATAGAATATTCCATCAACTATTTATAGGCTTCATTATTTTCTTTTATGCATGGAAAATCTCTCATCATATTCTTTTGATACAACAATTTCAAGGCTTGAATGTTGAAGTGGCCAAATCTTCGATGCCATAACCATGAATCATCAACTTGTGCTTTCATGGCTATATTAGTAGCATATTTAAAACTTATTGGAAAACTTCTATTTCTCTTCTCCATTTTTACTTGAGCTATCTCTAGTCTTTTATTGTTGTTATCATATATTTTGCAAATGTCTCCTTCGAAGTGAAGAGCGTAGCCTTTCTCCATCATCTGACCAATGCTCAACAAATTTTCTTTTAAATTTGGAACAAGTAAAACATCTTTGATAAATTTTGTACCTTTCTTTGTTTCCACCATAACAGTGCCTCTGCCTTTTGATTCCACGACGGTGCCATTCCCCAATCGTACTTTTACTTTGACAGTATCATCAATATCCTTGAAGATGCTCCCATCTTTAGCCATGTGATTGCTGCAACCGCTATCCAAGTACCAGTTTCCTCCATTTTCTTCACTAGAATCTTGGGTAGCATAAAAAAGATGTTGATCTCGATCATATTGATGTTGTTCTCTGTCATGCTCTTCAACGAAATTTGCTTGATGCTTATTTAGGCTGAAACAATTCTTCTCCAAATGTCCAAATTTCTTACAGTGTCGACATTGCGGCTTTCCACGATTCCGACAGAACTTCTCCAAGTGATTTGTCATCTTACAAATTCCACATGGAGGATATTTGCCTTGTTTATTCTTTGAGAAATTTCTAGAATTTCCTTTGTTTCTAGAATCTTCTCCATCATACTTATTTTCTCCATATGCTTTATTTTGGGATGATAGCTTGAGTTTCGACTGAAAAGCATTTTCAATCGAGTCTTCATCATGCCTGCTCATTCTTTGTTCAAATGCTTCAAGGGAGCCCATTAATTCAGTCACCGATAAGGTAGACAAATCTTTAGTTTGCTCGATCGTAGTCACGATTGTGTCATACTTACGGGGAATTGAAATTAAAATTTTCTCAACAATCCTCTTGTCAAGAATATTATCCCCATAAGCTCTTATTTGACTAACTATTTCTTTTATTTTGGAGTAATAATCCTTTAAGGTATCCGACTCCTTCATTTTTATTAATTCAAACTCACACCTTAATGTTTGAAGTTTAATGGCACGTACTTTTGCACTTCCTTGAAACTCCTCCTGTAATGTGGTCCATGCTTCTTTGGCGTTTGAAGCTCCCATTATTCTAGGAAAGATAGCGTCGGTCACCGCTTGTTGTAGAAAACTTAAAGCTTTTGAATTTTTTAGTTTATTTTCCTTTATCTCCTTTTTCTGAGCTTGGCTAAGAGTTGAAGTATCTTCAGAAATAGTGAACCCTTCATCTAAAATATCCCATAGATCTTGAGAGCTAAGAAATGTCTTCATTTTTATACTCCAAAAATCATAATTTTCACCGGCAAAAATAGGGACAGAAGATGGTGGAGATTGAGCAATGTTTGCAATAGCTTATAATTGTTGCAATGTTTTTTCGCCCAATATGCGAACGAACGAAGCTCTGATACCACTTGTTAGTAGTTGTAGTAGAGGAAATAGTTGAATAGTTGTTGTGGATAAATGATTGAAATAGTTGAAAGAAAGTTTGATGGAGAAATTACTCAATGGTTTTTGTAATACAACAATTTTATTGCTTATAGTTTTTGCTACAAGATTTAGTACATAGTTGTAGTAGTACTTGTTGAGTACATTGTGCACAAGAGCCTCTATTTATAGGCTTCAATTTACAAGAGATATGCTAATAGAATATTCTAGAATGAACATTCTACAATGAATACTCTAGAAAGAATAATCTAGATAGAATATTCCATCAACTATTTATTACATGCAATTCTTTAATATTCTAGATGATTCTGATACTCTCTAATCTTCTAGAAATTTGTATCACCCTTCAATAATTTCTTTACTTCACCGTCTACCCTCCATTTTCATTATCAGCAGGAATCCCCAAAATCCACTTTACCAAATATTTTGTCCTCCGTAAAATCGAAATCCATGGCCTCCAAATTCTCCTTTTCCCCAAGTCGCGCACCGTTCGGCTACCATCTCCGTTCCAGGTAATCGCCACCTCGTCCTCTGCTGTGCGTCGCCTCCTCCATCGTCCGCACCTTCGTGAGCCACCACACCTGAAAACCGTAGCCACCGAGTCGAAACCGGACCACCGAATCGCCATCGCTGCGTTTTGTTCGGCCACTGCATGTAAGTATAGCTTACGATTTAACTTATTACAAGTCTGCTACTTCGCTTTTCACTATGTATGATTTGTTTCGCAGTTGCCTTCCCGGCACTTTGATTTTTAGTTTGAAAACTTGCTACTGTGCCTTGTATATATTTAGTGGTGCCTTGTTTTGTTGGCCATGACACTTGCTATTTCATTGATGTCCATGTATATTGCTGTGCCTTGCCTTAACATGTAGACACCCTTGCTACTGCCGTTATACATCACTATTTATATTCCTTGTTTTATGCCCCCCTGAACCCTCAGCCTTGTTTCCTGTAGGGCTGTACATCGTCATTTCCTTTGGTCGTTTCGTCTTCAGGTCCTTTACAGCCGAGTATACTAAATGATATGGTTGCGTACATATAAAATGCTAATATATTTTGGCATCTACCTTTGCATATATATAGGCCTTCAAATTGTTAATTGACTTACAGGTGCATGCATACCTTATATTCATGCATATGTTACATATCAAATTTGCCTTGTTTTTTTTTCTTTTGTAAAAGCTGGACCTTACTTTACTCATGGCAAGCTAAGATAGAAGATTGACAGCCTTAACTGTTGTGGTACCGCACTGTCGGACTTGTTACCCAGGCATTTTTTTAATTCACTACGTGCAAGCCTTTCACTATGATGAATATATTGATTTGTTAGCTACTCCTTTGTCTGCGGTTATTTCATTTTGATGTGAACTTCTTTTAGTGTTATGCATGTTGAAAGTATGCTGCTCTCGTCCTTGTTTTCACCAGTTCTAACCCACTAGTGACTTTACCTTACACTTGGTTATCTAAGGAAGCATTATTTAAATAGTGCACTTGAAAGAAAAGGGAGTTTTCACTTTGCTGCTACAATATTTTCGTGTATTGAATGGTTGAAATGCCATCAGAGGTAGGCATAGCGCAAAAAATACAAACCATGCTAAAATAAAATTTTATGTTTTGCATACTTCATGTTAACTGTACGTGCTGTTCAGTTCAGTTTGCATGTTTTGGCATCTTAATTTTTGACATATTACACCATCCTATACAGTGTAGTCAAGGCGCTCGCCTAGGCGCCAAAAAGCCCTAGGCGCCAGCCTAGGGCTTTTTCCCTAGGCGAGGCGCCAGCCATGCTTGAGGCGCCAGAAAAGCGCTCGAGGCGCCAAAGCCTCAGAAAAGCGCTGGTTCAAAAAAGCGCGCCTCAGTGAGGAAGTGCAGTTATTTTGGTTTTTTTGTTTTAAATTCAGTTTTTTTCCCCAGTATGCAGCTTATAAAATTAAAACTGCGGTCCTTTGTTTGGTTTATGATGATGTTATGATGTTTTAATCTGAATATTGCATTTATATGCACTTTTTAAAAGCCAAAATTTGAGTTTTATATGATTTTTTAAATGCTGTTATTTTTGCTGTAAAACAGCAAAACTGATGCTCAAGGCGCCCAAAAAAGCCCTAGGCGCCAGCCTGGGGCTTTTTGGGGCTTTTTCGCCTTGACTACCTTGATCCTATATTTTTCGCATGCATTATGGTATATCTTTGGCTGTCCCATATATGTCCAGTCTTTAATTTTCACATATAAAAAAAAAAGATTTTTTTTTTGTTTTTTGTTTTTTTTTGTTTTTGTTTTGCGAGAAGACTTGCATATTTTATTTGCAGTAGCATTTCATATGCCTCCCTGTTTGGTACATGACACAAGCATTGCTGCCTAGTTTGTCCATGTTATTGATTCGTTAATCTCTACTGTCGGCAGTTCGCTAATTATTATACTCGAACCATTTAAGATATTGTTGGGATTAAACTAATTATATTATGTGTTTATCGAAGTTTACTGACTTGAAATAACTTTAATTCTGACTCGAGTGTTTTATGTTTTTGCATGGAACGCTCGGGTCAGGACCTAAGTGTTCCAGACTTAGAAAATTTCAGCTCGCAACGAAGTGGAGTGGCACGTAAAGACGCATATGGCGCGCGCTCGACAAAACCGTAAAGCTTTTATTTATTTAAAAATTCATGTACTGTACTTATAACTCTTCCGCTGCATAAATATTTTGTACGACTCTGATATTATTTATATAAAAATTTCTTCCGCTGCATATATTGCGTCTGTGATTCTGTGTTTATTCTGTTTAAATTTGATAAGCTAAATAACAATCTGTCGTTTTGAACGTTCTGAGTTGGTTTAAATACCGACTTAGAGCGGTCAAAAAGGCAGGTCGTTATATGTTATTTCTTGATTTCAATTCGTAGACTCATTCTTGATTTCAATTTGCATGTTGTCTGCAAGACTACAACTTAATAATACAAAGTACAAAACATGTTGAATCTTCTAACTGATTTCCTCCTTTTCGATTTATTGCAGGCATGGTTGACTACCATCTCTTCGTCCATTCGTAAGGTCAGTTGAGCTTTAGGGCTGATATTATATCAAGTTATGCTAGTAATATGCTAGTATCTTATGGAACTTGTAGTGATTAACTTTTCAATTATACTCGAAGTCTCGCGATCTCCTAGAAATGATAAAAAAAGAAAAAGAGATGCTTCTTGCTGTAAAGGATAAACTGTCACATGTATCATAGTAGGTCCTTCTTTTTAGTATAATATATGGCAATAAGGACCAGTTGTGTTATTATCGTATTGCGTTATCTAATTATTTTGCATCTTCAGTTATCTTCATATACAAAATTTCACCAGTTGTCATGGAGGTTACTTCCAGGTTGGCACACACTTACCACACATCTTTCATGTGCTTGATCTAGCTGCATTATCAGTTAGTATTTGTTAATATATCTTATAATTGATTTGTAACGACCCGCACTCTACGTATCGGAAGATTGTAGAATATTTATTTTGTTTTCATACGAGGTCGTATGGTCGTGTAACTTTGGGAAACGACTATTGGGGTTATTTCTCATGTTCACGATTTTTGCCGAATTTTAAATGACTGTTTTGCCCCTGGCGAATTTTGTTTTGCCTACAACTTTTGATTGGAAAAGAGTTTTGACCTGAAACCACTTCCATTGGGTTCGGATGATGGTTTACCTTTCCATAGAGTGGTCACATCTCTCAAACGGACTTACCGTTTGAGAGATATGGCTCAAATAAGGTTTGAAGATAGAAAAACAGCTTAATTGGGCTTAACGGAGTGATTAGCAGCTAGGCCCATAATGCATTTCGTGATTACGGTTTTGGGAGGGCTGAAAGGGTTTGGGAAAACATTTCATTTCAGTTTTCCAGCCGCCACTTACATCTATTGAACCCTAACAATGACCTCCATCTTCTAAATCACTCCCAAATCACCTTCCTAATCGCATTTTAGCCAAATCTACGTCAAATCAAGGCGGATTAGCATCAAATCAGTGATAGGGTACTGCTATACATACGGATTCGGTCCATATCAGTAGAGTTTTAGATCTAAGAATTTATTTGTGGCTAAGGTGAGTAATTTGCACTCTTATTCACTAATTACGGTTTATTAGGTGCGATTAGTGATAATTAGCGAAATTATGACTCAGAAAAATATGGAAAAATATGCATAAATTATAAAATGTTATATTATGTCAGTGTTAGAAATTTGGGTTAATTTGGATTAAGTTTTCTAATACTATTGCTAGATATAGTTAAAAAGGATTAGGGGGAAAACATGGGTTTCAGGTATGTTTGATTCATATTAACATGTTAAATTGTTGTTTTGGTATTTATGGTTGATCCTATATGTTATTACTGCTGTTTGGAATGTTTCATGGTTGTTTAGAAAAGTTAGAATGGTTGAAAACGCCGTCGTGTGGTATAAACAGTTACTGGAAAGAAGTGGAGGTCGGGTCATGAAACCCGAACCGACCCGGCTCGTGACCTAGGAGCCACGACCCACTCGTGAGGCATGTACCACGAACCAGACCCCATCTCCGACCCGCTCGTGCTCTATCTACCACGAGCCGAACCGCTTATCTTGAACCCAGAAGTTCATGAATCGACCCTGACCCGAAGAGCATGACCCGAACTGGTGAAGGAGGTCGATCCGACCCGGAAGTCCATCACGAACAGATCAGATGCACCACGAGCCGCGAGCCGACGTCAGTGGAAGCCACGAGCCGTGAGCAGAGACTCACGAATTGACCCGGACCACTCCAGGGAGCACGACCCGAACCAGGTTGGTAACCACGAATCGAACCGAGGAGCTTGGGCATGAACTGAGAACCACGAACCAAATGGAGACCGAACCAAGATGATGACCTAAACCCGAGATGCAAAGGAAGTCCAAATGGGAAGTTATTACTCAGGATCCAGATGAGAACCAACGAGTTAACTTTATGGGTTGGGCTTTGCTGCGAGACGTGTGCAAAGGGTTATCGATATTTATAACTTTAATTCACTATTGATGGAGGGGGCATTGACTATGGACCAGTGCGGTGGGGTCAAAGTTGTATGCAATCGAACTCCATCAGGGCCCCCAAGGGCAAAGTGGTCATAGTAAAGGATGTACGGAGTTGGGCTTCGTCATGGCCCCAATGATTCTGGTGATCAAAGTGGTGGATATCGTATACTTTACGCACTAAGTAAGAGATGTGGAGATGATTGCTATGTTTGATGTTTTCTATCACCATGACACACACACTCCCATTTTCATACCATATGATAGTGTTACTTTAGAGTACTGTACATCTTGTTGTGCTAACTCTTTGGTTGTAGGTCCAGGTTCAGGATGACTATTTATACATGTTATTGTTTTACTTTGCTGCTATCGCTCATACCAGACTTTCGTCTGACCCAGAGTTTTATGTCTCTTCTTATTACCCTGGGTGCTTCTAAAATGAGCAGACTAGAGACAGGTTAGGTGGCCATGCACGAGTAGCTGTCCGGAGACGAGTAGAAGGCTTCCACGTAATATTTACATATATTCTCCTTGTGTTGTTGCTGATCACTACTTTGGGCATTGGTAGTGTACCTTTCCTATTTTGCTTTAGAGACAATATTTTGAAGTTGTAATAATGGTTTGGATCATAATCTATATTTTGGATTTCCGCTGCTATGAAGGACACGGCTTGGTTTTCAGCTTATGCACTGTCTCGTCTGTTTTATGTCAAGTTACGTTATTATTATATTTTATTCCATGCGCTGTGAGATATACTACTGGTTCTTTGATGATTCATTGTCTCGTTTCTTTTCTTTTGATGACCATCCCGTACTAGTTGGGCATTGGTACAACGCATTTCATTGGAAATGTCGTCTGGTGCGGGGTGGGACGTCACCCTTGGTATCAGAGCCTAGGTTGCGTAGTTTAACCTAGGGGAAGACATCAGGGAGATATAATATACGTATATGAGGGCGCGTATTTGTGATATTTTGTTTTTCAAAAGTTATATATATATATTATTATTAGCATAGCTAAGGATGAAGTCGCACTCCACTGGCACCACTAAAGAGATGGTTAATCGTTTTTCTCTTTACAAATTGAACGATGAGCCGAAATATGAGTAGTACCGGTATAGGAGTCAATAATAGGGATGTTCCTGATGTGAGGACGATATTTACTGCCTTCATGGGAGAGATGCTTAGGGATACTCAGGGAGTAGTTCCTAATGCTGCTAACGGTGGTGGTGCAGCAGTGCAGGCGCCTAGGGCCGACTTCGCCAAGCTTAACAAGGATTATACTAGTCTTGGTGGAAAGTCGTTCCACGGAACGGAATCGGCTACTGAGGTTCAAGATTGGTTTAATAGTTGTGAGCGCATCTTCGAAGATTTGGGGATCGTGGATGTAATGAAGAGAAAGCTAGCATCGCGTGAACTCCAAGGACGGGCTATGAATTGGTGGAATGCCATTAAAGCGACTACTCCCGATGATCAAATTACTTGGAATCAGTTTAAGACTCGTTTTTGTGGTAAGTTTATCCCAACTGTTAAGAAATTAGAACTGTTCAAGAAATTTCTAGAGCTTAAGCAGAATGGTAGGGTAGTCTTAGAGTATGTTGTTGAATTCGATACCTTATCGAAATATGGATTATCCCTTATCGATACTGCTGAGAAGAAGAATGAGAAGTTCTTAACTGGCTTAAATCAGTACTTGAGGGAAAGACTTATAAACCACATTGATGAGCCTTTTGAATCTGTTGTGGGGAAAGCATTGAGATCAGAGAACCTTTACCCTAAACCAAAGACCGAGGTTGCTATTGCACCAGTAGGAGAGCCAAAACCGCAGGCAAGCGGTGGAGGCAAGAATAATTTCCAGAATAAGAGAAAACAGAACCAAACCAAGGATGGTCAGAAAATGAGGAATAAGAAAGATACAGAGTGCTATAGCTGTGGCAAGCAGAGCCACTATGCCAAAGAATGTCGAGCAAAGCTAGCAGACAGGAAATGCTTCAACTGTGGCCAAGTGGGACATCATAAGGATAAATGTCCCCAACCCCCTAAAGAGAAGCGGATTGTGAAAACATATGTTATCAATGCTATTCCTTCTTCGTCGAATGTCCCAACTGCGGCGGAGAAAGGAAAGAATGTCGTTATTCAAGGTATGCTTTCTATTTATGATGTTCATGTTCGAGTATTATTTGATACCGGAGCTTCCCATTCCTTCGTATCTAGTGACCTGGTAGATAGGTTGGGATTGGAACTCGAGATTGTCGATAGACCTTTAGTTGTGACGAACCCGATAGGTGGTTCGACTAACCTTAGTATGATTTGTCGTAATTTGGTCTTATCGAGTTATGGATGTATGTTTGCTTGTGATTGCCTTGTTTTGGGCTTTACTGGGTTTGGCATTATTTTGGGAGTCGATTGGCTCCAAAGATATGGGGTGGTGGTAGATTGTGAGGGGTTTTCGGTGACCATTAGAGCGGATGATGGGCGGAGGGTAGTATTTGGTTGCCTACTTAGTGATGAGGTGATGACTAGTTTTCTAAATTCCCTCGACATCCCGCATGATGAGTTATCCGAGGTTCCCATTGCTGGCGAGTATCCAGACATCTTCGGGGAAGTGACCGGACTTCCACCACACCGAGAGATCGAGTTTCAGATTGATTTAGTGAAAGATACCAGACCTATAGTGATGCCACTTCGTCGTATGGCGCCACGAGAGCAGCGAGAGCTCGAGGTGCAAGTAAACAATCTTTTGAAGAAGGGATTTTATTCGAAGAAGTGTTTCCGAGTGGGGAGCACCAGTTGTATTTGCTACTAAGGTCGATGGTTCCCTTCGCTTATGTGTAGACTATCGCGAGTTGAATAAAGTGACTAGGAAGAATAAGTATCCTCTTCCACGAATAGATGATCTGTTTGATCAGTTAAGTGGAGCAAGAGTGTTCTCCTAGTTAAGACCTCGCGACAGGTTTTCATCAGCACCGAGTATCAGCTGAGAGTATAGCTAAAACGACATTTCGAATGCCGTTTGGATTCTATGAGTGGTTGGTCATGCCATTCGGGTTGACCAATGCACCAGCATATTTTGTGGATAGGGTATTCAAGGATCAATTGAATAAGTTTGTTTTTGTGTTCGTAGACGACATCTTGGTTTACTCGAGGGCAGAGGAAGAACACAAGGAACATTTGAGGACAGTGATGGAGGTGTTGAGAAAACACCAATTAAAAGCGTAAATTTCTAAGTGCCACTTCTGGAGGAGAGAAGTGAGATTCTTAGACCATGTTGTTTCAGGGAATTGTATTGCCGTAGACCCTGCGAAGGTGGCTACGGTACAAGATTGGTCTACGTCTAAGAATGCAATAGACGTGAGAAGTTTCTTGGGGTTAGCTGGATACTATCGTAAATTTATCCAAGACTTCTCCAAGATAGCAGCACCGTTAACTCAACTGAGTAAGAAGAATCAAGCTTTCGTCTGGGACGGAAGGTGTGAGAATGCATTTAAGAGCCTCAAGGAAAAGTTGACCTGTGCACCAGTGTTAGTTATTCCTAAAGGGAACAAATAGATGACGGTATACACGGATGAATGTGGTACCGGACTAGGTACTGTACTGATGCAAGGAGGTAGGGCTGTAGCTTATGCTAATCGGCAACTGAAACCGCATGAGAAAAAAATATCCTACCCATGATTTGGAATTGGCAGTGATCGTGCTTGCATTGAAGATGTGGAGACATTATCTCTTGGGAGAAAGATTCGAGTTGTTTACCGATCATAAGTCGTTAAAGTACCTTTTCTCTCAGAAGGATTTAAATCTTCGTCAGCAGAGATGGTTAGAGTTCTTGGCTTCATATGATTTCAATATTGTATACACACCCGGGAAGGGCAATGCGGTAGCTGATGCATTAAGTAGGACACAAGCCAGTCTAGGGGCTATGTTTCTGGAATGGAAGCAACTGGAGTATATCGCATGATATGATTTCAAGCCTAAATGTGAATTAGATCCAGAGATGTTAGCAAGTTTGACGAGCATACCCAGTTCGATTGAGCGGATTGGTTCCAGTCAGAGGGACGATCCCAATCTAGTGGAAATCATCTACAAGGTAGAGATGGGTATCGACGATGAGGAAATGAACAAGTATGGACTTGATAAAGAAGGATGGCTTTGAAAGAATGGGAGACTAGTTGTGCCCAATGTCAATGGATTGAGAGATGAAGTGCTTAGAGAATGTCATCACTCGAAACTAACTATACATCCCGGTGGTAACAAAATGTATCGAGACATGAAGCAAACCTACTACTGGGAAGGGATGAAGAGAGACGTTGGGAAGTTTATATCCAAGTGCATGAATTGCCAGCTAATTAAAGCCGAGGAAAAAAAAAGCCTAGTGGTTTGTTACAATCGCTGGAAATTCCCAAATGGAAATGGAAAAAAGTCTCAATGGATTTCATTGATGGTTTACCAAGGACTAGAGCGGGTTATGATAGTATTTGGGTGATTGTTGATTGATTGACCAAAAGTGCAAGGTTTATACCAGTCAAGTCCAATAGAACGACAGCTAAGTTAGCAGAACTGTATATGAAGTGGGTAGTGAGATTTCATGGAGTACCTAAAGGTATTATGAGTGACTGAGACCCGTTATTTACTAGTGGGTTTTGGAAGAGCTTACATGAGGCTTTAGGGTCAGAATTACATCTCAGTACCGTGTACCATACTCAAACCGACGGTCAAACAGAGAGGGTGAATCGTATATTGGAGGGTCTCTTGAGAGTTTGTATATTGGATTTTGGGGGTTCATGGGATGACCATTTGCATCTGGTCGAGTTCGCATATAATAATAGTTATCAGTCCAGTATTGGTATGGCTCCATTTGAAGCTTTGTACGGAAGACCGTGCAACTCACCATCGTGTTGGTTGGAAACCGGTGAGAAATTTGTGCTTGGGCCAGATGTAATAAGAGAAACTTCAGATAGGATCAAGGTTATTCAACAGCGAATGAAGGCTACCCAAGATAGGCAGAAGTGTTATGCTGATAAAAGACGAAGAGATTTGAAATTCTTAGTTGGTGACCTAGTATTCATCAAGATTTCTCCGTTAAAGAGTGTGATTCGATTTGGTAGGAGAGGAAAATTGGAACCAAGATTTTTTGGTCCATTCCCAGTTCTTGAACAGGTTGGGAGTTTAGCATATAAAGTTGACTTGCCTAACAAGATGGAGGGAGTTCACGACGTATTTCATGTTTCCCAGCTAAGAAAGTTCATGCACGATGCTGATATGACTATTTCACCGGATCAGTTGGATGATATCGAGGCAGAATCCAAGGCAGTTGGGAGCCGCAGGACGATTTGTATTGTCGGACATGATATGAAACAATTTCGAAGAAAGACGGTGAAACTAGTTAAGGTCCAGTGGGGCGATAATGAGAATGACTATACTTGGGAAACTGAGGAGAACATAAGGAATACACATCCAAAACTCTTTGCCTGGTAAGATTTTAATCGCTATTTAGTTATCCCCTTGTTAGTAAACCGCATGCTAGGATAGACTTGTTATGTTGTTATGTATGTTTGATTGTTTGTAAATGGTTGATAGGCATGCGGGCCACCGTTGTATGTTTTGGTTAAAGAATTTCGGGGACGAAATTTCTTAAGGGGGGAGAGTGTAACGACCTGCATTCTACGTATCGGAGGATCGTAGAATATTTATTTTATTTCATACGAGGTTGTATGGTCGTGTAACTTTGGGAAACGACTATTGAGGTCATTTCCCATGTTCACGATTTTTACCGAATTTTAAATGACCATTTTACCCCTGATGAATTTTGTTTCGCCTATAACTTTTTATTGGAATGGAGTTTTGACCTGAAACCACTTCAATTGGATTCGGATGATGGTTTACCTTTCCGTAGAGTGGTCACATTGATCAAACGGACTTACCGTTTTGGTGATATGGATGAAATAAAGTTTGAAGATGGAAAAACAACTTAATTGGGCTTAACGGGGTGATTAGCAGCTAGGCCCATAACCCATTTTGGGATTAGGGTTATGAGAAGGCTAAAAGGGTTTGGGAAAACATTTCATTTCAGTTTTTCAGCCGTCACTTACATCTCTTGAACCCTAACAATGGCCTCCATCTTCTAAATCACTTCCAAATCACCTTCCTAATCGCATTTTAGCATAATCTATGTCAAATCAAGGCGGATTAGCATCAAATCAGAAATAGGGCTGCTGCTATACATACGAATTCATGCCACATCAGTAGAGTTTCAGATCTAAGATTTTATTTGTGGCTAAGGTGAGTGATTTGCACTCTTATTCACTAATTACGGTTTACTAGGAGTGATTAGTGATAATTAGCGAAATTATGACTCAGAAAAATATGGAAAAATATGCATATATTATAAAATGTTATTTTATGTCACTTTTAGAAAGTTGGGTTAATTTGGATTAAGTTTGCTAATCCTATTGCTAGATATAGTTAAACATGATTAAGGGGAAAACATGAGTTTTTGGTATGTTTAATTCATATTAACATGTTAAATTGTTGTTTTGGTGTTTATGTTTGATTTTATATGTTATTACTGCTGTTTGGAATGCTTCATGGTTGTTTAGCAAAGTTAGAATGGTTGAAAACGTCGTCGTGTGATGTAAACAGTTGCTGGAAAGAAGTGCAGGAAATCGGATCGGGTCATGAAACCCGAACTGACCAGGCTCGTGACCTAGGAGCCACGACCCACTCGTGAGGCATGTACGACGAACCTGACCCCATCTCCGACCCGCTCGTGCTCCATCTACCATGAGCTGAGCCGCTTGTCTCGAACCCAGAAGTTCACGAACTGACCCCGACTCGAAGAGCACGACCCGAACTGGTGAAGGAGCTCGATCCGACCCGGAAGTCCATCACGAACCGATCTGTTGCACCACGAGCCGCGAGCCGACGCCAGGGGAAGCCACGAGCCATGAGCAGGGATTCACGAACTGACCCGGACCACTCTAGGGAGCACGACCCGAACCGGGTTAGTAACAATGAATTAAACCGAGGAGCTTGGGCATGAACTGAGAACCACGAACCAAATGGAGATCGAACCAAGATGATGACCAAAACCCCAGATGCAGAGGAAGTCCAAATGGGAAGTTATTACTCAGAATCCAGATGGGAACCAACGAGTTAACTTCATGAGTTGGGCTTTGCTACGGGACGTGTGCAAAGGGGTTATCGATATTTATAACTTTGATTCATTATTGATGGAGGGGGCATTGACTATGGACCAGTGCGGTGGGGTCAAATTTGTATGGAGTCGAACTCCATCAAGGCCCCCAAGGGCAAAGTGGTCGTAGTAAGGGATGTACGGAGCTGGGCTTCGTCATGGCCCCAATGGTTCTAGTGATCAAAGTGGTTGATATCGTATACTTTATGCACTGAGTGGGAGATGTGAGGATGATTGTCATGTTTGATGTTTTCTATCACCATGACACGCACACTCCGATTTTCATACCATATGCTAGTGTTACCTTAGAGTACTGTACATTTTGTTGTGCTAACTCTTTGGTTGCAGGTCCAGGTTCAGGTATGATTATTTATACATGTTATTGTTTTACTTTGCTGCTATCGCTCATACCAGACTTCCGTCTGACCCAGAGTTTTATGTCTCTTCTTTTTACTCTGGGTGCTCCTAAACGATCAGACTAGAGACAGGTTAGGTGGTTATGCACGAGTAGCTGTCCGGAGACGAGCATGAGGCTTCCACGTAATATTTGCATATATTCTCCCTGTGTTGTTGTTGGTCACTACTTTGGGCATTAGTAGTGTACCTTTCCTATTTTTCTTTAGAGACAGTATTTTGAAGTTGTAATAATGGTTTGGATCATAAGCTATATTTTGGATTTCCGCTGCTATGATGGACACGGTTTAATTTTCAGCTTATGCACTGTTTCGCCTGTTTTATGTCAAGTTATGTTATTATTATATTTTATTCCATGCGCTGTGAGATATACTACAGGTTCTTTGATGATTCACTGTCTCGTTTCTTTTTCATTTGACGACCGTCCCGTACTAGCTGATGTTTATCCCTTTAAAAACCATACCTATGTTGGTCTATTAAATCTGTGTAAAAGTTACGGGACGGCCGTTGTTAGGATCGGTCGTGCACCGTCCTATCTGGCATACCCAGACGATTTGCAAAAGGGTGAGGAATGGCCGCACTGAATAAATTACAAGCGCCAACTCCAAAGTTAAACACGGCAGGAAAGAAAAAGTTGGATCGTCCGCTCGACACAGTCAAGATCGGTCGCACAACATAACGTGACCAACACAAAGAAGTCAACTGCGCAAATCCCGCTCGAGGATGGTGCGGTCCAAAGACAGTAAGGAAAGACCACCCGTGTTAAGAAGGAATCGTCACCTAGGTCACCCGTGTTAAGAGAGGATCGTCACCTATCCATATAACAAAAAGGGAGGTCAAACAAGACAAAGAGGAGAATTGGTTTCGATCAACCGTTCCACTCTGTAGGTGTTCGTTACAGATAAACCGATCGACCACGCATAGTAAAGAATGAGATCGCACATGCTTCCCGTGTCCGCTTGCAGGTTGCAACCCCAGTTGCCGATTGTCCCTCGATCAACTCCTAATGTTTCAGCCGAATGCAACCTGTCGGCCGATCAGATATCAGTTCTCAAGAGGGCATACATGCATTTTAATCTGCAAGACTTGGTTGCTCACCTACGGATCTCACCTCTGGTCGTTCGTTCACCCATAATTAGACGATTGCATCCAAAAGTGTTAACTGGACGCCCATTGAATTATCGACTAACCGCTTGTTCAAACCGCTCGCTCCTGTGAAGTCGCTCGCACAGAACAGACCGGAAATAGCTGTTGATAGTTGGCAACAGCCAGGCAGTGGCATTTCTAGTAATTAATAAGGTGAGCAATTTGCAGCCAGCATAAAGGGATTTCAGCTCATTTCTTCGGGGAAGATCACCTATTAATAGGCCATAACGCCTGTCCTAAAGGGGGACTTTTTTCTCGACCATGAAGTAGTGCCGAATTTTATCCTCTATCATTCCTTGAGTATTTCAACCACCATCATCATCTTCATTTGAGGGATTTTCATCTATTCCACCATTCCTCCCACTGGAATCCATGAACTCAAGCGAGATTTGCATGTGTAGCTGAGAATATGTTGAGAGAATATGAGAATGTATGAATAAAGAAAACTTATGTACTTTGTAATCCGTTCCATGATAATGCAAGCTACCTTCATAGTGGAGGTAGGCCTAGCTTAAGGCCGAACCACTCTAAAACATTGCCTCTGCTTTATTTTCCTCACTTTTTACTCCTGTAATTTGTTGATTGCGGCTCCACTTACTGACAAACCACGTTGGTGAAACACGGTTCACGTATCATTGGTGTTTGAGCCATTTTTGATGCAAACATTTTGGCGTCCACCGTGGGGCCATGTTTGTATTCTCTCTCCGATTCCAGCAGCCTACTTTTGAAATTCTGAACCGCCTCCTTCCTTGAAGCCATGGCCGGTTCAAAGAAAAGTAGTAAGTCCATTAAAGCTACCACGATTGTCGAGGATGTCCATGGTGATAAAGCTACACCACAGACTTTGAATCGAGAGATCGAGGAATCCTCTAGGCCATCCGTAACACGGGATGAGTTGAATGTGGCTATGACTGGTTTGAACGAGAAAATGGATGCCACAACAAAGATGATGATGGAAAGGCTAGATTCCCTGATTAACGCTCAAGCCAATCCTCCGCCACCGAATGATGTAAATAATGTTGATGAGAAAGAGGACTCTTCTACCTCAGACCTTAGTCGTTCCCACTTCTTAGTGGAAGACAAGGGGGAGGCCGGTGTTGAGGACTCTAAGGTCAAATCCCCACAGCATGAGTTGAAGCGCACAACTCAAAACGTCGCAAGTCCCACCAAAGGGACACCTCCCAAAAGAGGTGCAAGGCATCGGAACTTGAACCGCGACCGCACCAATAAAAGCGTCGATGTCAATCCTGTGGAACTTGCGAGCGACAAGAAGCACATAACGGATATGATCCAGCAGATAATAAAAGAAAAAACGATCCGAGAGGATGATGAGAAAGAATGGGAGTTTTCACCTAGTAAAAACCCGTTTACAGAGAAGATCCATCAAGTGAAGTTTCCTAAAAAAATCACACCTCCGACCATAGCACCCTATGGTGGGACTGGAGATCCAAACATCTTATTCAAGTATAATCAACACATGAACGGAGTTAGGGCCACCGACGAAATAAAATGCCTGTATTTCCCCGTGTGTCTAGAAGGTATGGCCTCACTATGGTTCGCTAGACTTCCACCTAAATGCGTTGATCAATTTTCCGATCTGGCGAGATGATTTCAAGAACAGTTCCGCCTTCAAACGACCAACGCAAGGGATGTGATGTCGCTCAGCGAGATGGAATAGAGTTCTGGGGAAACCATCAAAGCATTCCTCACACGGTTCCATGCTACGGCGGCCGAAGTTTGGCAGTCTTAAAGGGTGCTATTGATAAGAAATCAGAGTTTGGGAAATGGCTCAAGATGAAGAAACCCAAAACTCTAAAGTAGTTCTATAAGAAAGCCGAGGAATGTATGAGCATGGAAGATGATGCCTCTAATATTCAAAAGGCCACAGAAAGTAGTGCTACCAAAGAAAGTAAGGGCAGTGATTTCCAAACCGAGCAGAAGGACTCTGGGCAGAAGAGGGGAAATGATGGGAAGGATAGCAAAGCATATAAGAAAGCGAGGCTTTACAAGCTTTCAGAATTGACTCTCCTAAACGAAGCCCCATAGAGGATTTATTCCGCCACGAAGGATTCAGGCATCTTTCCTCAAATGAAGCCTCAGATGATTACTGAAAAACAAGCTAGTTTCGACAAATTCTGCTGGTTCCATAATCAACCTGGGTATAACACTAGCGAATGTCGACATTTGAAAAGCTTGATTGAAGAACTCATCAGAAAGAACCTACTTCAGCAGTACGTGAAGAATCCTCAAAACGCCCCGACTGCCCCAGGACAGAACAATACTGCTAATCAATCCGGTTTGGACGAGAAAGCTCAAGCACCCGTTGATTCGAGGCCAGTGATCAACATGATCTTCGGTGGACCCCACCCGACTGGAACTAGCTAGGCAAATCTAGAAAGGTACGCTAACGAGATGAAGGGTGCCCCAAAAGAAGAGAGATGCATGGTCATATGCAACGAGCTCCCGATGAAGATGCCAAAAACTTCAGCTGATGATCTGGTATTCAGAGATAAGGATTCTGACGGACTACTCGCACCAACTGTCGATGCCATAGTGATCACAATCGGTCTTGGCCCTATAGTCGTGAAAAGAGTCCTAGTTGACATGGGGGCGTCCGTCAATGTAATCTTCATAAATACATTTCAGAAAATGAACCTCTCCATGACAGAAGTACGAGCGTATCCAAACAAAATCCATGGATTTGCAGATAGCCCACGCAACCCATTGGTACAATCGAGCTGCTAGTTGAACTAGAAGACGGAGGACGCAAGGTCTCCATGATGTAGACTTTCATTTTGGTGGACGAGCTTTCCTCCTACAATGCGTTCCTCGGGCGACCAACCCTCGCAGGTCTTAAAATTGCGTTAGCCCCATGGTGCTTAACCATGAAGTTCCCAACTAAGAATGGAGTTGGCGTAATTAAAGGCGATCAAGCCACTGCACGGGACTGCTACGTGACGGAGTTGCGCGAGGCTAAGAAAAAAGAGTTAGGGAAGAATGCAGAGGCTCCACTTCGCATTCGCGATCTCCCCTTATAGCAATTAAAGAACAGTCCCTGCACTGGGAAACACAGTGGAGCACAAAAGGAAATCGATCCTAGAAAAGCAAGTGCAGACGAAAGAGCGACCCCATCGGAGATCACAATTCCTGTAGCTGTTAATCCAAAAGATCCAAACCGCGTATTGAATATAGGATCTCAGCTGAGTCCCGAATTGAAGAGTCAACTGATTGTCTTTTTAAAAGCTAACTTGGATGTGTTTGCGTGGAATCACTCTGACATGAGTGACATTTCTCCAGATGTTGCAGTCCATAGACTTAATATCAATCCACATGTTCCATCGGTTAAGCAGAAAAGGAGGGCCCAGGGGTCGGAGAGATAGAAATCCTTAAAGGAAGAGGTCGACAGGCTAATGGAGAACGACTTCATCAGGGAATCTACTTATCCAAACTGGGTCTCCAATCCCGTGCTCGTAAAGAAGGCAAACGGCAAATGGCGAGTATGTGTAGACTATTCAGATCTTAATAAAGCTTGTCCAAAGGATAGCTTCCCTCTTCCCAGGATAGATTAATTGGTGGACTCCACGGTTGGGCATGAGTTGCTGTCTTTTATGGATGCATATTCTGGCTACAATCAAATCATGATGTACGGGCCAGATTAAGAGGACACAAGTTTCATCACTGATCTTGGCTTATATTGCTACAAAGTGATGCCATTTGGCCTAAAGAACGCAGGGGAAACTTACCAGCGTTTGGTCAATGCCATGTTAAAAAAACAAATCGGCAGGACGATGGAAGTAAATGTTGATGATATGCTGGTAAAGTGCAAAAGGGCAGCAGATCATTTGGAAGATTTAGCTCAGATGTTCGATATTCTATGCCAATATGGTATGAAGCTGAATCCTTTAAAATGTTCCTTTGGGGTCGGTTCAGGCAAGTTCCTAGGGTTTATGGTCAATGCCAGAGGCATAGAAGTCAATCCAGCAAAAATATCAGCCTTAAGGGAAATGCGCGCCCCAGGAACCAAGAAAGAGCTTTAGAGCTTAAATGGGAAAATCGCAGCTTTGAACCGCTTCATATCCAGAGCAACGGACAGATGTCTTCCTTTCTTTGATGCTCTCAGGAAAGGAAAGAAAGAGATAAAATGGACTTCTGAATGCCAGAAAGCTTTCGAAGGACTGATCCAACACATGGCAACACCTCTGATGCTGTCGAAGCCAAGTGACAAAGATCTGTTTGTATACCTGGCAGTATCTGCTCATGCTCTAAGCGTTGTGTTAGTCCGATGATTCGAAGGTCCAGAGGTCGGTCTATTGCATCAGTAAGAGATTATCTGGGGCAGAACTAAACTATCCAAAACTCGAAAAGCTCGCTTATTGTTTACTCATCGCCTCGAAGAAACTTCGGCCCTACTTTCAGGCTCACCCTATCAAGGTCCTCACGGATCAGCCTCTGAGGCAAGTTTTGTCCCGACCAGAGACTTCAGGGAGGCTGTTAAAGTGGAATATTGAGCTAAGTCAATATGACATCACTTACCACCCCCGAAAGGTAATCAACGGACAAGCACTTGCAGACTTTATCGCAGAATTTACCGATCGAGGGGAGATAAGAGAAGAACCTAATGCTGAAGCCAACATCCAGTGGAAATTATTTGTTGATGCGTCATCAAACGATTATTGTTACGGAGCGGGAGTGGTCTTGGAAACCCCCGAAGGAAGATCAATATGCTATGCGTTAAGATTGGAGTTTCCATCAACAAATAACGAAGCTGAATACGAAGCCCTCATCATAGGGATAAGGCTAGCAAGAGAGTTACAGCTAAAGACCATACAAATCTTCAGTGATTCCCAACTAGTGGTGTGTCAAGTCCGGGGAGAGTTTCAGGCCAAAATGGGTAACCTACCACATTATCTATCTAAGGCCTTGGAACTACTAGAAAGTTTCGAGCATTATACCATATCTCATATCCCGAGAGAGGAAAACACCAAGGCAGATTTGCTGGCAAAATATGCGAGCACGGGATATGCACAGCTTATAGGGTTAGTTCTAGTGGAAGTCCTTTTCAGCCCCAGAACGGAGAAAACTGAAATGGATTGGGTCATGGAGGCGGCCGACGAGCCAGAGTCATTGATGACACCAATCAAAGAGTACCTCATGACCGGTGCACTCCCAGCAGAAATTAAGCAGCGAAGGAAGATCTTGCGAAAAGCCCCTATGTATCTCATTCAGGATGGACGGCTATATAGACGGGGGTTTTCTACACCCTTACTTCAATGTGTTACGAAGAAAGAATCAAAAGCAATCATGACAGAGTTACATGAGGGCGAATGCGGGGGGCATACGGGCGGTCAGACTTTGGCTAAGAAAATTCTGCGATATGGTTACTTCTGGATAGACATAAACAAGGACTCCTTAGCATACACCAAAAAATGTGACAAATGTCAGAGATTCGCTAAAATCCCAAGGATGCCATCTACTTCCATAACCCATATGGTCAGTTCATGGCTGTTCGCCATTTGGGGCATCGATCTCATAGGAGCCCTTCCCACTGCAAAATCTGGTTTCAAATACGCCGTTGTTGCTGTTGATTATTTCACAAAATGGGCTGAAGCGGAACCATTGGAAACCACAACTTCAAAAAAAAGTTATTAATTTTGTCTTGAAAAATATCATTTGCAGGTTTGGGGTGCCACAAAAAATAATCACAGATAACGAAACCCAATTTGAGATCTAAGAGTTCCAAAGTTTCTGTGCGAAGTATCAAATTCAGAAGAGCTTTTATGCAGTGGCTCATCCACAAACAAACGGGCAAGTGGAAGTGGTAAACAAAATCATCAAATCGACCATTAAGAAGCGATTAGAGAAATCCAAAGTTGGTTGGGCGGATGAACTTCCATTAGCACTATGGGCATACCGTACTACTCATAAAATCGCGATCGGACATACTCCCTTTTCCTTAGCTTTCGGTTCTGAAGCCATAATCCCTGTGGAGCTGGAAGTTCCCACCCATAGGAGGATTCACTTCAACTAGGAGGAAAATGAGAGTTTGCAACTTGAGGCCCTCGACCAACTCGAGGAAAAAAGAAAGGAAGCAGAACTCAGGGTGGCAGCACATCAGAGAAGGCTGGCTAAGCATTTCAATTTAATTCAAAAGTCAGACACATGACTTTCGAGATTGGAGACCTCGTGTTGAAGAAAGTAATGACCAGAACCGGGGTTTTGGACCAAACTGGGAAGGGCCCTACGTTGTAAACCAAAAATTCCGTGATGGCACTTTCAAGTTGACCACCACAGATGGAATCCAGATTCCTCGAGCTTGGAATAGCGAAAACATACGTCGTTACTTTTTATAATGCATTGTTCAAATCTATTGTAAAAAAACTGTAGATAATTTGCAAAAATTTTGCATTCAAGCTATGTACATGAAAAATGATGAGTGGGAAACCCCATTTGCTTGCATAAATCATATAATTGCAGACCTCTGCTAAAAGCTGATTTCTTTATGTTGGCAAACAAGAACGATCACTCTCTCAAAGTACAACCATAGTTGGAGGCTTCTCAAGCATATTCCGGCTGGAGCAACTCCAAAGCATTAAGTGCCAAAGTGTCAGACAAACTGAGCAAAAAGTGGGTATCAAAGTTGGAAAACTACATCTTTCATCGCAAAAGCACCAGACCCTCAATAAGCATATAGCAAGAGGATTGGTACCAAATTGTGAAAATAATGCAAAGGTGGAAGTAACCTAATTTGTCCCACGGATTTAAAAATTTCCAATCCTGCTAAAAGGGCACCTTCTTAAGTGTAGGGCGCAAGTTCTTTAGGCCAAGAGAAAACTTGATAAGAGGAACTGGTTTCCACCTCCCAGGGTGAAGCATCAAGTTGGAAGTACCGACACGTCCCATAAATGAAAGATTGCCAGTCCCATTAAAGAGGCACCTTCTTTGGTGTAGGGCGTAAGTTCTTTAGGTCAAGAGAAAACTTGATAAGAAGAACTAGTGTCCACCTCCCGGGATGAAGCAACCTGTCGGAAGGACAGGCAAAACACGTTGGAAGGACCAGCACAAACAGAAATCCTAGCCGAAAGGGGGTATCTGATAAGGTCTTTCTGATTCAAGAATAACCAAATCAGACAAGACCTAAATTAGATCGAAATTTGAAACCCAAGCCCTCCCATGGGGGCACTTACTAAAAAACCAGTATCTGAAGGACTGGGGTCACCGAGTTAGTGAGATATGGGGTTGAACACATAAAAAGAACGCGTATCTATACGTATATGCATGTAACTAAGTCTAGAAGAACTTGTGTCACCAGTTTAGCGAACGAGCAAATGAATGCGTGTAAACAGCCAACTAAGCTGAATTCTATAAACCTAATCGCTTCCAACACTAACAAAACTATAGCAAGCTACTATAACTTCAAAAGGCGAGACGATAACGTTAAAATTACGTCGTAAACGCGATACTAACACACGACGTGGTAAATATGATACTAACGCACAACCGATAAAGAAAACTGTGGTACATAGTATAAATAAAATGCTATCCAACAGGGCGAAGGATCACCATGAGACGAACAAGAGCATCGTCCCGCACCAACCAAGCAAAGCATAGAAACATCACAACGTCCAAAACAGTCACAGGGTCACCAGAACAAGCATCATGTAGTAAGCGGCGACTGACACCAGCATATACAACCAGTCTAAGGATAATCCACGAGAAGAACAACCAGAAACAGAAAGCTACAGATCCCTATTCTTCCTAGGTATGTCGACCTTCCTCTTGACCTGGGAAGAACAAGATGGAAACTCACCAACCAAAGGCCCTTTGCACTCTGCACCAGCCAGCTCGACATCTCTTCGAGCAAAAGAAGCAACGACGCTATATCTGGATCTGAGAGTCTGAATCAATTTTTCCTTGTCCTCCTCCAGAGAAGAGATACGTTCGAGGTTGTCCTTGTGGAGGTGCTGGAGGTCACAAGCCAGCGTGTGCCAGCCACTCATTTTCTTTGAAGAGTGATCCTTTAGTGCATCCATTTGCTTCCCAAACTGATGCATAGCGGTCTCAAAACGAGCCATCATCTGAGATTTGGCAACAGTCATGTCATAAGACAGAGTTTGAGGGTCAGACGGATGAATATTCACATTGGAGGATACTCCTTGTAAGTTCCAGCCTTTAAGCCGCTTAGCGTGTCTGGGATTGCATGGCCTGAGGGCATAGCGTGGCCTGCTAATAATAGTTTGGAGTTCTGTGTGGGAAGGACTAAGAGGAGAGTTCACTGACGGCTGACTAATCGATTGAACATCAGTTACTTGAGCATCCAAATCGAAAAACCTTTCCTGCCTACGTCGTTCTGGAGACGAAACCGTCCTACAAGTAAATCAGTAAGAAATTATACAGTTCAGGAATCAAGGAACGACCCTTTGGCAAATACACACAGGCGATCTCAAGAGTCAAATCATGAATTTTGATAACAATATCAAGACAGCTTATCTTAAAGCATGTCGACAGCTGAGAGTAGGTTGTGGGCACATGATCATGAGATTAAAATTAGTGCAAAATATGAGCCCATCTTAAGCGTTTCAGCAAGCATGACATAGGCATAAAATATAAAATCAGAGGAAGAGGTGCATCAGAGTAAAATGCTCTCAGGCAAATGCATAAACAAAATAAAGATGATTCACTCCAAAATTCTGACTATAATCCTTGCAAAAGATCAACAACAGCACAAAGCATATCTAATGACCATAAGGGTTTCAGAAAGCAATTTAAGAAAGCATAAAAGTATGTGTTATCCATTCAGAAGAGGAACAAGCGCAAACAAGGATCGACAAACCTGTTCTTCGTGAAGTGATGATAGGGAGAAGTATAGATTCTTTGACTGAAAGAATTTAATCGGAGGGAAGTCAAAGAAGAAATTAGAGCTCTTTGGAAAATAAGGCAGCAGCTATTTTGAAAATAAGTGAGTGAATTAAATAGGGAAGTAAGAAAACGAAGGGGAAGATTAAAAGACCCGCATCCGGATCCTTCTCACCACGTCAGTTCTGTCAATTCAGTACTCAATTACGCACATGCAAGGGTCCCATCGGATCCAGCTAGCTTGCCCACACCCCCATAATGGGACCGCACACAATGATGTATCAACTCAAAAAGGAATGACAAAAGACTCAGACTTTCCTCTCACAAAAAGAATGATCTCAGCCATATTTACTTAAACAACCTTAAGCTCTGCACGAACGTCCCTCGGTTCCCTTGGTAGCGAGATTTAATCTACCAAACTATATTATGGTCAGTTACTTCGAAGCCTGCAATTTTTTTCAAAAAGTTACAAACTTCGAGGGGCAAATGTTTATCCCTTTAAAAACCATACCTATATTGGTCTATTAAATTTGTGTAAAGGTTACGGGACGACCGTTGTTAGGATCGGTCGTGCACAGTCCTATCTGGCACATCCAGACGGTTTACAAAAGGATAAGGAACGACCGCACTGAATAAAGTATAAGCGCTATCTCCAAAGTTAAACACGGCAGGAAAGAACAAGTTGGATCGTCCGCTCGACACAGTCAAGATCGGTCGCACAACATAACGTGACCAACACAAAGAAGTCAACTGCGCAAATCCTGCTCGAGGATGGTGCGGTCCAAAGACAGTAAGGAAAGACCACCCGTGTTAAGAAAGGATCGTCACCTAGGTCACCCGTGTTAAGAGAGGACCATCACCTATCCATATAACAAAAAGGGAGGTCAAACAAGACAAAGAGGAGAATTGGTTTCGATTAACCGTTCCACTCTGTAGGTGTTCGTTACAGATAAACCGATCGACCGCACATAGCAAAGAGTGAGATCGCACATGCTTCCCGTGTCCACTCGCAGGTTGCAACCCCATTTGCCCGATCGTCCCTCTATCAACTCCTAATGTTTCAGCCAAATGCAACCTGTCGGCCGATCAGATATCGGTTCTCAAGGGGGCATACTTGCATTTTGATCTGCAAGACTTGGTCGCTCACCTATGGATCGCACCACTGATCGTCCGTTCACCCATAATTAGACGATTGCATCTGAAAGTTTTGACTGGTCGCCCATTGAATCATCGACTAACCGCTTGTTCAAACCGCTCGCTCTTGTGAAGTCGCTCGCACAGAACAGACTGGAAACAACCGTCGACAGTTGGCAACAGCTATGCATTGGCATTTCTAGTAATTAATAAGGTGAGCAATTTGCAACCAACATAAAGGGATTTCAGCTCATTTCTTCGGGGAAGATCGCCTATAAATAGGCCATGGCGCCCATCCTAAAGGGGGGCTTTTTTCTCGACCACGAAGTGCTGCCGAATTTTATCATCTATCATTCCTTGAGTATTTCAACCACCATCATCATCTTCATTTGAGGGATTTTCATCTATTCCACCATTCCTCCCACTGGAATCCATGAATTCAAGCGAGATTTGCATGTGAGGCTGAGAATATGTTGATAGAATATGAGAATGTATGAATAAAGAAAACTTATGTACTTTGTAATCCATGTCATGGTAATGCAAGCTACCTTCATAGTGGACGTAGGCCTAACTTAAAGCGGAATCATTCTAAAACATTGTCTCTGCTTTATTTTCCTCACTTTTTACTTCTGTAATTTGTTGATTGCGGCTCCACTTACTGACAAACCACATTGGTGAAGCACGGTTCACGTATCATTGGTGTTTGAGCCATTTTTGGTGCAAACAGTTGGACATTGGCACAACGCATTTCATTGGAAATGTTGGCTGGTGCGGGACGGGACGCCGTCACATGATTGTTCACAAATTAACCGTTTAACTGTTCTTTCACTTAATTTTTACAGTTTCAGTTTAAATCAACATTTTAGTTAAACAGAAGCTAGTAGACAAGTTTAACTTGAAATGTGAGTTAGTATAAATGTTTTACCATTTTGGGATGCATTTGACTACTTATTTCAACTTCATATCAATCTAAGAACTAACAAAAAAAATATAAAAATCACTTTTTGACCCTGTGTTTGAAATTTTGAATATATCCTGATAAAATAGGAAAAAACGATTGCGCTGTTCGAAATAACATCATTGTATTATTGTCAGTCTTAACGTTATGTAGCATAAAGTAACTTATTTGTGTAATAGCTTCAAAGTAGTCTCAGGCTAGAGTAAATTATTATAAGTGTCCTAATTTATAAATTTCCAAGCTAGCATGATCTATCCAAATGAAAGACCACCATTTATCATCGTTATTATTATTTTTCCATTACCTCTTTTAACCTAGGCCATGTACATTGCAGCTGTGTTTGTCAAGGATTATGATGTGGTTGCCTTCACAATATGATTGTGTTTTGTTTATGTATAATTTGGCAACATGTTCTGTTGTTTGTCGGTTTATGAACTTTACAGCATCATATGTTCGACTTTGGCAGCGACTGTGAGTGAAATTATTAAATAAGTTTGACTAACTGTACATGGTACCCGACAAGTAGAATGTATTCTGTAACATTGGCTAATTAGGTCTTCATAATTAGCTTTTCATAATGGTAAACTTTCACGATGCGTTTATATATTGCAGAATAATAAGGAAACATTGGCTAATTAGGTTAAGTTAAGAATATATTCTGTAACAGATCATACTGAAGCTGTTTTGGAATATTTGGTAATCAACATTTCACAACGATTAACAGGTTGTGCATGGAAGAAGCTATATATTTAGTTTTAATGATATGCTATGTATACTTTAGCTTACATCTTCTTTGGTCACATAAGCATGAATATATAAATTTGTTTATCTTTCATATACCATGCATCAAATGTATTTTTCTGTAGAATGGGAAACCCGGCCATGCCAGGTGCATTTTTCTGCTTTAAGTCAATTGTACTTTTGTGTATATAAGGTTTATTTCCATCATTGTAAAAACTATGATATATTGGGAATCTGTAGAAAAGCAAATGTATATCTTCAAATGGAGTAAAGGATAAAGCATGCAGGGTTGGTACAAAGATCAACAGAGAAGCCCCAGTCCTAACCAAAACATGAATATTGAGACGGATGAATCTGCAACACAGCCTCGTGCATCTGGAAGAACTATAAGAATACCTGATAGAGAGAAAGAGAATGCAAGGTTGCGACAAGCTAGAATGGCAGGTTCCACTTCAAACCCTACACCTGCTCCACCTAGAGAAAGGGGTCGAGGCACCAAGGTACTCATATCTTCTTATTCATTTGCTTATTTAGAGTATACAATTTTAGTTTATAACTTTCTTGTTTTCTTACATCCCTATTGGTCCATTTTTAGATTACTGCACCATAAGCTTTGACAATATGCTTAAAGTTGAATAGGGGATATTCTAACTTTTTTCTAGTATCAAGACTAATAAAATATTACATATGACTAATCCTATAGGTTCACTGAATATTTTTCTTTTCCTGAAAGTTATGTTTGAAAACATATTTTGCATTCTTGCATTCATCCAAAGTTTATGTTTAACAAACCTCAATACCAGAAATGAAAATGCAATTAATTGTAGCATTTTATCTGTAGGGAGGTCGTGGAACAAGAGGGAGAGGAGCATGAGGTTGATGGAGTAATGCTGCAAGTGTTGGAATCTTACTACAAAAAAGCTTAGTGCCTCGTAGGCAATGAATGATATTACGTACATAGGTTTAAACCCATGCAACAATATTCAATGTGCTTGTTACATGGCCAACATATGTTTATTGATAAATGCAGGCCAGAAGCCTCCCAAATGATAAGCTTAGACCATCATATTTGATTGTTAATGGCAGCATATATGCCATGCAGGTAACACACAAGACTTTCATATATTATGCTGATAAAATCGTTTTAACATATCTTATATTCTACAGATATTTATTTGGATCTATTTGCAAGTAAGCTCAAATCCAGTTTCCAAGGGAATTGCAAAACTCTTTTTAGCCAGTAATGAACGCTTAACTAAAATATGATGGTCCAATATGAATGTTTATTTGGATTTATCAACTGATGCACCAATGTTTGTTGTAAGAGTGAATGAGAAGACATACCAACCCAACATGAATGTTGTTTCAAATGCAAGTTGTACAACCAATTGCCTTGCTCCTCTGGCTAAGGTTCTTTTGTCTCTTTTTCTATTATACTGTTTTTATATTCCATGTATATGGACTTGTTAGTCGTGTTTGTAGGCACTGTTGATGTTTGTCGAGATCTCTGGTATGCGAAATTCTCTATTTTTAATTCTAATCTACTGCGTGTGTTTCTATAATTGACAGGCGTGTAGATGGCTGGACAGATAAATATGAAAGTAACTGAAGACCGTGTGTGTCAGAGAGTATCAGTGAGTCTATATATGAGTGAATCGAGTGATAGTGTAGTGAGGAATTGTTGATCTCAAAATTTGAGTCAACACCAAGGATGCAAGATGCACTTCTCAATATTCTTTATAATAGTAAAGATGGAGCCAAAAACTAGGAAAATGCAAATAAAGAGAGACTCAATGTTTTTATAGTGGTTCGATCAAGCATGATCTACATCCACTTCATCAAATGATCTCATTATTCCCTTTATCATTACAAACAAATTCACTCTCTCAATACATTCATGATTCACCTCACTTTTCTCACTCTTAGACTTAGTAAAGTTCTTATGAGAAATGGTTGAGATCCTCCAAGGGTGAATGTTGATAGAATCAATCCAAACTCTCTCACAAGTTTTGATGAATCTTCATGTCTTTGCAATGGATTCGAATTTAGATCCTTGAATTGAAGTGTTTGAGATGATCAAATTACTTAGAAGAAGTTGAAAATGGAGTTTGACAGCCCTTCGGGATCACCCAAAAACCTCCCCCATTAAAGTGGTTGTGAACCTCTATTTATAGGAGTGAGAGCTGAGTGTAATATAGCTTTCAGGATTTGGATCGGTGTGTTAGGTATTTATAGAAATGCCACCGAGGTTAATTCCCAATTTCCAAGCCTACGATCCGAACCAAAGTGTCTCTGCCCGATTCAATGCACCTCGAGCCGCTCCAACATGCTTCTACCCGATCCAGAACCTCTCGAGCCAGTGCAGTGCGCTTCAGCCCGATCCGGTTCACCTCGAGCCAACGCCACGTGCTTCTACCCGATCCAGTTCATCTCGAGCCAATTCATTTCACATTGCAACAGCCCGGTTCGATCCAATCGCCTCTCGAGCCAGATTTCTCAACCCGATCCGAAGCACTTGGGCTATGTTATAACTGCCTGATCTGAATCAACATGTTTTTACCCGATCCAGCCCATTATGAAACAGACCGATTCAAAGCCATATGAGGAGCCGGATCCAGTGCTATGTGAATTTGGTGGATAACATTTGGCCTCTCGGAGTCCATAATTTTATTCATGAAAATTGTGGGCTTCAAAACATTTTAAATTCATGAAATTTGATGAGCTGCTATTGTGGGTTCTGGCATTGGCTCGGCCTTGCTGCCTTTGTAGCCCAATTTGTTTTGAACCGGCCCAATGCATGGGTATTTAACTGACCCGCCACTCTCTCCTTTTCCATTTTACTTTGGTTAAAAAATTTCAAATGGCGGCTCCCTCTTCTTAAAATTAATTCAACTTGAGTGCCCTATCTGGAAGGCCCAGTTGCAATATTTGTTTTTGTCATGGATTCAAATTAGGGTTTGAGGAAATTTGGGGATTTTCACAAATGTTTGATGAAATGCAGAGGAGCGGAATTGAGGTAAGCTATGGATCTGGATTAAGGAGGGGTTAATGGGAATGATCAATTTCGGAGTTCTTGATTGTAATGGGTATTTCACTGATGAACAAATTATGAAATTAGGGTTTGGGAACATGATCAGCATGTGTTTGACATTATTGTTCTTGAATGATGAACAAGAACAGATAGAACAATTCAGGGAAACAGTTTATGACTGAGATTCAAGTGCAAGAAAATGTGATTAACAATGAATAACTGACCACTGTGAATTTTATCTCGAATCAATGGACAATTATCACTAAAATTGGGGAAAATTGACTAAGAACTAGGTCAACAATTAATACGAACAAATTGAACAACACAGCATTAAAGAAAAACAGAAATTGACAATTGAATACTGGAATTAAAGATAAGAATCAAAGGAAAGACAGAAAGGTAAGTACTGATATTAAAATTGCAGGAAATAAACTGATAAAGAGAGAACAATCTAACTTTAATTCGCCATTAAAGGAAAGAGTACTTAGCTGAAACAAATGAAGCAGGTAATTACAGATTCAAATTCTCCACACTATCTACAATGACGATGCTCCTATTTATAATGCTCTATAAACAGACTCAACCAACTGACTAACCAGGCCACATATGGGTTCAGCCCGTTATTAGTTATTACCACAAAACAACTAACCTGCTACTAAACATGCACAGACGTGCACACATGCACACTGACACAACACAACACCACTTCTACTCAACTTCTGACCGAACCGATCTCTCCCTCATCTGATTGACATCCTCCAGCACGTGCTCTGATGATCCCCCAGCCTCTCTCTGACGAACTGCCATTGACTTTGCCCCATTAACCAAATTTCCTCCCCTTTCAATTGCTGCGTCCATTCAATCATGTTTAAGTTGTTACAACTCCATTCCCAATATAAACGAGACCTTGTCCCAAAGTCTAATGTCGGAAATTTCTGAATCATTGGCCTTTAATCCTCCCATGTGGCATCCTCTACTGGTCTGTCCTTCCATTTCACCAAAATCTGCACAACAGCTTCATTATTTCGAGGCACTATCCTCCTTTCTAGAATGCATTTTGGTTGTTCCACAAGTTCTTCTAAATAACTGGGTACATCCTCTTGTATCACAATTTGCTCTCCAAGCTTCTTATTTAATCGGGAAACATGGAATACTGGATGAATCTTTGCTGTTTCTGGGAGTTGTAAACGATATGCAACCTTGCCAATTCTCTCTATAACTTTATAAGGCCCATAAAACTTTGGAGAAAGCTTATGTGTCCTTTGATTCTTTGCTGAGATTTGTTTGTACGGCTGTAACTTCAAGTATACCCAATCTTCTACTTCAAATTCCCTTTCACTCCTTCTTAAATCTGCATATTTCTTCATCCTCTGTTGTGCCATTATTAAACTATCCTTCATCATTTGTAACATGATATCTCTGGAAAACAACTCTTCTTCGACTTGTTCAACCTTTGCTGTATTGGTCACATAGGAAAGCAAATTTGGAGGTTCAACTCCATACACAGCCTGAAATGGTGTAGTATTAATAGGAGACTTCCATGTAGTGTTATACCAGAATTCAGCCAATGGTAACCATTTCACCCATTCTTGAGGTTTATGACAAACATAACACCTCAAATACCCTTCCAAAATCTTATTTGTTACTTCTGTTTTCCCATCACTTTGTGGGTGATAAGCCGTACTTAATTTCAAAGAGCAACCCTGCAATTTGAAAAACTCCTGCCAGAAATTGCTAGTGAAAAGCGTATCTCGATCACTTACTATGGATTTTGGCATACAATGCAACTTAAAAACCCCTTCAAAGAAAACATTGGCCACATCTTTTGCTGAATATGGATGAGCGAGAGGAAAGAAATGTGCATATTTACTTAACCTGTCCACCACTACGAAGATCACTGAGTATTTATGGCTCTTGGGTAGAGAAGTTATAAAATCCATTGATATGTCATGCCAAATTTTTTCTGGAATGGGCAATGGTTGAAGTAATCCTGGTATTAAGATATTCTCTGATTTTTGCCTTTGACATGTATCACATTGTTTGACAAATTTTTCCACATCTGTCTTCATTTTTTTCCAATAAAACGCAGTCTTAATTCTTTTTAAGGTGCCTTTAATTCCTGAATGACCCCCTAGTGGCGCAGAATGATACTCATGAAGTAATGTCTGGATTAGATCAGAGAGATGATGGTCTATCATGATTTTTCCCTTGTGAAATATGATGTTGTCAACCACCTTATACTTGCTGCTGCCCCTTGTTTCTCCTTGGATTTCACTGATTTTACTCTGGTACCATGCAGAATTCTTCAACTGCTCTCATAAACTCTCTAACCAGGGAGTTTGTACAATGGATATAGCGTAATTGGTAATCTCTTCTTGATCCTCTTCACCTCTTCTCGACAAACTGTCAGCAACAGTGTTTTCTTTCCCTTTGGTATATTCAACTTTGTAATCGAAACCATGTAACTTCATTAGCCACTTATGTTGCAAGCCAGTAGTTAACTTCTGAGTTAACAAATATTTCAAACTCTGATGATCAGTTTTAACAATAAATTGCCTTCCCAGTAAATACTGTGACCATCTCTTAGTTGCAATTATCAAAGCCAATAGCTCCTTCTCGTATGTAGACAGATTTAAATTCTTACCATGCAAGGCTTTACTCAAAAATGCAATTGGTTTACCTGACTGTGTCAACACAACACCTACCCCCTGGCCTGATGCATCACATTAAATCGTGAATGGTAACTCAAAATTGGGCATAGCCAATATAGGGGGGTTGGTGAGACAGCTTTTCAAAAGTTCAAATGCCTCTTTAGCTTCTGGACTCCATGCAAATGCATTTTTCTTTAACATTGATGTGAGAGGCTTGACAATCACCCCATAATTTCTTATGAACCTGCGGTAGTAGCCAGCTAAACCCAAGAATCCTCTCAAAGCCTTCAAACTTTTGGGCAGTGGCCATTTATTTACTGCCTCCACCTTGCTGGCATCCACTGATATCCCTGCATGAGAGACAACATGTCCTAAGTACTGAATTTCCTTCATAGCAAATTGACATTTAGAAAGTTTTATCTTTAAATCATTTTTTTCCAAAATTTTAAAAGTACTTTCCAGATGCTTTAAGTGGTCAGTGTATGAAGGACTATAAACTAAAATGTCATCAAAGAATATAAGAATAAACTGGCGTAAAAAAGGTTTGAAGACATCATTCATGAGGCCTTGAAAAGTGGAAGGGGCATTCACTAATCCAAAGGGCATCACCAGGAACTCATAATGGCCTTCATGGGTCTTAAAAGCTGTTTTATGGATTTCTGATTCAACCATCCTTATCTGGTGATACCCAGACCTGAGATCTAGTTTAGAAAAATATTGAGATCCATGTAGCTCGTCAAACAGATCTTCAATCAAGGGAATGGGAAATTTGTCCTTAATAGTTTGTGTATTAAGGCTTCTATAATCAACACAGAGTCTCCAAGTGCCATCCCCCTTTCTTACCATCACAACTGGAGAAGAGTAAGAACTATTACTTGGTCTGATGATGCCATCATTCAACATTTCCTTAACAATGACCTCAATTTCATTTTTAATGTGGTATGAATGTCGGTAAGGTTTTAAGCACACTGGTTTGGAGTTGAGTTGGAGAGGGATTTTATGATCAAAGGTATGAAATGGTGGTAAGCTAAGATGGGTACTGGTGACCTTTGGGTGATTGTTGAGCAGTGAATTGATTTCAGGAGGGACTTCTGGATTTGAGTTAATGTGTGAGCTCATTTGGCAACATAACATCATGGCTATTTGACCTTGTGCAGACTCTTTACTCAGTTTCTTTTTGCTAACTAATTTCAGTTCCTCCTGTTTAAGGCCTTGCCACACATAGGGTTTGTCTTTGTATGTAAATTTCACTTGCAATTGATCAAGATTAAGAGTGATATCTCCCATTTTCTTCATCCATTGAGCACCCAACACAACTTGACAACCCTCCAGTGGGAATAACAAGAAGTCTACCGGCATAGTGCAACCTTGGCACTTCAGAACTACATCATTGCATACACCAGACCCCGTGAGTTTCTTTCCATTGGCAACCTCTACCTCAAACACCTTGGATTCATCAATCTTTAGTCCCAACTTCCTAGCCAAATCATCATTTATAAAGCTATGGGTGGAGCCCGAGTCTATCAAAATCTGGACTGGTTTACCATGTATATGTCCTCTGATTTTAATAGTTGACAGAGCAGGTATGCCATACATTGCTTGCAAGGTTATAGAAGGAGTAGTCCCTATTGTTTGATTTTCCACATCCTCAGATTTTGGTGATTCCTCATCCTCATCATCAAATTCAGCAGAATCCAGAGGCATTATTCCCTTAAGAATATATACTTGTGGGTTTTTGTATTTATGGTTTTTGTGCCACTTCTCCTTGCAATCGTAACACAAATTCTGTCTTCTCAAGTCAATCAATTCAGAAGGTGTCAATCCCTTACTTTTGGCCAGAGCTTCTAGATGGGAATTAGGGTTGGTAGTCTGGTTAGTAGTGGAATTGGATTTAGAGTTTTTATCTGACGTGGATGATGGGTTAGGATTCTTGGATGATGAGTGAGTATGTTGGTCTTTATAATTCTTCTTGGTGACATTCAACTTGCTTTCAAACATTTTTGCCAAAGATTTTGCTTCCTTAAAGCTAGCAGGTTTGGATGTCATTACATCATACTTCAATTCATCCTTCAAGCCTCCTATAAATCTGTCTAATACAAAATGGGGTGGTAATGCTTCAATTGCAGCTTGTAGTTGTTCGAATTTGTTTAAGTAAGCCAACACACTCATATTTTGCTTCAAGCTGGCCAGTGCTTCGAATGGCTTTTCCATCTCTTCTGGATTAAATCTAACCATGATCTCCTCCTTAAACGTAGCCCATGACCCTGCATTAGGTACATTATTAACATACCAATCGTACCACTGTAAAGGTTATTTCCTCAGATAGAAAGAAGCTACATCTACCCAGTATCTTTCATCTGTCTGATGAAATCTGAAATATTGTTCCACCTGTTTGATCCAGTCAATTACTCTTTCATCATTATTGAATATGGGGAAGTCTAGTTTGATTGTAGCAAAAGGTCCATTTCTAGGATACATTTCTGGTTGTTGTGGAGGTGGGTAATAGTAATAATTGGGAACATGGTGTCTGTAAGCAGGCACAGGTTCTGGTGGGTAATAGTATGGAGGAATTGGTTGATTTCTTGGAGGAATAGCTGGTGCTCTGGGTGGTTGAGGAGGTGGTTGAGGCTGTGCTTGAGGTGCTGGTAAAGGTGCTTGTGGCTGGTGTTGTACAGGAGTTACAGGGAGGGGATTATGTGGTGGTTGGACTGGTGGTATAGGAATTGGGGTAGGTGGTGGAGCATTGAATTGTGGTTGATTCCTCAATTGTTGAAATTCATTGACTAAATTGGTAAGCAAATTTTGAACACCCTCGAATTTTGTGTTGAGTGACCTGATGCCCACACTCGTTTCATGATTAAACACTTCTTGTTTCTGATTCATAACCGCCTGTATTTGCCATAAGTTTTCTTCCTCACTGGTCACTGGTGAATTAGGGTTTACCTCCGGATCGTGGAGCAGGTTAGAACCTCCCTCCGATTCGTGCTCTAATACCAAATTGGAAGGCCCAGTTGCAATATTTGATTTTGTAATGGATTCAAATTAGGGTTTGAGGAAATTTGGGGATTTTTACAAATGTTTGATGAAATGCAGAAAAGCGGAATTGAGGTAAGCTATGGATCTGGATTAAGGAGGGGCTAATGGGAATGATCAATTTCGGAGTTCTTGATTGTAATGGGTATTTCACTGATGAACAAATTATGAAATTAGGGTTTGGGAACATGATCAGCAGGTGTTTGACATTATTGTTCTTGAATGATGAACAAGAACAGATAGAACAATTCAGGGAAACAGTTTATGACCGAGATTCAAGTGCAAGAAAATGTGATTAACAATGAATAACTAACCACTGTGAATTTTATCTCGAATCAATGGACAATTATCACTAAAATTGGGGAAAAATTGACTAAGAACTAGATCAACAATTAATACGAACAAGTTAAACAACACAGCATTAAAGAAAAACAGAAATTGACAATTGAATACTGGAATTAAAGATAAGAATCAAAGGAAAGACAGAAAGGTAAGTACTGATATTAAAATTGCAGGAAATAAACAGATAAAGAGAGAACAATCTAACTTTAATTCGCCATTAAAGGAAAGAGTACTTAGCTGAAACATATGAAGTAGGTAATTACAGATTCAAATTCCCCACACTATCTACAATGACGATGCTCCTATTTATAATGCTCTATAAACAGACTCAACCAACTGACTAACCAGGCCACATATGGGTTCAGCCCGTTATTAGTTATTACCACAAAACAACTAACCTGCTACTAAACATGCACAAACATGCACACATGCACACTGACACAACACAACACCACTTCTACTCAACTTCTGACCGAACCGATCTCTCCCTCATCTGACTGACATCCTCCAGCACGTGCTCTGATGATCCCCCAGCCTCTCTCTGATGAACTGCCATTGACTTTGCCCCATTAACCAACATTTCCTCCCCTTTCAATTGCTGCGTCCATTCAATCATGTTTAAGTTGTTACACTATCCAACTTCCTATTCCAATTCATATCCGCGTCGCCTCCCTTCTTCCTGCTCGAGCCGAGAATCCAACCTCCTAACCTCGTTCCACTTCAAATTCAAATCCGCCTTTCTCATCCGTACGATCATAGGTAATTTGTTTCCTTTTTGTGATTTCTTTAGATTTTGGGTTCGAATTGAGATTGTTTTCTGGTTGAGATAATTGCTGGGGATTTGGCTCACCGTGGTTTGGGAGAAATTTATATTTTTGGTTTGAATTGGGTTTTAGGACGTAATTCTTCAAACCGTAGGGTTTTTTAATTGTGGATTTTGGGTGCTGAAATTGTTTGAACATGTTTGGAATGAATTGGTGGTAGTATGTGATGGATTCGGTTTGCAAGCCAGATTTTGAATTTTGATTTTCTCATGATGCATGCAAGGTGTTTGTTGAAATGCTTGATTCGAGAAAATTGCCTTTGAATCGGAATGGTATTGAACCGGTAATGGACGATCCAGTTTGGATCATCTCTGACCGATCCAATGGGGATTAGTCATGACAGATCCTATTTGGATCGGTTTTGACCTGATCCAATATGGATCGGTTTTGACTGATCCAATTTAGATCGGTTACAACCGTTCCAATTTGGATCAGTTACGACTGATTCAATCTGGATCGGTCTGGGCTGATCCAGTTTGGATCACCTCTGACCGATCCAATGGGGATTGGTCATGACAGATCCTATTTGTATCGGTTTTGACCTGATCCCATATGGATCGGTTATGACTGATCCAATTCGGATCCTATTTGGATCGGTCTGGGCTGATCCAGTTTGGATCTGCCTTGACCGATTCAATCTGGATCGGTGTGGGCTGATCCAGTTTCGATCTGCCTTGATCGATTCAATCTGGATCGGTCTAGGCTGGTCCAACTTGGATCAGTCTTAGCCGAATCAGATTGAATTGGCTCTATTGAACCAGTTCAGACCGATTCAACTTGATCTGGATGATTGATCCATCTGAGGGTCTAATCTTTTTATCTTTCGCCACCCTGTATTTCATTGCCAAACATCTCTATTTGCGCAGGGATGGATACCAGATAGAAGTCTCGTCAACAATTTGAAGAAACACCTAAGTCTGCATCGGCTAGTACTTCTATTATTGCAGAAGATCCTTCTGGAGTTGATGTTAATCTTGAATCTCCGACACCCATGCCTTTGACTGAGAAGCCCGATGACAGTAAACCAAACAAACTAGGTGAGCGTTGGTATAAGTCGTTATGTGCTCAATTCAGTATATCAGAGGATGAGTCTAAACTTCCAGAAGATGGTGAGCTTACAGATAAACCTCCCTCTGGATATGTTACGGTCAACCGACATATGTTGACGATGGGCGGTGTGCTACCTTTCAACCCATTCATAAAGATCATTTTAAAGCGTTTAGCCATTGCTCCCATGCAGCTCCATCCAAACAGTTATACTATCCTAAACTTCCTTTACATACTTTTTATGAGAACCAAGGGGCGTCCTCCATCCTTCAAAGAAGTTTGATCTTTATGTATTTTCAAAAAGAAAAATCCTTCACCATCGATCATTAGCTTGGAAGGGAAGTTCCCTAGAATTGTAACCGATTTGATGGAGACGTGTTGAAGAGCAAGAAGGTTCATTTTGATTTATGCTTACAGGCGCTGTTAGTTTGTTCTATTTTGTAGTGGGTTGGAGTAATATATGTGGCTGAGTTGTATTATTATAAGCGTTCTTCCTTTTTTGTGTGAATGTTGGGTCTGTTTTATGTATCTTTTTTATTGAATTCGTTTTTCCTTTTAATAAAGGCTTCTGAGCCATCCTTTCGAAAAAAATGCTGGCAATCAGTTATAGTGATAATAATGTATGTTCATGGTGACAGCGCTCAAACGATAGTCTTTTATGGTTTAGGCATGGTTCAGTTATGATGAGAATACATGATGGGTGCATATATTAAAAACATAATTCTTATATTTTTTATGTAAGTTCAGTATGCATGAGATTGTGAACGTAATGGACACTAGAAATGTTTAGAATAATCAGTGACCCATTAGTGATTACAGTTTTGATTTTTAGCAACTGACTTAGAGACAGAATAATTTGTTCTTAATCGGTTTATGAATTAATTGAGATAAATTTTGATTGCCCTTAATTTTTTAGAGACCTGAATTTAAAGACGAATATACTAGTGTCTACCGCGTCTTAAACAAAATATTGGGACAAAATAAGCTAATTAATGATCAATAGATGATGTCTTAATCCCTTTTTTCCTTTGTAGTGTATATAGGCATACCTTATATTTCTTGACAATAGTTAATCATCTTCTAAACAATATATATAATTAACAGTGTAGGTAAATACTATAAGATTATGCCTTGCATCACCTATCATCTAACTACAACTACCTTGTTGGAAATATAATTTGAAATTTATTTGGTCTGCAGTTAGTGGAGGTTGGAAATTCAGATAATGATGAACTTGCAATTCTTTGCCATGCACAAGAAACTTGGCTATATTGAAATTGCCATAAAAGAAATATCGAACGAGTTACCGACAAGCAGATGTTCGAAGGTTTCTGTTATCATAGCAAAGGCAAATGAACTTGGATTGACAACCCTTTATCGAGGGAGTAAATTGTTTAGTAGTAATCATTGATTCTTGCCATGTTTTTGGATCCATGGATACTAAACTGTGGTTTGACTGTCTGTACGATGACTCTGATTAATTTTTGGTTGTTCTTATGTATATAATGTTGTTTCCTGGCTGCAAGGGAAATAGTTTTGTTCGGTTATGAAATCATGTCCTACTGTCTCTAATTGTTTACTTAAAAACAATTTAGTTATTATATAGTATTATTAGTTTACTCATTTTTTAGTTTATTCAAACGTCTTTGCATGTGACCTTTACTGTTGAGTTGCTGATTGCTCTTACAAACTTGGCGGGTATTCCTTTTATGAACAGTATGCCAGAACCAGAAGGCACGTACATGTGTACCAATATACTATTCCCTTTTTACACGTTTTACCTTAAGGCTTTTGCATGTGGACAATTAATACAGTGGATTGGATGTCATGCATAAACAAGTGATGATCTCTTTTCCTAACTAATTACAAGTCACTTCACCCTATTAAATATATTTAATTCGAAGCTGATTATGTTTTGTTTGAACCTTTCTACGAGACTACAGAAGTTTACACCAACAAGTGGGTTAGTAGTTGTGTTAAAGTTTGATGGCATATGTTGAGCTAATTAATAGCACAAATATGTCATGCTTAGAATAAACACATCAACTAATCATACTTATGACAAAAAAAGAGGGATCATAATTTCATAGTTTGCTGAACTATATGATCTAGGAAGTGGATTTATTCTTAAGTTGTCATCTAATCCCATAGTTTTTATCTATTTTAGTTTGTTAGTTTAGTTTAGTTGTAGTTATAGTTAACATTCTCTTAGCATTGTTTTAATTTGATTGAGTAGAATTAGAATTGTTTTTTTCCTCGTGGATCGACTCGTATTCGCTAACGTACTATATATATATGTCGTGCGCTTGCGGTTTTATACACTTCGCGACGGTTTTCTAATCGATAAAATATTCGTCGTCTAACAAGTTTTTGGCGTCGTTGTCGTTTCTAACGTACTACAAGTGTTTATTCTTGTGTGGTGTCGCTTTTGTTTTGTTCATCTTCATTTTAGTTTTTGTATTTTGTTTAGATTTTGTGTGATGTTAGTTCTTTATTAAATAAAAAACTACTTTTCTTTTCATTTAATTTCTTTATAAATTTTGTTTCTGAATTAAGTTCAAAACTATGTTTATATGTTATTCGTTGTGAAACTCAACTGTTGATCAATTGCATTTCCTTTTTCTAGGCCTGGTACTATTAGTCTTTGCATTCGCTTTTAGTTTACTGTTGGTATTCCTTATAAAAAAAAGAGTTCGTGTGAGTTTTCTGTTTATATTTAGTTGTGTGCACCCTCTGTTTACATTTTTTTTTTGTTTTCATTGCATTCTCTATATATAAATATGCATTTTCACCTCCTAAAAAGAGAAAAGAAAAAATTTCATTGTTTGGTCTGTCTCACCACTTTGTTTTCAGCTCTGTTTTCTAATTTGAGCCATAGCTTTTGGCATTTTTTTTGTTTTCAGTTGTGCATTAGTATTTTGCTGTGGTTGTTTTCACTATTTGATTTCTGTGTTCAATAGGCACGACAATTTCCAATTAATTAGAATATTTTGTTGCATTCCCATCAAATTTCAAAACTAGGAAAAAAAATTGCACTTCATTTAATTTTGTACTTTGATACATTGTGCATCTTTTGCATTACATTGTCATTGTTTCTTCTCTCTCTGTTTCCTATTTTTACTCTCTCAGACATATCACCTCTCGGACATATTACCACAGTACATCCACCGTCCCTTCTCCTTCAACCTGATACTGAACAGACAATCATACATCATCATTCTCAATTCTCAACCTTCACCTTCATACAAACAAAACTGTCCTCAAAGTGCCACGACACTCACATCATCACCAACCACTAACCTTACATCCACACTTCATTGCATACAACTCCAGGCATAGCCGGCCCTGGCCCAGTGCAAACTGTGCCACCGCACTGGGCAGCAAACAGATGAGGGCATAAAAAACAGGAAGCTGCTACAAGAAAATGTCGCGTAGCAGAAAAACATCGATGGCTGAAGAAGAAAAACATCGGCAAATTGTAATTGATTGAAGAGAGAAAAGAAAGAAAGGGATCAATTGTTACAGTGAAGAATAAGAAGAAGAAAATTTTGAGGGCTTGACAATTGCTAATTTATGGATCCATTCTCTTCAAACAGTGTCCCTTCAAATTGAAGTTTTGTTTTCTGCTGATCCTCGATTTGACCCATAATAGTTCCAGATTTCTACTGTCGCTAACCTCTTCTATTATGTGGTACCATGTTTGTCGTAACTTTGATTTACTTAATTTTGTGTGTGCTAATTCTAGACTTATCTTCAACCCATTATTCTCTTTCTTCATTTACATAATTGCTCAATTTCTTTGAACAGTAGCCTTCTGACTTGTGAGTGATAACTGGTGTTTGATTTATTCTCGCTTTCTTCACATCAATACTCAAAAAATTAAGTAGGATTCCTTCACTAATTGGTCACTCATTCAAGTAAATTGGTTGTTAGTAATAACTAGTGACTTTATTATTCTTATCAGCAACTAGCTGCTTCTACTGACAATAAATGTGTTGTGATTAATATAAACGGATTTTATATTTGAAAAGTGTGGTACTATTGAGATAATAAAGAAACAAAACATTTGTCAGCAAACATTTAAAATCCAAGCATAGATTGCACAACAATCATTTTACATTTTATTGTGGTATGCCAAGTCAATTTCATCTTAACTTGAAATCTTTTTTTTGCCATGCTGCTCTTCAATTCATTGCGAATACTAATTTTTAGAAACTTTTTCCAAACTTGAAATGAAATTGACTTATGTTCTTAGAGTACCAAGAAAAACTAAAGAAAGAAAATGTGAACCTGTCTTTTGTATTTAGTACCTTTTTAAAGTGGTATATAGAGCAAAAGAAGTGGGCTTAACTGTATTTACCTTTTTGTTTACTAGACTAGAACAATTAAAAAAAACACAGAAAGCTATAAACACATGAATGCAACAAATAGCATAATAGATTCAAATTTAGCAAACCAAGAAGCAGAATACGAACGCATATTGCTGGTACTATACTTATTGTTGGGGAAATCTCGGTCTTTCCCGCTTCGTGAAGTTAAGATAGGCAATTAAGAATAAAAGTAGCAACGGGTGCACAAGAGTTTATAATTCTCCAATATGGAGATTCTTCCACTATACAAAAGAATAGTAGGATTACAGGAATTTGATTACAAAAGTAACTCACACTTGACTCAAGCTTAAGGATGGATACTTCTTAAGCTATCTCTCTTTTCTCTCAAAGAGGCTTACTAACTCTCAAGTATTTTTCTCACTCTAAGAAGTGGATTTCTTTCTTGGATTCTTGGATGGATAGTAATAGGACTCCTTCTCCTATTTATACTACTCAACCTCCATAATGAATGGTGGTGATTACTTGCATCCGACGGTAGAGTTTGATTCTCTAGAATGCTCCACACTCTCTAGGAATCTCTACACTCTTCCATTCCCTTCTTTATTCTTCCATAATCTTCCGTAAGGTTCCAGAAGGTTCCACACGTCTCCAGAATATTCCAGAGGGTTCCACACTTTTCCACAAGCTTCTAGAGGGTTCTACACTCTTCCACAAGCTTCTAGAGGGTTCTACACTTCTCTAGAGTTCTCCGGAACATTCTAGAAAATTCTAGATTTCTCTAGAAACGTCTAGAATTTTCTAGAAACTCTCCAATTAAGGAGGGATCCCAACAAATCTCCCCCTCCCGACTTAATTGGGGGGTAGTAGTACGCCGGCACCTTGACAGCAATCTTCAAACTTCTTTGTTGGTACTACCTTGGTCATCATATCAGACCAGTTCTCATCCGTGTGAACTTTATCAAGGTGTATTTGCTTTTCCTCGAGAACTCCTCGGATCCAGTGATATCTTGTATCAATGTGCTTTGTGCGGGAATGAAATGTTGAATTCTTTGCCAAGTAAATTGCACTTTGATTGTCACACTTCAAGACATACTTTTCTTGATCCACTCCCAATTCATGCAGCAAGTTCTTCACCCACAACATCTCCTTGCAAGCTTCAGTAGCTGCAATATACTCTGCCTCTGTAGTGGATAATGCAGTACACTTTTGTAGCTTTGATTGCCATGAAATAGCTCCCCCTGCAAAAGTGGTTAAGTATCCCGATGTTGATTTCCGTGAATCAATGTCACCAGCCAAGTCTGCATCTGTATATCCTTCTAACACAGGTTTTCCTTTTCCAAAGCATAAACATCTTTTGGAAGTTCCACGTAGATATCGGAGGATCCATTTGACTGCAACCCAATGCTCATTCCCTGGGTTAGCCAAGAAGCGACTGACAACACCAACTGCATAAGCGATATCTGGTCTTGTACATATCATTGCGTACATAAGGCTGCCTACTACAGATGAGTATGGTTTCTTCTTCATCTCCTCCTTGTCTTTTTCACTTGTCGGACTCTGCTTTGAACTTAGCTTGAAGTGCCCAGCTAGTGGAGTGTTAACCGGCTTTGATTTGTGCATGTTGAAACTTTCCAACACTTTCTCGATATATCTCTCTTGGGATAGCCACAACAGTCTTTTTGATCTATCACGAGTTATTCTCATCCCAAGGATTTGTTTAGCCGGTCCCAAATCTTTCATGGCAAAGCTCTTGCTTAGATCTTTCTTTAAAGCAGCTATCTTTATGCGATCTTGTCCAATGATTAGCATATCATCAACATAGAGCAGAAGTATGAGAAAGTCACCACTTACATACCTCTTTATGAAGACACAATGATCGCTTTCTGTCTTTTTGAAGTCATGTTCTTCCATGAATGCGTCAAACTTCTTGTACCATTGTCTTGGTGCTTGTTTAAGTCCATACAGACTCTTTGTGAGGCAGCACACTAGATCTTCTTTGCCTGGAACTTTGAATCCCTTAGGCTGTTCCATGTAGATCTCTTCCTCTAAGTCACCATGTAGAAATGCCGTCTTAACATCGAGTTGTTCAATCTCCAAATCTTGCACGGCTGCTAGGCTAAGGACAACTCGGATTGATGACATCTTTACCACGGGAGAGAATATCTCTTCAAAGTCAGTACCTCTTTCTTGTCCAAATCCTTTAACGACTAACCGAGCTTTGTAGCGAGGCTTTGAACAGTTCTCTTCGGTCTTGATTCTATAAACCCACTTATTCTTCAAAGCTCTTCTCCCTTTTGGTAGCTCCACTAGTTCATATGTATTATTCTCATGCAAGGATTGCATTTCTTCTTGCATGGCTATTCTCCACTCTTCTTTATGACAACCACTCATTGCTTCCTTATAGCTTTGAGGCTCCCCCTCATCAGTGAGCGTAACGTACTCCTCTGTGTTGTATCGACTGGATGGTCTTCTGTCCCTTGAGGATCGTCTTGGCTCTAGTGCGATTGGAGTGCTAGATTGAGGTTCTTCCTGGACCGGTTCATGATGGGTTTCATGATCTTCAGCATCACTACTTTCTTGGGTGTTATTATCTTCATGTCGAACCAGAGTAGGTTCAGTATTCTTATAGCTTCTCAATCTTGGCCTCTCTGAATTCTTGATGTCCTCAATTGTTTGGTCTTCGAAGAATACAACATCTCTACTGCGAATAACCTTCTTGTTAATTGGATCCCACAACCGGTACCCAAATTCATCCTTAGGTGAACGAAGATAGATACACTCCTTTGTCTTTGCATCAAGCTTAGCTCTCTCATCTTTTGGGATGTGAACAAATGCTCTGCACCCGAACACCTTGAGATGATTATATGAAGCCCTCTTGCCCGTCCAAACTTCCTCAGGAATGGCCCCATCCAAAGGAACTGATGGTGTGAGGTTGACAATGTCGATCACAGCCATTATAGCTTCTCCCCAAAATGATTTGGGTAACTTAGCATGAGAGAGCACACAACGAACTCTTTCTTCAATGGTTCGATTCATTCTCTCAGCTAGCCCATTCAATTGTGGTGTCTTGGGTGGAGTCTTCTCTAGCCTAATGCCATATTTCTTGCAATAGACTTCAAAAGGGCCTCTATACTCACCTCCGTTATCTGATCGTACACACTTGATCTTCCGTCCAGTCTCACGCTCCACTAGAGCATGGAATTCTTTGAAGGCATCAAGCACTTGATCCTTTGATTTTAACAGGTGCAACCATACTTTTCTTGAATGATCATCAATGAAGGTGACAAAATGTAGAGCACCACCAATGGATCTCTCAGACATTGAGCATACGTCAGTGTGCACGAGGTCTAGAATGTTCTTTCTCCTTGTGGGCGGAGAAGATCTTTGGAAAGCAACCCTGTGTTGTTTTCCAGCTAAACAATGAGCACAAGGATGAAGTGGTTTACCTTTCACGTTAGGGAGGAGTTGTTTCTGAATGAGTATGTGAAGACCTTTCTCACTAATGTGCCCAAGTCGTTGATGCCATATGTCCATATCATCGGTAGAGATGTTTACTTCTTCTTTGCATAGCTTAGCTTGCATTACATACAATGAGCCTACCTTCTTTCCTCGAGCCATCGTCAAACTTCCTTTAGTGAGATTCCACTTCCCCTCACCAAAGTAATTCATCAGACCATCATCATATAGCTTTCCAGCGGAGATAAGACTGAGGCGCATGGTTGGGACATGCCTCACATCTTTCAAAATAAGCTTGCACCCGGTGCTCGTCGTCAGAGTGATGTCTCCTATTCCAACAATCTTGCTTCTATCTTGATTTCCCATTTGCACCGTGCCAAAGTCACCTCTTTGGTAGGATGAGAAGAAGTTTTCATGTGGAGTAACATGGAAGGAAGCACCAGAATCAATAATCCAAGAACTCTCATCGCAAGCAATGTTTAGAATGTTACTTTCACCAACGAGATATAGCAGATCTTCCTTCAATACTATGGCAGTAGTACTCTTTTCTTCTTGCTTCTTCGTTAGGCTTATTTGGTCAGGCTTAACATTACCGGCCTTTTGGTCTCTTTTGAAGCTTCGACATTCCATTTTCTTGTGACCTATCTTTCCACAATAATAGCATGTAATCTTCGAGCGTGACTTGGATCTTCCTCGAGATTGATATGGATTTCGGCTCTTACTACGTCCACGAGTTTCATTCCTACCCGGATTGTCAACAACATTAGCTTCGGGATGAATAGACTCGTCTCGTTCCATTCTCCTTGCTTCTTCACCAAGAAGGCTGTCACTGACGGTATCCATAGTTAACTTTCCTTCCGGAGCTGAGTTACTAAGTGTAACAACAAGTGTGTCCCAACTTTCCGGTAAGGAACTGAGGAGTAGAAGGGCTTGTAACTCATCATCAATCTTCATATCAATTTTTGTTAGTTGATTTACGAGCCCCTTGAAGTTATTCAAGTGCTCAATCATACTATGACCATCCTTATACTCCAATTTCACCAACCGTCGAACTAAATTGGCCTTGTTGCGAGGCGTTTTCTTCTGAATCATGGACTCAAGCTTTGTCCATAATTCATAGGCATTTGTATAAGTAGAAACATGCTCGAAGAGAGTTTTGTCAATGTACTTACGGATCATAGCAACAGCCTTCCAGTTCAACAGTTCCCATTGAGCATCACTCTTCCCTGCCACTTTATCTTTGTAGATGATGGGCTCATGCAAATCCTTACAATACAAGTGGTCCTCCATCATTGGCTTCCAATAGGAGTAGTTGTTGGCTGTGAGCTTGAACATGTCTTCATCATGAGCGACATTATCCTCCATCTTGAACTTACACGAGCTTGATTACGGCTACAGATGAACCTCGCTCTGATAACACTGTTGGGGAAATCTCGGTCTTTCCCGCTTCGTGAAGTTAAGATAGGCAATTAAGAATAAAAGTAGCAACGGGTGCACAAGAGTTTATAATTCTCCAATATGGAGATTCTTCCACTATACAAAAGAATAGTAGGATTACAAGAATTTGATTACAAAAGTAACTCACACTTGACTCAAGCTTAAGGATGGATACTTCTTAAGCTATCTCTCTTTTCTCTCAAAGAGGCTTACTAACTCTCAAGTATTTTTCTCACTCTAAGAAGTGGATTTCTTTCTTGGATTCTTGGATGGATAGTAATAGGGCTCCTTCTCCTATTTATACTACTCAACCTCCATAATGAATGGTGGTGATTACTTGCATCCGACGGTAGAGTTTGATTCTCTAGAATGCTCCACACTCTCTAGGAATCTCTACACTCTTCCATTCCCTTCTTTATTCTTCCATAATCTTCCGTAAGGTTCCAGAAGGTTCCACACGTCTCCAGAATATTCCAGAGGGTTCCACACTTTTCCACAAGCTTCTAGAGGGTTCTACACTCTTCCACAAGCTTCTAGAGGGTTCTACACTTCTCTAGAGTTCTCCGGAACATTCTAGAAAATTCTAGATTTCTCTAGAAACGTCTAGAATTTTCTAGAAACTCTCCAATTAAGGAGGGATCCCAACACTTATATACATACGTCAAATTAAAAGCAAGAGGAACAAAAATCACCCTAAAGCTACAGCCGATGTAAGCTAGGAAGCATATGCTTGAAGGATGAAGAATAAATGCTTACGTTCTTGTATGTCGATAGGGCAGAAGCAGCGCCCTAAACCGATTCAGGAATGAAGCTGCAGATCGATTGATGGTCCCATTGGACGACGATAAAAATGGTGGAAGATAAAAATGGTGAAAAATCAAGGAAGAAAGGGCAGGAAATGATCTGGTGAATAAATGAAGACGCAGGAAGATAAAAATGGTGGAGGAGGGAAAGGAAGGGGGGTTACTGTTAGTTAGCAGGTGATTTTAGGGGATTGACACTAAGGAGGGCTGGAAAAAGGCATCGGGAAGGAGACTGACTGCTGGAGCGAGAAGGAAATGGAGGAGAAGGGAAGAAGGTGCGAATGACTGGCCAGATCAAAAGAGGCCTTGTTTCATTTTAAGATTCCGGAGAATCAGAAAAGAAATGATGAAAGAAGAATAAAAAAAGAGAATTTAACTCAGTAATTACAGTATAGTATAGATAGACAGATTACTTTCCTTCGAAGATAGGTCCAATTAACCATGTATTTTTTAACATATATAATTACCTTTAAAAACTTACCTTTAAAAATAGGTAAACTATTTATTTAAATGAAAATAGTCTTCTAAAACTTACCTTTAAAAACTTTGTTTTCACATACGTTAGTACAATAAATTAATTCTTTAACATATATAGTTGGATACAACATTAGGTTAATTGATTGAAAATCAAAAATGGTATATTTGTTAGCGTTCTAAATATATATATAATTACCCCAAATAATCATGTAAACAAACTATGGACTTATATGAATCGAAATGGAAACAAATTTCAGGAAAGTTGGAAAATTATATAATCGGGTTGTTAGAGATGCAGATCAATTGATATGCAATGGCCGAACAACCCAACAGAGAAAACACCAATAATGGTGCTTGGGCGCCAGGAGCCTCATCATCGTTCATCGCTTTTTACATCAGTTCTTTGGTCATTCATCGGTTTGGCGTTCAGTTCCCACTGCAAAATCCTACTGTTGCACCGGGCCCAGCACCAGCACCAACAGGGGCATCGGGCCCAGCACCAGCACAAGCTCCCGCTGACGCAGACGCTGTTGGTTCAGATGGAGGGAAGGGCCGTGAGCTCCGCCGCTGGCGCCAATTTAGTTTTTAGTTTTTGTTTCAGGGTAATTTTTGTTTCCATTTCTGTTGTTTCAAATACATGCTAAGAATAATCAACATTATCCTTTCTGTTGTTTCAAATCAGTAATATGCATTTAGACAGTGAAAGATTATAAATGTCTTTGTATGAAGAATCCTTTATCTCTCTGATATTTGAAGTTTAGTTTTTAATTTCTGCTTCACGGTAATGTTTGTCTCAAGTCCATATATATTTAGTCGACAAAATTAAACACAAATACATGCTAAGTTAACAATTATATGCTAAGTCCATGTTCTTGGGAAAAAGAAACGTTAGGTGTCACAATTATATGCTAAGCTAACAATTATACATAGACTTAAAACCTTAGGTGTGAAAATCTTATATTAGATAAAGTAAAAAATTATAAACGTTTGGTTCTAAAGGCATTTACTTATAATTAAATTAGTGCTTGAAAATAAAATCAAAGAACAAGTTAGAGAATTTACTGAAATGAATTTGGTTCATGTATTCCTAAAAATATTTGCTGGTAATAAGAGTGCACAAAAGTATACGGTGCATGTGCTTCCTTACAATTTCGTATACATCAATTTTCAACACCTGATTACCTCACGAAAGTCTAGAGCTACTTTACTTTACATGGGCAATGCACTTGAACTGGAATGGTCAACAGTTATATTATATGACCATTTCCCATGTCCATGTGAACAAAGTTTTACTGTTTAGCAGAAAAACGTTTGGTTCTAAAGATCATTAGGATTTGTTATAACATAGAGAATTATACAAGTCATCGTTATATTATAAATATTTGGGATATTTTATTAATGATTGCTTCAGTTTAATGATTATTTTTTGGAGGTGGTTTTCAAAAGACTTGAAAGCATATAAGTATTTCGAATATATATAATCATCAAACACTAATGTTTGACCTTTAGAAAAATTCTAAACTAAGAATTTTATAATCTGGATATGGTGTTTAAGGAATTGTTTGATTATAAATCATTTCTTAGCATAATTGAGTCTAATTTTTGTGAATTATTATTGGCATAAGGATTCCGGCTACTGGTAGTTTATTAAGAGTCTAAAGGACTAGTTTCCAAGTTGTAGATTATGAGGTTTAAAATACAAAGTTAATTTGGAATAAAAGGATTTCTGAATAGAAAAAGAGTTTTAGAATTGAAAGCTCTACTGAGGTAAATATTGATTTTTGGAAGATTGCTATTAGGATTTTGGTATATATTATAATAAAACCCCACTGGCCACTAGATCAATAAGTTAATTTGGAATAAAAGGATTTCTGAATAGAAAGTTTTAGAATAGAAAGCTCTACTGAGATAAATAGAAAGTTTTAGAATAGAATAGAAAACCCAACTGAGTAATATTCCTTCGGTTCTTCTTTTTACCGATGATTGTATACGATACTAAGAGTGTAGACTACTGATAATGCCAAATGTATACGATACTAAGAGTGTAGACTACTGATAATGCCAAAAGCTATGGCTCGAATTAGAAGACAGACCAAACAATGAACGTTTTTCTTTTCTTTTTCTCTTTTTGAGGGGTGAAAATGCATGTTTATATACAGAGAATGCAATGAAAACACAAAAATGTAAATAGAGGATGCACACAACTAAATATAAACAGAGAGTGAGCTCTTTTTTTAATAAGGAAAACCAGCAGTAAACTAAAAGCAAATGCAAAGACTAACAGTACCAGGCCTGGAAAAAAGGACATGCAATTGATCAACTGGTGAGAGTTTCACAATGAATAACATATATATACAGAGTTTTGAACTTAATGCAGAAACAAAATTTATAAAGAAATTAAATGAAAAGAAAAGCAAATTTTTTTTTTAATAAAGGACTAACATAAAAGAAAATGAACACACACACGCACAAAAAATCTTAACAAAATACAAAAACTAAAATGAAGATGAACAAAACAAAAGCAACAACACACAAGAATGAACAAGATAGACAACAAACACAAGAAGTTATTACTATTACTATTATTATTTTAAGGGAAACAAGAAAAACTAATCCGAAGAATAAAATAAAAAATAAATTCTTTCTCCGGCAACGACGCCAAAAGCTTGTTCGACCACGCATATTCTATCGATTAGAAAACCGTCGCAAAGTGTATAAAACCGCAAGCGCACGACGTACACTTGTAGTACGTTAACGAATACGAGTCGATCCACGGAAAAAGAAATAATTCTAATTCTACTCAATCAAATTAAAACAACGCCAAGAGAAATGTTAACTATAACTACAACTAAACTAAACTAACAAACTAAGATAGATAAAAACTATGGGATTAAATAACAACTTAGGAATAATTCCACTTTGTAGATCATATAGTTCAACAAATTATGAAATTATGATCTCTCTTTTTTGGTCATAAGTATGATTAGTTGATGTTTTTATCCTAAGCATGACATATTTGTGTTATTAATTAGCCCAACATATGCCATCAAACTTTAACACAACCACTAACCCACTTGTTTAACTCTCATGAAAATGACAACAAGATGAAAATCAAATCTATTTTAAGCATGACCTATTAACTATTAATTAGAAATACAGGCCATCAAATTTCAATATAAACAATCAATTCTTTGCCATGATCTTATTTAGATGAAGAGTTCAATTTGTGTTTTGTTTGTTGAAGCATAGTATATTTGGTGTCAACGATATAAACTATCAAATTCAAAGCTAAGCAACAAATTAAACCACTCTACTACTTCCATTAAGAAAAAAAAAGAACATAAAATCGAATAATGTTGCATCTACTATTTGGGGTTCTCCACTTTTCATAGAATGAACTATTTCCTTCCCTCTTCTTGTGTATATTCATGCTCCTCTTCATATCTTCATGTGTATACATCATTTTTGCTCCTAAATTCCTACAAGTGACAACTATATGGAACAAGTAAATGATATCACAAATTAAAACATGCACAATTTAGTGTTTTACACCTTAAATGAGTAATGGTTTTGAAAACATTGAAATCATGGCTTGATCATATAAAATACCCAAAAATGTTCATTTATTCAACTAAACAAGAATAAATATGTGAATATAAATGTGCATTTTTACGTACACATCAGCAATTGTTTTGCACATTGAAGAAGAAGCTTTTTAGAACAATACTTGAATTAGTTTGCAAGGGAATAAGTTAATATCCTTACAAATAATACCTCTTAAAGTATGAATTTCACAGTCAAGTATTTTATTTATAGGTTTAAAGTGAAACACAAGAAGAACTCTCATCTTATTCCCATCAAGATGGTGGTGCATCCTTATTAATGTTGATATAGGAATCTTTAACATTATATAATGGTAATACACAAGATGTTGGGTTGATGTGTTTACATATCAAAGCAACAAAATATAATGGCAATACACGAGATGTTGGGTTGATGTAAACACGAGATGACAATAAGATATTGTATTAAACCAAATGCAAGATAATGGCGATCATAGAAGCGATCAGCCGCTGCGAACAACAGCAGCGATGAGTTTCTGCTGTTCACAACAACAAATCGTCGATGCTACCGCTGTTCGTAGCAGCGGCGAAGCGATCTGGTGCTGCGAACAATAGCACCGATGAATTTTTGTCCTTCGCAGCAGCAAATCGTCGATGCTGCCGCTATTCGCAGCAGCAGCGAAGAGATCTGATGCTACGAACAACATCAATTCAATGATGCCGCTGTTCGCAGCAGCAGAATGAATAGCTGTTGTTCGCACCAGCAAGTCGTCACTGCTGCCGCTGCTGATACATCAATTCAATGATGCCGCTGTTCGCAGCAGCAGAATGAATAGCTGTTGTTCGCACCAGCAAGTCGTCACTGCTGCCGCTGCTGATTGTAAACCCGTATTATGTAATAAATTACCGAGGCTATACGTACATGCGACGTTGATCGTAAACCAAAATAGCCTATGCACAATTTAACCCCTAGCAAACTGCTGCTGCGAACAATGATAGAGATATCGAGTCCAATGTAAGTGGAATAACATTATAGTTCTTGCATATATTAAAAAATTATAAAAAGCATGTATTTTGTTAGATTTTCAAACAAATAATAACCAAAGCCAAAACTGAAACAAGAAAACCACATCATAGGAAGATTAACCATTTAATTTGAACAACAAAGTCTTGGTTTCTTCTAATTATAACATCCAATTAAGATGATAATCAAGAATACCAAACAATTGCAGTAGATGAATAACTGGATTCATGAACTTTGAAAACCTATCAGACTGGATTCATGAACTTTGAAAACATATCAGACTGGATTCATGAAAAAAACCACTTTGAAAAACTTTGAATTGAAAATGGTGTGGCGGCTTACTGTAAGGCGGAAGTCGATGAATGGCGTGGCGGCAGCCTTTGCGAGGCGGCGATTGACTGGGAGGAGGCGGCGATTGACTTGGTAGAGGCGGCAATTGACTGGATGTAGGCGACGATTGACTGGGCGTAGATTTAGGGTTTTTATTTTGGGATGAATATATGAAATGAGAATAATGGCTGTGGAACTGGGAATAGTGGTTTGTTTTTTGTTTTATAAGAGCTAGGGTTTTGCTGGATATGGCATGTGTGTATCTATATTTCGGTCCTTGATTGACACAAAAATGTGTTTAATTTATGCTCTTATATCTTATCTTTTGTATATAAATAAATATTACTTGGGTATTGTTTTGTTACTTTTACAGATATTCCAAACCCAGCCCGCATGCAACCAGAAAAGTAGAGAAATAGGGATGAAATTGATATATATTTACATTTTGAAGAATTGTAGATGAAGATCTCACATCTAGTTGCTGTTGGACAAGAAAAGGATTGATAAAAAGGTTTTGCACATCACAAATCAATGAAGAAGTGTCAAGGAAGCAAGAGAAAAAGAGAAAAGGCCCAAATTTGCTTTATTTATCTAAGGCCCATTTATGTTTCTTATTGTAAACTAATTAGTGATGTAATGACCAGACCCATTTATCATTAGGGTTAGGGTTAGGGTTTGGCTATCTACCCTATATATACCCTTGTAATATCATTGTAGCCACCATCCTATCATATATCTCATTCTATTCTTTTCTTCATTAATAAAACTCATTTTTCTTTTTATCTTATACAATTTTCTATTTCTTAGCAATTAGTGTTGTCTACACGATTAGATTCGGTAGAACACTATTTGTATTTTGCATTTCTTTTCATTAGTGATTGACCGTCTGATTAGATTCAGCGGTAATCCTAATTTTATTTCCTGTTGTTATTTATATTCTACACTTTTATTTTCTGTATTTTAATCGCGTTCATAGGTTAAATTGGATTTGATTTGATTTGAATCTGATTCATAGTTTCATTGCTTTTCCATTGAAATTGTGATTTGATCGTCGGTTCAGTTAGATCTGTTCTGAATCAAATTACAGTTTTAATTTTGTTTTGTTTAATTTTCAAAATCAACCTCCAAAGTTTTGTCTAACTCGCCCAAGAGATTAGATAAATAATTTGATTTAATTCACCTACCTGTGTTCGACCTGTATGCTACACACTTGTATGCTTGCAGAATTTAATTTAAATGTCGCGCTTTTCTAATTCATAGACTAGCGTCGATCAAGTTTTTGGCGCCGTTGCCGGGGAGGCAACAATTAAATTTTATTATTTATTTAATTTCTGATTCGTATTAGTTTTATTTTATTTTATTTTTCCTTTTGTTTTTCGTGTATATATAGAAAAAATCTCGATTAGCGATGTGACATATCAATTACATTGGTACTGTCATATACTAAGCAAGAGAAAAAAAATATTGCCATTTTTTTCTTCTGATTTCTTCCCTTCTTCATTCACTTCCTTGTTTTCTATATATCCTCTTTCTTCCTTCTTACAAAAGAAAAAAAAATCTTGCCTTTTTGTTTTTATTATTTCTTTCCTCATTTTGATTCCTTTTCCTTTTTGTTTTCCCTTCTCCCATTTATTACTTTCCTTTTTTATATACATCCATTTTCTTCTTCTTACAACTTTCAAAGCAAATAAAAAAAAACTTACCAAATTTCCTTAATTTTATCTTCTTCTTTCTCATTTATTTCTTCCCCCTTTCAATTTTTTCCTTTTATATTTCTTTTTCCTTTCCTACTTTCAAAGCAATAAAAAAAAAACAAAAACAAAAAAAACTCATCATTTAATTTCTCAAACTCTTTCCCCTTTTTCAATTTCATTCCCAGTTTCTACAACCTCTCTTTCAATAGCTTTCATATATATATAAAAAAAAAAAAATTTGAAAACTTTCCATTCTTTCTTCCTTGTAGTTAATTCTCTGCTTTGTCATTTGATTACTACCCTCTTTTGCTAATTCTTTATTTCTTTCCATTCTTTTTCTTTTTGCAATTACAACAGCAATCTCTTCTCATCTTCTTGCCATTCCGTACATCTTCTTCTCTTCCACCAAGACCAAAACCAAAACCATCTTCACGCATACCCATAAAAATCCATATATCTTGCACCAACGAAAACTAATACAGCAAGTCATAACCTCCCCAAAACCATCCTTTCTCACAACCAGCAACATCAGCACGTCACCCTCATCCATCACAAATACCCCGCGCACAACTTCTGCGCACCATCACCGCCATCAAATCCGATCACAACGCACTACTCAGCAGTTCCACTGCGTTTACCAGCCTCTATCCACTAAAACCGCTCCACAATACCACCAATACCCACTCCAAATCCGATTCTCCGATCACGACATCATCCTCCAACCTCACGTTCGAATTCCAACACCACCTCCACCACGCAACAGATCCAAGAAACCCATAAATCGCCAATTCGAAACCAAGCCAAAAATCCCAAGTCAACAACGAAAAAGCAAATCGGAGGGGCCTTGAGTTTCATATTGAAATTTTTCCTTTTTTTTGGATCTCGAATAGCTTAGTTTTGTAGATTGATTGTGGGTGGAGTTTATTAGGGGAGTTGCGTCCTGTTTTCCAAGAAAAGGAGGAGGCGTGTCTCAGTGAGATCTCCCGTGAATTTTTTTTTGGGGCACTGCATTTTTTTTTTTGGTGAACATTGAAGTTTGTGCATGGTGTTTAGCAATTGAGTAGGCAATTGATTTGTTTTCATTTTCTTTTTGATGTGATCTCTTCGTGAAAGGTAAATTATACTACACACCTTAAAAAAAACAAAAAAAAAATTTGGGACTGCCATTTTTGGTTTCTGAGATATTTTGGGAGCGCATATCCTGTATTTTGTTTTTGGCCTGTTCGACTGTGCCAAAACAAATAGCAAAAAAAAAAAAAAAAAATTTGTGGTTTGAGGAGCATAATTAAGGCGAGAATTGGATTGTGTTGCCTACTTTTAGGTGCGTGCGTTTTGATTGAGAATTGACTTTTCAGGAGCAATTCTTTATTTAGTGCGTTAGTGCTTGTTCCCTACTTTTTTATTTTTTTTATTTCTTTTGTTAGGCTTAGCTTTTATTTTAAGTTTAGTTTATTTATTTTGTTTGGTTTTATTTTTATTTTTATTCTAGGTTTTTATCAGTTTGTAGTTTTCTTTTGATTTTACTAATTTCTTTTTCTTAAAAAGAAAAAAAAAAGAGTACGTTTTTTTTTAGGCTTAATCGAGTAGGTTCGCTTGTTTGTCTGTTTGTATTTTTTTTCTTTTTTTTCCTTTGTTAGTTTTTTTTTCTCTTTCTTTTTAGGTTTTCTCCCTTTCAATTGTTTATATTTTTATTTTGTTTTATTTGCGTCTCTTTATTAAAAAAAAATGAGGAAACCTCATTCAAATCAAAGGCAAAAAGCAAAGAATTCGAGCAAAAAAACAAGAAAACTCGGAAGCCAAGCAAATTTGCAAATCGCCAACGCTACTCAATTGCACTGGACGGACTGCCATACCCCGCTGTAAAATTATCTTAACTCTACAGGTGCTCTGCTGCAAAATAAAAATATAGAAATTGTTGTAAAAATCTTCTGCAGGGGCAGCGGCTTGAATGTAAAAAATTTTAATTCTGCAATTTATATTTCTGTGACTGTTCTGTGACTGAAATTTCTGAATTAGTTTGGTACGGACTGATATTTTCATAACTGTCATCATTCTCATCGTTTCTCAACAATAAAATTCGATTAGATATTTCAAAATAATATAATTGAAAAGTGGTGCTTTGTGAAGTTGACTGTCTCGTATAATTGGATCGCGGATATATATTAGTTTAATTTATTGGACTATTAGCAAAAGAGGTTGCATACTACCCGTAAAACATTGGTCGTATCCCTTAGTATTTATACTATATGTGAACGGCCATAAGACCCTCTTCCCCCTTCTAATTGAGTCAGTTAATTAATAGAGCAATACTCAGTATTTTATACTATTTTGAAGTGAGAATATTTTCTGTCTTGCATTGACTTTATTCAAATGTCTGATTCAAAAAAATCCTTGAGAGAAACGTGGGATAATAATCGGAGTAGACGTCCTCTTGAAGAGTATGAATATGAATTACAACTCATGAGGCAAAATTTTCCAAAATTTCATGAGCTCAATGCCAACAGTTTTCAAAAATTTCCAACTGACCAACAATTTCAAAATCATGATAATAATCGAAATGACGATTTCAATTCAAATTTCAACAATTTCGATTATGGGCCACAACCACGTGAAAATAGTTTTGAATCCCAATATAACTTTGATCCACATCAATACGGGGTGTAAACCAAAATTTTCAAAATTATAGCCTATATCAACAACTTGAAAATGACCAAAATTGCAATTTTCACTCGAATTTTAACAGTTTTGGTTATGAACAAAATTTCTATGATCAAAATAATTTCCAATATCATTGTCAGTTTCCTGAAAATTCAAACAACTACCACATTGGAAATAATATTGATTGTGAAATTAATGTGGACTATAATTTTGAGAATCAAGAAATCCAAAACGAGAGCTCTCAAATCAATGATCGTCTTAACATTCTTAGAGAGAGGGAAGAAAGACTAAATAAAAAGGCCGATGAACTTCTTTGTTTATTGACATCTTTGAAAGAACAACAAGAGCAACAAAATCAAATTCAAACAAGCAATGAATCAGAAAATAATCAATTCTTTACTGATGGTGAAAATTTTCAAATAACGACTTTTGAAATTGAGAATAATCATCTTGATGAAGTTTTTCAAAATTCAACAAATGATTTGGACTTCAGCTCTTTTCAGAAAAAAGATTTAAGCTTGGATTTTGATCTTCCTCTTTCAGACTGTGAGAAACTTGAAATTTTAAAAATTGAACAGAATAAAAATGTTGAATTTTTCAACTCAAACTTGGAAAAGGATTTTAACGAACATGAATTCCTTGGTTTGTATGAGGATGAGTTGGCAAATGAGGATGAAATAGAATCAAGCCACCAATCTGAATTTGAAAATTTTGATTTTGAGGTCTTTAACGAACTTGAAATGGTCAGTGTCGAAAATACCTTGTCAATTAATGATGAGAAAGGTGATCACATACTCTTGAACAACACTCAGAATTCAAATTTCACTGAATTTATATATGATCACAAATTTTTGAAAAATTACACTGACAAATTTGTTGAACACATGAACTATCTTTGGAATGCTGGCTTGGTTGAAAAACTTTATGTTAGGACGACCCTGGATATTTATCTCCTGGACTATAAATCTAGGTTTAAAGATGATATGGTTTTCAAGAACTCTTGCTTGTTAGAAAATATGCCTAGGCATAGTGGGAATGGGACTCATAGGGCAAGAACCAAGTGTGGGGGAAAAAGTTGGTGGCAATCCTTGCGTCGCATGCATCGCAAACACATTTATCATTGTACATATGATCCTTTCTTACATATAGTTAAATTGCATTTCGTTTTACAAATCATTTTACATTTAATCCATCTTTGGGTTCTATCTTTCACATTTAGGAAACGTGTTTACAGTGTGGACACTGTTTAGTTCTAGTGTGGGGGGGGGAGTCTGCATTTCACTCATTTTCGTTTTTTTCTTTCTTTTCATTTCCATCCATTTAAATAGGACCATCATGCATTTTAGACTGTAGTAACATGCCATTTTTTTTTTGAAATACGACTCATTTTCAATTGATACAACAAAATAAGTTTACAATTTTTAGCCAGTTGATAGTATTTTTCTCTCTCAGCTAAATTCGAATTTGAAATATAATGAAAAGTTAAATTTTGAGGGATAATAGTGTAACCGGTACATAGGGAGATTCTTAGGTGATGGTCATGAAATCTATTCAATATTGTAGACTTTGTTTAAATAAGTGGAGGACCTAAAATACTTATATTGGCTTTTCGAATCTTTAAAATTAAGTTGTGTTAAGTTGAATTCGCGTAACTCTCTTTTGTGCTTATAATTTCAATAATAATAATAGTAATCCAAGGGTATCCAACATTACTTGTATATCAAGCGTTGGTGTGCAAACCCGCCAAGCTCTATCCGACACGTTGTTGACAAAGTCAGCGTTGGAATATCTTGGTCTCATTTTATGAGATTGGACACCTAAGGATTACCGACACGTTGTTGACAAAGTCAAAGTCGGCCTGCACAATCCGCCAAGCTCTTTACCCACTCTCCGTTAGTCCGTGAGGCAGTGCATGGGTGGTAAACCTTGGTCTTCTAAGTTTGGTGTATGTACTTAATCATAAATCTTAAAATTTTATAGAATAAAGAATAAGCGATGATGCCCAAATACTTCTTTACCTTATTGATTTGACTAGCCGTACATAAGAAAATTAGAATACCACTTTACAAACTGTGCCAAGCAAACTAAGAATCTATTTCATGGCTGCACTATGTTATCGACCGAACTAACTGGCCAAACTGGAATTTAACATTTGAAAACTTGATTTATATTGAAAATTTGTGACAAGTCGAGGTATCTAAAATAAAATCAACTGATTAGAAATTATTAACTTAATTTGTTGTACCACTTTCCTGAAATAAGTCGTGTTTTCATTTTTCGTTTTTATTTGCATATGTCCATTGCATTCATGTAGTTTCATTAGAATCATAGCATACTGCATTTGGATTTTGTGGGTAGTATCCGCTGAAAACCTTCACGAGACACCACTCGTCCTACTAGGGACACCTAGAGGTTTAATGGATTGTTGCATGCGCTCAATGCAATCGTGTTTCCTACGAAAGTGTGACCTATCTAGTTAGCTTTCCATTTTCTTTTTACTCGTGGACGAGTAAAAGATAAGTGTGGGGGTATTTGATTGACACAAAAATGTGTTTATTTTATGCTCTTATATCTTATCTTTTGTATATAAATAAATATTACTTGGGTATTGTTTTGTTACTTTTACAGATATTCCAAACCCAGCCCGCATGCAACCAGAAAAGTAGAGAAATAGAGATGAAATTGATATATATTTACATTTTGAAGAATTGTAGATGAAGATCTCACATCTAGTTGCTGTTGGACAAGAAAAGGATTGATAAAAAGGTTTTGCACATCACAAATCAATGAAGAAGTGTCAAGGAAGCAAGAGGAAAAGAGAAAAGGCCCAAATTTGCTTTATTTATCTAAGGCCCATTTATGTTTCTCATTGTAAACTAATTAGTGATGTAATGACCAGGCCCATTTATCATTAGGGTTAGGGTTAGGGTTTGGCTATCTACCCTATATATACCCTTGTAATATCATTGTAGCCACCATCCTATCATATATCTCATTCTATTCTTTTCTTCATTAATAAAACTCATTTTTCTCTTTATCTTATGCAATTTTCTATTGCTTAGCAATTAGTGTTGTCTACACGATTAGATTCGGTAGAACACTATTTGTATTTTGCATTTCTTTTCATTAGTGATTGACCGTCTGATTAGATTCAGCGGTAATCCTAATTTTATTTCCTGTTGTTATTTATATTCTGCACTTTTATTTTCTGTATTTTAATCGCGTTCATAGGTTAAATTGGATTTGATTAGATTCAAATCTGATACATAGTTTCATTGCTTTTCCATTGAAATTGTGATTTGATCGTCGGTTCAGTTAGATCTGTTCTGAATCAAATTACAGTTTTAATTTTGTTTTGTTTAATTTTCAAAATCAACCTCCAAAGTTTTGTCTAACTCGCCCAAGAGATTAGATAAATAATTTGATTTAATTCACCTCCCTGTGTTCGACCTGTATGCTACACACCTGTATGCTTGCAGAATTTAATTTAAATGTCGCGCTTTTCTAATTCATAGACTAGCGTCGATCAGTCCTTCATCCATAAAACTTTGAATGTAGCTATTGTGGCTTATTTCGTGTCAAACAATATTTTAAAGTTTGAACGTGGCTAACGTCTCTTTGTTACTGAGTTTTATTAAATGAAGTTTTTCAATATTTTAAAGTTTAGAAATTTTGGTTATTTCATGTCAAACAATAATTGGTTTTATAAACTTTATGATTTATTTCAAATTTATTCAAGATGATTTCAAATTTATTATAATTATCAACTATAATTATCAACTATGATTATTAAATACAATTATTTAAAATCAATTATTGAATATAAGATATCATTTCATAAGTATTAAATATTATTATTAATTATTAAATAATTATTATAATAAAATGATATTTTCATTATTTAGGGGAATAATTATAAAAGAACAATTTGAAATTATGGGATTTAGAATAAAATATACTACTGACTGAAATTTGTGATGAAAGCAGAGGACTTAATTAAGAATTTAGTAATTACATTGGTTATGAGCAAAGATTATTTTGCTATTTCTAAAAAATCAATTATTATAAGTTATTTATTATAGAATGTAAATTATTATTTATTATTACTTATAATTCATCAATTAGAACAAATTAATTATTAATTATTGAACATGTTAATCATTATTAAAAATAACATTAAAGTATATCTTAGAAGAATAATATAAACACCTCTTGCAAATCTGTTGGAATTCTGCTGCAAAATAGCTTCGATAAATATTCGTCGGTATTCTGTTTGGATTTTCAGCGGAAAATAGCAACAGAAATTTTCTGTCAGTAATTTGATGCAATTTGCAACGGCTTAGTGGGGGATGACAGAAGACGACGACAGTAAATAAAAGAAAAAAGTTGGAAAAACAAAAAACTATCCCTTATAGATCACATGGAAATCCATCGCAAATTAGCAATGAAAATTTCCACTTCTAAATATATGACACTAAGTCAGTGTTTTCTTGTAGTGCATAGCTCAGTGGTAATAGGGTGAAGTGACTTGTAATTAGTTAGGAAAAGAGATCATTACTTGTTTATGCATGACATCCTATCCACTGTATTAATTGTCCACATGCAAAAGCCTTAAGGTAAAACATGTAAAAAGAGAACAGTATATTGGTACACAGGTATGTGCCTTCTGGTTCTCGCATACTGTTCATAAAAGGAATACCCGCCAAGTTTGTAAGAGCAATGAGCAACTCAACAGTAAAGGTCACATGCAAAGATGTTTGAATAAACCAAAAAATGAGTAAACTAATAATACTATATAATAACTAAATTGTTTTAAGTAAAACAAATAGAGATAGTAGGACATGATTTCATAACTGAACAAAACTATTTCCCTTGCAGCCAGGAAACAACATTATATATAAGCACAACCAAAAATTAATCAGAGTCATCGTACAGACTGCCAAACCACAGTTTAGTATCCATTGATCCAAAAACATGGCAAGAATCAATGTTTACTGCTAAACATTTTACTCCCTAGATAAGGGTTGTTAATCCAAGTTCATCTGCCTTTGCTATGATAACAGAAACCTTCGAACATCTGACTGTCGGTAACTCATTCGATATTTCTTTTATGGCAATTTCGATATAGCCAAATTTCTTGTGCATGGCAAAGAATTGCAAGTTAATCGTTATCTGAATTTCTAGCCTCCACCAACTACAGACCAAATGGTAGGTAGTTGTAATTAGATGATAGGTGATGCAAGGCATAATCTTATATTATTTACCTACACTGTTAATTATATATGTTGTTTAGAAGACGATAAACTATTGTCAAGAAATATAAGGTATACCTATATACACTACAAAGAAAAAAGGGATTGAAGACATCATTTGTTGGTCATTAATTAGCTTATTTTGTCTCAATATTTTGTTTAAGACGGGGTAGACACTAATATTTTCGTCTTTACTTTCAGGTCTCTAAAAAATTAAGGACAATCAAAATTTGTCTCAATAAATTCATAAACTGATTAAGGACAAATTATTCTGTCTCTAAGCCAATAACTAAAAATCAAAACTGTACTCACTAATGGGTCACTGATTATTCTAAACATTTCTAGTGTTCATTACGTTCACAATCTCATGCATACTAAACTTACATAAATAATATAAGAATTATGTTTTCAGTATATGCATCCATCATGTATTCTCATCATAAGTGAACCATGCCTAAACCATAAAAGACTACAGTTCGAACACTGTCACCATGAACAAACATTATTATCACTATAACTGATTGCCAATATTTTATTTGAAAGGATAGCTCAGAAGATTTTATTAAAAGGAAAAACGAAATCAATACAAAAGATACATACAACAAATCCAACATTCACACAAAAAAGGAAGAATGCTTGCAAAATAATAATACAACTCAGCCCCATATATTACTCCAACCCACTACAAAATAGAACAAAGTAACAGCGCCTGGAAGCATAAATCAAAATGAACCTTCTTGCTCTTCAACACGACTGCGTGAAGGCAATGAGGACGCTGCATACAAAATAATAAATAAAATTAGCCACACATAACATAAACATTTCCATCCACTTCAAATAGAATAAACTAACAAAGCTTGGAAATATAAATAAAAATGAACCTACTCATCAACGCATCTGCAAAAAGAAAATGGTAGCACACAAAAAAATAGTAAAACATGGAATCTCCTCAGCTTAAACTTTGATCCATCAATATGCACGAAGACAGATGCTAGAAAGAGCACTGTTAAATTTGGTGATACAAAATCACAATAAGTGGAAACAAATATGCAAAATGGTAAGTAAATATATTTTTAATATGGAAACGCATTAATTGCATTTGCATGAGATGAATGCAAAGAATATTTTCTTCCATCTTCGCTATTGATGGGAATCAATGATTTACTTATTATTGCATTATTTGTTACTTATTTTACCTCCATTATCATATCTTGGTAATTTGATTGACGGCTCACGTACATTTCACTGGCTATATATTGAGAGGTATACTTCTTTGTAAACCCATCCTGGCATGGAGCCAGTGATCCCCGGTGGTGTCCCTTCTTGTTAAGCCTGTTTAAGGTTTGGATATGTAAACTCTTATTTTTGTAATCTCTTGTAATTTTCTTATATGGAATAAAATCTCTAGCCTTTGAACCGGACATACACTATCTCAATGGTAGTGGAACCAGTATAAATATTGTGTGTTTCTTTGTTACTTCGTTATAGTTATTTACTATTTGTTTGATGTAATAGAGTAATTGCTGTCAGATTAGATTGATGTTCGATTGGAAAATCTAGATCCTGTTTATTTTTCTTCCGTATGTGTTCAACCTTTTTTGCACAACAAATTGGTATTAAAGCACGACGATTTTTTTAATTATGCATTATTTATTTCTACAAAGATTGGTAAATTCGGTGGTTATTATGCTACTACTATTTTGGGAGAGAAGGAAACTTTGGTGGAGAAAATTATGTTGAGAAAGAAGAGTGTTTCAGGCTTGGAACTTTGATGTAGTTTGAGATTTGGATTCTCATTAAGGAGGAGTTATATGTTTGTTCACGGCCTGACCCAACCATTGCAAGAGACTCTTCGTAGAAAATAGCTTGGAGAAATTGCTTAGAGGTGGTAGCGACCAAAGACAAACCGCTGGAGGTTTTAGCGATCTTTCCAAGTATTTGAGGATTCTGTATAACTTCAAATTCAGTTGAGAAATGCTTGCATTTTATGAGATTTTGGTGATCAATAGTTTAATTGTTGAAGGGACCATTGGATTTAGAAACTATATCTGATGTAGCTGATTTTGGTGATGGATTTTGATGCCATTGAGGCTTATCAACTTGTGATGTCATCTTGGAGAGTTCAATTCATAGCGCTAATTTTGGCGGATTTGTTGCTGCTGTGATACATTGTCGATTTTGTGATGCCGTCTTAAAGGAGTGGTGTTACATGTAGGTATGTGGATGGAGAGAGATTTATCTTGCATATAGAGATCTGGATTTTAGCTCTGTATTTGAATCGGTTTTTGAGAGAATTATTTTTGGCCTTAGTGTTGTTGCAATTGCTTCAGAATCTACCTTTTTTAAATTTGGTTATTTGCAACGTTTTGTTGGCAGGAGGGGACGTAGTCTGAGCTCGTTAACAAGGTGTGATGGGGGTAGCTTTGCTGGAACCGATTAGGTAAATATTCATTTTTGATTTCTATCTCATTATGAGATTTTGGTTTAAGGTGGAGTTCTTTTGAAGAGCTTTATGTTGATAAGAGAATTTTATTCGAGTTGGGGTATTGGAGATATGTGATTTTAAATCAAGGTGGAGTGTAAAATTTGGTGATACAAAATCACAATAAGTGGAAACAAATATGCATAATGGTAAGTAAATATAATTTTAATATGGAAACGCATTAATTGCATTTGCATGAGCTGGATGTAGAGATTATTTTCTTCCATCTTTGCTATTGAAGGGAATTAATGATTTACTTGTTATTGTATCATTTGTTACCTATTTTACCTCCATTGCCATATCTTGGTAATTTGATTGATGACTCACATACATTTCACTGGCTATATATTGAGGGGTAAACTTTTTTGTAAACTCATCCTGGCATGGAGCCAGTGATCCCCAATGGTGTCTCTTCCTGTTAAGCCTATTTGAGGTTTGGATATGCAAACTCTTATTTTTCTAGTCTCTTGTAATTCTCTCATGTGGAATAAAATCTCTGTCCTTTGTTTCTTCGTTATAGTTATTTACTATTTGTTTGACCTAATAGAACAATTGCTGTCAGATTAGATTGATGCTCAATTGACAAATCTAGATCTTGTTTATTTTTCTTCCGCGTGTATTCAACCTTTTTTGCACAACAAGCACAACCATAATCTCCAATTGCATACCCATATAACACTGAGATGTATCCTTAATGACGATTATCATAGTAGTTAATTGTAGTTCTATTTTAACTTTTTTTATCAATGGTACACTCAATCTATTCCTGACATTCTGCATCAACTAATCATTGTATGTCATAGTATAATTACAAAGTGGACCAACTCCTAATTTCAATGGTTTCCTGTCGATATAAATTGCAATATACATATGTATATAGTGTTGTAATGGGAAGAAATAAGAAACATAATTTTAGCAGTACAGGCAACTTCGGAAAAAATGTCACCTGAGTAGCATCTGTAATACTGTGATTTATATGTAGGGCTACAATTACATTCAAAGTGGGAAGTACCAACATACTAAAATAACGAGACAATAAAAAAGCAATACGGTAAGCAAATAATTTTGTAAGAAAGAAAGATAACAAGCAAAATCTTACCGTCTTCATTTGCATAAGAAGGTCAATGATAATACGGCAAATAAATTTTCATATTAGTTTGTCATAATAAGGTAAGTGATACCATATGACACAATCAAAAGTGTCATATATTTGTGCTTAGTTTTGAAATCATCTTATTTGTGTGTTAGTTTTTTTTTAAATTAGCTAAATTAGAAAAGTTACTCAATAATCAATAGCTTGCAGACCCTCTTCAATCTTTGAAAGGAGCGCATCTTAGGTGGAGGGAGAACTTGAGCGACAGTACTACCACATGCCATATGGAAGATGATTAGGATAACAACCAGGGATTAGGCTATTCAGTAGCCCTGTAACTGTAGGAGTAGGCGCCCTAATTACATTCAAATAGTTTTGTGGTGGTTGTGCTCCAACGGGATGTCCATTTATTTTCTAGTTGGAACCTTACTGACTATTTTCGGCAGCATTTCCAAGTATAAGGTTGAATAAATCTTGGTCCATCCTGTTATTACATGTCTTTTCATTATGTTTGTTACTAAATGTGCCTAGAAAATAATGGTATAGCGAATTTTTTTTTAAAGGAACTCTTAAATTTTCGCATTTTCTGATTTTTCCTCCATGCTCTATCAATTTTCCTTTTAAGTATCTTTATACAGTTTGCAACTTTTAAAGTAGCCTAACTTTTTTTAATCAATTCTCGCTAACCATAGTCCATTTAAATACTTATTGATTTCCGTCGCTAGTAAACATTACTGAATTGTTTCTAGTTTTTTTAAATTATTTCATGGGCACTTAAGCTTAATTGTCTTAAATATAAACTACCTAAGTAATATCAATTAGCTAATATTTGTTAATTTTATGAAATATCCTAAAAATAATAATTTTAACATGATTATTAATTTTTTATTAATAAAAATGGAAAATGGTTATTCTTGATATGAACAAAAGTATATATAAATAAATAATATAGTAAAAACTGTATAAGTAAATTCATATTTCATTTATCATAATAACTATTTTATAGATAAGTAGGAGTGACACAAAGGATATTTTCACGGCTCCCATTAATTCATTTATCCCGTATAACTATTTTTTTTGTAAGATAAAAATGTAATCTTATTTACCAATATTGCCTAGTATTATATTAAAAGCAAAAACAAAACTACCAGAATATGACTATCGTATGATAATTGAATAAAATCATCTATATATACTTGTACTCTTGGTTGTGTCTCTTTTTTCTGATCTTGAACATGTATTGTGTCCCTATTCTACTACTTTGGGTTATCAGTTTTTACAATAATAAAGCTTCCATAAAATTTACATACATTATTGCATGTAAAGTTTATACATGTAATACATAGGATATAATTATTATAGTATGACTAGTCTATACCATACTATATTATAAAAGATGAGTTTGGAATTCTTTGCTTACAACCATCCTCAAACTTGAAAACAAAAGTCACAAAACCAAGAGTGGTAGCTTTAAACATGGTAACATTGGACGATTCAAATTTATGCTAATTATGGAGAAGATTTTAGTTGATTCTTATAATCAATTAATTATGGGAAACAAATGGGAATGATATGGGAGATTATTTGATATGATAAATCAATCAAATCTTGATATATGTTGCAACAAATTTGGATGGAATTAGAAGGTATATTATTTGATTCAAATCAATCAGATATATTTACATGGGAAATAATAAAAAATATGCAAGATTTGCATTGAAACCAAATCAAGGAAATCCGAAAACTTTTCATACTTATCTTCAAGCAAATGTTCATCCTTACTCTTATAAATTGGTAGGCATTTGCTCATCCTTTTCATCACAAGCGAATAGCGTTCTCTTTAACATATCCTCAATAAGATCCATATTTCTGTATCAATTATAGGGTGATAAGTTTATATTGAGTGTTTGTATTCTTCTCTTATTGTACTCCCTCTTAAGCTGAAGAAAGAATAAAAGAAGTTGTTGGGCCTCCGTGGACGTAGGATATTAATATTCGGGCCACGTTAAATCTTATGTCTCTTATTTCTGCTATTGTTTCTGTGAGGCTGCATAATTGATTTTTGTTGTTTTGTTTTGAGTTTCATTGGTATCTAAATAGACAATACTAGATCCTGATCAAATACGCTTCTGCTCAAATTAAAAAAAAAATCACTATAGTTTGGTATTGGTGCTAGTGTTATTGTTCCTATTTGGGTATTAATGACTACTTCTGGTAAGTCTATTAGTAGATCTTATGTCAATTATGGAGTAATACGATTTGACGGAAATGGAGATTTTGGTACTTGCAAGATGGAGGTTGTATTGAAGAAGGAGAAGACTTATAAAGTTGTCTCTACGCCTAAGAAATTGAAAGATATGGATGAAGCTGATTTGGAGGAGATGGAAGATGAAGCTATCACAACAATTCAGTTAAGTCTTTCAGATGAAGGTCTTAGAGAATTTTCTTAGAAAAAGACGGCGAAGGAACTATGGGATGCATTATTAGATGCATATCAAGACAAGTCTCTCACTAATCGCATTATTCTTCAATAACAACTTTATTCATTCAAGATGAATCCTGGAGCCGATCTTATGGAGCATGTAGATGCTTTGATCACTTTAGTTATGAACCTGAAGGCAACAGATGTTGATATTACTGATGAGGCTCAAGTTGTGATCCTCTTATGTTCATGATTTATGACTGCAGTAAAATTAGCCTTTCTGGTGTAAAGGATGGTCTTCATGGCGGTCCAGGCCCTCACAGTCCTAGTCGCGATCAAACTAACTGGTTAGGCCGAACAAGTGGGCATCTCCCGATTCATTCGATTTCGGAGGATTAAGCCTTCTTTGAAACGATCAGAAAAATGCATTTTTCTTCTTTTGAAAATGACCCTGTCTCGGGTCAATGTGCAGGGCTTTAGAAATGTCTAGTAATCCAGGTTGGTATATCAGGAAGAGTTGGTTCGGAGCTAGTTGACCTGGAGAGTTTCAGAGGAGTCGGTCGATCTGAAGTTGGTCGACCTGAGCTTGTACATCACTATGACGATAGCTGTTCGAATCGATCTCACCCCGACCCAAGACCTACTTCGAGCCATGCTACATACTAGGAGCTTTCCAAAGTGCAGTTCCTACTGGCTGGTCCTCTAGTCGGGTTGATGCCAACCCGGGAAGGGTCGACCCAACCGAGGTCGAACCCAGAACTGGGACTAAATCGGTGTTTGCTGGGGATTTTGATGTTGCTTCTTCTGCTTTCCAAAACTTGTGCAGAAGCATTAGAAACCATGGCTGCTGAAGATGGCTGAAATTTAGGATTCTGTCTTGGACTTGGTGATCCAAAAGTTGAGAAAAACCCTTAAGAGGTTGAGAATTCGTTTCTCAGTGAAAGCGCCGAAGTGTTGATGCCAAAAAGTGGTCACAAACACCCAAAAGTCGGGTTTGGAGCGTGATATATGAAGAAATATCTGAAAAAAGGAAGAAAAAACAAGACAATAGCAATTTTATAGCGGTTCGGCGTTAACGAGCCTATGTCCACTTTATAATCTCATAATAATGTCATAAGCTTGGAGATACAATACATGAGTTCGTCAAAAACTCTATTACATAGTCGTCTTTGATGAATATGGCAAGTGTTTCGAGATGGAAGTGGTTGGTAGCCATGATTGAGTTGTGGAGGGCATGCATGAGCTATAAAGTCAGGCCCAGATCTCAGCCAAAAATCTCCTCTTTGTTATGTGGCTTGGTGTATTTATAGGTAGCAGGCCTTAACAATTCGAGGTGCCATGTGTCAGTTGATCCATGTGAATAGCAGATGATGGAGCTGAGTCTTGATTACATGGAGAGGTCCCCTCCAATATGTGGCAGCAAAGTATAGCTCGATCCGAGTTTATAGGCTTTAGAATAGGTAGTTGGATCAAGTACGTAGGCTATAAAATAGGTCTTGTGACCAAGTCATTGGTTCAGTGTAAGCTGAGCTCAAGACCACCGAACCCAGGTCCTTCAAGCTGAAGTGCTTCGATCCCAGAGTCCTCGAGCCAAGAAGCCACAAGTTTGACTTCTTGTAATAGGTCCATGGGTTGACGGCCTTGCCAAAAGGCAGGTCAACAGAATCCTATCAATATTCGATGCTATAGATTCAATAAAAAAAATCATCGAATTCCGAGGTCATCTCAATAATGTCCTATGTAAAACTGCTCAAATTATTCGCATACTGAGTCCGTTTGGCGCAAAATTTGAAATCTAAAACAATTTAATATTCCGGATCCAACAAAATTGGTTTCATCGAAAACAGAGGTTATTTGCAAAATGTCCATTTTAAGGGCTAAGTAATATTAAAATATTAATAAATTCCAAAATTATTCAAATTAGTAATAAAATAATTATTACTATCACATATACGTCCAAATGAAATATCATACAACTGTAAAATAAACATACTTGAGTTTATAACTCGATATTACAATTTTTTAGTTAAACGATGCACAACTTACATGAAGAATCATTTTATTTAATTTTATAAATTGTTATAATTTATAAACGATTTAATAGCGACTATTTTAAATTTTAATTTGGACATAACTCACAAATTATTAAATGAAATCTCAATTTAACATATTCATTATAAAGATATTATTAATTAGATCCTAACATTTCTTGTTTCATCAAATTCTGATTTATAACGAATTCTGTATTCTCGTTTAAAGTATAAAACGAAATTTTCCAAACTATCGTGCCATTACGAGCCCGTTTTAATTAAATTTATAAGCTCAAACTTCGTTTTAAATAAATTCTAAGTCATTTATTCTCAAAATAAACCGTTCAAAATATTTAATTTCCATTTAAATCAATTAAAAATAAATTTTAAATTGGTTCCAAAATTCCGGGTTGTTACACTACTGTTGCATTCCCCAAGGTTTCTACTAGGTATTAAAAACAATATCCTGCATACAACACCTATACACTCGCGACCCCTCGCTATTATGCTAATCCTATGCTCAAAACCCTACACTGATCACTAACCCCAAGATCAGATTTCCTCGAATTACGAACTTGTAACTTGTAAACCCTAGTTTAAAAAAGTAGTAGACCTATGCAAAAAGATTACAAAATGAAGAACAATTTAAAACAAAAAACAGCTCAAAACCCTAGTTGAAACTAAGACACATAAAATAAAAGACCGACCCCTTTTATTATGCTATGTCACTTGAGAAATATCGGCTTCCTCTTTTCTATTCTCCAATGGCCGCCTTCTTTTCCGATTAAATAAAAAAACCAGGGTTTTCCAAATCGCGACTTCTGGTTGCTTTGATGGATTTGATTCACTGTTAGCTTTAATTTCGGTTGCTACCCTGGTCAATCGATTTGGGTTTGCAGATGATTGAAACAATATTTGTGAGTTCTTCTGATGTTTGATTTCAATGTTGCTCAATTGAATTTTTAGGTTTTGATGCCATTGTGAGTGTTGAGTAGGTGTAATTTATAGGGTTTTCCGAACCCTATAATTCCTCTAATTTCTCCTGTAGATTTGGTAATGATATTTACGCGATATTTACTTGTTGAATTCTTCATACTCTCTGGATATTTCTTCGATTGAATTTGAGAAATTGTTGCCAAAAATAACCTTGCAAATTATACCAGAGTTGATTTCTTGAAATTTTGTTTACCCAAAATAAAACTCGCATATTAAAAAAGTTTCTTAAGCAATATTGTGCTATAAGGAAATTTTAAACCTTCCTTTTTTCCGTGATTGTATTTCTGGAAAGTTTTGAAATGTTTCTCTTGCCAAAAATAATAGATTTGAAACTTTCCTATATTAAAAAAATGATCTCTTAAAAGTATTGATTGGCTATGTTACTCGTATTTACCTACCCTTACATGCCTTTGGTGTTCTCGGCTATTTGTAACATGTTGTACATGTTGTTTGATCACATACTACACTTGTTTGAGTTTCTTTGTATCACCTTGTTCCTAAGACAATCTTGCAACATGCACTGCCTTGTGTGTTTGAGCTTACTGCCTTGCTTGCACCATTTCCTTGTGCATTTATGCACGCCATGTATCTTGGTTCACCCCTTAACAATACTTCTAATATATTGCACATAAGAACAGATGCATATATTTGATCCCCTGTACTTATATGTTTGAACAAATGTTATACATATATGGTCTTTGCTTTGGTATCTTGGTTTGTGCATTTTCTTTTGTATTGTTCTGGGTGCCATGTTAACTTCATTTATCTGCAACATGAATTGATCATTGTATATATGTTCACTTGTTCATTCTGACATGTTTGTGTAATATGGTCCATATCCCTCTCTGACATTTCTGTTCTTCAAGTTCAGTTTTCTTTGTAATTCCATGCACATGCTTTGCTCCATGCTTTATGTTCATGACCAGTTTTTGATTTTTTGAGCTTTGCTATAATCCATGATTGCAAATGCACAAATCCACACACACACACACACACACACACACACACACACACACACACACACACACACACATATATATATATACAAGCAAATATGTGTGTATATGTATGTCAAGTTGCCCTGCTCATTTGTGAGTATTGTTGCACCATGTACACTGATCCTTACTGATCTTAAGTGCACGAATCATTTCTAGCTTGTACCACTGCGTACATGTTTTCATCCATACTACGTTACCTAGATTTGTGCTTCACCATTTCATGGGTTTTTGCGTCTTGATCATTTTGATTTGTACTTGATTTGCGCTCTACTATGCTTCCCTTATTTATGTTGATTGAGCCTTGCATAGTTTCACTTGTGTATACATGATGACTGGATACATTTTTCCCCTTATAATATGCATGCCATATCACCATCGTCCAGTTGCATTCAGTATTGTTACACTTGAATGTATATTCATCACTTTCTTGAACTTGGAGTATTGTGTTGTGCTTGGCTGAGCCATTTGCTACTCTGACTTGTTCAATTCTTTCAATCTGCTTCTTGGTTGTGTATTATGTCCTATTGCTTTTGACCATTACCTTATACTTTGTGTATTTTTGATCTTGATGCATATATTTGCATACTGCTATTTGAAAAACTTGATTCATAAACACATGCATATTTCACATATGTGTTTATATGTATGTGTGTGTGTTGTGTGCTTCTTGTTTACTGCCTGCTCCACTTGGACATGTACACTTGTACCATTCTGTTAGTGATGCCATATACATTTGTTGTTGTCACTTGGCTATGCTTCCATACTTGCATGTCATTGTCTTGTATACATTTCCATTTGTACATGAGGTTGTTGCATTGACTTGAGAACTGCCTTGTACATGTGTACTTGTGCCATTGTGCATGCTTGAGATTTGTACCTGTTCACCTAAAAAATAATTGTATACAAGTGCAAAAATATTTCTATATAAATCATTAGACCACTATACGAGGTGTCGTGGATGGTCAAGATCAGCATACCACAAATGTGAGTTGAGACTGGTCTTGATCAGAAAATCACTATAGTTGTGTTGAGGCTGATCTGCAAGCACTAGTTATCCAGTCTACCTTGTGTTATTTACAATGAATCACTGTGAATATCACAAGCAGTCTAGACTCAAATGTGTGTGTGTATATATATATATATATATATACACATATATGTCAGAATAAGTCTAGAAATATGATGAGAAAAACATCAAAATTTTGAGGCAAATAAAATTTAAAATAAATTTATTTAATTCTATTTTGTTCCATTTTACTATATATGTTTTTGTGACAGGTATACAGGTGACACTGGACTGGATATAAAGCAGCTAAAGACTCAGTGTATGCATATGAAGTTGTATGTATAACAGAGTGAAATGAGTGTTGTAGTGAGGAATGAATGTAAATGTGAATTGAATGTATAATATCACAGTGAAATGTACACTAGTGGAGTCAGAAGTTTGTATTATTTCAAATGTTGAAATAAAATATTTATTTGAATAAAAACACTGTTTGAATATTAAATTATGTGTAATACCATTTTATTCAAAATAAATATTTATTTTTATATATGATGCAATATAGAATAGTATAGATACAAATAGATTGTAGGATCTAAATTAACCCTTGAGAGAGTGAATAGGGTTTATTGCAGTTTTGCGGAATATAAAAAATATCACATCACAGATCACAACAGAAAAAATAAATATAGAAAATAAACGACACATAATTTACCCAGCTTCGGCAAACCCCTACCTACTACTGCATTCCCCTAGGTTTCTATTAGGTATTAAAACAATATCCTGCATACAACACCGGTACACTCATGACCCCTTGCTATTTTCTAATTCTACGCCCAAACCCCTGCACTGATCTCAATCCCGTAGATTAGATTTTCCCTAACTATAAATTTTATAGCTAGAACCCTAGTTTTAAAGAGAACCAGAAAACTATAGAAAAATTACACAAGAAATAAAACTGAAGGCAGAATAAAAAAGATAACACAAAAACTTAGTTAAAAATGTGACATATAAAAAATAAGATGGCCCCTTTTATGTTGCTATGTCACTTGAGAAATATCGGTTTCCTCTTTCTTCTCTTATTAATGTCAGACCGAATGAAGCTAGGGTTTTGCTCTCCCCAAATAATGACTCCTTAGAACTTGAAATTAATCTTTGATGGCTTATAATTGTAGTTTTTTCCTGAACAATTTTGGGCTTATTGTTGATGATCGAAAAAACGAACGTTTGTGAGTATCACTGATTTTATTTCTCTCGATTGAATTGCTTGGTTTTTCGATGCTCATGCCTGTGATGGAATGCGTGTATATATAGGGTTAAGAACCCTAAATGTTCTCTGATTTCAAGCATTGATTTAGTCTTGATATTGCATGATTACTCATTCAATTTTTGGAAATGTCTGAAAGATTTTCTTTCCCAAAATAATAACCTATGAGATTTCCTGGAAAGTTTTGAAATGTTCTTGCCAAAGATATGCATGCATATTTTGTGGATTTATGACAGATATGAATTTTTGATTTGAAATAATCCTCTGGCAAAAAAATGCATTGTTTACTTTGATGATTTCTAAAAACTTTGAATTGATCATCTTGCCAAAAAAAATAACCGATTGATATTTCTGGAAATTTTTGAAATGGTGGATTTTTTGTTGCCAAAAACAAATTCTCCGTGTGTTGAAATCTTCAAACCTTTCTGGAAATTTCTCTAATTTGTGAATGTGCCAAAAATAACTTCTTGTCGAATATAAGATGTTGAATCTTTCCTGTAATGTTCATATCAATTTCAGGAAGTTTCGGAATTTTTTTTCCAAATATATTCTTGAAATCAATTTCTAGAACATGCCAAAATAACAAATTGAATGTTTCAAATCTTTCTGAAGATAAAGCTTCCTTATTTTTGGCACTTTATTATTTTCCCTTTGAGCTAGAAATATTATGCCTTGATGCATGCTTTCTCCATTGTCTGCTACACTCGACTGATTTGAATAGATGTTACATTTGCATTCTTGTCACTGCACCTTGCATATTCCTGATAAGAGCAGATCCCATCCATAGCAATGCTTGATTGTGTTGCTGCAAAGGTTCTTGTTAATCCATGCTTGTTGTTCATTATTTGCCAGCATATTCATGTGTATATGTGTGTATAAATATATGCACACACATATACTTGTGCATTTGTTTCTCCGACCAGTGTTTGTGCATTATATTTCATGTTGTTGCATACGTTGTTCCACTGCTTTTGCTGTTTGAAATAAACACACTTACATTCACACACACACACACACACACACGCACACACACACACACACATATATATAATATTTATTTGTTCTTGTGTTGTGCATTTGAGCATGACTTGTACATTTGTATAGTGTTATTCGACCAATTTGACTTGATAATTTGACCATACTGCATATTATTGCTGGCTGCATATCCTTGTTTGTGACGGCCCAAAAACTCCCGCCTTTCGAATCGATTATAAACTGCACAAGTCTGATCCAAACTGAAAAAATCCTCAAATCGCTTGGGATTCCGACTAATAAGAACTGAAACAAACATTTTTCATTATCATTACAATAATTTTACATCAGAGTATAGAAATATCAGATGCATTAATTATTACAATACCCAGCGGAAATAACAATACCATAACAAAACATACACATTGAAAGAATTTAAAATCATCTGGACACAACTTTAAGCTTCGATCCAGCACCTGCAATAAAATATCAGCAAACCAAAACTATCAACTTCCCGTGTGGAAAATATGGGCACCCAGAGTTTAGGTGGGTAACAATAAACTCCGAGTCAGTGGTAGGATTGATGTGAGAATTAAAACACGTATTAATCTTTATTTTAAAGCAAGGCAAATCACGGGACCACGTCGTATAACAAAAAACAGGTTTTCTCCACATGAATACCGAACATAAACTAATCGCAACGCTGTTTGAAAAATGAAGCTATTATAAGACTCAAGTCCCATCACACAATTCAACGCAAACCGAAGGAAAGAATTTTACCTTATAATAGCCAAACATGCATGATACAGGAAAACAAATATTTTTTATATTATTACTATTGCATAGTGCCAAAATCATGTTCACATATAAATGTATCAATCTTAGAAGGCATAACGCCCCATCCCGTTATGTCTCCGTATAAATTTACAACAGAAAATGCAAAGCTCGTACTGGAAGTTGGATTCCATCAATGAACAAGGCAAAGGATCTTCCTTAACCGTTCGGACTACCCTTAGCAAGGTGTCCAGGACCCACACCCATGTGATCCTTGGGATTGGCAGTGCCATCCCACCAATTCCCGGTGGGTTCAGGTTATTTCTGAACGCAATGTTCCCAGGTCGTGTCTGACTGTCAACCTGGTAGTATTTGACCAACATCTGAGGTGCCTCGATTCCATCATCCACATAAGTCAATCTTGCCTAGGATCCATACAATGGCATGACTTTTCAGTTAGTCGGGAACGTTAGTCCTTAATCTACTGTCCATCATCCTATTTTCAGCCATTCACGGGTTGTGAGGCTTTACAGTCACGCTTCAACACATAATTACGCTATATCATCCATGCTTTGATCATCATCCATAAAACTCTGTTTTTCAATATAAGTTTTGATCGATCAACACTTTGCATAGCACAGTGTGAATTCACAACATATAATCAATGTCATTAATATATAACCCTCTAAGAACATAAGTCTCAGAAGAGGATGTTAAGCTAAGAGAATAAATCCTCTGTTACCAACTAATATAACATCAATAGAAACCAATTTGTTATGTCGTAAAATACAATGTCAGACACACATCCATTTACAATTCTGGGTCTGAACGAAACTGAAGGCAACTTATTCCTCATCCAATTAAGGAGAGAAGCCCTTGCATATCCGGTCAATATCTAAATACGTCTGACAGACCATCACTTTTAACCTCATATTGGGTGTACCGCCCAATCGAGACATCAGCAATAATCCAAACGATGTGAAGATCTCCGGTCTTCAACCACCGTCTTCAAGTATCTTCAATACTTGTTATATAGTTATTAACAATGGGTAAAAACCTGGTCATTCCGAATAACTATTGCATCTTTCAAATCAATTAAGATATACAAGATGTCCTAAATCTTATTCCATTTTGGGAATATTCTTATACACAATCATCTTTTACATTGGGAACTATTCCCTTAAATCTTATCAAATACTTACATCATTTAAACCATTGTTTAAATATTTTCTTGTAAATCGTTTCAGTAGATTATAAAAATCTTTTTTCATAACCTTAACTCAAATCGAGTTTTATAAACCTTATCGGGATTATCGAACCTTATAAAGGTAATTTCTCGAATCATTGTCCTATTCCCATCTTATTCATCCTACGGAGTAAAACTGGTGGTACTCCATATCTAATACCCCTCGTGTTTTTGTAATTTACTAACCTTCTTTCATTTCCAATATAATTAAAGGTTTCATTAAGACTCTAACTTAATTCTAATCTATATTTCACCCATTAACCAAAATTGGTTTTCGATTTCACAATGCCGAGAGGATAATCTATCAGGTGTATGACCCCGAAGGCCTAAACCAACATTAGGTCAAACACCAATAGGTCACCCAATTCAAGCAATTAACCATCGATTTCCAAACTCTTCCCTGAATATTTATAATCAAATTAAATAAAGATTTCATTTCAACTAATCCTAGAAAATCATATTTTCCTTTTTACCAGGTTAAAGAATAAATGTTATTTAAAACATTATTCACGATAAACTCCTAACCATGTTAATATTAAATATAAGAATTCAAACAAAGTTATATCAACTTATATTCAACACCAATTTCTGAAATCAACGAATACTATAAATGGAATAATAATATAAATATCTTTCAAATTTCACAAGTAGTAAACTCTACACAACTGTAGCCAATATCAAATATCCAAAGATTATTTCTATCTGAATCCAACTTTTATTTAAATTGGAAATCTTTTCTAAATCAAAAGATTTATTCAAACACTCCCTCCAAAATCCGGTTATATTAAATAAACTAAACAATTTAAGTTTAATTAACTTAAATTTTCAAAGCGTTGTTTTACCTTTTTCAGTCAATTAGGCTGAAAACGCAAATATCTCAAAATATAGTTTGAAACTTCATATTTCATTTTCAAGTCACTTTGAAATCACTTATTAACATTTATCATTATTTTTCTCTATCTTTATTTATTTTTAAATAGGCCATTTCAGTATGATGACTTTCAGGTCATTCAGGTGCACTGGCGCTGTTTTAATTCAAAATTGATTTGAACTTATCTCCAGATCTAACCGTTGGATTTTAAAGTTCTTATACTTATTTGAAAGTTCTTTTTATTTTAGACCCAATGGTGTTCATTTTGGGAGAATCCGACGATCGGATCTCCTGCTATGTCAATTTGAAGTCAGTGGTCGTGAACTGTCGCAGCGCGATGAGCTCTATTTAAATCAAACTTCGATTTTATATTAAAACAAGTGCGAACCCGTGCTTCGCACACGGGGCTGGCATTATTACTCGTATAATTTTGGAATAGCTAGAAAGTGCATTTTGAAATTAATTTATTATTACTTTATAGTGAACGATGAGAAGTAATGCAACATTATAGGTATTCAAGCTTTTAAAAGTTCAAAAATGAACGTACATTATTATTCATATTTTGTTGTTTGTCGTATCCTAATTCTTTTTGCAAAATCATAAATTACCGTGGGTAAGAAGTTAGCCTTGTCAAATGCTCTTTCTTACATAAAGTTATATCGATTGATGAAACATGAAAACTACATATAATGTCATAATTGCAAGGTAGCTTTGTCAAAGGCACTTGATTTTTAGAAGTTAACCTTATTCCATCCATCTGCATAATATTTTCCCCCACAACATCAAGAGCTACTTGGAATTTTTTTTAAAAGATACATGCATATTTTGTTATCATGCTTATAGGTGTATCATCGAACCAACAATGTATAGTTTAAAGTCTTGAAGGTTTAACAAAATTAAGTACTTTTTAGTTGTTTCCAATTGGTTCTGGATGGACCCATTCGCTCCTAGCCAGAAATCCATCCTTTTTTTGTTATTTTACATGTTGTTTAGAATAAAAAACTACACAGTAAGACCCATTTTACAGAGAAAATTGAATGTATTTTCATTAATGATGATACATGTATCTATATTAAGGCTTTTTAATGCCATCTGCAGATGTAAAGCTTAAAAAGTGTGAAAGCGAATTCCTTACCGTGTCTCAAAACATTACTGAAACTGTATAACAACCCAGAAAATGGATAAACCATAAATGCATGAATTGTTATTTAAAAGAGTAATCGAGTTAGGATTTTGCAACTCAAAGTTTTATTTTTAGACGTAATTTAATGTAAAAATATATAAAGCACAATAAGAGCAAACAAAAAATAGAAGTAACACCTCCTATTATCCATTATGAAGCATTGGGAGCGAGAAGTTGTCAGGAAGCAAGTACACATCAAAATTCTTACAACAGGAAATAAATAAGCCTTTTTTTTCTTTAACTAATGAGTCAGCAATGCAGATGTGAATCAACTTGCACAATCAGCTTAATACACCTAATTGTAAGTTTATAATATGAGCGATTAGCGAGGAAAGTAGAGCTCAAAATTCAGTACTTCCAAGTGAACATAATTTTACAAAAATAAAGAGATAATTCTATAGTGTGCACATGGAGTATAACTAACCCCTTACAATAAGAGTAAACAAATTTTTTTAAATTCATTTACATTTGTAGTCAAGTTTTTTGGCAAGTCACATTTGTAGTCGAGTTGCATACAATGATTAGTAAGTTAAATAGTAACATGTATTACTGTGTTTGAACTATATTGCATGCAAAGTAGATGTCACTGTAATAACTATTAACTTTTTTTTATTGTAATCATATAATTTTGAGTGTAATATAACCATGCATGATAAGAATTCATTATCAAAGATAAATTATCAGTGTCAAATAATTATTGCAAAGATATTTATGCTTCTATTAATATTATATATAGTGATGTGAGCTACATGGTCCTCAGGGAAAACGATCCTACTGTTGTATGGTCCATAATCAGATTTGAATATTTTATTTTCTAAAAATTAGCTTACAATACTTTTAAATTATGTGTATATACACACATGCACAACGCACAAATAAATAAATGGATTGATAGTACAAAATAATTCATAATTATATCCGAAATTCTATAACAGTAATACTAAAAGCAAAGTCCATGTCTAGCATTCTATTGAAACAACGTGAAAAATGGTACATATGATATGTGAATAAGTAGTCTAAAACTACTTGGGAAAACACAGCAGCTACGACATTTTCATCAACGAAAAAGACAGTTACTTGGCAGGAAATCCATGCGTTTCTTATGTAATCACCCAGCTAGGAATATAAACGTATGAAATAACAATAAAGTTTGTGCCATATCCACTCTATAAACACACAGTAGAGGAAAATATAATTGTAGAGGATAAACATGAAAGAATAGGCATATATGACAAAACATTAGGTCCGTATCTGTGCACATAAATTACAGGAGTACAGGCAAGCAAAAAATAAAAATAGCTGAATGTTGAAATGCATATTGCGAGTTATGAAGCAACACTCTGAAGTAGTTAAAGTTGCAGATGCCGAAAAACGATCGGTGAGTTGGGAAGCATTAGACAAAACCTTTGAAAATAGAATTCAAAGCAGATCTTACATTCAGACTGCTATCATTTGATTGTTCCTGCGCATTATTGGTTAAATGTTGTTAGCAGTTGTACTTGCTGTCGATGAAAATATTACTGGATCAAAATTTTGATATTCGGCAGTAATCAAGTGTTACCTAAAATATATTTTATTCATCTACATTTGAAATCATCGTCTACGAACCTAAACTGATACTCCAAAATATTAATCATTTACTAATTATCTATAAATAAATTTGTTCAGCTGATTAGGTGTTACAAATATTCATCATGAGGTTCCTTATTGTAGTAAATAAGGTCTGTTACTACTCTATAGTAAGCATAAATCTGAATATTCATTATTTCTACATAAAAAGTGTGCTTATGATCCAATCGACATGTGTTAATTTTGCAATGTGTAACCATAAACCTGAGTAATTATTGAAGTCTATAGCTTTTTTAGTACTTCAATTTTCATGCATACATGTCAATTGTTAGCAAATAATAATTGGATGCTGACACAAAGGCAAGAGAGTTGAAGTTGAACTCATTCTATGATGTTGTAGCATGCAAACGAAAACTGCATTTCTGTTAATTTTCTTCAACCTATTATAACTTTAACTGTGCCACAATTATTATTATTTTCTATCTGAAAAGATGTATGGATGAATCAGTGAAATTAGAATTTAATATGTTGATTTTAAGTATAGAAACAATGGGTAAATACAGAAAAAACCAAAACCACAAGCAACGATGAGATTTATGCACTTTACTGAAGAATTGACTTTGAATCCCATCTATTTGTAGATCTAGATTAAGATTGAATTCCCATGATTGTGGACAAATGTTTAATGTTGGTTTTCTCACATTCGTGGCTATAAATACTCAACAGAATCATTCTTTTCTACCAATGGATGATGCAATTAGTCAAATATCTACTCCGCTGAGGTTAGGTAATTCGTTAATGTAAAACCATAAGATTTGAAAATTCCTTCAGACGTTACTTGAAGTTCTATACACATGCATCATTTAGAGTATATGATACCTTCAGCCTATGTCCTCACGACTATCAACATTGCTATATTAGTAGTAGAATAATGGAGGTAATGTGTTAGGAAGCAATTTGTTTCTGGTGAGGGGTTCAACCAAATATTCATCATTTCTATATAAAACAGAATGAATAAATCCAAATATTAGTATTTATGTTTTTTTCATGTGAAATAGTCTACAACTGCTATGCAGCTGTTTTAAAATTAATCTGAAACTAGGGATGGCAAAAAAATCCGTACCCGCGGTTATCCGCGGGTAAAATAGGTCATGGGTATAAAACGGATAGTTAAATGGGTATCCATGGGTAAAATAAACGGGTATTTTTAATATCCGTCAATTAATGGGGCGGTACGGATAGTAAGATATCCATGTCCACGGGTACCCGTACCCGTATTGAATGTGATTTATTATCAATAGTCAATACAAAAAATATTGTTGTTGGCTGTTCAGTATTTGTGTGCATGCTCTTACTCAATAGTTTATAACTGGTTGTTGATATTTTGATGGATACTACTGTTGTTGTCTCTTATTTTTTGGATATTGGTTGAAATATGTATTGGTATTTTGAGGTTAGCATTTAAGAATTGGTCTAATTTGTTTTTTTACCAAATGTACTTTTAAATAATTTCAATAAATGGCTAAAAAATAAATTGAATAAATATAATGGATACCCACGAATACCCGCCATTACCCGCAACCCATTTAAAACCCGTTTAATGGATACCCGTGCGGGTATGGGGCGGGCACGGGTCAAAAAATCACCCAACGGGGCGGGTGATGGGGTGGTACTACCCGCCCCCGCCCCGCCCCATTGCCATCCCTATCTGAAACATGATTATATTTTACTTATTCCCTTTCCCTCAAAAAAATCAATTTTTGTAATCCTATCTGTATACTTAAACAAAACGTAGTTTCAGAGCTTTAGTTTTGTCTAATCTCATGTAAATTTTTAAACCTTTCTAATGTAAAATTTTTAGACTATGTTAGGAAGGGTTCAAATCTCAGCTATGCGCCTGGATACATACATAAAAATATCCCACACTTAATATTATTTCTATTCGTCTAATCTAGAAAGAACATGACAATAAAATTGCAATGGTGAAAGCATCAACCACTTATCTGAAGAAGATGGGTTTAAAGTGCATAAAAGGATTGGTCTTCTTACTCTTACCCAAATATAAGTTGATTTTCTTTACCTTCCTACTTTTATCCTATAATTAAATGAATCTCTTCTACATGCTGAGTTCATCGTATAAGTTTTTGTTGGCAAATTTAGTTATATATGTGTGAAAACTATGAAAAATGTATGTCCTTTACATTATGGATGAACCTATGCTAGTTTGAGTCACTTTATGTATGCTAATGGAAAACATGTTAGTTTGTTTATAAATTTGGATATGAAACTTATGTAATTCACCATAATTCATGCCTCAAACCCAAAGAATGTTTTAAATTGCTACATATTAGTAAATTCTGGAATCTGTATTGGGTCAAAAACCTTAAAATCGTTGCATAATAAGATGAGATGAAGGAAAAAATTAGATAAATTTCAAAAGCAAGGCTTATATTAGAAGTCTAATGAGATTACAATTAAAAAGTTAAGCAAAAAAGATATAATGCAACTTCAGCAATGAGAATGAATGGTAGGGGAAAGTCTATAATTTATAGCAAAAATTTTCATTCAGTCCGTTGGCACATGATTGTTGCTATATATTATTGGGCCAAATGTTGTAAGCAATTGTGTTCATTATCGACGGAAATATTGCTGGCTCTAAAATATATTCTTTGGCGGTGAGAAGATGCATGCAAATATTTTTAGCTCAGGCAACCACTGAATTATAGTCAAAGGCAATTGCATCAATTACATTATCCGAAATTATTCACAAAATAACATACTACTATACATGAATTCCAATGATATTTTGGCTATAACGTGAAAATTAATCTTTGTGCATTTTTTTGCTTTAATTCATTAATTAAACCAACAAATTATAAAAATGAGAAATATAGTGCTTATAGTAAACATCAATTAACCTATTATAAAAAAAACAACATGAGACGCATATAGTTATCATGTTTATATATTGTAGGTGCTTCAGCTCACTAATTTTCACATTTAATTTTTCAACAATGATTCGAAACCTTTATTGCAGGAAACAACAATATGTACAGCATATAAGAGAATTATGATCATGTTATCATTATTAGTCTGGCCTTTTCCAATTCATATTTAGATAGGTTCACCCGTTTTACAATAAAGTTGAATTGTCGTAATATCTAAAAATTTGTAAGTCCATATACAAACAAAAATTAAGACAATAAACCTCATGATATCATTGATGGAAATAACGGATGAAATGTTCGACCATTAGCTATAATTGATCAAATATGCAAAATGTCTCATCTTTCCTTCAAGAAGACAACCTCGGCTAATTTTTACCATTGGCAAAAATGGTTGTTATTGGGAGAGATTCAACTTTGTACATCTATAAAAATTATACGAAATTTTATCATGATGTATGAGCATATGCCCACATATAGATACACATGCGTATTCATGTAAGGTAATACTTGTAGTAGTCTTGCCCCTTTCTGGTTGCACAAATAGGGTTGTCAACAATTTTATATGCAATTCCCATATGATAGACAATTTAAAGGGTGTTGAAATTGTTACACTTGTTTATCTATAGATATAATCATATTTTGTTACAAATTCATCCATGCATCAATAACATGGCAAATTTGTATATATAGTTATGAAAGTCCACATTCCAGCAAATATATAACTGAAAATCTTGTTTTACGAAGAAAAAAGAATAAAAAATATAGTGAACCAATTTCAGTTACACCTAGATATCGGTTATAAAAGGAAAGCTAGTATGAAATTGAGAAATATTTGTTAAAAGAAGATGGTAGATATTAAATTTGAAGTAAATTAGGCATGCTATCTAACAATTAAAATATTACAGACTAGCATATGAAGTAGGACCCATAAAAATAGTTTTAATTTCACCAGAACTATATAAAGTACTCTAGCATCATAAAAACAAAATAGAATTAGGAAGAAGTATAGCATATAACTTAAATATCGAACAGTTCTTATTTGTCTCCAGTTTTAATATTAGATGTAACCGGAAATTCAGTTGGTTGCATATTTTCATTTTCTGTACTCTATTAGTTTTCTTACATTTATTTAACATTCTACACTCCGTCCAAGGAAATTACATCGCCTGTAATTTCTTTCACACCCAACGGTGATACATATTGTGGCGAGGTGCACGCTTAGAGCTTTGTTTTCATTCCCATCAATGTATGCGTTTATTTATGTCAGTGTCACCATCCTTTAGCATCTAGGATAAAAAATATTAAAAGCATTATTGATGTAGAAAGATTATTAATCATTTGAAGAATGTATTTTGAATTTCGATTGAAGACTAAGGTGCTTTAAAGAAAACATAGGTTTATTTTCAGTTTTCTAATTAATTAATCTATCACAAAGTCGCATAGGAATAAATTTGGTTGCAGAATCCTTCTAATTACTTAAGTAGGACAAAAGTACAACTGCATGGAAATTTGATATTGAAATTATGAAGGGCATACTCAAGTTCGTACGATTTAATCACAAAATCTAATATGATTTGTATCAAATACTCAATTCCTGGATCTATGGGAGTTGAAACACTATGTGATCCTTAAAAAGCTGTAGATCATTATTATGCAAAAAATTGTTTATATTTTTTTTTATTTAGTAGATTTCAGTTATGAAATATCGACTCTTGATACCTACATGTGCTAAAATCAAATAGCCAACATTTACAAAATGATTTCTTTGCAATATATATATATATATATATATATATATATACACACACACACACTATTTAACATCTATGAACCGACAATCTATAATTTTCATAAGTAAAAACTCGAGCAAATCGTAAAGCTCAATTAATAAACATAACGTTGATACCTTAGGACTTTCAAGAATAGTTATATATGTTGACCACGATAAATGATAAACTATGTATTAAATTTATGTCTGATTTACATATAGTAAATCGAGTTGTTTAACTAAATAATTGGAAAAGCTAACTAAATTTGTTGTTACCGTCTATTAAATAAATAAAGAACCAAAAAAGGCTGATGTAATGATTCAAATCAACATTGGTTTTATTAATGTTTACGGATCTTGTTCACATGGTGATCATATATTTAAATTCAATAACCACGATGAACAGTTCTCACATCATGGTAGATTAATCAAGCGAGAAATTCAATAGATAACATAATATAGAAGTACGATCATCTCATAATGACAGATAATCTATCTAACAGTATATTTAAAAATAAAGGCTTACCCTTCATAATCCAAAGGTAAAAATACTTTGTTTGTTGCTACTTGATAGTCGATTTCATGATACCTGCATAAACTATGAAAGATCATGAAGTTGTAAACAAAATTTATGCAAAAACGGTCTCCTTAGAACATAAATAGTTGAGAATATAGAAAAAAGTTGGGATTTCTTATCACCTTATGATATGGCCTCTAATTAATGTATGCGGTCTCATCATTTGCTATAGTGCACAGAATAACATGTGTTCAAGAAGGTAGCATGATCTTTAGTTGCTGCCATTTCCATATTTTTCTTAGTTGTTACAAAAAGTGATACATATAAAATTTTATACCTACGAAAAAATGAAATAACAAAGGCATCAACGAATATCAAACTAATTTTTAATGCCCATACATAAGTTCATCCAAGATATATAGGGAGCAAGAGAAGTACGAAGACTAATAGCAAAGCTCGAAGCGAAAAAAAATATATCCGGACTATTCCCTATAAGCCTACAGTAATGCCCATATAGCAGCTCTATAAGTCACGTTAATGAATCGAATTATAGTAAGATAAGCATGTATAAATTATTTTGCATTTCATCCATGAGACACTGGATAGTTAGATGAGGTATTAGTTGATAAGAACCAACAAACTAAAAGAAACTCAAGTTTTACCTGGTTTATTATGTAAGAACAACCGAGTTGTACCTACTTTGCCAAAAACCAACCAGAATCATATGTTCACCGCCTTATCTATCATAGGCCTGTACATATTTATAACATACCGAATCACCCATCTCAGTTAATTATAAGGTGTTAAAATGAATAAAAGCAAGTAGTAAAAGTAATCGAATTAAGATATAATCTACCAATCCGTATCACTATAAATAAACAGTTTAATTTAGACGAATGGAACTTTTGTACTAAATTCATTGCGTTAATGTCAATCCACTGAAACTCATTGTAGACGTCACATTTCAATAGCAGGATCATCCATTTTCAATTTGACGATGAGAAGTAACATTTTCAATGGATTGCGTTGGTTTTTTTACAACCTGGAAAATAATTTCTGTTATTACTATCAAATTTTATGGGAGATGAATTGATTATCTTTATTAATAGCTGTATATCCGTACATGTTACACTCTTTTTTTGGTCAGTGTGGACTACCAAAAACGTCTTTCTATATATATTTTCAAATCTTCTTAAAATTAAGATATGGTAAATAAGAATTTGTACATATTTCTATGTAGATTACCTATAACTTATAAGCATACTAATTTTTCAAGCCATGAAAAAAGGTTTGTTTAAAACAAAACCCAAGTTAATAAATTGATGGAAAAATATATATCAAACAAACAATACTAAAGGATAAATTGATTGGGGAAAAAGTCCTTTTACTGGGGCTAAATTTCAAAGTTAGCACCAAAATTAAATTACTCCATGCGGACATTAATATAATGACTACATATGTGTAACCTATACCTATACACTGACAGTAATATAGGAAGACAGGCTTCAACCACAGAATATTAGAATGAACCCATGTTATGCACAATGCAACCATAAGTCATTTAATAATAATAAAGTGTGTGTGTGTGTGTATTTAAAACATGTATACATTAATCTAATCATATATGTTTATAGGTCATGAACTAATATTTCGGCATCGGAATTTTCCCATTTAAACCCTACAGTTTATTCAGTTTTCTCAAATAACATGGAATAATAAACTCCTACATACATTTTCCTTCGTTTAGGGATTTTATAAGCGTATTAAAAAAACATAACCACGATGAATGAAACATAACTTGTAACAGCAGATAGAAAAAAACAAATGCTAATTTAGCATTAGCAAAACCAAGAATAAGCAGTGCGTAACAGCCAGAACTAATTAAATTGTTTAGAATCTACGAATGCATACAACAACTAAACAAAAAAGCGTTCAGGCTTAGACAGGAAATCGAAACCTTTACATGTTCAATTAGAAAGAAAGTGGTTCCAAATGGTTGCAGTCAACAACAGATTGAGTTGAATGTAGCCGAAGCATCATCGTTTCGAAACAACCATATGGGAAGATACAAACCGCTGTTGAAGAGGCCAAGAGAAACCCCAAATAGGCGACGACGGTTGTTTCCCCTAAAACATGTCGGCGAACAACGTTACTGTTGGTGGAGGAGGTGGACAAACCGAAAGCGTTGGGTTGCTGGTATAGAATTTTAAGACGACGGGCTGGAAGGGGGAAGATGGAAAAAGGGCAAGATCTGGAATGCATAGGGATCGGTTAAGTAGTAAGGTTCGAGGAAAAATAAACGGGAAAAGGCAAATGAGACGATTCAGCTTTAGATAGTGCCGAAAATCCAGAGGGGCTTGTGAGAGCTCCGTTGCTAACTCAGTAATTATAATATTGTATAGATAAAATCGAATTGCTTCTAAAACAGTTTATTAATTATCTAATAATTACTGTAAACCATATTTTCAATATTTCACTACAAATTCAAATATTTCTATTTAATTGCTATTAATACTATTTTATTATTAAAATAATATTATTTTTCAAACTTCATTATTTTGAATCCAAATTTTCCTGACATCCATAGTAAAAATAAATAAGATTGTTTTGAAAAGGAATTTGTGTTAAAACTTTTTCAAAATACCCTAACTGGACTTCACTTTTCCTAGTTACTATTTATTTAGAATAAAAACTTGAATATGTCATATCTACTTGAAAATTATATAAAATCAATTTATTTCTTTTGTGAATATTTATCGTAATGAATTATACTTTATGTCCATCCAAAATCGGACGTCAATTTTTAAATTTTATTTTTCACCCATTATTATATTAATAAAATATTCATTAAAATTGATTTTTATAAATGGAGACTTAACAAATGGGTAATATTTATAATTTTTAGCCACTTACAACCATGATAATCACATATCATATTATTATCAACTATGATAATATCCATCACACAACAGTCACAAGATAAGCGCTATAATTTTTAATGCTTAAATGTGAATAAACGGTATATAAATAACTGTACTAAACGTCCATCATCTACGAAGCAACCATTGCAATAACAGGAAATCAACATATAATCAGATAAGATTATAATAACTTATAAATCAGTTTAGGGAGTTCTCTCCTCGATTTTTGTTAATCATCGCAATAACGTTTGTTTCCCGATGGTTCAATCAGGCGTTTTATTTCGCCATAAATTACAACGAGCTCCAAATCACTCCAAATCAGTTTCATTGCGTAGCCTACATTTATATGGTTCCAACGGATCCTTTTTCGTTGGATTCCGATAAGGTATGGAAAAGTTATGATTTTTACAAGTTAATATACACAATGGCCATTAACAAAAGAATTAACTAAACTTAGTTACCTATTAACTCACTAGTCACCATCCTCATTACCATCTCCCTCACGAATACACGCTGCATTTTCATGGCCATTTACGCAAATACATTCCATCTTCCCTCCTTTATCCCTCCACTAAAATTCAAACTGAATCCATCGACGTGCTTCTCTTCTTCTCCTCTACCTTCTCATCACTATCATCACACCACTGCACCATTGCATAAAATTGCGTGCACCAGCCTCCCTTCACTCACGACTACATGAGTGTGCAACTTTTTGGCACCAAATCCACTCAACTTTTGTACACAACCTTCTTTTGATCTCCTCATTCCAAAAACAACCACGAAAACAGATATTGATGCTTCTATCTCTCCAAAAACCCATGGAAGCAACTCATGCAACCCCTAAACCTTCGATAAACCCAATCAAACTCCTACATATCGAAGCCTACACTCATACGAGCTTAAAGATCCAAGCTTTGCAATTTATAGAGTTTTATTTCATTTGACGATGAAGCTCTCATTTTCTTCTTTAGCTTCCAAAAAAACAACGGCTGTGGAAATGAGTTAGAGATACGGTTAGGGTAAAGTTTATGACATTTTATACGGGTAGGGTAGCTTATAGGACAAGCCTCATATTTTTATTTTATTATTTTCTTAGTTATCGCTACTCCGATCGTCATTTAAAAATCCGCAAGGGCACACACAAACTCCTTTTTGGGTGAAAATTGATACACACGTATGGTTTGTCATTATAGTACTAATGAAATTTGTTTCATCGAGTTTCGAGTCTGTTTGCTCAAATAGCACTCGTTCGAGCTTAAATTATTGATTGATTATCTACGTTGAACGTTTATATCTCGCACGAGCACATACTAACTCCAAATGACGCGAAATTTGGAGTCTTATAATAATTCACTATTCTGGAATCAACAAATTGGTTTTGTCAAAAACGGAGTTCGTTTGCAAAATGACTATTTTTAAGGCCTATGTCATATTATTATAATATTATTAAATTTCAAAATTATCCAATTCGATAATAAACTAATTATTATTATCGCATATATATCCTAACGGGAATGTATATAACATCCAATTCAATATTTATTAATTTCGAGTTAAACGACATCCATATTATATATAAAAACCCTATTTATATATTTAATAAATCGATAAAATATTAATTAATTCCATGGAGACTATTTGGAAATTTTATTTGGACATAACTTACAATATATATGACGAAATCTACTTTTTTTTCCACACTTGTTAGGAAGATATAGTTAAATAGATCCTAACATTTCTTGTTTCAACAAATTCTAACTTATATTGAGTTATGTATACTCGTTTAAAGTTCAAAACATAATATTATGAACTACCACGACTTATGAGCTCGTTTTTAATTATATTATAAATTTTACGCTCAAACCTCATTTTATTTAAAATTTCAAGTTTCGTCCCCAAAGTCGAAGATGGAATTGAAGGTCATTTACTTAACTAACTCAACGTTCATTCTATCTAGCTCAAATTCTTTGACTTTTCAGTTTCTAATAACTTTCCCAATTTCTCGAAATTTAACTAACGTCTTAAATTTTAAAAAAAATTCGCCATAACCTCCTTTATATAGCCCTATCAGTAATACCACAACTCGCCGCTCTAGGTCCTCATCAATCCAAAAGAAAGTCCAGAAGCCAATCAGCTTACAAAATCACCAAACCCAATCAATACACTAAATATGTACCTTTGTGTCGGGCGTACAATTTTATTCCTCTTCTCAATTTCCATACTATAACCTGTCTAACATATATATATATGTATATGTATATATGTATATATATCCAATTCCAATTAATTTTCAATTCAATTCAACATTAACGTTAAATTTGACTAAACTCAACTTATTTTCCGTTCTCATATTGATTTTATTGTTCCAATCTTATTTAACTTTTCTTAAGTTAAATTTAATTCATATTATTCACTTTTATCTTCTCAATATATTTAACTTTGTATTTGTTATTATTTCTCAAATCATTTTAATTGTTCTAAGCATACCTCGACGTTTAAATTGGAATTATGTAGTCATCCCACTTTCGAAACTCAAAAATAAACACTGATGATGTCCGGACTATCACTAGAATTATCCTTAAGCGACTAGAATGTGATTTTGTATCTTTCTAGTATATTTGAGACTTCGGATATATTTTTGCAAGGCGTATATCCAAAATCTTGTTATACTCGATAGTCCAGTTCTTAACGTCAAATAAACACTGAAACTCTTATTATAATTTATAATCTTTCAAAACTAAATTCATTTATATATATAATAATCTTTAAACTCATTCTAGGGTATTACTAACCCTATCTCTAATGAGTCACTCTTATAGCATATTACTAATCCTATCTTTGATGAGTTCTTTCTTTCTGTTCAAATGAGTCATACCCCAAAACTTGTATGATACCAAAGCTCCAATACCAAATGTTATGGTCTGAAAACTCCCGCCTTTTGAATCGACTATAAACCACATTAGTCTAATCCAAACAGCAAAAATCCTTGAGTCGCGTGGGATTTTGACTAATAAGAACTGAAACAACCAACATTTTTCATTATCATTACAATAATTTTACATCAAAGTACAGAAATATCAAATTACATTAATTAATACAATGCTAAGAGGAATAACTATATCAAAATAACACATACACGACGGAAGAATATAAAATGATTTGGACACGGCTTTAAGATTCGATCCAGCACCTGCTATAAAATATATGCAAACGAAAACTACTAGCTGCATGTGCGAAAAATATGGGCACCCAGAGTTTAGGTGTGAAACAATAAACTCTGAGCCAGTCATGAGACTGGTGTGAGAAATAAAACCGTTATTAATCTTTATTTCAAAGCAAGGTAAATCACGGGACCACTCCGTATATCAACAGAAAGGGTTTTCTCCACATGAATACCGGACATAAACTAATCGCAATGTTGTTTGAAGAATGAAACTATTATAAGACTCAAGTCCCATCACATAATGCAATGCAAAACGGAGGAAAGAGTTTTACCTTATAATAGCCAAACATGCTTGATACCGAAAAACAAATATTTTTGATATTATATACTAGTGCATAGTGTCGAAATCATTTTCACAAATAATTGTATCAATCTTAGACGACATAATGCCCTATCCATTATGTCGCCATATAGGTTTACAACTGAAACGCAAAGCTCATATTGGAAGTTGGATTCCATCAATGACCAATGCAAATGATCTACCTTAACCATTCGGACTACCCCTAGCAAGGTGTCCAGGACTTTCACGCATGTCATCCTTCGGATCAGCATAGCCAGCCCACCAAATCCTTGTGAGTTTGGGTTACTCCTGAATATAACCTTTTCGGTCGTGTCTGACCGTCAACTTGGTCATATTTGACCAACATTTGAGGTTCCTCGATTCCATCATCCACATAAGTTAATCCTGTCTGGGCTCCATATCATGGCATCACTTTTTAGCTAGACGGGAACGTTAGTCCTTACTCTACCGTCCATCATCCTGTTTTCGGCCATTCACGGGTTGTGAGGCTCTACAATCATGTTTCAACACAAAGCTACGCTATATCAGTCATGCTTTGATCATCATCCATAAAACTCTACCTTTCAACATAAGTTTTGATCTATCAACACTTTGCATGCCACATGGTCAATTCACAACATATAATCGGTTTCTACTAATATATAACTGTAACGTCCCACTATTCCATACCAATTTAAGCTGACATCTTACTACCACAGTAAACCCAAATTATACAGAAAAGCAGAATGTTAAGAGAAAGAAGTTAGAGGATGAGAAAGATAAGATAGAACTAATAGAATAGAAGAGTAAGAAGAACATCATAATCTCACAGCGGAACGAGTAAAGTATAATATACCAAAACTCTTTATACAAAAAGAAACTGTATATATATATACATAACAATCATCAGAGTACATCATATATCAGACACAACGGAAATAAACTCTAGATAACCAACGGTGAAGCCTCCTGCTTTCAGCTCTTGAACTCCAAGCGGAACCGAACTTGTAAATATACTCGGTCTGACCCGAGCACATTTGATTTAAAACAAAATTCACCTGGATAAGTGTGGAATACTTTCAGTGGTAAATTCACAATAAACTGTTGCTTAATTTAAGAAATCCTTTTTGAAAGAAAAGGATAATAGTAAGACCAGCCCACACATAATTACGGACGGTTTTTACCTTACTATAACCCAAAACAGTTTTTGATATATCAAAATCCAGTAATATTATAATAGTGTCTATCAATCACAAATAAATAATCAAGTAGTAGAACGCTTGCATCTCATGCTCTACATATTTATTATATAATCAAAACCGCGAGCTCTTATTGGAGATTGGATTCCAACAGACAAGGTATGGGAGCACCTTCCGATCAGTGTACTCTAGAGGGTATACACCGGGGTTCAACAAGAACGTCTTGCAACCCGGCCTCACATGACCGCCCACTCATTTAGCTTAAGTGTAGCGAATATATTGTCACCCACGATTGTCGGCCATCCAACCGTCATCCGAAGATACAGAATCGAAAAGAAGAACAAATATGAATTTTCTCTAGATCGGTGACAGATACACCCTGCTTGGGAATAACCCAACTAGCCATGCTGCCCTGCCCAACTTCTGTCGTTTCCTGGTTGTGAGGCTAGAGGCTACGTTTTTCTTCTAGAACAGCACACCATCATTCGCTTTGAATGCCACATCGTCAAACCCATCAAATCACTAATCTATTTCTCAAAAACATTACGGGTTTAAAAAGCAAAGAGAAACGTATTTCTCTGCCACAGACATAACACTTTTAAGAGATCAACCGTACGTGATTCGTTAGGAATACTCTGTCAGACATTCGTCCATACAAGTTGTCCTGGGACTAGACAAACTGAAGCACCCTCCTACCGCATCCCATATAGGAATCACCCCAGGGATCAGTAGCGAGATGTCCTTGCAATCCGCAGATTCCAACCACGACAGAACCACAGTGTATCTCTGGCCGCTAAACCAGCGAATATAAGTAGTTATTCCGCTTTATGAATATCTACGGTCTTCAATTGCTCCGTCTTCATTCTCTTCAAGTTGGTTTCGTATGCAACGTTGATTCGAAGAGGGTTTGAGTCCAGTTCTCATCCCTGTCTCTTCGAAACAACACGTCAAAAGGGTCTAATATATTTCATTGATAGTTGGTGTTTTAACTATCTATGTCAAAATAGTATGGTCAAGTAAACTGGCAGCTCAGATCTTTTAACTTAACCCATTTATTAAAACATTTCATCGTTTCTTAAATACGATATTTATATTCTTATTTCAAATCTCAATGTTCTCGCTATACAGGACATTATAACCATATCTTTATATAACCACACTCACCAAACTCCACTTTTATCATTATCTAATCTATTCCATTTCTTATACTTTGAAAAAACATTATATCCCAATTTAAGGTGTAAATAAATCTATACTTCAAACTTGAGTTAAATTACACATCACTTACTTCCATTTCAAATCTTCTCTCAACCTATAATCGTTTACTTAATCCTATTTCTTAAGTAAATACTTCTTTTAAAAGATCATCAAAGTTTAACCCCGTTTTAACTTCTAATCCATTCCATTTGAAAATAAATTATTTTAATTTATCAACTAACTACATTATTTATTAAAATAAAAAAAATTCACTTCATTAGTGATTAAACAGATTTGTTAATCACTTTCTTAAATAATAACTAACTAAATTAATGATTATAATTTTAATAATCCGTTCTAAACCTCGTTAAAAAGACAAATGATATTTAAGAATATCATTAAACAAATATTCGTTGATCCCATTTAATTATATTAACCGTCGACCGATTTATCTAATTACCAATTCTAATCCAACAGTTGATGAAGTCAACTTAACTATCATTATTTATTGAACATATCTCAATAAAGAATGACTTATAAACATTGGCTTAACTTTAAACTCCTATTAAAATAATTTTAAACTTCACGTTAGTCATAAAAATAACCTTAAATACGTCGATTTGCCCGTTGGTGAATTTACGGTTTAAAACAGGGTCTTAGATCGTTGCTCCCAACTACTTAATCAATATCGTCTATTGATTAAAAACATCACATCAACATTGAATTTCAATTCAACGTTAAATATTCAGTCAATGTCATTATTTGGGTTAAACAGTTCTATATTTAAACAATATAACAACATATGGTGTAATTTGAGGAATCCGGTCGGATCTCTCCAACCTGTTCGTCCCTGTATCACAGATAATAATATATAAACAATATTTAAATCAAAATAATCTAATTCGACAAATATAATTTGTCGACAACCATTAAACAAGCAAGGCACGCAATCATCCAATCAACGATAAATTATTTTTATATGAATTTAACACTGCATAGAAATACAGAAAAGTGTGAGAATTAACTCACCTTGTTTTATACAGTTTCAAAGCAACGTTTGAAACTACATAAAATTCCAATGACCTCAGAATCACTCCACTCCTGCTCGTACACGTCCGCACCGTCGATACGATCCCATCGGCACCAGTTTCGTCCGATTCTGGTAATAAACGCGAAAGTTATACATATTACATTATTTGAATCAAATTGAAATGGTTTAAACCTTAATTATAGTCATATAATTAAATTCAAATCCTTAATTAATGTTAATTAATGATTTCGTTAAATACCTTTCTTCTAGGAATAAAACCGATGTTATCTCCTTTATTTAAACCCGATAACTGTTCTTCCTTAGATTTCCACCGTCGCCACCGTATCATGCCACCTGGGTTGACCGCAACCTCATTAACGCCACCCCCTCGACGTCCAGTGCCACCACCTCCCACGCCCAGCTCCGACGAGTCTCAAGCTGTCCTGGAAACGCTCACGAACAGAATATGTTCGAGTACAAAAATCACCACCAACAGGCGATGATATCCCTTCCGACCATTCCCATCAGAAGGATCTCCCTCCGGCGCTCCGATTTGCTTCAGGTCATCTTCACTAATTTGCCGCCAATCGATGGCGAAGCCCTCAGATCCGACCACAATCATCCAAGAAAACAACACAGGAAAATCCTCCGTTCAACTCAAAACCGTGCCTCCCCCTCGCCACTAACCACACCGCACCTTTGCCACAACGACAGCCACCCTTCTCGCTTTCACCTCCCACCGGCCATACCACTTCCCGTGATCCACAGACCCCACACGGGTCCAGAACCCGTGACCAACTTCAAAAATGAAAATACAAAAACTCCTCTCTTTAACTCGTCTGACCGCCGCCGTCTGGTCACTGGACCACCTCTGACCCCCACTGCAATGTTCTCCATCGCCTCACATTCCACCTCAACCAACTCCGCTCTCCTCAAATGGCCCACAGCTTCACCACGACCATTAAAACAGCAACCCACTCCAAAGAACCCAAACAACAAAAGTCGTTGCTTTAACTAGCCTGAATGCCGACCATTGGTCACCGGACCATCGTGCTCCACCACTACGACGACCACTTCACCTCCACCTACCTTTTCTTGAACCAGCTTGGCCCATCTCCTCCCGAGTTCACTAGAAACTGAGCCAAACCGCCGCCGCTGACTAAAAGAATTGGAGACCCCAAAAGTTGATCGCACTACACAAATCTTGTATCAGATGGAAGCTTAAACTTGCAGCAACTCAAACATATGATGCTCGGAATTTATAGACATTTAATGTAATTGTTGTTGGATTTTATAAGTGGAGTATTTATTGAAGTTTTTGTCAGAAGAAAGAATGGGAATGGGATGGTATGGGTATGGAAGGGTGTTATGGTAGGTTAATTATATGGTAGAAATATAATTATATTATATTATTTATATATTTTAATCCGATTTGACTGAAGATATTTTTCTGACGAGACAGACGATATTTTCTAACGAGACCGACGATATTTTTCTGACGAGACCGACGATATTTTTAGGAGTATAACGCGCATCGATCGTATTAAAATTGAAAATTACACAATAAACCTTATGTCGTTTGAAATTAATTATTTTCAAATTACATATTGAACTGATAAAACATTTATTGATTTTAAATATAAACAAATTTAATTAATATTAATTTATTATTGACATAGATATTCAAATAGAATCGCGTGCAACTTCAAACTAATCTAGCATATATTTTAAATTCCAATATATTGAAATTCAAGTTGAAACGATGTTCAGTATATTAGAATCCCCTTTATTTATAAAATAAATCGTTATATTTTAATAACAGATTTCATAGCAACTATTTGAAAATTTAATCTGGACATAACTTGCAATCTATACGATGAAATTTCGATTTTTCTCTTTTATTAGAAAATTATAATCAAATCGATCCGAACGGTTCTTGTTTCACCGAATTCTGACTTATATCGGATCCGGTATATCCAATTAAAGTTCGAACTTCAATATTACGAGCTGCCTACATAAATTCGAACTCTATTTTAAATAAATAAATTCGATATATAATCCATTAATATCGCCAAATCAATATTTAAAACAGATTTAAATATTCATAATTAACGTTCAAAAATCTGGGACGTTACATTCTACCCCCTTAAAATATTTTCATCCCCGAAATTAAAAGGTAAGAAGAACGATACGAACCTAATTGTTTTAAAATAAATAAATTTTGAATTATTACCAAAACAAATTCAAACTCTTTAAAAATTTCAAAAATTTCGCCAGCACCTCCTCTGCACGGCTCGATCAAACAACTACAACTGCCACTCTGGGCCTTAACTTCTCCAAAATAAAACCAAAACCCAAATGTCCACCCAACTCAGGGGTATAAATTCAAGCACCAACCTAGAATATATTAAGGTTTACCTTTTGTCGAGCAACTCAATTCCCATTTCGAAGCAAATCCACTAACAGCTCTGCATCTTCTAACTTGTATTCCAATCTCTATTACCAGATCAATTCCCATGGCCTTCTGAATTCTGCACTTGACTCAATTTATAATGCAGATAACAATCCAAAGTTAAATAATTCAGTTTCCTTCATAACTGATTCCATTCCCCATTCTTTCAATTTCTGATTAACTCATTAAGAAATTCTATTCAGCCAAACTAGCGTTCAATTCATCACAATACATAATTAACTAAATTATTCAAATTTAATTTATTTGGTTAAATTCAATTATTTAATTCCACTTATCCTGGTTAAATTACTTTCCAGATGCAAAGAGCTAATTGGTTAAATTTTATTTCATAATTCAGTTCGAATTACAATCGAATCAAGTAAACAACCAAACACCCAATATTACTATACTAGGGAAAATTATTTTCTTTTCCTATATAAAAAGATAACTTGGGTAAAATTATTTCATTTACCCTCTTTAAAAACAATTTTATATTCAAATTACAATTACGCACTCTCGTGTATATACTTAAACTCAATCTAGGATATTTCTAACCCTATCTCTACTGTGTTACACCACAGAGCCAAGGTTATTACTAAACCATTGCTCTGATACCACGTTGTAAAGTCCCACTTTTCCGTAACAATTTAAGCTGACATCTTACTACCACAGTCAACCCAAATTATACAGAAAAGAAGAATGTTAAGAGAAAGAAGTTAGAGGATGAGAAAGATAAAATAGAACTAATAGAAGAGTAAGAAGAACATCATAATCTCACAGCGGAACGAGTAAAGTATAATATACCAAAACTCTTTATACAAAAAGAAACTGTATATATATACATACCAATCATCAGAGTACATCATATATCAGACACAGCAGAAATAAACTCTAGATAACAAACGGTGAAGCCTCCTGCTTTCAGCTCTTGAACTCCAAGCGGAACCAAACCTGTAAATATACTCGGTCTGACCCGAGCACATTTGATTTAAAACAAAATTCACCTGGATCAGTATGGAATACTTTCAGTGGTAAATTCACAATAAACTGTTGCTTAATTTTAGAAATCCTTTTTGAAAGAAAAGGATAATAGTAAGACCAGCCCACACATAAATACAGACGGTTTTTACCTTACTATAACCCAAAACAGTTCTTGATATATCAAAATCCAGTGATATTATAATAGTGTCTATCAATCACAAATAAACAACCAAGTAGTAGAACACTTGCATCTCATGCTCTACATATTTATTATATAATCATAACCGCGAGCTCTTATTGGAGATTGGATTCCAACAGACAAGGTATGGGAGCACCTTCCGATCAGTGTACTCTAGAGGGTATACACTGGGGTTCAACAAGAATGTCTTGCAAGCCGGCCTCACATGACCGCCCACTCATTTAGCTTGAGTGTAGCGAATATATTGTCACCCACGGTTGTTGGCCATCCAACCGTCATCCGAAGATACATAATCGAAAAGAAGAACAAATATGAATTTTCTCTAGATCGGTGACAGATACACCCTGCTTGGGAATGACCCAACTAGCCATGCTGCCCTGCCTAACTTCTGTCGTTTCCTGGTTGTGAGACTAGAGGCTACATTTATCTTCTAGAACAGCACACCATCATTCACTTTGAATGCCACATCGTCAAACCCATCAAATCACTAATCAATTTCTCAAAAACATTACGGGTTTAAAAAGAAAAGAGAAACGAATTTCTCCGCCACCAAACATAACACTTTTAAGAGATCAACCGTACGTGATTCGTTAGGAATACTCTATTAGACATTCATCCATACAAGTTGTCCTGGGACTAGACAAACCGAAGCACCCTCCTACCGCATCCCATATAGGAATCACCCCAGGGATCAGTAGCGAGAAGTCCTTGCAATCCGCAGATTCCAACCACGACAGAACCACAGTGTATCTCTGGCCGCTAAACCGGAGAATATAAGTAGTTATTCCGCTTTATGAATATCTACGGTCTTCAATTGCTCCGTCTTCATTCTCTTCAAGTTGGTTTCGTACGCAATGTTGATTCGAAGAGGGTTTGAGTCTAGTTCTCATCCCGGTCTCTTCGAAACAACACATCAAAAGGGTCTAATATATTTCATTGATATTTGGTGTTTTAACTATCAATGTCAAAATAGTACGGTCAAGTAAACTGGCAGCTCAGATCTTTTAACTTAACCCATTTATTAAAACATTTCATCGTTTCTTAAATACGATATTTATATTCTTATTTCAAATCTCAATGTTCTCGCTATACAGGACATTATAACCATATCTTTATATAACCACTCTCACCAAACTCCACTTTTATCATTATCTAATCTATTCCATTTCTTATACTTTGAAAAAACATTATATCCCAATTTAAGGTGTAAATAAATCTATACTTCAAACTTGAGTTAAATTACACATCACTTACTTCCATTTCAAATCTTCTCTCAACCTATAATCGTTTACTTAATCCTATTTCGTAAGTAAATACTTCTTTTAAAAGTTCATCTAAGTTTAACCCCGTTTTAAGTTCTAATCCGTTCCATTTGAAAATAAATTATTTTAATTTATCAACTAACTCCATTATTTATTAAAATAAAAACATTTCACTTCATTAGTGATTAAACAGATTTGTTAATCACTTTCTTAAATAATAACTAACTAAATTAATGATTATTATTTTAATAATCCTTTCTAAACCTCGTTAAAAAGACAAATGATATTTAAGAATATCATTAAACAAATATTCGTTGATCCCATTTAATTATATTAACCGTCGACCGATTTATCTAATTACCAATTCTAATCCAACAGTTGATGAAGTCAACTTTATTTATTGAACTTATCTCCATAAAGAATGACTTATAAACATTGGCTTAGTTTTAAACTCCTATTAAAATTATTTTAAACTTCACTTTAGTCATAAAAATAACCTTAAATACGTCGATTCACCCATTGGTGAATTTACGGTTTAAAACAGGGTCTTAGATCGTTTATTGCCAACTACTTAATCAATACCGTCTGTTGATTAAAAACATCACATCAACGTTGAATTTCAATTCAATGTTAAATATTCAGTCAATGTCATTATTTAGGGTAAACAGTTCTATATTTAAATAATATAACAACATACAGTGTAATTTGAGGAATCCGGTCGGATCTCTCCAACCTGTTCGTCCCTGTATCACAGATAATAATATATAAATAATATTTAAATCAAAATAATCTAATTCGACAAATATAATTTGTCGACAACCATTAAACAAGCAAGGCACGCAATCATCCAATCAACGATAAATTATTTTTATATGAATTTAACACTGCATAGAAATCCAGAAAAGTGTGAGAATTAACTCACCTTGTTTTATACAGTTTCAAAGCGACGTTTGAAACTACATAAAATTCCGATGGCCTCAAAATCACTCCACTCGAGCTCGTACATGTCTGCACCGTCGATACGATCCCATCAGCACCAGTTTCGTCCAATTCTGGTTATAAACGCGAAAGTTATACATATTACATTATTTGGATCAAACTGAAATTGTTTAAACCTTAATTATAGTCATTTAATTAAATTCAAATCCTTAATTATCATTAATTAATGATTTCGATAATACCTTTCTTCTGGGAATAAAACCGATGTTATCACCTTTATTTAAACCTGATAACTGTTCTTCCTTTGATTTCCACCGTCGCCACCGTATCATGCCACCTGGGTTGACCGCAACCTCATCGACGTCACCCCCTCGACGTCCAGTGCCACAACCTCCCACGCACAGCTCCGACGAGTCTCAGGCTGTCCTGGAAACGCTCACGAATAGAATACGTTCGAGTACAAAAATCACCGCCACCAGGCGACGATAGCCCTTCCGACCATCCCCATCAGAAGGATCTCCCTTCGGCGCTCCGATTTGCTTCAGGTCATCTTCACTAATTTGCCGCCAATTGATGGCAAAGCCCTCAGATCCGACCACAACCATCCAAGAAAACAACACAGGAAAATCCTCCGTTCAACTCAAAACTGTGCCTCCCCTTCGCCACTAACCACCACCGCACCTTTGCCACAACGACCGCCACCCTTCTCGCTTTCACCTCCCACCGGCCATACCACTTCTTGTGATCCACAGACCCCACACGGGTCCATAACCCGCAACCAACTTGAAAAATGAAAATACAAAAACTCCTCTCTTTAACTCGTCTGACCGCCGCCGTCTGGTCACCGGACCACCTCTGACCCCCCACTGTAGCGTTCGCCATCGCCTCGCATTCCACCTCAACCAACTCCGCTCTCCTCAAATGGCCCACAGCTTCACCACGACCATTAAAACAGTAACCCCCTCCAAAGAACCCACACAACAAACGTCGTTTCTTTAACTAGCCTGAACGCCGACCATTGGTCACCGGACCACCGTACTCCACCACTACAATGATCACTTCACCTCCACCTACCTTCTCCTGAACCATCTTGGCCCATCTCCTCCCGAGTTCACCAGAAATTGAGCCAAACCGCCGCCACTGACTAAAAGAATTGAAGACCCCAAAAGTTGATCACACTATACAAATCTTGTATCAGATGGAAGCTTAAACTTGCAGCAACTCAAACATATGATGCTTGTAATTTATAGACATTTAATGTAATTGTTGTTGGATTTTATAAGTGGAGTATTCATCGAAGTTTTTGTCAGAAGAAAGAATGGGAACGTTATGGTATGGGTATGGAAGGGTGTTATGGTAGGTTAATTATAGGGTATAAATATAATTTTATTATATTATTTTATTTATATATTTTAATCTGATTTGACTGAAGATATTTTTCTGACGAGACCAACGATATTTTTCTGACGAGAAGGACGATATTTTTAGGAGTATAACGCGTACCCTTCATATTCGTATAAACGCACACGATCATCGATCGTATTAAAATTGAAAATTACACAATAAACCTTATGTCGTTTGAAATTAATTATTTTCAAATTACATATTGAACTGATAAAACATTCATTGATTTTAAATATAAATAAATTTAATTAATAATAATTTATTGTTGACATATATATTCAAATAGAATCGAGTGCAACTTCAAAATAATCTATAGCACATATTTTAAATTCCAATATATTGAAATTCAAGTTGAAACGATGTTTAGTATATTAGAATCCCCTTTATTTATAAAATAAATCATTATATTTTAATAACGGATTTCATAGCGACTATTAAACTGGATATAACTTGCAATCTATACGATGAAATTTCAATTTTTCTCTTTTATTAGAAAATTATAATCAAATCGATCCGAACGGTTCTTGTTTCACCGAATTCTGACTTATATCGGATCCGGTATATCCAATTAAAGTTCGAACTTCAATATTACGAACTACCGCGTTGTTTTCGAGCTCGTTTTAATTAATTTATAAATATATAAATTCAAACTCTATTTTAAATAAATAAATTCGATATATAATCTATTAATATCGCCAAAACAATATATAAAACAGATTTAATATTCGTAATCAACGTTCAAAAATCCGGGACATTACAATAACCCTATGAGTACATAATTAAGTCTCAGAGGAGTGTGTTAAGCTAAGAGAATAAATCCTCCGCCACCAACTGTTATGACATCAATAGAAACCAATTTATTATGTCATAAAATACGATGCCAGACACATATCCATTTACAAGTTCGTTCTGGGCCTGAACGAAAACGAAGGCACCTTATTCTTTGTACAATTAAGGAGAGATGCCCTTGCATATACAGTAAATCTCCAATTACGTCTGGATGACCGCCACTTTTAACCTCGTCTTGGATGTACCGCCCAATCGAGACATCAGCAATAATCCAAACGATGTGAAGATCTCCGGTCTTCAACCACCGTCTTCAATTATCTTTAGTACCCATCGTATAGTTATTCAAAGTGGGTCGAAACCTAGTCATTTCGAATAGTTATCACATCTTTAAAATCAATTAAGATATACAAGATGTCCTAAATCTTATTCCATTTTGGAAATATTCTTGTACTCAATCATCTTTTACATTGGGAACTGTTCCCTTAAATCTTATCAAAGATTTACATCATTTAAACCATTGTTGAAATATTTTCTTGGAATTTTTTTTGAAAAGCAAAAGGTGGTGAATCATGTTGATTCACGCCTTCATATATTAACAAACGTGGAACCAAACGTGGAACCATACATAATACATATCAGTACATAGCAGCATATCAGAACATAGCAGCAAATATATACAACATAAGACACCGCAGGCATTAAATAACATACATAGCCTGCCAAAATAAACATAACATAGCTACAAGAACAGCTGATACATATTAGTCCTCCAAAATGATAGAACAGCCGAGACCATAAGCTTCAACGCATCAAGCAGGTGGAACTCTGCTACCTCGAGCTCTGTCATGAACCCTTGCTGCTATTGTGTCGACAAACTTCCAGCTGGTGCTAGTTCCTGTCCATTCGAAAACAAAACGAAGAATGGAGTAAATAACTTTGTTAGGACTTCTAGACTTGAGCTTAAATTTTTTGTAATTTCTTTCTTGCCACATCATCCACATATAAGCAAAGTTGAGTATAATAAATAAATTGTGTTTAGGGTGGTCTTCTAACATGGGGAATGTGTAATGCCAGGAGCCGAATTGATCACTGATATATTCACGCCAGTTTAAGTCAATGTCAAGAAAAACAATGCATTTAGTCCAAACGTAGAAAGCATAGTCATAATTGCAGAAAAGGTGCTGGTAGTCTTCATTTACTTCATCGCAGAAAGCGCAACCTCCCTCTACATTCACCCCCTTACTTCGAAGTTTACTTGAGGTATTCAGTCTACCATGAATGACTAACCACATATGCATCTTGATCTTGGGAGGAACCTTAAACTTCCACATATACTCGAATCCCAACCACCTTCTTCCGGAGAAATTCAGTAAATTGTTCAAACTTTTTACGCTGAAACTCTTTTTCTCGCTGTTCATCATCCAAATGAATTCATCTTTTTCATTGTTTAGTGTAACTTGCTCAAGCAGACTAAACAAGCGGCGTAATTGCAAAAAAGCATTGTCAGCCACAATTCTATAGAAGGATAATTTCCATTTGAAGTTCGCCGCACCCTCATTATACATCTCCAGAATTGTATAATGCTTGTTATAAGCTATCCCATAAAGGTCCGCAAACTCTATGCAAAGTGGGATTGGGGTTAACCAGCAGTCCCGCCTAAACGAGATATTATAACCGTTTTTTACTACAATCTTGGTACCGAGCTTTATCCATTGGAAGTTACTCATGACTCCTTTCCAGAAGGCAGAGCAGTGCGTAAAATCAGCGTTCCAATCAAATCTTCCGTTGTAACAAGTATTAATGATCCATTCTTTCCAAAATATTTGTTTATCACTCATCATCGCCCAGAGCCATTTGCTTAAGAGGGAGGAGTTCATATGTCTTAAATTGATCACACCAAGGCCTCCTTTATCAGTAGACTTGCATACCTGTTCCCAAGATATCAAGCAGCTCAACTTCTTTGTTTCCTTGTCTCCAGTCCAGAAGAAATTCCTTCGTATCGTATCAATTTTGTCAGTCACCCAACCCGGACATTTATAATAAGACATCCAATACAGTGGAGTAGAGGAAAGCACTGAGTTGACCAACACCAGTCTTCCTGCTCTTGAAAGGGAGTTTCCTTTCCATCTTGCTATTCTCACGCCCACTTTTTCAATCAAGTGTTGCCAATCCTGCTTCATGAGCTTCTTTAGCCGAATGCACATCCCCAAATTGTTTAAAGGAAAGTTGTCTGCTTTGCAATTGAGCAGCTCCGCACATTTCCTGTTCAAATCTGCACTACATCCTAAAGTGTAAACACTGCTTTTGTGAAAGTTAATTTTACAAACTTTTAAAAGCGTACAAAATAAACTTAAGTGCATCTATGTATTTGCATTCAGGACTACTAAAAATGATAGTGTCATTAGCATAGTGTAAAGAATTAATACCCCCCACGACATGTTCAGCTCCAAAGCGTCTGATAACGCCATTTGCACTGCTGACTTTTAGAATTTGCGAAAACACATCTGCCGCAAGATCAAAGAGAAGTGGAGATAATGGATCTCCTTGTCGCAACCCCCGTTTGGATATAATGGTAGAACCTGCAACTCCATTAACACAGATGTTTGACCTGCTCGATGTTAGAATCATTGAGATCCATTACAACCATCGGCTAGGAAACCCTCTTGCATTCAAGACCTCAATCATGAATCTCCAATCAACGGTGTCAAAAGCTTTAGCAAAATCTAATTTAAGAATTGCACACGTCACATCAAAACGATCACAGTGAGATATAACCTCTCCAACCATCACAGCTCCATCTAGAATGAATCTGTCTTTAATGAACGCTGATTGTGATTTGTCAATTAAATCCTCCATCTTTTCTTTCATCCTGTTAGCTAGCTCTTTTGTAATAAGCTTGAAGCTACTATTCAATAGGATGATGGGTCGAAAATCCGCCGTTGAAACGTTGCCTTCCTTCTTTGGAATCAAGACCACATTGGCATAACTGAGAATATCCAACCTCAAAGAGCCATTATAGAACTCATCGAAAATTCGCAGCACATCCTTCCTTAACAAATTCCAGTATTTTTTAATGAAGAAATTCGGGAATCCATCTAGACCTGATGCCTTATCATTGGGCATTTCATTTAAAGCAGCCAAAATTTCCTTTTCAGAAAAAGCTTCATCATTTTTTGTCAGATCCGATCTTGTGGGGTAGAGTTTCTTGGAAATTGGTTCAATAGATTATAAAATTCTATTTCATAGCTTTAACTCAAATCGAGTTTGCAAAACCTTATCAGGATTATTGAACCTTATAAAGTTAATTTTTCAAATCGTTGTCCCATTCCCATCCTATTCATCCCATGGAGTAAAACTGGTGGTACTCCATATCTAATACCCCTCGTGTTTTGGTAATTTACTTACCTTCTTTCATTTCCAATCTAATTAAAGATTTCATTAAGAGTCTAACTTAATTCTAATCTACATTTCACCCATTAACCAAAATTGGTTTTCTATTACACAATGCTGAGAGGATAATATATCAAGTGTATGACCCTGAAAGCCTAAACCAACATTAGGTCAAACACCCAGCATATTACCTAACTCCAGTGATCAACCATCAAGTTATATACCCTAAATCTTTATAATCAAATTAAATAAAGATTTCATTTCAACTAATCCGAGAAAATCAACTTTTCCTTTTTTACTGGGTTAAAGAACAAATGTTATTTAAAACATTATTCATGATAAACCCCTAACCAATTGATATTGAATATAAAAATTCAAATAGAGTTATGTCAACTTATATTCAACACCAATTTCTGAAATCAACGGATACTATAAATGGAATAACGGTATAAATATCTTTCAAATTCCACAAGTAGTAAACGTCTACACAACGGTAACCAATTCCAAATATCCGAAGATTATTTCTATCTGAATCAACTTTTATTTAAATTGGAAATCTTTTCTAAATCTAAATATTTATTCAAACACTCCCAAGTTATATTAAATAAACCAAATAATTTAAGTTTAATTAAGTTAAATTTTCAAAATGTTGTTTTTCCGTTTTCAGTCAATTAGGCTAAAAACGCAAATATCTCAAAATATAGTTTGAAACTTCATATTTCATTTTCAAATCACTTCGAAATCACTTATTATGATTAATCATAATTTTCCCTATTTTTATTTTTTTTTAAAATAGGTTATTTCAGTCCAACGGCGTTTCAGGTCATTCAACTACATTAACACTTTTTTATTCAAAATTGATTTGAACTTATCTCTAGATCTAACCATTGGATTCTAAAGTTCTTGTGATGGCCTGGAACTTCGCTCGATCTGAATCAGTCGTTAAACCGATCTAGACCGTTCGAAACCCCTGATCGTTTGAGAACAGGACAAATCAGAACGCAGACGGAAGAACATTTCATTGCTATTACAACAATTCCATCAGATACAAGAATATACAGAGTATAAATGAATATTATACATTCGACAAATATCAGAGATTACAATAAATTACATAGCAGGGGAAAAATAATACAAAGCACAACTGAAGGTGATATACGGATACAGAGCTTTCCGGATATCATTCCAGCTGTAAACCAGGATCCTATGAATATAAATCTGCAAAACCAAAACAACTAGCTGCCCGTGCGGAAAATAGGGGCACCCAGAGTTTAGGTTAAAACAATAAACTCCAGGTCAGTCATGTGACTGGTGTGAGAACTAAAACAGTTACTTAAAACTTTACTTTAAAAGAGAGTAATTCAAGGGACCACGTCGTATAACACGGAACGGGTTTCCTCCCAAGAATACCAGTGCATATAATAAACAACGCAATGCTTTTTCGAAAAATGAAGCTATTATAAGACCCAGGTCCCATCACACAATGCAACGCAAGCCGGAGGATAGGGTTTTCCCTTATAATAGCCAAACATGCTTGGTACATTTAAAACAAATCATTTGATACTATAATAAGTGTATAGTGTCAAAACAATTTCAATCATAAATATAAATCATAGACGGCATGGGTACCATATATCATGTCGCCATACTAGTTCTACAATTAAAACCGCAATACACGTATTGGAAATTGGATTTCCGTCATGAGTCGAGGCAAGGGGCAAGCTCCTCTCCGCGTTCGAGACACTCTAGCAAATGTCCCAGGGTTACGCACTCTGGGCAACCCCTGGATGCTTCAGGGCCGGTCCTCACTTACGTTAGAGGATTAATTATGCCTGAACACACGTTTCCCGATCCTTACAGACCTATAATCGAGGCGCCTCATTCCAACAACCACAAAGGTGAAAAGTATATATATGTCAGGGCTGGTAAGTCACTGACACCACCAAAGCTAGAAAGAAACGTCGTGCTCTCCCTGCAGTCCGTATCCCGTTTTTAACTCATACCGAGGTGTGAGGCTCACGAATTTACGTTATACACAAAGCTGCCACGTAGGCCGCTTTGATCATCAACCACAAGACTTTGCTTTTCAACAAAAGCCTTGATCATTGCATCTTAGCATGCCACATAGGCAATTCATGCCATGCGACTGATGTCCATCGATATACAACCTCTGAGCTCGTACGTCTCAGAGAAGGGCGTTAAGCAAAAGAATAAATTCTCCGCCGCCAAACAGATGTATATTTAGTAGAAATCAATCAACACAGAATAAAATCCAATGTCAGACACACAATCCATTTACAAGTCCGTTCTGGGTCTGAACGAAACCGGAGGCACTTTCCTCGCATATCCATCCATCTCCAAGTACGTCTGGACGACCACCAACTATTTCCATCCTCTTGGGTGTACAGCCCAATCAGGATCATCAGTAATAATCCAAACGATGTGAAAACTTCCGGTCTTCGACCACCGTCTTCATCTTCGACATATCGTCGAATCGGTTATTCCGAATGGGTGTAAACCCGGCCTTTCCGAAAAACCCGCGTATATTAAAACGAATGTTACACAAACACAACATACGCCTCATTCCAATTCTGAATATTATGTTATTTAAATATTCACATCTTTTGGGAAAAGTTCCCATTAATTTTATCCAAGATAAATTCTTTAAAATTTATTCTTTGATCTTCTTTTGGATGTCATTTTAAACCAAATTATGGTTTTTCAAACTAGTCGGGATTAGCGAACCATACCGAAGTAATTATTTATTTTATTTCCCAATCCCAACCTATTCATCCCATGAAGCAAAACTGGTAATACTCCATATCTAACACCGTGGTGTTATCGGTAAAATTAATTACCATTTCACGTTCAAATCTAATTAAAGATTTAACTATCGCTTTGGAGCAAAACTGGCGATACTCCATTTTCGCTCATTTCTAAATTTGATAATTTAGATTATAGATTCACATTTCAACCTAATTGCAGATTCGTTAAAACTCCTTTTACTGGGTTAAAGAACTAGGTGTTATTTAAAACACAGTTCACGACAAACCCAAATCAATTCTAGTTCAATTCAAATCAAATATATTAGAAATTCCGATTATTTAAAACCCCTTTTTAAATCTAATTTATTTATTTAAAAATAAAAACCCGGGTTTTAAATTGAATTCAAACTAGTTCATTTCGATAAAAATCTGTTTTTATCTTTTCAAATATGGAGTTTTTCATCCCAAATTTTCCCAAATCATTTCTTCTGATTTTACACAAATTATTGATATTTTTAATAATTTTATCAAGGCCCGTACAGTCGATTTCCATCAACGGGCATCGAACTGCACTTATAGCGACCTTTTTCAAATTTGATTTGGACGTATCTCCAAATCCAACCGTTAGATTTCAAATTTCTAATATTCGTTAGAAAGATCTTTTCGATACGAACCCAACGGTTCCGGTTTTAGGAGAATCCGACGGTCGGATCTCCCGTAATGTCCGTTTGAAATAAATGGTCGAAATTCACGAACTGCCGCGGCGCGGCGCGTTCTATTCAGGCCATTATATTATATATATATATATATAATATATATAATATATATTTCGTCGATTTCTATTTAAAACGAATTTTATAAATAGTTTTGAATTCGTTTCAAAAACAATTTCAACTTTCATCTCAATTCAAATCAAAATTGAATCTTTCTTTATAAATTTGTTTTAAAATTCATTTCTATTCAATTCAAGTTTCAATTCAATTTGAATTCATTTCAATTCGCTTTCAATTCAATTTGAATTCGTTTTCAATTCGATTCAATTCAAATTGGTTTTCTATTCGATTCAATTCAAATTGGTTTTCTATTCGATTCAATTCGAATTGGTTTTCTATTCGATTCAATTCAAATTGGTTTCAAATTGGTTTTCTATTCGATTCAATTCAAATTGGTTTTCTATTCGATTCAATTCAAATTGGTTTTTTATTCGATTCAATTCAAATTGGTTTTCTATTCGATTCAATTCAAATTGGTTTTCTATTCGATTCAATTCAAATTGGTTTTCTATTCGAATCAAATTCATTATATATTCAATTGAAATCAAATTTCATTTCAAAATATGCGATTTCGAAATCACTTTTCAATATTCATTTTAAAATGAGTAAAATCGATATAAATATCGTTCACGTCTAAATGGCGTCAATCTAATCAACACGGCTTCATATATTTCTATTTTCAAATGTTCTATTTCAAATATTTCTTTTGCAAATATTTCTATTTCAAATATTTCGTTCAACACATGACTAATCTCAACGGATGAGTACGGTCAACACATGAACCTTTATATTATATTGATAAAGATGTAAATTTTATTATTAAAATATTTCGTTCAACACATGACTAATCTCAACGGATGAGTACAGTCAACACATGAACTTTTATATTATATTGATAAAGATGTAAATTTTATTATTAAAATATTTCGTTCAACACATGACTAATCTCAACGGATGAGTACAGTCAACACATGAACATTTATATTATATTATTCTTTATTTTCTAGATTGGAATGAGGCCCAATCAATTACCATATAAAGTTAATTATATGGATTTTCATACATCACACGTATATAATAGCATTGAAAAATAATCAACCATCAACCAAAGTGCACTACACTGTATAAGCATCAAATATAGATATCTAACGCTTATAACAGCCTGTCAATCAATCGATCGACGTATTTAATAAATCAGGATGAGTGAACTTCATATTTCATCCCAACACCCGTGTGGGGTTTCAAACAATCAAACACAGATTTTATTTGTGCAGTTGGGTGATGTGTAAAATTTATCGACCCAATCAATATCAGTCAAATAGGTGTACATAAACAAACCGTCCGGTTTGTAAATGAATATTTTATTTATTCACATTCACTATATTCATATTCACGTTAAAAATTATATTTTTAACGATAAAACATTTTATTTTAACACATGAATTTCTATTCAGTTCATTTATTCAATAAAATTGATATTTTTATTTTTCTAACATATTTTAGAAAATTTCGGCGGCATAACGGCACGATACTAGAAACGGGACAAGGCCTAGCCTTATCCCCAGACTAGTGAAGGCCCACGCCATTCACACATCAATCAAATCCATTCATCTCACCAAACAATTCAATTTCAATCAAATAATCTAACTAATTTTTTTTGTAATCAAACAAACAAGTCCATGGTCTGTGGACGATTGTGTCGGGTGCTACTAAACACCGTCTGCATCCTAGTGTATATATATATATATATATATATATAACTAGAAAGGGAAATTTTGAGTGAGAAGTTCTCACCAACTAGCTAATCCAATACCACGACTCTTCTTATGTAGAAAATCTTGTCGTTCTCGCCTTTTGTCACATTCGTTGCCCGTAGCCACTACATGTATAAAAATCACATTTTTATTATCTAATTATATAAAAAATCTCATCTTTATATCTTCTATAAGTTTAAAAATCGGATTTTTATCCTCTCTATAATATAAAGATCATATTTTTATTTACTTCATATGTCAAAAACTGTAGAAGCTTTAAAATGGAGAAAACTCACTTTTTTTCTAACGTCCGGATTCGCTGTTCGGGTTTCAGAATTTGCAAACGAGCTTCAATCTTCACACCATCTTTTTTTCTAGCTTAAACGCGCCATTCCGGACAACTTTCGCCTAAGGGTCTTTTCGCCGAAAATGCTCCAATTCGCCAGAATTCGCGAAAGTACACGAATTTTACCGCTTTTAAACAGCAGACTTCGAACGCGTTTTCCGAGCAGCTCCGAACTCCAAAACACGACTTCCATATAGCCAAATCGAAGAGAATTTCGTGCTCTACAACTTTGGTCTAGAGGGGCTTTGACCAGAAGCGCACCGTTTGAGAGTTATTGGCGAAATACGGTCAGGGGCTTATTTGCAAAACGGGCGATTTTGGTGAAAATGAGTTTTTGAGCGTAGCGGGGCCCACGGCCGGAGTTGGGTGGCCAGCGGGCGGTGGCGGGCCTGATGGACGTGGGGGAGGGTGCTAACGGCGGTGGTGGGGCCCATGGTGGCCGCGGTGGTGGTGGTTGGTGATTTGGGGGTTTAGGGTTATGAAAAGAGGAGAGAGAAGGAGGAGGAGGAAGAGGAGGAGGAGGAGGGGAGGAAGAGGGGGTGCGGCCGGCGGTGGGAGGCCGGTGGTGGGCGGTGGAGGAGGGGGCAGCGGCATGGTGGAGGAGGAGGCCATTAAAGAGGAAAAATGTAAAAAGAGGAAGAGGAAGAAAGTGAAGAAGAAAAGGAAGTAAAAGTGTTTATATGCTAGTTTCTCGCGTATCGCCTGAACGCTAACGATCTCCAATCACCGCGGATTTCGGACACGAGATAGTAGACGTGAAGACGAGTCCAACGAAACAAGTTTCGTCGAATTCCGAGTTCGTTTGACCATTCAAAAAAAATCACAAAAATGCTCAGATAAGCTCTAAAAATGCGATTTTGGCGCACCTTTTCTTCTCGCACGCTCACCTGCTAACTTCAAAAATCATGCCCTTTTGGATTTAACCATTTTTAGACGATACGAATCCAGAAAAAAAACGAAATCGAATTCTGAGGTCGTATCAATAATGTTCCTTTGTAAAATGACTGCTCGCTTTTGAACAAATGGTTTTGCTTCGCACGGCCACATACTGACTCCGTTCGACGCGCCATTTGGAACTCAACAATGATTTGTCATTGTGAATCCATAAAAATTTATCTCGTCGAATTCTGAGCTCGTATGCAAAATTTCACTTTTTTTTGGCAATGTTTTGTTAACCGAACAACTCCAGCCCATAGCCACTATTCCGGATATCGGAATATATCGAAGCTTATACTTTTCGGACTTCTAAATGGCATTTTAAACTCAATGGAAGTGGTTTCGAGTTCAAATTCATCCGTATGCAAAATTTGACTTTTTGGGCCATGTATAATTTACATAGCGACTATTCTGAATTTTCAACTGGGCATAACTTTTGATTCCCGCTATGAAATTTCGATTTTTCAGATTCGTTGGAAAGATATTATCAAATAGATCCTAATGTTTTTGGTTTCGCCAAAATCCGGATTGTTTTGCACCCGGTACATTCAATTGAAGTTTGAAATCGAATTATCGAACTACCGCGCCATTTTCAATTCCTTTTTTAATTATATATAAATGTTTATATTCTAACGGCGAAGTATATAAAATATACGTCGAATCATATTCAAAATAAATTTCTCGTCGATAATATTTAAAATAATCTATTTTAAATATTCAAAATTCATTGAAGTTGCCAAAACAAAAATTTTAAACTGGCTCAGAATTTCCGGGTTATTACAATCTCCCCCACTTAAAACTTTTCGTCCCCGAAAAGGAACAAAGTCGAAAATGGTTTGATTAATCAACTCTATGTTCGATCTGGCTTCCATTCTCCAACATTTCAGTTTCTAAGAATTTTCAAATTTTCAAAAATTTGGCTAACACCCTAAATTTTCGAAAAATTTCGCCATAACCTCCCCTGCACCGGGAGCCACGGGAAAATCCCAAAATTGCCATATAGGCCTTCTGATCTCAAAAAGAAAAAGAAAAAGCCAAGCGGCTAGCCAATAGGCTCATAAAATCATCATCACCCAAACAAAACAGTAAATTATAATAAACATGTACCTATTTGTCGGGCAAACAAATTTTATTCTTCGGCTCTAGCCTCCTTGCTATGACCTGTTCAATGTAAGTATATGTATATGCAAGCAAATGCGACCAATTTTCAATACATTTCAATATTTAATGCAATTAGGCATAATGGTTCAAAATTAGCAAACAAATAGGCAAACAACACAAACATCAATCAATTAGTGGATTAGAGTTTCAAATTCATAACTTTGATACATATACAGAAAATCATGTTTTTGATGCCAATTCACAACAATGTGTTCTAACTATATAAGTTTTGGTTCTCACACCAGTCTAATGGAAATATATAGATATCACACCTTCGTTACTCGAACATGAATACTAGTGACGACTAGTCAATCATCAGAATCATCTTCGGGCCACTAGAGTATGATTCTATATCTATCCAGTATATTAAAACTTCGAATATACGTTCATGACGCGTATATGCAAAATCTTTATATACTCGATTGTCCATATTCAAAATAAATAAATAATCAAATACGTTTAAAATGGTTTAAATTTCAAAACAAAATTGTTTTCATTTGGAAAATATACTCTTCACACTCGTTCTAGGATAATACTGATCCTATCTCTAACGAGTCATTCTAATTGGATACAACTAATCCAATATCTGATGAATTCTTTCGTATGGTTCTAATGTGTCTTGTTCTCGAGCTCCGTAAACCAAAGCTCTGATACCAAATGTGACGGCCTGGAACTTCGCTCGATCTGAATCAGTCGTTAAACCGATCTAGACCGTTCGAAACCCCTGATCGTTTGAGAACAGGACAAATCAGAACGCAGACGGAAGAACATTTCATTGCTATTACAACAATTCCATCAGATACAAGAATATGCAGAGTATAAATGAATATTATACATTCGACAAATATCAGAGATTACAATAAATTACATAGCAGGGGAAAAATAATACAAAGCACAACTGAAGGTGATATACGGATACAGAGCTTTCCGGATATCATTTCAGCTGTAAACCAGGATCCTGTGAATATAAATCTGCAAAACCAAAACTACTAGCTGCCCGTGCGGAAAATAGGGGCACCCAGAGTTTAGGTTAAAACAATAAACTCCAGGTCAGTCATGTGACTGGTGTGAGAACTAAAACAGTTATTTAAAACTTTACTTTAAAAGAGAGTAATTCAAGGGACCACGCCGTATAACACGGAACGGGTTTCCTCCCAAGAATACCAGTGCATATAATAAACAACGCAATGCTTTTTCGAAAAATGAAGCTATTATAAGACCCAGATCCCATCACACAATGCAACGCAAGCCGGAGGATAGGGTTTTCCCTTATAATAGCCAAACATGCTTGGTACGTTTAAAACAAATCATTTGATACTATAATAAGTGTATAGTGTCAAAACAATTTCAATCATAAATATAAATCATAGACGGCATGGGTACCATATATCATGTCGCCATACTAGTTCTACAATTAAAACCGCAATACACGTATTGGAAATTGGATTTCCGTCATGAGTCGAGGCAAGGGGCATGCTCCTCTCCGCGTTCGAGACACTCTAGCAAATGTCCCAGGGTTACGCACTCTGGGCAACCCCTGGATGCTTCAGGACCGGTCCTCACTTACGTTAGAGGATTAATTATGCCTGAACACACGTTTCCCGGTCCTTGCAGACCTATAATCGAGGCGCCTCATTCCAACAACCACAAAGGTGAAAAGTATATATATGTCAGGGCTGGTAAGTCACTGACACCACCAAAGCTAGAAAGAAACGTTGTGCTCTCCCTGCAGTCCGTATCCCGTTTTTAACTCATATCGAGGTGTGAGGCTCGCGAATTTACGTTATACACAAAGCTGCCACGTAGGCCGCTTTGATCATCAACCACAAGACTTTGCTTTTCAACAAAAGCCTTGATCATTGCATCTTAGCGTGCCACATAGGCAATTCATGTCATGCGACTGATGTCCATCGATATACAACCTCTGAGCTCGTACGTCTCAGAGAAGGGCATTAAGCAAAAGAATAAATTCTCCGCCGCCAAACAGATGTATATTTAGTAGAAATCAATCAACACAGAATAAAATCCAATGTCAGACACACAATCCATTTACAAGTCCGTTCTGGGTCTGAACGAAACCGGAGGCACTTTCCTCGCATATCCATCCATCTCCAAGTACGTCTGGACGACCACCAACTATTTCCATCCTCTTGGGTGTACAGCCCAATCAGGATCATCAGTAATAATCCAAACGATGTGAAAACTTCCGGTCTTCGACCACCGTCTTCATCTTCGACATATCGTCGAATCGGTTATTCAGAATGGGTGTAAACCCGGCCTTTCAGAGAAACCCGCGTATATTAAAACGAATGTTACACAAACACAACATACGCCTCATTCCAATTCTGAATATTCTGTTATTTAAATATTCACATCTTTTGGGAAAAGTTCCCATTAATTTTATCCAAGATAAATTCTTTAAAATCTATTCTTTGATCTTCTTTTGGATGTCATTTTAAACCAAATTATGGTTTTTCAAACTAGCCGGGATTAGCGAACCATACCGAAGTAATTATTTATTTTATTTCCCAATCCCAACCTATTCATCCCATGAAGCAAAACTGGTAATACTCCATACCTAACACCGTGGTGTTATCGGTAAAATTAATTACCATTTCACGTTCAAATCTAATTAAAGAATTAACTATCGCTTTGGAGCAAAACTGGCGATACTCCATTTTCGCTCATTTCTAAATTTGATAATTTAGATTATAGATTCACATTTCAACCTAATTGCAGATTCGTTAAAACTCCTTTTACCGGGTTAAAGAACTAGGTGTTATTCAAAACACAGTTCACGACAAACCCAAATCAATTCTAGTTCAATTCAAATCAAATATATTAGAAATTCCGATTATTTAAAACCCCTTTTTAAATCTAATTTATTTATTTAAAAATAAAAACCCGGGTTTTAAATTGAGTTCAAACTAGTTCATTTCGATAAAAATCTGTTTTTATCTTTTCAAATATGGAGTTTTTCATCCCAAATTTTCCCAAATCATTTCTTCTGATTCTACACAAATTATTGATATTTTTAATAATTTTATCAAGGCCCGTACAGTCGATTTCCATCAACGGCCATCGAACTGCACTTATAGCGACCTTTTTCAAATTTGATTTGGACGTATCTCCAATTCCAACCATTAGATTTCAAATTTCTAATATTCGTTAGAAAGATCTTTTCGATACGAACCCAACGGTTCTGGTTTTAGGAGAATCCGACAGTCGGATCTCCCGTAATGTCCATTTGAAATAAATGGTCGAAATTCACGAACTGCCGCGACGCGGCGCGTTCTATTCAGGCCATTATATTATATATATAATATATATATAATATATATATAATATATATTTCGTCGATTTCAATTTAAAACGATTTTTATAAATAGTTTTGAATTCGTTTCAAAAACAATTTCAACTTTCATCTCAATTCAAATCAAAATTGAATCTTTCTATATAAATTTGTTTTAAAATTCATTTCTATTCAATTCAAGTTTCAATTCAATTTGAATTCATTTCAATTCGCTTTCATTTCAATTTGAATTCGTTTTCAATTCGATTCAATTCAAATTGGTTTTCTATTCGATTCAATTCAAATTGGTTTTCTATTCGATTCAATTCGAATTGGTTTTCTATTCGATTCAATTCAAATTGGTTTTCTATTCGATTAAATTCAAATTGGTTTTCTATTCGATTCAATTCAAATTGGTTTTCTATTCGATTCAATTCAAATTGGTTTTCTATTCGAATCAATTCAAATTGGTTTTCTATTCGATTCAATTCAAATTGGGTTTCTATTCGATTCAATTCAAATTGGTTTTCTATTCGATTCAATTCAAATTGGTTTTCTATTCGATTCAATTCAAATTGGTTTTCTATTCGATTCAATTCAAATTGGTTTTCTATTCGATTCAATTCAAATTGGTTTTCTATTCGAATCAAATTCATTATATATTCAATTGAAATCAAATTTCATTTCAAAATATGCGATTTCGAAATCACTTTTCAATATTCATTTTAAAATGAGTAAAATCGATATAAATATCGTTCACGTCTAAATGGCGTCAATCTAATCAACACGGCTTCATATATTTCTATTTTCAAATGTTCTGTTTCAAATATTTCTTTTGCAAATATTTCTATTTCAAATATTTCGTTTTCAAATATTTCGTTCAACACATGACTAATCTCAACGGATGAGTACGGTCAACACATGAACCTTTATATTATATTGATAAAGATGTAAATTTTATTATTAAAATATTTCGTTCAACACATGACTAATCTCAACGGATGAGTACAGTCAACACATGAACATTTATATTATATTGATAAAGATGTAAATTTTATTATTAAAATATTTCGTTCAACACATGACTAATCTCAACGGATGAGTACAGTCAACACATGAACATTTATATTATATTATTCTTTATTTTCTAGATTGGAATGAGGCCCAATCAATTACCATATAAAGTTAATTAAATGGATTTTCATACATCACACGTATATAATAGCATTGAAAAATAATCAACCATCAACCAAAGTGCACTACACTGTATAAGCATCAAATATAGATATCTAACGCTTATAACAGTTTGTCAATCAATCGATCGACGTATTTAATAAATCAGGATGAGTGAACTTCATATTTCATCCCAACACCCGTGTGGGGTTTCAAACAATCAAACACAGATTTTATTTGTGCAGTTGGGCGATGTGTAAAATTTATCGACCCAATCAATATCAGTCAAATAGGTGTACATAAACAAACCGTCCGGTTTGTAAATGAATATTTTATTTATTCACATTCACTATATTCATATTCACGTTAAAATTTATATTTTTAACGATAAAACATTTTATTTTAACACATGAATTTCTATTCAGTTCATTTATTCAATAAAATTGATATTTTTATTTTTCTAACATATTTTAGAAAATTTCGGCGGCATAACGGCACGATACTAGAAACGGGACAAGGCCTAGCCTTATCCCCGGACTAGTGAAGGCCCACGCCATTCACACATCAATCAAATCCATTCATCTCACCAAACAATTCAATTTCAATCAAATAATCTAACTAATTTTTTTTGCAATCAAACAAACAAGTCCATGTTCTGTGGACGATTGTGTCGGGTGCTACTAAACACCGTCTGCATCCTAGTATATATATATATATATATATATATATATATAACTAGAAAGAGAAATTTTGAGTGAGAAGTTCTCACCAACTAGCTAATCCAATACCACGACTCTTCTTATGTAGAAAATCTTGTCGTTCTCGCCTTTTGTCACTTTCGTTGCCCGTAGCCACTACATGTATAAAAATCACATTTTTATTATCTACATTATATAAAAATCTCATCTTTATATCTTCTATAAGTTAAAAAATTGGATTTTTATCCTCTCTATAATATAAAGATCATATTTTTATTTACTTCATATGTCAAAAACTGTAGAAGCTTTAAAATGGAGAAAACTCACTTTTTTCTAACGCCCGGATTCGCTGTTCGGGTTTCAGAATTTGCAAACGAGCTTCAATCTTCACACCATCTTTTTTTCTAGCTTAAACGCGCCATTCCGGACAACTTTCGCCTAAGGGTCTTTTTGCCGAAAATGCTCCAATTCGCCAGAATTCGCGAAAGTACACGAATTTTACCGCTTTTAAACAGCAGACTTTGAACGCGTTTTCCGAGCAGCTCCGAACTCCAAAACACAACTTCCATATAGCCAAATCGAAGAGAATTTCGTGCTCTACAACTTTGGTCTAGAGGGACTTTAACCATAAACGCACCGTCTGAGAGTTATTGGCGAAATACGGTCAGGGGCTTATTTGCAAAACGGGCGATTTTGGTGAAAATGAGTTTTTGAGCGTAGCGGGGCCCACGGCCGGAGTTGGGTGGCCAGCGGGCGGTGGCGGGCCTGATGGACGTGGGGGAGGGTGCTAACGGCGGTGGTGGGGCCCGTGGTGGCCGCGGTGGTGGTGGTTGGTGATTTGGGGGTTTAGGGTTATGAAAAGAGGAGAGAGAAGGAGGAGGAGGAAGAGGAGGAGGAGGAGGGGAGGAAGAGGGGGTGCGGCCGGCGGTGGGAGGCCGGTGGTGGGCGGTGGAGGAGGGGGCAGCGGCATGGTGGAGGAGGAGGCCATTAAAGAGGAAAAATGTAAAAAGAGGAAGAGGAAGAAAGTGAAGAAGAAAAGGAAGTAAAAGTGTTTATATGCTAGTTTCTCGCGTATCGCCTGAACGCTAACGATCTCCAATCATCGCGGATTTCGGACACGATATAGTAGACGTGAAGACGAGTCCAATGAAACAAGTTTCGTCGAATTCCGAGTTCGTTTGACCATTCAAAAAAAATCACAAAAATGCTCAGATAAGCTCTAAAAATGCGATTTTGGCGCACCTTTTCTTCTCGCACGCTCACCTGCTAACTTCAAAAATCATGCCCTTTTGGATTTAACCATTTTTAGACGATACGAATCCAGAAAAAAAAACGAAATCGAATTCTGAGGTCGTATCAATAATGTTTCTTTGTAAAATGACTGCTCGCTTTTGAACAAATGGTTTTGCTTCGCACGGCCACATACTGACTCCGTTCGACGCGCCATTTGGAACTCAACAATGATTTGTCATTGTGAATCCATAAAAATTTATCTCGTCGAATTCTGAGCTGGTATGCAAAATTTCACTTTTTTTAGGGCAATGTTTTGTTAACCGAACAACTCCAGCCCATAGCCACTATTCCGGATATCGGAATATATCGAAGCTTATACTTTTCGGACTTCTAAACGGCATTTTAAACTCAATGGAAGTGGTTTCGAGTTCAAATTCATCCGTATGCAAAATTTGACTTTTTGGGCCATGTATAATTTACATAGCGACTATTCTGAATTTTCAACTGGGCATAACTTTTGATTCCCGCTATGAAATTTCGATTTTTCAGATTCGTTGGAAAGATATTATCAAATAGATCCTAATGTTTTTGGTTTCGCCAAAATCCGGATTGTTTTGCACCCGGTACATTCAATTGAAGTTTGAAATCGAATTATTGAACTACCACGCCATTTTCAATTCCTTTTTTAATTATATATAAATGTTTATATTCTAACGGCGACGTATATAAAATATACGTCGAATCATATTCAAAATAAATTTCTCGTCGATAATATTTAAAATAATCTATTTTAAATATTCCAAATTCATTGAAGTTGCCAAAACGAAAATTTTAAACTGGCTCAAAATTTCCGAGTTATTACAGTTCTTATGCTTATTTGAAAGCTCTTTTCATTTTAGACCCAATGATTTTTATTTCGGCAAAATCCGACGGTCGGATCTCTTTATTTGTCAATTTGAAATCAGTGGTCGAAATTCGCGAATTGTCGCTGCGCGACAAGCTCTATTCAAACCAAACTTTGATTTTATTTTAAAATAAAATGGAATTGCTTCTAAAATAGTTGATTAATTATTTAGTAATTACTGTAAACCATATTTTCAATATTTCACTACAAATTCAAATATTTCTATTTAACTGCTATTATAATATTATTTTATTATTAAAAAAATATTAATTTTCAAACTTCATTATTTAGAATCTAATTTTCTGACATCCGTTATAAAACTAAATAAGTTGGTTTTGAAAAGGAAATTTTGTTAAAAACTTTTCTAGATACACAAATCGAACTTCAATTTTCCTAATTACTATTCATTTAAAATAAAAACTTGAATATGCCATAACTACTTGAAAATTATTTAAAATCAATTTCTTTCTTTTGCAAATACTAATCATAATGAATTATACTTTACGTCCATCCAAAAATGGACATCAAATTTGAACTTGTATTTTTCACCTTGTTTTAATAAAATATTCATTAAAATTGATTTTTATAAATGGAGACTTAACAAATGGCTAATAATTATCATATTTATCCACTTACAACCATGATAATCATATATCATATTATTACCAACTATGATAACATCCATCACACAACAGTCACAAGATAAGCATTATAATTTTAGTGCTTAAATGTGCAGAAATAGTACATAAATTACTGTAATAAACGTCCATCATCCACGAAGCAACCATTGCAATCAAAGGCAATCAACATATAATCAGATAAGATTATAATAGCTTATAAATAAGTTTTGGAAGTTCTCGCCTCGATTTTTGTTGATCGTTTTCCGATAGTTCAATCATACGTTTTATTTCTCCATAAATTGTAACGAGCTCCAAATCACTCCAAATCAATTTAATTGGATAGCCTACGTCCATACGGTTCCAACGGATCCTGTTTCGCTGAATTCCGATAAAGTATGGAAAAGTTATGATTTTTAAAAGTTATTATAAACAATGGTCATTAACAAAATAATTAACTAAACTTAATTACCTATTCACTCACTAAACACCATCCTCATTACCTTCTCCCTCACGTATACACGCTTCACTTTCATGGCCATTTACGCAAATACATTCCATCTTCCCTCCTTCATCTCTCCACTAAAATTAAAACTGAAGCCATCGACGTATTTCTCTTCTCCTCTTCCTTCTCATCACTATCATCACACCACTACACCATTGCACAAAACTGTATGCACCAAATCCCCTCAAAATTTGTGCACAGCCTTCTTTTCATTTCCTCATTCCAGAAACAACCACTAAAACACACATCGATGCTTCTATCTCTCCAAAAACTAAACCCTAGCCATCAAAAACCAACGAAAACCCACGGCAATAACTCACGCAACCCCCAAACCTTCAATAAACCCAATTAAGCTCCTAGATATCGAAGCCTTCACTCATACAATCTTAAAGATCCCAGATCTTCAATTTATAGATTTTTATTTCATTTGACAATGAATTTAGAAGCTCCCATTTTCCTCTTTTTCTTCTAAAAAAAAGTGTTGTGAAAATGAGTTAGGGGTAGGGTTAGGGTAAAGTTTTGGACATTATATAAGGGTAGGATAACTTATATGATAAGCCTTGTATTTTTATTTTCTTAGTTATAGCTACTCCAATCATCGTTTAAAAATTCGCATGGGCACACATGAACTCTGTTTTGGGTGAAAATAGACACTCACCTATGTTTGTCATTACGGTCCTAATAAAACTTGTTTCATCGAATTTCGAGTCTGTTTGCTCAAATAGCGCTAGTTCGAGCCTAAATTATTGATTTATTATCTATATTGAACGTTTATATCTCGCACGACCATATACTAACTCCAAATGGCGCGAAATTTAGAACCTTGCACTAATTCAATATTCCGGATCCAACAAAATTGGTTTCGTCAAAAACAGAGGTCATTTGCAAAATGACTATTTTTATGGCTTATGTAATATTATTATAATATTATTAAATTCCAAAATTATCCAATTTGATAATAAACTAAATATTATTATCATATTATATATATATCCTAACGGGATTTTATATAATTTCCAATTCAATATTTGCTAATTTTGAGTTAAACGACATCCATATTATATATAAAAACCCTATATATATATATATTTAATAAATCGATAAAATATTAATTAATTCCATAGCAACTATTTGGAAATTTGATTGGACATAACTTACAATCTATACGACGAAATCTAATTTTTTTTTCACACTTGTTAGCAAGATATAGTTAAATAGATCCTAACATTTCTTGTTTCAACAAATTCTGACTTATATTAAGTTATGTATACTCGTTTAAAGTTCAAAACGTAATATTACGAACTACCACAACGTTACGAGCTCATTTTTAATTATATTATAAATTTTACGTTTAAACCTTATTTTATTTGAAATTTCCAGTCGTTAATCCCTAAAATAAATCGTTTTAAATATTTAAAATCCACTAAATATTTCTTGCTAAAATCTGGGTCATTACATTGTTGCTCTTGTACAAGTGTATGTCACTTTGATTTGCACTTTGTTCTTGACATTGCTTTGCGGAATCATTGTTATTCACTTGAGGTTGTGTAATTGAGCTGCTTTATGCTTGTGTCTTAAGTATGCTGCATGACAGACCTAAAATTTTAGTGAAACCTACTGTGTGTATTTTGGTGCATTCTGGGTTGTTTGTACTTGTGCGTTTTTTCTTGCATGTTGATTTTGACTTTTGGCCTGCAATGTACACGTTGGTTGCTGCATGTATTTGTGCAATCTGCCTTGTTGAGCAATGTGGATTTCTCCTGAAATATTTCTATCATGGTCACTATTTTGATATATCTTCATGCTTTTATGGGACGTTGTACATCTTGCCATGTCATGCTGTGTAGTTCATGTCACTGTTCTTCTGAAAAGAGCCATGTACATCTAATCCAGTCATGTTCTTTATGTTCAGTTTTGATTTTTGAGCTTTACTATTCTCCATGCTTCATGTTGAACTTTGTAAATTCCATGCTGCTTTGATTCATGCCTTATGTGCATGTCAATTTTGTATGAGCACCTTCTTGTTTGTGCACTTGTATCATTACTGCCATGAGTTGATTTTTGGGGATGAAGAGAAATATGTGTGCTTCATTTTTTTTTTTTTTTTGCTTACTTGTCCATGTACACTTGTTGTTGTCACATGGAAATGCCGCCTTAACCTGCCGTGGACAGTTTGTTGGTATTACGTACTTGTACTATTTGATCTTGAATAAAGCAATTTAAGGCTTGTCCTATGTATCACCCATCTTGATGTTGCAACACTTGTATTTTCTTGGACTGTAACACCCCACCTCTACAAGAATCACTCCTTGGAATGTACTAGCTTTGGAGGGGCGTTATTGTGAAGGTAAACATGCACAGAGATATCGCAAGACAGAATATATAAAAATAAATATAAGTAAAGCAGCGGTAGCAGATAAAAACCCATCATCATCATCTCACAAAACCAACATAGTCAAGTACATAGTATCAAAATGTCATGATCCAAAATACAACATAAGTCTAGATACGTAGAAACAAAATACATGGTAAAACATCAGTACTAATCCCCAGAAATAAAATATAAGCCACAGCTAGCTCAGAGCCATACATGAGCTATCCAACAAGCAAGCCAAAGATCCACTAAGCAGATGTAGCCCCACCCTGAGAACCTGTGGGGGGGGGGGGAACGGAAGAAAAGAAGCGAAAGAAAACAGGTCAGTCAAAAAGACTGGTAAGCCCTACTACGATCAATCTATAAACTAATAAAGTTAACAGCATGATGGAAACTGAGGTAGACATACTGGCAATAGATAAAGGCGACATCACATAAGGAGATTAGGTTTTTGCACCACAGTGTACTAGCAAACCCACAAAACAGATATTGATCCCTTAGCCCAAACTTTGGCCCAATAACATGAAGTGACCTTAATATAAGGTCCAGCCCACGGTCTAGTCGATCGGCTCCCTATAAACCTAACACGTCAAGTGTTGGTGTCCATACGGCCCACATGGATGTAGTCAGACTGCGCTGGGTCCACCTTTGGGTGTATCAAGCCCTCGGGTGTCAACCCCAGACACCTAAGCAATAATGCACAGTCTAAACCTACTGGTACCCGTGCCTCGAGTTTGTCCAATATCGGACTACGTGCACGTCCGTAGCCCGCCGGACCCGCACCGCTGTACCACTCAGCCGTCGCTTTGGTCGCTTACATCAGTCCAGTAATCGTGCCCCGCCCTAACCTAGCTGTAGGGTTGTGGTGATACCAAACTGGGATTACTGCTGGAACAGACCACGTTGCTAGGGTTTCTAAGAGGGTTAAGTGTGGTTTTAACCCCTCACTAATCATGGATTAAATTAGTTAAGTGTACTCACTTAACCCCATCTAATCCTCGCATCCCCATTATTGGTTAAGTATTAGTGGGCCATGACTTAACCCTACTCATGAGGCATTAATTAATTAACGCACCCAACCTCTCACATTAGACATCCGTGGTTACCTGGGAAGATTTACACCACGTCTAGGTCTAACCTCGGGTCTTATGGTGCAACATGACCAACTACCCACATTAGACCCTACGTTGTGGTTACCTGGGAAGATTTACACCACAACTAGGTCTAACCTCGAGTTGGCCATATCATGTTATCTAATGTCATGTCCACTTCAAAACATATTTACAAGTTAACATATACTTGGGTAGACCTAACTTAATAGGTAAATTCCCAAGGGGTAGACCTAACTTAATAGGTAAATTCCCAATCTTTTAGTTTCATGTATTTTTAAGTTTACCCAAACCCTCCCAACGTCATTATCTCGCTTACATATTCGTCATAACGCATAAGGGTATAAAAGGTAACTTGGTATAACAAACATGATGAACTTCACATATCATAATAAACATGCATACATGTTAAACTTGCAAATCATGTCATAGTGAACTCGCATAAACATGCATAGCTTATCAAGTACGCATAACATGGTAGGGTGAACTTGCATAGGCATGCATAACCCATTAAACTTGCATAATATGGTAAGGTGAACTTGCATAAACATGCATAACCCATAAAACATGCATAATATGGTAAGGTGAACTTGCATGAACATGCATAACCCATAAAACATGTAGAACATGGCATAATAAACTCGCAAAAGCAAGCATAACTTGTGAAACATGTAAAACATGGCATAGTAATCTCGCGTAAGCATGCATAACTTATGAAACATGTAAAACATGGCATAGTAATCTCGCATAAGCATGCATAACTTATGAAACATGTAAAACATGGCATAGTGAGTTTGCATAAGCATGCATAATCAAATAAACTCACATAAATCTCAACTTTCACCACATATTAACTTTAGAGTTTGTAAAGTGAAGGTAAGAGGGCTTACAAATATAAACAAGTCACAAATCCACCAAATAAGATGAAGAAGCCCTTTAAAAACCCAAAACAAAGCTTCAAATAAGGAAACCCTTTTGCAAAATCCCAAAAACACAAACTTAGCAAATCAAACTTGCAACTTAATGAAGTATGCAAGTTATTAAGCATTCATACAACATAGAAAAGGTTGTATGATCATCATATCTTCATAGGATTAAACTTTGAGGAAGGTGGAGGCTAGGATTTTTAGGTGGAGGCCATTTGAGGATTCAAATTGACATAGTTTAGTTGCTAGATTGATTAATGAGGCTTTAGGGTAGGATTAGGGGTATATTTATAGGGAATTAGAGTGTTTTAAGCCCTAGGATTAACCCTAGGTTAGTTTTGGCCCGTCAGATCTCGGAATTCTCTAGAACCAAGCCACAAGACCAAGCCCAAATCAAAGTGGCGCGCCAGGCAAAACTGCCTTCTTACCCCCTGTCGACAGGGCAGTCGACACCCAAGGACCCCTGTCGACATGCCTGTCGACATGGGGGCCCTGGCGGGAATTTTCCCGCCTGACACAGATTAGCCCTAATCCTGGTTTTTAATTTGAAATTTAAATCTGTTTTTAGCATAGAAATTTCTGAAAACTTCAATGGGCCTTAACCGGGTCATACTGACTCCGATTTTCGAAAACTCGGACTCTATTTCGCGTATTTTTCCGAGACGAACGCAATGGCATAGCCCGTTTCCCTTGGTTCAGATTTTTGAATTTAATTCTGCCTCGATTTATGTTATAACAGTTTATTGAAAATACGGGTTGTTACATTCTCCCCTCCTTAAAGGATTTCGTCCCCGAAATCTTCAAGTTAGGAAGAACATATCCTACCATCCAACATCCATCTACTCAAAACATCATCCACGAGCAACCATTGTCCTTAAAAGATTCTAAATGTCGTATGAACATATGCAGAAGTGTGTGTATATGTACCTATCTAATGCAAAGATCAATGCAAAATATGTTAGTGAAATGTATCCATATGTATGCAAATCCCTAACATAATGTATAATATCTACATGCGTGCTCAAATCATACATCCATATGCAACATCCATGTGATTGCATACAAATTTCATCCAAGAATAAGCATAAACACTCATGCACATGCAATATGAGGAGTGTGTGAGCCGATCTAGTGCCTAATGTGTATCATGCATCCACGAGTAACCACTTGCAAACACTTGCAACCACTTGCAACCATCAAACATAACATGTTTCAAACACATGTTTCATCCAAGGGATTTCTACCTAAGGTTCTCATGACAAGATTTGCACGATAACTAGATAAACATGGATAGCAAAGGGAAAGATATGCTAAACAAAGGAAAGAGATTGAGAGTGTACCCTCAAAAAGGAATGGATAAAGCCCACGCATCTTCTCCTCGGTTTCCCAAGTTGCGTCTTCTTCGGCTTCACCCCACTGAACTTTCACCAATCTGACCTCACGATTCCTTAGCTTCTTGGTCTCTGTCCCCAAGATACGAATCGGAGCTCTCCTTAAAGTTGCTTCTTTCTCTATTTCCACGTCTTCAAGAATGCTAGGTTCAACCACCTCAGCGGACTCATGTAGGCACTTTCGGAGATGCGAGACATGAAAGACATTATGCACTCCGGACAACTTTTCGGGCAATTGCACTTTATAAGCCATCTTCCCAATTCTCTCTATGATGGGGAAGGGTCCAACGAATCTCGGTGCTAACTTTCCAACAGCTCCAAACCGGACCACATTCCGTAAAGGAGAAACCTTTACGAAAACCTTGTCCCCAACCTCAAACTCCAATTCGGACCTTCGCCTGTCAGCATAGGATTTCTGCCGGTCTTGGGCCGCTTTCATCCGTCTTCTAATCAACTCGACCTTCTCGGATGTATCCCTAATCATGTCTGGTCCAAGTATAAGCTTATCCGTAGTCTCCCACCAACATGTAGGTGACTTGCACGGCCTCCCATATAAAGCTTCAAATGGTGCCATCCCTATGCTCGCCTGATAACTGTTGTTATATGCAAACTCAACAAGAGGAAGATAGTCTTCCCAAGCACCACCAAAATCCAGAATGCAAAGCCTCAACAAGTCCTCAAGTACCCTATTCACCCTTTCTGTTTGGCCGTCTGTTTGTGGGTGATAGGCCGTACTCAGGTTCAACCTTGTGCCCATAGCCTCCTGCAAACTGTTCCAGAACTGACTAGTAAAGATGGGGTCTCGGTCACTGACTATGCTGGAAGGGACTCCATGTAGTCGTACTATCTCACGAAGATATACTGATGCTAGTCCAGATGCGGTCCTTTTGCTCTTCACCGGAATGAAATGAGCACTCTTCGTGAGCCTATCCACAATGACCCATATGCTCGTATTCCCCTTCCTGGACCTTGGAAGCCCATCAATAAAGTCCATAGAAATACTCTCCCACTTCCATAGCGGGACCTCTAGAGGATGCAATAGCCCACCGGGCTTCTTCGACTCAGCTTTTACTCTCTGACAAACAACACATCTCGAGACAAACTCGGCCACATCCTTCTTCATTCCAGGCCAGAAGAAAATGCGCTTCATATCTTTATACATCTTATCTCCACCCGGATGTATAGTCATCTTGGAGCGATGTGCTTCCTCAAGAACTTTCCTCACCAAGTCTTCTACCAACGGAACACAAAGCCTTCCGTCTCTCCTCAGCCAACCCTTATCGTCTATAGAATATCGAGCAAGGTGACTAGATGTCTCCCCTCGAATCAGCTTATCCATGATCTCAATTATCTGAGGGTCTTCCTTCTGCGAAGCCCCAACTTGATCCAGAAGGGTAGGCCTGAGCTCTAGATATGCCAAAGAACCGGTCATCGACTCAACTATCAAGGAAAAATCAAAGGTTGCCAAGAACTCTAAATTCTTCATCTCAACAAATAGAGGACTTAGTGTCAACCTTTTCCTACTCAACGCATCCGCCACAACATTCCCCTTGCCAGGGGTATAGGCTATATCAAAATCATAGGAAGCCAAGAATTCCATCCATCTCTGCTGCCTCAAGTTCAGATCCTTCTGCGAAAAGAGATACTTTAAAGACTTATGATCAGTATACAGCTCAAATCTCTCTCCCAGAAGATAATGACGCCAAGCCTTGAGTGCATATACAATCGCTGCCAGCTCTAGATCATGAGTGGGATAATTCCTCTCATGCACCTTAAGTTGCCTCCCACCAAAACATATAACTCTGCCCTCTTGCATCAGAACGGCGCCCAATCCCATGCCACAAGCATCAGTGTACACGGTAAATATCTTACCACCATTGGGTAAAGCTAGAACGGGTGCGGAGGTAAGGGCTCTCTTGAGTCTCTGAAAAGCAAGCTCACAATCCATATCCCAAGCAAAAACTAAGTTCTACTTCGTCAACTTAGTAAGAGGAGCAGATATCTTCGCGAAGTCCTTGATGAACTTCCGGTAAAAACCCGCAAGACCCAGAAAGCTTCTCACCTCGGTTGCATTCCTTGGAGTCTTCCAATCCTGAACTGCAACCACCTTAGCGGGATCCACCGCTATGCCTTGCTTGGATACGATATGCCCAAGGAATCTGACTTCCCTTCTCCAAAAATGGCATTTGGAGAACTTGGCCTTTAACTGATGCGCTCTGAGCGTATCCATCACCTCCACAAGATGCCTCGCGTGCTCTTCCTCATCCTTGGAGAAGACCAGAATATCATCCACAAAGACCACGACAAACTTATTCAAGAACTCCCGAAACACCCTACTCATCAAATCCACAAAATACGCGGGTGCATTCGTTAAACCGAACGGCATAACAAGCCATTCAAAGAATCCGTCTGGAGTTCTGAATGCAGTCTTGTCTATACTATCTTCAGCCACTCTGAGCTGATGAAAACCCGTAGCAAGATCAAGCTGAGAGAAAACAGAAGCACCCACAAGCTGATCAAAGAGATCGTCGATCCTCGGTAACGGGTGTCTGTTCTTCTTAGTCAGCTTATTCAATTCTCTATAATCCACACAGAGCCGAAGAGAACCATCTGCCTTAGTTGCAAACACCACAGGCGCTCCCCATTCGGATATACTCCTTCTGATGAAGTTCTTCTCAAGCAATTCTTTCACTTGCTTGCTCAGCTCCCGTCTCTCACGTGGAGCCATATGCCGAACGGGTAAAGAAACGGGCTTAGCATTATCTACCAGATAGATGCGAAAGTCAATCTCTCGTTTAGGGGGCAACCCCTTAACTTCTTCAAAAACATCTGGATAATCTCGGACCACCCTTACAGACTGAAGGGCCTCCTCTGATGAGTCGAGAGATTCTAGATAACACAACATGACGGGATTCTTCGGATTGCATGAAATCTCTAAGGTGTTGCCCAGGCGAGTCACAAGCCTTACAACCCTATGCTCACAATCCAGAATGGCTCCATATCTAGACAGCCAATCCATGCCCAAGATCAATCCGTATCCCCTGAAACCAAGAACATACGCACTACACAAGAACTCTACGCTGAGTATAGAGATCCTCAGATCCTCACATATCATAGATAGATGAGCAGAACCCCCAATGGGATTCGAAACACAAACGGGATCATCCACTAAGCTAGTACTAAGGTGCAAGCTATCAACAAGATCAGATGAAATAAAGCTATGTGAAGCACCAGAATCAAACAAGGTACGCACTGGAAGATCAGAGATATAAACAAGGTTCTCAACAGAAACACTACCTCGCTCGGGAACTGAAGCGGCATTGAGAGCATGAACTTGCCCTCATGGAGGTCCAGCCTGTCCTTTCTTCTTTGGGCATTCTTTGCTGAAGTGCCCAGTCTCTCCACAAGAAAAGCATCCACCACTAAGCTTCCTTTTCTTCTTCCTGCAATCCTTAGCAAAGTGCCCACCTATGCCACAGTAATTGCACTTTCCCTTGCCTTTGTTGTTGCCCTTCTTGTTCTTGTTCTGATTTCCTTGACTGCTTTGACCACCTTGGTTGCCTTTGCCTTGAGAATCAGCCTTCTTTGCTTGAGTATCACTCGACTTGACTTCTTTCTTTCCATCTCCCTGAAGCAGAGCCATATTGACCAAACTCTCAAAAGTAGCTCCATGCGGGATATGTGACATCGCCAAGCCCTGTAGCGGCTCATTCAACCCTCTAGCAAATCGAAGAGCCTTCTTCTCCGGAGTGTTCACCATATCCAAACCAAAACGGGCCAGCTGATTAAACTTGTTCACATACTCCTTGACAGACATATCACCTTGCTTTAATGCAATGAACTTCTCCATCTGTAAATTCGCCTCAGCAGAAGATAGAAACTTGGTCACAAATCTAGCCCTCAAATCGGCCCAAGTCTCAACGGGCCTCGTCCCATTGGTGACCTCCCACCAATAGGCCGCCTCATCCTTCAAAAGCCATACTGTCAATAAGATCTTCCTCTCGTCATCAATCCCAAAAATAGCAAACAGGTCCTCCGTGTCTTTCAGCCAATTCCTAGCTTCAACAAAAGATTCCGTTCCTAGGAAATTCTTGCCTCCCATTGCCTTGAAGTCTTTACAAACCTTCGTAAACTCAATCTGAGGATGCTGAGGGGGAGGGGGAGGAAGAGGAGCCTCAGCAACAGGAGGGGGAGGAACATTAGCAACGGGAGGAGGAATATTAACTGCTGGAGGAGGGGGAGCAGGAACCACCGGAGGAGGGATATTAGGGATAGGATTCTCAACTACAGGAGGAGGAGTGGGAGTAGGGTTGGCGGGACCAGCTGCCGCCCTAGCTTCTAGAAGTCTCCTATACCAGAGTGGTACGTTCACTCCATCTGGGATGACAAGATTCTCAGCCATACTGAAACGAAAGATAAGATAAGATCAGGTCAAGGGAACGAAGGATAACGCTGATGGCTTTTGGGGATTAGCGTTAAAATAATCTAGACTTTATTTTGGAAAATACTTAGTAGGTTTTTGAAAATAGTTTTTCAAAAAGGGTTTTTTTTTTCAAAAGTTTTGTTCAATCTTGTTAACCTGGCTCTGATACCAAATGTAACACCCCACCTCTACAAGAATCACTCCTTGGAATGTACTAGCTTTGGAGGGGCGTTATTGTGAAGGTAAACATGCACAGAGATATCGCAAGACAGAATATATAAAAATAAATATAAGTAAAGCAGCGGTAGCAGATAAAAACCCATCATCATCATCTCACAAAACCAACATAGTCAAGTACATAGTATCAAAATGTCATGATCCAAAATACAATATAAGTCTAGATACGTAGAAACAAAATACATGGTAAAACATCAGTACTAATCCCCAGAAATAAAAGATAAGCCACAGCTAGCTCAGAGCCATACATGAGCTATCCAACAAGCAAGCCAAAGATCCACTAAGCAGATGTAGCCCCTCCCTGAGAACCTGTGGGGGGGGACCGGAAGAAAAGAAGCGAAAGAAAACAGGTCAGTCAAAAAGACTGGTAAGCCCTACTACGATCAATCTATAAACTAATAAAGTTAACAGCATGATGGAAACTGAGGTAGACATACTGGCAATAGATAAAGGCGACATCACATAAGGAGATTAGGTTTTTGCACCACAGTGTACTAGCAAACCCACAAAACAGATATTGATCCCTTAGCCCAAACTTTGGCCCAATAACATGAAGTGACCTTAATATAAGGTCCAGCCCACGGTCTAGTCGATCGGCTCCCTATAAACCTAACACGTCAAGTGTTGGTGTCCATACGGCCCACATGGATGTAGTCAGACTGCGCTGGGTCCACCTTTGGGTGTATCAAGCCCTCGGGGTGTCAACCCCAGACACCTAAGCAATAATGCACAGTCTAAACCTACTGGTACCCGTGCCTCGAGTTTGTCCAATATCGGACTACGTGCACGTCCGTAGCCCGCCGGACCCGCACCGCTGTACCACTCAGCCGTCGCTTTGGTCGCTTACATCAGTCCAGTAATCGTGCCCCGCCCTAACCTAGCTGTAGGGTTGTGGTGATACCAAACTGGGATTACTGCTGGAACAGACCACGTTGCTAGGGTTTCTAAGAGGGTTAAGTGTGGTTTTAACCCCTCACTAATCATGGATTAAATTAGTTAAGTGTACTCACTTAACCCCATCTAATCCTCGCATCCCCATTATTGGTTAAGTATTAGTGGGCCATGACTTAACCCTACTCATGAGGCATTAATTAATTAACGCACCCAACCTCTCACATTAGACATCCGTGGTTACCTGGGAAGATTTACACCACGTCTAGGTCTAACCTCGGGTCTTATGGTGCAACATGACCAACTACCCACATTAGACCCTACGTTGTGGTTACCTGGGAAGATTTACACCACAACTAGGTCTAACCTCGAGTTGGCCATATCATGTTATCTAATGTCATGTCCACTTCAAAACATATTTACAAGTTAACATATACTTGGGTAGACCTAACTTAATAGGTAAATTCCCAAGGGGTAGACCTAACTTAATAGGTAAATTCCCAATCTTTTAGTTTCATGTATTTTTAAGTTTACCCAAACCCTCCCAACGTCATTATCTCGCTTACATATTCGTCATAACGCATAAGGGTATAAAAGGTAACTTGGTATAACAAACATGATGAACTTCACATATCATAATAAACATGCATACATGTTAAACTTGCAAATCATGTCATAGTGAACTCGCATAAACATGCATAGCTTATCAAGTACGCATAACATGGTAGGGTGAACTTGCATAGGCATGCATAACCCATTAAACTTGCATAATATGGTAAGGTGAACTTGCATAAACATGCATAACCCATAAAACATGCATAATATGGTAAGGTGAACTTGCATGAACATGCATAACCCATAAAACATGTAGAACATGGCATAATAAACTCGCAAAAGCAAGCATAACTTGTGAAACATGTAAAACATGGCATAGTAATCTCGCGTAAGCATGCATAACTTATGAAACATGTAAAACATGGCATAGTAATCTCGCATAAGCATGCATAACTTATGAAACATGTAAAACATGGCATAGTGAGTTTGCATAAGCATGCATAATCAAATAAACTCACATAAATCTCAACTTTCACCACATATTAACTTTAGAGTTTGTAAAGTGAAGGTAAGAGGGCTTACAAATATAAACAAGTCACAAATCCACCAAATAAGATGAAGAAGCCCTTTAAAAACCCAAAACAAAGCTTCAAATAAGAAAACCCTTTTGCAAAATCCCAAAAACACAAACTTAGCAAATCAAACTTGCAACTTAATGAAGTATGCAAGTTATTAAGCATTCATACAACATAGAAAAGGTTGTATGATCATCATATCTTCATAGGATTAAACTTTGAGGAAGGTGGAGGCTAGGATTTTTAGGTGGAGGCCATTTGAGGATTCAAATTGACATAGTTTAGTTGCTAGATTGATTAATGAGGCTTTAGGGTAGGATTAGGGGTATATTTATAGGGAATTAGAGTGTTTTAAGCCCTAGGATTAACCCTAGGTTAGTTTTGGCCCGTCAGATCTCGGAATTCTCTAGAACCAAGCCACAAGATCAAGCCCAAATCAAAGTGGCGCGCCAGGCAAAACTGCCTGCTTACCCCCTGTCGACAGGGCAGTCGACACCCAAGGACCCCTGTCGACATGCCTGTCGACATGGGGGCCCTGGCGGGAATTTTCCCGCCTGACACAGATTAGCCCTAATCCTGGTTTTTAATTTGAAATTTAAATATGTTTTTAGCATAGAAATTTCTGAAAACTTCAATGGGCCTTAACCGGGTCATACTGACTCAGATTTTCGAAAACTCGGACTCTATTTCGCGTATTTTTCCGAGATGAACGCAATGGCATAGCCCGTTTCCCTTGGTTCAGATTTTTGAATTTAATTCTGCCTCGATTTATGTTATAACAGTTTATTGAAAATACGGGTTGTTACATGGACCATGATTTGCATGTCCGACCACTCCCCTACACATTATCAATATATATTTGTATATACATACACATGTATGTGTGTATATGTATCATGCTTGTGCAGTTATGTGATTCTGTCTACCTTGTGGTATTTACAGTGAATCACTGTGAATATCACAAGTGGTCTAAACTCAAATAAATATATACATCTGGCCAATTCTAGAAAGATGATGATAAACACACCAAAAATTATAAGGAAAATAAAATTAAAAATAAAATTATATTTTCTACAGTTAATTCTATTTTTGTTCCATTTTACTGTGTGTGTTTTTATAACAGGTATGTAGGTGACTGGACTGAATCTGAAGCAAGTGAGGACAAAGTGTGTCAATTTGTGTATATGAATCTGTACATGAAAATGTATACATAACTTAGTGAAATCTAAGTGAATTGAGTATTGTAGTGAGGAATGAATGCAATGAATGTAAATGTGAATTGAACGTACTATATTACAGTGAAATGTACAATAGTGGAGTTAGAAGTTTGTACTATTTCAAATTTTGAAATAAAATATTTATTTGAATAAAAAATTGTTTGAATATTAAATTTTGTGCAATAGCATTTTATTCAAAATAAATATTTATTTATGTATATGATGCATTATAGAATAGTAAGATACAAACACGTTTACATAATAATATATATGTCTGTTATTATCAAACAAAAATCATATTGTTATACTCAATAATATAGTCACATTTCCATCTCATTTTTTTCAAAGACTGTACTTTCCTTAATGGTTTCCAAAAATGGTTTGACTTTTCAGAAAATGAATTAGAGAACAAAACATCCAAGAATATTTAAACAAAATGCTAGATGAACTTAACCAATTCGATAGGAATAGGGTCTGGAAATTAGTTCCTAGGCCAAATGACTATCCATCTGTCGGAACTAAATGGGTGTTTAAAAATAAACTAAATGAATCTGGAAATGTAATTAGAAACAAAGCTAGTTTGGTCGCAAAAGGAAATAATCAAATAGAAGGCATTGATTTTGATGAAACATTTGCTTTAGTTGCTAGGTTAGAAGCAATTAGAATTTTGGTAGCATTTGTATCTTTTAAGAGTTTCAAATTTAAGCTAATGGATGTCAAAAGTGCCTTTCTAAACGGAGAGCTAAAAGAAGAAGTCTTTGTTGAACAACCCCCTGGTTTTGAAAGTCATGAGTTTCTGAATCATGTGTATAAACTTGAAAAAGCATTATATGGTCTTAAGCAAGCTCCTAGAGCTTGATATGACTGTCTCTATCCATATCTTTTGGAAAATGGTTTAAAAAAGGGTTATGCTGACACAACTTTGTTTCTATTACATGATGATGATGATGATTTTTTGATTGTTCAGATTTATGTTGATGATATCATTTATGGTGCTACTAATGAAGGCTTGTGTGAGAAATTTGAAAATGTCGTGCAGGATAAAGTTGAAATGAGCCTGGTAGGTGAACAGAAATACCTCCTTGGATTCTAAATTAAGAAAAGTAGCAAAGGGATTTCATTTCTCAAACAAAGTATGTGATGGAGCTGTTAAAAAGATTTAGAGTTGAAAATGCAAAGCCACTGAGAACGCCAATGAGACCGACAACCAAGCTTGACAAAGATGAAAAAGGACTTGCTGTTGATCAGAAAAAATTTCGTGGGTCAATCGGTTCACTTCTCTATCTCTCTGCTTCTAGACCCGATATTATGTTTTCTGACTGCTTGTGTGCTCATTTTTAATCTAACCCGAAAGAACCTCATTTAAAAGCCACAAAACGAATTTTGAGATTTTTGTTGCACACACAAAAACTTGGTTTGTGGTACCCTTCTTGTGATAACTTTGATTCAGTTGGGTTTTCAGATGCTGATTATGCTGGTTCACTCACTGATAGGAAAAGCACTAATGGAACTTTTTCATGTTAGGACATTCTCTAGTTTCATGGTCAAGTGTAAAACAAAATTGTGTTGCATTGTCCACCACTGAAGCTGAATATATTGCTTTAGGAAGTTGTTATGCATGGATTCTATGGATGATGCAAACTCTTTCTAATTTTGGCCTAATCTATAAAGAAGTATCATTGAAATGTGATGGTAAAAATGCAATAGACTTATCAAATAACCCTGTCCATCATTCATGCACAAAACATATTGATGTGAGGCACCATTTCATTAGAGATAACATTTCTAGAGAGGACAATTGCATTGAATTTATTCCAACTGAATCTCAACTTGCTGACAATTTTACAAAACCCCTTCCTGAAGATAGATTTTCCAGATTAGGCTTAGATTTAGGGATTATACAAATTGATTAACCAACTTGCATTTTGTTTAAAATATTCTTGGATGTTTTGTTCCCTTGTTCATTTTCTAACAAGTCAAACCATATTTTAAACCATTAAGGAAAGTACAGTCTTTGAAAATTTTGAGATGGAAATGTGACTATATTATTTTTTCATAATAAGAGAGAGTTGAAAATTTTCAAAAGTCCTGGTATGATTGAATATATTTCATAATATGATTAATTTAGATATTTATTTCACAACCATCTCTATTCCGACCATATTTCTATCATTCATTATGGTATTATATAATGAGGTTTTTTTAATAAAATAGGTGTTACTCTAATTTCATTTAAAAAACCTTTATAGTCATGCATGGTTAGAGAATGCTTATAATTTAAGTTGCAATTGACCTCATTTAAAAGTCCTTATGGTTATGCGTTATTAGTGTGCTCTTAAACAAAAAGGGAAGGAAATAAAAAGAAAATAAAATAAGAAATAATAAAAATAAATTATATATATATATATATATATATATATATATATATGAAATTCTCCTCGTTATGTAAAAATCGACCTTTCGATCCATTCTCTGAAATGTGAAATGTATTACTGTTTTATGAAATATTATGATTTTTTGTTTGATAGTTTTGGGATTTGCGATATTTGATTTTGTCTCTTGATTTGAATGTATAATTATAGTCCAAATCCATTGTCGTTTTCCATTTATCTCAACCTTTCGATGATAACAAAAGGGGGAGACGCATTAAGATTTTGATAAATGTGCAAACATATATAGAATTATTTTCTATAGACTTGCTAAGTGTTTAATATATTTTTATATTTCTTAAATCTCATGCAAATTTGTTAGGGGTGTTTTCGGTTGTAGGGGGAGTTTAGTTGTGGGGGAGCATACAAATAGGGGAAGCTCTCATACTTCACATTCAAACATATTTATTATAGTCAAAATCTTAAGTTTATGTTTATCATCGTTTAAAGGGGAGATTGTTGAGCATAACTATATGATTTTTTTGTTTGATGATAACAAACATATATTATTCTATAAATGTGTTTGTAATTGTACTATTTTATATTTCATCTCATACAGAATTAAATATTAATATTGAATAATAATACTATTACAGATAATTTACATATTCGAACAACATTTATTATTCAATAAAATATTTTATTTCTAATATTCAGAGTAGTACATCTTTCAGAATTATTTTCTATACATTTCACTGATCACATTCATATACATTATTTTTCCTTATTACAGTTCACTCATTTCACTCAGACATACATATACTCTCTCACAAACATTCATACACACTCACCGATTTTTCACGTGCTTCAGATCCTGTCCAGTCACCTGCGTACCTGTCACAGAAACACACACAGTAAACTGTAACGAAATAGAATTTTCTTTAAACAAATATAAATTTATGTAAAATTTATTTTCCTTAGAATTTTTGGTGTGTTTCTCATCATCTTTCTAGACTTAGTCTGATATGTATATGTATATATATGTATATATATATATACGAATCTAGACAGCTTGTGATATTTACCGTGATTCACTGTAAATACCACAAGGTAGACTGGTTTTTCTAGTGCTCGCAAACTAGCCCCAACTCAGTTACAGTGGTCTTCTGATCAAGACCAACCTCAATTTACATATGTGGTCTGCTGATCTTTATCAGCCTCAACACTACCATAATTTGTTAGCTGGATTAGAAATAATAAACATATGTATATGCACAGAGAATAATTTTCAGGTGAACATGGGTAATATGGACAAATACAACTTAGCATGATACATTGCAGCAAACAATCATGACCAAGAAGCTCACAACACAATCAAACATACATATAAACATATATATGTATATATGCATGTGTATGGATCATGTGTTGCAAAAAGGCAACAACAAATTTCAGCAAAGCATGGAAAATAGCCATCTCAGGTTCAAGCCCAAGTGTCACAACATCAATTTCAAAACACAAGTACAAGCACACATGTGCATGGCAAGTGAAAATGTGTACAAGCAGTGGTAGACACAATGGTTCAGCAACATATCATCCAAGGGGAAAGTACACATGCACATGCAGCATGGCAAAGAAGTGGAAAGCACAACAAAGACTACAAAGCAGCCACACTTACATGGTGCGGCAACATGGGTCAATCAACATAGTACTGCATACCAGCAAGGATAGCAAGCACCTCTTAGTGCAATAGGTGCAACAAACATGGTGATGGTGGCATGAAACAAGAAGTTTCAAGTGTACAAGAAGCATGCAACAATGGTAATACCAATGTGCAACATGAGAAATCATAGTGGTGCTAATCACAAACATTTCAGAATGCATAAAAAAGTGTACACAGTGCACACAACAAGTTTTGGGTCAATGGCTCATTTTTGGAAGCACAAATGGATGCAATATGCCAAATAACACAATGACAGGTGCAGCAATATAGCAGGGAAGTGCACAAGAGTTTTAAGTGCATACACAAGTGGTGCAGCCATCAACACATGCAAGTAGCTCAAATTACATGGCCAAGTATATGAATAAGGATATACACAGAATGGTCAAGGGAAGTATAGTTCAAAATAATACACGGCAACAAGGGTGTACAACTGGACACATGAACAATTATATAAAGTGCAACTGAACATGGTGTCACAACAGGGCATCAAACATGCAAGACACACACAACATCAACAAGGCAGTGTGCAAGAATATGTGCTAATGCAAACACGGTGTAACAATCCGCATTTTACGTACCGGAGGATCGTAAAATATTTTTATTTTATTCCCTGAGGGTTGGATCATTCTCATATTTTAATATCTTGCTTATGGGGATGGGAAACATGTCCATAATTTTTACTAATTTTGTTTGTGACCATTTTGCCCCTATTAGTCTTGTATAGGACATAACTTTTGACTGGGATCAAATCAGGTGTTGAGATCTATGCCATTGGAAAGGAAATGATGTTTCTCTTTCCGTAGGGTGGTCACATTAAAGATTTTAATTAGCGGTTTAAGAGGAATCGTTGTTTTAAGGTTTCAGTTGGCTGTTCAGGTTTGGTAAGCCATAATGGGCTGATTTGGAGAGGCCCATTAGTATGCTGGTGGAAGGCTATAAATAGGGGATGAAAGGCATGGAGAATAGTTTAATTTATCCATTCTCTCATTTGGAAGAGCTAGAGTTCCTCAATTCCTCCATCTTCCACACCTTTCCACCATTAAAGCTTAGAGAATCGAAGATCTACAACATTTGTAGCTAGAACTACAACATTCCAAGTGAGAGTTCATCGAATTGAAGAGTTTGGATCAAATTCTTCGCTGTCCGGATCTAGATCTAAGTGCTTTTGGATTGTTTTGGAGAATTGGTGAGTGATATGCATCTCTCACACGGATTCAATCAAGTGTATGAGTTGCATGATCTTAATTTCATCATTTTCAAGTCATTTTCCTAAGATCTACATCATGGTAAGTCCATATTCATATGAATCGCCATAGGATCTAATTAGCAATTTAAAACCGGTAATTTCTGTGCAATTTCTTGTGTTTATGAAAGTTAGATCCATAAATTAGTTCATATGTTCATTTATCATGATTTTGGCGAAGTTTGCATAATTTTGATGAAAACTTGCCATATTCAAGTTGTTAGTGATTTCATTTCATGTTTGTGGTTGAATTGGATGAACTGGTTGAGTAGATTTCGTCGATCTTGTAGTTTGGCGAAGTTTTGGTGATGGATCGGACCGGTACAGGCCACGGGTCGAGCGTGATGTACAAGGTAGTACAGTGCAGTACAGGAAAAGGGGTCGGTCAAGCAGCCTGGAGTTCTGGTCGTTCGTACATGTTGAGGTCAGTCGACCGCACCATGTTGAGGTCGATCGTGAGAAAATAGGTTTGGTTGTGCAAGGAGGGTCGAGCATAATGGGGTCGGTCGTTCAAGGAGGGGTCGAACTTGGGGGGGTCGGTCGGTCTCTGGTTGGTTATGACTTGAAGCAAGGGGATCGGGTCGGTCACTTATGGTCGGTCGAGCAAACATAAGGTCGTTTCTAGAAGAAAAAAATCGGGTATGACCCAGATTTGAACAAGAGGGCAATGCTAGTGGTTGATGGCATGAACGCAGCGCAGTGCGCTCTAAACGCTATAGTTGATGGCATGAACATTGTAGTTTATTTCATAGCAAATGGATGTAATGCTATGAATCGTGTTGAATCATATATCAATGTTATTTGGTTCAGTGATGTTGTGACTTCGAAGTGAATTCAAGAAGGAATATTCGAAGTATTGAATGTATTCGTTGATTGGTATGGAACAATGAATGAGATGACAAATCAAAGGTCATGAGTTGGTGGGTAATGGTTGCTTGAGTAGGTCCGTTGAGCCATGAAAAGTCGTCAGGTTGGATGACTAGAGATGCGAAGGCTGAGAGATTATTGTTTTTGTAGGTTCTAGCGAGCCCAAAGCAGGGGTACAATAGGGGCACCTAAAAGACCGAAAGGTTGCTGGTCGAGTACCCTGGGAATTGTTGAAAGGCCTAGGTACATATCGTTGGAAGGCGTAAAGATTCTGCTAGAACCGGGGTGTAATGACCCGGGATTTCGGCCAACTAGTTTTAAATATTTAATATGGTTTTAAATATTTAGTTGACAATATAAATTTATATTTATATTGAGTATAGTCGAAACACATTTTATTTCGAATATTTATAATTATAGAAATACGAGAAATTAGAATTTATCGATTAGAGTTAGAATTAATCGTTTAGAGTTAGAATAAATCGATTAGACTTAACCAGTTAATCAATCGAGGAAATTAAATTGTTCTGAAATTAATTTATATCGATTTAAATTAATATCTTCCATAGAAGATCAAATTGGACTACGTGACCTATCCCAGTGTGTCCGGAATAGGGGTATTACCTTAGGGTTGACAATTGTTGGGTTCAGAAAGGAGTTCGGAGTCAAGGGTTATTTAAATTTTAGGATACCGGCCTTTAAATTAAATAAAATATTTGTGTGGCTTCTTTATGTCCACCAAAACAAACCCGTGCTCACTCCCTAACCGCAGAACAAAACAAACCTGTGTTTCTTCCAAGAACCACAAATCGCAACCACTCCCTTCATTATAAAGACCGTGCTTCTCTTCCCCTTGAAAGAAAATCACAAAACCGAAAAGCTTCAGGCAAATAAAAATAAAAAGGGGCGCACTCCACTGTTAATCAAAATCGAACGGAAAACTGTTTTTCCCTTTCTTTGAAAACATCAGAAATTGCGATCGAAGTCAGAGATTTTCCTGGAGCTCGATAGTCCCTCGTTTGAGAGTTCGACTTGCTCGCGAGATCTAGGGGAGCTCGACATCACCGAAGACCTGCGGGTGATCGAAGAGCTGTGTGGCGCTCTGGGAAGGGTAGGCGAGCAGATAAGGGGAGGCGGAATCTCTAAGGCGTCGAAGTCATTACTGTAGCTCGCGATAGTTATATGTCGAGACAGAAAGGGGCGCCTGTAGGAATTGATGTACTGGATGAATGAAGGGAGTGCGGTGTTGGTTCTAGGTTGCAAGGATGGGGTTCGGCAGTTGGATTTCATGGAGAAGGAAGGGTTCATGAAGGAGCAGCAGGTGCTCGATAAATTGCTGCAGTGGAAGTTGTGGCATTGAAAAGGAGTTCGACAAAATGGGAAGCATGGACCTGAAGCTGGCTACATTATTCGGAAGGAAGAAAATTCGAACTATTCACATTGGAGATGGAATAAGGCTAAACAAAGAATTAAGGGGTATACGAGATGTATTCAATTAAAGACAGTCGAGTAGTTTGCAAGCCAATAAGGTATACGATTTTTAAGAAGTTAAATTTACATAGAATAATTTATTTTATTCAATTGTTGAGATTTAATTAAAATGAAAATAGCCTAATCATTTAAAATAAAATAAATGATCGTAGATACTTGATAAATTGACTCAAGTAGATGCGTAGCGGAGACGATTTGGAATATGAAGGGATATTCAACAATTAAAAATCCCTGGTGAGTAAACCTCACTCACCACTTATTTAGAAATTATTTTTATATCATTAAAAATAATTGTCTGTGCTTGTTTGAATGTTGTCTGATGGTTTTAAAATATATATTAGTTATTTAGGACTATTATATATATATATATATATATATATTGGGTTGATTGATTGGTTGGATTCCCGCAGTATCATTAGCGGATGCCCGCGGTTTCACTAGCGGTTGATTACCCTATACGCCCCACGCTATGATAGTGGATGACCTTCATACCGCGATATCCTGCCACGAAGCAGGATGGGTATTATTTTGTTGACTAACATCTGTGGATGCAGGAAAATAGGTTGGAGGAATCCAACTGGATTCCTCAAAAATATATATTATCTATTTGTTTGTTTGATTTCATATATATTCATATATGATGTGTTAAAAATCAAATGATTGAAAATTTGTTGATTCGTTTGTTTAAAATATCCCTGGGGCTTGAATATTGATTCATAAAAATATCGGAAAGGGTATTTGATATTTAAAAAGGAAATTCTATTTTTGTAAATAGAATTTGAATTTTAAATAAAACTATAGAAAATATTAACTTGTTTTGAAGGTATATAAAACAAGTAATTAAATTTATAAACTTTGTTAATAAATGGAAGATGGGATTTGAATCGAATTTATAAACTTTGTTTATAAATGAAAATATGGGATTTGAATTGAATTTATAAACGTTGTTTATAAATGGAAAGGTGGTATTTGAATTGAAGTTATAAACGTTGTTTATAAATAATGCAGAGAATTCAAATAGACTTTGAATATAGAATTTGAATATAAAATTCAAATAGAATTTGAATAACAGAATTCAAATGGACTTTAAACGATTTGAATATAGGATTCAAATGGAATTTAAACAACAGAATTTGAATAGATTCGAATAACAGAATTCAAATGGACTTTAAACTATAGAATTTGAAAATAGAATTCAAATGAAGTTTAAATAAAGAGAATTCAAATAGAATTGAATTGGAATTTGAATAAGAAGTCGATAAGGAAACGAGAGTATGAGTATAATTAGAATTTGTTAATATGCAGTTAAAATATATTTGAACATGTCATGTTCAAATATGAAGGTGAAATAGACTGAAAAGTTAAGCAATAAATTTAATTAACAAATTTAGTTAAAACGATTGGTATAGTTAAAATAGATTGGACAGGTATAAATATACAGGAGACAGGTTTGGAATAAAGTATAGAAGTGAAATAAATAGAATGCCCGACAAAAAGATACGTATTTAATTTCCATATGAGATTTTATGTGTCGTATCGGCAAGCCGCTTGGCTTTTTCTTTTTCTTTTGGAGATGAGAAGGACCGGGAAAGCTATTTGAAATTTCCCGATGCTCCAGGTATAAAGGAGGTTATGGCGAATTTTTCCGGGAATTTAAGGAGATAAAATATTTTTAAGATAATTTGATAGTTAGAAATCAACATATCAAATTATATAGAAGTCGATAAGGAAACGAACTTAGAAATAGAATAGTATAATTATAAAGGGAAGTATAAGAATAAAATCTCGAAAGAATAGAAGAGAAAGTTTATATGTGTTTAAAAGTGAATCAGTAGTTGTATGGTATTGATTATTCGAGTAAGTAGTCTTGTCTGTTTTGACGTTAAATGTTATTCAGTCAAGGTCTGAGAGGTAATTATACCCCAACTTGGTTGATTTCATGATATACCGATAAGTAGCAAGATTCAGGCTCGAAGATCAATGTGGAATAAAAATTAGTTAAATACTGTATTTGGGTTGTCGTAACGATGTTTTACACAACATCTGTTTTAACCCAAATATGTGCAAAGCTTGGAAATAGAAAAATGAACGTTTCCTAAGTATAGGAATAAACGAGATTGGAAAAGAGATAAGTAATTGGAATATTTTCCAATTATAACTAGCATATATTTTCTAAAGTTTAGAAAATAAAGGAAGGCGATATTCGGAAATGTTTTCCAAATAACGTAAAATGGCCAATATGGTTATTGAAAATATTTGGTAAACAAATATTGATAAAGAAATAGAGAAGAGATTTAATTAATAGAATATTAATTAAAGGTTCAGTGATTGTTGGATGTTTGGATGAACACTTGTTTTATTCGATAGTTAAATCATCGACTATCAAAATACTTGTTTTTATTCGATAGTTAAATCACAGACTATCGAAGTTTTGACCATCGTTGTCAATATGGGGAGACCGGTTGGATTATTATCCGAAGAACCACTCCGTATCGGCAGTAGCGTACGAATCAGATTATATAAAGATAATCGAAGACGGAGTAGAGTGCAAGGACTTTTTCTATTAATAGAAATAGTGCCTTCAGTTCATCCTGTTCCTGGGTGACGTGTATGGATGAATGTCTGACAGAGTATTTCCAGAAAGGTCACGTACATTGATTTCTTAAACCGTACCAAGAGTGGAAGCGGAGAAAGAAACTTCTTTTAGCTAACACGTAATGTACTGTTGAGGACGTCAATCGGTGATTTGATGGATTTGACGATGTGACATTCAAAGTAAATCTGGTGTGATGATAAAGCGTAGCTTCTAGCCTCATCAACCGGTAAATGAAAGAAATCGGGCAGGCAACATGGCTATGTAGGTCGCACCTATTAGGGTGTATGATCACCTGATCTAGAGTTTCATTTACTTCTAAAAATTTATTGTCGATGCTGTCCCATTCGGGAAACGGTTGCTGATCCCAACCGTTGGTGATATACATTCGATACACTCAAGCGAAATGAGTGGTCGGTCATGTGTGGCTGAGCTGCAAGATGTTCTTGTTGAACCTCGGTGTATTCTCCTCTAGAGATACACCAGCGGAAGGTGGTTCCATACCTTGTCATAGTTGAAAATCCATTACCCAATACGTGCTTGCGGTTTTGATTGTATATTATATATGTGGAACGCGAGATGCAAACGTTCCACTAGATTGTTATTTACTTGATTTAGACATTATTATAATATCAAAAGAGTTTCGATATAAAGATAAGTCAAGTGTTTGGATTCTCATAAGGGAAAAACCTGTTCCGTGTTATACGGCGTGGTCTTATGAGATATCATTTAGTTTTCTGAAACTGTTTTAAACTGTTTACTCATACCAGTCCCATGACTGACCCGGAGTTTATTTGTTTTGTTCTACCTAAACTCTTGGGTGCCTAAATTTGTACGAGCAGTCAAGTAGTTCAGGATTTTACAGATCTATCTAAAGGAGCTTGGAGCAGGAGGCTTCAGCGTTATCTAGTTATAGTGTTGTTCCGCTGTGTTGTAAGTGTTGTACTCTGATAATGATATGTGTATACAGTACAAATTTTGTATTTCAAAGATATGATATATTATATTTTGTTCCGCTGCGATGTGAGATTCTGTGTTGTTATTTATGTTCTTCTTCTACCTCTTTCTTCTAAAAAAAAAATGTTTTGTATTTTCGTGATATTTGGGTTGGACGTATGATGTATATAGTCAACTCTGATGTTGCGGATTTGCGGGTCGTTACAGTTGGTATCAGAGCTTAAGTTAAGAATTACTTGGCTCTGTGGCGTGACTCGGTAGAGATAGGGTTAGTAATACCCTAGATTGAGATTGAGTGTATATATATACGAGAGAGCGTATTTGTTATTTGATATAAAAACCGTTTTATATTGTGTTGACTAGTCTGTTGAGTGGATTATGAATTTTGGTTGAATCGTGGGACACTACGATGTCGATAGGAGTTTATAAACACTTGAACAGAAGATTGGACACGATATTGTTTTAAGTAGTTAAGTTGATTGTTAGGATTATAATCGAATTAGATTATAAAAACAGAAATAGATGTATAACCAATTGAATTTGATTATGAAGTCAAATATACAAATGTGATAAATTGAAATTGAATTCCAACCAGAATTCAGAATTTAAAATCCTGGGAGTTTGGAAAATATTTTTCTAAATGGATTTTGAAAGAAATATAGTACTGAACTCATCCAGTAGCTGGGAAATAATTCTGACAATGGTCGCAACATCATCAGTGTTCATTTTCGAGTTTCTAAGTGATGAATTGCTGCCTTAGAAAAGTTTTGATGGAAATTTCTTTGAAAGAAACAAGTTGTTTGAAAATTCAGATGTTTTGAATTTGAGATAGATATAAATATATGTATATATTTATATAACTTCAGAGGAATTTTGAAATGGGAATTGAAATATAGATTTCAAATAGAAGTAAAATAAAGGAATTTGAATATATATATATATATAATTCAAATAGAAGTGAAATAGAATTTGAATTCAAAGGAATTCAAATGAGTTTGAATAAAGAAAATTCAAATAGAAATTGTATAAGAAAAATTGAAATGGAATTTAAATTCAAAGGAATTCAAATGGATTTGAATAAAGAAAAATCAAATAGAGATTTGAATATTAGAATTCAAATGGAGTTTGGTTAAATAGAATTTCAAAGAGAATATACAGTGGAGGTTGAATATTAGAATTCAAAGAAAATATAAAGTTTGAAATAGAATTTTAAATAAAAGGAGTTTAAATAGAATTTGAATTCAAAGGAGTTAAAATAGAATTTAAATTCAAAGGAATTTAAATAGAAATTGAATAAAGGATTTCAAATAGAAATTGAAGATAAGAAATTCAAATAGAATTTGAAGATAAGGAAATGAAATAGAATTTGAATAGAAGAAAATTCAAATAGAAATTGAATAGAAGGAAATAATATAGAGTTTGAATAAAGAAACTCAAATGGAATTTGAATATTTTAAATTAAGATATAGGATTTGAGTATTAGAAGTGAAATAGATCGGGAATATTATGAAATGGATTTGATACATATTAAAAATATATCAGAATGGAGATTGAATTTATTATAAACAAAGCTAAAACGTTTATATTTATAAATATAATTAAAACGAGCTCGCCGTAACGCGGCAGTTCGTAAATTGGCGATTCGAACTTCAATTTAGTATACAGAACTCAGTTGAAGTCAGAATTCTTTGAAACAAGAATCGTCGGGACCAGTTGAACAATAGTTTTCCAATGAAAGAGAAAAATCTGGATTTCGTCGTATAGATTTTGAGTTATGTCAAAATCAAATTTTTAGAAAAGCAGCGCCAGAACCATTATAAAACCATAACGGTTTAATTAAATAAATAAAAGGATTTTTAGGAAATAAAGTCCGAATTGGCATTAGGAAAAAAATCCGGACTGGAGATATAAAATAAATATGAACTCTAGTGAAGTAAGTGAAATGATTTTTAAGACAAAAATCATATTTTGAATGGTTAAATAGAATTAACTAAATTGGAGAATAATTAGTTAAAGGAAATTTGAATCGAAATTGGGTTTTTGAATAAGTGAAACAGATTGAGAATTTATATTCGAAATCGAATATATAACTCGAGTTGAAAATATAATTAGATTAGTTATAATTAAGTTGACATATATTTGAACAAGTGATATTCAAATAAAAAGGGTGAAATAGGCAGAACGGTTAATTAGCAATTAGTTAATGGGAATTTGAATAGTTGAAATTAAATTTAACTTAAGTAAGTTAAATGGATTGAAATGAATAAATTGAGTAAAATCAATGTGAATGAAATATGAATTGGGTGTGAATAAGGGAAAAAAACCAAAAGAGTTAAAAAGGAAATATATTTGTAAAACAAATATAAAAGAAAATATATTTGTAAAACAGATATAAAGGAAATATATTTGTAACACAAATACAAAGGAAGTCATGTGCAAACAAATAAAAGGAGAAATATTTGTGAAAAACATTTACAAATAGAATTTAAAAGGGAATATTTGTAAAACATTTACAAATAGATTAAATGGAAACATTTATTTATAGAAAATAAATAGAATGTTATAGATAAGATATTTATTTGTTAAATAAATAGAATTTAATCAAAGTAATATTTAGAAGATGAATAGAAAATGGAAATCTGTTTTTAACAGATAAATAGAAAAGATTAATTTTTGAATAACAGTTTATAAATTAAATTAAATATTTATCATTCGATAGATGGGATATATAAGTTTGAACTTATATAGAGAAGAGATATTGGTTTTTAGCACCGATAGTTTTAAATAGAAGGGGTACACAACACTTGTATAAGTGAAGTAACGTTATTAAAGAGAACATTTATAAAGTGAAGAACCGTTACTGAAAGTAAATCTTCATAAATGAATAAACATTATCCAATAGGAGTTATTCGAATAGGAGAAGTCGATTAGAGATAGAAATAATCGATTAGAGTTAGGATAAATAGATTAGAGTAGAATTAACCAGTTAGAGTTAATCAGTTAGGGTAAATCCGTAGAGTTAATTGAATATTAGTTATTCAATTAGAATTTATCGAATATTTGTTATTCAAATTAAGGGTTAACCAGATAGAGTTAATTGAACAAAGTTAATCGAATTTAGATTAAATTGAATGATAGTTATTCAATTAAAATTGATCGAATATAGTATTGGGATAGAGTTAGTCAAACATAGTTACTCAGGATAAGTGCCATCTCGTACGACTGCTAGCGTAATTCGCAGGGCTGCAGATAGCCTAGGGCAGTCAGATGTTTCCTGAGGGAATCAGGCGTAACCATTGTGATCGCTGCGATCTAGAGTCAAGCGAGTGGAGTTAAATCGAATATTAGTTTATTTGAAATAAATTAAATGAGTTATCGAATATAGTTTATTCGGAAGGAATTATCGAATTTGGTTATTTGGAAGGAGTTGTCGATTATTAGTAAATCGAAGGAGTTATCGATTATTTGTTAATCGAAATGAGTTATCGGTTATAGTTAATCGAAAAGAGTTATCGATTAGTTTAATCAAAGTGAGTTATAAAATATTGGCTATTCGAAGGAGTTATCGAATTTAGTTATTTGATGGAGTTAATCGAAAAGAGTTAAATCCAATAGAGTTAATTGATAAGAGTAAATTAAATAGAGTAAATCGAATACAGTTTATTCGAAGAAAGGTTTTCGAATCTAGTTATTCGAAGGAGAAATTATCGAATATAGTTATTCGAAGGGAGGAGTTATCGAATAGGGATTTATTCGAAAGAGAGTTACGTAAGGAAGTTGAAATGTTGAGTATCAACATAAATAAGTTTTGAAAAGATAAAATGGGTTTGTAGCACTTTTTCTACCTTAGCAATTTCGAGGACGAAATTATTTTAAGTGGGAAAGAATGTAATGACCCGGGATTTCGGCCAACTAGTTTTAAATATTTAATATGGTTTTAAATATTTAGTTGACAATATAAATTTATATTTATATTGAGTATAGTCGAAATACATTTTATTTCGAATATTTATAATTATAGAAATACGAGAAATTAGAATTTATTGATTAGAGTTAGAATTAATCGTTTAGAGTTAGAATAAATCGATTAGAGTTAACCAGTTAATCAATCGAGGAAATTAAATTGTTCTGAAATTAATTTATATCGATTTAAATTAATATCTTCCACAGACGATCAAATTGGACTACGTGACCTATCCCAGTGTGTCCGGAATAGGGGTATTACCCTAGGGTTGACAATTGTTGGGTTCAGAAAGGAGTTCGGAGTCAAGGGTTATTTAAATTTTAGGATACCGGCCTTTAAATTAAATAAAATATTTGTGTGGCTTCTTTATGTCCACCAAAACAAACCCGTGCTCTCTCCCTAACCACTAAACAAAACAAACCCGTGTTTCTTCCAAGAACCACAAATCGCAACCACTCCATTCATTATAAAGACCGTGCTTCTCTTCCCCTTGAAAGAAAATCACAAAACCGAAAAGCTTCAGGCAAATAAAAATAAAAAGGGGCGCACTCCACTGTTAATCAAAATCGAACGGAAAACTGTTTTTCCCTTTCTTTGAAAACATCAGAAATTGCGATCAAAGACAGAGATTTTCCTGGAGCTCAATAGTCTCTCGTTTGAGATTTCGACTTGCTCGCGAGATCTAGGGAAGCTTGACATCACCGAAGACCTGTGTGGCGCTCTGGGAAGGGTAGGCGAGCAGATAAGGGGAGGCGGAATCGCTAAGGCGTCGAAGTCATTACTGTAGCTCGCGATAGTTATATGTCGAGACAGAAAGGGGCGACTGTAGGAATTGATGTACTGGATGAATGAGGGGAGTGCGGTGTTGGTTCTAGGTTGCAAGGATGGGGTTCGGCAGTTGGATTTCATGGAGAAGGAAGGGTTCATGAAGGAGCAGCAGGTGCTCGATAAATTGCTGCAGTGGAAGTTGTGGCATTGAAAAGGAGTTCGGCAAAATGGGAAGCATGGACCTGAAGCTGGCTACATTATTCGGAAGGAAGAAAATTCGAACTATTCACATTGGAGATGGAATAAGGCTAAACAAAGAATTAAGGGGTATACGAGATGTATTCAATTAAAGACAGTCGAGTAGTTTGCAAGCCAATAAGGTATACGATTTTTAAGAAGTTAAATTTACATAGAATAATTTATTTTATTCAATTGTTGAGATTTAATTAAAATGAAAATAGCCTAATCATTTAAAATAAAATAAATGATCGTAGATACTTGATAAATTGACTCAAGTAGATGCGTAGCGGAGATGATTTGGAATATGAAGGGATATTCAGCAATTAAAAATCCCTGGTGAGTAAACCTCACTCACCACTTATTTAGAAATTATTTTTATATCATTAAAAATAATTGTCTGTGCTTGTTTGAATGTTGTCTGATGGTTTTAAAATATATATTAGTTATTTAGGACTATTATATATATATATATATATTGGGTTGACTGATTGGTTGGATTCCCGCAGTATCATTAGCGGATGCCCGCGGTTTCATTAGCGGATGATTACCCTATACGCCCCACGCTATGATAGTGGATGACCTTCATACCGCGATATCCTACCACGAAGCAGGATGGGTATTATTTTGTTGACTAACATCTGTGGATGCAGGAAAACAGGCTGGAGGAATCCAACTGGATTCCTCAAAAATATATATTATCTGTTTGTTTGTTTGATTTCATATATATTCATATATGATGTGTTAAAAATCAAATGATTGAAAATTTGTTGATTCGTTTGTTTAAAATATCCCTCGGGCTTGAATATTGATTCATAAAAATATCGGAAAGGGTATTTGATATTTAAAAAGGAAATTCTATTTTTGTAAATAGAATTTGAATTTTAAATAAAACTATAGAAAATATTCACTTGTTTTGAAGGTATATAAAACAAGTAATTAAATTTATAAACTTTGTTTATAAATGGAAGATGGGATTTGAATCGAATTTATAAACTTTGTTTATAAATGAAAATATAGGATTTGAATTGAATTTATAAACGTTGTTTATAAATGGAAAGGTGGGATTTGAATTGAAGTTATAAACGTTGTTTATAAATAATGCAGAGAATTCAAATAGACTTTGAATATAGAATTTGAATATAAAATTTGAATATAGAATTCAAATAGACTTTGAATATAGAATTTGAATAACAGATTTCAAATGGACTTTAAACGATTTGAATATAGGATTCAAATGGAATTTAAACAATAGAATTTGAATAGATTTGAATAATAGAATTCAAATGGACTTTAATCTATAGAATTTGAAAATAGAATTCAAATGAAGTTTAAATAAAGAGAATTCAAATAGAATTGAATTGGAATTTGAATAAGAAGTCGATAAGGAAACGAGAGTATGAGTATAATTAGAATTTGTTAATATGCAGTTAAAATATATTTGAACATGTCATGTTCAAATATGAAGGTGAAATAGACTGAAAAGTTAAGCAATAGATTTAATTAACAAATTTAGTTAAAACGATTGGTATAGTTAAAATAGATTGGACAGGTATAAAGATACAGGAGACAGGTTTGGAATAAAGTATAGACATGAAATAAATAGAATGCCCGACAAAAAGGTACGTATTTAATTTCCATATGAGATTTTATGTGCCGTATCGGCAAGCCGCTTGGCCTTTTCTTTTTCTTTTTGAGATGAGAAGGACCGGGAAAGCTATTTGAAATTTCCCGATGCTCCCGGTACAAAGGAGGTTATGGCGAATTTTTCCGGGAATTTAAGGAGAAAGAATATTTTTAAGATAATTTGATAGTTAGAAATCAACATATCAAATTATATAGAAGTCGATAAGGAAACGAACTTAGAAATAGAATAGTATAATTATAAAGGGAAGTATAAGAATAAAATCTCGAAAGAATAGAAGAGAAAGTTTATATGTGTTTAAAAGTGAATTATTAGTTGTATGGTATTGATTATTCGAGTAAGTAGTCTTGTCTGTTTTGACGTTAAATGTTATTCAGTCAAGGTCTGAGAGGTAATTATACCCCAACTTGGTTGATTTCGTGATATACCGATAAGTAGCAAGATTCAGGCTCGAAGATCAATGTGGAATAAGAATTAGTTAAATATTGTATTTGGGTTGTCGTAACGATGTTTTACACAACATCTGTTTTAACCCAAATATGTGCAAAGCTTGGAAATAGAATAATGAACGTTTCCTAAGTATAGGAATAAACGAGATTGTAAAAGAGATAAGTAATTGGAATATTTTCCAATTATAACTAGCATATATTTTCTAAAGTTTAGAAAATAAAGGAAGGCGATATTCGGAAATGTTTTCCAAATAACGTAAAAAGGCCAATATGGTTATTGAAAATATTTGGTAAACAAATATTGATAAAGAAATAGAGAAGAGATTTAATTAATAGAATATTAATTAAAGGTTCAGTGATTGTTGGATGTTTGGATGAACACTTGTTTTATTCGATAGTTAAATCATCGTCTATCGAAATACTTGTTTTTATTCGATAGTTAAATCACAGACTATCGAAGTTTTGACCATCGTTGTCAATATGGGGAGACCGGTTGGATTATTATCCGAAGAACCAGTCCATATTGGCAGTAGCGTACGAATCAGATTATATAAAGATAATCGAAGACGGAGTAGAGTGCAAGGACTTTTTCTATTAATAGAAATAGTGCCTTCAGTTCATCCTGTTCCTGGGTGACGTGTATGGATGAATGTCTGACAGAGTATTTCCAGAAAGGTCACATACATTGATTTCTTCAACCGTACCAAGAGTGGAAGCGGAGAAGGAAACTTCTTTTAGCTAACACGTAATGTACTGTTGAGGATGTCAATCGGTGATTTGATGGATTTGACGATGTGACATTCAAAGTAAATCTGGTGTGATGATAAAGCGTAGCTTCTAGCCTCATCAACCGGTAAATGACAGAAATCGGGCAGGCAACATGGCTATGTAGGTCGCACCTGTTAGGTTGTATAATCACCTGATCTAGAGTTTCATTTACTTCTAAAAATCTATTGTCGATGCTGTCCCATTCGGGAAACGGTTGCTGATCCCAACTGTTGGTGAAATACATTCGATACACTCAAGCGAAATGAGTGGTCGGTCATGTGTGGCTGAGTTGCAAGATGTTCTTGTTGAACTCGGTGTATTCTCCTCTAGAGATACACCAGCGGAAGGTGGTTCCATACCTTGTCATAGTTGAAAATCCATTACCCAATATGTGCTTGCGGTTTTGATTGTATATTATATATGTGGAACGCGAGATGCAAACGTTCCACTAGATTGTTATTTACTTGATTTAGACATTATTATAATATCAAAAGAGTTTCGATATAAAGATAAGTCAAGTGTTTGGATTCTCATAAGGGAAAAACCCGTTCCGTGTTATACGGCGTGGTCTTATGAGATATCATTTAGTTTTCTGAAACTGTTTACTCATACCAGTCCCATGACTGACCCGGAGTTTATTTGTTTTGTTCTACCTAAACTCTTGGGTGCCTAAATTTGTACGGGCAGTCAAGTAGTTCAGGATTTTACAGATCTATCTAAAGGAGCTTGGAGCGGGAGTCTTCAGCGTTATCTAGTTATAGTGTTGTTCCGCTGTGTTGTAAGTGCTGTACTCTGATAATGATATGTGTATACAGTACAAATTTTGTATTTCAAAGATATGATATATTATATTTTGTTCCGCTGCGATGTGAGATTCTGTGTTGTTATTTCTGTTCTTCTTCTACCTCTTTCTTCTAAAAAAAAAATGTTTTGTATTTTCGTGATATTTGGGTTGGACGTATGATGTATATAGTCAACTCTGATGTTGCGGATTTGCGGGTCATTACACGGGGTGACCATTAGCCTTTGACATATGGCATGGTTGGCCGTCATATGATTAACGATGGTTTCGAAGAAGGATTGGCGGTGATAGCCAGAGTCTGTCATGGTTGATTAGTTGCCTTGTTTGTACCGTCTCATGCAATTTGTCCAACGTCGAAGGAGATGTTTCTTGGGTGCTTGTTTGATATTGGTTTAGGCCTCTAGGGCTTATGCTTGAGGGATGTTGAATTCGATTAGGATGGTTTACGTGTGATACATATAATCTGGATGCTATGAGTGCTTGTGGTGTTTGCTTCTAAGTGCCATGAATGAATGGTTGTTCTGGTTTCCATGAATAAATGGTTGAAGTGTTTGATGTAAAGGCTATCACTGTCCGATGTGGGGAAAACATGGTTGAGTTCTTCTATGGTGTTGTGGGTAGATTAACTATTATCTTCCTATTCTCATATACTTTATTGATGATGTTAGATAGTTGTTTTATCGCTCACTAAGGCTGTTGTCTGACTCAAGGTTTTATGTTTCCCTCTTATTACCTTGGGTTGTTCATCTGGTTGTGGTTAGGCAGATTGAGTAGCAGGTGACATGTGATAATTTGGTGAGACGATGATGCCGATCGATGGCGAGCTGGAGGCTTACGTACCAGTTTTATTACTATTTAGTATTTGTTCCCGTTGTTTGTTGATTCTTCTCTGAGTGCTGTAGTGAGGAAAATTTGTACAGATTTATATTGAAATCCTGGTGTTGGATATACTTTCTAGTTGTTATGAAAGTTTGGTGCTTTTTGCTTCACTATTATTACTTGTTGTATATACTCTACTATATTTTATCCTTGCGCTGTGAGTTCTACGACAGGTACCGATGTTGCTGTTTACCTATGATGATCATCCACAGCTTCCTGGCACACCTTTCAGCACATTATTCCTCTTGTTTAGTGTAGGGGTTGTGGGCGGTCGTCACACACAAGGTGTTCGAATGGTCACAAAAGAAAAGGAGTTTCTTTTGTAATTTGAAATACAAATTGACTGGTTTATAACGTAGAAAAACTTTATCTGCATTCTTGGCATAAGTAAAAACAGCAAGTAAATTTTTGGATAAAATTTACAATCACGCAGGAATCCTTTTGATTATTTAAAATTGCCTGAAATCACAACTGAGATATTCTAAGAATTTATTCTCAAAATGCATAGTGAGTGAAAACTCGGCGTAATACATCAAAGAAAATCATGCATGAATTCATCAACGTAATCAAAGTTTGATTTTTGGCAAGAATGAATTCATGGTCTCAAAAATTTCCAAAAAATCACAAGTGCGATTTTTAATGCCAAAAAAATAAAGCAAAAAGTTTCCAAAAATCGAGTGTGCACACACTGCAAGTCATCAAAGATATCAGAGTGATTAGGGTTTCAAGACCTTATAAAAGCATTCATTCATCATCGGCAAAAAGCATCCAATTAAAGTAAACAATTATAGTAATCAAAGAAATCATTTCAGAGTGCTTACAATTGTTTCAATCGAGAGAGAATGTTTTCTATTCCAAATCATGGGAAGACGACGAGTGTATAATCAATCGAAGATCACCAAAAATCAATCGAAGCAAGCCGCGATTCATAAGAGAATCAAAACCCTAGATTTGGTCACGAATGAAAAAGAAAAAGGGGTTGTCGTGTATCACAAAGGACAAAGCAATAAGGGCCATCCTTTTCTCTTTTTTATTATTTATTTTGGGTTTTATTCTCAAGTTAATTTCTTCTTGTTTAAACTTGTTCTATTTAAGTCGTGTAACTATAAGATTTTGTAGTTGAGAAATTCACAAACTAGGATTTAAGTCGTGTCGAGATTTTGAGCTTACGATTAGAGTAGTAGCAGGGTTTCGAGTTTATAGGGTTTTGTAAGCGGAAAACTATTTTACCTAGTAGAAATCGTGGAAATGCTACAGTAGGTAGGATTTGCCAAAGCTGGGTAATTCTTGTGTGTGATTTATCTTTTCTATGGTTTCTTTATTATTTTGTCTTAGCTTTTATTTTTTAAATATCCAATAAACTATATTCACCCCCTCTAGGGTTAATCTAAATCCTACACACATTTATATAATAATATATATGTTTGTTATCATCAAACAAAAATCATCTTGTTATACTCAACAATAAGGTCGTGTCTGAGTAGAATCTTATCAGTGGTTTCCCACCAACAAGTTGGCAATTTGCATGGCCGTCCATACAATGCCTCATAAGGGGTCATACGAATCGTCGCTTGAAAACTACTATTATACGAGAACTCGACTAATGGAAAATGTCGCCCCCTTGCTCCTCTAAAATCGATGATGCGAGCTCTTAATAGATCTTCAAGAATTCGGTTGACTCTCTCGGTTGTCCACCAGTCTACAGGTCGTATGTGGTACTCAGATTAAGCGTTGTCCCTAAAGTTGTCTGTAGGCTCCTCTAAAACTCACACGTGAATAGAGGATCTAAGTCACTTACTATACTGGTAGGGATTCCATGTAGTCGCACTATTTCTTTGATATAAAGTTGGGCCAAAAAAGTTGTGGTTCTACTCTTCTTTACCAAAATTAAGTGGGCATTCTTTAAAATTGATCTACTATAACCTAAATAGCTTCATTCCCTTTCTGACTCCTTGGTAGTCTGCCCATTAAATCCATCGAAATATGTTACCATTTCCATGTGGGAACCTGTAACAACCCGGAAAATCTGGGCCAGTTTAAAATTTTTTATTTTGGCGATTTTAGCGAAATTTGATTATTTAAAATGAATTATTTTAAATAATATCGACGTGAAATTTATTTTGAATATAATTCGAACGCATATGTTATACGCGCCGTCGTTAGAATATAAATAATTATATATAATTATAAATAGAATTGAAAATGGCGCGGTAGTTCGATAATTCGATTTCAAACTTCAATTGAATGTACCGGGTGCAAAACAATCCGGATTTTAGTGAAACCAAAAATAATGGAATCTAATAGTGAATATCTTTCCAACGAATCCGAAAAATCAAAAGTTCATAGCGGGAATCAAAAGATATGTCCAGTTGAAAATTCTGAATAGTCGCTATGGAATTCAGGCCCTTAAAAATGGACATTTTGCAAATGACCTCGGATTTCGACGAAACCAGTTTTGTTGGGTCCGTGATGTCAAATTATTGCTAGATTCCGAATTTCATAATTTTTCGAATCAATATGTGAGCGTGGCAAAGGAAAACGCGTTTGACCAGTTTCAGTTGATTTTAATCGACTGGAAATGGGCCATTTTTCCAACGGTCTCAGAATTCGACGAAACTAGTTTTGTTAGGACCGTATCGTCCATACGAAGCTAGAAAATATTTTTCTGCAATTTATAGAGTTAGTATGTGACCCCGGTAATTCGAAATGTACGTTTAAAATTCAATATAGTGATTTAAATGTAAATTTAACGGAAACTGATTGTAACAGCCGAATTGGCCTACACTACCTATCCCATTGTGTTCGGAACGGGGGTATTACGCTAGGGACAACAGTCGGGGGGTTTGATTTCGAGTTCAAGATAAAAAGTTACTTTTTGAATTTTGAAAATTAAAATTAAATATTATATATATTTCTAAACCCTTAATACCCTCCCTCCCTTACTCACCACTCAGTCAACGACAGTTAAAAAAAAAGAAAAAAAGAAAAAAAAGGGAAATGGATCTCGTTTGACCCCGTCGCTCCCCATCGCCGTTCCTCCTGGCTACCCACCACCTCCATCGTCGCTCAGCCCACCGCGACCTCCCCCTCTTCTCCCCCTGCCGCCTAGCTCCGGCGAACAGCAAACCCCCGGCCTCCGCGAGCCCCAAAACCCTCCCACCAATCAGAAACCGCCACCGTTGACCAAACCGAGCCTCCCCCACCTCCTGCAGCACCCACCGCCAGCGCACCCACCACTGATGACCCCCTCAGCACCCCCGCCTCCTCGGACCAGCGAGCACCATTCCCCTCTCCCCTTGAACTCGTTGTAAGTTTTATTTATTTCTTTATTTTATTTATTTTTATTTGATTTTAGATACGGTTTTAATGTTAAGACATTGTATGATGAAGGTAAGATTTTTATTTAGTTAAAGACAAGGTTTTTGGTAATAATAATCCAATTTTTTTTATGTGTAGCAAAATAAAAATATCATCTTTATATAGTAAGAGGGATAAAAATATTATTTCTATTATGGTAGCAAGTTAAAGATATTATTTTTATTAGAGTAACAAATTAAAAATATGATTTTATATATTGAACATCGAAATAAAAATGTGATTTTATATATTGAACATCGAAATAAAAATGTGATTTTATATATTGAACATCGAAATAAAAATGTGATTTTATATATTGAACATCGAAATAAAAATGTGATTTTATATATTGAACATCGAAATAAAAATGTGATTTTATATATTGAACATCGAAATAAAAATGTGATTTTATATATTGAACATCGAAATAAAAATGTGATTTTATATATTGAACATCGAAATAAAAATGTGATTTTATATATTGAACATCGAAATAAAAATGTGATTTTTATATATTGAATAACGAAGTAAAAATTTGATTTTTATATATGTAGTGGCTACGGGCAACGAAGTTGACAAAGACGCGATAACGATGAAGATTTCTATCAATGAAGTGCCGTGGAGCTAGGATAGCTATAAGTGAGAATTTCTCACCTTTCAATTTCATTTCTATTTATATATATATATACTAGGATGCAGACGGTGCTTAGTAGCACCCGACACAATTGTCCACAGACCATGGACTTGTTTGTTTGGTTGCATAGCTTAGTTATATGATTTGATTTGAATTTGGTTGTTTGGTGATTTTGATTGATGTGTGAATGGCGTGGGCCTTCACTAGACCGGGGATAAGGCTAGGCCTCGTCCCATTTCTAGTATCGTGCCGTTATGCCGCCAAAATTTTCTAAAATATGTTAGAAAAATAAAAATATCATTTTATTTAAAGAATGAACTGAATAGAAATTCATATGTTGGAATAAAATGTTTTATCGTTAAAAATATAATTTTTAACGTGAATGTGAATAAATAAATATTCATTTACAAACCAGACGGTTTGTTTATGTACACCTATTTGAAGGACATTGATTGGGTCGATAAATTTCACACATCGCCCAACTGCACAAATAAAATCTGTGTTTGATTGTTTGAAACCCCACACGGGTGTTGGGATGAAATTAGAAGTTCACTCATCATGATTGATTAAACATGTCGATCGATTGATTGACAGGCTGTTATAAGCGTTAGATATCTATATTTGATGCTTATACAGTGTAGTGCACTTTGGTTGATGGTTGATTATTTTTCAATGCTATTATACATGTGATGTATGAAAATCCATATAATTAACTTTATATGATAATTGATTGGGCCTTATTCCAATTTGAAAAATAAAGAATATTATAAAATAAAGGTTCATGTGTTGACAGTACTCATCCATTGAGATTGGTCATGTGTTGAACGAAATATTTTAGTAATAAAATTTACATCTTTATCAATATAAAATAAAGGTTCATGTGTTGACAGTACTCATCCATTGAGATTGGTCATGTGTTGAACGAAATATTTTGATAATAACAACTTTTTTGAAAAAGAAATATTTGAAATAGAATATTTGAAAATAGAAATTTATGAAGCCGTGTTGATTATGACGCCATTTTGACGTGAACGATATTTATATCGATTTTAACAATTTCGAAATAAATTGAATTGAAAACGATTTCGAAATGAATTGAATTGAAAACGATTTCGAAGTGAATTGAATTGAAAACGATTTCGAAATGAATTGAATTGAAAACGATTTCGAAATGAAATGAATTGAAAACGATTTCAAAATGAATTGAATATAAAACGAATTCAAATTGAATTGAAAGCAAATTGAAATGAATTCAAATTGAATTGAAATTTGAATTGAATAGAAATGAATTTTGAAACGAATTTATAAAGAAGAATTCAATTTTGATTTGAATTGAAAAGAAAGTTGAAATTGCTTTTGAAACGATTTTTAAACTATTTATATAATTCGTTTTAAATAGAAATCGACGAAATATATATTATATATATTATATATATAATATAATGGCCCGAATAGAACGCGCCGCGCCGCGGCAGTTCGTGAATTTCGACCATTTATTTCAAACGCACATTACGGGAGATCCGACCGTCGGATTCTCCTAAAACCGGAACCGTTGGGTTCGTATCGAAAAGAGCTTTCTAACGAATGTTAGAAATTAGAAATCTAACGGTTGGATTTGGAGATACGTCCAAATCAAATTTGAAAAAGATCGTTGTAAGTGCAGTTCGATGACCGTTGATGGAAATCGACTGTATAGGCCTCGATAAAATTATTAAAAATAGTAATAATTTGTGTAAAATCATAAGAAATGATTTAGAAAGAATTGGGATGAAAAACTCCATGTTTGAAAAGATAAAAATAGATTTTTATCGAATTGAACTAGTTTTGAACTAGAATTATAATTCTATTTATTTTTAAATAAATAAATTGAAAGTGAAAAGGGTTTTAAAAATAACCAGAATTTCCAATGATTGCATTGGAATGGATTTGGATCGAAATTGTCTTCGGAATATTTCGATGTTGGATTTCGTGATGATACCGATAGTGTTATGGGAATTTGAAAGATATATATATCGTTATTTCCAATACGATATTTGTTAATCGTAGAATTTGATATTGAATATAAGCCGGTATATTTTCTATTCAGAGCCTTGTGTTTAATATCAAATGGGATTTGGGTTTGTCGTGAATGGTGTCTTCACTAACACTGTTCTTGAACCCAGTTGAGAAAAGATTAAATCTTTTTATTTAGATTTAATGAAGTGTACCAATTAAATAATATTTAATTGGAATTGAATTGATATTGATTCTTGGGTTTATCGTGAATGGTGTTTTAAATAACACTCGTTCTTTAACCCGATAATTAATGGAAATGTGATTTTGGGTTTATCGTGAACCGTGTTTTAAATGACACTGATTCTTTAACCCAGTCAAAGATTAAAACTAAGTGGAGTTTTAATGAATCTTTAATTAGATTGAAATAATCGAAATGGAGTATCACCAGTTTTGCTCCAGGCGTTAATTAAATCTTTAATTAGATTTAGACGTGAAATGGTAATTGAATTTACCGATAACACCGTGGTGTTAGATATGAAGTATTACCAGTTTTACTTCATGGGATGAATAGGTTGGGATTGGGAAATTAAAACAAATAATTACTTCGGTAAATTTCGTTAATCCCGACTAGTTTGAATTGATATTCAAAAATAGATTAAAGAATAAATTTTAAAGAATTTATCTTTGATAAAATTAATGGGAACCTTTCCCTATGAATGTGAAATTTAGAAACTAACTGTCGGTTAGCCAAGCAGAATGGTTTTCTGGATATTGATCTGATGTTGGTTTCGGCCTTCGGGGTTAATGTTTGGGGAATTATTCTCTTGATTAATTTACTGTTAGTGACTAATGAATTGGAATGAGGCGTATGTTGTGTTTGCGTAACACTTTTATAATATATACGCGAGTTATTCGGAAAGACCGGGTTTATCCCATTCTGAATAACTGATACGACGATAAGTCGAAGATGAAGACGGTGGTCGAAGACCGGAGGTCTTCACGTTGTTTGGGTAATTACTGATGATCTTGATTGGGCTGTACACCCAAGAAGATGGAAACAGTTAGTGATCGTCCAGACGTACTTGGAGATCGATGGTTATGCGGGGTACTAGGTGCCTCCGGTTTCGTTCAGACCCAGAACGGACTTGTAAATGGACTGTGTGTCTGACATTGGATTTTAGTCCGTGTGATTGATCTTTATTAAATATATATCTGTTTGGCGGCGGAGAATTTATTCTCTTGCTTAACGCCCTTCTCTGAGACGTACGAGCTCAGGGGTTATATATTGATGGATATCAAACGCATGGAGTGAATTGCCTGTGTGGCATGCCTTAGTGGCAATTGATCGAGGCTTCTGTTGAAAAGCAAAGTCTTGTGGTGATGATCAAAGCACGGCCTTTGTGGCGTAGCTTTGTGTAACGTTTACTTCGCGAGTTTCACACCCGGTATGAACCAAAAACGGGAGACGGACCTCAGGGAGGGCATGCGTTTCTTTCTAGTTAGAAGTGGCGTCAGTGGTTTTACACGCCCTGACGAGTTTGACTTATGTGGTTGTTGCTGTTGCGAGGCGCCTCGGATTGATCGGTCGTTCTCGAACCGATGGAGTCATTTAGTTGGCTCATTTACGCCCCAAAGGGCGGGGAAACGTAGTGTTCAGGCATTTTAATCCACATCGGTGGACCGGCCCTGACGATCCAAAGGCTTGACTGAGTACTTGCCTGAGACACGGACTAGAGCGTCTCGAATCGGTTGAGGACTATCTTTTGCCTCGGTTCATAGATGGAAACCCAATTTCCAAATACGTGACATTTCGATTTCGATTGTATAACATATATATGGCGACATAGTGGTATGGGGCATTCATGCCGCCTATGATTGATACTTATGATTTGAAGTTGTTTTATACACTATGCACCTATAATAGTATCAAATGATTTGTTTTAAACGTATCAAGCATTCTTGGCTATTATAAGGGAAAACCCTATCCCCCGGCTTGCGTTGCATTGTGTGATAGGACCTGAGTCTTATAACAGCTTCATTTTTCTTTATTTAGCATTGCGCTGTTTGTTTTATGCACTGGTATTCTTGGGAGGAAACCCGTTCTGTGTTATACGGCGTGGTCCCTTGATTTATCTAACTTTAAAATAAAGATTATTAACTGTTTTAGTTCTCACACCAGTCACATGACTGACCTGGAGTTTATTGTTTTAACCTAAACTCTGGGTGCCCTTATTTTGACACGGGCAGCTAGTAGTTTTGGTTTTGCAGATTTATATTCACAAGATCCTGGTTTTCAGCTGGAACGATATCCGGAAAGCTTTGTATCCGTATATCTCTTCTAGTTGTATATTGTATTATTTTCCGCTGCGATGTATTTAAATGTAATTTAAATCTCTGATATTTCTGTGTAATATTTATTCATACTCTGTTTATTCTTGTAATCTGATGCATTGTTGTAATATACAGAGAAATGTTCTTTTATATGCGTTCTATTTTGTCGTGTTCTCAAACGATAGGGCGTTTCGAACGGTCTGGGTCGGTTTAGCGACTGGTTCGGACCGAGCGAAATTCCTGCTCGTCACAGTTGGTATCAGAGCTTTGGTTAAACTCAAATCTTTGGGGTACAACTCGTTAGAACTGAACAAAAGACTCATCAGAGGTAGGATTAGTAATGTCCTATAAAAGAATCCTCATTAGAGATAGAATCAGTAGCATTCTAGAATGAGTGACTCATTAGAGATGGGGTTAGAAATGCCCTAGAATGAGTCGAGAGTTATTTGTTTATAAATAACGTATTTGTGATTATATATATAATCTGATTTTAGAAAATATGATTTTAAATATATAAAATTATATATTTGAAAATATAATCAATTAATTGATTGATGTTTGTGTTGTTGGTTTACTTGTTTGATAATTTTTAACCATTTAGCCAATTGAATCAAATATTGAATTGTATTGAAAATTGGTCGCATTTGCTTGCATATACTTGCACTTTCATTGAACAAGTCATAGCAAGGAGGCTAGAGCAGAGAATAAAATTTGTTTGCCCGACAAATAGGTACATGTTTACTACATAATTTACTGTTTTGTTTGGGTGATGATGATTTTATGAGCCTATTGGCTAGCCGCTTGGATTTTTCTTTTTCTTTTTGAGATCTGAAGGACCGGGGAAGCTATTTGAAATTCCCCGATGCTCCCGGTGCAGGGGAGGTTATGGCGAAATTTTTCGAAAATTTAGGGTGTTAGCCAAATTTTTGAAATTTTGAAAATTCTCAGAAACTAAAGAGTTGGAGAATGGAAGCCAGATCGAGCGTAGTGTTGAATAATCAAACCACTTTCGACTTTGTTCCTTTTCGGGGACGAAAAGTTTTAAGTGGGGGAGATTGTAACAACCCGGAAAATCTGGGCCAGTTTAAAATTTTTTATTTTGGCGATTTCAGCGAAATTTGATTATTTAAAATGAATTATTTTAAATAATATCGACGTGAAATTTATTTTGAATATAATTCGAACGCATATGTTATACGCGCCGTCGTTAGAATATAAATAATTATATATAATTATAAATAGAATTGAAAATGGTGCGGTAGTTCGATAATTCGATTTCAAACTTCAATTGAATGTACCGGGTGCAAAACAATCCGGATTTTAGTGAAACCAAAAATAATGGAATCTAATAGTGAATATCTTTCCAACGAATCCGAAAAATCAAAAGTTCGTAGCGGGAATCAAAAGATATGTCCAGTTGAAAATTCTGAATAGTCGCTATGGAATTCAGGCCCTTAAAAATGGACATTTTGCAAATGACCTCGGATTTCGACGAAACCAGTTTTGTTGGGTCCGTGATGTCAAATTATTGCTAGATTCCAAATTTCATAATTTTTCGAATCAATATGTCAGCGTGGCAAAGGAAAACGCGTTTGACCAGTTTCAGTTGATTTTAATCGACTGGAAATGGGCCATTTTTCCAACGGTCTCAGAATTCGACGAAACTAGTTTTGTTAGGACCGTATCGTCCATACGAAGCTAGAAAATATTTTTCTGCAATTTATAGAGTTAGTATGTGACCCCGGTAATTCGAAATGTACGTTTAAAATTCAATATAGTGATTTAAATGTAAATTTAACGGAAACTGATTGTAACAGCCGAATTGGCCTACACTACCTATCCCATTGTATTCGGAACGGGGGTATTACACTAGGGACAACAGTCGAGGGGTTTGATTTCGAGTTCAAGATAAAAAGTTACTTTTTGAATTTTGCAAATTAAAATTAAATATTATATATATTTCTAAACCCTTAATACCCTCCCTCCCTTACTCACCACTCAGTCAACGACAGTTAAAAAAAAAAAGGGAAATGGATCTCGTTTGACCCCGTCGCTCCCCATCGCCGTTCCTCTTGGCTACCCACCACCTCCACCGTCGCTCAGCCCACCGCGACCTCCCCCTCTTCTCCCCCTGCTGCCTAGCTCCGGCGAACAGCAAACCCCCGGCCTCCGCGAGCCCCAAAACCCTCCCACCAATCAGAAACCGCCACCGTTGACCAAACCGAGCCTCCCCCACCTCCTGCAACACCCACCGCCAGCGCACCCACTACTGACGACCCCCTCAGCACCCCCGCCTCCTTGGACCAGCGAGCACCATTCCCCTCTCCCCTTGAACTCGTTGTAAGTTTTATTTATTTCTTTATTTTATTTATTTTTATTTTATTTTAGATACGGTTTTAATGTTAAGACATTGTATGATGAAGGTAAGATTTTTATTTAGTTAAAGACAAGGTTTTTGGTAATAATAATCCAATTTTTTATATGTGTAGCAAAATAAAAATATCATCTTTATATAGTAGGAGGGATAAAAATATTATTTCTATTATGGTAGCAAGTTAAAGATATTATTTTTATTAGAGTAACAAATTAAAAATATGATTTTATATATTGAACATCGAAATAAAAATGTGATTTTATATATTGAACATCGAAATAAAAATGTGATTTTATATATTGAACATCGAAATAAAAATGTGATTTTATATATTGAACATCGAAATAAAAATGTGATTTTATATATTGAACATCGAAATAAAAATGTGATTTTTATATATTGAATAACGAAGTAAAAATTTGATTTTTATATATATAGTGGCTACGGGCAACGAAGTTGACAAAGACGCGATAACGATGAAGATTTCTATCAATGAAGTGCCGTGGAGCTAGGATAGCTATAAGTGAGAATTTCTCACCTTTCAATTTCATTTCTATTTATATATATATACTAGGATGCAGACGGTGCTTAGTAGCACCCGACACAATCGTCCACAGACCATGGACTTGTTTGTTTGGTTGCATAGCTTAGTTATATGATTTGATTTGAATTTGGTTGTTTGGTGATTTTGATTGATGTGTGAATGGCGTGGGCCTTCACTAGACCGGGGATAAGGCTAGGCCTCGTCCCGTTTCTAGTATCGTGCCGTTATGCCGCCAAAATTTTCTAAAATATGTTAGAAAAATAAAAATATCATTTTATTTAAAGAATGAACTGAATAGAAATTCATATGTTGGAATAAAATGTTTTATCGTTAAAAATATAATTTTTAACGTGAATGTGAATAAATAAATATTCATTTACAAACCAGACGGTTTGTTTATGTACACCTATTTGAAGGACATTGATTGGGTCGATAAATTTCACACATCGCCCAATTGCACAAATAAAATCTGTGTTTGATTGTTTGAAACCCCACACGGGTGTTGGGATGAAATTAGAAGTTCACTCATCCTGATTGATTAAACATGTCGATCGATTGATTGACAGGCTGTTATAAGCGTTAGATATGTATATTTGATGCTTATACAGTGTAGTGCACTTTGGTTGATGGTTGATTATTTTTCAATGCTATTATACATGTGATGTATGAAAATCCATATAATTAACTTTATATGGTAATTGATTGGGCCTCATTCCAATTTGAAAAATAAAGAATATTATAAAATAAAGGTTCATGTGTTGACAGTACTCATCCATTGAGATTGGTCATGTGTTGAACGAAATATTTTAGTAATAAAATTTACATCTTTATCAATATAAAATAAAGGTTCATGTGTTGACAGTACTCATCCATTGAGATTGGTCATGTGTCGAACGAAATATTTTGATAATAACAACTATTTTGAAAAAGAAATATTTGAAATAGAATATTTGAAAATAGAAATTTATGAAGCCGTGTTGATTATGACGCCATTTTGACGTGAACGATATTTATATCGATTTTAACGATTTCGAAATAAATTGAATTGAAAACGATTTCGAAATGAATTGAATTGAAAACGATTTCGAAATGATTTGAATTGAAAACGATTTCGAAATGAATTGAATTGAAAACGATTTCGAAATGAAATGAATTGAAAACGATTTCGAAATGAATTGAATATAAAACGAATTCAAATTGAATTGAAAGCAAGTTGAAATGAATTCAAATTGAATTGAAATTTGAATTGAATAGAAATGAATTTTGAAACGAATTTATAATGAAGAATTCAATTTTGATTTGAATTGAAAAGAAAGTTGAAATTGCTTTTGAAACGATTTTTAAACTATTTATATAATTCGTTTTAAATAGAAATCGACGAAATATATATTATATATATTATATATATAATATAATGGCCCGAATAGAACGCGCCGCGCCGCGGCAGTTCGTGAATTTCGACCATTTATTTCAAATGGACATTACGGGAGATCCGACCGTCGGATTCTCCTAAAACCGGAACCGTTGGGTTCGTATCAAAAAGAGCTTTCTAACGAATGTTAGAAATTAGAAATCTAACGGTTGGATTTGGAGATACGTCCAAATCAAATTTGAAAAAGGTCGCTGTAAGTGCAGTTCGATGACCGTTGATGGAAATCGACTGTATAGGCCTCGATAAAATTATTAAAAATAGTAATAATTTGTGTAAAATCATAAGAAATGATTTAGAAAGAACTGGGATGAAAAACTCCATGTTTGAAAAGATAAAAATAGATTTTTATCGAATTGAACTAGTTTTGAACTAGAATTATAATTCTATTTATTTTTAAATAAATAAATTGAAAGTGAAAAGGTTTTAAAAATAACCAGAATTTCCAATGATTGCATTGGAATGGATTTGGATCGAAATTGTCTTCGGAATATTTCGATGTTGGATTTCGTGATGATACCGATAGTATTATGGGAATTTGAAAGATATATATATATCGTTATTTCCAATACGATATTTGTTAATCGTAGAATTTGATATTGAATATAAGCCGGTATATTTTCTATTCAGAGCCTTGTGTTTAATATCAAATGGGATTTGGGTTTGTCGTGAATGGTGTCTTCACTAACACTGTTCTTGAACCCAGTTGAGAAAAGATTAAATCTTTTTATTTAGATTTAATGAAGTGTACCAATTAAACAATATTTAATTGGAATTGAATTGATATTGATTCTTGGGTTTATCGTGAATGGTGTTTTAAATAACACTCGTTCTTTAACCCGATAATTAATGGAAATGTGATTTTGGGTTTATCGTGAACCGTGTTTTAAATGACACTGATTCTTTAACCCAGTCAAAGATTAAAACTAAGTGGAGTTTTAATGAATCTTTAATTAGATTGAAATAATCGAAATGGAGTATCACCAGTTTTGCTCCAGGCGTTAATTAAATCTTTAATTAGATTTAGACGTGAAATGGTAATTGAATTTACCGATAACACCGTGGTGTTAGATATGAAGTATTACCAGTTTTACTTCATGGGATGAATAGGTTGGGATTGGGAAATTAAAACAAATAATTACTTCGGTAAATTTCGTTAATCCCGACTAGTTTGAATTGATATTCAAAAATAGATTAAAGAATAAATTTTAAAGAATTTATCTTTGATAAAATTAATGGGAACCTTTCCCTATGAATGTGAAATTTAGAAACTAACTGTCGGTTAGCCAAGCAGAATGGTTTTCTGGATATTGATCTGATGTTGGTTTCGGCCTTCGGGGTTAATGTTTGGGGAATTATTCTCTTGATTAATTTACGGTTAGTGACTAATGAATTGGAATGAGGCGTATGTTGTGTTTGTGTAACACTTTTATAATATATACGCGAGTTATTCGGAAAGACCGGGTTTATCCCATTCTGAATAACTGATACGACGATAAGTCGAAGATGAAGACGGTGGTCGAAGACCGAAGGTCTTCACATTATTTGGGTAATTACTGATGATCTTGATTGGGCTGTACACCCAAGAAGATGGAAACAGTTAGTGATCGTCCAGACGTACTTGGAGATCGATGGATATGCGGGGTACTAGGTGCCTCCGGTTTCGTTCAGACCCAGAACGGACTTGTAAATGGACTGTGTGTCTGACATTGGATTTTAGTCCGTGTGATTGATCTTTATTAAATATATATCTGTTTGGCGGCGGAGAATTTATTCTCTTGCTTAACGCCCTTCTCTGAGACGTACGAGCTCAGGGGTTATATATTGATGGATATCAAACGCATGGAGTGAATTGCCTGTGTGGCATGCCTAAGTGGCAATTGATCGAGGCTTCTGTTGAAAAGCAAAGTCTTGTGGTGATGATCAAAGCACGGCCTTTGTGGCGTAGCTTTGTGTAACGTTTACTTCGCGAGTTTCACACCCGGTATGAACCAAAAACGGGAGACGGACCTCAGGGAGGGCATGCGTTTCTTTCTAGTTAGAAGTGGCGTCAGTGGTTTTACATGCCCTGACGAGTTTGACTTATGTGGTTGTTGCTGTTGCGAGGTGCCTCGGATTGATCGGTCGTTCTCGAACCGATGGAGTCATTTAGTTGGCTCATTTACGCCCCAAAGGGCGGGGAAACGTAGTGTTCAGGCATTTTAATCCACATCGGTGGACCGGCCCTGACGATCCAAAGGCTTGACTGAGTACTTGCCTGAGACACGGACTAGAGCGTCTCGAATCGGTTGAGGACTATCTTTTGCCTCGGTTCATAGATGGAAACCCAATTTCCAAATACGTGACATTTCGATTTCGATTGTATAACATATATATGGCGACATAGTGGTATGGGGCATTCATGCCGCCTATGATTGATACTTATGATTTGAAGTTGTTTTATACACTATGCACCTATAATAGTATCAAATGATTTGTTTTAAACGTATCAAGCATTCTTGGCTATTATAAGGGAAAACCCTATCCCCCGGCTTGCGTTGCATTGTGTGATAGGACCTGGGTCTTATAACAGCTTCATTTTTCTTTATTTAGCATTGCGCTGTTTGTTTTATGCACTGGTATTCTTGGGAGGAAACCCGTTCCGTGTTATACGGCGTGGTCCCTTGATTTATCTAACTTTAAAATAAAGATTATTAACTGTTTTAGTTCTCACACCAGTCACATGACTGACCTGGAGTTTATTGTTTTAACCTAAACTCTGGGTGCCCTTATTTTGACACGGGCAGCTATTAGTTTTGGTTTTGCAGATTTATATTCACAGGATCCTGGTTTTCAGCTGGAACGATATCCGGAAAGCTTTGTATCCGTATATCTCTTCTAGTTGTATATTGTATTATTTTCCGCTGCGATGTATTTAAATGTAATTTAAATCTCTGATATTTCTGTGTAATATTTATTCATACTCTGTTTATTCTTGTAATCTGATGCATTGTTGTAATATACAGTGAAATGTTCTTCTGTATGTGTTCTGTTTTGTCCTGTTCTCAAACGATAGGGCGTTTCGAACAGCCTGGATCGGTTTAGCGACTGGTTCGGACCGAGCGAAATTCCTGCTCGTCACAGAACCTCCAAAGGTAATAATAACCCTTGGGCCTACCTTGCTTCGCTTTGAATTTCTGACAAGTCAAACGCCTCGCAACGAACTCAGCAACATCTTTCTTCATGCCTTCCCAATAGAAATTCCTTCTCATGTCCTTACACATCTTATCCCTTTCGTGATGTATGGTCATTCTTGAATAATGGGATTCCTTGAGGACCTCTTCTCCCAAATTGCTAGTCCTAGGGACATAGTGTCGTCCGTCCTTTCTCAAGCTTCCATCACTATCAACCGAATACCTATCAAAATGAGGAAAATGCTCTCCTATAGCAATCTTTTCCCTCAATACCCTTAACTTCTCAATGAGACCTTGCTCATACTTAATCTTATCCATCAAGACTGTTCTTACTTCCAAAATTGCAAGAAATCATAGAGATGACTCAAATGGTGGTTGAAGATTAAAACCAAACAGAAATTCTAACTCTCCCAACTCGAAAATAGTATTGAGGGTACCGTGTCTTCTACTCATAGCATTTGCGACAACGTTACCCTTTCCTGGGGTGCGCCGAATATCAATATCTAATGAAGCCATATTATCTATTCACCTTTGACGCCTAAGATTCAAACTTTGTTTGGAAAATAAAAACTTAAGAGATTTGTGATCCGTAAAATGCTCAAGCATATCTCCCATGAGATAATAACTTTTCACATCTTAAAGAAAAATACTATGACTGCTAGCTCCAAACCGTGAACAAGGTATATCTTCTCATGATCCTTTAGTTGTCGACATGCATAGGCAACCACCCTACTTTCTTGCATAAGCATTTCTCTGAACCTTGTCCGATAAGCATCGTAAATACCATAAACATCTTAGTCATCAGGGATGATAAGGGCTGGTGCACTCGTAAGAGACTCCTTAACTTCTCTAAAGCACTGTTATACTTATCACTCCAGGAAAACTAGAGATTCTTCTTAGTCAAAAGAGTCAGAGGGGCTTCGATTCTTGCAAAGTCTTAGATGAATTTCTTATAATAGTCTGCTAACCCTAAGAAACTCCTAACCTTCGATGCATTACGAGGAATCTTCTATCCATGAACAACTTTTGCTTTTGTAGGGTCCATAGCCAAACGTTTTCATGAACCTATATGTCTAAGAAACTTAACTTCCTCTCTCCAAAAGTGACACTTGGCAAACTTAGCCTTGAGCTGATTCTTCCTCAAAATTCCTAAGACCTCCCTTAAATGATTCTCATGCTCTTCATAATCCTTGGAGAATATGAGAATGCCATCAACTAACACCACGACTATCTTATTAAGAATGCCCTTAGACACCCTACTAGTCAAATCCACAAAGAAGGCATGAGCATTCGTCAATCCAAAGGGCGTCACCTCCAATTCAAACAGCCCATCAGGTGTCCTAAATGTGGTCTTAGGCTTTCTTTCCTCAGAAATTCTTAATTGGTGAAATCTTTTTAATAGGTACAATTGAGAAAAGACTTTGGCGCCTCGTAAATGGTCGGATGTATCATCTATCCTAGGCAAGGGATATCTATTCTTCTTGGTTAATTTGTTAAGCTCCCTATAAACAATGCACAGTCTTAATGATCCATCGGTTTTAGTAGCAAAAAAACAAGGGTTCTCTACCACTCTGAGGTAGTCCATCATATGAATCTTTTCTATAGCAACTCAGAAATTTGCTTATCTAATTACGTTCTTTCTTTAGAAGCATATGCCTCAATGTAAAAGCAACTGGCCAAAGGTCCATCTTGAGATCTACCTTAAAGACGATCTCTCTATTGGGCGGGAGTCGCATCACTTCCTCGAAGACGTCTGGGAACTCACAAACAACGGCACTGCAGATGGCCCATCCAAAGATAGAGAATGTAACAAGGCTGAATCACTTATATTTTTTATTGTACAAGGGATTACTAAACTATGACCTCTAAAACTCCTCAATCAAACAATCTTCCTATTGCAATCATGGATGGCCCCATAAAGTGATAGCTAATACATCCCTAAAATAAGCCCATGCCCCTCGAAATTCAAAATATATGCATTACACGAGAAATCAACATCGTCAATTTTTAGTGATAGGTCTTTGCAAATAAACAAGAGATGCGTAGCCCCTTCGATAGGATTAAAAACCACTATAGGACTGCTAGTGGTCAAAGTAGGAAGTTTCTAAAAATCTACAGCACTCCTAGCTTTGAAGGAATGAAATGCTCCAAATTCAAATAGGGTACAGATTGAAGTCCCTAAAATTGAAATGATACCTTCAAGGGCTGGTTTTCCTTTGTCCGTCTATGGTGGATGTTGTAGCGGTGCTTCATCTAAAGCGTAGTTCTTCCCACTTGATCCCCCTTAAGCGTAGTTCTTCTCACTCGACGCTGTAGGTCCACATATCAAAGTATAAATATTCCAATGTTTCAATCCGATGGAGTTAATTGGACTACTAGAAACATCAGTTTCAAAATCAGTGTTATTTATAACTCCTTTGTAAATCATTGCTTACCCCAAATTTTAGTTGAGATAGAGATATTTGGATCCAGTACAGTAGTTAAAGAGATTCCTCTTCTTTGAAAATTTCATAAAAATGTAATCCATACCATAGCCATATCTCAGAGGCATCTAATAATATGTTATGTACATTCTGTAATTTGGAAGCTAAAGATACTACGTAAATATTCTTTAAATGCCAACTTGTTTGCAACCAACGACAGTTCATTTTGCTTAAGATGGGGAGAAATTGAAACACTATTAGTGATAGTATTATTGATTGGTCGTTGATATACAAGGCTACATGGTGGAGAGAATTGTCAACATATGCGCTGCTGTATGTGATTAAGGTATTTTTTTGAAGCATGAAATAACTTCTGATACGAAGTGGTCAAAGTTTGATTTGGATGAGGAAATCTATGCGGCCCTCGTTTAGTGATTGCATGTATTATGAGCAAATACAAAGACAAACGGTGTATTGAGTGTTTGAGTGTATGTAGTGAGGTGTGAATGTGACTAGTATTATAGAGAAATGCATAATATTGTACTATTTTAAATGTTGAAATATTATATTAAATAAAATATTGTTTGAATCATTTAAATGCTTTGTAATAGCATTATTATTCAATATCAATATATATTATTATATGAGATGCAAAACAGTATAGTATACAAGATGTGGACCCAAAAAAATTCAGAAAGTTAATATCTATAGCAATATTTTTGGAATGTTGCTACAGACACCTATGGATGTTGCTATAGACCCAAATAGGGTTCTATTGCAACAATATTTCTTATGTTTCCTTATAGTCAAAATGTTGCCTTTGAGGTCTAAGGCAATGGCAAAAATTGCAACATAACAAAAGTGTTGCCAAATAACTATGCCAACATTTTTTGGGCTTGACCCAACATTTTTTTTGTGTTGCAGAAGGCCATTTATGGTGTAGTGATGGGTGCATTATCAGTAGTATTGAAATTAAAAGGGTTTAGATCAACATTTACTCACCAAAATTTATGTTCTCTGTCTCAAGTTTTGCTCACTGTCTTTTGCTACTTCTTTCTCAGTTTGCTGCCATTTTCTTTTGAGTTTGAGTGCAAATACTTGTAAATGAATTAGCAAGGAAACTGTATGGATATTTATAGACGAAAACAAGACTTATCCTTGAAGTATGTAGGGTGATTAAGGGGCAAGGATGGGATGAAAAAGGATGTTGCATTTTTGATTTGAAAAGAGGGGTGTTAAGCTTTTCATTCATCTAGTCCTACCAGGCTAGGATGCACGACCAGAAACATATGCAACGTATACTGAAGTAAATGTACAAATCCATATGCAAAATGTTTTTAAAAAAACATGATTTGTTACCAAGTTTCGGGTTGTCCATAGGAGATGTGAAATGATGGGTGCATTGGCATTATTTATTTACTCTCTTCCATGTGCTAGGTTGTTAACAATTTGATGGAAGGGACGTGTTACTACCAAAATTAACACCAAGACAGGATGTCGGTGAAGGGGTATCGGACTGTCACAAGTAGAAAAGATTAATCCATAAGCCAAGGCCAAGTATAGGATAAAACCGAAAGCATAAGGAAGACATTCAAAATAACGAGCAACCGACATCATCATCAAAAAAGAGAGCCTTAGATCCAAAGGAAGAATGACGATAGAGTAGTTCCGACACATTAACGAGAAGTCATCCCCAAAACCGTAGGTTGATGAAGAAAAAGAAAAAGAAAAAGAATCCTGCAACCTGAGACCCGGAAGGGTGAAAGGGCTATCGGCATTAAATTGCTTAATGCTGATACATTAAGAGACGAAAGCATCAAAAGCACAGAGCTCGAAACATGAGGAAACTATCCGGAAGCTAACTGTGGAGACCCCAATTTGATGATCACCAAGAGCCAATTTTAGCAGACAACCAATAAAGTGCCGGAAGTGCCCCTCCGGAAAGCCGAAGCCCACTTCAAGGATCTACACAAAAGCAAATCAAAGCTTCTAAGAGAAGCAAGCCATCCATAATAATTCACTTAGTGTCGACACCGAAAGGAGTGGAGGTTCCCAAAATGACACATTTAAAGCATGATGGTAAACTACACGAAGAATTAATAGCATGACCAAGAGCTCACGACCGAAAGCCCTTATCCGGAAGCCAAATGCCTTTCCTAAAGCTATCCATACCAACAGGCTTTGTATAGATACAAAGGAAATAGAAATAACATCAAAGAGGAGCTTCTAAACGCGAGACCGTCCTTCCAAGAAGCCGAGACCGACATCCTTAAAAGCCATACTACATCCGTCAGCAATGCCAAAAGAGCAGCCGAGAGCAATGCAACATGAACTGAAAGAGAAGAGTGGATGAGGGCCAAGGTATCCAGAACTGGAGGGAAAAAGCGGCCGACAGGGGCTTCTACTGCCCCAGTGACAAAAGTGGCCCCGATTTGTCTATAAATAAGACCTAAGGGTCTCATTTTCGGGACCAAATTCTCATTTCTCAATCCTGTTCTCTTTTCTCCAAGAGCAAATCCTAATTTCTCAATCGAATTGGGGATTTATTCAATTTATGTAATATATCTACAATAAATAAAAAGGAGGACTCCAGGACTTAAACATTTCTCGATTTGATAATCATAGTATGTCTATAATGATTAGACAGGGAGTTAACGCTAACCTTTCTCATGAAAGAGTAAATCACATCTCCTTCGTAGGAGGAAAGGTCCTGAGCAAAACCAAAGCTTTCCCATTTCGAGTCGTCAGTACGTGACTTAGCTCTTTCATAGTAAGCCTAATGCAACCCAACCTTGGAAGAGAGCTTGCTGTGAGCTTATGGCATGATAACTGATGCAACCTAGGCCCTTCTAGGCTGGTTCGATGCGGAAGTATCATATAAGTCATTAAGTGCTATGGCATGTAAACAGCCCGAGAGCTGTGAGGCATTAGCCTGTTTCCTCTTAGCACAAAGTACATTACTTTATCCTGGGTCTAAAGGTGACTGTTGCATAAGGTTTCAGTCTTAATTACCTTGTAAAACCCTTCCCCTAAGGTTATCACTGACTTTGTAGTCGCGTAAGCGTGATACTCACCCCTTAAGGGAAGAGTAACTAATCTTCAGACTTAAGGTCTTGATGCCTGGGAAATGGTGGAACTCGTTAAGATCACTGATTCTAGGCTGTATTCCAATGACCTTTAGATAACTCTTTCATCAAACTACTAAGCATATGCAGTGTATATCCTAGTTCGGGTGTTGACGAAAAATATCGTTAATATTTTGGCGCTAGAAGAAGGGACTGAACCTCCAAATTTCTATTTACCCCATTAAAAATTAATTCTGTAGACTTATTGCTCCATGGCAAGAGAAAATGAAATCAAAAAGATTGGAAAAACGGAATAAGGAACCAACTCCTAATGCAACACTTAAAAGAAACGGGAATCCACCGTTCAATCTAAACACTAATGAAGAAGGAATAACCTCCAGCCTGGTGCAACCACCAATCCCAAATGCCATGGAGGAAAATGCTGCTAAAATCATGGTTACGAAGAAACAAATTCAGAAAATGCAAGCTCAAATGAATGCTAATCAAACGCAGAAATATTCAAAGCTCACTAAGTCCAGCCAAAGGGATATGGATGAATCTCCGAAGAGAAAGGCTCCCATCCAACACTCTAAAGAAAAAGAAAAGATCAAAGCAGCTTCCTCTAAGAAGAAAAGATCCCTTTTGATAGGGATATATCATCAAGGAAATCAATGTGACCAGGAGCAATCTGGGAGCTCTACTTCTAAAGGTTATGATCCTAAGAGGATGAACTATGACACCATGGAGGTTTATCTCAAAGAGATTATAGAAAAACCATCAAGGACCCATTGGGAAGCAAAGGGAAAAGAACCCAAGATGATAGGGTTAATGATAATGAAAGAATAGCCCCTTTTACAGACGAGATCATGAGTAGTATAACACCATCTAGGGTGAAGGTTCCAATTATAAAGTATCTCGGAACTACTGACCATGATGATCATCTAATGGCTTTCGACAGTCAAATGGACCTCTATAATGCTTCGGGGACCGTAAGATGTCGTCATTTTCTGGTGACCCTCCAAGGAGCAGCAGCCAAATGGTATAGTCATTACAGAGAAAATACCATCTACTCACGGAAACGGTTCGCCTATGAATTCTCCGTACAATTTTGCATATGTAAGGATCCGACAGTTGAATACATAGTTATAACTAATATCAAGCAGAGGCAAGGAGATTCCCTAGGAGATTACTTGAAAAGATTAAACGTAGAAGCATTAAAGGAAAAAGATATGAATGAACGCAGCAAATTAATTATTGTGCATTTAGGGTTAATTGAGAATACCCCCTTATGGAAGGAACTATACATTCACGGCTGTAAGGATTTACTAGACTTCCACTTTCAAGCTGACAAGTTCATCTGCAAGGATGAATTGTACTTTACAAAGAAGAAGTTCGGGCCTCGGGGAAAAGGAGGAAAGCCGGGCTTCGGACAAATATCCCAAGGTGGAAGGTTCAGTCAGGATGGAAATAAGAAAAGGCCAAGGTGGGATGATTCTAATTCTAACTCAGTTGCTTTCAGCAAGCCCATCTCTTTTGTCTATGTTGTGGCAAAAAAAAGGGCCAGTAATTTCCCCATCTTGTTCAAAGCCAAGAATTTCCTTGAACCCCATGCCGACGGAAAGTATTGTGAATATCACAAAACAAATGGACACAAAACTGATGAATGCAAGGTTTTGGACAGGATTATTCAGAAGCTTATCCGCAAGGGACATCCGAAAGAGTTTGTTCTAAACAAATATCATCCGCCCAACATGCAAATGGACAACAAAAGGTTTCAGCTTACGCAGTGGAAGCCACTATGGAGGAAGGTCATCTGGATTTGGGTCCACCAGTAAACCGAATCAATGTAATCCATGGTGGGCCGCACCTTATTGGAAGTTGCCCAGTAGCTCAGAATCGATACCTAAAGGAGGCTCGCGAAGGGATGTTCTCTATTCGAGAGGAACCATCATTGAAGAATGCCCGTTACACTCTTAAGATGCAAAACCTGGTAATTTCTCCGGACGAGATGAAGAAAGGGGTCCATCATCCACACAATGACCCTCTCATGATAACAGCTCAGATTGGGCTCTTTGTTGTTGCCAAGATCCTTGTTGATACTGGAAGCGCAGTTAATCTCATCTTTAAACATGCTATTGATCAGATGGGAATCTTCGAAGAGAAGTTAGAACCAAGCAACGAGCCAATCTTCGATTTCAACAACAAGGGATCAACTCCAGTAGGACAAATCAACCTCTTAGTTCAAGTTGGGTTGTCTCCGCTCCACCAAACCTTCGAAACTCTTATTGACGTGATTGACCAACCATCTTACTACAATGCCTTCTTCAATCGACCTGCTTTGGAGGAAATGGATGCTTTTGTCTCTTCCAAATCTCTTATGCTAAAATTCTTAACAAAACAAGGATGGGGTACCATTAGAGGGGAACAATTTAGTTCTCGCAAATTGTATTTCGCAATGGTTGACAAATACAGAAGGGAGTATTCTTCATACTTTGATTCCTCTACTATTTTTCAACCTTAGGATAACAGATTCTTACATCAAACATTCGAAGCTAAAATAAAAATCAATAAAACTAACAAATGTACAAATGATAGGTACACTTCTTTGAAACAAAAAAGGAAGAGAGTCGATGACATAAATTTGACAAAGGAAGAGGAAATTGTAACAGATTTGGATTCTCGAGGGGACACTAAAAGGATAAAACCAATAGAGGATTTGGAGAAAATAAGTGTTGGTTCAAAGGATAAGACCAAGGTTATCAAGATAGGGAAAAAGTTGACAGAACCCTTAAGGAGTGACCTAGTTCAGTTCTTGCAGATCAACAAGGATGTTTTCACTTGGACACATTCAGACAAGATTGGAATTAGCTCCCCTATCATGAGCCATGCCCTAAACATCGATCCCTCTGTAATCCCCGTTCGACAAAAGAAAGGGCAATACAACAGTGATCGGTCAGAAGCACTAAAAGAGGAAGTTAAAAGGTTTGAGAAAAACGTATTCATCCGAGAAGTTTTTTAAATCCCAAATGGCTGGCCAACCCCGTATTGGTAAAGAAGTCCAACGGGAAGTGGAAAATTGGTGTCGACTATACTGACTTAAACAAATCTTGCCCGAAAGATTGTCATCCCCTCCCACGGATAGACTGGCTGGTTGATGCAACAAGCGGACATAGGTTGCTTTCCCTTATGGATGCTTACTTGGGATACAACCAGATTCCTATGTACAAACCCGATGAGGAGCATACAAGTTTCATTACCGATTGGAGAACCTTGCTATAAAGTAATGCCCTTTGGATTGAAGAACGCTGGAGCAACGTACCAAAGGCTGTTAACAGAATGTTCTAGGATCAGATAGGGCACAACATGGAAGTATATGTGGATGACATGTTAGTAAAATCCGTCAAAGCGGAAAGCCACTTGGAAGATCTAGGGGTTACCAAATGAAGTTAAATCCACAAAAGTGTTCTTTTGGAGTTCAATCTGGGAAGTTCTTAGGGTATGTAGTCAGCAAACATGGTATTGAGGCTAGTCCTAACCAAATCCAAGTCATAAAGGACATGGACGAACCCAAAACAAGCAAAGAGGTCATGATTCTAAACGGAAAGGTAGCAACCCCCAGCAGATTCATTTCCAAGGCCACTGACAAATGCGTTCACTTCTTTGATGTTATAAAGAAAAGGAAGAACTTCGAATGGAATGAAGAATGTAAAAAAGCCTTTCAATAATTGAAAGACTACATGGGGAAACCACCGTTTTATCCAATCTCGAGAAAGGGGAAGATTTATACGTCTACGTGGTCGTTTTAGAGTATGCGGTAAGTTAAGTCCTTGTAAGAGAAAGTGTTGGGACTCAACATCTAGTTTATTATGTAAGTAGAAGGTCAAAAGATGTAGAAACCCGATACCCCATAGTGGAAAAGTTAGTATATTGTCTAATACTTACAGCAAGGAAGCTCAGGGGTTATTTCCAAGCACATCCCATTAAGGTTTTAACTAATTTTCCACTTAAGCAAGTCTTCAGCAAGCCAGAAACTTCCAGAAGGTTAGTGAAATGGGGAATTAAGGTTATTTAATATGAAATTGAGTTTCAACCCTGAGCAGTGATTAAAGGGAAAGCTCTCATAGATTTTGTGAACGAGTGTACAAGCTTCATTACAAAACAGTCAATCAAGGAAAACAACCTAAATGTTAAGTGGAAATTATTCATAGATGGGGCTTCAAACGAACAAGGAGCAGAGGCAGGATACGTCATAATTACCCCTGACGGGCATCACCTATATTATGTAATGAAGTTAGGATTCACATCCACCAACAATGTGGCCGAATATGAGTCAATGATGGCAAGATTGAGCCTATCACTACAGTTGAAAAAATCTCAAATAGAGATCTTTAGCGACTCACAATTAATGGTAAACCAAATTAAGCAAACCTACCAAACCAAGGATGCTCGGTTGACCCTATATGTAAAGAGGATATTAAAGATGCTCTCTCAGTTTGAGAATTTTTCAATACATCAATTCCCAAGAGGGGAAAACACCCAAGCCGATTTATTAGCCAAGTTGGCCAGCTCCCAAGGAGCAACTGAAACCCGGATAATTCCCGTAGGGTATCAAGAAAAATCCAGCATCGAGCAAGAAGAGCTTGAAACAGGAAAAGAATTATTGGTCCTAACGAGATCCCAAGCTTTGGAGAAAGAAAATGAAATAAGTAAGGAGGTCACCTTCGATAAGGAACTGCTCTGAACAGAAACGGAATCCCTTTATGAAAATAATTGGATGGCTCCTATAATAGATTATCTCATGAATGGGGTTCTATGCTTCCGTAAGCAATAAGAGAGAAAGATAAGGCACACTACACCAAAACAGCCATTTCATAACACTTTTTTTTTCATTTGCTAACACTTGTCGGTGTTGTTGACTAATAACAATAATAAGTGTTGCTATGGTAGAAATGTGTCACGAAAAATATATAGCTATAATTATTATTTTTCCCAATATATATACGTGTTGAGTAATGTGTTTAAACGAAGAGTGGCTGGATATCCCTGGGCAAAAAGGTAAATTGGCAATGCATTAACCTAGTTTCCACCCTCTAACGCTTACTCACACATTTATCAAACATCGGCCGCTGAAATAGATACTCCGCACCACTGGAAAAATCGACAATGAAATCATTTGGCGATCGAAACCTTGTCTGGTGAATCCAGATTGAAATCGCAACCTTGTATGCAAATTGAAATCGTTGCTCAAGTTGTCTATAATCGGTGCAGCGTCGTGCAGTAATAACCAAAATTGAAGAATTTATCCACCCTCTGATTTCAGATTTCACTTTTTTTTACATCGGTAAAATTGTATTTTCTCGATTGTGGAATCATATTGAATTTTGCTATTTTGGATCTGTTAAATTTTCCATCATACATAGTTAAGGTTCGATCTACATCAGTGAGAAATTGGAGCATCTTATCTGATTTAGATCCTGTTGGCTAGCTTTTTGAACCAAGCCACCAGGAATATGAAGACTTACAATTAATAAATAATGATGCTCTCATTTGAACAAATTCCGCTCGTGGTCCGTGTGCTTTGTCAGTTCGTGAAAAGCCTTCCCCCACCGGCTCGTGAAGAGCTACCACGACCCGGTTCGTGTCTATGCTACTACGACCCACCTTATGCCGGTGTTCCACGATCTGACCATGCCAAGGAATCATGAACCGAACAGATATTCCTGAATGCCCAACCACGACCAAGTCCTTCACGATCTGTAACTTCAGGATCTGAAGACACCTGTCCATAACTGCCATATTGACCATTTCTTCATCAAGCCACGAACCAGTCCGAGATCCTCGGGATCCGTGCCATGTGTCATCACGAACCGCCTGCAGATATCAGCTATAAATAGCCCCATACTTGGCATTTTTGGGGATCTTTTGGGCAGTTCTGAGTGTTATTTCCACCATTACTGTTCCTTCACTATTTCTTATCAGTATTACTTCGAAATTACTAAGAGATTCACAATTGTAAGAGTGAGACTGAGAGAAATCATCAATTGTACTTGCAATTAACGTATAATTTGAAGCATATAAAGTGGACGTAGGCTCGTTAACGCCGAACCACTATAAACTTTGTGTGTTTTTCTGCTTTTCCTTCATTTTTTAGATATAATTCTCCATAAATCTGAACAATTTGGGTGTTAGAGCCAAATTTTGGTCTAACAGATCCACCTTTTAAAGTGGGTTTAATTTTGTTGCTTGATAACTCAATGTATGTGATTTCTTTTTATTGATGATGTATATTCTACAGAAGTCTATATGAACACACTACTCATAGCTAAATGTGGATTATATATATTACCACCACTGTTTTTTGGAAGTTCACAGAAAATTGTAGAATTCCAACTTATACAATGATAGTAACAGCACATGATTTCCCACTCAATTTCAGCGAGCCATAGAATATGGTTCAGTTTGTGTAATATCAATTTTATATGTCAATTTTGGGAGTGCAATTTTGATTCTTGACATCATCTAATCAACAAAAAAAACAATGGTATTTTTTTACATATTATCAATTATTCAAATTGAACCGGATAATGCGTACAGAAAATATGCGACATGAAATAACTGTTTTGCATAGGATTACACTATACAGTTTTGCTTTTCTTATGTTCTATTTTCACTAGTTTTTAATTATTGCATTGGATTCTTCCTTGTATGTTTTTAACAAATTTAAATGATACCATGTTTTCTATTGACTTATTTCCCTCTATAATCATTCTGAAAACATTTGTTTTCCCCCTCTCAACATAGCTTCCTCCAAATTCCATCCATTAAGTTATCTAATAATCTACTTGTTAATATATTCTGCCGACACACAAAAAAAAGGTTGCATCTTAAAGCGGATGTTATCTATATGTACATACATATACATATAATACACCCACACACACTCATGTAAATACATGCATATACAAGAGGTGTATGTATATGAGTGGAGGTGGAAAATGCAACTAATATGCTTTGAAATGACTATCACCAGAGAAAGATGAAGTTAGTGATGATACCATACTTATCTGTCAAAGAAACATAATCAATTAGTACATGCAATAATATGCAGGTTTCAATTCTACGTTGATGCAGGGAAACATTACACACCACGAATATATACAGGTACTCTTATTCTAAACCATGAATAACATAAGGTGCGCTTGTATTTTTTAGTCATCCTAACTAATGCTATAACTTTTGAATAATGCGGGTTGGAAAAGGCAGGGATGTTGGATTGAACCAAATTGCACTTTTTGAGGGTAAAGTTTCTGGTGGAAATGGAGAGCAAGTTTTGAGTAGAGATGTATATCAAATTGGACGTCAAATTTTTTTTAGGATGCTATCATTCTATTTTACCACTGTTGGGCATTACGTATGCACAATGGTATGCAATTCTTTTAGAACGCTGCACTCTATTATATTGAGAAACCGAGTATCATTATATGTGATGATATAACTTATTGATGCAGATGACTGTGCTTACTGTGTATGTATTCCTATATGGAAGGGTTTGCCTGGTAAGTTCAAATTCTACTCTGCATGTGATCAGTATAAAGTATATTTGTTTTATGTTGATTCAGGTGCAATACAAAATGATACTATTACAATACCATCTTCCTAGTCTGAATTTTGTAATATTATATAGCTAATTCATAATGTATGCTTTTATTACTAATAAATCAGGCATTATCTGAACTTGGTTATCAAATATCACTCAGAACAAAGAGGTTGGGAAACACTGCACTGAATGCTACTTTGAATACCCAATTTTTTTGTTTAGATTGGTATTTTAACTACAGTTCCTATGATTATGGGTTTCATACTGGAACAAGGTTTACTGAAGGTTAGCTTAGTGCCTTGTTATCTTGTTCATTATAGGTTTATATTTCACAAAAATATCATCTGGTTAAGATATACGTCTCAGCTTTCACTTGTTCTGTTTAATCTATGGAACGATTGTCAATGCAGCATGTGGATTTTAATTTTGTTTTGTTAGCTAAACTTGTAAAGTACTTACCGTGCACAGGCTATTTTTAGTTTTATCGTTATGCAACTCCAATTGTCTCTACTCTGTTCTTCACATTTTCCGTCGGAACTAGAACTCATTACTTTGGGAGAACAATTCTGCTTGGAGGTGCATGCGTAAGTGATTTCCTATAATCAATGATTTTTGAATTCTTCTTAATTTGTTTTTAACGTATGACATGGTGGTATATTTTGCCACTATAAAGCAACTGGTAGAGGTTTTGCTGTCAACTATATAAAGTTTGCAGAAAACTATAGAGTATATTCTCGAAGTCATTTTGTCAAAGCGTAAGTGGATAAACCAAGTTCTTGATGAAAAACAAAATCCTTTTAAAATTGAATTTTAAGAAGCATTCAACATTATAATCTTTGTGAATTTGTATGATTTATACTAGAAAATTTATTGGAGCATTATATTTGCAGACTTGAGATTGCACTGCTTCTTATAGTCTACATAGCATATGGTTACACAGACAATGGTGCGTCTTCTTTTGTCCTCGCTCTAAGTAGTTGGGTTCGGGTTATTTCCTGGCTCTTTTCACCATATATCTTCATTCCCTCTAGATTTGAATGTCAAAAGTTAGTTTTTGATATAATTATGTTTGCACGTTTTCGGTTTGCGTTTTCTACTAGATATATATAATTGTCCAATACTGGTAAGTTTTGAAATGTCAGGATTTTTGAAGACTTTGATGACTGGAAGGCTTCTTTATAAAGGAGGAGTTGGTATCAAAGGGGATAAAAGCTGGGAATCATGGTGGGAGGAGGAACAGGTAATTGAATTACGAAATGCCTTATCTGACATTTTTAGTACTAAATGACTAAAAATTTCGTATTTTGTGCATAAGAATCGCTGGGTTGCTATGGTCTATTTATACCAAAAGTTTCAAGTATAACAAGTACTGATTGATTTGAGTTATTCTATATTTTCAACTGTTTATTTATACCGACTATTTATACTTCTTACCCCATACCTGAAATTTCATGAACTCTACTGTTGTTAGCTGCAATGTATAGTTGGGGTTAGAAGTAAAATAGAGTTTCCAAATGCGCTCGCAAAAAAAATAGAGTTTCCAAATTCTCTCGTAAATATTTACATGATTATGGATAAAAATAGAGTTAAAATAGATACTTGAAATTGCATGAACTATACAACGTGGTTGCGTTTAAAAATAGATACATGATTATGGAAGTCTTTATGCGTTCGAAGGACCTAAAAGGCAATCATCCTTTTATCATATCTAAAGAAAACTTATAATAAACTATTTAAGGCATAAATAAAACTACCATATATTTCCCCAGTAAAGGCACAATGCTATAAATGTTAAACAAAGAATGCATTAGTACCAATTTGATATTTTTTTACCTTATATGTTTTCATACTTAATTGGATTTCTCAACAAGCTTTATTTGTAGAATGCATCCTTAATTTGTAGAATGCATCCATTTCGAAAAGGAAATTTGATGGAAGTTTGTCAAAATTGGCCTTGAACTAAAAATTGGCCTTGAACTAAAAATTGCATCCAATACTATCCATATGGTCCTCTTATACCTTAAAACCTAAATCCTAATTAATGACTATATGAAATAATAAACGCTACTTACCCACTCACTGTCTGAAATAATTTGAAATCTTCCTGAAACTATGCGGCCCTTCGTTGCAGTTTTTGTCGTGAAATAAGCGGTGCTCTGTTACCGTTTTAATATGCTTATGTCATTCATATTACAGAAGAACGTTTTGATATCCAAACATAAATCATGCAAAAAAACTTGAAAATTCAATAATGAGACGGCAGAACTGGACCTTGATTTTGTTTAGTACATAGATGGCTGAAGCAATCTGAGCAGATATGCATTCAAACCACGATTCACCATATCAACAATCAGGTGCGATGAAACCTTGTTTCTTCAATTTAGCATCCAAATGTTTTGCCAAATCACTTGAATTAGGGAGTTCATTATTTTTTTGACAAATTCCCAATTCACTTTGACACACTACTTTATACTAAGATTTAGAAGGAAATGAAATGATGCGTGTATAAATTGTGCATGCTAATTGAAAAACATGCATAGTTTTATTTAGAAACCAGAAATTGAAGCTGCATAGAACAAAACTTGATCGTAGAGACTGGATATGTGGCATGTTGCATGGAAACATAATGTAAGATTAATGAGACCACTATAAATCATACAGTTGAGCATTTGGAAAAACACTTGACACAACAAGGGATTTGGTTTTGTTTTTGTTTTTTTAATAAATAACAAGGTATGTTTCGATAAAATAGAAGAGACGACAATGAAGGGGGAGAAGATGTCATTGTTACGAGGGATAATTAAGACCATGCTTATTTTAAAATAAAAAAACCAAACCCTCTCTTAACAAGTTTATTTTAAAGTGGAGTCCCCTTAAAAATGTTCCCCCTTAACAGAAAATGGAGTCCCTTTAACAATCCCCTTTTGGTATTAACACCAAATAAAGCAACTGTGTATATCTAACATAATATTTATTACGTTTTCAATAATAATATATATGGAAAGTTTGTCATACATATGGTCAGATATATGAATTTACTATTTATTTACCAAATATGAGATATCTTAATTATTGTATCATTATTACGTTAGATCTCTTGGGCGAAGGATTTTTATGTTATACTCCTGTTAATGCTTTTTTTTATACTTGACATTGATTCCATATAACAAAGAAATTTACAACATAAACAAGAAAGAAATAAGAATTACTTTTTAATAGTGAATAAAGTACAAAAATATTCAGTTTGTCTTCTCTGTTTTTTTATTATTGTAAAGCTCTGCCTGTGCAAAATTTATGATGTATTTCATGTTTATCTACTATAGTAGGAAGTAGTAATACAAATGAAACTGTCAATCTAAGTTTGCAGTATTAAATCTACAAATTTAACTACAAAGATTATATGTTAATGATATAACGGTGACTTGCTGTATGCACATGATATGCTAAAAAATGAGATGATTAATATTCATGCTAAACACAATTGCAAAGCTCCATCTTTTATATTTGGAATAGGCCAGAAAAACCTGAAATGAATTGTGGCGCAAGCATACTAAGGCAGGAAAAAAAACTTTCTTTTATAATCAAATTTCTATGTAAATTTTGTGACTGTAAATGCAATGAAATATATTGAACCAACTGTCCTATTTAACTAGTATAACCGCACAACGGTGAGAAAACCGACCGTTTACTTGTATATACTTATATAAATCTTCATTGTAATTATACCCTTACATAAATCTTCATTGTTCTTTACAACCCTGCTAAAATTCCTTGTAATCGTCTCACTCTAAAAATCATCTTTTTTCTCTGCAAGCAAACAACTGAAATGTACCAAGCTCGCAGCAAAATAAAATTTGTGATAGAGCTAGACAACAAAAAGGTAACCATGGTTTTTCACTGTTAATACATATTTCGTCAAGCCTTCTTATGATTTTGTAGATGCAGCTATCATGAACACGACCTTCAATTTTATGCCCTCCAAATGATGCAATTACAGTTGTATGATAGAAAACGGCAAAAAAATTACTTCAAAAAATAGAATAGTCAAATAGATAATGCGAAGATCGCCTATAAGTTGTGAAATGCCAACAATGTTAATTTGATAATATTTTATTATTGATTAAAACTAAGATATCAAAGTAAAACCATAGGCAGTTAAAAGTATGTAATATTTATCTGTTAGAAATGCACCCATGAAACTCAGCCTTCAGGCTTCTATCACAGAAATGAAATTTTAAAATTTTATAAAGTGGAACAAATATAGATAATGGATGTTGTATTATTAGGAAGCACATAATGACAAATCATCCATATTTTCATTTTAATATTCAATTATTGTTTCACGCTTTGCTAAACTCAAGATGTATAAGGTTGTCCTTTTTTATCCTTTTGCTGCTAGTTCTAAATGTGAAGGACACTATTGGTGACCTTTTATTAAAGGTTATTTCTACCATCATCCAGTAGAGTGCAATGAATTAATATAACTGTGTATTCAAACTATCCTAAATATGAAAGTGCAAGAGATGTTCCATAAAAAGCGAAATCAATTGCTGTTACAAAAATAAGATGAAAGGGAAAATCAAACTAAATATGAAGCTGCTGCCTTTGTGTATTTGTTTTCTTTCCATGATTGTAATTATAGAGTTGGAAATATAATCAAAATAAGAGCTGAATGTGTTATGTTTACAATTTTTTTAAATATGATTATCTATTTAATATGACTACGAATAAGAATTCAAGAGTTAAATTCTTTTCTAAAAATGCAACTGGATGTGATGTTTTAAAAAAATGGGAAACTCTATTCAATTAGACACAAAATAAGGACACAAAATTGCACACAATGAATTTTAACCATTGGATCCTCTCATGAATTCCGCTCTCCACATAAAGACAAACAAATCCAACGGTGGAGGCTTTGTGTCTCTATCTTTGTGTCTAATTTTGTGTCCAAATAGCCGGCCCCTTAAAAAAATATGTAAAAAATGCACTTGGATGTAATGTCTTCAAAAAAAATATAAAGGCATTTGAAAACTAATGCATATATATGATACCGATACAAATCAGTATAAGAAATACCAATCAATTTGCTTATTAAATGACATTCTGAATGCTAAATTATATTCTTGAAAGCTGAAATTTACTGATTCAAACCAATCATATTCTTGTACGCTTAAAAATATGAGATACTTATAATATATATTTAGGGAAAACATTCTGGCATGTAAAAGCTGAATATATGATACTTGTATAATTTAGCTGTCTACTCAAAAGTCATATGCATGTTAAAAAAAAGTACAGCTTTGATATTTACTTGAGAAAAAAAATATGAATATGGTATAGGACTTTAAATCTTATTAAAACCAATAATGTTTGGAAACCTTTCAAAACATAAAAAGCAATACCTTCAACGAATATTATACATTTTAAAAACCTTTAAAATTAAAGGCTCGCAAATACTTAAAAACTCATGTATAAGTTTAGAAAATCAATGTATATTGATAATTATTTTGAAACCAGTAATCAAGCTGTTGAATTCATTCACATCAAGTTATTATACATTCTAGATATCGCATGTTCTTAAAAATCCGTCACAAAATAAAATTATTTTCGAAATCTTTACTTACCTAAATAGTTATGCATAAATATTCCCAAATCCATGAATATGTTTAAGATCTAGATCATTTAAAATCAAACGCATTTAAAACTAATACATTAAAAAATTATGTATAATTGAAGCCTTCTACCTGCTTTATAAATCTGCACGGGATTATAAAGTCATTAGGGTGTCCGATAAGTCATTATTTATGAGTTTGAAGAATTTTCTTTTCTGATCATGTTCATGACTACAATCAGAGCTTTTGAAGTATGGGTTATGATCAACATTTGAATAACAGAAGTCCATATTCCAGAATTCTTATCAATTGTCTAAGCCAAAGCTTCGACAACATCCTCTAATAAGCAAAACAAGTAACCGTAGAACTAACCTGTGGCAGTCACATAAGCAGACCATGCTGCCAGCAACCATGCATATTTGCCAGGCTCAAGAAGCTGCAGACACAAAATTAAAATATGAAACACAAATTTAACACAAAAATAAATACAATTAACCTGAAAACTAATTAGAAAAGCAAGACAACATTAAAACATGTTCCTCTAAATAACTTCCTAATACGTATTGCAAAAAGGATATCAATTAGTGGAAAATCTCCAAGCAAAAAGGATCAAAATTCAAAATTGAATGCAAGCGGATGAGAATTTATACAAACCTAGAGTCGGGATCTTTTGGTATAGCAAAGTAACCTAGTTCGCTGCATCAAGACGAACTGAAGAAGTAAAAATTGCAGGTCCCTTTCGCTAGAAATATAATTTAGAAATTGAACAAACTTGAAGTTTACGAATTTAGTGCCTGTAAGCGTAAGCTTGAACTAAAATTTAAGAGAGTTCATGTTGCATATTTAAAATTGTTTTTCATTGTTCATCAAAGTGCATACCAGAGATCATCCATGTATTCACATATTACCCAGAAATTTTCTTAACAGTGATAAAGTTTCAAAATTTGAATCCTAATTCCCAAACTGTGTTGCTGAAACACTCATATACCCAAAGCTAGATTTAGATATTTGCAATCACTACTACTCATCAAATGAGTAAGGAAATCCAAACAAACGTATACAAATGGGGAAATGAGTATTTTCAGTACAACTTAAAGCCATATGTTTTAGAGAGTTCTAATGTATTTGTATGCATAAAGAGACTATTATGATGCATTGAGAAATTCATCTGATGGCTTGAACTCTCTAAAACTAAGTTCAATAGAACATTACTCTCGATGCTCAAAGTATATGTATTCCGTAATTCGCTGAGATATAGAACTTCCCTTATTTAAAGAAGAAAAAAAATAACTGCCCTTATTTGAAAATCGTCTATACGAATACTAAATTGTTCAGGCGAAATCCAAGTGACAGAACTTGGGTTCAAAATCGGATCTCAGTTTCTCAATTTTTGTTCAAAATCGGATATTGTCCGAGTCAAAATACTGAATTTGTGTATGAATCCATTAAAATAGATCAGTAAAAATATAAATATTATTTATATAAAATACAAATGAACAATTCAGAAGCATAGTAATTCAAAACCGTACCTTCTATTCCGAATAGTCAGTGTAACAACTCGTTTTATCCACCATCGTCGAAAGGCAGGTTGTAACTTCGGATTCTGATGAGGGGAGGTCGGTCACAAGTTATGTTGTTGAGAAAATCGCGATTGATTCGAATAAAAGAGGAAACATCGGCATTGATTCGATTAAAGAGGAAGAATCGGAATAGAAAGAAAACGATGGTCATGGAAAATAGAGATTTTACAGCCGAATATTAAAGAGGAAGGAATTTTCGTAAGGAGAAAGAATGGAGAAAAAAGGAAACGACGGAGAAAATATTATTGTTGAGCGAAAATTATGCCTAAATTTGTTGGTTCAGACAATTTTTTTTTGGCTCTTACAGTAGGGAAACCTCCCCAACGGTCGGTTTGATTACACAGTGATTGTTAGAATCTTCTTTGTATATTGGAAATAAAATGAAAGTCATATACCGGGTTAAATATTTTATCTTCTTCCAAAATGCCCTTTCTTCACCCTTTGTTCTCTTAAGATCATTATAGTGGCATGAAATAATAAGTAACCTTATATAACGAGCATTGGACAATTCCATGAATGGTCTCATCAGTATCAGGCTTTAAAACTATCCAAGTGTACCGTTAAATATATCAGTTTGTTAAACACCTTCGGAAAGAGTTTAATTTCAGACAATTACAGATAAATTGAAGATAATTATTCTTTTATATGATGAAGATGTTTCTTCTTAAAAAAAACAATGATTTTCTTTTTAGGATATTTTAAGGCATTAATAGTTACCATCATCGAATTTCCACACAATGTCCTGCATGACCATGGTCATCTATCTTAGGCTACCAGATCCTACACCTACTACGTAAATAAAGCATTTTTTCACTGCCACTCATTCTTCAAAAAAACTCACCCTGCTAATTTATCAGTATATTGCAATGGAAATATTTAACACTTCTCTTAATGTATGGAAACAAATAATTAAGAGGCATCGAATAATTGAGTGACAGTTTAGAGGCCTGAACAATTTAAAGCTATAGTTTGATCAACAAAAAGGATACATAAGTGCACTTAAAGGTATACTTTTCTATTGATTTTTACTGATGAATGCCTATTTGATTTTTAAAATTATCAACTACAAGATTGTTCATGTGCTATAGCAATATGTAAAGAAGTAAATGCAAAAACTGTTTTATTTTTAAAATTTGGCAGTTTGTGTCTATTAAATTAAGGTTAGTCCGTTTGTTAGGAGGTGAGGGTGCTGTTGCATCTTCTACAGCATGAGCCACTGCAGACGCTGGTGCAGCTCCTGCAGTTGATGTATAAATGTTACTTGTTTCTTGTTTATTTAGGGGTAGAATATACAACTAGCTCTAATTTTTACCCTTACCATGCTTCATTTCATTCTGGGACCTTCTTGCTGTAATGTAATCTCATATATTGTTATGGTTGAATTAAGTTTCTATTATAAAGCTAGGTTTCGTGAATCGAGTGCAGATAATTTTACACTTTTATTGATTGGAACATTAATAAGCTTATATGCTGCAAAATAATCTTAGTGAATTGTTGTGGTATACTTCGAACCCAGTTGATAGTTTTAGTGATTTTATGCATTCTTGAGTGATTAATAATCAGGAAAACAAACCAGATTGATGCACTGACACATGAGCTGACTCAGCGTGTATATTTGTAATATATTTTGAAAGTGATCTAAACCTTATATTTGTAATATATTTTGAAAGTGATCTAAACCTTTTATTAATTTTGGAAAAATTTGTAAAATCCTTTTAGTAAAGTTGCTAGGATACAGTTAACTTGAATTGACAGCGATGGAAGAAAATCATCAATGATTAGTCCCGTTTCAATATAATCCTGCAATAAAAAGTAGCTTTTTATGAGGAAAAAACATATATAGGGAATGGAAATTAACCATACTGTTTAGAGCGTTTCAATAAAATCCTACAATAAAAAGTAGCTTTTTATGGGAAAAAACATATACAGGGAATGGAAATTAACGGTACTGTTTAGAGTGATGGATCTGCATAACAGCATAAGCAAAATAGTGGGGAATAATAGCAAAATCAAAGTAGCTGAAGTAAAATAGTGGTAATATGTGATAGATGCAAAGAAGTGAGAACATAAGAGACTAAAAATAAACTTAAAGCAGTAAAAGGGAAATAGTGACAAAATCAAATTCATACCTGAACAGAAAAAGATATGGATGATTTGAGGCAGCAATAAAGCAGAGTAAATAAATGTGTAGCAGCAAAAAAATGATGAAAAAGGTTAAGAGTTGATATTAATAGGCCGTCAAATTGGGACTTAGAAGGCGGGATAGCTTATATTTGAATGTATGTTTGTTTTATAGTACCTACTGAAGGCATGCTTACATCTATAGCCACAGGTTTTCTCACATTATTTTTAGCCATGCAAATACCAAAACATAAACAATGAATATATGATTATAAATGTACATTTCAGTGGTTCAAGTGTGGTTATAAAGTTGTATGCATTAATATTATAGTAAAAAACATGTTGATGCATGTAAGTCTATTACCGTTATGGGGACAATGAGCTACTTATGCAGTTTTAGGCTTTTGGTGCATACATCATTTAACTGTCAGTGTTAAAATTCAGGTTATGAAATGTTTTAACTCTGAGAGCGGAAATATTATTTAATTGACTGTTATAGGTGTTTCTATAATGTTGTCTAAAATGTTATGTTATAGGTTAGTGTAGTTTTTCAAAATTCATTCTTATGGTAGCTAATTTAGCAATTTGGCTAAAGATTTTATTCAGTTCTTTTTCTTAGCAATTGGACAGGTCCTTATTTCGAGCAAGTGTTCTTGTACTTCCCTTGTATATACAGAGTAGCATGTCCATAGTTCAACAATCTAATGACAAGTCTGTTATTTGTAGCAAGAGTTCTTTTTTTTTTAGCAATTGGATAGGTCTGTCATTTGTAATATCTGAAAGATATGAAATGGAGTTCGATAATCTAATGACAACAGTTGACTCGCATGAAAAGCCTTCAGGAAATAAAGGGAGCTGTAACTGAGAGGTACAAAAAATCGATTCTAATTTATCTAATTTGATACATTGCTCATACATTGGTTGTCATTTTAATGGAGATATTGCTTATTTTTATTGTGGCAATGTTGCAAGCTACTTTTATTTTATTTTTTATGATAATCAAAAGGAACTACACATCAATTAGGATTGAGATTTATGAATTATTCATTGCAAAACTGAGTTTCAAACTAAGTTCGGAAACTGAGTTGCAATTGGTTGAAAGCTTCGTGTGAAATGTTGTTTGCTGAAAGGAGCACCTAACTGTATGTTGAATACGCAGCCGCTGTATGCATGACTATTGTTGTCTGCAAAGAGGAGCGCCTTCTGACTAATTCAATGAAGGCACATTAAACTTTTTTTCTTAGCAACGAAGGATAAAAGAAGTTTCAGATTCGGAAGCACCGATTTACGATGGTCCTCAAAACGGACATTACAAACTTTGTGAATATTCGGATGGAGGCTTTGTGATATGGTTGATGTTTCGCCTGTGTAGTATCTATAATTCTATGTATCTTTAGTAAAACTTTGTATTTGCTTTTTATAATTTGAAAATGATGTTATGGTATTTTGAAATTGGAAGCATGTAGCAAATATTGGAGTATTATGAGAATGTGACATTGTTGAATTTGAAATATGGAAGTGTATGTTGAATTATATGTGATTGGAAATCATAAAGATACGTTATATTCATTTTTTAAGAATTCTAATATTAATTGTGCAAAAATAAGAAAAGAACTTAATTCCGTAGCATGACGCATAAAGCGTTACAAATACTTTGGATTAGCAACGGCTACAAATGTTGCAAAACTAAAAAATCTACAAGATAATTTATATATGCCAACATTTATAAGTGTTAGTAGGATTATGATACTGACACTTATAAGTGTTGCTATATCTTATGATTCCAACATTTATAAGTGTTAGTAGGATTATGATACTGACACTTATAAGTATTACTATATCCTATGGTTCCAACATTTATAAGTATTGGCAATGAATATGTTTGTAACACTTATAAGTGTTACAAATTTGGCTGGCAAATTCTTCACAGGCTGTTGGTAACACTTAAAAGTGTTACCGAAATTATTTGTAACACTTATACTCGTTGGGAATCCTCTGTTTTGGTGTAGTGGCACCAAGCTCCTACCTTTATGATTACAAGTGGGATACTCTATAAGAAGGGGCACTCACTTCCCTATTTAAGATGCATAAGTCTGGAGAACGGGCTTAAGTTGTTGAAAGAAGCACCTGAAGGTTTGTGCGGGGACCATTCCAATGGAATTAAGTTAGCCAAGAAGGTCATATGACAAGGCTTTTACTGGCCTGGTTAGCCAAGCAATTGAATATGTCTAGAATGTGAGAAATGTCAAAGGTATTCTAAGATACCCTGGCTACCTCCAAGTGAGTTAACCACTATCTCAAGCCCATGACCTTTCAATGTGTGGGGGATAGATTTGATTAGACCTCTGCTAATCTCCAATGGTGGAGCTAAGTATGTTGTAGTAGCTATCGATTACTTTACCAAATGGGTGGAGGCAGATTGTAACAACTCGGAAATTCTGAGCCAATTTAAAATTTTTGTTTTGGCGATTTTAGTGAATTTTGGTTATTTAAAATGGATTATTTTAAATAATAACGACGGAAAAATTATTTTCGACTAAGTTAAAACGAATAAATTTATTTTAATTATATAACGAGCCTGAAATGGCGCGACAGTTCGAAAATTCGATTTCGAATTTCAAATGAATATACAGAAATCAATATAAGTCAGAATTGGACGAAACAAGAAATATTCGAATCTTTATAAGCATATCGTTCTAAAAAAGTTAAGAAACTGAGATTTCACTTTATAGAGTGTGAGATATGTCCAGTTTAAAATTCAGAAAAGTCGCTGTGGAATTTATATATATTTTAATATATATATAAAGGCCCTTAAAAATGGAAATTTTGCAAACGACCTTCATTTTCGACAAAACCACTTTTGTTGGATCCGGGATGTCAAATTATCGCTAGGTTTTAAAATTCATAATTTTCTGAATCAATATGTGAGCGTGGCGAAGTTAAACGTGTTTTAACAGTTTCTGTCAATTTCGATCAACCAGAAATTGGCCATTTTTCAAACGGTCTCAGAATTTTATGAAATTAGTTTTGTCAGGACCGTATCGTCAATACGAAGCTAGAAATAATTTTTCTGGGGTTTTTAGAGTTAGTATGTAGCCCCAGTAAATTAAGATGTGCGTTCAAAATTAAATATATAGATTTATATTTTGATTTTGACGGAAACTGCTCGAAATGACGGAATTGGCCTATGAAACATATCCCATTGTGTTCGGAATGGGAGTAATTAGCTAGGGACGACAGTCGGTGGGTTTCATTTCGAGTTGAAAATAAAAAGTTGCTTTTTGAAATTAAAAAATATATATTTAAATATATAATTAAACTAAGTCCCCCCATCTCTCTCCTCACTCCCTCAAACCCGTCGGTTTTCAAATTAATAAAAAAAGGAGACCATCACGCCCTAGCGCGATAGCCACCCTCGACCGCTGCCACCGCGCCTGAGGCGCCGCCCACCTCTAGCCTCGCCACACCGTCCCCCTCTATCTCCAGCCCCCTCTTTCCTTCTCCCCTTCGATAGAACCGAACCCTAATCCCCCCAATCGAAACCCAAACCCTAACCCGCATCCAACCGCCACCGTCAGCAAGCTCCACAGCCAAACCGCCACCACATTGGCCTGCCGCGCCTCCCCCTAGCTTTGACCATCGACGTGGATCCCACTCCGATCCGAAAACGCTAAGAATGGGTATGTTTTTCTGATTTCAGGTTCTTAGCTTTTTAATAGGATTAAAGTTTAGATATTTTAGCAAAGAAACGTTAAGATCTCTAAAAATGAAAATATTAGGTTTTTAGATATGAAAATTTCATATTTTTATATATATGAAGACTAGATTTTTGTAGATAAAAAGATTTGATTTTTGTTTAATGAAGGGTTATATTTTTATAACATGAAAGTTTAAATGTTATAACGATGAAAGGTTCGATTTTTTTTAAGATAAGAAAGACGAGATTTTTAGATATGAAAGACGAGATTTTTATACAAGAAGAAGATGAGATTTTTATTCCTAGAAAGATACGATCTTTATGTGTATGTGAACGATGTAAAAATATTATTTTTATTATATGTGAAGATTAAAAATATGATTTTTATAGGGTAGAGAATATAAAAATATAATTTTTATATATGTAGCGAAATAAAAATATGATTTTTATTATATATATAGTGGAATAAAAATGTGATTTTTATAGCGTTGAAATAAAAATGTGATTTTTAATATGAACAGCATAGAGAAGACTGCGTTGGCATTGCAAATAAATCTGAATTCAAACCGTTCAGAAATAAGAAATGGCGGAGTGGATCCCAAAGGTGAGAACTTCTCACTTTAAATTTTCTTTTCTAGTTAAAATTATATACTAGGATGCAGACGGTGCTTAGCAGCACCCGACACCCGTCGTCCACAAACCATGGACGGCTTGTTTGTTTAGTTGATTGTTTGGTGATTGATTTATTTGTTTGGTTGGTTTGGGAAATGAAATGGAATTGATTGGATTGGAATGTGTATGGCGAGGGCCATTATTGGACTGGGGATAAGGCTAGGCCTTGTCCCGTTTCTAGTATCATGTCGTTATGCCGCCGAAATTTTCTAAAATAAGTTAGAAAAATAAAAATATCATTTTATTGAATAAATGAACTAAATAGAAATTCATGTGTTGAAATAAATATTTTATCGTTAGAAATATAATTTTTAACGTGGGTGTGAAGAAAATAAAATATACATTTACAAATTAGACGATTTGTTTATGTACACTGATTTGACTGATATTGATTGGGACGATAAATTTTACATGTCGCCCAACTGCACAAATAAAATCTGTGTTTGTTGATATGAAACCCCACGCGGGTATTGAGATGATATTTGACGTACACTAGTCCCAATAATTAGTCGTATGTCGATCGATAGGTTGGCAGACAATTGTATTGTGCACTTTGTATGATGGTTGATTATTTATCGTTGCTGTTATATACATGTGTTGTATGGAATCCATATAATTAACCTTATATGGTAATTGATTGGGCCTCATTCCAATTGGAAAAATAAAGAATATTATAAAATAAATTCATGTGTTGAAAGAAATATATATTCATGTGTTGAATAAAAGAAAGTTCATGTGTTGAATAAAATAAATATTCATGTGTTGAATAAATTATATATTCATGTATTGAAGAAAATATTCATTTGTTGAATAGAATAACAAAGTTATTGAAATATATAAAGCCATGTTGATTAGATTTATGCCATTTTGAAGCGAACGATATTTATATCGATTTTATTCGAATATCGAAAAAGAAGTGATTTCGAAATATAACGTTTTGAAAATATTATCATCTATATAAATATCGATGATATGGAATATTCAATTTTGATTTAAAATTGAATATGAAGTTGAAATCGTTTTTAAAACGAATTTAAAACAATTTATAAAATATGTTTTTGAAAGGAAATCGACGAAATATATATAATATATATATATATTAAATGGCCTGAATAGAACGCGCCGCGCCGCGGTAGTTCGCGAATTTCGACCATTGACTTCGAATTGACATTACGGGAAATCCGACCGTCGGATTCTCCTGAAACTGGAACCGTTGGGTTCGTATCAAAAAGTGCTTTCCAATGAATATTAGAAATTTGAAATCTAACAGTTGGATTTGGAGATACGTCCAAATCAAATTTGGAAAAGGTCGTTGTAAGTGCAGTTCGACGACCGTTATTGGAAATCGACTGTACGGGCCTTGATAAAATTATTAAAAATATCTATAATTTGTGTAAAATTATAATATAGGAGTTGGAAAGAACTAGGATGAAAATTCCCCATTTTAAAGGATAAATATATTTTTATCGAAATGAACTAGTTATGAACTAGAATTAAAACCCAACATTTTTAAATACCTAAATTGGATTTGAAGTGGTTTTAAAAATAATCAGAATTTCCAATATACGAATTGGAATGGATTTGAATCGAAATTATCTTCGGAATATTTCGATGTTGGATTTCGTGATTATACAGATATGGTTGTGGAAATTTGAAAGATATATATTTATATCGTTATTTCCAATTCGATATTTGTTGATTTCAGAATTTCATATTGAATATAAGCCGAGATATTTTCTATTCAAAGCCTTGTATTTAATATCAAATGGGTCTTTGGGTTTGTTGTGAACGGTGTCTTCACTGACACTAATCTTAAACCCCGTGTGAAAGGAATAAATCTTTTAATTAAGATTTAAAGAAGAAATACCAATTAATTTACATTTAATTGGAACTGAAATGGGATGTGATTTTGGGTTTATCGTGAACCGTGTTTTAAATGACGTCGGTTCTTTAACCCAGCTAAAGATTAAAACTAAGTGGAGTTTTAATGAATCTTCAGTTAGATTGAAAAGATCGAGAATGGAGTATCATCAGTTTTGCTCCAAGCGATAGTTGAATCTTTAATTAGATTTGAACGTGAAATGGTAATTAATATTTACCGATAACACCGTGGTGTTAGATATGGAGTATTACAAGTTTTGCTCCATGGGATAAATAGTTTGGGATTGGGAAATAAAATAAATAATTACTTCAGTGTGGTTCGCTAATCCTGACTAGTTTGGAAAACCTTAACATGGTTTGAAATGATATCCAAAGGAAGATTAAAGAATAAATTTAGAAGAATTTATCTTTGATAAAATTAATGGGAACCTTTCCCTAAGAATGTGAATATTTGAATAAAGAACATTCTAAATTGGAATGAGGCGTATGTTGTGTTTGTGTAACACTTGTTTATTATATACGCGGGTTATTCGGAAAGGCCGGGTTTATACCCATTCTGAATAATCGACTCGACGATAAGTCAAAGATGAAGATGGTGGTTGAAGACCGGAGGTCTTCACATCGTTTGGGTGATTAATGATGATCTTGATTGGGTTGTACACCCAAGAGGAGGGAATCAGTTAGTGATCATCCATACGTACTTGTAGATCGATGGATATGCGAGGAATAAGGTTCCTCCGGTTTCGTTCAGACCCAGAACGAACTTGTAAATGAACTGTGTGTCTGACATTGGATTTTATTCTGTGTGATTGATTTCTATTAAATATATATCTGTTTGGTGGCAGAGAATTTATTCTCTTGCTTAACGTCCTTTTTTGAGACTTACGAGCTCGGAGGTTATATATCGATAGATATCAACTGTATGGAGTGAATTGCCTGTGTGGCATGCCTAAGTGTTAAATGATCAAGGCTTCTGTTGAAAAGCAAAGTCTTGTGGTTGATGATCAAAACATGGCCTGTGTGGCATAGCTTTATGTATGGCGTTAATTCGCGAGCCTCATACCTCGGTATGAGTCAAAAACGGGATACGGACCGTTGGGAGAGCACGACGTTTCTTTCCAGCTATGGGTGATGTCAGTGACCTACCAGCTCTGACGTTTATATTATTTTTACCCGTGTGGTTGTTGGAATGCGAGGCGCCTCGAATATTCGGTCGCTAACTGGAACTATGTGAGCCGACGTACAGACCATTATATAGGTCCGATAGGACCGGGAAACATATGTTTAGGAATTGCCAATTCTCAAACGTAAGAGAGGACCGGCCCAACCGATTCCTAGGGTTAACCAGAGTGTGCAGTCCTGGGACATTTGCTAGTGTCTCGAAGCAGAGAGGATGTAACACCCCACATCCGTTATGGTCACTCACAAAGGGAATGCCTTAACTTCAGTGGAGCATTATGGGTACTGGAACCTAAATATTACAAGACAGACATATATAAAACAACGGAAAGTAAAGTGGAAGTACTACAAATCATTTATTAAATATAATTGTTTACAATAAAAGCCCATCAACTTCCAATACCCAATTACATAGTTAAAATATCTGTCTTGCTCAAAAACAAAGAAGCATAAAAATAAATTGTGATATTCCCCAATAAAGCAAAGCAAGCCACAGCCAAGGGAAATCCAAGCCGTACATGAAAGAGCCTTGGAGCTTGGTAAGATCCGAACTAAGCTGTATTCCCACCCTGCGAACCTTGGGGGGGGGGGATGGAAGAAAAAGAGGCGAAACAAAATGAGTCATTCATAAAGACTGAGTAAGTCCTAGTGACTTTCAGCGTAAAAGTAGGTAAAGATAACATGGCATGAATAAACTGAAAATAAACATAAGCATGATGACAAGATAAGCTACAGGCACGATAACTAAGAATAACATTATATGACTTTTTTCATGCATAACATTGCGAGGTTCCCATTCAAGATGAACTAAGTATAATTTCGCAAGATTGCAAGATTTCTCTGCTTCACCGTTAAAATATTTCCATGATATCTATTTGCTCTGCACCACCCGTACTAGTATCCCTACCCGTGTCATGTGTTGACTAAAAAAATGATCCCTTGCCCAATGTCATGAAATGACCCATTACTTGGTCCCACGAAACGATCTATTAATCGATCGGCTCCCTACAAGTCCTATCTCGTTCATGTGTCTGTGTCATACGGCCCTATCACGAATGTAGTTACCTGTTCTGGGTCCACCATAGGGTGTGTCAAGCCCTAGGGTGCCAACCCTCGACACGAATCAAGCATGCACAGTGTAAACATACTGATGCCCAATGCCTGCTTTTTCAACTCCGGACTACGTACACGACCGTAGTCCGCCTGAACCTACACTGGCACACCAACTCAGCCGTCGTTCTGGTCGCTTACAATCAGCCCAGTAATCGTGCCCCACTCTGCCTAGTTCCAGGGTATCTTGATACATCTATGTGGGTTAAGTATTATCTATATGTTCAAGTTGACTTAACCCTGCCACGCGTCATATTATATTGGTTGAGTGTCATTAGCCTAGTCATATTACTTAACCCACCCATTCATATCATATCGGTTAAGTGTCATTAGTCTAGTCATATTACTTAACCCACTCATTCATATCATATCGGTTAAGTGTCATTAGTCTAGTCATATTACTTAACCCACCTACTGGTTAACATGTTATGCTAGTTAAGCATTCTTAGTTTACTTAACCCTGTCAATCTTGACTTACCTTTAACTTATTCATTAAAGCACCAACCACTCACATTAGACAGGTATTGTTGCGGTTACTGGACAGCCGGTCGGTTCCGGGCAGGTTTACACCGCAACTCAATCTAACCTCGGGTCCTTATTGGGCTCAATGCCTTAACCTCCCACATTGGATAGGTATTGTTGTGATTACTGGACAGCCGGGCGGGTCCGGGCAGGTTTACATCACAACTCAATCCAACCTCGGGTTAAGCATTTCGTATTTTTCTAAATTTACATATTTGTTCTTTATATGTAAGTGTGCTAACAATTTAATGTTATGGCCCATTTTCCCAGTTCATAATTCACGTTTTTTCCCCCAAAATGTATTCCCAAATTATTACCATAATTCACTATAAAGTTATGCCAAGTTATAGCTTTTTATTTACAATACATACCAACTACCCAAAACCCAACTTAAGCGCGTTCATATTAAACCTCTACCAAGTCATAAATTATCATATACGTTTCAACTCCAAATTTTACATAATTAACATATGCCCAAGTTCTAGGTTACATGTCAGTTTTACATATGCCCAATTCATACCAAATTTACATATGTTCAATTCATGCCGTTTTGCATGTATGCCAAGTTTATGCCATTTTACCCATATCAAGTTCTAGCCAAAATTACATGTATCAAGTTTCATACCCAATAAACCCAAATCATGATTCATGATGTAGTTATCCCAAACTATAATCTTTTTATTTCAATACATGCCAGTTGCCCAAGTTCATAATACATGTTTATGCCAATTATCAAGTCTACAATCGCTTTCATGTTCAAATTTCCAATTCTACATATGCCTTATTAACGTAAGCCCAATCTTTTGGTTTAATTTACATAGTCCCAAACTCATGATTTAATTTACATGCCAATTCATGTATGCCCACTTCATGCCAAATCACTTATGCTAATGCCCAAACTTACAATTTCAATTTTATTGACAATACCCAAATTTCAAATTTCATGTTATGCCATCAATTCCACCACACACATATATCCAAATAGGTAATATTCCAATATTTCCCCGTATACAAATCGCACGTATATCGTAGTTTAGGCCTAGGACCGAAATTGACCAAGGTTCATCAAAAGAAAATAAATAGGGGAAGGTAGAATTTGTATAACAATTAGTATAGAGAGAAAACGGGAATAAAACATCGTCTCAGGCATAAAAGATAGATCTTGATAATAATATCAACATGAATCAAGAGAAACTGATTTACAACAAACTGAATAGATCATAGGTTTGACATGAGAATGAGAATAGAAAAGCCCCAAAACTTAAGATCCAAGAAGCAACAGAAATAGATCTGAATCGATAAACATACTTAGATCCAATTCCACTTAATTTCACGTCCATATTATAATTAAATATTTAAATCTAAAAGTAACTAGCGCTTACAGAGCATGGCTAGCGAATTAAGAACTGGATTTGTTGTAGAAATGTTGCGGCGTTGTTGATTTACTGTCTTAAATCATTGTAGAAGCCTAAATCTTCGAATTGGATTGTGTATGAGAGCTTAGGAAATTTATTAGAGGCGGCGACCATGATCAAAAGGGATTCCATCAGCATTTAGGTCTAAGAATGATTTGTTATGAATTAGGTTAGGCCTTATGGTGTAATTATAGGTGTAGGAACTATTTAGGTCCTTTAGATCAACCCTAGAGTCAATCCGGACCATCAAAACACATACCGGGCTTCAAAAATGGGTTCTGGGGCAAAACAGGCCGACCAGGTCGACCTGTAAGGGGGGAGGTCGACCATATGGTCGACCTGTGGGGGGTAGGTCGACCCCCAGGTCGACCTGACACTCAGGTCGACCCCCAGGTCGACCTGCCTGGTTCTTTGTTGCCTGAAATTTTCTGAATCTTCTAAAGGCCATAACTTCTTCACCCGGACTCCGATTTTCGAAAACTCGGACTCTATTTCGTGTAGAATTCCGAGACGAACGCAATGGTGCAACCCGTTTCCCTTGATTATCATTTTAAAAATTAATTATACCTTTATTTCTTGTTATAACATGTTATTAAAATTCGGGTTGTTACATTCTCCCCTCCTTAAAGGATTTCGTCCTCGAAATCTTCAGGTTAAGAAGAATGTGTCCTACCATCCAATCATCCATCTACTCAATCATCAATCACAGGCATCCATCGTCCTTAAGAGATTTCTAATGTTGTATGAACATATGCAGAAAGTGTGTGTATATGTTCCCTATCTAATGCAAATGATCAGGCCTGATTGATCTTCTTAATGCAAAATATGTTTAGTGGCATGAGTCCAACATGTATGCAAATAGTCCTAGTCACATAAACACTACATGTGTGCACAAACATCCATCCATATGCAACATCCACATGATATCACATTCAAATTCGTCCATAAACAAATATAAACACTCATGCATATGCAATATGAAAGGTGACTGAGCCGATCTAGTGTCTAATGTACGTGTATATGCATCCACGAGCAACCATTAGCAACCACTTGCAACCACTTGCAACCATCAATCATAACATGTCTCAGATACATGTTTACACCCAATTGTTCCTACCTAAAGATATAGTTGAATGATAGAAGCAAGTAAAAACTTTGTGCCCATTAGGCAATGTCAAAACTGGAAATCTACGTCACATATATACTGATTATGAGAAGAACTCCCTAAGCACCAGCCCCGAAAACTGATATCAACATCAGGCTGACACCCAAAGAATTACTCAACCCAACCAATATATGATTCTAGGAAACTAAGCATGATAGACTCCTTTTTGGTCACAAAGAAATCCCTTCCTAAAACCAACCCGTATCCTATAAAACCAAAAAAGTTTAGCCAACCCAACGGACACCCTCAAGCCCCAACATGTATTACTAACAGATGAGTTATACTCCCTATGGGGTTTGCAACAGAAATAGGATTGAGAATAGGACCGAGAGGATATACTTAAAAGATAGCATGCAAGTAAGTTCTACAGGAAAAGAGGGGTCAAGGATATACTCTTAAAAAGAGATATGATGTGCGTATCTAGTCTTCAATCTTCTAAGCCGCCTTTCTTTGAGCTTAACTCCATTGTGCTTTGACCGTCTTTAACTTCACAATTTCGTAGCTTCTTAATTCCTATTTCCAAAATATGAGTTGGAACTCATTTCACTGTCGCCTCTCGTTCCACTTATACTTATTCTTTTTCTAGTATACTCGGCTCAAACATAACTGCGTACTCATGGTTTCATGCAAGCTCTTCAAAATTCACTAGTGAATCCTGGATCTCGTTTACTTATTATAGGGTATTCCACGCAGAAGAACTATCTCCTGAAAACAAACAAATGCCAACCATGTTGCCAAATGTACTTACTAAGGTGATTTTCTATAACTCATGCATAAGCGAAATGAAACATTCGTCTTAGTGGCGAACACAACCTGAGCGGATCAATAAATGTATCAAGAGATTCTAGGTAACTAAGCATGGCAGAATCCTAAGGGTTACACTAGACTTCGAGGGCATTACCAAGGCAAGTCAAGAATCTAACTACCCTCTTTTCAAACTCAAGACTGGCACCATTACTGGATAACCACTCCATCCCTAGAATCAACCCATAACCCCAAAAAAACATAAGCATTACTTCTAAACTCAACACTTAGCATAGACATTCCCAAATCCAAACAAGTCATGAATAAATGAGCCGATTCCCTAACAGGATTTGAGACAAAAAAAATGGGATCCTCTACTACGCTAGTACTAAGGTGTAGAGACTCAACTATCGAAGCAGAATTAAAAGGATGCGATGTACCAAAAACAAAGTTCTAACGGGATGATAGAAAAGAAAAGCTAAACCTTTAACAGAAACGTTACCACCTCTCTTAAGTACGCTAGTAGTGAGAGCATACAATTGCCCTCTCGACGGTCTCGTTCTTTGCCCTTGTCCTTGTCCTATAATACTTAACTACATGTCCCTTTTTACCATACTAAAGATACTCTCTCTTGTCATGGGTTTTATTATTCTTTCACTTTGGCCTCTTCCCTTTCACCTTTTCCTCCTTCGTCGATTACCCTTATGAACAAGTTTCTCGTCCTTAGGCTTGTGTTCTTTATTCTCATTCTTACTATCCTTGTATAGCTTGTTGACAAGTTTCTCGAAAGCTACCTCCATCGCACGGCAACCCTACAAAGCTTGAAATAAGATTAGTCGCAAGTAAAACTACTTCGGCTTCAGATGGATGTTGGGCACTCCTTTACCCTCCGACATATGTCGTACGCCTACAAAACTATGGTGAAAAGAGAGAAAGAAGAGATTCAAAGAGAGAATCAAAAGATAGTGTATATGGCTTTGGGGAACATGCCTTTCGTAAAACAAAACTTTTCTTTAGAAAAATGCTTCTTTGTAAACGTTTTGAAAATAATTTCATAAGGTTTTTAAAAGCCTTTGCCCAGTTTGGTAACCTTCTGCTCTGATACCAAATGTAACACCCCACATCCGTTAAGGTCACTCACAAAGGGAATGCCTTAACTTAAATGGAGCATTATGGGTACTGGAACCGAAATATTACAAGATAGACATATATAAAACAGCGGAAAGTAAAGTGGAAGTACTACAAATCATTTATTAAATATAATTGTTTACAATAAAATTCCATCAACTTCCAATACTCAATTACATAGTTAAAATAACTGTCTTGCTCAAAAACAAAGAAGCATAAAAATAAATTGTGATATTCCCCAATAAAGCAAAGCAAGCCACACCCAAGGTAAATCCAAGCCGTACATGAAAGAGCCTTGGAGCTTGGTAAGATCCGAACTAAGCTGTATTCCCATCCTGCGAACCTAGGGGGGAACGAAAGAAAAAGAGGCAAAACAAAATGGGTCAGTCATAAAGACTGAGTAAGTCCTAGTGACTTTCAGCATAAAAGTAGGTAAAGATAACATGGCATGAATAAACTGAAAATAAACATAAGCATGATGACAAGATAAGCTACAGGCACGATAACTAAGAATAACATCATATGACTTTTGTCATGCATAACATTACAAGGTTCCCATTCAAGATGAACTAAGTATAATTTCGCAAGATCGCAAAATTTCTCTGCTTCACCGTTAAAATATGTCTATGATATCTATTTGCTCTGCACCACTCGTACTAGTATCCCAACCCGTGCCATGTGTTGACTAAAAAAATGATCCCTTGCCCAATGTCATGAAATGACCCATTACTTGGTCCCACGAAACGATCTATTAATCGATCGGCTCCCTACAAGTCCTATCTCGTTCATGTGTCTGTGTCATACGGCCCTATCACGAATGTAGTTACCTGTTCTGGGTCCACCATAGGGTGTATCAAGCCCTAGGGTGCCAACCCTCGACACGAATCAAGCACGCACAGTGTAAACCTACTGATGCCCAATGCCTGCTTTTTCAACTCCGGACTACGTGCACGATCGTAGTCCGCCTGAACCTACACTGGCGCACCAACTCAGTCGTCGTTCTGGTCGCTTACAATCAGCCCAGTAATCGTGCCCCACCTTGCCTAGTTCCAGAGTATCTTGATACATCTATGTGGGTTACTGCTGAAATGGACCGAGTAACTACGTTTTCCGTCCAACAGGTTAAGTGTTGTCATTTAAATTCGTGACTTAACCCTTATCAGTCCAGCATGTCAAGTTGGTTAAGTGTTGTCATTCAAGTTCATGACTTAGCCCTACGAATCATGTGTCAAGTTGGTCAAGTATATTCAAGCGGTTAATGACTTAACCCTAACGAATCATGTGTCAAGTTGGTCAAGTATATTCAAGCGGTTCATGATTTAACCCTACCAAATAATCGTGTCAAATTGGTTAAGTATATTCAAGCAGTTCGTGACTTAACCCTAACGAATCATGTGTCAAGTTGGTCAAGTATATTCAAGCGGTTCATGACTTAACCCTACCAAATCATCGTGTCAAATTGGTTAAGTATATTCAAGCAGTTCGTGACTTAACCCGCCCACTTATCATGTCAAGTTGGTTAAGTATTATCTATATGTTCAAGTTGACTTAACCCTGCCATGCGTCATATTATATTGGTTGAGTGTCATTAGCCTAATCATATTACTTAACCCACCCATTCATATCATATCGGTTAAGTGTCATTAGTCTAGTCATATTACTTAACCCACCCATTCTTATCATATCGGTTAAGTGTCATTAGTCTAGTCATATTACTTAACCCACCTACTGGTTAACATGTTATGCTGGTTAAGCATTCTTAGTTTACTTAACCCTATCAATCCTAACTTAGCTTTAACTTATTCATTAAAGCACCAACCACTCACATTAGACAGGTATTGTTGCGGTTACTGGACAGCCGGTCGGTTCCGGGAAGGTTTACACCACAAATCAGTCTAACCTCGGGTCCTTATTGGGCCCAATGCCTTAACCTCCCACATTGGATAGGTATTGTTGTGATTACTGGACAGTTGGGCGGGTCCGGGCAGGTTTACATCACAACTCAATCCAACCTCGGGTTAAGCATTTCGTATTTTTCTAAATTTACATATTTGTTCTTTATATGTAAGTGTGCTAACAATTTAATGTTATGGCCCATTTTCCCAGTTCATAATTCACGTTTTTCCCCCCAAAACATATTCCCAAATTATTAACATAATTCACTATAAAGTTATGCCTAGTTATAGCCTTTTATTTATAATACATACCAACTACCCAAAACCCAACTTAGGCGCGTTCATATTAAACCTCTACCAAGTCATAAATTATCGTATACGTTTCAACTCCAAATTTTACATAATTAACATATGCCCAAGTTCTAGGTTACATGTCAGTTTTACATATGCCCAATTCATACCAAATTTACATATGTTCAATTCATGCCGTTTTACATGTACGTCAAGTTTATGCCATTTTACCCGTATCAAGTTCTAGCCAAAATTACATGTATCAAGTTTCATACCCAATAAACCCAAATCATGATTCATGATGTAGTTATCCCAAACTATAATCTTTTTATTTCAACACATGCCAGTTGCCTAAGTTCATAATACATGTTTATGCCAATTATCAAGTCTACAATCGCTTTCGTGTTCAAATTCCCAATTCTACATATTCCTAATTAACATAAGCCCAATCTTTTGGTTTAATTTACATAGTCCCAAACTCGTGATTTAATTTACATGCCAATTCATGTATGCCCACTTCATGCCAAATCACTTATGCTAATGCCCAAACTTACAATTTCAATTATATTGACAATACCCAAATTTCAAATTTCATGTTATGCCATCAATTCCACCACACATATATCAAAATAGGTAATATCCCAATATTTCCCCGTATACAAATCGCATGTATATCGTAGTTTAGGCCTAGGTCCGAAATTGACCAAGGTTCATCAAAAGAAAATAAATAGGGGAAGGTAGAATTTGTATAACAATAGGTACAGAGAGAAAACGGGAATAAAAACATCGTCTCAGGCATAAAAGATAGATCTTGATAATAATATCAACATGAATAAAGAGAAACTGATTTACAACAAGCTGAATAGATCATAAGCTTGACATGAGAATAAGAATAGAAAAGTCCCAAAACTCAAGATCCAAGAAGCAACAGAAATAGATCTGAATCGATAAACATACTTAGATCCAATTCCACTTTATTTTATGTCCATATTATAATTAAATATTTAAATCTAAAAGTAACTAGCACTTACAGAGCATGGCTAGCGAATAAAAAACTGAATTTGTTGTAGAAATTTTGCGGCGTTGTTGATTTACTGTCTTGAATCATTGTAGAAGCCTAAATCTCCGAATTGGATTGTGTATGAGAGCTTAGGAAATTTATTAGAGGCGGCGGCCATGATCAAAAGGGATTCCAGCAGCTTTTAGGTGTAAGAGTGATTTGTTATGAATTAGGTTAGGCCTTAGAGTGTAATTATAGGTGTAGGAACTATTTAGGGCCTTTAGATCAACACTAGAGCCAATCTGGACCATCAAAACACATACCGGGCTTCAAAAATGGGTTCTGTGGCAAAACAGGCCAACCAGGTCGACCTGTAAGGGGGGAGGTCGACCTTTTGGTGGTAGGTCGACCCCCAGGTCGACTCCCTGGTCGACCTGACACCCAGGTTGACCTGCCTGGTTCTGTGCTGCCTGAAATTTTCTGAATCTTCTAAAGGCCATAACTTCTTCATCCGGACTCCGATTTTCGAAAACTCGGACTCTATTTCATGTAGAATTCCGAGACGAACGCAATGGAGCAACCCGTTTCCCTTGATTCTCATTTTAAAAATTAATTATACCTTGATATCTTGTTATAACATGTTATTAAAATTCGGGTTGTTACAGAGGAGCTTGCCCCTTGCCTCCACTCATGATGGAATCCAATTTGCAATACGTGATATTTCGGTTTAGTTTGTAGAGCCTAGTATGGCGACATAGTATATGATAGCTATGTTGTCTATGATTGATACTTATGATTGAAGTTGTTTTCTTCACTTATAGTAATAATAAATGTAACACCCCGCCTTCGCTAGGGTCACTCGCAAAGGAATGCACTAGCTTTAGAGGGGCATTATTGGTAAACATGCACAGAAATATCACAAGACAGTACATATAACATAGCGGAAGTAAAATCAAACTTTCATAAACATTAATAATTAAGGTCTAAAGCCTTTTACATCAGAGTACATCAAAACCTTCCTTGCAATAATAAAGAAGCATAAAGACTTTTTCATAAATTATTCCCCAAGTAAAAACAGTAAAGTAGCCATAGCCAAGGAAAGTCCAAGCCATCCATGATGACCTTCAAGCAGAAGAAGTCCGAACTAAACAGCAGTATTTCCTCCCTGTAACCTGGGGGGAAACGGAAGAAAAGAGGCGAAACAAAACAGGTCAGTCAAAAAGACTGAGTAAGCCCTATCTACTATTAGCATAAAAACTAGTAAAGTTAACTGACATGAGAAACTGAGATGAACATAAGCATGATAACAAGATAGATAAGCTAAATCAAAATAACAGGATGAACTACTGAACTCAGGTGAACTAAGGTGTCATGATAAATTACGATGTCAAGATAAAACAAGGTATCACTTCGTCAGGTTTCTATCAAGTATAATATCCCAAGATATCTATCACATATAACGTCCCATGGTATCTATCCTGTACATCTGCTCTGCACCTACCGTACTAGTATCCCAACTGTATCACGTGTTATCCGTGAATGACCCTTACTCAAAAGTCGTGTAGTGGTCCATGTCAACCTAATATATCGCATATATAGGTTACTCAACTCGTATGTTTTATTCCATGTAAATGTTCAGTCCCTTGCCGTAGGCCATACGGGCTTTCCCATGAGATTCTATATTACTTTACATAGTTCCATGATCCTTAAGATCGGTTTGGACTGTTACCCTAAACCTAGCTAGGGTCTTCCAACATGAATTAGCGTCTGTACAACTAGGACTTATGCTACCTAGGGCTACTAGGGATTACGCTTACCTATTGCACGTTTTCGTATCTCGGTTTGGGTTCAACCACCTAGGGCCACTAGGGATTACGCTAACCGCCAACCGCGCCCTTTTTCCCACGCATTCATCGTGAATCGTTTTTCCATGACTGTATGCACATGTATCACATCGTGCCATCCGAGTCCTGTCACAGGGCAGGTCAGGAAATACAGGACTCGGTCGAGAGCTTTTGATTTATCTGCCGGTGCAGATGCTAAGGTCTGTTTTTCTATCCGTGGCTATGGTCCCACGGGACCCCTCCCTCAACTATCGAAAGACAAGACAGGATAAATCCTGTATGAGAACACACTACTGGCCAACCCACAATCCTAGCCTTACCGCAACCATAATTAGATAGCAATTATGGTCTATTGGGTGTTCTCTGCCATTCCGTACGTACACGCTTGACCAAAGATGGTAGGTAGCCTGACGAAAAATGCTATCTAGGGTACGAACGTGTCTCGTCGACTATCCCCTATCCATCCCCGTCTTTAGGTCGCTCGCATAGCAACCAAGGCATACTCTTGGTTCTTCTAACGAAGACCTTAACCTCTCATGAGCCTAGTATAATTACCTGGCAGCTCATAGAGGGATCCCAAGAATATCCTCACGTTCCCCGAAGCCGCTGCTTCGTTACCCAGTTCGCTGGAGCCTTTATCTAAATCAGATACTTGCTCCTACTCGTATACTTAAACGATGACCTACCGTACCAGGTTACTCATCTATCTATGAACTGGTCTAAATTTCCTTGACTAAGAATCATTACTTAGTTATCCTTCAACTAAGGTTTACCACTTAGCCTTATTCCCGTTATCCTTGTTAATTACGGTTACCCACCTAATCCTCCGAATTAGGGTTTATATAACAGATTAAGTGTCACTTAAGTTCATGACTTAATCCCGTCTACAAATCATGTCAAAATTGGCTAAGTATCCAAGTTCGAGACTTAACCCGTCTACAAATCATGTCAAAATTGGCTAAGTATCCAAGTCCAAGACTTAACCCTACAAACCATGCTCAAGTTGGTTAAGTATATATTAACTTGACCCTATGAAATTACTTAGTCAAACCGGTCAAGTGTATTCAAGCGATTCATGACTTAGCCTTATCATGTTTTCACGTTATATTGGTTAAGTATGGGTTATCTTAACCTCAATAAATTCACGAGTTAGATTGGTTAAGCATAGATCACTTAACCACATCAAATTAACGAGTTAGATTGGTTAAGTTTAGGTCACCTAACCTCTTCAAATTAACGGGTGAGATTGGTTAAGTATAGGTCACTTAACCACTTCAAATCATCGTGTTAGATTAGTTAAGTATTTAACTTAACCCCATTAAACTACCAAGTGGGATTAATTAAGTCTAGGCTAACTTAACCCCATCCGATTATCATGTTTAGACTAGTTGAGTCTAATCTTAACCCCATCCATTAACTGTATCTTTTGGTTAAGTGTCATTAAGAAAACTTACTTAACCTTACCAAATTATCGTGTTGGATTGATTAAGTGTTGGTTAACTTAATCCCCGTCCACTAGTCGTATAAAAATGGTTAAGTGTCATTAGGCAAATCAAGTTACTTAACCTACCCAACCTTGTCATGTTTTGTTAAGTATCATTAGCCTAATCCAATTACTTAACCCATTTGTCCATGTCATATTTGGTTAAGAGTCATTAATCAAATTAACTTAACCCTATCATGTGGCATTAATTTCTTAATGCACCCCAACCTCTCACATTAGACTTTGTTGTGGTTACTAGTTAAGCCGGTCGGTTCCGGGTAGCTTTACACCACAACTTGGTCTAACCTCGGGTTCAAGCACAACATGACCAACTTCCCACATTGGGTCCTATTGTTTGCAACTACTAGTTAGGCCGGTTTGTTCCGGGTAGCTTTATGTTGCAAACTCAACCCAACCTCGAGTTGGCCACTTTCATGTTTAGTCTAGTGTCATGTTCATATTCAAGTTTTCAAGCAATTGGGTAGACCTAACTTAATAGGTAAATTCCCAATGGGTAGACCTAACTTAATAGGTAAATTCCCAAGCTTATGTTTTTATGCATACTTACATGTCACTTCCATGTTATATTTCAAGTCATGTTTTCAAGTATAAACACATGTCATATTTAACGTTACACGTTGTCATGTTTATACCCATTTACCCAAATCATGTTCATATCATTATGTTTTCCCATAATGTGACCCCCAACGCTTTTTAAACTCGCATATACGTTCGCAACAACGTAATGGATTAAAAGAAGAGACTTGGCAAAGGCATGACAAAAATGGATATTAAGCCACAAGTTAATCATGGTGGCAAATGAGGCACAAATGTGTTCATTAGCTTGCATGTTACATTCTTAAGCCTCAAAAACATGCATAAACCCAAACTTGGCACATAAGCGAATCATGGTGACAAAAGACATGGAATGATGACTAGTAACTCGCATATATCATCATATAAGGGTTATGACTTCATATGCAAGTTGACATAAAGATTATGAAGGTTCTCATGTTGCATAATGCAACATTTCAACATAAAGGTTGTAGCTTTTAGCTCATGAGATCAAGATAATGACTTCATAAACTTGCATGACATGATAGCATGTATCATTCTCAATGATCAAACCCAAACTTGCAACATGAACATTTAACTTCATAGTTAATATCTAAGAGTAGGAAAAGGGCTTACATTGCTTTGAAGGCCTAAATCGATTAAACTAAAGCTTGTGAGGAAGCCTATGCATGCCATCACCAAAAAACCCAAAGATGGATGCCCCAAATCAACAAAAACACCATCTTTATGAACAAAGATCAAAGCTTTTGCCTTGAAATCAACTTGAGAGGCTCTCATACTAACATAGGGACTCTCTAACACTCTCATGATCATGAAACCTTTCATAGAAATGAAGTGGAGGCTAGGATAGTTGAGTGGAGGCCATGATAGTAGAAATTTTGCCATAGTTTAGTTGCATGAATGAATAATGAGGATTTAGGATAGGTTAGGGTCTTATTTATAGATTAGGCAAGTGTTTTAGGCCATAGGATTAAACCTAGATTCAATCCAAGCCATCAAAGCATGTCTTGGGGAAGAAGTCAAGTGTAGGAACCATCTAGGGCTTTTAGATTAAAGATGAACCATGAGAACCATCCAAATGCAAAATCTGCATTTGAGCGAATCGGCCCACGGGTTGACAGCCAAACACCCTGGATTAACCCCTAGTCGACCCAGCGGGCTTGGGTCGACCTCAAAAATCGGTCGGTTCGGTTATTCCCCTCTCCCAATTCGCTGTTTTGAACATTTTTGCATATTTATTTATTTAATTTTCAATTATATATATATATCAATATATATATATATATCAATATATATATATATTTCTCTGCGCAACCCATTTCACTTAATTAAGTATACTTTAATTTGAGAATTTTTCGTGAAACTTCGCGAGGCTATATCTTGGTCATACGGACTCTGATTTTCGAAAACTCGGACTCTATTTCGCGTATTTTTCCGAGGCGAACGCAATGGCATAGCCCGTTTCACTTGATTCATAATTTAAAATTAAATTCTGCCTTGATTCTCGTCTTTAATCATGTTATCAAAATACAGGTTGTTACAATAAAAGATGAAATTTCACGTACCAAGCATTTTTTGCTGTTATAAGGTAAAACCCTATCCTCCCGCTTGCTTTGCATTGTGTGATGGAACTTGGGTCTTATAACAGCTTCATTGTTATTTATTTAGCATTGAGCTGATTGTTTATGCACTGGTATTCTTGGGGTAAAAACTTGTTCCGTGTTATACGGCGTGGTCCCTTGATTTACCTAACTTTGAAAATAAAGATTAATAACTGTTTTAGTTCTCACACCAGTCACATGACTGACTTGGAGTTTATAGTTTTAACCTAAACTCTGGGTGCCCTTATTTTCCACACGGGCAGCTAGTAGTTTTGGTTTTGCAAATTTATATTCACAGGATCCTGGTTTATAGCTGAAGTGATATTCGGAAAGCTCTGTATCCGTGTATTTCTTTCAGTTATGTTTTGTATTATTTTTCCACTGCAGTAATGTATTTAAATCTCTGATATTTATCAAATGTGTGATATTTATTCATACTCTGTAATATTCTTGTATTCTGGTGGAATTGTTGTAATAAGCAATGAAATGTTCTTCTGTTTGCGTTGTGATGTGGCTTGTCCTCAAAGGAATCTGTGCTTTCCTTACCGGGGAAGTTACGGGTCTTCACATTTGGTATCAAAGCTCTGGTTCACAGAGCTCGAGAACAAGACACATTAGAACCAAACGAAAGAATTCATCAGAGACTGGATTAGTAATATCCAATGAGAATGACTCGTTAGAGATGGGATCAGTAGTATCCTAGAACGAGTCGAAAGAATGTTAAATTTTAAAATAAAAATGAAAACGAACTTTGTTTTGAAAATTGAAACCATTTTATACGTATTTGAATATTTATTTTATATTGAATTTGGACAATCCAATATATAAAGATTTTGCATATTCGCCTTGCAAATGTGTATTCGAAGTTTTAATATACTGGATAGATATAGAATCACACACTAGTCGCCCGGGGATAATCCTGATGATGATGCATCATCATCATTATTCATGTTCGAGTTTCGAAAGTGAGATATCTATATATTTCCATTAGACTGGTGTGAGAACGAAAATTTAGATCGGATATATTGTTGTGACTTGGCATCAAAAATATGATTTTTGACTATGTATTGAAGTTATAAGTTTAAAACGATAATCAACTAATTGATTGATGGTTTTTTTGTATGATTACTGGTTTGATTTATTAAATTTTTGAACCATTAAGTCAAATTGAACAGAATATTGAACTGAATTGCAAATTGTTTGGAATTGCATGCATATACATGTGTATACATTGAACAGGTCATAGCAAGGAGGCTAGAGAAGAGGAATAAAATTGTTTGCCCGACAAATAGGTACATGTTTATTGTATTTCTTGGGGTTTTTGATGATTTTATGAGCTGATTGGCTGTTTCTTTTTCTTTTTGAGATCAGAAGGCCTGTATGGCGTTTTCGGGATTTTCCCAGTGCTCCCATGCAGGGGAGGTTATGGCGAATTTTTTTGAAAATTTAGGGTTTCAGCAAAAAATATGAAATATTTGAAAAGTTCTTAGAAACTGAAAAGTTGAAGAACTTAAGCCGTAATGGAAATAATGAGAGTTGAGTTGTTTGGTAAACAACTTTCAGCTTCGTTCCTTTTCGAGGACGAAAAGATTTTAAGTTGGGGAGATTGTAACAACCCAGAAATTCTGAGCCAATTTAAAAATTTTATTTTGGCGATTTTAATGAATTTTGGTTATTTAAAATGGATATTTTAAATAATAACGACGAAAAATTTATTTTTCGACGAAGTTAAAACGAATAAATTTATTTTAATTATATAACGAGCCTGAAATGGCGCGTAGTTCGAAAATTCGATATCGAATTTCAAATAAATATACAGAAATCAACATAAGTCGGAATTGGACGAAACAAGAAATATTCGAATCTGTATAAGCATATCTTTCTAACGAAGTTAAGAAACTGAGATTTCACTTTATAAAGTGTGAGATATGTCTAGTTTAAAATTCAGAAAAGTCGCTGTGGAATTTATATATATTTTAATATATATAAAAGCCTTTAAAAATGAAAATTTTGCAAACGACCTTCGTTTTCGACGAAACCACTTTTGTTGGATCCGGGATGTCAAATTATTGCTAAGTTTAAAAATTCAAAATTTTCTGAATCAATATGTGAGCGTGGCGAAGTTAAACATGTTTTAACAGTTTTTGTCAATTTCGATCAACCAGAAATTGGACATTTTTCAAACGGTCTTAGAATTTGACGAAATTAGTTTTGTTAGGACCGTATCGTCAATACGAAGCTAGAAATAATTTTTCTAGAATTTTTAGAGTTAGTATGTGGCCCCAGTAAATTAAAATGTGCGTTCAAAATTCAATATATAGATTTATATTTTGATTTTGATGGAAACTGGTCGAAACGATGGAATTGGCCTATGAAACATCTCCCATTATGTTCGAAATGGGGGTAATTAGCTTGGGACGACAGTCGGTGGGTTCAATTTCGAGTTGAAAATAAAAAGTTGCTTTTTGAAATTAAAAAATATATATATTTAAATATATAATTAAACTAAGTCAACCTTACCCCCATCTCTCTCCTCACTCCCTCAAACCCGTCGGTTTTCAATTTAATAAAAAAAAGGAGACCATCGCGCCCTAGAGCGACAGCCACCCTCGACCGCCGCCACCGCGCCTAAGGCGCCGCCCACCTCTGGCCTCGCCGCACCGTCCCCCTCCATCTCCAGCCCCCTCTTTCCTTCTCCCCTTCGATAGAACCAAACCCTAATCCCCCAAATCGAAACCCTAACCCGCAACCAACCGCTACCGTCAGCGAGCTCCACAGCCAAACCGCCACCGCATTGGCCTGTCACGCATCCCCCTACCTCTGACCATCGACGTGGACCCCCCTCCGATCCGAAAATGCTAAGAATGGGTATGTTTTTCTGATTCCAGGTTCTTAGCTTTTTAATAGGATTAAAGTTTAGATATTTTAGCAAAGAAACGTTAGGATCTCTAAACATGAAAGGATTAGGTTTTTAGATATGAAAAGTTCATATTTTTATATATATAATGACTAGATTTTTGTAGATAAAAAGATTTGATTTTTGTTTAATGAAGGATTATATTTTTATAACATGAAAATTTAAATGTTATAACCATGAAAGGTTCGATTTTTTTTAAAGATAAGAAAGACGAGATTTTTAGATATGAAAGACAAGATTTTTACACAACAAGAAGATGAGATTTTTATTTCTAGAAAGATACGATCTTTATATGTATGTGAACGATGTAAAAATATTATTTTTATTATATGTAAAGATTAAAAATATGACTTTTATAGGGTAGAGAATATAAAAATATAATTTTTATATATGTAGCGAAATAAAAATATGATTTTTGTTATATATATAGTGGAATAAAAATGTGATTTTTATAGCGTTGAAATAAAAATGTAATTTTTAATATGAACAGCGTAGATAAGACTGCGTTGGCATAGCAAACAAATCTGAATTCAAACCATTCAGAAATAAGAAATGGCGGAGTGGATCCCAAAAGTGAGAACTTCTCACTTTAAATTTTCTTTTCTAGTTAAAAATATATACTAGGATGCAGACGGTGCTTAGCAGCACCCGACACCTGTCGTCCACAGACCATGGACGGCTTGTTTGTTTAGTTGATTGTTTGGTGATTGATTTATTTGTTTTGTTGGTTTGGGAAATGAAATGGAATTGATTAGATTGGAATGTGTATGGCGAGGGCCATTATTAGACTGGGGATAAGGCTAGGCCTTGTCCCGTTTCTAGCATCGTGCCGTTATGCTGCCGAAATTTTCTAAAATAAGTTAGAAAAATAAAAATATCATTTTATTGAATAAATGAACTGAATAGAAATTCATGTGTTGAAATAAATATTTTATCGTTAAAAGTATAATTTTTAACGTGGGTGTGAAGAAAATAAAATATACATTTACAAATCAGAAGATTAGTTTATGTACACTGATTTGACTGATATTGATTGGGACGATAAATTTTACACGTCGCCCAACTGCACAAATAAAATCTGTGTTTGTTGATGTGAAACCCAACACGGGTATTGGAATGATATTTGGCGTACACTAGTCCCAATAATTAGTTGTATGTCGATCGATAGGTTGGCAGACAGTTGTATTGTGCACTTTGGATGATGGTTGATTATTTATCATTGCTGTTATATACATGTATTGTATGGAATCCTTATAATTAACATTATATGGTAATTGATTGGGCCTCTTTCCAATTGGGAAAATAAAGAATATTATAAAATAAATTCATGTGTTGAAAGAAATATATATTCAAGTGTTGAATAAAAGAAAGTTCATGTGTTGAATAAAATAAATATTCATGTGTTGAATAAATTATATATTCATGTGTTGAAGAAAATATTCATTTGTTGAATAGAATAACGAAGTTATTGAAATATATAAAGCCATGTTGATTAGATATACGCCATTTTGACGCGAACGATATTTATGTCGACTTTATTCGAATATCGAAAAAGAAGTGATTTCGAAATATAACGTTTTGAAAATATTATCATCTATCTATATATATATATATCGATGATATGGAATATTCAATTTTGATTTAAAATTGAATATGAAGTTGAAATCGTTTTTAAAACGAATTTTGTGACGGCCGAGAATTTCGCTCAATCCGAATCAGTCGTTAAACCGATCTAGACCGTTCGAAACCCCTGATCGTTTGAGAACAGGGCAAAATAGAACGCATACGGAAGAACATTTCATTGTATATTACAACAATGCATCAGATTACAAGAATATACAGAGTATGAATGAATAAATATTACACAGAAATTATCAGAGATTACAATAAAGTACATAGCAGCGGAAAAATAATACAAAGCACAACTGAAGGTGATATACGGATACAGAGCTTTCCGGATATCATTCCAGCTGTAAACCAGGATCCTGTGAATATAAATCTGCAAAACCAAAACTACTAGCTGCCCGTGCGGAAAATAGGGGCACCCAGAGTTTAGGTTAAAACAATAAACTCCAGGTCAGTCATGTGACTGGTGTGAGAACTAAAACAGTTATTTAAACATTTACTTTAAAAGAGAGTAATTCAAGGGACCACGCCGTATAACACGGAACGGGTTTCCTCCCAAGAATACTAGTGCATAGAATAAACAACGCAATGCTTTTTTGTAAAATGAAGCTGTTATAAGACCCAGGTCCCATCACACAATGCAACGCAAGCCGGAGGATAGGGTTTTACCTTATAACAGCCAAACATGCTTGGTACGTTTAAAACAAATCATTTGATACTACAATAAGTGTATAGTGTCAAAACATTTCAATCATAAATATAAATCATAGACGGCATGAGTGCCCCATACCACTATGTCGCCATACTAGTTCTACAATTAAAACCGCAATACACGTATTGGAAATTGGATTTCCGTCATGAGTCGAGGCAAGGGGCAAGCTCCTCTCCGCGTTCGAGACACTCTAGCAAATGCCTCAGGGTTACGCACTCTGGGCAACCCCGGATCCTCCAAGCCAGTCCTCACTTACGTTAGAGGATTAGTTATTCCTGAACACACGTTTCCCGGTCCTTACAGACCTATAATCGAGGCGCCTCGCATTCCAACAACCACATAGGTGAAAAGTATATAAATGTCAGGGCTGGTAAGTCACTGACACCACCATAGCTAGAAAGAAACGTCATGCACTCCTTGGGTCCTTATCCCGTTTTTGACTCATACCGAGGTGTGAGGCTCGCGAATCCACGCTATACACAAAGCTGGCACGTAGGCGTGCTTTGATCATCAACCACAAGACTTTGCTTTTCAACAGAAGCCTTGATCATTGCATCTTAGCGTGCCACACAGGCAAGTCATGTCGTGCGATTGATATCTATCGATATATAACCTCTAAGCTCGTACGTCTCAGAGAAGGGCGTTAAGCAAGAGAATAAATTCTCCGCCGCCAAACAGATATATATTTAGCAGAAATCAATCAACACAGAATAAAATCCAATGTCAGACACACAATCTATTTACAAGTTCGTTCTGGGTCTGAACGAAACCGGAGGCACTTTCCTCGCATATCCATCCATCTCCAAGTACGTCTGGACGACCACCAACTATTTCCATCCTCTTGGGTGTACAGCCCAGTCAGGATCGTCAGTAATTATCCAAACGATGTGAAGACTTCCGGTCCTCGACCACCGTCTTCATCTTCGACTTATCGTTGAATCGATTATTCAGAATGGGTATAAACCCGGACTTTCCGAACAACCCGCGTATATTAAAAACAAATGTTACACAAACTCAACATACACCTCATTCCAATTCAGAATATTCTTAGGGAAAGGTTCCCATTAATTTTATCCAAGATAAATTCTTTAAAATTTATCCTTTAATCTTCCTTTGGATGTCATTTCAAACCAAATTATGGTTTTCTAAACTAGTCGAGATTAGCGAACTACACCGAAGTAATTATTTATTTTATTTCCCAATCCCAACCTATTCATCCCATGAAGCAAAACTGGTAATACTCCATATCTAACACCACGGTGTTATCGGTAAAATTAATTACCATTTCACGTTCAAATCTAATTAAAGATTTAACTATCGCTTTGGAGCAAAACTGGCGATACTCCATTCTCGCTCATTTCTAAATTTGATAATTTAGATTATAGATTCACATTTCAACCTAGTTGCAGATTCGTTAAGACTCCTTTTACTGGGTTAAAGAACTAGGTGTTATTTAAAACACAGTTCACGACAAACCCAAATCACATTCTATTTATCGTCGGTTTAAAGAACTAGTGTTGTTTAAAACACAGTTCACGACAAACCCAAATCACGTTCTATTTGTTATCGGGTTAAAGAACTAGTGTTATTTAAAACACCGTTCATGATAAACCCATTTCAAACCCAATCAAATATATTAGAAATTCAGATTGTTTAAAACCCCTTTTTTAAATCTAACTTATTTATTTAAAAATAATTGGGTTTTAAATTTGGTTCAAAACTAGTTCATTTCGATAAAAATCTATTTTTATCTTTTCAAATATGGAGTTTTTCATCCCAATTTTTCCCAAATCATTTCTTATGATTTTACACAAATTATTGATATTTTTAATAATTTTATCAAGGCCCGTACAGTCGATTTCCATCAACGGCCATCGAACTGCACTTACAACGACCTTTTCCAAAATTGATTTGGACGTATCTCCAAATCCAACCGTTAGATTTTGAATTTCAAATATTCGTTAGAAAGCTCTTTCCGATACGAACCCAACGGTTCCGGTTTTAGGAGAATCCGACGGTCGGATCTCCCGTAATTTTCGTTTGAAATAAATGGTCGAAATTCATGAACTGCCGCGGCGCAGCGCGTTCTATTCAGCCATTATATTATATATATAATATATATAATATATATTTCGTCGATTTCTATTTAAAACGAATTTTATAAATAGTTTTTAAATTCGTTTCGAAATTCATTTCAACTTCCATTTCAATTCAAAGCAAAATTGAATTCTTCTTTATAAATTCGTTTTAAAATTCATTTCTATTCAATTCAAATTTCAATTCAATTAGAATTCATTTCAATTCGCTTTCAATTCAATTTGAATTCGTTTTCAATTCAATTCAATTCAATTTCAAAGTCGTTTTCTATTCGATTCAATTCAAATTGGTTTTCTATTCGATTCAATTCAAATTGGTTTTCTATTCGACTTAAATCAAATTGGTTTTCTATTCGACTTAAATCAAATTCGTTTTCTATTCCATTTGAATTCAATTTGTTTTCTATTCAATTTAATTCGAAATCGTTTTATATTCAATTCATTTCGAAATAGTTTTATATTCAATTCATTTCGAAATCGTTTTATATTCAATTCATTTCGAAATCGTTTTATATTCAATTCATTTCGAAATCGTTTTATATTATATTCATTTCGAAATCGTTTTATATTCAATTCATTTCGAAATCGTTTTATATTCAATTCAAAATGAATAAAATCGATATAAATATCGTTCACGTCAAAATGGCGTCAATCTAATCAACACGGCTTCATATATTCTATTTCAAATATTTCTATTTCAAAATATTTCTTTTTTTCAAATATTTCTATTTCAAATATTTCTTTTTCAAATATTTCTATTTCAAATATTTCTTTTTCAAATATTTCTATTTCAAATATTTCGTTCAACACATGACTAATCTCAACGGATGAGTACAGTCAACACATGAACCTTTATTTTATAAAGATAAAGATATAAATTTTATTGTTAAAATATTTCGTTCAACACATGACTAATCTCACGAATGAGTACATTCAACACATGAACCTTTATATTATAGCATTCTTTATTTTCTAAATTGGAATGAGGCCCAATCAATCACCATATAATGTTAACTATATGGATTTTCGTACATCACACGTATATGATAGCATTGAAAATAATCAACAATCAACCAAAGTGCACTACACTGTATAAGCATCAAATATAGATATCTAACGCTTATAACAGCCTGTCAATCAATCGATCGACATATTTAATCAATCAAGATGAGTGAACTTCATATTTCATCCCAACACCCGTGTGGGGTTTCAAATCAACAAACACAGATTTTTATTTGTGCAGTTGGGCGATGTGTAAAATTTTATCGTCCCAATCAATGTCATTCAAATAGGTGTACATAAACAAACCGTCCGGTTTGTAAATGAATATTTTATTTTATTCACTTCATGTTAAAAATTATATTTTTAACGATATAAACATTTTATTTTAACATATGAATTTCTATTCAGTTCATTTACACAATAAAAATGATATTTTTATTTTTCTAACATATTTTAGAAAATTTCGGCGGCATAACTACACGATACTAGAAACGGGACAAGGCCTAGCCTTATCCCCGGTCTAATGAAGGCCCACGCCATTCACACATCAATCAAATCCATTCATTTCACCAAACAATTCAATTTCAATCAAATAATCTAATTAATTTTTGCAATCAAACAAACAAGTCCATGGTCTGTGGACGATTGTGTCGGGTGCTACTAAACACCGCCTGCATCCTAGTATATATATATAACTAGAAAATGAAATTGAAAGGTGAGAAGTTCTCACCGAAAGCTATCCAGCTTCACGACACTTCAATCTTCGTCGTTCTTGCCTTTCGTCACTTTCGTCGCTCGTAGTCACTACATATGTAAAAATCGAATTTTTACTTCGTTATCCAATATATAAAAATCGTATTTTTACTTCGATGTCATATAGATAAAAATTCCATTTCAAAAATGTAGATTTCGCCTTTCTAAAAATAAAGATTTCGCCTTTCTAAAAGTAAAGATTTCGCCTTTCTAAAAATAAAGATTTCGCCTTTACTATTTTAAAAATCTCGTCTTTTCTAACACATGATATTTCTAATATTCCTATCATGTAAAAATTATATTTTTAATTCACTACATAAACAAAAATCATATTTTTACATCTTCTATATAGTAAAGATTATATTTTTAATTCTTTAAAAATATAAAAATCATATTTTTATTACTTTATTTACACATAAAAGAATATATTTTTAATTTGCTACTTTGACAAAGAATATATTTTTAATTTTTAAAACAATGCAACTTTATTTTTCAAACACTAGGCTATTTATATTTTCCAACCTCATGCTATTTATATTTGAAAACAATGGTGTATATCTTCCCACTTTTGAAACCAAGTATATTTTCCTACTAACTAAAACCTAGTATATTTTTCTACTTGTGTTTCATAATTAAAAACTATAATTTTGTCCCTTTAAAAAAACAAATCCTTTATTTAAAAATAATATAAAAACCCTATTTCATATTTTTATTCTTAAAACATTGTTGATTTCCTACTTCAAAAAAAGTATAAATTTATTTTTTTAAAACAATTTTATTTAAATAAATTTCAGATTTAAAACAAAAGGGTTTAAATGAATTGAAGAATAAAGAAACGCTCACCTTTCTTCTTTATCGTGTTCGAACCGAGCTCCAGAACTAGGGCTCAACCTTGCTCGAAAATGGCGGCTCTTCTGGGTGGTGGCGGGCCTCGAATCGGGGGGGGGGGGAGGGGGAGGGGGGGTCTTCGTCGCGATTGCTGAAACGGGGGGGGGGGGGAGTTCTTCGTCGCGATCGACTTCGAGGAGGGGGGGACTTCCGTCGACGGTGGTGGGCAGGGAGGTGGGTTTGGGCTCGCGACGGCTTCGAGAGGAGAGGAAGCGAGGGGAGGAGGAGGTCGACAGGGACAGGGGGGGTGCAGCTGCGCCCCCCCCAGGCGGCGCGGCGGTCATCGGGGAGGGGCGACGATCGTCGCTCCCCCTTTCTCTTTTTCCTTTTTTTTTATAAAACGATTCTGAAAATAAACGGGGGGGGGGGGGGGGCAACGTGATTTAAGGGGGGAGATTTAATTTATAATTTATTTAATTATTTTAATTGCAAAAAGTTGACTTTTACATACGACCTCGAAACGAGGCCCACCGCCTGTCGTCCATAGCGTTCTACCCCCATTCCGAACATAATGGGATATGTATCGTAAGCTGATTCGATCGTTACAATCAGTTTTCGTCAAAATCAACATATAAATCTATATATTGAATTTGAACGTGTATTTCTATTTACCGGGGTCACATACTAACTCTATAAATCCCATAAAAATATTTTATAGCTTTGTATTGACGATACGGTCCTAACAAAACTAATTTCGTCGAATTCTGAGACCGTTTGAAAAATGGTCATTTTCCAGTCGATTAAAATCAACTGAAACTGGTCAAACACGTTTTCCTTTGCCACGCTCACATATTGATTCGGAAAATTATGAAATTTGGAATCTAGCAATAATTTGACATCACGGACCCAACAAAAGTGGTTTCGTCGAAATCCGAGGTCGTTTGCAAAATTGCTATTTTTAAGGGCCTGAATTCCATAGCGACTATTCAGAATTTTCAACTGGACATATCTTTTGATTCCCGCTATGAAATTTCGATTTTTCGGATTCGTTGGAAAGATATTCACAATTAGATCCTAATTTTTTGGTTTCACTAAAATCCGGATTGTTTTGCACCCGGTACATTCAATTGAAGTTTGAAATCGAATTATCGAACTACCGCGCCATTTTCAATTCTATTTAATTATATATAAATATTGTATATTCCAACGACGACGTATATAATATATACGTTCGAATTATATTCAAAAGAAATTTCTTGTCGATATTATTTAAAATAATCTATTTTAAATATTCAAAATTCGCTAAAATTGCCAAAATAAAAATTTTAAACTGGCCCAGAATTTCCGGGTTATTACAATCTCCCCCACTTAAAACTTTTCATCCCCGAAAAGGAACGAAGTCGAAAGTGGTTTGATTAATCAGCTCTATGTTCGATTTGGCTTCCATTCTCCAACTTTTCAGTTTCTGAGAATTTTCAAATTTTCAAAAATTTGGCTAACACCCAAAATTTTCGAAAAATTTCGCCATAACCTCCCCTGCACCGGGAGCCACGGGAAAATCCCGAAATTGCCATATAGGCCTTCTGATCTCAAAAAGAAAAAGAAAAAGCCAAGCAGCTAGCCAATAGCCTCATAAAATCATCATCACCCAAACAAAACAGTAAGTTATGTAGTAAACATGTACCTATTTGTCGGGCAAACAAATTTTATTCTCTGCTCTAGCCTCCTTGCTATGACCTGTTCAATGAAAGTATATGTATATGCATGCAAATGCGACCAATTTTCAATACAATTCAAGATTTGATGCAATTAGGCATAATGGTTCAAAATTTAATTAGGCAACAATAATCAAACAACTCAATCATCAATCAATTAGTGAATTAGAGTTTCAAATTCATAACTTTGATATATATACAAAAAATCTTGTTTTTGATGCCAATTCACAACAATGTGTTCTAACTATATAAGTTTTGGTTCTCACACCAGTCTAATGGAAATATATAGAAAATCACACCTTCGTCACTCGAATATAAATTCTGACGACGAGTACTCAACCATCAAAATCATCTTCGGGCCACTAGAGTATGATTCTATATCTATCCAGTATATTAAAACTTCGAATATACTTTCATGACGCGTATATGCAAAACCTTTATATACTAGGTTGTCCAAATTCAAAATAAACAAATAATCAAATACGTAGAATTGATTTAAATTTTCAAAACAAAATCGTTTTCATTTGAAAAATATACTCTTCACACTCGTTCTAGGATACTACTGATCCTATCTCTAACGAGTCATTCTAATTGGATATTACTAATCCAATATCTGATGAATTCTTTCGTATGGTTCTAATGTGTCTTGTTCTCGAGCTCTGTAAACCAAAGCTCTGATACCAAATGTGACAGCCAAGAATTTCGCTCAATCTGAATCAGTCGTTAAACCGATCTAGACCGTTCGAAACCCCTGATCGTTTGAGAACAGGGCAAAATAGAACGCATACGGAAGAACATTTCATTGTATATTACAACAATGCATCAGATTACAAGAATATACAGAGTATGAATGAATAAATATTACACAGAAATTATCAGAGATTACAATAAAGTACATAGCATCGGAAAAATAATACAAAGCACAACTGAAGGTGATATACGGATACAGAGCTTCCCGGATATCATTCCAGCTGTAAACCAGGATCCTGTGAATATAAATCTGCAAAACCAAAACTACTAGCTGCCCGTGCGGAAAATAGGGGCACCCAGAGTTTAGGTTAAAACAATAAACTCCAGGTCAGTCATGTGACTGGTGTGAGAACTAAAACAGTTATTTAAACATTTACATTAAAAGAGAGTAATTCAAGGGACCACGCCGTATAACACGGAACGGGTTTCCTCTCAAGAATACCAGTGCATAGAATAAACAACGCAATGCTTTTTCGAAAAATGAAGCTGTTATAAGACCCAGGTCCCATCACAAAATGCAACGCAAGCCGGAGGATAGGGTTTTACCTTATAACAGCCAAACATGCTTGGTACGTCTAAAACAAATCATTTGATACTACAATAAGTGTATAGTGTCAAAACATTTCAATCATAAATATAAATCATAGACGGCATGAGTGCCCCATACCACTATGTCGCCATACTAGTTCTACAATTAAAACCGCAATACACGTATTGGAAATTGGATTTCCGTCATGAGTCGAGGCAAGGGACAAGCTCCTCTCCGCGTTCGAGACACTCTAGCAAATGCCTCAGGGTTACGCACTCTGGGCAACCCCGGATCCTCCAAGCCGGTCCTCACTTACGTTAGAGGATTGGTTATTCCTGAACACACGTTTCCCGGTCCTTACAGACCTATAATCGAGGCGCCTCGCATTCCAACAACCACATAGGTGAAAAGTATATAAATGTCAGGGCTGGTAAGTCACTGACACCACCATAGCTAGAAAGAAACGTCATGCACTCCTTGGGTCCTTATCCCGTTTTTGACTCATACCGAGGTGTGAGGCTCGCGAATCCACGCTATACACAAAGCTGCCACGTAGGCGTGCTTTGATCATCAACCACAAGACTTTGCTTTTCAACAGAAGCCTTGATCATTGCATCTTAGCGTGCCACATAGGCAATTCATGCCGTGCGATTGATATCTATCGATATATAACCTCTAAGCTCGTACGTCTCAGAGAAGGGCGTTAAGCAAGAGAATAAATTCTCCGCCGCCAAACAGATATATATTTAGCAGAAATCAATCAACACAGAATAAAATCCAATGTCAGACACACAATCTATTTACAAGTTCGTTCTGGGTCTGAACGAAACCGGAGGCACTTTCCTCGCATATCCATCCATCTCCAAGTGCGTCTGGACGACCACCAACTATTTCCATCCTCTTGGGTGTACAGCCCAATCAGAATCGTCAGTAATTATCCAAACGATGTGAAGACTTCCGGTCTTCGACCACCGTCTTCATCTTCGACTTATCGTCGAATCGATTATTCAGAATGGGTATAAACCCGGACTTTCCGAACAACCCGCGTATATTAAAAACAAATGTTACACAAACTCAACATACGCCTCATTCCAATTCAGAATATTCTTTGGGAAAGGTTCCCATTAATTTTATCCAAGATAAATTCTTTAAAATTTATCCTTTAATCTTCCTTTGGATGTCATTTCAAACCAAATTATGGTTTTCTAAACTAGTCGAGATTAGCGAACTACACCGAAGTAATTATTTATTTTATTTCCCAATCCCAACCTATTCAACCCATGAAGCAAAACTGGTAATACTCCATATCTAACACCACGGTGTTATCGGTAAAATTAATTACCATTTCACGTTCAAATCTAATTAAAGATTTAACTATCGCTTTGGAGCAAAACTGGCGATACTCCATTCTCGCTCATTTCTAAATTTGATAATTTAGATTATAGATTCACATTTCAACCTAATTGCAGATTCGTTAAGACTCCTTTTACTAGTTTAAAGAACTAGGTGTTATTTAAAACACAGTTCACGACAAACCCAAATCACATTCTATTTATCGTCGGTTTAAAGAACTAGTGTTGTTTAAAGCACAATTCACGACAAACCCAAATCACGTTCTATTTGTTATCGGGTTAAAGAACTAGTGTTATTTAAAACACCGTTCACGATAAACCCATTTCAAACCCAATCAAATATATTAGAAATTCCGATTGTTTAAAACCCCTTTTTTAAATCTAATTTATTTATTTAAAAATAATTGGGTTTTAAATTTGGTTCAAAACTAGTTCATTTCGATAAAAATCTATTTTTATCTTTTCAAATATGGAGTTTTTCATCCCAATTTTTCCCAAATCATTTCTTATGATTTTTCACAAATTATTGATATTTTTAATAATTTTATCAAGGCCCGTACAGTCGATTTCCATCAACGGCCATCGAACTGCACTTACAACGACCTTTTCCAAATTTGATTTGGACGTATCTCCAAATCCAACCATTAGATTTTGAATTTCAAATATTCGTTAGAAAGCTCTTTCCGATACGAACCCAACGGTTCTGGTTTTAGGAGAATCCGACGGTCGGATCTCCCGTAATGTTCGTTTGAAATAAATGGTCGAAATTCACGAACTGCCGCGGCGCAGCGCGATCTATTCAGGTTATTATATTATATATATAATATATATATAATATATATTTCATCGATTTCTATTGAAAACGAATTTTATAAATAGTTTTTAAATTCGTTTCGAAACTCATTTCAACTTCCATTTCAATTCAAAGCAATATTGAATTCTTCTTTATAAATTCGTTTTAAAATTCATTTCTATTCAATTCAAATTTCAATTCAATTAGAATTCATTTCAATTCGCTTTCAATTCAATTTGAATTCGTTTTCAATTCAATTCGATTTCAAAGTCGTTTTCTATTCGATTCAATTCAAATTGGTTTTCTATTCGATTCAATTCAAATTGGTTTTCTATTCGACTTAAATCAAATTGGTTTTCTATTCGACTTAAATCAAATTCGTTTTCTATTCCATTTGAATTCAATTTGTTTTCTATTCAATTTAATTCGAAATCGTTTTATATTCAATTCATTTCGAAATCGTTTTATATTCAATTCATTTCGAAATCGTTTTATATTCAATTCATTTCGAAATCGTTTTATATTCAATTCATTTCGAAATCCTTTTATATTCAATTCATTTCGAAATCGTTTTATATTCAATTCATTTCGAAATCGTTTTATATTCAATTCATTTTGAAATCGTTTTATATTCAATTCATTTCGAAATCGTTTTATATTCAATTCATTTCAAAATGAATAAAATCGATATAAATATCGTTCACGTCAAAATGGCGCCAATCTAATCAACACGGCTTCATATATTCTATTTCAAATACTTCTATTTCAAAATATTTCTTTTTTTCAAATATTTCTATTTCAAATATTTCTTTTTCAAATATTTCTATTTCAAATATTTCTTTTTCAAATATTTCTATTTCAAATATTTCGTTAAACACATGACTAATCTCAACGGATGAGTACAGTCAACACATGAACCTTTATTTTATAAAGATAAAGATATAAATTTTATTGTTAAAATATTTCGTTCAACACATGACTAATCTCACGAATGAGTATAGTCAACACATGAACCTTTATATTATAGTATTCTTTATTTTCTAAATTGGAATGAGGCCCAATCAATCACCATATAATGTTAACTATATGGATTTTCGTACATCACACGTATATGATAGCATTGAAAATAATCAACCATCAACCAAAGTGCACTACACTGTATAAGCATCAAATATAGATATCTAACGCTTATAACAGCCTGTCAATCAATCGATTGACATATTTAATCAATCAGGATGAGTGAACTTCATATTTCATCCCAACACCCGTGTGGGGTTTCAAATCAACAAACACAGATTTTTATTTGTGCAGTTGGGCGATGTGTAAAATTTTATCGTCCCAATCAATGTCATTCAAATAGGTGTACATAAACAAACCGTCCGGTTTGTAAATGAATATTTTATTTTATTCACTTCATGTTAAAAATTATATTTTTAACGATAAAAACAATTTATTTTAACATATGAATTTCTATTCAGTTCATTTACACAATAAAAATGATATTTTTATTTTTCTAACATATTTTAGAAAATTTCGGCGGCATAATGGCACGATACTAGAAACGGGACAAGGCCTAGCCTTATCCCCGGTCTAGTGAAGGCCCACGCCATTCACACATCAATCAAATCCATTCATTTCACCAAACAATTCAATTTCAATCAAATAATCTAACTAATTTTTGCAATCAAACAAACAAGTCCATGGTCTGTGGACGATTGTGTCGGGTGCTACTAAGCACCGTCTACATCCTAGTATATATATATATAACTAGAAAATGAAATTGAAAGGTGAGAAGTTCTCACCGAAAGCTATCCAACTTCACGACACTTCAATCTTCGTCGTTCTTGCCTTTCGTCACTTTCGTCGCCCGTAGTCACTACATATGTAAAAATCGAATTTTTACTTCGTTATCCAATATATAAAAATCGGATTTTTACTTCGATGTCATATAGATAAAAATTCCATTTCAAAAATGTAGATTTCGCCTTTCTAAAAATAAAGATTTCGCCTTTCTAAAAATAAAGATTTCGCCTTTCTAAAAATAAAGATTTCGCCTTTCTAAAAATAAAGATTTCGCCTTTACTATTTTAAAAATCTCGTCTTTTTTAACACATGATATTTCTAATATTCCTATCATGTAAAAATTATATTTTTAATTCACTACATAAACAAAAATCATATTTTTACATCTTCTATATAGTAAAGATTATATTTTTAATACTTTAAAAATATAAAAATCATATTTTTATTACTTTATTTACACATAAAAGAATATATTTTTAATTTGCTACTTTGGCAAAGAATATATTTTTAATTTTTAAAACAATGCAACTTTATTTTTCAAACACTAGGCTATTTATATTTTCCAACCTCATTCTATTTATATTTGAAAACAATGATGTATATCTTCCCACTTTAAAAACCAAGTATATTTTCCTACTAACTAAAATCTAGTATATTTTTCTACTTGTGTTTCATAATTAAAAACTATAATTTTGTCCCTTTAAAAAAACAAATCCTTTATTTAAAAATAGTATAAAAACCCTATTTCATATTTTTATTCTTAAAACATTGTTGATTTCCTACTTCAAAAAAAGTATAAATTTATTTTTTTAAACAATTTTATTTAAATAAATTTCAGATTTAAAACAAAAGGGTTTAAATGAATTGAAGAATAAAGAAACGCTCACCTTTCTTCTGTATCGTGTTCGAACCGAGCTCCAGAACTAGGGCTCAACCTTGCTCAAAAATGGCGGCTCTTCTGGGTGGTGGCGGGCCTCGAATCGGGGGGGGGGGGGGGGGGGGTCTTCGTCGCGATTGCTGAAACGGGGGGGGGGGGGTTCTTCGTCGCGATCGACTTCGAGGAGGGGGGACTTCCGTCGACGGTGGTGGGCAGGGAGGTGGGTTTGGGCTCGCGACGACTTCGAGAGGAGAGGAAGCGAGGGGAGGAGGAGGTCGACAGGGACAGGGGGGTGCAGCTCCGTCCCCCAGGCGGCGCGGCGGTCATCGGGGAGGGGCGACGATCGTCGCTCCCCCTTTCTCTTTTTCCTTTTTTTTTTATAAAACGATTCTGAAAATAAACGGGGGGGGGGGGGGCAACGTGATTTAAGGGGAGAGATTTAATTTATAATTTATTTAATTATTTTAATTGCAAAAAGTTGACTTTTACATACGACCTTGAAACGAGGCCCACCGCCTGTCGTCCATAGCGTTCTACCCCCATTCCGAACACAATGGGATATGTATCGTAAACTGATTCGATCGTTACAATCAGTTTTTGTCAAAATCAACATATAACTCTATATATTGTATTTGAACGCGTATTTCAATTTACCAGGGTAACATACTAACTCTATAAATCCCATAAAAATATTTTCTAGCTTTGTATTGACGATACGGTCCTAACAAAACTAATTTCGTCGAATTCTGAGACCGTTTGAAAAATGGCCATTTTCCAGTCGATTAAAATCAACTGAAACTGGTCAAACGCGTTTTCCTTTGCCACGCTCACATATTGATTCGGAAAATTATGAAATTTGGAATCTAGCAATAATTTGACATCACGGACCCAACAAAAGTGGTTTCGTCAAAATCCGAGGTCGTTTGCAAAATTGCTATTTTTAAGGGCCTGAATTCCATAGCGACTATTCAGAATTTTCAACTGGACATATCTTTTGATTCCCGCTATGAAATTTCGATTTTTCGGATTCGTTGGAAAGATATTCACAATTAGATCCTAATGTTTTTGTTTTCACTAAAATCCGGATTGTTTTGCACCCGTTACATTCAATTGAAGTTTGAAATCGAATTATCGAACTACCGCGCCATTTTCAATTCTATTTAATTATATATAAATATTATATATTCTAATGACGACGTATATAATATATACGTTCGAATTATAGTCAAAAGAAATTTCTCGTCGATATTATTTAAAATAATCTATTTTAAATATTCAAAATTCGCTAAAATTGCCAAAATAAAAATTTTAAACTGGCCCAGAATTTCCGGGTTATTACAAATTTAAAACGATTTATAAAGTACGTTTTTGAAAGGAAATCGACGAAATATATATAATATATATATTATATATATTAAATGGCCTGAATAGAACGCGCCGCGGCAGTTCGCGAGTTTCGACCATTGACTTCGAATTGACGTTACGGGAAATCCGACCGTCGGATTCTCCTAAAACCAGAACCGTTGGGTTCGTATCGAAAAGAGTTCTCCAATGAATATTAGAAATTTGAAATCTAACGGTTGGATTTGGAGATACGTCCAAATCAAATTTGGAAAAGGTCGCTGTAAGTGCAGTTCGACGACCGTTATTGGAAATCAACTGTACGGGCCTTGATAAAATTATTAAAAATATCTATAATTTGTGTAAAATTATAATATAGGAGTTGGAAAGAACTGGGATGAAAAATTCCCTATTTGAAAGGATAAATATATTTTTATCGAAATGAACTAGTTATGTACTAGAATTAAAACTCAATATTTTTAAATAAATAAATTGGATTTGAAGTGGTTTTAAAAATAATCAGAATTTATATTATACGAATTGGAATGGATTTGAATCGAAATTATCTTCGGAATATTTCGATGTTGGATTTCGTGATTTTACAGATATGGTTGTGGAAATTTGAAAGATATATATTTATATCGTTATTTCCAATTCGATATTTGTTGATTTCAGAATTTGATATTGAATATAAGCCGAGATATTTTCTATTCTAAGCCTTGTATTTAATATCAAATGGGACTTTGGGTTTGTTGTGAATGGTGTCTTCGCTAACACTATTCTTAAACCCCGTGCGAAAGGAATAAATATTTTAATTTTGATTTAAAGAAGAAATACAATTAATTTACATTTAATTGGAATTGAAATGGGATGTGATTTTGGGTTTATCGTGAACCATATTTTAAATGATGTCGGTTGTTTAACCCAGCTAAAGATTAAAACTAAGAGGAGTTTTAATGAATCTTCAGTTAGATTGAAAAGATCGAGAATGGAGTATCACCAGTTTTGCCCCAAGCGATAGTTGAATCTTTAATTAGATTTGAACGTGAAATGGTAATTAATATTTACCGATAACCCCGTGGTGTTAGATATGGAGTATTACCAGTTTTGCTCCATGGGATAAAGAGGTTGGGATTGGGAATTAAAATAAATAATTACTTCGGTGTGGTTCGCTAATCCCGGCTAGTTTGGAAAACTTTAACATGGTTTGAAATGATATCCAAAGGAAGATTAAAGAATAAATTTAGAAGAATTTATCTTTGATAAAATTAATGGGAACCTTTCCCTAAGAATGTGAATATTTGAATAAAGAAAATTCTAAATTGGAATGAGGCGTATGTTGTGTTTGTGTAACACTAGTTTATTATATACGCGGGTTATTCGGAAAGGCCGGGTTTATACCCATTCTGAATAATCGACTCGACGATAAGTCAAAGATGAAGACGGTGGTTGAAGACCGGAGGTCTTCACATCATTTGGGTTATTACTGATGATCTTGATTGGACTATACATCCTAGAGGAGGGAATCAGTTGGTGATCATCCAGACGTACTTGGAGATCGATGGATATGCGAGGAATAAGGTTCCTCCGGTTTCATTCAGACCCAGAACGAACTTGTAAATGGACTGTGTGTCTGACATTGGATTTTATTCTGTGTGATTGATTTCTATTAAATATATATCTGTTTGGCGGCGGAGAATTTATTCTCTTGCTTAACGCCCTTCTTTGAGACGTACGAGCTCAGAGGTTATATATGGATAGTTATCAACCGTATGGAGTGAATTGCCTGTGTGGCATGCCTAAGTGGCAAATGATCAAGGCTTCTGTTGAAAAGCAAAGTCTTGTGGTTGATGATCAAAGCGTGGCCTGTGTGGAATAGCTTTGTGTATGGCGTTAATTCGCGAGCCTCATACGTCGGTATGAGTCAAAAACAGGATACAGACCATTGGGAGAGCACGACGTTTCTTTCTAGCTATGGGTGATATCAGTGACCTACCAGCCCTGACATTTATATTATTTTTACCTGTGTGGTTGTTGGAATGCGAGGCGCCTCGAATATTCGGTCGCTCACTGGCACTATGTGAGCCGACGTACCGACCATTATATAGGTCCGATAGCACCGGGAAACGTGTGTTCAGGAATTGCCAATCCTCAAACGAAAGAGAGGACCGGCCCAACCGATTCCAAGGGTTACCCAGAGTGTGTAGTCCTGAGACATTTGCTAGAGTGTGTCGAAGCGGAGAGGAGCTTGCCCCTTGCGTCCACTCATGATGGAATCCAATTTCCAATACGTGATATTTCGGTTTTATTTGTAGAGACTAGTATGGCGACATAGTATATGGTAGCTATGCCGTCTATGATTGATATTTATGATTGAAGTTGTTTTCTTCACTTATAGTAATAATAAAAGATGAAATTTCGCGTACCAAGCATTTTTGGCTGTTATAAGGTAAAACCATATCCTACGGCTTGCGTTGCATTGTGTGATGGGACCTGGGTCTTATAACAGCTTCATTGTTCTTTATTTAGCATTGCGCTGTTTGTTTATGTACAGGTATTCTTGGGGTAAAAACCTGTTTCGTGTTATACGGCATGGTCCCTTGATTTACCTAACTTTGAAAATAAAGAAATAACTGTTTTAGTTCTCACACCAGTCACATGACTGACCTGGAGTTTATTGTTTTAACCTAAACTCTGGGTGCCCTTATTTTCCGCACGGGCAGCTAGTAGTTTTGGTTTTGCAGATTTATATTCACAAGATCCTGGTTTATAGCTGAAGTGATATTCAGAAAGCTCTTTATCCGTGTATTTCTTTCAGTTATGTTTTGTATTATTTTTCCACTGTAGTAATGTATTTAATCTCTAATATTTATCAAATGTGTAATATTTATTCATACTCTATAATATTCTTGTATTCTGATGGAATTGTTGTAATAAGCAATGAAATGTTCTTCTGTTTGCGTTCTGATGTGGCTTGTCCTCAAAGGAATCCATGCTTTCCTTACCGGGGAAGTTACGGGTCTTCACATTTGGTATCAAAGCTTTGGTTTACAGAGCTCGAGAACAAGACACATTAGAACCAAACGAAAGAATTCATCAGAGATTGGATTAGTAATATCCAATGAGAATGACTCGTTAGAGATGGGATCAGTAGTATACTAGAACGAGTCGAAAGAGTGTGAAATTTTAAAATAAAAATGAAAACGAACTTTGTTTTGAAAATTGAAACCATTTTATGCGTATTTGAATATTTATTTTATATTGAATTTAGACAATCCAATATATAAAGATTTTGCATATACGCCTTGCAAACGTGTATTCGAAGTTTTAATATGCTAGATAGATATAGAATCACGCACTAGTCACCCGGGGATAATCCTGATGATGATGCATCATCATCAGTATTCATGTTCGAGTTTCGAAAGTGAGATATCTATATATTTCCATTAGACTGTTGTGAGAACCAAAATTTAGATAGGATATATTGTTGTGACTTGGCATCAAAAATATGATTTTTGACTATGTATTGAAGTTATAAGTTTGAAACGATAATCAACTAATTGATTAATGGTTGTGTTGTATGATTACTGGTTTGATTTATTAAATTTTTGAACCATTAAGTCAAATTGAACAGAATATTGAACTGAATTGCAAATTGTTTGGAATTGCATGCATATACATGTGTATACATTGAACAGGTCATAGCAAGGAGGCTAGAGAAGAGGAATAAAATTGTTTTCCCGACAAATAGATACATGTTTATTGTATTTCTTGGGGTTTTTGTTGATTTTATGAGCCAATTGGCTAGCCGCTTGGCTGTTTCTTTTTCTTTTTGAGATTAGAAGGCCTGTATGGCGATTTTGGGATTTTCATGGTGCTCCCGTGCAGGGGAGGTTCTGGCGAATTTTTTTGAAAATTTAGGGTGTTAGCCAAATTTTTGAAAAATTTGAAAAGTTCTTAGAAACTGAAAAGTTGAAGAACTTAAGCCGTAATGGAAATAATGAAAGTTGAGTTGTTTGGTAAACAACTTTCAGCTTCGTTCCTTTTCGAGGACAAAAAGATTTTAAGTTGGGGAGATTGCAAGAACCCAGAAATTCTGAGCCAATTTAAAATTTTTATTTTGGCGATTTTAGTGAATTTTGGTTATTTAAAATGGATTATTTTAAATAATAACGACGGAAAATTTATTTTTGACGAAGTTAAAACGAATAAATTTATTTTAATTATATAACGAGCCTGAAATGGCGCGGCAGTTCGAAAATTCGATTTCGAATTTCAAATGAATATACAGAAATCAATATAAGTCGGAATTGGACGAAACAAGAAATATTCAAATCTGTATAAGCATATCTTTTTAACGAAGTTAAGAAACTGAGATTTCACTTTATAGAGTGTGAGATATGTCCAGTTTAAAATTCAGAAAAGTCGCTGTGGAATTTATATATATTTTAATATATATATGTATATAAAGGCCCTTAAAAATGGAAATTTTGCAAACGACCTTCGTTTTCGACGAAACCACTTTCGTTGGATCCGGGATGTCAAATTATTTCTAGGTTTCAAAATTCATAATTTTCTGAATCAATATGCGAGCGTGGCGAAGTTAAACATGTTTTAACAGTTTTTGTCAATTTCGATCAACCAGAAATTGGCCATTTTTCAAACGGTCTCAGAATTTGACGAAATTAGTTTTGTTAGTACCGTATCATCAATACGAAGCTAGAAATAATTTTTCTAGGATTTTTAGAGTCAGTATGTAGCCCCAGTAAATTAAAATGTGCGTTCAAAATTCAATATATATATATATATTTTTGATTTTGATTTTGATTTTGACGGAAACTGGTCGAAACGATGGAATTGGCCTATGAAACATATCCCATTGTGTTCGGAATGGGGGTAATTAGCTAGGGACGACAGTCGGTGGGTTCGATTTCGAGTTGAAAATAAAATGTTGCTTTTTGAAATTAAAAATATATATATTTAAATATATAATTAAACTAAGTCTACCTTACACCGATCTCTCTCCTCACTGCCTCAAACCTGTCGGTTTTCAAATTAATAAAAAAAGGAGACCATCGCGCCCTAGCGCGACAGCCACCCTCGACCGCCGCCACCGCGCCTGAGGCGTCGCCCACCTCTGTCCTCGTCGCACCGTCCTCCTCCATCTCCAGCCCCCTCTTTCCTTCTCCCCTTCGATAAAATCGAACCCTAATCCCCCAAATCGAAACCCTAACCCTAACCCACAACCAACCGCCACTGTCAGCGAGCTCCACAGCCAAACCGCCACCACATTGGCCTGTCGTGCCTCCCCCTACCTCTGACCATCGACGTGGAGCCCCCTCCGATCCGAAAACGCTAAGAATGGGCATGTTTTTCTGATTTCAGGCTCTTAGCATTTTAATAGGATTAATGTTTAGATATTTTAACAAAGAAACGTTAAGATCTCTAAACATGAAGGATTAGGTTTTTAGATATGAAAATTTCATATTTATATATATAAAGACTAGATTTTTGTAGATAAAAAGATTTGATTTTTGTTTAATGAAGGATTATATTTTTATAACATGAAAGTTTAAATGTTATAACCATGAAAGGTTCGATTTTTTTTAAGATAAGAAAGACGAGATTTTTAGATATGAAAGACGAGATTTTTATACAACAAGAAGATGAGATTTATATTTCTAGAAAGATACGATCTTTATATGTATGTGAACGATGTAAAAATATTATTTTTATTATATGTGAAGATTAAAAATATGATTTTTATAGGGTAGAGAATATAAAAATATAATTTTTATATATGTAGCGAAATAAAAATCTGATTTTTATTATATATATATAGTGGAATAAAAATGTGATTTCTATAGCGTTGAAATAAAAATGTGATTTTTAATATGAACAGCGTAGAGAAGACTGCGTTGGCATTGCAAACAAATCTGAATTCAAACCATTCATAAATAGGAAATGGCGGAGTGGATCCCAAAGGTGAGAACTTCTCACTTTAAATTTTCTTTTCTAGTTAAAAATATATACTAGGATGCAGACGATGCTTAGCAGCACCCGACACCCGTCGTCCACAGACCATAAATGGCTTGTATGTTTAGTTGATTGTTTGGTGATTGATTTATTTGTTTAGTTGGTTTGGGAAATGAAATGGAATTGATTAGATTGGAATGTGTATGGCGAGGGCCATTATTAGACTGGGGATAAGGCTAGGCCTTGTCCCGTTTCTAGTATCGTGCCGTTATGCCGCCGAAATTTTCTAAAATAAGTTAGAAAAATAAAAATATCATTTTATTGAATAAATGAACTGAATAGAAATTCATGTGTTGAAATAAATATTTTGTCGTTAAAAATATAATTTTTAACGTGGGTGTGAAGAAAATAAAATACACATTTACAAATCAGACAATTTGTTTATGTACACTGATTTGACTGATATTGATTGGGACGATAAATTTTACACGTCGCCCAACTGCACAAATAAAATCTGTGTTTGTTGATATGAAACCCCACACGGGTATTGGGATGATATTTGACGTACACTAGTCCCAATAATTAGTTGTATGTCGATCGATAGGTTGACAGACAGTTGTATTGTGCGCTTTGGATGATGGTTGATTATTTATCATTGCTGTTATATACATGTGTTGTATGGAATCCATATAATTAGCATTATATGGTAATTGATTGGGCCTCATTCCAATTGGGAAAATAAAGAATATTATAAAATAAATTCATATGTTGAAAGAAATATATATTCATGTGTTGAAGAAAATATTCATTTGTTGAATAGAATAACGAAGTTATTGAAATATTTAAAGCCATGTTGATTGGATTTATGCCATTTTGACGCGAACGATATTTATATCGATTTTATTCGAATATCGAAAAAGAAGTGATTTCGAAATATAACGTTTTGAAAATATTATCATCTATATATATATCGATGATATGGAATATTCAATTTTGATTTAAAATTGAATATGAAGTTGAAATCGTTTTTAAAACGAATTTAAAATGATTTATAAAATACGTTTTTGAACGGAAATCGACGAAATATATATAATATATATATATATTTAATGGCCTGAGTAAAACGCGCCGTGCCGCGGCAGTTCGCGAATTTCGACCATTGACTTCGAATTGACGTTACGGGAAATCCGACTATCGGATTCTCCTGAAACCGGAACCGTTGTGTTCGTATTGAAAAGAGCTTTCCAATGAATATTAGAAATTTGAAATATAACAGTTGGATTTAGAGATATATCCAAATCAAATTTGGAAAAGGTCGCTGTTAGTGTAGTTCGACGACCGTTATTGGAAATCGACGGTATGGGCCTTGATAAAATTATTAAAAATATCTATAATTTGTGTAAAATTATAATATAGGAGGTGGAAAGAACTGGGATGAAAAATTCCCTATTTGAAAGGATAAATATATTTTTATCGAAATGAACTAGTTATGAACTAGATTTAAAACCCAATATTTTTAAATAAATAAATTGGATTTGAAGTGGTTTTAAAAATAATCAGAATTTTCAATATAAATTTGGAATGGATTTGAATCGAAATTATCTTCGGAATATTTCGATGTTGGATTTCGTGATTATACAGATATGGTTGTGGAAATTTGAAAGATATATATTTATATCGTTATTTCCAATTCGATATTTTTTTATTTCAGAATTTTATATTGAATATAAGCCGAGATATTTTCTATTCAAAGCCTTGTATTTAATATCAAAGGGGACTTTGGGTTTGTTGTGAACAGTGTCTTCACTAACACTGTTCTTAAACCCCGTGTGAAAGGAATAAATCTTTTAATTAAGATTTAAAGAAGAAATACCAATTAATTTACATTTAATTGGAATTGAAATGGGATGTATTTGGGTTTATCGTGAACCGTGTTTTAAATGACGTCGGTTCTTTAACCCAGCTAAAGATTAAAACTAAGTGGAGTTTTAATGAATCTTTAGTTAGATTGAAAAGATCGAGAATGGAGTATCACCAGTTTTGCTCCAAGCGATAGTTGAATCTTTAATTAGATTTGAACGTGAAATGGTAATTAATATTTACCAGTAACACCGTTGTGTTAGATATGGAGTATTACCAGTTTTTCTCCATGGGATAAATAGGTTGGAATTGGGAAATAAAATAAATAATTACTTAGGTGTGGTTCGGTAATCCCGACTAGTTTGGAAAACCTTAACATTGTTTGAAATGATATCCAAAGGAAGATTAAAGAATAAATTTAGAAGAATTTATCTTTGATAAAATTAATGGGAACCTTTCCCTAAGAAAGTGAATATGTGAATAAAGAATAATCTGAATTGGAATGAGGCGTGTGTTGTGTTTGTGTAACACTTGTTTATTATATATGCGGGTTATTCGGAAAGGCCGGGTTTATACCCATTCTGAATAATCGACTCGACGATAGTTCGAAGATGAAGACGGTGGTTGAAGACCGGAGGTCTTCACATCGTTTGGGTGATTACTGATGATCTTGATTGGGCTATACACCCAAGAGGAGGGAATCAGTTGGTGATCCTCCATACGTACTTGGAGATCGATGGATATGCGAGGAATAAGGTTCCTCCGGTTTCGTTTAGACCCAGAACGAACTTGTAAATCGACTGTTTGTCTGACATTGGATTTTATTATGTGTGATTGATTTCTATTAAATATATATCTGTTTGACGGCGGAGAATTTATTCTCTTGCCTAACGCCCTTCTTTGAGACGTACGAGCTCAAAGGTTATACATGGATAGATATCAATTGTATGGAGTGAATTGCCTGTGTGGCATGCCTAAGTGGCAAATGATCAAGGCTTCTGTTGAAAAGCAAAGTCTAGTGGTTGATGATCAAAGCACGTCCTGTGTGGCATAACTTTGTGTATGGCGTTAATTCGCGAGCCTCACACCTCGGTTTGAGTCAAAAATGGGATACGGACCGTTGGGAGAGCACGACGTTTCTTTCTAGCTATGGGTGATGTCAGTGACCTACCAGCCCTGACATTTATATTATTTTTACCTGTGTGGTTGTTGGAATGCGAGGTGCCTCTAATATATGGTCGCTAACTGGCACTATGTGAGCCGACGTACAGACCATTATATAGGTCCGATAGGACCGGGAAACGTGTGTTCAAGAATTGCCAATCCTGAAACGTAAGAGGGGACCGGCCCAACCGATTCCAAGGGTTACCCAGAGTGTGTAGTCCTGAGACATTTTCTAGAGTGTATCGAAGCGGAGAGGAGCTTGCCCCTTGCCTCCACTCATGATGGAATCCAATTTCCAATACGTGATATTTCGGTTTTATTTGTAGAGCCTAGTATGGCGACATAGTGTATGGTAGCTATGCCGTCTATGATTGATACTTATGATTGAAGTTTTTTTCTTCACTTATAGTAATAATAAAAGATGAAATTTCGCGTACCAAGCATTTTTGGCTGTTATAAGGTAAAACCCTATCCTCCGGCTTGCATTGCATTGTGTGATGGGACCTGGGTCTTATGACAGCTTCATTGTTCTTTATTTAGCATTGCGTTGTTTGTTTATGCACTGGTATTCTTGGTGTAAAAACCCGTTCCGTGTTATACGGCGTGGTCCCTTGATTTACCTAACTTTGAAAATAAAGATTAATAACTGTTTTAGTTCTCACAACAGTCACATGACTGACCTGGAGTTTATTGTTTTAACTTAAACTCTGGGTGCCCTTATTTTCTGCATGGGCAGCTAGTAGTTTTGGTTTTGCAGATTTATATTCACAAGATCCTGGTTTATAGCTGAAGTGACATTCGGAAAGCTCTGTATCCGTGTATTTCTTTCATTATGTTTTGTATTATTTTTCCGCTGCGGTAATGTATTTAAATCTCTGATATTTATCAAATGTGTAATATTTATTCATACTCTGTAATATTCTTGTATTCTGATGGAATTGTTGTAATAAGCAATGAAATGTTCTTTTGTTTGTGTTCTGATGTGGCTTGCCCTCAAAGGAATCCGTGCTTTCCTTATCGGGGAAGTTACGGGTCTTCACATAGAACCCCTTCCGACAATCACATCTAAAAGGTATTGAGATTTGTAATAAATAATATTGTCACTCGCTTTGGGATTGCTTACAAGATCATATAAGACAATGGAACACAATTCGAAGGCGATGAATTCACATGATTTTTTGATAAGAATGGGATCGTCAAAAGCTTTTCCTCAGTAGCACATCTGAGGGCAAATGGAGTCGTCGAAGCGATAAAGAAAACCATGACGACAATTCTCAAGAAACGACTAAACCAAGCTAAAGGAAACTGGGCAGAAGAATTACCGTTAGTGCTTTGGGCATATAGAACTTCCACCAACACGATAACAGAACATACTCCATTTTCTTTGACATGTGGATGCGAAGCCATGATTCCAATTGAGGTTGAAATTCCTTCACACAGAAGGATAGCTTATGCCTTTAATCCTAATCAAGAGTTAAAAACGGAATCCTTAGACCTAGTACAAGGATTAAGAGACGAGACTACAATTAGAACAACCGGATACCAAAGGAGAATCACAAAGGACTAAAACTCAAGGGTTAAAACTAGAGCATTCACAAAAGGAGATTTGGTCTTACGAAGGGTAATAGAAAACACAAAGAACCTATCAGATGGTATGTTTGGCCAAAATTAGGAAGGACCATTAGTCGTTCATCAAGAAGTCATACCTGGGCGTAGCAACTCTGCAAACCTAATGGTGATCTCATTCCAAGAATGTGGAACTCTGAACACTTGAGACCATACTTCTCAATGATAAATGAATAAAGAAAGGTCTCCTCCAAGAACACTCACACAACTATGGGTACAAAAACCCTATCAGAATTCAAAATAACACTAGAGAGGGTCAAGCCACAAATGGATAAAAACCCTTGTCACCGCTGAGCTTACCAGGGTAAGGCACCCCCCCAAGGGGGGATGATGTGTAAGCCTTTCTCCGCACCCAAATCCGAAAGGGACAGGTTAAAGCATTAAAAGAGTAAGCCTCTGATCCACACCAGAAACGGTCGAGACAGAGATTCTATTTAGCACGCCCTGCCTCTGCTCATAGAAGAGTACGCCCTGCCTCTGCTATAAATTAAACACGTCCTTCCTCTGCTCGCAGAAGAGCTCGGCCAACCTCGGCTTATATTCCGCGTTACCCGTGGAAGGGAACACAAACCCTTGTCATCGTCTACGATGGCATGGATAAGGCACCCGTTGGAGGGGGTGGAGTGTAAGCCACTCTCACCACCAACGATGGCCAGGGTAGAGCATTAAAAGAGTAAGCCTTAATTCGGCGCCTACGATTTCCCGGTTTATGCATCTAAGACCTTATCATCGCCTCCGATAGTCAGGATAAGGCTCCTCCTGGAGGGAGATCGGGCAAGTCCTTGGGCCCTGCTTGTGGATAAGCTAGCCAAGCGCACCGGACGCACATGCCCAGAGAGTGGCCAACAAAGCACGTACTTATGCTTTGACAATCAAAAGCCCAAGGAGTGGATTAAGAAGCACGTACACCCTCTGTTTCCTTAAAAATCAAGCCCGAAGGCGGATAACAATGCCAATTACCAGAAGTGGATTTCTGGTCTTCAATCTTACATACCCGAATCTGGGAAAATTCAGGAATCCTATTATTAACAGAAGTGGATTTCTGGTCTTCAATCTTACAAACCCGAATCTGGGTTAGTTCGGGAACCCTGTTATTACTAGAAATGGATTGCTGGTCTTCAATCTTACAAATCCAAATCTGGGTTAGTTCGGGAATTCTATTATTACAGAAGTGGATTTATGGTCTTCAATCTTTAATGTCCAAATCTGGGTCAGTTTGGGATTTCTACTAATATTAGAAGCAGGCTTCTGATCTTCAATCTTTAATACCCGAATAGGGGTTATATCTGGACTTCCTTTCGTTTTCGCAAAGCAAAGCTATGGCGTTCCACCATGAACATTTGAATATGGGTTCTCTATCCCATCATTTCATATTTGGAAACTCACCTCAAAGGTGATATCATGGATGCCTCATTATGGAATTCGATATTAATCATGGAATCTACTCACACTCGATAACCATGAAGTTTCCTAAATCCCCTCCCTTGTTTTCCAATAGATTGTAAAGGCTAAATAGGCATGGAACCCATAAATACTGGATTAATATATTTTTAAGGCTCAATCCCGAGCAACACCGAATCTAGTACATATGCAACTGATTATAGAAACCATGAAAAGGCTAACACAAATATCAGCTATTAAAATTCATACAAGGAAATACAGGAAAGACCCAGAAAAGAATTTTGACCTGAAAAGTCGAAAACACCCCTTCACAAGGGGGGGGGCAAGTGTTACTACCAAGATTAACACCGAGACAGGCTGACGGTGAAGGTGTATCGGACCATCGAAAGTAGAATAGAGTACTCTGTAAGCCAAGGCCTAGTACAGAATAAAACCAAAAGCATAAGGAAGGCATTCAGAATAACGAGCAACCGATAGCATCATCAAAAAAGAGAGCCTCTGATCCAAAGGAAGAATAATGACAGAGTAGTTCCTTCATAAAGGGTAGTTAACGAGAAGTCACCCCAAAACCAGAGGCTAATGAAGAAGAAGACCAAGAATCCTACAACCCGAGACCCGGAAGGGTGAAATGGCTATCAACATTAACTTGCTTAATGCCGATATAGTAAGAGACAAAAGAATCAAAAGAACAGATCTTGAAACATAAGGAAACTATCTGAATCTAACTACCGAGACCCCAATTTGATGATCACCAAGAGGCAATTTTAGCAGACAACCAATAATGTGCCGGAAGAGCCCCTCTGGAATGCCAAAGTCCACTTCAAGGATTTACGGAAAAGCAAATCAAAGCTTCTAAGAGAATCAAGCCATCCACAATCATTCACTTAGTATCGACGCCAAACTGGGTGGCTTTCCCAAAACAACACACTTAAAGCACGAAGGCAAACTTCACGAAGAATTAACTGCAAGACCGAGAACTCATGACCAAAAGCCCTTAACCAGAAACCAAAAGCCTTTCATAAAGCCATCCATACCAACAGGTTTGGTATCGATACAAAGGAAATAGAAATAACATCAAAGAGGAGCTTCTAAACCCGAGACCATCCTTCCGAGAAGTCTAGACCGACATCCTAAAAAGCCATACTACAGTCGTAAGCAAGGTCAAAAGAGCGGCTGAGAGCAAAGCAACCTGAACCGAAAGAGAAGAGTGGCCGAGTGTGACACCCCACGTCCGTTAATGTCACTCATTAAGAGAATGCATTAAGTTTCGTGAATCGTTATAGGTAAACAGAAACAGTTACATTACAAGAAATATATAAAATTTGGCAGCGGAATAAAAACAAACTTTATTAATCATAAAGCATCATGGTTCCAAACATCATATGTCTGAATTACATAAAAACTAGTACATCATAAAAACTTCTGTCTTGCACTTAAACATCAGAGTACAAAATAAAATAAGCATAATCCCCAAATAAAACATTGCCATAGTAAGGAAAGGAGCTTGAGCAATACGTCTAAGCAGCTCCAGCAAAATGATAGCAGAATCCTGGCCAAGCTTGAGTATTCCCACCCTGAGAACCTAGGGGGAACGGAATAAAGAAGAGGAAAAAAAGGGTTAGACATAAAGTCTAGTGAGTTACTTTTAGCAAGTAAATAAGAAAAAGTAGCATGATAGGTATATAAAATGGATAGGAAGGATAACAACCCAAAAAGGCAGGTATGACAAGGTAAGCATGATAGAGTGTATGCGCTTCTCTAATGATTACTCTGCACTAATACTAGTATAATCCAGAAATGAGATGATCCCCAACATGTATAAGCTGGTAGACTTAGGCGTACTTCTGGTGAAAGGTTTTAACCCCATACAATCCAATAGGCAGCCCAACCGAACGGGCTCCTAAAATTTTAACCATAGTCTATTTGTACCCTAACTACTACCCTAATTGATCGGCTCCCTAATCCACGTAGATACCTTGTGCTAGCCCCACAGTAGGAGGTATCACTTCCTAAAGTGGAAACCCCTCATCTTCGTAATGTGCATAACCATATTTACAGGTGTCACGGTCGTCTTATCCCCTTCTGTCCAGCCCATGCACGCATATGACCCGGTCGGTTTGCACCGCCCACACCATCCTCCATGTTTGGATCTCTTACAATCATCCCAGTAAGCGTTCCCCAACTCCGACCTAGGACGGAGTACTCGTTTTGATACTGTTGTATGGGATACTGACTGAAACGGATCCCCCGCACAAGATGATACAAGCTCTCCCCCTTGTCTGGTATCCCCACTAGGATTTTCACGGGTTATGCTTGCCTAAAAATGCCTTTAATTACATATCCCCAACCGGTTAAGTTTTGTGGGCCTATATAAATATTACCCACCCATCCCAAATATACTTAACCCTTCCACTGTTTCAACCAAGTTTACTTAACCCATTCTCAAGTTAACATGTTCATACAATTCCTATGGATTCAACTAGGTTAAGTATTACAGACTAACATGGTTATCCCTATTCACATTGACTTCTTTTCACTTGCCAATGTTCCACTTGATTATTAATTTCATATAAGTATAACTTAATCCATTTAAGTTTATTAATAAGCCCCATTACATGTTATTCTTTAAATTGTAACTAACGGAAGTAATCTTACAATCTTTCACCCCTGGATTGTAATTAACGGGAGTAATCTTACAATCCCTTTTGTATTATTCATTGTCCGATTCCATTGTTACAATAACACGTTGTACTTAATAGTTAATTAAGTATACTTCATCTCAATTCACTTGTTTTATGTTTAACATATCACTACAACTTGACATTGTTTACTTATTAACTTAGTTTTCTTAACTAAGGTTTACTAATAAGCTTTCTTTGCTTTTATTAAAACTTATGTTATAATTTCCCCTTGTCCTTAGAATAAGCCTACCTATTATATGCAAAATTTTCATTAAAGTAATTAATGATAATAGGTTACTATCATTCCTTGTTTATTCCAATTCATTACCATTTATCCATTTATGGTTATAATGCGCTAGACCTCCTACATTAAGCCTACACTTGTGGATGTTGGATATGCCGGGCGGGTCTGGGCAGACTTATTCCTCAAATCGGGCTTAACCTCGTGTCTTAGCACTTCTCGTATTTGTGTACTTAGACCTCTCACATTAGATTCACCACTTGCGGTTGCTGGATACGCCGGCCGGTTCCATGCAAACTTCCACCACAAGTGCAATCTAACCTCGTGTCATAAACCATTACAGTTTCTAATTACTGTTATCCTAGGTGTTTTCAATTGTTAACCAATTGTTCCTATGTCATTATAGGTTTCATGCCCCTTTTTCCCAATTATGTTCATAGTGAATTATATGTCCAAATTCATGTTCATATACATTATTCAAGTTATGTCAAATTTCCCCTTTTTAAGTTATGTCCAATTTTAATGCTTTTTCCCCTCGTTCCCAAACTAACGTATTCACATATTTTAGCGACCTGCCTAGGCTCGAAAGTAGCCTGGCTATAAAAATATAAAAAGGGAAAAGGGTGAAGGGAAGATGACAGAATTGGTTATTCTAACAAAATTGACATAAACACATAATGGCATAGTGATAATATGGACAGATAAGAGTAGATCAGGTGAACATGAGATAATAAAACAAGTTCTAACATAGAAGGGATGTCATAATAGGCATGAATAGATCTAAATAAGAATTTAGATGTCTAACTAATGACAGATCCAAATTATCCACAAACATGATAGGTACAATATGATCTAAATAGTGAATTATATCTATAATTAAAAGTGGATCTGACATGATAAAGGTGAAGACCCAAATTAACCACAAACATGATAGGTACAATATGATCTAAATAGTGATTTTAGATCTATAATCAAAAGTAGATCTGACATAATAAAGGTTAAGATCCAAATCATAGCTTTATTATAATATCATCGATTCCCAAGTTACAATAGAACTGGTATGATTCAATCACAAGGCTAGATCCAAATTACAGTCATATCATGTTTTACTTTTATTTATTTAAATCTAAAGGTAACTTAAACTCACAATGATCGAATCAAGAAAAAAAGAAGGAGAAAAGTGGAGGTTGAATCTTAGATCTACACTTGAATCTCTAAACTTGATTTGCAGAAGAAGAAAAGGATTTGATTCAGTCCAGGCACCGACAACATTTGGCCTCCTTTAATTTTAGTGTGAAGAAACAAGAGAAATGAGGACATATTTGTGGCCTAAAACCAACGAACCAAGCCGCAAAACAAGTCCACGTTTAAAAAGTCGAATCTTCCCAGATCTGTATGGGGGTCCCCCCCCCTTTGGGTGTCGACCCCGGGGTCGACCCATGGGTCGACCGCAAAGAGCCCGGGTCGACCCAGTGGGTCTCGGGTCGACCCCTAAGATGGGTCGATTCCGCGTTTCAGCTTCCCGTTTGCTGTTTTGAAATATTTTTTATTACATATATATATATATATATATATATATATATATATATATATTCTTCTTATGCGTATACAAACTTCAAACCTTAATAACTTCTTCATACGGTATCCGTTTAATGCAAACCAGGTGTCTATTTTGACCAGAATTTCGAGACGGATGTAATGGCGAAGTTCATTTCCCTTAATTCTGAATATTAAATTAATTATTCTTTAATTTATCCTCTTTAGTTTTGTTAAAATTTCGGGGCATTACATTCTCCCCTACTTAAAGGATTTCGTCCCCGAAATCACCAAGTTAAGAAGAATGTATATCCTACCATCCATCATCCATCTACTCATCCACCAATCATAGGCATCCATTGTCTTTTAAAGATTTATAATGCTTATATGAGTATAATCGAAAGTGTGTTTATATGTCCCAATACTAATGCGAAACTCAGGTGGTCTACTGATTCGGTCGACCTCCTTAATGCATTGTATGTTAGTGCCATGAATCCAACATGTATGCAGATAGTCCTATTATAACATGTAAGTTCTATATGTGTGCACAATCATTCATCCAAATGCAACATCCATATGATGATAAACCCACTTTCATCCATGAAGAAAAATAAAATTGCACACACATCCATATGCAGTATGAGAGTGATTGAGCCGATCTAGTGCCTAATGTGTGTGTATATGCATCCACGAGCATCCACTAGCAAACACTTGCATCCATAAAACATGACATGTCTCAGACACATGTTTACATCCATGGGATTCCTACCTAAAGGTCGAAGATTTGATCGATAGGACATACTTAAATGATAGAAACAAGCATAGATAAAAGCTTTGGAAAAGGAGTTAAAGAACGTACCCTCGAAAAAGAAAGGGTACGAAGCACGAATATTATATTCGGTCTCCCAAGTCGCATCCTCTGGGTTATCTCCCCACTGAACCTTCCTCAACTTGATTTCTTTATTGTGTAGCTTCTTTACTTCTGATCTAAGAATACAGGTAGGGAATCTTCTGACTGTCGCCTCCCGCTCCACTTCTACATCCTCCAATATACTCGTCTCAACAACTTTTGATGTATCATGCAAGCATTTTCGCAGATGAACATCCGCTAATCTCTCTGGTAGCTTTACCTTATAATCCATTTAAATTCTTTCCATTATGGGAAATGGTCCTACAAACTTTGGTGCCAGCTTCCGTACAATCCCAAAACGGACCACATCCTTCTGAGGTGATATCTTGATGAAACCATGTCTCCCACCTCTACTCGATATCAGTTCTCTCTTTATCTACGTATGACTTGTGCTTGTCCTGAGATATCTTCATGCGCCTACGGATAAGATCGATCTTTTCTGAAGTTTCTCTAATCATCTCAGGTCCAAGTAGAAGCCTATCTCTTCTGTCTCAATTTGAGATCCTTCTATGAGAATAGATACTTGTGCGACTTATGGTCCAAGTATGACTCGAACCTCTCTCCAAGAAGATACTACCGCCAAGTCTTAAGCGTGAATACTATAGCAGCTAATTCCAAAACATGGGTAGGGTAGTTCTTCTCGTGAACTCTTAACTGTCTACCTCCATAACCTACTACCCCTCCCTCTTGCATCAGAACCGCACCAAGCCATGTACCCCATGCGTCAGTGTATAGTGTAAACACTTTGTTTCCATCGGCAAAGTCAAAACTGGGGCTGTTGTCAGAGCCCTCTTTCGTTGCTGAAAAGCATCCTTCCAATCAATATTCCAAAGGTCAAATTCTTCTCCGTCAGCCTGATGAGTGGAGCTGATATATTAGCGAAGTCCTTAATGAACTCCCTATGATAGCATGCCAATCCATGAAAACTTCTCACCTCCGTCACATTCTTTGGAATCTGTCAATCTTGACCTGCAACTACTTTTGTGGGATCTACTGCTATCCCATCTTTAGAGACCCCATGCCCTAAAAATCTCTCTTCTTTTCTCCAAAAATAACATTTGGAGGACTTCGCATTAAGCTGATTCGCACGGAGAGTCTTCAAAACCTCCTTTAATTGTGAGGCATGTTCTTCCTTGATTTTTGAGAAAATCAAGATGTCATCAACAAACTGATCGAACATATCTTCTATCCTCGGAAGTGGGTGCCTATTTTTCTTAGTAAGTTTATTTAACTTCCTATAGTCCACATATAGGCGAAGCAAACCATCTGCCGTAGTTGTGAATCCCAACGGAGCACCCCTTTCAGTTATGCTTCACCTAGTAAACCCTTTCTCAAGTAGCTCCCCTACTTGCTTGCTGAGCTCCCTTCTTTTCTCTTGGAGCCATGTGGCGCACATGCAATGCAACTGTCTTTGCATTGTCCACCAAGTATATACGAAAATCGATCTTGCGCCTTGGAGGTAAAGCCCGAACCTCCTTAAAAACATCTGGATACTCACGGATTACCACTACAGATCGTAGATCATCGATAGATGCATCAAGTGAATCTAGGAAACTAAGCATGACAGACCCTTAGGGTCACAAGAAATCTCTAGGTTCCTCCATGGCAAGTCAAAAGTCTAACGACCCACCTCTCACAATCGAGAATGGCACCGTACGTGGTCAGCCAATCCATCCCTAGAATCAATCCATGGCCCATAAAATCAAGCACATACGCGTCGCACTCAAACTCGATGCCCAACACTGATATTCTCAAACCCCGACAAATCATAGACAAATGAGCCGAACCACCAATGGGGTTTGAGATAACAACGGGATCCACTACCATACTAGTATTTAAGTACAGAGATTCGACCACAAAATCATATATAAACGATCGCAAAGAGCCAATCGAAAAGAGTTCTAACAGGTTGATTGGAAAGAGAAGTCAAACCTTCAACAAAAACTTTATTACCTCTATCCGGTACGATGGCCACGAGAGCATACACCTGCCCTCCAAGGGATCCTGCCCTTTGGCCTTGTCCTTGCCTCTTCGGGCACTCTTTAGCAAAGTGTCCGACTTCTCCACAACTGAAGCAAGTATTCTTCCTTCTTTTGCAGTCTTTTACCAAGTGCCCCTCACGTCCACAACTGCTACACTTCCTCCTATCCTTAGCTTTGTTATTCTTTCCGCCTTTTTGTCATTATTGTCGTCCTTTCTTGGGCCATACTTTCTTGTTTTGTGTTTCCTCAACCAGAGCTTCTTTCTTTTTAGAGAAATCATCCACTCGCAACGGTGGAGGAACAATGATTGCAGCTGGGGGAGGGACGTCTCCTTGGCTCCTGGATGGTGCTGTGGCTTTAAGATATCTACGGAACCAATCTGGTACTTCAACGCCCTCGGGAATATAAGGTTCCCCAGACATGCTGAAAAGAAAAAAAGGGATTCAGACAAAGGATCGAAAGACATTACATATGGATTTGGGGAATATGTTCTTCAAAACAAACTTTTCTTTTAAAATCTTTCTGAAAATAGTTTTCAAAACTTTTATCTAATCTGGTAACCTTCAGCACTGATACCAGGTGTGATACCATATGTCCGTTCATGTCACTCATTAAGAGAATGCAATAAGTTTCGTGAAGCGTTATAGGTAAACAGAAACAAAAACATTACAAGACAAATATAAAATTTTTCAGTGGAATAAAAACAAACTTTATTAATCATAAAGCATCGTGGTTCAAAACATCATATGTCTGAATTACATAAAAACTAGTACATCATAAAAACTTCTATCTTGCACTTAAACATCAGAGTACAAAATAAAAGAAGCATAATCCCCAAATAAAACATAGCCATAGTAAGGAAAGGAGATTTAGCAATACGTCTAAGCAGCTCCAGCAAAATGATAGCAGAATCCGGGTCAAGCTCGAGTATTCCCACCCTGAGAACCTTGGAGGGAAACAGAAGAAAGAAGAGGAAACAAAAAGGGTTAGACATAAAGTCCGATGAGTTACTTTTAGCAAGTAAATAAGCAAAAGTAGCATGACAGGCATATAAATTGAATAGGAAGGATAACATCACAAAAAGGCAGGTATGACAAGGTAAGCATGATAGAGTGTATGTGCTTCTCTAATGATTACTCTGCACTAATACTAGTATAATCCAGAAATGAGATGATCCCCAACATGTATAAGCTGGTAGACTTAGGCATACTTCTGGTGAGAGGTTTTAACCCCATACAATCCAACATGCAGCCCAACCAAACGGGTTCCTAAACTTTTAACCAAAGTCTATTTGTACCCTAACTACAACCCCAATCGATCGGCTCCATAATCCACGTAGATACCTTGTGCCAACCCCACAGTAGGAGGTATAACTTCCTAAAGTGGCAACCCCTCATCTTCATAATGTGTATAACCATATCTACAGATGTCACGGTCGTCTTATCCCCCTCTTCCCGGCCCATGTTCGCAAATAACCCGGTCGGTTTACGCCGCCCACACCATCCTCCATTTTTGGATCTCTTACGATCAGCCCAGTAAGCGTGCCCCAACTCCGACCTAGGTTGGGGGACTCGTTTTAATACTGTTATATGGGTTACTGGCTGAAATGGGTCCTCCACGCATGATGATACAAGATCTCCCCCTTGTCTTGTATCCCCACTAGGATTTTCGTAGGTTATGCTTTCCTAACGGTGCCTTTAATTGCATAAACCCTACCGGTTAAGTTTTGTGGGCCTATATAAATATTACCCACCCAACCCAGATATACTTAACCCTTCCACTGTTTCAACCAAGATTACTTAACCCATTCTCAAGTTAACATGTTCATACAATCCCTATGGATTCAACTAGGTTAAGTATTATAGACTAACAGGTTATCCCTATTCACATTGACTTCTTTTCACTTGCCAAAGTTCCACTTGCTTATTAATTTCATATAATTATAACTTAATCCATTAAATTTATTAATAATCCCCATTACATGTTATTCTTTAAACTGTAATTAACAGAAGTAATCTTATAATCTTTCACCCCTGGATTGTAATTAACGGGAGTAATCTTACAATCCCTTTTGTATTATTTATTGTCTGATTCCATAGTTACAATAACATGTTTTACTTAATATTTAATTAAGTATACTTCATCTCAGTTCATTTGTTTTCTGTTTAACATATCACTACAACTTGACGTTGTTTACTTATTAACTTAGTTTTCTTAACTAAGGTTTACTAATAAGCTTTCTTTCCTTCTATTATAACTTATGTTATAATTTCAACTTGTCCCTAGGACAAGCCTACCTATTATATACAACATTTTCATTAAAGTAATTAATGATAATATGTTACTATCATTCCTTGTTTATTCCAATTCATTACCATTTATCCATTTACAATTATAATGCGCTAGACATCCCACATTAAGCCTACACTTGTGGATGCTGGATATGCCGGGCGGGTCCGGGCAGACTTATTCCTCAAATCAGGCTTAACCTTGTGTCTTAGCACTTCTCGTATTTGTGTATTTGACCTCTCACATTAGATTCACCACTTGCAGTTACTGGATATGCCGGGCGGTTCCGGACAGACTTCTATCACAAGTGCAATCTAACCTCATGTCATAAGTACCATTACAGTTTCTAATTACTGTAATCCTAGGTGTTTCCAATTGTTAACCAATTGTTCCTATGTCTTTATAGGTTTAATGCCCCTTTGTCTCAATTATGTTCATAGTGAATTATATGTCCAAATTCATGTTCATATACATTATTCAAGTTATGTCAAATTTCCCCTTTTTAAGTTATGTCCAATTTAACGCTTTTCCCCTCATCCCCAAACTAACGTATTTGCATATTTTAGCAACCTGCCTAGGCTCGAAAGTAGTCTGGCTATAAAAATATAAAAAGGGAAAAGGGTGAAGGGAAGATGACAAAATTGGTTATTCTAACAAAATTGACATAAACACATAATGGCATAGTGATAAGATGGACATATAAGAGTGGATCAGGTGAACATGAGATACTAAAACTGGTTCTGACATAGTAGGGATGTCATAATAGGCATGAACAGATCTAAATAAGAATTTAGATGTCGAATTAATGACAGATCCAAATTATCCACAAACATGATAGGTACAATATGATCTAAATAGTGAATTAGATCTATAAATAAAAGTGGATCTGACATGATAAAGTTGAAGATCCAAATTAACCACAAAAATGACAGGTACAATATGATCTAAACAGTGATTTTAGATCTATAATCAAAAGTAGATCTGACATAATAAAGGTTAAGATCCAAATCATAGATCTGTCAGAATATCATAGATTCACAAGTTACAATAGATCTGGTATGATTCAATCACAAAGCTAGATCCAAATTATAGTCATATCATGTTTTACTTTTATTTATTTAAATCTAAAGGTAACTTAAACTCACAATGATTAGATCTAGAAAAATAGAAGGGGAAAAGTGGAGGTCGAATCTCATATCTACACTTGAAACACTTGAATCTCTAAACTTGATTTGCAGAAGAAGAAAAGGATTTGATTCAGTCCAGGCACCAACAGCATTTGGCCTCTATTATTTTCAGTGTGGAGAAACAAGAGAAATGGGGACATATTTATATCCTAGAACTAATGACCAAGCCATGAAACAAGTCCACGTTCGAAAAATCGAATCTTCCTAGATCTGTTTGGGGGTAGACCCCCCTTTGGGTGTCGACACCGGGGTCGACCCATGGGTCAACCCCAAAGAGCCTGGGTCGACCCAGCGGGTCTCTGGTCGACCCCTAAGATGGTTGGTTCCGCGTTTCGGCTTCTCGTTTGCTATTTTGAATTTTTTTTGATTTTTTTATTATATATATATATATATTCTTCTTATGCGTTTACAAACTTCAAACCTTAATAACTACTTCATAAGATGTCCGTTTTACGCAAACCAGGTGTCTATTTTGACCAGAATTTTGGGATGGACGCAATGGCCCAGTCTGTTTCCCTTAATTCTGAATATTAAATTAATTATTATTTAATTTACCCTTTTTAGTGTTGTAAAAATTTCGAGGTGTTACACCGAGAGCCAAGGCATTCGGAACTGGAGGGAAAAAGCGGCCGACATGGGCTTTGGTTGGCCCAATGTCAAAAAGGGGCCCTGATTTGCCTATAAATAAGACCCTAAGGGTTTCATTTTCGGTACCGAATTCTCATTTCTCAATTTTATTCTCTTTTCTCTAAGAGCAAATCCTAATTTCTCTATCGAATTGGGTATTTCTTCAATTCATATAATACATCTACAATAAACAAAAAGGAGAAGTCCAGGACTAAAACATTTCTCGATTTGATAATCATATTGTGTCTACAATGATTAGACAGGGAGTTAACGCTAACCTTTCTGATGAAAGAGTTAATGAAATCTCCTTCGTAGGATGAAAGGTCCTGAGCAAAACGAGGGCTTTTCCCCTTTCGAATCGTCGATATGTGACTTAGCTCTTTCATAGTAAGCCTAATGCAACCCAACCTCAGAAGGGAGCTTGTTGTGAGCTTGTGGCTTTATAAATGACGCAACCTAGGCCCTTCTGGGCTGGTTTTGTGACACCCACGAGATTCGAACCCCCGACCTCACTGAAAGCAACACGACGCACTAACCACTGTGCTAAAAGATCTTTGTGTTAGCTTTTCGAGAGGGGTGTTATAGACTACCCCTCTTAAAGAGCCCAATGTCCTCGTTGGCTCATATCACTCATCACCCAGGCGTTGTGCATGTAACCCGCATCAGTACCACACCGACTGATATCCACAGAATTACACACAATTCCGGCTGGTTATAGGCTCTGATACAAAATGTGACAACCGCGGGTCTCGAACTCCCGACGTCCCGTAAAGCAACACCACGCACTAACCACTATGCTAAAAGATCTTTGTGTTAGCTTGTCAAGAGAGGTGTTGCAGACTACCCCCTTAAAGAGCCCAACGTCCTCGTTGGCTCATATCACTCACCACCCAGGCGTTGTGCTTGTAACCCGCATCAGTACCACACCGACTGACATCCACAACATTACACACACAATTCTGGTTGGGTATAGGCTCTGATACCAAATGTGATAGCCACGGGATTCGAACCCCCGACCTCCCAGAAAGAAACACCACGCACTAACCACTGTGCTAAAAGATCTTTGTGTTAGCTTTTTGAGAGGGGTGTTATAGGTTTGATGCGAAAGTATCATATAAGTCATTAAGTGTTATGGCATGGAAACAACCTGGACGTTGTGAGGCATTAGCATGTTTCCTCTTAGCACAATGTATATTATTTTATCCTAGATCTAAAGGTGATTATTTCATAAGGTTTCAATCTTAATTACCTTGTAAAACCCTTCTCCCAAGGTTTATCACTTACTTTGTAGTCTCGTAAGGGTGATACTCACCCCTTGAGAGAAGAGTAAGTAATCTTTGGACTTAAGGTCTTGATGCCTGGGAAATGGTGGAACTCGTTATGATCACTGATTCTAGGTTGTATTCAAATGACCTTTAGATAACTCTTTCATCAAACTACTAAGCATACACATTGTATATCCTGGTTCGGGTGTTGACGAAAAATATTATTAACCGGATGTATGCATATGGTACCTAAATTCTCTCAGCTTCTAGGCTACGTATAGATGTACATAGATGTATACAAGCCATGTTCTTAGCTGGTTCTTTCGTAGCTTCCTTGTAAAGGCATGACCAATCTTGATGAAATACACATATGTATACATAGCCATGTACAAATGGGTGTTGAAAACTATACTTTGATTCTAAGGCAAATTTATGCAATCAAATATCTTGTACTTCATATATTTTAAAGTATTTAATCTTGTACATTACAATATTCTCATTTATTTTTTATGGTCTTATTTATTTCAAATCAATTTAATGCCGTCTCTTTCCAATTAATAGTCATGTCTTCTCATGTACTCTTGCAAGTGAAGTAACTAAATTTTACTAAAGTAATTTATATTGTTACATAAGTTTTAAACAAAATATAAAAATACAGAACAACTATTATTTACCTGTTTTGCATACCTATGTACATATATAAGTTAGGAGCTTAAATAGAACAAGTGTAATAACCCGGAAAATACGAGCCAATTTAAAATTTTTAAATTGGTGATTACAAAGAAATTTGAACCATTGAAATAGAATATTTCAATAAAATAGGGAATTAGAAATAGTGAGTCAGTTTGAAAATTTGAATTCAAACTTTGACTGACTGTGCAGGGTGGAAAATATAACGGATTTTAGCGAAACAAAAAATATTTAAATCTGCTAGTCAATACCTTTCTAACGAATCTGAAAAATCGAAGTCTCATAACGGGAATCAAAAGTTATGGCCGAATGAATTTTCAGAAGGGTCGGTATATAGAATATATAGCCCTGGAAAATTGATATTTTGCGTACGACCTCGGAATTCGACGAAACCACTTTTGTTGGGTCCAGGATGTCAAACTATTGCTAGGTTTCAAATTTCATAATTTTTGAAGCTAGTATGTGAGCGTGGCAAAAGAAAATGTGTTTAGTCAATTTCTGTTAAATTGGATCGACCAGAAAATGGCCATTTTTCAAACGACCTCAGAATTCGGTGAAACTAGTTTTGTTGGGGCCGTAGCGTCAAAACATAGCTGGATGAATGTATTTTCATGCGTTGAAATTAAAGCCATATGTTGAAACTATATCCATGTGTGGAAATGTTTGTGTGTTGAAAAGTGTTGTGTGAAAATTAAATTCATTTGTGAATGAATGAAGTGTTTAAACAATAAAAATCACATTTTAATATATATATGAAGTATGAAAAATATTCGCCTTATATAAATAGTTTCAACAACAAAAATCCCATCTTTCTAATATGAACAACATAAATAAAATGTCCATGTGTGGAAATGCTCATTTGTTGAGAAGTGTGTGTAGTCGAAAAGTTCATGTGTTGAATAAAAAGATCGAACAATAAAAAATACATTTTTATTGAAACTATGAAGTGTTGAAACATCCATTTGTCGAATAAATATTTTAAATGATTAAAATATCAATTTTATCAAGTATGTGATATGTTAAAGATATGCGGACGTTGAAATAAATATTTGTGAAAGAAATATTCTTTTTAACATGCATAGGAACCAAATAAAATAGTCATGTGTTGAAATCCATTTTAGTTCGCGAAAATTATCATCTTTGAAATGTGAAGTGTTAAAAATAGCCACTTGTTCAAATAAACGTGCATGAGTTGAAATATACATTAATTAGCTAATGATATGATTTTAGCCTATGCATGCAATATTGGAATGAATGGTGTTTTTAAACCAAAGCAAATCAAATATGAAATTGAATGGAAAATGATAAGTGATAGAAATTGTATATATGTACATGCATATCTATTGAACAGGTTAAAGCAAAGGGGCTAGAGAAGAGAAATAAAATTTTGTGCCCGACAAATAGGTACACATTTACTGCTTTGTTTGGGTGATGATTTTATGAGCCTGTTGGCTAGCTGCTTGGCTTTTTCTTTTTCTTTTTGATATAAGACGCCCGTGTGGCTATTTGGGAATTTTCCCAGACCCTCCCGTACAAAGGTGGTTGTGGGGAAATTTTCCGAAATTTAAAGGCGTTAGTGAAATAATTGAAGTGGAAACGATATAGGAATTTTTAAATGAACTATATTTATATAAATATATAAATATAAATAGAATTAAAACGAAACGTGGCCGTGCAGTTCTTGTTTTGAAACCGTGATTCAAAACGACTAGTGCGGGAAATCCGACCATTGGTTTTTCCCGAAACCGCAACCGTTGGGTTCGCCTAGGAAATATCTTTCCAGCGGCACCAACTTTGTGATGATCCGACGGTTGGATTGTCTGGAATGTTTAATTCAAAACTGAAGAAAAACAGCGCCAGAAACGATTATATTTATATATATATAAATATAATTATATTAAAACGAATAACGACGCTGAAGTTCGTAAATTGAAATCGTAATTTCAAATGACTAGTCTGGAAGATCCGACCGTCGGATTTTCCCAAAACTAAAACCGTTGGATTTGTTTTGAAATGACCTTCCTAATGATATAAAATTTGTGAAGATCCAACGGTTAGATTTTCAGGTATGTGTAAAACAAAATTAGTGAAAAGCAGCGCCAGTGCATCGACACGACCCGAAACGTCCTTTAAGTAAATATGGCTGTTTTAAATTAAATAAAAATGGCGATATATCGTTATAAAATACTTTAGACGATATAGAGTGGAAATAAACTAATTTTGTTGTGTTTGCTTGATATGTGATGGTTGAATGTATTTGACATGAAAATTATAACTAAATAACTGAAATGTGAGTGTTGAATAGTCCAACCATGTGATAAATTGATTTGAAAATCTAAATATACGTAGGTTATTTGAAAAGGCCGAGTTTATCTCATTTCAAATAATCGATCGACGTTGAGAAGTCGAAGAGTCGAAGATGGCTGAAGACCGACGATCTCCACATTGGATGGATGGGCGCTACTGATGCTCGTGATTGGAGTAGCTACATGAAGGAATTGAAGTAGTAGCCGTCCAAACATACTGTTGATCGTACGGATATGCGAGGAATTGGTGCCTCCGGTTTCGTTCAGACCCAGAACGGACTTGTAAATGGACTGTGTGTCTGACATTGGATTTTGTTCTGTGTTGATTGATCTCTGTAAAATATATATCTGTTTGGCGGCGGAGAATTTATTCTCTTGCTTAACGCCCTTCTCTGAGACGTACGAGCTCAGAGGTTATGTATTGACAGAAATCAGTCGCATGGAGTGGATTGCCTGTGTGGCACGCCTAATTGGCATACGATCAAGGCTTCTGTTGCAAAGCAAAGTCTTGTGGTTGATGATCAAAGCATGGTATGTGTGACGTAGCTTTGTGCATAACGTTAATTCGCGAGCCTCACACCCCGGTATGAGTCAAAAATGGGAGAAGGACCCAAGGAGTGCACGACGTTTCTTTCTAGCTATGGTGGTGTCAGTGACCTCCTAGCCCTGACATTTTATCTACTTTTCACCTGTGTGGTTGTTGGAATACGAGGCGCCTCGATTATAGGTCTGTAAGGACCGAGAAACGTGTGTTCAGGAATTGCCAATCCTCAAAAGTAAGAAAGGACCGGCCTTGGAGGATCCAGGGGAATGCTGTGTGCGGTCCCGAGGCATTTGCTAGAGTGTCTCGAACGGAGAGGAGCTTGCCCCTTGCCTCGACTCATGAAGGAATCCAATTTCCAATACGAAATATGCGGATGTGATTGTATTACTAGTAGGGAGACATAGTAGATGGTAGCTATGCCGCCTAGGATTAATATTTATGATTGAATTTGCTTTTGAAACATATATGCACTAGTAATAATACCAAACCTTTCTGTTTTATACGTATGAAGCATTTTTGGCCATTATAAGGTAAAACTCTATCCTCCGGCTTGCGTTGCATTGTGTGATGGGACCTGAGTCTTATAATGGCTGCATTTTATAAAAAGCATTGCGTTGATTTAATCGTTTACTTTATCTCATGCACTAGCAGTCATTGGAGTAAACCCGTTCCGCGAAAGTGGCGTGGTCCTTTGATTTGCCTTATTATTGTTGTTAATAAGTTGAGTAGATTTCTCATACCAGTCCCATGACTGACTCGTAGTTTGTTTCACCTTGCAAACTCGGGTGCCCTCATTTTCACACGGGCAGCCTAGCTACAGGTTTCTGACGCACCTTTTGGCTCATGGCGAGGCTTGACTACACCGTTCTGACTTGGATTTTCTCCACCATTATTGTATCTATATTATGATTCCGCCATTGGCGATGTAGACTGATATTCCTTTTGTGTACACTTTATGTATGATTCCGCCTCAGGCGATGGTGACTGATTATGTATCATTATGCACTAAGTTGTATCATGTACTGTGCTTCTCTGATGTGATGATATCTATATGATTCCGCTGTCATATGTGTGTAAATTATTCTATTTTCTGTTTATGCTATTATCTGTGATCTACTAATGATGATTAATGTGTTATATTCCAATGATTATCCTTAACATCCTGTCACGGGGTTTTGGGATCGTCACAGCTGGTATCAGAGCTTTGGTTAACCTTAGTTCTGGAGTCTAACACATTAAACACTTTGTCAACATAGAATCAGTAGTATTCGAAGGCGAGTAGCTCATTAAAGATAGGACTAGTAAAGTCCTAGAATGAGCCGAGCAGAATAGCAAAAAGAATTGATCAGTCCATCTTAATCTTTCCTTAAATTTTCCGCTTAACTTTGCAGTTGACTATCATTTCTGTTAGCTGACTTTTTCGTTGCTTATACAGAATTTGAAAAATGGCTACCAGAGCAGTCGCCGCTAGAGGAGGTCGTGCCGGCCGAGGCCGAGGAAGGGGAGAAGTCCCAGCTCTAGAAGGACCTTTGATACAACCTCCGGCAGCTCAATACTTCAAGCTAGACCGTGTAGCTAAGAGATATAAGAACTTAGGAGGCAAGACCTTCTCGGGAACTGGCACTGTAATAGAGGTCCTTGCATGTCTCAAAACATGCGAGAAAATTCTTGAAGGCCTAAGGCTTGGAGACAAAGACAAAGCTATTATGGGCGCCTGGCTTATGCAGGAACAAGCTTAATTATGGTGGGAATCTCTTACCGTCGGGAATAGAGAAGCTGGAAGAACATGGGATGGATTCAAAGAACTCTTCAAGGAGAAATATGTCCCAGAGCAAGCTCTAGAAAGAATGCACGATGACTTCGCCAATCTCCAACAGGGGGATCTTTCCGTGCAGGATTATCTGATTAAATTTACACTGTTGTCGCCCTATGCTCCGGAGCTCGTTGCTACCGCGAAATCCAAAAATAAGAGGTTTATCCTTGGACTAAGACGACAATATCATGATAGAGCCATGGCTCATGTCAAGCTGGAATTCAACGAGCTGGTGGAAATGACATGCAACTATGAAGACCTTGATCAAAGGCATCTGGATCAGGATCGCGCTAGAAGCCAAGCCGGAAACAAGCGCAAGCCTGCTGTAAATCAAGGCGAGTCAAGTCAAGCAGCATCTTCAAAACCTCAGACTGGCAAGCCGCCAAGAGGAAATTGCTTTAACTGTGGTAAGCCGGGGCACTACTCAAACGTCTGCACAGCTCCGAAGAGGCAGAAAACAAATTCTCATGGCTCGAGCCAAGGCTCCCAGAATCCTCGCTCGTGCTTCAATTGCCGCAAGACCGATCATCTGGTCAAAGACTGTCCCTTGCTGAAGAAAGCTACAATAGCTCACGTCTATGACGGGTCGAGCCCGCCAGCTGCTTCCGATGGAGTAGGTAAACCTGATGTTTTGGGAGGTACCCTTACCATTAAAAATATTCCTGTTTCTGTATTGTTTGACACAGGTGCGTCGCGTAGTTTTATTGCAAATAACACAGTGCACAAATTAAAGTTAAAACAGCGAAAGCTCAAAGAATCGGTGGAAGTACATAACCCGATAGGGGGTCCTATCTCTCTCGGTTCATATTGTAGAGTGCCAGTCTCTTATTCTTTCTACAAGTTTCCTTTTGATTTAATCGTTATGGATTTTCCCGAATTCGATATTATTCTCGGGCTGGATTGGTTAACGAAGTATGAAGCTGAAGTGAAATGTGCGGAAAGAATCGTAAAAATTCGAATGGAGCTTGGACATATATATATATATACCCTGTCATGGTTCGAATCCGAATAGAGAAGAATTTTGGTCAGCATTAGAACTTATCCCCACTTCCATAGAAAAGATTCCGATTGTTAGAAACTATGTGGATGTGTTTGAAGAAGTTGAAAACTTACCCCCGCAAAGAGAAATAGAATTCCGAATCGATCTAATTCCCAATGCCAGACCAGTGGTACATCCAATTCGCAGAATGACTCCGAAAGAAAAAGAAGAATTAGGCGATCAAACTCGTCAACTGTTGTGGAAGGGTCTAATCAGACCTAGTTTTTCTAATTGGGGTGCAGCTGTTGTGTTTGTCCCAAAGTCACACGGTACTCTTAGATTATGTGTTGATTACCGAGACCTCAACAAACAGACGCTTAAAAACAAATATCCATTACCCCGCATTGATGACTTGCTAGACCAATTGAATGGGGCGAAAGTATTTTCCCGAATGGACCTAGCTACAGGTTTTCATCAATTGAGAATAGCAGAAGAGTGTGTTCCTTTGACAGCTTTCAGAGGTCCAGACATATTTTATGAATGGTTAGTAATGCCGTTTGGCCTATGCAACGCTCCAGCATACTTTGTCGATCTAATGAATAGAGTGTTCAGGGGAGTTCTGAATAAATTTGTCCTCGTCTTCATCGATGATATTTTAATCTACTCCAAATCAAAACCCGAGCATGAAAAATACTTAGAACAAGTATTGGAGATTCTAAGGAAGAACATCTTCAAAGACAAATTCTCTAAATGTGTCTTCTGGCAAGAAGAAGTCAAATTTCTTGGCCATGTCGTGTCAGAGAAAGGAATTTCTGTTGACCCAAGCAAAATAACAGCGATTCAAGACTGGAAACAACCCATTACTCCCACGGAAGTTAGAAGTTTTACGGGGTTGGCTAGTTATTATCGAAAGTTCGTTAAGGATTTTTCGAAGATATCCGGTTCGTTAATGAAGCTCACAAAGAAACATGAGAAGTTTAAGTGGACTTCCGACTGTGAAGAAGCTTTCCAGGAATTGAAATCGAAGCTGACTACCGCTCCAGTGTTAACTATTATTGATGGCAATCAGGATTTAACGGTTTGGACAAATGCTTCTATTAGAGGTCTTGGTGCAGTGTTAATGCAGAGAGGCCAAGTAGTCGCTTATGCAAGCCGCCAACTGAAACCGCATGAGAAAAATTATGTGACTCATGATCTTGAGTTGCTAGCCATCGTTTTTGCCTTGAAAATCTGGAGGCATTATTTATTGGGCGAGAAATTTATACTGTACACAGATCATCAATCGTTGAAGTATTTATATACCCAGAAAGATCTGAATCTGAGACAGCAGCGTTGGCTAGAATTTCTTGCAGCGTATGATCTTGATATCCTGTATACGCCGGGGAAAGCTAACGTAGTAGCGGATGCGCTTAGTAGGAACACCGCATTGCTAATCTAATAATTACACCTGGATTGATTGATAGGATTTCAGCCCTTCAAAAAGACGATGAATTCATTCAGAGAATCAGTCAGAGGGTCAAGGAAGGTGAAACCACGAGTTTTCGTATTGACAATGGGGGGGGTTCTCAGGTTAAATAATAGGATTTGCATTCCAAATATTCCAGGCCTTCGAAGGGAAGTGGTGGATGAATGCCATAAATCCAAATTTTGCATCCATCCAGGTGTGAGTAAAATGTACAACGATATCAAACGCACTTTCTGGTGGAAGGCAATGAAAAGAGATATTTCTTTGTATGTTAGCAGATGCCCTACTTGTCAATTGGTCAAGAGTGACCAACAGAAGCTAGCTGGACTGTTGCAACCGTTGGAAGTCCCAGGCTGGAAATGGGAGCAGATCTCCATGGATTTCATAGATGGTTTGCCGCGAACCAAGAAAGGTAATGACAGCATTTGGGTAATCGTAGATCGCTTCACGAAGACTGCCCATTTTATACCTGTCAGATCCAATAGAATCGCTCAAAGTCTAGCACAGATATACTTCAAAGAAATTGTTAAGCTGCATGGAGTTCCCATCAGCATAGTCAGTGATAGAGATCCCCTATTTACTAGCAAATTCTGGGAGGCTTTCCAGAGAGAATTGGGAACGAAACTGAATATGAGCACCGCTTATCACCCCCAAACAGATGGCCAAACTGAGCGGGTGAATAGAATTCTAGAAGATTTATTGCGGGCTTGTATAATTGATTTTGGTGGGTCATGGGAAGATCATTTGCATTTGGCAGAATTCACATATAACTATAGCTATCAAGCAAGTTTGGGAATGTCTCCATTTGAAGCATTATATGGCAGACCCTGCAGATCTCCAGCATGGTGGGTAGAACCTGGCAACAGACTTGTGTTAGGACCCGATATGATTAGAGAAGCATCTGATAAAGTCGACTTCATCAAGAAGCGATTGAAAACCGCCCAAAGCCGACAGAAAAGTTATGCAGACTCTAGAAGGAGAGATTTGACATTTGCTGTTGGCGATCATGTTTATTTGAAGGTTTCTCCGATGAGAGGAGTAATCAGATTTGGCAAGACTGGGAAGTTGGCACCGAGGTTTATTGGTCCCTTTCCTATACTTGAGTGAATTGGAACTCTTGCTTATAGGGTTCAATTACCAGATTGGTTGCCTGGAGTGCACGATGTATTTCACGTATCTCAACTTAGAAGACATGTGCATGATCCGGATCTTGTTGTAGAAGAAGCAACGCAACAGGATGTAGACATAACTCCAGAATTATCACTCAGAAGAGAGCCATTAAAGATTGTTGGCAAAGAAACTAGGGAACTAAGAAGCAAAGAGGTTCATTTAGTTAAAGTGCAGTGGAGCAGTGATCCTAGAGACTGTACTTGGGAAACTGAGGAAAGCATTAAGCAAGCTTACCCCAAATGCAGAGTGGATATCTCTGACTAACTCCGGTGCAAGGTACCTTTACAATACTTTGCATTTACATTTTATTTCCTACTTTAATGTTGTTTCCTTTTCGAGGACGAAAAGTTTTAAGAGGGAGAGATTGTAATAACCCGGAAAATACAAGCCAATTTAAATTTTTTAAATTGGTGATTACAAAGGAATTTGAACCATTGAAATAGAATATTTCAATAAAATAGGGAATTAGAAATAGTGAGTAAGTTTGAAAATTTGAATTCAAACTTTGACTGACTGTGCAGGGTGGAAAATATAACGGATTTTAGCGAAACCAAAAATTTTTAAATCTGTTAGTCAATACCTTTCTAACGAATCTGAAAAATCGAAGTTTCATAACGGGAATCAAAAGTTATGGCCGAATGAATTTTCAGAAGGGTCGGTATGTAGAATATATAGCCCTGGAAAATTGATATTTTGCATACGACCTCAGAATTCGACGAAACCACTTTTGTTGGGTCCAGGATGTCAAACTATTGCTAGGTTTCAAATTTCATAATTTTTGAAGCTAGTATGTGAGCGTGGCAAAAGAAAATATGTTTGGTCAATTTCTGTTAAATTGGATCGACCAGAAAATGGCCATTTTTCAAATGACCTCAGAATTCGACGAAACTAGTTTTGTAGGGGCCGTAGCGTCAAAACATAGCTAGATTTATTTTTCTGGAATTTTTCGAATCAGTTTGTGGCCCTGGAAAATTGAAATGTACGTTCAGAGTGAAAAATTAAATGTTTTATACTTTAATTTGAAAAATAACTGACTGTAACAGTCGAATTGGCCAACGAAACATATCCCATTATGTCCGGAATGGGGGTATTTAGTTGGGGGTGACAGTCGTTGTGTTTAAAAAGGAGTTCGTTTGAGAAAACACTATTTAAAAATTTAATATAGTCCTCGGCCAATCAGAATTCTCCATTCATAAATTTTAAAAATAAAAAAAAATCCCCAAAATCAACGGCGAAACCCGTTCGAGACCTTCTCTCCTCCACCGTCGCCGCTACAGCCGCTTCCAGACTTCGCCACCGCCACCCCTCGACGCGCCTCCGTCCCCTCTTCAAATCCGACCCACCACCGCCACCCCTCGTCGCCTGTGCCGCCCGAATCGAAGCTCCAAAGTTCCAACCTTTCCGCCGCCGCCGCCAATCTGGACCACCGAATGCCACCAAACCACCACCGACAGGAAGCCCTCTCTTCCCTCTTCCACGTCCAACTCGCCGATCATCCCCTCGTGTCCCGATTGTCGCGAAAACCGTAAACCTAGTTTAGAACCTTCGTGAAAGGTGAGTTTTTTTTTATCTTTACACTTTGAAAAATCATATCTTTTTGGTGTGTTGACGAAAATCGATGAAACAGGAAACATCGGGACCGTAAGGAAGCTCTCTACCCAATAGAAGAAGCCGCGCATTTTTCTGACATCGTATCGATTTTTAGCACTCCGAAAACCAATGTGAGAAATCTATATTAACATGAATTTGAATGGAAAATGTCGTGTATAATTTATATTAGCGAAATATAAATTACATACGTGTTGTATACCTCATGTACATACGTAGTGTATGCTATATAAGCGAAGTATGAATTTTACATGCATAGAATAATTGATATATGTGTTGAAATGCAAGTGAAATATAACAATTATATATATATACTCCCCTCGTCCACAAACCATGGGCGATATTTATTTTGGTGAATTGGTGTGAAACATTGGATGAAAAATACGAATGGTTGAATAATTGTTTGTGGTTGATATTGTTTGGTTGTGGTTGAAAAATACCCATTGGTGATTGAAATGATTTGGAAATATTTGTGGAAATAAAAATAAACATGCCGCCTGCGTGCGAATTATATGCATGAATCCCCATTGTCAAAAACCGCGAGGTTTTAAGGTAGAGCGAGGAGCCGTACTAGGGACGGTGCCGGTTTTAACTACCCTTCCGTTATGCTGCCGAAATTTTGAATAATCTTTGTGTGTTAGAATTATTTTCATATGTTGAAATTATTTTCATGCGTTGAAATTAAAGTCATATGTTGAAACTATATCCATGTGTGGAAATGTTTATGTGTTGAAAAGTGTTGTGTGAAAATTAAATTCATTTGTGAATGAATGAAGTGTTTAAACAATAAAAATCACATTTTTATATATATATGAAGTATGAAAAATATTCGCCTTATATAAATAGTTTCAACAACAAAAATCCCATCTTTCTAATATGAAGAACATAAATAAAATGTCCATGTGTGGAAATGCTCATTTGTTGAGAAGTGTGTGTAGTGGAAAAGTTCATGTGTTGAATAAAAAGATCGAACAATAAAAATTACATTTTTATTGAAACTATGAAGTGTTGAAACATCCATTTGTCGAATAAATATTTTAAATGATTAAAATATCAATTTTATCAAATATGTGATATGCTAAAGATATGCGGACGTTGAAATAAACATTTGTGAAAGAAATATTCTTTTTAACATGCATAGGAACCAAATAAAATAGTCATGTGTTGAAATCCATTTTAGTTCGCGAAAATTATCATCTTTGAAATGTGAAGTGTTAAAAATAGCCACTTGTTCAAATAAACGTCCATGAGTTGAAATATACATTAATTAGCCAATGATATGATTTTAGCCTATGCATGCAATATTGGAATGAATGGTGTTTTTAAACCAAAGCAAATCAAATATGAAATTGAATGGAAAATGATAAGTGATAGAAATTGTATATATGTACATGCATATCTATTGAACAGGTTAAAGCAAAGGGGCTAGAGAAGAGAAATAAAATTTTATGCCCGACAAATAGGTACACATTTACTGCTTTGTTTGGGTGATGATTTTATGAGCCTGTTGGCTAGCTGCTTGGCTTTTTCTTTTTCTTTTTGATATAAGACGCCCGTGTGGCTATTTGGGAATTTTCCCAGACCCTCCCGTACAAAGGTGGTTGTGGGGAAATTTTCCGAAATTTAAAGGCGTTAGTGAAATAATTGAAGTGGAAACGATATAGGAATTTTTAAATGAACTATATTTATATAAATATATAAATATAAATAGAATTAAAACGAAACGTGGCCGTGCAGTTCTTGTTTTGAAACCGTGATTCAAAACGACTAGTGCGGGAAATCCGACCATTGGTTTTTCCCGAAACCGCAACCGTTGGGTTCGCCTTGGAAATATCTTTCCAGCGGCACCAACTTTGTGATGATCCGACGGTTGGATTGTCTGGAATGTTTAATTCAAAACTGAAGAAAAACAGCGCCAGAAACGATTATATTTATATATATATAAATATAATTATATTAAAACGAATAACGACGCTGAAGTTCGTAAATTGAAATCGTAATTTCAAATGACTAGTCTGGAAGATCCGACCGTCGGATTTTCCCAAAACTAAAACCGTTGGATTTGTTTTGAAATGACCTTCCTAATGATATAAAATTTGTGAAGATCCAACGGTTAGATTTTCAGGTATGTGTAAAACAAAATTAGTGAAAAGCAGCGCCAGTGCATCGACACGACCCGAAACGTCCTTTAAGTAAATATGGCTGTTTTAAATTAAATAAAAATGGCGATATATCGTTATAAAATACTTTAGACGATATAGAGTGGAAATAAACTAATTTTGTTGTGTTTGCTTGATATGTGATGGTTGAATGTATTTGACATGAAAATTATAACTAAATAACTGAAATGTGAGTGTTGAATAGTCCAACCATGTGATAAATTGATTTGAAAATCTAAATATACGTAGGTTATTTGAAAAGGCCGAGTTTATCTCATTTCAAATAATCGATCGACGTTGAGAAGTCGAAGAGTCGAAGACGGCTGAAGACCGACGATCTCCACATTGGATGGATGGGCGCTACTGATGCTCGTGATTGGAGTAGCTACCATGAAGGAATTGAAGTAGTAGCCGTCCAAACATATTGTTGATCGTACGGATATGCGAGGAATTGGTGCCTCCGGTTTCGTTCAGACCCAGAACGGACTTGTAAATGGACTGTGTGTTTGACATTGGATTTTGTTATGTGTGACGTAGCTTTATGCATAACGTGAATTCGCGAGCCTCACACCCCGGTATGAGTCAAAAATGGGAGAAGGACCCAAGGAGTGCACGACGTTTCTTTCTAGCTATGGTGGTGTCAGTGACCTCCTAGCCCTGACATTTTATCTACTTTTCACCTGTGTGGTTGTTGGAATACGAGGCGCCTCGATTATAGGTCTGTAAGGACCAGGAAACGTGTGTTCAGGAATTGCCAATCCTCAAAAGTAAGAGAGGACCGGCCTTGGAGGATCCAGGGGATTGCTGTGTGCGGTCCCGAGGCATTTGCTAGAGTGTCTCGAACGGAGAGGAGCTTGCCCCTTGCCTCGACTCATGAAGGAATCCAATTTCCAATATGAAATATGCGGATGTGATTGTATTACTAGTAGGGCGACATAGTAGATGGTAGCTATGCCGCCTAGGATTAATATTTATGATTGAATTTGCTTTTGAAACATATATGCACTAGTAATAATACCAAACCTTTTTGTTTTATACGTATGAAGCATTTTTGGCCATTATAAGGTAAAACTCTATCCTCCGGCTTGCGTTGCATTGTGTGATGGGACCTGAGTCTTATAATGGCTGCATTTTATAAAAAGCATTGCGTTGATTTAATCGTTTACTTTATCTCATGCACTAGCACTCATTGGAGTAAACCCGTTCCGTGAAAGTGTCGTGGTCCTTTGATTTGCCTTATTATTGTTGTTAATAAGTTGAGTAGATTTCTCATACCAGTCCCATGACTGACTCATAGTTTGTTTCACCTTGCAAACTCGGGTGCCCTCATTTTCACACAGGCAGCCTAGTTACAGGTTTTTGACGCACCTTTTGGCTCATGGCGAGGCTTGACTACACCGTGCTGACTTGGATTTTCTCCGCCATTATTGTATCTATATTATGATTCCGCCATTGGCGATGTAGACTGATATTCCTTTTGTGTAATCTTTATGTATGATTCCGCCTCAGGCGATGGTGACTGATTATGTATCATTATGCACTAAGTTGTATCATGTACTGTGCTTCTCTGATGTGATGATATCTATATGATTCCGCTGTCATATGTGTGTAAATTATTCTATTTTTTGTTTATGCTATTATCTGTGATCTGCTAATGATGATTAATGTGTTATATTCCAATGATTATCCTTAACATCCTGTCACGGGGTTTTGGGATCGTCACAGCAAGTTAAACTCATACACACATATTTATATTCATATATACCTGTATGTAGATTTAGTAAAGAATATAAACAAGTTAAATTATATAACAATGATTTTTACACAATCTTAAACAAGATTTCTAGATGCAAATAAAAAGTCAAAACAACATTTACTTGTTTAATATATATATATATATATATATATAATACACATACACAACCAGTTAAAATATACATACAGGATTTTAAAACCATGATTATTCTAATTTCTATATTATTTAAATCGAATATTATTTAATTGATTTAAATTACATATATTATCTATAATTATAGTTTAATAAAATCAGTCAAAAACCGAGATGTTACAATCTACCCTCCTTAAAAGAATTTTATCCCCGAAATTAAAGAGTAATGAGTTGATTTCAGTTATATCTAAAATTATTGACTTATATCCATACAAATACACATGATATACACTAACAATCATAGCAAACAAGGCATCCTAAACACACAGGTTATCTAACAAATAATTCGTAGCAATCAAAACATATAATACGCACATTAGCAAATAGCTATCTAATACAGTCTCTGGATAGACTCCTCATGCACAATCTTCAGTCTTTAGGAACAATCCTTAAGATGTCACTACATTTCACCTCATGTAGCTTCATTACCATATCTCGGAGTCACTTCTCATATCAATTAACGATACGGACCGAATATCTAATCACAGTCAAATCTGGTTCAAAATAAAAGTCTCGCTGGCTTGATGATCCGAAAATCAACAACTAACCATAAACAACCTCCTCTTATCAGATACATGTAGTACATCTCAAAACTCCTTCGTTTCCTTACCTCATTCTCGGCAAATCGTCGATGAAATCCATATTTATTCAAATTGACTCTAAATCAATTTTTTAATTTAATTTAATTTATCTGGTTTTCCAATATAAAATTGGTAAATCGATTTTTACTTATCAAAACTATTTTAGAAACTAAATCCTTTAATTTTTGAAAAGTTCAACAATGTCTCTTTCATATGGCTCCATCGTATAACTCCAAAATTAGCCTTTCTAGGCGCCCTCTAATCATCAAAGAAACCCCAAAGCTCACAGGCTTTCCAAATAGGATCATCAAATCCAATTAACAATGCCAACTTGTATACTCTATCGGTAGTTCATCTCTTATACCCATATAATTCCATTTATATGCATCCATCAATTCAAACATATTCATTTAGAATTATCGGTTATTATAGTTGGAATACATTTCCATTTCTTATTCATGAAATTTTACTCTTCAACATTCATCAGCCCTTGACCATAAATTGGTAAACGAGTAATCCTCTAAGTATCAATCCTGAAGACCGAAATCAACATCAGATCAATACTCTGAAAATCATTTAACTTGACCAATCTCCAGTTAGGTTCCAATTTCTTAACTCCATATTTTAATTCCTTATCAACCCATATTATCCCATTTTCTATTTAAGAAAAAAATCTCTGATTATGTTTGGAAAATAATTCCAAAACAGGTGTGTTAGTTATAATTAATTATGTTCAACACTTTCATTTGCTTCCAATTCTCTTTTTAAACTTCAATCCACATTCAACTCACCAATCCATTTCACTTAACTATGTTAAGTCCAATCCACATTCCCCATTAGCTAATTAATTCTCAAATTATTTATCTTCATTTTGAAACTCAAAATTTGGTTCCTTTATTACAAAAATTAATCTGTTTAATTCACATGAGCTCAGATCGAGTTAATCATTCAAGTTCAAATTTATTTGGCGGAAATCCAAATCTTAATTCATTCAAAATTCTTCCATTAAAAATGATTCTATTTCAAATCTTTCTCATGTAATATTATATTACATTTATAATATTCCTGAAAATATTATTTCAACTTTTTTAGGTTTTTAAATTCAATCTTCGGTTTGTCTTATTTGTATATTCATTGTCATACAAATTTAATTTGTTTATATAAATTATCTCAAAATAATAATCTGACATCAGATTATAGTAGAAACCAACACAATCATTTATAATAACTTCAGAAAATTATCCTTTTATATAAAAATATATTTTTGGGTAAAATTATTTCATTTACCCCGTTTTTAAAACAATACAGTGTTGAATTACTCTGTTCAAGAGTTTAGAAACACATATCGATACAGTCGTACACCTATATCGTCCAGAATTCATAAACTACCCGACAAACCAATTAGCACAATATAAAACCATTTTCATATAAATTAACAAATACACACTCATTTATATACACTCAAACTCAATCAAGGCTATTACTAACCCCATCTCTATCGAGTTATGCCATAGAGCCAAGATCATCACTTAACCTTAAGCTCCGATACCACTGTAACGAACTGACCAATTCCCGATCCTGATCATCGACACAAATATCTTGTCGAGTAAACAAGCATCGGAAAATTTACCGGATCATTAATAGAAAAAAGTTAGAGGGTGAGAAATAGAAAGAAAGAAAAATTAGTATAGAAGAAAAAGAAAGAATATAACATAATAGAATCATAGTAACACGTATCTCACAACAGAACGAATAAAATATATTATATAACAATTCTTGAAATACAAAACTGTATTTTTACTTACATACATCATCAAAGTATAATACATATACACCATAGTGGAAATAAACTCTATATATATAACGTTGAAGCCTCCTTGTCCAAGCTTCTCCAGCTGTATCTGTAAAATCCGAAAATACTTGACTCCCCGTACAAATTTGGGCAACCAAGAGTTTTGGGAAAACATAAAAAATAAACTCTGGGTCAGTCATAGGACTAGTGCGAGTAAATGATTTAAAAGAGTTTGAGAAACAAGGGGTATCTCATAAAACCACACCGCACAAAAACACGGAACGGGTTTTTCCCTTATGAGAACCAAAACACTTAGTATGTCGAAATAAAATATTATGACAATGTCTAGGGTTTTCAAAAAAAATTAGAATTTAGCAAAATGCTTGCATCTCATATTTCAATACATAATTTACAAACAAAACCGTGAGCGCTTATTGGAGAATTGATTCCAACAATGGCAAGGTACGGGACCACATTTCGATCAGTGATGAATACACAGGGGTTCACAAGAACATCTTGCAACCAGGCTAAACATGACCAACCACTCATTCGATTGAGTGTTCCAAATATATCATCACCACGGTTGGAGGCTAGCCAACCGAACCGAAAGCATGCAAAAAGGGACAACCGGCATTTTATTACACCAAATCAGGTAATGATATACCCTGATGGGAGTGACCCACATAGCCATGCGACCTACCTAATTTCTTTCATTTTCCAGTTGTAAAGCTTGAGGTCATAACTTACCTTTCTGGCATAACACATCTTCATTCACTTTGAATACCACATTGTCAAACTGTAACGACCCAGAAAATCTGAACCAATTTAAAATTTTTAAATTGGTTAAAATAATGGATTTTAAATATTTAAAATAAATATTTTAAATAATGGCGATGAAAACTGGGTTTGAATCGACATTTGAAAACCAATATAATTAATTATAATTATATATAGAATTGAAAATGGCGCGGTAGTTCGATAATTCGATTTCAAACTTCAATTGAATATACCGGGTGCAAAACAATCCGGATTTTAGTGAGACCAAAAACATTAGTATATAATTGATGATATCTTTCTAACGAATCCGACCAATCGAAATTTGATAGCGGGAATCAAAAGATATGTCCAGTTGAAAATTCTGAATAGTCGCTATGGAATTCAGGCCCTTAAAAATAGACATTTTGCAAACGACCTCGGATTTCGACGAAACCACTTTTGTTGGATCCGTGATGTAAAGTTATTGCTAGATTCCAAATTTCATAATTCTTCGAATTAATATGTGAGCGTGGCAAAGGAAAACGCGTTTGACCAGTTTCAGTTGATTTTAATCGACTGGAAATTGGCCATTTTTCAAACGGTCTCAGAATTCGACGAAACTAGTTTTGTTAGGACCGTATCGTCAATACGAAGCTAGAAAATATTTTTCTGGAATTTTTCTAGTTAGTATGTGACCCCGGTAATTTGAAATGTGCGTTTAAAATTCAATATAGTGATTTAAATGTAAATTCAAAGGAAACTGATTGTAACAAGCAAATCAGCTTGCGATGCATATCCCATTGTGTTCGGAATGGGGGCAAAACGCTATGGACGACAGGCGGTGGGCCTCGTTTCGAGGTCGTGTGTAAAAGTCAACCTATTTGCAAAAATAATAATTAAATAATATATATATAAAAAAAAATTCTCTCCCTCCCTTTATCTTCGTTGCCCCCCCCCCCCCCCCGTTCGTTATAATTCCAAACAGAAAGAAATATAAAAAAAAAAAAACACAAAACCCTAAAACTATCGAGCCGCCCCCCCCCCCCCCCCCGTCTCGACGCCGACGAAGAGCCGCCCCCCCCTCGTCTCGACGTCTGCGAAGAAGCCGCGCCCCCCCTTGAAGCCCTCGACCCTCTCGCGAAGACGTCGCGCCACCCCCCCCCCCTCGAAGCAGCCCCTCCTGCCACCACCGATCGAAGACCCAAGCCGCCGACGCCTTCTCCCCCCCCCCCCCCCCCCCCCTCGCAGCTTCGGTGAGCATTTTCCTTTTTTTTATTTTTTTTTATTTTCTTTTTTTTTTATTTCTGTAAAACTGATTTGGTTTTTAAAAAGTTAAAACTGATTTTATAACAGAAATTAAAAACTGAACTGTTTTAAAAAGTATAAAAACCTGTTTTTTTATAAAAAGTTAAAAACTGATTTTATTAAAAAAGGAATTAAAAACAAAACTGGTTTTTAAAAGTTAAAAACTGATTTTGTTTTTAAAATAAAAAAAATTGATTTAGTTTTAAAGGTAAAAGCTTTAAATAGGAAGAAAGGTTTGAACTTTCAAGAGAAGTAAAAATCATATTTTTATATATCGAAAGTCGAAGTAAAAAATCATATATTTATATATTGAATAGCATCGTAAAAATTCGATTTTTACATGTGTAGAGAATACGGGCGAAAGCGACAAAAGGCGAAGATTTTATACAAGGAAGTGTCGTGCAGTTGGATAGCTATTGGTGAGATTTCTGATTTAAAAATTATATATATGTGTTGAAAATGAAAGTGAATTGCTATATATAAATATATATATATATATATACGCCCCTCGTCCACAAACCATGGACGATATTTATTGTTTGAAATTGGTGTGAAAATTGATTGATAGCAAATGGTTGTTTGGGATTGTTTGTGATTGATATTGGTTGATTGTGGTTGAAAAATACCCATTGGTGGTTGTGAAATATTTGGTTGAAACCACATAGGATTAGTTTGTGGAAATGAAATAAATATATACATGCCGCCTGCGTGCGAACTAGAAGCATGATTCCCATTGTCAAAAACCGCGAGGTTTTAAGGTAGAGCGAGGAGCCGTACTAGGGACGGTGCCGGTGTAACTACCCTGCCGTTATGCTGCCGAAATTTTGAATAATATTTGTGTGTTTGAATTATTTTCATTTGCTTAAACTATTGAAAACATTCATGTGTTGAATTGATATTCATTCGTTGTTTAGAAATTCATGTGTTGAATGGTATTCATATTTTGAAATAAATTGTTCGATAACAAAAATCACATTTTTATCTATATATAGAAACCATAGAAAACATTCATGTGTTGAATTGATATTCATTCGTTGTTTAGAAATTCATGTGTTGAATGGTATTCATATTTTGAAATAAATTGTTCGATAATAAAAATCACATTTTTATCTATATATAGAAACCATAGAAAACATTCATGTGTTGAATTGATATTCATTCGTTGTTTAGAAATTCATGTGTTGAATGGTATTCATATTTTGAAATAAATTGTTCGATAATAAAAATCACATTTTTATCTATATATAGAAACCATAGAAAACATTCATGTGTTGAATTGATATTCATTCGTTGTTTAGAAATTCATGTGTTGAATGGTATTCATATTTTGAAATAAATTGTTCGATAATAAAAATCACATTTTTATCTATATATAGAAACCATAGAAAACATTCATGTGTTGAATTGATATTCATTCGTTGTTTAGAAATTCATGTGTTGAATGGTATTCATATTTTGAAATAAATTGTTCGATAATAAAAATCACATTTTTATCTATATATAGAAACCATAGAAAACATTCATGTGTTGAATTGATATTCATTCGTTGTTTAGAAATTCATGTGTTGAATGGTATTCATATTTTGAAATAAATTGTTCGATAATAAAAAATCACATTTTTATCTATATATAGAAACCATTGAAAACATTCATGTGTTGAATTGATATTCATTCGTTGTTTAGAAATTCATCTGTTGAATGATATTCATATTTTGAAATAAATTGTTCGATAATAAAAATCACATTTTTATCTATATATAGAAACCATAGAAAACATTCATGTGTTGAATTGATATTCATTCGTTGTTTAGAAATTCATGTGTTGAATGGTATTCATATTTTGAAATAAATTGTTCGATAATAAAAATCACATTTTTATCTATATATAGAAACCATAGAAAACATTCATGTGTTGAATTGATATTCATTCGTTGTTTAGAAATTCATGTGTTGAATGGTATTCATATTTTGAAATAAATTGTTTTATGATAAAAATCCTATTTTGTCGACTATATGAACTATATAGAAAAATAGTGTTTTGAAATGAATCGTTTTACAATAAAAATCACATTTTTTATTGTATGCATAAATCGTTGAAATGTGAAGTGTTAAAAATAGCCACTTGTTCAAAATAAACATATATGAGTTGAAATATTCATTAATTAGCTAATGAAATGATTTGCACCTATTTATGTAACATTAGAATGAATGGAGTTTTTAAACCAAATAGAAATCAAATATGAAGTCGAATAGAAATTAATAAATGATAAAAACTATATATATATGTATATGCAATATTCATTGAACAGGTTATAGCAAAGGGGCTAGAGAAGAGGAATAAAATTTTGTGCCCGACAAATAGGTACACATTTACTGATTTGTTTGGGTGATGATTTTGAGCCTGTTGGCTAGCCGCTTGGCTTTTTCTTTTTCTTTTTGAGATTAGAAGGACCGGGAACGCTATTTGCGATTTCCCGATGCTCCCGGTGCAGGGGAGGTTATGGCGAATTTTTTCCAAAATTTAAGGCGTTAGAAAAATATTTGAAGTGAAAACGATATTGAAATCATTGAATGAACTATATTTATATAAATATATAAATATAAATAAAATTAAAACGAAACGAGGCCGTGCAGTTCGTATTTTGAAATCGTGATTTCAAACAACTAGTACGGGAAATCCGACCATTGGATTTTCCCGAAACCTCAACCGTCGGGTTCGCCTTGGAATAATCTTTCCAACGGCACCAACCTTGTAAAAATCCAACGGTTGGATTGTCTGGAATGTTTAATTCAAATCTGAAGAAAAACAGCGCCAGAAGCGATTATATTTATATATATATATAAATATAATTATATATTTAATCGAATAACGACGCTGCAGTTCGTATTTTGAAATCGAAATTTCAAACGATTGTACCGGGAGATCCGACCGTCGGATTTTCCCGAAACTGGAACCGTTGGATTCGTTTTGAAAAGACCTTTCTAATGATGTAAATTTTGCGAAGATCCAACGGTTAGATTTTCAGATATGTGTAAATCAAATCTGAAGAAAAACAGCGCCACGGCCGCTTTATGGCCCGAAGCGTCGTTTTGAATAAATTAGCTATTTTAAAATAAATAAAAATAGCGATAAGTAGTTATAAAATATCATAAGCGATATGGAATGGAAATAAACTGAATTTGCTCGATTTATGTTGTATTTGATGGTTGAATGTGTTTGGTGTGAAAACTATATTAAAGAACAATATTGGTGTTGTCGAATAATTTAACCATTGAAATAAATTGATTTGAAATTCTAAATATGCGTGAATTATTTGAAAAGGCCGAGTTAATTCTCATTTCGAATAATTGACCGACGATTGAAATTCAAAGATGAAGACGATGGTCGAAGACCGGAGATCTTCACCTCGTTTGGATGGTAACCGAGGTCCTGATTGGGAGGCATCCCGAAATACGGATAATGAGTGGTGATCGTCCAGACGTACGTGGTGATCGAAGGGTTTGCGAGGTATTTAGTGCCTCCGGTTTCGTTCAGACCCAGAACGGACTTGTAAATGGACTGTGTGTCCGACATTGGAATTTGTTCTGTGTGTTTGATAGCCATCAGTTGCACGGTGTGAATTGCCTGTGTGGCATGCTAAGATGCAGTGATCAGGGCTTCTGTTGAAAAGCAAAGTCTTGTGGTGATGATCAAAGCACCGCCTGTGTGGCGTAGCTTTGTGTATAACGTAAATTCGCGAGCCTCACACCCCGGTATGAACCAGAAACGGGAGGAAGGACCTCAGGGAGGACATGCGTTTTCTTCTAGCTAGGGTGGTGTCAGTGACCTACCAGCCCTGACATTTATATACTTTTCACCTATGTGGTTGTTGCTGTTGCGAGGCGCCTCGGTTTGATCGGACGATCTGGGTCCGATGGAGTCATTCGTTGGCTCGTTGACGCCCCAAAGGGCGGGGAAACGTACTGTTCAGGAATTTTAATCCACATCGGTGGACCGGCCCTGTCGCTCCTAGGGTCACTCGAGCTCTGATCCTGAGACACGGGCTAGAGCGTCTCGAATTCGGTAAGGACTATCTTTTGCCTTGGTTCATGACGGAAATCCAATTTCTAAATACGATATCGTGCGGTTTTGATTGTATACCTATATATGGCGACATAGTGGTATGGGGCATTAATGCCGTCTATGATTGATAGTTATGATTTGAAATTGTTTTCAAACCATATAAACACTAGCAATAATATCAAATGCCTTTGTTTTATTCGTATCAAGCATATCTTGGTCGTTATAAGGTAAAAACTCTATCCTCCGGTTTGCGTTGCATTGTGTGATGGGAACTGAGTCTTATAACGGCTTCATTTTTATAAAAAGCATAGCGATGTTTAAAAGAAAGAGTTGTTTCAATGCACTGGCAATCCGATGGAGTAAACCCGTTCCACGAAAGTGGCGTGGTCCTGTGATTAGCCAAATTATATATGTGTTGAGTAGATTTCTCATACCAGTCCCATGACTGGCTCGTAGTTTGTTTCACTCTCAAACTCGGGTGCCCCTTTTTCTACACGGGCAGCCTTGTATTCAGGTTTAGCTGGTTCTTTCTGGATAGCTGGAGCTGAAGATGGATTCTATCATTTATTTCGTTTTATGCTGTTCAGCTCCTATTGTACATATTTTGTTTATTTCCGCTGTAGACATTTATGTATAGCTGAACTGTATTTGTACTAAGTAAGATCCTGTATACTGTGTAACTCTGATGATTACTTTTATCCAGTATATTTTGTTGTTCAATCTGGTGTATTTATTTTATTCTGTTCTGCTATTATATGTTTCTGTGTTATATTCCAAAGATAACCTTGTTTCCGTGAGAACGGGAATTCGGGTCGTCTCATCGTGGTATCAGAGCTTTGGTTAAGCTTAGTTCTGGAATATAACATTTGAACGAACTCGTCAGAAATAGAACCAGTAGTGTTCTAGGACGGGTAACTCTATACAGATAGGATCAGCAATATCCTAGTATGAGTAGCAGAATCAGAACAACTCGTTAGAGATGGGGTCAGAAGTGCCTCAGAACGAGTCAAGCGAAATATATTTTTAAATAACGTATTTGTGATTATATATATATAGTCTGGTTTTAGAAATATATTTTTTGAATATATAAAAGATATATATTTGAAAAGTTAAAAAGGTTAGAAACAAATTGGTTGTTGTGTTGTATGATTGTAGATTTATCAAACCACTTTCGACTTTACTCCTTTTCGGGGACGAAAAGTTTTAAGTGGGGGAGATTGTAACGACCCAGAAAATCTGAACCAATTTAAAAATTTTAAATTGGTTAAAATAATGGATTTTAAATATTTAAAATAAATATTTTAAATAATGGCGATGAAAACTGGGTTTGAATCGACATTTGAAAACCAATATAATTAATTATAATTATATATAGAATTGAAAATGGCGCGGTAGTTCGATAATTCGATTTCAAACTTCAATTGAATATACCGGGTGCAAAACAATCCGGATTTTAGTGAGACCAAAAACATTAGTATCTAATTGATGATATCTTTCTAACGAATCCGACCAATCGAAATTTGATAGCGGGAATCAAAAGATATGTCCAGTTGAAAATTCTGAATAGTCGCTATGGAATTCAGGCCCTTAAAAATAGACATTTTGCAAACGACCTCGGATTTCGACGAAACCACTTTTGTTGGATCCGTGATGTAAAGTTATTGCTAGATTCCAAATTTCATAATTCTTCGAATTAATATGTGAGCGTGGCAAAGGAAAACGCGTTTGACCAGTTTCAGTTGATTTTAATCGACTGGAAATTGGCCATTTTTCAAACGGTCTCAGAATTCGACGAAACTAGTTTGGTTAGGACCGTATCTTCAATACGAAGCTAGAAAATATTTTTCTGGAATTTTTCTAGTTAGTATGTGACCCCGGTAATTTGAAATGTGCGTTTAAAATTCAAATTAGTGATTTAAATGTAAATTCAAAGGAAACTGATTGTAACAAGCAAATCAGCTTGCGATGCATATCCCATTGTGTTCGGAATGGGGGTAAAACGCTATGGACGACAGGCGGTGGGCCTCGTTTCGAGGTCGTGTGTAAAAGTCAACCTATTTTCAAAAATAATAATTAAATAATATATATATATAATTCTCTCCCTCCCTTCATCTTCGTTGCCCCCCCCCCATTCGTTATAATTCCAAACAGAAAGAAATAAAAAAAAAACACAAAACCCTAAAACTATCGAGCCGCCGCCGCCCCCCCCCCCCCCCTCGTCACGACGCCGACGAAGAGCCGCCCCCCCTCGTCTCGACGTCTGCGAAGAAGCCGCGCCCCCCCCCTTGAAGCCCTCGACCCTCTCGCGAAGACGTCGCGCCACCCCCCCTCGAAGCAGCCCCTCCTGCCACCACCGATCGAAGACCCAAGCCGCCGACGCCTTCTTCCCCCCCCCCCCCCCCTCGCAGCTTCGGTGAGCATTTTCCTTTCTTTTTTTTTCTGTAAAACTGATTTGGTTTTTAAAAAGTTAAAACTGATTTTATAACAGAAATTAAAAACTGAACTGTTTTAAAAAGTATAAAAACCTGTTTTTTTATAAAAAGTTAAAAACTGATTTTATTAAAAAAGGAATTAAAAACAAAACTGGTTTTTAAAAGTTAAAAACTGATTTTGTTTTTAAAATAAAAAAAATTGATTTAGTTTTAAAGGTAAAAGCTTTAAATAGGAAGAAAGGTTTGAACTTTCAAGAGAAGTAAAAATCATATTTTTATATATCGAAAGTCGAAGTAAAAAATCATATATTTATATATTGAATAGCATCGTAAAAATTCGATTTTTACATGTGTAGAGAATACGGGCGAAAGCGACAAAAGGCGAAGATTTTATACAAGGAAGTGTCGTGCAGTTGGATAGCTATTGGTGAGATTTCTGATTCAAAAATTATATATATGTGTTGAAAATGAAAGTGAATTGCTATATATAAATATATATATATATATATATATATATATATATATATATACGCCCCTCGTCCACAAACCATGGACGATATTTATTGTTTGAAATTGGTGTGAAAATTGATTGATAGCAAATGGTTGTTTGGGATTGTTTGTGATTGATATTGGTTGATTGTGGTTGAAAAATACCCATTGGTGGTTGTGAAATATTTGGTTGAAACCACATAGGATTAGTTTGTGGAAATGAAATAAATATATACATGCCGCCTGCGTGCGAACTAGAAGCATGATTCCCATTGTCAAAAACCGCGAGGTTTTAAGGTAGAGCGAGGAGCCGTACTAGGGACGGTGTCGGTGTAACTACCCTGCCGTTATGCTGCCGAAATTTTGAATAATATTTGTGTGTTTGAATTATTTTCATTTGCTTAAACTATTGAAAACATTCATGTGTTGAATTGATATTCATTCGTTGTTTAGAAATTCATGTGTTGAATGGTATTCATATTTTGAAATAAATTGTTCGATAACAAAAATCACATTTTTATCTATATATAGAAACCATAGAAAACATTCATGTGTTGAATTGATATTCATTCGTTGTTTAGAAATTCATGTGTTGAATGGTATTCATATTTTGAAATAAATTGTTCGATAATAAAAATCACATTTTTATCTATATATAGAAACCATAGAAAACATTCATGTGTTGAATTGATATTCATTCGTTGTTTAGAAATTCATGTGTTGAATGGTATTCATATTTTAAAATAAATTGTTCGATAATAAAAATCACATTTTTATCTATATATAGAAACCATAGAAAACATTCATGTGTTGAATTGATATTCATTCGTTGTTTAGAAATTCATGTGTTGAATGGTATTCATATTTTGAAATAAATTGTTCGATAATAAAAATCACATTTTTATCTATATATAGAAACCATAGAAAACATTCATGTGTTGAATTGATATTCATTCGTTGTTTAGAAATTCATGTGTTGAATGGTATTCATATTTTGAAATAAATTGTTCGATAATAAAAATCACATTTTTATCTATATATAGAAACCATTGAAAACATTCATGTGTTGAATTGATATTCATTCGTTGTTTAGAAATTCATGTGTTGAATGGTATTCATATTTTGAAATAAATTGTTCGATAATAAAAAATCACATTTTTATCTATATATAGAAACCATAGAAAACATTCATGTGTTGAATTGATATTCATTCGTTGTTTAGAAATTCATGTGTTGAATGGTATTCATATTTTGAAATAAATTGTTCGATAATAAAAATCACATTTTTATCTATATATAGAAACCATAGAAAACATTCATGTGTTGAATTGATATTCATTCGTTGTTTAGAAATTCATGTGTTGAATGGTATTCATATTTTGAAATAAATTGTTCGATAATAAAAATCACATTTTTATCTATATATAGAAACCATAGAAAACATTCATGTGTTGAATTGATATTCATTCGTTGTTTAGAAATTCATGTGTTGAATGGTATTCATATTTTGAAATAAATTGTTTTATGATAAAAATCCTATTTTGTCGACTATATGAACTATATAGAAAAATAGTGTTTTGAAATGAATCGTTTTACAATAAAAATCACATTTTTTATTGTATGCATAAATCGTTGAAATGTGAAGTGTTAAAAATAGCCACTTGTTCAAAATAAACATATATGAGTTGAAATATTCATTAATTAGCTAATGAAATGATTTGCACCTATTTATGTAACATTAGAATGAATGGAGTTTTTAAACCAAATAGAAATCAAATATGAAGTCGAATAGAAATTAATAAATGATAAGAACTGTATATATATGTATATGCAATATTCATTGAACAGGTTATAGCAAAGGGGCTAGAGAAGAGGAATAAAATTTTGTGCCCGACAAATAGGTACACATTTACTGATTTGTTTGGGTGATGATTTTGAGCCTGTTGGCTAGCCGCTTGGCTTTTTCTTTTTCTTTTTGAGATTAGAAGGACCGGGAACGCTATTTGCGATTTCCCGATGCTCCCGGTGCAGGGGAGGTTATGGCGAATTTTTTCCAAAATTTAAGGCGTTAGAAAAATATTTGAAGTGAAAACGATATTGAAATCATTGAATGAACTATATTTATATAAATATATAAATATAAATAAAATTAAAACGAAACGAGGCCGTGCAGTTCGTATTTTGAAATCGTGATTTCAAACAACTAGTACGGGAAATCCGACCATTGGATTTTCCCGAAACCTCAACCGTCGGGTTCGCCTTGGAATAATCTTTCCAACGGCACCAACCTTGTAAAAATCCAACGGTTGGATTGTCTAGAATGTTTAATTCAAATCTGAAGAAAAACAGCGCCAGAAGCGATTAAATTTATATATATATATATATAAATATAATTATATATTTAATCGAATAACGACGCTGCAGTTCGTATTTTGAAATCGAAATTTCAAACGATTGTACCGGGAGATCCGACCGTCGGATTTTCCCGAAACTGGAACCGTTGGATTCGTTTTGAAAATACCTTTCTAATGATGTAAATTTTGCGAAGATCCAACGGTTAGATTTTCAGATATGTGTAAATCAAATCTGAAGAAAAACAGCGCCACGGCCGCTTTATGGCCCGAAGCGTCGTTTTGAATAAATTAGCTATTTTAAAATAAATAAAAATAGCGATAAGTAGTTATAAAATATCATAAGCGATATGGAATGGAAATAAACTGAATTTGCTCGATTTATGTTGTATTTGATGGTTGAATGTGTTTGGTGTGAAAACTATATTAAAGAACAATATTGGTGTTGTCGAATAATTTAACCATTGAAATAAATTGATTTGAAATTCTAAATATGCGTGAATTATTTGAAAAGGCCGAGTTAATTCTCATTTCGAATAATTGACCGACGATTGAAATTCAAAGATGAAGACGATGGTCGAAGACCGGAGATCTTCACCTCGTTTGGATGGTAACCGAGGTCCTGATTGGGAGGCATCCCGAAATACGGATAATGAGTGGTGATCGTCCAGACGTACGTGGTGATCGAAGGGTTTGCGAGGTATTTAGTGCCTCCGGTTTCGTTCAGACCCAGAACGGACTTGTAAATGGACTGTGTGTCCGACATTGGAATTTGTTCTGTGTGATTGATAGCCATCAGTTGCACGGTGTGAATTGCCTGTGTGGCATGCTAAGATGCAGTGATCAGGGCTTCTGTTGAAAAGCAAAGTCTTGTGGTGATGATCAAAGCACCGCCTGTGTGGCGTAGCTTTGTGTATAACGTAAATTCGCGAGCCTCACACCCCGGTATGAACCAGAAACGGGAGGAAGGACCTCAGGGAGGACATGCGTTTTCTTCTAGCTAGGGTGGTGTCAGTGACCTACCAGCCCTGACATTTATATACTTTTCACCTATGTGGTTGTTGCTGTTGCGAGGCACCTTGGTTTGATCGGACGATCCGGGTCTGATGGAGTCATTCGTTGGCTCGTTGACGCCCCAAAGGGCGGGGAAACGTACTGTTCAGGAATTTTAATCCACATCGGTGGACCGGCCCTGTCGCTCCTAGGGTCACTCGAGCTCTGATCCTGAGACACGGGCTAGAGCGTCTCGAATTCGGTAAGGACTATCTTTTGCCTTGGTTCATGACGGAAATCCAATTTCCAAATACGATATCGTGCGGTTTTGATTGTATACCTATATATGGCGACATAGTGGTATGGGGCATTAATGCCGTCTATGATTGATAGTTATGATTTGAAATTGTTTTCAAACCATTTAAACACTAGCAATAATATCAAATGCCTTTGTTTTATTCGTATCAAGCATATCTTGGTCGTTATAAGGTAAAAACTCTATCCTCCGGTTTGCGTTGCATTGTGTGATGGGAACTGAGTCTTATAACGGCTTCATTTTTATAAAAAGCATAGCGATGTTTAAAAGAAAGAGTTGTTTTAATGCATTGGCAATCCGATGGAGTAAACCCGTTCCACGAAAGTGGCGTGGTCCTGTGATTAGCCAAATTATATATGTGTTGAGTAGATTTCTCATACCAGTCCCATGACTGACTCGTAGTTTGTTTCACTCTCAAACTCGGGTGCCCCTTTTTCTACACGGGCAGCCTTGTATTCAGGTTTAGCTGGTTCTTTCTGGATAGCTGGAGCTGAAGATGGATTCTATCATTTATTTCGTTTTATGCTGTTCAGCTCCTATTGTACATATTTTGTTTATTTCCGCTGTAGACATTTATGTATAGCTGAACTGTATTTGTACTAAGTAAGATCCTGTATACTGTGTAACTCTGATGATTACTTTTATCCAGTATATTTTGTTGTTCAATCTGGTGTATTTATTTTATTCTGTTTTGCTATTATATGTTTCTGTGTTATATTCCAAAGATAACCTTGTTTCCGTGAGAACGGGAATTCGGGTCGTCTCACAAACCAGTTAAATCACAACTTGACATCCTAAAAAGTATCACGGATATAAAGCAAAGAGAAACAAATTTCTCGGCCACCAACTTAAATATGTTTGAAGAGATCAACTTATGAGATTTGTTAGGCATACTCTGTCAGACATTCGTCCATACAAGTTGTCTTGGAACTGGACAAACCGAAGGTATTATCATGTCAACAAAACATCCCTTGCATAAACTCCATCTTCGGTTGTTTTCAATAGTCTCTGACTTGCAACATATAAATCAGATCGAAGTGGAATGTAGATTCCGGACTCTTCGAAACGACAACGTTTTAGGGTCAAGTGATATGTAATAGTAATCAAGTCAACATATTCCATATGGATTTCTATATCCTAATTGATTTTCAAGACTTATCTATTGACAATATTTCACATATAAGATTCACATTCCGGTTTAAAATAGTAATCTATACAAGATGATCTAAATGTGTCAATGCCTAATTTAACTATTTATATAATCACATTACAGCGTAACTGTCAAATCAATCATCAATCAATTTTCATAACATATCTAACAACTCTAGTTTGACAATTCAAATTTATTTGCTTAAACGAAATCATATCCGGATTTAGAACTATAGTTAATAAAGATGATATAATTTCCATAAATCGTATCAATGTTTTATTATATTAAATTATTATGGCTTGTGTTGACACATATTTTGGTCAAACAATCACACATCAAAGTTATAGATAGCGACGTGCTCAAATCTCGAAAACGTCATCGGAAAACGCAAATTGATTAAGTTGAAGTCACAAAGTGTTAGGAAATGATTAAAAATGACGACTATATCTGAAATCTTCGTTGATAAGCTTGGAAAACTTGGCGAAGTGAAAATATGTGATTGACTTGGTCCGATCAGCTCAAAAACCTTAAGCGCATAGATCCGATCACGTTGAAAAATTCATTGTGAAAAATATATGGAATTTGGTAAAAAGCAGTGTTACGTACTCAAAAATAGCTGATCGACACGTTTCGATCACTAAAAATGGCTTGTGCGACTCACGACATCAAAATCTGATAATTTGGTAAAGTCACGTGTCGATTACACAAAAAATGTAGCGCGACACGTGCCGATCACCAAAATTTGCTTGCGCAACTCATGATGTAATTAAACTTGGTAAAAGTAAAATTTGGTGAAAACACGTTATGATCACTCAAACATGAGTGATCAGCACGGTTCGATCACCATAAAAATTTTGCCTGATCCCTTACTCCTCGTCCTTGCCAAATCAAAAATTCTGGCACAACACAAACCCGTGTTCACCATGGGTTTCGCAATTAAATTTTAGTGATCCGCTAAGTGCGATCACCCTCCATGCTTCTTTCCAGATCCAAAGATTCGGCAACCCCAAAACCACATCATCAACCCAACTGATAACCTCAAAATCCTAGCCCTGATCCATCTTCTTCTTCCCTCTTCTGTATGTTCAAATCAGTGCACGGCTGTGCACTTACACACGTATACTACTCCTCCCCTCGACATGGTCTCACCCCGACCATCGGCACACACCAGACTTCACCCGTTGAATTTATCGCCACCGCCTGCAGACCCTCCATTGCCTATGTCGAAATTAGATAGTGCCAGTCGAGTTCCCACCCCACCTCGATCCAAGAAACAACCTTGCACCACCTCCACTCACATCCGATCATCGTAAAACTTCACAATAGGCAAGCTAACAACCAACCCTTCTATCTCCCAAGTGCGGCGATCTGAAATGCCACCATGTCAGAGCAGTTCACAGCCCTCAACTACCTAATTTGATCCAAAAACTCACAAACCACTAGATTAAAAATTCGAGTTGCATTTTTCCTATGACCTCCACTTCCTGAAGCACCTCCCAACCCATCGCCTTGGCATCTAGTCGCTTTGACCACCAGAAATTGGTCTAAACCCATTTTCCGTTCACCTTAGTATATCACTTCACATACAAGATTAAATATAATGAAATCACCACTAAAATTCATGATTTTCCATAACAATCACAGCCGTATACCTGAATTTCAAAACAGAGATGTTCTAAAATTCTGAGTTTAGGATTCTTTACTGTATTTTGCCTATATCTGCACTTATGTATCTCTATTCGAGTTGAAATGATTTTAAAAATAATCTCCAGTCATATATGAGCAACTTTCATACAGAACTCAAGTCCTAATAATTTGTGTAATTAGAGTTATAGATTTTTGAAGATGATGAACTCATGTTTATATTTCTGTTAAACAAGTCAGTGTGGTTGGTTTTAGCATTTAAGGCATATAGACACTAATTCATTTCATCCAGGCATGAACAAATATGATCTCATTATGTTAAACATTGATACACTAGTGCATTATCAGTAGTATTGAAATCAAAAGGGTTTAGATCAATGTTCACTCACAAAAATTTGTATTCTCTGTCTCAGGTATTGCTCATTGTGTTATGCTACTTCATTCTCAGTTTTCTGCCATTTTCTTTTGTGTTTGAGTGCTAATTCTTGTAAATGAATTAGCAAGGAAACTATGTGGGTATTTATAGAGGAAAACAAGATTTATCCTTGAAGTATGTTAGGTTATTAAGGGGCAAGGATGGGATGAAAAAGGTTGCGGCATTTCTGATTTTAAAAGAGAGGTGTTAAGGCTTTTCATTCGTCTAATCCTACTAGGCTAGCATGCACGACCAACAATGTATGCAGCATAAATTGAAGTACATAAACGTAAAAAAGCAATGTGCAAAATGTTTTGTTTTTTGTTTTTTTAAACATGCTTTGTTACCAAGATTTAAGTTGTCCTTGAGTGATGTGAAAGGAGAGGTGTGTTGGCCTTATTTATTTACTCTCTTCCATGTGCTAGGCTGTTTACAATTTAATGGAAGGGATTTATGCACAGGATACTTAAATTCTCTCAGCTGCTAGGCTATGTATAAATGTACATGGACGTGTACTATTCGAAAATGGTGTTTTGATGACAACAACCTTATTTCAATATTAATTGATTATAAAATATATACTAACACTTTTGTCTAGAATATATATATGTATGTATGTATGTATGTTTGTATATACAAATACATATGTAGGATTTATATATAGGAATTATTACTGAAGAATTTACTGTTTAAAGGCATTAGAGATTCAAAATTCAGAGATGATTCAAGACTCATGAATAAATATAGTAATAGAGTCTAGTTTATGTAAGACTCCGAATAGCACTCCAAGTTCAAATAAGAATTCTGTTTTCAAATTCTATTTTCAAATTCTATCTTCAATCTTTATCTTCTCTATTTTACTTTCTTTACTTTACTTTTGATTTTAAACTCAAGTTTTACAGTTTATAAGTTTTATACATTATATACTTTATATTTATATAGGTTTTAACTCTATAATTTTGTAAATATGTCCATGTATCTTATATTTATGTGTTCATATGATTTTCTATTTTATAATATTCATTTACAACACTATGATTTAATTCAAGAATTTCGAGAATTATATATATATATATATATATATATATATATATATATCAAAACACTTCAAAAATGTCCAAAATACAATTTTACAAAGGCATATGTTGACATACATCCATGCCTACATCGACATATAACTGTCATATTTTTGTTTTTCAAAGGGTGTGTCTCTTCACTATTTGTAACGTTCCAAAATCATTGCAAGCTTTCAAATCTTATAAATAGGGGCTGATTTCGAATTTTTTTCATCATTCTTCTTCTCCATCTTCATCTCCTTTCTTTACACCATTATATTTTCTCATTTTCATGATTTCAACTCTACCGAATTCAATTCTATTTACATAAATCTTCTTCTCTTCTCACTCTCTCTACTCATTACTCTCTGAATCAAAGTGCTATTGAAGAGTTATAGGGCTATTGTAATCATTTGGGAAGTGTTTGAGTAATTGGTGCTTTCCTTGTGGTCATGAAATCTAGGAACGGAAGCGGTGTTAACCTTATAGCCGTGAAATTAAGGGGGGTATACTTGATCAAGTGTGAGGGATCGGTGTTAACCTTGTTGCCCTGAAATCAAGGGGGTTGTACTTGGATATTGATATAGTAATGAAACTTTACGCAATCCAGCGTTGCGTGGGACTGGACGTAGGAGAAATTTCGAACCAGTATAAAATCCGGTGTGTTCTTTCCATTTCTGCATTTTATGTTTGTTTATCTTTGTGTTTGTGTTTGATTCTTTGTTTGTGATTGTTTCTGTGGTGCGTTATTCATATCGTAGATCATATAAGTTTTAGATTTTGTTTAAATTCTCAAAAACACTATTCACCCCTCCCTCTAGTGTTAGTTTTGCCTTAACGATCCATTCCACAATCCCTAACAATTGGAGTCAGAGCAAGGTCTTTCAAAAAGATTATAATCTGATTTTTGTTAATTTTTAAATGGAAAATTTTGAAATAATTGTTAACATTAGTGTCAATTCATGCATTGTACCAATGTTGAAAGAGTCAGCATATAATCGTGTTGAAAAATCAAGTGATCTACTGAAATATTGTTCAATACAGGAAAAGATGTATTTTATAATTTTTGAAAATTCAAAAGTTGAAAAGATGGGTGAAGTGGCTGTTTGTAATTCAAATTCTGAAATGTTGGCTATTGAAAATTCAAATTCTGAAAAGGTGGCTATTGGAAATTCAAATTCCGAACTAGTGAGTTACATGGCTGTTGAAAATTCAAATTTTGAAAAGCAATTAGTGGAAATCATAAAGGAAAATTGATACTGGATAGTGGCTGTTCGAGACATATGACAGGAAATCCTGAATTGCTCAATAATCTAATATATGAAGATGGTGGAATGGTGAACTTCTGAGATAACTCTAAAGGATACATTATTGGGATCGACAATAACTATTTAGATAGTTATAGGATTTATGGGAGTAGTTTCTGAATTTCTTTTTGATAGTGCCAAAGGGGGAGAAATTATAAGTTATAGAATTAGTTTATTGGATTCACATAGATACGGGGAGTATTAGAAGGATCATCATCAACAGGTATGAACAGGTATAATATTTTATAAACTACGGTTGTCATCATCAAAAAGGGGGAGATTGTTGGAAAATGGAGTTTTTGTAACGATCTAAGATTTTCGAAAATAAAAAATGAATTTAATATGAATTTTAAATAAAATTTGGAAGGTTTAAATAATTGTTGAATCAGATTTTAAGGCGATAATAATATTTAAATGATGGAAAAATAAATTTTACTGTGGAATTTGTTACAACAATGTTTGTTTGGAGAAAATGTTTCATCGTTAATCGAATTATCAAAATAAGTTGTAGTTTAGTTGATATAATCGATCAGAATCTAAAAATAAATTATAATTAAATATTCATTTAAAATTTTTGTTCAGTTTCAGTTCGCGTCGCCTTAAAATATTTTATAAAATTTTACTGTACTTTTTATTTCGAAAAGTAAGCATATATTTTTCTAACGTATTTTTGGGGTAACTATGGTCCCTTTTGACACTTTACAGAATTAATTAACCGGTCTGTTTTATTTTTGTTTTGGGATCATGGCATATTAATGTACACGATTATAATGTTAGTTTGGTGTTGATGGGTAGCGATAATTAAAAATAAAAGAAAATAAAGAAAAGGAATCGCAAGCAAAGGTAGCATGATATATAAAGAAAAATTCATAGTCATTAGATCAACGAGAACTCGGGTTAAAAGTAAGCTCATACTGTCATACACATGCGAAAAGAATATATATTTAGAAATGAACAATCTGAAACATGGAAGGCAAATAGATGTAATGTAGGACAACTGGAATCAAAATGTAGACGTGTTCTCCCCATTATTTAAACTAATACAAAGCTTCCTTCTTTCCCCACTGTAAAACCGCCAATCTCATCTTCTTTTTCTAACTTTCGCCTTACTTTTCTCTCCAACCCATTCTGCAAATCCTCCATTTCAGAGAAAGAAAAAAAATGTGAACTGTGCTTGTGCTCAAATCTCCCACTCACGCCTCCCTTTGTTCCGACTTCACCTGCTTTGGCCTTGGAACTGCATCACAGCCCCTCAGTCCCATTCCCAACCTTCCATCGCATCCATATCAGTTCGTACCGAGCTCAGGTCCGGTCCTCTTCCTCCGACGTGCTCCACTCCGCATCAACCATAGCTGCACCACCCTGAAGCACCAACAACCGAGGCTCCCACTCCAATCCGCCTGAAACACATCACTCCACACCAGCACACTCCCTTGTCAACACACCTCCTTTCCCCTTGAACACTGTCGTCCTCGGTCCCTTTCCCGTCCTTCCAAACTCCGCCTCCGCTACTGCATGCAAGTTGATAAACTCTCTCTACCAGCGACAATACCAGCTCCACTTGCATGTATATATTTCTCAGTTTAAAAGCTTGTTCACGGCACTACTGTCACATGTGTTCTCTTTTGTGTTATAGATAAAGCTTCCTACACTTAAAAAAAAAAAAAAGAAGAGAAACTTAGACAGAGAAGCGCAAAAGGAAAAAAAGGGGGATGTGAGAAAGAAGAAAAGAGGAGAGAAAAGAAAAGAGAACGCAAGAGCAAGGCGAGACGCGGGGGACTGGAACACTTTTGCATGAGAAAACGGGTCCTTTATTGGAAAGCAATAGGGTGAGAACATCTAAATTTAATTTTATTAAATTAGTATGATCAATCTTAGATTATATGGTTGATTTGGTAGATGTGATATTGCATGCGGTAATTAATAGCATCAAAATAGTGCATTGTGTGTGATGGTTAAATGGATGCTCATTATTAGTTAAACACTGCATATGGACACGCATTATTTTCTAACGCGAAATTATTGGTTATATGAATGTGGATATAATGAATGGATGTATGAATGATCGTTTAGTGTGCTAATATGTTTGCATACTCATTTTAACTATCGTGGGATATCAGGGATGATTAAATTGATTCCATCGATGAAAAACAAAAATACTTTAATTATCAAATAATAGCTGGTTAGCTAAGATAATTTGTCTCTAAAGAAAATATTTATTAAATAATATTTTATTCATTTGATTTGATAATATTTATGGATTTAATAATATTATTAGTATTCTTTGATTCAATAATATGTTGTTAACTAAGTAATATTGGATTAATTAAATAATTTTGATATTGTTGGTTTAATTATAAATTGTTATTTAAAATGGTTTATTAACTAAGTTATGTTAATAACATCTTAAATATAGAATTAAAGAATGGTTATAGTAGTACTTGGGAAAATTTATAATTTGATTTAATAGTATGAAAATTTTTATGTTGGAAAACTGATTGGTCTATCATTATCAATGTAAATTGATTTTTTTTTGAAGTACACTGAATTAGAATTATCGAGGGTTAACTTAGTTACAATGTTAATTGGAGAATTGTTGGAGAAATTTAGACAAACTCGAAAATTTGACTTTTGAAATCTAATATGACTTCCAATAAAAATTTGGAATATTAATATTGTAAATGTGTTTGAAGGAAAAATTATTTGACTCGAATTAATTGGTTATGAAATTTATTTATAATCCTATAATATAAATTGTTTGAATAACAACTTGAATTTGAAGTTTAAGTAAGAAGTTCAATTTCTACCAAGCGTATATGTCTAATATGAATCGTTTGAAATATTTTGAATGATATGATAATAACATTTTTTTAACCAAGTAATATTAGGTAAATTATGGAAGTTAATACGGAACTTTGTAACGAAAGTAATAGTTGAATATCTTTGAAATTATGTGATTAGCTCAAGATTATTGGAACCAGTTATGCACTTCGAATATGAATATAGGTTCATGTCATCGGAATGGGAAGGAAACAATTCCAGTTAAAGTATTCTTTATATTTATATGGGTTTCAACTATTTAAACATGATATGTTAATTTCAAAGATATTTAAATTAAACTTATTTGATTTAAAATACATGTATATAAAAATTATATTCTATTTGTATACTTCTTCAAAGTTAATAAATGTTAAGTATTATTTTAACCCTTTCTATTTTAAAGTTAGTTTATATTTATATATATATATATATATTAGTTTATAACAAATGTACTAATTTCAAATATTTTATCTAATTAAATTTGGAATTGTTCTGGTCCTGAATCCTTTGGTTTGAATATAATGAATCCGTTTTGAATGTTACAACGAATTTGGATTTAAGGAACATTGAAATCATGATCCTTGGTTTTAAGCGATTGTTCGAGAGTAGGGAGGTAAGAGGAAGACGATTTATAAGCGATCATCTCTTAAATGATCAATTCTAGATATAGAAATAATTAAATGATGTATGTGTATATATATGATGGAAAGCACTTGTTGAAATATGAAGCGCTGGTTATTAGGAAAGACTGAGATCAGAATTTATTTTCCGAAAACCATTCGAAATAACCATACGACGTAAATAATGAAGAGATTAAGACGACAATTGAAGACTGTGGTTCTTCACATCGAACGAACTGCCTGCTGATTGGTTTCTTTACTGAATAGCTACAGTAGAGAGATGCCCCTATTATCGGAGTGGCAGAAAGTACGAACGTATTTGGAGAATTTTTGGATTTTGTTACGTTCAGACCTAGAATGGACTTGTACGGATTGTGCGTCTAACATTGTAATTGACAGCATAACACTGATTTCCATTGATATGTATCTGGTTTGTGACGTATGAGCTCGAAGTGGTTATGTATGGATGGAAGTCAGTGGTCATGTTGTGAATGGACAATGTGACATACATAAGAAATGAATTGAGCTTGTACGATCAAGGCATTGCTTATATAGGCATGTTTGTGTATGACGTGGCATCGATAAACCTCACACCCCGAATTGACGTGAAACTGGCGGTTAGGTTATATACTTATATATGAATTGATGATGAAGCTACAGCAGTGGGAAACCACTTATGAACTTGGGGAAATTGGGTATGTTCGGGGGGCCGTGTCTGGTCGAAAACTGTTGATCTGCCCTACGATTTGTAGTTGGTGTTCGTGATGGACGAAAACGCCGTGAGGCACTTCGCTTCGTATCCCTGATTGATCTTTCGTGCCAGGAATCATTAAGTTGTAAACCAAATCTCCAATACGAGCCATACGGTTTTGGTTTGTGTATATATATATATATAGGGCGACATAATATTATGGGTATTATGCCGTCTAGGATTTACACATTTATTTGCGAAATGGTTTTCCACACTATGTAATAATAATATGAAAAGAGGATTTTACGTATGAAGGCATTTTGGTTATCATAAGATAAAACTCACCCATTTGGTGTGCACTTGCATTGTGTGATGTGGGACGAGCTTATGATAATTTCATTTCCAAACGTCATTGCGTATTTATATGCATGGGCATTCACATGGAGTAAACCTGTTCCGCGTTAGCGGCGTGGTCCGGAGAGTTTCCCAACTTTAAAATGAGTCCTAATAAAACGACTGTTTTATGTTCTCACACCAGTCCTTGTTTGTCATGAGGCAGCATGATAGGAGGTTCTCGCCATGTGGTTTGGTGGAGAGCAGTGGACTCTTACTCCCATATGTCCTTGAGGGGATGGCTGAGCTGTCGAAAGGCGGACCGTAAAACAAGGCAGACTGGGGTATCAATGTAATGTCATGGCGGAGTGTAACCGCTGGATGGGGGTTGTCGAGCGTAGTCCCGTTACAGTTGGTATCAGAGCGAGGTTATATAAAGCTATAGGGTACGTATATATTTGAACAAAGGATAGGACTCATCAGAGTTATAGTATCTCATTAGAGATAGGGTTAGAAATGCCCTATAATGAGATTCCGGAATATTATGATCGAGAGAGCGTACTCTGAAAATAGATTTGCAAAACAAAGTAAAGTGTTTTAAAGAACGTAATCATGTTGAAAAATAACTTTTAATAATAAATGTTCGAGTATTTTAATCGAAGTTGTGATAGGACTATTGGTATATATGAAGATTTCGAATATATGCAAGGCCAGCATATGTACGAAGCCTTATATATATGCAATAGATATAGAGTCACACTCTAGTCGCCCGGGGATGATCTGATGATGATTATAACGTCATTAGTACTCATTTTCGAGTTTCGAAAGTGGGATGACTATATGACTCCAATTAAGACGTCGAGGAATACTATGTTGACAAATGTTACGTATGATACATAAGTTAATATAAGATAGTGAGAGATAAACATCCTTAACCTGGATAATATGTTAATTTAAGAAGTAAACCCACTTAAAGAATTGGAAAGGGAAATTTTGAAAATGTATGAAAGTGATATTATTTATTAGGAAATCATATTTGAGATATATCACCCTATATTTCAGATCTTGATAATGATATTTAATCAAAGAGTAACAAACGTCTAAGTGGGGGAGAAACTACTTTTCCCCAATTAAAACTGTATGAGCAATCCAACAGAAAGTATTTAAAAAGTAACCGCTTGCGATACAAAAGAAAAATGGGATTTGAAGTAAGATTTACTCAAGAGGTAGTGAATGAAAAAGAAAAGAAACGAGTATCCTAAGAATAAACAACTTACAGTGTACACTTAGGTGCCCTCGACTTTCCTATCTCGGCCTAAGTTAGTTTCATCATTTAAATTCGAACCGTTGAGTAGCGTCGTTCATCCCCTTTTTCTTAAGTTTGGTCGAATATCTTGACTCGAATCATTGTACTTTTGAACTGCCTATACTTGTACCCTTGGGTGCACTTGACTTTCTTGTCTTGATCCTGTTTGAGAATTTGAACCAAACTTATTGATCTTGAGTAATTTATCTTTTGGATTTAGGTGTGTTTTAATTTAGATCATTATACCTTTTAGTGCTCATTTTGATATCGAACTTTTGTTTTGAACGTATGGAATTTGACTTGATCCATGCATGTATACCTTTGTGTCGTTTGTCGAATAAAACCAAGATTGAGCTCAACCAAGACAGCTTTGATTTATCTAAGACATTAGGTTAATGGAACTTAAACAAATAAGCTTTGCACAGAAATTGGAAGTGTTTGAAATATAGAATTCAATTTATGCAAGGAAAATGGATTTTGAAAGATGAATTTTAAGAATTGGTTCTAAAATTTTTGAAACTTATTTCTAATGTTTTGAATAATGATGGTTTGAAACATGCACGTACTAAATCAGAGTGCGCAGCGAAAGCGTGATGGTATATTTGAACAAGGAATGTTTCAAGGGTTTGCTAACTATCGGAAATTGCAACCTTTTCAAACACATTTTGATATTTGAAATAAGAATGAATATTAAGCCTATAGTATGGTGTAAATGAGGATTGAATGAGTAGGTTTGAAAAGGAAAAAAGAGTTCAACTATATGAATCGTAAAGAGATTTCTGAGATTTCGACTTATGGCGCTTGAAATACTCTATCTTGTGATACAAAGATATTAGAAATGAAGTGTAAACGATTTTCAAAAACTTTAGAAAATAGAATGGCTTGAATTTGTATGAAAATCGATTTGAAAGGCTCGAATGGTTTAAATACGATCATAGATTTCGATATATGAAACCTAAAATTGTATATTTGGAAGTCGAAAATTCTATTGAACGATTTTGGTTTCCAACCAATTGGATGTAATGAATGGTTTATAAAAGAAATTTCGATGACTTGAATCCCGATATTTTTGAAAATATTTAGAAATACCAAAATTATTGTTAAGTATTTGAAAATTTTGGTTTACAACTTCGGGGTAAGAAATGATTTAGTTTTTTCGAGTAACCATGACCATAACTGGGTTGTGATGAGGGATTGGATTTTATATGATGGGTGGTACTCAGTGGCCCTGTCGTGAGGATGGACTTCTCGAACTAATAACATATAGATTTGATCATAGTATGTTTGAAACTTTGAAAGCAAATTTGGTTTTGAAATCCCGAAGTAAAGCATGATTATCTATATGAAAGAAATATATAATATTTCAATGGTTTGGGATGAAAATGGGATTCTAAGTCAGAAAAATCATTTTGAGATTTTCAAATGGATTGCAAACTATGACTTGTAATCAGAATATAAACTCAAACTTCTTTAATTAACCCTTCCAAATTTATACCTTTCTAATATAACGATTTGAGTTTTATTTAATAAGCTTTCATATAAAGGTTTTGGAAAATTTAATCATATGAAAATTTTCTTATAACTTGCGTTGATAAATTTAGACTTAATATAAGAATTTGTAAGTTTAACAAATTTATATGTAAGATTTATTTTGCTTATGTATAATTTCATGAGCTCTCATTTTCGAGGACGAAAAGCCTTAAGTGGGGGAGAATGTAACGATCTAAGATTTTTGAAAATCAAAATTGAATTTAATATGAATTTTAAATAAAATTTGGAAGGTTTAAATAATTGTTGAATCAGATTTTAAGGCGATAATAATATTTAAATGATGGAAAATTAAATTTTACTGTGGAATTTGTTACAACAATGTTTGTTTGGAGAAAATGTTTCGTCGTTAATCAAATTATCAAAATAAGTTGTAGTTCAGTTGCTAGAATCGATCAGAATCTAAAATTAAATTATAATTAAATATTCGTTTAAATTTTTTGTTCAGTTTCAGTTTGCGTCGCCTTAAAATATTTTATAAAATTTTACTGTAATTTTTATTTCAAAAAATAAGCATATATTTTCAAACATATTTTTGGGGTAACTGTGGTCCCTTTTGACACTTTACAGAACTAATTAATCGGTCTGTTTTATTTTTGATTTGGGATCATGGAATATTATTGTATACGATTATAGTGTTAGTTTGGTGTTGATGGGTAGCGATAATTAAAAATAAAAGAAAATGAAGAAAAGGAATCGCAAGCAAAGGTAGCATGATATATAAAGAAAAATTCGTTGTCATTAGATCAACGGGAACTTGGGTTAAAGGTAAGCTCATACTGTCATACACATGCAAAAAGAATATATATTTAGAAATGAACAATCTGAAATGTGGAAGGCAAATAGATGTAACGTAGGACAAGTGGAATCAAAATGTAGACGTGTTCTCCCCATTATTTAAACTAATACAAAGCTTCCTTCTTTTCCCACTGTAAAACCGCCTCTCTCATCTTCTTTTTCTAATTTTCGCCTTACTTTTCTATCCAACCCATCCTGCAAATCCGCCATTTCAGAGAAAGAAAAAAATGAAAAAAAATGAAAACGTGAACTGTGCATGTGCTCAAATCTCCCACTCACGCCTCCCTTTGTTCCGACTTCACCTGCGTTGGCCTTGGAACCGCATCACAGCCCCTCAGTCCCATTCCTAACCTTCCATCGCATCCATTTCAGTTTGTACCGAACTCAGCTCCAGTCCTCTTCCTCCGACGTGCTCCACTCCGCATCAACCATAGCCGCACCAACCTAAAGCACTACCAACCGAGGCTCCCACTCCAATCTGCCTGAAACACATCACTCCACATCATCCCACTCCCTTGTCAACACACCTCCTTTCCCCTTGAACACTGTCGGCCTCGGTCCGTTTCTCGTCCTTCCAAACTCCGCCTTCGCTGCTGCATGCAAGTTGATAAACTCTCTCTACCAGCGACAAAACCAGCTTCACTTGCATGCATATATTTCTCAGTTTAAAAGCTTGTTCACGGCACTACTATTACATGTGTGCTCTTTTGTGTTATAGATAAAGCTTCTGCCACTTAAAAAAGTAGAAGAAGAGAAACTTAGACAGAGAAACGCAAGAGGAAAAAAAGGGGACGTGAGAAGGAAGAAAATAGCAGAGAAAAGAAATGAGAACGCAAGAGCAAGGAGAGCCGCGGGGGACTGGAACACTTTTGCATGAGGAAACAGGTCCTTTATTGGAAAGCAATAGGGTGAGAACATCTAAATTTAATTTTATTAAATTAATCTGATCAATCTTAGATTATATGGTTGATTTGGTAGATGTGATATTGCGTACAGTAATTAATTGCATCAAAATAGTGCATTGTGTGTGATGGTTAAACGGATGCTCATTATTAGTTAAACACTGCATATGGAAACGCGTTATTTTCTAATGCGAAATTATTGGTTATATGAATGTGGATATAATGAATGGATGTATGAATGATCGTTTAGTGTGCTAATATGCTTGCATACTCATTTTAACTATCGTGGGATATCAGGGATGATTAAATTGATTCCACTGATGAAAAACAAGAATACTTTAATTATCAAATAATAGGTGGTTAGCTAAGATAATATGTCTCTAAAGAAAATATTTATTAAATAATATTTTATTCATTTGAATTGATAATATTTATGGATTTAATAATATTATTAGTATTCTTTGATTCAATAATATGTTGTTAACTAAGTAATATTGGATTAATTAAATAATTTTGATATTGTTGGTTTAATTATAAATTGTTATTTAAAATGGTTTATTAACTAAGTTATGTAAATAACATCTTAAATATAGAATTATAAAATGGTTAGAGTGGTACTTGGGAAAATTTATAATAATAGTATGAAAATTTTGATGTTGGAAAACTAATTAGTCTCTCATTATCAATGCAAATTGATTTTTTTTTTGAAGTACACTGAATTAGAATTGTCGAGGGTTAATTTAGTTACATTGTTAATTGGAGAAATGTTGGAGAAATTTAGACAAACTCGAAAATTTGACTTTTGAAATCTAATATGACTTCCAATAAAAATTTGGAATATTAATATTGTAAACGTGTTTGAAGGAAAAATTATTTGACTCGAATTAATTGGTTATGAAATTTATTTATAATCCTATAATATAAATTGTTTGAATAACAACTTGAATTTGAAGTTTAAGTAAGAAGTTCAATTTCTACCAAACGTATAGATCTAATATGAATCGTTTGAAATATCTTGAATGATATGATAATAACATTGTTTTAACCAAGTAATATTAGGTAAATTATGGAAGTTAATACAGAACTTTGTAACGAAAGTAATAGTTGAATATCTTTGAAATTATGAGATTAGCTCAAGATTATCGGAACCAGTTATGCCCTTCGAATATGAATATAGGTTCATGTCATCGGAATGGGAGGGAAACAATTCCCGTTAAAGTATTTTGTATATTTATATGGGTTTTAACTATTTAAATATGATATGTTAATTTCAAAGATATTTAAATTAAACTTATTTGATTTAAAATATATGTATATAAAAATTATATTCTGTTTGTATACTTCTTCAAAGTTAATATATGTTAAGTATTATTTTAACCATTTCTATTTTAAAGTTAGTTTATATATATATATATATTAATTTATAACAAATTTACTAATTTCAAATATTTTATCTAATTAAATTTGGAATTGTTCCGATCCTGAATCCTTTGGTTTGAATATAATGAATCTGTTTTGAATGTTACAACGAATTTGGATTTAAGGAACATTGAAATCATGATCCTTAGTTTTAAGCGATTGTTCGAGAGTAGGAGGTAAGAGGAAGACGATTTATAAGCGATCATCTCTTAAACAATCAATTCTAGATATAGAAATAATTAAATGATGTATGTGTATATATATGATGGAAAGCACTTGTTGAAATATGAAGCGCTGGTTATTTGGAAAGACCGGGATTGGAATTTATTTTCTGAAAACCATTCGAAATAACCATACGACGTAAATAATGAAGAGATGAAGACGACGATTGAAGATCGTGGTTCTTCACATCGAACGGACTGCCTGTTGATTGGTTTCTTTACTGAATAGCTACATTAGAGAGATGCCCCTGTTACCGGAGTGGCAGAAAGTCCAAACGTATTTGGAGAATTTTCGGATTTTGTTCCGTTCAGACCCAGAATGGACATGTACGGACTGCGTGTCTGACATTGTAATTGACAGCATAACACTGATTTCCATTGATATGTATCTGATTTGTGACGTATGAGCTCGAAGTGGTTATGTATAGATGGAAGTCAGTGATCATGTTGTGAATGGACAATGTGACATACGTAAGATATGAATTGAGCTTGTACGATCAAGACATTGCTTATATAGGCATGTTTGTGTATGACGTGGCATCGACAAACCTCATACCCCGGATTGATGAGAAATTGGCGGTTAGGTTATATACTTATATATGAATTGATGATGAAGCTGCAACAGTGGGAAACCACTTATGAACTTGGGGAAATTGGGTATGTTCGGGGGGGTGGGGGGGCGTGTCTGGTCGAAAACCGTTGATCTGCCTTGCGATTTGTAGTTGGTGTCCGTGATGGACGAAAAAGCCGCGAGGTACTTCGCTTCGTATCCCTGATTGATCTTTCGTGCCAGGAATCATTACGTTGGAAACCCAATCTCCAATACGAGCCATACAGTTTTGGTTTGTATATATGTGTGTGTGTGTGTGTGTGTGTATATATATATATATATGTATGGCGATATAATATTTTGGGTATTATGCCGTCTAGGATTTATACATTTATTTGCGAAATGGTTTTCCACACTACGTAATAATAATATGAAAAGAGGATTTTACATATGTAGGCATTTTGGTTATCATAAGATAAAACTCCCACATTTGGTGTGCGCTTGCATTATGTGATGTGGGACGAGCGTATGATAATTTCATTTCCAAAAGTCATTGCGTATTTATGTGCACGGGCATTCACATGGAGTAAACCCGTCCCGCGTTAGCGGCGTGGTCCGGTGAATTTCCCAACTTTAAAATGAGTCCTAATAAAATGACTATTTCATGTACTCACACCAGTCCCATGACTGACTCGAAGTTTATTGTTCCTTTCTAAACTCTGGGTGCCCAGTAATTTTCTCACGGGCAGCTAGTAGTTTAGTTTTGCAGTTATGATTCGTTGAAGCGAGGTTCAAAGCACTTTCTGAGTTGGAGTCCACGCTAGGGTTTGAAGCTTCTGCTGTTATCATTTTGATCTTCCGCTGAGAGTATTTTCTTTCTTCCGCTGTATATGTTTATGTTGAAACTCTGATATTCATGTAACTATGATGTAGTATTGAATTATTCAATGAAAGGTTCTGTTATTTCGTTCAATGTATGTATGTCCCCATAACAATTCGTCTTTCTGAACGGTTTAAGTTGGTTTAATTACCGAAGAGAACCAGGCAAAAAGGCGGGTCGTTACAGTTTTGATGAAAACAACCTTATTTCAATATTAATTGATTATATAATATATACTAACACTTTTGCCTAGAATATATATATATATATACATACATATGCAGGATTTATATACAGGAATTATTACTGAAGACTATACAGTTTAAAGATATTAGAGATTCAGAATTCAGAGATAATTCAACACTCATGAATAATCAAGAGTTCAAGATAAATATACTAATAGAGTCTAGTTTATGTAAGACTCTGAATAACACTCCAGGTTCAAATCCAAATTCAAATTATGTTTTCAAATTCTATTTTCAAATTCTATCTGCAATCTCTATCTTCTCTATTTTACTTTCTTTACTTTACTTTTGATTTTAAACTCAAGTTTTATAGTTTATAAGTCTTATATATTATATAATTATTACACTTTATATTTATATAGGTTTAAACTCTATAATTTTATAAATATGTTCATATATATCTTATATTTGTGTTTTCATATGAATTCTACTTTATGATATTCATTTACAGCACTATGTTTTAATTCAAGAATTTCCAGAATTATATATGTATATCAAAACACTTCAAAAATGTCCAAAATCCAATTTTACAAAGGCATATGTTGACATACATTTATGCCTATGTCGACATATAACTGTCATATTTTTGATTTTCAAAGGAAGTGTCTTTTCACTACTTATAACATTCCGAAAGCGTTGCACCCTTTCAAATCTTATAAATAGGGGATGATTTCGAATTTTTTCATCATTCTACTTCTCCATCTTCGTCTCCTTTCTTTACATCATTATATTTTCTCATTTTTATGATTTCTACATTTATACTCTGCCGAATTCAATGCTATTTACATAAAACTTCTTCTCTTCACACTCTCTACTCATTACTCTCTGAATCAAAGTGCTACTGAAGAGTTATAGGGCTATTGTAATCATTTGGGAAGTGTTTGGGTAATCGAAGTTTTACTTGTGGCTGTGAAATCAAGGAACGAGAGCAGTGTTAACCTTGTAGCCGTGAAATCAAGGGGGTATACTTGATCAAGTGTGTGGAATCGATGTTAACCTTGTAGCCATGAAATCAAGGGGGTTGAACTTGAATATTGATATAGTAATAAAACTCTGCACAATCCACCATTGCGTGAGACTGGACGTAGGAGCAATTCTGAACCAGTAAAATATCCGGTGTGTTCTTTTCTTTTCTGCCTTTTATTTTTGTTTATCTTTGTGTTTGTGTTTGATTCTGTTTCTGTGATTGCTTCTGTGGTGTGTGATTCATATAGTGGATCATATAAGTTTTAGATTTTGTTTAAATTCTTAAAAACACTATTCAACCCCCTCTAGTGTTAGTTTTGCCTTAGCGATCCATTCCGTAATCCCTAACATGTACAAGCCATGTTCTTAGCTAGTTCTTTCATAGTTTTCCTAGAAAAGGCACGGCCAGTCTTGGTGAAATACACATATGCGTACATAGCCATGTGCAAATGCGCGTTAAAAACTATACTTTGGTTCTAAGGCAAATCTAAGTAATCAAACATCTTGTACTTCATAGATTTTAAAGTATCAAATCTTGTACGTAACAATATCCTCATTTATTTGTTATGATTTTATTTATTTCAAATCCATTTAATGTTATCTCTTTTCAATTAATAGCCATGTCTTCTCATGTACTCTTACATGTGAAGTAACTAAATTTTACTTAAGTAATTACCATTGTCACATAAGTTATAAACAAAATCTAAAAATACCAAACAACCATTATTTACTTGTTTTACATACCTATGTACATATATAAGCTAGGGGTTTAAATAGAACAAGTTAAACTCATACATACATATATATATGTTCACATATACCTGAATGGATTTACTAAAGAATATAAACAAGTTAAATTATGTAACAACGATTTTTACGCATGCTTAAACAAGATTTTTAGATGCAAATAAAAAGTTAAATCAACATCTGTTTAACACACACACACACAACTAGTTAAAAATATGCACATAGGATTTTAAAACAATGATTATTCTAATTTCTATAATATTTAAATCCAATATTATTTAATTGATTTAAATTACAGATATAATCTATAATTATAGTTTAACAAAATCAGTCAAAAACCGGGATGTTACAAAGTTAATAATAATTATTGTGAAAGTAGTCATAGATACTAAAAACCAGCATTACGCCTTATGCCATTAATACACTAGTCCTATTATCTAAAACTAAAAATAGTCTCCTTAAACTATTGGAAAGCTCAAGGCTCTGGTACATGAATCGTTAGCTTCCATGCGCTATTGTTCGACCCCAGCTCTTCCGATACTACCAAGAAATGTTGTTTTAGTAATGGAAAATTCCATATCAATTCCATCACAAAATGTTATTTTGCAATGGATTTGTGATGGATATTACCCTCCCAATTCAATAAGTGTTAGATCCATCACAGAATGATTAGTGATGCAAAGTCAACTAATTTTGTGATGTATTTTTCATGGTTTGTAGCTAACCTTTCATTTTTTTTGAAAGTATGTAAAATTATTTCAAATCTCCATCACAGATCCATGACAAATTGCAATGGATTAGTAATGCAATTTTATTTATCTATAAAAAATGGTCCAAAAATGTGACATCCGTCACAAAGTCATTGAAAATTTGTTGTTAAATTATTATGGATTTGCAATTGAACATTTATTCTTTCAGACAATGAATTATTAAATATATTTTAAAATTATTCATCATAAAGCCATGACAAATTGTCATGGATTAGCATCAGATTTATCATGGACAATTATTATTCTTCCAAGCAATAAACCATAAAATAAAATATAAAACCCTTCATTGCAAATACGTTACAAATTACTATGGATCTGCAATGGATTCAATATGAATTGCTAATACTTTACTAATCAGCAAATTTGTAATGACCCGGGATTTCGACCAACTAATTTTAAATATTTAGAATGGATTTAAATATTTAGTTGATAATATAAATGAATTTTTATATTTATGTTATCGATTTAAATATCAATTTCGATTTAATATCGTATATATTAAATTATCAAAATAAGGAATCAGCGAATAACTGAATTCGAAGTGAAAACTGATTTGAAATCAGTTCAGATAATCAATACATAATTCTGTTTGAATTAGAATAATAATATTAAATTATTATCGAAGAGTTTAAATAATTTGAAATTTAAATTATATCAATTTAAATTAATATCTGTTCCGGATGATCAAACTGGACCTCGATACTTATCCCAGTAGGTTCAGAATAGTGGTTTTACCCTAGAATGGACAGTTGTTGGGTTCAGAAAGGAGTTCGCAGTCAAGGAGTAGTTTAATTTAACGACATCGGTTTTAAATTAGAATGATAATTATAAAATATCATAGTTGGTGGGCATGAATAGAGCAACAAGGCAAAACAAAAAGGGACGGTGGCTCCTTCTCCTTCATTCAATTGAAATTAATGTGGCCTCTCTATCCTCCAGAAAATCAAGAGGGGAGAAATCAAAACACGTCTTCATGTTTTAAAAGGGGAAAGAAGGTCACACGGATCAAATTAAAACCACACCCTTCCCTATTTAAATCGCAACCTCCTCTGTAAATTTCGATTTCCATCCTCCTGTATAAAAATCAGAAGCCGACCCTTTGTTTTTCTATTTTAATTCACATTTCAAAAATTGTAAAATCCATCTTTAATCATCTCGTGCTCAAATCTGAAAGGGGATTCAATTTTGGGTATCACGGCTGGTTATTTCGAGTTCACGGAAGCTCGACAAGGGAGGCGCTCGAACTAGGGAGTGGTGCGATGGTGATTTACGAACTCAGCAGGAAAGATAGGGTTGCGGTTAGCCTTCGTTTTGGGCTACTGTCGAGGTAAGGATGCTCGAAGAAGGGGCGATGAATCTGGGTGAACTAGAGGGAAGCGACAGTAGGTATTTGGGGCTTCCGTGGCATTTTTTGTCATCGACGTTGACCTGGGAGGTTTTGCCAAGGCCAGTGGAGGAAGAACATCACATGTGGGTGCAGCAGTGAAGCAGTACAGCGGGGTTTTGTAGTATGTTGGAGTTGCAGAGGTTGTTCGATGGTGAATAATAGGGAAATTGGAGTTTTGTTTTCAACATTTATTTGAGAAGATGACAGTAGGAAGTTTAGAGACGAGGATAAATCAAATTAAATCATTCCTTGTGGAGTTCGAAGACTCGGAAAATCAGTAAAAAGGAATTGGAATTTGGTACAAGTGCAAAAGTAAAATCACGGTGAGTAAATCTCACCTTTTATTTAGAAATTATTTTTTATATAGTTAAAAATAATTGTCTGTGCTTGTTTGAATGCTGTCTGATTGTTTTAAAATATATATTAGTTATTTAGGATATATATATATATATATTGGGTTGATGATTGGTTGGATTCCCGCAGTCTCATTAGCGGATGCCCGCAGTTTCATAGCGGATGATTACCCTATACGCCCCACGCTATGATTAGTGGATGACCTTCTATACCGCGATATCCTGCCTCGAAGCAGGATGGGTATTACTATGTTGACTAACGTCTGTGGATGCAGGAAAAACAGGTTGGAGGAATCCAGCTGGATTCCTCAAAAATATATATTATCTGTTGTTTGTTTGATTTCATATATATTCATATATGATGTGTTGAAAATCAAATGATTGAAAATTGGTTGATTTGATTGTTTAAAATATCCCTAGGCTTGAATATTAATTCATAAAAATATCGGAAAGGGTATTTGATATTTAAAAAGGAAATTCTATTTTTATAAATAGAATTTGAATTTTTAATAAAACTATAGAAAATATTAACTTGTTTTAAAGGTATATAAAACAAGTAATTGAATTTATAAACTTTGTTTATAAATGAAAAGATGGGATTTGAATCGAATGTATAAACGTTGTTTATAAATGAAAAGATGGGATTTGAATCGAATGTATAAACGTTGTTTATAAATGAAAAGATGGGATTTGAATCGAATGTATAAACGATGTTTATAAATGAAAAGATGGGATTTGAATTGAATTTATAAACGTTGTTTATAAATGGAAAGGTGGGATTTGAATTGAAGTTATAAACATTGTTTATAAATAATGCAGAGAATTCAAATGGACTTTGAATATAAGGAATTGAAATAGAATTTGAAAATAGAATTCAAATGAAGTTTAAATAAAGAGAATTCAAATAGAATTGAATTGGAATTTGAATAAGAAGTCGATAAGGAAACGAGAGTATGGGTATAATTAGAATTTGTTAATATACAAGTTAAAATATATTTGAACATGTCATGTTCAAATATGAAGGTGAAATAGACTGAAAAGTTAAGTAACAGATTTAATTAACAAATTGAGTTAAAACGATTGGTATAGTTAAAATAAATTGGACAGGCATAAATATACAGGAGACAGGTATGGAATAAAGTATAGAAGTGAAATAAATAGAATGCCCGACAAAAAGGTACGTATTTAATTTCCATATGAGATTTTATGCGCCGTATCGGCTAGCCGCTTGGCTTTTTCTTTTTCTTTTTGAGATGAGAAGGACCGGGAAAGCTATTTGAAATTTCCCGATGCTCCCAGTACAAAGGAGGTTATGGCGAATTTTTCCGGGAATTTAAGGAGATAGAATATTTTTAAGATAATTTGATAGTTAGAAATCAACATATCAAATTATATAGAAGTCGATAAGGAAACGAACTTAGAAATAGAATAGTATAATTAAAAAAGGAAGTATAAGAATAAAATCTCGTAGGAATAGAAAGAGAAAATGTATATGTGTTTAAAGGTGAATAATCAGTTGTATGGTATTGATTTTTTCGAGTAAGTAGTCTTGTCTGTTTTGACGTTAAATGTTATTCAGTCAAGGTCTGAGAGGTAATTATACCCCAACTTGGTTGATTTCATGATATACCGATAAGTAGCAAGATTCAGGCTCGAAGATCAATGTGGAATAAGAATTAGTTAAATACTGTATTTGGGTTGTCGTAACGATGTTTTACACAACATCTGTTTTAACCCAAATATGTGCAAAACTTGGAAATAGAATAATGAACGTTTCCTAAGTATAGGAATAAACGAGATTGGAAAAGAGATAAGTAATTGGAATATTTTCCAATTATAAATAACATATATTTTCTAAAGTTTAGAAAATAAAAGAAGGCGATATATGGAAATGTTTTCCAAATAACATATAAGGCCAATATGGTTATTGAAAATATTTGGTTAACAAATATTGATAAGAAATAGAGAAGAGATTTAATTAATGGAATATTAATTAAAGGTTCAGTGATTGTTGGATGTTTGGATGAACACTTGTTTTATTCGATAGTTAAATCATCGACTATCGAAACACTTGTTTTTATTCGATAGTTAAATCACAGACTATCGAAGTTTTGACCATCGTTGTCAATATGGAGAGACCGGTTGGATTATTATCCGAAGAACCACTCCATATCGGCAGTAGCGTGCGAATCAGATTATATAAAGATAATCGAAGACGGAGTAGAGTTCAAGGACTTTTTCTATAAATAGAAATAGTGCCTTCGGTTCATCCTGTTCCTGGATGACTTGTATGGATGAATGTCTGACAGAGTATTTCCAGAAAGGTCACGTACATTGATTTCTTCAACCGTACCAAGAGTGGAAGCGGAGAAGGAAACTTCTTTTAGCTAACACGTAATGTACTGTTGAGGATGTCAATCGGTGATTTGATGGATTTGACGATGTGACATTCGAAGTGAATCTGGTGTGATGATAAAGCGTAGCTTCTAGCCTCATCAACCGGTAAATGACAGAAATCGGGCAGGCAGCATGGCTATGTAGGTCGCACCTATTAGGCTGTATAATCACCTGATCTAGAGTTTCATTTACTTCTAAAAATCTATTGTCGATGCTGTCCCATTCGGGAAACGGTTGCTGATCCCAATCGTTGGTGATATACATTCGATACACTCAAGCGAAATGAGTGGTCGGTCATGTGTGGCTGAGTTGCAAGATGTTCTTGTTGAACTCGGTGTATTCTCCTCTAGAGATATACCAGCGGAAGGTGGTTCCATACCTTGTCATAGTTGAAAACCAAATACCCAATACGTGCTTGCGGTTTATGATTTGTATATATATGTGGATCGTGAGATGCAAACGTTCCACTAGATTGTTATCTACTTGATTTAGACATTATTATAATATCAAAGGAGTTTTGATATAAAGATTATCATTCATTTCAAAGGGATTTTTAAAGTTAAATCAAGTGTTTGGATTCTCATAAGGGAAAAACCCGTTCCGTGTTATACGGCGTGGTCTTATGAGATATCATTTAGTTTCTGAAACCGTTTTAAACTGTTTACTCATACCAGTCCCATGACTGACCCGGAGTTTATTTGTTTTGTTCTACCTAAACTCTTGGGTGCCTAAATTTGTACGGGCAGTCAAGTAGTTCAGGATTTTTCAGATATATCTAAAGGAGCTTGGAGCAGGAGGCTTCAGCGTTATCTATTTATAGTTTGTTCCGCTATGTTGTAAGTGTTGTACTCTGATAAGTGTATGTTATACAGTTAACATTTTGTATTTCAAAGATGTGATATATTATATTTTGTTCGCTGCGATGTGAGATTATGTGTTGTTATTTCTGTTCTTCTTCTACCTCTTTCTAAAAAAAAAATGTCTCGTATTTTCGTGATATTTGTGTTGGACGTATGATGTATATAGTCAACTCTGATGTTATGGAAATCCGGGTCGTTACAAAATTAATAAATTAATTGTAAAAAACTTAGCCAGAAATTCAACTCAAATCCGTAATAGATTACCATGAAATTTTGTTTCAGTTTACAAATCCACGGCAAATCCATCACATAATCTATAACTATTGTTTTGCATTTCCTTAGGAACATTTTTCATACAACCTGAAATGTAGATACATGTACTGTTTCTTTGCAATATCTCTCATAAAAGATTCCATTGGAAAACATGCAAATGATTCAACAATATAAACAAAGATAACTAGTTATAAAACTACAAGTATTCCCGATACAAATACAATACCAAAATACAAAGTTGACGCCCCAGTTTCAAACAACAGAAAAATAGCTACTGTCTAAACTACAAAAAAAATGTTAGATTTCATCTAGGATATAATAAGAGATCAAATACGCATACAAATATTTCTTAAAATGTCCGTTGTCTAAAATGATGGATGATATACCTAAAGTCGTAGAATATTACGATTGAGGGGGATGAGTGGTCCGTGACAATATTTGCTCGATTGGCATCAACCTACTATTTAGTGTGTAACACCGCGAATTTTAGTTAATACTAATATTCACTAATTACAGGATAAATAATATCAGATGTGAGAATTGGGGGAAACGGGCTGCGTCATTACGTTCGTCTCGGAAAAATACGCGAAATAGAGTCCAAGTTTACGAAAATCGGAGTCCGTATGGTCCAGTTATGGCCTAATGAAGTTTTCAGAAAATTCAAAGTTCAAAACAGATTTAAAAATTCAGGTTCAAATTTTGAAATTGGGGCCATTGGGCCCAGGCGGGAAAATTCCCGTCTAGCTAACCAAGTCGACAGCCCTGTCGACTGGGCAGTCGACTTGGCTAGGACCAAGTCGACAGCCCTGTCGACTTGGGTGTCGACAGGGGGTGCTCGGCCAGTTTGGCCTGGTGCACCATTTTAGGGTTTGGCTGTGTTTTGGGGCTGATTTCTGGAAGCTTCCGAGATCTGATGGTCCTAATCTAATTTAGGGTTAATCTAATGGCCTAAAACACTTGCCTAATCTATAAATACACCCTAAGCCTACCCTAATTCATACTAAAAATAGATTCAAGGGCCTCATGCCGTCAAATTAAAACTAGAAGGAGCCTCCACCAAAGTTGAGAGGAAGTTAGCATCTCAAATCAACTCTAATCAAGTTCTAATCCACTCTAGCAACTTAAACTTCCTCATTGGAGTGCTAATTAGTTATTGGTGAGTTCCTATGCCTTTAGCAAGCAATTGCTAAACTAATTAAGATAGGATATTATGAGGCTATGGTTGTAAATGTGGATATATGAAAGTTGTGGTTGTCATATGCTATATGTGCATGATGATTAGTTTGCAAGTTTATGCTATTTATTAGATATACAAGTTTGCCTCTATGAATGACATGTTATGCAAGTTCATATGTGGGTTTATATGCAAGTTCATATGCAAGTTTGTCTCTTTTTATGATGTACACAACATATGCAAGTTTGCCTCTATGAATGACATGTTATGCAAGTTCGTATGTGGGTTTACATGGAAGTTCATATGCAAGTTTGTCTCTTTTTATGATGTACACAACATATGCAAGTTTGCCTCTATGAATGACATGTTATGCAAGTTCATATGTGGGTTTACATGCAAGTTCATATGCAAGTTTGTCTCTTTTTATGATATGCACAACATATGCAAGTTTGCCTCTAAGTAAGACATATTATGCAAGTTCACATGTGGGTTTATATGCAAGTTCATATGAAAGTTTGTCTCTTTTTATATGCATAATATATGCAAGTTTGGGTTAATGATTTATGCTAGTTGGGTTTAATGTTATGATGCAAGTTGACACCTTTTAAACCCATGTTAATGCTAATGTTGTGATAAGTGGAACCCATTATAATTATGATGAATCTTCCCATTTATATGTCATGGTGTGTGAACGAATTACGTGGGGGACGATGGGGTTAATATGCATGTTAATAGAAATATGTAAAGTTGGTATGCTTAAGCATAACATAAAATGAATGGACATAATTGGGAATTTACCTATTAAGTTAGGTCTACCCATATTATGGAGTTGGGAATTTACCTATTAAGTTAGGTCTACCCATACTATGGAATTGGGAATTTACCTATTAAGTTAGGTCTACCCATATTCTTAAAATTGTGTAATTAATTAGGGATAATTAATACAAATTATGGGGGTGATTAATTAGGTGTAATTAATCAACTAAGATACGAGGTTGGACCCTTTTGTAGCGGAAGTCTGCCCGGAACCGACCGGCAAATCCAGCAGCTACAAATGATTGGCCCAATGTGAGAGGTCTTAGTCATAAATTAAATACGTGATTAAAGTAAAGACACGAGGTTAGACCCTTTTTGTGACAGAAGTCTGCCCGGACCCAACCGGCATATCCAGCAGTCATAAAAGGTGGTCTAATGTGAGAGGTCTTTATGAGGTCATGATCTTAATTAATTAATTATGAAACACTTAACCAAATTAGCATGTAGTGGGGCATGACGGGTTAAGTGGGTGCCTTGGGTGGCATGAGGAAAACTAGTGGGTTGCCTTGGGTGGTAATAGAAAATACGATTAGTATACTTAACCAAAATTATAACATGTAAGTGAACATGGTTAAAGGGTTAAGTGGGATTCACTAGTGGGGGCCAAGCTTAGGTGGATAGCTTGTGGCAAGTAATGGGGGCCCATCTCAGCCAATATCCCAAACGTATCATTGTGGGCTCGACCCAAGTCGAGGACGGGACACGCATATTGGGCTTGACTATAAGAGGCCAAAACGGGTTAGCGATGGCAACGCAAGTCCAACGGGTTTCATATGCGTGTGTGGACCCGGGCTGGTAGGTAAGACGTTGTTGCATCGTGTAGGTATAAGCCGTGCACCGTTGACATTATCGGGTTGCCACTTTAGGGAATGATACACCCCACTGTGGGACCAGCACGGGTATCTACGTTAGGGAGCCGATCGAATGGAGGGTAGTGGATACACCTAGTGCCTATGTAGTCAGCTAGGGGTACATGAAACTACCGTTAAGTTTTACTAAGTACTCTTAGTGGGATCAACCTTTAAGTTAGTAATGACTGGTGTGGTGCAGTGTAGTAATTATCCTTGAGTAGGTAAATGCGTCTTCATCGGTATCTTAGTTAATTCTAAGTCTGATTGGCTACTGAGTGTAGTCATTTATCCCCAGTCACACAGTACCAAGTTATATCATACCCTAATTACTTTAATGATTGTATTGTTAAAGTTATAGGACTCGCTCAGACTTATGTCTGACCCCGTTGTTTTTATCTTTTTCCCAACCCCCAGGTTCTCAGAGTGGGCCCAACACGAGTGGGCTTTGATCAGGCTGCTTTATTACTCTTTTGGAGCTTGGACCATAGATGTAAAGCTCAGCTTACCCTTTCTTTTATAGCATCAGTTCATGTATTGGGATTATGTACTTTTATTTATCAGGATGGATATTTTGTACTTGACTCTTATTATGGTTTTGTGATGTAACCAGACATGTTTTACTTTCCGCTGCAATGAAATGATGTTTTAAAATTTTCAAGTATTACTTATATCTGTCTTGTTGTAATTTTTCTGTTCTATATTCACTTAAAATACTCCACCAATGTTATGGCATTCCCTTAGCGAGTGACCGAAGCGGGAGTGGGGTGTTACACGTGGTATCAGAGCTGAAGGTTACCAGAACAGATAATTTTTTTAGAAAAACTATTTTTCAAAAACATTTTGGAAGAAGTATTTTCAAAAACATGTTTTTGAGAGAAAAAGTTTTTGAAAGAAAAGCATAATCCCCAATAGCCATATCTTTATCTTTCGAATTCTCCGTTTTGAATCTTTCCTTTTCCGTTTCAGCATGGCTGAAGATCTTAACATTCCGGGTGTGACGATACCAGTATGATATAGGAGATTGATGGAGGCTAGGGCCGCCGCTACGTGGTCAGCAAATGTTACTCCACCACCCGTTGCACCCAATCTTCCTCCCCCTCCTCCTCCTCGCACGGATACATTTGCTAAGACTTGCAAGGAATTTAAGGCTATGGGAGGGAAATCTTTTCAAGGATCAGAAACTTTCGTGGAAGCAAGGGATTGGCTTAAGGAGACGGAAGAGTTGATAGACATCTTTGAGATGGAAGAAGGAAAGAAAGTTAAGTTAGCTGCTTGGTTAATGAAGGGAGAGGCCTCGTTCTGGTGGGAGGTCACTAATGGAGAACGCCTTGTTGACTCTTGGGCAGATTTCAGGCAAAGGTTTGGGGCTAAGTTTCTCTCAAGAGCGGAAGAAAATCTGTACATGGAAAGGTTCTTGACTCTAAAGTAAGGAAACTTATCGGTGAAGGAATATGTCAACAAATTTAATCAATTGGCAAGGTTTGGCATGGACTTGGTGAATATTCCGGAGAAGAAAGCTTTGAGGTTCGTTAAAGGCTTGAACGAACCGATGCATGGAGTCGCTATGTCTCACATCCCTATGGGGGCCACTTTTGAGAAGCTAGTAGACATGGCACTTATGCATGAGGAAGAGAAGGGTCCCAATGCCAATAAGGCACCCGAGAAGAAAGGAGATCAGAAGAAACCTCAACAGCAACAACAAAACAAGGGTGGGAAAGGCAACGGTGGCAAGGGAAAGAAGAAGTGCTTCAATTGCGGGACACCAGGCCACCTAAGCAAAGATTGTCGCAAGAAGAAGAAGACTGGCTGCTTCAACTGTGGCGAAGCAGGGCATCTAGTGAAGGACTGCCCTAAGAAGGGGCAGAGGATGGGATCTACCTCTGGAGGACAGGTGCAAGCTCTTATGGCACCAAGTCAGGCAAGGGGGCAAGTTCAGGCTCTCGCAGTTCCACCGATTCAGGAGAGAGGTAGAATTATTTCCGTTGAAAGTCTAGTCTTTCTGTTTGATCATCCTGTCCGTACTTTATTCGACTCTGGCGCATCGCATTCGTTTATCTCATCATCATTAGTTGAGTCACTGCACTTAGACACCAGTTTAGTAGATGATCCCTTGGTTGTTTCAAACCCAATTGGGGGCTCCACTTATTTGTCCATGATGTGTTTGGGTTTGAATATTTCCATACTTAGCGTTGAATTTAGATGTGATTCTTTTGTTTTGGGCTTCACGGGCTATGGGTTGATTTTGGGCATGGACTGGTTATCCAGTAGTGGTGTCGTTCTTGATTGTGAAAGAAGAGTTGTTAGGCTTATGACCCGCTTGGGTAACACTCTCGAGATCTCTTTTAATCCCATGGAATCTGTTATGCTGAGTTATCTTGAATCGCTTGGTGCTTCGATCGAAAGTTTGCGATCTGTTAGAGTGGTCCGGGAGTACTCGGATGTGTTTGAGGAGGTAAAGGGCTTACCTCCGAAGCGGGAGATAGACTTCCGAATATATCTGGTAGACAATGCTAAACCAGTATCTTTGCCAGTGCGCCACATGGCTCCTCGAGAGAGGAGGGAACTCCATAAGCAAGTGGGTGAGTTGCTTGAGAAGGGGTTCATAAGACGAAGTATATCGGAGTGGGGTGCTCCAGCAGTTTTTGCCACGAAGGCGGATGGGTCCCTCAGACTTTGTGTAGACTATAGAGAACTCAATAAACTGACAAAGAAGAATAGACACCCATTGCCGAGGATTGATGACCTCTTTGATCAGTTGGTTGGCGCCTCAGTGTTTTCGCAATTGGACTTAGCCACGGGGTTTCATCAGTTGAGAGTGGCTGAGGATAGTATAGAGAAGACTGCCTTTAGGACTCCGGATGGTTTTTATGAGTGGCTTGTGATGCCATTTGGTTTGACGAACGCCCCCGCATACTTTGTTGATCTGATGAGTAGGGTGTTCAGGGAGTACCTTTATAAGTTCGTGGTGGTCTTTGTAGATGACATCTTGGTCTTTTCCAGGAGTGAAGAAGAGCATGCCCTACATCTTAGGGAAGTGTTGGAGACTCTTCGAATGCATAGCCTTAAGGCTAAATTCTCTAAATGTCACTTTTGGAGGAAGGAAGTGCGATTCTTAGGGCACGTGGTCTCTAAGGAAGGGATAGCTGTGGATCCCGCGAAGGTAGTGTCCATCCAGGATTGGAAGGTTCCGAAGAATGCTACCGAAGTAAGAAGATTCTTAAGGTTGGCAGGCTACTATAGGAAGTTTATCAAAGACTTCGCGAAGATATCAGCTCCATTAACCCGCTTGACAAAGAAGAATCTTGTTTTCACATGGGACGTAGATTGTGAGGATGCGTTCCGACGGTTAAAGAGAGCTTTAACCACTGCTCCAGTTTTAGTGTTGCCAGATGGGAGTAAGCCATTTGTTGTCTATACCGATGCTTGTGGGACAGGACTGGGCGCAGTCTTAATGCAAGAAGGAAGGGTAATAGCCTATGGTGGAAGGCAGTTGAGGGCACATGAGAAAAATTACCCTACCCATGATTTAGAGTTGGCCGCTATTGTTTTTGCGCTTAAGATTTGGCGTCATTATCTTCTTGGTGAGAGATTCGAATTGTTCACTGACCACAAATCATTGAAGTACTTGTTTTCTCAGAAGGATTTGAATTTGAGACAGCAAAGGTGGATGGAGTTCTTAGCATCCTATGATTTCGAGATAGCGTATACCCCTGGCAAGGGTAACGTGGTGGCGAACGCTTTGAGCAGGAAAAGGTTGTCCTTGAGTCCATTGTTCGTGGAACAACGAAGCTTGGAAATCATCTCGATGTTTGATTTCAGACCTTCCATTGACTATATACCCGGTTTGCTAGCATCCTTGGAGGTCAGACCTACTCTTTTGGGGCGGATCGGAGAAGCACAGAGGGACGACCCACAGTTGGTTGAGTTGGTAGAGAGGCTCATAAGGGGGAGTCGTCCAGCCATTTGAGTAGGTACACCCTAGACGATAGGGGGTGCTTGCGTAGAGACGGTAGACTTTGTGTACCGCAAGACGAGGGTTTGAGGAAGGCTATTCTTGATGATGCACACGTTCTAGGATGACCATTCATCCCGGTGGGGACAAGATGTACCAAGACATGAAGCGGGTTTTCTTCTGGGCCGGTATGAAGAAAGATGTGGCCGAGTATGTCGCTCGATGCTTGGTGTGCCAACAGGTGAAAGCGGAGCAAAAGAAATCAGGCGGATTGCTTCACCCATTGGAAGTTCCGCAATGGAAGTGGGATAGCGTCTCGATGGATTTTATTGACGGGTTACCCAGATCGACAAAGGGTAATACGGGAATTTGGGTTGTGGTAGACAGACTTACTAAAAGCGCCCATTTCATACCTGTGAAGAGCAAGAGGACTGCTCCATGGCTAGCTTCAGTATATCTTCGAGAGATAGTTCGATTGCATGGGGTACCCTCTAGCATAGTGAGTGATCGAGATCCTATCTTCACTAGCGAGTTCTAGAAAAGTTTGCAAGAAGCAGTGGGGACTCAATTGTGTCTGAGCACCGCATATCATCCTCAGACGGACGGCCAGACTGAGAGGGTGAATCGTGTTCTAGAAGACCTTTTGAGGCTTTGTATCTTAGATTTTGGAGGTACATGGGAAGAGCATCTTCCATTGGTGGAGTTCGCATATAATAACAGCTTTCAGTCCAGTATTGGTATGGCTCCTTTCGAAGCTCTTTATGGAAGGCCTTGTCGATCACCTACATGTTGGTGGGAATCTATGGATAAGATCTTGTTTGGGCCTAATATGGTTAGGGAGACTTCTGAGAAGATTGACTTGATTCGAAAAAGGATGAAAGCAGCACAGGATAGGCAAAAATCTTATGCGGACAAGAGGAGGACGGATCTGGAGTTTGAGGTTGGGGACATGGTCTTTGTCAAAGTATCTCCATTATGGAATGTAGTTCGCTTTGGGTCCGTTGGGAAGTTAGCTCCAAGATTTGTTGGGCCGTTTCCTATTAAGGAAAGGATTGGACGGATGACATATAGAGTGGAGTTGCCCGACAGACTTAGTGGGCTACATGATGTATTCCATGTGTCACATTTGAGGAAGTGCCTACATGAGACCGCTGAGGTGGTAGAGCCGAGCTTGCTTAGAGAAGTGGAGGTAGAGTGTGATGCAACTATTCGACGAGCTCCTACTCGCATCCTTGGGTCTGAGACTAGGAAGTTGAGGAATCGAGAGGTTCAACTAGTCAAAGTGCAATGGGGAGAAGATGAGAGCAACGCTACTTGGGAGACGGAAGCGAAGATGCGATCACTATACCCATTCCTTTTTGAGGGTATGTCTTTTAACTTCTCCTTTATCGTTTGTCTAGTACTTATCTATCTTTAGTATGTCCTCTCGTTATTACTTTTGACCTTTAGATAGGGTAAACCTATGGTTGAAACATGTGTTTGAGACATGTTATGATTGATGGATGCATGTGGATGCAAGTGTTTGCTAGTGGTTGCTCGTGGATGCATATACACACACTCTAGACACTAAATCGGCTCAATCACTTCATATTGCATATTGCATATAATTGTGTGTGTAGGTAGCTATATTTATGGATGTATAATGGTTGAGTTATCATATGGATGATGCATTTTGGTGAATGATTGTGCACTCATGTAGATATAGTATGTGTCGATAGGGTTCTCTCGCATACATATTGGATGCATGGCACTATCATGGTTTGCATATGTTCATACATTAGATAGGGAACATATACACACACTATTTGCATATGCTCATACATCATTAGAAATTGTTTTAAGGACAATGGATGCCCGTGTTTGATGGATTGAGTAGATGGTTGTTTGGATGGTAGGATATGCATTCTCCTTAGCTTAGAGATTTCGGGGACGAAATCCTTTAAGGAGGGGAGAATGTAACACCCCGAATTTTAGTTAATACTAATATTCACTAATTACAGGATAAATAATATCAGATGTGAGAATTGGGGGAAACCGGCTGCGTCATTACTTTCGTCTCGGAAAAATACGCGAAATAGAGTCCGAGTTTTCGAAAATCGGAGTCCGTATGGTCCAGTTATGGCCTAATGAAGTTTTCAGAAAATTCAAAGTTCAAAACAGATTTAAAAATTCAGGTTCAAATTTTGAAATTGGGGCCATTGGGCCCAGGCGGGAAAATTCCCGCCTAGCTAACCAAGTCGACAGCCCTGTCGACTGGGCAGTCGACTTGGCTAGGACCAAGTCGACAGCCATGTCGACTTGGGTGTCGACAGGGGGTGCTCGGCCAGTTTGGCCTGGTGCACCATTTTAGGGTTTGGCTGTGTTTTGGGGCTGATTTCTGGAAGCTTCCGAGATCTGATGGTCCTAATCTAATTTAGGGTTAATCTAATGGCCTAAAACACTTGCCTAATCTATAAATACACCCTAAGCCTACCCTAATTCATACTAAAAATAGATTCAAGGGCCTCATGCCGTCAAATTAAAACTAGAAGGAGCCTCCACCAAAGTTGAGAGGAAGTTAACATCTCAAATCAACTCTAATCAAGTTCTAATCCACTCTAGCAACTTAAACTTCCTCATTGGAGTGCTAATTAGTTATTGGTGAGTTCCTATGCCTTTAGCAAGCAATTGCTAAACTAATTAGGATAGGATATTATGAGGCTATGGTTGTAAATGTGGATATATGAAAGTTGTGGTTGTCATATGCTATATGTGCATGATGATTAGTTTGCAAGTTTATGCTATTTATTAGTTATGCAAGTTTGCCTCTATGAATGACATGTTATGCAAGTTCATATGTGGGTTTATATGCAAGTTCATATGCAAGTTTGTCTCTTTTTATGATGTACACAACATATGCAAGTTTGCCTCTATGAATGACATGTTATGCAAGTTCATATGTGGGTTTACATGCAAGTTCATATGCAAGTTTGTCTCTTTTTATGATGTACACAACATATGCAAGTTTGCCTCTATGAATGACATGTTATGCAAGTTCATATGTGGGTTTACATGCAAGTTCATATGCAAGTTTGTCTCTTTTTATGATATGCACAACATATGCAAGTTTGCCTCTAAGTAAGACATATTATGCAAGTTCACATGTGGGTTTATATGCAAGTTCATATGCAAGTTTGTCTCTTTTTATATGCATAATATATGCAAGTTTGGGTTAATGATTTATGCTAGTTGGGTTTAATGTTATGATGCAAGTTGACACCTTTTAAACCCATGTTAATGCTAATGTTGTGATAAGTGGAACCCATTATAATTATGATGAATCTTCCCATTTATATGTCATGGTGTGTGAACGAATTACGTGGGGGACGATGGGGTTAATATGCATGTTAATAGAAATATGTAAAGTTGGTATGCTTAAGCATAACATAAAATGAATGGACATAATTGGGAATTTACCTATTAAGTTAGGTCTACCCATATTATGGAGTTGGGAATTTACCTATTAAGTTAGGTCTACCCATACTATGGAATTGGGAATTTACCTATTAAGTTAGGTCTACCCATATTCTTAAAAATGTGTAATTAATTAGGGATAATTAATACAAATTATGGGGGTGATTAATTAGGTGTAATTAATCAACTAAGACACGAGGTTGGACCCTTTTGTAGCGGAAGTCTGCCCGGAATCGACCGGCAAATCCAGCAGCTACAAATGATTGGCCCAATGTGAGAGGTCTTAGTCATAAATTAAATACATGATTAAAGTAAAGACACGAGGTTAGACCCTTTTTGTTACAGAAGTCTGCCCGGACCCAACCGGCATATCCAGCAGTCATAAAAGGTGGTCTAATGTGAGAGGTCTTTATGAGGTCATGATCTTAATTAATTAATTAAGAAACACTTAACCAAATTAGCATGTAGTGGGGCATGAGGGGTTAAGTGGGTGCCTTGGGTGGCATGAGGAAAACTAGTGGGTTGCCTTGGGTGGCAATAGAAAATACGATTAGTATACTTAACCAAAATTATAACATGTAAGTGAACATGGTTAAAGGGTTAAGTGGGATTCACTAGTGGGGGCCAAGCTTAGGTGGATAGCTTGTGCCAAGTGATGGGGGCCCATCTCAGCCAATATCCCAAACGTATCTTTGTGGGCTCGACCCAAATCGAGGACGGGACACGCATATTGGGCTTGACTATAAGAGGCCAAAACGGGTTAGCGGTGGCAACGCAAGTCCAACGGGTTTCATATGCGTGTGTGGACCCGGGCTGGTAGGTAAGACGTTGTTGCATCGTGTAGGTATAAGCCATGCACCGTTGACATTATCGGGTTGCCACTTTAGGGAATGATACACCCCACTGTGGGGCCAGCACGGGTATCTACGTTAGGGAGCCGATCGAATGGGGGGTAGTGGGTACACCTAGTGGAGATAGGGGTAGAAGGCACATATGTAGTCAGCTAGGGGTACACGAAACTACCGTTAAGTTTTACTAAGTACTCTTAGTGGGATCAACCTTTATGTTAGTAATGACTGGTGTGGTGAAGTGTAGTAATTATCCTTGAGTAGGTAAATGCGTCTTCATCGGTATCTTAGTTAATTCTAAGTCTGATTGGCTACTGAGTGTAGTCATTTATCCCCAGTCACACAGTACCGAGTTATATCATACCCTAATTACTTTAATGATTGTATTGTTAAAGTTATAGGACTCGCTCAGACTTATGTCTGACCCCGTTGTTTTTATCTTTTTCCCAACCCCCAGGTTCTCAGAGTGGGCCCAGCACGAGTGGGCTTTGATCAGGCTGCTTTATTACTCTTTTGGAGCTTGGACCATAGATGTAAAGCTCAGCTTACCCTTTCTTTTATGGCTATCAGTTCATGTATTGGGATTATGTACTTTTATTTATCAGGATGGATATTTTGTACTTGACTCTTATTATGGTTTTGTGATGTAACCAGACATGTTTTACTTTCCGCTGCAATGAAATGATGTTTTAAAATTTTCAAGTATTACTTATATCTGTCTTGTTGTAATTTTTCTGTTCTATATTCACTTAAAATACTCCACCAATGTTATGGCATTCCCTTAGCGAGTGACCATAGCGGGAGTGGGGTGTTACATAGTGCCTCACGGTTCTCTCTGTCAAGTCGACGCTCCACCTCAATCTTTTGGCGTTCCTCCTCAACATGGTAAAGCCTCTCCTCAGATAGTTTGACTAATCTCCTCTCCTCGACCCTTAATGACATCCATCTCCTCGTGCATGGCAATTAACTTAGCTTGTAGTTCACTTTCTATTGTCAAGCCATATTCTTGACAATTGTTATCGTTCATCATCATTCTTCGTCTTTATACCATGGATGATCCAATCTACATTGAAAATTGTGTATTAGCTGACAAATATTATAATGGCCAGACATGTAAATATTATAATGGCCAGACATGTAAATATTATAATGGACAAACATGTAAATTGTTCTCCTTTATGTGCATATAACATTTTTGTTGTGTCCAAACTTGATCAGTGATACAAATTAGAAACATGTACAAATGAATCTTATCAAGCTAAGTTACCGAGTAAGAGATGAATCTTGTCAAACTAAGTTAACATTTTATTTTTAAATGGTATAATATGACCATATTATGCTTGTAGATTGCACATATAATATTGTAGTGAATTATTCATTTGCTTGTTGACTCGGCTACGGATTTAAAATTCATTGAATGATAGTGAGAAGACTAGGATATATAAGACAAGCATTTCTAAATAGTTATCATACTTAGTCATTTAATTTCTTTTTTTAATTGAAAATATTTTCCAATATCATAAATACCAATTTATGTAAACACGAACTCCATTAGAAGTCATCGGAAAAATGCAATAGGAATATTCATTTGCACAACATCAATTACACTGAAAATGCTTACAGTATCCGACAGGTTACCACCAGGATAAGCATGTACCTTTGCACTCAGTGGGGTGAGAACACGAATAATCACTATTTGTTTGCTCTTGGGGAACCTCGCCAACATCCTTACCAATCTTCTCCTCTTAAAGTGACCAATCTTTCATTATATGCAGTATGGTACTTGGCCTGAATTTTTTTATTTGAAGATAAATTTATCACATGCACCACTAATGAAACTTTAAATTTTATAAGTAATACCTAAAATTCATCAGCTGCCGAGTCAACCCACTTCGGAACAATGATTATCGGGTCATCTGCTATGGTGATTTCTTTGTTATTTCTAATATGAGTCTACCTAAATATCTCGAATGGTGTAGGCACTCTGTTTGAAACTTTAGCCTGTAATAAATTTCCCAACTTGAATAATTTTTTAATTGTAACCCGAGTATAATAAGCTTTTATTGCATATGACTGAAAGCCTATGCCATGTACTCATTGCAATCACTAAAACAAAAAAGGAAAATTGAAAAAACATTTATTATCCAAACGAATTTGGTCATAGTTAATGTTTGTGCCAACTAAAATCCAACCACCTTCCTAATCGTAACAAACAAATTATTTTTCGGATACAAATATTTTCGGATATCCGAAAAAAAATCTGCAGATGCGGACACAGATGTTTTCTTTTGAATATCCACGAATATCGGATACAGATGTGCATTTAAATTTTGGATGCGGATGTGGATGTAGCCATGAATGGCAATGGGGAGGGTTGGGATGGGTTTCTCGTGCCCCAGACCCAACCTAGACTTTTTAAACCCTGCCCCAGACCCGCTCCGTAGACCCAGTGCGGGTCTAAAATTTCACGCCGTACCCAAAACCCGTACGGGTCAAGATAGACCCGACCCGCCCCACGACCCGGTGATAATGTGTTCTAATGTACATAAATTTGTATACTTATATTTTTATCACTAAATGATAAATTATATACATATTATAATTTGTTCACAATGATAAGAGAATTTAATAAAATGGGTTGTAAAATAATAGTCCAAAATGTAGGCATTTGTTATTATATGATTATAATTGATGCAACTTAATAATATTACAATTTTATAGTTTGTTGATTGGAAAAATATAATATTCAAGTTATAATCATGTATACCGAAGAAGATTAACAAGTAATCATTATAGTTACAAAGTGTTCTAATGATGTTTCAATCATGCGGGTAGGGCTTTGGCGGGTTAGCCATGCCCCATACACGACCCGGGACCCGGATCTCCAAAAGCGGGTCATGGGTTTAACCGTCCCAAAGATCCTATTGGGCGGGTCTAAATGGGTCAAAACAGTGGTGGGTCAAGCAGTTTTGGATCCTAGACCCGCCCATTATCATCCCTAAATGTAGCCATATCTGCAACTGTTTGCAACCGTTGACAACACAAGAGCATGCCACGATACATAAAAATGATGAAAAATGTAATTTATAGTGATCACTAATATTTTAGTACTCATGAAATAATTGCATAACTAGAAACAAATACAATAAAATAATAATAGCATTCATGTGTGGGATATGCAGTTGGTATGAGTCAAACCCTATGCCAACATCTTTGGGAGCATACGCTAGGAAAGAAATGTGATTAACTCTGAAATTTACTACATCGAACAAAAATTTGAATGATTTTGATAAGCTACTTCATACTTACATCATAACAAATAATTACTATTCTTTTAGGATTTGGCCAAATCTGGACGCTATAATGTTAATGGATGTTAGAATTGAACAAAGTAAATAACAAAAAAATTAGTGCACATATTCTTTTGTACTTTAGCAGTAAGAATATGATGATGTTGAATTCAACATACCATTCTCTAGCTAATAAATACATGGAACAAGTACCTAAGAACCAATAGCTAGTATGTTAAAGTGTTGCCTGTCAAAATGTACATTATTTCATGGATGTTCATGTCCTTATAGGAACTTTAGATAACATAATACACCTTTGCAAAAAGCCTGAGTTCATTTTCAATCTTGGTTAAAGTGTTACTTGTCAAAAAGCCTTCATTTGCACCTTTGCATTCAATATTTTGGTACTACTCTTGGCCATGAGTTTTCAACAATCACAACTTATAGAAAATAAAATAAATTTCCTTATATTTTCCATGTTCTTAGTGCACCCAATTTTAGTATAGCTTTAAGTGCTAAAATTGCAGAAATATCTTTAAACTGAGTTCTGACTTGGTTTTTAAACCTAATTTGAACTTGGCATAATCTCAGTTTAAAGTCTGAGTTTAATACGTCAGTTAATAAACTGAATTTAATACTTCAGTTAATAGACTGAGTTCAATAACCTAGATTACCAACCCAATCTACAAGCAGAGTTTAACTCGATTTAAAAACTGACTTTAAAAACCGATTGAAAACAGAGTTATATCGATTTGATACAGAGTTTATACATAGTTATATCAATTCTTCTAACAAAACACACGACATGGATATAATTTAAAGATTAATTATAATTTATTTTAGAACTACCATTTTTCTCTTCAGTCTCTTCCATGGATATTGAACCATCGGCATGTAGGTGTGGGCTACTATTCCGACTAATCGATGCTTTTTGGGACTTCAATACAGTTTCAGGATGTTTCCAGTGCTCCATCCAGCGTTTCCATTGTGGATCCAGTATGTACGGTGGTCGTTCCTTTTTATGTTTCTCCCTTTCCTTCATCTTATGCACGATACTTATGTATTGTTGCATGGCTTTTCGAGACCAAGCTTCCCCCATCATACCAAGGGTGACATCCTTCGGATCTGAACAATAGACCCTTGCCTCAAAAAATAAAAAGAAACCATTATAAATCAAAATCATTATCTAATTTTCTTTCCAGAAAAAGCAGAACTATATGTAATAGTAGGACAATTCACATTTAGATATGACTTTGTCGACATGAATGTTGTTTTCATTTATGGTTCTTTACACAACAAAAATCATATTTCTTTTACACAGAAATAGTATGCAAAGTGCAAACATCTGGTTATATATATATATATATATATATATATATATATATATATATATATATATATATATATATATATATATATATATATATATATATATATTATGTTGAAAATTACCATGTAGTTGGCGAATCAGACTTTTTGTATTTCAACATCAACATCCGACCAAGTTACCTCCCAAAAATCGCTCACACGCTGCCTTATTGACTTCGAATTTTTTTGGCATGCACAGACGATGGGTGAAGCATGAGTTGTCTGTAAATATGAGGTATAATATTACATGTGTCATATTGTAAATGCGAGCTATAAAAAACATGTATCATACCACAAACTTAAAAAAATAAATAGTTGAATTTAAAATAGCATACACCTCTTTGTTTCGACGAATCATTACCCCACGTCTGCTTACAGTTGGTACAATAATAAGTGGAGGGTCACTTGCACCTGTGGTTTCATGAACGGGAGGAAGTGAAGAGGGCAATGATGGAGGATTGACACAGGGAGGAAATGGTGATATAGAAACATGAAAATCAGAAAACAGCATATCACTTGCTGCTACCAAAAGGAAATTTTTTGACGTTGTAATATTTATTGTAAATATATTCAAAAATAAATATACAGTCTACTAATCTCCAATTTACTCCTAAAAAATTAACAACCTAACAAAAATAAAATGTAAAAGCTAAACTGTACACTATGCACGTCTGTCTTGTGTATTGGATTGCTCCAATCAACTTACAGACTTTTCTTCAAAAGGCATAAATGATTAACAGTAGTAGTCACCAACAAAAATTATGAATAAATGGTAAATAAAAAAATCTATCTTCAATTAGTGAAGCTACAATCAATAAGAGGTTATGTTGGCTTTTAACCCAACAAAAAAAAATTATCCACTCAGCATCAAGTTAAAACAACCATAAACAACCTATATCACATCTAAAAACTGCTACCATTATGAGAAAAAAAATTGGACTCATATACATTAAATATAAGGATAAGGTAGCCAAAGAGAATAAGAAAACTAATTGCTCGGTGAATTCAATGGCCATAGTTATAGGGATTCAAATCACAAATTTTCAAAACCACGACAGGAAATTAAACAGCAAAATGGAATTTTAATGATAACTATTAGGGTTAGACTTTATAGCCACGGTAAGAATTTCTCAATCGGAATTTTGTCGTTGACGATTTTGGTTGTTGTAGCGTTGAAAATTTGGGAATGGCGAGCTTGAAAATTAGGTTTTTGAAACAGAAGTTTTGGAGTGCTGAGGGTAGGAAGCATGCAAATATTATCTATTTTTACTCCTTCCTATTTTTGTCGCCCGCGTGATATTCTTATATGCAGATTTATCTCCTGTTACATTGTAAACGGAACCAGTGTGTAGAATGAGTAATATCCAATGCTTTTTTTTAATACAGCAACGGATATCCATTTATTCTAATTAACAAGTGCGAACCCGTGCTACGCACACGAGTGTTTGTCATACTTGTATTTTGTAATGGTAATATGAATACAATATCTTAAAAAATCTGTATTATCAAACCTCCAATTGAAAAGTGTATGTAAAAAATACGGTAGAAGTAGAAGCAGGAATTAGGAACGTATTAAAAGTATGCAATGAATAGAGAAAGACAGGAATAATTGTGTAGGCAAAAAAAGCAAGAACATTTTAGGCCCGGTGAAATAAAACACATCAAATCCACAGAATGGGATAAAAATTTCATCATCAAATTAAAGATGCATGAATAAAGTAGGACTGAAATGCACATGGACAAAGTGTCATGGGATGCCAATGAAAAAATTGCAGTGGCCAGCTAAAGCAATCGATGTCCGGAAAGAGAAAGCTTAGGTTTATGTATTAAACTATGAGTAGAGTGCAAGAGGCTTTGTGTTCGTCCAAGTGAAGCCTTAAAGAATTCTGGTTGTGCCAAAAAATGATAATGTCAATTTAGTTATGTCACAACGAAGATTACTATAATTCCTAGCAAAGGCAGACATTTTGAAAAGATGTGAAAAACACATGTACCAAAATGCACACAGTTAAAAGAAAAAAAATTATAATTGATGGACATTTATTTGCAGATAGAGTGCAGTTGTAGGCCCTGTTGTATACGGTACGCATATATTAAAAGATTACAGTTCTATATATAAGTATGACCATGCACCAAAATATTTTTATAATAGGGAAAGCTTTCTAGTACCATACCAATGAATGGTGATACAAAATATAAGTTGGATTGTTTTAAATTCAGCTGTATCGTTCATACAAAGTACAATAGAACACAGAGGTGGTCATTGACTTGAAAAATAATAAAATACCATACATAGTTTGTAAACTGGAAAATGAAAAGTCAAAAGCCTGTAATGCGAAGGCACTATCTTGAGTTGCATAGAATCCAAATCATGGGGTTTGTTGAAGAGTGAATGAACTTTATTTTATTGATGTTATTGAATCTGTTAAACAAAAAAAGATCAGTTAGGAACATATGCAATGATGCAAATAATGGTTGAAATATGTGTAAAAATTAATATGCAATGTAGCCAGTTACGAATAATGCAGGTTTGGGCCCAAGGAGAATTCAACTTGCTCAATATGCAGAAAATAAAACATGCAAAACACTTAACCGAACGTGTGAAAATCTATGCTTTATTAGCTAAATATTTGCTTTACATCATTATGTACACCATTTTTGTGATATATACTAAGAGCATCTCCAACAAAAAATAACACTCAAAATTACAAATACCTCAATTACAAAATATAATCGGGTTTCTCCCCAACAATATTAGTTTAGGTGCCTGTTCAACAGGTCCCTGAAGCTCAAAAGGGCCCGGTCAAAAATAAAAAATCTTCAGGCGCCTGAGCTCAGGAGTCTGTTCAATAGGCGCCTAAAGCTTATTTTTTTTTTAACATGTAGGCGCTGGTTGAACAGGCGCTCCACCTCGGGCGTCTGTTCAACCAGCGCCTCTTCGTTGAACAGGCGCCTCTTCTGGTTACGTTTTTTGTAACCAAAAACGCTGAATTTTGGATGGATTCAGAAATCTGCACCCTGTTGGAAGCTTTTCTAACTGCGATTATTACATATTTGTAATAATAAAGCACTGTTGGAGTTGCTCTAAGTTATCATTATATTTCCGTCTACAAGCAGGGTTAACTTCCATTCAAGGAATTATAGAAGGAGTGTACAGTGAGAATCCGAGCCTGATACAACAATCAAATTCCAAAAGGCCAAAATCATCAAGACAAAATGCTATTTAACTATTTACTGGTTCAAATAAAAGTCATTTTCTCTGAAATAACCATCCATCATGATGAGTATGTAATTATGCAACACTTATGTTAAAAAGTATATGTCGTTTTAAAATTAAAACCATTATCAAAATTTGTGAAATATCAGAAATCGGTAGCTTTTACATTTAAAATTTTCACTCGGAAAAATTATGCAATAAAATTGCCAATTTGAATATCATAACAATTTATTTTCTTGTATCATTCTAGTGACTCTTAACTTCCTAAATGCTTAACAGGTTTCAAGTTGTAAAGTTGTAACATTATATTGTAACTTTGTTCTGTTTTACTTCTTTTAGTTGTACACACGGTATTGTTTTTGTATCCTTTAGTTTCTGGGCTTTTGTATTTTCGTTGGTTGTTGGGCTTAGTCTGAAATGGCCCACTTGTGTTTTGTAAATAAGTTCGGGTCTGTACTTTGTTTCGAACATGACTAAATAATGAGTGATTACTTCTTACTTTACTCTTTTCATGGTATCGAAGCGGAAACGATCCAGATCTGATCTTTTTCTCATCCCTAATTTTCTTCTAATCTTTCTCTAATCGTAATGAATGGATCAGAATAGTCTAGAGTTCTTCCTCAAGGAATTCAACCAATCAATTTCCATGGTCTGTATTATCTCTCGAATTCAGATCATCCAGATATGTAACTTGGAAATCACATTTTAACTGGATCGAATTACTTGAATTGGTCTAGAACGGTGAGGATGGCCTTAATTGCTAGAAATGAATTGCAATTTGTTGATGGTACGTTACCTTTGCCATTATCTGAATTGATCGATTATCAGAAAAGGATTAGGAACGATTATATAGTGATGTCTTGGATCTTAAACTTTATGGATAAAGTCTTATCGGAAAGTTTTATGTTCGTTGATTCGTATGCGCAACTATGAAAGAATTGGGAGAAAGATTTGGGCAAACAACTACTCCAAGATTATTTGAACTTCACCAAAGTATAACTTCTACATTCCAGAATGAGTTGACTATAGTTGAATATTATGGTAAATTGAAAGCGATTTGGGATCGTTACAAATACTTGAGGGCTTTCTAGAATATACTTGTGGTGTATTGAAGGATTGTTCATGTTGAATCTTGAAGAATGTGCTTGAGAATGATCAACGAAAAAAATTAATGCAGTTTTTGTTTGGACTTACGAAGGAATATGATCAAGTGAAGATCAATATTCTTAGTTCAGATCCTTTGCCTATATTTCATAAGGCATATTACATTTTGCAACAAGTTGAACATCAAAATAGGGTAGGAGAAAAGGTTGGAAGTCAACCCGAGATGAGTGTTTTCAATGTTGTAAAGACAGATCCGAAATCAAATTCTCAGTATTTTAAAAGAGAGAATAAAAAATGATTTGCATTGTGAGAACTGCAAGAAAAAAGGCCGTACAATAGAACAGTGCTTCAATTGATTGGCTATCCTGACTGGTGGATCAAAGAAGCACCTGCAAAAACGAAGTTGAATCAGAAAAATGCTAATGTTGTTGAGGTTTCTTTAGCTCAAGGGATACTTGGAAGTAATGCACAATCTATTAATACTTCGAATGTCTCTGCTAATATTGTTAGTGCTGAAGAGGAGCAGTTTGATCCATTGATGGTGTCTGCCTTATACAATCAAGTCATGAAAATGGTTCATGAGTCAAATGCTTCCTCACGAGCTCAGGATAATCCATTGGGATTTGCTTTCAACTACGCATGCAGGTAATTGTTTTCTTAATACTGAAAACAATGTTGCAAAACTAAATGATTAGAAGTTGTGGATAATTGATACTGGAGCAACAGACCATATGACTTCTAACATAACATGTTTTCTTCATTATGGAAAGTTAAAAATCTTATTAAAGTTATTTTGCCTGATGGTTCTTCAATTTTTGTCAATCATATTGGAACAATGATTTTGAATTCAAAATTACAGTTACAAAATGTACTATATATTCGTTCTTCCAGAAACAATCTTTTATCTGTAGGAAAGCTACTTGATCAAAATAAAATTATCGCAAAATTCACTCATACTTCTTGTTATTTTCAGGACCTTGATGTGAAGTATGCTGCATTTTTGTGCAGTCACGTGCACTTCAGTTTTTGTATGTTAAAGCCTTATGGGCCTATTACATGTTAAAGCCCAAACACCATAATATATATTGTCTCATTTGTGAGGGTTTTATTGTGTGAGCTGAAAATTTATGTGAGGGTTATGGCTTCAGCCGTCATGAGAGAGTTGTGATGAAACCTGTATGTATCTCTCCCCTTTTGCTTCTCCACCGTAAGAAATAAAATCATTCTCTCTTGCCCGAGGACGTAGGCTATTGCCGAACCTCGTTAAATCTTTTTGTGTTCTTTCATTTTCAGTTTTGTTTTTGTTATATATTTCCGCTGTGATTAGATCCACTGATCTACAATTGGTATCAGAGCACCTGGTTTCAGTTTCTGGAGGTGTGGTGGTGTTTTTTTTTTGAAGTGCACAGAAGGTGTTTGTGTTTATTCCTGAAAGGTGTTTGTGCTGAATATGACTGAATCAAGTCCATCTACGACTGTTGGAACTGTTCGAGCACCAAAAGAGGAGAGAACGGTTTATCATAGAGCAAGGTTAGAGGTAGATAAGTTCAATGGTACCAATAACTTCGGCTTATGGAGGACTGATGTGGCCGATGCTCTTGAACACTTGGATCTAGAAGCTTGATTGGGAGAAGAAAAGCCTGATGATTGGTCCGACAAACAGTGGGAGAAGAATCAGCGGCTTTGCTTGGCTGCGATTAGAGGCTGCCTAGAAGCCCATATTAGAGTGAACTATCAACATGAAACCTCGCCAAAAGTGTTGTGGGAGAAGCTTGAAGCAAAATACCTCGTGAAAAATGTAGCAAACCGAATTCATTTGAAGAGAAATTTGTATCGGTTTAATATGAAGAAGGATGCAACTCTAACGGAGCACATCGATTCCTTCAACAAGCTTTTAGCCGAACTGGTCAATTATGATGAGGTCATTCCGGATGAAGAAAAGGCTATATGTTTGGTGAATTCTCTTCCAGAGAAATATGAGCCCGTAATCAAGTCGTTGATTCATGGCAAAGACAAGCTCACTTATGATGAAGTTGTCACCGCATTATGTAGTGAAGAATTTCGTAAGATGCATAGAGATGACATCTCTAGAGAAGATAGTGGTGAAGCTCTAGTAGTGAGGGGTAGAAAAAATGACCGCAAGAAAAATGTTGGCCAAAGTCGTGATAAAAGTAGAGGACCGTCTAAAGGAAAGGGACGTTTAGCTAAAGATGAATGTGCATGGTGTCATGAGAAAGGCCATTGGGCTAAAGATTGTCCGAAAGTGAAGGAGCGAGACAAGAAAAAGAAAAATGCAGCGAATGTTGTGCAGTCCAACAAAGATGACGGAGCTGAATCAGATTTTTCCTTAATCACAATGCCTTCAATTCTTTTGGCAGAAGATGATGAGTGGGTACTAGACTCGGGAGCAACTTTTCATGTAACTCCACATAGAGAATGGTTCTCAAGTTTTACAAAATTTGAAGGTGAAGTATTGATGGGAAACCATCATTCTTGTAGCATTGTGGGTATTGGAAGCATTCGGCTAAAGTTGCATGATGGGATAATTAGAGAATTGAAAAATGTGAGATGTGTGCCAAGTATGAAAAAGAATTTGATTTCTTTAGGAATGCTCGAATCCAAGGGGCTCAGACTTGACGGTCGAAATGGTGTTATAAAGGTGATTTCTGGTGCTATGGTTATTATGAAAGGTACACGTCGTCACAACTTATATTACTTGAATGGAAGAACGGTGATTGGAGATGTTGCTACAGCTGAACAAAGTGAAGTTGCAGCTAAAGAAATGTCAATGCTATGGCATATGAGACTTGCACATCCAGGTGAGAAGTCATTAAATACTTTGATACAACAAAATTTGTTGAAAGGGGCTGCTGTTAGTAAGCTTGATTTCTGCGAACATTGTGTGAAAGGCAAGAAGACCAGGTCTCATTTCAGTAAAGGAATGCATAAATCTAGTGGTGTTTTGGATTATGTACACTCGGATGTATGGGGTCCTTCCAAAAATGCATCTTTGGGAGGTAAGCATTGGTTTGTTTCTTTTATTGATGATTATTCTAGACGTGTATGGGTGTATGTTATGAAACAGAAAAGTGATGTTCTAGAAGTATTTGTGAGATGGAAGAAAGCGGTAGAGACTCAAACTGGAAGAAAACTCAAAGTGCTTCGTTCAGACAACGGTGGAGAGTACACTAGTGATCCATTCCACAAAGTATGTCAAGATGAAGGAATTAAAAGACATTTCACCGTTAGAGAAACACCGCAGCAGAACGGAGTTGCAGAGAGGATGAATCGTACATTGTTGGAGAGAGTACGGTGTATGTTATCAAATTCTGGTTTGAGTAAAGCATTTTGGGCTGAAGCTGTTACGTATGCATGTTTTCTTATCAATCGGTTGCCTTCATCCGCATTGAAAGGTAAAACACCTATGGAAGTATGGTATGGTAAGCCTGTTTATGACTATGATATGATTCATGTATTTGGTTGTTCTGCTTGGTATCATGTGAAAGACAATAAGCTTGGTGTACGTGCCATTGAATCAATATTTGTTGGCATGAAGAGTGGTGTCAAAGGATTCAAACTTTGGAATCCTATTGAAAAGAAGATGATCATAAGTAGAGATGTTACATTCAATGAAGATGCTATGCTGAAGTCAAATAATGCTAAATCGACAGAAATTAGCACTAGCAGCCCAAACAGCTCCAACAATCCCAAGAATGTGCAGCGTGTGAAGTTTGATGTTGTATCGCAAGCTCCAGGTGATGCTGAAAGGTCAAAAACTGCTGCTGAAAGGACAAAAACTGCTGCTAATATGTCAAAAACTGCTCCTGTTATGTCAAAAACTGCTGCTGAACCGTCAAAAACTGCTGCTGAAATGGCAGAATATGATGCTGAAATTGATGAAAGCACTGCTGATCCGAGTAGTGCTGATGATTCAGAAGCAGAAACTGAGAGGAATGTTCAGGAATCGATTGCTACTAGCAGACCAAGAAGAGATATCAAGAAACCGGGTTGGTTTCGAGATGGTGTAACATATGCTTTATCTGTTAATGATGAAGGAATTCCTGAAACATATATGCAAGCTATTCATAGTGTTGAATGTGAGGAATGGATAGCGGCTATGAGTGAAGAAATGGCATCTCTTCACAAGAATGACACTTGGGTTCTCACCAAACTTCCAAAAGGCAAGAAAGCAATTGGATGCAAGTGGGTATATGCGAAGAAAGAAGGAGCAAAGAAGAATGAGATCCGCTACAAGGCGAGACTAGTTGCAAAAGGCTATGCTCAAAAGGAGGGAATTGACTATAATGAAGTGTTTTCTCCGGTTGTGAAACACTCCTCTATTCGCATTTTGTTAGCCTTGGTAGCGCAATATGATATGAGTCTTGTTCAAATGGATGTAAAAACAGCGTTTTTACATGGTGACTTAGAGGAGGAAATTTATATGTCTCAACCAAGTGGATTCAAAGCTTCCGGTGGAGAGGATCTTGTGTGTAAATTGAAGAGATCATTGTATGGATTGAAACAATCTCCGAGACAATGGTATAAACGATTTGATCGTTTTATGTTAGATCAAGGATACACTAGAAGCCACCATGACCATTGTGTTTATTTGAAAAAGCTAAATGATGGTTCTTTCATTTATTTGCTTTTATATGTAGATGATATGCTTATTGCATCGGCTTGCAAATCTGAAATCGAGATGTTAAAGTGCAAGTTGTCGGCTGAATTCGAAATGAAGGATCTTGGAGATGCTAAGAAAATTCTTGGTATGGAAATTCGAAGAGATAAGATGAATGGTAAAGTATGTTTATCTCAAAAGGCATATTTGAAGAAGGTATTAAAGAAGTTTGGCATTAATGAGAGCACCAAAACAGTGAGTACACCTTTGGCTGCTCATTTTAAATTAAATGCAACTATGTGTCCTTCTTCCAATGATGAAATTCAATTTATGGCAAATATACCGTATGCTAATGCCGTGGGGAGCCTTATGTATGCGATGGTGTGTACACGACCTGACATTTCACATGCCGTGAGTATGGTTAGTCGTTACATGCATGCTCCTGGAAAAGAGCATTGGAATGCGGTCAAATGGATTTTGAGATATCTTTTGGGAACTATTGATGTGGGTTTGGAATTTGTGAGAGACATGAACAACAATCATTTATGTGTTACATATGTGGACTCGGATTATGCAGGTGATTTGGATAAAAGACGTTCCACTACTGGATATGTGTTTACATTGGCAGGTGGTCCTATATGTTAGAGATCGATTTTGCAATCGACTGTAGCATTGTCTACTACCGAGGTGGAGTATATGGCTGTGACTGAAGCTTTCAAAGAAGCTATATGGCTGCAAGGTTTGTTGGATGATTTGGGAGTGGTGCAAGATCAACTTCCTGTGTATTCTGATAGTATGAGTGCCATCCACCTAGCAAAGAATCAAGTTCATCATGCCCGAACAAAGCACATTGATGTGCGTTATCATTTCATTAGAGAAGTATCAACTGAAGGTCATATTCTCTTGGTGAAGATTGATACAAAAGAGAATCCCGCAGACATGTTGACTAAAGTGGTTCCTAGTGTCAAGTTCAAGCATTGTCTTGACTTGATTAATGTTTTGTATGTTTGATGTATGATACCCCGATGGGGTGGAGGTTCTTCGGAACACTGTGAAGTCTCGTTCTGAGACATTATGATGAACTACGGCAGCTTGATCCTTTGGGTACGTAGGCAGCTACTTTGGTGGTGCAGCTGAATATGTGGCAATCAGAGAGCTTTGTGTATGATCGTCCCATGCTTTTGTGCATGATCCGAGGTGGAGAATTGTGAAGTATGCTGCATTTTTGTGCAGTCACGTGCACTTCAGTTTTTTGTATGTTAAAGCCTTATGGGCCTATTACATGTTAAAGCCCAAACACCATAATATATATTGTCTCATTTGTGAGGGTTTTATTGTGTGAGCTGAAAATTTATGTGAGGGTTATGGCTTCAGCCGTCATGAGAGAGTTGTGATGAAACCTGTATGTATCTCTCCCCTTTTGCTTCTCCACCGTAAGAAATAAAATCATTCTCTCTTGCCCGAGGACGTAGGCTATTGCCGAACCTCGTTAAATCTTTTTGTGTTCTTTCATTTTCAGTTTTGTTTTTGTTATATATTTCCGCTGTGATTAGATCCTCTGATCTACACTTGAATCAAAGCAAGTTCAGGCTATTGGATCAAGACTCTCTGGTCTTTACAAATTATCGTTGTCATCTGCTTTACATGATCTTTCAGATTTGTCTGTTCGTATTTGTTCTTTTGTTTCTGTCAATAATACAATTACTGCTTGTAACAAGCCTAATATTGATATCATGCATGCTAGGTTAGGTCATCCTTCTATAAACAAAATGAAATATTTTCAAACTTTTGTCTCAGGCAAATTATTTAATAAAGATTTCTTTTGTGAAGCATGTGTGTTAGGAAAGCATCATAAATTGTCTTTTCCACATTCTACTTCATATGTTGAATCCTCATTTGATCTTGTTCATTTTGATTTATGGGGTAGATATCATAGACCAGCGCTATGTGGTGAAACTTATTTTTTTGACCATTCTAGATGATCATACTAGAAACACTTGGACATACTTGCTTCATTCAAAAGTTCAAGTAGTCTCTATTATTGTTGCTTTCATTGAATTTGTATTAACTCATTTTGGAAAGAAGATCAAAACAGTCAGGTCTAACAATGGAACTGAGGCTATTCAAGAAAAATGTAGACATCGTTTTGAATCGAAAGGGATAGTTCATCAAAGATCAATACCTGGCAATCCTCAGCAAAGTGGTCATGTTGAAAGGAAGCATAGGCATTTGTTAGAGACGGCGAGAATGCTTAGAATTTATACTGGTATGCCTTATAAATTTTGGGGTGGTTGTATTCTTGTTGCCACTTATCTTATCAATTTAATGCCAAGTTCAATTTTGAATTGGAAAACAACATATGAATTATTGACGAACAAGAAACCTGATTATGAGCATCTTAGAGTTATAGGATGTTTTTGTTTTTCCTTTCAAAAACTGCATGACAAATTTGATGAAAGAGCAAAGAAATGTGTTTTGATTGGATACCCTTGTGGACAAAAAGGATATAAACTTTATGATTTGGATACTCATAAAGTTATTTTCAGTAGAGATGTACATTTTGTTGAGAATGTCTTTCCTTTTAAATGTAAGTCACCAAGTTATCCAATTGTATCTTCTACTTCTGAAATTCCTACATTAGTTAATCCTGCCTTGGATCAAAATGTTTGTTTTTCTCAGCCTTCACAGTTTAATTGTGATACAGATCACCATGTATCAAATTCCCCTGTTGATCACATTGATTATAATCTTTCTGTTGATCATATTTCTCCTCATAATCAAACATCTTCTTTAATTAGTGATCCTACATCATTGCCTCCTACAATTTTACCAACTCGAACTTCTTCAAGAATTTGTCAGGTACCCAAAAAGGTTAATGACTATGTTACTGGAAAATTTCCTAAAAGGCATTTTGCTAATACACAAAATGATGAGTCTGCTTCTTTCAATGTGTTTTCTGTACCATCATTGGCATATTTGGATAATAAAGAATTGCATAGTATTGCAAATGTGTTACCTACCTTTGAACCATCATCTTATAATCGAGCTAAGGATTGTCCAGAATGGGTTCAGGCCATGGAAACAGAGTTATCGGCTTTAGACAAAAATGATACATGGGAATTAATGAATCTTCCTACTGATAAAAAACCTATTGCATGTAAATGGGATTTTAAAACAAAATTTAAGCCTAATGGTGAGATGAATAGATATAAAGCTAGATTAGTTGCAAGGGGGGATAAACAAATTTCTGCAAAAGACTATAAATACACATTAAGTCCTGTTGCAAAAAAAAAAAAGAAAAAAAAAACTGTGAGAATTGTGATATCTTTAACTGCTGCAAAAAAATGGAGTATACAACAATTGGACATTAATAATGCATTTTCGCGTGGACATCACAAAGAAGAAGTGTACATGTCTCCTTCTGCTTGATATACAAAGGCATTGCCAGGTCAGGTTTGTAAGTTGAAACGATCTATTTACGGTTTGAAGCAAGTTTCTAGATGCTGGAATAGAGAATTAAGCAAATTTTTGATTATCAGTCACAACAAGATTATTCCTTATTTATATTCGATCAGCAGAATGTTTTCTTATAGTGGTTGCATATGTTGATGATCTATTGATTACTGGAAATTATGTTGCTACTGTTTCCAAATTAAAGGCAGGCTTACATCGAGCTTTCACTATTAAAGATTTAAGAAACATTAAGTATTTCCTTGGCATTGAAGTTTCAAGATCACAGTCCAATATTTTTCTTAATCGAAGAAAGTATATCTTAGATCTTTTGCGAGATTATAATTTAGAGAATTGCAAGATAGTTTGTTTTCCTACGGAAAAAGGACTAAAGCTTAGCAAATTTGATGATGATGAATAAGTAGATCCAGAAATTTATCGAAGGTTATTGGTAAAATGTTGTATCTGAATTTGACGAGACCTGATATATCCTATTCAGTCCAGCAATTAAGTCAATTTCTTCAAGTTCCACGAGCTCCACATTTCATTATTGCGTTACATGTGCTGAATACTTGAAGGGCACTATCAATTTGGGTCCGAATTTTCCAGTCAACACATATTTTGTTTTAACTGCTTATTGTGATGCTGATTCCGGCATGTGTGCCGATTCTGGAAAATCTTTGACTGGATATTTTATATTTTTTGGAAATGCCTTGGTTTCATGGAAAACTAAAAAGTAGAAAGTGGTGTCAAAGAGTAGTGCCGAGGCAGAATATATGAGTATGAGCTATACATCGAGTGAAATTGTATGGATTGAACGTTTGCAAGCAGATTTAGGTGTGCAAATACCAAATCCTATTGTTTTATATTGTGATAATAATTCGGCAATGTATATTGCTAAAGATCCATGTTTTCATGAGAAAACCAAGCACATGAGGACTAAACACCAAAAGCTTGATGTTCATTATGTTCGTGAGCAAGTGCAGTCGGGTTTTTGGAGATGAAGTATGTTAAATCTTCTTTACGATTGGCAGATTTGATGATCAAACCGCTAGGAGCTGATCAACAAAAATCTTTAGTATACAAGCTTGGTATGGTTAACCATATGTGTTCTTAAGATTGGCCTTCTCAATATGGTCAATCTTGAGGGGGGGGGGGGGGGTGTAGAGTTGTAACATTGTATTGTAACTTTGTTCAGTTTTACTTCTTTTAGTTGTACACACGGCATTGTTTTTGTATCCTTTAGTTTATGGGCTTTTGTACTTTCGTTGGTTGTTGGGCTTTGTCTGAAATGGCCCACTTATGTTTTGTAAATAAGTTTGGGTCTGTACTTTGTTTCGACAAAGTATCCTATTGAGAACTTGTATGTTAAATATAAGAAACATGTATCTCACATAAAGCAAATGTTAAAGTGTTCAAGCACACACATGCATACACATGTTGGAAGATATCACATTTGTATCAGGGTAATATATTTTCATGCAGGATCATTGTATACTAAGTCAAAAACAGAACATAAGGCTAAATCTAATATTGTAGTTATAAACTGAGTCATTTCGTTATGCTCAACTGAAGTTCTAATAAAATTGTTCTCTTTCTGACAATGTAAAATACGTATAAAAAGCAGACTAAAGGACAAAAGCTTCTATGAATTGACATATCTTCAATGTCTACAAAGATATGCCTATGATGTAAAAGGAAAAAAAATCATGATGAATTGTGACCACTAAGTGACATTCCTTTCTAGACGTATATAGAAGACGCTGATGGGTTAGGTTCTCTAAAAAAAATTGTAAAGTGGGGCATTTAACCGTATTATGAAGAAATTAAAATATTACCTTTCCAGTCAAAAGGAATTTTGAATTTTGTATTGAAATGATAGCTTAGATAAGTGATTACTCCTCAAATTAAGCAAGCAAAAGTTAACACTATGCATATTTACTTCTTACTGCTTAGTATGTAAAAACAATATAACCACATGCCAGTCAAAAGGAACATGACAAATAAATTTATCTTACCATTATCCGTGGAAGATGATACTCAAATTAAACCTTGGCCATCAACTACCAGGGCCGACCCTGAACTTCAGGAGGCCCAAGGCAAAATGTCAAAGGAAAAATGCAGCGAGGTCTCAAAAATGCAACTGGTGGGAATTGAACCACACTCAACAGGGAGGCAGCCCTATGTATCTACTAACCTACTATACAATCATTTAATAAACTAATGCCATCATCCTTTGTATATACATATCGAACTCGCTGAGGCCCACCACCTGCCGGAGGTCCTAGGCGGCCGCCTAGTAGGCCTATGCCTAGGGTCGGGCATGTCAACCACCAACTTACGGAAGAACTACTTAGAGACTTAAATGCATAGAGAGGCTAAATAATAACATAGAAACAAATATGATTATGTAATACATATTCATGTATATGGATATCCAAACCAGATGTGCTGAAAATGTTGTGTATGTGCACACTACTACATAAACACATTGCTTTCAAAACTGGACGCATTTATGACTACAACCCTATGTATGTCTCCAAGAGACATTGAAATTTACTCCTCAAACTAAGCAAGAAAAAGTACACCATGTATATTTGCTTCTTAGAATATTCTTATTACGTAAAAATAACATAACCACGTGCCAATCAAAAGGAGCATGATAAATAATTTGGTGTTACCATTATCAGTAGATGAGGATACCCCTGATTAAATCTTGGCCATCAACCACCAATGTACGGAAGAACTGCTTGGTGACCTGAATGCACAAAGAGGCTAAATAATAACATACAAACAAATATGAGTATGTAATACATATTTCAAGATCCAAACCAGAGGTGCTGAAAATGTTATGAGTATATGCACACTCATAGGTTAAAAAACGCAAATAGCTGATAAGAAAATGGTAAACCATTAAATTTGTTAAATTAGTATTTAGGTCACCAAACTAAAATTGTTTTCTTTCCTTATTCGTATGTCACAACAGATATAAACATGTTTAAACCTATTATTTTTACACATATGAATTATTTGTCGAAATGTATAAACTTATGTATTCTTCATTAAATTTAGAGCATAATCACTATCTTTGCAACAAAAAATATGGAATTTCTTTTGTTTCAAATTATCCTACACAGAAGGTTTGCATGTTTAATATTTTGCATTTTACCATCAAAAGTTTGAATAAGTATTTTCTCAAATGATAACATGGATATGATAACTCTCATGTGTTAAACTAAACCATACAATCTAATTATTTGGTTCCGTAATCAGAAGGATGTTTCATATTATACACATTTTGCCTAAATTACATGCATGCTTGGTTAACAACGTCTCATGAATTATGCTTCAAGAGTATGAACTTGAATCATCAACTTATATTCATATCGAAATATACATTTGCAACCTATATCATTTTGGATTACTTTGTGAAAGTTTATGGATTATTTTCAAAATTTGAATTTTAAAGTAGAAAATTACATTACTGGCATAATCAGGTTATAATTGCCAATTTGAAAAATATTCATGCCGTTATTGCCTTACTTAGCTTCTAATTCGATCGGAAAGAAGACAGGTTGCCATATACGAATTTTGTAATTGTGGTTTTAATCTGCTCCTAAATATTTTATCGGATTTCTTAATATTGGTTAAAATAATTGAAGTGGAATGTATTGAATAAAACCTAGTTCACAAACCAAATGGAAATTAACAACGTTTTTTTGTATCATTTAACCTTATAGAAAACTTCTTCTTTAACTCTGAACAAAATAAAATAGTAAGGCTATTAATGAGTCACTAATGATGATAAAAATGTGTTGCATGCTTAAATTTTAGCAAATTGCGATTCATGATTGTAGAAATAGTTATTTGGTATTTACATGATTAAAACTTAACTATGTACCGAACAACATGATATCTAGTCATTGTTTAATTTTACACTAAATATATATCCCACCATTATTGCAAATTAGAAATTAGTAATATTAAATCTGCTATGTATCCTATCTAATTACGTTGAATGTGATAACTTAATGACTATAGTTGTTTTGGGAGATTTGTGTAGCAATAATAAACTTGGTATTACAATATAATAGGCAAACGACATCAAGCTGATCCCTTGCTTAGCATATTCCTCAAAATCTAGAGTAGTCAGCAACAACATAATAAAAAGTCAGAAGACACATCAATTTGAAAGTATGGGCATTCGAAAATAATAGATTACAAATAATGAATGAAATTTTACCCAAATGAATCCACACTCTGCAAACAATTTTACATACAAAAACGCATATTATAAGAAGATGAGCCCTTCAACGCCATACCAAAAAGCACATGGTAAGCTATCTATTTTCCATCATACATGAACAACAAAAAATATTGTAAACAATATACATAGCATGTAAGCAAATTATCAAGATTTTGTATCAAACACAAAAGGAGAAATAAGGGGATTGTTAAAGGGACTTCATATTTGGTTAAGGGGAGGATAATTTTAAGGGGACTCCAACTTAATTATTTTTGTTAAAGGGGGGTCTAGTTTCTTTTAAAAGAAAAGACCTAACTACCCCTGACCCATCACATATATTAATCTCTAACTTACTAAATTCAGCGCAAGTAACAAACATGCGAATTACTAAACATTCCAATTAAACAAATTCGATACAACATATTATATCAAAATTTTCGTTTTTGCATTTATTTTGAATAACCATACCAATTCTAATATGAAATTACAATTAATTATCTAATCTGATGTCTTCTGATCACCTATCACTACAAGAAATTGTGCTTTTAGTTGCCTTATACAGTGACGTTTGAACATAAATGCATCTATTTTGTTAGACCGATTGATTTTGTTGCGTTTTACACGTATTGGGCGGGATTTCTTTCCCTGTTCCCGCTTACCACCACCTAATTTTCATTCTCGAAACATTCTATTCTGGAAAACCCTCGTTCCACAAAATTCCAACTTCTATCGCTTCATCCTAATTTTCAAATCAAGACCATGAATCCTTCTGCCTTATTCTTCAAATCAAAATCCGTGAATCACTCGGCCACTTCTTCCGCTTCTCAGCCGTAATTCTCAATCGCTGCCTCAATTTTTGCGTTGCTCATCTCAACTAGGTATGTTCTCATCTAGACAGTGTAAGGTTTCATTTACGATTTATGCTTCCGTTTTAAGTATGTTTTGGAGTTACTTTTGGAATTTAACATTACTTTGGATTTTCATAAACCAGCATGCTGCTTCAGTGGGTGTTTCGCTGTTTTTTTTTTTAAATATATATTTAAAAATAAAAAATCCTGAGGGTATTAGGAGTTTATATCATTGTTATGGTAATTTTTACTAGCATGCCGCAGTGCAAAATTAATTTCAGGATTTATTATTTATAAGTTACCTTGAACAATGATCAGAGCAATAAAGAGAATTTGAGTACCTCTTACTATTTGTGAATTTCCTTCTTAGATGATCAGGAGTTTTAATTGATGACGAATTCTAAGTGTAATTATCCTGGTTTTCATATTTTATATTATTGTATGTCAGTTTGCTTTGATGTTACAGTAGTGACCTGTACATATCTAATATATTTAATCAGCAGTGATTAAGGTTTGTATACAAATAGAAAAGCATAAATTGGCAAAGTTTAGATCCATCCAAATAGCCAACCATGATTAAGAAAAGGAAAAAAACACATTGAAACTTGTTGAACTTACTATTTAGTCTGTTGAAGAAAAGTTTTGTTAAGATTTCAAAAATAATGACATGATTGACTCGCTGGGTATATCTATAAATGAAGATTATTCAATATTATATGTTTGACATACATTAGTAGATGGAAACAATAAACAAAACCAAAATTCGTTTAAGATAATAATAGATATTATAGTAAAAGAATATTACCAACTGCCACTTTTTGAATTATGAAAAGTACTATTTTTTATCATTTATCTGCCGGTTATGCTGCATTGGGATGAAACTTTGCATTATCTATCAATAGCACCCTTTCTTATTTAAGTCATGCATTATGTAATATGCAGTTCCACGTATTGATTTGAGAATTTCGGCTTACTTGAACGTTGTTTTGCCTAGTTAACAACCAAGTCAAAATCTGATTAGTTCTTAGTTGAGTGAAACTTTGCAAATTCATTACAGCTGAAACTTATTAATACCTATTTAATTTGAGGAGGAGAAGGAAAGAGCGAACCAGATGAAGCTTTTAGGCATATTAAGTTTTCTGACATTAAATACCAAAGGTAGGCAGCAAAAACAATGAAGCAACAACACATCTTTAAGTCCAAACACGTTTAGTAGAATGCTATGAACGCATAGAAAAGGAGTAACTACTTTCCACTGAAGTGCAATAGCAGAGGTGGGAAGCCAAAGTATGATAAAAATTCATCCTACTACAAATCAATCAACCAAATAACTTTCAGTCATCACTACCAGGTGAATCATTAATCAGGTGCTTTCTTTCTTAAAACGTGTAATACTTACATTTTGGCCTCTTTTTATTTTTTAAAGGATAACTTTACATCCTATTTAGATTAGATTTCCCTTTTATTTTGGATTTGTCTGGCAGACTTAATAAATGGACTTTTTTCCAAAGGTTAATTTTTACATCAATTCAAATTAAAGAAATTTTTGGATTTTCCAAAAGTTCGTTTTTACCACTATCAGTGAATCTCTTAAATAAGATGAGCATAAAACTTATATAGCTTTTGTGGATATGGTTTTAGGCATAGGTTATACAGTTCTCTTTTTAACAATGTAACTACTTTTAATGTAGATCCATGCATTAAAGGTGAAAAAGAATAAACTGTCTGTCAATTATAACTTTTCATTTTGTTGTCTTCATCACAAAATGCTAATTTTCAATTTCAAATTTACAAATAATTATTTAACGAAGAAAATTTTGGTTTTGGTGAATGGCTTCTTTGTTTATGTAAAATGTTGCACCATGGAAGAGTATCAAATGTATATAAGGTGAAAATTTTCGTTTTGGTGAACAGCTTCTTTGTTTACGTAAAATGTTGCAGCATGAAAGAGTGTCAAACGTAAAATGTTGTTTCTAAGTTAGATTAAGAAAGAAAAAACACTCGATTTAGATACATGAACTTGAAAACTGTGAAGGCAAGATACAATTTTTGTTATGGCCATAATAGTCTAAAAAGCTCTTGAAACCCATCGACTTAAGGTCAGAGGGACAAAACAAAATATTTTGGTATAAGCATTTGCAGTAGTACAAAATAATTGTTTTTCTTTTTTTACAAAGGGTTACATTTAGTATGCGGTTGCAAATATGGCGGAAGCTAATACTGTATCAAATATACTATACAAAATTTTGTTTTTGTTTAAACGATGATGTTTGTTTTCTATTTTGTTTTAGCTCATCTTATAAGTGGATATTATGTGCTAAAATCTCCTTTATGTGTATGGAAAGCTTGCATATTGAATTAAATATGGTTTAGTGTTTACATTCGACATAATTAGCTCTACAGATTCTAAGTGGCTAAAGTTGAGTCTGAGTTCCAGAAAACCAGGCAGATACTGATACTGTGCATTGCTGAGAACGCAGCTTGATCCATAGCATACACTGCGCTGAAACTGAAGCCAGGGGGTTATAACATATATTTGGATTAAAACTGCTCCTAAAATAAATTTTTAGATGCATGCTACTAAGAAATCAGGTTTATTTCTTTTTATTATCATGTATGTTTCTATTACCACTGCTTATTTTCAGATGTATATAATCTGTTCCCAAGGCTAACTTCGTCCCATTTTATTTTATTTAAAAAAAAAGAAACAATTGCTTGAAATGGAGCTTGTTGCTGAAGAAGAAACTTGCAAGGAGAATGAAAGGTAAAATCATGGATTTGGTAGTGTGCAGTCCTACAGGTGGGGTAGGTTTACATTGGAGGTATGTTTTTTATAGCTGTATTTCAGTTTAAGATAGAAAATACGTGGAACATTCTCCTCCTGTACATGAGTCTGTCCTTCATGCTTGCGTGATCGAAGTGTCCAAGCACAAATTAGTAGTTTACACCAGGACTTTGAAATTGCATAAGTAATTTATGCATGCAAAAATTCAAATTGCACAAATACAAAATGCCGAGTTAACAAAACACTGTAACAAGTTAAATAAAGTGCAGCAACAAATATTTTTGTTATAGACTAACCTGTGCAGTGTGTAAGGGACACTAAATAAATATTCTTGTACATGAAACCAAATAATATTATTAGCCTCTCACCTGGATTCCTTTTAGGTCACCTACAGTCGCTTGGCCTTAATATTTTTAAGAACATCAGTGTAGTTATCGTGTACCCAAAGGCATGGGCCTACCAGTAAGAAGGATGTATATCCAGGAAAAGAAGTCAATGGTGCTGACATTAATGCTAGCTTTGCTATTCAGCGGGTACTGTTTTTAGTGCAACTATTATCATTTTTCATGTTCTAATGTTTTTTTTGCCAAATAAGAAGGGACATATATGAGTTAGACAAACTCTTTTTGATTTATTTACACGCGAGTAAGCTATCTGTGGCTTTTTATGGTCCTTTGTTAGCCACACCCTAACTGTAACTGGCTTGTTTGTTTTCTCGCGCAATAATTAATAATGTGAATCTGGCCTCTTTGCAAAAATTTATATAACCACGCCATCTTTTTAAATATAAACCATTTTAGAGAATGCAAAAAAACAATATTAGGAATTGCATATATTAGGAGATCTTCTATTTGACGAAAACAAAGACTCTATAAACAGACATTAAGAATTTATTGTGCAGGTTGTTAACTAGTTGGACCATGGATCTTGATTGAATTTTGTCCAGTTGCAACTTTTCTTTTTGTTATACTAAAGTTTACATAAAACTAGGTTCTGTTCAAAGTTACAGCAAGTAGCTATAGGAACTCCTACAAGAGTTATCTGCCTATTTCTCTTTTATTGTTGTATTTATGCTAATGATTCATCACTAAAGATTCATCATTTGGAAAAACATATATGCTAATGATGTCTACTAAAATAGAAATAAAGACATGATTTATGATGCAAAGTTTGAAAGTGATATCATTATAAAAGTTGCTTCATATATTGGAAAACTGCAATAAACCTATTGCAAATTGAATAGCTGACATTAACCAAATAAGAATGTTTAGTTTGCAATTGCAGGGTATCTAGTTGTGTTGTTCATTTGTTATTTAAAAAAGAAATCTGGAAACACCAGCAACGACATTGGACTAAATAAAATAATTTTATTAACATATACGTTCTTAATGTAAATAGGGAATTCAGGTTTACACCTTAAGATGATAATACAGTTGAGTATAAAAAATGAGTTAGTTTAAAGCCAGTAAAAGTAGTATCTGGGCAATCATTTATTGACGTTCATGACAATATGTTTTCTAAGCTACTAGATTAGTATAGAAAATAAATTAGCACGATGTTTCCAATGTAGCAATGCTGAAAATTTTAATTGAAACAGCTCCAATGCTGTAGTTTTTGCTTTTGGAAGCGAAGTTAAATCAACTTATGGGTGTGTGAGTGGGTGAGTATATTAACTGATTGGGTGGGGAGAAAAGTGTGTGATGGTGATGTATGTGGTGTCTATGTAATAAAGCCATAATAAAAGGAAATTTACGTATATGTCTGACGAAGCAATCAACCAAACGAAGTGGCAGCAAGGCATAATCTATAAGAATTATTCTACAATGGTATATAACATATTTGAATTGAAAACATAAAAGAAAACTAATTTGCGGATACACACACACACACACATACACACACACACACACACACACACACACACACACACACACACACACACATATATATATATATATATATATATAAGAAGAAGAAAAGAGCTCGAAAAAGTGCGTAAAAATATATACTTCTGAAAAGGACAAAAGATAAACATATATAAGGAGTGTCATCTAAAGCTCCAAAAATTATTCTTCAATCAGTATCGTTTTTTTCTTTCAATAACACTAATTGTAATATGACATTTATAGCATACCCATTTTAGGATATTGAAATACTGATCAAGAATAAAAAGGTTAGATGTATTTATAGAAGATACATGACTGATTTATTAGAGCGGGATTCACTACTAAGTATTGTCCACAAAGTTGACAATTCCAGCAAAAATAATGTATTGTCATTAACATATTATAATATCATTATATATATTTGAAGAAAATAATTGTTGTAATGCAAATTAAAATTTTGTCAGCAATTAATATTGAAACAACATTCCTGGTAATAAAAAACCAAATATGTGTAAAAAGGCAATTCAGTCTAAACCTTAGAAGGTCAAATGTACTATCCGTGAATATCATATTTCATGATGCATAATTGGAAACCAAATTTATTGTTGACTACTGTCCATGAGTATCATATTTCTTGGTGCATAATTGAAAATAAAAGCTATTATATTGACTATTGTCCATGAATATCTTATTTCTTGATGCATAATGGGAAATCAAATGTCCAAATGATATAGTTTATTTATTTTTTTTAACTCTCTAGCATCAGGTTTATTTTGTTATAATTGAGATTTCCTTTTGTGAGGCAAGTGAATTATGCCCCAAAAATCATAACTGGCCGCTTGTACTAGGTTTATTTGAGAAAAAATAGAAATAGATATTCCTTTTATTTTCATCGAATCTAAGTAGCATAAACATTTGGAATCTAAGTTAATGTAATATGAATTTTTTTCGATTGACAGACAATGAGAAAAAAATGGTAAGACTGAATAAAGTAATATTAACTATTACTTGATATGTCAATTGTACTTCAGAATTTAACAATTTATGGTCCACTAAATAAGATTATTCAAAATTTAACTAAGGTAAGATTTATTTGTGTCAACCGATCCACCTAATAAATAACTCTTTTCAATATGTTAGAAACCCACTCTTAATGGAAATCTACGTAGTTTTTCATGAAGACTCATGAAATCTAAACCAACTAATTAGACATATTAGTAATACAAAAAACTAAAGATGCAATCATATGAAGTTCAATACTGATTTACATAAATATGGGAAATAAAGACTATGAATACGAGATATTTGATATGCGTTAGCTGGAGAAGGAAATATTGCAAACATGTTGTTATTATTATTTTATGATGATACTTGTGAGTTTGATGTATCAAATGTTTGAATTCATATAATAATTTTGATTTTTCATTTTTTTGTGAAATGCCATTTAACAGCCGTTATTTAGAGACATAGAGTCACTACATGTACCCATTCCCTAGATTTGAAACTAACATAAACACATATAATAGAGAATAATGACAGCCAGTCCATCAACATTGATTTTGCTGAATGGAAAGATTATATGGTTTGTATTCCAGACGGAAAAATATTCAAGAATGCAATAATGACTTTTACAGTCAGAGTCTTATCAGAAAGCTTAGTTTTTTAGGACCAAAATGTAACCACCCGAATGTCAGCAATTAATATGCAAGGAGCTCATCTGCAAGAAGTTAAATTAATGGTAAGTCGGTGTGTCGTGTGTATAATACGAAAGTGAGCTTTTTCATAGATTTGAGTTTTTTCACCGTTGTGTCATTTCTCAACGATTCTCAGAAACCACTCACCAACATGTATGTTTATTTCATTATGTATTTGTTATAAGTTGACTTTTTTTTAATGTAGGTTTCGTCTGACATACATGACCTGAGGACACCCTATCATGAATTTTGGAATGGAGAGCATGACTTCAGTTTCAAATTTGATAATCTCCAAACAGTTGGTGTGTTTCTCCTAGGAGGATGTGAAAGTGAGCTTAAGTTCATAGAATTCCTTCTTTCAAAGGCACCAGCTCTTAAAACCATTAGAATCAATTTCGGCTGTTCTTGTGTAGGCAGGCAAGGACCGTCACAGAGCTTATTCAGTTTCCTCGTATGTCACCCAGTGCTCAACTTATTTGTCCAACCAATTAGGATCAGATGACTGCGCCGCGGTTCCAATATTAATGCTCTTATTTTGTTCAGTGCTAAATGGGTATTTTGATTGTTTCTGTCGTGAATTATAGGTGCTAACTGTTTGGTTGAATGCTGTTTTAATATTGGGGTAAGGTATGAAATGCAATCTTATCATTAATTATTTATATGCAGCTTAAATGATGCATGTTATCTGTTTAGATATGCTGATATATCGGTTTAAATGAAACATATTATGTATAACTTTGACAGGGAGGGGACAGTCTGCTAGATGATTTCATCCATCATCTAATTTGTTCTTGTTGTGCATTATGCCAGGTTAGTACTAAGTTATATCTTCTAAAGATAGTACTAATTAGTTGCAATGATTATATTAGGCACATTTTCATGTATTCTCTGCCCGAATAAACCATATTTTGTAGAATGGAAAGTATAAGTAGCAGAATTTGAAATATTTCTCTCATCTTCCTTTTGAGAACACCATGCTTTATATAATTTGATATATAAGTTGTAGAGTATTCATTGTCTTGTTAAAAACTTGGATCAAATCAAAGACCCGCAAAGCATGTGTTGCTGTTACTCATTGCTTTGATTTATCCATGAGCAAGGAATCACAGCTCAAGCAGTATACTCTTACCTCCTAAAGCATTTGTATTTTGTGATTTCCAGTTATTATTATTGTTACAACCACCAGCACTGTTTAAAAGAACCTTCCTGAACTAGTTTTGAAGGTTCTTGAATGACAATATTGTCTTTAGCATTTTACATATATGACCTTATTACTCTAGGTTGTGATTGTAGTTAATAAAAATCTTTGAATTTTATGATTCTGATCTTGTTTCAAATTACTTAGATTAGTTTAGTCGTCTATGCATATTATATCTATCATGTAGTCGCTTTGAATTACCATTAGAAAGAACATAACACTAAATAAAAATACTCAAATTATATATTCACGTTTTATCTTAAAGAGTAATAAAGATTTATAACATGAAACATAAAAATATTTTAAGTTCGGTTGAACTGGTTAGTTTAACCAAAACTAAGGATGGCTATGGATTTTAAATTCTTGATCCGTCGGGGCAATGGACTATTTGAGGTGGTCTCTGTTTTAAATGGACCGAGTTGGTCCATTCAGTACCTTTAGTAGGGGGTTTTTACTTATAAATCACTCAGTACCTTTAGTAGGTGAGCTTTTACTTGTAAATCACAGTATCCACTACTTTATTTTTAAACAGTTAGATTTTATTACGTTTTATATCGATTTGGATACTTGTCCATCAAATATTTTCCTTCGTAGTGGTATGCTATTGCTAGGTACCTAAAATTCTTACATGAAGTATTGGTGGAACGTAAGTGCAGTAAAATGTATCAAATACTTAAATAGGAAACGTATGAAAATGAGGTGAGAGTTTTATAAAAAAGAAAGGAGAATAAACTATGCACCAAGAAGGCACGGAAATACAATTTCAGTATCATATCAAAACAGAGTCAAATATAAGCTGAATTATTAGCCGCAATCACTGTTTCAAATCTCGCAAATATGCATTCATATGAAGATTTAATATGATGAAACATGTTTTGATATGATTCATACTTGTATAATAAGAGATGTCATATAGTTAAATGAATAAGTTTGGTTGATATTTCTATGTCAAGTATAGTTATATAATATGAAACATTATTTTTATTACTGGCTTAAACTAGGCAATTGGTGTGCTCTGTTGTGCCTATGTCAGAGATGAATAACTAGGCAATTAGTGTGCTCTGTAATATGTAACTTATGCATTTCGCACATTTATGTAATTCTGACCGTTGATCGTTATACTTGTATGTAATTCTTACCGTTGTACTTATGTACAGGTAATTAGATTTCCGAAGTGAAGAACAACCGCATAAATGAACGGGTGGTAATTAAGCTATGAACAAGACTTTAACTATTGTTATTTTTGTTCTAGTCGTGTAGGCTTGTTTATAAGCAGTTGTGGTATGTGAATTTATTTATCTTGTCGAAACACTACTATTGAGATGATTATGGGTGTTATATTTGATATTGCGAGTAATGTGATTTTTTATGTATTTAAATATGGTGTTTTTGATATTAGTTTGAAAACGAGACTCATATGATTATTTGTTTTAATATTTCTATTATATATAAGCGACTGATGGAAATGTTACAAGCCATTAACAGTAAATAACCGTAATTAAAGTGTGGTGTGTATCAGTAAGTTTTAGTAGCGTTGAAAAAGTGCTACAAATGTAATTTACAAAAGATATTGTAGCTGAAATGAAACGAAACAAAAAACATATAGTAGGATTGAAAAACCACTACAAAAAAATTGGAAAATGATGCAAGTATAACTTTAGTAGCATTTTTAACCCGCTGCCAAAAAAACCTTTTGTATGGTTTTTAAAACGCTACAATATGTTCATTTTTGGTGCGTTTATTAAAATGTAACAAAAACTTTCAGACTTTTAGTTGCATGTCGTATCGCAGCGTTCTCTAAAACGCTGCTACAAGTTATGGTAGCGCTTTTTCAACGCTACCAAAAGCCATTTTTGGTGTAGTGTATGAAACTTTCTCGCGTCTCCATTACATTAATTATATTCATTTTTTATTCTTATGTACAACATTAAATTATAAGCATTAATTAAGGTTTAAGTTATATGATTTATATTAATGAGTATTATTAGGGTTAATATCAGAATTTTAATTTATATGTTTAAGGGGAGACTAATTTATTTTGTTCTCCCCATAACAATTATACAATAAATAAAAATTGATCCTCCCCTTAACCAAATGTGGAGTCCCTTTAACAATCCCCGAGAAATAAACAAATCTAACTCTTTGGCCTTAATAAATTTATGTGACAAATACTTAAATTTTAGAAACAAACGTATTTACAAAATAACAATCCAAAAATAGTTAATATTGTGTATTCATTTAGGCAACTTTATATACATCACGTATCATATATATGAACATCTTTAATAGATCGTATGAAGGTAATCCCGCATGCTTGCATAATACATGGAAGCATTAAAATCTCACTGGAGCACTTAAGGCAAAAAACTGTTGGGGTAGTATTTAAGGGATTCATAAGATTTGAATATGTTATTATGGATATGTATGTTAAATTTGAAGATATAAATCTTATATGCTTAATATGCAATCGGTGGATTCGTTGATGATAACATCAACATTTATTTACCTCTGATCTGCCCTGAAGGAATTTGTTTCAAATAAAATGTACTTATTTATGTAGTATCCCCTCAGAATAACCAGAAAATAAATAGAGGCATCCAGGGGTTATTTGCAGAGACTGGAAATTATATTATTAAATCAGACAATGTTCATATAAACAGGTTGACATCAAAATCATGCTGTTAATCATGCTATTAAAATTTGACTTATACGTACAATTTAGTTTTTCATAATTGAGACACAAAGCTGTGTAGATAATGGTAATAAATAAAAATGATAGGAATACAATATAACAAACATACTATAAGATGGAAAAGAAAGGTTTTTACTGCATAAATATCATATTATGTTATTCTTTTAATCCTGTGCTTTATAATCTCATATCACGTCTACATACGATACCTAATTTGCCACCTTGCTGTCATATAGTATGCATAATAGCACAACTCCAGATCAAATGAAATTACATACCAAGTATCTTGCATATTTTTGGGGGATGAGACAAAGCTAGGTATATACCATATAATGTGTGAAAATGATCTAAACACTACTTAATGTATGATTGTCAATTAAAGCGTCAGTCCATATGCAGACTTAAAAGGAGAAACAGTAATTAATCAGTTGAAAATGGAAACAAATCAATCAGTTGTATATACATCCATCACAAAACCCCCTTCCGTAAATACATTGGTTTTGTAAATCAATCAGCTGAAAGTGGAAACAAATCTCTAATTGCCTTCAAAATTGCGCTCGAATTGAAATGGAAACAAATTTCAGGAAAGTTGAAAAATTATATAATCAGGTTGTTAGAGATACAAATCAATTGATCTGCAATGGCCGAACAACTCAATGGAGAAAACATCAATAATGGTGCTCGGACGCCAGGAGCCTCATCATCGTTCATCACTTTTCACATCGATTCTTTGGTCATACATGACTTTAGCGTTCGGTGGCCACCGCAAAATCCTAATGTTGCACCGGGCCCAGCACCAGCACCAGCAGGGGCACGGGGCCGAGCACCAGCACAAGCTCCCGCTAACGCAGACGCTGACGGCTCAGATGGAGGGCAGGGCCGTAAGTGCTGGCGCCGATTTGAATTTTGATCAGTATTAGCTCTGATATTTGAAGTTTGTTTTTAATTTTTGTTTCAAGGTAATTTTTGTGTCAAGTCCATGTTAAACTGCCTATCTATAAATTGAATTTTGATCAGTATTTGGTTGTTGAAAGATACTTGACTTCAATATCAAACGTCTGCGAACTCAAAATGATATCCACTTCAACAGATAGGTGGTTCTCTTAGCTGTCTAATGTTATTACAAGCGTACGATCCAGTTTTATTATCTTTCTGGAGCATATTTGAAAGCAAATTATTATGTAGGTTTCTTTTTATTTGTTTTATAGTGTTGATAGATGAGAAGATCTGTTTTTCTACTTTTTGAGTATGATTTCATATCAATTAACAAACATATTATTTAACTGATCATGCGGTTGGCAAGCTGCAACTAACTTGGGGTTTCTAAATAATATTTTATTATTGACAGTTATATAATTGATCACGCTAATTTTGTTATTAATCTCATACTATTACGTTCTTAATTAGTTAAAAATAAAATGAATACAGTGTGCCCTTTCTATTCAGATCTGACACTTAATAGTTCAATGCAACAAAGGGATGCAATTATATGGAACAGGGCGTGTAGCTAGTGTTCAGTTCAGAGGAAACCATGGGATACATTAATTATTCTTTCTGTTGTTTCAAATCAATAATATGCATTTAGAGTCACAGTGAAAGTTAAATGTCTTTGTGTGAAGAATCCTTTATCTCTCTGATATTTGAAGTTAGTTTTTAATTTTTGTTTCACAGTAATTTTTGTATCAAGTCCATATTTAGTCATCGACAAAAACACAAACACATGCTAAGCTAACAATTATATGCTAAGTCCATGTTCTTGGGAAAAAGAAACTGATTTTTCTCCTTTTTTAAGGCGATCTCAGAAACAATGACAATAATATGCTAAGCTAACAAACAATATAGTTAAACGGTTTAAAGACTTAAAACCTTAGGTGTGAAAATCTTATATTTAGATAAAATAAAAAATTACAAACGTTTGGTTCTAAAGATATTTACTTATAATTAAATTAGTGCTTGAAAATAAAATCAAAGAACAAGTTAGAGAATATACTGAAATGAATTTGACTGTATACCTAAAAATATTTGTTGATAATAAGAGTGCACAAAAGTATACCGTACATGAGCTTCCTTACAATCTCGTATACATCAATTTTCAACACCTGATGACCTCATGAAAGTTTAGAGCTACTTTACTTTACATGGGCAATGCACTTGAACTGGAATGGTCAACAGTTATATTATATGACCATTTCCCATGTCCATGTGAACAAAGTTTTACAGTTTAGCAGAAAAACGTTTGGTTCTAAAGATCATTAGGATTTGTTATAACATAGAGAATTATACAAGTCATCGTTATATTATAAATATTTGGGATATTTTATTAATGATTGCTTCAGTTTAATGATTATTTTTTGGAGGTGGTTTTCAAAGACTTGAAAAGCATATAAGTATTTCAAATATATATAATCTTCAAACACTAATGTTTGACCTTTAGAAAAATTCTAAACTAAGAATTTTATAATCTGGATGTGGTGTTTAAGGAATTGTTTGATTATAAATCATTTCTTAGCATAATTGAGTCTAATTTTTGTGAATTATTATTGGCAGAAGGATTCCGGCTGCTGGTAGTTCATTAAGAGTCTAAAGGACTAGTTTCCTAGTTATAGATTATGAGGTTTAAAATACAAAGTTAATTTGGAATAAAAGGATTTCTGAATAGAAAAAGAGTTTTAGATCAATTGAAAGCTCTACTGAGATAAATATTGATTTTTGGAAGATTGCTATTAGGATTTTGGTATATATTATAATAAAACCCCACTGGCCACTAGATCAATAAGTTAATTTGGAATAAAAGGATTTCTGAATAGAAAGTTTTAGAATAGAAAGCTCTACTGAGATATCCGATATCCGTTCGCATCCGTATCCGAAAATACGAAATATATCCGTTATCCGAGATGCAGATACGGATATCCGATATCCGAAAATCATTTCGGATACGGATATGGTTATAGTGGTATCCGTATCCGAAAAATATCCGTCCGATTTTTCTGATACGTGTACGTATGTATATATATTATATAATTTTTAATTTATATTTAAGATTAAATTAGTATATAAATTTTCTTAAAATAGCTAACCTAAACTCAACTATTTAATTATAAAGGAATGTTGTATTTTGTACTATGTAACATTTTAAATCATGTACTCATTTTATTTTGTGGTATGGTTATAATTAAAACATAATTGTGTATGTGCTTCTATGATTTATGTTTTGTTTTATTTTAGTCTTAGGGTTGTGTATTTCATATTTTGAACACTTTATCTCTTGAAATATTTGTTGTAAGAAATTTATTTGATTGATTTCCTGCTTGTAATTTTTAATTAGATGTATTCACATTTTCAAAAAATATATTTTATGAGCCAAATTTGTACGTGAGTAATGTATTTGTAAGCTTTTATTGTTTTATTTTCGGATATTTTTTCGGATATTTTCGGATATTTTTCGGATATTTTCGGATAACCACATCCAATGTACGGTTTTAAGTTTCGGATACGGATATTTTGGATATTTTCGGATATCCGTATTCGCTAAGGCGGATACGGATATTTTCGGATATCCGAAAATATCTGCGGATACGGATACGGATATTTTTAACTGGTATCCGTGGATATCGGATACGTATTCGGATACGGATTTTCATTTTTAGATACGGATTCGGATAGGGCACTATCCGTATCCGACTGCATCCGTTTACAGCCCTAAGACTGAGATAAGTAGAAAGTTTTAGAATAGAATAGAAAACCCCACTGAATAATATTCCTTCGGTTCTTCTTTTTACCGATGATTGTATACGATACTAAGAGTGTAGACTACTGATAATGCCAAAAGCTATGGCTCGAATTAGAAGACAGACCAAACAATGAACGTTTTTCTTTTCTTTTTCTCTTTTTGAGGGGTGAAAATGCATGTTTATATACAGAGAATGCAATGTGTGAAAACACAAAAATGTAAATAGAGGATGCACACAACTAAATATAAACAGAGAGTGAGCTCTTTTTTTATAAGGAAAACCAGTAGTAAACTGTTGAGTTTCACAATGAATAACATATATATATATATATATATATATATATATATATATATATATATATATACAGAGTTTTGAACTTAATGCAGAAACAAAATTTATAAAGAAATTAAATGAAAAGAAAAGCAGTTTTTTTTTAATAAAGGACTAACATAAAAGAAAATGAACACACACACGCACAAAAAATCTTAACAAAATACAAAAACTAAAATGAAGATGAACAAAACAAAAGCAACAACACACAAGAATGAACAAGATAGACAACAAACACAAGAAGTTATTACTATTACTATTATTATTTTAAGGGAAACAAGAAAAACTAATCCGAAGAATAAAATAAAAAATAAATTCTTTCTCCGGCAACGACGCCAAAAGCTTGTTCGACCACGCATATTCTATCGATTAGAAAACCGTCGCAAAGTGTATAAAACCGCAAGCGCACGACGTACACTTGTAGTACGTTAACGAATACGAGTCGATCCACGGAAAAAGAAATAATTCTAATTCTACTCAATCAAATTAAAACAACGCCAAGAGAAATGTTAACTATAACTACAACTAAACTAAACTAACAAACTAAGATAGATAAAAACTATGGGATTAAATAACAACTTAGGAATAATTCCACTTTGTAGATCATATAGTTCAACAAATTATGAAATTATGATCTCTCTTTTTTGGTCATAAGTATGATTAGTTGATGTTTTTATCCTAAGCATGACATATTTGTGTTATTAATTAGCCCAACATATGCCATCAAACTTTAACACAACCACTAACCCACTTGTTTAACTCTCATGAAAATGACAACAAGATGAAAATCAAATCTATTTTAAGCATGACCTATTAACTATTAATTAGAAATACAGGCCATCAAATTTCAATATAAACAATCAATTCTTTGCCATGATCTTATTTAGATGAAGAGTTCAATTTGTGTTTTGTTTGTTGAAGCATAGTATATTTGGTGTCAACGATATAGACTATCAAATTCAAAGCTAAGCAACAAATTAAACCACTCTACTACTTCCATTAAGAAAAAAAAAGAACATAAAATCGAATAATGTTGCATCTACTATTTGGGGTTCTCCACTTTTCATAGAATGAACTATTTCCTTCCCTCCTCTTGTGTATATTCATGCTCCTCTTCATATCTTCATGTGTATACATCATTTTTGCTCCTAAATTCCTACAAGTGACAACTATATGGAACAAGTAAATGATATCACAAATTAAAACATGCACAATTTACTGGTTTACACCTTAAATGAGCAATGGTTTTGAAAACATTGAAATCATGGCTTGATCATATAAAATACCCAAAAATGTTTATTTATTTAACTAAACAAGAATAAATATGTGAATATAAATGTGCATTTTTACGTATACATCGGCAATTGTTTTGCACATTGAAGAAGAAGCTTTTTAGAACAATACTTGAATTAGTTTGCAAGGGAATAAGTTAATATCCTTACAAATAATACCTCTTAAAGTATGAATTTCACAGTCAGGTATTTTATTTATAGGTTTAAAGTGAAACACAAGAAGAACTCTCATCTTATTCCCATCAAGATGGTGGTGCATCCTTATTAATGTTGACATAAGAATCTTTAACATTCTATAATGGTAATACACGAGATGTTGGGTTGATGTGTTTACATCTCAAAGCAACAAAATATAATGGCAATACACGAGATGTTGGGTTGATGTAAACACGAGATGACAATCATATATTGTATTAAACCAAATGCAAGATAATGGCGATCATAGAAGCGATCAGCTGCTGCGAACAACAGCAGAGATGAGTTTCTGCTGTTCGCAGCAGCAAATCGTCGATGCTACCACTGTTCGCAGCAGCAGCGAAGCGATCTGGTGCTGCAAACAACAGCACCGATGAATTTATGTCCTTCGCAGCAGCAAATCGTCGCTGCTGCCGCTATTCGCAGCAGGAGCGAAGAGATCTGATGCTGCGAACAACATCAATTCATTGATGCCGCTGTTCGCAGCAGCAGAATGAACAGTTGTTGTTCGCACCAACAAGTCGTCGCTGCTGCCACTGCTGATTGTAAACCCGTATTATGTAATAAGTTACCGAGGCTATATATACATGCGACGTTGATCGTAAACCAAAATAGCCATAAATATTTTATCTATACACAATTTAACCCCTAGCAAACTGCTGCTGCGAACAACCACTACAAGAATATGGCCTTTCAATAGCATTATTGCCTAGCGTTCGGGCCTATTCCTTTTAAAATTCGTCCAATACGGAGAACTGAATGCTATCAGCTAAATAGATACGGTGTATTGAACGCTATACATACAATGGAAAAAAGGCGGAAGACAATTTATTTTGTGTGGGAATTAAAATTTTGCGCGTAACCTCCTAAAAAGAAATGATCTTATTTCCCCTCGTTATCTGCTCCAGAAAACAATCCGTAAAATCCCTAAATTCAAATCATGAAACCCTAGCCACCTTCCTCTGTAATGGATCGCAAATTTATCTCGCTCTCTCGTGCAGTCCATCCCAATTGTTGAATGTAGCCACCAAGTTGAACTATAGTCGTCAACTGCCGACCTCGGACCTTAGATTGCCATCTCTCTAATTTAAACTGCTGTGACAGGTAAATCTTTTGTTTATTTTTCAACTTGAAAGTATTAACTGCAGTTTTTTTAATTTTTTAAGTCCATTTCTACATATACCACCATCAGTTTATTGCTTTTGGTCTAGAAGAAAAAAAAAATTGAGTTAAAGGAAGAAAGATTTTTATATGTATTTTACAATAATTACGAAAGGGCTATGCATTGAAAAAAGTTGCTTTAGATATGTTTATGTCTTAAACCAATTTCTTTAACTGGGCTACTGAAGTTAATCCAAGTATATTTTCTATAGAAAAGGAAGCACTAGTATTACTTGTAATGATCAACCGTTGTATGGTCTTATCACTTGCACTATTAGTTTTTCATATTTCATGCAAAAATGAGGTGAATACACAATGGATAAGAAAATAAGTTCCTTTGACTGCTACCGCTTTGATCTTTCTACGAGCGTGGGTTCTATTGCTTCTGCTTTGAATGTTACTACCTATTGCTTCTTCCATAGAGCAAGTTCCTTTGTTAGCTGTTTATTTTTGGCACGTAGTTCCAGAATGTAATGCTCTAATCTTTCATCTACTAGTGGAGCATACAACTTATAGAGTGTTGCATGCTTGTTTTTAGTTCACTGCACCAGTTTACTACATCTAGGCACTATATATAGACATGTATGTTTCTAACTCATATTTGCTTGGCAAATTATAACCTTAATTTTTAATCATTTAGGTATTTAGGTTGCCTTATCTCTTTTTGCTATTTTAGCAAAACTCAAAAATGTAAACAAGTGCTCTGCTTGAATAAGCCTTTTTTCTAAATTTCCAATTTGTCATTTTATATATTGTTATTTAGATAATTTAGCAGTATATAATAATCTTATCATGACCTTTTACAACTCCATGGCATGCTTCTTTGATGAAAGTGACTTTAATAAGATATACAGATGACTATATGGGGTTAATCTTTGCACACTGTTAAATTTTCTAAAGCTGTTTCAGTGTTGTTTTCATATTTGTACAAAATATGCTATGCAGGTATTATACATTACCAAGACTTATCCATGCTAACAGAACTATATTGTCAGTTTTAATCTTGGTTTTAAATTTTGTTATGTTATTCCTAGTGCATTGTTTTATTTGTATGGACAAATCTACTGATACTCCATTTGACATTGGGTTCACCATTTATATAGACAATTCTTTCAAGACCATCCTTTCATACATCTGGCATAATCTTTCCTTTGCATATATAATCTTTCTTTTTTCCCCCTTTTTTTTTGTTTGTAAAAAAAAAATCTGATAAGTTCATAAGCTTTTAGTTTACCCTTAACTTAACCTGATGCAGTTTAATTAGACCTAATACATAATGCTAAGGCAAAGGCCAATCTGCGAAAGAATCAATGTCTTATTAAATTGTATTTTTTTTTGTGGGAAGGGGGATGGTAATTGATCAGTTCATCAACCAGATAGGCACAAGTGCATTATCTTACTATATGTATGTCAAAAGAAAACTTTAAATGCTCAATTTTTGTTTTAAATGTCAACTAAAAGCATTATTTGTTCTAATTCATAAATTACCTGCTATAAAAGCGTATTAATCCAAAGAACCACACATCAAATTATCAACATTTCATTTTGTGAAGTATGGTGTGATGCATGTGCAGACGTGCAATATTATATTATGTATGGTGTGCGGGCCTCCCTTCTTTTGACTCTTGCATGTAAAAGCACTTTCCATCCATACTATAAATATGGATCTTGCTGTGAGGGTTTGGGAGAGTATCATGAGCGAGAGTAAGTAGCCGCCACCATAAAGAAAAACCTGCAAATGAAAAACTGAGAAGAAAGTGTGAGCTGAGTGATTTTGTCAACTTGTATGTGTTTTTGTTTCTTCTCCATTGTGAGGTAATAAATTACTCTCTTTACCCGTGGACGTAGGCTATTGCCGAACCACGTTAAATCCTGTGTGTTCTTTATTTTGCTGTTTATGTTATTCTCTGCACTAGACTGATTGTGTGTGTTGAGTTTGGCCTCCGCTGCGCCTAATCTCGACAATTGGTATCAGAGCTTGCGGTTGCAATCTTTGGATTTGTGTGTTCAGTTTAGTGCACGGAAGGTGTTCGACGAAATTCCTATGAAGGCAGTTTTTCCCATTTGTGTGTGTTTCTGTTGTGTAAGTTGTTTTTGTTGCGACAATGGGTGAATCTAATCAATCTGAAAAAATAGTGTATCACAGAGTAAGGTTAGATGTACAAAAATTTAATGGAAACAATAACTTTGGTTTGTGGAGAACAGATGTGTCTGATGCTTTTGAACATTTGGATTTGGAACCTTGTTTGAGAATAGAGAAACCATAAGAATGGTCAGACAAACAATGGGAAAAGAATCAAAGGCTTTGTTTAGCTACGATCAGGGGTTGCTTGGAAGCAGATATCAGAGTGAACTATCAACATGAGACCTCGCCGAAAGAATTATGGGAAAAACTTGAAGCGAAGTACCTTGTGAAGAATGTGGCAAACCGAATTCATCTAAAAAGAAATTTGTATCGGTTTAATATGAAGAAGGGTGCAACTCTGACTGAGCATCTGGATTCCTTTAACAAGCTCCTTACGGAGTTGGTTAATTATGATGAGATCATTCCAGATGAGGAGAAAGCTTTGTGTTTAGTGAATTCTCTTCCGGAGAAATATGAACCCGTGATTAAGTCGCTAATTCATGGCAAAGACAAGCTGATTTATGATGAAGTCGCTACATCATTACGCAGTGAAGAATTCCGAAAGATGGATAGAGATGATATCTCCAGAGAAGATGGTGGTGATGCTCTTGTAGTGAGAGGCGGAAAATCAAACCATAAGAAAAATGTTGGCCAACATCCTAATAAGGGTAAAGGATACTCGAAAGCAAAAGGGCGTTTGGCTAAGGATGAATGTGCTTGGTGTCATGAAAAAGGCCATTGGGCTAAGGATTGTCCTAAGGTCAAGGAGCGGGACAAGAAAGGCAAAAGTGTAGCAAATGTAGTCCAGTCCAGCAAAGACACAGGGAATGAGTCAGATTTCTCTTTAACCATGGTACCTTCTAACTCTAAGGCAAAAGATGATGAGTGGATACTTGATTCGGGTGCTACCTTTCATGTGACTCCAAATAGAGAATGGTTTTCAAATTTTACGAAGTTTGAGGGCGAAGTATTGATGGGAAATCACAATTCTTGTAGCATTGTGGGAATTGGTAGTATTCGCTTGAAACTGCATGATGGCATGGTTAGAGAACTGAAAAATGTGAGGTGCGTGCCAAGTATGAAAAAGAATCTGATTTCTTTAGGAATGCTTGAATCCAAGGGATTAAGACTTGATGGCCAAAATGGAGTTATGAAAGTGATGTTCTGGAAATATTTGTGAGATGGAAGAAAGCAGTTGAAACTCAAACGGGTAGAAAACTCAAAGTACTTCGTTCAGACAACGGTGGAGAGTACACAAGTGATCCATTTCACAAAGTATGTCAAGATGAGGGAATCAAGAGACATTTCACGGTTAGAGAAACACCACAGCTGAATGGAGTCGCAGAAAGGAAGAATCGTACACTGCTAGAGAGAGTACGATGTATGTTGTCTAATTCTGGATTAGGCAAAGCATTCTGGGCTGAAGCTGTTACTTATGCATGTTTTCTCATCAATCGGTTGCCTTCTTCTACATTAGGAGGCAAAACATCAATGGAATTCTGGTATGGTAAGCCTGCTTATGACTATGAGTTGATTCATGTATTTGGTTGTCCTGCTTGGTTTCATGTGAAGGACAATAAGCTTGGAGTTCGTGCTGTTGAGGCAATATTTGTTGGCATGAAGACTGGAGTCAAATGGTTCAAACTTTGGAATCCGGTTACCAAGAAAATGATTATAAGCAGGGATGTTACGTTTAATGAAGCTGTTATGCTAAAGCCTAAGGGTTCTCATCAGGTGGAGAATGAGAGCAGTAATCGTGAGAATTTGCAGCGTGTGAAGTTTGATATTGTTACACAAGTCCCAGATGAAACTGTACCAGTGGGACCAGCTTCTGAAGAGGTGACAGATTCAGTTGTTGAAACAGATGAAGTTACGGTTGACCGGGGCAGTACTTATGATTCCGACGATGGGTTAGAAATAGAAACAGAGGCTGAGAGAAGTGTTCCAGAGTCAATTGCTTCTAGCAGACCGAAAAGGGATATCAGGAAACCAGGTTGGTTTCGAGATTGTGTAACTTATGTTTTACCAGTTACTGATGAAGGCATTCCCGAGACGTACACACAAGCTATTCATAACGTTGAGTGTGAAGAATGGAAAGATGCTATGGGTGAAGAAATGACATCTCTTCACACGAATGACACATGGGTTCTTGCCAAGCTCCATAAGGGAAAGAAAGCGATTGGATGTAAGTTGGTATATGCTAAGAAAGGAGTGAAGAAAAATGAGATTCGCTACAAGGCAAGGCTGGTTGCAAAAGGCTATGCCCAGAAGGAGGGAATTGACTACAATGAAGTATTCTCTCCAGTTGTGAAGCACTCCTCTATTCGTATTTTGTTAGCCTTGGTAGCGCAGTATGACTTGTATCTGGTTCAGATGGATGTAAAAACAACGTTCTTACATGGAGATCTAGATGAGGAGATCTATATGACTCAGCCAAATGGATTCAAATCTCCCGGTGAAGACGATCTGGTGTGTAAGTTGAAAAGATCGTTGTATGGACTGAAACAGTCTCCGAGACAGTGGTATAAACGATTTGATCGTTTTATGTTAGGCCAAGCGTATACAAGAAGCCACCATGATCACTGTGTATATCTGAAGAAGCTGAGTGATGGTTCTTTCATTTATTTGCTGTTGTATGTAGATGATATGTTGATTGCATCTACTTGCAATTCTGAGATTGAGAAGCTGAAATGTAAATTGTCGGCTGAATTTGAAATGAAAGATCTTGGAGATGCTAAGAAGATTCTTGGCATGGAGATTCAAAGAGACAGAATGAAGGGCAAGGTGTGTTTATCTGAAAAGACATATTTGAAGAAGGTTTTAAGGAAATTTGGCATTTCTAAAGAAACCAAATCTGTAAGTACTCCTCTTGCTGCTCATTTTAAATTGAATGCGACTATGTGTCCTTCCTCTGATAATGAGATTCAGTGTATGGCACATGTGCCTTATGCTAATGCTGTTGGGAGTCTTATGTATGCGATGGTGTGTACATGACCTGACATTTCACATGCCGTGAGTATGGTCAGTCGTTACATGCATGCTCCTGGAAAAGAGCATTGGAATGCTGTCAAATGGATTTTGAGATATCTTTTGGGAACTATTGATGCTGGTTTAGAATTTGTGAGGGATATGAACAACAGTCATTTATGTGTTGGTTATGTAGACTCAGATTATGCCGGTGATCTGGATAAGAGACGCTCTACTACAGGGTATGTGTTTACCTTGGCAGGAGGTCCAATATGTTGGAGGTCTATTCTGCAGTCAACAGTGGCTCTATCTACTACAGAGGCAGAGTATATGGCAGTGACTGAAGCTTTCAAAGAAGCTATATGGCTACAAGGCTTGTTGGATGATTTGGGAGTGGTGCAAGATCAACTTCCTGTGTATTGTGATAGTATGAGTGCCATCCACCTAGCAAAGAATCAAGTTCATCATGCCCGAACAAAGCATATTGATGTGCGTTATCATTTCATCAGAGAAGTATTAGCTGAGGGTCATATTCACTTGGTGAAGATTGATACAAAAGAGAATCCTGCAGACATGTTGACTAAGGTGGTTCCTAATGTCAAGTTCAAGCATTGTCTTGACTTGATTAATGTTATGTATGTTTGATGTATGATGCCCCGATGGGGTGGAGGTTCTTCGGAACACTGTGAAGTCTCGTTTGCGAGACATTATGATGAATTACGACAGCTTGATCCTTTGGGTACGTAGGCAACTACTTTGGTGATGCAGCTGGATATGTGGCAATCAGAGCGCTTTGTGTGTGATCGTCTCATGCTTTTGTGCATGATCCGAGGTGGAGAATTGTGAAGTATGGTGTGATGCATGTGCAGACGTGCAATATTATATTATGTATGGTGTGTGGGCCTCCCTTCTTTTGACTCTTGCATGTAAAAGCACTTTCCATCCATACTATAAATATGGATCTTGCTGTGAGGGTTTGGGAGAGTATCATGAGCGAGAGTAAGTAGCCGCCACCACAAAGAAAAACCTGCAAATGAAAAACTGAGAAGAAAGTGTGAGCTGAGTGATTTTGTCAGCTTGTATGTATTTTTGTTTCTTCTCCATTGTGAGGTAATAAATTACTCTCTTTACCCGTGGACGTAGGCTATTGCCGAACCACGTTAAATCCTGTGTGTTCTTTATTTTGCTGTTTATGTTATTCTCTGCACTAGACTGATTGTGTGTGTTGAGTTTGGCCTCCACTGCGCCTAATCTCGACACATTTAACAGACTATATCACAAGAGTTAAATGAGCAAATGTGTAGTTGCCACAATTGGGAAAAAAATTTATTATGCATGCTATAGCAGGTTAACACATTTAAGATGTGCCCAAACTGGAAAGTATTTAGTGTTATATAAACTTTGGCAATGATAGGAAATTATTTTGATATTTATGTGAATTAATTTTCATTTAGTTTTCATAGGAATTAATTTTAGGGAGCAGTTTTGATATTAACCCTTTTGTGAATTAATTTTCTTTCACTTTTGCAGTGTTATTTGCATTTAGTTTTCAATTTTAAGGAGCAGCTATCAATATAAAGGAGTGGTTATTTTTATTTAGTTTTCAATATTAAGAAGCAGTTTTCAATATTAAGGAGCAGTTATTTTCATTTAATTTTCAATATTAAGGAGCAGTTTTGCAATGTTATGTTCATTTAGTTTTCAATATTGAGGAGCAGTTTTGATATTTACGGGAATTAATTTTCATTTTGATAAAAACTTTGGTACAAGTTTTTTCTAGCAAGGCATATAAATGCCCATGAAATTGCTTCTTTGTTCTGTCACATTCTCTGTACAAACTAAAAGCACCTTTGTCTTTTAGTTTCCTTTTGCTTCTTTTACTACTGTAGATTAAGATTGCAATTTGCAAGTCATTCTATGAAATTTGCTATCACAGTTAATCTTTTTAACAGAAATCAAAGCTCTTTTTTACCATGTAATGCTTGTATAACTACCAATATTATACTACTAAATTACTGAACTTTCATTTAATAGGAAGACTAATACTGTACTACTAAATTGCTGAACATTCATTTAACAGGAAGATATAAATTGGAAGAAATTTGTATTGATTTTGTTCCAAGTTCTCCAACCATTTAGCCTACTTAACTATATAAATTTTATGTATATCTTCTTTAAGTAATGAAAGTTTATTGTAACCAAGTTCTCCAACCATGCAAGTTACCTGTTTCTTCTTTAAGTAATGAAGTCTATGTTACAATAAACTTTCATGTAACTATATAAATGTTTATACTAGTGTTTTATATTTGGAGTTGACTTAATTTTCTTCTGATCAGATGCTATGTATAGTCTTACTTGGTTAATTCAGAACTTACTGGTAGAATTGTTCTGATGAATCTCATTGATTGATTCACAAGTAACTTGCATAGTTATACATTCATCCATCTTGAATTTCACCTAAATGCCTTAGATCCCATTTGTAGTGCTTAAAGCTCTTAATAATATGAACTCTCTGATTTGCAAACCTGATCCGCTGCTATTAAAAGACATACTAGCAGCAGTCTAGTTTATAATTGCAAACTGGAGTACTTGTCACCCAATATTTATGTATCTCTATATATTTGCTAGCCTTCTAAAAATATAGTTTATTGATGTTTGGATGTAACTGGTTTTCCCTTCTAATTTTTGGTTCTTTTTTTTAATTTAACAGGCATTACTAAATTATGAAAAATGTAGAATTCTTACTGAAATCTATATTTACATGTTACCTTCACTTCAGAGTCCTATAGCTATTGAGGTAAGCTATTTCATTTTGAAACATCTGTAATGTAGATGGATATCATTTGAGTACTGTAATGCTTATCATGGTTTTAAACCACTATTTTTGTGGACATTGTTAATCATTATGAGGCTGATTGCTGATGTTGGTAAAGATTATGCTGGGTCCATAATTAATTAAAGCAAAACAATTTTGACGTATCAAACATTCTGGATAATGCTATTTAAGAATATGCACTGTTACTTAAGTTAGGAAAAGTAACGTTAATAACATATATGTGAAAAATTTAAAATTCTTACTCGACAATAAATGCTTGGACACAAAAGACACACGATGGAGATCCCGTAAAATTTTGATTAAGAAAATATGAGGAAAACAAGTCTGTGTGCTTGGACTTTATTTAGACACAATTTAGAATGTGATCTGATTTTTTTTGGTTAAATCAATAGTTATATAATTTCTCACAAGTGTTTGAGATAAGAGGTAGGGTTGCAAAAGTAATGAATGCTATGTATAACATAAGGAACTGCATCTATAATTACGTTAACTTGCATTCTGCTCGAGTCAGAAGGAAATGTTTTAAGACACTAATAATGAACTTAAAATAAATGTATAAATATAATACAACACAGATATAGTTGGTTACCATTCTACTCATGAATATAAATGTTTCCTTGTTTGAACAACATCGGCCTTAGATAAACTAATGCTTGTCATATTATGCCCTTTTTAACGAGATCAGAACCATGCGAAAGAAAATAGTAATTAACGGAAATTATACTAGCTACTGAGTTTCAAGCAAAAGTAAATCGATACTCATACGACAATACATACAGAAAAGTAACTTTTGTTGTAGAAGTCTCATTTAAAGCGTATACATAAACACACTTCTAAAAAGGAAAATTTTCCAACTGATATTCAAATCGTTGATTCTAATTAGGATAATTCTTATTTTCAGACGTTTACAATAGAATTTTATATGACATCAAGATAGTTAGCATTATATATTGAGTACTCTAAATATGGTTAGAGGAAAATTTCTAAAAGAATGTTAAGTAATTGCACTTTAATGTCGATACAACACAAACTATTGCCAAAATATATCTATAGGAAAAGCTAGAAGAAATACTAATTACATATGTAGCTACATTACAGAAAGATAACAAATGCATTGAAGATAATGATTATGTTATAACATATTAGTTTATTAGTATTTTTTCTATATATCTTTCTATTACAAGAGCACAACTGAAATGATGCGTAAATGATGCCTCTAGAAACATGGAAACTAGCATTCTAATGTTGTAATCAATCCTTTTATATTCGATAAGTTATCAAAGGAGAGGAAGGATTTGAATATATTTTTCTATTTTGTTTTGTTTCACTTCTACTACAAATTCAAATTGAATACAAAATTTTATGGGATCTCTGTTGTGTGTCTTTTGTGTTCAAGCATTTATTGTCTAGTCATGTGCGAGCTATGGAAGCTTGTTTTCCTCTTTGCTGTCATGTTGTTTGTCCCATCCTTGCCCGATTATTTTGTAGGGCCTCTTTTTTATCAGATCTAATTTATCACTCTCCCGCCCGATTATTTTGCTTAGTAGCTCCATCAACATTCGCTTCTAGCAAGAGCTTTTGGATATGCTTTTCGACAACTCGTGTTCCTTCCTCCCAAAGCATACTTAGTGATTGTTTTTAGCAGAAGTGGAGCTTTTTCGTATTGCTTGGATGTCGGCTCGCTGGTCCTGAGTGGCTCTTCTATTTTGAATTCTGTTGGTCTGCGCCTGCATCTAATCTGATTTTGGTTGGTGAGTTATATTTTAGATTTGCTTTTGGTTTTGTAAGTTGGATTTGGGGATATCTCTGCAGTTTTGTGGCTTTTATTTTCAGTAGTGTTCCTCCACCACTTCCGCTTACCATGGCGATAGGTTTGCTATGGTTGGAATTTGAAGGGCTTGGTTTTGGACTGTCGTTGATGTTTCTCTTGCATACATATCCCTATGCCATGTCTGTGTGTTGGAAATGTTTTAGTATGCTACTTTCTAAGTCTGATTTCTGTTTGAATTGATGTTTCTTCGGCAGTTGCTCAGCAGAGGAGTTCAACTAATTCTTCTTGCCGCGCTATGTTTCTATGGTAATTTTCATTAGCTCATGACAAATCTTTACTTAATTGTATGGTATGATGCAAGTAGTTTGGTGATGTGGTATTTGGCTGTCATTGGACCAGAGGTGAAGCTGGGAGGGAATTTGGTAGTTTGGTTATGCTGTTGTATGGTAATTTGGCTTTTGCCCCCAAGTGATTTACATAGTGGTATTTCTCACCTTGTTTGGTGAATGTATCTATGTTATGTGTATGCCATTAGGCAACTGTTTTGAGTGATTTTTTATATTGCTCCCTGCTGGGTGCTTTGCTAGTCAAAAAAAAAGAAGAAGAGTTTTTTTATGCAAAACAATTTTGTTTTCCATAATTAATTTTAGAGGTAGGTAAAATCTGAATAAGCACCGTTTAGTTGGAAAAGTTGTAAAGTTTAATATATGTTTACTCCCTTCATGCTGAACGATTTTATTGTATAGGTCACAAACCACTAAAGGTATTTGGATAGCAAGATGTCATGATATTGAGATGCATGGTTGTTATAGATTTGGAGGGTTCAGATGGGAGAGAAAGGAGAGGTAACTGTTTAAGAATATGCCTCCTTTTACAGATGTCTACGGTCATGTTATTTGGTATTTACGTTTGACCATGTTGTTTGAGAGTAGTTAAACTCTCTTAACCAATTAGATAGCTTAAAATTATGGTACTTTTCTGCATATTGGTCTCATGTTATATTAACATTTTCTGTTTGCATTTAGGATGATACCACATTTGAGAAACAGAGTGCTTTATTTGCTCCAGCTATGTCAGGCATGGTGCTGTTAAACATGTAAGATTACTAACTTATTTTAGTTAATAGATTAGGAATGCATGTAAGATAAACCTGTAAGATTACACTGAAATAGATTAAGCCTATGTTTCAAGTAGCAAAATAAGGATTACTCATAGCATGTAATTAGTCAAAGCCTAAGCACTACAACAAAATGAGGATTAGACAGCAATTATGAATAGCGTTTCCGCTTCTTCTCGTTAAACGATGCGGCATACAGGGTGGCTAACGCTATTTGAGACAAAAATATTACTTAACCAACGCTATACGAAAAAAAGGGGCGCGGGATAATAAAATTTGTGCGGGAACTAAAAATAAATGCTTTTCCCATTACTTTCAGAAAAGCGGCTCTTCCCTTTCACTCCATCGCCTAACACAACTAAATTAAAAATCCCCAAAATGCGAAACCTTCAATCGCCAAACAACCGTTAGCAGAAACCGGTCTCGCATCTCTTGGATTTAATTGGGTATACGAGGTACTACATGCTTTATTATATATTTTTCACTGCTCATGGTTATGGATCTTTATTTATTTATTATTTGAATTTTCAGATGAAAACTAGCATGAAATCAACGTGTTTCGAAATGTATTAGTTGACTAATCTATGTATTAGTTAAATGAAAACACTAATGTCATGAGAATTTACTTGATTGTGCAGATCTGTTAGATCTGGTATTTATTTGACACTTTAGAATATCACTCCTAGATATAACTTCAACATTTTTCTATGGAACTGGTGTGGGCCTGAATTTCGCTGTCATGTTTTTTATGCTTGTGGTTCATTCAAGATAATGATGCAAAATGTTATCTTCTTGGGCAACCTAACTGTTTTGTATGAATTCTGGCTTTAACATTTATGAATAGTTGAGGGTTTAGTTGTATTGCCCAAATTTGCCTCGCTTCATGTTCATTTATGGTTGACTTGATTTGGCATGTTTACACATTCCTTTTGTGCCAGTTGTATTCAAAATAAGGATTTAAGTAACTACATGTATAGTCAATTTGATCGTACTGATTTTAGTTATGCGTATAAAGTGTAAACATCTAAGAGTGTTCTTTTCAGATATGGCTAAATCCTCTGTTGTGTTTGGGATATTATGCTTTAATATGCTCTTATTATTTACTTATATATTTACAGTGGGTCAAGGAACCAACAATACTAGTAACATGGATTGAGTATGCAAATATGTTTCACCCGGTCGATCAAATTTGGTTTTTGTCGATGGGCATTGCAAGGTATGATACAGACCCATCTATTATTGTCCACTGATTGATGTTTATCATTTTGTCACCAGTTTGAGTCCACCCTGCAATAGTCATTTTTAGAGAGCATACTTTGATAGTTTATACACATGTAAACAATTTCAAAAATACAACCCATGTTCTGCGATCTGTACATTATAGTTTCAGTTGACTTAGAGGATGTTGCTGGTTGTAGTGGGTCTGAAAGGTGTAGGGACAAGTTACCTTAGGACTAGAGGCACACTCCTCTATGATTTAAATTGAACCCTTGTCCATGACATCTACAGCGGTTGTCTGGAGGATACAGAAGAGTGTGGCTGATCTAGAGTACAAACCCGAGTAATCGATAGGTGGTAGCATTGAGAATTAATTGAAGGCATTGTGCAGTCGGAATTGGTGGCTACTTCATGCAAAAACAAAATATAAGACTGGGGTGGAGACATACCTAGATGTTGTCATCGTCATTAAGTATGGTGTAGGAACAGCATGGCCGCTTTTGTAAGTGCTGATGTCTCTACATGATTTAACTTTGTGCAGTAAATTATATTCTTTATTTTTGTATTGCTTGGGCCAGTAGCTGCATGATCAGTGCAGTTTTTGCTGCTTTCATAATCCCATTTCTTTTCATTATGATTTCAGATGGAACACTTGCATAAATATGTATGTGTAGATGCATTTTTTTAGGATTTATGTTACTTAGGTATATAGAAATAGAAAGTGTACAAGAAATACAACGTCGTGAGCGGCACGTGCAACAATATCCGCACAAGAAACAAAGTCTAATGTAACAACTGACAATACCAAGTCTTATTTTATCTTATATATACGAATACCGTTAACAAGCTTATAACAGTCAGTATTTGAAATGTAAATTTTAAAATTTTCAGAAAATTCGTAAATGATGAGCGATATTACTTCAAAAGAAATGACCATAAGTCTTCTAACTGTTCATGGGAAACGCATAACCGTTTTGAGTATAGATGATGGTGGAGTAAAGGGCATCATACCAAGAACAATTCTTGCTTTTTTTGAATCCGAACTTTAGTAATGAATATTTAATTGATTTATTTTTAGGCTCTGGATTATATGGAAACCATGAGATATTATCTTTGGTGGTTATGGAAATATGAGAGGCATAGTTTACATCAGATTGATTCCAAAGTTTTTTTAACATTTAGTTAAGAATGATCTTAAGTTTGGATAGGATTTCTTTTTTCCTTCTAATATTTGTTCCATTATGTATGTCATCTTATGTTTATTTAATAGCTACAGTTTTATTCTTAAGTTGTTTTCAAAATTAAGGTGCATGGTTAATTTTCATTGAGGTTAGTAGTGAATATTATATAGTGGATGATCAACTTGAAACTGTTACGTCGAGTTTGGTTTATGGATACCTTAAGACAGTCGTATAAGCTACCATTTAAATACTGTCGCTTAAAATTTGACTGGTGATATATTAGTAATGTATCACATAGTGAATCTTTTCATGGTTGAATGGTTTTTGACTATTAAATGCTGATGTTTTTTAAAGCTTTACAGAAATATTTAGTATGTTATTATTTCTAGTAGATTTGTCCCTTTTATCTTGCATTTGCAAAAAAACCTTGATAGATTTGTTTTGTTTTGGCATATTTTAAAACAAAATTTTATACAGACGGAGTAAATTTAGTAAAGGAACGGTAATGGACCGAGGCAATATGTCAATTATAATGTTTTTGAACTAATTTCTGGAATGCATTGTTTAATGTTAGCTTTGCATAAAATGTAAGATCAAAATCCTAAAATCTGAAACTATCGGTATATAAACTAGCGTATAATAACAATGGTGTTGTGGTTTAACTTTAAATTTAACAGTGATATTTATGGTGCAGAAACTCGACGAGATGATGCAAGGATTACATATTATTACGACATGATAGCTGGAACAAGCACAGGACCGGTGACTGCAATGTTAACTGCCCTTGGCAAAGATGCTCGTCCATTGTATGCTGCCAACGACATAAATGATTTTTATTTGGATAATTGCCCTAAAACATTTCCCAAGAAAAGGTAACAACTTCTAGTATAATTCCTATTTAAATACTTGAAGAAATAGGTCAATGATCGATGCAGTGTATTTATTATTGCAGTGGGATATTCATACCTATTCACAGCTTGTACAGCATGTTCAATGGGCCAAAACATGATGGAGAATTTCTGTGTACTAATGTATGGAAATTGGTCGAAGACAAAAAATTAATGTAAATTCTGACAAATGTTATTCCAACTTTTGATATTAACTTTCTTCATCCCACGACCTTACTAGACATTTGAGGTATTGCTTTCTTTCATTTTGTGACTTATGATCACCATCTACAACCAAAAAAAAAATCCACCTGTTTATATTTTTGGAATGGACATTTTTCTACAAAGAAAATTATAAGTCCTATCACAACCTTGCCAAAAAAATATAAGTCCTATCACCTTGATTCAACCAATCAATTTTCATTCTCTAAGTTTTTTCAACGACAACTTTGTTTAATAGGTTAGATAAGTGCTTGGTTTTTCTGGCCTATATTGAGTGATTAAGTCCTTGTCGTGTGGATTTTGAATCAATTACTTATAAAGTGGTCAACTTCACTATTGATTCTTTCACATAGCTGCGGCATGCTTTCTTTTGATTTATTCCCAGATTTAAGCGCTTTGAGTTCGCCTATCAAAACAAAAAGTGGATTTCCTATAACATTAATATTTAGAGCCTGCTCCCCATTTATGAAGATTAATCAAGCTGAATTTCACTTCGCATAATCACACATATGTTGCTGTCACTGTAAACTTCATGATGCGCAAAAACCTTACTGTATTAATGTGGTATATATACCAGTAAATATAGGTATGTAGCAGATGGTTTCACATAGGGGTGTATCAGAGTTCTGTTCTTTGTACTTGTTATATTGGATCTTCAGTTTATAGATGCAACAAACCACAATTATCTACTTATCAAATTACATGAACGTGCTATGAAATTTTGATGTGCTGGTCTACTCTTGTTGAAATTTTGCCTGTTTCATTGACCTATTATTAGGTTTCTTAGGCCATGTCAAATTTAATGCAGAAATATAATGCTGAAGCGAACTTGTTGGATGGTGGGTGCATGGACATAGGATGTCATAGTGGCTTGAACACCTAGGATGCATACAACACTAATAGCAGTGAGGCGCTTCAAACTTGATTTGTAATTTTACGAAAATAATAACTTTTTTGATCATCATGGTTGAAAAATGGTATTTGATTTTCATGTTTCAACCGTTGTTTGGAATCATAAATTGGTTGTTTTTTCCGTTAAATTGAAATTCTTTACTGTAAATTCTTTACTATAAAATCAAATAAAAGTTCACTTTACCTTACATATAATTGATTTTGGTATGGTCAAGCACCCTGCAGTTCACACATATTTCAAAGAGTCCACGAGTATTCCACTTTGACAATTGTTTTTGTGATTCTATGCATCCATACTCGCATCAGTTTTTCGAATATGGATGGTTATTCACTTTTCAGATATGACTTTTTTTCAGTTATCCATTGACAAACTTAAACGATGATGAAGGTCTGGGTTGACTTTTATTATCATGCACCAGGAAGTTTAGTTTTAACAGTTTAATGAAGATTGAAAGACACCGTCGTTTGAGGAAAAAACTGCAAAATAAATTAATTTTCTAATCAGTGTCAACCATTAGAACATGTGCTCCCGAACAACTTATCTAAATTCTTGATTTTCATATTATCTCTAAATTAGATATTTTTGTTGTTGTATATTTCGTCTTTTCTTTGAGTAAATAAACAGCTAATGTCCATCTCTATATCATCTCTGAATTCTTGTATATTTCGTACTCACAAACAGCAGCTTAATCTCATCAATGTTATCTACAGCAAATCTCCTCAATGTTATCTTGAAATATACCTGATGAATGCTACAGTATAGTTGACACAATTTTTTGTATTCAACCTCAGTTGTACCAGTAGCTGACAGGCTAAATATAAATCATTGATAGGTACCAGGAAAATCAGCTAAAGAATGCTTTGATCGAGTCAACAACAGCCTCATAATGCCAGCTCATCCCCAACCTCATTCAAAGACCAAAAGGAGTCATTGCATGACCCCAATTGCAAGTTTCAGTCTAGCCGATAGCAAACCTATCATCCCTCTGACCACGACAGCTTGGAAGTCGAGCAACAAAAAGAAGAGTCTCGTTGCATAGAAAACCATAAGGCACTTGCTAAGTAAACACACCACAGACGACCAAAATCAAGAAGCTTATTACTTCTCAGTTCTCGAAACCTCTCCAGTTCCCCCTGTCATGCTTTCACCCGACGCTAGTTCAACAACGATTATTAGTCCTCAAGGGATCTCATCTTGCAGTCATAGCAAGAGGCTATCAAGGTTCACCAAATCGAACAATCCTAGTCCCGTAGTGCTCAAAAAGATTAGAAAAAACATGGCGCTGCATGAGAAGTATATCAATCAGCTTCACAGTAGAGAAGATAGGAGGAAGCATGATGCAAGCAGCAATAGAATAGTCAATGGCAAGGTTGTGGGTGGTGATAAAATAGGAATAGTTAAAGCTACAAAGAGCGCTCTTATATCAGAAGCTTAAGAGGTTATTGTCTGGTTTAATAAGAGTCAGGCCAACATGCTAGATGTTGCTGCTGCTGCTGATGAGGATGATTATGATGTTGACGATGAAGAAGATGTTGATGACGAAGATGACAAGTGAGTTATAATCCTCTGTCCCTATTTTACCATTTTTATTTCACTTACTAAAATCATTGATTCATTATGGAGTTTTAGTCAATGTAGCCCTGTAATCTTAAGATTTTGTTAACTGTGGAAACATTGTTGTTCAGAGTCATACAATATCAAATATACTATCAAGTTAGTATTCTTAATACTACTTCAGACAGCCTAAATGCTATTTAGTCATAAATGACCTTTGTGCTTATCTAGTTTAGTAGAACGAAGTTATGTGGAAATAACATCATACTCACTGTACTTCCTCCTCTTATGTTTCGGACATTGCTGGATGTTGGATTATATTTTTAGTCACGAGGCAGTCATTTTGAATGCTTCTTGACATTTTGCAAAGTGAGAGTCACTTTGAGTGCTACTTGATACTATTGGTTAAAAGAATAGTTTAGTTTGGTTATGTTAACAAACTTAGTACAACTTTATTTGGATAAATATATCATTGAACCTGTATTTTTTTTATTTATATATTTAAGACGAGGATAATTATTTTCCGATTTGTGAGTATAATCAGGATATTTACTGATTTTTCTTCTTTTGAAATTTAGCATTTCTTAGTTAAATGATATTAGTTGATTGCAATTATCTAATTAAATCAATTCTATGGTTATCTCTAGCTAGAGACATTTTGACTAAGTTCTTTATTTAGTTTTAAAATACAGAAAACTCCTTACAAAACAATATACAAATTAGATCATTCTTTATGGAAAATCATCATAAAAAAAATTCAAAAAATGATGTAAAAACCATTCACATTTCAGAACTTATTTTAATTTGTATTTATCTTCATCATCAACACCCTGCAGTTCACTTCCCTTTACATACAATTGTTTTTGGTATGGTCTGGAGCTAGGTGAACTGGGATCGACAAGGGAGAGTTCAGCAGCACAATCATACGGAAGAGACACAATAATCTACCAAAACAACAGCAATACATACAGAACACCTTCGACTTCATCGAGCAGAACGGGAAGACATTATCCATCTGTTCCTGATCCAACGGAGCACATTCTGCCACATTACCTGTTTCATGATTCCATTGCTACTGTTGCTACTGGAATGAGAGTTGAGAAGGGTAACAACATGATCGATGCTTTGAGGACTACTAGCTCGAGCAGAGACGAAGTAGGTTTGGTATCATTGAGTAATGCAAGCAATCTGGAAGTTATTGAGTGGGTGGAGCAAGATGAGCCTGGGGTTATATTACCATTAGAGAGTTGCCTGATGGGTTCAAAGGGCTTAGAAGAGTCAGACTCAGGTATCCATCTTCTACATTATAGTGTAGTGCATGTAAAAACCTTTTATAAAATCGTTAATTTAAAATTTCTACATAGATTGATAGAAATAAACTGAATTTTTTAAATTTGTATGTGCATTCAAACTCAGGATCTTTTTATATTCATAGGTTGTCTAGGTGAGTTCTGCCTACAAGCAAACCAAACGTTATTGTCTGATTTATGTCTTAAGTAATGACATTTTGTACTTACTAGCATATTGGATTGTTCCAGTTTTTAATATAACTATTTTTTATATGTTGCCAGTTATTGTTAGGACAATCCTGATACTGAATGAGAAAATTATTTCGAATTTTGTAGAGTTTTCCATTGTAGTTAATGTCTTCTGTTTCTGCAAAAAGTGAATAAGAGTTTTATTTAAAAGCTCACTTTCAGAATTTGCCATTATTAATTCGAACTAGGCCACTCCATGGAAAATCCAAATTCATTGGTCATATGGAAATCAAAATTTGGTGACTTTGTCATAGTTGCATTTTTGCAATCACTCGGGCTTGTTCGGTTCACTAACTGCATTATATTTTTTGTCATAGCTGCACTTTTTCCTTTTTTTTTTTACTTTGTCAGATATACGACATAACAATTACTAACATCTTGACGGTTTTATTTAACATTAGCAGGAACACAATTGTTACAGTTAAGGAGAAGATGTCAGAAGTCAAACAAGAATAAATCTTTCGTTTTTTGTTTTGTAAGTAACTTGTTGATGCAAAAATGTGACATTATGTATAGTATATTACATGTGGATACAGAACAGCTAATAAAACAATTTGTATGAAATAATTAGTTTGAATATGTGAAAATTTATTTGAATGATGTGCATAAAATACCAAGTACGGATATACGAAAAGTTGTTTGAACAATATACATGAAATATTATGTAGTAATTTATTTATTTGTTGTTTGTAAAATTTGTTACATTTATATGCGTATAAAAAATGTTAATCTTTAAATGTGTGTTTATACAATAAAAAAAAGCTGGAAGGACGATACATAAAATTTGTAAATTAATAATATAGACAATAGCGTTTCAAAAACGCTATTGAATACAAACGCTATAGAAAGAAATACCACAGCAAACGCTATAGAATCATGCATAAAAACGCTATATAATCATACATACAGACGATATAGAATCATACTTACAAACGCTATAGAAGGCATGTATCAGATGGTATATTGTATAGCGTTTTTGTTTGTCAGCAAACAAAAACGCTATGCAAAAATTATTTTTCATAGCGTTTATTATTCCGCTATCTAAAGTAGAAGGTCTAACATAGCATGTCGTTACATGGCGTTCTCTGAAACGCTATGTTAGGGTATAATAGCGTTTTTCAAACGCTATGAAAGCCCTGTTTTGTTGTAGTGAACGGATGACTGCTGCTAAATCCGAATGTATTAAATTGTACTCTCGTAGAAAGGTTCAAACAAAACATAATCAGCTTCTAATTAAATATAATTTTTTTGAGCTTAACGGTTGTGTAGCGCGGGGCTACACAGCCGATCTAATTAAATATAATTGATAGAGATATTGAGTCCAATGTTAACATTATAGTTTTTGAATATATTAAAACAATTATAAAAAGCATGTATTTTGTTAGATTTTCAAATAAATAATAACCAAAGCCAAAATTGAAACAAGAAAACCACATCATAGGAAGATTAACCATTTAATTTGAACAACAAAATCTTGGTTTCTTCTAATTATAACATCCAATTAAGATGGTAATCAAGAATACCAAACAATTGCACTAGATTAATAACTGGATTCATGAACTTTGAAAACCTATCAGACTGGATTCATGAACTTTGAAAACATATCAGACTGGATTCTTGAAAAAAACCACTTTGAAAAACTTTGAATTGAAAATGGTGTGGCGGCTTGTTGTAAGGCGGAAGTCGATGAATGGCGTGGCGGCAGCCTTTGCGAGGCGGTGATTGACTGGGAGGAGGCGGCGATTGACTAGGTGGAGGCGGCGATTGACTAGGTGTAGGCGGCAATTGACTGGACGTAGATTTAGGGTTTTTATTTTAGGATGAATATGAATTGAGAATAACGGCTGTGGAACTGGGACTAATGGTTTGTTTTTTGTTTTATGAGAGCTAGGATTTTGCTGGATATTGCATGCATGTATCTACATTTCGGTCCTTCATCCGTTAAACTTTGAACGTGGCTAATGTGGCTTATTTCATGTTAAACAATATTTTAAAGTTTGAATGTGACTAACGTCTCTTTGTTACTGAGTTTTATTAAATGAACATTTTCAATATTTTAAAATTTAGAAATTTTGGTTATTTCGTGTCAAAGAATAATTGGTTTTATAAACTTTATGATTTATTTCAAATTTATTCAAGATGATTTCAAATTTATAAATTTTTCAAAATGTAATTATCAACTATAATTATAAAATATAAGTATCAACTATAATTATTAAATACAATTATTCAAAATTAATTATTAAGTACTAGATATCATTTCATAAGTATTAAATATTATTATTAATTATTAAATAATTATAGTAATAAGCTAATATTTTCATTATTTAGGGGAATAATTATAAAAGAACAATTTAAAATTTTGGGATTTAGCATAAAATATACTGGCATACTGACCGAAATTTGTGATGAAAGTTGAGGACTTAATCAAGAATTTAGTAATTACATTGGTCATGAGCAAAGATTATTTTGTTAATTCTAAAAAAGCAATGATTATAAGTTATTTATTATAGAATGTAAATTATTATTTATTATTACTTATAAATCAATAATCAGAACAGATTAGTTATTTTTTTTGGCAAAGCCGACCGGTTTTTATAGTGATCCGTAACACTATTTTATTAAAAAATAATAAAAATACATGGAAAAACAGATGATATACAGTGCATATATCAACTATGAGCTTCCACGCAGGGAGGTGAGCACTTGACTCATACATATACCAATACATAACTACTTAACATGGGTTTGCTACATGCAGACTTGTAATATAAAATACATTACAAATTCCTTGCCTTAGAGGCGCGATTGCTATCCATTTTCATGCAGGTTTCTCAACATTTCTTTCTTCATACTTCGTGTGATGGGCGTCTTTGGCTGCGCTTGCTCACCTGAGTTCACGAGAACCTGATTGTGCACAATGTCTGGCGGCCTTGGCTTGTGCCCCGGTGGCGGAGCAATTTTGTCATATGGGGACACAATTGCTTGAGCTGAAGCCGAGACTCGTTTCTTGTAAATCCTTTATGTTCCATTTTAGCATTTTTATGATGTCTTTAGTCCACTCTAATTTAAATTCACCGCTGTTCAATCCAGGCAGAATTTTAGCACATTCAGCTTGCTTCTTTTGAATTATCACCGTCTGTTCAGGGCTATTAGCTACATTAGCTAAATCCTCATTTAGGAATTCAAAGTATTGTGCAACTAGAGAGTTTAACTGTTCACTTTCATTTGGGACAGTAGCCATACCTTTAGTGTGCTGCACAACTTTAGCAGCAGTGACATAAGTTGAATCAGTAACTCCACAGCAGCGAGCACTTGCCTCCTGCCATACATTTTGATCACAATTCTGATTCAGAAGTGAAGTAATATTCGTGAGCAAACTGTTCTCTTTTGCAAGCTCATCACTGATCAAATTATCACCCTCAACGTTAGTACTGCTTGCCACTACATCTGGGTTAACAGCTACATGCTCCTGGACCACATCAGCTAGATGATTGACACTCATTTCAGAGCTACCAGCATTCACCAACACAATATTTTTCTCTTTTTCGTATCTGCTTACTTCTTCACAAAGCTCACTCGTTAAATTAGTACTTTCATTAGATGCTAGCTTTGGTTGTATACTTACCTCCTTCTCCTCTGTTTGCATTTCTTTTTCTTCACATAACCTTTCTTTTCCCTCATCACTACCCACTTCTTTAATTATAGGTATGCCTGAATGCACAGACACAGGGCCAATGATGGTGTTGCTAAAATCAGGCAGAGAGATGCTGAGAAATCCTTCTTCTTCACTTGCTTCATCCACAAACTCCCCATCTTCAAGAATTGGTGCCATATTTCCTTTTGATTATAGAGAGTTTGCCTGCATGTCACAATCAGAGCTTGTGTTGTTCAAGGATTCAAACTTATTGGCAGTAGCAACCTCTGCCAAGCCCAAGTCATCAACCGAACCTTGATTCACTGAAACTGAGTCAACTTTTCTCCACCTCAATTGTGAGTCCAAGAGCGGCATCTTCACTTGTTGTTTACTTGTAGATGGAAATTTTCTGGTCTGTATTTTGTTTACTTCCCTGAACTGATCATCATCTATTGAGGCTTGTGCTTTCTTAGTATAATTCTTGTTGTTATTCACCTCTTTTCCATCATAATTCCACATCTGCAGCGGCATCCCGACATGCATGAATGTGGCAGTTCTCGAGTGTATGTCCAAAAGCTTCTCAAGTTCGGCACATGTCCGGAGAAGAAGAGGAACAGTGTCAAGTAATTCACTAGAAAGGGTGATCTCCACCATTACTTTGGCGTAACCAAGCCAATCTAAGGACTCAGTCGCTTTATCCATGCTTAAAAATTTTCCGATATGAGTAGCGAGCCAAGCGATACCCGTTTTAGACCATGCTACCATCGGCATGTTGTAAAACTTCACCCACACTGGCACAGTAGTGATTCCTTTGCCCGAAATTCCCAAATTAATATCCCATTTCCTGATGATGAAGATTTTATTCCTTATGATAATCGGATCTGCCTCCAGAATTCTTTTCTTGTCATCAGAGTTGGAAAGAAGAAAGAAAAACATTGTACCATTCGATTTTACTTTAATCAGTCCATGCGGTTTCCAAATACTTTTTAGGTGCGAAACCACAGCCAAGTATAATAACGGTGAATCAAGAAAAATCCTACAATGTAATCTTGCCATACCTTAGTGCTTGCCTTTTCTATTTCTTCCGTTGGTACCAGACGCTTTTCTGAGTACTTGAGCGTGAAAGAGGGAGGCACGAAGTCCCCAACGCTTCGTGGTTTAGCTGCGAAGAGGGAAGACCATCGGACCGTGGGTAAGGGCATTTGTGGCGGATGTTGGTTATGAAGAGCGATAGGAGGCGGTGGGTCAGGTGGCAGCGATAAAGGGGGTGGATCTGGAATTGGGATTGAGGAGGTTAGGGTTGTCTCCATTTTTAATTTGTGTTGTTGAACAAATTAGTTATTAATTATTGAACATGTTAATGTAAGGCCCGGAGTGGCGAGTTGTGGTTGTTCAGATCGAGCCGTACAGAGGAGGTGTTGGCAAATTTTCATAAAATTTTAAACTTAGATATTTTTCAATAATATTTTCAATAATTATTTTGAAAATAAATTGGGTTTGGTGTATTCTTCTCACTTAGGAATTTCGGGGACGATTTTTTTTTAAGGGGAGAAAAATGTAATGACCCGGATTTTTCTCTGAATATTTAAATTTATTTTAAATATTATATTTATAATATTAATGGATTTTAATATTGAATTCGTTAGTTAAATGACGATTGAACATATAATTTATATTTATATTTAAAACTAACTCGAAATGGCGCGATAGTTCGTAATATTGTGTTTTGAACTTCAATTGAATATACAGAATCCGTTTTAAGTCTGAATTCTGCGAAACAAGAAGCATTAGGGTCTTATTGATTATAATTTTTTAACGAAAGAGAAAAATCGAAATTTCATCATATATATAGTGAGTTATGTCCAACTCAAATTTTAAAATAGTCGCTATGAAAATCGTTAATAAACGATAACGTTTATTTAATAATTTAAAGGGAATTTTAATAACGTTTAACTCGAAAATGGTAAGGTTGAGTTATAATTTCATATTGATTTATATTTAGAGTTGTATATTATTTTATTTGGACATATAGGATATGAATAATTTATTGTTATTTAATTTAATTTAATTGTTTGGTAATTTATTTATATTATAGCGATAATTATATAAGCCGTATAAATAATAATTATTTTCAAACAACCTCCGGTTTTGACGAAACGAATTTTATTGGAATACAAGTAATTAATTATTGCTAGATTTCCAGTTTGGATCAAAATGGAGTTGTTTTGTCGGTGGACGAAATTTAAGGGTAACCAGTGGATAATTTAGGATATAAATAGTGTCGTTTTTGCAAACGGAGACCGTTTTCAACGAAATTAGTTTTATTAGGACCGTAACGTCAAATTATACCATGACGTCCATTTTCGTAATTTTTGGGGATTGTGTGTGACAGTGCGAAATTTACAGTCTTGGTGAAGTACACATATGCATACATAGCCATGTGCAAATGCGTGTTAAAAACTATACTTTGATTCTAAGGCAAATCTTGTACATAACAATATCCTCATTTATTTGTTATGATTTTATTTATTTCAAATCCATTTAATGTTATGTCTTTTCAATTAATAGCCATGTCTTCTCATGTACTCTTACATGTGAAGTAACTAAATTTTACTTAAGTAATTACCATTGTCACATAAGTTATAAACAAAATCTATAAATACCAAACAACCGTTATTTACTTGTTTTCCGTACATATGTACATATATAAGCTAGGAGTTTAAACAGAACAAGTTAAACTCATACATACATATATATGTTCACATATACCTGAATGGATTTACTAAAGAATATAAACAAGTTAAATTATGTAACAACGATTTTACACATACTTAAACAAGATTTTTAGATGCAAATAAAAAGTCACTACAAGAAAAATATGATTTCACAACACTGAATAAATGTAATTAATGTATTTTAACAACATTTATTATAATGTTGTTATATCCATAGTTGTGAAAAATGGGGTCCCTTTTACAACAATTACATAACTGTTGTACAAAACGTTGTAGAAAAGTCGATTATAACAAAATACAAATATAGTGGAAACACCAAAAATTGAATAAGAAAGTATTTACCATGTTTTGTAAATGTTATGAGATAGCTAAACACAACATATTCCAAATATTTTGACAAGCTTTTTTATAATATTGTTTAGATGTTGTAATATCTACTTTGTCAATGATCTCTATATGTTGTAACTTAATTTCTACGATTTTATTCTTCCGTTGTAAAACCATCATTCACGTCTTTTAGTAAAAGTTGTGCTATACTTTTCTACAACTATTTTCAAACGTAGTATTTTATATTTTAATCATATTTAATAAGCGTTGTAAATATAGGTAGACAACGTTGTTTAAATGTTAACCAAACATCATTTGCATCATTTAATTAAAATTGCAGAATGAAGTTCGTACAACTTTTTTTAGTCGTTATATTTTGCGTCACAATTACGTATGCGAATCATTGTAAATAAATATTCTACAGCATTGCCTTTACGTAACTAAAATTAATTCGTACCAAAAACGTTGTGCATAAACAACATACAATTAATGTCAAACATTGTACATAAATTATGCCTACAATTCTCACATTTTATATTTTATATTTCAACAATATAATATATATATATATATATATATATATATATATATATTTATATATATCGCAACAATAAGTTTATTATGATCACAAAATGTTATTAAACATCCAACCACAACTGGACATCGTACATTACAAACGTATGATGCACAAAAAATTGATTAACTAGTTAAATATCAATGAGAAACTAGTACAAGACACATATAACAAACTAATTATATATTAACAAGAAAAAACAGTACATGAGTCATTACAGAGCATTGTGGGGTATGAAAAACATACAGTTCAAAGGAGAATCTAAATGTTATTTAGAACCAGAATGCAATTGCTTCGAACAAAAATATGATGGCAGCAAAAGTCCTCTTCCAAGAAGTACCTTTACTCCTGCATTATCTACAACCTAAAAATTTAATTACACACTGATTAGTTTAATGTCATTGGATAATAACAAAAGAGTAGATAAACTATAATTAGTTTAAAAGTTTAATAACTCTATAATTGACTGAGGCCTTATAGAGGCAGCTACAAATAACAATTTGATATCCTTACAGAGGTTGAACAAATATAAAGCCTTTTTTCAGTCCATGGATTCTTTATTTTTGCAACATTTTGGATCTTTCAATTTAACACTTGTAAATATAGATTGATCTATGTGTACTCCTAAAGCAAAAAACATGGGTTTCAGTCCATATTTCATTTTTGTAATGAAATTTTATATATTTTCTGTAACCTGCATGCAGGGAAATAAGTAACTCTATCATTAGTTTACCAATTAAATTAAATTAAATTAGGGGACATAATTACCCCTATTGCTTTTCCAAAGTATCAAAAATAAGCCTTCAAACTAAAATGTTGAATTAGTTTACCTAATAAGCATCAATATAAGTCAGTAAGTATAACATAAATTATTTTGCTCTCGACGCCTTTAATTTACCCTGGATGTAATCAGAACAGTAGAACATATCAAGAGTCATAGCACCGCTAGCTCAAAAAGCTTTTGGTTGTGACGCCCTCGCCAGAATGATCAATTTGGTTTTCTGGATCAATTCTAGACTCAAGTTCATGCTATCATCATATATGCTCCATGGAACACAGTAATAGCACCAAAAATGTTCAGTATACATGAAAAGATTGGAAACAACGGACAAAATGAAAAACTGGGGCATTAACGCAACAGCAGTTTGCAAATTGTATGACAATGAGAAGAAAACTCAGATCTCCTTTTTCCTAAGTAAATAATCGTGGATGGTTTGGCAACAAGTGCAGTAAATCATCTCATTTCAATTCCCTAGTCTATCCAACAGTAATGCTTGTTTAGAAATCATAGCAAGCACAAAGATAAGGAAATGTTTTCATACAGACATTGTTGACATTGCTTTTGCAGCAATAGTTTGGTCCAACAACACCCATATATGATTATGTCATAAGCCATTTTTTGATGAGTCATCTTATTCTTTTAAATATTATTTCAAAAAAGCAGCTAACCAAAAAGAATGAAAACTAGAAAAATATTATTGAGAAAGATATTACTAATCAATATTCAGTGGTACATAAAACAATAAATATTTGCTGAATAAGATTTGCTATTTCTAGCAATAAACAACTTTTTTTTCTATGATCACATATTTAATTAATCAGGCATCCTCTGCCATTTCCAAACAAATCAAGCCTTAGAAGAAAAACTGGAATTGTTATTACTATATAGGGTGAGGATTCACTTGGCACACCAGACATAGGGGCATGTGAGTCGGGGGTTTGTGCTAAATAATAATAAGCTTTATGTATCATAGTGTGGACACATTATATATTTTAATTAGTTACCTTTAGTTTTTTTTTAGCATTACATGCACCCTACCAGATTATGTAAAAATTATCTCGGTTAAACGATTTCAAGGATGATATCAGTCTACTGCAGTTATATGATTTGAACATTTCTCTTAAACTTGGAAACAAACATAGCTGAAGGAATTTTGCCTTAATATACTCACAAACATTCATATGAGCTACTTCTACCTTTGGTAAGTTTCTATACCATTTCTTCTATAAAATTTGTTTGAGATTTGTCTTGTTAATGTCATTATGTGAACTACTTAATGTAGGAGAGTTGAAGCTTAAGGGGTAACTCGGCTAACTGGGAAGACCGATTAAATTAAGCAAAAGGGATAGCAAGAAGGATTTAACTAATGAAAAAAATTAATCCTTTTTTAACTGATATTTTACTGACATAATAATTACAGAATACTTATTTAAGCGTATCTTTGACAAGAACCATCATCATTGAAATTGAAGCCACGCGAGTCATCCTCATCGTCGGTGCATGTCTGAAAATTTGGAATAAAACAGCTGATACGATATTGATATAGGTTCATAGCTTCTGCAAAGGTATAATTGGATGCAAAGCGTTCTTGTATCTCTATCGACAGAAACAATGGTTAGAAATATCACCAATAAGCGATTTATCAACATTATCGGGTTGTTAATAAAAAAGGTAAATAAAACAAAACTTACTTTTGAGAATGTATAGACTTGGTTTACCAATATAAAATAGATGAAATTAGGTTACTGCAACTACACATTGTACGAATGGAATCATTTATAATGCTGACAGGAAGCATTTATTAAGTACAGCTGCATAGCATCTAATTTAGTATATTCATACTTTGAAAGCACTAAAATAAAATCTATATCAAACCATCCATCCATTCTCCAACTACAGCTGGTTTGCCGAAGAAAAAGAAAAACTGAATCCACTCCATTACGAAGAACGATGATAATAACAAGAACAGAAACCTCAAAAGGTTAGGAGGAAAAGCCCTTTCACTCGAATCCTTTGCTAATGCAAAATCCAGAAACTCTGGCTACAATCCTTCGCTTATTAAAAAAAGGGAATTGTACAAAAATGCCAAATACGTGAGAAAGTTCAAGAAATCGATAAAGCGTGAATGTCAGACATGTGATTCTGCCGCATCAACAATCCTTCAGAGTATAAAGGATGACGAAATTGAAACAAGGCCAAAAGTAGTCAAGAAGAAACTAAGTTTAAAAGCATTAAGCGAAGAAGTTGAGAAGAAGCGAGCAGAAGCGGAGAGAGCAAGGTTGGAAAGAGAAGCGAAAATAAAAGAAAAAAAAATGAAGAAAGGGCAAAAGCTAAAGCCAAGCGCAGGGATCAAAGAGAGAACATGTTCAGAAGGATGTGATCGGGTCAACCTCTCATGAAGTACATAATCCAGCATATGTTAGAAGGTTTACTTAATGAATCTAAACCTTAATATTTTCTTAAGGTCTAGAATATTATATGATAGCATATTGTTTTTGGGACTGTTGCTAACCATATCCATTCCTAAATTATATGTAGTGTAACCCTAACCTAATCTTATTGTAGTTGCATTTGATTTGATATGATGCATTTGCTTTCCAAATTTTAGTTTCTGAAGTGAACAGGGAATCATGAACCTAAAAAACAAAAAAATAAATAAAAAAATCTCTATATGGTTAGCATTTTATCTACTAAGAAACTTACAAATGGTCTGTAATTGATAATGCCACATTGCCTGGTTGTTATTAAAATTATCTTTATAATCTAGTTATGACATTGTAGTATACTTCCTAGTCATTAGTTGCTCTTGTTACCTTTAGAACATTGATCCCGTCTTAATATCAGGGGGTTAACGTCATGGTAACCCACTAGGCATTTGAGGTAATTAATACTACAGACATATCATATGATCAACTATGGCATGGGTGCTTAGATCATCAATCAATAAAGTAGTTTTTACATTAAATGATCTTATCTGATTATGATATTGACAGGACAATGTACTATAAGTCTCTATGGCAGGATTTACACAGGTAATTACGATGTATTAGTTACTAAGGCACCCTTGAGCTATAGAACTACTTTTGGTAATTGCGGTTTAATGGATTGTATAGCTAGTACTGGTGTATTGTATCCAGTACTGCTTTGTATAACACACAGGTAGAGGTAACATATACATTGTTTAAGGGACACCAGCTTTGCATAACACACAGGTGCCATTTGTAATGATTAGCGCAACTATCGGACAAAACTTAGCATTGTTATCTTAGCAGTTAGCACACATGATGAAGGCTCTACATAGTTGAACTGTGGTATGTAATAAAATTACCAAATTAAGTGATGTAATCATACTGCTGTCAGTGAGAATTTGAAGAGATCCACCATGTGGTAAACACGTAAATTACAGTATTACACAGAAGTCAGGGTCATCGCTAGTACTGTTATTAATTAAAATACTATAAGACAATATGAGCTTTCAGGTTGTGCGTTCAGATTTATGCTAAGACCAATCCATTAAATCTAAATGTTCATACAAGTCACTTTAAAATTTCTGCCATTCATATATTTGGTATTGGCTACTGTGGTCTAAAAAATATTTGAATTTTTTTAATGAGGAATTGAATATTCATAAAAGTTTGTGAAAATAGTTTGTGAAAATTACATTACTTTAAAAGTTTGTGAAAATATTTATATAAGATTGTGAAAATATTTATAAAAGTTTGTGAAAATAGTTCATAAAATTAAATGTAGAAATGAATATTTATAAACATTTCTCCCATTCACTTTAAATTGCTCAAATTAAAAAAATTACATTGCTTCTTATTTAATTTATTCTAAATGTAGAAAATAGTTTGTGAAACATTATTTTAGTTCGTTTTTTGAATTTGTTGAGGATATATTTGGAATACCTCAAAATAAGATTGTTCATCTTGAAAACTTACCCTAACCATAAATGATTAAATAAATCAAGGTAATTTTATACTTTTTGCGACCATACAACATCATTTCCACCCTATCAGGACATCTTACTTTCTTTCCTAAGTCATTGCATTTACTAACTTTCTTTAACTTAGAAAATTTATTAAAGAATATACAATAATCACTGAACAAATATCTCAGTATTCAATCAATGAACAAAAAAAATCCACTAAAATCATTAAGTTTGATTTCTTTGTAGTTTTGTGTTGAACCATAAAAACATCAAATATCCCTATCACTGGAACAGCTATGATCTATGTTATCAAAATACAGCTGCCGATATATGTAAGAAATGAGGTAATTATTTTATTTATGTATGCCTATTATTTTATAATAAATATATTTAGTTTTAGCCTTCTTTCCGCACGTCCAACAGACGTGCCTAACATATTGGTATATGTATAAAGCTTTTGTCACGTGAACACGTGAAAAGTATGTAATACTTCTGCTTTTTACATACACAAACATCAACTAGGAATCATTTTTTATATATGTGTGAGTTAGGATGATCTCCGTATTAATATATGCACAAACTAGAACATTTCATGAGAATATCATGGAAATACAATTATGTTTACGTAGTTGTCTAGGACCAAGAATCAGCATTGACAACATTAAATTTTCTTTTTTCATACATAACCATGGAGGAAGGTTGTATGTGACGAGCATTGTGGGCCAACAACTATAAGTCGATCTAGGGTCACTAAAGGACTAAATCCATCGGTCGCAAGCCCGAATCTCAATTTTCTTGGATCAAAAGCAAACCAAGGTCATTTTTTTTTTATCAATTTTCTTCCAGACTAAAGAATCAACTGGAAGTTTTAATTTTCCGCCTTTGCTTTTGTTTATATCATGCCACCTCAAATTCTCTGATGTCTCTTGAGGTTTAAACATTCTTTTAGATCTAGGTATAATTGGAAAAATATCTAAGCATCTTAACCGGAATTTCCTTCTTCTTCTCATTACCATTATCGCTTTTTGGTATCTAGGAAAACTATACTTTGGACATTTATCGAAGTTTGCAATTTCTTTTCTAAAAAGACATCAATCATTTTCACAACCATGTATTTTTTTCATAACTGAGATTAAAACGATTGAAAAAACTTTTTATCTCATAGTTGCTTTTAGGAAGCAAATTTTCATCTGGTAACATATGGTCATGTATTGCCTTCATACAATTGTATAACATTCATCATATGCATCTAATTGTGAATGTGTAATTATATGCCTTTGTCCTACATCTAAGCAAACGAAAGTAATTTTGATGTATGCATTCATCATTTGCATTTTGCATTTCGATATACATAATAGTTACAAATTGTGTACGCGGTGACTGTTATATTTCACATGATCAATCTCGATATGTCATGCTTCTTCAATTTTTTTTTTACATGCTACAATTTTTACATCTATTAAACTTGGCATTCGTGCCTCAGGCATAGGCTCAACATTGCGTACATGTCAAAGTCATTTTATAAGATTCAAAAATCTTACAAATAATATTTTTCTAATAATAGCCCCTTCTTTAACTATTTTAGACGATTATTATATTTCCTCATGCATTATTGTTGCTAGGAAATTGCACTTCAGTACATGTACGCAAACATAATATGAATTACCTCGGATTTTGTTATGTTTTGATATATTATTTGTTTGGATATATATAACTAAATCAATTAATCAAAACTTCGGGTACCGTAGTAAAAAATGCTCAATAACCAGACATACAAGCTATTAAAGTAACAGTTGTCACGTACTGGTAGTATTTTCAAGTCAAAGATACACAGATCAATGGCTTGGGCATGTACTGCACTGTTCGTATTAAAACTCATATTATGGCATTATTAGCATTGAATAATCTCTGTCTTTTGTCCCTTTGTCTGGTTTCCTATAAAGGAGCCATCAATTGTTGTTTATTCATCTGTTATTACGCTTCTGTGGTCCTTGGTTTTGCTGATTACTGATTAACCCTATGGTTCTACATATAAAACATTTCATAAAAAAGGCATTTTTATCATGTACGAACAAATAATAAATGCAAGCACAAAAACTAATCAAAAGTTCAAATAAAATTCAAGGAAAAAGAAAATGCAGGAAAATACCTGAGGTATAAGAAGTAGTGAGCAAGAACCTACAAGAATGACTTGAATCATGGTTTAAGCATTTTGAAGATTATGAAGTACATAGCCTTGTAAATGCCCAAGAAGGCAACTTCCGAGATGCTTGTTCTGCATAATTCAACAATGAAGTAGATGGCATAAATAATACATCTCCAAATTCATCCGGGGCACGATTATCTCCTACCTCTCCTTCCCTTCCTCACCCAGAGAGACATCATCTCCAGAAGATACTTCACTATCATGAGCTTTCATCTCGTAATCTGGACCCTCACTATTCCAGCCTGAATCTAAAGTGGAGGATACATCTTCGACAGGTGGATTTTCAGATGACCTGGCAGCATCTCTCCTTCCTACCAATCTAGACGAGCGTCTTTCTGTCATGGTTGTTAAGCTATCGAAGAAGCAATAGTAGGAGTTAGAGTAAAATTGCCCGTATCCCCCTGTGCGTGTGCGTAAGCTAAAGTGTACAAGTGTAGACACAATGATATGAGATAATTGTATAAAGGAACGCAACACATAGGTTAGCAAGACAACCATGTATTTGTCAACAGTTCAAAAAGCTCAACTGAAAAGGCTCTACCCTAACTGTCCAAAAATTCGCAGGCCGTAGCCAATGTTGATTAAGTTAATTAATCCATTATTGCACATCAATCTGGATAGCTTCGGATCAGTTCGGGTGTATATGTTATAATCGGATCGGTTCAAGTGTTCAGATTATCAGCAGACAAGTTCGAGTGTTCCATCATAGCGGATCGGATCGGACATCTACAAAGAAGAAGATTTGGGTCAAAAGTCAAGGCCTCATGTCATACAGATAGTTCAGTTTGGAATGAGCATGCTGAGCAATCCGGTTCGGATCGGATGGAAGTCGTATAAGGTCCTAGAGTCCAACGTTCTTCACAGGTTCGATCCGATCCGATAACGTATGTTATGTTAAGACCCTTTATGTGCTCATGCTTTTTAATCTGACCCGACCCGGTTGGAAAAACCCATTTCTTCTCCTTTTTACTTCCCACTCCGAACTGATCCCGTCCTTTCCTTCTTTTTCCTCTTCCGCTTCTCCTCCCAAACGTCAACTGACCCATTCCAGTCAAAAACCCACTCATGACCAAACACCCATAAACCAATATATCCAACACTAACCTCGATCTCCTCCACGGCCATCTCGAGGTGTAGATGAGACCACCAACAACGATGACGAGGGGATGGGAAACAGCGCGTTGGAATTGATGTGACGACGAGCGAAATCACTCAAATTACTCATAAAACCCAGATTGGATTTGGTTAAAACAAGAGCAAATCAAAGATTGGAACCCCACCTGTTAATCCGATTTGAGGATCGAAGGGAATTACAAAGTTTGGAGGCTAGGGTTTTTGCTGGGCGGTGAAGAGGAAAGCTAATTAAAGTGAAGAGAAAGGAGGATTTTGGCAAATATATACAAAGCTAGGGGGCTTTTTGTCTTCCTCGTGGGCCCCCAACACCAAAGTCCAACCCGCTCGACAAAGGGGCCAAGCCAACACAAGATTATCCAGCCTGTTTGTGCAGTGGAATTTGAAGTGTGGCCCAGGTCGGGTAGGACCAAACCCGAACCCAAACAAAATCACTTGCGACAATTCAGCATACAAAGTGAATTTGAAAAGAAACATACAAAAACTTACCTGAAGGCGACACTTGTGTGCTAAATGAAATCCTTAGAGTTGAAGTCAAATAACAAAAGTAATCTAAGCATTTCCTGGTGTATTTATAGATGGCAAAAGATATGGATTTATGAAGCATCACATCCCTACAAATGAATAGAAGCGACTATTCAACGATTTGATTTCAGAAATCAGTGGACAAACAATTTCGAAGCACACTCCATCTTCAGTAGAAGTGCACTTCGAGGGGGCAAAATGTTAGCCTACTTTGTGAACTAGGCTACACAAAGTTAGAAGATCAAGTGATGAAGAGAACACTCTCAAAAGCTGGACCGGATCAGAAATATATGATCATGGCGAAATAGTGCGGAGCAGAGAAAGAAGGGGCTCAGACAGAACCGGATCGGTTCGGAGTAGTCAGATCCATTCCCTCTCTTTTGCGCGTCCGATCCGAACCCAGAGCAGTGACAGTTTCACCTCACGATTTCCTGAAGAAGTGGAGCGGTTAAGCAACCACTTTGCCTATGTTCTCCCCACGTTCACCACTAACCTGATGTGCTGTCACCATCATATCCCATCCGAATCCGACTTTCATGGGATGGAGGCCACGTATATCCGAACCGGAGCCATTCCTGAAGCATTTTCCACCTATAAATACACCTCCAAGGCTCATTTGAAAGGATCTTTTGGCATTTTGAGAGCTCAAACTTCCTTGAAAACTAAATTTCATCACCATATTCAGATCACTACCAAAATTTCAAGTGAGAATCCATCATTATTGAGTGAATTTATGTATTGTATGAAGGAAATTGAGTAAGAATTATTATCACCAATCCAAAGAGTAGAAAGTGGACGTAGGCTCTTTAATGCCGAACCACTATAAATCGTGTGTTTCTCCTTGCTTTTTGATTTCATTTCATTAGAATTGTTGCTGATTTGGGTGTTAGAACCACTTTTTGGTCTAACATATAAAAAGAAGACTAAAGGATAAAAACTTCTATGAATTGACATATTCTTCAATGTCTACAAAGATATGCCTATGATGTTAAAAGGAAAAAAATCATGATGAATTGTGACCATTAAGCGACATTCCTTTCAAGACATATATAGAAGACGCTGATAGGTTAGGTTCTTTTAAAAAAATTGTAAAGTGGGACATTTAACCGTATTATGAAGAAATTAAAATACTACCTTTCCAGTCAAAAGGAATTTTGAATTTTGTATTAAAAGGATAGTTTCTATGAATTGACATATTCTTCAATGTCTACAAAGATATGCCTATGATGTTAAAAGGAAAAAAAATCATGATGAATTCTGACCACTAAGCGAAATTCCTTTCAAGACTTACATAGAAGACGGTGATAGGTTAGGTTCTTTAAAAAAAATTGTAAAGTGGGACATTTAACCGTATTATGAAGAAATTAAAATATTACCTTTAGTCAAAAGGAATTTGGAATTTTGTATTGAAAGGATCGTTTAGCAAAGTGATTACTCCTCAAATTAAGCAGGCAAAAGTTTACACTATCATTATTTGCTTCTTATACTGCTTATTATGTAAAAACAATATAACCACATGCCAGTCAAAAGTAACATGATAAATAAATTTATCTTACCATTATCTGTCGAAGATGATACCCAAACTAAACCTTGGCCATCAATAACCAGGGCCGGCCCTGAACTTCAGGAGGCCCAAGGCAAAATGTCAAAGGAAAAATGCAGCGAGGTCTCAAAAATGCACCTGGTGGGAATTGAACCACGCTCAACTAGGAGGTGGCCCTATGTATCTAATAACCTACTACACAATCAATTAATAAACTAATGTCATCATCATTTTTAAACACATATCAAACTCGCTGAGGCCCACCACCAGCCACCACCAGCCGGAGGCCCTAGGCGGCCGCCTAGTAGGCCTATGTCTAGGGCCGGGCCTGTCAACCACCAACTTACGGAAGAACTACTTAGAGACTTAAATGCATAAAGAGGCTAAATGATAACATAGAAACAAATATGATTATGTAATACATATTCGTGCTTATGAATATCCAAACTAGATGTGCTGAAAATGTTGTGTATGTGCACACTCCTACGTAAACATATTGCTTTCAAAACTGGATGCATTTATGGCTACAACCCTATGTATGTGTCTCCAAGAGACATTGAAATTTACTCCTCAAACTAAGCAAGAAAAAGTACACTGTGTTGTAATATATATGAGTGAATATGCTTTTGTCATATTCTGTTTAGTCCCACATTGTGGGATAAGTTTTACTCCAAGCTCCCAAGCCTTTATACAAGGAGCTCATGTAATGTAAATAATGTAACGATTGATGAATGAATAAAAAGTATCCTCTTTCTCCTCCTCTAATGGCTTTCTTACTGTATATTATTTACAACACGTTATCAGCACGAAGCTCTATTAGAGTTATTGTTTGAAATATTCGAGATCTATATTTATGGATCTATAATGTAAGTTATTTTTTTTATGTTTTGAAATCATATTGATCTACATATATGAACTTGTTGTATCTTCTGCTTAGATGTGATCCATACTTCTAGATCTCTTTTCCTTATCTAACTTTTTAGATCTAGATTCTATTTTAGTGGATCTAACTTTTTAGATCTAATTAACTATTCTGATCCTAAATATGTGTAGATATATTCTTTCAATTCTTTGCGGATCTAATTTTGAGTTTCCAAATCTAAATGGAGATTTGATTATATATGTAATGTTTACATTATTGATGATGTAGAGGTTGATCTGGTTTTATCCTTTCCGATCTACTATTATTCTTCGTATGTGATTATTTTGGATAGACTAAAGACAAAATATCTCTTAAAAAAAAAGATTTTTTTTATGTATATCCAACAGAATTATGGGTATAAAATATAATGATATAGCATTTAAATTCAATAGCAATATTTATTTATCACTGGAAGTGAGATTGAAAACTCATGATGTAAACCAATTAGGAACCTGAAGTTCATATGTAAATGACCTGCAGTTCATATGACATGAAGTTCATATACTTTTTTTTTTAAATAAGGAACCTGAAGTTCATATGCAAGTAAGGAACCTGAAGTTCATATGCAAATGAGGAACCTGAAGTTCATATGCAAATGAGAAACCTAAAGTTCATATTCAAATGAAGAACCTGAAGTTCATATGCAAATGAGAAAGATGAAACATAAGCCCGAAGCTTTCTTGAAGGTTGTGACATAAAAAGATTGTACTTTCAGAAGAAGTCAAAAGAGACACACACATTATAATATGTGACAAAAACATTAGATTCAATAGAAAATCTCTAAACATGTTTCATTTAACCGACATCTTTCATGTACAGTTTATATTAACTGAATATCCTGAAGATATAGTATACATATTAATCTCTTGAAGAGATGTTTTAGAGATTTAATTTTATATAGCAAATCCAACATCCTATAAGAGATGTTAGAATTTTTTTTTTGTTGCATTGCAATTCATAAGTAAAAGATATGTTCCTTGAAGGAATATCATACACTCCAGAAGTAGTGATTTCTTTTCTCTCTTGAATCTTATTTTTATTTAATGCACCTAATTTTGTTAATGCATTGAGTGTATTTTTGTATATTGATATGACATTTCAATAGTTTGTATATATTTATCTCTGGAAGAGATAAGTTCATCTCAGAAGTGATGATAACAAAATATCTTTAGAGGATATATGTATATTTGGAAATGGTAAAATATCTGTAGAAGAGATCTGTTTATTTGAAAATAATAAAATATCTCCAAAAGAGATTTCTACAATTAAAGGCGATAAATATTTGTAAAAAGAAAGTATTAAAACTCCATAAATGGTGTTTATGGAATATCTCAAAAGCGACATTATATTCTGATATGTCTATAAGAGAATTTGCATTGAAATATTTTCAAATATCAAAGATGATGATGCAAATTTGATGACTAAAGAAAATATGCATCTCGAAGATCATATTAAGTTAAGATCTAAATATTGATCTTAATTTTGCACACCGGAAGTGAATGCAAAAGTAATTGTTGTTATAAAAATGGAAAACTTAGAACCTGCAGTTTCTATGATGGTAAGAAGTAATTTTGATATAAAGAGAAAGATCTATATATGGATAGTATAATTTGAAACCTGTATTTTTTTTTATGTTTTGAATTTTATGTATAGATCTACAAGTTTTTCGAATCATTCATATTAAAGATGTAAAATCTCGGTTCTATAGTTATGCATTTCTACTCAATTCTGGATCAGATATTATGCATGTATATGGTATTTTAGAAAATATGATTATTGGGAATGCAGTACAACTATAAGTTGTTTATTTCAGTTTTGATCAATACTGTAGCTAGATCCAAATTTTGTTAAGTTGTTTTAAGTAAAATTTATTTATTTGATTCATATATTTAGACCGTATAATGGTTATTTCCGTTATTTTTATAATAAATGCATTATATATATCGTTATGGTAATATATATTGTATTACAATATTATTATAAATGTATTAAAAGCATTGGCTATTGTAAGTTAAATGATGTATGTTTGTATTTGGAATAAGAATAAACATATGTATTATTATTCGATGTATTTAGCTAGTAATAACTAATGTTATGGAAGAAAGGATAGAACCACAACCTGAAGTTGTGCAAATAAAATATTTATACTGGAAGTTGTATAACTCAAAGTCTTGGACCAGAAGTCTTGAATTATATATATATATATATATGTATATATAAACATTTTTGATGAAGTTTACAAGTTTGAAATCTTGACAATCAGCTAGAATGTAAAAGCTTCTAAATTAGAAGTATGTTAAAAGATTGAGAACCAGAAGTTCATCATAAATTTATAAAATTGATATACATATGTATGAGTATATATATGCATAGTAATTCAAAGTTCCTCAATCAATGAATTTGAAATACTTCATAATTTAAAAGCCTGAAGCTTTATTCAAACCATATGAAATAATAACATTACACTTCTTAATGAAGTTAAATCATCTACGATAATAATAATGCATCCAAAGGTTGCACAATTTTCAAAATGAGTTGTATCTTGCTTATATATTTATATTTACATATTGTATTGAAGAATAAATTTTAACAACCCGATGTTGTTATATATTTTATTTGAACTAGAAGTTCAACTCAGTGGAACCAGAAGTTCAACACAGTGGAACTAGAAGTTCAACACAGTGGAATCATAAGTTCAATACAGTGGAACCAGAAGTTCAATACAGTTGAACCAGAAGTTCAATACAGTTTAACAAACTTGAAATTATTTATATATTATTTGAACCAGAAGTTCAATATAGATTAACAACTTGAAGTTGTTCAGATATTTCATTTGAAACAGAAGTTCAACACAGTTCCAAATCAGATATTTTGGATATTATGATACGATCTTTAAGATTTGCATTGACATTGCTTGATAAGCAAAAAATTAGTGATTGAAACCTTATGAACAATTTGTTCTAAAACAAGTAACTCGAATGAGAGAGAATACGCAAATCAATTACATATGTAATACGTGGACGCACGTATATACACATATATGTGAATATTTTATTAACGACCTGAAGTTGTCATGAGCTCATATTATAAATTATGCATATATTATTTTATATTTCAGAAAGTCGATTGACATTAATATTGAATGACCTGAAGTCATGTGCATATTCAAATGATAGAAAATTCCTCCAAGTCATCAGATCAATGAAAGGGAATAAGCAATGCAATATGAATGCATCTTATCAACTAATAAGAGCATTATCCTCATACAATTGAAATACATCTAATGTATTTGCTAGCTATGATGCTATAATGGATCAAAAATGAATCCAAAGTAGCATTATAATTTAAAGTGACAATGTTTGTCAACATTGAAGGGGAGGATAAAGAAATCATCGGTGTTAAATATTTGCTAACATATAGAATTATGCAAAGTATTAAGTAACCTGCATAAATTATCAATTATGTCCCTAATAGACTTTCTCTAATATACATTTGAATCCCCGAAGGATCAAAAGGTGTAAATCATAGCTAAAAATGTGGTATAAAAGTCAGTTCAAAATATCTTTGGAGTAAGTCATAAAGATGCAAAATAAAAGAGGTGAGTGTTCCTAAAGAAACACTTAAGGGTACTGTGACGGCCCGCTCCGCACCAACCGACATTTAACTCCAATTGTGCGCTGTACACATGTCCAGTTAGCACGGGACGGTTGTCAGAAGAAAAGAAAGAAGAGAATGAACTAACAAAGAACCTGTAAAATGTCTCACAGCGCATGGAACAAAATATAATAATAACATACTTGACATAAAACAGGCGAGACAGTACATAAGCTGAAAACTAAACCATCATAGCAGCGGAAATCCAAAGATACAGCTTACGATCCAACAACATTATTATACTTCAAAATACTGTCTCTAAAGCAAAAGAAAGAAAAGGTGCGCTACTAATGCCTAAAGTAGCGACCATCAACAACACAGGGAGATATATGTATAAATAGTACGTGTAAGTCTCCTGCTCGTCTCCGGCATCTACTCGTGCATATCCACCTGACCTGTCTCTAGTCTGCTCGTGTGAGCACCCAGAGTAATAAGAAGAGACATAAAACTCTGGGTCAGACAAAAGTCTGGTATGAGTGATAAGCAACTAAACAGAACAATAACAGGTATAATCCAATCATACCTGGACCAGAACCTGCAACCAAAGAGTTAGCACTACATACTGTACAATACTCTAAGGTGCCACTAACATATAGTGTAAGAAATACGGGGGTGGGGGTGTGCATGTCATAGTGATGTCAAACAATCAAGCATATCAACCATCCTCACGTCTCTCACTCAGTGCGTAAAGCATACGATATCCACTACCTTGGTTACCTAATCCTTTGGGCCATGACGGAATCCAATCCCGTACAACTATCACTACAAGCCCCTATCCATCTCTCAGTGGTGAACCAAAGTTATGAATACCGACAACCCCTTTGCACACGTCCCGCAGCAAAGCCCAATCATGAAGTGAACTCATTGGTTCCCATATGGATCCTGAGCTCTAACTTCCAGTTGGACTACCTTTGCATCTCGGGTTTTGGTCAGCATCTCCTTCGGATCCGTCTTCCTTTCAATTCACTTTGCTTCAGGTCGTCGTCAGCTCCTCTCGGTTCGGATCGCGTTCCCCTCGGATCGGGCCGCAGTCACCAGCTCGTGGTCAAGCTCCAGCTAGAGGTTTGGATCATGCTCATCTATAAGGGTCGGTCGCCTTCTTCGGATCAGGGTCGGTCCTGGTCGGTCGTGCTTCGTTCACCGGATCGGTTCGCTCCAGGCTTTCGTGGTCACCACATCAGGTCGTTCGAACGGATCAGATCGTGATGGAACTCCTGGATCGGATCGTTGCACATGTACTCGAGTGGATCGTGAAAGGTGAGGCGGAACGGGTCGGGTCGGTCAGTCAAGCACCTTTCATTTTGGTCGGTTTTCATCATCTCTACCCTGGTCGGTCGGTTTTGCCCCCCCCGGTCGGTCGAACACTTCACCAATCCTGGTCGGTCGGTTTTGTCCCCCCTGGTCGGTCGAACACTTCACCAATCCTGGTCGGTCGGTTTTGTCCCCCCGGCCGGTCGCATTTCACCCATCCTGGTCGGTCGTTGTCAGGGTCGTTCCAGGAACTCGGGTCGGTCAAAACCTTCCCCTGGTCGGTCTAACTCGACCCAAAGAAAACCTGCACTATTTCAGCAAGCTATTTTCGCCTCTCGACGGCGTTTTCGACCAATCTAACACTTCTAATCAATCACAAAGCATACCATACAATCATAGAAACATAGAGAATCAACCACAAACACCAAAACAACAATATGACATATCAAAATGGATCAAACATGGCCAAAACCCCATATTTTCCCTTAATCCCTCTTAATCATGTTTAAGCATATAATTAGCAAAACTTATCCAAATTAGCCAAATTTCATATCAGAGGTCTAAAACAATATTTAAGAATTTCTGAACATTTTTCCAGATTTTAATCTTGCATAAATTCGCTAATTATCACTAATCAACACTTAATCCCCTAAATTTCGGGATTAACAAAGTTAGTCGAAATTAACCCAAATTCATATCAGAGGCATAAAATGGTGTTTTAGAATTTTAGGAACCTTTCTAGATTTTTCTGAGTCATAATTTCGCTAATTTTCGCTAATTACCATAACTAGCCATAATTAGTGAAAAAGCAAGCTAATTACTCACCTTTGCCACAAAGTAAACTATAGATCTGAAATGATTCTCTGTTTGGGTCAAATTCTATTGTGTTCCAGCAGCTCCAACTTTGATTTGGTGAAGATTTCCCTTGATTTGATGTTGCTAATCCCAATCTTCAAGTTGTAGGTGATTTGGAGGTGTTTTGGAGTGTTTTAGAAGATGGAGGCCATTGCTAGAGCTTGAAGGAGGTAAGTGGCGGCTGGAAAAATGAGTCTAAAACCGAAATCCTAACCCTAGCAGCCCTTAAATACCCAAAATCCCGAAATCCCCCATTGGGCCTAGTTGCTAATCACCCGGTTAAGCCCAATTAGCTGTTTTTAACCCTCTAAATCTTAATTCAGCCATATCTCCCAAACGGTAAGTCCGTTTGGCCATTATGACCACTCTACGGAAAGAGAAACCATCATCCGGAGCTAATGGAAGTGGTTTCAGATCAAAACTCCTCTCCAGTCAAAAGTTATGGACGAAACAACATCAACTAGGGGCAAAATGGTCATTTAAAAATCGGCAAAAATCATGAATCATGGGAAATGACCCCACTAGTCGTTCCCCAAAAGTACATGACCATACGACTTACCAGGAAAAAGAAATAAATATTCTACGATCTTCCGATGCGTAGAATGCAGGTCGTTACATTCTCCCCACCCCCCCCCCCCCTCTTAGGAAATTTCGTCCCCGAAATTACTCACCCCAAAACACACAAAAAATTCTGCATGCCTATCAATCATTTTCAAACAATAAAACATACAAAGCAACACAACAAGCCTATCCTAGCATGCTGTTTACTAACAAGGGAAGAAACTATCATTACCAAAACCTTACCAGGCAAAGAGTTCTGGATACTTCTTCCTTATGTCCCCCTCTGTTTCCCAAGTACAGTCTTTCTCATTCTCACCCCACTGAACTTTGACTAGTTTCACCACCTTCCTTCGAAGCTGCTTCGTATCGTTCCCAACAATACGCATAGGCTTGCGGTTCCCAACCGCCTCAGGTTCAACCTCGATATCGTCCAACTGATCTGGTGAAATAGTCCTACTAGGGTCATACACATACTTCCTTAACTGGGAAACATGAAATACGTTGTGAACTCCCGCCATCTTGTCCGGTAACCCTACTTTATACGCCAAATTCCCAACTTGTTCGAGAACTGGGGATGGACTAACAAATCTTGGTGCTAATAACTATTATTATCCCTAACTCATCCAGATGTCACTGGTCATCCCATGACCTTCCAAAATCCAAGACACAAGCTCTCAAAAGATCCTCTAATATACGATTCACTCAAATACCATCATGACCTAGTCCTTGGTAAACCATCAATATAATCCATTGAGACTTGTTCCCATTTCATTCGGGAATTTTTAATGGTTGTAACAAACCACTAGACTTCTTTTGCTCAGCTTTATCTAACTGGCAATTCATGCACTTGGATATAAATTTTCCCAACGCCTTTCTTTATCCTTTTCCAGTAGTAGGTCTGCTCCATGCATCAATACATTTTGTTACCACTGGGACGTATAGTTAATTTCGAGTGATCACATGCTCTAAGCACTTCATCTCTCAATCCGTCTACGTTAGGTACAACTAGTCTATCATCCTTTCGAAACCATCCTTCTCGATCAAATCCTTGCTTGATCGTTCTCTTGCCCTCGATACTCATCTCTATCATAGAGATGATCTCCAATAGGTTAGGATCGTCCTTCTAACTAGAACCAATCCACTCAATCAAAATCGATCTAATCGTCAAACTTGCTAACATTTATGAATCTAATTCGTACTTAGTTCTGAAATCATATCCTACGATATACTTCAGTTACTTCCATTCCAGAAACATAACCCCTAGACTGGCATGTCTCCTACTCAATGCAACTGTTACCATACTCAAATCCTTTGCTATGTTCACTCTACCCCATGAAGTTATGACAACTTCACTGTACTGGCTCATAGCCTAATGTCCATATGTACCATCATCTCTTTGGTCCCTCATCGCTAGAACCCTACAGGTGATAGTCTACTCAAGAGAAGAAAAATATGAACAAACATAACAACCATAGCATCCATCAAACAAGTCCTATCTATCACCTGCTAAAGCCATACATACGTCGATACCTACCTGACTGGTCTAACCAATCCCAACATGTCCATTCTTGAATGTCTGGTCTAACCAACATCAAGAACTAATGGAAGCCCCGCCTCCAACTAACTATCGTACGTCCAACGCACGTTTATCCTCCAAGGATAATTAAACTAATGGAAGCCCAGCCTCCAATCGGACTACCGTACATCCAACGTACGTTTATCCTCCAAGGATAACTAGATCACGTCCAACGGATCCAAGGTAACGGGCGTCCCCATATACCCCTGCTTTTAGTCCTCCTAAAATACTTGAGTCCAACCCAAGTCTATCCATTATCTTGCTGCCCTCTCGAGTCCAACTCGAGCTGAATCCAATTCCTTGCTGCCTTCTCGAGTCCAACTCGAGTCACTCTATAACTCAGACCCAGTCTTGAGTACCGACAAACTCTAGTCCAACGTGACTCGTCTCCCTATTCGTTGCATCTCCAAGATCAACGAACACCTATTTTCTTTTACGAGTTCAAGTCCAACTTGAATCGTCCTAATCTTCGTTGCATCTTCCATGATCAACGAACACATCCTATTCCCTCAAAGTCCTAATATCCAAAGAGAACACCAACATAGGGTTCTAAACAATCCATTACCTTGCATCTTTCTCGAGTCCCACTCGAGCCATCACATAATCCTATTGAGTCTAACTCGGGGCAGTCCATACCATCGAATAGTCTTATCATGTTCCGTCTGCCCATCACTCCTCGAGTAAACCAGGATACCATCCAGTGAAAAATCACAACAACTATTTTATCTCTCACGCAAACCATCCTAATCGAACTCGACATTCCCCAAGCACAAGCCCCAAAGGCCTAAACCAATATCATACAAGCGCCCGAGGAACATCTCCTCCGAATTCGGACAATCTACGTGAAATGATACTAGCAAAACAACCAAGCACTGGAGTACTCATTTGCCTCCCCGAGACAACTAGAACTTATTCCAATGATAAATTCCCATCTTCCTAACTCTAGTTACTATCGCCATCACTAGGTAGGTACCTAATACCACCCTAAATCTTTGGAGTAGATCGACTCCCCAAAATAATGCTAAACCCAGTAAGGCCTAAACAAAGCGATCACAAACAAACATACATCCATGACTCGATAAGACCACATTACAACAAATCATGCAAAGGCTAGTCGAACCACCAACCGGGTTCGTCACTACTAAATGTCTATCGACTATCTCGGGTCTGTCAAATAGAAACATCTTAAATAGAAAGCATACCTTTGATAACGATGCCCTTTCCCTTCTGCGCCGCAGTTGGAGCATTCGACGAAGAAGGAACAACACTGATAGCATATGCTTTCACGATCTGCTTTCCTTTAGGGGGTTGTGGACAATCATCCTTGTGATGTCCCGCCTGGCCGCAGTTAAAGCACTTCCTTTCCCCAGGCTTTTCTCGACAATCTCTGGCATAGTGGCCCTTCTTGCCACAACAAAAACATTAGCCATCTTTCTTACTTTTCTTTTTCTGACCATCCTTAGCTTGGTCTTGTTTCCTCTTGTTTTGAGAACCATTCTTGCCTTCACCGCCTGCTTGCGGCTTTGGCTCCTCTACAGATACAATAGTAACCTCAGTCTTTGGCTTAGGGTAAAGACTCTCTGACCTTAATGCTTTTCCCACAATCGATTCAAACGTCTCATCGATGTGGTTTATAAGTCTTTCCCCCAAGTACCCATCTAAACCTGTTATGAACTTCTCATTCTTCTTCTCGACAGTATTTATAAGGGATAATCCGTATTTTGATAAAGTATCGAATTCAGCAATATAGTCCAAGACAGCTCTACCATTCTGCTTAAGCTCCAAGAAATTCCTAAACAATTCTGATTTATGAGCAGCTGGAATAAACTTATCACAAAAACGAGTCTTAAACTGATTCCAAGTAATCTGATCCTCTGGGGTAGCTGCCTTAATAGCATTCCACCAATTCATAGCCCGTCCTTGCAGCTGAAGGGATGCTAGCTTCCCCTTCGTTGCGTCTTCGATTCCCAGATCTTTGACGATGCGCTCACAACTATCTAGCCTATCTTGAACTTTTGTAGCTGACTCCGTTTCGTGGAACGGCTTCCCACCAAGGCTAGTATAATCCTTTTTCAACTTGGCAAAATCGGCCCTAGGCGTCTGCACCGCTGCATCACCACCGTTTGCAGCATTAGGAGCTGCCCTCTGAACGTCCCTAAGCATCTCTCTCATGAAGGTAGTAAACATCACCCTCGTATCAGGAACATTCCCATTGTTGGCTCCTCTACCAGTACCCCTCACGTACCGGCTCATCGTTCAATCTGTACAGAGAAAACGATTAACCATCTCCATAGTGGCGTTAGTGCAGTGCGACATCATCCTTAGCTATACTAATACTATATATAAATAGCTTTTGAAAACCAAAGCAATCACAAATACGCGCTCTCATATACGTACTATCTCTCCCTAGTGTCTTTCCCTAAGTGAACTACGCAACCTAGAGCTCTGATACCAAATGTGACGGCCCGCCCCGCACCAACCGACATTTAACTCCAATTGTGCGTTGTACACATGTCCAGTTAGCATGGGACGATCGTCAGAAGAAAAGAAAGAAGAGAATGAACTAACAAAGAACCTGCAGAATGTCTCATAGCGCATGGAACAAAATATAATAATAACATACTTGACATAAAACAGGCGAGACAGTACATAAGCTGAAAACTAAACCATCATAGCAGCGGAAATCCAAAGATACAGCTTATGATCCAACAACATTATTACACTTCAAAATACTGTCTCTAAAGCAAAAGAAAGAAAAGGTGTCTCTAAAGTAGCGACCATCAACAACACAGGGAGATATATGTATAAATAGTACGTGTAAGCCTCCTGCTCGTCTCCGGCATCTACTCGTGCATATCCACCTGACCTGTCTCTAGTCTGCTCGTGTGAGCACCCAGAGTAATAAGAAGAGAAATAAAACTCTGGGTCAGACAAAAGTCTGGTTTGAGTGATAAGCAACTAAACAGAACAATAACAGGTATAATCCAATCATACCTGAACCTGAACCTGCAACCAAAGAGTTAGCACTACATACTGTACAATACTCTAAGGTGCCACTAACATATGGTGTAAGAAATACGGGGGTGGGGGTGTGCATGTCATAGTGATGTCAAACAATTAGCAACCATCCTCACGTCTCTCACTCAGTGCGTAAAGCATACGATATCCACTACCTTGGTTACCTAATCCTTTGGGCCATGACGGAATCCAATCCCGTACAACTATCACTACAAGCCCCTATCCATCTCTCAGTGGTGAACCAAAGTTATGAATACCGACAACCCCTTTGCACACGTCCCGCAGCAAAGCCCAATCATGAAGTGAACTCATTGGTTCCCATATGGATCCTGAGCTCTAACTTCCAGTTGGACTACCTTTGCATCTCGGGTTTTGGTCAGCATCTCCTTCGGATCCGTCTTCCTTTCAATTCACTTTGCTTCAGGTCGTCGTCAGCTCCTCTCGGTTCGGATCGCGTTCCCCTCGGATCGGGCCGCAGTCACCAGCTCGTGGTCAAGCTCCAGCTAGAGGTTTGGATCATGCTCATCTATAAGGGTCGGTCGCCTTCTTCGGATCAGGGTCGGTCCTGGTCGGTCGTGCTTCGTTCACCGGATCGGTTCGCACTTCGTTCACCGGATCTGTTCGCTCCAGGCTTTCGTGGTCACCACATCAGGTCGATCGAACGGATCAGATCGTGATGGAGCTCCTGGATCGGATCGTGGCACATGTACTCGAGCGGATCGTGAAAGGTGAGGCGGATCGGGTCGGGTCGGTCGGTCAAGCACTTTTCATTTTGGTTGGTTTTCATCATCTCTACCCTGGTAGGTCGGTTTTGGCCCCCCCACCCCCGGTCGGTCGAACACTTCACCAATCCTGGTCGGTCGGTTTTGTCTCCCCCTGGTCGGTCGAACACTTCACCAATCCTGGTCGGTCGGTTTTGTCCCCCCTGGTCGGTCGCATTTCACCCGTCCTGGTCGGTCGTTGTCAGGGTCGGTCCAGGAACTCGGGTCGGTCAAAACCTTCCCCTGGTCGGTCTAACTCGACCCAAAGAAAACCTGCACTATTTCAGCAAGCTATTTTCGCCTCTCGACGGCGTTTTCGACCAATCTAACACTTCTAATCAATCACAAAGCATACCATACAATCATAGAAACATAGAGAATCAACCACAAACACCAAAACAACAATATGACATATCAAAATGGATCAAACATGGCCAAAACCCCATATTTTCCCTTAATCCCTCTTAATCATGTTTAAGCATATAATTAGCAAAACTTATCCAAATTAGCCAAATTTCATATCAGAGGTCTAAAACAATATTTAAGAATTTATGAACATTTTTCCAGATTTTAATCTTGCATAAATTCGCTAATTATCACTAATCACCACTTAATCCCCTAAATTCCGGGATTAACAAAGTTAGTCGAAATTAACCCAAATTCATATCAGAGGCATAAAATGGTGTTTTAGAATTTTAGGAATTTTTCTAGATTTTTCTGAGCCATAATTTCGCTAATTTTCGCTAATTACCATAACTAGCCATAATTAAAGTGAAAAAGCAAGCTAATCACTCACCTTTGCCACAAAGTAAACTATAGATCTGAAATGATTCTCTGTTTGGGTCGAATTCTAATGTGTTCCAGCAGCTCCAACTTTGATTTGGTGAAGATCTCCCTTGATTTGATGTTGCTAATCCCAATCTTCAAGTTGTAGGTGATTTGGAGGTGTTTTGGAGTGTTTTAGAAGATGGAGGTCATTGCTAAAGCTTGAAGGAGGTAAGTGGCAGCTGGAAAAATGAGTCTAAAACCAAAATCCTAACCCTGACAGCCCTTAAATACCCCAAATCCCGAAATCCCCCATTGGGCCTAGTTGCTAATCACTCGGTTAAGCCCAATTAGCTGTTTTTAACCCTCTAAACCTTAATTCAGCCATATCTCCCAAATAGTTAGTCTGTTTTGCTATTATGACCACTCTACCGAAAGAGAAACCATCATCTGGAGCTAATGGAAGTGGTTTCAGATCAAAACTCCTCTCCAGTCAAAAGTTATGGATGAAACAAGATCAACTAGGGGCAAAATGGTCATTTAAAAATTGGCCAAAATCATGAATCATGGGAAATGACCCCACTAGTCGTTCCCCAAAAGTACATGACCATACGACTTACTAGGAAAAAGAAATAAATATTCTACGATCTTCCGATGCGTAGAATGCGGGCCTTTACAGGTACTTTGAAAGAAACCCATGACATGATTGTCAAAATTACCCCAGAAGTGGTTTAGGTACCTAAAGCATGATAAGTTTTGAGATCTCAATAAATTATATATAGAACTGACAAGAAATAGTCATCGATGATAAATTAATAAATAATAAAGCGCTTATATTTATAAATGGATTAAAAATCCCATATTAGAGAGAAACATGATTGGCCATCATGAAATTCTCCTAAGTAAGATATATGGACCTGTAGTCCATAAGATATGAACCTGTAGTCCATAAGATATGAACCTGTAGTTCATAAGATAAAAATAGAAATATACATAATGACAAAAGCACACGGAAGTTACTAAAGCACCATAGAGTGTCAACAATATGTTAAGTGCCATGAGCATTGTATTTTCAGAGATAATTGAATTGATTAAAGTGGTGAAAGTGTTTAAAACACTTACAATACCCTGAAGGTATAAACAATGAAAGTATACAAATTCCAGAAGAATTTAAATAACTTTGGTAGTGATAAAGAGCAAGAAATGTAGATTACAACATTCTTTTAAGTATTGTTATGAGGAAAATCTTAAAATAATTCATGATGAGTAGATCACTTCCTGCTTTCAAGAATTGTTGTAGTGAAACTCTTAATATCCATTGAAGTGGTAGTTACGATATGCAAAACTTATTATAATATATAAGTTCCTGAAGAACATAAATAACATTTGTTATTATAAAGAATACCAAGAACATGGATGATAAATTACAACATTCTTCTAAGTATTGTTGTAATGAAAATCTTGATATACTTCAAGGTGAGTAGATTACTTCCTGCTTAGTGTTGTTGTAATAAAAATCTTGATATGCTTCATTCTTCGAAGTATTGTTGTAATGAAAATCTCGATATACTTCAAGATGAGTAGATTACTTCCTGCTTAGTAATGAAAGTTGTCTTATTCATCAAATATGTATTGCAACATGCAAGTTCGATTGAAACAGAAAATTATAAGCACCTGAAGTGTATTCATAAATGAATATTAGTATCATACAAATCACCAAAGGGAGGCGTTTTAAATAAGAAATCATGCCTGAAGCATGGAAATGCACATGAAGTTTTAAAAGAAAAAACTTCATTAAGAAGTATTTGTAAGCAATTTGAGTTATTGAAAGAAGAATACGAATTCAGAGGAAATTATTAAATCAGGGGGAGCATCCATAAGTATGATATAATGCACTCTTTTTCCTTAACTAAGTTTTTCCCCATTGGGTTTTCTTAGTAAGGTTTTTAATGAGGCATGGGTCATGATCCAGAAGTATCAACCCAAAAGTAACATACAAAAATAAGTTATAATGCACTCTTTTTCCTTATTTAAGATTTTTCCCACTGGGTTTTTCTTATTAAGGTTTTAACAAGGCATTACATTGATCCAGAAGTATCATGCTACTTTTGATGTAGTAAATATGGCATTTTATATTGTACTCTTTTTCCTTCACTAAGATTTTTCCCATTGGGTTTTTCTTAGTAAGGTTTTAACGAGGCAACATTTTGATCCAGAAGTATCAAACATCTTTTGATGCAGTAAACTATTATTTATGAAGAAGACAAGGCAGTTTGCATGACTCAGATTCAAGTGAATTATATCAAGGCTGATAGGATGGAGCAAATTTCTTCTAAATTTCTCTTCACACATGGATGAAAGGATAACAAGAATGAGGAGAAACAAATTCAGTTCAAGAAAAACGGGTAGATCTGTTCTCAAAAGCAATTTCCAAATCAACATTCTGGAAGATGATGTACAAAATTGGCATGCGTCGACTACATCAATAGACTAATTGAATAATGAGTTATAAATAAGGGGGAGCATATAAAATTATGCTATAATGTACTCTTTTCCTTCACTAATATTTTTCCCACTGGGTTTTTGTTAGTAAGGTTTTTAATGAGGCATTATCTTGATCCTGAAGTATCAACCCTTACGGTAACATTGTAAAACATGTTACCTAAAGATGACATAAATTTGCACTCTTTTCCTTGTTTATGATTTTTCCACAGGGTTTTTCATAAAAAGGTTTTTAATGAGGCATTGTTTTGATCCTGAAGAATCAACTCTTTTAAGAAATATCATTTTAATATGATATTCATAATGTCAGACACCGTACTCTTTTTCTCGTTCAAGGTTTTTCCCATTGGGTTTTCCAGATAGACTTTTGAAGACAATAGACAATAGTCGTATCGACTGAACGGATGATTATAAGGGGGAGTAATCATCATATATGTTTTTAAAAGGGACAACTTCGAGTTAGTAGAGCATTCAAGATTTTGAAAACGCATATTCAAGGGGAGTGTTGTAATATATATGAGTGAATATGCTTTTGTCATATTCTGTTTAGTCCCACATTGTGGGATAAGTTTTACTCCAAGCTCCAAAGCCTTTATATAAGGAGCTCATGTAATGTAAATAATGTACCGATTGATGAATGAATAAAAAGTATTCTCTTTCTCTCCTCTAATGACTTTCTTATTGTATATTATTTACAACACACTGTGTGTATTTGCTTCTTAGACTATTCTTACTACGTAAAAATAACATAACCACATGCCAATCAAAAGGAGCATGATAAATAATTTGGTGTTACCATTATCAGTAGATGAGGATACCCCTGATTAAATCTTGGCCACCAACCACCAATGTATGGAAGAATTGCTTGGTGACCTAAATGCACAAAGAGGCTAAATAATAACATACAAACAAATATGATTTTGTAATACATATTTCAAGCTTACGGATATCCAAACCAGAGGTGCTGAAAATGTTATGAGTATATGCACACTCATAGGTTAAAAACACAAATAGCTGATTAGAAAATGATAAACCATTAAATTTGTTAAATTAGTATTTAGGTCACTAAACTAAAATTGTTTTCTTTCCTTATTCGTATGTCACAACAGATATAAACATGCTTAAACCTGTTATTTTTGCACATATGAACTATTTGTCGAAATATATAAACTTATGCGTTCTTCATTAAATTTAGAGCATAATCACTATCTTTGCAACAAAAAACATGGAATTTCTTTTGTTTCAAATTATCCTAAACAGAAGGTTTGCATGTTTAATATTTTGAACTGTACCATCAAAAGTTTGAATAAGTATTTTCTCAAATGATAACATGGATATGATAACTCTCATGTGTTATACTAAACCACACAATATAAATATTTGGTTCCGTAATCAGAAGGATGTTTCATATTATACACATTTTGCCTAAATTACATGCATGCTTGGTTAACAACGTCACATGAATTATGCTTTAAGAGTATTAACTTGAATCCTTATTTTCGTATCGAAATATACATTTGCAACCTATATCATCTTGGATTACTCTATGAAAATTTATGGATTATTTTCGAAATTTGAATTTTAAAGTAGAAAATTACATTATTGGCATAATCAGGTTATAATTACCAATTTGAAAAAAATATTCATGTCGTTATTGCCTTACTTACCTTCTAACTCGATTGGAAAGAAGATAGGTTGCCATATACGAATTTTGTAATTGTGGTTTTAATCTGCTCCTAAATATTTTATCGGATTTCTTAATATTGGTTAAAATAATTGAAGTGGAAAAAAATAATGGTAATTGCTAAAGTCAAGCCTTGGCTGGCGTTTAGTATATAAATGAAGATCGATCTCCAAATTAATTGCCATTTTTCAAATTTGAATCTATTTGTCGTAGCTATGTATTGAATAAAACCAAGTTCACAAACCAAATGAAAATTAGCAACGTTTTTTCGTATCATTTAACCTTATAGAGAACTTATCTTTTTCTCTAAACAAAATAAAATAGTAAGGCTATTAGTGAGTCACTAATGATGAAAAAAATGTGTTGCATTCTTAAATTTTAGCAAATTGCGATTCATGATTGTAGAAATAGTTATTTGGTATTTACATGATAAAAACTTAACTATCTACCGAACAACATGATATCTAGTCATTGTTTAATTTATACTAAATATATATTCCACCATTACTGCAAATTAGAAATTAGTAATATTAAATCTGCTATGTATCCTATCTAATTATGCTGAATGCGAAAACTTAATGACTATAGTTGTTTTGGGAGATTTGTGTAGCAATAATAAACTTGGTATTACAATATAATAGGCAAACGACATCAAGCTAATGCCTTGCTTAGCATATTCCTCAAAATATAAAGTAGTAAGCAACAACATAATAAAAAGTCAGAAGACACATCAATTTTAAAGTATGGGCATTCGAAAATAATAGATGATTTGGGTACGAATAATGAATGAAATTTAACTCAAATGAATCCACACTCTATAGACAATTTTACATACAAAAATGCATATTATAAGAAGATGAGCCCTTCAACGCCATACCAAAAAGCACATGGCCGTAAGCTATCTATTTTCCATCATACATGAACAACAAAAAATATCATAAACAATATACATAGCATGTAAGCAAATTATCATGATTTTGTATCAAACGCAAGAGGAGAAATAAACAAATCTAACTCTTTGGCCTTATTAAATTTATGTGACAAGCACTTAAATTTTAGAAACAAACGTATTTACAAAATAACAATCCAAAAATACTTAATATTGTGTATTCATTCGTGCATCCTTATATACATCACGTATCATATATATGTACATCTTTAATAGATCGTATGAAGGTAATCCCACATGCTTGCATAATACATGGAAGCATTAAAATCTCACTGAAGCACTTAAGGCAAAAAACTATTGGGGTAGTATTTAAGGGATTCATAAGATTTGAATATGTTATTATGGATATGTATGTTAAATTTGAGGATATAAATTTTATGTACTTAATATGCAATCGGTGGATTCGTTGATGATAACATCAACATTTACTTACCTGTGATCTGCCGTGGAGGAATTTGTTTCAAATATAATGTACTTATTTATGTAGTATCCCCTCAAAATAACCAGAAAATAAATAGAGGCATCAAGGGGTTATTTGGAGAGACTGGAAATTATATTATTTGATTAAAAATATATTAGATTATACGATTTCTATTTCTGTACCTTGTTCCTTTTCGGGGACGAAAAGGTTTGAGTGGGGGACAATGTAACAACCCGGAATTTTAAGTATATTTTTATTTGATGATTAAATTTACATTTTGATTTTTGATTTTTGTTTTTTATTTTATTAGTTTAAAACTTAATTTATGTGTATTTTTTTATAACTATTTTGATTTCGAATTTAAAAACAAAAATTTATTTGGCTTTTTATATAACAAATGAATTAGATTTGATATGAATATATTTTAATAATACTTTCAATCTCGATCTTATTTAGTACATAAATTAAATCGAGTTTATTTATTTGAATTTGAATTTATTCTTCTATTTTAATTTAAATAGTAAACTCGTATTATATAATTTGTTTTCGATATTAATAAAAATTATATCTTTGTTTTAAATTTCATAATATTCTATAATTTCTCGTAACGGTAATTTGGAATCTGAAATACATACAGTGAGATGTGGTAACTGTATAAATTTCGTCGGAAAATATGAATGTTTGTCAGTCACGCATTTTTCTGTGCAAAGCTGCACCTAACAGTTCAAATTTTAGCGACCGTAAAATCTCTCCGAAACCAGTTCGAACAAACACGAAAAATATTCTATTCGTTGTCACATATCCAACGGCGAAATTCGTTTCGCGAAAATCAGACGTTTTGGTCTTCATTTAATTGTTTTCTCATGTCATTTTTCCTTTTAAAAGGGGTCCGTAATGCCTTTTTAACGGAGCATGCTGACATTGCAAATTTTATACCGTTGTGTCCGTCTCGTCGCGCTGATTAGACCAATATATTCAATTGTTAGTTTCGGTGCTCGTTTCGTGCCGGAATTGTGAAAAGGTTTGCGCAGTTCATTTTTGAAATAAAGCCATTTGAGTTCGAAGAGTCCATATTCAGATCTCTCACATATTTCTCACCATTTTGGATCTGCAAAACCCGTTCTTTTATTTTAGTAAACCACCCAAATATTTTTTTGTTCATAAATTGGACACTTTTTATCTATATTTTCATGTTTGAAATGCATGCGTATAATAGTCCATTTCCATTTCCATTTGTTTCCAAACCTTGCTACGTTACTTTTTATTTCTTTCATTGCAGCGTGCACTTTCTTTTCAAACCATGCATTTTATTTTACATGCATATGTTCTCTTATGTTACCATTCCAAAAGACATGCGCCTTGATTCTAGATTCATGCATGCACGTCCTTGTATTCATACGTTATGCAAACCATTTTGCCTTTTCAAAATTCAAAACCCTTTGTACTGTTTGTCGTTCACTTTTAGTTCCATTCCTTAGAGCATCTCCAACAAATACTTACATATCAGAAATTAAGAAATCTACACTCAAATTCACGTCCAACAGGATATAGATTTTACCTAAAGTGTGGATTTCTGGGGGAAAAGTTCCGGAATATGCAAACTGGTCTCGCGTTTGTTGAACAACCGCTTGGTTTCTCGCGTTTGCTCAACAAACGTATGGCTATTATATTTTATTTTCATCACTGCAACCCCTTCGCTAATTTCATCTCCAACCAAAAATGTTTCACACCGCTGCTTCTCTTCCAACCAAAATTTATTTTTTTCGACTTCCGTCCCAATCACAATACTTCTCCTCCCCTAAAGTCAGTCGCTTCATCCAAAAGATCAAATTGCTTCATCCAAAAGTCCAGTCACTGCAGCGTAATTAATTTAGTTTGACCAATTTCAATCTGAGCAATTTGCTCCAGATTTCCAACAACACTACTTCTCCTCCCCAAAAGTCCAGTTGCTTCATCCAAAAGACCATTGCTTCAGCCAAACGTACTAATTAAACAAGGAAAGGGGAATAAGATTTCGAATCTTTGGCAGTGGAGAGGGCGATGACGTCGGAGTTTTTACATGGAGGGTGAATGAGGGGTTTGGAAGAGAAGGAGGTGGTGTTGGTGAAGCTTGGCGTCCTTGGACTTGCGTTGATGTCACTTCTTTAATCTGTGTGTGTTAGGATGAGGAGTTTTTACGGCTTTTAATTTGTGTGTGTGGTCCACCTACATTCTGCGCTGTTGTTTAATAACCGCCTAGATCCAGGCGTTTGTTAAATAACCGCGTGAATTTAAAACTGTTGGAGATTCCGGATTTTCGGGAGTGTAGAAAATCGAAAATCGACAATCTACATCTTAGACAGTTGGAGATGCTCTTAGTATTAAAAACCATTTTGGTTCCCAAGACGTCCATTTGATTTTTCTTTTTCCAAGCTTTGCTTCTTTTTTTGGGAAGGCTTTGTACAAAGGAAGTTTAGGATAAATTACACTATCTGCATCGCTTACCTCATTTCTCACTTTCCCCATTTTCTTTGCTTCGTGAAATTTAAATGGAGTAGCAACAGCTCCTCATACATTCCTCTCTTCCATCCAAAATTTCTACACTGCCTGTTTTCAAACAAAGGAACTTTCGTAAATTCTAACCAATTGAGCCTTCCGCCTCCCCTTCAGACTCCCCACCGTGATGACCGTCGCCCAACTGCGCAGCTCTGCCAGCGCCGAGAGCCCACTCACCTCGCATGTCTCCTGTTCGAACCAAGCATCTCCCGATCCGCCAAACTCCACCTAAACCGCGTCACCATCTTCGCCTGAAGTCCAACCGACCCCGCATCCGAGACTGTTTTTTTTTCGTCCACTTCCCCAGCCTCGCCCAACCGTAGTCTACCCAGTTCTGAGACCAAAACTCGCAGCTTCCCACATGTGTCGAACTCCTCCTACCATCCGAACCTGCTGCCAAACCCCTCCGTCATGATCCGCATCTAAACCTGAGCCTCAACCAGCAGTACCCAAGCCAGTCGTCCGTCCTTCCTTCCTCCACCGTGAGCGCATGTATGTGTTGATGTGTGTACAGTGTGTGTATGTTGTGTGTTTGTTGCGTGAGTGGTTTTACTGTGTGGATAGATTTTTGTGGTACAGTGTGTGTTCAAGTTTTTGTGTGCGTGAGATGTGGGTGCGTGAAAGTTATTGTGATGGTGTGAGTTATGTTATTGTTTTTTGTGTGTGTGGGTTGTTTTGAAAACTATTTGTTTGAAAAAATATATATAGTTTAAACAATTATTTATGATTTATATATAAATATATTTGTACAACAGGTTTTGGGTGTGTGTTTTAAAATATATACGGTTATATAATGATTTTGTGTAAAGAATTTTTGTGTTTTATTTTGGTTAAATTGGGTTAGTGTTTGTTTTTGTATTGAGTGTGGTGTTGAGTTCGGAAACTATTTTCCAAACCCCAATAACCGTACCAATCCATTGAAAAATTCTTCGATCGCCTCTTATATATGAAAAAAAATATCGAGTGATCATCGGGTGTATCCATCTGAGTCGTGCCTTAGAGTGGTTGTCTCATTCTGCGTCCATCCGCTGTTGTCTTCTATCTGTGCCACAAAATGTGAGTTTATCTCACACCTGACTTACATTTTTCATGAATGTTAGATCAATAATGAACTGTTATATGAAATGTATAGGATTACTTATAGAAATTGTTTGATTTGATATGTATGCACATTTTATATGTGACACGATATATTCATATGACATGTAGTTGCACTGATGATATATATGCTATGATTGATGTTATGTGACTGTTGATACCTCTGGTTTAGGAAAATCATTAAGGGTTGAAATGATACATACCCGAACGGACAATAGAGAAGGGAAAAATCGTTATGGGTTGAAATGATAAACCTGAACGATTTTAATTGAATGTGGGATTGCGGATTGAAATGATAAATATCCGTACCACTTTAGTATAGGGTAGGAGAGTATATACGGACACCGTTGGTCATGTTTTGACGAAAAATGATTTGGTACCTGATTTTTAAATAGTAACTTAAGATTTAATTTTTTATTTTTTAAAGATTCTAAACTTTTATATTATAAATTAAAAAAAAACCTATTTCTATATTATTTTAACTTTATATATGTTTATAATCTATTTTTCTAATTTGTTTTAAAATTTTATAAACCTATATATATATTTATTATATAAATATATATATATATATTTATTTATTTTCAAAGTTAAATTTTTATTTTATAAATATGATTTTGATTTGTATGTTTGAATTATAAAACACAATATGATTTTGAAATTGAAATATGATATGATTTGTTGAAATTGAAAAATAAGTTTTGTCACGATATATACCAACGGAGTAGGTATAGATATCCCACCTATGCTATTTTGCTATTTACTTAGATGATTGACACTATTGCATCTAGTGTATTAGTTGGGCGGATTATTAAAGGATGGTGATCCCAAATATCCTTTAAGTTGTTGATTGCATTTCATTGAACACTTCATTTGAGTTGATTTACTTCCATGAAAATGTTAGTCCTGATCCGAATTATTTTGTGTTGCACTATGGTTCGGGTCAGATCGATTATTACTGCACTTGAGATTCTATCTTGGAGTTTGAAGCTTATATTGGATTTCCGGTCACCAGTATCTACCCATTGATCGGTTGTTCCACTTCAGCTGTTTCTTGTCATTTTTGTTTTTGAACTGTTATCATTTTTTATATATCTGAAATTCATTAGACTTCCGCTGCATTATCTATGTAAACTCTGGTGTAAAAAATTTATTTGGTAGCTTCATGAACTTGTTATGCAAAAATTGCTCCGATACCAAACTGTTGGGGTTTTGTGCGTAGCGGAAGTTTGACAAAACGCCAATAAAAAATAGGATCTTTATCACCCATTCACTTGAAGATGAATTTGATTGAAAAATAAACAACACAAAAAATATCGGAAATGTGAACATAAAATATTCCACCCAACCACCCTCATTATTGATTCACTAATAAAAATTATTTACAATCGATCTCAACTATCGTTACAAACAATTACAACTTGAACCAATAACCTTATTGAGAAATAGATAGAGAATATCTAATTGCTAAATAATTTGAAGGAGAACACTCAATTTGGAATAGCTAGAATAATCACTCTTTGTGGCTCTCACCCACCACTCTTAGTGGCTCTCACCCACCACTCTTGGCGGCTCTCACCCACGCATAATGAAGATGATAGCTGGCCCTTTTTATAGAGAGAATTGCATCATGTCCAAGAAAACTTGGCATCCAAATTATCTTCGTATATGTTATAAAACTATTTGGATAAGCACCAAATATCCTTGCAATAAATGTCCACAAATATAGTAACCAATATCTCTCCATAAAATCTAGCACCAAATCTCTTCATCAAATCTAGCACCAAATTTCTTCATCAAATCTAGCACCAAATCTAGCAACAAATCTCTCCATAAATTATGTAAGATTATTTGTTGCCCAAAATTGTGATTTGCGTATCACAAATTTCAACACTCCACCTTGATACCAAATCACAACATCTCCTCAAATCCAAAACCAGCCAACTTAGCTCTCACTTTCAATCTCTTCTTTCTCAATTAACACCATCTCGATTTTAATGGCTACGAGATAAAACCATCCTGTTTTCTCTTCAAGTCGAGGCTCAATTGATTTACAGGCTCAATCACACCTTCTTGATTTCATCAGGCCATAAGATTACCTAATTGATTTCTAGGCTCAATCATACCTTCTCTTTATCGATATACGCCTACCACTTGATCCCTCTTCATCTACATGGATCCCTCGAGAATTATCAACATGAAGACAACAATCGATAACATGATCCTCAACGGATCCTCAGCAGTGATCAAAACCAACCTCTCTACCTTGCTGCGGACTAGGTTCTTCATTCCAAATTCTCAAAATCTCCTACTCTACAATAGCCATCCATGAAAGCAACATCATCTCCGACATCTACAATCTTTAATCCAAAATCACTCCAAGTTATGCAATGAACTGACTCTGATACCAAACTGTTATGCAAAAATTGCTCCGATACCAAACTGTTGGAGTTTTGTGCACAGCGGAAGTTTGACAAAACGCCAATAAAAATAGGATATTTATCACCCATTCACTTGAAGATGAATTTGATTGAAAAATAAACAACAACACAAAAAATATCGGAAATGTGAACATAAAATATTCCACCCAACCACCCTCTTTATTGATTCACTAATAAAAAATTGTTTACAATCGATCTCAACTATCGTTATAAACAATTACAAGTTGAACCAATAACCTTATTGAGAAATAGGTAGAGAATATCTAATGGTTAAATAATTTGAAGGAGAACACTCAATTTGGAATAGCTAGAATGATCATTCTTGGTGGCTCTCACCCACCACTCTTGGCGGCTCTCACCCACGCATAATAAAGATGATAGCTGGCCCTTTTTATAGAGAGAATTGTATCATGCCCAAAAAAACTTGGCTTCCAAATTATCTTCATATATGTTATAAAACTATTTGGATAAGCACCAAATATCCTTGTAATAAATGTCCACAAATATAGTAATCAATATATCTCCATAAAATCTAGCACCAAATCTTTTCATCAAATCTAGCACCAAATCTCTTCATCAAATCTAGCACCAAATCGAGCAACAAATCTCTCCACAAAATATTTAAGATTATTTGTTGCCTAAAATTGTGATTTGTGTATCACCAATTTCAACACTCCACCTTGATACCAAATATGTTATGAAAATTGTGCCTTTGCGGAAGAACAATAAGCAGGATCTAGATTTGCCAATTGTACATCAATCTAATATGTTAGCAATTATTCTATTACATCAAGCAAATAGTAAATAACTATAACAGAGAAACAAAGAGACACAATATGTATACTGGTTCCACTATCCTTGAGATAGTGTACGTCCAGTCCAAAAGAGAGCGATTTTATTCCACATGAGAGAATTACAAGAGATTACAAAATAAGAGTTTACATATCCAAGCCTCAATTAGATTTAACAAGAAGAGACACCATTGGGGATCACTGGCTCCAAGCCAGGATAGGTTTACACTAAAGTCTAGCCCTCAATATATAGCCAGTGCAAATCCATGTGAGTCATCAATTATATTACCAACATATGGTAATAATATAATGGAGGTAAATTACCATAGCAACAATTGTGCAAACATAGAAAGTAAATCAATCTGCTTCTTTAGCATAGATGGAAGAAATTAATCCCTTCAATTATTTCTCTACCGTCTCATTAAATGCAATCAACGCATTCCCATTATAAAAATATTTACTTTTCATTCTTTGCAGATTTGTTCCAATCAATTTGTGATTTTGTATCACCAAATTTAACACTCCACCTTGATGCAAAATCACATATCTGCAACACCCCATCTCGAATCAAATTCTCTTTACATCATAAAACTCTTCAACAGAACTCCACCTTCAATCAAAGTCTCACCATGAGATAGAAACCAAAAATGAATATTTGCCTAATGAGTTCCAGCAAAGCTACACCCCATCACACCATTGTTAACGAGCTCAGACTACGTCCCCGCCCGCCAACAAACTGTTGCAAATATCCTAAATAAAAAGAAGGCAGACACCAAAGTAATCTCAACACCGCCAAGGCCAAAAATAATTCTCTCAATTAAAACCAACCTCGATTTCAAGGCAACGAGATATACCCAGTCGATTTGAAAGGACTACGACCACACCTCAATTACAAACACAACCCACCGCCTGCAAAAGATGCATCTACCACCTGAGGTGCACCATGCAAAAACCAATGGTCTAAAAAGTGCTTGTAATACAACAGGATCTCCATCATTTTTGTGGATTTCAAAACTCGACATCCGTCTTCCGTTTGACATGATCTCTTCATCTCCGGGATCCCTCGAGCATCATCAACATCTAGACCCTTGTCGATACCATGATCCTCCACCTTAGGACCATAAGCAGTGACCATATTAACCTCTCCATCTTGTTGTGGACTAGGTTCTTCAACCGTCACCCGCCTTCTTCTTCATCTTCTTCCATCTTCCCTCATTCATATCAGAGTGCGTCTTCACAATAAACTCCATATCACGTCAAAGTTCCCAGATTGGAATGCTCTTCACTCTCAACATAATCTCCTCCACTAAAGTCTCATTTTCTCCAAAAATAGTAATAGCATAATCACCATTGAATCTACCAACCTTTGTAGAAATAATTGATGCACAATTTAAAACAAATCGCCTAGCTCCGATACCAATATGTTATGAAAATTGTGCCTTTGCGGCAGAACAATGAGCAGGATCTAGATTTGCCAATTGTACATCAATCAAATATGTTTGCAATTATTCTATTACATCAAGAAAATAGTAAATAACTATAATAGAGAAACAAAGAGACATAATATTTATACTGGTTCCACTATCCTCGAGATAGTGTACGTCCAGTCCAAAAGAGAGCGATTTTATTCCACATGAGAGAATTACAAGTGATTACAAAATAAGAGTTTACATATCCAAACCTCAATCAGGTTTAACAAGAAGAGACACCATTGCGGATCACTGGCTCCAAGTCAGGATAGGTTTACACTAAAGTCTACCCCTCAATATATAGCCAGTGCAAATCCATCTGAGTCATCAATTATATTACCAACGTATGGTAATAATATAATGGAGGTAAATTACCATAGCAACAATTGTGCAAACATAGAAAGTAAATCAGTCTCCATCTTTAGCATAGATGGAAGAAATTAATCCCTTCATTTCTCTACCATCTCATTAAATGCAATCAATGCGTTCCCATTATAAAAATATTTACTTTCCATTCTTTGCAAATTTGTTCCAATCAATTTGTGATTTTGTATCACTAAATTTAACAGAACTACTGTTATATTATTTATTTTCCGCTGCGAGATAATTTTTTTTCTCTATGTCTGTGATCTTTGATTTTGTGATTTGTTCTATTTACCTCAAAAGCTAATAACAATCTGTCATTTTGGACGGTTCGAGTTGACATGTTTTGTCGATTCGGCTCGGTCAAAATGGCGGGTCGTTAAACTAACATTCATATAAACAGGTTGACATCAAAATCATGTTGTTAAACGAAAATACTGACAACCAAATGAAACATTCCTATTTCAATTTGATTTTACAGTTTCAATGTCAAATTATTAAAAATAAAATTTATATGTGCAGCCTAAAAATAAGCTAATTAAAGGTTAAGTCACCAATTATTGAAGCACAAGCAATTGGATTGATTTATGAGGTAAACTAAAATTTTGTCATTATAGCACAAGCGAATTAAAGTGGGAACTCATGCTTTGCACACGGTTTTCACGGTTCATAGATTTTTTTTAGTTGTTTAAATTGAAACTTTGTCATCGGTTTGCGAATTACTTTTATTTTACATTATTCCTTATGAGTATGCATTATTAAATGTTCGTATATGATTTCTGCTTTAACTGTGTATAAGTAAAGTGTCCTATGCCTATAACATATAGCTAGATTTCATTTTAGAACAATTGCAGCAAATGATTTCATATTTATTTGGAACGTGGAAAACGAATTTTTATTTAGTTCATACATTAGGTAATACCATATGTTTAGAAATTAAAATGATAAATTTATCTCATTGAGCTTGTCTACATTTAAAAAAGAAAACATAAATTACCATGTTTGAAATTTAAATATCTCTTAATGAGTATTATTGATTTACATAACTTGGTGTACTTGCTTTGCCAAAAAAAAAATTTGACTTGTTGTACTTAAGAATGTACCTTCTAATTTGAACGCGCGTCATGATTTTTTAGTTGATCTACCGTAATAAATAATATATAAATGAACGGAAAATCAAAGGGTTCTTATACATACGTTTCATTTTATATTAATCCACTTAAAAGAATAATCTAATAACATCGAAATTGATTATGAATAATGTCACTGTTGTTGAAAATGTTCGAGTAGTCAAACCGACCATTAGGGAGGTTTTCTTACTGTAAGAGCCCAAATCAAATTTGTCTGAGCCAATAAATTTAGGCATAATTTTCGCTTAACACTAATATTATCTCCGTCGTTTCCTCCTTTTCGCTCAAATCTGCGTCATCCTAAAATACAAATTCTTCCTACCTATTCTAAAATACGACTTCCACTTTCTGCTTCTAGTATCATCGTTCATATTTTTGGCTAAAATCGAATTCTCCGTTTCTATTTTGTTCTAACCCTAATTTATTAGAAAGAAATCACGATTACGTTTACAAAAAAAACAAAGATGTCGCGTTCCTGAAATCGACGAAGGGAGGAGAACCGTGACCTGGTCGCTAAAAGCGTGTGAGAGGATCTGTCAAAGGTGATGCAATTTGAGGGGTGGTGCGACGTGAAGTAGAGGAGGCACCTCATAGAATCTAACATGATGCATTAATTATGACCTTATGCTAACTCACATCGTGGCTCGATTCAAATTGAAGACTAAAAATTAATATATCATTTTATTTTTAAATTGGTTACGATTGATTATAGTTCTTATGTTCGTTTTATGGTGTGTTAAATTCATTAATTATGATTACTGTTCTTTGCTTCATCGGTATTGCATTGTTTGGAGATACTATTTTGTACATTCAAAATTTATCAACATTTTGTTTTGGTTTCTTTAACTGCGGTTCGTAAATGATGTTTGAAGAGCTCCATTTATGGGCATATTGTATCTTTTACATGAAAGGACTGTAAAGAGATGTTTGAGTCCCCTGAAATATTTTTATGGTGAAAGTATGGTTTTACATGAAAGTATGGTGAAATATTTTATGGTGAAAGGACTCTAAAGACAAATTTCAAGTTGATTTTTTTTCCAGAGGTACAATACTACATGGCTAGTTCATTTATATAGTTTTGGGTTGGCAGCAATGATGTTAAAATCCTAATGTTATCCTAATACCATGCAACTGCATTTAAATTATTTTTATATGACCTATCGACTAGCTGGGTACTGAATTTTTGTACTTTGCAGCTTAATATTTAGCCGTCGCATTGAAGTTCCATGCTTGCGTAGATTGCAAAAGATTTTAAATGCTAACTTGTGAAAGTACCTTGGTCTAAAGAGGTATGAATAATGTTATCGTTACTTTGTAAACGAGATCAGCATGTGTATGAATGATGTATTTTGAATATCAATTACTATGTTGACTGCATGCAGACTCGCAGAGTGGATGGATATAGATGCTATCTTCAAAAATAATTTATGAAAGCCATTAATGATACTATCATTTTGCATTTTCAGTATACATGCTTTACTTATTACAAATCAAATATATAGGTAAATCTTTGAAAATATACGCACATACATCATCATTATAATTTTGAATTTATAACTATAAATGGTTTTGTGATAATATTTTGTTCTCCGATCCGACTTTGCATGCATTAGTTTCAGTATTCGTCCTATTGTGAATAAAAATAAATGTGCTATTGAAGATTGTAGGTAAGTTAAGTTATGCTGTTAGTGCACAACTAATATTTCATCGTAAGAGTGCTTATCTGATAGATATATGGCAGTAACATCAACAAGGCTGACATTACACAAGCTTTATCTGGAAATAAAAAAGGAGTGGAAACCATGGTACAGTCGAAAATAGGTACGGTAATTTCTCTATATTTGGTTCTCTGTTTTCTTGCAATATTAAAGAATCCTGAGTTTCTTGGCTTGGTTTTGGTGTTCTTGCAGCTGGAGTTTATTTGTTCTCTGTTTTCCCACCATTGTGTGGTAATCAAACCGACCGTTAGGGAGATTTCTCTACTATAAGAGGGCTAAAATCAAATTGTCTGTACCAATAAATTTCGGCATAAATATCTCGCGTTTCTTTCCCAAACCATTCTCAAAATTTTCAGTTTCCAAATTCCTATTGTTTTCTTTCTCCATCCGAGTTTTCGAATCTGACTTTTCAGATTTAAATCACTCATTGCTTATATAAATCACTCATTGCTTATACAAATTTGTCTTCGCAACCACATATTCTTGGATCTACAAAATTCTCATTTCATAACTCGTTCTCCATTTCAATTGATAATTCGAACAATACTCTCGCCATTTCAATTTCCTACCGTGATCTGATTTCAATTGTATACTGACAACAAAGTAAAGTTTCTTCCATTAATTGATAATTCGAACAATACTCTCGCCATTTCAATTTCCTACTGTGATCCGATTTGATTGAGAATCCCTTGTATATTCTCAGATCTCACTACCGTGCGGAGATGAAGAGCACAACACGAAGTCAGAGGTCTCGAAATCAGGTAAATTTGTAGTTAATAAGATTACTTTAAAGGAATTAACTCCTATATTTAATCGGTAATCAATTAATGAATCGATCTGAAATTGATTCATTCCAAAAATAAAATAAAAATTGGAACAGTCAATTACTCATGATTAGATATGCGCTGAGTGCTTGAAGCGATGAATTTTGGGGTAGTAGTTGGATTTAGGATTTTGAACAACTCCACAATTTCTCTGATATGATTCCATATATTGAAAAGAGACCTGTATTTTTAATTATAAGTTTGATTTATTGGGGTTGTTTCTTTCACATATTACCAGACTTTATTTTTTACACTGGAAAGAAATTGATCTTAGTCCATTTCTATATGAGTTTCTATGTCATACTACCAATTGTAAGATGGGCATCTTTTTATTTTCTATATGACATGTTCCAAAATATATCATAAGAGATTGATCTTAGTCCATTTCTTTCTTGTAGCTTATTTGCTTCTAGAACCTTCTTCTTTCGTGTTCAATTTTTTTATTTCCTTAATGATTCTATACAATGAATTTAATCTCTTAAACCACCTTTGGTTTTCTAGACTTCGCTTGGTAAAGCATTATTATGTTTCAATTTTCTCGGACATGGATACACCATACTGCATATCCTATCTAAGTTTCAATCAAGTCGGTTTTGGTCATGTATCCATACATTGACGAATCTCACAAAGAATAAGTTTTAAGACTATTATTTTAAGTAGTGCAGGTTGAGCCAGATGAAGTGAATGCATTGATTCAGTTAATGACATGGAAGGCAGCTATAGCAAACCTTCTTTATGAAGGTGCTAAAGGAAGCATTGGATGTAACCCAGGAGATTTAAGCATCTCCGAGCTTGAGCGTCTCACTAGAGTTTTCACCCAAAAGATTCATGATCTCATTGGCGTTCGCACTAATGTCCCAGCTCATGATATGGGAACATATGCACAGGTTTTCAATGAGTACCCATTATTTCAGTATAAGAGTTGTCGAATATATAAATCATGCCAGATGAATATGTAATTTAGTGCGATAGCCCACAACTTTGATCCTCGCATAATTCCATAAATATGAATAAAACTCAAACTACAAAAATTTATCGCAGTGCACTCAGTTCGAATCTATTCAATGAATATACTTGCAAGACAATCGGTGGATGAAAACAGAGGCTGAGAATTATGTCCTTATTTTTTACAATACACTAATGATCTGGTCTTTGTTAGGTTCTTATTTTAAAGAAAACACATGCCAATTTGCATTTGAAAATTAAAATAAATATATGAAGGAAAAATAATTTCGTTGATAATCTCAAAAAATCCATGATGTTTAGAAACTAAATCAAGTTGCTTAAAAAAGATACTCTTAAAAGCTTTTGAAATATACATGGATGCAAAAGCCCAAACTAGTTTACATTCTTACTGAAATGTAAGTTCATCTAATTTTCTTCATGAAATTAGCAAATGTGTGTGTGTTTTAATTTTTTCCTTTTTGTTTTGAAGTACTGAACTTAGTTTATAATATGTGAACGATTTTGTTAAAACTTTTTATGTTAATGGCAAATATGATTGAAAACTAAACTTTTGCAACAAAGAGCAGAAATATTGCCTAATTACTTTTTTTATAAATGTGTAGAGAGGAAATATTGTCCCAAGTCTCACTAGATTCTCAAGTTGATTTGCTCAATATTGAACAGTTTCACTCGGATAATAAAATGGAGGATTCAGATGGATCTTCTAGTAGTTATAGGAGGAAAAGGAATAAATCTAAATTTGTTCCTCATTTTAAGACTAGATCAAGTACCAAGAAGAAAAGGGAAGAGGCTGGATTTTTGAGTACTGTTGTTAATGGAGGAATTTCAAAGAAGAGCATGGTTTGAAGTTTAGAAGGTAATTGTTTAGTTGTGTGTAGCTTGTAGTCCTCGTAACATGGATCTGCATGTTTTTTGTTATGGGGTGATGACCATGTTTCAACATTGTTATGCGTTAACGAAGACAATAGAGCCGTTGCAATAGAGCCGTTAGAGTGTGAACACGTTTTTATCATATTTAGCATGCTTTGTCATTATCTACTAGCCGTTAGGCTCATGTATACTTGGTATATTTAATACTAGCCGTTAGGCTCATACATATTTGGTATATTTTGTACTAGCCGTTGGGCTCATAGCACTATATATATATATGCTCTTTGTATCATGTTTTGCATCAATAAAAATTGCAATTGTTCCTCTCTAATAACTCTCCTCCTCATCCCTTAATATGGTATCAGAGTCAAATTGTCGAAAGGATTAATCATCAAGCAGAAAGTTGTTTTTGTTTTATGGCTAAAAACAATGAAGTAACCTCCGCTGTTTCAGGAAGTATGAGGTACAGCGCTCCACCTAACCATCATGACCTGATTAAACCAAAAAGCCAAATTATCACCACATCTCTAGACGAAGACAATTACATTCTATGGAAATATCAAGTAGAGATCGCTTTAAGAGGGTATGATTTACTGCAGTACATTATTGGGACAATAACAGTCCCACCAGTGACGATAACTAATTCGAAAGGAGAGATTGTGCCTAACACAGACTACACAAAGTTTCAAAAACAAGACAGCCTCCTCTCCTCATGGCTCCTATCATCAGTAAGTTCGAATTTATTATCACAAATAGTTGGATGTAGCACGTCTTATGAAATATGGAAAACAGTTGAACAAATTTTCAGTTCACAATCAGCTGTTAGAATCATGCAATATTGAAGGGAATTACAAAATTCTAGAAAAAAGGAGGCAAGCATGAAAGAATACTTAGGAAAAATTAAAAATCTGTGTGACAAACTAAATGCTGTTGGCTATAAGATCAGCGACAATGAGCAAATCCTATTTATTATTGGTGGATTAGATGAAGAATACGAATCTCTAGTAATTGTGTTAGCCACACAACAAACCTTACCTGATTTACAGTTCGTTCGATCAGCACTCCTTGCTCATGAAGGCAGAATCGACCAAAGAAAAACAGCACAAAATAAGTTCTCTGCCAATTATACCACAGTCAGAAATAAGCAGATACAAGGAGATAACAACAACTATCGTGTGAAATGTCAAATATGCCAAAAGTTTGGTCACATGGCGAACAAATGTTACTTCAAATATAATTCAGACACAGGTAGACAACAGGCAAGCCAAAATTACTTTTCACAAAGAAGAGCACAACAACAGGGAATTAAACTCAAAATAATAATAACGCAAACCGAAGACATAATGCTGCAGATGATGATGAAGTAAAAAATGAAGACAATGGCTTCGAAGAATGGTACCCTGACTCAGGAGCGACTCACCACATAACTAGCAATCTTCAAAATTTAAACATTGGGAGCAGAAATTACTCAAGTATGAGAAATTTGCATATGGGTAATGGTAGTACTACTAGTATCACACACATAGGCAAAGGAACTATCTTTGGGAAAAGACAACTCAAATTAAGCAATCTTCTTAGGGTACCTACGATTAATAAAAATTTGTTAAGTGTATCAAAATTTGCCAACGACAATAATGTTTACTTTGAATTTCATCCTAAGTTTTGTTTAGTTAAAGATTCCCTAAATCATGAAATATTACTTCGAGGTAACCTATACGATGGTTTATACAAATTCAAGACTGCAAACTCAAGTGGAGAATTCTGGTACAATAATGTAGATGCTAGTAGTGACAATGACTGAATTAGGAATAGTTGCAATAACATTGATTATGACAATAATAGCAGTGAATGTAACGTGATTAATTCTTGGCATGTAAAATTAGGACATCCTAATCTGGAAACTGTTAAGACTGTTCTGCGGAATAATAACATTCATTATAAAAATGTACCTATCAAACACACATGCACGCACTGCCAACTCGGCAAGAGCCACAATCTCCCTTTTAGTGATTCTGAAACCAGCTATAATGAGCCACTGGAACTTATAGCCGCTGACTTGTGGGGACCCGCACCTCTAAATTCATATCAGGGACACAGGTATTATCTTTCTTTTGTGGATGCTTATTCTAGATATACTTGGATATACATGCTGAAAACTAAATCAGAAGCTTGCAATACAGTTATGCAATTTATAACTCATGTCGATAAACAAATGAATAGTACTGTTAAGGTTGTTCAGACAGATGGGGGAGCTAAGTTTAAACCTCTAACTAATTACTTTCTCAAAAGAGGGATCAGACATAGATTAACTTGCCCACATACGTCCGAACAAAACGGTTTAGTCAAAAGAAAACATCGACACATAGTAGAGACTGGTCTAACTTTGTTATCACAAAGCTCATTACCCATGAAATATTGGAATGAAGCTTTCTACACATCTGTATTCCTCATTAACAAGTTGCCAACCAAAGTCTTAAACAATAAAAGCCCTCATGAAATGATATACAATGTTAGACCAGAATATGGTTTTCTGAAAGCCTATGGGTGTCTATGTTTTCCATGTTTGAGAGATTTTAACAATCATAAACTAAGTATGAGATCAAGCCCATGCACATTCATCGGGTATGCACAAAACCAAAAAGGTTATAAGTACATGGACAAAAATGGAAAAATATATGTTTCTAGACATGTGATATTTGATGAAAACAAGTTTCCTTATGTAGAAAAGCAAATCGGCAAAAAGGATGGGGAACAAAGAATAAACAATAACATACGGTTCGAGCCATTCATTACTGAACCACCTTCAATTGATAGAAATGAAGAGAAACAACGCACAAGCAATTTAAACACCCAGGAAGAAACTATAGATCGAACAAATGAGCAAACCAATGAGACACACAACGACTCAGAAGATACAAACATATATCGAAACATGCAGTATAGTGAAGATACAGATAACAACAACCATGTTGACACTACCAGCAACAATGATACACAGCAGCAAACACCACCACAATCAACTGGACATCACATGATCACCAGGTCAAAGAGAGGCATCTTCAAACCCAAAGTATATAATATTTCTGCCAGTGAGATCGAACCATTGAATTTCACTCAGGCTATAAGATCAAACAAATGGAAGGAGGCAATGGACACTGAATATAAAGCTCTCATAAAAAGCAACAATTGGAGCTTAGTGACTCAACCAAAACACAAAAATGTGATTGGTTGTAGGTGGACATACAAAATAAAAAGAAAAGAAGATGGATCTATTGACAAATACAAGGCCAGACTAGTTGCAAAAGGTTACGCGCAACAATTTGGTTTTGATTTCAATAAAACCTTTTCCCTAGTCATAAAACCCACAACCATCAGAATTATACTGACCATTGCTCTAAACAAAGGATGGAATGTGAGGCAACTGGACGTCAACAATGCTTTTTTGAATGGGGAATTGACTGAAGAGGTATACATGCAACAACCTGAAGGATATGGTACTGGTGATAAAGTATACAAATTACACAAAGCAATATATGGCTTAAAACAAGCTTCGAGAGCTTGGTATGAAAAGCTAAAGTCAACTTTGTCTAACATGGGTTTCTCACAAGTTAAATCGGACAATTCTCTATATATGAAGAAGGGCATACATGGAACTGTGTTCATTCTAGTATACGTTGACGACATGCTAATAACAGGAGACAACAGCGAAGAAATAAACAGAATCGTACACAAGCTGGGTCAAAATTTCGCCATTAAAGACTTGGGGGAACTAAAAAAATTTCTTGGAATACAAGTGATTAGGAAAAACAATGGTGAATTAATATTATCCCAACAAAATTATATCACTGAAATACTGCAAAGGGCAAATATGCACAAGGCAAACCCATTACCTACGCCTATGATTAGTAACCTAAGACTATCTAAGCATAAAGGAGAAGCTGTCGACAATGCCAAACAATATAGAAGCATAATAGGAGCGTTACAATACGCAACTATTACTCGACCAGACATATGCTACAGCGTCAATAAACTCAGTCAATACATGCAGAACCCTTTATCAAAACATTGGATGGCATTAAAGAGAGTGTTACGATACTTACAAGGCACAAAACATTACGGCATACGCCTAAATTGAGAAAAGGAACTTAACTTACAGTGCTTTAGCGATGCCGATTGGGCCAACGATATTGACGATCGAAAATCTGTCTCAGGATACTGCGTTTACCTCGGTTCTAATATCATTTCCTGGTGTACGAAGAAACAACAGACCATATCAAGATCTAGCACAGAGGCTGAGTAACGTGCACTGGCAAGCGCTACAGCCGAAATCATGTGGATAGAATCACTGATGGAGGAACTTGGTTTCACTCCAAGACGAAAGCCGGTCATTTGGTGCAATAATAAGAGCACAGTATCTTTATCTCTAAACCCTATTCAACATTCAAGGACGAAACAACTTGAAATTGATCTCCACTTTGTGAGAGAAAGAACGCAACCAGGAAGACTTGCAATATGGCATGTGCCCGCATACTATCAGATAGCAGATGCTCAAAGGCCCTTTCGACCAAAATTTTTATCAGAATGAGAGAGGAACTTCGCGTTATCAATGCAGGCAGAAGCCATAATGAGCAAGGAAACCCTAGTTCGAACTGAGGGGGCATAACGATGACAATAGAGCCGTTACAATAGAGCCGTTAGAGTGTGAACACGTTTTTATCATATTTAGCATGCTTTGTCATTATCTACTAGCCGTTAGGCTCATGCATACTTGGTATATTTAATACTAGCTGTTAGCCTCATACATATTTGGAATATTTTGTACTAGCCGTTGGGCTCATAGCACTATATATATGTGCTCTTTGTATCATGTTTTGCATCAATAAAAAATTGCAATTGTTCCTCTCTAATAACTCTCCTCCTCATCCCTTAATATGCATTGCTTTGTTTGTTGGCTAGACTTTTTGTTCCAGTCATTTGTTTTGGCTTGCATGGCTATATCTTGGTGCTTTGAAGCTGCGGGGATGTTGTTGTGAAGTCTCCTTTCCTGGGGTTTGCTTTGATATATAGCTTTTTTCTTAAGCCTTTTTGGTTTTTAGCAGTTTATGGTTATCGGGTTATTTCTTTGCTGCTTGTATTGTGCATGGTGCAGGTGCGTGATGTTCGGTCTTTCGTGATTGCCTTTGTATTTTTGGTCCTGCTGTGGGCTGAGATTTAATTGGGCTCTCTTCGGCTTTGATGCGGGCTTTTATGTCTTCGGCTCTGGAATTTCTGGGTAGCAGTGGGCTTACTTTCGTGGGCTTTCTGAGTGTTCGTGAATACTAATTGGTGGTCTGCCTGGATGTCTGTTTTTATGTATTTTAGTGTGGCTGGTTAATGTGTTCAGTCTGAGTTGGCCTTTCTTTTTTCTGTATGGTATTTGTTTGGGATGTATGATGTATTTTTTGCCAATTCAAAAATTTTGTACTTTTCTCTTATGTAATTAGGTACCCTTTTTATGTTCAGAAAAAAAAAAAGAATAATTTTTCCACATTCATTGAATATAAATTTATTAATATATCATTTTATTTATTCATTAGTATATGTAGTTTGTTGTTTATAATACAAATAATTCTTTTTTTGGGCATGTTATCGTTGATGGTATACTTAACATACAAGTTCATTGTTCACTCATTAACATGTTTAACTACTTGTCTTTGCAATAAGCAATTCTTGGCATTACATATTTATTATTTGATATGTATACTAAGCAATTTAAAATAATATAAAGCATGAATTTGATACTAATATTCCTTCCATTCCACTTCTTCCATCCTCCTTCCATTCTCTCTACCATCGCTCAATTCTTTTTATTTATTGTAATTTGCGCTGAAAACTCAAAACTCTAAATACAGTTTGAACCATACATCACCATATTTGTTTAAATGTATTAATTCTTCATGATATAATATGTATATATTTAAACATGCATGGTTTATATCGATATAATGACAGCAACTCCTAATCATCAAACTAGCTTACATGCATAAACCTTGGTGTAATTAGATTCACATTTTTCTAAATATTTTCATTTTTTTCAAGCAATGCAGTTAGTTTTCATCAAATTCATAATAATATATATATGTATATTCTTTAATATTGTACAATTTAACGGTCGGTTTTTCCCACCGTTGTACGGTAATACTAGTTATCATTGGTTTAATTGTATTTTTTTTTCTCCAAAGCTCAAAATAGAGACACATAAATTTTCGTTTACCTTTGGTCAACAAATAATAGTTTAACTGATGTGAACTTTAATATAGAATCCTATTCAAAAACAATATACCAAATCTAACATAATTAATTTTGGCGTTTAAACTTGTGTTAATAACAAGGATGAAATCGTGAAAAAAAAATTAGTTATCAAGATCTATTGTATCAACTACATATGTTCTAAAAGAATATTTTTTTCCCTCTTTTGGTCTTGCACAATTTTATTATTTTTTATTCATTTATATAATTGCTCTTGAGACATTCAACAGTAGAGGAAATAAACAAACTTGGCATATGGAGCAGGAATCTTATCACATCACAGTAAAAACTGAAGAAATTATATTAAAAGTTGACTTATATGTACCATGTAGTTTTTCATAATTGAGACACAAGGATGTGTAGATAATGCTAATATATAAAAATGATTGGAATACAATATAACAAACATACTATAAGATGGAAAAGAATGATTTTTACTGCATAAATTCCATATTATGTTGCTTTATATTCTGATATCATGTCTACATACAATTCCTAATTTACCACCTTATATGTACAATATAGTATAGATAGATTACTTTCCTTCAAAGATAGATCCAATTAATCATGTATTTTTGATAAGTATGTCTACCAAAAATACCGTAATCTATTTATTTGAATCAAAATAATCATCTAAAACTTACCTTTAAAAACATTGTTTTCACATACGTTAATACAATAAATTAATTCTTTAACATATATTGTTGGATACAACATTGAGTTAATTGATTGAAAATCAAAAATAATATACTTGTTAACGTTCTTAACATATATAATTACCACAAACAATCGTGTAAACAAATTATGGACTTACATGAATTGTTAGATGTAAAAAGAAACATTGTAAAATACAGGAAAATGGGCTGAAGGAAGTTTTATTCAAATTATTTGGGCCTACGGACGCGGCTCTTTTTTTTTCATCTGAAGGAAGCGGTCGTTAAACTTTCGTTCCAAGGAAAAAGACTTAGCAACATTTAAATTTTTTCTTCTGTTTAATTTGGTTGCGATCTTCTTCATCACCGACTTCTCGATTCAAGACGACACTCACTCTAATTTTGTATTCGATTTCTCCATTGTCAATCGATTATCGTCTTCTTTCATTGCTACAGATCTCCATTGGCGATTTCTATTTTCATTAAACAATTAGGTAAATTCAGGTATGCTTCTTTGATTTCTTTCGAGTATTTCTGTTTTTTATTGCGTATAATTGTTGTCGATTAATAATCGATTTTTTGGTCATCTAGGTTATACAGCTTGTTCTTCTTCCAGTAATTGATATCGAATTTGGATTTATTTCAATGGAGAAGTAAGATTTTAATGTTTATTTTTGCATTTCTTCAACAATGTTTATTGTTTTATAGTTTGATGATGTTCCGTCGTTCTAGTGAATATTATATGTGGTTTGTTATTTTATGCTATGTTTATATAGCATTACTGCAGTATTCACATTTAGACTATAATCTTGCCAGTGATATGTTTATTTATCATACGGTTTTTTAGTTAATGTATTCTTGTTTAATCCAGCCGCAATATTGGTTCTATTTTGTTATGATATGTAAATTTAACATTTGCTGTTACTGTTTTATTCGTTTAAGTATTTTAATTGGATTTTTTTTGGCAGTTCTGATACTATCAATAATGAAGCAAATAGTTTGCTTGTTATCTTTGAATACAATGAGAATTGTTATTCTACTCGTCTGACCACGGCCTCTTCTTTATTTGGTGTTAAAAGTGAAATATGTGATGTTTGGCCACATCTTAATCGGTTTTCTATTGAGATTTCTTATGTTCTTGAGAACAAGACTATAGTTATTGACACTGATTCAGACTTGCTTAGCATTTTATGTCTTCTAACTTTTAAGAAGAGTCAATATTTCAAGTTTACGGTTAAGGAGAATGTTGGTGTTATGGAATCTGATAGTAATGGCTGTGGTTTGGGTTCTGAAAGCATACAAAGCACTTCGATTGGTAGTAATTCTGGAACAAATTGCGAGTCACATGCCGATTCATCTCATTATTTGAAAGATATGTTAAAGAAAGGTTCTCAGAAAAATATTGCGGATTTTCTTGGTTTTTGTTTTAATGGAGCTGAGGATTTTAGAGAGTTTTTAATGGCGTATCAAATAAAATATGGTTATGCTTTGATTTTTGTTAGAAATGCTCCGGATAGAATTTCAGTAAATTGTTCTTGGATTAATGATGGTTGCAAGTTTTATGTTAATGCTTCTTCGGATCCGGGCTTGCTCTCTCGATTTTTTATTAGAACTTATAATTTTAATCATTCGTGTGGAGCGGGTCTTAGAGATGTTAATAAAGTAACTATTTCAAGTAGATTTGTTAAATCTTTGATTTTGGATCAAATTCGGGATGCTCCTATGAAGAAGTCAAAGGATATCATTGCGGAATTTAGAAGAGAGTATAATTTCAATTTATCATACTATTACGCTTATAGCGGAAAACAGTTAGCATTGAAAGAGATATATGGGGATGATGCGATGTCATATAATGATTTACGTTGGTATTCGGAGGCATTGCAACAGTATAATCCTGGTAGTTATGTATCTATGGATGTTGATTCTTCAACCAATCAGTTTGAGAGAATTTGTCTTGCTTTTGGTGCTTGCTTGCTTGGTTTTAAACACTGCAGACCATTAATATTTTTAGATGCTGCTCATTTGAAGGGAAGACCTGGAGTTTTGTTAGCTGCTACTTCTAAAAATGCTAATCAAGGTACGAGTTTAATTTTACTTTTGTTTTCTTTTTCTTGGTTCTTTTTATACCTATGATACATGAAACTATCATTTTTATGCACATTAACTAATTTTAATGCAACAATGCTTACACTAGATTTGTTTGCTTCATTTATCAATGGTTCCACTGGAAGTGTTTGTAGTATTAATGTTTAGACAGTAAGGTACTAAAAGACTAATATATAATATATGATATATTCATATATCATTTTGATTCTAATTCAATTGTGTTTGCCAGACATTACTATCATATTTCTGATGCTTAATGAGGCACATGTATTTTTGTTGTGGAAGGTCATTAATTAATTATTTTGCAGGTTTCTTTCCTCTTGCTATGGGTATTGTTTCACATGAAAACGAATCTAACTGGTCTTGGTTTTTGTCCCATTTGAAAGAAATGCTAAATGAAGACCGATCTCTAGTTTTTATGTCTGATCGTCATTGGGGTCTCTTATTAGGTGTTCCTAAAGTATTTCCTTCTTCATATCATAGCTACTGTTTGCTTCACATGGAACAAAATATTGGTAGTGTTGTGAAGGCAGCTAAAGGTGATTCTTCTATTGTAGAGTTATTCAAACTTTGTGCTAGAGCTTCTAATATGTATGATTTTGAGCGATATCTTTCTAAATTTAAGAACATTGGGGGTATGGCTGCTGAAAATTTTCTACAAGATAAACCTTTTGATCACTGGGCAGATTTGTTTTTTCAAGGAAAGCGGTATGGTGAATATACTTCAAATGTTGCAGAAAGCTTCAACTCTTGGATTTTGGAAGATAGAGTAATGCCGATAACTTCTTGTTTGGATGGTATTCGAGTGAAAGTTATGGAGCAAATGGCTAGGCGAAGGGAGGAATGTCGTTTGTGGACAACGACTCTTTGTCCTGTTATGGAGGAACGCTTGTCTAAGTTAGTCGATGTTGGTTTTGGCTGGGATGTTTACAAGTCTTCAGACTTTGTGTTCGAAGTAAAATCCCCTAAATCTCATTTTGTTGATCTCGAAAATCATTTATGTAGCTGTAATCAATGGAGAATTACCGGATTTCCATGTGCTCATGCAATCAAATGTATTAATAAGTCAAGGTTATCAGTTTACGACTATGTGGAGCACTACTTTACTGTTGACGCTTTTCGATCTTCATATGCTGAAGCCATTAATCCAATTCCTAATTTTGATAAGCCAGTTATTGCTGAAAATGATGTTATTATTAGGCCTCCTAAAGAAGTTCGCGGAGCTGGTAGACCTTCTACAAAGAGACGTGGTGGCTATGGCTATTCTCAGAATAAAAGAAATAAATGTAGCCAATGTAATTCTACAGGCCACAACAAAAGAAACTGTGAGGCTTCTTCTATACGTTGATGTTTAATACTGTTTTTTTCCACAATGACCAATTTTTATACTGTAATGATACATATAGTTATCATTTTTTTTATTATGCAATTCATATATGTAAACTGTTTGACTATATGACTATTATGATAATGTTGTTTGAGTGATTGATTTATGTTAGATTTGCTTTTGGCTTCTGTGTATGTTTAGTGGATGTATTATTGTTTGTCATTTAATAATGCTATCTGTAATTTTTTTTAATTTTAATGTTGCTTAGTTTCTGTATGCTGTTTATAATATTGTATGTTTGACAGTGATATGGCGATTTTGATTTTTGTTATACGTTTGTATTGCTATAATATTGTAGGATGGTTATAATTATGTATAATGGTTATATTACATAATGTTTATGATGCCATTTGTATTATCTTTGGTTATAACATTGTTCGTCAATTTCTGCTAATTATAATAGTGGTTGATGGTTATTTATGTTTAGCATGCATTTTGTCATTTTGTTAGTTGACAGTATTATTTAAACAGACAATTTACGCTATCTGCATATAGCACTGTGCTTTTGAGAATAAGATAATTTATATTTTTTAATGTTTAAAGCTATTACAACTGTTATTGTACTAATTAATGTTTAGATTTCATCGACAGCAAAAAATAGAAAATATTTTTAAATAATGATAGTTTCATATATCATTTTGATATTCTGTAATGTTGGAAAACTTTTGAGACAACATCATATCATTTTGATATCATTACACGCAATTTAACAGCATCTTACTGCATGCAAAACAACAATATTGCAATTTGATGATGAAATGAAACATATCAAACTTTCAACGTTACCGTACTACAAATGATGTTATCAGCCCATATTATTACAGACTAAACAGTTAGCATAAGTCTATTGTGCTTTCTAGAAATATAGCAAGGAAACTTATAAGAAAATTACAAGTAAACTTCAATATATCAAATCTAATTGCAATTAAAAATCAATCTTTTTTGCTCTGCTACTGGTTTCATTTGTTCCTTTTCCACCGTTGTAGATGATTTGAAATACTGTATCCGCTTTGAGTCGGTCGATCTCTTCCTTTTCATACATCTGCGGAAGATTTCCACTGTCAAGCAATTTAATGTTTGTCATTACAAACCAAGCACAGTCATTCCTACAAATGGCAAGAAAAGCATTTAGTAACAATCAATTATTGAGCTTTTTTTAAGACAGTTTACATAATAGTTGAGTGTTGCCGCGTGGATGGTTATGATATCACTGTTACAAAGGTATTACTTAATACTTTTCGTGTGCTTTATGTGAATGAAAACTGGAAACCAATAAATCTATATTTTAGGAATGACTAAATACTTACGAGGATGGTTCTTGCCGCGGGGATGGTTCTTGTATTAGTGTTTTTTTCCCGAAACTTTTATTCAAGATTCCCTTTTCCTGCCATTTTTTCTCAAATAGCCCTTCAATCTTCTTTCTCTGTATAAGTAGAAAATAATTAAATTATGATAGTTGAATGTAGCATTATTTAGTTTTTGTCCATCAAGATACTAATTATTTTACCTGATCAATAGCGTGCCTGTAGCTTGGATTTGACATCCTTGTAGATCTAGTTAGAGGCTTATTTGAATCATAATGGGTCCATTGCATTGTGACATAGTTCAATTTCAAAAGCGTCCAATGGTTGATATGATGCAACGGAAAGAATATGTTGTCGGTATACTCATTCAGAACAATACTTTCTATCATAGGAAGAACTAGTTTGTGTATCACATTATCCAAATCATTGCTTATTGCATTCTGCATATTAATTTTTTTTAGCATAATTTTTAAAGAACTTAACATTACTTTTAAAAAAGGTTTGCCTTACCGTCATTATAGTGGAGAAGGTATAGCTGTGCTCATACAACTCTTGGTTTTGAACATACCAGTCAATTATCTGATAGAATAAAGAAAATAATAAGCTGTGTTAGTAGCTTTATACAAAAATGATAAGTTTTATATCATTTACAAAATATTTGTCTATCTTTGTTTTCGTCTGTTCATTCAATATGAATATAAGCATAATACGTATGTTGCTAATTTTCCAGGTGTGGTAGTGGCATTATATCAAAATGATACATTTATGTATCATTTCAAATACACCTGTTTATTTTCAATTTTTCCTGTTAATCATATCCCAGCTATTATCATAGCATGCAAGGCTTTTTTTTTGCATGTACAGTTTATATATACTATGTATTGTTGAGGCTTTATATCAAAATGATAAGTTTATATATATCATTTTGAACATATGTGTACATTGTCTATTTTTCCATCCTATTAAATGTGAATATAAGTTATACACAAATAAAAAGAAAAATACCTGGCCATCTGTGTACAATTCCAGCAAAATAGATTCAAGCATAGATTTTACAATTGTAATCCCACCCCTTTTACCATCATCTGATATGAAAACCACCGAGCTGCATTTTACGTAAACACAAAATAAGTTAGTAGGTATTATTTCGATGAAATTGTAATGAAAAACTATTAATGATAATATAATTACTTACTTCTCATTCTGATTTGTTTCAAAATACGAAAGAACTATGCTTTTCTTGCTTTCTTCAAGAAGATTTAGAAGCTTGCTTTTTTTGACTTTTAAACTAGTTTGATAGTTTTCTCTTTTTGGCAAGTATGCATCAATATCTACTAGTTTGACTGTATTGTCCGTACCGGTGTCATTTTCTTCATTGCTTTCTTCTTCAATGTTTTCTTCATCGCTTTCTTCTTCAATGTTTGATACATCTTTCAACTCGCTGTCAATTTCTTCTTCGATACTAATTTTATTTTCATCTTCCTTTTCCAGATCGGTTTTTTCTACATTTTCTTCATGTTCATTTTTCCTTTCATCAACTTTTCCCTCAGCTTCTGATTTCTTTCGAGCAGCCCTTGTTGTCACCCTATTAACCAATGAGCTTGGGGCTATTTCTATTTTTGACTTTAATTTTTCCTTCTCTCTCCTTTCTGCTTCTTTCCTTTTTTCCTGTAGAATTAGCATTTGTTGTGTGATTTTCAGATCAAATGTGGGACCTTCGAAATCAATTTCATTTTGCTTATTTACATTTTGGCTTTCATCTTCTTCTTCTGTGCTGCTGGTTGTTTTTGATTTCAATTTCTCAATTTCTTTTTTCAATCCTACAATCAACTCTTTCTCTTTTATTCTTTCAGCTCTTTCATTTTTCAGCTCTTCTTCAGTTTTTCTTAGTTTACTTTCCAGTTGTTGTATATACTGCTGAAGAGAGGCAATTTGATTATTATCATCATCATTTTCCATTTCAGATCTGTGTGGAGCATGTTGAACTTGCAATTTTTCTTGTTGCAGTAAAGTCATCTCATTTTCAGTAATTTGTCTCAAGTTCTCAAAAATCTGTTCAAAAACATTAATAAAGTATCTAAATGATTACATATAAATTTACAGGACAAAAATGTAAATTGAATATTACCTTTTCATCATCCATTCTGGTTAATGTATCATTTGTGACATTGTTCTTCAGACAGCTTATATCCCATTTCACAAACCTTGGGAAATTATTGTTGCATTTTGCCTTTTCTTCAATTAAATTAACATGTTCACAAAGAAAGTACTGCAAAAGTAAAAATAAAAGCATTTGAGAAAATTATATGTTTGGGTATGCAGGAAAATAAAATATGCAGTGTAACTGTGAAAGTTAATTAAATGCTATTTTCAACTATCATTTTAATTTACAAACAAAAAGGTATGTGTTATATAATAAGGTAGAAGATAGAAATTTTATATCTATGTTAATAAACCAATTGTAGCTAAAAACAGAAGGTTATATAAAATGATATGTGAAATTATCATTACATATTTCAATGTAACATCTGAACAAAAACATTGACAGAAAAAGCAAATTCTGATGTTTAATTAACAAAATTTAAAACCTTTGAAAAAAAGAAGGTTTCAATGATCAAAGTTGAGTTAAAAAGTAACATAAAATAATGATATGTAGATCTATCATTTCAATGTAACTGGTTTAAGTGTACTTAGAGAAGCAATTAAGTTAATAACATAGGGTGTTGCCTGAATAATGCATTAATAAAAAAGGGTATCTCTTACCAAAATTAGCATGGAACATCCGGACATTTGACGTGGCTTGGACTTGAACACTTTTAGTGAACGTAACAGTGAACATTGTATTGTTAATGGCCATGATACATCAAACATTTTTTCTTCATCAATTAAGTACTGTAGATAACCCCAAGGTAAATACATTTGGTTATCTGGAAAAAAGAAAGTTATCATTGCTAGAATTATTATTAGTTTTGGTAAATCAGTTTGATATTGATAATTTTCATTTTCAAAAACAAAGTTAATTCTAGCAATGGTATGTATTTTAGTAATATGATCAACTATTCCAAAATTCCTTACAACAAATTCTTTACAGTAGTCAGATAGGTGTTGAAAAGAAGATTTTGGTAGAGGAAATAAGTTTTTTCCATGTATTGGCAAACCAAACAGCAATGCAATATCTTCAGTCATAATTTTTAAACTTTTTTTCCCAATTTTGAAATCTTCATTCTCATCAGAAAATGTACTAATAAGAATATCCACAGTCAAAGTTGATTTTCTACATTCTTTCAAAGTTACGTAACCTTCATATATAGAAAAAATGAACTGATGAAATGGTGTTTGTTTAATGAAATCTAATTGATCTGCTGTAAAACCTTTGCCTTTTTTAATTTTTTCCATTGTTTTGATCATGGCCATTAAACTACAACGATACTGATTTGTATCAACTTCTTTCTTTTTCTTTGTCCTTTCTCTTTTTTTTGTATTTTTAGCTGCAGTATTCTGTGCATACACAAATGTTTAAATGTTAATATAACATCACAAATTCAGCATAATAGACAAATTCACCAAAACATTATAAATGATATATAAAACTATCACTTTAATACTATTAAAAGTAACAGTAAATAACATATTGTTATTGATACCAGTAAGTAACAATAAAACAAGAGTAAGTAACAGTATGATAACTGTAAATTGTTAGTGAACATGGATAAAAATGATATATTAAGCTATCATAATTAACATTATCAATATTCTAAGCAATTTAAGAATAAAATGTCATATGAAATTATCATTACTTATAGGACAATCATGTTACTAGAAATGGTACCATTACAAAAATGCTATATGGAACTGTCATTTTATTTATATCTTAATTCATCCGAAATCACAATTACTAAAAATGCTATATGGAACTGTCATTACTTATAGGACATCAAGCCTTTATTTCACGTTTAAACCAATTCAATGACTAAAAATACATGGCACACACAACAACAGCAATAAAAAGGCAAAACTAAGTAAAAAAAAAGGTCAAATCCAAAGGATAAAAATGATATATTAAGCTATTTTAATTAACATTATCAATATTCTAAGCAATTTAAGAATAAAATGTCAAATGAAATTATCATCACTTATAGGACAATCATGTTACTAGAAATGGTACCATTACAAAAATGCTATATGGAACTGTCATTTTATTTATATCTTAATTCATCCGAAATCACAATTACTAAAAATGCTATATGGAACTGTCATTACTTATAGGACATCAAGCCTTTATTTCACGTTTAAACCAATTCAATGACTAAAAATACATGGCACACACAACAACAGCAATAAAAAGGCAAAACTAAGTAAAAAAAAAGGTCAAATCCAAAGGATAAAAATGATATATTAAGCTATTTTAATTAACATTATCAATATTCTAAGCAATTTAAGAATAAAATGTCAAATGAAATTATCATCACTTATAGGACAATCATGTTACTAGAAATGGTACCATTACAAAAATGCTATATGGAACTGTCATTTTATTTATATCTTAATTCATCCGAAATCACAATTACTAAAAATGCTATATGGAACTGTCATTACTTATAGGACATCAAGCCTTTATTTCACGTTTAAACCAATTCAATGACTAAAAATACATGGCACACACAACAACAGCAATAAAAAGGCAAAACTAAGTAAAAAAAAAGGTCAAATCCAAAGGATAAAAATGATATATTAAGCTATTATAATTAACATTATCAATATTCTAATCATGCATTAGATAACAAATTAAAATGCAAAGTGATATCTATAACTATCATTATATTTTGTTTGAATGCAAAATGATATGCTAAAAGGCAAAGTGATATCTATAACTATCATTATATTTTGCTGGAATGCAAAATGATATGCTAAAAGACAAAGTGATATCTGTAACTATCATTATATTTTGCTGGAATGTAAAATGATATGCTAAAAGGCAAAGTGATATCTATCTATAACTATCATTATATTTCACTGGAATGCAAAATGATATGCTAAAAGGCAAAGTGATATCTATAACTATCATTATGTTTTGCTGGAATGTAAAATGATATACTAAAAGGCAAAGTGATATCTATAACTATCATTATGTTTTGCTGGAATGTAAAATGATATGCTAAGAGGTAAAGTGATATCTATAAATATCATTATATTTCGCTGGAATGCAAAATGATATGCTAAGGGGCAAAGTGATATCTATAACCATCATTATATTTTGCTGGAATGCCAAATGATATGCTAAGAGGCAAAGTGATATCTATAACCATCATTATATTTCGCTGGAATGCAAAATGATATGCTAAGAGGTAAAGTGATATCTATAAATATCATTATATTTCGCTGGAATGCAAAATGATATGCTAAGGGGCAAAGTGATATCTATAACCATCATTATATTTTGCTGGAATGCCAAATGATATGCTAAGAGGCAAAGTGATATCTATAACCATCATTATATTTCGCTGGAATGCAAAATGATATGCTAAGAGGTAAAGTGATATCTATAAATATCATTATATTTCGCTGGAATGCAAAATGATATGCTAAGAGGCAAAGTGATATCTATAAATATCATTATGTTTTGCTGGAATGTAAAATGATATGCTAAGAGGTAAAGTTATATCTATAACTATCATTATATTTCGCTGGAATGCAAAATGATATGCTAAGAGGCAAAGTGATATCTATAAATATCATTATATTTCGCTGGAATGCAAAATGATATGCTAAGGGGCAAAGTGATATCTATAACCATCATTATATTTCGCTGGAATGCAAAATGACATTATATTTCACTGGAATGCAAGATGACATGCTAAGAGGCAAAGTGATATCTATAACCATCATTATATTTTGCTGAAATGCAAAATGACATGCTAAAAGGTAAAGTGATATCTATAACCATCATTATATTTTTCTGGAATGCAAAATGATATGCTAAAAGGTAAAGTGATATCTATAACTATCATTATATTTTATTGGAATGCAAAATGACATGCTAAGAGGCAAACTGATATCTATAACCATCATTATATTTCGCTGGAATGCAAAATGATATGCTAAAAGGCAAAGTGATATCTATAACTATCATTATATTTTGTAATTCATGTATCAGGATTTTCTCGTTCTCATTTAGACGAAACATACAAAATTACAACAAAATCTAATACCTTCAAAACCCTAGGACGCTTCCTTGAACGCACAGTACCTTCTTCATCGGCGATTTGCAGTGCGAGTTGCTTAACTGCTCTTGATTTTGCAACTCTACCCTTTGATTTCCCACTTTTTGGAGATTTTTCCTTCGACTGAGGAGTTGATGATGCTCGATTCGGGGATCTTGCCTTGAATACCCAATCGCCTATCGGCAAATTAGAAGTCGAAGTTGAAGAATCTGTTTCAGTTGTCGACATTACTGATTTTAGGGATTGATTTTTTTTTTGGATCGAATATACTGATGATTTTTTGATCGAGACAAAACCCTAGAACGAATGAAAAGGGGAACGGTTTGTTAGTGGGGTTAGTGGGGTGAAGCGCGCGTCCTTGAAACCAAAAATAAAAAGTTCCGTCCGTAATTTAAAATGCGGGTCTAAGTTTTTCCTTTAAACTAAAACGCTGTTGTAAATATCCATGGCAAGTCCATTGTCAATTCCAATAATATTTTGACATATATACCATGAATTTTTTTTATTATTCTTTTTTTTCTTTTATTGTTGTTCTATATACATCCATCACAAAAGCCCTTCCATAAATAGATTGGTTTGTAAATCAATCAGTTGAAAATGGAAACAAATCTCCAATTGCCTTCAAAATTGCGCTCGAATTGAAATGGAAACAAATTTCAGGAAAGTTGAAAAATTATATAATCGGGTTGTAAGAGATGCAAATCAATTGATCTGCAATGGCCGAACAACCCAATGGAGAAAACAACAATAATGGCGCTGGAGCGCCAGGAGCCTCATCAACGTTCATCACTTTTCACATCGATTCTTTGGTCATAGATATGTTTGGCATTCGGTACCGGCCACCGCAAAATCCTAATGTTGCACCGGGCCAAGCACCAGCAGGGGCACCGGGCCCAGCACCAGCACAAGCTCCCGCTTACGCAAAAGCTGATGGTTCAAATGGAGGGCAGGGCCGTGAGCGCCGCCACCGCTGCTGCCGTGAATAATCAACATTAGCTCCGACTTCTAGGCTTTTTTATGGTTATTTGCTTGCCTTTTGGTTTGTAGGTTTTATATTATCCTTTTTGTTATTACAAATCAATAATATGCATTTAGACAGTGAAAGTTCAATGTCTTTGTATGAAGAATCCTTTTATCTCTTGATATTTGAAGTTAGTTTTTAATTTTTGTTTCACGTTAATTTTTGTCTCAAGTCCATGTTAAACTGCCTATCTATAAATCCAATTTTGATTAGTATTTGGTTGTTGAAAGATACTTGACTTCAACATCAAACGTCTGCGACCGCAAAATGATATCCACTTCAACAGATAAGTGTTTCTCCTAGCTGTCTGATGTTATTACAAGCGCATGATCCAATTTTATCCATCCGTATTTTATGTTGAGAAGAATGAATACTCGATCAATCATTTTATTATCTTTCTGGAGCATATTTGAAAGCAATTTATTATGTAGGTTTCTTTTTATTTGTTTTATAGTGTTGATCGATGAGAAGATCTGTTTTTCCACTTTTGAGTATGATTTCATATCAATTAACAAACATATTATTTAACCGATCATGCAGTTGGCAAACTACAACTAACTTGGGGTTTCTAGATAATATTTTATTATTGACAGTTATATAATTGATCACACTAATTTTGTTATTAATCTCATATTGCGTTCTTAGTTAAAAATAAAATGAATACAGTGTGCCCTTTCTATTCAGATCTGACACTTATAAATAGTTTAATGCAACAAAGGGATGCAATTATATGGAACAGGGCATGTAGTGTTCAGTTCAGAAGAAATTACCATCATTATTATGTGATTCTTAATCCAAAAAAAAAAAAAAAATCCCAGACCTGACACTAGTAAACGATGCTAACATAGTAAAACAGAGACATAAAGTACCTAGGTTGAGGATTGACATGACTCATGAGCCTTTGTAAGTGCTAGAATAGCTATGCATTGACATGTAGATGTCACAACTGCTATGATCTTATTTTCTTTGTTGTTGTTGTTCTTCTCAATGCAAATCCATACACAACAGGAGGAACTATGAATGCTAGAATAGAGAAAAAATGCCTATCGCTTGAAGTTTCTCCCTTTCCTAGTTCTTGTAGTACTGACTTTGATTTTGATCTGCTTCAGCCTCCATCTCATCTGAGCCTTTTTTAATTCTTAAAGATGTAATGTCAACTTTTTGCAAGTAAACTAAAATATTTCTAAACGATGTCAGTGTAAGTGGTAAATTACAAAGATGATTGATGAATATATGTCTCACTTCATGGGAAACCAAAAACTAGCCACTGATTAAATTTGTCATCATCCGTGCAAATATTTTCAATACAAAGTGAAAACAGGAAACACATAAGCATTCCTACAATCAGTGAACAACTTTTTATTAATAAATGTGAATGGTATTTGGGGGTTTGAGGAGGAGTTTGAAGGAGGTGTGAATGAATGATGTTGAAGTGCAGTAGCTTATGTTGAAATGTGGAGTTGAACTTGAAGTGATTGTGTTGGCTGTCCCTCTTTGTTTATGAAGTGAATGGAAGCGGTGTCAGCTGTGTTTGTGTGTGAGGTTTTGTAGATGGGAGAGTTCGACAGTTTGAAAGTGTGAAGTGGTTAGGAAAATGTGGAATGGGTATATGATGTTTAAATTTGGCAGAGGAGTTGGTGTAAACTTTTATGGACACCGGGGGTTGGAACTTCGTGTAACACCCCACCTCCGTTAAGGTCACCCACAAAGGGAATGCCTTAACTTTGGTGGAGCATTTTAGTAAACAGAACAGAAAACTTACAAGACAGATAAAACAGTACTTGAAAATTTTTAACTTTATTACAGCGGAAACAGAAATTAATATGGTTACATCCTTTCAAATCTCAGAATTCAAGTATAAAATATCAGTCTTGTACAAGCTAAAGTATTCTCTCCTTGGATAACCTAGGGGGGGGGGGGGGGGAGGGAACGGAAGAAAGGAGGCGAAACAACAAGGGTCAGACAAAAAGTCTGGCAAGTCCAGTGACTTTCAGCATATGAACAGATAATAATAATATGATATGAACATAAAACTAGATGTGAGATAACTGTAACAGGTGTAGCAGATATAACAGAAGAACAGAATGACATAAACTATTGCTTTACGCTTCTCTGCACTAATTCTAGTATAACAGATTTAGGTGTCACCCTAATGTCTAAACTGAAGCAGGAACGGGTACAGAATAATTTAACAGAAACAGAACGCTAATAATGGGCCTTTACTACCCGATCAGAAACAGACAGAAGCAGAAACAGATTAATTCCTACGGAAACATAATGTAGAATTAGGTGTACACTAGTAATGGGCCTTTACCACCCGAACAGACGGTACCACGCAGAAACAGACAGGTGTTACCACCCAACAGAAACAGACGGTACCAACAAAAACAGACAGAAGTAAGTGTACCCTAAAACCTTACCCCAAGTGATCGGCTCCCTAATACATAAATATCCCGTGTCGGCCCCACAGTAGGGTGTATCACTCCCTAAAGTGACAACCAATTGGCACAGACCTATTTACAGATGTCACGGCGTCTTACATCCTCAGAGGCAGACGGGATCCATGCACGCACATGACCCGGTTGAAACGCACCATCAACACCCCTAGCCATTATCGGAATGAACCACTTATAATTAGTTCAGTAAGCGTGCCCGGACCCTACCTACTGTTGGGTCAAAGTTTTGATACCAGAAAGGGTTACTGACTAATATGGGTCCCAAATAACATATGACACAAGTAATTCCCCTCCTAACCTTGTGTCCCCAGACTAACAGATTTCAGATTAACTTGTTTACAAGTTCAGACATACAGAATTCAGATTTACTAGTTCACAAATTAAGTTAACAAGTTTTCAGACTAACGGATCAGATGTACAGATTTTTCAGATTTGTCTAACTTTGTATTGGGCCTACAGATTCATGGAACGGGTTTATCAGACTCATTGGTCCAATTGGTTTAACCTTACCCAACATGTTTTAGACATCATAATTATCTCAGATTTTCATTAATTAAATATTAATGCCCAAACCTCTCACATTAGATTGACAGTTTGCGGCTACTGGTTAGGCCGATTGGTTCCGGGCAGGTTTCTGTCGCAAACTGAGTCTAACCTCGGGTTTCTAGCACATTATGACTAACTTCTCATATTAGAACCTATTGTTTGCGGCCACTGGATTATGCCGGGCGGTTCCGGGCAGAATTACGCCGCAAACTCATTCTAACCTCGAGTTAGCCATATTTATCTTTGCGGTCAATTAATTAATGATTTACCATTTATACCCACGCCTAATATACATGTCAATTATTCATAACTATAGCCAATTCAGATTGTGTCAATAGCGGACTAATTATACCAACTCAACAGATATAGCAGATAACAGATTTCTCGGATTAGGCGACTCAGCAGATTAAGCAAACTAGCAGATTTAGTATTTTCAACAGACTTAGCAGATAACAGATTTGGCAGATGAACAAATCTAGCAGACTAGGCAATAGAGCAGAACCAGTAGATTAAGCAATATAACAGAACTAGCAGATTAGGCAATGTAACACAACTAGCGAATTAGGCAAATATAACAAATTTACTCATTCCTTAAAGTTTCATACCTTGCCTAATTATAAATCTTGCCTAAGTTCACGTGCATAAATAATAGTCTTGATTCACAAATTACCATATACCCTATGTTTGTATCAAATCTACATAGCACAGATTATGGTCATAACTTTACCATATATCATATGTTCCAAATTTTTATTAAACTTGCATAGTACAGAAGATCCATATAATTTATACGAAATATAGCCACAGATTACTATGCATGTCAAATATCCCAAAGGACCCTTACTTATGTGTTTATTTACATTAATAGATATCCTACTATCATGTAAATCTTTATACCTAGGCCATATTCTCTTTATCCTAAATCATGTGTTGAATACAGCCTATATTTAAATTATATACCTTTTTATGTCATGTCCACAAATCATATGTTCAATGCCTTTTTATGTTATAAATATAACATGTCCAATCATATGTCTCAGATTCACGTTCTAGCTACAGTCCATGTTCTTTCCTCAAATTAGTCACCTATTGGTCATGCCCAATTTATGCATCATTCGTTTTACTGTCCCAAACATTTTTCCGCATGTTAATCTCTTATGAGATTGGCTCAGGCTCGTAGTAGCCTGGCTATAGAACAGAAAGAGGAAAGAGGTACAGAATAAGATAAATCAAATCAGAACAGAACAGATATAATCCCAGATTCAGATTCACAATTCATGTCAAAATCAGAATTAACGTTTATAGTGGAAAATAACTGTACTTGCCTTGATTGGATTAAAGAAAGAACTTTAGTTGTTACAGAATTGTTGCAGAATCTTTTATCTCAAATTTGAATTGAATTGCTTAGGTTGATGTTTATTAGCTTCCAGTTTTGATTCCAGCAGAGTAGCGACGCCATTTTTATTTTTACTAGAATAGAGGCAGAGAAGAAGCAGAATAGAATTGTGTGTAGAGGAGGCTAGGTCTTAGGATATATTTATAGGTATAGTTAGTTGTTTTTGGCTTTAGATAAACCCTAAAACAGATCAGAACCGTCAGAATTCGTCATAGGCTCACCAGAACAGCCCAAAAACCCATCCAGATGCACCCAGGCCGACCTGGCTCGACCAGGGAGGTCGACCCCCAGGTCGACCCTAGGGTCGACTCCCAAGTCGACCTGGTCCCCTCCAGGTCGTCCCCCAGGTTGACCTGGTCTGGGCGGGAATATTCCCTCCTGGCTCGTTTTCTGCATTTTTGAAATCTGTTTCGTTTTTCTGATTTTTCGTGAAACTTCTGAAGGCCATATCTCGGTCATACTGACTCCGATTTACGAAATTTCGGACTCTATTTCGCGTATTTTTCCGAGACGAACGCAACCGCGAAACCCGTTTCCCTTAATTCTGATTTTATATTTTAATTATACTCAGATTTGTAATTCTTAAGTTCACAGAAAATACGGGGTGTTACATTCTCCCCTCCTTAAAGGATTTCGTCCCCGAAATCTTCAAGTTAAGAAGAATGTGTCCTACCAACCAATCACTCATCTACTCAGTCATCATCCACAAGCGTCCATTGTCCTTAGAAATTTCTAGCGCTGTATGAACATTTGCAAAAGTGTGTGTATATGTTCCTTATCTAATGCAAAGATCAGGCGGTCTACTGATTCAGTTGACCTCCTTAATGCGAATTATGTCAGTGCCATGAGTCCAATATGTATGCAATTTTCCTATTTGATACCTATCATTTCTATATGAGTGCACAACCATCCACTCATATGCAACATCCATGTGCTGATTCAGCCATTTTGCATCCATAAAAATTTAAAATGCTCACACATCCATATGCAGTATGAGAGTGTTTTCGAGCCGATCTAGTGCCTAGTTTGTGTATATGCGTCCACGAGCAACCACTATCAACCACTTGCATCCACTTGCAACCATCAAACATAACATGTCTCAAACACATGTTTACACCCATTAGTTTCTACCTAAAGTTCGAAGATTCGATCGATAGGATACAGTCGAATGATGGAGGCGAGTACAGATAAAACAAAAACTTGGTTCCCATTAGACATGGGTCCTAAGTATCGGCCCCAAAGACCGAAACCAACATCAAATTGACACCCAGAGGATTAGCTTCTTTAGATAATGTCAAAACTGGCAATCTTATCAGAAGTATTCAGATATTTACAGGCTACTGGTACAGATCAGGTTCCCTAATGACTCTTAGGAAGTTAAGCATGATAAAACCATACCCCACGAAAACTCAGAATGTATGCGTCATACTTGACGCCTAACACAGATATCCCTCAAACCCCAATCTCAAACAGATGAGCCATAACCCTTATGGGTCTGAGTCTACAGCAGAATTCAGAAATAATACTAGTATTAAAGTGCAGAGTATCGATTACAAAACCAAAATACCAGAATCAGAAAAAAGTCTTAACTCCATAATCAGATAAAGAAATTAAACCTACTATAGAAATTTTTCTATTTCTATCCTAGCCACTAGCCTCAAGATTATTCGCCTGCCCTCCTTGTCCTCGTCTCTTCGGGCATTCCCTAGTGAAGTGTCCCATCTCCCCACAGTTGAAGCAAGCACCCTTCCTTTTTCTGCAATCCTTGTTCAGATGAGTCGAGCTTCCACAAGTAAAGCACTTTTCCCCTTCTTATCTTCAAACTTCTCATCCTTCTTTTGTGTTTCCTTTTTGGGCCCCGCTTTCTTATTCTGTGGTTCTTCCTTCTTTGGCTCTTTCGGGCCCTTGTCTTCCTCGTGCAGCAGTGCCATGTCCACCAATTTCTCGTAAGTCGCTCCCATGGGTACATGGGTCATGGCTAGGCTGTGCAGTGGCTCGTTCAATCCTTTAACAAAGCGGAGAGCCTTTTTTTGCTGAGTGTTGACTAAATCCAACCTGAACCTAGGTAGTTGGTTGAACTGGTTGACGTATTCCTTGACCTTCATACTTCCTTGCTTAAGAGATAAGAACTTCTCCAGTTGTAAACTCCGTTCAGCTTGCGAGAGAAATTTTGTCTCAAACCTCGTTCTGAAATCCATCCATGTCTCAACCGGTCTCTCGGCGTTAGTGACTTCCCACCAGTAGGAAGCTTCGTCTTTGAGCAGCCATACCGCCAACTGTACCTTTTGCCTATCGTCCACCTTGAAGATAACGAATAGATCCTCAGTTTCTTTGAGCCAATTCCTCGCTTCTACGAATGATTCAGTTCCTTTGAAATCCTTCCCACCCATGGCCCTAAAATCTCTACAGATCTTTGAGAAAGCAATTGCACGAGGAGGGGGTGAGGGAGGGGGAACATTTGCTGGACCTGCAGCGGCGGTCCTAGCCTCAAGATATTGGCGAAACCAACCGGGTACATGAACACCCTCTGGTATCTCAGATGCTTCAGACATGCTGAAACGAAAAAGGAAAGGTTCAATACAAAAGGACTGGAAGAAAGATATATGGCTCTTGGGGATTATGTTTTTCAAAATAAGCTTTATTTTTGAAAATACTTCCTTTCAAAACCTTTTTGAAAATAGTTTTCAAAACTTTATAAAATTTGGTAACCTTCAGCTCTGATACCAAGTGTAACACCCCACCTCCGTTAAGGTCACTCACAAAGGGAATGCCTTAACTTTGGTGGAGCATTTTAGTAAACAGAACAGAAAACTTACAAGACAGATAAAACAGTACTTGAAATTTTTTAACTTTATTACAGCGGAAACAGAAATTAATATGGTTACATCCTTTCAAATCTCAGAATTCAAGTACAAAATATCAGTCTTGTACAAAAGCCTTCAAAATGCATGGATTAAAATCATAATCCCCATAGAACGGAAGCTATACAGAGCCAAGCCATACTTTAAGCACTTCAAGCACTTCAAGCAAAGAGAAATCCGGATCAAGCTAAAGTATTCCCTCCTTGGATAACCTGGGGGGGGGGAATGGAAGAAAGGAGGCGAAACAACAAGGGTCAGACAAAAAGTCTGGCAAGTCCAGTGACTTTCAGCATATGAACAGATAATAATAATATGATATGAACATAAAAGTGGATGTGAGATAACTGTAACAGGTGTAGCAGATATAACAGAAGAACAAAATGACATAAACTATTGCTTTACGCTTCTCTGCACTAATTCTAGTATAATAGATTTAGGTGTCACCCTAATGTCTAAACTGAAGCAGGAACGGGTACAGAATAATTTAACAGAAACAGAACGCTAATAATGGGCCTTTACTACCCGATCAGAAACAGACAGAAGCAGAAACAGATTAATCCCTATGGAAACAGAATGTAGAATTAGGTGTACACTAGTAATGGGACTTTACCACCCGAACAGACGGTACCACGCAGAAATAGACAGGTGTTACCACCCAACAGAAACAGACGGTACCAACAGAAACAGACAGAACTAAGTGTACCCTAAAACCCTACCCCAAGCGATCGGCTCCCTAATACATAAATATCCTGTGTCGGCCCCACAGTAGGGTGTATCACTCCCTAAAGTGACAACCAATTGGCACAGACCTATTTATAGATGTCACGGCGTCTTACATCCTCAGAGGCAGACCGGGATCCATGCACGCACATGACCCGGTTGGAACGCACCATCAACACCCCTCGCCATTATCAGAATGAACCACTTATAATTAGTTCAGTAAGCGTGCCCGGACTTTACCTACTGTTGGGTCAAAGTTTTGATACCAGAAAGTGTTACTGACTAATATGGGTCCCAAACAACAGATGACACAAGTAATTCCCCTCCTAACCTTGTGTCCCCAGACTAACAGATTTCAGATTAACTTGTTTATAAGTTCAGACATACAGAATTCAGATTTACTAGTTCACAAATTAAGTTAACAAGTTTTCAGACTAACGGATCAGATGTACAGATTTTTCAGATTTGTCTAACTTTGTATTGGGCCTACAGATTCATGGAACGGGTTTATCAGACTCATTGGTCCAATTGGTTTAACCTTACCCAACACGTTTTAGACATCATAATTATCTCAGATTTTCATTAATTAAATATTAATGCCCAAACCTCTCACATTAGACTGACAGTTTGCGGCTACTGGTTAGGCCGGTTGGTTCCAGGCAGGTTTCTGTCGCAAACTGAGTCTAACCTCGGGTTTCTAGCACATTATGACTAACTTCTCACATTAGAACCTATTGTTTGCGGCCACTGGATTATGCCGGGCGGTTCCGGGCAGAATTACGCTGCAAACTCATTATAACCTCGAGTTAGCCATGTTTATCTTTGCGGCCAATTAATTAATGATTTACCATTTATACCCACGCCTAATATACATGTCAATTATTCATAACTATAGCCAATTCAGATTATGTCAATAGCGGACTAATTATACCAACTCAACAGATATAGCAGATAACAGATTTCTCGGATTAGGCGACTCAGCAGATTAAGCAAACTAGCAGATTTAGTATTTTCAACAGACTTAGCAGATAACAGATTTGGCAGATGAACAAATCTAGCAGAGTAGGCAATAGAGCAGAACCAGCAGATTAAGCAATATAACAGAACTAGCAGATTAGGCAATGTAACACAACTAGCAAATTAGGCAAATATAAAAAATTTACTCATTCCTTAAAGTTTCATACCTTGCCTAATTATAAATCTTGCCTAAGTTCACGTGCATAAATAATAGTCTTGATTCACAATATTACCATATACCCTATGTTTGTTTCAAATCTACATAGCACAGATTATGGTCATAACTTTACCATATATCATATGTTCCAAATTTTATTAAACTTGCATAGTACAGAAGATCCATATAATTTATACAAAATATAGCCACAGATTACTATGCATGTCAAATATCCCAAAGGACCCTTACTTAGGTGTTTATTTACATTAATAGATATCCTACTATCATGTAAATCTTTATACCTAGGCCATATTCTCTTTATCCTAAATCATGTGTTGAATACAGCCTATATTTAAATTATATACCTTTTTATGTCATGTCCACAAATCATATGTTCAATGCCTTTTTATGTTATAAATATAACATGTTCAATCATATGTCTCAGATTCACGTTCTAGCTACAGTCCATGTTCTTTCCTCAAATTAGTCACCTATTGGTCATGCCCAATTTATGCATTATTCGTTTTACTGTCCCAAACATTTTTGCGCATGTTAATCTCTTATGAGATTGGCTCAGGCTCGTAGTAGCCTGGCTATAGAACAGAAAGAGGAAAGAGGTACAGAATAAGATAAATCAAATCAGAACAGAACAGATATAATCCCAGATTCAGATTCACAATTCATGTCAAAATCAGAATTAACGTTTATAGCGGAAAATAATGTACTTGCCTTGATTGGATTAAAGAAAGAACTTTAGTTGTTACAGAATTGTTGCAGAAGCTTTTATCTCAAATTTGAATTGAATTGCTTAGGTTGATGTTGATTAGCTTCTAGTTCTGATTCCAACAGAGTAGCGACGCCATTTTTATTTTTACTAGAACAGAGGCAGAGAAGAAGCAGAATAAAATTGTGTGTAGAGGAGGCTAGGTCTTAGGATATATTTATAGGTGTAGTTAGTTGTTTTTGGTCTTTAGATAAACCCTAAAACAGATCAGAACCGTCAGAATTCGTCATAGGCTCACCAGAACAGCCCAAAAACCCATCCAGATGCACCCAGGCCGACCTGGCTCGACCAGGGAGGTCGAACCCCAGGTCGACCCTAGGGTCGACTCCCAAGTCGACCTGGTCCCCTCCAGGTCGACCCCCAGGTCGACCTGGTCTGGGCGGGAATTTTCCCGCCTGGCTCGTTTTCTGCATTTTTGAAATCTGATTCATTTTTCTGATTTTTCGTGAAACTTCTGAAGGCCATATCTCGGTCATACTGACTCCGATTTACGAAATTTCGGACTCTATTTCGCGTATTTTTCCGAGACGAACGCAACCGCGAAACCCGTTTCCCTTAATTCTGATTTTATATTTTAATTATACTCAGATTTGTAATTCTTAAGTTCACAGAAAATACGGGGTGTTACACTTCTGGTGTGGTTGTGGTCGGTTCGATGGTGTGGTTGAGTATGGACAGTGGGAGTAGTTTGTGTTGCAAGGGGTTGTATGAAGTTGTGAATTGCTCTGGAGTTGTATGCAATGAAGTGTGGATGTAAGGTTAGTGGTTGGTGATGATGTGGGTGTCGTGGCACTTCGAGGACGGTTTAGTTTGTATGAAGGTGAAGGTTGAGAATGATGATGTATGGTTGGCGACTCAGCATCAGGTTGGAGGAGAAGGGATGGTGATGTGCTGTGGTGATATGTCTGAGAGGTGATATGTCTGAGAGAGTAAAAATAGGAAACAGAGAGAGAAGAAACAATGACAATGTAATGCAAAAGATGCACAATGTATCAAAGTACAAAATTAAATGAAGTGCAATTTTTTTCCCCAGTTTTGAAATTTGATGGGAATGCAATAAAATGTTCTAATTAATTGGAAATGGCCATGCCTATTGAATACAGAAATCAAATAGTGAAAACAACCACAGCAAAATACTAATGCACAACTGAAAGAAAAAGTAATGTCAAAAGCTATGGATTAAATTAGAAAACAAAGCTGAAAACAAAGTGGTGAGACAGACCAAACAATGAACTTTTTTTCTTTTCTTTTTCTCTTTTTGAGGGGTGAAAATGCAGATTTATATACAGAGAATGCAATGAAAACAGAAAAATGCAAATAGAGGATGCACACAACTAAATATAAACAGAAAGCTCACACGAATTTTTTTTTTTTGGTATGGAAAACCAGCAGTAAACTAAAAGCAAATGCAAAGGCTAACAGTACCGGGCCTTAGAAAAAGGAAATGCAAAGCAATTGATCAACAGTTGAGTTTCACAATGAATAACATATAAACAGAGTTTTGAACTTAATGCAGAAACAAAATTTATAAATAAATTAAATGAAAAGAAAAGCAGTTTTTTTTAATAAAGAACTAACATAAAAGAAAATTAAAACACACACAAAAAATCTTAACGAAATACAAAAACTAAAATGAAGATGAACAAAACAAAAGCAACAACACACAAGAATGAACAAGATAGAGAACAAACACAAGAAGTTATTATTATTATTTTTTTAAGAGAAACAAGAAAAATTAATCCGAATACTAAAATCAAAATTAAATCCTCTCTCCGGCAACGGCGCCAAAAACTTATTCGATAACGAATATTCTATCAATTAGAAAACCTTCGCAAAGTGTATAAAACCGCAAGCGCACGACGTACACTTGTAGTATGTTAGTGAATACGAGTCAATCCACGGTGGAAGAAATAATTCTAATTTTACTCAATTAAATTAAAACAATGCTAAGAGAAAGTTTTAGTATAACTACAACTAAACTACACTAACAAACTAAGATAAATAAAATCTATGGGATTAAATGACAACTTAGGAATAAGTCCACTTTCTAGATCATTTAGTTCAATAAATTATGAAATTATGATCTCTTTTTTTGGTCATAAGTATGATTAGTTGATGTTTTTATCCTAAGCATTACATATTTGTGGTATTAATTAGCCCAACATATGTCATCAAACTTTAACACAATCACTAACTCACTGGTTTAACTCTCATGAAAATGACAACAAGATGAAAATCAAATCTATTTTAAGCATGACCTATTAATTATTAATTAGAAATACAGGTCATCAAATTTTAATATAAACAAGCACTTCTTTGTCATGATCATATTTAGATGAAGGGACCATTTGTGTTTTGTTTGTTTAAACATAGTCTATTTGGTGTCAACAATATAGACTATCAAATTCAAAGCTAAACAACAAATTAAAACACTCTACTATTTCCACTAATCACCGAAAGAGAAAATAAAATCAAATAATGTTGCGTCTACATAATCAAGAGAGTTTCATTACCCCTAAGTTGAAGGGGTTTAGCTACTCATGTGTATAATCATGCTAATAAATGTAGATTTCAACATAAACAAAAACAAAAAAAGGAAAGAGAGAACTAAATAACAAGAACAAACTAAACTACTTGTATAAAATTAAACTACACTAATGCATAAAGTAAATAAAAAGAATTAAATGAACAAGAAATAAAATTGCATTAACATGAAAATTACATAAGAGGGAAATGACTAAAAAGCCATGAAAGAAAGAAATAGCTTTTGTTTTTGATCCTATATTCTAACTAACTAAAAGAGAGGATTAAAAAAAATAGGATTCATTTACATGAAACATGGGGGTATATATACATAATCTAAAACCCTAATCACTCATCGTGGGAAATCCTCAAAATACCAATTCATGAAGCTTCTAATTTTGTCTTTAGCCACTAATCCATCATGTAGAATGCATAAAGCCTTTTTTGTCTCATCCAATTAGTGTATTACTCTCTAATATGAAGACTTAAGGGTAAGTGGGTTAGTTAGGAGATGGGGTCCTCCACTTTCCATAAAATGAATAATTTCTTTCCCTCCTCTTGTGTATATGCATGCTTCTCTTCATATCTTCATGTGTATACATTATTTTTGCTCCTAAATTCCTACAAGAGACAACTACAACGAACAAGTAAATGATATCACAAATTAAAACATGCACAATTTATTGTTTTACACCTTAAATGAGTGATGATTTTGAAAACATTTAAATCATGACTTGATCATATAAAATACCCAAAAATATTCATTTATTCAACTGAAAAAAGAATAAATATGTGAATATAAATATGCATTTTTACTTGCACATCAGCAACTGTTTTGCGCATTGAAGAAGAAGCTGTTTAGAACAATACTTGGATTAGTTTACAAGAGAATAAATTAATATACTTACAAATAATACCTCTTAAAGTATGAATTTCACAGTCAAGTATTTTATTTACAGGTTTAAAGTGAAATACAAGGACTCTCATCTTATTCCCATCAAGATGGTGGTGCATCCTTATTAATGTTGATATAGGAATCTTTAACATTATATAATGGTAATACACGAGATGTTGGGTTGATGTGTTTACATCTCAAAGCAACAAAATATAATGGCAATACACGAGATGTTGGGTTGATGTAAACACAAGATGACAATCATATGTTGTATTAATCCAAATGCAAGATAATGGCGATCATAGAAGCGATCAGCTGCTACGAACAGCAGCAACGATGAGTTGCTGTTGTTTGCAGCAGCAAATCATCGGTGCTACCGCTGTTCGCAGCAGCGGCGAAGCGGTCTAGTGCTACGAACAAAAACAACGATAAATTTCTGTCCTTCGCAGCAGTAAATCGTCGCTGCTGCCGCTGTTTGCAGCAGCAGCGAATCAATCTGATGCTGCGAACAACATCAATTCATTGATGCCGCTGTTCACAGCAACAAAAATGAATTGATGTTGTTCGCAGCAGCAAGTCGTCGCTGCTGCCACTGTTGATCGTAAACCCGAATTGTGTAATAACTTACGGATGCTATACATACATGCGACGTTGATCGTAAATCAAAACTGCCATAAATATTTTATCTATACACAATTTAACCCCTAGTAAAATATTGTTGCGAGCAACGGATGACTGTTGCTAAATCCGAATGTATTAAACTGTACTCTCATAGAAAGGTTCAAACAAAACAAAATCAGCTTCTAATTAAATATAATTTTTTTGAGCTTAACGGTTGTGTAGCGCGGGGCTACACAGCCGACCTAATTAATTATAATTAATAGAGATATAGAGTCCAATGTAAGTGGAATAACATTATAGTTCTTGCATATATGAAAACAATTATAAAGAGCATGTATTTTGTTAGATTTTCAAACAAATAATAACCAAAGCCAAAACTGAAAGAAGAAAACCACATCATATGAAGATTCACCATTTAATTTGAACAACAAAATCTTGATTTCTTCTAATTACAATATCCAATTAAGATGATAATCAAGAATACCAAACAATCGCAGTAGATTAATAACTGGATTCATGAACTTTGAAAACGTACCAGACTGGATTCATGAAAAAAACGCTTCAAAAATCTTTGAATTGAAAATGGCGTGGCGGCTTACTGTAAGGTGGAAGTCGATGAACGGCGTGGCGGCAGCTTTTGTGAGACGGCGATTGACTGGGAAGAGGCGGCGATTGACTGGGTGGAGGAGGCGATTGACTGGATGTAGGCGAAGATTGACTGGGCGTAGATTTAGGGTATTTATTTTGGGATGAATATGAACTGAGAATAATGGCTGTGGAACTGGGAATAGTGGTTTGTTTTTTTATTTTATAAGAGCTAGGGTTTTGCCGGATATGGCATGCGTGTATCTATATTTCGGTCCTTCACCCGTAAAACTTTGAATGTAGCTAATGTGGCTTGTTTCGCGTCAAACGATATTTTAAAGTTTGAACGTGGCTAACGTCTCTTTTGTTACTGAGTTTTTTTTTTGAGCAGATTGTTACTGAGTTTTATTAAATGAAGTTTTCCAATATTTTAAAGTTTAGAAATTTTAGTTATTTCGTGTCAAACAATAAAATGTTTTATAAACTTTATGATTTATTTCAAATTTATTCAAAATGATTTCAAATTTATAATTTTTCGAAATATAAAAAATAATTATCAACTATAATTATAAAATATAAGTATCAACTATAATTATCAACTATGGTTATTAAGTACAATTAATTAAAATTAATTATTGAATACAAGATATCATTTCATAAGTATTAAATATTATTATTAATTATTAAATAATTTTTATAATAAAATGATATTTTCATTGTTTAGGAGAATAATTATAAAATAACAATTTAAAATTGTGGGATTTAGCGTAAAATATACTGGCATACTGACTGAAATTTGTGATAAAAGTAGAGGACTTAATTAAGAATTTAGTAATTGCATTGGTTATGAGCAAAGATTATTTTGCTGATTCTAAAAAAGAAATTATTATAAGTTATTTATTATAGAACGTAAATTATTATTTATTATTACTTATAAATCATCAATTATAACAAATTAGTTATTAATTATTGAACATGTTAATCAATATTAAAAATAACACTAAAGTATATCTTAGAAAAATAATATAAATATCTCTGGCAAATCTGTTGGAATTCTGCTGCAAAATAGCTTCGATAAATATTCATCGGTATTCTGCCTGGATTTTCAGCGGAAAATAGTGGCAGAAATTTTCTGTCGGTAATTCGACGCAGTTTGCAATGGCTTAGTGAGGGATGACAGAAGGCGACAAAAATAAATAAAAGAAAAAAGTTGGAGAAACAAAAAACTATCCCTTGTAGATCATATGGAAATCCATCGCAAATTAGCAATGAAATTTCCATTTCTAAATATATGACACTAAATTAGTGTTTTCTTGTAGTGCATAGCTCAGTGGTAATAGGGTGAAGTGACTTGTAATTAGTTAGGAAAAGAGATCATCACTTGTTTATGCATGACATCCTACCCACTGTATTAACTGTCCACATGCAAAAGCCCTAAGGTAAAACATGTAAAAAGAGAATAGTATATTGGTACACAGGTATGTGCCTTTTGGTTTTGGCATACTGTTCCTAAAAGGAATACCTGCCAAGTTTGTAAGAGCAATGAGCAACTCAACAGTAAAGGTCACATGCAAAGACGTTTGAATAAACTAAAAAATGAGTAAACTAATAATACTATATAATAACTAAATTGTTTTAAGTAAAACAAATAGAGATAGTAGGACATGATTTCATAACCGAACAAAAATATTTCCCTTGCAGCCAGGAAACAATATTATATATATAAGCACAACAAAAATTAATCAGAGTCATCGTACAGACAGCCAAACCACAGTTTAGTATCCATGGATCCAAAAACATGGCAAGAATCAATGATTACTGCTAAACATTTTACTCCCTTGATAAGTGTTGTCAATCCAAGTTCATCTGCCTTTGCTATGATAACAGAAACCTTCGAACATCTACTTGTCGGTAACTCGTTCGATATTTCTTTTATGGCAATTTCGATATAGCCAAGTTTCTTGTGCATGTCAAATAATTGCAAGTTCATCATTATCTGAATTTCCAGCCTCCACCAACTGCAGACCAAATGGTAGGTAGTCGTAATTAGATGATAAGTGATGCAAGGCATAATCTTATAGTATTTACCTACACTATTAATTATATATATTGTTTAGAAGACGATAAACTATTGTCAAGAAATATAAGGTATACCTATATATACACTACAAAGAAAAAAGGGATTAAAGACATCATCTATTGGTCATTAATTAGCTTATTTTGTCTCAATATTTTGTTTAAGACTGGGTAGACGCTAATATATTCGTCTTTACTTTCAGGTCTCTAAAAATTTAAGGACAATCAAAATTTGTCTCAATTAATTCATAAACTGATTAAGGACAAATTATTCTATCTCTAAGCCAATAGGAAATGACTAAAAATCAAAACTGTACTCACTAATGGGTCACTGGTTATTCTAAACATTTCTAGTGTTCATTATGTTCACAATCCCATGCATACTGAACTTACATAAATAATATAAGAATTATGTTTTCAATATATGCATCCATCATGTATTCTCATCATAATTGTACCACACCTAAACCATAAAAGACAGTTCGAACGTTGTCACCATGAACAAACATTATTATCATGATAACTGATTGCCAACATTTTTTTGAAAGGATGGCTCAAAAGATTTTTATTAAAAGGAAAAACGAATTCAATACAAAAGATACATACAACAAACCCAACATTCACACAAAAAAGGAAGAACGCTTGCAAAATAATAATACAACTCAGCCACATATATTACTCCAACCCACTACAAAATAGAATAAAGTAACAGCGCCTGGAAGCATAAATCAAAATGAACCTTCTTGCTCTTCAACACGTCTGCAGGAAGGCAATGAGGACGCTGCATACAAAATAATAAATAAAATTAGCCACACATAACATAAACATTTCTATCCACTTCAAAATAGAATAAACTAACAAAGCTTGGAAATATAAATAATAATGAACCTGCTCATCAACGCATCTGCAAAAAGAAAATGGTAGCACACAAAAAAATAGCAAAACATGGAATCTCCTCAGCTTGAACTTTGATCCACCAAGACACACGAAGACAGATGCTAAGAAAAGCACTATTAAATTTGGTGATACAAAATCACAACAAATGGAAACAAATATGCAAAATGGTAAGTAAATATATTTTTAATATGGAAACGCAATAATTGCATTTGCATGAGATGGATGCAAAGAATATTTTCTTCCATCTTTGCTATTGAAGGGAATTAATGATTTACTTATTATTGCATCATTTGTTACTTATTTTACCTCCATTACCATATCTTGGTAATTTGATTGACGGCTCACATTCATTTCACGGGCTATATATTGAGAGGTAGACTTCTTTGTAAACCCATCCTGGAATGGAGCCAGTGATCCCCTGTAGTGTCCCTTCTTGTTAAGCCTATTTGAGGTTTAGATATGTAAATTCTTATTTTTGTAATCTCTTGTAATTTTCTCATGTGTAATAAAATCTCTAGCCTTTGAACTGGGTGTACGCTATCTCGATAGTAGTGGAACCAGTATAAATATTATGTGTCTCTTTGATTCTTCGTTATAGTTATTTACTATTTGTTTGATGTAATAGAGTAATTGCTGTCAGATTAGATTGATGTTCGATTGGAAAATCTAGATCCTGTTTATTTTTCTTCCGTATGTGTTCAACCTTTTTTGCATAACAAATTGGTATTAAAGCACGGCGATTTTTTTAATTATGCATTATTTATTTCTACAAAGATTGGTAAATTCGGTGGTTATTATGCTACTACTATTTTGGGAGAGAAGGAAACTTTGGTGGAGAAGATTATGTTGAGAGAGAAGAGTGTTCCGGGCTTGGAACTTTGATGTAGTTTGAGATTTGGATTCTCATTAAGGAGGATTTATATGTTTGTTCACAGCCTGACCCAACCATTGCAAGAGACTCTTCGTAGAAAATAGCTTGGAGAAATTGCTTAGAGGTGGTAGTGACCAAAGACGAACCGCTGGAGGTTTTAGCGATCTTTCCAAGTATTTGAGGACTCTGTATAACTTCAAATTCAGTTGAGAAATGCTTGCATTTTATGATATTTTGGTGATAAAGAGTTTAATTGTTGAAGGGACCATTGGATTTAAAAACTATATATGATGTAGCTGATTTTGGTGGTGGATTTTGATGCCGTTGAAGCTTATCAACTTGTGATGCCGTCTTGGAGAGTTCAATTCATAGCGCTAATTTTGGCAGATTTGTTGCTACTGTGATACATTGTCTATTTTGTGATGCCGTCTTAAAGGAGTTGTGTTACATGCAGGTATGTGGATGGAGAGAGATTTTTCTTGCATACAGAGATCTGGATTTTAGCTCTGCATTTGAATCAGTTTTTGAGAGAATTATTTTTGGCCTTAGTGTTGTTGCGATTACTTCGAAATCTGCCTTTTTTCAATTTTGGATATTTGCAACATTTTGTTGGCAGCAGGGGACGTAGTCTGAGCTCGTTAACAAGGTGTGATGGGGGTAGCTTTGCTGAAACCGATTAGATAAATATTCATTTTTGGTTTCTATCTCATTATGAGATTTTGGTTTAAGGTGGAGTTCTTTTGAATAGCTTTATGTTGATAAGAGAATTTTATTCGAGTTAGGGTGTTGGAGATATGTGATTTTGAATCAAGGTGGAGTGTAAAATTTGGTGATACAAAGTCACAATAAGTGGAAACAAATATGCAAAATGGTAAGTAAATATATTTTTAATATGGAAACGCATTAATTGCATTTGCATGAGATGGATGCAGAGATTATTTTCTTCCACCTTTGCTATTGAAGGGAATTAATGGTTTACTTGTTATTGCATCATTTATTACTTATTTTACTTCCATTGCCATATCTTGGTAATTTGATTGATGACTCACATACATTTCACTGCCTGTATATTGAGGAGTAGACTTCTTTGTAAACGCATCCTGGCATAGAGCCAGTGATCCCCAATGGTGTCTCTTCCTGTTAAGTCTATTTGAGGTTTGGATATGCGAACTCTTATTTTTATAATCTCTTGTAATTCTCTTATGTGGCATAAAATCTCTCTCCTTTGAACTGGACGTACACTATCTCAATGGTAGTGGAACTAGTATAAATATTGTGCGTCTCTTTGTTTCTTCGTTATAGTTATTTACTATTTGTTTAAGCTAATAGAATAATTGCTGTCAGATTAGGTTGGTGTTCAATTGGCAAATCTAGATCCTATTTATTTTTCTTCCGCATGTATGCAACCTTTTTTGCACAACAAGCACAACCATAATCACAAAAAAGTTCAGATTCTATCCTCATTCGAAAAATTACATAAATGAATTTGGAAAAAGCTCTGAAATCAGGTAAAGAGTATAAAAGGAGAACCAGTTCAATGACAGAAGATTTCATTCTTTTGAAACCTGATCTAGTCGGTCTGAGAGACAGCTTAGTCACGTGGAAAGCCTAGTAGTAGTGAAATGGATAAAAATGACAGAAATTGCACGGAATGAAACAATATGCAATACATGTGCTAATCGATGCAGATCTCTATTCTTTTGTATGTTTAAGGCAATAACAATCCAATCCAATCAAAATATGAATAACTGTACGGCAATCAGATAATACAAATTAAAAGTAATATTATAAATTAAATTGGGGAAAGCCAACTTTTCACTCCTCTGCAATTGCTCATTCCACATCAACTAATTTGACATTGAATCAAGGACGTTTTTCATAGATTTGAAGAAGAAGGCTCCACACGATTGAATGGCCATGAAGCGATGTGTCCTGCAGCATAAAAATGATAATGTGGAGAAAGTGTGAGACTCTACTTGGCATGATTTAATTAACTGATGAATGGATGGTCAAGATTAAGTCCCATTAAAAATATGGATTGAAAGATAAGTTGATACCGAGTTGAGATTCAGTGCAGGTCTCTAATTCTACCATCTGAGGCAACCTAATTTTGTCTTTAACTTGTTTCTTACTAGAGAAAAAATTACTTTGTGTTTAATTTTTGTCTTAAATATCGTCTTTTTTTAGTTAAATATACCAAGCTAGTTTGAAAATTCTAATGTGAAATTCACACTTGAATACGCAATGGAAAAGATACAGTCAGATGTTCAAATTTGTTAGACCAAATAAAAGGGAATTAGATATATAAAATATTTTGATTTAAGGTTGGTGGTATAGTTAGGAAATATTCTAAAGCCCCTAAATGAGCATATTTGAGAAAAATGTCTTAAGAAGAAACAACACCGCCTCACAAGATCATCTAAGCGGATCTAAATACATCATGCGGCCAAACTATACCATCATAATTTGTTTCTACAATTCCACACTTACAAATTGCAAACAACCCTTGCAAAATGTTATCTCTAGAACTATTCTCGCAGTAGAACATGAAGTATAGATGCATGGTTAAAGTAATAATATAAATAGACATCTTACCGCAAACACAAATTGTCATGTCCTACATCATGTATTGGCATATTTTGTTATAAGACAATAAACAAAAATTATTGATTATTGATGCATGCGCTCAGTTTATTAGTTATAACCTGAAACAAAACATCATATGTTCTTCAATTGCATACCCATATAACACTGAGATGTATCCTTAATGACGATTGTCATAGTAGTCAATTGTAGTTCTATTCGCACATTTTTTTATCAATTGTACACTCAATCTATTCCTGACATTCTACATCAACTAATCATTGTATGTCACAGTATGATGACAAAGTGACCAACTCCTGATTTCCTTATCGATATATAAAGCATTATACATATGTATATAGTGCTGTAACAGGAAGAAATAAGAAACATAATTTTAGCAGTACAAGTAACTTCGGAAAAAAAGTCACCTGAGTAGCATTTGTTATACTGTGATTTATATGTATATAGTGCTGTAATAGGAAGAAATAAGAAACATAATTTTTGCAGTACAAGTAACTTCGGAAAAAAAGTCACCTGAGTAGCATTTGTAATACAGTGATTTATATGTAGAGCTTCAATTATATTCAAAGTGGAAAGAACCAACATACTAAAATAATGAGACAATTAAAAAGCCATACGATAAGCAAATCATTTTGTAAGAAAGAAAGAAACAAGCAAAATCTTACCATCTTCATTTGCATAAGAAGGTCAGTGATAATACGGCAAATAAATTTTCATATTAGTTTGTGATAATAAGGTAAGTGATACCCATATGGCACAATCAAAAGTGTCATATATTTATGCCTAGTTTTGAAATCATCTTATTTGCGTGTTAATTTTTTTTTTAAATTAGCTAAATTAAATTTTTTACTCAATAATCAATAACTTGCGAGCCCTCTTCAATCTTTGAAAGGAGCGCATCTCAGCTGGAGGGAGAACTTGAGCTGCAGTACTGCCACATGCTATATGGAAGATGATTAGGATAACAACCCCGTCCGACGAGAGCTAAGTCTGAGCAAGAGGATACACATAACCAGGGAATGGGCTATTCAATAGCCCTGTAACTACAGGAGTAGGCGCCCTCATTACATTCAAATAGTTTTGTGGTGGTTGTGCTCCAACGGGATGTCCATGTATTTTCTAGTTGGAACCTTACTGACTATTTTCGGCAGCATTGCCAAGTATGTAACAACCCGTATTTCAATAACATGTTAAAACGAGAATCAAGGCAGAATTTAATTTTAAATTCTGAATCAAGTAAAACGGGCTATGCCATTGCGTTCGTCTCGGAAAAATACGCGAAATAGAGTCCGAGTTTTCGAAAATCGGAGTCCGTATGACCCGGTTAAGGCCCAAAGAAGTTTTTGGGAAATTTGAATTTCGAAACATGCAGAAATGGGGCCAGGCGGGAAAATTCCCGCCCAAGACAAGTCGACAGGCATGTCGACAGGGCTATCGACTTGCCCTGTCGGCTGATTCTGATCTGGTGCACCTATTTTCTATCTTGGCTAGGTTTTTGGGCCTGGTTTGAAATCTGACGGTTCAGGTTGGTCCTAGGGTTAATCTAAGGGCCTAAAACTATCCTAATCTCTATAAAAAGACCCTAAACCTACCCCTAAACCCTCATTATTCACTCATGTAACTAAACTATGGCCAAATTTCTACTCTCATGGCCTCCATCTCAAATCCCTAGAGCCTATGCATTCAAATCGGGTTCAAATCAAAAGATGCAAGCTTGCTACACCAAAGAGAGGCAAAATCAACGTTGTTATGCGAGTTCCATGACGATTCTTCAACAAAGGAGGCACCTTTCTTAGCCAAGATGATTCATGCTTCTTTCCCTAGGCCTAACTATGTAAGTTCTAGCTACTTTTAGATGGAAACGGTAGTTTTGATAATGACATGGGATAAAATGAGGCTAAACATGATTATGCGAACCTATATGAACCTTACCATGCCTCTTGTGTTCATATTTATGATCTTAGGCCATGTGAGTGACTTAATCATGTCTCTCATGCTATGCATAACCTAGTTTAACTTGCAAGTTTGGATCTTTATGCATGAAACGCTAGCATGAACCTTTAGGAACCACTTTACTTGTGAAACATTGGCTAAGACAAGATTTTGGGGCTTATGCATGCATATGAACACAAACCCCTTATGATTCATGCACGTTTGTGGCAAAACCTCCTTATGATATTATGCAAGTTTGTGGCCAAATCCTATATGATAGTATGCATGCTTATGGTCAATCCCTACATGGCTCTATCATGCATGTTTTAAGGCCAAACCCCCTTATGACGCCATGCATGTTTGGAGCAAATCCCTTTTTGTGGCATCGTGCATGTTTTGGGGTCTACATGTAGCCATAGTATACCTACTATATTGACTCGCTTTGCTTGCCTTGGGAAAACACGATTTTGGGTAGTTAGATAAACATGAACATGTCGCGAAATCTTAACTTGATTATGACATGTGTTTATACTTGAAAATATGACTTGGAAGATAACATGGAAGTTGGCATGTAAGTATGCATAAAAACATGAGCTTGGGAATTTACCTATTAAGTTAGGTCTACCCTTTGGGAATTTACCTATTAAGTTAGGTCTACCCAAATGCTTGAAAACTTGTAACATGTTTTGGAAACATGATGAACTTAGATAATATAAGTGTGGCCAACTCGAGGTTGGGTTGAGTTTGCAACGTAAAACTACCCGGAACCGACCGGCCTAACTAGTAGTTGCAAACAATAGGACCCAATGTGAGAAGTTGGTCATGTCGCGCTTAAGACCCGAGGTTAGACTAGGTTGTGGTGTAAATCTACCCGGACCCGCCCGGCTTAACTAGTAACCACAACAAGGTCTAATGTGAGAGGTTAAGAGTGCATTAATTGAATTAATGCCACATGATAAGGTCAAGTAAATTTGATTAATGACACTTAACCGATATGACACGAATGGGTAGGTTAAGTGGGACCGGACTTGATTCCTTAATGACACTTAACCATGCAAGATGATTAGGAGATGGGGTTAAGTAATTTACACTTAACTAATCCGACTGGGTAATTAGATGGGGTTAAGTAATTAAGACTTAACTAACCTAACCACGGTAAATAGATGGGGTTAAGTAATCCACACTTAACTAATCTAAACACGGTAATTCGATGGGGTTAAGTTAAACACTTAACCAATTTAAACTTGGTAATTCAGTGAGGTCAAGTAACCCATACTTAACCAACTTAACTTGGTAATTTAATGGGGTTAAGTTAAACACTTAACTAATTTAACACGATGATTTGATGAGGTTAAGTGACCTATACTTAACCAATCTAACTCATTAATTTGATGAGGTTAAGTTAACCTATACTTAACCAATCTAACGTGAAAACATGATAAGGCTAAGTCACGAATCACTTGAATACGCTTGACCGATTTGACTCGGTAATCTGACAAGGTCGAGTTAATTTATATAATTAACCAATCTAAAATGATAATTAGACGAGGTTAAGTTATGGATTGCTTAATATACTTAGCCAACTTGACACATAGTTTGTAGGGTTAAGTCTTGGACTTGGATACTTAGCCAATTTTGACATGGTTTGTAGACGGGCTAAGTTATGAACTTAAGTGACACCTAACCCATTAGGTAAACCCTAATTCGGAGGATTAGGTAAATAACCATAGTAACAAGGATTATGGAAATAAGGCTAAGTGGTAAACCTTAGTTAAGGGAAACTAAGTAATAATTCTTAGCCAAGGAAATTTGGACCACCTCTTAGATAGATGAGTAACCCGATACGGTAGGTCATCGTTTAAGTATACGTGTAGGAGCAGGCTATCTGATTTAGATAAAGGCTCCAGCGAACTGGGTAACGAAGCAGCGGCTTTGGGGAACGTGAGGATATTCTTGGTATCCCTCTGTGAGGTCGCAGATGATCATCCTGGGCTCACAAGAGGTTAAGGTCTACGTTAGAAGAACCAAGAGTATGCCTTGGTTGCTATACGAGCGACCTAAAGACTGGGATGGATAGCAGTGAGTCAACGAATACATGATAGTGCCCTAGATAGCAAGTTCGTCGATCATCTACCATCTTGAGTCAAGCGTGTACGTACGGAAAGGCAGGGAACACCCAACAGACCATAATTGCTATCTAATTATGGGTGAGGTAGGCCGTAGGATGTGGGCTGGCCGGAGTGTAGTTCTCATGCAAGATTTTCTCTTGTGTTGCCTTTCACTAGTTTAGGGAGGGGTCTCGTGGGACCATAGCCACGTGTAGAAAAGCAGACCTTAGTATCTGCATCGGCAGATAAATCTAAAGCTCCCGACCGAGTCCTGTATGTCTTGTTTTGCCCTGTGACAGGACTCGGATGGCACGATGTGATACATGGGCATACAGTTATAGAAAAACGATTCACGATGAATGCGTGGGAAAAAGGGCGCGGTTGAGGGTTAGCGTAATCCCTAGTGGCCTAGGTGGTTTAACCCAAACCGAAATACGAAAGCGTGCAATAGGTAAGCATAATCCCTAGTGGTGCTAGGTGGCGTAAGTCCTAGTAGTTCAAACGATGATTCATATGGAAGAGCCTAGCTAGAACAAGGGTGACAGTCCAAACGATTTCAAGGATAATACGACATGAGGAAGCCCGTACGAGGTACGGCAAAGGACTGAACTTATATACATGGAAAGAAACATATGATTTGAGTAACCTATATATGCGATATTAGGTTGACATGGACCATTACACGACTTTGAGCACGGGACATTCATGGTTAACACATGACGCGGGTAGGGATACTAGTACGAGAGGTGCAGAGCAAATATACATGTTAGAACTAGGAAGAATAGACATAATAGATACCGTGGGATGTTAGACGGGGTAGATACCTTGGGATAATGTACTCGATAGAAATCTGACGATGTGATACCTTGACTTATCATAACACCGTAGTTTATCATGATACCTTAGTTTACCTTGCCGCAGTAGTTCAACCGGCTACCCTGGTTTATCTATCTTGTAGTTATCCTTATGTTTACTTTCAGTTTATGCATGTCATGTTACCTTTACCTGTTTTTATACTGGAAGTAGATAGGACTTACTCAGTCTTTTTGACTGACCCGTTTTGTTTCGCCTCTTTTCTTCCGTTTCCCCCCCAGGTTTCAGGGAGGAAACAATGCTGTTTAGTTCGAACTTCTTCTGCTTGAAGGTCATCATGGATGGCTTGGACTTCTCTTGGCTATGGCTACTTTACTATTTTACTTGGGGAATAATTTATTAAAAAGTCTTTATGCTTCTTTACTATTGCAAGACAGGTTTTGATGTACTCTGATGTAAAAGGCTTTAGACCTTATTTATTCATGTTATGAAAGTTTGATTTTACTTCCGCTATTTATATATGTTCTGTCTTGTGATATTTCTGTGCATGTTTACCAATAATGCCCCTCTAAAGCTAGTGCATTCCTTTGCGAGTGACCCTAGCGGAGGCGGGGTGTTACATTTGGTATCAGAGTAGAAGGTTACTAGATTGGGCAAAAGTTTTTAAAGACCTTCTGAAAATTATTTGAAAAACCGTTTACAAAGAAGAATTTTTCAAGAAAATTTTCTTTTAAAAAGAAAAAGGCTATTCCCCAAAGGCCATTAGCATTATCCTTGTTTCCTTGATTGAATCTCTTTTCCTTTCTTTCCTCCATCTGTAGTCACAGTGGTTTTGACTGCGACTAGTCTTTCTAGCTGCGTAAGTGTTTCCCGTACGATGGAGGTGGTTCTCGAGAGACCGTTGCAGAGTTATGCATGAAAGGATAGTAAGAACAAGGATAAAGGATACGAGCTCAGGGATAAGCAACATGTTGGTATGGCTGAGTCCTAAAAGGAGGGAGAAAGATGAACAATGAAACCCATGACGAGAGAGTACCTTTGGCATGGTGAAACGGGACGGATAATTAAGTATCATGGAACAGGGACAAGATCATTCGGAGGGCAATAGTATGCTCTCATTTCTAGGGTACCTCAGAAGGAGGGTAACGATCTTGTTAAAGGTTTAGCTTTTCTTCTCTATCATCCTGTCGGGACTTTGTTTTGATCACCGCATCTTTTAAGTCCGCTTCGATAGTTGAGTCTCTGCACCTTAGTACTAGCGTAGTAGAGGATCCCGTTTTTGTCTCAAGTCCTATTGGAAGATCGGTCCATTTACTCATGGCTTGTTTGGATTTGAGAATGTCTATATCAAGTGTTGAGCTTGGAAATAATGCTTATGTTTATAAGTTGTGGATGGATTCTAGGGATGAAGTGGTTATCCAGTAAGGGGTGCCACTCTCGATTTTAGAAGGAGGATAGTTAGACTCTTGGCTTGCTTTGGTAATACCCTTGAAGTATCGCGTAACCTTTTGGGTTCTGTCATGATTTGTTACTTAGAATCCCTAGATGCCTTTGTTGGAAATTAGAAACCCGATCGAATGGTGTTCGCTAATAAGACGGATGGTTCACTTCGATTATGTATGGGTCATGGGAATTACCCTAGTAAGTGCGCACGGTAACTTGTTTACTTTCAAGAGAAAGTTTTTCTACGTGGAATACCTTATGGTACAAGGTCCAGGATTCACTAGTAAATTTTGAGGGCTCGCATGGAATAATGAGTACGCAGTCCTGTTTACGCCAAGTATTCTAGAAGGAGAATAAGTGCAGGTGGAACGAGAGGCGACGAGGAAATGAGTTCCAACTCATGTTATGGAAACAGGAAATAAGAAGCTGCGAAATCGTGAAGTAAAAGGGGCGGTCAAGGCATGATGGAACTAAGCTCAAGGTAATGCGACTCAGGAGACTGAAGACTAAATACGTGCATGATATCTCTTTTGGGAATATATCCTCGATCCCTGTTTTTCTGTTGAGCTTGCTTGTAGGCTATCTTTTATGGATATCCTCTCGGTCCTGTCTCTGTTACAAACCCCGTACGGAGTTTGTTTTGTTTATCTTCTCGACCCTGTTTCAGGGAATCTTAGGTAGAACCCTATGGATGTAAACATGTATTTGAAACATGTTATGATTGATATGGTTGCAAGTGGTTGCTCGTGGATGCGCGAATACACATTAGATACTAGCTCGACTCGGTCACATTTCATATTGCATATGCACGAGTATTTATACTTGTTTATGGATGAAATCGAATGTGTTATCATGCGGTTGTTGCATATGAATGAATGATTGTGCACGCATATAGTATCTATATGGCTAGGACTATTTGCATACATGTTGGATTCATGGCACTATACATATTTTTGCATTAGAAAGATTATCCAGGCCTGATCATTAGCATTAGCTAAGGAACATGTACACACACGTTTTGCATATATTCATACAGCATTAGAAATCATCTAAGGACAATGGTTGCTTGTGGATGATGTTTTGAGTAGATGGATGATGGATGGTAGGATATGTTCTTCCTAACTTAGAGATTTCGGGGACGAAATCCTAAAAGGTGGAGAGAATGTAACAACCCGTATTTCAATAACATGTTAAAACGAGAATCAAGGCAGAATTTAATTTTAAATTCTGAATCAAGTAAAACGGGCTATGCCATTGCGTTCGTCTCGGAAAAATACGCGAAATAGAGTCCGAGTTTTCGAAAATCGGAGTCCGTATGACCCGGTTAAGGCCCAAAGAAGTTTTCGGGAAATTTGAATTTCGAAACATGCAGAAATGGGGCCAAGCGGGAAAATTCCCGCCCAAGACAAGTCGACAGGCACATCGACAGGCATGTCGACAGGCATGTCGACTTGCCCTGTCGGCTGATTCTGATCTGGTGCACCTATTTTCTATCTTGGCTAGGTTTTTGGGCCTGGTTTGAAATCTGACGGTTCAGGTTGGTCCTAGGGTTAATCTAAGGGCCTAAAACTATCCTAATCTCTATAAAAAGACCCTAAACCTACCCCTAAACCCTCATTATTCACTCATGTAACTAAACTATGGCCAAATTTCTACTCTCATGGCCTCCATCTCAAATCCCTAGAGCCTATGCATTCAAATCGGGTTCAAATCAAAAGATGCAAGCTTGCTACACCAAAGAGAGGCAAAATCAACGTTGCTATGCGAGTTCCATGACGATTCTTCAACAAAGGAGGCACCTTTCTTAGCCAAGATGATTCATGCTTCTTTCCCTAGGCCTAACTATGTAAGTTCTAGCTACTTTTAGATGGAAACGGTAGTTTTGATAATGACATGGGATAAAATGAGGCTAAACATGATTATGCGAACCTATATGAACCTTACCATGCCTCTTGTGTTCATATTTATGATCTTAGGCCATGTGAGTGACTTAATCATGCCTCTCATGCTATGCATAACCTAGTTTAACTTGCAAGTTTGGATCTTTATGCATGAAACGCTAGCATGAACCTTTAGGAACCACTTTACTTGTGAAACATTGGCTAAGACAAGATTTTGGGGCTTATGCATGCATATGAACACAAACCCCTTATGATTCATGCACGTTTGTGGCAAAACCTCCTTATGATATTATGCAAGTTTGTGGCCAAATCCTATATGATAGTATGCATGCTTATGGTCAATCCCTACATGGCTCTATCATGCATGTTTTAAGGCCAAACCCCCTTATGACGCCATGCATGTTTGGAGCAAATCCCTTTTTGTGGCATCGTGCATGTTTTGGGGTCTACATGTAGCCATAGTATACCTACTATATTGACTCGCTTTGCTTGCGTTGGGAAAACACGATTTTGGGTAGTTAGATAAACATGAACATGTCGCGAAATCTTAACTTGATTATGACATGTGTTTATACTTGAAAATATGACTTGGAAGATAACATGGAAGTTGGCATGTAAGTATGCATAAAAACATGAGCTTGGGAATTTACCTATTAAGTTAGGTCTACCCTTTGGGAATTTACCTATTAAGTTAGGTCTACCCAAATGCTTGAAAACTTGTAACATGTTTTGGAAACATGATGAACTTAGATAATATAAGTGTGGCCAACTCGAGGTTGGGTTGAGTTTGCAACGTAAAACTACCCGGAACCGACCGGCCTAACTAGTAGTTGCAAACAATAGGACCCAATGTGAGAAGTTGGTCATGTCGCGCTTAAGACCCGAGGTTAGACTAGGTTGTGGTGTAAATCTACCCGGACCCGCCCGGCTTAACTAGTAACCACAACAAGGTCTAATGTGAGAGGTTAAGAGTGCATTAATTGAATTAATGCCACATGATAAGGTCAAGTAAATTTGATTAATGACACTTAACCGATATGACACGAATGGGTAGGTTAAGTGGGACCGGACTTGATTCCTTAATGACCCTTAACCATGCAAGATGATTAGGAGATGGGGTTAAGTAATTTACACTTAACTAATCCGACTGGGTAATTAGATGGGGTTAAGTAATTAAGACTTAACTAACCTAACCACGGTAATTAGATGGGGTTAAGTAATCCACACTTAACTAATCTAAACACGGTAATTCGATGGGGTTAAGTTAAACACTTAACCAATTTAAACTTGGTAATTCAGTGAGGTCAAGTAACCCATACTTAACCAACTTAACTTGGTAATTTAATGGGGTTAAGTTAAACACTTAACTAATTTAACACGATGATTTGATGAGGTTAAGTGACCATTACTTAACCAATATAACTCGTTAATTTGATGAGGTTAAGTTAACCTATACTTAACCAATCTAACGTGAAAACATGATAAGGCTAAGTCACGAATCACTTGAATACGCTTGACCGATTTGACTCGGTAATCTGACAAGGTCGAGTTAATTTATATAATTAACCAATCTAAAATGATAATTAGACGAGGTTAAGTTATGGATTGCTTAATATACTTAGCCAACTTGACACATGGTTTGTAGGGTTAAATCTTGGACTTGGATACTTAGCCAATTTTGACATGGTTTGTAGACGGGCTAAGTTATGAACTTAAGTGACACCTAACCCATTAGGTAAACCCTAATTCGGAGGATTAGGTAAATAACCATAGTAACAAGGATTATGGAAATAAGGCTAAGTGGTAAACCTTAGTTAAGGGAAACTAAGTAATAATTCTTAGCCAAGGAAATTTGGACCACCTCTTAGATAGATGAGTAACCCGATACGGTAGGTCATCGTTTAAGCATACGTGTAGGAGCAGGCTATCTGATTTAGATAAAGGCTCCAGCGAACTGGGTAACGAAGCAGCGGCTTCGGGGAACGTGAGGATATTCTTGGTATCCCTCTGTGAGGTCGCAGATGATCATCCTGGGCTCACAAGAGGTTAAGGTCTGCGTTAGAAGAACCAAGAGTATGCCTTGGTTGCTATACGAGCGACCTAAAGACTGGGATGGATAGCAGTGAGTCAACGAATATATGATAGTGCCCTAGATAGCAAGTTCGTCGATCATCTACCATCTTGAATCAAGCGTGTACGTACGGAAAGGCAGGGAACACCCAACAGACCATAATTGCTATCTAATTATGGGTGAGGTAGGCCGTAGGATGTGGGCTGGCCGGAGTGTAGTTCTCATGCAAGATTTTCTCTTGTGTTGCCTTTCACTAGTTGAGGGAGGGGTCTCGTGGGACCATAGCCACGTGTAGAAAAGCAGACCTTAGTATCTGCATCGGCAGATAAATCTAAAGCTCCCGACCGAGTCCTGTATGTCTTGTTTTGCCCTGTGACAGGACTCGGATGGCACGATGTGATACATGTGCATACAGTTATAGAAAAACGATTCACGATGAATGCGTGGGAAAAAGGGCGCGGTTGAGGGTTAGCGTAATCCCTAGTGGCCTAGGTGGTTTAACCCAAACCGAAATACGAAAGCGTGCAATAGGTAAGCATAATCCCTAGTGGTGCTAGGTGGCGTAAGTCCTAGTAGTCCAAACGATGATTCATATGGAAGAGCCTAGCTAGAACAAGGGTGACAGTCCAAATGATTTCAAGGATAATACGACATAAGGAAGCCCGTACGAGGTACGGCAAAGGACTGAACTTATATACATGGAAAGAAACATATGATTTGAGTAACCTATATATGCGATATTAGGTTGACATGGACCATTACACGACTTTGAGCACGGGACATTCATGGTTAACACATGACGCGGGTAGGGATACTAGTACGAGAGGTGCAGAGCAAATATACATGTTAGAACTAGGAAGAATAGACATAATAGATACCGTGGGATGTTAGACGGGGTGGATACCTTGGGATAATGTACTCGATAGAAATCTGACGATGTGATACCTTGACTTATCATAACACCGTAGTTTATCATGATACCTTAGTTTACCTTGCCGCAGTAGTTCAACCGGCTACCCTGGTTTATCTATCTTGTAGTTATCCTTATGTTTACTTTCAGTTTATGCATGTCATGTTACCTTTACCTGTTTTTATACTGGAAGTAGATAGGACTTACTCAGTCTTTTTGACTGACCCGTTTTGTTTCGCCTCTTTTCTTCCGTTTCCCCCCAGGTTTCAGGGAGGAAACAATGCTATTTAGTTCGGACTTCTTCTGCTTGAAGGTCATCATGGATGGCTTGGACTTCTCTTGGCTATGGCTACTTTACTGTTTTACTTGGGGAATAATTTATTAAAAAGTCTTTATGCTTCTTTACTATTGCAAGACAGGTTTTGATGTACTCTGATGTAAAAGGCTTTAGACCTTATTTATTCATGTTATGAAAGTTTGATTTTACTTCCGCTATTTATATATGTTCTGTCTTGTGATATTTCTGTGCATGTTTACCAATAATGCCCCTCTAAAGCTAGTGCAATCCTTTGCGAGTGACCCTAGCGGAGGCGGGGTGTTACAAAGTATAAGGTTGAATACATCTTGGTCCATCCTGTTATATACATGTCTTTTCATTATGTTTGTTACTAAATGTGCCTAGATAATAATGGGATAGTGAAGAAATTTTAAAGGAACTCTTAAATTTTAGCATTTTCATATTTTTCCTCCATGCTCTATCAATTTTCCTTCTAAAGTGTCTTTATACAGTTTGCAACTTTTAAATTATCCTAACTTTTTTTAATCAGTTCTCGCTAATCATATTCCATTTAAATACTTATTGATTTTCATCACTAGTAAACATTACTCAATTGTTTCTAGTTTTATTAAATTATTTCATAGGAACTTAAGCTTAATTATCTTGAATATAAACTACCTAAGTAATATCAATTAGCTAATATTTGTTAATTTTATGAAATATCCTGAAAATAACTATTTTAACATGATTATTAATTTTTTATTGATAAAAATGTAAAATGGTTATTCTTGATTTGAACAAAAGTATATATCTTTACTAATAATCGGAATAGGTTTGGTGTCACACATTTTTTGTGTACACGCAAACTTCCGAAAATGCACTTTATTTGAAATTATGTCCTATATTTTCTCTTTGCTGAATCAAAATTAATTGCTCTATTTCCAGTAACAGTCAATTTCTTAAAATTACCATACTCATTCCTATAATATTAATTTCTCTATTTCCAGAAATATTTAATACCTTAAAATTCTCATATTCATTCCTATAATATTAACTGCTCTATTTCCAGAAACAGTCAATTTCTTAAAATTCTCATATTCATTCCTATCTTTATTAATAGTTCAAAATATCACTTAAATTTTGCAACTTGACGGTTTCTTATTTTTAAATGCTCTTTTCTAGCATTTACTGCATTTCCGATAAGCATTGAATCGGCTAAAATTCGGTTACCCGTGCATGAATAGTTCAAAATATCACCTTAAATTTTGCAATTGGACAATTTCTTATTTTTAAATGCTTGAACTCTATAAATATTTCCTAATATTCTCCACCATTTCACCATTACTCCACCATTACTCTTCTCCACCATTTCTCTTTATAATAATAAAAAAAGAGCTTTGTAAAATTTTACATCATTTTACATTGGCTTACACTGCAGCAAAGAAGACAGACGTATGTTGAGGAGGATAACGTCATTAATAGGTGAGAATCCACTCGCAAACATGTTTTGATAAATTAGGATGTTCTGCCTTTTGCTTTGTCTCTTTACTGCACTTATTGTTTGAGCGATGCTGAGCAAAGTTAGTGTTTTCAGACAACTTATCTACTTTAATAAATACAATTAAACTTAAAATATTCGGTTGCTTTATTAATTTGATGAAGCTTCTCATTTTCTAACATGACTGGAAGGAGTTTGGTGATTTTGGTTGGAGTAGTGGCTAAGGAGTGTGATGGTAGCAGGGAAGATTTGTTTCCTGTGTACGTTGTAATAATTGTGATGAGGTGGATTCATTCAGGATGTGGCCGTTTGTGCTGGTAGTGGAGGCCACAGTGACGTCCTTGGGGTGGTCAATGGCAAGGAAGTTGATGATCAACTCGGTGACATTTTAACGTTTGTAGATGGGGAAGAGGATCCTGTAGAAGGCTTAGAGGTCGGGGGAGCTACGGTAGCACACGTGGAGGTTGGCAAGGGCGGTGGAGAGCCAGATCTGGTGGCTGACGGAGGTGCGGGTGTGTGAGGGAGGGATGGTGGAGGGTGCAATGTGCTTAGATGAGAAAGTTTAAAATAACTAGGCTATGAGAATACTCTATGTTTGGTAGTATTTTTATACATGCCTTTACTTCGTAGGCCAAATCAATTTTTTATTGTATATCTTTACATTTGTTGTATAATTTTTTTAATATTACTAAGCTGCTTATGCCTACATCTGTTCCACTCCTTCAGTCTGCTTTTAATTATTTTGAGCACATGCCCCACTTGGTAAAAATTGAATCCTTCCATCTATTCATGCATTTCCATATTTATTGCATTATGCCAATTATTGGCATAGCTAAAAGACTCTCTTTTCTTTAATTTTTTGCCTTTTTCAATCAAAGAAATATGCCATGGATTATGCTTGTCTATAGAAGTATTTAAAATATTGACTTTGATATTTCAAAAATAATAATCCACGCGTGAAGCACGTGCCGTGACGCTCGTAAATAAATAATATAGTAAAAACCATATAAGTAAATTCATATTTCATTTATCATAACAACTATTTTATAAATAAGTAGGAGTGACACAAAGGATATTTTCGCGGCTCGCATTAGTTCATTTATCACGTATAACTATTATTTTTGTAAGATAAAAATGTAATCTTAATTACCAATATTGCCTAGTATTATATTAAAAGCATAAAAAAAACTATCAGAATATGACTATCGTATGATAACTGAATAAAATCATCTATATATAGTCGTACCCTTGGTTGTGTCACTTTTTTTTGATCATCTCAAGGATGGTCAATGTAATGACCCGCATCGTCAGCGGTATAATAATTAATTTATTTAATTATTTAAAGGGTGATTTAAAAGGATTTAATGGTCGTGAAATTAAATAATGGTGAATATTTAATTAAAATAATAAATTAAATAATATATTTAATTATGAAATAATCAGAATTGGCTGAAATGGTGATATGATGGATCATCTGTGATATTTAATTCAGTTTAAAATTGAATTAGAATAACGAATATATTTAAATAACGATAGTTTGAACGTATAATTATAATATAATAAAAAACGAGCTTGAAATGGCGCTGCAGTTCGTAAATTGGCGATTCGAACTTCAACTGAATGTACAGGAATCGTTTTAAGCCGAATTTATGTGAAACAAGAAACGTGTGGAGTTGGTGGAGTATATCTTTCTAGTGGAAGAGAAAAATCGGGAATTCGTCGTGTAGATTTTGATTTACGTCCAAATCAAATTTTATAAAAGTCGCTGTGGAATTCCTTTATAATTTATAAAGGAATTATTTATATTTTAAAAAGAAATTGCATTTTAAATCGAATATCGATTTAATCGGGATTTGAAATATCAAGTTATAAATCCCAGTAGAGTTGTATAGTATTCTACTGTGAATATATATACGATAATATAAATTTATTTATATTTAATTTAATTATATTTAATGTGAAATACAATCGATAATTTGTCTGCTAAAATACGCTGTGTGAGCATACAGAGTCGGAATTCGACGAAACCAGTTTCGTTGGGACCGTAATGTCGAACTGTAGCTGCATGTCCAGTTTTGTGATTTTTGGGTATCGTGTGTGATCACACGAATTTTAAAAGCGAAAAAACGGATATAAAAAGGTTAAAAGAAAAATATCTAGATATTTGCAAACATTATAAATACCCCCTTTTCTTTTCCCTAAGACCTCATTTCTATTTCTCTCTGTAGATCAAAAACGCATCCGCCACAACCTCAGCTAAAACGTGCGAAGTTCTTCTTTAAAAATCAAATCAATTCAAAATACAAAGTGATAAATTCCAAAATAATTATGGTTGAACTCCTCTGTTGATTCTCTTCATACCTGTATCCATTTTGGTGAGTGCGATTGTGTTTTTCCGAACTCAAAATCAACACAGCGAAGCTAGGGTTACATCGTTTGAAGTATTGAGGTTTTAATTCGAGATTTGGCTAGTGTATTTGGGTTTAGGAGATGGATTCGTTTGTGTTGGCCATTTTTGGAGGAGTTTCGTGATGGATGAAGTCGCAACCTTGCCTGTAGGTCACGGAAAAACGCAGATAACGGAAATCGAAGGAGAAGCTCGAGCTGAGTGGAAGTAGGATGGGCTGGTAGGGTTTTTGAAGTGGTGAATTTTGAATATTTTTATTCGATTTTGAATGATGTATAGAAGGAGATTTTGGGGGTTGGAGGATTCGAAATGGCTATGAGAGGGTACGGGAATTTCTGGAGTGTGGTTTTGAGAGAGAAGGAAGAACGAGGTCGGGTCTACTAAAAGAATGGGTTATGGGCCGTAAACGAGTGTTAAAGCCCAAGTTTTAAAAATAAAAGTTAGTTTATTTTTATTTTAAAAGAATATGTGATCTTGTAACCTTAATATCTTGTACCCAAGTTATCAGAATTTAGCGAATTTAGATCTCTTAGGATCGTATGGACGAGAGCTACACACTGGAACTGACTGGAAGTGAAATTGAGCTCGTTACAATTTATGGTGAAATAAATTGTCCGACTGAATCAAATAACGCAAACCGTTATTTAACGGCTAACGCGCAAATGTGAGTAAAACTCACTAACTCTGAACAGTTCTATTTTTACAACGTATTCTTAGAACTGTTAAATATTGTCTGTTTGACTGTGTGTTGATTATTTGATTGAACTGCTAGTCAGTTAGTAGAAATTATATATATATATCTGTATATATATATAAACCGTTAAATATTTATATGTCGATTCTGTTTATCAGAATATTTCACATCGAAGTGAAATCATTGTTAATTATATTGTTTAACATCTGTGATGCAGGAAAACAGGTCGGAGGAATCCAGTTGAATCCAACTGGATTCCTCAACATTTATTTTACTGTGATTTATATATTGTGATATATAATGTGATATATAATCAGGCGTTGATTATGTGTGTTGGACGATATTTATCGTTGTTATATGGTGTGTTAAATACCATAAGAAATACCAGAATGTGGAAAAGGGATTTTCAAAGTATATTTTGAAAATAATTTATTTATATAAAATCAATGGATTTTATATTATAAAAGAAAAAGGATTTTGAATAAAAGAAATATATTTGTTAATCAAATATAAGGGAATTATATTTGTAAATCAAATATAAGGGAATTATATTTGTTAATCAAATATAAGGGAATTTATTTGTTAATCAAATATAAAGGAATTTATTTGTTAATCAAATATAGAAGGAATTTATTTGTTAATCAAATATAGAAGGAATTTATTTGTTAATCAAATATAAAGGAGATATATTTGAAATGAAATATAAAGGAGATATATTTGAAATCAAATATAAAGGAATATATTTGATATCAAATATGAAGGAAATATATTTGAAAGCAAATATAAAGGAATAAATTGGTAAAACATAAATAAAGAGTTAAAAGAATTCATTTATTTAGGAAATAAATAAAAAGTAAAAGGGTTTATTTATTTAGGAAATAAATAAAGATTAAAGGAGATATTTATTTGGTAAATAAATAGGATTAAAAGAAGATATTTACTTGTTAGAATAAATAGAATAAAAGGAATATTTATTTGATAAATAAATAGAACTAAATCAAAAGAATATTTAGAAGATGAATAGAAAATGGAATCTGTTTTTAACAGAAAAATAACAAGGATTAATTTATAAATAACAGTTTATAAATTAAACAAATATTTATCATTCGATAAATAGAATATATAGGTCTGAACTTATATAAAGAAGAGATATTGGTTTCAACACCGATAGTTTTAAATAGAATATGTACCCAACACTTGTATAAGTGAAGTAACATTATTAAAGAGAACATTTATAAAGTGAAGAACCGTTACTAAAAAGTAAATCTTTATAAATGAATAAACGTTATCAAATAGGAGTTATTCGAATAGGAGAAACCGATTAGAGTTAGAGTTAATCAGTTAGAGTTAATCAGTTAGAGTTAATCAGTTAGGGTTGACCAGTCAGAGTTAATCAGTTAGAGTTAACCAGTTGGAGTTGACCAGTTGAGTTACTCAAATGGAATTAATCGAGTAGAGTTATTGAATATCGCGTATTCGAAGTAGAATTATCGAATATAGTGTATTCGAGAGAAGAGTAATCGAATATAGTTTATTCAAGTGGAGGAATCGAATATTGTTAATTGAAAAGAGTTATCGAATATTGGTTATTCGAAGTGAGTAAATCGAATATTGGTTATTCGAAGTGAGTTAATCGAATATTGGTTATTCGAAGTGAATTAATCGAATATTGTTATTCGAAAGGAGTTATCAAATCTAGTGATTTGAAAGTAGTTATCGAATATGGTTTATTCGAATAGAGTTAGAGGAGTTAATCGAATATGGTCTATTGGAATAGAATTAGAGGAGTTAATCGAATATAGTTTATTCGAGTAGAGTTAGAGGAGTTAATCGAATACAGTTTATTCGAATAGAGTTAGAGGAGTTATCAAACATAGTTTATCCGACAGGAGTTAAGTGAATAGAGTAAATCAAATAGGAGTTATCAAATCTAGTTACTTGAAAGGAGTTAATCGAATAGAGAAAGTGAAAGAGTTAATCGACTTTGGGAGGCGAAGGAGAGTGCTATCAGAGTTCCAGAAACTTGTAAGCTATCGAGTTTCAAAATCCCCCCTATTTACCTGCGACTAGCAAGTTGTCGATCAAACAAAGCCGTAGTTTATTACTCTGCATTCAGACTCGTCCACTAATTCCACTAGCAAGCTTAATATACTGGGGTAGCGCAGCTGAGTCAACGAGGACTAGAGTGCGGGCTTCAAGCTAACGCTAGTGATTCCTGTCTCCATTTTCTTCCTTCGAGCACGAATCTGCTGGGGATGAGAAAATGCAGTCAATCCAAGGCCCCTAATATATAGGGTTTATACTGGGCCCGAGTTCACTAGGGAGCTTCAGACTAAAAGAATGAAAGGATGAAAAGCAAGAACCCAATCAGCTGCGTCATCCAATAAGCCTTCCAGAATGCAAAATTTTCGTCCACATCCGGGAATCCAAAGTCCATTCTTGAAGGATTGGGTCCTCCCTTAATATACTGGGGCTTAGTAGCTCACTAGCAGCTCGTTTGCTTGAGCTTTTTGTTAGCTTATCTTTTAATTAATATACTGGGCCGGGAATAAGTCCTCTTCTCTTTTGGCGGGTGGGGTGATTACTTGATCAAATAGGGGAAAGGAATCGCTGAGAGATAGATTCGTGTAAAGACCCGCAACTTCCCCGTAAAGGAAAGCGTCGGATAGTTCGAGAACAAACCACAACAGAACGCATACAGAAGAACATTTCATTGTATATTACAACAGTGCATCAGATTACAAGAATATACAGAGTATAAAAGAATATTACACAGAAATATCAGAGATTTAAATTACATTTAAATACATCGCAGCGGAAAATAATACAATACACAACTAGAAGAGATATACGGATACAAAGCTTTCTGGATATCGTTCCAGCTGTAAACCAGGATCCTGTGAATATAAATCTGCAAAACCAAAACTACTAGCTGCCCGTGTCAAAATAGGGGCACCCAGAGTTTAGGTTAAAACAATAAACTCCAGGTCAGTCATGTGACTGGTGTGAGAACTAAAACAGTTAATAATCTTTATTTTAAAGTTAGGTAAATCAAGGGACCACGCCGTATAACACGGAACGGGTTTCCTCCCAAGAATACCAGTGCATAAAACAAACAGCGCAATGCTAAATAAAGAAGAATGAAGCTGTTATAAGACCCAGGTCCCATCACACAATGCAACCCAGCCGAGGATAGGGTTTTCCCTTATAACAGCCAAAGAATGCTTGATACGTTTAAAACAAATCGTTTGATACTATAGTCAGTGCATAGTGTATAAAACAACTTCAAATCATAAGTATCAATCATAGGCGGCATGAGCGCCCCATCCCACTATGTCGCCATATATAGGATTACAACTAAAACCGCAAGATCACGTATTTGGAAATTGGATTTCCGTCTATGAACCGAGGCAAAAGATAGTCCTCTACCGATTCGTGACTCTCTAGCCCGAGCCACAGGATCAGAACGCATCAACCCTTTAGATCGTTAGGGCCGGTCCACCGATGTGGATTATTATGCCTGAACACTACGTTTCCCCGCCCTTTGGGGCGTAAATGAGCCAACTAAATGACTCCATCGGTTCGAGAACGACCGATCAATCCGAGGCGCCTCGCAATAGCAACAACCACATAAGTCAAACTCGTCAGGGCGTGTAAAACCACTGACGCCACTTCTAACTAGAAAGAAACGCAAGTCCTCCCTGATGTCCTCTCCCGTTTTTGGTTCATACCGGGTGTGAAACACGCGAGGTAAACGTTACACAAAGCTACGCCACAAAGGCCGTGCTTTGATCATCACCACAAGACTTTGCTTTTCAACAGAAGCCTTGATCATTTGCATCTTAGCATGCCACACAGGCAAACCATCCTATGCAACCGATATCAGTCACACAGAATGAAATCCGATGTCAGACACACAGTCCATTTACAAGTCCGTCCTGGGTCTGAACGAAACCGGAGGCACCTAGTACCCCGCATATCCATCGATCTCCAAGTACGTCTGGACGATCACTAACTGTTTCCATCTTCTTGGGTGTACATCCCAATCAAGATCATCAGTAATTACCCAAAACGACGTGAAGACCTCCGGTCTTCGACCATCGTCTTCATCTTCGACTTATCGTCGTATTAGTTATTCAGAATGGGATAAACCCGGTCTTTCCGAATAACTCGCGTATATTTTAAATAAGTGTTACACAAACACAACATACGCCTCATTCCAATTCATCAGTCACTAACCGTAAATTAATCAAGAGAATAACTTCCCAAATATTAACCCCGAAGGCCGAAACCAACATCAGATCAATATCCAGAAAACCATTCTGCTTGGCCAACCGACAGTTAGTTTCTAAATTTCACATTCATAGGGAAATGTTCCCATTAATTTTATCCAAGATAAATTCTTTGAATTTATTCTTTATTCTATTTTTGAATCTCAATTCAAACTAGTCGGGATTAGCGAACCTTACCGAAGTAATCATTTGTTTTAATTTCCCAATCCCAACCTATTTATCCCATGAAGTAAAACTGGTAATACTTCATATCTAACACCACAGTGTTATTGGTAAATTCAATTACCATTTCACGTTCAAATCTAGTTAAAGATTTAACTATCGCCTGGAGCAAAACTGGTGGTACTCCATTTTCGATCTTTTCCATCTAATTAAAGATTCATTAAAACTCCGCTTAGTTTTAATCTGTGACTGGGTTAAAGAATCAGTGTCATTTAAAACACGGTTCACGATAAACCCAAAGTCACATCACATTTCAATCAGTCCCTAATTGTAAATTAGCAAGTGAGCAATTCCCTAAGTATGAATCCCAAAGGCCGAAACCAACATCAGATCAATACCTCGGAAACTATTCAACTTAACTAATCTCCAGTTAGTTTCTGATTTTCTTAACTCCTTTAGGTCTAAGAACAGTATTATTGAAGATACCGTTCACGACAACCCAAAATCACATTTCATCAATGATCGGGTTAAAGAACGAGTGTTATTTAAAACACTATCCACGATAAACCCAAAAATCAATATCGATTCAATTCCAATTAAATATTATTTAATTGGTACACTTCATTAAATCTAAATAAAAAGATTTAATCATTTCTCAACTGGGTTCAAGAACAGTGTTAGTGAAGACACCATTCACGACAAACCCAAATCACATTTGATATTCAATATAAGGCTCTGAATAGAAAATATATCGGCTTATATTCAATATCAAATTCTACGATTAACAAATGTCGTATTGGAAATAACGATACTAATATATCTTTCCATAACAACACCTGTATAATCACGAATTCCAACATCGAAATATTCCGAAGACAATTTCGATTCAAATCCACTCCAATGCAATCATTGGATATTCTGGTTATTTTTAAAACCCTTTTCGAATTCAATTTATTTATTTAAAAAAAAAAATAGAATTTTAATTCTAGTTCATTACTAGTTCATTTCGATAAAAATCTATTTTTATCTTTTCAAATAGGGAGTTTTTCATCCCAATTCTTCACAAATCATTTCTTATGATTTTACACAAATTATTACTATTTTTAATAATTTTATCAAGGCCTGTACAGTCGATTTCCATCAATGGTCATCGAACTGCACTTACAGCGACCTTTTTCGAATTTGATTTGGACGTATCTCCAAATCCAACCGTTAGATTTTGAATTTCTAATATTCGTTAGAAAGCTCTTTTCGATACGAACCCAACGGTTCCGGTTTTAGGAGAATCCGACGGTCGGATCTCCCGTAATGTCCGTTTGAAATAAATGGTCGAAATTCGCGAACTGCCGCGGCGCGGCGCGTTCTATTCAGGCCATTATATTATATATATAATATATATAATATATATTTCGTCGATTTCTATTTAAAACGAATTATATAAATAGTTTTAAAATCGTTTCAAAAGCTATTTCAACTTTCTTTTCAATTCAAATCAAAATTGAATTCTTCTTTATAAATTCATTTTAAAATTCCTTTCTATTCAATTCAAATTTCAATTCAATTTGAATTCATTTCAATTCGCTTCCAATTCCATTTGAATTCGTTTTATATTCAATTCATTTTGAATTCGTTTTTAATTCAATTCATTTCGAAATCGTTTTCAATTCATTTTGAATTCGTTTTCAATTCAATTCATTTCGAAATCGTTTTCAATTCATTTTGAATTCGTTTTCAATTCAATTCATTTCGAAATCGTTTTCAATTCATTTCATTTCGAAATCGTTTTCAATTCATTTCATTTCGAAATCGTTTTCAATTCATTTCATTTCGAAATCGTTTTCAATTCATTTCATTTCGAAATCGTTTTCAATTCATTTCATTTCGAAATCGTTTTCAATTCATTTCATTTCGAAATCGTTTTCAATTCATTTCATTTCGAAATCGTTTTAAAATCGATATAAATATCGATTCACGTCAAAATGGCGTCAATCTAATCAACACGGCTTCACAAATTTCTATTTTCAAAATAGTTGTTATTATCAAAATATTTCGTTCAACACATGACCAGTCTCAATGGATGAGTACTGTCAACACATGAACTTTTATTTTATAATATTCTTTAATTTTCAAATTGGAATGAGGCCCAATCAATTACCATATAACGTTAATTATATGGATTTTCATACAACACATGTATATAATAGCATGGAAAAATAATCAACCATCAACCAAAGTGCACTACACTGTATAAGCATCAAATATAGATATTCAACGCTTATAACAGCCTGTCAATCAATCGATCGACATATTTAATCAATCAGGATGAGTGAACTTCAAATTTCATCCTAACACCCGTGTGGGGTTTCAAACAATCAAACACAGGTTTTATTTGTGCAGTTGGGCGATGTGTAAAATTTATCGTCCCAATCAATGTCATTCAAATAAGTGTACATAAACAAACCGTCCGGTTTGTAAATGAATATTTTATTTATTCACATTCAAGTTAAAAATTATATTTTTAACGATAAAACATTTTATTTTAACGTATGAATTTCTATTCAGTTCATTCTTTAAATAAAATGATATTTTTATTTTTCTAACTTATTTTAGAAAATTTCGGCGGCATAACGGCACGATACTAGAAACGGGACGAGGCCTAGCCTTATCCCCGGTCTAGTGAAGGCCCACGCCATTCACACATCAATCAAATCAATTTCATCTCACCCAATAATTCAATTCATTTCAAACAAATAATTCAACTAATCTATGCAACCAAACAAACAAGTCCATGGTCTGTGGACGATTGTGTCGGGTGCTACTAAGCACCGTCTGCATCCTAGTATATATATAAAAATAGAAATGAAATTGAAAGGTGAGAAATTCTCACTTATAGCTATCCTAGCTCCACGGCTCTTCATTTGCAGAAGTCTTCGTCGTTTCGCCTTTTTGTCACCTTCGTTGCTGCTTTCACTACATACGTAAAAATCACATTTTTACTTTGTTATTCGATACATAAAAACCATATTTTTATTTCGAAGTTCTATATATAAAAATCATATTTTTATTTCGAAGTTCTATATATAAAAATCATATTTTTATTTCGAAGTTCTATATATAAAAATCATATTTTTAACAATAAGGTTTTCGCCTTTATAAAAAATAAAGTTTTCGCTTTTATAAAAAAAAAAAGTCTTTTCTATTTTTAAAAATCCTACTTTTTCTTCTAAACAAAAATCTCGCCTTTTTGCTTTTCTATTTTAAAGATCAAATCTTTTTAAAGTTCAAACCATTTTCTTTTTAAAGTTCAAACCATTTCTATTTAAACCTTAAAATAAAATCAGTTTTTATTTTTCCTTTTAAATCAGTTTTTATTTTCTCTTTTAAATCAGTTTTTATTTTCTCTTTTAAATCAGTTTTTACTCATTCAAAAAATCAGTTTTTTACTCATTCAAAAAAAATCAGTTTTAAAATTAAAACAGAATATTAAAAACTCACCTTTTCTCGCTGAGCTAGGAGGGAGGGGTTCGCTGCTGGAGGTGGCGGTTGGCTTTGGGGCGGCGGAGCTCGTAGGGGCTGGCGGCCTTCAGGGCTTCGGGTTTCTCGATGGCTTGCTGTAATCGAGAGGAGGGAGGAGACGAGGGGAGGAAGTGGAGAGGGAGATCGAGTGGGGGAGAGGCAAACGGGGGGGCCGCGCCACCGCGACGGCGGCGAGCGGGCGGTGCTCGATTCCGTCGAGCTCCTTCGGGGTTTTTTTTTCTTTATCTCTGAACTGAAATAGAAACGGGGAGGGGGGGGGGCAGAAATATAAAGTAGGAAGAGATATTTTTTTTTCTTTATTTAATTATTAAAAAGTTGACTTTCACATACGACCTCTAAACGAGGCCCACCGCCTGTCGTCCATAGCGTTCTACCCCCATTCTGAACACAATGGGATATATATCGCAAGCTGATTCGACTGTTTCGATCAGTTTCCGTTGAATTTACATTTAAATCACTATATTGAATTTTAAACGTACATTTCAAATTACCGGGGTCACATACAAACTAGAAAAATTCCAGAAAAATATTTTCTAGCTTCGTATTGACGATACGGTCCTAACAAAACTAGTTTCGTCGAATTCTGAGACCGTTAGAAAAATGGCCAATTTCCAGTCGATTAAAATCAACTGAAACTGGTCAAACGCGTTTTCTTTTGCCACGCTCACATATTGATTCGAAAAATTATGAAATTTGAAACCTAGCAATAACTTGACACCACGGACCCAACAAAACTGGTTTCGTCGAAATCCGAGGTCATTTGCAAAATGTCCATTTTTAAGGGCCTGAATTCCATAGCGACTATTCAGAATTTTCAACTGGACATATCTTTTGATTCCCGCTATCAAATTTCGATTGGTCAGATTCATTGGAAAGATACTATCAATTAGATCCTATGATTTTTGGTTTCACTAAAATTCGGATTGTTTTGCACCCGGTACATTCAATTGAAGTTTGAAATCGAATTATCGAACTACCGCGCCATTTTCAATTCTATTTATAATTATATATAAATATTTATATTCTAACGACGACGCGTATAAATATATACGTTCGAATTATATTCAAAATAAATTTCACGTCGATATTATTTAAAATAATTCATTTTAAATAATCAAAATTCGCTAAAATTGCCAAAATAAAAATTTCAAACTGGCTCGCATTTTACGGGTTGTTACAATCTCCCCCACTTAAAACTTTTCGTCCCCGAAAAGGAACAAAGTCGAAAGTGGTTTGATTAATCAGCTCTACATTCGATCTGGCTTCCATTCTCCAACTCTTTAGTTTCTGAGAATTTTCAAAATTTTAAAATTTGGCTAACACCCTAAATTTTCGAAAAATTTCGCCATAACCTCCCCTGCACCGGGAGCATCGGGGAATTTCAAATAGCTTCCCCGGTCCTTCAGATCTCAAAAAGAAAAAGAAAAAGCCAAGCGGCTAGCCAATAGGCTCACAAAATCATCATCACCCAAACAAAACAGGAAATTATGTAGTAAACATGTACCTATTTGTCGGGCAAACAAATTTTATTCTTCGGCTCTAGCCTTCTTGCTATGACCTGTTCAATAAAAGCATATGTATATGCAAGCAAATGCGACCAATTTTCAATATAATTCAATATGTGATTCAATTAGGCTAAATGTTTAAAAATTAGCAAACAAATAAACAAACAACACAAACATCAATCAATTAGTGAATTTAATGTTTCAAATTCATAATTTTGATACATAGTCAAAAATCAGGTTTTTGATGCCAAATCACAACAATAGGCCCTATCTAATTTTGGTTCTCACACCAGTCAATGGAAATATATAGAAATCACACCTTCGTCACTCGAATATAAATGCTGATGATGATGCACCATCATCAGGATCATCCCCGGGTGACTAGAGTGTGGTTCTATATCTATCCAGTATATTAAAACTTCGAATATACGTTTGCAAGGCGCATATGCAAAAATCTTTATATACTGGACTGTCCAAATCAATACTAATAAATAATCAAATACGAATAGTTGATTTAAATTTTCAAACCAAAAATTTGTTTTCACTTTCAAAAATATACTCTTCACACTCGTTCTAGGATGCTACTGATCCCATCTCTAACGAGTCATTCTCGTTGGATATTGCTAATCCAATATCTGATGAATTCTTTCATATGGTTCTAATGTGCCTTGTTCTCTGAGCTTTGTAAACCAAAGCTCTGATACCACGTGTAAAGACCCGCAACTTCCCCGTAAAGGAAAGCGTCGGATAGTTCGAGAACAAACCACAACAGAACGCATACAGAAGAACATTTCATTGTATATTACAACAGTGCATCAGATTGCAAGAATATACAGAGTATAAAAGAATATTACACAGAAATATCAGAGATTTAAATTACATTTAAATACATCGCAGCGGAAAATAATACAATACACAACTAGAAGAGATATACGGATACAAAGCTTTCCGGATATCGTTCCAGCTGTAAACCAGGATCCTGTGAATATAAATCTGCAAAACCAAAACTACTAGCTGCCCGTGTCAAAATAGGGGCACCCAGGGTTTAGGTTAAAACAATAAACTCCAGGTCAGTCATGTGACTGGTGTGAGAACTAAAACAGTTAATAATCTTTATTTTAAAGTTAGGTAAATCAAGGGACCACGCCGTATAACACGGAACGGGTTTCCTCCCAAGAATACCAGTGCATAAAACAAACATCGCAATGCTAAATAAAGAAGAATGAAGCTGTTATAAGACCCAGGTCCCATCACACAATGCAACGCAGCCGAGGATAGGGTTTTCCCTTATAACAGCCAAAGAATGCTTGATACGTTTAAAACAAATCGTTTGATACTATAGTCAGTGCATAGTGTATAAAACAACTTCAAATCATAAGTATCAATCATAGGCGGCATGAGCGCCCCATCCCACTATGTCGCCATATATAGGATTACAACTAAAACCGCAAGATCACGTATTTGGAAATTGGATTTCCGTCTATGAACCGAGGCAAAAGATAGTCCTCTACCGATTCGTGACTCTCTAGCCCGAGCCACAGGATCAGAACGCATCAACCCTTTAGATCGTCAGGGCCGGTCCACCGATGTGGATTATTATGCCTGAACACTACGTTTCCCCGCCCTTTGGGGCGTAAATGAGCCAACTAAATGACTCCATCGGTTCGAGAACGACCGATCAATCCGAGGCGCCTCGCAACAGCAACAACCACATAAGTCAAACTCGTCAGGGCGTGTAAAACCACTGACGCCACTTCTAACTAGAAAGAAACGCAAGTCCTCCCTGATGTCCTCTCCCGTTTTTGGTTCATACCGGGTGTGAAACACGCGAGGTAAACGTTACACAAAGCTACGCCACAAAGGCCGTGCTTTGATCATCACCACAAGACTTTGCTTTTCAACAGAAGCCTTGATCATTTGCATCTTAGCATGCCACAAAGGCAAACCATCCTATGCAACCGATATCAGTCACACAGAATGAAATCCGATGTCAGACACACAGTCCATTTACAAGTCCGTCCTGGGTCTGAACGAAACCGGAGGCACCTAGTACCCCGCATATCCATTGATCTCCAAGTACGTCTGGACGATCACTTACTGTTTCCATCTTCTTGGGTGTACAGCCCAATCAAGATCATCAGTAATTACCCAAACGACGTGAAGACCTCCGGTCTTCGACCATCGTCTTCATCTTCGACTTATCGTCGTATTAGTTATTCAGAATGGGATAAACCCGGTCTTTCCGAATAACTCGCGTATATTTTAAATAAGTGTTACACAAACACAACATACGCCTCATTCCAATTCATCAGTCACTAACCGTAAATTAATCAAGAGAATAACTTCCCAAATATTAACCCCGAAGGCCGAAACCAACATCAGATCAATATCCAGAAAACCATTCTGCTTGTCCAACCGACAGTTAGTTTCTAAATTTCACATTCATAGGGAAATGTTCCCATTAATTTTATCCAAGATAAATTCTTTGAATTTATTCTTTATTCTATTTTTGAATCTCAATTCAAACTAGTCGGGATTAGCGAACCTTACCGAAGTAATCATTTGTTTTAATTTCCCAATCCCAACCTATTTATCCCATGAAGTAAAATTGGTAATACTTCATATCTAACACCACAGTGTTATTGGTAAATTCAATTACCATTTCACGTTCAAATCTAGTTAAAGATTTAACTATCGCCTGGAGCAAAACTGGTGGTACTCCATTTTCGATCTTTTCCATCTAATTAAAGATTCATTAAAACTCCGCTTAGTTTTAATCTGTGACTGGGTTAAAGAATCAGTGTCATTTAAAACACGGTTCACGATAAACCCAAAGTCACATCACATTTCAATCAGTCCCTAATTGTAAATTAGCAAGTGAGCAATTCCCTAAGTATGAATCCCGAAGGCCGAAACCAACATCAGATCAATACCTCGGAAACTATTCAACTTAACTAATCTCCAGTTAGTTTCTGATTTTCTTAACTCCTTTAGGTCTAAGAACAGTATTATTGAAGATACCGTTCACGACAACCCAAAATCACATTTCATCAATGATCGGGTTAAAGAACGAGTGTTATTTAAAACACTGTCCACGATAAGCCCAAAAATCAATATCGATTCAATTCCAATTAAATATTATTTAATTGGTACACTTCATTAAATCTAAATAAAAAGATTTAATCATTTCTCAACTGGGTTCAAGAACAGTGTTAGTGAAGACACCATTCACGACAAACCCAAATCACATTTGATATTCAATATAAGGCTCTGAATAGAAAATATATCGGCTTATATTCAATATCAAATTCTACGATTAACAAATGTCGTATTGGAAATAACGATACTAATATATCTTTCAAATTTCCATAACAACACCTGTATAATCACGAATTCCAACATCGAAATATTCCGAAGACAATTTCGATTCAAATCCACTCCAATGCAATCATTGGATATTCTGGTTATTTTTAAAACCCTTTTCGAATTCAATTTATTTATTTTAAAAAAAAAATAGAATTTTAATTCTAGTTCATTACTAGTTCATTTCGATAAAAATCTATTTTTATGTTTTCAAATAGGGAGTTTTTCATCCCAATTCTTCACAAATCATTTCTTATGATTTTACACAAATTATTACTATTTTTAATAATTTTATCAAGGCCTGTACCGTCGATTTCCATCAATGGTCATCGAACTGCACTTACAGCGACCTTTTTCGAATTTGATTTGGACGTATCTCCAAATCCAACCGTTAGATTTTGAATTTCTAATATTCGTTAGAAAGCTCTTTTCGATACGAACCCAACGGTTCCGGTTTTAGGAGAATCCGACGGTCGGATCTCCCGTAATGTCCGTTTGAAATAAATGGTCGAAATTCGCGAACTGCCGCGGCGCGGCGCGTTCTATTCAGGCCATTATATTATATATAATATATATTTCGTCGATTTCTATTTAAAACGAATTATATAAATAGTTTTAAAATCGTTTCAAAAGCTATTTCAACTTTCTTTTCAATTCAAATCAAAATTGAATTCTTCTTTATAAATTCATTTTAAAATTCCTTTCTATTCAATTCAAATTTCAATTCAATTTGAATTCATTTCAATTCGCTTCCAATTCCATTTGAATTCGTTTTATATTCAATTCATTTTGAATTCGTTTTTAATTCAATTCATTTCGAAATCGTTTTCAATTCATTTTGAATTCGTTTTCAATTCAATTCATTTCGAAATCGTTTTCAATTCATTTTGAATTCGTTTTCAATTCAATTCATTTCGAAATCGTTTTCAATTCATTTCATTTCGAAATCGTTTTCAATTCATTTCATTTCGAAATCGTTTTCAATTCATTTCATTTCGAAATCGTTTTCAATTCATTTCATTTCGAAATCGTTTTCAATTCATTTCATTTCGAAATCGTTTTCAATTCATTTCATTTCGAAATCGTTTTCAATTCATTTCATTTCGAAATCGTTTTAAAATCGATATAAATATCGATTCACGTCAAAATGGCGTCAATCTAATCAACACGGCTTCACAAATTTCTATTTTCAAAATAGTTGTTATTATCAAAATATTTCGTTCAACACATGACCAATCTCAATGGATGAGTACTGTCAACACATGAACTTTTATTTTATAATATTCTTTAATTTTCAAATTGGAATGAGGCCCAATCAATTACCATATAACGTTAATTATATGGATTTTCATACAACATATGTATATAATAGCATGGAAAAATAATCAACCATCAACCAAAATGCACTACACTGTATAAGCATCAAATATAGATATTCAACGCTTATAACAGCCTGTCAATCAATCGATCGACATATTTAATCAATCAGGATGAGTGAACTTCAAATTTCATCCTAACACCCGTGTGGGGTTTCAAACAATCAAACACAGGTTTTATTTGTGCAGTTGGGCGATGTGTAAAATTTATCGTCCCAATCAATGTCATTCAAATAAGTGTACATAAACAAACCGTCCGGTTTGTAAATGAATATTTTATTTATTCACATTCACGTTAAAAATTATATTTTTAACGATAAAACATTTTATTTTAATGTATGAATTTCTATTCAGTTCATTCTTTAAATAAAATGATATTTTTATTTTTCTAACTTATTTTAGAAAATTTCGGCGGCATAACGGCACGATACTAGAAACGGGACGAGGCCTAGCCTTATCCCCGGTCTAGTGAAGGCCCACGCCATTCACACATCAATCAAATCAATTTCATCTCACCCAATAATTCAATTCATTTCAAACAAATAATTCAACTAATCTATGCAACCAAACAAACAAGTCCATGGTCTGTGGACGATTGTGTCGGGTGCTACTAAGCACCGTCTGCATCCTAGTATATATATAAAAATAGAAATTAAATTGAAAGGTGAGAAATTCTCACTTATAGCTATCCTAGCTCCACGGCTCTTCATTTGCAGAAGTCTTCGTCGTTTCGCCTTTTTGTCACCTTCGTTGCTGCTTTCACTACATACGTAAAAATCACATTTTTACTTTGTTATTCGATACATAAAAACCATATTTTTATTTCGAAGTTCTATATATAAAAATCATATTTTTATTTCGAAGTTCTATATATAAAAATCATATTTTTATTTCGAAGTTCTATATATAAAAATCATATTTTTAACAATAAGGTTTTCGCCTTTATAAAAAATAAAGTTTTCGCTTTTATAAAAAAAAAAGTCTTTTCTATTTTTAAAAATCCTACTTTTTCTTCTAAACAAAAATCTCGCCTTTTTGCTTTTCTATTTTAAAGATCAAATCTTTTTAAAGTTCAAACCATTTTCTTTTTAAAGTTCAAACCATTTCTATTTAAACCTTAAAATAAAATCAGTTTTTATTTTTCCTTTTAAATCAGTTTTTATTTTCTCTTTTAAATCAGTTTTTACTCATTCAAAAAATCAGTTTTTTACTCATTCAAAAAAATCAGTTTTAAAATTAAAACAGAATATTAAAAACTCACCTTTTCTCGCTGAGCTAGGAGGGAGGGGTTCGCTGCTGGAGGTGGCGGTTGGCTTTGGGGCGGCGGAGCTCGTAGGGGCTGGCGGCCTTCAGGGCTTCGGGTTTCTCGATGGCTTGCTGTAATCGAGAGGAGGGAGGAGACGAGGGGAGGAAGTGGAGAGGGAGATCGAGTGGGGGAGAGGCAAACGGGGGGACCGCGCCACCGCGACGGCGGCGAGCGTGCGGTGCTCGATTCCGTCGAGCTCCTTCGGTTTTTTTTTCTTTATCTCTGAACTGAAATAGAAACGGGGGGGGGGGGGGGCAGAAATATAAAGTAGGAAGAGATATTTTTTTTTTTCTTTATTTAATTATTAAAAAGTTGACTTTCACATACGACCTCTAAACGAGGCCCACCGCCTGTCGTCCATAGCGTTCTACCCCCATTCTGAACACAATGGGATATATATCGCAAGCTGATTCGACTGTTTCGATCAGTTTCCGTTGAATTTACATTTAAATCACTATATTGAATTTTAAACGTACATTTCAAATTACCGGGGTCACATACAAACTAGAAAAATTCCAGAAAAATATTTTCTAGCTTCGTATTGACGATACGGTCCTAACAAAACTAGTTTCGTCGAATTCTGAGACCGTTAGAAAAATGGCCAATTTCCAGTCGATTAAAATCAACTGAAACTGGTCAAACGCGTTTTCTTTTGCCACGCTCACATATTGATTCGAAAAATTATGAAATTTGAAACCTAGCAATAACTTGACACCACGGACCCAACAAAACTGGTTTCGTCGAAATCCGAGGTCATTTGCAAAATGTCCATTTTTAAGGGCCTGAATTCCATAGCGACTATTCAGAATTTTCAACTGGACATATCTTTTGATTCCCGCTATCAAATTTCGATTGGTCAGATTCATTGGAAAGATACTATCAATTAGATCCTATGATTTTTGGTTTCACTAAAATCCGGATTGTTTTGCACCCGGTACATTCAATTGAAGTTTGAAATCGAATTATCGAACTACCGCGCCATTTTCAATTCTATTTATAATTATATATAAATATTTATATTCTAACGACGACGCGTATAAATATATACGTTCGAATTATATTCAAAATAAATTTCACGTCGATATTATTTAAAATAATTCATTTTAATTAATCAAAATTCGCTAAAATTGCCAAAATAAAAATTTCAAACTGGCTCGCATTTTACGGGTTGTTACAATTCTACTGTTTGGTCATGACGAATGAGTGGCTGTGAAGCATGCTGGAGGCCCTCCTCGAGTCAGTCCAGTCAGAAAGGGGAGAGCCCCTGGGCATATTCTTACTAGACTGCATCTCGGGAGTTTTCAGAAAGTATCTCCATCCCATTTCATTCGAAAGAAAAGAGAATTATGTAAGGAAGTGTTAAAGATTTAGGAAGGGGAACTTATCTTATTTCGTGGTTAAAGATGTTGTTCAGTTAAGGTCTAAGAGGTAATTTTACCCCAATTTGATTGACTTTGTTTTTAACTTAGAAATGGTTAAGGTTTGGAAGTGAAAGAGGTTAAGTGGAATTAGTTAATGAGTATAGTGGTTTGGGCCGCCATCGCGATATGGATTTAAACATCCATTTAAATCCAAATAAAGAAGTATTTGGAAATGTTTTCCGAATCAGAATGAAATCAAAGATTGGAAATTGAAATATGAATTAGAAAATGGAATGTTTATTTATAAGGAAAGGAACAAATTAATGATAAGATAAATTTAAGATTTAATAACGATTGATGATTGATTGATATAATTTCCATCTAGAAATAATATCGTTGTTTGCACACCAGTTTTTCTTTGATAGTTAAATCACAGATTATCGAAGTTTTGACCATTTTACCATTGTTAATATGGAGAGACCGGTTGGATTATTATCCAAAGAACCACTCTGTATTGGCATAAGCGTTGTGAATCATATATGCCAAAGATAATTGAAGATGGAGTAAAGTGCAAGGGCTGTTGTATAAGTCTTAGATAACAGTGACTATGATGGATATACTGAATAGTGCCTTCGGTTTGTCCAGTCCCATGACAACGTGTATGGACGAAGGTCTGACAGAGTATATCCAATGGATCGCGTAAGTTGATCTGTTCAAACGTATTCACGTTTGGTGGCAGAGGAATTCGTTTCTCTTAGCTGTATACCCGTGTTATTTTTGGATAAGTCAATTTGTGATTTGGTGGGTATGACGATGTGACATTCTAAGTGAATGAGGAAGACTTGTATGGATGAATGTGTGACAGAGTATTTCCAAAAAGATCACATACATTGATTTCTTCAACCGTACCAAGAGTGGAAGCGGAGAAGGAAACTTCTTTAGCTAACACGTAATGTACTGTTGTTGACGTCAATTAGTGATTTTCGATGGATCTGACAATGTGGCATTCAAAGTGAATCTGATGTGATGATAAAGCGTAGCTTCTAGCCTCACAACCGGGAAATGACAGAAATCGGGCAGGCAGCATGGCTATGTAGGTCGCACCTGTTAGGGTGTTTAATCATCTGATCTAGAGTTTCATTTATTTCTATAATCTATTGTTGTTGCTGTCCTATTCGGGAAATGGTTGCTGATCCCAACCGTTGGTGATATACATTCGATACACTCAAGCAAAATGAGTGGTCGGTCATGTGTGGCCGGGTTGCAAGATGTTCTTGTTGAACCCAGTGTATTCCTTTCTAGAGGTACACTAGCGAAAGGTGGTTCCATACCTTACCATAGATGGAAATCCATTACCAATACGTGCTTGCAGTTTTGATTGTATACCATATATGTAGAACGTGAGATGAAAGCATTTCTGCTAGATGATTATTATATTGTGGTTGATAGACATTATTATAATATCAAAAGGTTTTTGATATAAAGATATTTTGAATTCCCATAAGGGAAAAACCTGTTCCGTTATACGGCGTGGTCTTATGAGATATCATTTACTTGTTCGAATTGTTTTAAATTGTTTTACGCATACCAGTCCCATGACTGACCCAGAGTTTATTTTGTTTTGTTTTCCCTAAACTCTTTGGTGCCCAATTTTGTACGGGCAGTCAAGTAGTCAGGAATTTACAGATATACTTGGAGAGCTTGGGCAGGAGGCTTCAAGATCATACAGCTATTGTTTATTTCCGCTGTGTTGTAAGTGCTGTACTCTGATAAGTGCTATTTTATACATAAATGTTATATTTCAAAGTTATGTTATATATTATATGTTATTCGTTCCGCGGTGAGATTCGTGTTACTCTGATGATGTTGTGTCCTTCTTCTTCTATTCTAAGTTTTCTATCTTATCTTTCCTCACCCTCTATTTTCTTTCATTAATTACTGGGATTTTTCGATGTTTGGTTAGTCGTCATTGAGTTTATAGCAATAACCAAAGTCTCAAAAATCCGGGTCATTACAGTCAAAGTATTGGCTAAGAACATGTATTGTGTCCCTATTCTACTGCTTTGGGTTATCAGTTTTTACAATAATAAAGCTTCCATAAAATTTACTTACATTATTGCATATGAAGTTTATACGTGCAATATATAGGATTTAATTACTATAGTATGACTGGTCTATACTATACTATATTATAAAAGATGAGTTTGGAATTCTTTGCTCACAGCCATCCTCAAACTTGAAACCAAAAGTCACAAAATCAAGAGTGGTAGCATTAAACATGTTAACATTGGACGATTCTAATTTATGCTAATTATGGAGAAGATTTTAGTTGATTCTTGTAATTATTTTATTATGGGCAACAAATGGGAAAGATATGAGAGATTATTTGATATGATAAATCAATCAAATCTTGATATATGTTGCAACAAATTTGGATGGAATGAGAAGGTATATTATTTGATTGAAATCAATCAGATATATTTACATGGGAAATAATCACAAATATGCAAGATTTGCATTGAAACCAAATCAAGGAAATCCAAAAACTTTTCATACTTATCTTCAGGCAAGTGTTTGTCCTTACTCTTATAAACTGGGAGGTATTTGCTTATCCTTTTCATCACAAGCGAATAGTGTTCTTTTTAACATATCCTCAATAAGAACCCTATTTCTGTATCAATTATAGGGTGAGAAATTTATATTGAGTGTTTGTATTCTTCTTCCAATATACTCCCTCTTAAACTGAAGAAAGAATAAAAGAAGTTGTTGGGTCTCCATGGACGTAGGATATTCATATCCGAACCACATTAAATCTTCTATCTCTTATTTCTGCTATTGTTTCTATGAGGCAACATAATTGATTTTTGTTCTTTTGTTTTGAGTTTCATTGGTATCTAAATAGACAATACTAGATCCTAATCAAATACGCTTTTGCTCAAATTAAACAAATTAATCACTATAGTTTAGTATCGAAGCTAGTGTTATTGTTCCTATTTGGGTATTAATGACTACTTCTAGTAAGTCTATTGGTAGACCTGATGTCAATTATGGAGTAATACGATTTGACGGAAATGGAGATTTTGGTACTTGGAAGATGAAGATGGAGGATGTATTGAAGAAGGAGAAGACTTATAAAGTTGTTTCTACGCATAAGAAATTGAAAGATATGGATGAAGTTGATTTGAAGGAGATGGAAGATGAAGTTATCACAATAATTCAGTCGAGTCTTTCATATGAAGGTCTTAGAGAATTTTCTCAGAAAAAGATGACGAAGGAATTTTGGAATGCATTATTAGATGCATATCAAGACAAGTCTCTCACTAACCGCATTATTCTTCAACAACAACTTTATTCGTTCAAGATGAAGCCTGGAGCCGATCTTATGGAGTATGTAGATGCTTTGATCACTTTAGTTATGAACCTGAAGGCATTATATGTTGATATCACTGATGTGGCTCAAGTTGTGATGCTCTTATGTTCCTTGCCTAAGGAGTATACTGCTTTTGTTAATTCCATGATTTATGGCTGCAGTAAAACTAGCCTTTCTGATGTAAAGGATGGTCTTTATGGCGGTCCGGGGCCTCACAGTCCCAATGGCGATCGACCTAACCGGTTAGGTCGAACAAGTGGGCATCGCCCGATTCATTCGATTTCGGAAGATTGAGCCTTCTTTGAAACGATCTAGAAAAATGTATTTTTTTCTGAAAATGACCCTGTCTCAGATCGATGTGCAGGGCTTTAGAAATGGCTAGTAATCGAAGTTGGTATATCAGGAAGAGTTGGTTCAGAGCTAGTCGACCTGGAGAGTTTCAGAGGAGTCGGTCGATTAGAAGTTGGTCGACCTGAGCTTGTACATCACTATGACGATACCTGTTCGAATCAATCTCACCCCGACCCAAGACCTGCTTTGAGCCATGCTACATACTGGGAGCTTTCCAAAGTGTAGTTCCTACTGGCTGGTCCTCTGGTTGGGTCGATGTCGACCCGGGAAGGGTCGACCCGACCCGGGTCGAACCCAGAACTGGGACTAAATCGGTGTTTGCTAGGGATGCAGATGTTGCTACTTCTGCTTTCCAAAACACGTGCATAAGTATTAGAAACCATGGCTGCTGAAGATGACTGAAACTAGGATTTCATCTTGGACTTGGTGATCCAAAAGTTGAGCAAAACCCTTAAGGCGTTGAGAATTTGTTTCTCATTGAAAGCACCAAAGTGTTGATGCCAAAAAGTGGTCATAAACTCCCAAAAGTCGGGTTTGGAGCGTGATATACGAAGAAATATCTAAAAAAAAGCAAGAAAAAGCAAGACAACATCATTTTTATAGTGGTTCGGCATTAACGAGCCTACGTCCACTTTAAAATCTCATAATAATGTCATAAGCTTGGAGATACAATACATGAGATCGTCAAAATCTCTATTACATAGTCATCTTTGATGAATATGGCAAGTATTTTGAGATGGAAGTGGTTGGTAGCCATGATTGAATTGTGAAGGGCATGCATGAGCTATAAAGTCAGGCCCAGATCTCAGCCAAAAGTCCCCTCTTTGTTATGTAGTTCGGTGTATTTATAGGTAGCAGGCCTTAATAATTCGAGGTGCCATGTACTGGTTGATCCATGTGAATAGCAGATGATGGAGCCGAGTCTTGATTACGTGGAGAGGTCCCCTCCAATATGTGGCAGCACAAGTATAGCTCGATCCGAGTTTATAGGCTTTAGAATAGGTAGTTGGACCAAGTACGTAGGCTATAAAATAGGTCTTGTGACCAATTCTTTACTGTAGTGTAAGTTGAGCTCAATACCACCGAACCTAGGTCCTTCAAGCTGAAATGCTTCGATCCAAGAGTCCTCAAGCCAAGAAGCCTCGAGTCTGACTTCTTGTAATAGGGCCATGGGTTGACGGCCTTGCCAAAAGGCTAGTTAGCAAAATCCTATCAATATTCGATGCTACGGATTCAATAAAAAAATCGTCGAATTCCGAGGTCGTCTCAATAATGTTCCTATGTAAAACTGCTCAAATTATTACACTAAATGGTTTTATCGCATCCAGTCACATACTGAGTCTGTTTGGCACGAAATTTGAAATTTAGAAACAATTAAATATTCCGGATCCATCAAAATTGGTTTCATCGAAAACGGAGGTCATTTGCAAAATGTCTATTTTAAAGGCTAGGTAAAAATATTAATAAATTCCAAAATTATTCAAATTAATGTGAAAATAATTATTATTATCACATATACGTCCAAATGAAATACCATACAACTATAAAACAGACATACTTGTGTTTATAACTCGATATTACAATTTTTTAGGCAAACGATGCTCAACTTAAATCGTTATAATTTATAAACGATTTAGTAGCGACTATTTTAAATTTTAATTTGGACATAACTTACGAATTATTAAATGAAATATCAATTTCTCATATTCATTATAAATATAATATTAATTACTAACATTTTTTTTAATCAAATTCTGATTTATAACGAATTTTGTATACTCATTTAAAGTTTAAAACGAAATTTTCCAAACTACCGTGCCATTACGAGCTTGTTTTAATTAAATTATAAATTTATATGCTCAAACTTCATTTTAAATAAATTCTAAGTCGTTTATTCTCAAAATAAATCGTTCAAAATATTTAATGTCCATTAAAATCAATTAAAAATAAATTTTAATTTGGTTCCAAAATTCCAGGTTGTTACACTACTGTTGCATTCCCTAAGGTTTCTACTAGGTATTAAAAAAAATATCCCGCATACAACACCTGTACACTCGTGACCCCTCGCTGTTGTTCTAATCCTATGCTCAAAACCCTACACTGGTCACTAATCCTAAGATCAAATTTCCCTGAATTACGAACCCGTAACTCGTAAACCCTAGTTTAGAAAACTAGTAGACCTATGCAAAGAAATTACAAAATAAAAAACAATTTAAAACAAAAAACAGCTCAATAACCCTATTTGAAACTAAGACACATAAAATAAAAGACCGACCCCTTTTATTATGCTATGTCACGTGAGAAATATCAGCTTCCTCTTTTCTATTCTCCAATGGCCGCCTTCTTTTCCAATTAAATCAAAAAACCAGGGTTTTCGAAATCATGACTTCTGGTTGCTCTGATGGATTTGATTCACTGCTAGCTTTGATTTCGGTTGCTACCCTGGTCAATCGATTTGGGTTTGCAGATGATTGAAACAATATTTGTGAGTACTTCTGATGTTTGATTTCAATGTTGCTCAATTGAATTTCTAGGTTTTGTTGCCATTACCAGTGTTGAGCAGGTGTAATTTAAAGGGTTTTCCGAACCCTATAATTCCTCTGATTTCGCTCGTAAATTTGGTAATGATATTTGCGTGATATTTGCTGGTTGAATTCTTCATACTCTCTGGATATTTCTTCGATTGAATTTGAGAACCTGTTGCCAAAAATAACCTTGCGAATTATACCAGATTTGATTTCTTGAAATTTTGTTTACCCAAAATAAGAATCGCATATTAAAAAAGTTTCTTATGCAATATTGTGCTATAAGGAATTTTTAAACCTTCCTTTTTTCCGTGATTGTATTTCTGGAAAGTTTTGAAATGTTTCTCTTGCCAAAAATAATAGATTTGAAACTTCCCTACATTAAAAAAATGATCTCTTGAAAGTATTGAATTGTTGTGTTATTCGTATTTACCAACCCTTACATGCCTCTTGTATTCTCGGCCATTTGTAACATGTTGTACATGTTGTTTGATCACATGCTACACTTGTTTGAGTTTCTTTGTGTCACCTTGTTCCTAAGACAATCTTGCAACATGCATTGTCTTTTGTGTTTGAGCTTATTGCCTTGCTCGCACCATTTCCTTGTGCATTTATGCATGCCATGTATCTTGGTTCACCCCTTAACAAGACTTCTAGTATATTACAGATAAGAACAGATGCATATATTTGAACCCCTGTACTTATATGTTTGAACATATGTTATACATATATGGTCTATGCTTTGGTATCTTGGTGTTGTGCATTTTCTTTTGTATTGTTCTGGGTGCCATGTTAACTTCATTTGTCTGCAACATGAATTGATCATTGTATATATATGATACTCTTGTGTTCACTTGTTCATTCTAACATGTTTGTGTAATATGGTCCATATCCCTCTCTGACATTTCTGTTCTTCATGTTCAGTTTCCTTTGTAATTCCATGCACATGCTTTGCTCCATGCTTTATGTGTATGACCAATTTTGATTTTTTGAGCTTTGCTATACTCCATGCTTGCAAATTCACAAATCCACACACACACACACACACACACACACATACACATATATATATATACATGTAAATATGTGTGTATATGTATGTCATGTTGCCCTGCTCACTTGTGAGTATTGTTGCACCATGTACACTGATTCTTACTGATCTTAAGTGCACTAGTCATTTCTGGCTTGTACCATTGTGTACATGTTTTCATCCATACTATGTTACCTAGTTTTGTGCTTCACCATTTTATGGGTTTTTGAGTCTTGATCATTTTGATTTGTACTTGATTTGCACTCTACTATGCTTCCTTTATTTATGTTGATTGAGCCTTGCATAGTTTCACTTGTGTATACATGATGACTAGTTACAGTTTAGCCCCTTATAATATGCATGCCATATCACCATCGCCCAGTTGCACTCAGTATTGTTACACTTGCATGTATATTCATCACTTGCTTGAACTTGGAGTATTATGTTGTGCTTGGTTGAGCCATTTGCTACGCTGACTTGTTCAATTCTTTCAACCTGCTTCTTGGTTGTGTATTATGTCCAGTTGCTTTTGACTATTACCTTATACTTTGTGTATTTTTGAACTTGGTGCATTTGTTTGCATACTGCTATTTGAAAAACTTGATTCATACACACATACATATATTCACATATGTGTTTATATGTATGTATGTGTGTGTGTGTTTGTGTGCTTCTTGTTTACTGCCTGCGCCACTTGGACATGTACACCTGTACCATTCTGTTAGTGATGCCATATACATTTGTTGCTGTCACTTGGCTTTGATTCCAAACTTGCAAGTCATTGTCTTGTATACATTTCCATTTGTACATGAGGTTGTTGCATTGACTTGAGAACTCCCTTGTACATGCGTACTTGTGCCATTGTGCATGCTTGAGATTTGTACCTGTTCACCAAAAAAATAACTGTATACAAGTGTGAAAATATTTCTATATAAATCAGTAGACCACTATACGAGGTGTTGTGGATGGTCAAGATCAGCATACCACAAATGTGAGTCGAGACTAGTCTTGATCAGCAAATCACTATAGTTGTGATGAGGCTGATCTGCAGGCACTAGTTATCCAGTCTACCTTGTGTTATTTACAATGAATCACTGTGAATATCACAAGCAGTCTAGACTCAAATGAATGTATATATGTCAGACCAAGTCTAGAAATATGATGAGAAACACATCAAAATTTTGAGGCAAATAAAATTTAAAATAAATTCATATTTGTCTACAGTTAATTCTATTTTTGTTCCATTTTACTATGTATGTTTCTCTGACAGGTATACAAGTGAAACTGGACTGGATATCAAGCAGCAAATACTCAGTGTGTGCATATGAAATTGTATGTATAACTGAGTGAAATCTGAGTGAAGTGAGTGTTGTAGTGAGGAATGAATGTAATGAATGTTAATGTGAATTGAATGTATTATATTACAGTGAAATGTACAATAGTGGAGTCAGAAGTTTGTACTATTTCAAATGTTGAAATAAAATATTTATTTGAATAAAAACACTGTTTGAATATTAAATTATATGTAATAGCATATTATTCAAAATAAATATTTATTTTTATATGTGATGCAATATAGAATAGTACAGATATAAACACATTGTAGGATCTAAATTAACCCTAGAGGGAGTGAATAGGGTTTATTGCAGTTTTGCGGAATATAAAAAATATCACATCATAGATCACAACAGAATAAATAAATGTAGAAAATAAACGACACATAATTTACCCAGCTTCGACAAACCCTTGCATACTACTGCAATCCCATAGGTTTCGACTTGGTATTAAAACAATATCCCGCATACAACACCGGTACACTCGCGACCCCTCGCTATTGTTCTAATTCTACGCTCAAACCCCTGCACTGATCTGAATCCCGGATATTAGATTTTCCCTAACTATAAACCCTATAGCTAGAACCCTAGTTTTAAAGAGAACCAGAAAAATATAGAACGATTACACAAGAAAATAAACTTAAGACATAACAGAAAATATAAAACAAAATCTTAGTTAAAAATGTGACATATAAAAAATAAGATTGCCCCTTTTATGTTGTTATGTCACGTGAGAAATATCGGCTTCCTCTTTCTTCTCTTATTAATGTCAGACCGAATGAAGCTAGGGCTTTTATCTCCCCAAATCATGACTCCATAAAACTTGAAATTAATCTTTGATGGCTTCTAATTGTAGTTTTTTCCTGTACAATTTTGGGCTTACTGCTGATGATCGAAAAAACGAATGTTTGTGAGTATCTCTGATTTTATTTCTTTCGATTGAATTGCTTGGTTTTTCGATGCTCGTGCCTGTGATGGAATGGGTGTATATATAGGGTTAAGAACCCTAAATGTTCTCTGATTTCAAGTGTTGATTTAGTCTTGATTTGCGTGATTACTCATTCAATTTTTGGAAATGTCTGAAAGATTTTCTTGGCCAAAATAACACCCTATGGATTTCCTGGAAAGTTTTGAAATGTTCTTGCCAAAGATATGCATGCATATTTTGTGGATTTATAACAGATATGAATTTTTGATTTGAAATAATCCTCTTGCAAAAAAATACATTTTTTACTTTGATGATTTCTAGAAACTTTGAATTGACCATCTTGCCAAAAAAAATAACCGATTGATAATTCTGGAAAATTTTGAAATGGTGGAATTATTGTTGCCAAAAACAAATTCTCCATGTGTTGAAATCTTCAAACCTTTCTGGAGATTTCTCTAGTTTGTGAATGTGCCAAAAATAACTTCTTGTTGAATATGAGATGTTGAATCTTTCCTCTAATGTTCAAACCGATTTCAGGATGTTTTGGAAAATTATTTCCAAATATATTCTTGAAATCAATTTCTAGAACATGCCAAAACAACAAATTGAATATTTCAAATCTTTCTAAAAATAAAGCTTCCTTATTTTTGGCACTTTATTATTTTCCCTTCGAATTAGAAATATTCTGCCTTGATGCATGCTTGCTCCATTGTCTGCTACACTTGGCTGATTTGAACAGATGTAACATTTGCATTCTTGTCACTGCATCTCGCATATTCCCGATAAGAGCAGGTACCCATCCATAGCAATGCTTGATTGTGTTGCTGCAATGGTTCTTGTTAATCCATGCTTGTTGTTCATTATTTTCCTGCATATTAACATGTATATGTGTGTATAAATAATGCACACACATATACTTGTGCATTTGTTTCTCCGACCAGTGTTTGTGCATTATATTTCATGTTGTTGCATATGTTATTCCACTACTTTTGCTGTCTGAAATAAACACACATACATTTACATTTACATATATATATATATATATATATATATATAATATTTATGTGTATATGTGTTCTTGTGTTGTGCATTTGAGCGTTACTTGTACATTTGTACAGTGTTACTTAAGCACTTTGACTTGATAATTTTGACATACTGCATATTATTGCTGGTTGCACATCCTTGTTTGTGACGGCCCGAAAGTTCCCGCCTTTCGAATCAATTAAAAACCGCACAAGTCTGATCCAAACAGAAAAAATCCTTGAGTCGCTTGGGATTCCGACTAATAAGAACTGAAACAGACATTTTTCATTATCATTACAATAATTTCACATCAGAGTATAGAAATATCAGAGTGCATTAATTATTACAATACCCAGCGGAAATAACAATATCAGAATTAAACATACACAGCGGAAGAATTTAAAATCATCTGGATACAGTTTTAAGCTTCGATCCAGCACCTGCTATAAAATATTTACAAACCAAAACTACCAACTTCCCGTGTGGAAAACATGGGCACTCAGAGTTTAGGTGGTTAACAATAAACTCTGAGTCAGTCGTGGGACTGATGTAGGAACTAAAATAGTTATTAATCTTTATTTTAAAGCAAGGTAAATCACGGGACCACGCCGTATAACACTGAACATATTTTCTCTACTTGAATATCGGACATAAACTAATCGCAATGCTGTTTTGAAAAATGAAGCTATTATAAGACTCGAGTCCCATCACACAATGCAACGCAAACCGAAGGAAAGAATTTTACCTTATAATAGCCAAACATGCCTGATATGGTAAAACAAATATTTTTTATATTATTACTATTGCATATTGTCAAAATCATTTTCACAAATAAATGTATCAATCTTAGATGGCATAACACCCCATCCCATTATGTCTCTATATAGGTTTACAACTGAAAACGCAAAGCTCGTATTGGAAGTTGGATTCCATCAATGACCAAGGCAAAGGATCTTCATTAACCGTTCGGACTACTCTTAGCAAGACGTCCAGGACCCACACGCATGTGATCCTTGGCATCGGCAGAGACATCCCACCAATTCCCGGTGAGTTCAGGTTACTTCTGAACGTAATGTTCCCCGGTTGTGTCTGACTGTCAACCTGGTCGTATTTGACCAACATCTGAGTCGCCTCGATTCCATCATCCACATAAGTCAATCTTTCCTGGGATCCATACCATGGCATGACTTTTCAGGTAGACAGGAATGTTAATCCTTAATTTACTGTCCATCATCCTGTTTTCGGCCATTCTCGGGTTGTGAGGCTCTACAGTCACGTTTCAACACATAGTTACGCTATATCATCCTTGCTTTGATCATCATCCACAAAACTCTATTTTTCAACATAAATTTTGATCTATCAACACTTTGCATGCCACATTGTGAATTCAAAACATATAATCGGTGTCTATTTATATATAACCCTATAAGAACATAAGTCTCAGAAGAGGATGTTAAGCTAAGAGAATAAATCCTCCACCACCAACTGATATAACATCAACAGAAACCAATTTGTTATGTCGTATAATACAATGTCAGATACACATCCATTTACAAGTTCGTTCGTGGTCTGAACGAAACCGAAGACAACTTATTCCTCATCCAATTAAGGAGAGAGGCCCTTGCATATACGGTCAATCTCCAAGTACGTCTGACCGACCACAACTTTTAACCTCATCGTGGGTGTACCGCCCAATCGAGACATCAGTAATAATCCAAACTATGTGAAGATCTCCGGTCATCAACCACCGTCTTCAAGTATCTTCAATACTTGTTGCATAGTTATTAAGAATGGGTAAAAACTCGGTCATTCCGAATAGCTATCGCATCTTTAAAATCAATTAAGATATACAAGATGTCCTAAATCTTATTCCATTTTGGGAATATTCTTATACACAATCATCTTTTACATTGGGAACTATTCCCTTAAATCTTATCAAAGACTTACATCATTCAAACCATTGTTTAAATATTTTCTTGGAAATCATTTTAATTGATTATAAAAAATCTTATTTCATAGCTTTAACTCAAATCGAGTTTTCTAAACCTTATCGGGATTATCAAACCTTATAAAGGTAATTTCTCGAATCATTGTCCTATTCCCATCTTACTCATCCTATGGATTAAAACTGGTGGTACTCCATATCTAACACCCCTCGTGTTTTGGTAATTTACTTACCTTCTTTAATTTCGAATCTAATTAAAGATTTCATTAAGACTCTAACTTAATTCTAATCTGTATTTCACCTATTAACCAAAATTGGTTTTCGATTGCACAATGCCGAAAGGATAATCTATCAAGTGTATGACCCCGAAGGCCTAAACCAACATCAGGTCAAACACTCAGCAAATCATCCAACTCAAGCAATTAACCATCGATTTCCAAACTCTTTCCCTGAATATTTATAATCAAATTAAATAAAGATTTCATTTCAACTAATCCTAGAAAATCATCTTTCTCTTTTTACCAGATTAAAGAACAAATGTTATTTAAAAAATTATTCACGATAAACCCTTAACCAATTGATATTAAGTATAAGAATTCCAACAGAGTTATATCAACTTATATTCAACACCAATTTCTGAAATCAACGAATGCTATAAATGGAATAACAATATAAATATCTTTCAAATTCCACAAGTAGTAAACGTCTACACAACGGCAGCCAATATCAATTATCCAAAGATTATTTTTATCTGAATCCAACTTTTATTTAAATTGGAAATCTTTTCTAAATCTAAAGATTTATTCAAACACTCCCTCCAAAATTTGGTTATATTAAATAAACCAAATAATTTAAGTTTAATTAACTTAAATTTTCAAAACGTTGTTTTAGCGTTTTCAGTCAATTAGGCTGAAAATGAAAATATCTCAAAATATAGTTTGAAACTTCATATTTCATTTTCAAATCACTTTGAAATCACTTATTATGATATATCCTTATTTTTCTCTATCTTTATTTATTTTTAAATTAGCCATTTCAGTCTGACGACGTTTCAGGTCATTCAGGTGCATTGGCGTAATTTTTATCAAAATTGATTTGAGCTTATCTCCAGATCTAACCATTGGATTTTAAAGTTCTTATACTTATTTGAATTCTCTTTTCATTTCATACCCAATGGTTTTTAGTTTGGGAGAATCTGACAATCGGATCTCCCGGTATGTCAATTTAAAGTCATTGGTCGTGAACTATCGCTGCGTGACAAGCTCTATTTAAATCAAATTTCGATTTTATATTAAAATGAAATCGAATTGCTTCTAAAATAGTTTATTAATTATCTAATAATTACCGTAAACCATATTTTCAATATTTCACTACAAATTCAAATATTTCTATTTAACGGCTATTATAATACTATTTTGTTATTAAAATAATATTATTTTTCAGACTTCATTATTTTAAATCCAAATTTTCCTAACATCCATTGTAAAAATAAATAAGACGGTTTTGAAAAGGAATATATGTTAAAACTTTTTCAAAATACCCAAACCGAACTTCACTTTTCTAGTTACTATTCATTTAGAATAAAAACTTGAATATGCCATGACTACATTTGAAAATTATTTAAAATCAGTTTATTTCTTTTGTGAATATTTATCGTAATGAATTATATGTCCATCCAAAATCAGACGTCAATTTTTAAATTTTATTTTTCATCCATTATTATATTAATAATGTAACTTCCCACTTTTCCGTTCAATTTAAGCCGACATTTTTCTACCACAGTCAGCCCAAATCATACAGAAAAGCAGAATGTTAAGAGAAAGAAATTAGAGGATGAGAGAAAAAGAAAAAAATATTAGATAGAAGATAGAAGAAAGAAGAAGAACATAATAATCTCACAGCAGAACGAAGAAAATATAATATATTTCAAATCTATTAATACAAAAGAAAATTGTATATGAATACCAATCATCAGAGTAAAAAATATATAAGATATAGCGGAACAACTCTAATAAACTAACGGTGAAGCCTCCTGTTTCCAGCTCCCAAACTCCAAGCAAAAACTATCCTGGAAAATATGTTCGGTCTGAACCGAGCACATTTTTAAGCAAAGCAAAAACACCCCGATCAGTCTGGAATATTTTCAGTGATAAATTCACATCAAACAATCGGCTTAACTTTAGAAATCATTTCCAAAAAAAAAAGGATAATAGTAAGACCGGTCCACACATAAACATAGACGGTTTTTACCTTATTATAACCCAAAACATTTTTGATATATCAAAATCCAGTGATATTATAATAGTGTTTATCAAATCACAAATAAATAACCATCTAGTAGAACGCTTGCATCTCACGCTCTACATATTTGATATAAAATCAAAAACCGCATGGCGTTTATTGGAGATTGGATTCCAACTATGGCAAGGTATGAGACTACCTTCTGATCAGTGTACTCTAGAGGAAAATACAATGGGGTTCAACAAGAACATCTTGCAACCCAGGCTAAAAATGACCGGTCACTCATTTAGCTTGAGTGTACCGAATGTATTATCACCCACCGGTGGGAGCTAACCACCATTCCGCGGGACAAAATTGAAAGATTTAAAGAAGGAGATGGAATTTCTCTAGATGGTGATAATACATGGTGCTTGGGGGCGACCCAACTAGTTATGCGACCTACCCGATTTTTGCCATTTCCCGGTTGATGAGGCTTGAGGTCACATTTTACCTTTATGAAGAGCACACAATATCCACTTTGAATGCCACATCGTCAGATCCGTCAAACCACTAATAGACGTCCACAAATATGCTCTGGGTGTTAAGCAAGAGAATTTCTCCGCCACCGAACTTGGTATATTTGTAAAAATCAACGTACGTGAGTTTTCAGGAAATACTCTGCCAGACATTCGTCCATTCAAATCATCCAAAAACAAGATGAACCGAAGGCACATTCCTACCGCATCCTAGGAATCATCCTACAGATCAGTAGCGAGTAGTCCTTGCTAATCCGTAGATTTCAACCACGACAGAACCACAGTGTATCTCTGGTTGTAAGTCAGAGATTATAAGTAGTTCTTCCATTATACGAAGATCTACGATCTTCATGTAACTTCCCAGAAGTTTTAACTAAGTTTGATTTAGATTTTTATTATATAATTTTGGATTTTCTGAATATAAATTGATTTTTATAAGGTTGAATATGAATTTTAATTTTAAATAAGTAACTTGTTTTATTTTTATATGATTTTGTATAAGAAAACTTATTTTAAAAATTATATTTAATTTATAAGATTTTATGTTTAAATAATGATATTCTCTGATTTGACAATATTGAATTATAAAATATAAATTTGTTAAGAATAATTTATTTTTAAGATTTTACAAGAATGATTATTATTTTATTACTTAGATAAATTATAATGATGTTTATAAGATTTTATAAGGATTTTCAAGTATTTATTTTTAAAACCATTTGCTTGTATAAATTTGGGTAAATTACATATGTATATATTTGATAAATTATATAGATAAATATTTTTAAATATTAATAAGTTATATTTTATAAACATTTGGTAATAAGATGGTTACATTTATAGGTGTTACAAAAGTGTTAGTAAGATAAATTAATTTTTAAAGGCCTTAGGATAAGGATGGAGATAAGTTGTCCATTTAGTTGTCATCATGCATGGAGTAGATATCATGAAGAGAGCCATGTGTCCCTTAACTAAATGACTAAATTGCCCTTTTTAAATGCCAATATAAACTCACGTACTCCTCACTATCAAACCACAATTCCAATTTGCATCTCATGCTGCTCTTCCTTGTTGTTCTTCCTCTGATGTTCATTACAGTAAATGAAGAATCACTTTTCTCTTCATTCAAAAATCCAAATCTCTCAATCCGTTGAGTGTTAGCTAATACGTTATGCGCGGACGTTGTTCAGATCATCATTTCAGATTTTTAGAAATCAGTAGATCGAAATTTCATTGATTTATGAAGGAGAAATCTCAGGAAAAATAGAAAACTGAAAATATATGATGCGAGCTTCGAAAAATAAAATCTCTCAATCCGAGAAGAATGGATCGATGCCGTCAGCACCGTTGAGATCAGCAAAGAACCTAGTATTTTTGGTGTGAAAATGAGGAGATTTCGTGTCGATGATCGAAAAGGTTCGAAACTAGGGTTAAAGATCGTTGGAGAATCAGGCAACGATAGACGAATTGGTGAGCGACATTGCGATGAGAATGGAATGGGCTTCGATGTGATGATTTTTGGTGAAGAACGGTATTTAAATGGAGGGTACGACATTATATGGTTGCGCGAGTTCTGTTTGTTCCAGGTCACGACTTTGGATGTGCGCTTTTTGATGTGGGGAGCCGTAATGGTGGAATTGTGGTGCAGACGAATGAGGAGGAGAAGAGGAAGTCGTCGACGGTCTCAGATTGATGATCGGTGGGGCTTTTGGGTGGTACATGTGCACAAGGTGCACATAAGAATGGGTTCCAGTAAATACCAAGAAGAGAGGAGCGTGGAAGAAGAAGAAGGGGGTGCGGGCCGATGCTTTGGCCGGGTCTAAACAAATGGGTTTGTGCCAGATTGAATGGGTATGATTTATTTTGTTTTAATTTATATTAGTTAAAACTTTAAACAACTCTAACTCACTCGTTTTAAACCCGATTTACTTACCGTTGGGTCCGTTAGAACCATATCGGAAAAACAGAACACGATGATGTATAATTTTGACAATTTTTGTTAAGTATAAATTTAAATGAAAATAAAATGAATGTCCATATATATATATATGTATATATAAAACAAGCATCATTATTAATATATTTCCAATATAAAATTAGCAGAGAAGTCAACAGCTGCTAATGGAAATTGGATTGAAAACAGTACGAGTAGCGATAGCTTTGTTCTTTGGCTTGTTCGTCCCGATAATGAAGATATTGGAGCTTTGATGGTGAGAACTTCTAATTTAAATTATTTATTTAAATTAGTTAATTATAATTAGCTGAGATTAATTATAATTAGTTAATAATAATTGTGTGATGGATGTTGATGTTTGAATGGTTGTTCATGTAATTAGATAATATACTGAACACTGGCAAGCGTTATTGACCGTGACGCTTGTGCAGTGTTAAAATTTTTGTTTGTGATGAATGAATTCGTATCCATCTGATCATATGGTTGATTTGGATAAATATGATTGCATTGCATGATATTACACACACACACCCCGTGTTTGTGGAAATATATGGGTGATCGATTTAAAATCTCCTTCCTATATACGATTTTATTTATTTAATAATAATATTTAAAATGTTAGTTTTGAATTAAATATCAACTTTTTAAATATTGAATTAGGATCAGAAAATGGTTTGAGTTATGTGTTGATTTTGTATAACGATCTTTTTATCTATCTAAAACTAGTTTTTGGTAAAAATATTATTTTCAATTTAAATTCGAAATGAGATTTTGAAATTTGAATATGGTTTTATATATATTAACGATGTCTCTTTATAATAACAATATAATATACACCAGAACATTCTAGGATGACAGAGAGGATAGTGTCTGGGCTTGGTTTTGAAAATTCAGTTTGCTGCTCTCCTTGGCTATCCCTAACTGATCCGACAACGGGATGGTAAATTCAAAATCTAATTTGAAATATATTTTGAAACTGTTTTCCAATGTTTTGGAAATATAAATTCAATTTGAAAAGGATTTGAACGATTTATATTTAAATCGTTATATGGCTTGAATAGAACGCGCTACGGTGCGACAGTTCGTAAATATCGATTTCAAACTTCGAATGGTTATGACTTGAATATTTTAAATTGACTTGACCTGAAATAAGGCATGTTGGATTTCAAATAATAATAGTATTTGAATAGAAAGGAAATTTTCGATTTTCAACTTATATTTAAAACAAATTTGAAATACATGCAGTTGGCGAGCATAACGAAAATCGAATAAAACAAGTTTATTAAATTGGAGAAATTTATGATAATTCCTATTTTATAAATTTAAAGGTGATTAGAATTGGAATATTTGAATTTCGAACAATTTTAAATCTATTTGATTTAAACGGCTATTTTTAACAGTAGTACTTTTGGTAACATTTCCAAATGTTGTTATTGGTTTGAAATTCATAAGCGTGAACTATTATTTGATTATAAGAATGATTTATAAAATAGTTTCGAATGTTATTAAAGTATTGTAAAAAATATTATATGGAATTGAAATGGGTTTTCCAATTTTTAAAAATTTGGATATGGTTGGAGATAAATCTTCGGATGTTTGATATTTATTTGGTAAATGAAAACTCTTATTATTTGAGGAATTTAAAAGGAAATTCACCGTTATTCCGCTTATAATATGAGTTGGATACGGAAATTAATATTGAAGACAAGTTGATGGTATTTCTATCCAGATCTAATATCAAAGAGTTGAATAAATCTTTAAATTAAGATACGGGTTTCTCGACCTGATTGAAATAAGTTAGATAGAAATAATCTTCGATATCTGGGATAAAATTTCATGATGTCAATGTATACTATCTAAAGAATTTGGAAGATATTATTATATCATTATTCCACTTATAGTATTCATTGATTATGAGAATTTATATCGAATATAAGTGGATAAAATTTCTGTGTAACTTATGACTTAAATGGGTTGATTTGGGTTTTGTCGTGAATCGTATTTTCAATAATATCATTCTTGAAACCCAATGAGATTGAGTTGTGGAAATTCATATCGTAATTGGGGATTAAATCAAATCTTTGATTCGAGGGAATTAAAAGAAAGAAATTGAAGCGAAGGTATAATCTTTGATTTCAGAGAAGAGTTAAGATGATAACGAGATGTATAAAATTATAGTAGTTCAAATCTTCAGTCATAAATGAATTGATAACTAATTGGAGGGAGATTTGAATTGAAAAGCCTGTGTAAACCATAGCTATTGTTTTAAAGTATGCTTATTACTTGGAAAGACCGGGATTGAATATATGTTTGAAAACCATTCCAAGTAATAATACGACGTTATGAAGCAATTCAAGACTTGGTAAGCGACGAATGAAGACTGGGAATATTTGAATTGTTTAGATTGATTGCTGATGTCTCGTTTGGGTAGGCCACCCGATACGAGGTTATGAGTGGCACGAGACCTGAACATATTTGAATATTTTCCGGTTATTGTTTCGTTCAGACCTAGAACGGACTTGTATGGATGGTGTGTCTAACATTGAAATTGACCGCATAGCACTGATTTTCGTTAATATATTTCGGATTTGTGGCAATATATTATCCTCATCTCTAAGTCATAAAAATTTAGAGGGTATGCATTAATTGAAATTAGTGATATGTCGTGAATTGTCAATGTGGCATACCCGATTTATGAAACGAGCTAGTGATGATCAAAGCATGGCTTATCGAAGCATAGCTTTGTGTATGACGTGACATCGACAAACCTCACACCCCGGATTGATGAGAAACTGGTGGTTAGGTTATATACTTATATATGAATTGATGATGAAGCTGTGCAGTAGTGGGAAACCACTTATGAACTTGGAGAAATTGGGTATGTTCGGGGAGCCGTGTCTGGTCGAAAACCATTGATCTGCCCTGCGATTTGTTGTTGGTGTCCGAGATGGACGAAAAAGCCGTGTTACACTTCGCATTGTACCCCTGATTGATCTTTCGTACGAGGAATCATCAATTTGGAAACCCAAAACTCAAATACGACCTATACGGATTTTGATTGTATACCTATATGTCAATATAACCAATTGGGGTTATGGGGGCTATGATTCTATATTTATTTGCAAAATGATTTCCTCACTGTATGTAGTATTTTAAAAGAGGATTTTCACGTATGAAAGCATGTTTGGTTATCATAAGATAAAACTCGCCCAATTGGTGTGCCCTTGCATTGTGTGATGTGGGACGAGCTTATGATAGCTTCATTTGCCAAAGTCATAACGAATTTCGATGCACTAGAATTCATATAGAGTAAACCCGTTCCGCGTTAGTGGCGTGGTCCGGTGAAATTTCCTAACTTTAAAATGAACCTAATAATAACTGTTTTTGAGTTCTCACACCAGTCCCACGGCTAACCTGGAGTTTATTGTTCCCACACCTAAACTCTGGGTGCCCATAATTTTGCACGCGCAGCCTAATAGTTTAGTTTGCAGATTTAGCCTTGGGGGTTGGTTAGAGCTGGATTCTGGTTTTAGTAGGAGCTTTTATGTTTTGGAGCATTCGCACTCTTCCGCTGATTTTAGTTTTTATTCCGCTGTGAAATCGATGTACTCTGATGTATTCCTGGTAAATCCGATGTAATATTTTGTAATGAAATAAAAAGTTCTGTTATTTTGTGCAAATATGTTAGTACCTATAACAATCTATCTTTTTGAACAGTTTGAGTCGATTTAATTACTGGCAAGAACTAGGCAAAAAGGAGGGTCGTTATAGTTGGTATCAGAGCTTTGGTTATACAAAGCTATGGGGTACGACATATTTGATCAAAAGATAGAACTCATCAGAGTTATTTTATCTCATTAGAGATAGGGTTAGAAATGCCCTAGAATGAGGTTCCGGAATATGATGATCGAGAGAGCGTACTCTGAAAATGGAATATTTTGAAACAAGAAGTAAATTGTTTTAAAGAACGTATCATTTTGAATATAGCTTTTAATAAGAAAAAAATTCGAGAAATACTTAAACTATTTAGCTATGTTGAAATATCAAAGGAATTTAATGTAAGGACAATATGTTATAAATGCAAAACAAACTATTTTGTTAATAACCAGAAAGGATATTTTAGAAGTAAACCATACTTAAAGGTTTGAAAGAGCACATAAGTTGAATAATTCATTAAGAAATTATATTAAAATATCACCCATAGTTCAAAAATGGATCAGCAAATATATAAGTAGGGTGAAAACTGCTCTTCCCCTATTGAAACTGCATGAGTAATTCAAATAGAAGATATGTAAAGAGTAATCGCTTATGATGCAAGGAAACGAAATTTGAAGTAATATTTTCTCAAGAGAAAGTTAATGGAAAAAAACCCGAGTATTTGAAGAACAAATAACCTATAATTGTATCCTTAGGTGCGCTCGGCTTTCCTACTGTGGCCTAAGTTAGCTCCATCATTTAAATTCGAACTGTCATACTTCTGGTATCCGTTTTATTGAACCCCTATTTACACATCTCTACTTAATTTGAGCACGTGCAATTTGATTTGTCTCATATATGTATACCCTTTGTGCCTATTGTAGAACGAAATCAAGACTTAATTCAAACTAGATAGCTTGTTTAGGAAATTGTGTTAACATATAGGTTCTACATAGTAAGAAGGCAAAGAAAATTAGATCTTTGAAATATAAAATTTGAAGAAGTGAGTTCTGAAAATGTTAAGATTAATATTTGAAACAACCCTAGCTTGAACATGTATACACATAATCAGAGTGCCCAGAGGAAGCGTGACGGTATTTTAAATAAAAATGTTTTAAGAGATTTTCCAGCTAGTTGAGTAAGAAAAACTTTCTAAACAAGATTTGATATTTAAATAAGAACGAAAAATAGTTATATATATTTTGAATTTTAAAGTGGATTTAGTAAAAGTGTTATTCGAATAGGTGAATACGACAACTAAAATATGAATATTTAATGAGTATAAGTTTAACTTATAAATGGGTTAATATGAGATTATATTGGAAACGATTGGAATAAAAATTTGAAATAGAATGAGTATTTCGGAAATATAATTCTTCCCTTGTCGCTGGGTTTTGCTCGACCCATTGTCATATTTTGATTATCACCCCGAATTGTCGTGCTTGAAATTTTAACTGTTCAACTTTATTTCTGAATTCTTCCTTTTTCCCTGCTCTGATAAAGCCATGGACAAGTGAATTAATTTGGATTTGAAACCAGTATTTTGAATTATCTCTTAAATTGAACTTGAATTTGTATTAAGTGCAATAGAATTTCTAATACTGAATTTAGCCAAGATGTTATTTTGCAAGATAATGGAATGATTAGGGAAAAATATATTTGAGAATTTAGATTTAAATTTCTAATTTAAGCACTTAGTCTTATAACTGATAAGAAAATCATGGGTTCCGTAAGAGTAAGTTAGAAAGATAATTTCCAAACTTTAAGATTTTCTTAGGGTCGTAGACATCTAAGTACTATACGGTATCTATTCTAATTTCTCCTTAGTGGTAGTGGTAGCAGCTCTGAGTCTAACTCAGAGAATTCGATTATAAACAAGACCTATGACGACCCTAGTAATCACGAGATTATAGAAGTTTCCTTAGATTCTACCTTTAACGAGAATCAGACAAAGTATCCTGAGAATGATATGGACTTTGGTTCTGACCATTACATTCCCGATATGTTAAGAGAGAAATGGGAATTTAAATTTTAGTAAAGGAGCTTAAATTTACTCGACTTCCTTTTCGAGGACGAAAAGTTTTTAAGTGGGGGGGGGGGGGTGAATATAACATCCCAAAATTTTTAACTAAGTTTGATTCGGATTTTTATTATATAATTTTGGATTTTCTGAATATAAATTGATTTTATAAGGTTTGAATATGAATTTTAATTTTGAATAATTAACTTGTTTTATTTTTATATGATTTTGTATAAGAAAACTTACTTTAAAAATTATATTTAATTTATAAGATTTTATGTTTAAGTAATGATATTCTCTGATTTGATAATATTGAATTATAAAATATAAATTTATTAAGGAGTAATTTATTTTTAAGATTTTACAAGAATGATTATTATTTTATTACTTAGAAAAATTATAATGATGTTTATAAGATTTTATAAGGATTTTTAAGTATTTATTTTTAAAACCATTTGTTTGTATAAATTTGTGTAAATTACATATGTATATATTCGATAAATTATATAGATAAATATTTTAAAATATTAATAAGTTATATTTCATAAACATTTGGTAATAAGATGGTTACATTTATAGGTGTTACAAAAGTGTTACTAAGATAAATTAATTTTTAAAGGCCTTAGGATAAGGATGGAGATGAGTTGTCCATTTAGTTGTCATCATGCATGGAGTAGATATCATGAAGAGAGCCATGTGTCCCTTAACTAAATGACTAAATTGACCTTTTAAAATGCCTATATAAACTCATGTACTCCTCACTATCAAACCACAATTCCAATTTGCATTTCATGCTGCCTTCCTTGTTGTTCTTCCTCTGATGTTCATTACAGTAAATGAAGAATCACTTTTCTCTTCATTCAAAAATCCAAATCTCTCAATCCGTTGAGTCTTAGCTAATACGTTCTGCGTGGAAGTTGTTCAGATCGTCATTTCATATTTTTAGAAATCAGTAGATCGAAATTTCATTGATTTATGAAGGAGAAATCTCAAAAAAATTAGAAAACTGAAAATATATTATGCGAGTTTTGAAAAATAAAATCTCTCAATCCAAGAAGAATGGATCGATGCCGTCAGCACCGTTGAGATCAACAAAGAACCTAGTATTTTTGGTGCGAAAATGAGGAGATTCCGTGTCGATGATCGAAAAGGTTCGAAACTAGGATTAAAGATCGTCGGAGAATCCGACAACGATAGACGAATTGGTGAGCGGCGTTGCGATGAGAATGGAATGGGCTTCGATGTGATGATTTTTGGTGAAGAAGGTATCTAAATGGAGGGTGCGACATTATACGGTTGCGCGAGTTCTGTTTGTTCCAGGTCACGGCTTTGGATGTGCGCTTTTTGATGTAGGGAGCCGTGATGGTGGAATTGTGGTGCAGATAAATGAGGAGGAGAAGAGGAAGTCGTCGCCGGTCTCGGATTGATGATCGGTGGGGGTTTTGGGTGGTATATGTGCACACGGTGCACATGTAAATGGGTTCCAGTAAATACCAAGAAGAGTGGAGCATGGAAGAAGAAGAAGGGGGTGCAGGCCGATGCTTTGACCAGGTCTAAACAAATGGGCTTTGGGCCGGATTGAATGGGTAATGCTTTATTTTGTTTTAATTTATATTAGTTAAAACTTCAAACAACTCTAACTCACTCGTTTTAAGCTCGATTTACTTACCGTTGGGTCCGTTAGAACCATATCGGAAAAATAGAACACGATGATGTATAATTTTGACAATTTTTGTTAAGTATAAATTTATATAAAAATAAAATGCATGTCCTTATATATATATATAAAACGAGCATCATTATTAATATATTTCCAACATATAATTAGCAGAGAAGTCAACAACTGCTATGGAAATTGGATTGAAAGCAGTACGAGTAGCGATAGCTTTGTTCGTTGGTTTGTTCGTCCCGATAATGAAGATATTGGTGCTTTGATGGTGAGAACTTCTAATTTAAATTATTTATTTATAATTAGCTGAGATTAATTATAATTAGTTAATAATAATTGTGTGATGGATGCTGATGTTTGAATGGTTGTTCATGTAATTAGATAACACACTGAACAATGGTAAGCATTATTGACCGTAACGCTTGTGCACAGTTAAAATGTCTATTTGTGATGAATGAATTCGTATCCATTTGATCATATGGTTCATTTGGATAAATATGATTGCATTGCATGATATAACACACATACACCACGTGGTTGTGGAAATATGTAACGGCAAGGAATTTCGCTCGATCCGAATCGATCGTTAAACCGACTAAGACCGTTCGAAAACCCCTGATCGTTTGAGAACAGGACAAATCGGAACGCAAACAGAATAATATTTCATTGTTATTACAACAATTCCATCAGATACAAGAATATACAGAGTATAAATGAATAAATTACATTCAACAAATATCAGAGATTTAAATTACATTTAAATACATCGCAGCGGAAAATAATACAAAAGCACAACTAGAAGTAATGCACGGATACAGAGCTTTCCGAACATCGTTCCAGCTGTAAATCAGGATCCTGTGAATATAAATCTGCAAACCAAAACTACTAGCTGCCCGTGTCGAAAATAGGGGCACACAGAGTTTAGGTTAAAACAATAAACTCCAGGTCAGTCATGTGACTGGTGTGAGAACTAAAACAGTTACTTAAAACTTTACTTTAAAGATAGTAATTCAAGGGACCACGCCGTATAACACGGAACGGGTTTCCTCCCAAGAATACTAGTGCATATAACAAAACAACGCAATGTTTTTTTTTGAAGAAATGAAGCTATTATAAGAACCAGGTCCCATCACACAATGCAACGCAAGCCGGAGGATAGGGTTTTCCCTTATAATAGCCAAATAATGCTTGATACCTTTAAACAAATCATTTGATACTATTATAGGTGTATAGTGTCAAAACAATTTCAATCATAAATATCAATCATAGATGGCATGGGTACCATATATCATGTCGCCATACTAGTTCTACAATTAAAACCGCAATATCACGTATTGGAAATTGGATTTCCGTCATGAGCCGAGGCAAGGGGCAAGATCCTCTCCGATTCGAGACACTCTAGCAAATGTCCCAGGACCCCACTCTAATCCTTCGATCTTTAGGGCCGGTCCTCTCTTACTTTTGAGGATTAATTATTCCTAAACACACATTTCCTGGTCCTTACAGACCTATATCCGAGGCGCCTCGCATTCCAACAACCACACAGGTGAAAAGTATATAAATGTCAGGGCTGGTAGGTCACTGACACCACTCTAGCTAGAAAGAAACGTCGTGCTCTCCCTGCAGTCACTATCCCGTTTACCGAGGTGTGAGGCTCACGAATTCACATTATACACAAAGCTACGCCACATAGGCCGTGCATTGATCATCAACCACAAGACTTTGATTATCAATGGAAGCCTTGATCAACTGCCACTTACGCGTGCCACACTGGCAATTCACTCCATGCTACTGATGTCCATCGATATACAACCTCTGAGCTCGTACGTCTCAGAGAAGGGCGTTAAGCAAGAGAATAAATTCTCTGCCACCAAACAGATGTATATTTAATAGAGATCAGTCAACATAGAATAAAATCTAATGTAGACACACAATCCATTTACAAGTTCGTTCTGGGTCTGAACGAAACCGAAGGCACTTTCCTCGCATATCCATCCATCTCCAAGTACGTCTGGATGATCACCAACTGTTTCCCTCATCTTGGGTGTACAACCAAATCGAGATCATCAGTAATCACCCTAACGATGTGAAGACTTCCGGTCTTCAACCAACGTCTTCATCTTCGACATCTCGTCGAATAGGTTATTCAGAATGGGTATAAACCCAGCCTTTCTGAATAACCCACGTATATGATAAACAAATGTTACACAAACACAACAAACGCCTCATTCCAATTCAGAATAATCTTTTATCCACCAAAATTACATTCTTAGGGAAAGGTTCCCATTAATTTTATCCAAGATAAATTCTTCAAAATTTATTCTTTAATCTTCCTTTGGATATCATTTCAAACCATATTATTGTTTTACAAACTAGTCGGGATTAGCGAACCACACCGAAGTAATTATTTATTTTTACCCAATCCCAACCTATTCATCCCTTGGAGAAAAACTGGTGACACTCCATTCCTAAAACCACGGTGTTGTCGGTAAAATTAATTACCATTTCACGTTCAAATCTAATTAAAGATTTAACTATAGCTTTGGAGCAAAACTGGTGCTACTCCATTCTCGATCACCTTTCAGATTTGATAACTTAAATTATCAATTCACCTTTCAATCTGATTAAAGGTTCATTAAAACTTCACTTAGTTTTAATCTTTTCAAAAATCAACATCTTGCCTTTAACTGGGTTAAAGAACCAATGTCATCTAAAACACGATTCAAGATAAGCCCAAATCACATTTGATATTAAATACAAGGCTGTGAATAGAAAATATACCGGCTTATATTCAATATCAAATTCTGAAACCAACAAATATCGTATTGGAAATAACGATATAAAATATATCTTTCAAATTCCCATAACAATATATGTATAGTCATGAAATCCAACATCGAAATATTCCGAAGATAATTTCGATTCAACCCCCGTCCAATCCACGTATTGGGAATATTGATTATTTTTAAAATCACTTTCAAATTCAATTTATTTATTTCAAAAATAAATTGATTTTAATTCTAGTTCAAAACTAGTTCATTTCGATAAAAACCTATTTTTATCTTTTTAAATATGGAATTTTTCAGCCCAATTTTTCCCAAATCATTTCTTATGATTTTACACAAATTATAGATATTTTTAATAATTTTATCAAGGCCCGTACAGTCGATTTCCATCAACGGCCATCGAACTGCACTTACAGCGACCTTTTCCAAATTTGATTTGGACATAATTCCAAATCCCACCGTTAGATTTCAAATTTCTAATATTCATTGGAAAGCTCTTTTCGATACGAACCCAACGGTTCCTGTTTTAGGAGAATCCGATGGTCGTATCTCCCGCAACGTCAATTCGAAGTCAATGGTCGAAATTCGCGAACTACCGCGGCGCGATGCGTTCTATTCAGGCAATTATATATATATAATATATATATATATATATTATATATATTTCGTCGATTTCCTTTTTAAAACGAATTTTATAAATAGTTTTTAAATTTGTTTTCAAAACCATTTCAACTCTATATTCAATTTCAAATCGATTTGATTTCAATTCAGTTCAAATTCATTTCAATTTTATTTAAGGGTGCGTTTTTTACAGGTCCCTAATAAGTTTCAAAATATAGAAAAAACCCGGTGATAAAAAGTATATAAAATACATCCTTCTTTTTGAACATCCGCTCAAAAAATACCAGATGTACCCTTACAAACTTAAAAAAATATCCAAACACAGTACGACAACATTTACTCAGTCAATCGTTCCATGTATCTCGCTGAAAACCCTAATCCCACAACAGCCGCCGTCCCCCTTCAACGATCTGCCATCGCCCTCTTCCCCCATCCCCTCCCCTCAACCTCCACCGCAACAGAAGCCGCGCCACTAACTACCGTCCACAAATCCTTCTCTTCCTCGTCCTTCCCCAATCCGACTGCCAGCAAGCCTCTACAGCCAAAAAGCTGCACACAACCGAGAAGTTAGCATCGCCACCACCCCTGACTGGACTGCCTTCACGTCAGGCGCAGCCTGCTCCACCTCTCCACCACCCAGCGCCACATATTTTGTCCATTAAATTGAGTTCAGTATTTTAATATTCATTATGTGATTTTCTCCAATTTTTTTTACTGAAAGGTCATATGTATACCAATATTTTTTATAGTTGCATGGATGTATGCAATTATGCTTACTACTTGTATCAACTTTGGTAGTATTTTGCATATATTCAAAAATGTTTTAAAAAAATAGTGGTAGCTACTTATTGGTACGAACTTGTTTTTATTGATGGTAAATGTATGCAAGTATTCTCCATTGTTGCATGGAAGTATGCACCTATTGTTGTTATGTGCGTGCAAAGATTCAACTGTTCAGCTTGTCTGCACTGAATTACGTTGTTATTTTGTGCATTGAATTGAGTCCTTTTAGTTTTACATAGAATTATGAATTGATGCTTTCTTGTGTGGAGTTTTTCTAAATATTTTGCATACTTATATGCAATTTTTCAATATAATTCCTATTACAAATGCAAATGTTCATATCAGTACACATGTATGCATATATTAACTGATAAAAACATCAAAGAAATATTTAGAAAACTGTGCAACTAATCATCAGGCCCGTATATGAACAAAAATATCAGTAAACATGTATGCATAAATTAAAAAAAAATCAACACTTATACACAAATTTTCTGAATTCATCCAAACAAACGTACATCTGAATCTACTACAAGTATACAGAGACGCATATGAACAGAACTACTGGTCTTTTGAAGAACAAGTTCTTTTGTTAAGAACCAGCTTATTGCACGCACCATTTGTTGAGATTTTGACTGCTGCTCAACTCGTAATAATGCTATGTCCTTTTCAACATCTACTACAAGTTCATCTTCCACCATAGGGCTCTGTAAAAATGAGTATAAAGCTATTACTAAAAGATTTCAATCAGTTATAAATACATGAACACTAGCGTGAAAGTATTCTGAACAAATGCACACAAGTGTGCAACTATTGTGAGAAGATGCTCAAAAATGTGCAAGTATTTTGAATAAGAACATACCATCATGTACAAACTGTTAACAATACAAATATTATCAATATTTGCATACATGTATGCCAATATTCCTAAAATTGGCATACATGTATGCAAATACCCTAAAAATGTGTATCCCAATATTCCTAATATTGGCATACATGTATGCAAATAGCCTAAAAATGTGTATATATGTATGCAACTGTTCTGATTTTTTCCGTAATATTAACCGCAGACACATTGAAACAAATAAAAAACATCAGAATATACACTAGCGTGAAAGTATTCTGAACAAATGCCCACAAATGTGCAACTATTATGAAAAGATGCTCAAAACTGTGCAAGTATTTTGAATAAGAACATTCCATCATGTACAAAATGTTAATAATACAAATATTGTCAATATTTGCATACATGTATGCCAATATTCCTAAAATTGGCATACATGTATGCAAATACCCTAAAAATGTGTATCCCAATATTCCTAATATTGGCATACATGTATGCAAATACCCTAAAAATGTGTATATATATATGCAACTGTTCTGATTTTTTTCGAAATATTAACCGCAGACACATTGAAACAAATAAAAAACATCAGAATATACACTAGTGTGAAAGTATTCTGAACAAATGCCCACAAGTGTGCAACTATTATGAAAAGATGCTCAAAACTGTGCAAGTATTTTGAATAAGAACATACCATCATGTACAAACTGTTAATAATACAAATATTGTCAATATTTGCATACATGTATGCCAATATTCCTAAAATTGGTATACATGTATGCAAATACCCTAAAAATGTGTATCCCAATATTCCTAATATTGGCATACATGTATGCAAATACCTTAAAAATGTGTATATATGTATGCAAATGTTCTGATTTTTTTCGTAATATTAACAGCAGACACATTGAAACAAATAAAAAACATCAGAATAAACAAGCAATAAAATATCCAAAAAAAATGATATCCGAATATAAATGACATTATTAAACTGCAAAATTTACCTGTAACAACAAGCATCCACCGTATAAACCAAGAATAGATCTGGTAAAAGTAATCAATCAAAAAAAGATTGAAAAAAAAACGATATCCAAATAGAAACATAATTATTAACTCGTGAACATAATTATTAAAAAGTAAAATTCACCTTTAAGAGCAATAATGCACTGTATAATTCAAGAATCGATCTATTTTAATCGGCTGTTTAAAATTCTGTGTAAAAAGAATGATCGATAGTGAAATTTCTGACATCCAAACCACGAGACCCAAAACCCACACCGCCGCTCCACCACCAGGATCCGCCACCGCGCCGCTACCGACTGGCACACCCCCACCTCCAGCAATAAGCGACGACCACTAGCGAGCAGGAACCCTTCAGCCGTCGCCCCCTTTTCAATTTTGATATCCAAAACCCTAAAATGTTAACAGCGCCGCCATGGACAAAAAAATTAGGATTGACAAAAGTGGAAATAAAATGTTAATTACGTACAAAAAATATCTGGCCTAGTTAATTACGGCGTGAAAAATGAAAAGGGGCAGTTCTGGAAACATAAGCACCGATATTTAAAATTAGGGATGAAATTTGTATGTTTTGTAACAGGAGGATGTGAGCCTAATTAACTTTAGTTTTAAGGATGTGAGCCTAATTTTCACTTTATTTAATTCGAATTCAAATTCGTTTCAATTCAATTCAAATTTTAATTCATTTCAATTCAATTCAATTTGAATTTACCTTCTATTTAATTCAATTCGAATTCATTTCAAATTGATTTCAATTCAATTTCAATTCGTTTTAAATTTCATTCCAAATGATTTCAATTCGTTTTTAATTCAATTTCAATTTAATTCAATTTGAATTCATTTCTATTCAATTCGAATTCAAATTCACTTTCTATTCAATTCAAATCGAATTCAATTTAAATTGATTCAATAAAATTTCAATTTGAATTTTAATCTAATTTAATTTGAATTTCATTTCAAAATATTAAATTTTGAAATCACTTTTCAATATTCATTATAAAACGAATAAAATCGATATAAATATCGTTCGCGTCAAAATAACGCATTTCTAATCAACACGGCTTTATATTTTTCAAAAACATCTTTTTTCTATTCAACAAATGAATATTTATTCTATTCAACACATGAACTATATTTCTTTCAACACACGTCTATTTTTGTTATGTAAAATATTTTATAAAATTAGGGTATCTATCGTTTGATTTTTAATTGACTTCTACTGGGAAGTAGTTCTAATTTTAAATATGATAAAGATGTAAATTTTATTGTATAAAATATTTCACTCAACACATCAATAGTTTCAACTCATGAACATCGTCAACACATGACTATTTTTATACTCAACACATGAATTTTCTTTTATAACATTCATTATTTTCCCGATTGGAATGAGGCCCAATCAATCACCATATAATGTTAATTATATGGATTCCATACAACACATGTATATAATAACAATGATAAACAATCAACCATCATCCAAGGTGCACCACACAACTGCATAAGCATCAAATATAAATAATCAACGCTTACACAGCCTGTCGACCAATCGATCGACATACAATTAAATAATTGGGATTAGTGTACGCCAAATTTCATCCCAACACCCGTGTGGAGTTTCAAATCAACAAACACAGATTTTTATTTGTGCAGTTGGGCGATGTGTAAAATTTATCGACCCAATCAATATCAGTCAAATCAGTGTATATAAACAAATCGGCTGATTTGTTTATAAATATTTATTTATTCACATTCACATTAAAAATTATATTTTTAACGATAAAATATTTTTAACTATATAAATATTTTATTTCCTTTCAACACAAGAATATATTTCTTTCATTATTTATTTCACATCAACTTCACAAACAAATTTTCACAACATATCAATCAAACAAACAAGCCATCCATGATCTGTGGATGACGGGTGTCGGGTGCTGGTAAGCACCGTCTGCATCCTAGTATATATATATATAACTAGAAAAAGAAATTTTGAGTGAGAAGTTCTCACCGATAGCTAATCCAATCATCTCGACTCTTCTATGTAGAAATCTCCATCGTGCTCGCCTTTTGTTTATTCCGTCATCCGTAGCCACTACATATATAAAAATCACATTTTTACTTCGCTATTCAATATATAAAAATCGAATTTTTACTTCGCTATTCAATACATAAAAATCGAATTTTTACTTCGCTATTCAATATATAAAAATCGGATTTTTACTTTGTTGCCATGTATATAAAAATCCCATTTTTATAATCACGCTATATGGATAAAAATTCTATTTTACACCGCTACTATATAGGTAAAAATTCTATTTTTACATCGCTACTATATAGATAAAAATTCTATTTTTACATCGCTACTATATAGATAAAAATTCTAATTTTACATTGCTACTATATAGATAAAAATTATATTTTTATATTGCTACTATATAGATAAAAATTCTATTTTTACATCGCTACTATATAGATAAAAATTCTATTTTTATATTGCTACTATATAGATAAAAATTCTATTTTTATCACGCTATTCTACATATAAAGATTTCGTCTTTTCAAATATAAAGATTTCGCCTTTTCTATTATAAAGATTTCGCCTTTTCTATTATAAAGATTTCGCCTTTTCTATTTCAACACTATAAAAATCACATTTTTATTTTGCTACATATATAAAGATAATATTTTTATATTCTCTATTATATAAAAATCATATTTTTAATACTTCTACCTTATAAACATTATATTTTTATAACTCTACAATATAAAAGATTATATTTTTATCACTCTACAATATAAAAGATTATATTTTTATCACTCTACAATATATTTATACAACAAAAAATCCTACCTTTACAAGGATAAAAATCATGACTTCGTTCGAATAAAAATCCCACCTTTTAGTTATTAAAAATATAAACTTTCCTTAATTAAAAATATAAAAAATTTCATATTAAAAATCTCAACTTCTTCATATTAAATAAAAATCTTTATCTAAAAAAACTGTAAATGTTCACATAAATAAAATCAGATTTTTTTATAAACAGAAATATATATAAAGCTTACTGTATTGATGTTGAACGGGGAGGAGAGCGAGGCTGGTGGCGGTGGAGGCCAGTGGAGGCGCGGAGGGGGTATGGGGCATTGGCGGAGGGGTCGGCGCAGGTGTAGTAAAGGGGGGCGGAGGTGGTAGGATGCGGGTTTGGGGGTAGCGGAGGCTGTTGGATGCGGTTCGGGGTTTCCTCGAGGGGGAAGAGGAGAAGATCAGGAGGTGGAGGGAGCGTGGAGAGGGGCGGTGACGCCTGCCACCTGGAGGAAGCCGCGATGGGGCGGCGGCGGGAGGAGCGGCGGCTCCTCCCCCTTCCTTCTTCGTCGCCTTCTTCTTCTTTTTTTCCTTTCTGTTGAATCGATTTTGAACAAAGGGGGGGGGGGGGGGCAGAAGTTAAAAGGAAGAGAGGTTTTAATTTTTTTTTATTTTAATTTCAAAAAGTTGACTTTTACATACGACCTCTAAACGAGGCCCACCGCCTATCGTCCATAGCTAATTACCCCCATTCCGAACACAATGGGATATGTATCGCAAGCTGATTCGATCGTTACAATCAGTTTCCATTAAAATCAACATATAACTCTATATATTGAATTTGAACGCGTATTTCAATTTACCAAGGTCACATACTAACTCTATAAATTGCAGAAAAATATTTTCTAGCTTCGTATTGACTATACAGTCCTAATAAAACTAGTTTTTTCGAATTCTGAGACCGTTAGAAAAATGGCCAATTTCCAGTCGATTAAAATCAACTGAAAATGGTCAAACGCGTTTTCCTTTGCCACGCTCACATATTGATTCGAAAAATTATGAAATTTGAAATCTAGCAATAACTTGACATCACGGACCCAACAAAAGTGGTTTCATCGAAATCCGAGGTCGTTTGCAAAATGGCTATTTTTAAGGGCCTGAATTCCATAGTGAATATTCAGAATTTTCAACTGGACATATCTTTTGATTCCCGCTATGAAATTTCAAATTTTCAGATTCGTTAGAAAGATATTCACAAAGAGATTCCATTGTTTTTGGTTTCACTAAAATCTGGATTGTTTTGCACCCGGTACATTCAATTGAAGTTTGAAATCAAATTATCGAACTACCGCGCCATTTTCACTTCCTATTTATAATTATATATAAATATTATATTCTAACGACGACGTATATAAATGTATACGTTCGAATTCTATTCAAAATATCGATATTATTTAAAATAATTCATTTTAAATGTTCAAACATCGCTAAAATTGCCAAAATAAAAATTTTAAACTGGCCCATATTTTCGGGTTGTTACAATCTCCCCCACTTAAAACTTTTCGTCCCCGAAAAGGAACAAAGTCGAAAGTGGTTTGATTAATCAACTCTACGTTCGATCTGGCTTCCATTCTCCAACTTTTCAGTTTCTGAGAATTTTCAAATTCTTCAAAAATTTGGCTAACACCCTAAATTTTCGAAAAATTTCGCCATAACCTCCCCTGCACCGGGAGCCACGGGAAAATCCCAAAATCGCCATATAGGCCTTCTGATCTCAAAAAGAGAAAGAAAAAGCCAAGCGGCTAGCCAATAGGCTCATAAAATCATCATCACCCAAACAAAACAGCAAATTATAGTAAATATGTACCTATTTGTCGGGCAACAAATTTTATTCTCTGCTCTAGCCTCCTTGCTATGACCTGTTCAATAGATATATATATATATATATGCATGCAAATGCGACCAATTTTCAATACAATTCAATATTTGATTCAACTAAGCTAAATGGTTCAAAATTATCAAACAAATAAACAAACAACACAAACATCAATCAATTAGTGAATTAGAGTTTCAAATTCATAATTTTGATACATATACAGAAAATCATGTTTTGATGCCAAATCACAACAATGAATTCTAGCTATATTAGTTTTGGTTCTCACACCAGTCTAATGGAAATATATAGAAATCACTTCTTCGTCACTCGAAAATAAATACTGGTAACGCTGCAGCATTATCAGAACCATCCCCAAGCAATTAGAGTGTGATCCTATATCTATCTAGTATATTAAAACTTCGAATATACGTTCATGACGCGTATACGCGAAATCTTTATATACTCGATTGTCCATATTCAAAATAAATAAATATTCAAATACGTATAAAGCAATTTAAATTTTCAAAACAAAATTATTTTCATTTGAAAAATATACTCTTCGCACTCGTTCTAGGATACTACTGATCCTATCTCTAACGAGTCATTCTAATTGGATATTACTAATCCAATATCTGATGAATTCTTTCGTATGGTTCTAATGTGTCTTGTTCTCGAGCTCTATAAACCAAAGCTCTGATACCAACTATAACGACAAGGAATTTCGCTCGATCCGAATCGATCGTTAAACCGACTAAGACCGTTCGAAAACCCCTGATCGTTTGAGAACAGGACAAATCAGAACGCAAACAGAAGAACATTTCATTGTTATTACAACAATTCCATCAGATACAAGAAAATACAGAGTATAAATGAATAAATTACATTCAACAAATTTCAGATATTTAAATTACATTTAAATACATCGCAGCGGAAAATAATACAAAAGCACAACTAGAAGTAATGCACGGATACAGAGCTTTCCTAACATCGTTCCAGCTGTAAATCAGGATCTTGTGAATATAAATCTGCAAACCAAAACTACTAGCTGCCCGTGTCGAAAATAGGGGCACCTAGAGTTTAGGTTAAAACAATAAACTCCAGGTCAGTCATGTGACTGGTGTGAGAACTAAAACAGTTACTTAAAACTTTACTTTAAAGATAGTAATTCAAGGGACCACGCCGTATAACACGGAACGGGTTTCCTCCCAAGAATACTAGTGCATATAACAAAACAACGCAATGTTTTTTTTGAAGAAATGAAGCTATTATAAGACCCAGGTCCCATCACACAATGCAACGCAAGTCGGAGGATAGGGTTTTCCCTTATAATAGCCAAATAATGCTTGATACCTTTAAACAAATCATTTGATAATATTATAGGTGTATAGTGTCAAAGCAATTTCAATCATAAATATCAATCATAGACGGCATTGGTACCATATATCATGTCACCATACTAGTTCTACAAATAAAACCGCAATATCACGTATTGGAAATTGGATTTCCGTCATGAGCCGAGGCAAGGGGCAAGCTCCTCTCCGATTCGAGACACTCTAGCAAATGTCCCAGGACCCCACTCTGATCCTTGGATCTTCAGGGCCGGTCCTCTCTTACTTTTGAGGATTAATTATTCCTAAACACACGTTTCCCGGTCCTTACAGACCTATATCCGAGGCGCCTCGCATTCCAATAACCACACAGGTGAAAAGTATGTAAATGTCAGGGCTGGTAGGTCACTGACACCACCCTAGCTAGAAAGAAACATCGGGCTCTCCCTGCAGTCACTATCCCGTTTTTGACTCATACCGAGGTGTGAGGCTCGCGAATTCACATTATACACAAAGCTATGCCACACAGGCCGTGCTTTGATCATCAACCACAAGACTTTGCTTTTCAACAGAAGCCTTGATCAACCGCCACTTACGCGTGCCACCCTGGCAATTCACTCCATGCGACTGATGTCCATCGATATACAACCTCTGAGCTCGTACGTCTCAGAGAAGGGCGTTAAGCAAGAGAATAAATTCTCTACCGCCAAACAGATGTATATTTAATAGAGATCGATCAACATAGAATAAAATCCAATGTCAGACACACAATCCATTTACAAGTTCGTTCTGGGTCTGAACGAAACCGGAGGCACTTTCCTCGCATATCTATCCATCTCCAAGTATGTCTGGACGATCACCAACTGTTTCCCTCATCTTGGGTGTACAGCCCAATCGAGATCATCAGTAATCACCCAAAAGATGTGAAGACTTCCGGTCTTCAACCACCGTCTTCATCTTCGACATCTCGTCGAATCGGTTATTCAGAATGAGTATAAACCCGGCCTTTCTGAATAACCCACGTATATGATAAACAAATGTTACACAAACACAACAAACGCCTCATTCCAATTCAGAATAATCTTTTATCCACCAAAATCACATTCTTAGGGAAAGGTTCCCATTAATTTTTTCCAAGATAAATACAAGGCTCTGAATAGAAAATATACCAGCTTATATTCAATATCAAATTCTGAAACCAACAAATATCGTATTGGAAACAACGATATAAAATATATCTTTCAAATTTCCATAACAATATCTGTATAGTCACGAAATCCAACATCGAAATATTCCGAAGATAATTTCGATTCAACCCCCGTCCAATCCACGTATTGGGAATATTGATTATTTTTAAAATCACTTTCAAATTCAATTTATTTATTTCAAAAATAAATTGATTTTAATTCTAGTTCAAAACTAGTTCATTTCGATAAAAACCTATTTTTGAAGCCAATGGTCGGATCTCCTGCAACGTCAATTCGAAGCCAATGGTCGAAATTCGCGAACTACCGCAGCGTGGCGCGTTCTATTCAGGCCATTATATATAATATATATATATATTATATATTTCGTTGATTTCCTTTTTAAAACGAATTTTATAAATAGTTTTTAAATTTGTTTTCAAAACCATTTCAACTCTATATTCAATTTCAAATCGATTTGATTTCAATTCAGTTCAAATTCATTTCAATTTTATTTAATTCGAATTCAAATTCGTTTCAATTCAATTCAAATTCTAATTCATTTCAATTCAATTCAATTTGAATTTACCTTCTATTTAATTCAATTCGAATTCATTTCAAATTGATTTCAATTCAATTTTAGTTCGTTTTAAATTTCATTCCAAACGATTTCAATTCGTTTTTAATTTAATTTCAATTTGAATTCATTTCTATTCAATTCGAATTCAAATTCACTTTCTATTCAATTCGAATCGAATTCATTTTAAATTGATTCAATAAAATTTCAATTTGAATTTTAATCTAATTTAATTTGAATTTCATTTCAAAATATTAATTTTTGAAATCACTTTTCAATATTCATTGTAAAACGAATAAAATCGATATAAATATCGTTCACGTCAAAATAACGCATCTCTAATCAACACGGCTTTACATTTTTCAAAAACTTCTTTATTCTATTCAACAAATGAATATTTATTCTATTCAACACATGAACTATATTTCTTTCAATACACGTCTATTTTTGTTATGTAAAATATTTTATAAAATTAGGGTATCTATCGTTTGATTTTTAATTAGACTTCTACTGGGAAGTAGTTCTAATTTTAAATATGATAAAGATGTAAATTTTATTATATAAAATATTTCACTCAACACATCAATAGTTTCAACTCATGAACATCGTCAACACATGACTATTTTTATAATCAACACATGGATTTTCTTTTATAACATTCATTATTTTCCCGATTGGAATGAGGCCCAATCAATCACCATATAATGTTAATTATATGGATTCCATACAACACATGATATAATAACAATGATAAACAATCAACCATCATCCAAGGTGCACCACACAACTGCATAAGCATCAAATATAAATAATCAACGCTTACACAGCCCGTCGACCAATCGATCGACATACAATTAAATAATTGCGATTAGTGTACGCCAAATTTCATCCCAACACCCGTTTAGGGTTTCAAATCAACAAACACAGATTTTTATTTGTGCAGTTGGGCGATGTGTAAAATTTATCGACCCAATCAATATCAGTCAAATCAGTGTATATAAACAAATCGGCCGATTTGTTTATAAATATTTATTTATTCACATTCACGTTAAAAGTTATATTTTTAACGATAAAATATTTTTAACTATATAAATATTTTATTTCCTTTCAACACAAGAATATATTTCTTTCATTATCTATTTCACATCAACTTCACAAACAAATTTTCACAACATATCAGTCAAACAAACAAGCCATCCATGGTCTGTGGATGACGGGTGTCGGGTGCTGCTAAGCACCGTCTGCATCCTAGTATATATATATAACTAGAAAAAAAAATTTTGAGTGAGAAGTTCTCACCGATAGCTAATCCAATCATCTCGACTCTTCTATGTAGAAATCTCCATCGTGCTCGCCTTTTGTCTATTCCGTCGTCCGTAGCCACTACATATATAAAAATCACATTTTTACTTCGCTATTCAATATATAAAAATCGAATTTTTTACTTCGCTATTCAATATATAAAAATCGAATTTTTACTTCGCTATTCAATATATAAAAATCGAAATTTTTATTTTGTTGCCCTGTATATAAAAATCCCATTTTTATAATCACGCTATATGGATAAAAATTCTATTTTTACACCGCTACTATATAGATAAAAATTCTATTTTTACATCGCTACTATATAGATAAAAATTCTATTTTTACATTGCTACTATATAGATAAAAATTCTATTTTTATATTGCTACTATATAGATAAAAATTCTATTTTTACATCGCTACTATATAGATAAAAATTCTATTTTTATATTGCTACTATATAGATAAAAATTCTATTTTTATCACGCTATTCTACATATAAAGATTTCGTCTTTTCAAATATAAGGATTTCGCCTTTTCTATTATAAAGATTTCGCCTTTTCTATTATAAAGATTTCGCCTTTTCTATTATAAATATTTCTCCTTTTCTATTATAAAGATTTCGCCTTTTCTATTTCAACACTATAAAAATCAAAATTTTATTTTGCTACATATATAAAGATAATATTTTTATATTCTCTATTATACAAAAATCATATTTTTAATACTCCTACCTTATAAAAATTATATTTTTATAACTCTACAATATAAAAGATTATATTTTTATCACTCTACAATATAAAAGATTATATTTTTATCACTCTACAATATATTTATACAACAAAAAATCCTACCTTTACACGGATAAAAATCATGACTTCCTACGAATAAAAATCCCACCTTTTAGTTATTAAAAATATAAACTTTCCTTAATTAAAAATAAAAAAAATTTCATATTAAAAATCTCAACTTCTTCATATTAAATAAAAATCTTTATCTAAATAAAACTATAAACGTTCATATAAATAAAATCAGATTTTTTATAAATAGAAATATATAAAGCTTATTGTATTGATGTTGAACGGGGAGGAGAGCGAGGCTGGTGGCGGTGGAGGCCAGTGGAGGCGCGGAGGGGGTCTGGGGCATTGGCGGAGGGGTCGGCGCAGGTGGAGTAAAGGGGGGCGGAGGTTTGTTGGATGCGGGTTTGGGGGTAGCGGACGCTGTTGGATGCGGTTCGGGGGTTTCCTCGAGGTGGAAGAGGAGAAGATCGGGAGGTGGAGGGAGCGTGGAGAGGGGCGGTGGCGCCTGCCACCTGGAGGAAGTCACGATCGGACGGTGGCGGGAGGAGCGGCGGCTCCTCCCCCTTCCTTTTTCGTCGCCTTCTTCTTCTTCTTTTTCCCTTTCTGTTGAATCGATTTTGAACAAAGGGGGGGGGGGCAGAAGTTAAAAGGAAGAGAGGTTTTAATTTTTTTATTATTTTAATTTCAAAAGGTTGACTTTTACATACGACCTCTAAACGAGGCCCACTGCCTGTCGTCCATAGCTAATTACCCCCATTTCGAACACAATGGGATGTGTATCGCAAGCTAATTCGATCGTTACAATCAGTTTCTGTTAAAATCAATATATAACTCTATATATTGAATTTGAACGCGCATTTCAAATTACCGGGGTCACATACTAACTCTATAAATTGCAAAAAAATATTTTCTAGCTTCGTATTGACTACACGGTCCTAATAAAACTAGTTTCATCGAATTCTGAGAACGTTAGAAAAATGGCCAATTTCCAGTCGATTAAAATCAACTGAAAATGGTCAAACGCGTTTTCCTTTGCCACGCTCACATATTGATTCGAAAAATTATGAAATTTGGAATCTAGCAATAACTTGACATCACGGAACCAACAAAAGTTGTTTCGTCGAAATCCGAGGTCGTTTGCAAAATGGCTATTTTTAAGGGCTTGAATTCCATAGCGACTATTTAGAATTTTCAACTAGACATATCTTTTGATTCCCGCTATGAAATTTCAAATTTTCGGATTCGTTAGAAAGATATTCACAAATAGATTCCATTATTTTTGGTTTCACTAAAATCCGGATTGTTTTGCACCCGGTACATTCAATTGAAGTTTGAAATCGAATTATCGAACTACCGCGCCATTTTCAATTCCTATTTATAATTATATATAAATATTATATTCTAACGACGACGTATATAAATATATACGTTCGAATTCTATTCAAAATAAATTTCTCGTCGATATTATTTAAAATAATTCATTTTAAATGTTCAAACTTCGCTAAAATTGCCAAAATAAAATTTTTAAACTGGCCCATATTTTCGGGTTGTTACAAAATATATGGGTGATCGATTTAAAATCTCCTTCCTATATACGATTTTATTTAATTACTAAATAATATTTAAAATTTTAGTTTTGAATTAAATATCAACCTTTTAAATATTGAATTAGGATCAGAAAAAGATTTGAGTTACTTATTGATTTTGTATAACAATCTTTATATCTATTTGAAACTAGTTTTGGTAAAAATATTATTTTCAATTTAAATTCGAAATGAGATTTTGAAATTTGAATATGGTTTTGTATATATTTACGATGTCTCTTTATAAAAACAATATAATATACACCAGAACGTTCTAGGATGACAGAGAGGATAGTGTCTAGGCTTGGGTTTGAAAATTCAGTTTCCTGCTCTCCCTAGCTATACCTAACTGATCCGACATAGGGATGGTAAATTCGAAATATAATTTGAAATATATTTTGAAACTGTTTTCCAATGTTTTGGAAATATAAATTCAATTTGAAAAGGATTTGAACGATTTATATTTAAATCGTTATATGGCTTGAATAGAACGCGCTCCAGTGCGACAGTTCGTAAATATCGATTTCAAATTTCAAATGGTTATGACTTGATTATTTTAAATTGACTTGACTTGAAATAAGGCACGTTGGATTTCAAATAATAATAGTATTTGAATAGAAAGGAAATTTTCGATTTTCGACATATGATTTTCAAGTTATATTAAAACAAATTTGAAATACGTGCAGTTGGCGATCATAACGAAAATCGAATAAAACAAGTTTATTAAATTGGAGAAATTTATAATAATTCCTATTTTATAAGTTTAAAGGTGATTAGAATTGGAATATTTGAATTTCGAATAATTTTAAATCTATTTGATTTAAATGGCTATTTTTAATAGCAGTACTTTTGGTAACATTTCCAAATGTTGTTATTGGTTTGAAATTCATAAGCGTGAACTATTATTTGATTAAAAGAATGATTTATAAAATAGTTTCGAAGGTTATTAAAGTATTGGAAATATTTTTTATGGAATTGAAATGGGTTTTCCAAATTTTAAAAATTTGGATATGGTTGGAGATAAATCTTCGGATGTTTGATATTAATTTGGTACATGAAAACTTTTATTATTTAAGGAAATTAAAAGGAAATTCACCATTATTCCGCTTATAATATGAGTTGGATACGAAAATTAATACTGAAGATAAGTTGATGGTATTTCTATCCAGATCTAATGTCAAAGAGTTGAATAAATCTTTAAATTAAGATACGGGTTTCTCGACCTAATTGAAATAAGTTAGATAGAAATATTCTTCGATATTTGGGATAAAATTTCATGATGTAAATGTATACTATCTGAGGAATTTGGAAGATATTATTATATCATATTCCACTTATAGTATTCGTTGATTATGAGAATTTATATCGAATATAAGTGGATAAAATTTCTGTGTAACTTATGATTTAAGTCGATTGATTTGGGTTTTGTCGTGAATCGTATTTTCAATAACATCTTTCTTGAAACCCAATGAGATTGAGTTGTGGAAATTCATATCGTAATTGGGGATTAAATCAAATCTTTGATTTGAGGGAATTAGAAGTAAGAAATTGAAGCGAAGGTATAATCTTTGTTTTCAGAGAAGAGTTAAGATGATAACGAGATGTATAAAATTATAGTAATTCAAATCGTCAGTCATAAATGAATTGATAACTATTTGGAGGGAGATTTGAATTGAAAAGCCTGTGTAAACCATAGCTACTGTTTTAAAGTACGCTTATTACTTGGAAAGACCAAGATCGAATATATGTTCGAAAACCATTGCGAGTAATAATACTACGTTATGAAGAAATTCAAGACTTGGTAAGCGACGAATGAAGACCGGGAATATTTGAATTGTTTAGATTGCTTGCTGATATCTCAGTTCGGTAGGCCACCCGATACGAGGTTATGAGTGGCATGAGACCTGAACATATTTGAATATTTTCGGGTTATTGTTCTGTTCAGACCCAGAACAGACTTGTATAGATGGTGTGTCTGACATTGAAATTGACCGCATAGCACTGATTTCCGTTAATATATATAGGATTTGTGGCAATATATTATCCTTATCTCTGAGTCATAAGAACTTAGAGGGTATGCATTAATTGAAATCAGTGATATGTCATGAATTGTCAATGTGACATACCCGAGTTATGAAACGAACTATTGATGATCAAAGCATGGCTTATCGAAGCATAGCTTTGTGTATGACGTGACATCGACAAACCTCACACCCCGGATTGATGAGAAACTGGCAGTTAGGTTATATACTTATATATGAATTGATGATGAAGCTGTGAAGCAGTGGGAAACCACTTATGAACTTGGGGAAATTGGGTTTGTTCAAGGGGCCGTGTCTGGTCGAAAACCGGTGATCTACCCTGCGATTTGTTATTGGTGTCCGAGATGGACGATAAAGTCGTGTTACACTTCGCTTCGTATCCCTGATTGATATTTCGTGCCAGAAATCATCAAGTTGGAAACCCAAATCTCAAATACGAGCTATATGGATTTTGATTGTATACCAATATGTCAATATAACCAATTGGGGTTACGGGGGCTATGATTCTATATTTATTTGCGAAATGATTTCCACACTGTATGTGGTATTTTAAAAGAGGATTTTCACGTATGAAAGCATGTTTGGTTATCATAAGATAAAACTCGCCTAATTGGTGTGCGCTTGCATTGTGCGATGTGGGACGAGCTTATGATAGCTTCATTTGCCAAAGTCATAACAAATTTTGATGCACTGGAATTCACATGGAGTAAACCCGTTCCGCGTTAGCGGCGTGGTCCGGTGAAATTTCCTAACTTTAAAATGAACCTAATAATAACTGTTTTTGAGTTCTCACACCAGTCCCACGACTGACCTGGAGTTTATTGTTCCCACACCTAAAATCTAGGTGCCCATAATTTTGCACGGGTAGCCTAGTAGTTTAGTTTGCAGATTTAGCCTTGGAGGTTGGTTAGAGCTGGATTCTGGTTTTAGCTGGAGCTTTTATGTTTTGGAGCATTCGCATTCTTCCGCTGATTTTAGTTTTTCTTCCGCTACGAAATCGATGTACTCTGATGTATTCCTGGTAAATTCGATGTAATATTTTGTAATGAAATAAAAAGTTCTGTTATTTTGTGCAAATATGTTAGTACCTATAACAATCTGTCTTTTTGAATAGTTTGAGTCGGTTTAATTACTGGAAAGAACTGGGCAAAAAGGCGGGTCGTTACACTTCAATAATCCATCTTTATTCCCTATAAGTTAGTTTCGTACGTAACGTTGATTCGAAGTAGTTTTGGGTCTAGTTCCCATACCGGTCTCTTCGAAACAACACGTTAAAGGGTCTAATAAGATATTTGTTGATAGCTGGGTTTTTAACTATCAACTTACGACAATATTGTCAAGTACCTCGGCAGCTCAGGCCCTCATTGTTTAAAACCATTCATTAAAACCCTTTATCGAACCATTGAAAATATTTCATTATTCCATTTGCATATCTTGACATTTTATCATTTGTTTCATCATTTGGAAATAATATCTCTCCTTCATTCACACTCTGCTTTATTCTGCTTTAATCCAGAAAACATTTCCATACCTTCATAACCCATTTATGTCCTTAATTTCGGAAATATCAATATATTTTTAATTCAATAATATAATCCAATTACCAACTCTGATGCGGCAAAACCATGTTACGACATATGCTCTCTTATTAAAACTTAATGGCTTTACTTCACTTCCACTTGAATATCTTATGGGAATTTACTTAACTTCCAAATATTTATTTTCATTTCCAAAACTGATATAACCCTTTCCATCTCTAACTACTTGTTATTTCGAATATGTATATTCCACTCGTATTATTTCCATTTTCTGGAAAACAATGCTATATAAAACTTTATAATTTAACTTGGCTAAACATATGTCAATTTGCATTGTTTAATGTAAATTACATTTCAAAACCTGCAAATGAATTGTAAATGTTTTACAAAAATAATAATAATAACTCATTTTAATCTCCTTTACCGTTACAAACCAATATCATTCCTCGATAATAGTGAAGCCGTTCAAGTTGGGGTATTTTATTTACCTCTCAGACCTTGATCGATAACGTTCTTATCTTAGAATAAATAGAAGTTCGTAACTCAAAAACCCATATTTTTATAATATCAGTCAGATCTTATTTTCTATTTAAAACATGGCTTTATAAACCATATCCTTACTTCTGAAAATCTCAATCGAATATAACCATATTACTTAATATATTATTAAATAAATTAATTACTCAAATATTAACCCTTTGCTTCAACCTTTTGTATACTATTATATTCATAACTTGGATCCGTTCACTGATACTTCATCCAAAAACTATTTTAACATCTTCAAAATCTAATAGTTGGATTTTATAACCAAAACCCTTTTATTTACATCTTTACCAAATCGATAAGCATTTCCATTTGTATTCTTGAAAATCTTCTCTTTTATCCAAAAACATTAACTATCCTTTTTCACCTTTGAAATCTCTCTTTGATTACGACATTTTCTTAATTCAATTCTTAAGTAAAATATTTATTTAAAACCCTTGCCTTATTTTAAACTTCAAACCACTTCGCTTTAAACTTGAGTTCGTTCTTAACATTTCTTTAGCATGATTTGATTAAGAATCCATTTAACTTAACCACTTCTTAGATGTTTCCATTCAAAACGTAAAACTCTTTAAAATAATAATTTAACTTTTTGTTATTGAAGCAAAAGTATATTACTTCATTTATTAACTAATAATAGGTTAGTTAATCTCCTTAAGATAATAATTTATTTTATAAATAATAAACTATCCAATAATCATCTTAAAATAGTTAAATTTAAGATCTATTAGCTTTTATAAACAATCGTTAAGTTACCATATAATCATTTTAACATTTCTTTACAAAACAAAGTCATAAATATTGATTTACTAAAACTATCTATTTAAATTACTAAAATAAAACTAAAACTTCGATTTTTATTATAAACATAAATTTTATAACTTTTATAAGCTAAAACTTTGATTTTGGTTTTCGTACCATGGATCTTGGTTCGCGCTTTATGGCATTTGCCCATTTATGTGATCAACCACATGCTTAATGATTCCCATGCGCCTGCTTCTTCCTCATCTTCATCTTCTGATAATAAAAATAAAATAAAATAAAGAAAGAAGAAGAGAAGATAAGGGCTCTCGTTCTGCAAGAAGTGGAAGAGTATCTGGATAGATATCGCCAAGATATTCTGGTCGAATTTCCCAAAGCTCACTCGTATATTGAGACGACTGGTTTCTTGGCTAAGTTGACCGAGGAACTTCTCCGTGATGATGGCTTGACGACTCCTGATGCGAATATGCGCTTGCTCAAGGAAGTCCACAAGATCTTACTCGATCAATTCAAAGCCGTTGAAAGCTACAGTAATAATTCTATCTATTATAGTATATATCCTATTCTTAAAGGTATTATTATCGCTTAGCGCTTATGCTAAGGAATGGCGGGATGCAGCGGAAACAAGACAAGAAGTTACATTGGCAGAGGCAGAGGAAGAGGAATAGATCTCCGGCGAGCTTCCTCGATAAAGAAAGGAAAGTAGGTAGCCGCCCATGGCAGTATTGTTTGCGGTTGTACGATCTAATCCTAATCCTATACCCGCGGGAGGTTCGGGAGGTGAAACTTCCTGTTGTTGAGGGGATTGAACTTCAAGCAGTAGGGATCGAAGCGAAGTCTGTTGCTGTTTGTTCCCTTCCTAGGAGTCGACTCCTCACTAGTTTGTCCAAAAATCTCTATTGTATTGTAATTTTCCTTTAGTAGAAAACCGCTTTCAAGCCATACCTCATAGGTAGGCATCCATGAAGGCATGAATGGAAGACTTAAGGGAAGACTCCTAGCTCCCTCCTACCACTTAAGTATCTATTCCTTACCAGGCGCTTCATACTCATGGCACTGCTACTGCGAAAGCCCCTAATGCTGAGTCCTCGCTTGCCTCTGACTCTGATCCCTCTGATTCGGGTTCTTCAACCGACAATGATGCTTACTGTCCTCGTAGCCCACTAAAGCTAGGAACAACCGAGGCTTACCTAATGAGTTCTCCCTTTTTTTCTGGCCCTCTCTTCTTCAAAGATTGTTCCATTGGTAGATTGCTGGAGGAAGAAAAAATGAACTTAGCTAGTTTTTTTGTCGACAATCTCCACCTGAGAATACTCAAGGACCCGTTACCGGGCAGGGTAAAACCAACAGCACAGAGGCTCTGCAGCAACAGGAGCCACAAAGACGATTGTAGAAAGATGCTAGGATTATACTCAAACAATTGCAGTGGTACTCTCTGAAGTAAGCCCTGAAAATAAGAGGGTTAAGAAAGAGCTTTCTGCTGCTGCTTCTTCCCATAAGCAGAGGAAAACCATGCTAACCACTCAGGTTAAGGATGCTCACTCAGCCCAAAAGAAGGCCGAAGATATACTGGTCGTGGAATAGCAAGCTATCGAAATTTATCGAAAAAACAATGCTAGTCTATAGGAAAAGACTGCTTCTTAGGAGTTAGAAATTTCTTTGCTGAAGGCTAGAGTGGAAGAACTTGAGCGAGAGAGGGATCAATCTCTTTCGGATAAGGTGGCTGCTGAGCAAACACATGCTGAGACCAAGGCTGTATTTAACTCTACTTTATTCAATTTTTATACTTAGTGTTATAGGGCGAGGAAGTTTATCTTTCCTGGAGGATAAGTATCTGATTAATTTGGCTGAGGTTTGGGAGGCAATAATTGCGCAACTCGAGGGTAGCGGTTACATGGAAGAGGAGCTCTTGGAGCAACCTGGATAATGAATCCCATGCTGCCCTTGCGAAGGGAAAGGAAGAGCTTAGGAAAGGGCATGCTTTAGCGGTTGGAGCCGAATCTTCTAGGGAGCATGTCCCGGACACAGCTGCAACCACTGTCGATACTACTTCCACTGATGCCAATGTTTTGGACCACAAGCCTTTTGTTATGCCTTCCACTAAGCCTACTACTAGTGCTGGCGAAAAGAAAGAGGTTGTTGAGGAACATTCAAAGGGCGATGATGGTAATGATGATGACCTGAATGCTTATGAAGTAAACGTAAGATGCCCTCTCATTTTAGGTAAAACCATAATTGATCCAGTCCTATCGGACTTGGACTTCTTATTCACTCCATATGGGTACGATGAATTCCTTGATTATTATTGATTTGAATTAGGCTTGGATACTCCGAAGCCTTCTCCTGCCGTGCCTGGAGGGACGGAAATTGAAGCTATCTTCACTCCTTCTATACAAGTGAAAACAAGTGCTTTGACTGCCATCATGCAATCCCTCCTTAGCTCTCGAGTCTACCCCCGCTTCTGCTTCTCAGCCTAGGTCACAATCAGAGAAAATTGCTGCACTTCATAATTTAGATGACACGCCGTCTTATTTGGAGGGGGAATAGAAGAGTCGAAGATCCAGAAGAGAGTCTGGAGAGAGATGTTAAGGACCATTCAGAGAAAGACGTTAAGACTCCATCGAGAAGACTAATAGCATATCTTTAAATAATTCTGGAGACGTAGTGCCCGTAAGAAGAGATATGTTTCGCCTTCTCTTGATATTCCAAAAGATGATGAAGAAGATAAAGATGTGAGCTCATCAAAACTCCTTCGACCAGACAAACTCCCATTTACTTTTGTGTCTAAAATTTGTACTTGATGACATTGTTCTCTGGCTGGCTTGCGGTTGAAAAGACACAGGCCGAGGGAAGGACATAGCACACATCTTATGAAGCGAGGGTCAGGTCTCACTCAGTAGGCACACTGCTTCAGAAAGAAGGTACGTACGTCGACTCTCTTGTTCGAGTAAGCATAAGCAGTTCGAGCCTCTTTTGTTGACCTGTACGATTCAGAGGGAGGCGATTCTAGTTTTAGGATTCTAATTTGCAATTAATATACTGGGGCCTTTCTTTCTACTCAAGAGTAGGAGATCGAGTAGTGCCCCTCGCCTTAACCCTCCGAGCAGCTAGCCAGTACAGGCCATAAAGAGAAGCGACAATGGCATATGCCATTGGTAGAGGGCCCTGGTCAAATGAAGCAATCCGCCACCTCCATTTTCTTTCATACAAGGTGCTTGCGAACGGTAATATTTATCTGAGAAACAAGGTCTGTAATCAAAGGTCAGTGGTAGTCTAGTCGTTTCCAAAGAGGAAGCGGAGATCCCCTAAGCGGCCGCTCTATGGGAATAATATTCCAAAATAGGATCTTGATCTATGCCCTACTGGGCGGACTGATAATACAGATCGACTGGGTCCGCTATTACTGCCTAGCCGACCTGGAAAAAGGCTTCCAGCGCCTCGAACTCCAAGAAGCAGTGGGAGGACCAGAGGAGGTAAGGGGGCGATATAGATATATGAGGCATCCCACGAGATGTTTTGACTGGTCTCCTAGCTTGAGTGAGAGTAATTGTAATGCCTTCAAGTTTGTTCTTTCACTCTGGATTTTATAATTATGGATTCAGTTAGTGTTGAGGCAATCAACGAGGCCTACCCAGTTCTATAGCAAGTCAACACCCAGAAAAGATCTTAAGCAAGGGTTTAGAGTCATTCACTGTTGCTAGAGCTAACCCTCTAGTTCCCCGGAATCGTTCTTGCCCTACCCTGTCTCCGGAAAGTAGTAAGAAAGCCTATGAGAAAGATCCCACCGTCCGGTGCAATAGTCAGAATGAATCCTGCATGCTCGCAAAAGAGCAAAGGAAAGCAAGAAAAACTGAAACTGGATGGCTTTATCACAAGCTTGAATAAAAGAAAAGAAGAGAGAATAGTTTGGATTGCCAAGCCTATGTTCCTTAACTAGAACTGTCTGCTAGAGACTCTAGGGAGTGAGAAGCTAAGATTTCAGTAGTTGCTCATTCTGCTAATGCACGAGAATCTAGGGATGGAGTGACTGCCAGACCGGGTTATGGTGTCCATTCCATAGCGTTGAGTTCTGCTAATAGAACTTAATGAAAATCATAGGTGCGAAGCGTGACTGCTTTTCCATATGGGAGTTGGTGCTCTCCAAAGCGTTGATGTTCTAACACAGCCCAGTATATAGATGAACTTGGGAACCTAGGGATTGCGAAGCTAAGCAGTAAGGTAGCTCGGCTATAGCTAATGCATGAGAAGCATAGGTGCGAAGCGTGCCTTACCATAAGAGGGATATGCCACCAACTCGGTATGCACCACCTTCTGCCCTGAGGTGCGTAGCGAACAGAATACCTGCTACGCGTAGGCCAGAATAACTTATGGTGCTGAAGCCCAAAGGAGTTGGTGCCACCAACAACTTTATACTACTATTAATATTGGCACCACCTCCCAGGTTGGCGTTCCATAATGTTGGGGAAAAGAGAATCTCTTCTTGAGACCCCCCAGCACCAGAATGAGATGATCTACCTCTAGCCCTTATCTACCAGTTCTCTACCAGTCTACTAGACCTTATTTGGATCTCTTTACCCTTATTTGGTAGATTCTCTACCAGCTTAATTCTCAATAGATGCTCTATTCGATACATTGCCAAAGTTACATGAGCCTATTAATTGATAATGTGTTTGTTCGCTTATACTGGTAAGGTCAGAAGCACTTCCATCACCGGCTAAAAGATATTATTAGATACATTGGTATATAGATGATGTACCAGATAATTGCATTTTAGGCCCCCATCTTAATAAGCTTCATATTGATTATTTGATTCGATACCCGGCACAGGCGAAGAACACGTCAATTCGCCTGACGGCAAATAAATGTCTCAAAACGATGGATTTTGACCATTTGTTGCCAATTTAATTAATCAATACTGCCTATTGATTAAAACACGACGATGAGATTTAACAATCAACATTCATTCAACCACCGATAACTAAATAGGATATAATATAAGTCAAAAGAAACAATTCAATTTTAACAATACAAATTATATTTGGATTCCTCCAATTTGTTCTTCCGTGCACAATAGTTTATAATATTGTTTATCACTAGCATATGAAATGAGAATTATAATATAATGCATTTGAATGACCAATACAGACAAACAATCAACCAATAAACAAATATAAATCATCCATAGCATCCATTCAACCAATTTGTACTTATTAATGATAAATATTAATAATATGAATTTAACACATCACAGAATTCTAGAAGTGTGAGAATTAACTCAACATTTGTTGTTTTCGACGATGTTGCGTTGTTTTATATAGTTTCAAATTAACGTTTGAAACTACATAAACTTCCCGCTTCCTCTGAATCACTCCATTCTAGTTCGTATACGTCGGCATCATGATTACAAACCCATCGACACTTGTTTTGTCCAATTGTATTCACGAACGAAAAAGTTATACGTATTATACTATTTGACCTTAAATTGGAAAAGTATGTAAATTAACAACAATTATAAGTCCTAATTAATTATGAATTAACATTAATTAATTCCACCGTTAATTAAAATCCACGTGGTCATTACCGTAAGTTAATCCATCGTTTAGTTAATGCTCTTTCTTCCAGGAATACAATCTCGATGTCCACCTTCAAACCCGTTTATGTCCTTGCCTTCCACGGCACTTCAAATACCGTCGGCGAACTTCAGGCAGACGCTTCCTTTACCTCCGGCCCCTTACTGACACAGCCACCACCACTGACCATCTCGGCCCCTTCCAGTTCACCAACGCTCCAAAACAACCGAACCCACTTCCAGAAATACAACACAGCAAAATGCCTCCATTCAAACCCTCGTCGCGACGACCTAGGGCACTAGACCCTCTCAGACTTCCGCCTCGACCTCCGCCATCACCCGCCCTTTCATCCACCACCGGCCTCGTACCTTCTCATCGCCTACAGCTCCTCCAGGACATTGAAAATCGCAACCCATTCAAAGAAATATCACTCCGCAAAACGCCCCGTTTAACTCTGAAATGCTCCTCCCATCAGTGATTGGAGATCACCGTACTCCATCAGGTGGTAGCCCTCTACACTAGCCTCCTAACGCCTCCGGCCCCTTCTTAAATCATGCCCTATCGTGGCTCCCTGAATCAATTAAAGTCACGAAAGTCCAGACTAAAATCCGACCTAGTTTAACACCTCGCCGTCGTCGACTTACGGCACTGGAGCACCCTCAACGTTTGCCATTCTAAAAGCCGAGTTCGAAGAAATAACAATACGGTTTTGGGTTTGCTGTTTGAGGAAGAAAATAACCAAAACAACTATACACCAGTATTCTAAATGAAGACACTATGCAAATTTTCTTTTCTTCTAATTTGAGGAAGGAGTTTGTTCTGGAAGAATGATGAGAAAGCTCAATTTATATAGGAGAAGAAAAGAAGATGTCATTTTCGCAAACATGGATCTGTTGATATAAGGACAGACATGTTTTATTATGTATATATTTTTGTAAAGCATACGCTTCTCTGGTTTCAACAATGCATGCGTGAGTTGCAGGTTGCCTGTACGAATTACGGTTTGGGATGCTGAGATTTAAGTTACAGGTTGTCATCCATCCCCATCTTTGTACAATTTCTGTGTATTTATATATATATATATATTTGCTAAAAGTTTCAGTTGACAAAGTTAAAGAAACAAGACCATGCCTTATTTTGCAAGATTTTTAAGGGTTTGTCCCATATTTAGTAATCACATAAGGACGATTTGCTAAGATTATGTTTCTGACTTGGAAATAACTTGATGAGATCTGGTAGCTTCATTGAACAATGCATGCGTATTAAGGGTAGTTCAGCTAAGAATAGGTTGCACGGGTTGATTGTGACAACGGATATTTTATGGAGATGACTAACAATATTTTTATGTATGTGACTAATGATATCCATAATGTGTAACGTTCAATATATAAAATTAGTATAACCCCATATGAATTCTAATTAAACAATATCTAAAATATTAAAAATTCTTTGGTTTATATAACAAATCGTTATATTTCAAAAACGAATTCCATAGCGACTATTTCAAAATTTGATTTGGATATAAAACAAAATATACAATACGGAAACTCGATTTTTCTGCTTTATTAGAAAATTATTATCAAATAGATTCGGACGTTTCTTGTTTCAAAGAAATCCGACTTAAATTGGATTCTATACAATTAATTAAAGTTCAAAACATTATATTATGAACTACCACGCCGCTGCAGCTCGTTTTATAATTAAATTATAAATTAAACGTTCAAACAACATTTAATAACGAAATCGTTAGTAAAAATTAAATATAAACCTAAATAAGTTCTCTTGTATTACCAATTCATATAATAATGCAAATTCAGCCAATTTTGACTATTTTGAAATTAAATTATTAATTTATTATAATATACAAAATTATTAAATTCAAACCATTTAAAGATCTAAATTAATATTAAAAACAAATTTTAAATATTAAATTAAATGGTTAAAAATCTAGGCCGTTACAAATAAAATATTCATTAAAATTGAATTTTATAATTGGAGGCTTAACAAATGGATAACAATTATAATTTTTAGCCACTTACAACCATGATAATCACATATCATATTATTATCAACTATGATAATATCCATTACACAACAGTCACAAGATAAGCGTTATAATTTTTAACGCATAAATGTGCATAAATAGTATATAAATAACTGTACTAAACGTCCATCATCCACGAAGCAACCATTGCAATAACAGGAAATCAACATATAATCAGATAAGATTATAATAACTTATAAATCAGTTTAGGGAGTATTCACCTTGATTTTTGTTAATCATTGCAATAACGATTGTTTCCAGATGGTTCAATTAGGCATTTTATTTCGCCATAAATTGCAATGAGCTCCGAATCACTCCAAATCAGTTTCACTGTGTAGCGTACATCCATATGGTTCCAATAGATCCTTTTTTCGTTGAATTCCGGTAAGGTATTGAAAAGTTATGATTTTTACAAGTTAATATACACAATGGTCATTAACAAAATAATTAACTAAACTTAATTACCTATTAACTCACTAATCACCATCCTCATTACCTTCTTCCTCACGTATACATGCTGCACTTTCATGGCCATTTACGGAAATACATTCCATCTTCCCTCCTTTATCCCTTCACTAAAATTCAAACCGAAACCATCGACGTGTTTCTCTTCTTCTCCTCTAACTTCTCATCACTATCATCACTCCACCGCACCATTGCACAAAATTGTGTGCACCAGCCTCCCTTCACGCATGGCTACAGGAGTGTGCAACTTTTTGGCACCAAATCCACTCAACTTTTGTACACAACCTTCTTTTAATCTCCTCATTCCAAAAACAACCACTAAAATAGATATTGATGCTTCTATCTCTCCACAAACTCAACCGTGGCCATCAAAAACCCATGGAAACCCATGGCAGCAACTCACGCAGCCCCTAAACCTTCGATAAACCCAATCAAACTCCTACATATCGAAGCCTACACTCATACGAGCTTAAAGATCCAAGCTTTGCAATTTATAGATTTTTATTTCATTTGATAACGAAGCTCTCATTTTCTTCTTTAGCTTCCAAAAAAACAACGGCTGTGCATGAGTTAGGGATAGGGTTAGGGTAAAGTTTAGGACATTTTATAGGGTTAGGGTAGCTTATAGGATAAGCCTCATATTTTTATTTTATTATTTTCTTAGTTATCGCTACTCCAATCGTCATTTAAAATTCCGCACGGGCACACACAAACTCTGTTTTGGGTGAAAATTGATACACACGTATGGTTTGTCATTATATTCCTAATGAAACTTGTTTCGTCGAATTCTGAGTCTATTTGCTCAAATAGTGCTCGTTCGAGCTTAAATTATTGATTGATTATCTACATTGAATGTTTATATCTCGCACAGCCACATACTAACTCCAAATGATGCGAAATTTGGAATCTTATAATAATTCACTATTCTGGATCCAACATATTGGTTTTGTCAAAAACGGAGTTCGTTTGTAATATGGATATTTTTAAGGCCTATGTAATATTATTATAATATTATTAAATTCCAAAATTATCCAATTTGATAATAAACTAATTATTATTATTGCATATATATCCTAACGGGATTGTATATAACTTCCAATTCAATATTTATTAATTTTGAGTTAAACGGCATCCATATTTTATATAAAAAACCAAATTTATATATTTAATAAATCGATGAAATACTAATTAATTCCATAGAGACTATTTGGAAATTTTATTTGGACATAACTTACAATATATATGACAAAATCTACTTTTTTCCATACTTGTTAGAAAGATATAGTTAAATATATCATGACGTTTCGTGTTTCAACAAATTCTGACTTATATTGAGTTATGTATACTCGTTTAAAGTTCAAAACGTAATATTATGAACTACCGCGACGTTACGAGCTCGTTTTTAATTATGTTATAAATTTTATGTTCAAACCTCATTTTATTTAAAATTTCAAGTTTCGTCCCTGAACTCGAACATGGAACTGAAGGTCGTTTACTAAACCAACTCAACCTTCATTCTATCTAGCTCAAATTCTTTGACTTTTCAGTTTCTAAGAACTTTCCCAATTTCTCAAAATTTAACTAACGCCTTAAATTTTCGAAAAATTTCGCCATAACCTCCTTTATATAGCCCTATCAGTAAAACCACAACTCGCCTCTCTAGGTCCTCATCAATCCAAAAGAAAATCCAAAGGCCAATCGGCTCGTAAAATCTCAAAACCCAATCGATACACTAAATATGTACCTTTGTGTCGGGCATACAATTTTATTCCTCTTCCTAACTTCCGTACTATAACCTGTCTAACACACACACACACACACACACACAAACACACACACACATATATATATATATATATATCCAATTCCAACTAATTTTTAATTCAATTCAACATTAACGTTAAATTTGACTAAACTCAACTTATTTGCCATTTTCATATTGATTTTATCGTTCCTATTTTATTTAACTTTTCTTAAGTTAAATTTAATTCGTTTGATTCACTTTTATCTTCTCAATATATTTAAGTTTGTATTAGTTTTTTTTTCTCAAATCATTTTAATTGGTCTAAGAATACCTTGATGTTTAAATTGGAATTATGTAGTTATCCCCCTTTCGAAACTCAAAAATAAACACTGATGATGTCCAGACTATTGCCAGAATTTTCCTCAAGCGACTAGAATGTGATTCTGTATCTATCTAGTATATTTGAGACTTCGGATATACGTTTGCAAGGCGTATATTCAAAATCTTCTTATACTCGATAGTCCAATTCTTAACGTAAATAAACACTCAAACTCTTGTTATAAGTTATCATCTTTCAAAACTAAATTAATTTTTGTATACAATACTCTTCAAACTCATTCTAGGGTATTACTAACCCTATCTCTAACGAGTCACTCTTATAGGATATTACTAATCCTATCTCTGATGAGTTCTTTCTTTCTGTTCAAAAGAGTTGTACCCCAAAACTTTTATAATACCAAAGCTCTAATACCATATGTTATGGTCCGAAAACTCCCGCCTTTCGAATCGACTATAAACCACATTAGTCTAATCCAAACAGCAAAAATCCTTGAGTCACTTGGGATTCCGACTAACAAGAAACGAAACAACCAACATTTTTCATTATCATTACAATAATTTTACATCAAAGTATTGAAATATCAAAGTAAATTAATTCATACAATGCTTAGAGGAAATAACAATATCAAAATAACACATACACGGCAGAAGAATATAAAATGATCTAGACACAGCTTTAAGCTTCGATCCAACACCTGCTATAAAATATATGCAAACGAAAACTACTAGCTGCCTGTGCGTAAAATATGGGCACCTAGAGTTTAGGTGTGAAACATTAAACTTTGAGTCAGTCATGGGACTAGTGTGAGGACTAAAACAGTTATTAGTCTTTATTTTAAAGCAAGATAAATCACGGGACCACGCCGTATATCACAGAACGGATTTTCTCCACATGAATACTGGACATAAACTAATTGCAATGTTGTTTGAAGAATGAAACTATTATAAGACTCAAGTCCCATCACACAATGCAAAGCAAACCGGAGGAAAGAGTTTACCTTATAATCGCCAAACATGCTCGATACCGGAAAACGAATATTTTTGATATTATATACTAGTGCATAGTGTCGAAATCATTTTCACAAATAATTGTATCAATCTTAGACAACATAATGCCTCATCCCATTATGTCACCATATAGGTTTACAACTGAAAGCGCAAAGCTCGTATTGGAAGTTGGATTCCATCAGTGACCAAGGCAAAGGATCTTCCTTAACCGTTCGGACTACTCCATGCAAGATGTCCAGGACATACACGCATGTGATCCTTCGGATCGGCATAGCCAGCCCACCAATTCCCTGTGAGTTCGGGTTACTCCTGAACATAACCTTTCCGGTCGTGTCTGACCGTCAACCTGGTCGTATTTGACCAATATTTGATGTGCCTCGATTCCTTCATCCACATAAGTTAATCTTGTCTGGGCTCCATATCATGGCATAACTATTCAGCTAGATGGGAACGTTAGTCCTTACTCTGTTGTCCATCGTCCTGTTTTCGGCTATTCATGGGTTGTGAGGCTCTACAATCATGTTTCAACACAAAGCTATGCTATATTAGTCATGCTTCGATCATCATCCACAAAACTCTACTTTTCAACATAAGTTTTGATCTATCAACACTTTGCATGCCATGTGGTCAATTCACAACATATAATCGGTTTCTATTAATATATAACCATTTGAGTACATATGTCTCAAAGGAGGGTGTTAAGCTAAGAGAATAAATCCTCCACCACCAACTGATATGACATCAGTAGAAACCAATTTATTATGTCATAAAATACGATGTCAGACACACATCCATTTACAAGTTCGTTCTGGGTTTGAACAAAAACGAAGGCACCTTATTCCTCGTCCAATTTAGGAGGGATGCCCTTGCATATCCAGTCAATCTCCAAGTACGTCTAGACGACCGCCACTTTTAACCTCGTCTTAGATGTACCGCCCAATCGATACATCAGCAATAATCCAAACGATGTGAAGATCTCCGGTCTTCAACCACCGTCTTCAAGTATCTTCAATACTCGTCGTATAGTTATTCAGAATGGGTTGAAACCTGGTCATTTCGAATAGCTATCGCATCCTTCAAATCAATTAAGATGTCCAAGATGTCCTAAATTTTATTCCACTTTAGAAATATTCTTGTACTCAATCATCTTTTACATTGGGAACTGTTCCCTTAAATCTTTTCAAAGATTTACATCATTTAAATCATTGTTTAAATATTTTCTTGGAAATCAGTTCAACAGATTATAAAAATCTTATTTCATAGCTTTAACTCAAATCGAGTTTGCTAAACCTTATCGAGATTATCGAACCTTATAAAGGTAATTTTTCAAATCGTTGTCCCATTCCCATCCTATTCATCCCATGGAGTAAAATTGGTGGTACTTCGCATCTAACATCCCTCGTGTTTTGGTAATTTACTTACCTTCTTTAATTTCCAATCTAATTAAAGATTTCATTAAGAATCTAACTTAATTATATTCTGCACGTCACCCGTTAACCAAAATTGGTTTTCGACTGCACAATGCTGAGAGGATAATATATCAAGTGTATGACCCTAAAGGCCTAAACCAACATTAGGTCAAACACCCAGAAGATTACCCAACTCAAGAGATTGACCATTGAGTTCCAAACTCTATACCCTAAATCTTTATAATCAAATTAAATAAAGATTTCATTTCAACTAATCCGGGGAAATCAACTTTTCCTTTTTACTGGGTTAAAGAACATATGTTATTTAAAACATTATCCATGATAAACCCTTAACCAATTGATATTAAATATAAGAATCCAAATAGAGTTATATCAATTTATATTCAACACCAATTTCCGAAATCAATGAATACTATAAATGGAATAACGATATAAATATCTTTCAAATTCCATAAATAGTAAACGTCTACGCAACGGTAACCAATTCCATATATCTGAAGATTATTTCTATCCAAATCAACTTTTATTTAAATTGGAAATCTTTTCTAAATCAAAAGATTTATTCAAACACTCCCTCCAAAACTTGGTTATATTAAATAAACCAAATAATTTAAGTTTAATTAACTTCAATTTTCAAAATGTTGTTTTTCCGTTTTCAGTCAGTTAGGCTAAAAACGCAAATATCTCAAAATATAGTTTGAAACTTCATATTTCTTTTTCAAATCACTTTGAAATCACTTATTATGATTAATCATAATTTTTTCCTATTTTTATTTATTTAAAAATAGGTCATTTCAGTCCGACGACGTTTCAGGTCATTCAATTGCATTAGCAGTTTTTTATTCAAATTGATTTGAACTTATCTTTAGATCTAACTGTTGGATTTTAAAGTTCTTATACTTATTTGAAATCTCTTTTCATTTCAGACCTAATGATTTTTATTTCGGCAGAATCCGACGGTCGGATCTCTCTATATGTCAATTTGAAGTCAGTGGTCGAAATTCGCAAACTGTCACTGCGCGACAAGCTCGATTCAAACCAAACTTTGATTTTATTTTAAAATAAAGTGGAATTTATTATAAAATAGTTTATTAATTATTTTATAATTACTGTAAAATATATTTTCTATATTTCACTACAAATTCAAATATTTCTATTTAACGGCTGTTATAATATTATTTTACTATTAAAAAACATATTATTTTTCAAACTTAATTATTTTGAATCCAATTTTTCTAACATCCGTTATAAAACTATATAAGATGGTTTTGTAAAGGAAATTTTGTTAAAACCTTTTCTAGATACCCAAACCGAACTTCAATTTTCCTAGTTACTATTCATTTAAAATAAAAACTTGAATATGCCATAACTACTTGAAAATTGTTTAAAATCAACTTCTTTCTTTTGCGAATATTTATCATAATGAATTATACTTTACATCCATCCAAAACCAGACATCAAATTTGAACTTTTAATTTTCACCCATTATAATATTAATAAAATATTCAGTAAAATTGATTTTTATAAATGAAGACTTAAGAAATGGCTAATAATTATAATATTTATCCACTTACAACCATGATAATCACATATCATATTATTATCAACTATGATAACATCCATCACACAACAGTCATAAGATAAGCATTATAATTTTTAACACTTAATGTGCATAAATAGTATATAAATAACCATAATTAACGTCCATCGTCCACGAAGCAACCATTGCAATCACTGGTAGTCAACATATAATCAGATAAGATTATAATAGCTTATAAATCAGTTTAGGGAGTTCTCACCTCGATTTTTGTTGATCGTTTTCCAATAGTTCAATTAGACGTTTTATTTCTCCATAAATTGTAACGAGCTCCAAATCACTCTAAATCAGTTTCATTGGGTAGCCTACGGCCATACGATTCCAACGGATCCCGTATCGCTGAATTCCGATAAAGTATGGAAAAGTTATGATTTTTACAAATTATTATAAACAACGGTCATTAACAAAATAATTAACTAAGCTTGTTTACCTAATAACTCAGTAAACACCATCCTCATTACCTTCTCCCTCACGTATACACGCTTCACTTTCATGGCCATTTACGCAAATACATTCCATCTTCCCTCCTTCATCTCTCCACTAAAATTCAAACTAAAACCATCGACGTATTTCTCTTCTTCTCCTCTACCTTCTCATAGCTATCATCACGCCACCACACCATTGCACAAAATTGCGTGCACCAAATCCCCTCAAATTTTGTACACGACCTTCTTTTCATCTCCTCATTCCAGAAACAACCACTAAAATACATATTGATGCTTCTGTCTCTCCAAAAACTAAACCTTAGCCACCAAAAACTCACGACAACCCACAACAACAACTCACGCAGCCCCCAAACCTTCACTAACCCCTAGCAAACTCCTACTTATCGAAGCCTTCACTCATACAATCTTAAAGATCCAAGATCTGCAATTTATAGATTTTTATTTCATTTGACAATGAATTTAGAAGCTCTCATTTTCCTCTTTTGCTTCCAAAAAAAATGGCTGTGAAAATGAGCTAGGGGTAGGGTTAGGATAAAGTTTAGGACATTATATAAGGGTAGGGTAGCTTATAGGATAAAGCTTGTATTTTAATTTTTTTAATTTTCTTAGTTATCGCTACATCGATCGTCGTTTAAAAATTCACACGGGCATACATGAACTCTGTTTTGGGTGAAAATTGACACACGCCTATTTTTGTCATTACAGTCCTAATAAAACTTGTTTCGCCGAATTTCGAGTCTGTTTGCTCAAATAGCGCTCTTTCGAGCTTAAATTATTGATTTATTATCTATATTGAACATTTATATCTCGCACGACCATATGCTAACTCCAAATGGCATGAAATTTAGAATCATACAATAATTCACTGTTCTGGATCCAACAAAATTGGTTTCGTCGAAATAGAGGTCGTTTGCAAAATGGATATATTTATGGCTTATAATATTATTATAATATTATTAAATTCCAAAATTATCCAATTTGATAATAAACTAATTATTATTATCATACATATATATATATATATATACACATATCCTAACGGGATTTTATATAACTTCCAATTGTAATAACCCGGAAATCTGGGCCAATTAAAATTTTTTATTTTGGCAATTTTAGCGAATTTTGATTATTTAAAATGAATTATTTTAAATAATATCGACGAGAAATTTATTTTGAATAGAATTCGAACGTGTATATTATATATATCGTCGTTAGAATATAAATATTTATTTTAAATTATAAAAGGAATTGAAAATGGCGCGGTAGTTCGATAATTCAATTTCAAAATTCAAATGAATGTACAGGATTCAAAATAAACCGGACTTTAGTGAAACCAAAAATATTTGAATCTAATCGAGAATATCTTTCCAACGAATCCAAGAAATCGAAATTTCATAGCGGGGATAAAAAGATATGCCCAGTTGAAAATTCTGAATAGTCGCTATGAAATTCAGGCCCTTAAAAATGGAAATTTTGCAAACGACCTCGGATTTCGACGAAACCACTTTTGTTGCATCCGTGATGTAAAGTTATTGCTAGATTTCAAATTTCATAATTTTTCGAATAAATATGTGAGCGTGGCAAAGGAAAACGTGTTCTGTCAGTTTCAGTTGATTTTAATCGACTGAAAAATGGCCATTTTTCAAACGGTCTCAGAATTTGACGAAACTAGTTTTGTTAGGACCGTATCGTTAATACGAAGCTAGAAATAATTTTTCGGGAATTTTTAGAGTTAATATGTGGCCCCGGTAAATTGAAATATGCGTTTAAATCGAATATATAAAGATTTATATTTTAAATTCAACGGAAATTGATCGTAATGGTCGAATTGGCCTGCGATATATATCCCATTGTGTTCGGAGTGGGGGTAATACGCTAAGGACGACAGTCGGCGGGTTCGATTTCAAGTTCGAATGGAAATGGTACCTTATGGAACTAAATTAAAATAAATAAAATAATAAATTATTTACACCCTCTTCCTTTTCTTACCCCAAGTCAACCTATACCCCCTGTTGAAATCGTTTTAATAGAAATAAAAAAAAGGGGAAGAAGAAGGAAACACAAGGGGGATGGAGGCCGTCGCTCCCCCTGGCGGATTGCCAGTGCCGCCACCCTGGAGGCGCACATCCCCACGCCGCAAAACCCTTCGCCTGCTCGAGATCCCCCCTCTTCTTCCTCAGTCAGCCTCCCACCTTGAATCCCTCCGCACCTCCAATCTGCCAAACCCTAGCCGCGCCATGGAGAACCGTGCCGCCCCCTCGCGCCTCAGGCGATCGCTAATTGCCGGAGCCGCCGTGCCACGATCTCGCGAGCCCCCCTTGTCCATCGCGATGCCTCCCTCCTCACAACCCGCTCGAGCAAACCCTCAATGCTGCCCCCTGTCACCCCTACGCCCTCCTCCTCTAACGAACGCCACCTCAACGTAGCAAGCACCCCCCTTCCTACAACTGTAAAATGTGAGTTTTCAATTTATTTTGTTTTGTTTAATAAGTTTTTTTATATATATTAGGATTTTGTTTTTATGTAAGTGAATTCAATTTCAGATTTTTATACGTATGATTTTAAAGAAAAATAGGATTTTTATACACTACAAAGTCGAGATTTTTATTATGAACAAAGTTGAGAATTTTATATGAACAAAGTTGAGATTTTTATTGTTTGAAAAGCGATTGAAAATGGGACATTTATCTTATAGAAAACGTTTTAAAAATATGATTTTTATATTTTGGAAAGAATAAAAATTCGATTTTTAATATGTAGAAGCGATAAAGAAATGATTTTTATAATGAAATAGCTAAAAGATTATATTTTTGAAGTAGGAAAGATATGATTTTTATATTATAAAAATAATAAAAATATGATTTTTATCATATGTGACATATAAAAATATAATTTTTATAAAGTAGAAGTATTAAAAATATGATTTTTATATAATAGTGAATATAAAATTATTATCTTTATATATGTAGCGAAATAAAAATCTGATTTTTACTATATATATGTTGAAATAAAAATATTATTTTTTATAGCGATGAAATAAAAATTCAATCTTTATATATGAAGTAGAAATATAAAAATATAATTTTTATATAGAATGAAGCGTCGAAAATATATATGAAGAAATAAAAATATGATTTTTATTTATTAGAATGAAGTGATAAAAATATAATTTTTATTATAAACAGCGGGAAAAAGACTACATCGGAATTTCAAACAGATCCAGACGGATCGGCAGTTCAAAAACAAAGCACGGCGGAGTGGATCCCTCGGTGAGAACTTCTCACCTTTAATTTTATTTTTCTAGTTATAAATATATACTAGGATGCAGACGGTGTTTAGTAGCACCCGACACCCCTCGTCCACAGACCATGGACGGCTTGTATGTTTGTTTGTTTGATTTTGATGTGTAGTTGATTGTGTGATGGGATGTGAAATGAAATAAAATATTTACATAGTTGAAAATATTTATATAGTTGAAAATATTTTATAGTTAAAAATAGAATTTTTAATGTGTATATGAAATGAAATAAAAATAAACAAATTGGACGATTTGTTTATATACACACATTTGACTGATATTGATTGGGACGATAAATTTTACACATCGCCCAACTACACAAATAAAATCTGTGTTTGATTGTTTGAAACCCCACACGGGTATTGGGATGTTATTTGACGTACACTAATCCCGATTGTTTAGTTGTATGTCGATAGATTGATTGACAGGCTGTTATAAGCGTTGAATATTTATATTTGATGCTTATACAGTGTAGAATGCACTTTGGACGCTGGTTGATTATTCATCGTTGTTATTGTATACATGTGTTGTAGAAAATCCATATAATTAACATTATATGGTAATTGATTGGGCCTCATTCCAGTTTTGAAAAGGAAATATTTGAAATAGAAATATTTGAAATAGAATATTTGAAAATAGAAACATATGAAGCCGTGTTGATTAGATTGACGCCATTTTGACGTGAACGATATTTATATCGATTTTATTCATTTTATAATGAATATCGAAAGTGATTTCAAAATCAGATATTTCGAAAAGAATTGAATTCGAATTGAAATTGAATATAAATGAATTCGAATTGAAATTGAATATAAATGAATTCGAATTGAAATTGAATTGAAATCGATTTGAAATGAATTTATATTGGACTATTCAATTTTGATTTAAAATTGAATATGAAGTTGAAACCGTTTTGAAAATGAATTTAAAACGATTTACAAAGCATGTTTTGAATTGAAATCGACGAAGTATATATTATATATATTTTATATATAATATAATAGCCTGAATAGAACGCGCCGCGCCGCGGTAGTTCGCGAATTTCGACCATTGACTTCGAATGGATATTGCGGGAGATCCGACCGTCGGATTCTCCTAAAACCGGAACCGTTGGGTTCGTATCGAAAAGAGCTTTCTAAAAAATATTAGAAATTAAAAATCTAACGGTTGGATTTGGAATTATGTCCAAATCAAATTTGGAAAAGGTCGCTGTAAGTGCAGTTCGATGGCCGTTGATGGAAATCGACTGTACGGGCCTTGATAAAATTATTAAAAATAGTAATAATTTGTGTAATATCATAAGAAATGATTTGGGAAGAATTGGGATGAAAAACTCCATTTTTGAAAAGACAAAAATAAAATTTTATCGAAATGAACTAGTTTTGAACTAGAATTATAATTCTATTTATTTTTAAATAAATAAATTGGATTTGAAATGGTTTTGAAAATAACCAGAATTTCCAATAATTGCATTGGAATGGATTTGAATCGAAATTGTCTTCGGAATATTTCAATGTTGGATTTCGTGATTATACAGATGTTGTTATGGAAGTTTGAAAGATATATATATATATATATATATATATCGTCATTTCCAATACGATATTTGTTGGTCGTAGAATTCGATATTGAATATAAGCCGATATATTTTCTATTCAGAGCCTTGTATTTAATATCAAATGCGATTTCGGTTTGTCGTGAATGGTGTCTTTATTAACACTGTTCTTGAACCCAGTTGAGAAAAGATTAAATCTTTTTATTTAGATTTAATGAAGTGTACCAATTAAATAATATTTAATTGGAATTGAATTGGTATTGATTTTTGGGTTTATCGTGAACCGTGTTTTAAATAACACTTGTTCTTTAACCCGATAATTAATGAAATGTGATTTTGGGTTGTCGTGAACGGTATCTTCAATAATACTGTTCTTAGACCTAAAGAAGTTAAGGAAATCAGAAACTAACTAGAGGTTAGTTAAGTTGAATGGTTTCTGGGGTATTGATCTGATGTTGGTTTCGGCCTTCGGGGTTAATACTTAGGGAACTGCTCACTTTCTAATTTACGATTAGGGACTGATTGAAATGTGATGTGATTTTGGGTTTATCGTGAATCGTGTTTTTAAATAACACTGATTCTTTAACCCAGTCACAGATTAAAACTAAGTGGAGTTTTAATGAATCTTTAATTAGATTGAAATGATCGAGAATGGAGTATCACCAGTTTTGCTCCAGGCGATAGTTAAATCTTTAATTAGATTTGAACGTGAAATGGTAATTGAATTTACCGATAACACCGTGGTGTTAGATATGAAGTATTACTAGTTTTACTTCATGGGATGAATAGGTTTTGATTGGGAAATTAAAACAAACGATTACTTCGGTAAGGTTCGTTAATCCCGACTAGTTGAATCGAAATTCAAAAGAAGTTTAAAGAATAAATTCAAGGAATGTATCTTTGATAAAATTAATGGGAACCTTTCCCTATGAATGTGAAATTTAGAAACTAACTGTCGGTTAGCTAAGTAGAATGGTTTTCTGGGTATTGATCTGATGTTGGTTTCGGCCTTCGGGGTTAATATTTGTGGAATTATTCTCTTGTTAATTTACGGTTAGTGACTGATGAATTGGAATGAGGCGTATGTTGTGTTTGTGTAACACTTGTTTATAATATGCGCGAGTTATTCGGAAAGACCGGGTTTATCCCATTCTGAATACCTGACACGACGATAAGTCGAAGATGAAGACGGTGGTTGAAGACCAGAGGTCTTCGCGTCGTTTGGATAATTACTGATGATCTTGATTGGGATGTACACCCAAGAAGATGGAAACAGTTGGTGATCGTCCAGACGTACTTAGAGATCGATGGATATGCGGGGTACTAGGTGCCTCCGGTTTCGTTCAGACCCAGAACGGACTTGTAAATGGACTGTGTGTCTGACAATGGATTTTAGTTTGTGTGATTGATTTCTATTAAATATATATATATGTTTGGCGGCGGAAAATTTATTCTCTTGCTTAACGCCCTTCTCTGAGACGTACGAGCTCAGGGGTTATATACTGATGGATATCAAACGCATAGAGCGAATTGCTTGTGTGGCATGCCTAAGTGGCAAATGATCAAAGCTTCTGTTGAAAAGCAAAGTCTTGTGGTTGCTGATCAAAGCACGGCCTTTGTGGCGTAGCTTTGTGTAACGTTTACTTCGCGAGTTTCACACCCGGTATGAACCAAAACGGGAGACGAACCTCAGGGTGGGCATGCGTTTCTTTCTAGTTAGAAGTGGCGTCAGAGGTTTTACACGCCCTGACGAGTTTGACTTATGTGGTTGTTGCTGTTGCGAGGCGCCTCGGTTTGATCGGACGATCCGGGTCCGATGGAGTCATTTAGTTGGCTCACCTACGCCCCATAGGGCGAGGAAAAGCATGTTCAGGCATTTTAATCCATATTGCTGGACCGGCCCTGACGATCCAAGGGCCCACCTGAGTAAGGGTCCTGAGGGGCGGGCTAGAGTGTCTCGAATTGGTTGAGGACTATCTTTTGCCTCGGTTCATAGATGGAAATCCAATTTCCAAATACGTGACATTTGCGGTTTTATTTGTAGAGCCTAGTATGGCGACATAGTGGGATGGGGCGCTTATGCCGTCTATGATTGATACTTATGATTTGAAGTTGTTTTATACACTATACACTTATAATGGTATCAAATGATTTGTTTTAAACGTATCAAGCATTCTTTGACTATTATAAGAAAAAATCCCTATCCTCCGGCTTGCATTGCATTGTGTGATGGGAACTGGGTCTTATAATAGTTTCATTGTTCTTTATTTAGCATTGTGTTGTTGTTATATGCACTGGTATTCTTAGGAGGAAACCTGTTCCGCATTAGCGGCGTGGTCCCTTGATTTACCTAACTTTAAAATAAAGATTAATAACTGTTTTAGTTCTCACACCAGTCCCATGACTGACCTGGAGTTTATTGTTTTAACCTAAACTCTGGGTGCCCTTATTTTGACACGGGCAGCTAGTAGTTTTGGTTTTGCAGATTTATATTCACAGGATCCTGGTTTACAGCTGGAATGTTATTTGGAAACCTTTGTATCCGTATATCTCTTCTAGTTGTGTATTGCATTATTTTCCGCTGCGATGTATTTAAATGTAATTTAAATCTCTGATATTTCTGTGTAATATTCATTCATACTCTGTATATTCTTGTATTTTGATGGAATTGTTGTAATATAAAATGTAATGTTCTTCCGTCTGCGTTCTATTTTGTCGTGTTCTCAAAACAATTCATTCTTTCTCTTCTCTTCAGAGATCGGGGAAGTTCGGGTCGTTTCACCAATTCAATATTTACTAATTTTGATTTAAACGGCATCCATATTATATATAAAAACCCTATTTATATATTTAATAAATCGATAAAATATTAATTAATTCCATAGCGACTATTTGTAAATTTGATTGGACATAACTTACAATTTATACGACGAATCTAAATTTTTCACACTTGTTAGAAAGATATGGTTAAATAGATCCTAATGTTTCTTGTTTCAACAAATTCTGACTTATATTAAGTTCCGTATACTCGTTTAAAGTACAAAACGTAATATTACGAACTACCACAATGTTACGAGCTCGTTTTTTTATTATATTATAAGTTTTACATTCAAACCTTTTTTTATTTAAAATTTCCAGTCATTAATCCCTAAAATGAATCGTTTTAAATATTTAATATCCACTAAATATTTCTTGCTAAAATCCGGGTCGTTGCATTGTTGCTCTTGTACAAGTGTATGTCACTTTGATTTGCACTTTGTTCTTGACATTGCTTTGCAGAATCTTTGTTATTCACTTAAGGTTGTGTAATTGAGCTGCTTTATGCTTGTGTCTTAAGTATGCTGCATGACAGGCTTGAAAACTTTAGTAAAACCTACTGTGTATATTTTGGTGCATTCTGGGTTGTTCGTAATTGTACATTTTTTCTTGCATGTTGATTTTGAATTTTAGCCTGCAATGTACACGTTGGTTGCTGCATGTATTTGTGCATTCTGCATTGTTGAGCCATGTGGCTTTCTCTTGAAATATTTCTATCATGGTCACTGTTTTGATATATCTTCATGCTTTTATGAGACTTTGTACATCATGCCATGTCGTGCTGTTTAGTTATATGCCACTGTGCTTCTAAAAAGAACCATGTACATCTTATCTAGTCATGTTCTTCATGTTTAGTTTTGATTTTTGAGCTTTACTATTCTCCATGCTTCATGTTTAACTTTGTAAATTCTATGCTACTTTGATTCATGCCTTATGTGCATGTCGACTTTATATGAGCACCTTCTAGTTTGTGCACTTATATCATTACTGCCATGATTTGATATTTGGGGATGAAGAGAAATATGTGTGCTTCATTATTTTATTTTATTTTTGCTTACTTGGCCATGTACACTTATTGTTGTCACTTGGCAATGCCACCTTAACCTGCTCTGGACAGCTTGTTGGTGTTATGTACTTGAACTATGTAATCTTGAATAAAGCAATTTGAGGCTTGTCCTATGTATCACCCATCTTGATGTTACAACACATGTATTTGCTTGGACCATGATTTGCATGTCCGACCACTCCCCTGCACATTATCAATATATATGCGTATATACATACACATGTATGAGTGTACATGTATCATGCTTGTGCAGTTATGTGATTCAGTCTACCTTGTGGTATTTATAGTGAATCACTGTGAATATCACAAGTGGTCTAAACTCAAATAAATATATACATCTGACCAAGTCTAGAAAGATGATGAGAAACACACCAAAATTTCTAAGGCAAATAAAATTAAAATTATATTTGTCTATAGTTAATTCTATTTTTGTTCCATTTTATTGTGTGTGTTTCTATAACAGGTATGTAGGTGACTGGATTGAATCTGAAGCAAGTGAAGACAAAGTGTGTCAATTTGTGTATATGAATCTTTACATGAAACTATATATATAACTTAGTGAAATCTAAGTGAAATGAGTATTGTAGTGAGGAATGAATGCAATGAATGTAAATGTGACTGGAATGTATTATATCACAGTGAAATGTACAATAGTGGAGTTAGAAGTTTGTACTATTTCAAATGTTGAAATAAAATATTTATTTGAATAAAAACACCGTTTGAATATTAAATTCTTTGCAATAGCATTTTATTCTAAATAAATATTTATTTATGTATGTGATGCATTATAGAATAGTAAGATACAAACACATTTATATAATAATATATATGTTTGTTATTATCAAACAAAAATCATATTGTTTTACTTAACAATATAGTCACATTTCCATCTCATTTTTTTCAAAGACTAAACTTTCCTTAATGGTTTCAAAAAATGGTTTGACTTCTTCGAACATGAATTAGAGAAAAAACATCCAAGAATATTTAAACAAAATGCAAGATGAACTTAACCAATTCGATAAGAATAGGGTATGGATCTTAGTTCCTAGGCCGAATGACTATCCAACTGTCGGATCTAAATGGGTGTTTAAAAATAATTTGATGAATCTGGAAATGTAGTTAGAAACGAAGCTAGGTTGGTCGCAAAAGGATATAATCAAACAGAAGGCATTGATTTTGATGAAACGCTTGCTCCAGTTGCTAGGTTAGAAGCAATTAGAATTTTGCTAAGTTTTGTATCTTTTAAGGGTTTCAAATTTAAGCTAATGGATGTAAAATGCGCCTTTCTAAACGGAGAGCTAAAAGAAGAAGTCTTTGTTGAACAACCCCCTGGTTTTGAAAGTTATGAGTTTCCAAATCATGTGTATAAACTTGAAAAGGCATTATATGGTCTTAAGCAAGATCCTAGAGCTTGATATGACTGTCTCCATACATATCTTTTGGAAAATGGTTTAAAAAAGGGTTATGCTGACATAACTTTGTTTCTATTACATGATGATGATGACTTTTTGATTGTTTAGATTTATGTTGATGATACCATTAATGGTGCTACTAATGAAGACTTGTGTGAGAAATTTGAAAATGTCATACAAGATAAATTTGAAATGAGCTTGGTAGGTGGACAGAAATACTTCCTTGGATTCCAAATCAAGAAAAGTAGCAAAGGGATTTCATTTCTCAAACAAAGTTTGTGATGGAGTTATTAAAAGGATTTAGAGTTGAAAATGCAAAGCTACTAAGAATGCCAATGAGACCGACAACCAAGCTTGGCAAAGATGAAAAAGGGCTTGCTGTTGATTTGAAAAAATATCGTGGGACAATCGGTTCACTTCTCTATCTCTCTGCTTCTAGACCCGATATTATTTTTTCTTACTGCTTGTGTGCTCATTTTCAATCTAACTCGAAAGAATCTCATTTAAAATTGAGATATTTGTTGCACACACAAAAACTTGGTTTGTGGTACCCTTCTTGTGATTATTTTGATTTAGTTGGGTTTTTAGATGCTGATTATGCTGGTTCACTCACTGATAGGAAAAGCACTAGTGGAACTTTTTCATGTTAGGACATTCTCTAGTTTCATGGTCAAGTCTAAAACAAAATTGTGTTGCAATGTCCACTACTGAAGCTGAATATATTGCTTTAGGAAGTTGTTGTGGAAGGATTCTATGGATGATGCAAACTCTTTCTGATTTTGGCCTAATCTATAAACAAGTACCTTTGAAATGTGATAGTAAAAGTGCAATAGACTTATCAAATAACCCTGTCCATCATTCATGCACAAAACACATTGATGTGAGACACCATTTCATTAGAGCTCACATTTCTTGAGAGGACAATTGCATTGAATTTATTCCAACTGAATCTCAACTTGCTGACCATTTTCCAAAACCCCTTCCTAAAGATAGATTTTCCAGATTAGGCTTGGATTTAGGGATTATACAAATTGATTAACCATCTTGCATTTTATTTAAAATATTCTTGGATGTTTTGTTCTCTTGTTCAATTTCTGACAAGTCAAACCATATTTTAAACCATTAAGGAAAGTACAGTCTTTGAAAATTTTGAGATGGAAATGTGACTATATTACTTTTTTCAGAATAAGAGAGAGCTGAAAATTTTCAAATATCCTGGCATGGTTGAATATATTTCATAATATGATTAATTTAGATATTTATTTCACAACCATCTCTATTCCTACCATATTTCTATCATTCATTATGGTATTATATAATGAAGTTTTTTTATATAATAGGTGTTACTCTAATTTTATTTAAAAAACCTTTATAGTCATGCATGGTTAGAGAATGCTTATAATTTAAGTTGCAAATGACCTCATTTAAAAGACCTTATGGTTATGCGTGACTAGTGCGCTCTTAAACAAAAAGGGAAGAAAATAAAAAGAAAATAATAAAAATAAATTATATATATATATATGAAATTCTCCTCGTTATGTAAAAACCGACCTTTCGATCCATTCTCTGAAATGTGAAATGTATTACTATTTTATGAAATATTATGATTTTTTGTTTGATTGTTTTGGGGTTTGCGATATTTGATTTTGTCTCTTGATTTGAATGTATAATTATAGTCCAAATCCATTGTTGTTTTCCATTTCTCTTAACCATTTGATGATAAAAGGGGGAGACGCATTAAGATTTTGATAAGTGTCCAAACATCTATAGAATTTTTATTCTTCAGACTTGCTAAGTGTTTAATATATTTTTGTAATGACCCGCATTGTCAGGGGTATTATAATTAATTTATTTAATTACATATATCATGATGTAGTGAATTAAATAGAGGTTTAATTAAATAATATGGAATATTTAATTAAATTAAATAATTAAATAATATATTTAATTCAGAAATAATCAAAAATATTGGAAATCACAATATTATGTGAACGGGGTCGTCCCTTAGATTTAATTCGGCTTAGGGTTGAATTATATTGACGAATATATTCAATCGACGTCAGTTTGAATGTATAATTATAATATAATTAAAATCGAGCTTGAAATGGCACTGTAGTTCGTAAATTGGCGATTCGAACTTCAACTGAATGTACAGGATTCGTTTTAAGCCGAATTTCTGTGAAACAAGAAACATGTGGAGCTGGTGGAGTATATCTTTCTAGTGGAAGAGAAAAATCGAGATTTTGTCGTGTAGATTTTGAGATATGTCCAAATCAAATTTTAAAATAGTCGCTATAGAATCGTTTATCGACCGTATCGGTTTATTCGATATAACTAGAGATCGAGTTTGAATTTAGACAAGGTTCTTTTGGGAAGTAGTGATAATTTAATTTTTAGAATTTTATAGTAATTTTTAATTAATTAAGTAAGCAACTTTTTATTTGGAGTATTTGGCACCCTGTATCGACATTTCAGGGTTTCACAATATGAGTCCATCTACCGGTATTATTACATTTTTGGGACCAGAGCACGTCACTCATTTGAATGGTATCTTTGTTTCTGTCCATAGCAGTCCCTACGTGAACAGGATATTTCATAGTACGGTACACTATGTTTTTAACTTGAAACAAACTAAACTGAATGGTTAACTGGTCAAACGAACTCGAAATTCAACGAAACAAGTTTCATACGAAACCTTAGGAAGAGGTCTAGTGAAATGTCAAGGCCTTATATTTGTAGGATTTTTTTTGTAATTTTTATGAATTAATGCTCGGTGTTTTTCATCGATATTTTCTAAAGGATTTTCGCAAACGGTGTCGGAATTCGACGAAACCTGTCCCAATTGGATTCGGAATATTTTTCTATGCTAGGATTAGTATTTTTCATCTCGCCTAGGGTTCGTTTGTAGGACCGTTTGCCCATGTTTCTCGATGAAGTTTAGTAGAATAAAATAATAAGAAAATATCTAAACTAAAATCCCTATAAATACATCCTTAACTTCGCATAACCCTAAATGATTTTCCTCAGAAGTCAAACCCTCTAAGCCACCGGTTTTGGCTTCCTCCAGCAAACATTTTCCAACGTCAAAAAAACAAATTAAAACAAATGATCCTCTAGGATCCTACGTCCTTCATTTGTGTTCACGGAGAGTTGTCATGGGTTTCTGATTTTTAGTCGAGGTTTAGAGAGGGTAGAACGTGAGGAGCAGCGGAGGGTATTGGTGAAAAGAAATCAAAGAATCGGTGGAATGATTAGTGTGTTTGAATGGCATGATGGAAGGCCAAGTGTGCGGTTGAACTAGAAGAAGAGTTTCTTCCGTTGGGTATATATACAGTGGTTGTTGGAGGTAAGGGCGCTGTGCAAACGAAACATCAAATAAGAGGAGCAGCAGCTTTTCATTTTGTAAAGGAGGAAGGAAATACCAGATTGAAGTGTTTAGAACGTAGAAGAAAAGCTTCTTTTCTGGCATCAAGTCTGAACGGTGAAGTTTTAAACAAATAGGGTATAACGTGAGTACATGGGAGAAACCACTTGGGGCAATGCTTGCGTAAGGACCCTATAATGTTTTATTTGATCGGTGACTGGAATTGGCGATTGAGTTGAGAAGAAACCACTTGGTAACTGGAATTGGCGATTGAGTTGAGAAGAAACCACTTGGTAACTGGAATTGGCGATGGAATCGGTGAAGGGGAAAGGCTGTAGCGGGCTGGGTCAAAAGAAAATGAACATTGGCTGATGAAATAAGGCGGAGAGTGGGCCATAGGAAAGGGTGAGGCCCAACTAAGTTTCTACTTATGTTTTAAATTAAATAAGTAGCGTTTAACTTCTAAATAGCATAACCAGGTCATACGTGAATGAAATTCCACAAAACAGGTCTCGTTGGATCCGTATCGAAAAGTACTACACATACAAACTAGTTTGGAATGGATTGGGGATCATATGAATTCATGGAGAAATAAATTGTTTGATTCAAATCAATCAAACGGTTTATCGTTCTTTAACGATGAACTGCCAATGTGAGTAAAACTCACCAACTCTGAACAGTTTATATTTTCATGTTGTATTTTTAGAACTGTTAAAATTTTCTGATTGCTGTGTGTTGGTTGATTGATTGAACTGCTAGTCAGTTTGTAGAAATTATATATATATATATATATATAAATCATTAAATATTTATATGATGATTTTGCTATCAGAATACTTCATATCAAAATCAAATCGATGATGATTATATTGTTTAACATCTGTGATATAGAGAAACAGGTCGGAGGAATCCAGTTGGGTTCCTCAACATTTATATTACTGTGATTTATATATTGTGTTATATAATGTGATATATAATTTGACATTGTGTGTGTGTGTTTGAACGATATTTATCGTTATTATATGGTGTGTTAAATGCCATATGAAAAACCAGAATGTAGGAAAGGGATATTCAAAGTATATTTTGAAAATAATTTATTTATATAAAATCAATGGATTCTATATTATAAAAGAAAAAGGATTTGAATAAAGGAAATATATTTGAAAGCAAATATAATGGAATATATTGGTAAAACATAAATAAAGAGTTAAAAGAATTTATTTATTTAGGAAATAAATAAAGATTAAAGGAGATATTTATTTGGCAAATAAATAGGATTAAAAGAAGATATTTACATGTTAGAATAAATAGAATAAAAGAAATATTTATTTGATAAATAAATAAGAACTAAATCAAAAGAATGTTCAGAAGATGAATAGAAAATGGAAATCTGTTTTTAACAGATAAATAGAAAGGATTTATTTATAAATAACAGTTTATAAATTAAATGAATATTTATCATTCGATAAATGAAATATATAAGTCCGAACTTATATAGATAAGAGATATTGGTTTTAACACCAATAGTTTTAAATAGAATGGATACACAACACTTGTATAAGTGAAGTAACATCATTAAAGAGAAAATTTATAAAGTGAAGAACCGTTACTAAAAGTAAATCTTTATAAATGAATAAACGTTATCAAATAGGAGTTATTCGAATAGGAGAAGTCGATTTGAGTTAGAAATAATCGATTAAATAAATCGATTAGAGTTAGCGTGACCAGTTAGAGTCAATTAATTAAGGTTGAACAGTTAGAATAAATCGATTAGAGTTAGATTGACCAGTTAGAGTTAATCAATTAAGGTTGACCAGTTAGAATAAATCAATTAGAGTTAACCAGTTAGAGGCAACCAGTTAGAGTTAATCAATTAAGGTTGACCAGTTAGAATAAATCAATTATAGTTAACCAGTTAGAGGCACCCAGTTAGAGTTAATCAATTAAGGTTGACCAATAAGAATAAATCAATTAGAGTTAACAAGTTAGAGGCAACCAGTTAGAGTTATCCAAATGGAGTTAATCGACTTGAGTTATCGAATATTGGTTATTCGAAGTAGAGTTATCGAATATTGGTTATTCGAAGTGAGTTATCGAATATTGGTTATTCGAAGTGAGTTAATCGAATATTGGTTATTCGAAGTGAGTTAATCGAATATTGGTTATTCGAAAGGAGTTATCAAATCTAGTTATTTTAAAGGAGTTAATCGAATATAGTTTATTCGAATAGAGTTAGAGGAGTTAATCGAATATAGTTTATTCGAATAGAGTTAGAGGAGTTAATCGAATACAGTTTATTCGAATAGAGTTAGAGAAGTTAATCGAATACCGTTTATTCGAATAGAGTTAGAGGAGTTATCGAACATAGTTTATTCGACAAGAGTTAAGCGAAAAGAGTTAATCGAATATAGTTATTCGAAAGAAAGAGAATTACGTAAGGAAGTGTTAAAGATTTAGAAAGGGGAAACTTATCTTATTTCGAGGTTAAAGATGTTGTTCAGTTAAGGTCTGAGAGGTAATTATACCCCAACTTGATTGACTTCGTTTTTAATTTAGAAATGGTTAAGGTTCGAAAGTGAAAGAGGTTAAGTGGAATTAGTTAATGAGTATAGTGGTTAGAGTCGTCATCGCGATGTGGATTTAAACATCCATTTAAATCCAAATAAAGGAGTATTTGGAAATGTTTTCCAAATCTGAATCAGAATGAAATCAAAGATTTAAAATTGAAAATATGAATTAGAAAATGGAAATATTTATTTATAAGGAAAGGAATAAATTAATGATAAGATAAATTTAAGTGTTAAATGATGTTTGTTCGATATAATTTCCATCTGGAAATAATATCGTTGTTTGCACACTTGTTTTTCTTTGATAGTTAGCTCACCGACTATCGAAGTTTTTGACCATTTTAACGTTGCTAATATGGAGAGACCGGTTGGATTATTATCCAAAGAACCACTCTGTATTGGCATAAGCATTGCGATTCATTTATGCCAAAAATAATTGAAGACGGAGTAAAGTGCAAGGGCTGTTGTATAAGTCTTAGATAACAGTGACTAAGTTGGATATACTGAATAGTGCCTTCGGTTTGTCCAGTCCCCGGACAAATTTGTATGGATGAAGGTTTAACAGAGTATAGCCAATGGATCGCGTAAGTTGATCTCTTCAAACGTATATATGTTGGTGGCGGAGGAATTCGTTTCTCTTAGCTGTGTACCCATTGTATTTTTGAGGAAATCAATTTGTGATTTGGCGGGTATGACAATGTGACATTCTAAGTGAACGAGGATGACTTGTATGGATGAACGTCTGACAGAGTAATTCCAGAAAGGTCACGTACATTGATTTCTTCAACCGCACCAAGAGTGGAAGCGGAGAAGGAAACTTCTTTAACTAACACGTAATGTACTGTTGTAGATGTCAATTAGTGATTTTCGATGGATCTGACAATGTGGCATTCGAAGTGAATCTGATGTGATGATAAAGCGTAGCTTCTAGCCTCACATCCGGAAAATGACAGAAATCGAGCAAGCAGCATGGCTATGTAGGTCGCACCTATTAGCGTGTATAATCACCTGATCTAGAGTTTCATTTATTTCTATAATCTATTGTCGATGTTGTCCCATTCGGGAAACGGTTGCTGATCCCAACCGCTGGTGATATACATTCGATACACTCAAGCGAAATGAGTAGTCGGTCATGTGTGGCTGGGTTGCAAGATGTTCTTGTTGAACCTAGTGTATTCCTCTCTAAAGGTACACTAGCGAAAGGTGGTTCCATACCTTGTCATAGTTGGAAATCCATTACCAAATACGTGCTTGCGGTTTTGATTGTATACCATATATGTAGAACGTGAGATGAAAGCGTTTCTACTAGATGATTATTATATTGTGGTTGATAAACATTATTATAATATCAAAAGGTTTTTGATATAAAGATATTTTGGATTCTCATAAGGGAAAAACCCGTTCCATTATACGGTGTGGTCTTATGAGATATCATTTACTTGTTCGAACTGTTTTAAACTGTTTTACTCATATCAGTCCCATGACTAACCCGGAGTTTATTTTGTTTTGTTTTCCCTAAACTCTTGGGTGCCCAATTTTGTACGGGCAGTCAAGTAGTCAGGAATTTACAGATATACTTGGAGAGCTTGGAGCAGGAGGCTTCAAGATCATATAGCTATAGTTTATTTCCGCTGTGATTGTAAGTGCTGTACTCTGATAAGTGCTATCGTATACATAACTGTTATATTTCAAAGTTATGTTATCTATTATATGTTATTCGTTCCGCTGTGAGGCTCGTGTTACTCTGATGTTGTGTTCTTCTTCTTCTTCTATTCTAAGTTTCTATCTTATCTATTCTCATCCTCTAATTTCTTTCATTAATTACCGGGATTTTTCGATGTTTTGGTTATCGACATCGAGTTTATGTCGATAACCAAAGTCGCTCAAAATCCGGGTCGTTACAGTTGGTATCAGAGCGAGGTTAAGTGAATTACCTTGGCTCTGTGGCGTGACTCGGTAGAGATAGGGTTAGTAACACCCTAGATCGAGTTTGAGTGTATATATACGAGTGCGTATTTGTATTTGAAATAAAAATGGTTTTATATTGTGGAGATTCATTGGCTGAGTTGTTTATGAGTTCTGGTCGATCAGTTTGATCCTCTGTATCGGTAGGAGTAAATAAACACTTGAATACGATGGACCGACACAGTATGGATATGTAATATATTATCATATATTAGATATATTGGTTGTAATTATAATTGAGCAAGATTATAAAGTGAAATGATTATGTAACAACCCGTATTTTAATTAATCTGTTATAACATAAATTGAGGCAGAATTTAATTATAAAATATGAATCAAGGGAAACGGGCTATGCCATTGCGTTCGTCTCGGAAAAATACGCGAAATAGAGTCCGAGTTTTCGAAAATCGGAGTCTGTATGACCCAGTTAAGGCCCATTAAAGTTTTCAGAAAATCCCTAAGTAAAAACAGATTTAAATTTTAAAATTAAAAACTAGGGGTAGGGCAAACTGGGCAGGCGGGAAAAATTCCCGCCCAGGACCCCATGTCGACAGGCCTGTCGACAGGGGTCTTAGCATGTCGACTGCCCTGTCGACAGGGGGTGGCCGGGCTAACTGGCCTGGCGCACCATTTTGATTTGGGCTTGATTGGGGGGCTTGGTTCTAGAGAGTTCCGAGATCTGATGGACCTAATTGAATCTAGGGTTAATCCTATGGTCTAAATCGCTAGCCTAATCTATAAATAAGACCCTAACCTACCCTAAATCATTCATTATTCATCCTAGCAACTAAACTATGGCAAAATCAAAACTCTCATGGCCTCCACCAAATTCCTAAATTAATTCCTAAGTGATTTTCCATGCATACAAGTATATTTAGGCTTGTATGATCCTCCTTAGCTTGCATTAAAGGCTTGTTTCTCTATTGTCATCATAAAGGAGGAGTCTTGATCAAGTTTACTTGCATTTGGGGGTTTTAATTAGTTGCATAAGGGGTTTCTTACAATAGCTATACCCATTTGAGTCCGCATAAGCATTGTAAGCCCTCTTACCTTCATTTTAGAAACTCTAAAGTTAATATGTGATGAAAGTTGGGATCTTTGCAAGTTTATTTAGTTATGTATGTTTATGCATGTTCACTAAGCCATGATTTGCAAGTTCATTGAGTTATGCATGTTCACTATGCCATGTTTTGCAAGTTTATTGAGTTATGCATGATTATGCAAGTTCACTATGCCATGATTTGCAAGTTAAATGAGTTATGCATGTTTATGCAAGTCCACTATGCCATGATTTGCAAGTTAAATGAGTTATGCATGTTTATTATCCCATGTTATGCATGTTTAATAAGTTATGCATGCTTATGCAAGTTTATGATGACAAGTTGTGCATGTTTGACAAGTTGTGCATGCTAATGCAAGTTTAAAATGACAAGTTGTGCATGTTTGACAAGTTATGCATGTTTATGGTAATATGCAAGTTCACTATGCTAAGTTATGCAAGTTTGACAAGTTATGCATGTTTATGGTAATATGCAAGTTCACTATGCTAAGTTATGCAAGTTTGACAAGTTATGCATGTTTATGGTAATATGCAAGTTCACTATGCTAAGTTGTGCAAGTCTAACATGTTATGCATGATTGTTGTGCAAGTTTATCATGTATGTTGTTCCAAGTTCCCTCTTCCTATCCTTTATGCGTTATTACGAATATGTAAGCGATAGAATGACGTTGGGAGGGTTTTGGGTAAACTTAAAATACATGAAAATATAAGATTGGGAATTTACCTATTAAGTTAGGTCTACCCCTTGGGAATTTACCTATTAAGTTAGGTCTACCCAAGTAATTGTTTGACTTGTGATTATGTTTTGAAATGAAGTGGACATGACACTTAGAAAACATAAGTGTGGCCAACTCGAGGTTGGGTTGAGTTTGTAGCGTAATTCTACCCGGAACCGACCGGCTTAACTAGTGGCTACAAACAATAGGACCCAATGTGAGAAGTTGGTCATGTGGTGCCAAGATCCGAGGTTGGACCAAGTTGTGGTGTAAAGCTACCCGGACCCGCCCGGCTTAACTAGTAACCGCAACAAAGTCTAATGTGAGAGGTTAAGGTGCATTAAATTAATTAATGCCTCATGATTAGGGTTAAGTCAGGGTCCACTAATACTTAACCAATTTGGGGATTTGAGGGATTGAAATGGGGTTAAGTGTTAACTGTTAGTTACACTTAGCCAGTTTAATCCACTTGGGGATTCGAGGGATTGAAATGAGGTTAAGCTCCACTTAACCAGTTTAATCCAGGATTAGTGAAGGGTTAAATCGCACTTAACCCTCTTAGGAAACCCTAGCAGCGGGTCTGTTCCGGCAGTAATCCCAGTTTGGTATCATCACAACCCTAGAGACTAGGCTAGGGCGGGGCACGATTACTGGACGGATGTAACCGACCAAAGAGGAGGCCGAGTGGTACAGCGATGCGGGTCCAGGCGGGCTACGGACGTGCACGTAGTCCGGTGTTGGACACACTCGAGGCACGGGTACCAGTAGGTCTGGGCTGTGCATTATTGCTTAAGTGTCCGGGGTTGACACCCGAGGGCCTGATACACCCGAAGGTGGACCCAGCACAGTCAGACTACATCCATATGTGGGCCGTATGGACATCAACACTTGACGTGTTAGGCTTATAGGGAGCCGATCGACTAGACCGTTGGGTTGGACCTTATATTAAGGTCACTTCATGTTATTGGGCCAAAGTTTGGGCTGAGGGATCAATACCTGTTATGTTGGTTTGCTAGTACACCGTGGTGCAAAACTTAACCTTGTTTATGCGATGACACCTCTATCTATCTTGTAGTTACTTTATCATGCCAGTATGTTGTTATCTATGACCATCTCAGTTTCCATCATGATGTTAACTTTATTAGTTTATAGACTGATCGTAGCAGGGCTTACTCAGTCTTTTTGACTGACCCGTTTTGTTTCGCCTCTTTTCTTCTGTTCCCCCCCAGGTTCTCAGGGAGGGAATACTGGAGCCTAGCTTGGACTTTAGCTGCTTCCTTGGATAGCTCATGTATGCCTTGGGACTCGAGCGTGCTATGGTTTACCACTCTTATTTGGAGATAGTACTTATGTATTTTCAGCTTATCAGATGATGTTTTATCTAGACTTGTAATTTTGGGAAATTGACATTTTGATGTACCAGACTTGTGTTTTGAATGGTTTATAAATCTTCCGCTGTTTTATTTACTTACTCTGTTTATTTACATATATATATATATGTCATGTCCTGCCTTGCTATATCATTATGCATGTTTACCAATAATGCCCCTCTAAAGCTAGTGCATTCCTTTGCGAGTGACCCTAGCGGAGGCGGGGTGTTACATTTGGTATCAGAGCATATGGTTTACGAGAAGGGATAAAAAGGTTTTCAAAAATTTTGAAAAAAAACTATTTTCAAAACCAAGTATAAAGTATTTTCCAAAGAAAAGTCTAGTTATTTTTAAAGGCTATTCCCCAAAAGCCGTTAGCACTATCCTTTGACCCCTCGTTTGAACTCTTCTCTTCTCGTTTCCATCTTGTTTGATAATCTCATCTTGCCCGAAGGAGTAATAATACCCGATTGGTTTCGTCGGTGCATGGAAGTTACGGCACTGGTCTCGGGTGTCTCTAATGTTGTCTTTCCAATCAAGGCCGCTGTTCCTCCTCCCCCTTCCGTACCTCTTCTTTCTCAGCCTCCACAAGCAGATTATGCGGAAACTTGTAAGAACTTTAAGATGATGGGTGGCAAGAATTTTAGTGGAACAGAGACTCTTGTAGGGGCAAGGAATTGGTTGAAAGAAACCGAAGATCTTTTAGCCACCTTTGATATAGGTGACCGGAGGAAGGTTTTATTAGAAGTATGGTTACTAAAGGAAGAAGCTGCACGTTGGTGGATAGTCATCACCGCTATTAGGCCAATTGGGACTTGGGATGACTTTAAGGGAAGGATTGGAATGAGGTTCTTATCACTGAAGCAAGGGGACATGACTATTAGGGAATACATAGATAAGTTTAATCAACTGACTCGTGTCGATTTAGACTTGGTTAATACAGCTCAGAAGAAGGCCCTACACTTTGCTCTAGGATTAAACGAGCCATTACATGGTTTGGCCATGTCTCATATACCCTTGGGGGCGACTTTTGAGAATTTGGCGAATATGGCCCTACTTCAAGAAGAAGATAACAATGACAAGAAAGAGGCCAGGGCGAATGAGTCTCAAGGCAAGAGGGTAAATTCCGGGAAACGAGGCAAGAATAACAACAACCGCAAGGACAAGCCAAGGGAGAATAGGAGATGTAACTTCTGTGGTACAGTTGGACATATAGCCAGGGAATGTAGGAAGAAGAAGAGGAAGCGGGGCGAATGCTTTCATTGTGGTGAGTCTGGACATCTGAGCAAGGATTGCCCGAGGAAACAAGGGCAAGGTCAGACTCAGTGTGCAGGACTATCTGGAGGGCGAGTTCATCCCCTCAACACCGTTCTTCCAGTTCATGATAGAGGTGGCATTTCTGTTGAAAGTTTTGTTCACATTTTCTGATTTTCCCTGTTCGTACTTTGCTTGACTCTGGCACATCGCATAGTTTTATTTCATCTGACCTAGTTGAAAGTTTGCACCTAAGTACTAGTCTAGTTGAGGATCCCGTATGTGTTTCAAATCCAATTGGGGGCTCTGCCCGCCTGTCTGTGGTCTGAGTGGATTTGAAAATTTCTATCTTGAGTATAGAATTCTCGTGGGATGTTTATATTCTCGGTTTTGGGGGATATGGGTTAGCTTTGGGCATGGAATGGTCGTCCTGTTTTGGAACCATTCTGGGTTTTTGTATATAGGGTTGTGAGGCTCATGACTCGCCTCGGTAGTACCCTAGAAATTTCTAGCAACCCTAGGGGTCCCGTCATGTTATGTTATCTTGAATCCCTCAACTCGTCTATCGATAGTTTGCAATCTGTGAGGGTGGTCCGAGAATATCCTGATATCTTGGGGAAAGTAAAGGGGTTACCCCTAGACGTGGGATAGATTTCCGCATTATCTGGTTGGTAATACCAAGCCAGCTTCGTGGCCGGTTAGGCACATGATCTCACGAGATGAGAGTTAAGGAAGCAAGTCAAGGAGTTGCTTGAGAAGAACTTCCTGAGACGAGGCATTTTCGAGTGGGGTGCTCCAGTAGTATTCGTTATGGATGTGGACGGTTTGCTTCGCTTATGTGTTGATTATCGTGGGAGGAATAGATAACCGTCACCAAGGATCAATGATTTGTTTGATCAGCTTGTAGGAGCATCTGTTTTCTTTTGATCTAGCTACCGGATTCCATCAGCTTAGGATGGCTGGGGATGGAATTGACAAGACTGCGTTTAGGACTCTAGATGGATTTTGGAATGGCTAGTCATGCTATTTGGTTTGACTAATGCACCCGCATATTACGTGAACTTGATGGGTAGGGTGTTTAGGGAGTCCTTGAACAAGTTTGTCATGGTCGTCGTAGACGATATTTTGATCTCCTCGAAAGAACAAGGAAGAACATGCTATACATCTCAAGGAGGAGATGGGTACGTTTAGAGCCACCAGTTGAAGGTCAAGTTCTCCAAATGTCACTTTGGAGGAAAGAAATTGGATTTCTTGGGCACATAGTTCCTAAGAAAGGCTTAGTGGTGGGTTCCGCTAAAGTGGTTGCGGTTTAAGACCGGAAAACTCTGAGGAGGGCAATTGAAGTAAGAAGCTTCCTCCGTTTGGCTAATTAGTTAGCATTCCCTGAGCTTAGACTTACTCTTCTGGATCAAGAAGGGGGTTTCACAGGAAGAAGACCCGCAGTTGGTCAAGAACATGGGCCAGTCGATCCGAGGCGAGATGTTAAGTCACCTCGCTAGATATAATATAGATGACAAGGGATGACTAAGGCGCGATGAGAGATTATGTGTTCCTCGAGTGAAAGACTTGGTAAAGAAGGTTCTTGAAGATGCGCATCACTCGAGGAGGTGGCCGAGTTGGTTTCAGGATGCATGTCGTGCCACCAAGTTAAGGCCAAGTCATAGAAGCCCGGTGGGCCATTACCTCTATTGGAGGTTCCGCAAGGGAAGTGTGAAAACATCTCGATAGATTACGTGGATGGACTACCTAGATCAAAGGAAGGGAATACGGGTATGTGGGTCATAATAGGTAGACTCACGAAGAGTGCTCATTTCAGTCCGGTAAAGAGCGAGAGGACTGCATCATGATTAGCAACGGTTTACCCTCAAGAAGTTGGCCAGTTTTGAAAGAGCCTACAGGAAGCCATGGGTAGGCAACCGAATCTAGGTATGGCCTATAGGCGGATGGTTCATTTCAATTAAGCCCGAGTTATAGAAAATCACGTTTATAAGGGCAATTGGCAACGTGGATTGGTGTTTCCAAGAAAGGTTCTGCTGCATGGAATACTTTATAGTAAGTAGACGAGATCCAGGATTCACTAGTGAATTTTGGAGAGCTTGCATGAAATCATGAGGTTACAGTTATGTTTAACCCAGGTATGCAGAAAAAAAGAAAAAAAAAAGTGGAAAAAAAAAGAAGACGAGAGGCGACGAGTTCCAACCCGAATTTGGGAAATAGGAGTTAGGAAGCCAGGAAATCATGAAGACGGTCAAAGCACAGTGGAGTTAAGCTCAAGGAAACGTGACTAAGAAGAGTGAAGACTAGATACGCGCATCATATCTCTTTTTAAGAGTGCATTCTTGATCCTTGTTTTCCTGTGGAGCTTGCTTGCAAGTTATCTTTTGTATATATATCCTCTCGGTCCCATTCTCGATCTTATTTCTGTTGTAAACTCCATAAGCGGGTTATGACTCATCGGTTAGTACTATATGTCAGGGCTTGAATGGATTTCTTGTAATCCAAAAAGGAGTCTATCTTGCTTATCTTCTAAGCATATTTCTCTGTCCATGATTATCTAGTTTATCGTGTTTATCTTGTCATGAGAACCTTAGGTAGGAACTCTTTGGTTGAAACATGTGTTTGAAGCATGTTATGTTTGATGGTTGCAAGTGGTTGCAAGTGTTTGCAAGTGGGTGCTCGTGGATGCATTATACACGATTAGGCACTAGATCAGCTCGCACACTCCTCATATTGCATGTGCATGGGTGTTTATGCTTATTCATGGATGAAAATTGTGTGTTATCACATGGATGTTGCATATGGGTGCATGTTATGTGCACGCATGTAGATGATATACATTATGTTAGGAATTGCATACATATGGATTCATTTCACTAACATAATTCGCATTGATGATATTTGCATTAGATAAGTACATATACACACACCTCTGCATATGTTCATCCAGCATTTAGAATCTTGTAAGGACAATGATTGCTCGTGGATGATGCTTTGAGTAGATGGATGATTGGATGGTAGGATACGTTCTTCCTAACTTGAAGATTTCGGGGATGAAATCCTTTAAGGAGGGGAGAATGTAACAACCCGTATTTTAATTAATCTGTTATAACATAAATTGAGGCAGAATTTAATTATAAAATATGAATCAAGGGAAACGGGCTATGCCATTGCGTTCGTCTCGGAAAAATACGCGAAATAGAGTCCGAGTTTTCGAAAATCGGAGTCTGTATGACCCAGTTAAGGCCCATTAAAGTTTTCAGAAAATCCCTAAGTAAAAACAGATTTAAATTTTAAAATTAAAAACTAGGGATAGGGCAAACTGGGCAGGCGGGAAAAATTCCCGCCCAGGACCCCATGTCGACAGGCCTGTCGACAGGGGTCTTAGCATGTCGACTGCCCTGTCGACAGCCCTGTCGACAGGGGGTGGCCGGGCTAACTGGCCTGGCGCACCATTTTGATTTGGGCTTGATTGGGGGGCTTGGTTCTAGAGAGTTCCGAGATCTGATGGACCTAATTGAATCTAGGGTTAATCCTATGGTCTAAATCGCTAGCCTAATCTATAAATAAGACCCTAACCTACCCTAAATCATTCATTATTCATCCTAGCAACTAAACTATGGCAAAATCAAAACTCTCATGGCCTCCACCAAATTGCTAAATTAATTCCTAAGTGATTTTCCATGCATACAAGTATATTTAGGCTTGTATGATCCTCCTTAGCTTGCATTAAAGGCTTGTTTCTCTATTGTCATCATAAAGGAGGAGTCTTGATCAAGTTTACTTGCATTTGGGGGTTTTAATTAGTTGCATAAGGGGTTTCTTACAATAGCTATACCCATTTGAGTCCGCATAAGCATTGTAAGCCCTCTTACCTTCATTTTAGAAACTCTAAAGTTAATATGTGATGAAAGTTGGGATCTTTGCAAGTTTATTTAGTTATGTATGTTTATGCATGTTCACTAAGCCATGATTTGCAAGTTCATTGAGTTATGCATGTTCACTATGCCATGTTTTGCAAGTTTATTGAGTTATGCATGTTTATGCAAGTTCACTATGCCATGATTTGCAAGTTAAATGAGTTATGCATGTTTATGCAAGTCCACTATGCCATGATTTGCAAGTTAAATGAGTTATGCATGTTTATTATCCCATGTTATGCATGTTTAATAAGTTATGCATGCTTATGCAAGTTTAAGATGACAAGTTGTGCATGTTTGACAAGTTGTGCATGCTTATGCAAGTTTAAAATGACAAGTTGTGCATGTTTGACAAGTTATGCATGTTTATGGTAATATGCAAGTTCACTATGCTAAGTTATGCAAGTTTGACAAGTTATGCATGTTTATGGTAATATGCAAGTTCACTATGCTAAGTTATGCAAGTTTGACAAGTTATGCATGTTTATGGTAATATGCAAGTTCACTATGCTAAGTTGTGCAAGTCTAACATGTTATGCATGATTGTTGTGCAAGTTTATCATGTATGTTGTTCCAAGTTCCCTCTTCCTATCCTTTATGCGTTATTACGAATATGTAAGCGATAGAATGACGTTGGGGGGGTTTTGGGTAAACTTAAAATACATGAAAATATAAGATTGGGAATTTACCTATTAAGTTAGGTCTACCCCTTGGGAATTTATCTATTAAGTTAGGTCTACCCAAGTAATTGTTTGACTTGTGATTATGTTTTGAAATGAAGTGGACATGACACTTAGAAAACATAAGTGTGGCCAACTCGAGGTTGGGTTGAGTTTGTAGCGTAATTCTACCCGGAACCGACCGGCTTAACTAGTGGCTACAAACAATAGGACCCAATGTGAGAAGTTGGTCATGTGGTGCCAAGACCCGAGGTTGGACCAAGTTGTGGTGTAAAGCTACCCGGACCCGCCCGGCTTAACTAGTAACCGCAACAAAGTCTAATGTGAGAGGTTAAGGTGCATTAAATTAATTAATGCCTCATGATTAGGGTTAAGTCAGGGTCCACTAATACTTAACCAATTTGGGGATTTGAGGGATTGAAATGGGGTTAAGTGTTAACTGTTAGTTACACTTAGCCAGTTTAATCGACTTGGGGATTCGAGGGATTGAAATGAGGTTAAGCTCCACTTAACCAGTTTAATCCAGGATTAGTGAAGGGTTAAATCGCACTTAACCCTCTTAGGAAACCCTAGCAGCGGGTCTGTTCCGGCAGTAATCCCAGTTTGGTATCATCACAACCCTGGAGACTAGGCTAGGGCGGGGCACGATTACTAGACGGATGTAACCGACCAAAGAGGAGGCCGAGTGGTACAGCGATGCGGGTCCAGGCGGGCTACGGACGTGCACGTAGTCCGGTGTTGGACACACTCGAGGCACGGGTACCAGTAGGTCTGGGCTGTGCATTATTGCTTAAGTGTCCGGGGTTGACACCCGAGGGCCTGATACACCCGAAGGTGGACCCAGCACAGTCAGACTACATCCATATGTAGGCCGTATGGACATCAACACTTGACGTGTTAGGCTTATAGGGAGCCGATCGACTAGACCGTTGGGTTGGACCTTATATTAAGGTCACTTCATGTTATTGGGCCAAAGTTTGGGCTGAGGGATCAATACCTGTTATGTTGGTTTGCTAGTACACCGTGGTGCAAAATTTAACCTTGTTTATGCGATGACACCTCTATCTATCTTGTAGTTACTTTATCATGCCAGTATGTTGTTATCTATGACCATCTCAGTTTCCATCATGATGTTAACTTTATTAGTTTATAGACTGATCGTAGCAGGGCTTACTCAGTCTTTTTGACTGACCCGTTTTGTTTCGCCTCTTTTCTTCCGTTTCCCCCCCAGGTTCTCAGGGAGGGAATACTGGAGCCTAGCTTGGACTTTAGCTGCTTCCTTGGATAGCTCATGTATGCCTTGGGACTCGAGCGTGCTATGGTTTACCACTCTTATTTGGAGATAATACTTATGTATTTTCAGCTTATCAGATGATGTTTTATCTAGACTTGTAATTTTGGGAAATTGACATTTTGATGTACCAGACTTGTGTTTTGAATGGTTTATAAATCTTCCGCTGTTTTATTTACTTACTCTGTTTATTTACATATATATATATATATGTCATGTCCTGCCTTGCTATATCATTATGCATGTTTACCAATAATGCCCCTCTAAAGCTAGTGCATTCCTTTGCGAGTGACCCTAGCGGAGGCGGGGTGTTACAGATTATATATAACCAATCAGAATTCATATAAGTGAAAAATGTAAAATCAGAGGAGTTAAATCTGAAATTTTAATCAGAATTGAAATTCAAACTCTGGAAATTGGAATAAGTGTTTGGTAATGGATTTGGATCAAGTATAAGAGAATTTTAAAATCCTAGGAGATTTTAAATTTGTTTAAAGCATTTCAAATGGTATTTGGAATTGATTTCAAAGTGGAAACGTTTAGAAATGGTTTTAAAAGTGATATAGTATTGAACTCACTTCGGTAGCTAGAAAGTAATTCTGATGATGACTACAACATCATCATTGTTCATTTTCGAGTTGATAAGTGACGGATTACTACCGGGGATTTTGTTTTTGAATTGTTTGAGAAAAACAAATTGTTTTGGTACTTTGAAATAAATACTTTGATTTTTGATATGATAAAGTGATTTAAAATTCTCAGGAAAGGATTGTTGAATTAAAACCAATTTGAATTGAAGGTTGGAAAAGCAATTGGAATTAAAGTTAAAATCAATTAGGTGAAAATTGAATTAAATCGGGTTAGAATGGTATCAAGACAAATTGGATTGATGAGTTAAGAACTTGAAATCAAGAATTGGACTTTGATTTGAAATGAAATTCGACTTAGGTATAAGCGAATGGTTGAATTTGTGGATAAGAATTGATTGGAGTTTGATTGGAAATACATTGGTATATGCTGAATTGACAGCAGGTGAAAGTGATAGAGTTGATATGCCGACAAAACGGTACAAGTTTATATTTGATATAAGCATGAGATTTATGATCCGAATTGGCAAGCCGCTTGGCTGTTTGATTTTCTTTTGGGTTGGAAAAGGCCTAGAGAGGCGAGTCGTGGTTTTACCGATAGGGCTGTACAAAGGAGGTTATGGCGAAATTTTCCGAAAATTTAAAGTGTTAGAAAATTTTCAGAATTTTTGAAAATTTTAGTTAGTCGAAAGGAATTAATATTGAAATCGATATTAGTTGGTTCAGTTGAAACCAGATATAAGAGGTAAACCGATAAGCTTTTACCAAATAGATAGGGTCGTCCTCTAACTTAGCAATTTCGATGATGAAATTATTTTAAGTGGGGAAGAATGTAATGACCCGCATTGTCAAAGGTATTTTAGTTAATTTATTTAATTATATATATCGTGATGTAGTGAATTAAATAGAGGTTTAAGTAAATAATATGGAATATTTAATTAAATTAAATAATTAAATAATATATTTAATTCAAAAATAATCAAAAATATTGGAAATCACAATATTCTGTGAACGGGGTCATCCCTTAGATTTAATTCAACTTAGAGTTGAATTATATTGACGAATATATTCAATCGACGTCAGTTTGAATGTATAATTATAATATAATTAAAATCGAGCTTGAAATGGCGCTGCAGTTCGTAAATTGGCGATTCGAACTTCAACTGAATGTACAGGATTCGTTTTAAGCCGGATTTCTGTGAAACAAGAAACGTGTGGAGCTGGTGGAGTATATATTTCTAGTGGAAGAGAAAGATCGAGATTTCGTCGTGTTGATTTTGAGATATGTCCAAATCAAATTTTAAAATAGTCGCTATAGAATCGTTTATCGACCGTATCGGTTTATTCGATATAACTAGAGATCGGGTTTGAATTTAGACAAGGTTCTTTTGGGAAGTAGTGATAATTTAATTTTTAGAATTTTATGGTAATTTTTAATTAATTAAATAAGCAACTTTTTATTTGGAGTATTTGGCACCCTGTATCGACATTTCGGGGTTTCACAATATGGGTCCATCTACCGGTATTATTACATTTTTGGGACCAGAGCACGTCACTCATTTAAATGGTATCTTTGTTTCTGTCCATAGCAGTCCCTAAGTGAACAGGATATTTCATAGTATGGTACACTATGTTTTTAACTTGAAACAAACTAAACTGAATGGTTAACTGGTCAAACAAACTCGAAATTCAACGAAACAAGTTTCATACGAAACCTTAGGAAGAGGTCTAGTGAAACTTCAAGACCTTATATTTTTAGGATTTTTTCTGTAATTTTTAGGAATTAATGCTTAGTGTTTTTCATCGATATTTTCTAAAGGATTTTCGCAAATGGTGTCGGAATTCGACGAAACCTGTCCCATTGGATCCAGAATATTTTTCTATGCTAGGATTAGTATTTTTCATCTCGACTAGGGTTCGTTAGGACCGTTTGATCATGTTTCTCGATGAAGTTTAGTATAATAAAATAATAAGAAAATATCTAAACTAAAATCCCTATAAATACATCCTTAACTTCACATAACCCTAAATGGTTTTCCTCAGAAGTCAAACCCTCTAGGCCACCGGTTTTGGCTTCCTCCAGCAAACATTTTCCAACTTCAGAAAAACAAATTAAAACAAATCATCCTCTAGGATCCTACGTCCTTCATTTGTGTTCACGGAGAGTTGTCATGGGTTTCTAATTTTTAGTCGAGGTCTAGAGAGGGTAGAACGTGAGGAGCAGCGGAGGGTATTGGTGAAAAGAAATCAAAGAATCGGTGGAATGATTAGTGTGTTTGAATGGCACGATGGAAGGCCAAGTGTGACGGCAAGGAATTTCGCTCGATCTGAATCAGTCGTTAAACCGATCTAAACCGTTCGAAACCCCTGAACGTTGAGAACATGACAAACCAGAACACAAACAGAAGAACATTTCATTGTATATTACAACAATTCCATCAGATACAAGAATATACAGAGTATAAATGAATAAATATTACACAGAAATATCAGAGATTTAAATTACATTTAAATACATAGCAGCGGAAAAATAATATAAAGCACAACTGAAGGTGATATACGGATACAGAGCTTTCCGGATATCATTCCAGCTGTAAACCAGGATCCTGTGAATATAAATCTGCAAAACCAAAACTACTAGCTGCCCGTGCGGAAAATAGGGGCACCCAGAGTTTAGGTTAAAACAATAAACTCCAGGTCAGTCATGTGACTGGTGTGAGAACTAAAACAGTTATTTAAAACTTTACTTTAAAAGAGAGTAATTCAAGGGACCACGCCGTATAACACGGAACGGGTTTCCTCCCAAGAATACCAGTGCATAGAATAAACAACGCAATGCTTTTTCGAAAAATGAAGCTATTATAAGACCCAGGTCCTATCATACAATGCAACGCAAGCCGGGGGATAGGGTTTTCCCTTATAATAGCCAAACATGCTTGATACGTTTTAAAACAAATCATTTGATACTATAATAAGTGTATAGTGTCAAAACATTTCAATCATAAGTATAAATCATAGACGGCATGGGTACCATATATCATGTCGCCATACTAGTTCTACAATTAAAACCGCGATACACGTATTGGAAATTGGATTTCCGTCATGAGTCGAGGCAAGGGGCAAGCTCCTCTCCGCGTTCGAGACACTCTAGCAAATGTCCCCGGGATTACGCACACTGGGTAACCCCTGGATGCGGCTGGGCCGGTCCTCACTTACGTTAGAGGATTAATTATGCCTGAACACACGTTTCCCGGTCCTTACAGACCTATAATCGAGGCGCCTCATTCCAACAACCACAAAGGTGAAAAGTATATATATGTCAGGGCTGGTAAGTCACTGACACCACCAAAGCTAGAAAGAAACGTGCGCTCTCCCAGCGGTCCGTATCCCGTTTTTAACTCATACCGAGGTGTGAGGCTTGCGAATACACGCTATACACAAAGCTGCCACGTAGGCGTGCTTTGATCATCAACCACAAGACTTTGCTTTTCAACAAAAGCCTTGATCCATGCAACTCAGCATGCCACACAGGCAATTCATGCCATGCGATTGATATCTATCGATATATAACCTCTAAGCTCGTACGTCTCAGAGAAGGGCGTTAAGCAAGAGAATAAATTCTCCGCCGCCAAGCAGATATATATTTAATAGAAATCAATCAACACAGAATAAAATCCAATGTCAGGCACACAATCCATTTACAAGTCCGTTCTGGGTCTGAACGAAACCGGAGGCACTTTCCTCGCATATCCATCCATCTCCAAGTACGTCTGGACGACCACTAACTATTTCCATCCTCTTGGGTGTACAGCCCAATCAGGATCGTCAGTAATTATCCCTACGATGTGAAGACTTCCGGTCTTCAACCACCGTCTTCATCTTCGACATATCGTCGAATCGGTTATTCAGAATGGGTATAAACCCGGACTTTCCGAACAACCCGCGTATATTGAAAACAAATGTTACACAAACACAACATACGCCTCATTCTAATTCATTAGTCACTAACCGCAAATTAGCAAGAGAACAATTTCCCGAACATTAACCCCGAAGGCCGAAACCAACATCAGATCAATACCCAGGAAACCATTCTTCATAGCCAACCTACAGCTAGTTTCTAAATTCCACATTCTTAGGGAAAAGTTCCCATTAATTTTATCCAAGATAAATTCTTTAAAATTTATCCTGAAATCTTCCTTTGGATGTCATTTAAAACCAAATTATGGTTTTCCAACTAGTCGAGATTAGCGAACCACAACGAAGTAATTATTTATTTTATTTCCCAATCCCAACCTATTCATCCCATGAAGCAAAACTGGTAATACTCCATATCTAACACCGTGGTGTTATCGGTAAAATTAATTACCATTTCACGTTCAAATCTAATTAAAGATTTAACTATCGCTTTGGAGCAAAACTGGTGATACTCCATTCTCGCTCATTTCTAAATTTGATAATTTAGATTATCAGTTCGAATTTCAATCTAATTGCAGATTCAATAAAACTCCTTTTACTGGGTTAAAGAACTAGGTGTTATTTAAAACACAGTTCACAACAAACCCAAATCACATTCTATTTGTTATCGGGTTAAAGAACTAGTGTTATTTAAAACACTGTTCACGATAAACCCATCTCAAACTTAATCAAACATATTAGAAATTCGATTATTTAAAACCCCTTTTTAAATCTAATTCATTTATTTTAAAAATGATTGGGTTTTAAATTTAGTTCAAAACTAGTTCATTTTGATAAAAATCTATTTTTATCTTTTCAAATATGGAGTTTTTCACCCCAATTTTTCCCAAATCATTTCTTATGATTTTACACAAATTATTGATATTTTTAATAATTTTATCAAGGCCCGTACAGTCGATTTCCAACGATGGCCATCGAACTGCACTTACAGCGACCTTTTTCGAATTTGATTTGGACGTATCTCCAAATCCAACCGTTAGATTTTGAATTTCTAATATTCGTTAGAAAGCTCTTTTCGATACGAACCCAACGGTTCCGGTTTTAGGAGAATCCGACGGTCGGATCTCCCGTAATGTCCGTTTGAAATAAATGGTCGAAATTTACGAACTGCCGCGGCGCGGCGCGTTCTATTCAGGCCATTATATTATATATATAATATATATAATATATATTTCGTCGATTTCTATTTAAAACGAATTATATATTTAGTTTTGAATTCGTTTCAAAAACGAAGTCAACTTCTATTTCAATTCAAATCAAAATTGAATTCTTCTTTATAAATTCGTTTTAAAATTCATTTCTATTCAATTCAAATTTCAATTTAATTTGAATTCATTTCACTTCATTTTAAATTCAATTCGAATTCGTTTTTCAATTCAATTCAAATCAATTCAATTCAAATTGATTTTCTATTCGATTCAAATTCATTTTCTATTCAAATTAATTCGTTTCGTTTTCTATTTGAATCAAGTTCATTATATATTCAATTTGAAATCAAATTGGTTTTCTATTCCATTCAAATCGAAATCGTTTTATATTCAATTCAAATCGAAATCGTTATATATTCAATTCATTTCGAAATCGTTATATATTCAATTCATTTCGAAATCGTTATATATTCAATTCATTTCGAAATCGTTATATATTCAATTCATTTCGAAATCGTTATATATTCAATTCATTTCGAAATCGTTATATATTCAATTCATTTCGAAATCGTTATATATATCGTTCGCGTCAAAATGGCGCATCACTATTCAACACGGCTTTATATATTCTATTTCAAATATTTCTTTTTGTCAACACACGACTAATCTCAACGAATGAGTACCGTCCATGTGTGACTATTTTTGGTTAAATTATTTCGTTCAACACATGACTAATCTCAACGAATGAGTACCGTCAACACATGAACCTTTATTTTATATTGATAAAGATGTAAATTTTATTATAAAAATAATTCGTTCAACACATGGCTATTCCCAACGGATGAGTATAGTCAACACATGAACCTTTATATTATATTGATAAAGATGTAAATTTTATTATAAAAATAATTCGTTCAACACATGACTATTCCCAACGGATGAGTATAGTCAACACATGAACCTTTATTTTATATATTCTTTATTTTTCAAATTGGAATGAGGCCCAATCAATCACCATATAAAATTAATTATATGGATTTTCATACATCACATGTATATAATAGTATTGAAAAATAATCAACCATCAACCAAAGTGCACTACACTGTATAAGCATCAAATATAGATATCTAACGCTTATAACAGCCTGTCAATCAATCGATCGACATATTTAATCAATCAGGATGAGTGGACTTCATATTTCATCCCAACACCCGTGTAGGGTTTCAAACAATCAAGCACAGATTTTATTTGTGCAGTTGGGCGATGTGTAAAATTTATCGACCCAATCAATATCAATCAAATAGGTGTACATAAACAAACCGTCCGGTTTGTAAATGAATATTTATTTTATTCACTTTCACTATATTCATATTCACGTTAAAAATTATATTTTTAACGATAAAATATTTTATTTCGACATATGAATATCTATTCAGTTCATTCTTTAAATAAAATGTTATTTTTATTTTTCTAACATGTTTTAGAAAATTTCGGCGGCATAACGGCACGATACTAGAAACGGGACAAGGCCTAGCCTTATCCCCGGTCTAGTGAAGGCCCACGCCATTCACACATCAATCAAATTCACTTTCGTTATGCAAGCCACAAAATTTGGAGTAAGGGTCTAACCTAGCCTTACTCCTTCGCCTTATAACGGCGCACGTCTAATCCTAACCAATTTATCGATTCGATTTTTCACACCACAAACCACATTCAAATCAATATCTCAATCAATCACCAAACATCCAAACAAACAAGTCCATGGTATGTGGACGGTTGTGTCGGGTGCTACTAAACACCGTCTGCATCCTAGTATATATATATATAAATATAACTAGAAATAAAATTGAAAGGGTGAGAAATTCTCACTTATAGCTATCCTAGCTCCACGGCTCTTCTTTGATAGAAATCTTCATCGCTATGGCATTTTCGTCAGCTTCGTCGTCCGTAGCCACTACATATATAAAAATCGAATTTTTACCTTGCTATTCAATATTTAAAAATCATATTTTTATTTCGAAGGTCCATATATAAAAATCAAATTTTTAGTTCAGAGTTCAATATATAAAAATCGAATTTTTATTTCAAAGTTCTATATATAAAAATCGAATTTTTATTTTACTTCGAAGTTTACTATATAAAGATCTCGTCTTTTCAAATATTTCGCCTTTTCTACTTTAAAGATTACGCCTTTTTGAATTTAAAGATTACGCCTTTTTGAATTTAAAGATTACGCCTTTTTGAATTTAAAGATTACGCCTTTTTGAATTTAAAGATTACGCCTTTTTGAATTTAAAGATTACGCCTTTTTGAATTTAAAGATTACGCCTTTTTGAATTTCCTATTTTAAAGATCAAATCTTTTTAAAGTTCAAACCATTTTCTTTTTAAAGTTTAAACCTTTTCTATTTTAAATCTTAAAATAAAATCAGTTTTTCAAACTTTTAAAAATCTCAGTTTTGAATCTTAAAAATAAAAACAGTTTTCTATATTTAAAAATTCAGTTTTAAAAATAAATTAAAAATCAGTTTTTAAAATACTTTTAAAAATCTCAGTTTTGATTTCTAAAAAAAACAGTTTAAAAATTCTTTTTAAAACAGTTTTTTTTTTATAAAATCAATATAAAAGTAAAAATAAATAAAATAAAATAAAAAAACTACCTGGGGCGCTGTCGGCTTTGTCGGGGGGGGGGGGCTTCGCTTCATCTTCGTCGGCGGCAGGAGGGTACTGGACTTCGCGAGTGGGGCGCGACCATCGACAGGGGAGGGGAAGCGGTCATCGACAGGGGGGGGGACTGCGGTGGCGTGGATCGCTATTGGCGATGGCGTACGATGGGGCGACGGGTTTGGGGTTCGGGGATCATCGAAGAAGAAGGGGAAAGGGCGGCGATGCATCTGGGGAGGGGCGGTGGTCGGAGCTGGCGAAGAGGCGGCGTTGGGTGGCTCTGGCGACGGATCCTGGGGGGGGCGATCGCGATTGGGGGTTTTTCTTTTTTTTTTTTTTTTTTTTTTTTATTTATTTGATTTCTGTTTTTAGAATGAAAACGAGAGGGGGGGGGTTTATATGAAAAATATATATATATTTAATTATTTAATTACTTTCAAAAAGCAACTTTTATTTTCGACCTCAAAACGAGACCCACCGCCTGTCGTCCATAGCGTTTCACCCCCATTCCGAACACAATGAAACATGTATCGCAAGCTGATTCGATTGTTACAGTCAGTTTCCCTTGAATTTACTTTTAAATCACTATATTGAATTTTAAACGTATATTTCAAATTACCGGGGGCACAAACTAACTCGAAAAATTCCAGAAAAATATTTTCTAGCTTCGTATTGACGATACGGTCCTAACAAAACTAGTTTCGTCGAATTCTGAGACCGTTAGAAAAATGGCCAATTTCCAGTCGATTAAAATCAACTGAAACTGGTCAAACGCGTTTTCCTTTGCCACGCTCACATATTGATTCGAAAAATTATGAAATTTGGAATCTAGCAATAATTTGACATCACGGATCCAACAAAAGTGGTTTCGTCGAAATCCGAGGTCATTTGCAAAATGGCTATTTTTAAGGGCTATATATTATATTAAAATATATATAAATTCCACAGCGACTATTTCTAATTTTCAACTGGACATATCTCATCATTTCTAAAATGAAATCTCAGTTTGTTAACTTCGTTACAAAGATATAGTTATACAGATTCAAATATTTCTTGTTTCGTTCAATTCTGACTTATATTGAATTCTGTATATTCATTTGAAATTAGAAATCGAATTTTCGAACTACCGCGCCATTTTCTTTTCTATTTATAATTATATATAATTATTTATATTCTAACGACGACGTATATAATATATACGTCGATTCTATATTGAAAATAAATTTTCCGTCGCCATTATTTAAAATAATCTATTTTAAATATTCAAAATTCGCTAAAATGGCCAAAATAAAAATTTTAAACTGGCCCAGATTTTGCGGGTTATTACAATCTCCCCCACTTAAAACTTTTCGTCCCCGAAAAGGAACAAAGTCGAAAGTGGTTTGATTATTCAACTCTATGTTCGTTCTGGCTTCCATTCTCCAACTCTTTAGTTTCTGAGAATTTCCAAAACTTCAAAAATTTGGCTAACACCCTAAATTTTCGAAAAATTTCGCCATAACCTCCCCTGCACCGGGAGCATCGGGAAATTGCAAATAGCGTTCCCGGTCCTTCAGATCTCAAAAAGAAAAAGAAAAAGCCAAGCGGCTAGCCAATAGGCTCACAAAATCATCATCACCCAAACAAAACAGTAAATTATGTAATAAACATGTACCTATTTGTCGGGCAAACAAATTCTATTCTCGGCTCTAGCCTCCTTGCTATGACCTGTTCAATGATATATATATATATATATATATATATATGCAAGCAAACGCGACCAATTTTCAATACAATTCAATATTTGATTATATTAGGCATAAATGGTTAAAAATCAGCAAACAATTAAACAAACAACACAAACATCAATCAATTAGTGGATTAGAGTTTCAAATTCATAAATTTTGATATATATAAAGAAAATCATGTTTTTGATGCCAATTCACAACAATGTGTTCTAACTATATAAGTTTTGGGTTCTCACACCAGCCTAATGGAAATATATAGAAAATCACGCCTTCGTCACTCGAAAATAAATACTGGTGATGGTATACTTCATCATCAGGACCATGTCCGGGTGCCTAGAGTGTGACTCTATATCTATCTAATATATTAAAACTTCGGATATACGTTCATGACGCGTATATGCAAAACCTTTATATACTAGATTGTCCACATTCAAAATAAATAAATATTCAAATACGTATAGCATGATTTAAATTTTCAAAACAAAATTGTTTTCATTTGAAAAATATACTCTTCACACTCGTTCTAGGATACTACTGATCCTATCTCTAACGAGTCATTCTAATTGGATATTACTAATCCAATATCTGATGAATTCTTTCGTATGGTTCTAATGTGTCTTGTTCTCGAGCTCTGTAAACCAAAGCTCTGATACCAAATGTGACGGCAAGGAATTTCGCTCGATCTGAATCAGTCGTTAAACCGATCTAAACCGTTCGAAACCCCTGAACGTTGAGAACATGACAAACCAGAACACAAACAGAAGAACATTTCATTGTATATTACAACAATTCCATCAGATACAAGAATATACAGAGTATAAATGAATAAATATTACACAGAAATATCAGAGATTTAAATTACATTTAAATACATAGCAGCGGAAAAATAATATAAAGCACAACTGAAGGTGATATACGGATACAGAGCTTTCCGGATATCATTCCAGCTGTAAACCAGGATCCTGTGAATATAAATCTGCAAAACCAAAACTACTAGCTGCCCGTGCGGAAAATAGGGGCACCCAGAGTTTAGGTTAAAACAATAAACTCCAGGTCAGTCATGTGACTGGTGTGAGAACTAAAACAGTTATTTAAAACTTTACTTTAAAAGAGAGTAATTCAAGGGACCACGCCGTATAACACGGAACGGGTTTCCTCCCAAGAATACCAGTGCATAGAATAAACAACGCAATGCTTTTTCGAAAAATGAAGCTATTATAAGACCCAGGTCCTATCATACAATGCAACGCAAGCCGGGGGATAGGGTTTTCCCTTATAATAGCCAAACATGCTTGATACGTTTTAAAACAAATCATTTGATACTATAATAAGTGTATAGTGTCAAAACATTTCAATCATAAGTATAAATCATAGACGGCATGGGTACCATATATCATGTCGCCATACTAGTTCTACAATTAAAACCGCGATACACGTATTGGAAATTGGATTTCCGTCATGAGTCGAGGCAAGGGGCAAGCTCCTCTCCGCGTTCGAGACACTCTAGCAAATGTCCCCGGGATTACGCACACTGGGTAACCCCTGGATGCGGCTGGGCCGGTCCTCACTTACGTTAGAGGATTAATTATGCCTGAACACACGTTTCCCGGTCCTTACAGACCTATAATCGAGGCGCCTCATTCCAACAACCACAAAGGTGAAAAGTATATATATGTCAGGGCTGGTAAGTCACTGACACCACCAAAGCTAGAAAGAAACGTGCGCTCTCCCAGCGGTCCGTATCCCGTTTTTAACTCATACCGAGGTGTGAGGCTTGCGAATACACGCTATACACAAAGCTGCCACGTAGGCGTGCTTTGATCATCAACCACAAGACTTTGCTTTTCAACAAAAGCCTTGATCCATGCAACTCAGCATGCCACACAGGCAATTCATGCCATGCGATTGATATCTATCGATATATAACCTCTAAGCTCGTACGTCTCAGAGAAGGGCGTTAAGCAAGAGAATAAATTCTCCGCCGCCAAGCAGATATATATTTAATAGAAATCAATCAACACAGAATAAAATCCAATGTCAGGCACACAATCCATTTACAAGTCCGTTCTGGGTCTGAACGAAACCGGAGGCACTTTCCTCGCATATCCATCCATCTCCAAGTACGTCTGGACGACCACTAACTATTTCCATCCTCTTGGGTGTACAGCCCAATCAGGATCGTCAGTAATTATCCCTACGATGTGAAGACTTCCGGTCTTCAACCACCGTCTTCATCTTCGACATATCGTCGAATCGGTTATTCAGAATGGGTATAAACCCGGACTTTCCGAACAACCCGCGTATATTGAAAACAAATGTTACACAAACACAACATACGCCTCATTCTAATTCATTAGTCACTAACCGCAAATTAGCAAGAGAACAATTTCCCGAACATTAACCCCGAAGGCCGAAACCAACATCAGATCAATACCCAGGAAACCATTCTTCATAGCCAACCTACAGCTAGTTTCTAAATTCCACATTCTTAGGGAAAAGTTCCCATTAATTTTATCCAAGATAAATTCTTTAAAATTTATCCTGAAATCTTCCTTTGGATGTCATTTAAAACCAAATTATGGTTTTCCAACTAGTCGAGATTAGCGAACCACAACGAAGTAATTATTTATTTTATTTCCCAATCCCAACCTATTCATCCCATGAAGCAAAACTGGTAATACTCCATATCTAACACCGTGGTGTTATCGGTAAAATTAATTACCATTTCACGTTCAAATCTAATTAAAGATTTAACTATCGCTTTGGAGCAAAACTGGTGATACTCCATTCTCGCTCATTTCTAAATTTGATAATTTAGATTATCAGTTCGAATTTCAATCTAATTGCAGATTCAATAAAACTCCTTTTACTGGGTTAAAGAACTAGGTGTTATTTAAAACACAGTTCACAACAAACCCAAATCACATTCTATTTGTTATCGGGTTAAAGAACTAGTGTTATTTAAAACACTGTTCACGATAAACCCATCTCAAACTTAATCAAACATATTAGAAATTCGATTATTTAAAACCCCTTTTTAAATCTAATTCATTTATTTTAAAAATGATTGGGTTTTAAATTTAGTTCAAAACTAGTTCATTTTGATAAAAATCTATTTTTATCTTTTCAAATATGGAGTTTTTCACCCCAATTTTTCCCAAATCATTTCTTATGATTTTACACAAATTATTGATATTTTTAATAATTTTATCAAGGCCCGTACAGTCGATTTCCAACGATGGCCATCGAACTGCACTTACAGCGACCTTTTTCGAATTTGATTTGGACGTATCTCCAAATCCAACCGTTAGATTTTGAATTTCTAATATTCGTTAGAAAGCTCTTTTCGATACGAACCCAACGGTTCCGGTTTTAGGAGAATCCGACGGTCGGATCTCCCGTAATGTCCGTTTGAAATAAATGGTCGAAATTTACGAACTGCCGCGGCGCGGCGCGTTCTATTCAGGCCATTATATTATATATATAATATATATAATATATATTTCGTCGATTTCTATTTAAAACGAATTATATATTTAGTTTTGAATTCGTTTCAAAAACGAAGTCAACTTCTATTTCAATTCAAATCAAAATTGAATTCTTCTTTATAAATTCGTTTTAAAATTCATTTCTATTCAATTCAAATTTCAATTTAATTTGAATTCATTTCACTTCATTTTAAATTCAATTCGAATTCGTTTTTCAATTCAATTCAAATCAATTCAATTCAAATTGATTTTCTATTCGATTCAAATTCATTTTCTATTCAAATTAATTCGTTTCGTTTTCTATTTGAATCAAGTTCATTATATATTCAATTTGAAATCAAATTGGTTTTCTATTCCATTCAAATCGAAATCGTTTTATATTCAATTCAAATCGAAATCGTTATATATTCAATTCATTTCGAAATCGTTATATATTCAATTCATTTCGAAATCGTTATATATTCAATTCATTTCGAAATCGTTATATATTCAATTCATTTCGAAATCGTTATATATTCAATTCATTTCGAAATCGTTATATATTCAATTCATTTCGAAATCGTTATATATATCGTTCGCGTCAAAATGGCGCATCACTATTCAACACGGCTTTATATATTCTATTTCAAATATTTCTTTTTGTCAACACACGACTAATCTCAACGAATGAGTACCGTCCATGTGTGACTATTTTTGGTTAAATTATTTCGTTCAACACATGACTAATCTCAACGAATGAGTACCGTCAACACATGAACCTTTATTTTATATTGATAAAGATGTAAATTTTATTATAAAAATAATTCGTTCAACACATGGCTATTCCCAACGGATGAGTATAGTCAACACATGAACCTTTATATTATATTGATAAAGATGTAAATTTTATTATAAAAATAATTCGTTCAACACATGACTATTCCCAACGGATGAGTATAGTCAACACATGAACCTTTATTTTATATATTCTTTATTTTTCAAATTGGAATGAGGCCCAATCAATCACCATATAAAATTAATTATATGGATTTTCATACATCACATGTATATAATAGTATTGAAAAATAATCAACCATCAACCAAAGTGCACTACACTGTATAAGCATCAAATATAGATATCTAACGCTTATAACAGCCTGTCAATCAATCGATCGACATATTTAATCAATCAGGATGAGTGGACTTCATATTTCATCCCAACACCCGTGTAGGGTTTCAAACAATCAAGCACAGATTTTATTTGTGCAGTTGGGCGATGTGTAAAATTTATCGACCCAATCAATATCAATCAAATAGGTGTACATAAACAAACCGTCCGGTTTGTAAATGAATATTTATTTTATTCACTTTCACTATATTCATATTCACGTTAAAAATTATATTTTTAACGATAAAATATTTTATTTCGACATATGAATATCTATTCAGTTCATTCTTTAAATAAAATGTTATTTTTATTTTTCTAACATGTTTTAGAAAATTTCGGCGGCATAACGGCACGATACTAGAAACGGGACAAGGCCTAGCCTTATCCCCGGTCTAGTGAAGGCCCACGCCATTCACACATCAATCAAATTCACTTTCGTTATGCAAGCCACAAAATTTGGAGTAAGGGTCTAACCTAGCCTTACTCCTTCGCCTTATAACGGCGCACGTCTAATCCTAACCAATTTATCGATTCGATTTTTCACACCACAAACCACATTCAAATCAATATCTCAATCAATCACCAAACATCCAAACAAACAAGTCCATGGTATGTGGACGGTTGTGTCGGGTGCTACTAAACACCGTCTGCATCCTAGTATATATATATATAAATATAACTAGAAATAAAATTGAAAGGGTGAGAAATTCTCACTTATAGCTATCCTAGCTCCACGGCTCTTCTTTGATAGAAATCTTCATCGCTATGGCATTTTCGTCAGCTTCGTCGTCCGTAGCCACTACATATATAAAAATCGAATTTTTACCTTGCTATTCAATATTTAAAAATCATATTTTTATTTCGAAGGTCCATATATAAAAATCAAATTTTTAGTTCAGAGTTCAATATATAAAAATCGAATTTTTATTTCAAAGTTCTATATATAAAAATCGAATTTTTATTTTACTTCGAAGTTTACTATATAAAGATCTCGTCTTTTCAAATATTTCGCCTTTTCTACTTTAAAGATTACGCCTTTTTGAATTTAAAGATTACGCCTTTTTGAATTTAAAGATTACGCCTTTTTGAATTTAAAGATTACGCCTTTTTGAATTTAAAGATTACGCCTTTTTGAATTTAAAGATTACGCCTTTTTGAATTTAAAGATTACGCCTTTTTGAATTTCCTATTTTAAAGATCAAATCTTTTTAAAGTTCAAACCATTTTCTTTTTAAAGTTTAAACCTTTTCTATTTTAAATCTTAAAATAAAATCAGTTTTTCAAACTTTTAAAAATCTCAGTTTTGAATCTTAAAAATAAAAACAGTTTTCTATATTTAAAAATTCAGTTTTAAAAATAAATTAAAAATCAGTTTTTAAAATACTTTTAAAAATCTCAGTTTTGATTTCTAAAAAAAACAGTTTAAAAATTCTTTTTAAAACAGTTTTTTTTTTATAAAATCAATATAAAAGTAAAAATAAATAAAATAAAATAAAAAAACTACCTGGGGCGCTGTCGGCTTTGTCGGGGGGGGGGGGCTTCGCTTCATCTTCGTCGGCGGCAGGAGGGTACTGGACTTCGCGAGTGGGGCGCGACCATCGACAGGGGAGGGGAAGCGGTCATCGACAGGGGGGGGGACTGCGGTGGCGTGGATCGCTATTGGCGATGGCGTACGATGGGGCGACGGGTTTGGGGTTCGGGGATCATCGAAGAAGAAGGGGAAAGGGCGGCGATGCATCTGGGGAGGGGCGGTGGTCGGAGCTGGCGAAGAGGCGGCGTTGGGTGGCTCTGGCGACGGATCCTGGGGGGGGCGATCGCGATTGGGGGTTTTTCTTTTTTTTTTTTTTTTTTTTTTTTTTTTTATTTGATTTCTGTTTTTAGAATGAAAACGAGAGGGGGGGGGTTTATATGAAAAATATATATATATTTAATTATTTAATTACTTTCAAAAAGCAACTTTTATTTTCGACCTCAAAACGAGACCCACCGCCTGTCGTCCATAGCGTTTCACCCCCATTCCGAACACAATGAAACATGTATCGCAAGCTGATTCGATTGTTACAGTCAGTTTCCCTTGAATTTACTTTTAAATCACTATATTGAATTTTAAACGTATATTTCAAATTACCGGGGGCACAAACTAACTCGAAAAATTCCAGAAAAATATTTTCTAGCTTCGTATTGACGATACGGTCCTAACAAAACTAGTTTCGTCGAATTCTGAGACCGTTAGAAAAATGGCCAATTTCCAGTCGATTAAAATCAACTGAAACTGGTCAAACGCGTTTTCCTTTGCCACGCTCACATATTGATTCGAAAAATTATGAAATTTGGAATCTAGCAATAATTTGACATCACGGATCCAACAAAAGTGGTTTCGTCGAAATCCGAGGTCATTTGCAAAATGGCTATTTTTAAGGGCTATATATTATATTAAAATATATATAAATTCCACAGCGACTATTTCTAATTTTCAACTGGACATATCTCATCATTTCTAAAATGAAATCTCAGTTTGTTAACTTCGTTACAAAGATATAGTTATACAGATTCAAATATTTCTTGTTTCGTTCAATTCTGACTTATATTGAATTCTGTATATTCATTTGAAATTAGAAATCGAATTTTCGAACTACCGCGCCATTTTCTTTTCTATTTATAATTATATATAATTATTTATATTCTAACGACGACGTATATAATATATACGTCGATTCTATATTGAAAATAAATTTTCCGTCGCCATTATTTAAAATAATCTATTTTAAATATTCAAAATTCGCTAAAATGGCCAAAATAAAAATTTTAAACTGGCCCAGATTTTGCGGGTTATTACACCAAGTGTGCGGTTGAACTGGAAGAAGAATTTCTTCCGTTGGGTATATATACAGTGGTTGTTGGAGGTGAGGGCGCTATGCAAACGAAACAGCAAATAACAGGAGCAACAGCTTTTCATTTTGTAGAGGAGGAAGGAAACACCAGGTCGAAGTGTTTAGAACGTAGAAGAAAAGCTTCTTTTCTGGCATCAAGTCTGAACGGTGAAGTTTTAAACAAATAGGGTATAACGTGAGTACATGGGAGAAACCACTTGGGGCAATGCTTGCGTGAGGACCCTGTAGTGTTTTATTTGATCGATGACTGGAATTGGCGATTGAGTTGAGAAGAAACCACTTGGTAACTGGAATTGGCGATTGAGTTGAGAAGAAACCACTTGGTAACTGGAATTGGCGATGGAATCGGTGAAGGGGAAAGGCCGTAGCGGGCTGGGTCAAAAGAAAAGGAACATTGGCTGATGAAATAAGGCGGAGAGTGGGCCGTAGGAAAGGGTGAGGCCCAACTAAGTTTCTTCTTATGTTTTAAATTAAATAAGTAGCGTTTAACTTCTAAATAACATAACCGAGTCATATGTGAATGAAATTCCATAAAACAGGTCGCGTTGGATCCGTATCGAAAAGTACTACACATACAAACTAGTTTGGAATGGATTGGGGCTCGTATGAATTCATGGCGAAATAAATTGTTTGATTCAAATCAAACAAACAGTTTATCGTTCTTTAACGATGAACTGCCAAAGTGAGTAAAACTCACCAACTCTGAACAGTTTATATTTTCATGTTGTATTTTTAGAACTGTTAAAATTTTCTGATTGCTGTGTGTTGGTTGATTGATTGAACTGCTAGTCAGTTAGTAGAAATTATATACATATATGTATATATATATATATAAATCAATAAATATTTATATGATGATTTTGCTATCAGAATACTTCATATCGAAATCAAATCGATATTGATTATATTGTTTAACATCTGTGATATAGGGAAACAGGTCGGAGGAATCCAACTGGATTCCTCAACATTTATATTACTGTGATTTATATATTGTGTTATATAATGTGATATATAATCTGACATTGATTATGTGTGTTTGAACGATATTTATCGTTGTTATATGGTGTGTTAAATAACATAAGAAATACCAGAATGTAGTGTAGGAAAGGGATTTTCAAAGTATATTTTGAAAATAATTTATTTATATAAAATCAATGGATTTTATATTATAAAAGAAAAAGGATTTGAATAAAGGAAATATATTTGAAAGCAAATATAAAGGAATATATTGGTAAGACATAAATAAAGAGTTAAAAGAATTTATTTATTTAGGAAATAAATAAAAGTAAAAGGGCTTATTTATTTAGGAAATAAATAAATATTAAAGGAGATATTTATTTGGTAAATAAATAGGATTAAAAGAAGATATTTATCTATTAGAATAAATAGAATAAAAGGAATATTTATTTGATAAATAAGTAAGAACTAAATCAAAAGAATGTTCAGAAGATGAATAGAAAATGGAAATCTGTTTTTAACAGATAAACAGAAAGGATTTATTTATAAATAACAGTTTATAAATTAAATGAATATTTATCATTCGATAAATGAAATATATAAGTCCGAACTTATATAGATAAGAGATACTGGTTTTAACACCGATAGTTTTAAATAGAATGGATACACAACACTTGTATAAGTGAAGTAACATCATTAAAGAGAACATTTATAAAGTGAAGAACCGTTACTAAAAGTAAATCTTTATAAATGAATAAACGTTATCAAATAGGAGTTATTCGAATAGGAGAAGTCGATTTGAGTTAGAAATAATCGATTAAATAAATCGATTAGAGTTAGGTTGACCAGTTAGAGTCAATCAATTAAGGTTGACTAGTTAGAATAAATCGATTAGAGTTAGGTTGACCAGTTAGAGTTAATCAATTAAGGTTGACCAGTTAGAATAAATCAATTAGTGTTAACCAGTTAGAGGCAACCAATTGGAGTTATCCAAATGGAGTTAATCGAGTAGAGTTATCGAATATTGGTTATTCGAAGTAGAGTTATCGAATATTGGTTATTCGTAGTGAGTTATCGAATATTGGTTATTCGAAGTGAGTTAATCGAATATTGGTTATTCGAAGTTAGTTAATCGAATATTGGTTATTCAAAGTGAGTTAATCAAATATTGGTTATTCGAAAGGAGTTATCAAATTTAGTTATTTGAAAAGAGTTAATCGAATATAGTTTATTCGAATAGAGTTAGAGGAGTTAATCGAATATAGTTTATTCGAATAGAGTTAGAGGAGTTAATCGAATACAGTTTATTCGAATAGGATTAGAGGAGTTAATCGAATACAGTTTATTCGAATAGAGTTAGAGGTGTTATCGAACATAGTTTATTCGACAAGAGTTAAGCGAAAAGAGTTAATTGAATATAGTTATTCGAAAGAAAGAGAATTACATAAGGAAGTGTTAAAGATTTTGGAAGGGGAAACATATCTTATTTCGAGGTTAAAGACGTTGTTCAGTTAAGGTTTGAGAGGTAATTATACCCCAACTTGATTGACTTCGTTTTTAATTTAGAAATGGTTAAGGTTCGAAAGTGAAAGAGGTTAAGTGGAATTAGTTAATGAGTATAGCGGTTTGGGTCATCATCGCGATGTGGATTTAAACATCCATTTAAATCCAAATAAAGGAGTATTTGGAAATGTTTTCCAAATCAGAATCAGAATGAAATCAAAGATTTAAAATTGAAAATATGAATTAGAAAATGGAAATGTTTATTTATAAGGAGAGGAATAAATTAATGATAAGATAAATTTAAGTGTTAAATGATGTTTGTTCGATATAATTTCCATCTGGAAATAATATCGTTGGTTGCACACTTGTTTTTTTGATAGTTAACTCACCGACTATCGAAGTTTTTGACCATTTTAACGTTGTTAATATGGAGAGACCGGTTGGATTATTATCCAAAGAATCACTTTGTATTGGCATAAGCGTTGCGAATCATTTATGCCAAAAATAATTGAAGGTGCAAGGGCAGTTGTATAAGTCTTAGATAACAGTGACTAAGATGGATATACTGAATAGTGCCTTCGGTTTGTCCAGTCCCAGGACAAATTTGTATGGACGAAGGTCTGACAGAGTATAGCCAATGGATCGCGTAAGTTGATATCTTCAAACCTATATACGTTGGTGGCGGAGGAATTCGTTTCTCTTAGCTGTATACCCATTGTATTTTTTAGGAAATCAATTTGTGATTTGGCGGGTATGACGATGTGACATTCTAAGTGAATAAGGATGACTTGTATGGAAGAATGTCTGACAGAGTATTTCCATAAAGGCAACGTACATTGATTTCTTCAACCGTACCAAGAGTGGAAGCGGAGAAGGAAACTTCTTTAGCTAACACGTAATGTATTGTTGTAGACGTCAATTAGTGATTTTCGATGGATCCGACAATGTGGCATTCGAAGTGAATCTGATGTGATGATAAAGCGTAGCTTATAGCCTCACATCCGGTAAATGACAGAAATCGGGCAGGCAGCATGGCTATGTAGGTCGCACCTATTAGGGTGTATAATCACCTGATCTAGAGTTTCATTTATTTCTATAATCTATTGTCGATGCTGTCCCATTCGGGAAACGGTTGCTGATCCCAACCGTTGGTGATATACATTCGATACACTCAAGCGAAATGAGTGGTCGGTCATGTGTGGCCGGGTTGCAAGATGTTCTTGTTGAACCCAGTGTATTCCTCTCTAGAGGTACACTAGCGAAAGGTGGTACCATACCTTGTCATAGTTGGAAATCCATTACCAAATACGTGCTTGCGGTTTTGATTGTATACCATATATGTAGAACGTGAGATGAAAGCGTTTCTGCTAGATGATTATTATATTGTGGTTGATAGACATTATTATAATATCAAAAGGTTTTTGATATAAAGATATATTGGATTCTCATAAGGGAAAAACCCATTCCGTTATACGGCGTGGTCTTATGAGATATCATTTACTTGTTGGAACTGTTTTAAACTGTTTTACTCATACCAGTCCTATGACTGACCCAGAGTTTATTTTGTTTTGTTTTCCCTAAACTCTTGGGTGCCCAATTTTGTACGGGCAGTCAAGTAGTCAGGAATTTACAAATATACTTGGAGAGCTTGGAGCAGGAGGCTTCAAGATCATATAGCTATAGTTTATTTCCGCTGTGATTGTAAGTGCTGTAATCTGATAAGTGCTATCGTATACATAACTGTTATATTTCAAAGTTTTGTTATCTATTATATGTTATTCGTTCCGCTGTGAGGTTTGTGTTACTCTGATGTTGTGTTCTTCTTCTTCTTCTATTCTAAGTTTATATCTTATCTATTCTCACCCTCTAATTTCTTTCATTAATTACCAGGATTTTTCGATGTTTTGGTTATCGACATCGAGTTTATGTCGATAACCAAAGTCGCTCAAAATCCGGGTCGTTACATTTTTATCTTTCTTAAATCTCATGCAAATTTGTTATGGGTGTTTTCGGTTGTAGGGGGAGCATACAAATAAGGGAAGCCCTCATACTTCACATTCAAACACATTTATTATACTCAAAATCGTAAGTGTATGTTTGTCATCATCAAAAGGGGGAGATTGTGGAGTATAACTATATGATTTTTTGTTTGATGATGACAAACATATATTATTTTATAAACGTGTTTGTAATTGTACTATTATATGTTTTATCTCAAACAGAATTAAATATTAATATTGAATAATAATACTATTGCACATAATTTACATATTCAAACAATATTTATTATTCAATAAAATATTTTATTTCTAATATTCATAGTAGTACATCTTTCAGAATTATTTTCTATACATTTCACTGATCACATTCATATACACTATATTTCCTTATTACAGTTCACCCATTTCACTCAGACATACCTACACTCTCTCACATACATTCATATGCACTCACTGATTTTTCACGTGCTTCAGATCCTGTCCAGTCACCTGCATGCCTGTCACAGAAACACACACAGTAAACTGTAACAAATAAAATTTTCTATAGCCAAATATAAATTTATTTAAAATTTTATTTGCCTCAGAATTTTTGGTGTTTTTCTCGTCATCTTTCTAGACTTGGTCTAATATGTATATGCATATATATATATATATATATATATATATACATGAATTAGACTTCTTGTGATATTTACATTGATTCACTGTAAATACCACAAGGAAGACTGATTTTTCTAGTGCTCGCAAACTAGCCCCAACTCAGTTACTGTGATCTTCTGATCAAGACAAACCTCAATTTATATGTGTAGTCTGCTGATCTTGATCAGCCTCAACACAACCATAATTGTTTTTCTTGTGACGACCGCCCATAACCCCCGCACTATACAAGAGAAATAATGCACTGAAAGGTGTGCAAGGAAGCCATGGACGATCATCAGAGTAGGTAAATACAAGCGGTACCTATCGTAAAATCACAGCGTAAGGATAAAATATAATAGAACATATACAACTGGTAGTAATAGTGAAGTAGAAACACAAGACTTCCATACAACTCGAAAGTAATATCCACAACTTGGAAATAGTGTTTGTACAAAGTTGCCTCACTACATCACTCAGAAAAGCAAACAGCGGAAACCCAATTATTAGATAGTAGTAAAACTAGTACGTGTGCCTCCTGCTCGTCATCGATCAGCATCGTCGTCTTCACTAAAGCATTTCCTATCACCTGTTACTTAGTCTTCCCATCCACAACCGGATGAACAACCCAAGGTAATAAGAGGAAACATGAAACCTTGAGTCAGACAACAGTCTTAGTGAGCGATAAAACAGCTAACAAACTTCAACAATAAAGTGTATGAGAAAGGATAGATAAACATACTAATCTACCCACGACACCAGAGAAGAACTCAACCTTATCTTCCCCACATCGGACAGTGATAGCCTTTACAATCCATTCAACCAGATGAATAACAATTCATACATGGGAACTAGAACAACCATTGATAACATTCATAGCATCCAGATTACATAGATCTCATGTAGACAACCCTAATCGAGTTTAACATTCCCAGAGTACTCTCCCTAGAGGCCTAAACCAATATCAGTTAAGCACTCAAAGAACATCTTCCTCGACTTTGGATAACCTATATGAGATAGTACAAACAGAACAACCAATCATCCATGACTGACTCGGGCTATCACCACCAATCCTGCTTTGAAACCATCGTTAATCGTACGACCAACCTTGCCATATGTCAAGGGCTAATGGTAACCCCGGTTCTATCATAAACTCTATTTGTCCAACCTTGACAACTCCAACCTTGACAACTAGGCCTTTTCAACAATACCTAAGGTACTCTACGTACCCCTGCTTCGAGCCTGCTAGAACTTATGACAACGATGACTTCTCGGCCTTCGCATCTCCAGTCATCCAACCTTAACGACGTTTCATAGCTCAAGCAACCTTATTAAGCAACCATTATCCACCAACTCACAACCTTTGATTTTCCACCTCATTCGTTGTTCCACCTTGATCAACGAACGCATTCAACACTTTGAACCTTCCTACTTGAATTTACTTCGAAGTCACATCATCAATGAGCCAATTACACCACTGCACTGCGGCTAAGGTTCGGGGGGTTGCCCCCGAAAAATATTTTTTTCAGACCTTTTCTCCAAATCCGAGTCGTACCCGAAAAACATAATTTTTTAGAAAATGACCCTGTTGGAAACAAACCATAGCATCATCAATATCAACCACAGCGTTTAAAAGCGCTGCCAAAAACATGACTGATCCGCCCCCTTTCAGACCGACCCGATCCAAAATAGGCCGACCCGAACCACATCTGACCAACTCGATCCAACGCCCTTCTGGTTTCAGAGCTCGACCGATCCAACCAACACGACCGACCCGATCCAATCACCTACATGACCGACCCGATCCAAATATGACCCGATCACTAGCATGGTCCGGTCCGATCCACTCCTGTCCGATCCAACTTCGTTTCAATCCAACTTCTGGCCGATTCAACCCATGGCCGAACCAACTCCTGGCCGATTCAACTCATGACCGAGCCAATTTCTGCATATTGCAATTCAACTCCGATTTCGACCAAAACTTCGCCAAACGACGAATCCGACGGAACCAACTCAACCAAAATTATCAAACACAATCATAAACATATCATGACATTACTATCCACATGAATATGACGATTACCACAAAAATGATGTAAATTTCACCAAAAACCATTAAAATGAACATATGATCAAAATGAGAGATCTAACTAACTTAAACATGTAAAATGACATGAAATTAACTAGTAAAACTTGTTAGATTAGATCATAGAGTGATGCATATGAAAATGAACATGTAATGGTGTAAATCTATGGTAAAACATTCTAATTTGATGAGAAACATGCACAAACACTCATATACTTCATTGCATTCATGTGAGAGATGTAAATCACTCACCGATTTGCTGAAACAACCTAAAATGATAGAAATAAGAATCCGGACAGCGAGCACTTCGAATCAAACTCCTTGATCCGATGAATTCACCTTTGAAATGATGTAGATCTTGCCTTGGATGGTGTAGATCTTCGATTTCCCCTTTGATTTGGATTTTTAATGGTGGAAAGGTGTAGAAGGAAGAAGGAGATCAAATGCCTTCAAATGAGAGAATGAGGAAAGTAAACCTTTTCCCTCCACTCTCACCCCCTATTTATAGGATTCCATTAAGGCTCCAAAACCTGAATAGCCAACTAAAAAACCTTAAAACAGCGATTTCTCTCAAACCGCTGAACCAAATTCTTAATGTAACCACTCTACGGAAAGACAATCATCAATTCCTTTCCAATGGCACAGGTCTCACCCTCTGATTCGACCTGAGTCAAAAGTTATGCCCTGTACAAGGCTGATAGGGGAAAAATGGTCACAAACAAAATCGGTAAAAATTATGGACTTGTCTCACATACCCATAAGCAACATATTAAAAGATGAGAATGATCCAACCCCCAAAGAATGAAATAAAAATATTTTACGATCTTTCGATACGTAAAATGCGGGCTGTTACATTGCTGGATTAGGAATAATAAATATATGTGTATGCATAGAGAAAAATTTCAGGTGAACAGGGGCGATATAGACAAATACAACTTAGCATGATACATTATAGCAAACAATCATGACCAGGAAGCTCACGACACAACCACGCATACATATAAACACACACACACACACACACACACACACATATATATATATATATGCATGTGTATGGATCATGTGTTACAAAAAGGCATGAACAACGAATTTCAGCGGAGCATGGAAAACAACCATATCAGGTTCAAGCCCAAGTGCCATAACATCAATTTCAAGACACAAGTACAGGCACACATGTGCATGGCAAGTGAAAATGTGTACAAGCAGTGGTAGGCACAATGGTTCAGAAACACAGTATCCAAAGGGAAAGTACACATGCACATGCAGCATGGCAAAGAAGTGGCAAGCAAAACAAAGACTACAAAGTAGCCAAACTTACATGGTGCAGCAACATGGGTCAATCAACATAGTACTGCATACCAGCAAGGATAGCAAGCACCTCTCAGTGCAATAGGTGCAGCAAACATGGTGATGGTGGCATGAAACAAGAAGTTTCAAGTGTACAAGAAGCATGCAGCAATGGTAATACCAATGTGCAACATGAGAAATCACAGTGGTGCTAATCTCAAACATTTCAGAATGCATAAACAAGTGTACACAGTGCACACAACAAGCTTTTGGTCAATGGCTCATTTTAGGAAGCACAGTTGGATGTAATATGCCAAATAACACAATGACAGGTGCACCAACATAGCAGGGAAGTGCATAAGAGTTTTAAGTGCATACACAAGTGGTGTAGCCATCAACACATGCAAGTAGCTCAAATTACATGGCCAAGTATATGAACAAGGATATACATGGAATGGTCAAGGGAAGTATAGTTCAAAATAATACACAGCAACAAGGGTGTACAACTGGACACACAAACACACGCACATAAAGTGCAGTTGAACATAGTGTCACAACAGGGCATCAAACATGCAAGAGACACACAACAACAACAAGGCAGTGTGCAAGAATATGTGTTGATGCAAACACGGTGTAACAACCCGCATTTTTCGTATCAGAGGATCGTAAAATATTTTTATTTTATTCCCTGAGGGTTGGATCATTCTCATATTTTAATATGTTGCTTATGGGGATGGGAGATATGTCCATCATTTTTACCAATTTTGTTTGTGACCATTTTCCCTTTTCAGTCTTGTATAGGGCATAACTTTTGATTGGGATCGAATTAGGTGTTGAGACTTGTGCCATTGGAAAGGAAATGATGTTCCCTTTTTCGTCGGGTGGTCACATTAAAGATTTTGCTCAACAGTTTATGAGGAATCGCTGTTTTAAGGTTTCGGTTGGTTGTTCAGGTTTGGTAATCCATAATGGGCTAATTTGGAGAGGCCCATTAGTAGGTGTAACACCCCGCCTCCGCTAGGGTCACTCACAAAGGAATGCACTAGCTTTAGAGGGGCATTATTGGTAAACATGCACAGAAATATCACAAGACAGAACATATAAAATAGCGGAAGTAAAATCGAACTTTCATAAACATTTATAATTAAGGTCTAAAGCCTTTTACATCAGAGTACATCAAAACCTGTCTTGCAATAGTAAAGAAGCATAAAGACTTTTTCATAAATTATTCCCCAAGTAAAGACAGTAAAGTAGCCATAGCCAAGAAAAGTCCAAGCCATCCATGATGACCTTCAAGCAGAAGAAGTCCAAACTAAACAGCAGTATTTCCTCCCTGTAACCTGGGGGGAGGGGAACGGAAGAAAAGAGGCGAAACAAAACGGGTCAGTCAAAAAGACTGAGTAAGCCCTATCTACTATTAGTATAAAAACTAGTAAAGTTAACTGACATGAGAAGCTGAGATGAACATAAGCATGATAACAAGATAGATAAGCTAAATCAAAATAACAGGATGAACTACTGAACTCAGGTGAACTAAGGTGTCATGATAAATTACGATGTCAAGATAAAACAAGGTATCACATCGTCAGGTTTCTATCAAGTATAATATCCCAAGATATCTATCACGTATAACGTCCCATGGTATCTATCCTGTACATCTGCTCTGCACCTACCGTACTAGTATCCCAACTGTATCACGTGTTATCCGTGAATGACCCTTACTCAAAAGTCGTGTAGTGGTCCATGTCAACCTAACATATCGCATATACAGGTTACTAGACTCGTATGTTTTATTCCATGTAAATGTTCAGTCCCTTGCCGTAGGCCATATGGGCTTTCCCATGAGATTCTATATTACTTTACATAGTTCCATGATCCTTAAGATCGGTTTGGACTGTTACCCTAAACCTAGCTAGGGTCTTCCAACATGAATTAGCGTTTGTACAACTAGGACTTATGCTACCTAGGGCTACTAGGGATTACGCTTACCTATTGCACGTTTTCATATCTCGGTTTGGGTTCAACCACCAAGGGCCACTAGGGATTACGCTAACCGCCAACCGCGCCCTTTTTCCCACGCATTCATCGTGAATCGTTTTTCCATGACTGTATGCACATGTATCACATCGTGCCATCCGAGTCCTGTCACAGGGCAGACCAGGAAATACAGGACTCGGTCGGGAGCTTACGATTTATCTGCCGATGCAGATGCTAAGGTCTGTTTTTTTTCTATACGTGGCTATGGTCCCACGCAACCCCTCCCTCAACTAGCGAAAGATTAGACAGGATAAATCCTGTACGAGAACACACTACTGGCCAACCCCTAATCCAAGCCTTACCGCACCCATAATTAAATAGCAATTATGGTCTATTGGGTGTTCTCTGCCTTTCCGTACGTACACGCTTGACCAAAGATGGAAGGTAGCCTGACGAAAAATGCTATCTAGGGTACGACCGTGTTTCGTCGACTATACCCTATCCATCCCCGTCTTTAGGTCGCTCGTATAGCAACCAAGGCATACTCTTGGTTCTTCTAACGCAGACCTTAACCTCTCATGAGCCTAGTATAATTACCTGGCAGCCCACAGAGGGATCCCAAGAATATCCTCACGTTCCCCGAAGCCGCTGCTTCGTTACCCAGTTCGCTGGAGCCTTTATCTAAATCAGATACTTGCTCCTACTCGTATACTTAAACGATGACCTACCGTATCAGGTTACTCATCTATCTATGAACTGGTCTAAATTTCCTTGACTAAGAATCATTACTTAGTTATCCTTCAACCAAGGTTTACGACTTAGCCTTATTCCCGTTATCCTTGTTAATTACGGTTACCCACCTAATTCTCCGAATTAGGGTTTACATAATAGATTAAGTGTCACTTAAGTTCATGACTTAATCCCGTCTACAAATCATGTCAAAATTGGCTAAGTATCCAAGTTCAAGGCTTAACCCGTCTACAAATCATGTCAAAATTGGCTAAGTATCCAAGTCCAAGACTTAACCCTACAAACCATGCTCAAGTTGGTTAAGTATATATTAACTTGACCCTATGAAATTACTTAGTCAAACCGGTCAAGTGTATTCAAGCGATTCATGACTTAGCCTTATCACGTTTTCACGTTATATTGGTTAAGTATGGGTTAACTTAACCTCAATAAATTCACGAGTTAGATTGGTTAAGCATAGATCACTTAACCACATCAAATTAACGAGTTAGATTGGTTAAGTTTAGGTCACTTAACCTCTTCAAATTAATGGGTGAGATTGGTTAAGTATAGGTCACTTAACCACTTCAAATCATCGTGTTAGATTAGTTAAGTATTTAACTTAACCCCATTAAACTACCAAGTGGGATTAATTAAGTCTAGGCTAACTTAACCTCATCCGATTATCATGTTTAGACTAGTTGAGTCTAATCTTAACCCCATCCATTAACTGTATCTTTTGGTTAAGTGTCATTAAGAAAACTTACTTAACCTTACCAAATTATCGTGTTGGATTGATTAAGTGTTGGTTAACTTAATCCCCGTCCACTAGTCGTATAAAAATGGTTAAGTGTCATTAGGCAAATCAAGTTACTTAACCTACCCAACCTTGTCATGTTTTGTTAAGTATCATTAGCCTAATCCAATTACTTAACCCATTTGTCCATGTCATATTTGGTTAAGAGTCATTAATCAAATTAACTTAACCCTATCATGTGGCATTAATTTCTTAATGCACCCCAACCTCTCACATTAGACTTTGTTGTGGTTACTAGTTAAGCCGGTCGGTTCCGGGTAGCTTTACACCACAACTTGGTCTAACCTCGGGTTCAAGCACTACATGACCAACTTCTCACATTGTGTCCTATTGTTTGCAACTACTAGTTAGGCCGGTCGGTTCCGGGTAGCTTTATGTTGCAAACTCAACCCAACCTCGAGTTGGCCACTTTCATGTTTAGTCTAGTGTCATGTTCATATTCAAGTTTTCAAGCAATTGGGTAGACCTAACTTAATAGGTAAATTCCCAATGGGTAGACCTAACTTAATAGGTAAATTCCCAAGCTTATGTTTTTATTCATACTTACATGTCACTTCCATGTTATATTTCAAGTCATGTTTTCAAGTATAAACACATGTCATATTTAACGTTACATGTTGTCATGTTTATACCCATTTACCCAAATCATGTTCATATCATTATGTTTTCCCATAATGTGACCCCAACGCTTTTTAAACTCGCATATACGTTCGCAACAACGTAATGAATTAAAAGAAGAGACTTGGCAAAGGCATGACAAAAATGGATATTAAGCCACAAGTTAATCATGGTGGCAAATGAGGCACAAATGTGTTCATTACCTTGCATGTTACATTCTTAAGCCTCAAAAACATGCATAAACCCAAACTTGGCACATAAGCGAATCATGGTGACAAAAGACATGGAATGATGACTAGAAACTCGCATATATCATCATATAAGGGTTATGACTTCATATGCAAGTTGACAAAAAAAGGGTATGAAGGTTCTCATGTTGCATAATGCAACATTTCAACATAAAGGTTGTAGCTTTTAGCTCATAAGATCAAGATAATGACTTCATAAACTTGCATGACATGATAGCATGTATCATTCTCAATGATCAAACCCAAACTTGCAACATGAACATTTAACTTCATAGTTAATATCTAAGAGTAGGAAAAGGGCTTACATTGCTTTGAAGGCCTAAATCGATTAAACTAAAGCTTGTGAGGAAGCCTATGCATGCCATTAACCAAAAACCCAAAGATGGATGCCCCAAATCAACAAAAACACCATCTTTATGAACAAATATCAAAGCTTTTGCCTTGAAATCAACTTGAGAGGCTCTCATACTAACATAGGGACTCTCTAACACTCTCCTGATCATGAAACCTTTCATAGAAATGAAGTGGAGGCTAGGATAGTTGAGTGGAGGCCATGAGAGTAGAAATTTTGCCATAGTTTAGTTGCATGAATGAATAATGAGGATTTAGGATAGGTTAGGGTCTTATTTATAGATTAGGCAAGTGTTTTAGGCCATAGGATTAAACCTAGATTCAATCCAAGCCATCAAAACATGTCTTGGGGAAGAAGTCAAGTGTAGGAACCATCTAGGGCCTTTAGATTAAAGATGAACCATGAGAACCATCCAAATGCAAAATCTGCATTTGAGCGAATCGGCCTACGGGTTGACAGCCAAACACCCTGGATTAACCCCTAGTCGACCCAGCGAGCTCGAGTCGACCTCAAAAATCGGCCGGTTCGGTTATTCCCCTCTCCCAATTCGTTGTTTTGAACATTTTTGCATATTTATTTATCTAATTTTCAATTATATATATATATATATCAATATATATATATTTCTCTGCGCAACCCATTTCACTTAATTAAGTATACTTTAATTTGGGAATTTTTCGTGAAACTTCGCGAGGCCATATCTTGGTCATACGGACTCCGATTTTCGAAAACTCGGACTCTATTTCGCGTATTTTTCCGAGACAAATGCAATGGCATAGCCCGTTTCACTTGATTCAGAATTTAAAATTAAATTCTTCCTTGATTCTCGTCTTTAATCATGTTATCGAAATACGGGTTGTTACATTCTCCCCACCTTTTAGGATTTCGTCCCCGAAATCTCTAAGTTAGGAAGAACATATCCTACCATCCATCATCCATCTACTCAAAACATCATCCACGAGCAACCATTGTCCTTAGATGATTTCTAATGCTGTATGAATATATGCAAGACGTGTGTGTACATGTTCCTTAGCTAATGCTAATGATCAGGCCTGAATAATCTTTCTAATGCAAAATATGTATAGTGCCATGAATCCAACATGTATGCAAATAGTCCTAGTCATATAGATACTATATGCGTGCACAATCATTCATTCATATGCAACAACCGCATGATAATACATTCGATTTCATCCATAAACAAGTATAAATACTCGTGCATATGCAATATGAAATGTGACCGAGTCGAGCTAGTATCTAATGTGTATTCGCGCATCCACGAGCAACCACTTGCAACCACTTGCAACCATATCAATCATAACATGTTTCAAATACATGTTTACATCCATAGGGTTCTACCTAGAATTCCCTGAAACAGGGTCGAGAAGATAAACAGGACAAACTCCATACAGGGTTTGTAACGGAGAATAGGACCGAGAGGATGTCCACAAAAGATAGCCTACAAGTAAGCTCTACAGAAAACAGGGATCAAGGATATACTCCCAAAAAGAGATATCATGCGCGTATCTAGTCTTTGACCATCAAAGTCGTCTTTTAACTTCGCGATTTTGTAGCTTCTTATTCCTGTTTCCATAACATGAGCTAGAACTCATTTCTTCGTCGCCTCTCGTTCCACTTGCACTTATCCTTTTCCTAAAATACTTGACGCAAACATGACTGCGTACTCATGATCTCATGCAAGCTTTCCAAAATTCACTAATGAATCTCGGATCTCGTACCACAAGGTATTCCACATAGAAGAACTTTCTCTTGAAAGTAAACAGATGCCAACCAGGTTATCAAGCGCACTTACTAAGGTGATTTCTATAACCCATGCATAAGTGAAATAAACCATCCGTCTTATCGGCGAACACCACTCGATTGGGCTTCCAATTTCCCATAAAAGCATCAAGGGATTCTAAGTAACTAACCATGACCGAACCCAAAAGGTTACACGAGACTTCGAGGGTATTACCAAGGCTAGTCAAGAGTCTAACTACCCTCCTATCAAAACCGAGAGTGGCACCCCTTACTGGATAACCACTTCATCCCTAGAATCCATCCATAGCTTATAAACATAAGCATTATTTCCAAACTCAACACTTGGCATAGACATTCCCAAATCCAAACAAGTCATATATAAATGGACTGATTCTCCAATAGGATTTTGAGACAAAAATGGGATTCTCTATTACGCTAGTACTTAAGGTGCAGAGACTCAACTATCGAAGCAGACTTAAATGATGCGGGGATCAAAACAAAGTCTTGGCGGGATGATAGAAAAGAATAACTAGATCTTCAACAAGGATGTTATCCCCCTACTCAGGTACTCTAGTGAGGGTATACAATTATCTTCACGATGATCTTGTCCTTGTCCCACAATACTTAACTATCCGTCCCGTTTCACCATACCAAAGATACTTTTTCGTTATGGGTTGAGCCATACCAACAAGTTGCTCATCCTTAAGCTCGTATCCTTTATCCTCTTTCTCACTATCCTTTCTTATAACGCGGCCACTGGTCTCTCGAGAACCACCTCCATCGCATGGAAAGCATTTTCGTAGATAGAAAAGACTAGTCGCAGTTAAAACCACTGTGAGTACAGATGGAGGAAAGAAAGGAGAAGAGATTCAATTAAGGAAACAAGGATAGTGCTAATGGCCTTTGGGGAATAGCCTTTTTCTTTTAAAAGAAAATTTTCTAAAAAAATGCTTCTTTGTAAACGGTTTTCAAATAGTTTTCAGAAGGTCTTTAAAAACTTTTGCCCAGTCTGGTAACCTTCTGCTCTGATACCACATATAACACCCCGCCTCCGCTAGGGTCACTCACAAAGGAATGCACTAGCTTTAGAGGGGCATTATTGGTAAACATGCACAGAAATATCACAAGACAGAACATATAAAATAGCGGAAGTAAAATCAAACTTTCATAAACATTTATAATTAAGGTCTAAAGCCTTTTACATCAGAGTACATCAAAACCTGTCTTGCAATAGTAAAGAAGCATAAAGACTTTTTCATAAATTATTCCCCAAGTAAAGACAGTAAAGTAGCCATAGCCAAGAAAAGTCCAAGCCATCCATGATGACCTTCAAGCAGAAGAAGTCCAAACTAAACAGCAGTATTTCCTCCCTGTAACCTGGGGGGGGACGGAAGAAAAGAGGCGAAACAAAACGGGTCAGTCAAAAAGACTGAGTAAGCCCTATCTACTATTAGTATAAAAACTAGTAAAGTTAACTGACATGAGAAGCTGAGATGAACATAAGCATGATAATAAGATAGATAAGCTAAATCAAAATAACAGGATGAACTACTGAACTCAGGTGAACTAAGGTGTCATGATAAATTACGATGTCAAGATAAAACAAGGTATCACATCGTCAGGTTTCTATCAAGTATAATATCCCAAGATATCTATCACGTATAACGTCCCATGGTATCTATCCTGTACATCTGCTCTGCACCTACCGTACTAGTATCCCAACTGTATCACGTGTTATCCGTGAATGACCCTTACTCAAAAGTCGTGTAGTGGTCCATGTCAACCTAATATATCGCATATACAGGTTACTCAACTCATATGTTTTATTCCATGTAAATGTTTAGTCCCTTGCCGTAGGCCATACGGGCTTTCCCATGAGATTCTATATTACTTTACATAGTTCCATGATCCTTAAGATCGGTTTGGACTGTTACCCTAAACCTAGCTAGGGTCTTCCAACATGAATTAGCGTTTGTACAACTAGGACTTATGCTACCTAGGGCTACTAGGGATTACGCTTACCTATTGCACGTTTTCGTATCTCGGTTTGGGTTCAACCACCTAGGGCCACTAGGGATTACGCTAACCGCCAACCGCGCCCTTTTTCCCACGCATTCATCATGAATCGTTTTTCCATGACTGTATGCACATGTATCACATCGTGCCATCTGAGTCATGTGACAGGGCAGACCAGGAAATACAGGACTCGGTCGGGAGCTTACGATTTATCTGCCGATGCAGATGCTAAGGTCTGTTTTTTTTTTCTATACGTGGCTATGGTCCCACGCGACCCCTCCCTCAACTAGCGAAAGACAAGACAGGATAAATCCTGTACGAGAACACACTACTGGCCAACCCCCAATCCGAGCCTTACCGCACCCATAATTAGATAGCAATTATAGTCTATTGGGTGTTCTCTGCCTTTCCGTATGTACACGCTTGACCAAAGATGGAAGGTAGCCTGACGAAAAATGCTATCTAGGGTACGACCGTGTTTCGTCGACTATACCCTATCCATCCCCATCTTTAGGTCGCTCGTATAGCAACCAAGGCATACTCTTGGTTCTTCTAACGCAGACCTTAACCTCTCATGATCCTAGTATAATTACCTGGCAGCCCACAGAGGGATCCCAAGAATATCCTCACGTTCCCCGAAGCCGCTGCTTCGTTACCCAGTTCGCTGGAGCCTTTATCTAAATCAGATACTTGCTCCTACTCGTATACTTAAACGATGACCTACCGTATCAGGTTACTCATCTATCTATGAACTGGTCTAAATTTCCTTGACTAAGAATCATTACTTAGTTATCCTTCAACCAAGGTTTACGACTTAGCCTTATTCCCGTTATCCTTGTTAATTACGGTTACCCACCTAATTCTCCGAATTAGGGTTTACATAATAGATTAAGTGTCACTTGAGTTCATGACTTAATCTCGTCTACAAATCATGTCAAAATTGGCTAAGTATCCTAGTTCAAGGCTTAACCCGTCTACAAATCATGTCAAAATTGGCTAAGTATCCAAGTCCAAGACTTAACACTACAAACCATGCTCAAGTTGGTTAAGTATATATTAACTTGACCCTATGAAATTACTTAGTCAAACCGGTCAAGTGTATTCAAGCAATTCATGACTTAGCCTTATCACGTTTTCACGTTATATTGGTTAAGTATGGGTTAACTTAACCTCAATAAATTCACGAGTTAGATTGGTTAAGCATAGATCACTTAACCACATCAAATTAACGAGTTAGGTTGGTTAAGTTTAGGTCACTTAACCTCTTCAAATTAACGGGTGAGATTGGTTAAGTATAGGTCACTTAACCACTTCAAATCATCGTGTTATATTAGTTAAGTATTTAACTTAACCCCATTAAACTACCAAGTGGGATTAATTAAGTCTAGGCTAACTTAACCCCATCCGATTATCATGTTTAGACTAGTTGAGTCTAATCTTAAACCCATCCATTAACTGTATCTTTTGGTTAAGTGTCATTAAGAAAACTTACTTAACCTTACCAAATTATCGTGTTGGATTGATTAAGTGTTGGTTAACTTAATCCCCGTCCACTAGTCGTATAAAAATGGTTAAGTGTCATTAGGCAAATCAAGTTACTTAACCTACCCAACCTTGTCATGTTTTGTTAAGTATCATTAGCCTAATCCAATTACTTAACCCATTTGTCCATGTCATATTTGGTTAAGAGTCATTAATCAAATTAACTTAACCCTATCATGTGGCATTAATTTCTTAATGCACCCCAACCTCTCACATTAGACTTTGTTGCGGTTACTAGTTAAGCCGGTCGGTTCCGGGTAGCTTTACACCCCAACTTGGTCTAACCTCGGGTTCAAGCACAACATGACCAACTTCTCACATTGGGTCCTATTTTTTGCAACTACTAGTTAGGCCGGTCGGTTCCGAGTAGCTTTATGTTGCAAACTCAACCCAACCTCGAGTTGGCCACTTTCATGTTTAGTCTAGTGTCATGTTCATATTCAAGTTTTCAAGCAATTGGGTAGACCTAACTTAATAGGTAAATTCCCAATGGGTAGACCTAACTTAATAGGTAAATTCCCAAGCTTATGTTTTTATTCATACTTACATGTCACTTCCATGTTATATTTCAAGTCATGTTTTCAAGTATAAACACATGTCATATTTAACGTTACACGTTGTCATGTTTATACCCATTTACCCAAATCATGTTCATATCATTATGTTTTCCCATAATGTGACCCCAACGCTTTTTAAACTCGCATATACGTTCGCAACAACGTAATGAATTAAAAGAAGAGACTTGGCAAAGGCATGACAAAAATGGATATTAAGCCACAAGTTAATCATGGTGGCAAATGAGGCACAAATGTGTTCATTAGCTTGCATGTTACATTCTTAAGCCTCAAAAACATGCATAAACCCAAACTTGGCACATAAGCGAATCATGGTGACAAAAGACATGGAATGATGGCTAGAAACTCGCATATATCATCATATAAGGGTTATGACTTCATATGCAAGTTGACAAAAAAAGGGTATGAAGGTTCTCATGTTGCATAATGCAACATTTCAACATAAAGGTTGTAGCTTTTAGCTCATAAGATCAAGATAATGACTTCATAAACTTGCATGACATGATAGCATGTATCATTCTCAATGATCAAACCCAAACTTGCAACATGAACATTTAACTTCATAGTTAATATCTAAGAGTAGGAAAAGGGCTTACATTGCTTTGAAGGCCTAAATCGATTAAACTAAAGCTTGTGAGGAAGCCTATGCATGCCATCACCCAAAAACCCAAAGATGGATGCCCCAAATCAACAAAAACACCATCTTTATGAACAAAGATCAAAGCTTTTGCCTTGAAATCAACTTGAGAGGCTCTCATACTAACATAGGGACTCTCTAACACTCTCATGATCATGAAACCTTTCATAGAAATGAAGTGGAGGCTAGGATAGTTGAGTGGAGGCCATGAGAGTAGAAATTTTGCCATAGTTTAGTTGCATGAATGAATAATAAGGATTTAGGATAGGTTAGGGTCTTATTTATAGATTAGGCAAGTGTTTTAGGCCATAGGATTAAACCTAGATTCAATCCAAGCCATCAAAGCATGTTTTGGGGAAGAAGTCAAGTGTAGGAACCATCTAGGGCCTTTAGATTAAAGATGAACCATGAGAACCATCCAAATGCAAAATCTGCATTTGAGCGAATCGGCCCACGGGTTGACAGCCAAACACCCTGGATTAACCCCTAGTCCACCCAGCGAGCTCGGGTCGACCTCAAAAATCGGCCGGTTCGGTTATTCCCCTCTCCCAATTCGTTGTTTTGAACATTTTTGCATATTTATTTATTTAATTTTCAATTATATATATATCAATATATATATTTCCCTGCGCAACCCATTTCACTTAATTAAGTATACTTTAATTTAGGAATTTTTCGTGAAACTTCGCGAGGCCATATCTTGGTCATACGGACTCCGATTTTCGAAAACTCGGACTCTATTTCGCGTATTTTTCCGAGACGAATGCAATGGCATAGCCCGTTTCACTTGATTCAGAATTTAAAATTAAATTCTGCCTTGATTCTCGTCTTTAATCATGTTATCGAAATACGGGTTGTTACACTAGGCTGGTGGAAGGCTATAAATAAGGGGTGAGAGGCATGGAGAATAGTTTATTTCTCCATTCTCTCATTTGGAAGAGCTAGAGTTCCTCTATTCCTCTATCTTCTACACCTTTCGACCATTAAAGCTTAGAGAATCGAAGATCTACAACACTTGTAGCTAGATCTACACCATTCCAAGTGAGAGTTCATCGACTTTTGGATCAAATTATTCTCTGTCCGGATCTAGATCTAAGTGCTTTTGGATTGTTTTGGAGAATTGGTGAGTGATATGCATCTTTCACGCGGATTCAATCAAGTGTATGAGTTGTATGATCTTAATTTCATCATTTTCAAATCATTTTCCTAAGATCTACATCATGGTATGTCCATATTCATACAAATCACCATAGGATCTAATTTAGCAATTTAAAACCGATAATTACTATGCTATTTCTTATGTTTATGCAAGTTAGATCCATAAATTAGTTCATATGTTCATTTATCATGATTTTGGTGAATTTTGCATGATTGTGATGAAAAATTGCCATATTCAAGTTGTTAGTGATTTCATATCATGTTTGTGGTTGAATTGGACGAACTGGTTAAGTACGTTGATCTTGTCGTTTGGCGAAGTTTTGGTGAAATTTGGTGATGGATTGGACTGGTACAGGCCCCGGGTCGAGCGTGTAGTACAAGGTAGTACAGTGCAGTACAGGAAAAGGGGTCGATCGAGCAGCCTGGAGTTATGGTCGTTCGTACATGTTGAGGTCGGTCGGCTGCACTATGTTGAGGTCGGTCGTGAGGATATAAGTTCGGTTCTGCAAGGAGGATCGAGCACAATGGGGTCGGTTGTTCAAGAAGGGGTCGAGCTTGGGGTGGTCGGTCTCTGGTCAGTCATGACTTGAAGCCAGGGGATCAGATCGGTCACTTATTGTCGGTCGAGCAAACATAGGGTCGTTTGTGGAAAAAAAATTGGGTCCGACCCAGATTTGAACAACAGGGCAGTGCTAGTGGTTGATGGCATGAATGCAGCACAGTGCACTCTAAACGCTATGGTTGATGGCATGAACATTGTAGTTTATTTCATAGCAGATGGATGCCACACTATGAATCGTGTTGAATCATATATCGATGTTATTTGGTTCAGTGATGTTGTGACTTCGAAGTGAATTTAAGAAGGAGTATTCGAAGTATTGAATGTGTTTGTTGATCGGTCGGGAACAACGAATGAGATGAAAACTCAAAGGTCGTGAGTTGGTGGATAACGGTTGCTCGAGAAGGCTGCTTGAGCCATGAAAAGTCGTCAGATTGGATGACCAAAGATGTGAAAGCCGAGAGATTATTGTTGTTGTAGGTTCCTGCAGGCTCAAAGGAGGGGTACAACAGGGGCACCTAAAAGACCAGAAGGTTGTTGGTCGAGTACCCTGGGTATCGTTGAAAGGCCTAGGTACGTATCGTTGGAAGGCGTATGGAGATTTTGCTAGAATCGGGGTTACCATTAGCCCTTGACATATGGCAAGATTGGCCGTCATATGATTAACGATGGGCTCGAAGAAGGATTGGCGGTGATAGCCATAGTCTATTATGGTTGATTAGTTGCTTTGTTTGTACCGTCTTGCATAAATTACCCAACGTCGAAGGAGATGTTTCTTGGATGCTTGTCTGATACTGGTTTAGGCCTCTAGGTCTAGTGCTTGAGGGAAGTTGAATTTGATTAGGATGGTTTATGTGAGATACATATAATCTGGATGCTATGAGTGCTAGTGGTGTTTGCTTCTGACTGCCATGAATGAATTGTTTTTCTGGTTTCCATGAATAAATGGTTGAAGTGTTTGATGTAAAGGCTATCACTGTCCGATGTGGGGAAGATGAGGTTGAGTTCTTCTCTGGTGTTGTGGGTAGATTAATTGTTATCTTCCTATTCTCGTATACTTTATTGATGATGTTAGATAGCTGTTTTATCGCTCACTAAGACTGTTGTTTGACTCAAGGTTTTATGTCTCCCTCTTATTACCTTGGGCTGTTCATCCAGTTGTGGATGGGTAGACTGAGTAACAGGTGGCAGGTGATAGTTTGGTGAGACGATGATGCTGATCGATGGCGAGTTGGAGGCTTACATACTAGTTTTATTACTATTTAGTATTTGTTTCCGTTGTTTGTTGATTCTTCTCTGAGTGCTGTAGTGAGGAAAATTTGTACAAACTTATGTTGAAATCCTAGTGTTGGATATACTTTCTAGTTGTTATGAAAGTTTAGGGCTTTTTGCCTCACTATTATTACCTATTTTGTATATATTCTACTATATTTTATCCTTGCGCTGTGAGTGACACGATTGGAGCAAAGGTCCTTACGATCCTCATGCCTTTTATTATCAGTTTATAAATTTCTTCATGGCATCTTAACAGTACTGATTTACAGAATAAGAGATTCCTCACTCTTCATGATTTAAAGGGGTGCAAACTATTTTGAAATGTCTTCAATATTCTTTTCAGTCTTAATACGTTTATGGCATTTGAAAATCCTAACCCATTTCTTTTTTGGCTGGTAAACTTCAATATCTGGTAATCATTTATAATTAACCCATTGCATATTTGTTTTTGAAATAAATTGTCCTCCGATCATCATCTTTTCCCACTGCATGATGCCTCACTTGAGCAGGGTCTTGGTGAGCAAGTTGTTCACTATCTTCCCTTTATTATTATGGAGACTTTTTTAAAATCTAATCATTAAGCTAAATTCTCACAAAATTTGATCCACTGATGCCTGAACAGAATTTACATCAGATTTGACATATTTGAAGCAAAATGAATTGCATCTAACATAACTTTTCCTATCTATCCATAAAGACGTTGAATTAATTAATACATATAAGACATTAATTACCGGTGCGTAAACTTAGTAATTAAACTTCAACTTTCAGCATCGATGTTTTTTTTTTTTGCAGGAGAATGAAAACCCAGCATCGACTGTACTGGACCTCTTAGCACATAGAGAATACATAAGGCTATAATATTGATTCTGTCGAGGCTCCGTTTAACTTCTGATCTCAGGTATGTAGCTTTTCTTGGTATTTCCATACAAGCTGCGTCGTTCTGATTTTTCTTCTATGTACACACTTGCTGAAACTATGCTAAAAGTTTGTACATAGAATTCATTTGGAGGTGATCTCTCTTTTAGTAAGAAAAAGAAACGTAAACAGCAGCCACGATCCATTCCTTTTCTGGTTATATATGTGCAACATTCTTAATATTACTAAATAAAGAAGTACTCAGCTAAGCAGCAATTAAAACTTGTGAATGCTTCCAACTAAAAGTAAGGTCCTTCCTGGCGGTTTTTTTGATTTAATCATGTATAATTTGTTAGGCATTTGTTGTAATCCGGATAGCAGTTTAATTTGTTATCATGCTATTAGTCTGGTGTGTAAAACTATTTAACATTTATAATTTTGCATGTCCAAGCTATGTGATGGAACATTTTTGTATGGGACATTGTAAACAATATGTATGAATCCATGATCCAAATGGTTGATGCAGTTATGGTCGAAGTCGTTGAAGCCTTTGAATAGAATATTTTGTTTCTTCTGATCTTGAATGGTCCTCTGTAGTTACTGCCATGTATGTTATCACGAGTATTCTGCGATTGATTGTTATTAGATTATGCATACTATGAAAATTAGTAGTTACGTGTCCAACAATAAAATATAGATATTTCAGTTATGTAATTTAAACCATAAACTTCAATTTAAACCACAAAATGGCTTCCAACAGTTGATTATGATTATAACGTCAAAAAATAGATAATAAGAGATTTATAATCCTGCTCTGCATATGCATACTATCCATATTATTTTGTCAACATACATACCTTACTATCATCTACGTTAGCTTGAATAAATTTATACTAAAAACAAAATCATAAACTAAAATCATACTACACAAATATATAAGTAATTGACTAAATCAGTCAACATTACAATTACCATTTTAGCAGATATTTATTCATGTTCAGTTTTGAAAAGCAACAATTAAAGTTGATATCAGTGCTAATTACACTTCATTTTAATCTAGAACGCCTCTTATAATGAGTGTAATGGGCCAATTTTAAGCGCTTATTTGTCTTGATTGTAAAACATGTAGTGAGCCGATTTGAGTGTAATGAACCTGGTTCTTATGATAATAAATTTTAGTACATAAAATGTAACGAGTATGTCATCTGTACTAAATGTAATGAGCTTGGATCTTATAATAAATTTGAATCACTTTCAAAATAGCTTCAACCTCTTTTTTTTTTTAAATACGAAATGCACGTGCATTAGTTGATATAACGTATATAGACATTACACAATTTATCATGGAAAAGACTCACATATCAATTTACCAACATTATACTTTTGGTCATTGCTAATTTTTTTAAATACTTTATCATTAATTACTTTCTACAAATGTTAATATTAGCCTCCTTTAATTATTTGTATAGCAATTTTTTGAACCAGTTTAATTTTGTATTGCATCTTTGATAACCGTTGTTTATATGTACACACTTAAGCATGTCCACACTTAAGCAACAAAGAAAGATATATGTTGTCATAAAGAGAATTCCTAACCGAATATTGTCATTCTACTCCTGCTAGCTTTAAATAATCGCTTTTATTATAACTATTTGACCTTCATCATTATGCACATTACATTGGCTATAACTATTGCAGGTTGTCTCCTAATGTTTACCCAAAGCATGATTTATCTTTCAATATACTGTTATCGGGATTCTAAGCAAGTTCCGGTCCTTTCTTAAATACTGATTATTTGAACTTGCCTGCTTTTGAATCATTTACAATTTCGGGAATAACCGACCTTTATGAAAATATATAAAGTCCTTATGGATTAATGCAAACCTCTTATAATTGAGCTTTGATTAAGGTCTATATGAATAGAAAATGATACTTAGCCTACCACGACAGTGAATAAGTAATACAACAGGTAAAAGAAAAGAAGCATGTCATCAAGTTAAAATGGATACACAAATTAATGTATTGTTTACTTATTTAACATGAATTGATGACATATATACCAAGTTTTTTTTTTTTTTTCTTTTTTTTTGCAGGAGAATGAAAACCCAGCATCAACTGCACTGAACCTCTTAGCACATAGAGAATACATAAGGCTATAATATTGATTCTGTCGAGGCTCTGTTTAACTTCTGATCTCAGGTATGTAGTTTTTCTTGGTATTTCCATACAAGCTGCGTCGTTCTGATTTTTCTTCTATGTACACACTTGCTGAAACTATGCTAAATGTTTGTACACAGAATTCTTGTGGAGGTGATCTTTCTTTTAGTAATAAAAAGAAACGTAAACAGCAACCACGATCCATTCCTTTTCTGGTTATATATGTGCAACATTCTTAATATTACTAAATAAAGAAGTACTCAGCTAAGCAGCAATTAAAACTTGTGAATGCTTCCAACTAAAAGTAAGGTTCTTCCTGGCTTTTTTTTATTTAATCATGTATAATTTGTTAGGCATTTGTTGTAATCCGGATAGCAGTTAAATTTGTTATCATGTTATTAGTCTGGTGTGTAAAACTATTTAACATTTATAATTTTGCATGTCCAAGCTATATGATGGAACATTTTTGTGTGGGACAGTTTAAACAATATGTATGAATCCATGATCCAAATGGTTGACGCAGTTATGGTCGAAGTCGACGAAGCCTTTGAATAGAATATTTTGTTTCTTCTGATCTTGAATGGTCCTCTGTAGTTACTGCCATGTATGTTATCACGAGAATTCTCCGATTGATTGTTATTAGATTATGCATACTATGAAAATTAGTAGTTACGTGTCCAACAATAAAATATAGATATTTCAGTTATGCAATTTAAACCATAAACTTCAATTTAAACCACAAAATGGCTTCCAACAGTTGATTATGATAATAACGTCAAAAAATAGATAATAAGAGATTTATAATCCTACTCTGCATATGCATACTATCCATATTATTTTGTCAACATACATACCTTACTATCATCTACGTTAGCTTGAATAAATTTATACTAAAAACAAAATCATAAACTAAAATCATACTACACAAATATATAAGTAATTGACTAAATCAGTCAACATTACAATTACCATTTTAGCAGATATTTATTCATGTCCAGTTTTGAAAAGCAACAATTAAAGTCGATATCAGTGCTAATTACACTTCATTTTAATCTAGAACGCCTCTTATAATGAGTGTAATAGGCCAATTTTAAGCGCTTATTTGTCTTGATTATAAAACATGTAGTGAGCTGGTTTGAGTGTAATGAACCTGGTTCTTATGATAATAAATTTTAGTACATAAAATGTAACGAGTATGTCATCTGTACTAAATGTAATGAGCTTGGATCTTATAATAAATTTGAATCACTTTCAAAATAGCTTCAACCTCTTTTTTTTTTTAAATACGAAATGCACGTGCATTAGTTGATATAACGTATATAGACATTGCGCAGTTTATCATGGAAAAGACTCACATATCAATTTACCAACATTATACTTTTGGTCATTGCTAATTTTTTTAAATACTTTATCATTAATTACTTTCTACAAATGTTAATATTAGCCTCCTTTGATTATTTGTATAGCGATTTTTTGAATCGGTTTAATTTTATATTGCATCTTTAATAACCGTTGTTTATATGTCCACACTTAAGCATGTCCACACTTAAGCAACAAAGAAAGATATATGTTGTCATAAAGAGAATTCCTAACCGAATATTGTCATTCTACTCCTGCTAGCTTTAAATAATCGCTTTTATTATAACTATTTGACCTTCATCATTATGCACATTACATTAGCTATAACTATTGTAGGTTGTCTCCTAATGTTTACCCAAAGCATGATTTATCTTTCAATATACTGTTATCGGGATTCTAAGCAAGTTCCGGTCCTTTCTTAAATACTGATTATTTGAACTTGCCTGCTTTCGAATCATTTACAATTTCGGGAATAACCGACCTTTATAAAAAAATATAAAGTCCTTATGGATTAATGCAAACCTCTTTTAATTGAGCTTTGATTAAGGTCCATATGAATAGAAAATGATACTTAGCCTACCACGACAGTGAATAAGTAATACAACAGGTAAAAGAAAAGAAGCATGTCATCAAGTTAAAATGGATACACAAATTAATGTATTGTTTACTTATTTAACATGAATTGATGACGTATATACCAAGTTTTATTGTACTTCCAACTGATGTATGCTTGCCATATTCATATATATATATATATATATATATATATATTTCAAATACTTATCAATTGCCATAGTGGTTTGCAATGGTAAGTCAGTGATAGGGTTAATCATAAACATGTCAGATCATCATATATAATTCCTATTTTACTTACATATGTATGTATGTGTGTTTATATATATATATATATATATATATATATATATATATATATATATAGCCTTATATGCAATAAAGTAATGCAGCTGAAAATATGTTTTTATGAAATTATCAAAGTTTACACAATTCGTCATATTTACGAGCCAATAGTGCTGTAACTTGTAGCTTTATCATTTATTTCTATATACAGAACATGGAATAACATCATGTCTATCAAAAGCTACTCGACTTATTCTCTTAAATTAAAAAAATGAAGTAGAATGATTCCCGTATGTGAAGCACGAGCCACTAAAGTGTTGATATTGAAAGAATGGAATTTTGATGCACCAAGTTATGTTTGTCTGGATTGCAGTGCGTTAATGTGGCATGAGGAGAAAAACAACAAATCCATAACTGTCGATATATTGTCAGTCCTAAGAAAAGAAGCAAGCCATTGTTGCTGTTTGTGAAAGCAAAAATTGCCAACATATTACATTAGTACAAAGATTATTCCATGCTCCTGCTACGCTTACGACGACCGACCACGTATGTGATTCTTATGAAGACTTTAACTTTGACTTCACCCAACATGTACAAATCTCTTATGACAAGCCCTCCACTTCCAATACCTTGGTCTCCACTCAATGATATCCAACACTCTCCGTGTGCGAAGCACGGGTTCCAATCTAGTGTGTGTGTGTATATATATATAACCACATGTTTGCACTTTGCATACTATTTCTGTGTAAAAGATATATGATTTTTGTTGTTTAAAGAACCATAAGTGAAAACAAAATTCATGTCGACAAAGTCATATCTAAATGTGAATTGTCCTACTATTACATTTAGTTCTGCTTTTTCTGGAAAGAAAATTAGATAATGATTTTGATTTATAATGGTTTCTTTTTATTTTTTGAGGCAAGGGTCTATTGTTCAGATCCGAACGATGTCACCCTTGGTATGATGAGGGAAGCTTGGTCTCGAAAAGCCATGCAATAATACATAAGTATCGTGCATAAGATGAAGGAAAGGGAGAAACATAAAAATGAATGTCCACCGTACATACTGGATCCACAATGGAAACGCTGGATGGAGCACTGGAAACATCCTGAAACTGTATTGAAGTCCCAAAAAGCATCGATTAGTTGGAATAGTAGCCCACACCTACATGTCGATGGTTCAATATCCATGGAAGAGACTGAAGAGAAAAATGGTAGTTCTAAAATAAATTATAATTAATCTTTAAATTATATCCATGTCGTGTGTTTTGTTAGAAGAATTGATATAACTATGTATAAACTCTGTATCAAATCGATATAACTCTGTTTTCAATTGGTATTTAAAGTCAGTTTTTAAATCGAATTAAACTCTGCTTGTATATTGGGTTGGTAATCTAGGTTATTGAACTCAGTTTATTAACTGAAGTATTAAATTCAGTTTATTAACTGACGTATTAAACTCAGACTTTAAACTGAGATTATGCCAAGTTCAAATTAGGTTTAAAAACCAAGTCAGAACTCAGTTTAAAGATATTTCTGCAATTTTAGCACTTAAAGCTATACTAAAATTGGGTGCACTAAGAACATGGAAAATATAAGGAAATTTATTTTATTTTCTATAAGTTGTGATTGTTGAAAACTCATGGCCAAGAGTAGTACCAAAATATTGAATGCAAAGGTGCAAATGAAGTCTTTTTGACAGGTAACACTTTAGCCAAGAATGAAAATGAACTCAGGCTTTTTGCAAAGGTGTACTATGTTATCTAAAGTTCCTATAAGGACATGAACATCCATGAAATAATGTACATTTTGACAGGCAACACTTTAACATACTAGCTATTGGTTCTTAGGTACTTGTTCCATGTATTTATCAGCTAGAGAATGGTTTGTTGAATTCAACATAATCATATTTTTACTGCTAAAGTACAAAAGAATATGTGCACTAAATTTTTTGTTATTTACTTTGTTCAATTCTAACATCTATTAACATTATAGCAGCCAGATTTGGCCAAATCCTAAAAGAATAGTAATTATTTGTTATGATGTAAGTATGAAGTAGCTTATCAAAATCATTCAAATTTTTGTTCCATGTAGTAAATTTCAGAGTTAATCACATTGCTTTCCTAGCGTATGCTCCCAAAGATGTTGGCACAGGGTTTGACTCTTACCAACTGCATATCCAACACATGAATGCTATTATTATTTTATTGTATTTGTTTCTAGTTATGCAATTATTTCATGGGTATTAAAATATTAGTGATCACTATAAATTACATTTTTCATCATTGTTATGTATCGTGGCATGCTCTTGTGTTGTCAACGGTTGCAAACAGTTGTGGATATGGCTACATTTAGGGATGACAATGGGGCGGGTCTAGGATCCAAACCTGCTTGACCCACCACTGTTTTGACCCATTTAGACCCGCCCAATAGGATCTTTGGGATGGGTAAACCCATGACCCACTTTTGGAGATCCGGGTCCCGGGTCGTGTATGGGGCATGGCTAACCCGCCACAACCCTACCCGCATGATTGAAACATCATTAGAACACTTTGTAACTATAATGATTACTTGTTAATCTTCTTAGGTATACATGATTATAACTTGAATAATATGTTTTTCCAATCAACAAACTATAAAATTGTAATATTATTAAGTTGCATCAATGATAATCATATAATAACAAGTGCCTACATTTTGGACTATTATCGTACAACCCATTTTATTAAATTCTCTTATCATTGTGAACAAATTATAATATGCATATGATTTATCATTTAGTGATGAAAAATATAAGTATATAAATTTATGTACATTAGAACACATTATCACCGGGTCGTGGGGCGGGTCTATCCTGACCCGTACGGGTTTCGGGTACGGGGTGAAATTTTAGACCCGCATCGGGTCTACGGAGCGGGTCTGGGTTGGGTCTGGGGCACGAGAAACCCGTCCCAACCCTCCCCATTGCCATTCATGGCTACATCCACATCCGCATTCAAAATTTAAATCCACATCTACATCCGATATCCGTGGATATTCAAAAGAAAACTTCTGTGTCCGCATCTGCAGATTTTTTTGGATATCCGAAAATATTTGTATCCGGAAAATAATTTGTTTGTTACGATCAGGAAGGTGGTTGGAGTTTAGTTGACACAAACATTAACTATGACCAAATTCGTTTGGACAATAAATGTTTTTTCAATTTTCCTTTTTTGTTTTAGTGATTGCAATGAGTACATGGCATAGGCTTTCAGTCATATGCAATAAAAGCTTGTTATACTCGGGTTACAATTAAAAAATTATTCAAGTTGGGAAATTTATTACAGGCTAAAGTTTCAAACAGAGTGCCTGCACCATTCGAGATTTTTAGGTAGACTCATATTAGAAATAACAAAGAAATCACCATAGCAGATGACTCGATAATCATTGTTCTGAAGTGGGTTGACTCGGCAGCTGATGAATTTTAGGTATTACTTATAAAATTTAAAGTTTCATTAGTGGTGCATGTGATAAATTTATCTTCAAATAAAAAAATTCAGGCCAAGTACCATACTGCATATAATGAAAGATTGGTCACTTTAAGAGGAGAAGATTGGTAAGGATTTTGGTGAGGTTCCCCAAGAGCAAACAAATAGTGATTATTCGTGTTCTCACCCCACTGAGTGCAAAGGTACATGCTTATCCTGGTGGCAACCTGTTGGATACTGTAAGCATTTTCAGTGTAATTGATGTTGTGCAAATGAATATGCCTATTGCGTTTTTCCGATGACTTCTAATAGAGTTCTTGTTTACATAAATTGGTATTTATGATATTGGAAAATATTTTCAATTAAAAAAAATTAAATGACTAAGTATGATAACTATTTAGAAATGCTTGTCTTATATATCCTAGTCTTCTCACTATCATTCAATGAATTTTAAATCCGTAGCCCAATCAATAAGCAAATGAATAATTCACTACAGTATTATATGTGCAATCTACAAGCATAATATGGTCATATTATACCATTTAAAAATAAAATGTTAACTTAGTTTGACAAGATTCATCTCTGACTTGGTAACTTAGCTTCACAAGATTCATTTTTACATGTTTCTAAATTTTATCATTGATCAAGTTTGGACACAACAAAAATGTTATATGCACATAAAGGAGAACAATTTACATGTCAGTCCATTATAATATTTACATGTCTGGCCATTATAATATTTGTCAGCTAATACAAAATTTTCATTGTAGATTGGATCATCCATGGCACAAAGACGAAGAATGATGATGAATGATAACAATTGTCAAGAATATGGCTTGACAATAGAAAGTGAACTACAAGCTAAGTTAATTGCCATGCACGAGGAGATGGATGTCGTCAAGGCTCGAGGAGAGTAGATTAGTCAAACTATCTGAGGAGAGGCTTTACCTTGTTGAGGAGGAATGCCAAAAAATTGAGGTGGAGCGTCGACTTGACAGAGAGAACCGTGAGGCACTAAATAGTAGGTTGATGCCAATCGAGCAAATATTGTCACAGACCACTCATCCCCCTTAATCATAATATTCTACGACTTTAGGTATATCATCCATCATTTTAGACAACGGACATTTTATGTAACAACCCGAAAATCTGGGCCAGCTTAAAATTTTTATTTTGGCAATTTTAGCGAATTTTGATTATTTAAAATGAATTATTTTAAATAATATCGACGAGAAATTTATTTTGAATAGAATTCGAATGAATATATTTATATAGTTCGTCGTTAGAATATAAATAATTATATATAGAATTGAAAGTGGCGCGGTAGTTCGATAATTCGATTTCAAACTTCAATTGAATGTACCGGGTGCAAAACAATCCGGATTTTAGTGAAACCAAAAACATTAGGATCTAATTGGGAATATCTTTCCAACGAATCCGAAAAATCAAAATTTCATAGCGGGAATCAAAAGATATGTCCAGTTGAAAATTCTAAATAGTCGCTATGGAATTCAGGCCCTTAAAAATGGAAATTTTGCAAGCGACTTCGGATTTCGACGAAACCACTTTTGTTGGATCCGCAGTGTCAATTTATTGCTAGATTTAAAATTTCATAATTTTTCAATTCAATATGTGAGCGTGGCAAAGGAAAACGCATTTGACCAGTTTCAGTTGATTTTAATCGACTGGAAAATGGCCATTTTTCCAACGGTCTCGGAATTCGACGAAACTAGTTTTGTTAGGACCGTATCGTCAATACGAATCTAGAAAATATTTTTCTGAAATTTTTCGAGTTAGTATGTGACCCCAGTAAGTTGAAATGCACGTTCAAATTCAATATATAGAGTTATATGTTGATTTTGACGAAAACTGATTCAACTGATCGAATCAGCTTACGATACATGTCCCATTGTGTTCGAAATGGGGGTAAATAGCTAGGGGCGACAGTCGTTGAGTTTCGTTTGGTGTTCAAATGAAAAAGATATATATGGGAATTAATTAATTAATAAATATAATATAAATTTGTTTTCAATAAACCCCTCCCCACCCGTTACTTTTCTCCTTCAAAATAAATCGAGCCCCCTGTTTACAGAAAACCCCTCCCCCGTTGACCCTCCTACCTCCCCCAAATCGATCGTCGATGGTGGCGCTCCACTGCCCCACGCCTCCGCGTCCTCAGCTCCGCCCCTTCCTACAGGTTTTGAAGCTCCTCCCCCTCCATCGGAAATCAACGACGAGCAACTCCCTCCCTCGAACGCGAGGGACCCCACAACCTTAAATCGAGGCGGCCAGCACCCTTGGGCCCGCGCACCCATCCTGCCGCCGACGCTAATCGCTGACCCTCCTCCATCGCCGTCGCAGCTCCGACAAACCTCCCCTTTTCCCCCTCTGCGCCATTCCTCAGCCCAGATTCCGACAACAAAACCCCCCTTGCATCAAATCTAACTGTAAGCTCTTCTATTTATATATTCAATTTAGTTAATTACTTCTATTTATCTAGTCCAAGTAATTTTTTGCAATAAAATCAGTTTTTTTATTATACGTGGTGTGGGAGGATTAAAAATATAATTTATATATAGTAGAAAGAATAAAAATGTAATTTTTATATAGTAGAAATAATAAAGATGAGATCTTTATAGAAGTAGCAAAGTAAAAATTCGATTTTTATATATTGAATAGCAAGGTAAAAATTCGATTTTTATATATTGAATAGCAAGGTAAAAATTCGATTTTTATATATTGAATAGCAAGGTAAAAATTCGATTTTTATATATTGAATAGCAAAGTAAAAATTCGATTTTTATATATTGAATAGCGAAGTAAAAATTCGATTTTTATATATTGAATAGCGAAGTAAAAATTCGATTTTTATATATTGAATAGCGAAGTAAAAATTCGATTTTTATATATTGAATAGCAAGGTAAAAATTCGATTTTTATATATTGAATAGCGAAGTAAAAATTCGATTTTTATATATTGAATAGCAAGGTAAAAATTCGATTTTTATATATTGAATAGCGAAGTAAAAATTCGATTTTTATATATTGAATAGCGAAGTAAAAATTCGATTTTATATATTGAATAACAAAGTAAAAATTCGATTTTTATATATTGAATAGCGAAGAAAAAAATTCGATTTTTATATATTGAATAGCGAAGTAAAAATGTGATTTTTATATGTAGTGGCTACGGACGATGAAAGTGATAAAAGGCGAGAACGATGAAGATTTCTATCAATGAAGTGTCGTGGATTTGGGATAGCTTTGGTGAGAACTCCTCACTCTAAATTCTCTTTTTCTAGTTATATATATATACTAGGATGTAGACGGTGTTTAGTAGCACGCGACACACGTCATCCACAGACCATGGATGGCTTGTTTGTTTGATTGATGTGATGTGAAAATTGTTTGTGATGTTGATGTGAAATCGATAATAAAATAATATATATATTGAAAGTGAAAATAATATATATATTGAAAGCGAAAACATCGTACATATTGAAAAGTGAAAATAATATATATATTGAAAGTGAAAATAATATATATAGTGAAAGTGAAAATACCGTATATATTGAAAATGGAAACGATATATATATATATATATATATATATATGAAATGAAAACGATGTATATGAAATATTCGAATTGAAAACGATGTATATGAAATGTTCGAATTGAACTGAATAGAAAACGAATTCGAATTGAATTGAATATAAAATGAATTCGAATTGAATTAAACTGAATAGAAAACGAATTCGAATTGAATTCAATTCAATTGAAAACGAACTGAAATAGAATTGAAATCGACTTAAATTGAAATCGAATTGAATTGAAATCAAATAGAAATAAATGTAAAAGGAATTTATAAGGAAGAATTCAATTTTGATTTGAATTGAAATGGAAGTTGAAATTGTTTTTGAAACAAATTTAAAACGATTTATAAAATTCGTTTTAAATAGGAATCGACGAAATATATATTATATATTATATATATAATATAATGGCCTGAATAGAACGCGCGGCGCTGCGGCAGTTCGCGAATTTCGACCATTGACTTCGAACGGACATTACGGGAGATCCGACCATCGGATTCTCCTAAAATCAGAACCGTTGGGTTCAAATCGAAAAGAGCTTTCTAAGGAATATTAGAAATTTGAAATCTAATGGTTGGATTTGGAATTATGTCCAAATCAAATTTGGAAAAGGTCGCTGTAAGTGCAGTTCGATGACCGTTGATGTAAATCGACTGTACGGGCCTTGATAAAATTATTAAAAATATCAATAATTTGTGTAAAATCATAAGAAATGATTTGCGAAGAATTTGGATGAAAAACTCCATATTTGAAAAGATAAAAATAGATTTTTATCGAAATGAACTGGTTATTAACTAGAAAAATAATAAAATGGTTATAAATAAATAAATTGGATTGTAATTGAATTGAAATTATCTTTGGATATTTTCGATATTGGATTTCGTGATTATACAGATATTGTGATGGGAATTTGGAAGATTTCGATATCGTTATTCCCGATATGATATCTGTTGGTTGCAGGATTTGATGTTGAATATAAGTCAATACTATCTCTATTCAAAACCTTATATTTAATGTCAAATTTGATTGATTGATGGTTTGGATTGTGCTCGACCAGTTTATGAGCAAAATATGCTTTTACATTTAGCATTGGGTTGGGTTGAAAATATCTATCTGCTAACGCCTTGTGAAACACTTCACGATTTGACGATAAGGTGTTTAGCGATGTTGTGTCCATTTCAAATTTAATGAATGATTGTGAAATGATATTTTTCTTAAGTGAAAAGAAATGTATTCCCGATTTTGGACAGGGAATGTTTTATAAAAATGTTTTATAAAACAGAATGGATTTCGAGGCCCAAAACCCGATGATTTCTAAAATGATTTAGAAATGTATTATATGTTACATTGTGGTTCATCGCGTATTCGATTAGTTGCTATTGATGATGTATATGTTTGGTGGCGGAGAATTTATTCTTTTGCTTAACACCCTTCTTTGAGACGTACGAGCTCAAAGGTTATGTGATTAATAGTGACTGATCATATGCGTGAATTACTGATGTGAAGTACTATATTTTGAAAGTACTTGTGATTATTACGTTGTGAAATGATTTTCCCTACTTCGGGATATGAAATGATTTAGTATGTGGCTAAAGAATCGGGTAACCGTGGGACTAAAAGTATGGGTGAGAGGGCGGTGTATGCTCTCCATGTGTGGGAGGTGCATCGTCGGTGTAGCCTACTCCTATGTGGGGTAGGTGCACATGTATATATCGAGTTGCGAGGTGCGTACCCTTTGCCTTGTCGATGGGGAGCACGATATTTGGTTGCATACTTGTCTGTATGCATTGTTATGTTTTGGAATTCACATTTCCAAACGATTTGATTTGAGATCCCGAAGTAAAGTCTACTTTGATATAGAAAGTTAGATATGTATTTCAAATGATTTGAAATAAGAAATCGGGAATAAAATCCATAGGAATAATTTCTGTAAATTGAATTGGATTTAGAAAATCTAAGTGTAGTGATTAATCTAAGTGGGTAGATTGGGATATTGCATGTTGATTGATGCATAGTAGATCCATATATCTATATTGATGGTTGTTTATACACTGGTATTCATGGGGGTAAACCCGTTCCGCGTTAGCGGCGTGGTCCCGTGATATACCATATTATCAAATAAGTTAATTATAACTGTTAGAGTTTCTCACACCAGTCCCATGACTGACCTATAGTTTGCTTTTCCCTTGCGAACTCGGGTGCCCCTATTTTCCACACGGGCAGTCGAGTAGTTTTATTTTGCAGATGTATTGAGCAGGATTCTGGATTGAAGCTTTAAGCTGTGTCCAGACATTTACAGTCTTCCGCTGTGTAGTTTATATTTCCGCTGTGCATTGTATTACATTTATGTAAATTTATCTTCCGCTGTGTATTATTTTCGATATACTCTGATATTCTGTACTCTGATGTAACATTATTATGATGTTTATTGAAGTCTTCTGTTATTTGTTCTGATGTGTTGTATACCCAAAGTTAGCATATGCGGGATTCGAACGGTCTTGGTCGGTTTAGCGATCGATCAGGTCCGGGCGAAATCCGTGTCGTTACACGTGGTATCAGAGCTTTGGTTAACTCAAATCTTTGGGGTACAACTCGTTAGAACTGAACAAAAGACTCATCAGAGGTAGGATTAGTAATATCCTATAGAAGAATCCTCATTAGAGATAGAATTAGTAGCATTCTAGAATGAGTGACTCGTTAGAGATGGGGTTAGAAATGCCCCAGAATGAGTCGAGAGTTATTTGTTTATAAATAATGTATTTGTGATTATATATATAATCTGGTTTTAGAAAATATGATTTTAAATATATAAAATTATATATTTGAAAATATAATCAATTAATTGATTGATGTTTGTGTTGTTGGTTTATTTGTTTGATAATTTTGAACCATTATGCCTAATGGAATCAAATATTGAATTATATTGAAAATTAGTCGCATTTGCTTGCATATACATATACTTACATTGAACAGGTCATAGCAAGGAGGCTAGAGCCGAAGAATAAAATTTGTTTGCCCGACAAATAGGTACATGTTTACTACATAATTTACTGTTTTGCTTGGGTGATGATGATTTTATGAGCCTATTGGCTAGCCGCTTGGCTTTTTCTTTTTCTTTTTGAGATCAGAAGGCCTATATGGCAATTTCGGGATTTTCCCGTGGCTCCCGGTGCAGGAGAGGTTATGGCGAAATTTTTCGAAAATTTAGGGTGTTAGCCAAATTTTTGAAGAATTTGAAAATTCTCAGAAACTGAAAAGTTGGAGAATGGAAGCCAGATCGAACGTAGAGTTGATTAATCAAACCTCTTTCGACTTTGTTCCTATTCGGGGACGAAAAGTTTTAAGTGGGGGAGATTGTAACAACCCGAAAATCTGGGCCAGCTTAAAATTTTTATTTTGGCAATTTTAGCGAATTTTGATTATTTAAAATGAATTATTTTAAATAATATCGACGAGAAATTTATTAGAATTCGAACGAATATATTTATATAGTTCGTCGTTAGAATATAAATAATTATATATAATTATATATAGAATTGAAAGTGGCGCGGTAGTTCGATAATTCGATTTCAAACTTCAATTGAATGTACCGGGTGCAAAACAATCCGGATTTTAGTGAAACCAAAAACATTAGGATCTAATTGGGAATATCTTTCCAACGAATCCGAAAAATCAAAATTTCATAGTGGGAATCAAAAGATATGTCCTGTTGAAAATTCTGAATAGTCGCTATGGAATTCAGGCCCTTAAAAATGGAAATTTTGCAAGCGACCTCGGATTTCGACGAAACCACTTTTGTTGGATCCGCAGTGTCAAGTTATTGCTAGATTTCAAATTTCATAATTTTTCGATTCAATATGTGAGCGTGGCAAAGGAAAACGCGTTTGACCTGTTTCAGTTGATTTTAATCGACTGGAAAATGGTCATTTTTCCAACGGTCTCGGAATTCGACGAAACTAGTTTTGTTAGGACCGTATCGTCAATATGAAGCTAGAAAATATTTTTTTGGAATTTTTCGAGTTAGTATGTGACCCCAGTAAGTTGAAATGCACGTTCATATTCAATATATAGAGTTATATGTTGATTTTGACGAAAACTGATTCAACCGATCGAATCAGCTTACGATACATGTCCCATTGTGTTCGAAATGGGGGTAAATAGCTAGGGGCGACAGTCGTTGAGTTTCGTTTGGTGTTCGAATGAAAAAGAATATATATGGGAATTAATTAATTAATAAATATAATATAAATTTGTTTTCAATAACCCCCCCTACTTTTCTCCTTCAAAATAAATCGAGCCCCCTGTTTACAGAAAACCCCTCCCCCGTTGACACTCCTACCTCCCCCAAATCGATCGTCGATGGTGGCGCTCCACTGCCCCACGCCTTCGCGTCCTCAGCTCCGCCCCCTCCTCCAGGTTTTGAAGCTCCTCCCCCTCCATCGGAAATCAACGACGAGCAGCTCCCTCCCTCGAACGCGAGGGACCCCACAACCTTAAATCGAGGCGGCCGGCACCCTTGGGCCTGCGCACCCATCCTGCTGCCGCCGCTGACCGCTGACCCTCCTCCATCGCCGTCGCAGCTCCGGCAAACCTCCCTTTTTCCCCCTCTGTGCCATTCCTCAGCCCAAATTCCGAGAACAAAACCCCCCTTGCATCAAATCTAACTGTAAGCTCTTCTATTTATATATTCAATTTAGTTAATTACTTCTATTTATCTAGTCCAAGTAATTTTTTGCAATAAAATCAGTTTTTTTATTATACGTGGTGTGGGAGGATTAAAAATATAATTTATATATAGTAGAAAGAATAAAAATGTAATTTTTATATAGTAGAAATAATAAAGATGAGATCTTTATAGAAGTAGCAAAGTAAAAATTCGATTTTTATATATTGAATAGCAAGGTAAAAATTCGATTTTTATATATTGAATAGCAAGGTAAAAATTCGATTTTTATATATTGAATAGTAAGGTAAAAATTCGATTTTTATATATTCAATAGCGAAGTAAAAATTCGATTTTTATATATTGAATAGCGAAGTAAAAATTCGATTTTTATATATTGAATAGCGAAGTAAAAATTCGATTTTTATATATTGAATAGCAAGGTAAAAATTCGATTTTTATATATTGAATAGCGAAGTAAAAATTCGATTTTTATATATTGAATAGCAAGGTAAAAATTCGATTTTTATATATTGAATAGCAAGGTAAAAATTCGATTTTTATATATTGAATAGCGAAGTAAAAATTCGATTTTTATATATTGAATAGCGAAGTAAAAATTCGATTTTATATATTGAATAGCGAAGTAAAAATTCGATTTTTATATATTGAATAGCGAAGTAAAAATTCGATTTTTATATATTGAATAACAAAGTAAAAATTCGATATTTATATATTGAATAGCGAAGAAAAAAATTCTATTTTTATATATTGAATAGCGAAGTAAAAATGTGATATTTATATGTAGTGGCTACGGACGACGAAAGTGATAAAAGGCAAGAACGATGAAGATTTCTATCAATGAAGTGTCGTGGAGTTGGGATAGCTTTGGTGAGAACTCCTCACTCTAAATTCTCTTTTTCTAGTTATATATATATATACTAGGATGTAGACGGTGTTTAGTCGCACCCGACACCCGTCATCCACAGACCATGGATGGCTTGTTTGTTTGATTGATGTGATGTGGAAATTGTTTGTGATGTTGATGTGAAATCGATAATAAAATAATATATATATTGAAAGTGAAAATAATATATATATTGAAAGTGAAAATAATATATATAGTGAAAGTGAAAATATCATATAAATTGAAAATGGAAACGATATATATATATATATATATGAAATTAAAACGATGTATATGAAATATTCGAATTGAAAACGATGTATATGAAATGTTCGAATTGAACTGAATAGAAAACGAATTCGAATTGAATATAAAATGAATTCGAATTGAATTAAACTGAATAGAAAACGAATTCGAATTGAATTGAATTCAATTGAAAACGAACTGAAATAGAATTGAAATTGACTTGAATTGAAATCGATTTGAATTGAAATCAAATAGAAATAAATGTAAAAAGGAATTTATAAGGAAGAATTCAATTTTGATTTGAATTGAAATGGAAGTTGAAATTGTTTTTGAAATAAATTTAAAACGATTTATAAAATTCGTTTTAAATAGGAATCGACGAAATATATATTATATATTATATATATAATATAATGGACTGAATAGAACGCGCCGCGCTGCGGTAGTTCACGAATTTCGACCATTGACTTCGAACGGACATTACGGGAGATCCGACCGTCGGATTCTCCTGAAATCAGAACCGTTGGGTTCGTATCGAAAAGAGCTTTCTAAGCAATATTAGAAATTTGAAATCTAACGGTTGGATTTGGAATTATGTCCAAATCAAATTTGGAAAAGGTCGCTGTAAGTGCAGTTCGATGACCGTTGATGTAAATCGACTGTACGGGCCTTGATAAAATTATTAAAAATATCGATAATTTGTGTAAAATCATAAGAAATGATTTGTGAAGAATTGGGATGAAAAACTCCATATTTGAAAAGATAAAAATAGATTTTTATCGAAATGAACTGGTTATTAACTAGAAAAATAATCAAATGGTTATAAATAAAAAAATTGGATTGTAATTGAATTGAAATTATCTTTGGATATTTTCGATATTGGATTTCGTGATTATACATATATTGTGATGGGAATTTGGAAGATTTCGATATCGTTATTCCCGATATGATATCTGTTGGTTGCAGGATTTGATGTTGAATATAAGTCGATACTATCTCTATTCAAAACCTTATATTTAATGTCAAATTTGATTGATTGATGGTTTGGATTGTGCTCGACCAGTTTATGAGCAAAATATGCTTTTACATTTAGCATTGGGTTGGGTTGAAAATATCTATGTGCTAACGCCTTGTGAAACACTTCACGATTTGACGATAAGGTGTTTAGCGATGTTGTGTCCATTTCAAATTTAATGAATGATTGTGAAATGATATTTTTCTTAAGTGAAAAGAAATGTATTCCCGATTTTGGACAGGGAATGTTTTACAAAAATGTTTTATAAAACAGAAAGGATTTCGAGGCCCAAAACACGATGATTTCTAAAATGATTTAGAAATGTATTATATGTTACATTGTGGTTCATCGCGTATTCGATTAGTTGCTATTAATGATGTATCTGTTTGGTGGGGGAGAATTTATTCTTTTGCTTAACACCCTTCTTTGAGACGTACGAGCTCAAAGGTTATGTGATTAATAGTGACTGATCATATGCGTGAATTACTGATGTGAAGTACTATATTTTGAAAGTACTTGTGATTATTACGTTGTGAAATGATTTTCCCTACTTCGGGATATGAAATGATTTAGTATGTGGCTAAAGAATCGGGTAACCCTGAGACTAAAAGTATGGGTGAGACGGCGGTGTATGCTCTCCATGTGTGGGAGGTGCATCGTCGGTGTAGCCTACTCCTATGTGGGGGTAGGTGCACATATATATATCGAGTTGCGAGGTGCGTACCCTTTGCCTTGTCGATGGGGAGCACGATATTTGGTTGCATACTTGTTTGTATGCATTGTTATGTTTTGGAATTCACATTTCCAAACGATTTGATTTGAGATCCCGAAGTGAAATCTACTTTGATATGGAAAGTTAGATATGTATTTCAAATGATTCGAAATAAGAAATCGGGAATAAAATCCAAAGGAATAATTTCTGTAAATTGAATTGGATTTAGAAAATCTAAGTGTAGTGATTAATCTAAGTGGGTAGATTGGGATATTGCATGTTGATTGATGCATAGTAGATCCATATATCTATATTGATGGTTGTTTATACACTGGTATTCATGGGGGTAAACCCGTTCCGCGTTAGCGGCGTGGTCCCGTGATATACCATATTATCAAATAAGTTAATTATAACTGTTAGAGTTTCTCACACCAGTCCCATGACTAACCTGTAGTTTGCTTTTCCCTTGCGAACTCGGGTGCCCCTATTTTCCACACGGGCAGTCGAGTAGTTTTATTTTGCAGATGTATTGAGCAGGATTCTGGATTGATGCTTTAAGCTGTGTCCAGACATTTACAGTCTTCCGCTGTGTAGTTTATATTTCCGCTGTGCATTGTATTACATTTATGTAAATTTATCTTCCGTTGTGTATTATTTTCGATATACTCTGATATTCTGTACTCTGATGTAACATTATTATGATGTTTATTGAAGTCTTCTGTTATTTGTTCTGATGTGTTGTATACCCAAAGTTAGCGTATGCGGGATTCGAACGGTCTTGGTCGGTTTAGCGATCGATCAGGTCCGGGCGAAATCCGTGTCCTTACATTTTAAGCAATATTTGTATGCGTATTTGTTCTCTTATTATATCCTAGATGAAATCTAACATGTTTTTTGTAGTTTAGACAGTAGCTATTTTTCTGTTGTTTGAAACTGGGGTGTCAACTTTGTATTTTGGTATTGTATTTGTATCGGGAATACTTGTAGTTTTATAACTAGTTATCTTTGTTTATATTGTTGAATCATTTGCATGTTTTCCAATGGAATCTTTTATGAGAGATACTGCAAAGAAATAGTACATGTATCTGCATTTCAGGTTGTATGAAAAATGTTCCTGGGGAAATGCAAAACAATAGTTATAGATTATGTGATGGATTTGCCATGGATTTGTAAACTGAAACCAAATTTCATTGCAATCTATTACGGATTTGAGTTGAATTTCTTGCTAAATTTTTTACAATTAATTTATTAATTTGCTGATTAGTAAAGTATTAGCAATTCATGGCGAATCCATTGCAGATCCATAGTAATTTGTAACGTATTTGCAATGAAGGGTTTTATATTTTATTTTATGGTTTATTGTTTGGAAGAATAATAATTGTCCATGATAAATATGATGCTAATCCACGACAATTTGTCATGGCTTTATGATGAATAATTTTAAAATATATTTAATAATTCATTGTTTGAAAGAATAAATGTTCAATTGCAAATCCATAATAATTTAGCAACAAATTTTCAATGACTTTGTGACGGATGTCACATTTTTGGACCTTTTTTTATAGATAAATAAAATTGCATTACTAATCCATTGCAATTTGTCATGGATCTGTAATGGAGATTTGAAATAATTTTACATACTTTAAAAAAAATGAAAGATTTGCTACAAACCATGAAAAATATATCACAAAATTAGTTGACTTTGCATCACTAATCATTTTGTGACGGGTCTAACACTTATTGAATTGGGAGGGTAATATCCATCACAAATCCATTGCAAAATAACATTTTGTGATGGAATTGATATGGAATTTTCCATCACTAAAACAAAATTTCTTGGTAGTAGCGGAAGAGCTGGGGTCGAACAACAGTGCATGGAAGCTAAGGATTCATGTACCAGAGCCTTGAGCTTTCCAATAGTTTAGGGAGACTATTTTTAGTTTTAGATGATAGGACTAGTGTATTAACGGCATAAGGCGTAATGCTGGTTTTTAGTATCTATGACTACTTTCACAATAATAATTATTAACTTTGTAACATCCCGGTTTTTGACTGATTTTGTTAAACTATAATTATAAATTATATCTGTAATTTAAATCAATTAAATAATATTGGATTTAAATATTACAGAAATTAGAATAATCATTGTTTTAAAATCCTATGTGCATATTTTTAACTAGTTGTGTGTGTGTTAAACAGATGTTGATTTAACTTTTTATTTGCATCTAAAAATCTTGTTTAAGCATGCATAAAAATCGTTGTTACAGAATTTAACTTGTTTATATTCTTTAGTAAATCCATTCAGGTATATGTGAACATATATATGTATGTATGAGTTTAACTTGTTATATTTAAACTCCTAGCTTATATATGTACATAGGTATGGAAAACAAGTAAATAATGGTTGTTTGGTATTTTTAGATTTTGTTTATAACTTATGTGACAATGGTAATTACTTAAGTAAAATTTAGTTAATTCACATGTAAGAATACATGAGAAGACATGGCTATTAATTGAAAAGAGATAACATTAAATGGATTTGAAATAAATAAAATCATAACAAATAAATGAGGATATTGTTACGTACAAGATTTGATACTTTAAAATCTATGAAGTACAAGATGTTTGATTACTTAGATTTGCCTTAGAATCAAAGTATTGTTTTTAACACGCATTTGCACATGGCTATGTACGCATATGTGTATTTCACCAAGACTGGCCATGCCTTTTCTAGGAAAACTATGAAAGAACTAGCTAAGAACATAGCTTGTACATGTTAGGGATTACATAATGGATCGCTACGGCAAAACTAACACTAGAGGGGGCTGAATAGTGTTTTTAAGAATTTAAACAAAATCTAAAACTTATATAATCCACTATATGAATCACACACCACATAAGCAATCACAGAAACAGAATCAAACACAAACACAAGATAAACAAAAATAAAATGCAGAAAAGGAAAGAACACAACGGATATTTTACTGGTTCAGAATTGCTCCTACGTACAGTCCCATGCAATGGTGGATTGCGCAGAGTTTTATTACTATATCAATATTCAAGTTCAACCCCCTTGATTTCATGGCTACAAGGTTAACATCGATTCCACACACTTAATCAAGTATACCCCCCTTGATTTCATGGCTACAAGGTTAACACTGCTCCCGTTCCTTGATTTCACGGCCATAAGGAAAACTCCGATTACCCAAACACTTCCCGAATGATTACAATAGCCCTATAACTCTTCAGTAGCACTTTGATTCAGAGAGTAATGAGTAGAGAGTGTGAAGAGAAGAAGTTTTATGTAAATAGAATTGAAATCGGAAGAGTATAAACGTAGAAATCATAAAAATGAGAAAATATAATGGTGTAAAGAAAGGAGATGAAGATGGAGAAGAAGAATGACGAAAAAATTCGAAATCATCCCCTATTTATAAGATTTGAAAGGGTGCAACGCTTTCGGAATGTTACAAATAGTGAAAAGACACTTCCTTTGAAAATAAAAAATATGACAGTTATATGTCGACATAGGCATAAATGTATGTCAATATATGCCTTAGTAAAATTGGATTTTGGACATTTTCGAAGTGTTTTGACATACATATATAATTCTGGAAATTCTTGAATTAAAACATAGTGCTATAAATGAATATTATAAAGTAGAAATTCATATGAAAACAAAAATATAAGATATATGAACATATTTATAAAATTATAGAGTTTAAACCTATATAAATATAAAGTATAATAATTATATAATATATAAAACTTATAAACTATAAAACTTGAGTTTAAAATCAAAAGTAAAGTAAAGAAAGTAAAATAGAGAAGACAGAGATTGCAGATAGAATTTGAAAATAGAATTTGAAAACATAATTTGAATTTGGATTTGAATTTGAACCTGGAGTGTTATTCAGAGTCTTACATAAACTAGACTCTATTAGTATATTTATCTTGAACTCTTGAAATCTTGATTATTCATGAGTGTTGAATTATCTCTGAATTCTGAATCTCTAATATCTTTAAACTAAATAGTCTTCAGTAATAATTCCTGTATATAAATCCTGCATATGTATATATATATATTCTAGACAAAAGTGTTAGTATGTATTATATAATCAATTAATATTGAAATAAGGTTGTTTTCATAAAAACTGTAACGACCTGCCTTTTTGCCTTGTTCTCATTGGTAATTAAATCAACTTAAACCGTTCAGAAATACGAATTGTTATGGGGACATACATTGAACGAAATAACAGAACCTTTCATTAAATAATTCAATATTACATCAGAGTTACATGAATTTCAGAGTTGCAACATAAACATATACAGCGGAAAAAAGAAAATACTCTCAACGGAAGATCAAAAGGATACAGCAGAAGCTTCAAACCCTAGCGTGGACTCCAACTCAGAAAGTGCTTTGAACCTCGCTTCAATGAATCATAACTGCAAAACTAAACCACTAGCTGCCCGTGTGAAAATTAATGGGCACCCAGAGTTTAGAAAGGAACAATAAACTCCAGGTCAATCATGGGACTGGTGTGAAAACATAAAACAGTCGTTTTATTAGGACTCATTTTAAAGTTGGGAAATTCACCGGACCATGCCGCTAACGTGGAACGGGTTTACTCCATGTGAATGCCCGTGCATATAAATATGCAATGACTTTTGGAAATGAAATTATCATAAGCTCGTCCCACATCACACAATGCAAGCGCACACCAAATGTGGGAGTTTTATCTTATGATAACCAAAATGACTTCATACGTAAAATCCTCTTTTCATATTATTATTATGTAGTGTGGAAAACCATTTCGCAAATAAATGCATAAATCCTAGACGGCATAATGACCAAAATATTATGTCGCCATATATATATATATATATATACACACACACACAAACCAAAACCGTATGGCTCGTATTGGAGATTGGGTTTCCAACTTAATGATTCCTGACACGAAATATCAATCAGGGATACAAAGCGAAGTGCCTCACGACTTTTTCGTCCATCACGGACACCAACTACAAATTGCAGGGCAGATCAACGGTTTTCGACCAGACACGGCCCCCCGAACATACCCAATTTCCCCAGGCTCATAAGTGGTTTCCCACTGCTGCAGCTTCATCATCAATTCATATATAAATATATAACCTAACCGCTAGTTTCTCATCAATCCGGGGTGTGAGGTTTGTCGATGCCATGTCATACACAAACATGCCTATATAAGCAATGCCTTGATCGTACAAGCTCAATACATATCTTACGTATGTCACATTGTCCATTCACAACATGACCACTGACTTCCATCCATACATAACCACTTCGAGCTCATTAGTCACAAACCAGATACATATCAATGGAAATCAGTGTTATGCTGTCAATTACAATGTCAAACACACAATCCGTACAAGTCCATTCTGGGTCTGAACGGAACAAAATCCGAAATTCTCCAAATACGTTCGGACTTTCTGCCACTCCGGTAATAGGGGCATCTCTCTACTGTAGCTATTCAGTAAAGAAACCAATCAGCAGGCAGTCCGTTCGATGTGAAGAACCATGGTCTTCAATCGTCGTCTTCATCTCTTCATTATTTACGTCGTATGGTTATTTCGAATGGTTTTCGGAAAATAAATTCCGATCCCAGTCTTTCCAAATAACCAGCACTTCATATTTCAACAAGTGGTTTCCGTCACATATACACACATACGTCATTTAATTATTTCTATATCTAGAATTGATCGTTTAAGAGATGATCACTTATAAATCGCCTTCCTCTTACCTCCCTACTCTCGAACAATCGCTTAAAACCAAGGATCATGATTTCAACGTTCCTTAAATCCAAATTCGTTGTAACATTCAAAACGGATTCATTATATTCAAACCAAAGGATTCAGGACCGGAACAATTCCAAATTTAATTAGATAAAATATTTGAAATTAGTACATTTGTTATAAAATAATATATATATATATAAATATAAACTAACTTTAAAATAGAAATGGTTAAAATAATACTTAACATATATTAACTTTGAAGAAGTATACAAATAGAATATAATTTTTATATAAATATATTTTAAATCAATTATGTTTAATTTAAATATCTTTGAAATTAACATATCATGTTTAAATAGTTGAAACCCATATAAATATACAGAATACTTTAACTGGAATTGTTTCCTTCCCATTCCGATGACATGAACCTATATTCATATTCGAAGGGCATAACTGGTTCCGAAAATCTTGAGCTAATCTCATAATTTCAAAGATATTCAACTATTACTTTCGTTACAAAGTTCCGTATTAACTTCCATAATTTTCCTAATATTACTTGGTTTAAACAATGTTATTATCATATCATTCAAGATATTTCAAACGATTCATATTAGATCTATACGTTCGGTAGAAATTGAACTTCTTACTTAAAATTCAAATTCAAGTTGTTATTCAAACAATTTATATTACAGGATTATAAATAAATTTCATAACCAATTAATTCGAGTCAAATAATTTTTCCTTCAAACACATTTACAATATTAATATTCAAAATTATTATCGGAAGTCATATTAGATTTCAAAAGTCAAATTTTCGAGGTTGTCTAAATTTCTCAAACAATTCTCCAGTTAACATTGTAACTAAGTTAACCCTCGACAATTCTAGTTCAGTGTACTTAAAAAAAATCAATTTACATTGATAACGATAGACTAATCAGTATTCCAACATCAAAATTTTCATACTATTATTATAAATTTTCCCAAGTACTACTCTAACCATTTTTTAATTCTATATTTAAGATGTTATTAACAGAACTTAGTTAATAAACCATTTTAAATAACAATTTATAATTAAACCAACAATATCAAAATTATTTAATTAATCCAATATTACTTAGTTCACAACATATTATTGAATCAAAGAATACTAATAATATTATTAAATCCATAAATATTATCAAATCAAATGAATAAAATATTATTTAATAAATATTTTCTTTAGAGACATATTATCTTAGCTAACCACCTATTATTTGATAATTAAAGTATTCCTGTTTTTCATCAATGGAATCAATTTAATCATCCCTGATATCCCACGATAGTTAAAATGAGTATGAAAACATATTAGCACACTAAACGATCATTCATACATCCATTCATTATATCCACATTCATATAACCAATAATTTCGCGTTATAAAATAACTCGTGTCCATATGCAGTGTTTAACTAATAATGAGCATCTATTTAACCATCACACACAATGCACTATTTTGATGCAATTAATTACCGCATGCAATATCACATCTTCCAAATCAACCATATAATCTAAGATTGATCAGACTAATTTAATAAAATTAAATTAAGATGTTCTCACCCTGTTGCTTTCCAATAAAGGACCTATTTCCTCATGCAAAAGCGTTCCAGTCCCCCGCGTCTCGCCTTGCTCTTGCGTTCTCTGCTCTTTTCTTCTTTCTCTCGTCCCCTTTTTTTTCCTCTTGCGTTTCTCTGTCTAAGTTTCTCTTCTTCTTTTTTCTTTTTTTTTAAGTGGCGGAAGCTTTATCTATAACACAAAAGAGCACACATGTAACAGTAGTGTTGTGAACAAGCTTTTAAACTGAGAAATATATACATGCAAGTGGAGCTGGTATTGTCGCTGGTAGAGAGAGTTTATTAACTTGCATGCCGCAGCGGAGGCGGAGTTTGGAAGGACGGGAAAGGGACCGAGGCCGACAGTGTTCAAGGGGAAAGGAGGTGTGTCGACAAGGGAGTGGGATGATGTGGAGTGATGTGTTTCAGGCGGATTGGAGTGGGAGCCTCGGTTGGTGGTGCTTCAGGATGGTGCGGCTATGGTTAATGCGGAATGGAGCACGTCGGAGAAAGAGGACCGGAGCTGAGCTCGGTACGAACCGATATGGATGCGATGGAAGGTTGGGAATGGGACTGAGGGGCTGTGATGCGGTTCCAAGGCCAACGCAGGTGAAGTCGGAACAAAGGGAGGCGTGAGTGGGAGATTTGAGCACATGCACACTTCACGTTTTCATTTTTTTTCATTTTTTTTCCTCTGAAATGGCGGATTTGCAGGATGGGTTAGAGAGAAAAGTAAGGCGAAAGTTAGAATAAGACGATGAGAGAGGCGGTTTTACAGTGGGGGAAGAAGGAAGCTTTGTATTAGTTTAAATAATGGGGAGAACACATCTACATTTTGATTCCACTTGTCCTACGTTACATCTATTTTCCTTCCACGTTTCAGATTGTTCATTTCTAAATATATATTCTTTTCCCATGTGTATGACAGTATGAGCTTACCTTTAACCCGAGTTCTTGTTGATCTAATGACTACGAATTTTTCTTTATATATCATGCTACCTTTGCTTGCGATTCCTTTTCTTCATTTTCTTTTATTTTTAGTTATTGCTACCCATCAACCCCAAACTAACATTATAATCGTGTACACTATATGCCATGATCCCAAAACAAAAATAAAACAGACCGGTTAATTATTTATGTAAAGTGTCAAAAGGGACCACAGTTACCCCAAAAATACGTTTGAAAAATATATGCTTATTTTTCAAAATAAAAATTACAGTAAAATTTTATAAAATCTTTTAAGGCGACGCGAACTGAAACTGAACAAAAAATTTAAATGAATATTTAATTATAATTTAATTTTAGATTCTGATCGATTCTAGCAACTGAACTACAACTTATTTTGATAATTCGGTTAACGACGAAACATTTTCTCCAAACAAACATTGTTGTAACAAATTCCACAGTAAAATTTAATTTTCCATCATTTAAATATTATTATTGCCTTAAAATCTGATTCAACAATTATTTAAACCTTCCATATTTATTTAAAATTCATATTAAATTCAATTTTGGATTTCAAAAATCTTAGATCGTTACATTCTCCTCCACTTAAGGCTTTTCGTCCTCGAAAAGGAGAGCTCATGAAATTATACATAAGCAAAATAAATCTTACATATAATTTTGTTAAACTTACAAATTCTTATATTAAGTCCAAATTTATCAACGCAAGTTATAAGAAAATTTTCATATGATTAAATTTGCCAAAACCTTTATATGAAAGCTTATTAAACAAAACTCAAATCATTATAATAGAAAGGTATAAATTTGGAAGGGTTAATTAAAGAAGTTTGAGTTTATATTCTGATTACAAGTCATAGTTTGCAATCCACTTGAAAATCTCAAAATGATTTTTCTGACTTAGAATCCCATTTTCATCCCAAAACATTGAAATATTATATATTTCTCTCATATAGATAATCATACTTTACTTCGGGATTTCAAAACTAAATTAGCTATCAAAGTTTCAAACATATTATGATCAAATGTATATGTTATTAGTTCGAGAAATCCATCCTCATGACAGGGCCACTGAGTACCACCCATCATATAAAATCCAATCCCTCATCACAACCCAGTTTTAGTCATGGTTACTCGAACAAACCAAATCATTTCATATCCGGAAGTTGTAAATAAAAAATTTCAAATACTTAACCATAATTTTGGTATTTCTAAATATTTTCAAAATATCGGGATTCAAGTCATTGAAATTTCTTTTATAAACCATTCATCACATCCAATTGGTTGGAAACCAAAATTGTTCAATAGAATTTTCGACTTCCAAATATACAATTTTAGGTTTCATATTCTATGATCGTATTTAAACCATTCGAGCCATTCAAATCGATTTTCATACAAATTCAAGCCTTTCTATTTTCTAAAGTTTGGGAAAATCGTTTACACTTCATTTCTAATATCTTTGTATATCACAAGATAGAGTATTTCAAGAGCCATAAGTCGAAATCTCAGAAATCTCTTTACAATTCATATAGTTGAACTCTTTTTTCCTTTTCAAACCTACTCATTCAATCCTCATTTACACCATACTATAGGCTTAATATTCATTCTTATTTCAAATATCAAAATGTGTTTGAAAAGGTTGCAATTTCCTATAGTTAGAAAACTCTTGAAACATTCCTTGTTCAAATATACCATCACGCTTTCGCTGCGCACTCTGATTTAGTACATGCATGTTTCAAACCATCATTATTCAAAACATTAGAAATAAGTTTCAAAAATTTTAGAACCAATTCTTAAAATTCATCTTTCAAAATCCATTTTCCTTGCATAAATTGAATTCTATATTTCGAACACTTCCAATTTCTATGCAAAGCTTATTTGTTTAAGTTCCATTAACCTGATGTCTTAGATAAATCAAAGTTGTCTTGGTTGATCTCAATCTTGGTTTTATTCGACAAATGAGACAAAGGTATAAATGCATGGATCAATTAAAATTCCATACATTCAAAACAAAAGCTCGATATCAAAATGAGCACTAAAAGGTATAATGATCTAAATTAAAACACACCTAAATCCAAAAGATAAATTACTCAAGATCAATAAGTTTGGTTCAAATTCTCAAACAGGATCAAGGCAAGAAAGTCAAGTGCACCCAAGGGTACAAGTATAGGCAGTTCAAAAGTACGATGATTCGAGTCAAGATATTCGACCAAGCTTAAGAAAAAGGGGATGAACGACGCTACTCAGTGGTTCGAATTTAAATGATGAAACTAACTTAGGCCGAGATAGGAAAGTCGAGGGCACCTAAGTGTATACTACAAGTTGTTTATTCTTAGGATACTCGTTTCTTTTCTTTTTCATTCACTACCTCTTGAGTAAATCTTACTTTAAATCCCGTTTTTCTTTTGTATCGCAAGCATTTACATTTTAAATACTTTCTGTTGGATTGCTCATACAGTTTTAATTAGGGAAAAGTAGTTTCTCCCCCACTTAGACGTTTGCTACTCTTTGATTAAATATCATTATCAAGATCTGAAATATAGGGTGATATGTCTCAAATATGATTTCCTAATAAATAATTTCACTTTCATACATTTTCAAAATTTCCCTTTCCAATTCTTTAAGTGGGTTTACTTCTGAAATTAACATATTATCTAGGTTAAGGATGTTTAGCTCTCACTATCTTATATTAACTTATGTATCATATGTAACATTTGTCAAAATAGTATTCCTCGACGTATTAATTAGAGTCATATAGTCATCCCACTTTCGAAACTCGAAAATGAGTACTGATGATGTTATAATCATCATCAGATCATCCCTGGGCGACTAGAGTGTGACTCTATATCTATTGCATATATATAAGGCTTCGTACATACGCCGGCCTTGCGTATATTCGAAATCTTCATATATACCAATAGTCCTATCACAACGTCGATTAAAATACTCGAACATTTATTATTAAAAGTTACCTTTCAACATGATTACATTCTTTAAAACACTTTACTTTGTTTTGCAAATCTATTTTCAAAGTACGCTCTCTCGATCATAATATTCCGGAATCTCATTCTAGGGCATTTCTAACCCTATCTCTAATGAGATACTATAACTCTGATGAGTCCTATCCTTTTTTCAAATATGTACGTACCCTATAGATTTATATAACCTCGCTCTGATACCAACTGTAACGGGACTAGGCTCGACAACCCCCATCCAGCAGTTACACTCCGCCGTGGCATTACATTGGTACCCCATTCTACCTTGTTTTACGGCCTGCCTTTCGATAGCTCAGCCAACCCCTCAGGGACATGTAGGATTAAGAGTCCACTACTCGCCACCAGACCACATGGTGAGAACCTCCTATCATGCTGCCTCAAGACAAACAAGGACTGGTGTGAGAACATAAAACTGTCATTTTATTAGGACTCATTTTAAAGTTGGGAAATTCACCGGACCACGCCGCTAACGCGGAACGGGTTTACTCCATATGAATGCCCGTGCATAAAAATACGCAATGACTTTTGGAAATGAAATTATCATAAGCTCGTCCCACATCACACAATGCAAGCGCACGCCAAATGGGTGAGTTTTATCTTATGATAACCAAAATGCCTTCATACATAAAATCCTTTTTTCATATTATTATTACATAGTGCGGAAAACCATTTCGCAAATAAGTATAAATCCTTGACGGCATAATACCCATAATATTATGTCGCCATATATATTTATATATATACACAAACCAAAACCGTATGGCTTGTATTGGAGATTGGGTTTCCAACTTAATGATTCTTGGCACGTAAGATCAATCAGGGATACGAAGCGAAGTGCCTCACGGCTTTTTCGTCCATCACGGACACCAACTACAAATTGCAGGGTAGATCAACGGTTTTCGACCAGACACGACCCCCCGAACATACCCAGTTTCCCCAAGTTCATAAGTGGTTTCCCACTGCTGCAACTTCATCATCAATTCATATATAAGTATATAACCTAACCGCCCGTTTCTCATCAATCCGGGGTGTGAGGTTTGTTGATGCCACGTCATACACAAACATGCCTATATAAGCAATGCCTTGAACGTACAAGCTCAATTCATATCTTATGTATGTCACATTGTCCATTCACAACATGACCACTGACTTCCATCCATACATAACCACTTCGAGCTCATACGTCACATACCAGATACATATCAATGGAAATCAGTGTTATGCTATCAATTACAATGTCAGACACACAATCCATACAAGTCCATTCTAGGTCTGAACGGAACAAAATCCGAAAATTCTCCAAATACGTTCGTACTTTCTGCCACTCCGGTAATAGTGGCATCTCTCTACTGTAGCTATTCAGTAAAGAAACCTATCAGTAGGCAGTCCGTTCGATGTGAAGAACCACGGTCTTCAATTGTCGTCTTCATCTCTTCATTATTTACGTCGTATGGTTATTTCGAATGGTTTTCGGAAAATAAATTCTGATCCCAGTCTTTCCAAATAACCAGCGCTTCATATTTCAACAAGTGCTTTCCATCATATATATACACATACATCATTTAATTATTTCTATTTCTAGAATTAATCGTTTAACAGATGATCACTTATAAATCGTCTTCCTCTTACCGCCCTACTCTCGAACAATCGCTTAAAACCAAGGATCATGATTTCAATGTTCCTTAAATCCAAATTCGTTGTAACGTTGAAAACGGATTCATTATATTCAAACCAAAGGATTCAGGACCGGAACAATTCCAAATTTAATTAGATAAAATATTTGAAATTAGTACATTTGTTATAAACTAATATATATATATATATATATATATATATAAACTAACTTTAAAATAGAAATGGTTAAAATAATACTTAACATTTATTAACTTTGAAGAAGTATACAAATAGAATATAATTTTTATATACATATATTTTAAATCAAATAAGTTTAATTTAAATATCTTTGAAATTAACATATCATGTTTAAATAGTTGAAACCCATATAAATATAAAGAATACTTTAACTGGAATTGTTTCCTACCCATTCCGATGACATGAACCTATATTCATATTCGAAGGGCATAACTGGTTCCGATAATCTTGAGCTAATCTCATAATTTCAAAGATATTCATCTATTACTTTCGTTACAAAGTTCCGTATTAACTTCCATAATTTACCTAATATTACTTGGTTAAAACAATGTTATTATCATATCATTCAAGATATTTCAAACGATTCATATTAGATCTATACGTTTGGTAGAAATTGAACTTCTTACTTAAACTTCAAATTCAAGTTGTTATTCAAACAATTTATATTACAGGATTATAAATAAATTTCATAACCAATTAATTCGAGTCAAATAATTTTTCCTTCAAACACATTTACAATATTAATATTCCAAATTATTATCGGAAGTCATATTAGATTTCAAAAGTCAAATTTTCGAGTTTGTCTAAATTTCTCCAACAATTCTCCAATTAACAATGTAACTAAATTAACCCTCGACAATTCTAATTCAGTGTACTTCAAAAAAAAAAAATCAATTTGCATTGATAATGAGAGACTAATCAGTTTTCCAATATCAAAATTTTCATACTATTATTATAAATTTTCCCAAGTACTACTATAACCATTCTTTAATTCTATATTTAAGATGTTATTAACATAACTTAGTTAATAAACCATTTTAAATAACAATTTATAATTAAACCAACAATATCAAAATTGTTTAATTAATCCAATATTACTTAGTTAACAACATATTTTTGAATCAAAGAATACTAATAATATTATTAAATCCATAAATATTATCAAATCAAATGAATAAAATATTATTTATTAAATGTTTTCTTTAGAGACATATTACCTTAGCTAACCACCTATTATTTGATAATTAAAGTTTTCTTGTTTTTCATCGATGGAATCAATTTAATCATCCCTGATATCCCACGATAGTTAAAATGAGTATGCAAACATATTAGCACACTAAACGATCATTCATACATCCATTCATTATATCCTCATTCATATAACCAATAATTTCGCATTAGAAAATAACGCGTGTCCATATGCAGTGTTTAACTAATAATGAGCACCCATTTAACCATCACACACAATGCACTATTTTGATGCAATTAATTACTGTACGCAATATCACATCTACTAAATCAACCATATAATCTAAGGTTGATCAGACTAATTTAATAATTAATTTAGATGTTCTCACCCTATTGCTTTCCAATAAAGGACCTGTTTCCTCATGCAAAAGTGTTCCAGTCCCCCACGTCTCTCCATGCTCTTGCGTTCTCATTTCTTTTCTCTGCTCTTTTCTTCCTTCTCACGTCCCCCTTTTTTCCTCTTGCGTTTCTCTGTCTAAGTTTCTCTTCTTCTTCTTTTTTAAGTGGCGGAAGCTTTATCTATAACACAAAAGAGCACACATGTAACAGTAGTGCCATGAACAAGCTTTTAAACTGAGAAATATATGCATGCAAGTGGAGCTGGTATTGTCGCTGGTAGAGAGAGTTTATCAACTTGCATGCAGCAGCGGAGGCAGAGTTTGGAAGGACGAGAAAGGGACCGAGGCCGACAATGTTCAAGGGAAAAGGAGGTGTATTGACAAGTGAGTGGGATGATGTGGAGTGATGTGTTTCAGGCGGATTGGAGTGGGAGCCTCGGTTGGTGGTGCTTTAGGGTGGTGCGGCTATGGTTGATGTGGAGTGGAGCACGTCGGAGGAAGAGGACCGGAGCTGAGCTCGGTACGAACTGAAATGGATGCGGTGGAAGGTTAGGAATGGGACTGAGGGGCTGTGATGTGGTTCCAAGGCCAACGCAGGTGAAGTCGGAACAAAGGGAGGCGTGAGTGGGAGATTTGAGCACATGCACAGTTCACGTTTTCATTTTTTTTTTCTCTGAAATGGCGGATTTGCAGGATGGGTCGGATAGAAAAGTAAGGCGAAAATTAGAAAAAGAAGATGAGAGAGGCAGTTTTACAGTGGGGAAAGAAGGAAGCTTTGTATTAGTTTAAATAATGGGGAGAACACGTCTACATTTTGATTCCACTTGTCCTACGTTGCATCTATTTGCCTTCCATGTTTTAGATTGTTCATTTCTAAATATATATTCTTTTTGCATGTGTATGACAGTATGAGCTTACCTTTAACCCGAGTTCTCGTTGATCTAATGACTACGAATTTTTCTTTATATATCATGCTACCTTTGCTTGCGATTCATTTTATTCATTTTCTTTTATTTTTAATTATCGCTACCCATCAACACCAAACAATCATTATAATCGTGTACACTAATATGCCATGATCCCAAAACAAAAATAAAACAGACCGGTTAATGAGTTCCGTAAAGTGTCAAAAGGGACCACAGTTACCCCAAAAATACATTAGAAAAATATATGCTTATTTTTCGAAATAAAAATTACAGTAAAATTTAATAAAATATTTTAAGGCGACGCGAATCGAAACTGAACAAAAAAATTAAACGAATATTTAATTATAATATAATTTCAGATTCTGATCGATTCTATCAACTGAACAACAACTTATTTTGATAATTCGATTAACGACGAAACATTTTCTCCAAACAAACATTGTTGTAACAAATTCCACAGTAAAATTTAATTTTCCATCATTTAAATATTATTATAGCCTTAAAATATGATTCAACAATTATTTAAACCTTCCAAATTTTATTTAAAATTCATATTAAATTCATTTTTGATTTTCAAAAATCTTAGATTGTTAGCAAAAACTCCATTTTCCAACAATCTCCCCCTTTTTGATGATAACAACCTTAGTTTATAAAATATTATACCTGTTCATACCTATTGATGATGATCCTTCTAATACTCCCCATATCTATGTGAATCCAATAAACTAATTCTATAATTTATAATTCCTCCCCCTTTGGCACTATCAAAAAGGAATTCAGAAACTACTCCCCATAAATCCTACAACTATCTAAATAATTATTGCCGATCCCAATAATGTATCCTTTAGAGTTATCTCAGAAGTTCACCATTCCACCATCTTCATATATCAGATTATTGTGCAATTCAGGATTTCCTATCATATGTCTCGAACAGCCACTATCCAGTATCAATTTTCCTTTTTGATTTCCACTAATTGCTTTTCAAAATTTGAATTTTCAACAGCCATGTAACTCACTAGTTCGGAATTTGAATTTCCAATAGCCACCTTTTCAGAATTTGAATTTTCAATAGCCAACATTTCAGAATTTGAATTACCAACAGCCACTTCACCCATCTCTTCAACTTTTGAATTTTCAAAGCTATAAAACACATATTTTCCTGTATTGAACAATATTTCATTAGATCACTTGATTTTTCAACACGATGTAACGACCCAGAAAATCTGAACCAATTTAAAATTTTTAAATTGGCTAAAATAATGGATTTTAAATATTTAAAATAAATATTTAAAATAATGGCGATGAAAACTGAGTTTGAATCGACATTTGAAAACGAATATAATTAATTATAATTATATATAGAATTGAAAATGGCGCGGTAGTTCGATAATTCGATTTCAAACTTCGATTGAATATACCGAGTGCAAAACAATCCGGATTTTAGTGAAACCAAAAATAATGGAATCTAATTGGTAATATCTTTCTAACGAATCCGACCAATCGAAATTTGATAGCGGGAATCAAAAGATATGTCCAGTTGGAAATACTGAATAGTCGCTATGGAATTCAGGCCCTTAAAATTGAACATTTTGCAAACGACCTCGGATTTCGATGAAACCACTTTTGTTATATCCGTAGTGTCAAGTTATTGTTAGGTTTCAAATTTCATAATTTTTCGAATCAATATGTGAGCGTGGCAAAGGAAAACGCGTTTGACCAGTTTCAGTTGATTTTAATCGACTGGAAATTGGCCATTTTTCAAACGGTCTCAGAATTCGATGAAACTAGTTTTGTTAGGACCGTATCGTCAATACGAAGCTAGAAAATATTTTTCTGGAATTTTTCTAGTTAGTATGTGACCCCGGTAATCTGAAATATGCGTTCAAAATTCAATATAGTGATTTAAATGTAAATTCAACGGAAACTTATTGTAACGATCAAATCAGCTTGCGATACATATCTCATTGTGTTCAGAATGGGGGTAAAACGCTATGGGCGACAGGCGGTGGGCCTCGTTTCGAGGTCATGGATAAAAGTCAACCTTTTTGAATAAATAAATAATTAAATAAAAAAAATAACTCCCCTCCTTTTCTTCTGCTTGGCCCCCCCAGTATTTCATTACCGATTTCATTTATAAAAAAAGAAAAAAAAAAGAAAAGGAAAACCTAAATCGAATCATCGCCGCCGCCAGAACCCTCGAAGCCGCCCTCCGTTCAGCCTCCTCCCACCGAACGACAACCCGAAGCCGCCTCATCCCGACGCATCGCCACCCCGTTCGAGCCCCGAAGCCATCGCTCCACCCTCCTGCTGCCGACATCGACGCCGCCCGCTCGAAGTTGCCGCCGACGAACTGCAGAAACCCCCCCCCCCGTAAGCATTTCTTTTTATTTTATTATTTTATTCTTATTTTTTTTAAAACAGAATTTAAAACTGAAATTTTAAAAAAGAATAAAACTGGATTTTAAAAAGAATAAAACTATTTATTTTAAAAAAGAATAAAACTGGATTTTAAAAAGAATAAAACTGATTTTTTTTTATATAAGTATAAAAACTGAAATTTTTAAAGGTATTAAAACTGAATTTGTTTTAAAAATAAAATCTGAATTTGTTTTAAAAATAAAAACTGAATTTGTTTTAAAAATAAAAACTGATTTTGTTTAAAAGTAAAAAGAAAAAAAAACTGATTTGTTCTAAAGGTAAAAACTTTAAATAGGAAAAAGGTTTAATCTTTAAAGAGAAAAAGGATTTGAACTTTAAGAAGTAAAAATCAGATTTTTATATATTGAAAGCCGAAGTAAAAATCAGATTTTTATATATTGAAAGCCGAAGTAAAAATCAGATTTTTATATATTGAAATTCGAAGTAAAAATCATATTTTTAAATATTGAAAGTCGAAGTAGAAATCAGATTTTTATATATTGAATAGCATAGTAAAAATTCGATTTTTACATGTGTAGAGAATACGGGCGAAAGCGACAAAAGGCGAAGATTTCTATAAAGGAAGTGTCGTGCAGTTGGATAGCTATTGGTGAGATTTCTGATTTAAAAATATTATATATATGTTGAAAATGAAAGTGAATTGCTATATATAGATATATATATATATATATATATATATATATATATATACGCCCCTCGTCCACAAACCATGGACGATATTTATTGGTTGAAATTGTTGTGAAAATTGATTGATAGCGATTGATTGTTTGGGATTGTTTGTGGTTGATATTGGTTGATTGTGGTTGAAAAATACCCATTGGTGGTTGTGAAATATTTGGTTGAAACCACATAGGATTAGTTTGTGGAAATGAAATAAATATATACATGCCGCCTGCGTGCGAACTAGATGCATGGTCCCCATTGTCAAAAACCGCGAGGTTTTAAGGTAGAGCGAGGAGCCGTACTAGGGACGGTGCCGGTGTAACTACCCTGCCGTTATGCTGCCGAAATTTTGAATAATATTCTTGTGTTTGAATTATTTTCATATGCTTAAACTATTGAAAACATTCATGCGTTGAATTGATATTCATTCGTTGTTTAGAAATTCATGTGTTGAATGGTATTCATATTTTGAAATAAAGTGTTCGATAATAAAAATCACATTTTTATCTATATATAAAAACTATTGAAAACATTCATGTGTTGAATTGATATTCATTCGTTGTTTAGAAATTCATGTGTTGAATGGTATTCATATTTTGAAATAAAGTGTTCGATAATAAAAATCACATTTTTATCTATATATAAAAACTATAGAAAACATTCATGTGTTGAATTGATATTCATTCGTTGTTTAGAAATTCATGTGTTGAATGGTATTCATATTTTGAAATAAAGTGTTCGATAATAAAAATCACATTTTTATCTATATATAAAAACTATAGAAAACATTCATGTGTTGAATTGATATTCATTCGTTGATTAGAAATTCATGTGTTGAATGGTATTCATATTTTGAAATAAAGTGTTCGATAATAAAAATCACATTTTTATCTATATATAAAAACTATAGAAAACATTCATGTGTTGAATTGATATTCATTCGTTGTTTAGAAATTCATGTGTTGAATGGTATTCATATTTTGAAATAAATTGTTCGATAATAAAAATCACCTTTTATCGACTATATGAACTATATAGAAAAGTAGTGTTTTGAAATGAATTGTTTTACAATAAAAATCACATTTTTATTGTATGCATAAATCGTTAAAATGTGAAGTGTTAAAAATAACCACTTGTTCAAAATAAACATATATGAGTTGAAATATTCATTAATTAGCTAATGAAATGATTTGCACCTATTTATGTAACGTTAGAATGAATGGAGTTTTTAAACCAAATAGAAATCAAATATGAAGTCGAATAGAAATTGATAAATGATAAGAACTGTATATATATATGTACATGCAATATTCATTGAACAGGTTATAGCAAAGGGGCTAGAGAAGAGGAATAAAATTTTGTGCCCGACAAATAGGTACACATTTACTGATTTGTTTGGGTGATGATTTTGAGCCTGTTGGCTAGCCGCTTGGCTTTTTCTTTTTCTTTTTGAGATTAGAAGGACCGGGACGCTATTTGCGATTTCCCGATGCTCCCGGTGCAGGGGAGGTTATGGCGAAATTTTTCCAAAATTTAAGGTGTTAGAAAAATATTTGAATTGAAAACGATATGATAATCGTTGAATGAACTATATTTATATAAATATATAAATATAAATAAAATTAAAACAAAACGAAGCCGTGCAGTTCGTATTTTGAAACCGTGATTTCAAACGACTAGTGCGGGAAATCCGACCATTGGATTTTCCCGAAACCTCAACCGTCGGGTTCGCCTTGGAAATATCTTTCCAACGGCACCAACCTTGCAAAAATCCAACGGTTGGATTGTTTGGAATGTTTAATTCAAATTTGAAGAAAAACAGCGCCAGAATCGATTATATTTATATATAAATATAAATAGAATTATATTTAATCGAATAACGGCGCTGCAGTTCGTATTTTGAAATCGAAACTTCAAACGATTGTACCGGGAGATCCGACCGTCAGATTTTCCCGAAACTGGAACCGTTGGATTCGTTTTGAAAAGACCTTTCTAATGATGTAAATTTTGTGAAGATCCAACGGTTAGATTTTCAGATATGTGTAAATCAAATATGAAGAAAAACAGCGCCACGGCCGCCTTATGGCCCGAAGCGTCGTTTTGAATAAAATGGCTATTTTAAAATAAATAAAAATAGCGATAAATAGTTATAAAATATCATAAGCGATATGGAATGGAAATAAACTGAATTTGCTTGATTTATGTGATGTTTGATGGTTGAATGTGTTTGGTGTGAAAATTACATTAAAGGACAAAATGGGTGTTGTAGAATAATTTAACCATTGAAATAAATCGATTTGAAATTCTAAATATACGTGAATTATTTGAAAAGGCCGAGTTAATTCTCATTTCGAATAATTGACCGACGATTGAAATTCGAAGATGAAGACGACGGTCGAAGACCGGAGATCTTCACCTCGTTTGGATGGTAACCGAGGTCCTGATTGGGAGGCATCCCGAAATATGGATAATGAGTGGTGATCGTCCAGACGTACGTGGTGATCGAAGGGTTTGCGAGGTATTTAGTGCCTCCGGTTTCGTTCAGACCCAGAACGGACTTGTAAATGGACTGTGTGTCTGACATTGGAGTTTATTCTGTGTTGATTGATTTCTGTTAAATATACATCTGTTTGGCGGCGGAGAATTTATTCTTTTGCTTAACGCCCTTCTCTGAGACGTACGAGCTCAGAGGTTGTATATCGATGGACATCAATCGCATGGCGTGAATTGCCTGTGTGGCATGCTAAGATGCAGTGATCAGGGCTTCTGTTGAAAAGCAAAGTCTTGTGGTGATGATCAAAGCACCGCCTGTGTGGCGTAGCTTTGTGTATAACGTGAATTCGCGAGCCTCACACCCCGGTATGAACCTAAAACGGGAGAAGGACCTCAGGGAGGGCATGCGTTTCTTCCTAGCTAGGGTGGTGTCAGTGACCTACCAGCCCTGACATTTATATACTTTTCACCTATGTGGTTGTTGCAGTTGCGAGGCGCCTCGGTTTGATCGGACGATCCGGGTCCGATGGAGTCATTCGTTGGCTCGTTTACGCCCCAAAGGGCGGGGAAACGTATTGTTCAGGTATAATAATCCACATCGGTGGACCGGCCCTATCGCTCCAAGGGGCAGTTGCGGCTGTTCCTGAGGCTCGGGCTAGGCAGTCTCGAATTCGGTAAGGACTATCTTTTGCCTTGGTTTATGACGGAAATCCAATTTCCAAATACGACATCGTGCGGTTTCGATTGTATATATACATTTGGCGACATAGTGGCATGGGACGCTCATGTCGTCTATGATTGATAGTTATGATTTGAAATTGTTTTCAAAACATATAAACACTAGCAATAATATCAAATGCCTTTGTTTTATTCGTATCAAGCATATTTTGGCCGTTATAAGGTAAAACTCTATCCTCCGGTTTGCGTTGCATTGTGTGATGGGAACTGAGTCTTATAATGGCTTCATTTTTATAAAAAGCATAGCGATGTTTTAAAAGAAAGATTTGTTTTAAAGCACTGGCAATCCAATGGAGTAAACCCGTTCCACAAAAGTGGCGTGGTCCTGTGATTTGCCATATTATATATGTGTTGAGTAGATTTCTCATACCAGTCCCATGACTGACTCGTAGTTTGTTTCACTCTCAAACTCGGGTGCCCCTTTTTCCACATGGGCAGCCTTGTATTCAGGTTTAGCTGGTTCTTTCTGGATAGCTGGAGCTGAAGATGGATTCTATCATTTATTTCTTTTTATGCTGTTCAGCTCCTATTGTACATATTTTGTTTATTTCCGCTGTAGACATTTATGTATAGCTGAACTGTATTTGTTCTAAGTAAGATCCTGTATACTGTGTAACTCTGATGATTAATTTTATCCAGTATATTTTGTTGTTCATATCTGGTGTATTTATTTAATTCTGTTCTGCTATTTTATGTTTCTGTGTTATATTCCAAAAGATAACCTTGTTTCCGTGAGAACGGGAAATCGGGTCGTCTCATCGTGGTATCAGAGCTTTGGTTAAGCTTAGTTCTAGAATATAACATTTGAACGAACTCGTTAGAGATGGGGTCAGAAGTGTTCTAGGGCGGGTGACTCTCTACAGATAGGATCAGTAATATTCTAGTATGAGTACAGCAGAATCAGAACAACTCGTTAGAGATGGGGTCAGAAGTGCCTCAGAACGAGTCAAGCGAAATATATTTTTAAATAACGTATTTGTGATTATATATATATATACAGTCTGGTTTTAGAAATATAATTTTTGAATATATAAAAGTATATTTTTGGAAGGTTAGAAACAAATTGGTTGTTGTGTTGTATGATTGTAGATTTATCAAACCACTTTCGACTTTATTCCTTTTCGGGGACGAAAAGTTTTAAGTGGGGGAGATTGTAACGACCCAGAAAATCTGAACCAATTTAAAAATTTTAAATTGGCTAAAATAATGGATTTTAAATATTTAAAATAAATATTTTAAATAATGGCGATGAAAACTGAGTTTGAATCGACATTTGAAAACGAATATAATTAATTATAATTATATATAGAATTGAAAATGGCGCGGTAGTTCGATAATTCGATTTCAAACTTCGATTGAATATACCAAGTGCAAAACAATCCGGATTTTAGTGAAACAAAAAATAATGGAATCTAATTGGTAATATCTTTCTAACGAATCCGACCAATCGAAATTTGATAGCGGGAATCAAAAGATATGTCCAGTTGGAAATACTGAATAGTCGCTATGGAATTCAGGCCCTTAAAATTGAACATTTTGCAAACGACCTCGGATTTCGATGAAACCACTTTTGTTATATCCGTAGTGTCAAGTTATTGTTAGGTTTCAAATTTCATAATTTTTCGAATCAATATGTGAGCGTGGCAAAGGAAAACGCGTTTGACCAGTTTCAGTTGATTTTAATCGACTGGAAATTGGCCATTTTTCAAACGGTCTCAGAATTCGATGAAACTAGTTTTGCTAGGACCGTATCGTCAATACGAAGCTAGAAAATATTTTTCTGGAATTTTTCTAGTTAGTATGTGACCCCGGTAATCTGAAATATGCGTTTAAAATTCAATATAGTGATTTAAATGTAAATTCAACGGAAACTGATTGTAACGATCAAATCAGCTTGCGATACATATCTCATTGTGTTCAGAATGGGGGTAAAACGCTATGGGCGACAGGCAGTGGGCCTCGTTTCGAGGTCATGGATAAAAGTCAACCTTTTTGAATAAATAAATAATTAAAAAAAAAAAATAACTCCCCTCCTTTTCTTCTGTTTGGCCCCCCCAGTATTTCATTACCGATTTCATTTATAAAAAAAAAAAAAAGGAAAACCTAAATCGAATCATCGCCGCCGCCAGAACCCTCGAAGCCGCCCTCCGTTCAGCCTCCTCCCACCGAATGACAACCCAAAGCCGCCTCATCCCGAAGCATCGCCACCCCGTTCGAGCCCCGAAGCCATCGCTCCACCCTCCTGCTGCCGACATCGACGCCGCCCGCTCGAAGTTGCCGCCGACGAACTGCAGAAACCCCCCCCGTAAGCATTTCTTTTTATTTTATTATTTTATTCTTATTTTTTTTAAAACAGAATTTAAAACTGAAATTTTAAAAAAGAATAAAACTGGATTTTAAAAAGAATAAAACTGTTTATTTTAAAAAAGAATAAAACTGGATTTTAAAAAGAATAAAACTGATTTTTTTTATATAAGTATAAAAACTGAAATTTTTAAAGGTATTAAAACTGAATTTGTTTTAAAAATAAAATCTGAATTTGTTTTAAAAATAAAAACTGAATTTGTTTTAAAAATAAAAACTGATTTTGTTTAAAAGTAAAAAGAAAAAAAAACTGATTTGTTTTAAAGGTAAAAACTTTAAATAGGAAAAAGGTTTAATCTTTAAAGAGAAAAAGGATTTGAACTTTAAGAAGTAAAAATCAGATTTTTATATATTGAAAGCCGAAGTAAAAATCAGATTTTTATATATTGAAAGCCGAAGTAAAAATCAGATTTTTATATATTGAAAGTCGAAGTAAAAATCATATTTTTAAATATTGAAAGTCGAAGTAGAAATCAGATTTTTATATATTGAATAGCATAGTAAAAATTCGATTTTTACATGTGTAGAGAATACGGGCGAAAGCGACAAAAGGCGAAGATTTCTATAAAGGAAGTGTCGTGCAGTTGGATAGCTATTGGTGAGATTTCTGATTTAAAAATATTATATATATGTTGAAAATGAAAGTGAATTGCTATATATATATATATATATATATATATATATATATATATATATATATATATATATATATACGCCCCTCGTCCACAAACCATGGACGATATTTATTGGTTGAAATTGTTGTGAAAATTGATTGATAGCAATTGATTGTTTGGGATTGTTTGTGGTTGATATTGGTTGATTGAAACGACCCGCAAATCCGAGCTATCTGAGTTGACTAAATACACCACAGGTCCAACCCAAATAACACAGAAATACGACTCATTATTAGAAAGAAGTTAGAGGATGAGAAATAGAAAGAAAGAAATATTAGAATAGAAGAAAAACGAAGATCACAACTCACAGCGGAACGAATAAAATATATTATATAACATAAGCTTTGAAATACAATCTGTTTTGTACCTATATACATACCATCATCAGAGCACAACAGTCATTTCTGGAACAGTTATAAACACCTGTTTCCAGATACAAACAAGGTCCACAGCGGAATATATGATAGCTTATAGCTAACCGGTGAAGCCTCCTGCTTCCAGCTCTTCCAAGGGAATCTGAAAAAAAATCCTAACTACTTGACTGCCCGTACAAATTTGGGCACCCAAGAGTTTAGGGAAAACAAACAAAATAAACTCTGGGTCAGTCATGGGACTGGTGTGAGTAAACTCCAACCATTTGTTTAACTTTTAAAAATCCTTTCAAAAGAAAAGGTAATAGTAAGACCAGCCCACACATAAACACGGACGGTTTTTACCTTACTATGACCCAAAACACTTTGATATCAAATCCAATGATATTATAATAATGTCTACATCAAGTAAATAACCAAATAGCAGAACGCTTGCATCTCACGCTCCACATACATATTATAAAATCAAAAACCGCATGGCGCTTATTGGAGATTGGATTTCCAACATGACAAGGTATGGGACCACCTTCCGATAGTGCATCTCTAGAGGCGAATACACCTGGGTTCAACAAGAACGTCTTGCAACCCGGCCCACACATGACCGACCACTCATTTCGCTTGAGTGTATCGAATGTATATCACCAACGGTTGGACTCAAACCACCGTTCCCGAATGGGAAGAATCGATAGATTTAGAAACAAAAGGAATTTCTCCAGATAGGTGATTATACACCCTAATGGGTGCGACCCACATAGCCATGCTGCCTGCCCGATTTTTGTCCTTTCCCGGTTGTTGAGGCCTGAGGCTACGCATACTTACCATTCATTGATAACACAATCACTTTGAATGCCACATTGTCAGATCCGTTAATCACTAGTTGAGTTTGCACAAATATTCTGGATATTATGCTAAGGGATAAATCCATTGCAACCATATATATTCATACAGACCAACCCTTTTGATCATTGGAAATACTCTGTCAGACATTCGTCCATTTACGTTCGTTCTGGGATTGAACGAAACCGAAGGCACAATTTCTATTAATAGAAAAGCCCTTGCACTTTACTCCGTCTTCAATATATTCAGCATACTTGGTTCGCAACGCAAATGCCGATACGGAGTGGTTCTTCGGATAATAATCCAACCGGTCTCTCCATATTGACAACGATGGTCAAAGACTTCGATAGTCTGTGATTTAACTATCGAATAAAAACAAGTGTTCAATCAACATATCAACCAAATCACTGGGCCCTTTAATTAATATTTCATTAATTAAATCTCTTCTCCCTTTCCTCTATCAATATTTGTTAACCAAATATTTTCAATAATCAATCTTGGCTCTTTACGCTATTTTTTTTTGATTTCGTTTCTTTATCGAATTCTATATATATCGATATATAGATTTCTAATTGTCAAATTTCTAAAAAATATTCTAACTCCTTAAATTTCCGGAAAAATTCGCCATAACCTCCCCTGTATTGGGAGCATCAGGAAATTTCAAATAGCTTCCCGGTATCTTCCTCAATCAAAAGGAAAAAGGAAAAGCCAAGCGGCTTGCCGATACGGCGCATAAAATCTCATATACGAATTTAAACATGTACCTTGTTGTCGAGCACATAAATTTAAATCTTCATATACTTCATCCCAAACCTGCTTAACACATATTCACCTGTTTTCAATTCAATTCAACACTATCTAATCGTTTGAATTTAGTTCCGCCCATTTATTCTTTAAATCGGCCATTTTGCCTATTTTACTCCTTTGTTGAACATAACATGTTCAAACAAAATATTCAACTCGTTCATAACCAAATTGAATTTCAATTTCAATTCTAGTTTCCCTTTTCCATTTCGAATATAAATTTTCAAATCGAATTCACTTATTTAAGGCCCAATATCAATTCAACATCTCATTTACCAATTACTATTCGAATTAGTTAATTCTATTCAATAATCAAAAATCTGATTTTAGTTTCAAAAATCATATTCATTTACACAACTTGAATTCGCATATATTTTACAACTCACTCTGAAATTTTCTAAATAGAACTTCGGATTTTATTTTCTTAAAATCCTTTTATAATATTAAATAAACCATTATGGTTTTAAAACGATCCTGGCGCTGCTTTTCTGAAAATTTGATTTTGACATAACTCAAAATCTATACAACGAAATTCATATTTTTCTCTTTCATTAGAAAACTATTATCAAACCGATCCTGACGTTTCTTGTTTCAAAGAATTTCGACTTCAATTGAGTCCTGTATACTCAATTGAAGTTCGAATCGCCAATTTACGAACTACAGCGCCGCGGCGAGTTCGTTTTAATTTTATTTATATATATAAACTTTTAAACTTCGTTAAATGAATTCAACTCCACTCAAACTTCATTTTCACTTTTATTTGAATTCTATATTCAAATTCCAATTCCTTTTCTATTTGATATTCAAATTCAATACTTGAATTTCTATTTGCATTCCCTATATTCAAATTCTATACTTGAATTCATTTGAATTCTCTTATTCAAACTCTATATTCAAATTCCATTTGAACTTCTATATTCCAATTTCTATATTTGAATTCTATTGAAATTCAAATATTCAAACTCCTTTTTAAATTCTATATTCAAAATTTCCATAGTTTAAAACCCATTTGAATTTCATATTCGAATTCCATAGATCAAATCCTATTTGAATTCAATTTGAATCTCTTACATTCAAATTTCATTTTTCATTTCCGACCCCATTTGAATTTCTAATATTCAAACTCATTTTCAACACCATTTGAATTTCTAATATTCAAATTCATTTTCAACACCATTTGAATTTCTAATATTCAAATTCATTTTCAACACCATTTGAATTTCTTCACTCAAATTCATTTGAATTCCCTTGAATTCAACTCCCATTTCAAAACCATTTGGATTTCCTATTTTGAAATCCTATTTGAAATTCTATTTCCAATTCTACTTTGAAATCCTATTTTTCAAAGTTTATTTCAAATTCTATTTGAAATCTCATATTCAAATTTCTACTTGAATTTCTGTATTCAATTCCATGTTCAAATTCAATACTCGAATTTCTATTTCAAATCTCTATTCAAACTTCATATTTGAATTCCAATTCAAATCTCTATTCAAATTTCATATTTGAATTCCAATTCAAATCTCTATTCAATTCTTCTTTGAAATTCTATTTTCAAAGTCTATTTCAAATTCTCTTTTGAAAATTCTATTTTGAAATTCTATTTCAAATTCTATTTGGAAATTTTATTTCAAATTCTCTATATTCAAACACCATTTGAAAGTTCTATATTCAAATCCACCTTGGATTTTCTATTTGAATTCTAAATTCAAATTTTCTATTTCCTTTTCTTTTTGAATTCAAATTTCCATTTCCTTTTCTATTATTCAAATTCTATATTTAAATTTCCTTTTGAATCATATTTCAAAACACTTGTATTTCTATTTCTGAATTATCAAATGGTAATTTTTTCCACTTCATTTATAACTTCGTTATAAAAGAACTATTTATAAACTTCGTTTATAAAGGAACTACTTGTTTTATTTTTCAAAACAAGTTTTATATTTTTATTCCCATTCAAAATTCAAATTCTATTTAAAAATAGAATTTTTCCTTTTTAAATTTCAAATATCCTTTTAATTGGCCCAGTGATATTTAAACACACAAAGCAACGAATTATTTATTTTTCTAACACGTCATATATAACAATATATATGCAAACAAATAAACAAACAGATAATATATTTTTGAGGAATCCAGTTGGATTCCTCCAACCTGTTTTCCTGCATCCACAGATGTTAGCACATAAATAATACCCATTCTGCTTCGTGGCAGAATATCGCGGTATAGAAGGTCATCCACTAATCATAGCGTGGGGCGTATAGGGTAATCATCCGCTATGAAACTGCGGGCATCCGCTAATGAGACTGCGGGAATCCAACCAACCAATCAACCCAATATATATATATATATAGCCTAATTAACTAATATATATAAAACAACCATAAAACATTCACACAAGCAACAGACAATTATTTTTAATGAAATAAAAATAATTCTAAAGGTGAGTGAGATTTACTCACCTGGTTTTATTCGCTGAATACTCTGTTTAATTCCATATCGACTCAACTACGCATCCTTCTCGAGTCGTCTACCTGGCACTTATTTCTTTGCGAATAACTTGATCAATTTTCGAAGGCATCTCAACCAAATCTAACACCTTGCGGTTATTGGGCTCTACTCGAAAAATCCTCGAAGCCAATCCAAATAGTTCCAAACTGCAAATGAAACCCTAAATTTCGGCTCCATTCTTTGCGGCATTTTGTCGAACACCATACTGTCATTGACCAATACTATCAGATTTCCAGCTGCCGAACATCCATACAGTCCTCTCCCATCACCATCGCTCACTCCATCAACGAAGTGCCATGCCAACGTTCTGAAACTCCTCGTCTTGAATTGGAGCACCTCGTCGCCTCCACATGACAGTCGCGACAGCCCATACCTTCAGAAATGCATTCGCCGACTTCCTCCTACTCACCAGAGTCGAACTCCTGTTACTGGACGAAACGGTCGCGACATCCTAGATCTGACCGCATCCCCAAAACTGGTCACTGATGCCTCCGCATCCTTACGCTCGAAGCCCACATCGAACGACATTGTCAGATCCGAACTCAGGCACCCCATCGTGACCTTCACAGAAGTTGAATTCGCACCCTAAAATCCCTGAAATGAACAACCGGAGCCTCCCATCAACATCGTGATGCTTCATCTCGCCTGGTACCCGAATTCGAATTGATTTCCATTCGGTTTCAGATCGTGATTTCCGGCTTCGGCTTCAAGATCCACGATGCTCCTTGCGATTTGGGTTTTAAAAAGGGAAATGGAGCGGCCATTTTTGATTACTGAAGTTGAGAATTGTTTTGTGAATGAAGTTTAGAGGGTGCGATAGTTTTTATAAGCGAAAAGGGGACAAGAATTTCTGCTCAAGGAAAATATAGGGTGTCTACGTAGGGAGAAAATAGGTCGGCCATTAAATTCTTCTGCTTTACTTAGAAATGGAGCTGGGAACATTTCGTACATGAAATGAAAGAAGGGGCTGAAGTTGTTGGGGAGAAAATAAACATTTTGTGGGCTGATGTAAATTCTGATTTTAAACGATGTGGAATTATTTAATCAAAATATCTTGTAACCCCAATTCTTCAACCATGAACCCCGATTTTACTTAATGACCGCCATCTCTAAGTTATACCGCTATTCAGAAATTAACGGATCTGATTCTTAAATTAAATTTGACTATATAGAAAAGATAACAATTTAAATTATATTCGATTTAAAATATAAATCGATTTCAAACAACCAAATCTATCGATAATAAATTATTGTCATTCGAATTCAAACAGAATTTGGTGTTAGATCATCTGAATTATTTCTAATTCAGTTATAACTTTGAATCCAATTATTTATCGTTCTCGATAATTTGACATACTCGAATTAAATCATATTCGATTATAAATCGAGAAATTCCATGTAATTATCCATATATTATTACTTAACAGTTAAAACAATATTTAAAGGTTTAAAATAAATCGATAAAAATCCGGGTCGTTACATTCTTCCCCCCTTAAAATAATTTCGTCCTCGAAATTGCTAAAGTAGGAAAATGGTACAAACCTATTACTTTTCAAACTCCTTTATGTTGAAACTTACCTCCTTATATTTCAACATATTTAATTTCACCAAAACCTTTTGGTCTTCCTTCATTTAATTTGAATGATCTACGATCAATCCATTTATATCCAATCTATATTCCATTAAACCTATTCAAATTGATTCTAATCAATTCATTCACTTCGACCCATTTAACTTGTTTAAGTTAAATTTAAATTCCAGAATTCAAATCCCAGGATTTTCATTTCAAATCCTTTTGAAATCACTTAAATATATACATATATATTTATTTCCATTTCAAATTCAAAACATTTGAAATTTTCAACTAAACTTGTTTTCTTTCAAACAAATTCCCATCAAAAAATTTCTAAGGTAGCAATTCATCACTTAGAAACTCGGAAATGAACACTGATGATGTTGCAATCATTATCAGAATTATTTCCCAGCCACTGAAGTGAGTTCAGTGCTTTATTATTTCAAAATCCATGATTTTCTTTCAAATCCTTTTAAACAAATCTATATTATTTTAATATACTTCGAAAAATATTTTCAACTTCCCAGGATTAAAATTCTTAATTCTGGTTTGAATTTAATTCTAATTCATCTCATTTGTATATTTAATCCCTATACAAATTCTATTTGGTTATAAATAACCATTCCAATTTCTATAATCTCGTTTGATTATAAAATCAACATCCAACACATCCATATAATAATAATTCTAGAAAATTATTCTTTCTATATCAAAATAGAAATTTTGGGTAAAATTATTTCATTTACCCACTTTAAAACAATATTATGTCGATTCTTCTGTCCAAGTGTTTAGAAATTCCTATCGACTTTGTGGCGTCCCACTATCCGACCAGAATTCATAAACCACTCAACAGACTAGCCAACACAATATAAAACAACTTTTATATCAAAATACAAATACGCTCTCTCGTATATATATGCTCAACTCATTCTAGGGCACTGCTGACCCTATCTCTAATGAGCACAACCCCACAAAGCCTAGGTATTCGCTCAACCTAAGCTCTGATACCACCTGAAACGACCCGCAAATCCGAGCTATCTGAGTTGACTAAATACACCACACGTCCAACCCAAATAACACAGAAATACGACTCATTATTAGAAAGAAGTTAGAGGATGAGAAATAGAAAGAAAGAAATATTAGAATAGAAGAAAAACGAAGATCACAACTCACAGCGGAACGAATAAAATATATTATATAACATAAGCTTTGAAATACAATCTGTTTTGTACCTATATACATACCATCATCAGAGCACAACAGTCATTTCTGGAACAGTTATAAACACCTGTTTCCAGATACAAACAAGGTCCACAGCGGAATATATGATAGCTTATAGCTAACCGGTGAAGCCTCCTGCTTCCAGCTCTTCCAAGGGAATCTGAAAAAAAATCCTAACTACTTGACTGCCCGTACAAATTTGGGCACCCAAGAGTTTAGGGAAAACAAACAAAATAAACTCTGGGTCAGTCATGGGACTGGTGTGAGTAAACTCCAACCATTTGTTTAACTTTTAAAAATCCTTTCAAAAGAAAAGGTAATAGTAAGACCAGCCCACACATAAACACGGACGGTTTTTACCTTACTATGACCCAAAACACTTTGATATCAAATCCAATGATATTATAATAATGTCTACATCAAGTAAATAACCAAATAGCAGAACGCTTGCATCTCACGCTCCACATACATATTATAAAATCAAAAACCGCATGGCGCTTATTGGAGATTGGATTTCCAACATGACAAGGTATGGGACCACCTTCCGATAGTGCATCTCTAGAGGCGAATACACCTGGGTTCAACAAGAACGTCTTGCAACCTGGCCCACACATGACCGACCACTCATTTCGCTTGAGTGTATCGAATGTATATCACCAACGGTTGGACTCAAACCACCGTTCCCGAATGGGCAGAATCGATAGATTTAGAAACAAAAGGAATTTCTCCAGATAGGTGATTATACACCCTAATGGGTGCGACCCACATAGCCATGCTGCCTGCCCGATTTTTGTCCTTTCCCGGTTGTTGAGGCCTGAGGCTACGCATACTTACCATTCATTGATAACACAATCACTTTGAATGCCACATTGTCAGATCCGTTAATCACTAGTTGAGTTTGCACAAATATTCTGGATATTATGCTAAGGGATAAATCCATTGCAACCATATATATTCATACAGACCAACCCTTTTGATCATTGGAAATACTCTGTCAGACATTTGTCCATTTACGTTCGTTCTGGGATTGAACGAAACCGAAGGCACAATTTCTATTAATAGAAAAGCCCTTGCACTTTACTCCGTCTTCAATATATTCAGCATACTTGGTTCGCAACGCAAATGCCGATACGGAGTGGTTCTTCGGATAATAATCCAACCGGTCTCTCCATATTGACAACGATGGTCAAAGACTTCGATAGTCTGTGATTTAACTATCGAATAAAAACAAGTGTTCAATCAACATATCAACCAAATCACTGGGCCCTTTAATTAATATTTCATTAATTAAATCTCTTCTCCCTTTCCTCTATCAATATTTGTTAACCAAATATTTTCAATAATCAATCTTGGCTCTTTACGCTATTTTTTTTTTGATTTCGTTTCTTTATCGAATTCTATATATATCGATATATAGATTTCTAATTGTCAAATTTCTAAAAAATATTCTAACTCCTTAAATTTCCGGAAAAATTCGCCATAACCTCCCCTGTATTGGGAGCATCGGGAAATTTCAAATAGCTTCCCGGTATCTTCCTCAATCAAAAGGAAAAAGGAAAAGCCAAGCGGCTTGCCGATACGGCGCATAAAATCTCATATACGAATTTAAACATGTACCTTGTTGTCGAGCACATAAATTTAAATCTTCATATACTTCATCCCAAACCTGCTTAACACATATTCACCTGTTTTCAATTCAATTCAACACTATCTAATCATTTGAATTTAGTTCCGCCCATTTATTCTTTAAATCGGCCATTTTGCCTATTTTACTCCTTTGTTGAACATAACATGTTCAAACAAAATATTCAACTCGTTCATAACCAAATTGAATTTCAATTTCAATTCTAGTTTCCCTTTTCCATTTCGAATATAAATTTTCAAATCGAATTCACTTATTTAAGGCCCAATATCAATTCAACATCTCATTTACCAATTACTATTCGAATTAGTTAATTCTATTCAATAATCAAAAATCTGATTTTAGTTTCAAAAATCATATTCATTTACACAACTTGAATTCGCATATATTTTACAACTCACTCTGAAATTTTCTAAATAGAACTTCGGATTTTATTTTCTTAAAATCCTTTTATAATATTAAATAAACCATTATGGTTTTAAAACGATCCTGGCGCTGCTTTTCTGAAAATTTGATTTTGACATAACTCAAAATCTATACAACGAAATTCATATTTTTCTCTTTCATTAGAAAACTATTATCAAACCGATCCTGACGTTTCTTGTTTCAAAGAATTTCGACTTCAATTGAGTCCTGTATACTCAATTGAAGTTCGAATCGCCAATTTACGAACTACAGCGCCGCGGCGAGTTCGTTTTAATTTTATTTATATATATAAACTTTTAAACTTCGTTAAATGAATTCAACTCCACTCAAACTTCATTTTCACTTTTATTTGAATTCTATATTTAAATTCCAATTCCTTTTCTATTTGATATTCAAATTCAATACTTGAATTTCTATTTGCATTCCCTATATTCAAATTCTATACTTGAATTCATTTGAATTCTCTTATTCAAACTCTATATTCAAATTCCATTTGAACTTCTATATTCCAATTTCTATATTTGAATTCTATTGAAATTCAAATATTCAAACTCCTTTTTAAATTCTATATTCAAAATTTCCATAGTTTAAAACCCATTTGAATTTCATATTCGAATTCCATAGATCAAATCCTATTTGAATTCAATTTGAATCTCTTACATTCAAATTTCATTTTTCATTTCCGACCCCATTTGAATTTCTAATATTCAAACTCATTTTCAACACCATTTGAATTTCTAATATTCAAATTCATTTTCAACACCATTTGAATTTCTAATATTCAAATTCATTTTCAACACCATTTGAATTTCTTCACTCAAATTCATTTGAATTCCCTTGAATTCAACTCCCATTTCAAAACCATTTGGATTTCCTATTTTGAAATCCTATTTGAAATTCTATTTCCAATTCTACTTTGAAATCCTATTTTTCAAAGTTTATTTCAAATTCTATTTGAAATCTCATATTCAAATTTCTACTTGAATTTCTGTATTCAATTCCATGTTCAAATTCAATACTCGAATTTCTATTTCAAATCTCTATTCAAACTTCATATTTGAATTCCAATTCAAATCTCTATTCAAATTTCATATTTGAATTCCAATTCAAATCTCTATTCAATTCTTCTTTGAAATTCTATTTTCAAAGTCTATTTCAAATTCTCTTTTGAAAATTCTATTTTGAAATTCTATTTCAAATTCTATTTGGAAATTTTATTTCAAATTCTCTATATTCAAACACCATTTGAAAGTTCTATATTCAAATCCACCTTGGATTTTCTATTTGAATTCTAAATTCAAATTTTCTATTTCCTTTTCTTTTTGAATTCAAATTTCCATTTCCTTTTCTATTATTCAAATTCTATATTTAAATTTCCTTTTGAATCATATTTCAAAACACTTGTATTTCTATTTCTGAATTATCAAATGGTAATTTTTTCCACTTCATTTATAACTTCGTTATAAAAGAACTATTTATAAACTTCGTTTATAAAGGAACTACTTGTTTTATTTTTCAAAACAAGTTTTATATTTTTATTCCCATTCAAAATTCAAATTCTATTTAAAAATAGAATTTTTCCTTTTTAAATTTCAAATATCCTTTTAATTGGCCCAGTGATATTTAAACACACAAAGCAACGAATTATTTATTTTTCTAACACGTCATATATAACAATATATATGCAAACAAATAAACAAACAGATAATATATTTTTGAGGAATCCAGTTGGATTCCTCCAACCTGTTTTCCTGCATCCACAGATGTTAGCACATAAATAATACCCATTCTGCTTCGTGGCAGAATATCGCGGTATAGAAGGTCATCCACTAATCATAGCGTGGGGCGTATAGGGTAATCATCCGCTATGAAACTGCGGGCATCCGCTAATGAGACTGCGGGAATCCAACCAACCAATCAACCCAATATATATATATATAGCCTAATTAACTAATATATATAAAACAACCATAAAACATTCACACAAGCAACAGACAATTATTTTTAATGAAATAAAAATAATTCTAAAGGTGAGTGAGATTTACTCACCTGGTTTTATTCGCTGAATACTCTGTTTAATTCCATATCGACTCAACTACGCATCCTTCTCGAGTCGTCTACCTGGCACTTATTTCTTTGCGAATAACTTGATCAATTTTCGAAGGCATCTCAACCAAATCTAACACCTTGCGGTTATTGGGCTCTACTCGAAAAATCCTCGAAGCCAATCCAAACAGTTCCAAACTGCAAATGAAACCCTAAATTTCGGCTCCATTCTTTGCGGCATTTTGTCGAACACCATACTGTCATTGACCAATACTATCAGATTTCCAGCTGCCGAACATCCATACAGTCCTCTCCCATCACCATCGCTCACTCCATCAACGAAGTGCCATGCCAACGTTCTGAAACTCCTCGTCTTGAATTGGAGCACCTCGTCGCCTCCACATGACAGTCGCGACAGCCCATACCTTCAGAAATGCATTCGCCGACCTCCTCCTACTCACCAGAGTCGAACTCCTGTTACTGGGCGAAACGGTCGCGACATCCTAGATCTGACCGCATCCCCAAAACTGGTCACTGATGCCTCCGCATCCTTACGCTCGAAGCCCACATCGAACGACATTGTCAGATCCGAACTCAGGCACCCCATCGTGACCTTCACAGAAGTTGAATTCGCACCCTAAAATCCCTGAAATGAACAACCGGAGCCTCCCATCAACATCGTGATGCTTCATCTCGCCTGGTACCCGAATTCGAATTGATTTCCGTTCGGTTTCAGATCGTGATTTCCGGCTTCGGCTTCAAGATCCACGATGCTCCTTGCGATTTGGGTTTTAAAAAGGGAAATGGAGCGGCCATTTTTGATTACTGAAGTTGAGAATTGTTTTGTGAATGAAGTTTAGAGGGTGCGATAGTTTTTATAAGCGAAAAGGGGACAAGAATTTCTGCTCAAGGAAAATATAGGGTGTCTACGTAGGGAGAAAATAGGTCGGCCATTAAATTCTTCTGCTTTACTTAGAAATGGAGCTGGGAACATTTCGTACATGAAATGAAAGAAGGGGCTGAAGTTGTCGGGGAGAAAATAAACATTTTGTGGGATGATGTAAATTCTGATTTTAAACGATGTGGAATTATTTAATCAAAATATCTTGTAACCCCAATTCTTCAACCATGAACCCCGATTTTACTTAATGACCGCCATCTCTAAGTTATACCGCTATTCAGAAATTAACGGATCTGATTCTTAAATTAAATTTGACTATATAGAAAAGATAACAATTTAAATTATATTCGATTTAAAATATAAATCGATTTCAAACAACCAAATCTATCGATAATAAATTATTGTCATTCGAATTCAAACAGAATTTGGTGTTAGATCATCTGAATTATTTCTAATTCAGTTATAACTTTGAATCCAATTATTTATCGTTCTCGATAATTTGACATACTCGAATTAAATCATATTCGATTATAAATCGAGAAATTCCATGTAATTATCCATATATTATTACTTAACAGTTAAAACAATATTTAAAGGTTTAAAATAAATCGATAAAAATCCGGGTCGTTACATTGATTGTGGTTGAAAAATACCCATTGGTGGTTGTGAAATATTTGGTTGAAACCACATAGGATTAGTTTGTGGAAATGAATAAATATATACATGCCGCCTGCGTGCGAACTAGATGCATGATCCCCATTGTCAAAAACCGCGAGGTTTTAAGGTAGAGCGAGGAGCCGTACTAGGGACGGTGCCGATGTAACTACCCTGCCGTTATGCTGCCGAAATTTTGAATAATATTCTTGTGTTTGAATTATTTTCATATGCTTAAACTATCATGTGTTGAATTGATATTCATTCGTTGTTTAGAAATTCATGTGTTGAATGGTATTCATATTTTGAAATAAAGTGTTCGATAATAAAAATCACATTTTTATCTATATATAAAAACTATTGAAAACATTCATGTGTTGAATTGATATTCATTCGTTGTTTAGAAATTCATGTGTTGAATGGTATTCATATTTTGAAATAAAGTGTTCGATAATAAAAATCACATTTTTATCTATATATAAAAACTATAGAAAACATTCATGTGTTGAATTGATATTCATTCGTTGTTTAGAAATTCATGTGTTGAATGGTATTCATATTTTGAAATAAAGTGTTCGATAATAAAAATCACATTTTTATCTATATATAAAAACTATAGAAAACATTCATGTGTTGAATTGATATTCATTCGTTGATTAGAAATTCATGTGTTGAATGGTATTCATATTTTGAAATAAAGTGTTCGATAATAAAAATCACATTTTTATCTATATATAAAAACTATAGAAGACATTCATGTGTTGAATTGATATTCATTCGTTGTTTAGAAATTCATGTGTTGAATGGTATTCATATTTTGAAATAAATTGTTCGATAATAAAAATCACCTTTTATCGACTATATGAACTATATAGAAAAGTAGTGTTTTGAAATGAATTGTTTTACAATAAAAATCACATTTTTATTGTATGCATAAATCGTTAAAATGTGAAGTGTTAAAAATAACCACTTGTTCAAAATAAACATATATGAGTTGAAATATTCATTAATTAGCTAATGAAATGATTTGCACCTATTTATGTAACGTTAGAATGAATGGAGTTTTTAAACCAAATAGAAATCAAATATGAAGTCGAATAGAAATTGATAAATGATAAGAACTGTATATATATATGTACATGCAATATTCATTGAACAGGTTATAGCAAAGGGGCTAGAGAAGAGGAATAAAATTTTGTGCCCGACAAATAGGTACACATTTACTGATTTGTTTGGGTGATGATTTTGAGCCTGTTGGCTAGCCGCTTGGCTTTTTCTTTTTCTTTTTGAGATTAGAAGGACCGGGACGCTATTTGCGATTTCCCGATGCTCCCGGTGCAGGGGAGGTTATGGCGAAATTTTTCCAAAATTTAAGGTGTTAGAAAAATATTTGAATTGAAAACGATATGATAATCGTTGAATGAACTATATTTATATAAATATATAAATATAAATAAAATTAAAACAAAACGAAGCCGTGCAGTTCGTATTTTGAAACCGTGATTTCAAACGACTAGTGCGGGAAATCCGACCATTGGATTTTCCCGAAACCTCAACCGTCGGGTTCGCCTTGGAAATATCTTTCCAACGGCACCAACCTTGCAAAAATCCAACGGTTGGATTGTCTGGAATGTTTAATTCAAATTTGAAGAAAAACAGTGCCAGAATCGATTATATTTATATATAAATATAAATAGAATTATATTTAATCGAATAACGGCGCTGTAGTTCGTATTTTGAAATAGAAACTTCAAACGATTGTACCGGGAGATCCGACCGTCGGATTTTCCCGAAACTGGAACCGTTGGATACGTTTTGAAAAGACCTTTCTAATGATGCAAATTTTGTGAAGATCCAACGGTTAGATTTTCAGATATGTGTAAATCAAATCTGAAGAAAAACAGCGCCACGGCCGCCTTATGGCCCGAAGCGTCGTTTTGAATAAAATGGCTATTTTAAAATAAATAAAAATAGCGATAAATAGTTATAAAATATCATAAGCGATATGGAATGGAAATAAACTGAATTTGCTTGATTTATGTGATGTTTGATGGTTGAATGTGTTTGGTGTGAAAATTACATTAAAGGACAAAATGGGTGTTGTAGAATAATTTAACCATTGAAATAAATCGATTTGAAATTCTAAATATACGTGAATTATTTGAAAAGGCCGAGTTAATTCTCATTTCGAATAATTGACCGACGATTGAAATTCGAAGATGAAGACGACGGTCGAAGACCGGAGATCTTCACCTCGTTTGGATGGTAACCGAGGTCCTGATTGGGAGGCATCCCGAAATATGGATAATGAGTGGTGATCGTCCAGACGTACGTGGTGATCGAAGGGTTTGCGAGGTATTTAGTGCCTCCGGTTTCGTTCAGACCCAGAACGGACTTGTAAATGGACTGTGTGTCTGACATTGGAGTTTATTCTGTGTTGATTGATTTCTGTTAAATATACATCTGTTTGGCGGCGGAGAATTTATTCTTTTGCTTAACGGCCTTCTCTGAGACGTACGAGCTCAGAGGTTGTATATCGATGGACATCAATCGCATGGCGTGAATTGCCTGTGTGGCATGCTAAGATGCAGTGATCAGGGCTTCTGTTGAAAAGCAAAGTCTTGTGGTGATGATCAAAGCACCGCCTGTGTGGCGTAGCTTTGTGTATAACGTGAATTCGCGAGCCTCACACCCCGGTATGAACCTAAAACGGGAGAAGGACCTCAGGGAGGGCATGCGTTTCTTCCTAGCTAGGGTGGTGTCAGTGACCTACCAGCCCTGACATTTATATACTTTTCACCTATGTGGTTGTTGCAGTTGCGAGGCGCCTCAGTTTGATCGGACGATCCGGGTCCGATGGAGTCATTCGTTGGCTCGTTTACGCCCCAAAGGGCGGGGAAACGTATTGTTCAGGTATAATAATCCACATCGGTGGACCGGCCCTGTCGCTCCAAGGGGCAGTTGCGGCTGTTCCTAAGGCTCGGGCTAGGCAGTCTCGAATTCGGTAAGGACTATCTTTTGCCTTGGTTTATGACGGAAATCCAATTTCCAAATACGACATCGTGCGGTTTCGATTGTATATATACATTTGGCGACATAGTGGCATGGGACGCTCATGTCGTCTATGATTGATAGTTATGATTTGAAATTGTTTTCAAAACATATAGACACTAGCAATAATATCAAATGCCTTTGTTTTATTCGTATCAAGCATATTTTGGCCGTTATAAGGTAAAACTCTATCCTCCGGTTTGCGTTGCATTGTGTGATGGGAACTGAGTCTTATAATGGCTTCATTTTTATAAAAAGCATAGCGATGTTTTAAAAGAAAGATTTGTTTTAAAGCACTGGCAATCCAATGGAGTAAACCCGTTCCACGAAAGTGGCGTGGTCCTGTGATTTGCCATATTATATATGTGTTGAGTAGATTTCTCATACCAGTCCCATGACTGACTCGTAGTTTGTTTCACTCTCAAACTCGGGTGCCCCTTTTTCCACACGGGCAGCCTTGTATTCAGGTTTAGCTGGTTCTTTCTGGATAGCTGGAGCTGAAGATGGATTCTATCATTTATTTCTTTTTATGCTGTTCAGCTCCTATTGTACATATTTTGTTTATTTCCGCTGTAGACATTTATGTATAGCTGAACTGTATTTGTTCTAAGTAAGATCCTGTATACTGTGTAACTCTGATGATTAATTTTATCCAGTATATTTTGTTGTTCATATCTGGTGTATTTATTTAATTCTGTTCTGCTATTTTATGTTTCTGTGTTATATTCCAAAAGATAACCTTGTTTCCGTGAGAACGGGAAATCGGGTCGTCTCACACGATTACATGCTGACTCTTTCAACATTGGTACAATGCATGAATTGACACTAATGTTAACAATTATTTCAAAATTTGCCATTTAACAATTGACAAAAATCAGATTATAATCTTTTTGAAAGACCTTGCTCTGATTCCAATTGTTAGGGATTGCGGAATGGATCGTTATGGCAAAACTAACACTAGAGGGAGGGGGTGAATAGTGTTTTTGAGAATTTAAACAAAATCTAAAACTTATATGATCTACGATATGAATAACACACCACAGAAACAATCATAGACAAAGAATCAAACACAAACGCAAAGATAAACAAAAATAAAATGCAGAAATGAAAGAACACACTGGATTTTATACTGGTTCGGAATTTCTCCTACGTCCAGTACCATGCAACGCTGGATTGCGTAAAGTTTTATTACTATATCAATATCCAAGTACAACCCCCTTGATTTCAGGGCAACAAGGTTAACACTGATCCCACACACTTGTTCAAGTATACCCTCCTTGATTTCACGGCTATAAGGTTAACACCGCTTCTGTTCCTTGACTTCACGACCACAAGGAAAGCACCGATTACCCAAACACTTCCCAAATGATTACAATAGCCCTATAACTCTTCAATAGCACTTTGATTCAGAGAGTAATGAGTAGAGAGAGTGAGAAGAAGATTTATGTAAATAGAATTGAATTCAGTAGAGTTGAAATCATGAAAATAAGAAAATATAATGGTATAAAGAAAGGAGATGAAGAAGGAGAAGAAGAATGATGAAAAAAATTCGAAATCAGCCCCTATTTATAAGATTTGAAAGGTTGCAATGATTTTGGAATGTTACAAATAGTGAAAAGACACATCCTTTGAAAAACAAAAATATGACAGTTATATGTCGACATAGGCATGGAAGTATGTCAACATATGCCTTTGTAAAATTGTATTTTGGACATTTTTGAAGTGTTTTGATATACATACATAAATACATATATATATATATATATATTTATGGAAATTCTTGAATTAAAACATAGTGTTGTAAATGAATATTATAAAATAGAAAATCATATGAACACATAAATATAAGATATATGGACATATTTACAAGATTATAGAGTTAAAACCTATATAAAGATAAAGTATATAATTTATAAAACTTGTAAACTGTAAAACTTGAGTTTAAAATCAAAAGTAAAGTAAAGAAAGTAAAATAGAGAAGATAAAGATTGAAGATAGAATTTTAAAATAGAATTTGAAAACAGAATTTGAATTTGAACTTGGAGTGCTATTCAGAGTCTTACATAAACTAGACTTTATTACTATATTTATTCATGAGTCTTGAATCATCTCTGAATTCCGAATCTCTACTGCCTTTAAACAGTACATTCTTCAGTAATAATTCCTATATATAAATCCAGCATATGTATTTGTATATACATACATACATATATATATATATATATTCTAGACAAAAGTGTTGGTATATATTTTATAATCAATTAATATTGAAATAAGGTTGTTGCCATCAAAACTCCATTTTCGAATAGTACACGTCCATGTACATCTATACATAGCCTAGCAGCTGAGAGAATTTAAGTATCCTACGCATAAATCCCTTCCATTAAATTGTAAACAGCCTAGCACATGGAAGAGAGTAAATAAATAAGGCCAACACACCTCTCCTTTCACATCACCCAAGGACAACCCGAATCTTGGTAATAAGGCATGTTTAAAAAAAACATTTTTCACATTGCTTTTTACATATACTTCAATTTATGCTGCATACATTGCTGGCCGTGCATGCTAGCCTAGTAGGATTAGACGAATGAAAAACCTTAACACCTCTCTTTTCAAATCAGAAATGCTGCAGCCTTTTTCATCCCATCCTTGCCCCTTAATCACCTAACATACTTCAAGGATAAGTCTTGTTTTCCTCTATAAATACCCACATAGTTTCCTTGCTAATTCATTTACAAGAATTAGCACTCAAACACAAAAGAAAATGGCAGAAAACTGAGAATGAAGCAGCATAACACAGTGAGCAATACCTGAGACAGAGAATACAAATTTTTGTGAATGAACATTGATCTAAACCCTTTTGATTTCAATACTACTGATAATGCACTAGTGTATCAATGTTTAACATAATGAGATCATATTTGTTCATGCGTGGATGAAATGAATTAGTGTCTATATGCCTTAAATGCTAAAACCAACCACACTAACTTGTTTAACAGAAATATAAACATGAGTTCATCATCTTCAAAAATCTATAACTCTAATTCCACAAAATATTAGGACTTGAGTTCTGTATGAAAGTTGCTCATATATAACTGGAGATTATTTTTAAAATCATTTCAACTCGAATAGAGATACATAAGTGCAGATATAGGCAAAATACAGTAAAGAATCCTAAACTCAGAATTTTAGAACATCTCTGTTTTGAAATTCAGGTATATGGTTGTGATTGTTATGGAAAATTGTGAATTTTAGTGGTGATTTCATTATATTTAATCGTGTATGTGAAGTGATATACTAGGGTGAACGGAAAATGGGTTTAGACCAATTTCTGGTGGTCAGAGCGACTAGATCCCAAGGCGATGGGTTGGGAGGTGCTTCAGGAAGTGGAGGTCGTAGGAAAAATGCAACTCGAATTTTTAATCTAGTGGTTTGTGAGTTTTTGGATCAAATTAGGTAGTTGAGGACTGTTTTGAGGCCGATGTTTCATGGTGAACTGCTCTGACACAGTGGCATTTCAGACCGCCGCACTTGGGAGATTGAAGGAGGAGGTTGTCAGCATGCCTACTGTGGAATTTTACGATGATCGGATGTGAGTGGAGGTGGTGCAAGGTTGTTTCTTAGATCGAGGTGGGGGTGGGAACTCGACTGGCACTATCTAATTTCGACTTAGGCAATGGAGGGTCTGTTAGGCGGTGGCGATCAATTCAAGGGGCGAAGTCTGGTGTGTGCCGGTGGCCGGGGTGACACCATGTCGAAAGGAGGAGTAGTATACATGTGTAAGTGCACAGCCGTGCACTGAATTGAACATACAGAAGAGGGAAGAAGAAGATGGATCGGGGCTAGGATTTTGAGGTTATCAGTTGGCTTGATGATGTGGTTTTGGGGTTGCCGAATCTTTGGATCTGACAAGAAGCATGGAGGGTGATCGCACTTAGCGGATCACTAAAATTTAATTGCAAAACCCATGGTGATCACGGGTTTGTGTTGTGCCAGAATTTTGGATTTGGCAAGGAGGAGGAGTAAGGGATCAGGCTAAATTTTTATGGTGATCGAACCGTTCTGATCACTCATGTTTGAGTGATCATACTGTGTTTTCACCAAATTTTACTTTTACCAATTTTAATTACATCGTGAGCAGCGCAAGAAAATTTTGGTGATCGGCACGTGTCGCGCTACATTTTTTGTGTAATCGACACGTGACTTTACCAAATTATCAGATTTTGATGTCGTGAGTCGCACAAGCCATTTTTAGTGATCGGAATGTGCCGATCGGCTATTTTTGAGTACGTAACACTGCTTTTTACCAAATTTCATATACTTTTCACAATGAATTTTTCAACGTGATCGGATCGATGCGCTTAAGGTTTTTGAGATGATCGGACCAAGTCATTCACATATTTTCACTTCGCCAAGTTTTCCAAGCTTATCAACGAAGATTTCAGATATAGTCATCATTTTTAATCATTTCCTAACACTTTGCGACTTCAGCTTAATCAATTTGCGTTTTCCGATGACGTTTTCGAGATTTGAGCACGTCGCTATCTATAACTTTGATGTGTGATTGTTTGACAAAAATATGTGTCAACACAAGCCATAATAATTTAATATAATAAAACATTGATACGATTTATGGAAATTATATCATCTTTATTAACTATTGTTCTAAATCCGAATATGATTTCTTTTAAGCAAATAAATTTGAAATGTCAAACTAGAGTTGTTAGATATGTTATGAAAATTGATTGATGATTGATTTGACAGTTACGCTGTAGTGTGATTATTTAAATAGTTTAAATTAGGCATTGACACGTTTAGATCATCTTGTACAGATTACTATTTTAAACCGGAATGTGAATCTTATATGTGAAATATTGTCAATAGATAAGTCTTGAAAATCAATTAGGATATAGAAATCCATATGGAATATGTTGACTTGATTACTATTACGTATTACTTGACCCTAAAACGTTGTCGTTTCGAAGAGTCCGGAATCTACATTCCACTTCGATCTGATTTATAGTTGCAAGTTAGAGACTACTGAAAACAACCGAAGATGTAGTTTATGCAGGGGACGTTCTGTTGACATGATAATACCTTCGGTTTGTCCAGTTCCAAGACAACTTGTATGGACGAATGTATGACAGAGTATGCCTAACAGATCGCATAAGTTGATCTCTTCAAACATATTTAAGTTGGTGTCCGAGAAATTTGTTTCTCTTAGCTTTATATCCGTGATATTTTTGAGGATGTCAAGTTGTGATTTAACCAGTTTGACAATGTGGCATTTGAAGTGAATGAAGATGTGTTATGCCAAAAAGGTAAGTTATGACCTCAAGCTTTACAATTGGGAAATGACATAAATCAGGTAGGTCGCATGGCTATGTGGGTCACTCCCATCAGGGTATATCATTACCTGATTTGGTGTAATAAAATGCCGATTGTCCCTTTTTGCATGCTTTCGGTTCGGTTGGCTGGCCCCCAACCGTGGTGATGATATATTTGGAACACTCAATCGAATGAGTGGATGGTCATGTTTAGCCTGGTTGCAAGATGTTCTTGTGAACCCCTGTGTATTCATCACTGATCGAAATGTGGTCCCGTACCTTGCCATCGTTGGAATCAATTCTCCAATAAGCGCCCGCAGTTTTGTTTGTAAATTATGTATTGAAATATGAGATGAAAGCATTTTGCTAAATTCTAAATGTTTTTGAAAATCTTAGACACTGTCATAATATTTTATTTCGATATACTAAGTGTTTTGGTTCTCATAAGGGAAAAACCCGTTCTGTGTTTTTGTGCGGTGTGGTTTTATGAGATACCCCTTGTTTCTCAAACTCTTTTAAATCGTTTACTCGCACTAGTCCTATGACTGACCCAGAGTTTATTTTTTATGTTTTCCCTAAACTATTGGTTGTCCAAATTTGTACGGGGAGTCAAGTATTTCCGGATTTTACAGATACAGCTGGAGAAGCTTGGAGCAGGAGGCTTCAACGTTACATATATAGAGTTTATTTTCACTATGGTGTATATGTGTTATACTTTGATGATGTATGTAAGTAAAAATACAGTTTTGTATTTCAAGAATTGTTATATAATATATTTTATTCGTTCTGTTGTGAGATACGTGTTACTATGATCCTGTTATGTTATATTCTTTCTTTTTCTTCTATGCTAACTTTTCTTTCTTTCTATTTCTCACCCTCTAACTTCTTTCTATTAATGGTTTGGTAAATTTTCCGGCGCTTGGTTACTCGACAAGATATTTGTGTCGATGATCAGGATCGGGAATTGGTCAATTCGTTACAGTGGTATCGGAGCTTAAGGTTAAGTGATGATCTTGGCTCTATGGCATAAATCGATAGAGATGGGGTTAGTAATAGTCTTGATTGAGTTTGAGTGTATATAAATGAGTGTGTATTTGTTAATTTATATGAAAATGGCTTTATATTGTGTTGATTGGTTTGTCGGGTAGTTTATGAATTCTGGACGATACAGGTGTACGACTGTATCGATATGTGTTTCTAAACTCTTGAACAGAGTAATTCAACACTGTATTGCTTTAAAAACGGGGTAAATGAAATAATTTTACCCAAAATTGTATTTTGATATAAAAGGATAATTTTCTGAAATTATTATAAATGATTATGTTGGTTTCTACTATAATCTGATGTCAGATTATTATTTTGAGATAATTTATATAAACAAATTAAATTTGTATGAGAATGAATATACAAATAAGACAAACTGAAGATCGAATTTAAAAACCTAAAAAAGTTGAAATAATATTTTCAGGAATATTATAAAGGTAATATAATATTACATGAGAAAGATTTGAAATAGAATCATTTTAAATGGAAGAATTTTGAATGAATTAAGATTTGGATTTCCGCCAAATAAATTTGAATTTGAATGATTAACTCGAGATGAGCTCATGTGAATTAAACAGATTTATTTTTGTAATAAAGGAACCATATTTTGAGTTTCAAAATGAAGATAAATAATTTGAGAATTAATTAGTTAATGGGGAATGTGGATTGGACTTAACATAGTTAAGTGAAATGGATTGGTGAGTTGAATATGGATTGAAGTTTAAAAGGAGAATTAGAAGCAAATGAAAGTGTTGAACATGATTAATTAAAACTAACACACCTGTTTTGGAATTATTTTTGGAATTATTTTCCAAACATAATCAAAGATATTTTCTTAAATAGAGAATGGGATAATATGGGTTGATAAGGAATTAAATTATGGAGTTAAGAAATTGGAACCTAACTGGAGATTGGTCGAGTAAAATGATTTTCAGAGTATTGATCTGATGTTGATTTCGGTCTTCAGGATTGATACTTAGAGGATTACTCGTTTACCGATTTATGGTCAGGGGTTGATGAATGTTGAAGAGTAAAATTTCATGAATAAGAAATGGAAATGTATTCCAACTATAATAACCGATAATTCTAAATGAATATGTTTGAATTGATGGATGCATATAAATGGAACTATATGGGTATAAGAGATGAACTACCGATAGAGTATACAAGTTGGCATTGTTAATTGGATTTGATGATCCTATTTGGAAAGCCAGTGAGCTTTGTGGTTTCTTTGATGATTATAGGGCGCCTAGAAAGGCTAATTTTGGAGTTATACGATGGAGCCATATGAAGGAGACATTGTCAAACTTTTCAAAAATTAAAGGATTTAATTTCTAAAAGAGTTTTGATAAGTAAAAATTGATTTACCAATTTTATATTGGAAAACCAGATAAATTAAATTAAATTAAAAAATTGATTTAGAGTCAATTTGAATAAATATGGATTTCATCGATGATTTGCCGAGAACGAGGTAAGGAAAAGAAGGAGTTTTGAGATGTACTCCATGTATCTAATAAGAGGAGGTTGTTTATGGTTCGTTGTTGATTTTCGGATCATCAAGCCAGCGAGACTTATAATTTGAACCAGATTTGACTGTGATTAGATATTCGGTCCGTATCGTTAATTGATATGAGAAGTGACTCCAAGATATGGTAATGAAGCTACATGAGGTGAAATGTAGTGACATCTTAAGGATTGTTCCTAAAGACTAAAGATTGTGCATGAGGAGTCTATCCAGAGACTGTATTAGATAGTTATTTTCTAATGTGGGTATTATATGTTTTGATTGCTGTGAATTATTTGGTAGATAACCTTTGTGTTTAGGATGCCTTGTTTGCTATGATTGTTAGTGTATATCATGTGTATGTGTATGGATATAAGTCTATGATTTTAAATATAACTGAAATCTCCACATTACTCTTTAATTTCGGGGATAAAATTCTTTTAAGGAGGGTAGATTGTAACATCTCTGTTTTTGACTGATTTTATTAAACTATAATTATAGATTATACATGTAATTTAAATCAATTAAATAATATTTGATTTAAATAATATAGAAATTAGAATAATCATGGTTTTAAAATCCTGTATGTATATTTTAACTGGTTGTGTGTTTGTATTATATATATATATATATATATATATTAAACAAATAAATGTTGTTTTAACTTTTTATTTGCATCTAGAAATCTTGTTTAACATTGTGTAAAAATCATTTTTATATAATTTAGCTTGTTTATATTCTTTACTAAATCTACATACAGGTATATATGAACATAAATATGTGTGTATGAGTTTAACTTGTTCTATTTAAACTCCTAGCTTATATATGTACATAGGTATGCAAAACAGGTAAATAACAGCTGTTCTGTATTTTTATATTTTGTTTAAAACTTATGTAATAATAAAATTACAGAAGTAAAATTTAGTTACTTCACATGCAAGAGTACATGAGAAGACATGACTATTAATTGGAAAGAGACGGCATTAAATTGATTTGAAATAAATAAGACCATAACAAATAAATGAGAATACTGTTATATACAAGATTAAATACTTTAAAATATATGAAGTACAAGATATTTGATTGCATAAATTTGCCTTAGAATCAAAGTATAGTTTTCAACACCCATTTGTACATGGATATGTATACATATGTGTATTTCATCAAGATTGGTCGCGCCTTTTCAAGGAAGCTATGAAAGAACCAGCTAAGAACATGGCTTGTATACATCTACGCACATCTATACGTAGCCCAGAAGCTGAGATAATTTAGGTACCATATGCATACATCCGGTTAACGATATTTTTCGTCAACACCCAAACCAGGATTGTAATGGCCCGCAAATCCATAATATCAGAGTTGACTACATACACCATATATCCAACCCAAATATCATGAAAATACGAATCATTTTTTTTAGAAGAAAAAGGTAGAAGAAGAACAGAAATAACAACACAAAATTCTGACATCGCAGCAGAACAAAATATAATATATCATAACTTTTGAAATATAAAATTTCAACTGTATAACATACACTTATCAGAGTACAACACTTATAATACAGCGGAACAAAACTCTACATAACTAACGCTGAAGCCTCCAGCTCCAAGCTCCTTTAGATAGATCTGTAAAATCCTGAACTACTTGACTGCCCGTACAAATTTAGGCACCCAAGAGTTTAGGTAGAACAAAACAAAATAAACTCCGGGTCAGTCATGGGACTGGTATGAGTAAACAGTTTAAAATAGCTTGAACAAGTAAACGATATCTCATAAGACCACGCCGTATAACGGAACGATTTTTTTCCTTATGAGAATCCAAAATATCTTTATATTAAAAACCTTTTGATATTATAATAATGTCTATCAACACAATATAATAATCATCTAGCAGAAACGCTTTCTTCTCACATTCTACATATATAGTATACAATCAAAACCGCAAGCACGTATTGAGTAATGGATTTCCAACTATGACAAGGTATGGAACCACATTTCGCTAGTGTACCTCTAGAGAGGAATACACTGGGTTCAACAAGAACATCTTGCAACCCGGCCACACATGACCGACTACTCATTTCGCTTGAGTGTATCGAATGTATATCACCAACGGTTGGGATCAGCAACCTTTTCCTGAATGGGACAGTATCGACAATAGATTTTTGAAAGTAAATGAAACTCTAGATCAAGTGATTATACACCCCAGTATGTGCGACCTACATAGCCAAGCTGCCTTCCCGATTTCTGTTATTTACCGGTTGATGAGGCTTGAGGTCACGCTTTATCATCACATCAGATTCACTTCGAATGCCACATTGTCAGATCCATCGAAAATCACTAATTGACGTCTACAACAGTACATTACGTGTTAGCTAAAGAAGTTTTCTTCTCCGCTTCCACTCTTGGTACGGTTGAAGAAATCAATGTATGTGACCTTTCTGGAAATACTCTGTCAGACATTCATCCACACCAATCATCCAGGAACAGGATGAACCGAAGGCACTATTCAGTATATCCATCTTAGGCACAGTTATCTAAGACTTATACAATAGCCCTTGCATTTTACCCCGTCTTCAATTATCTTTGGCATATATAATTCGCAACGCTTATGCCAATACAGAGTGGTTCTTTGGATAATAATCCAACCGGTCTCTCAATATTAACAACGTTAAAATGGTCAAAACTTCGATAGTCTGCGATTTAACTATCGAATAAAAACAAGTGTTTCGATAGTCGATGATTTAACTATCGAAGAAAACAAGTGTTCATCCAAATGTCAAACAATCCCTGAGCCTTTGATTAATATTTCATTAATTAAATCACCTCTCCATTCCTTTATCAATATTTGTTAACCAAATATTTTCAATAACCATATTGGCCTTATACGTTATTTGGAAAACATTTCCATATATCGCCTTTTTTTATTTTCTGTACTTAGAAAATCCTTTACTTATAATTGGAAAATATTCCAATTTTCTCATCTCTTTTCTGATCTCGTTTATTTCCATAACTAGGAAATATTCAACATCTTATTTCCAAACTTACAGTTATTTGGGTTAAAACAGATGTTGTGTAAAACATCGTTACGACAACCCAAATACTATATTCAACTAATTCTTATTCAACATTGATCTTCGAGCCTAAAATCTTACTATTTATTTGTTAATAATGAAATCAATCAAGTTGGGGTATAACTACCTCTCAGACCTTGACTGAATACCATTCATAACGTCAAAACAGATAAGACTCCTTACTCGAAATATCAATACCATACGACTAATTATTCACCTTTAAACACGTACACACTTTCTCTTTCTACTCTTACGAGATTTATTCCTAGACTTCCTTTTTGATTATACTATTCTATTTTTGAGTTAGCTTCCTTATCGACTTCTATATTTATTGATATATAAAATCCTAGTTATCAGATTTTTTTTAAAATATTCTAACTCCTTAAATTCCCAGAAAAATTCGCCATAACCTCCTTTGTACCGGGAGCATCGGGAAAATCCCCAAACTGCCACACAGGCCCTATCCAATCAAAAAAGAAAAAGAAAATCCAAGTGGCTAGCCGATATGGCACGTAAAATCTCATATACGAATTAGATACATACCTTTTTGTCGAGCACTCTATTTATTTCACTTCTATACTACATTCTAAACCTGTCTAACACATATATGAACATTTCCAATTTTTCTAACTCGATCCTATCGTCTTTAACTCAGTTTGCTAATTAATTTGCTAATTAGTACCTTTGCCTATTTCACTTGTATATTTGAATATAACATGTTTCAAATATATTTTTAACTTGTTTATACACAAATCAAATTCCATTCTCAACCTAAGTTTCATATTCGAATTCGATTACGAATTCTCAAGTCCAGTTTACTTATCCAAGTTCAAATTCGATTCATAACTCGATTTGCCAGATCACTTGAATAACTTGGTAATCATTGCCCGATCACTTGATTTTACTGCGTCCGATCACTTGTCAAATCTGGTGATTCGCCAAGTGCCAGATCATTTTAAATAACTTGACAATCATTGCCAGATCACTTGGTTTTCTCATGGCCTATCACTTTTCGAATCTGGTGATTTACCAAGTGTCGATCACTTTAAATAACTTGGCAATCATTGCCCGATCACTTGATTTTCTCGTGGCCAATCACTTTTCAAATCTGGTGATTTGCCAAGTGTCGATCACTTTAAATAACTTGGCAATCATTGCCCGATCACTTGATTTGTTATTCAAAATTCCATTTCCTTTTCTATTCGAATTCTATATCCAAATTCCATAGTTTAAATTCCATTTGAATTCTATATTCAATGTCTAAAATTTTAATTCCATTTGAATTCTATATTCAAATTCTATAATTTAAATTCAATTTGAATTCTATATTCAAATTCTATTTTTAAATCCTATTTGAATTCTTTATATTCAAATTCTTTTCTCAATTCTCTTATTCAACTTCTATTTCAAATTCCCTTATTCAAATTCTAATTCGACTCTATTTGAATCCTATATTCAAATTCCAATTCAACTCTATTTGAATTTCAAATATTTAACTCCTTTTTAATTCTATTTGAATTCTCTTATATTCAAACTCCTTTTTAATACTGTTTGAATTCTCTTTGAATTTCTTTATTCAAACACTACAAGAAAAACCGAGATTAGCGACAGATTTTTAGCAGCGGAAAATTCCGTCGCTAATTAGCGGCAGATTTCCTTGGGCTTTGTAAGAGAAAATATTTTGGATTTTATATGTCATCTTATTATAAATTATTACCGTCGAATACTAATTCTATCGCTAAATCAATGGAAATTGTAGCTCTTTACCGTCATATAATATTTGACGCTAAATTCCGTTGCTAATAGAGTCGGATTACCGTCGACATAATTTTGAAGCTATTTTCCTGCAATTTTCCAAGAGGTTTGAAACGAACTTTTTTATTTTTTATTTATTAAATGTTTTAAATTTGTGTTATTACTTAGTAATTAATTAGTAAATTTAAATTTTAAATAATTAATGTTAATAATACATTAGTAATTAATAATAAATAATAACTATTAGAAGTAAATAAAATTCAATAGTTAATGCTGATTATTATTTTTATTTTATTTTTTGAAAATTAATGCTGATTAATTATGAATTACTATATAATGTAAATAAGAGGTAATAGTAATTAATAAAATACATTGTTGTTCGATGTTTATTAAATTTGTTTTGATAATCAATGATTATTTAATAGTCTTTAATACGATTAATTAAATCAATATCAAGAAATTATTAATACATATTTGCTTTTAAGAAATTGATTGGTATGTATTATTTGATAAATAATTCGTAATTAAGAAACACAAAATGGTCAAAGTTTAAAAATAAGAAGTTAAATAAATATTAAAGAATTTCGAAATTCAAAAAATTCAAACATTACCATACAAGTTATTATTTTCATGCATATTAATAATAAATATTTAATTAGCGATTAATTACAGCTGAGCATAAGATTTAAGTAGTGCACTTATCTCTAATATATTGTGAGACAACACATTTTCAGTTTATAAAGATCCAAATTTAAACTGTAAGATTATATATACATATATAATATCATGTTCTTTTATAATGGTATATAATGTGATTTCAGTATACATGTTTCCTAAATTCAATATGTATTGCAGTTAACTCTAATATAATATGAGACAACACATCCTCAGTTTATACAATTCATGTGACGATCCCAAAATCCGAGGGGCGGTATTAAGGATAATCATTGGAATATAACACATTAATCATCATAGCAGAGTACAGATAATAGCAAAAACAATAAATAGAGTAAATTTACATGGATATGACAGCGGAATCACAACATGTAACAATCATCAGAATAGCACAGCGTAGGATATAACTTAGTAAATAAAGGGAAGTGATCAGTCATCATCGCCAGAGGCGGAATACATACATGCAGTGAGACATAATAAGGGTATCAGTCTACATCGCCGGAGGCGGTACATATACATACGATAATAAATACTGAAAGAAAAGCAGTCTGCATCGCCTGTGGCGGAATCATAATATAAGTACAATAATGGCGGAAAATGTCAAAGTCATCTCTGTGAAGTCAGCCTCGCCATGAGCCAAAATGCACTCTATGCAACAGTGCAGAGCCAAAAACAACCTGTCACCTGTGAACTAGCCTACCCATGTGAAAATAAGGGCACCCGCGTTTGCAAAGTGAAACAAACAACGAGTCAGTCATGGGGACTGGTATGAGGAATCTATTTAACAGTTTAAACAACAGTAATAAGCAAATCATAGGACCACGCCACTTTCGCAGAATGGGTTTACTCTAGTGATTGCTAGTGCATTTAAAACAAAGTAAATTCTTTAAAAAACGCAATGCTTTTAAAAAGAATGAAGCCATTATAAGACTCAGGTCCCATCATACAATGCAACACAAGCCGGAGCATAGAGTTTTCCCTTATAATGGCCAAATATGCTTGATACGTGTAAAGCAAAATTCATTTGATATTATTACTAGTGCATATATGTTTCAAAAATGAATAGCATCATAAATATCAATCATAGGCGGCATAGCTACCATCTACTATGTCGCCATACTAGTTCTACAATCGAGTCCGTTATTTCGTATTGGAAATTGAATTTCCATCATGAGTCGAGGCAAGGGGCAAGCTCCTCTCCGCTTCGAGACATTCTAGCAAATGCCTCAGGACTACACACTCTGGGTAACCCTGGATCTTCAGGGCCGGTCCTCTCTTACGTTTGAGGATTATTTATTCCTGAACACACGTTTCCCGGTCCTTATAGACCTATAATCGAGGCGCCTCGCATTCCAACAACCACATAGGTGAAAAATAGATATAAATGTCAGGGCTGGTAAGTCACTAACACCACCATAGCTAGAAAGAAACGTCGTGCTCTCCCTGCAGTCCGTATCCCTTTTTAACTCATACCGGGGTGTGAGGCTCGCGAATCCATGCTATACACAAAGCTAGGCCACGTAGACTGTGCTTTGATCATCATCCACAAGACTTTGCTTTGCAACAGAAGCCTTGATCACAGCATCTTGGCATGCCACATAGGCAATCCACTCCATACGATTGATTTCTATCGATATATAACCTCTGAGCTCGTACGTCTCAGAGAAGGGCGTTAAGCAAAAGAATAAATTCTCCGCCGCCAAACAGATATATATTTAACAGAGATCAATCAGTATTGAACAAAATCCAATGTCAGCCACACAGTCCATTTACAAGTCCGTTCTGTGTCTGAACGAAACCGGAGGCGTCAAATCCCTCGTATATTCGTACAATCAACACATACGTTCAGACGGCTACTACTTCCGTTCCTTCACGGTAGCTACTGCGGTCAGGAACCTCAGCAGCGCCCATCCAACCGATACGAAGATCGTCGGTCTTGAATCGTCTTTGCATTTCCCAATTCGAGTCGCTCGATTAATTATTTGAAATGAGGGTTAGCTCGGCCTTTTCAAATAATTTACGTAATTAGAATTTAAATCAATTCTTTCTATGGTTATATTATTCGACATCCATATTTCAGTTCTTTAGTGTTATTTTCGTGTCAAACACATACAACCATCAAATATCAAACAATTCAAGCCCAATTGGTTTATTTGCAATCTATGTTGCTTATGATATTTTATAATGATTTTTCGCCATTTTTATTTATTTAAAAATGGCCGTATTTAATTAAACGATGTTTCAGGTCGTGCCGTGGCACTGGCGCTGTTTTTTCCCTAATTTTTTTTACACATATCGGAAAATCTAACCGTTGGATTTCTACAAAGTCTATCTCAGTGGGAAGATATTCCCAAAGTGAACCCAACGGTTCCAGTTTCGTGAAAATCCGACGGTCGGATCTTCCACACTAGTCGTTTGAAGTTACGGTTTCAAAATTCGAACTGCAGCGTCGTTATTCGATTTAATTTATTTATATTTATATTTATATTTATATATAAAGATAAACGACTCTGGCGCTGTTTTTCTTCAGATTTGAATTAAACATTCCGGACAAAACAACCATTGGATTTTTACAAGGTTGGTGCCGTTGGGAAGATACTTCCAAGGCGAACCCAGCGGTTGTGGTTTCGGGAAAATCCGATGGTCGGATTTCTCGTACTAATCGTTTCAAATTACGATTCCGAAACACGAACTGCACGGCTTTGATTTCTTTTAATTATATTTATATTTATATATATAAATATAGTTCATTCTATAATTCCAACTATAGTTCGTTCTATATTTTCAACTATAGTTCGTTTTCACTTCAAATATTTCACTAACGCCTTAATATTTCAAAAAATTTCGCCATAACCTCCTTTGTACGGGGAGGGGTTTGGAAATTTATTGGGTCGTGTTAGGTACCCAATAAATCCTAAAAAGCATCCATATATTTATAGTGATATATTTTGGTGTTTACGGGGGAGCATGTATAGATAATCACTCCAGAGAATAAATTCTCGTCACCCCGTTTCCGTGTGGAAATAAATAGTCCATGTGCCGTATCTAATAACTAGAGAGACGTGATTATTGTCAACTCCAGACCCGTGTGGGGTTTTTATTAATCTGGCAATTGATCGTTATATTTTATATAGTCCATATCAGTCATCAGTTCAACCTGTAGTATATAGTCATCGCAATACAAGCCTCTTGCTCGTATGGTAAATCTTCCACCTCATCACACAAGCTCCAATTGCTTATGTGGAATATGATGAAGTATGCCATGTAGTGTAGTTCAAAATTAATTGTTACTATCCTATGGCGATGTTTATTATTTCACACAGAATAACCAGCACTCTGCATCCAATGGCATTCACAGGAGTTGATATAAGAATTAAATTGCGCAGCCAACTCATCAAGGCTTACCTATTTGTCGGGCACGCAAATAATTTCTTTACTCTACAGCTAATCCATTTTTCCTGTTCAACACATGTATATATATGCAGAACAAAGCCAATAATAATATTTCTAGCAAACTATTATTTATTTCAACACGTGTGTATTTTTATCAAAGCGTATACATGATAAAAGAAATATTTTTATCATCAAAAATATTTATTCAACACATGAATGTTTTTAACACTTCATATTCACAATAAAAATGTAGTTTTTATTGTCTATTCATTTTATTTTAAAGTACGATAACATTCAACACATGAATCTCAACTCGACGAATGAATTGCAACTCAACACATGAATATTCTCTATAGCTTGTATATATATAAAAATGTGATTTTTATCGCTAAAGCTATTTGTTTAAATTCAAATAATATTCAACACATGAATTTCAACTCAACGAATGAATTGCAACTCAACACATGAATACTCTCTATAGTTTGTATATATATAAAAATGTGATTTTTATCGCTAAAGCTATTTGTTTAAATTCAAATAATATTCAACACATGAATTTCAACTCAACGAATGAATTGCAACTCAACACATGAATATTCTCTATAGTTTGTGTATATATTAAAATGTGATTTTTATCGCTAAAGCTATTTGTTTAAATTCAAATAATATTCAACACATGAATTTCAACTCAACGAATGAATTGCAACTCAACAGATGAATATTCTCTATAGTTTGTATATATATATAAATGTGATTTTTATCGCTAAAGCTATTTGTTTAAATTCAAATAATATTCAACACATGAATTTCAACTCAACGAATGAATTGCAACTCAACACATGAATATTGGTTTCAACATATGTAATTTATTTCAACGAATGAAAATTATTCTAACACATGAATATTTCAGAAAATTTCGGCAGCATAACGGCAGGGTAGTTAAAACCGGGACCGTCCCTAGTACGGCTCCTCGCTCTACCTTAAAACCTCGCGGTTTTTGACAATGGGGATCATGCATCTAGTTCGCACGCAGGCGGCATGTTTTATTTTCAATTTCACAATCCTATTCTAATTTGTTTCAACCACAAGAGGGTATTTTTCAACCACAACATCAACCACAAACAATTATTTCCAACCATTCGCTATACCATATAATATCACGTCAATCACAAGCAATAAATATCGTCCATGGTCTGTGGACGAGGGGAGTGTATATATATATATATATTATTTCTATAATTCACTTGCATTTCATCACAATTCAAAGCATATATGTTTCATTCAGCGCTTGTATAATTTATACATCGCTAATATAACTTATACAACACATGTACATAAGGTATATAATGCGTATATAATTTACACTTCGCTTATATAATTTATACAACGCGATTCCATTCACACAATTTAGTTTAGAATCCTCACATTGGTTATTGCAGTGCTAAAAATCGTAGGAAGATCATAAAAATCCGCGGCTTCTTCTAGATGGTAGAGAGCCTCCTTGCAGTCACGGTGTCTCCTGTTTCATCAAATTTCGTTAACGAACGAAAAAGATATTATTTTTCAAAGTTTTGCAACGCTTTATAGTGTAAAAACAGTTCAACATTAAACAACCCGTATACCTTCAAGAGGAGTTCGAAACTAGGGTTGCTGATAACGTTTGATTCGTGGCACGGGGACACGATCAGGTTGCGCCACGGGGGAGAGCGCGGAGGGGCGCGCCTGCGCCAGGTGGTTTCGCTCCGATCGATGCAGCGACGAGGACGGATTCTGGTGAGATGTGCGGCGACTTCGAGCCCTTGGATCTCGTCGAACAGTCAACGATAGAAGGCGAGGTGGGTATTGATTTAGAGAGGGGGAGGCGAGCTTCCGAGATCAGGTGGAGGCGCAGCCTATAGATCGTCGGAGCGAGGGGAAAGTGGTCGGGAAGGGTGGAGTAACGTGCGCCGTCGAAGCAGAAAGAAGAAAGGGTTTCCGGAGATTTTTTTTAATTTTAAATAATGAAAAAGAAAAAATATGATTGGCCAAGGTTTTAATTAACTTTTTAAATAGTATTTTTACAACCGAACTCCTTTTCCAACCCAACGACTGTCGCCCCTAGCTAAATACCCCCATTCCGGACATAATGGGATATGTTTCGTTAGCCATTTCGACTGTTACAGTCAGTTATTTTTCAAATTAAACTATAAAACATTTTATATTCAATTTGAATGTACTTTTCAATTTGCCAGGGCCACAAACTGAATCGAAAAATCCCAAAAAAATAAATCTAGCTTTGTTTTGACGATACGGTCCTAACAAAACCAGTTTCGTCGAATTCTGAGCTCGTTTGAAAAACGGCCATTTTTAGGTCGACCCATTTTAACAGAAATTGACCAATCACATTTTCTTTTGCCCCACTCACATACTATCTTCAAAAATTATGAAATTTGTAACTTAGCAATAATTTGGCATCCCGGACCCAACAAAAGTGGTTTCGTCGAATTCCGAGGTCGTATGCAAAATATCAATTTTCAAGGGCTATATATGCTATATAACGACCTTTCTGAAAATTCAATCGGCCATAACTTTTGATTCACGTAATGAAACTTCGATTTTTCAGATTCGTTAGAAAGGTATTCATAAGCAGATTTAAATATTTTCAGTTTCGCTAAAATCCGTTATACTTTCCACCCGGTACAGTCAGACAAGGTTTTATTCAAAATTCAAACTGCAATACTAGCCCCTATTCTTTATTTTATTGAAATATGCTATTTCAATTATTCAAATTCTTTGGTAATAACTAATTTTAAAAATTTTAAATTGGTTCCCATTTTCCGGGATATTACAATTCAAATATATATATATATATATACACATATATATGTATATATGTGTGTTTTTTTATGTATTTTCAGAATTCTTTACTTGGTCATATAAGTATATAATAGTAATTATAAATTAATATCTACTATTAATAATTGGTTGTTGGTAATCTATAATTAATAATAATATTTAATTAGTGATTAATTACAGCTGAGCATAAGATTTAAGTAGTGCACTTATCTCTAATATATTGTGAGACAACACATTTTCAGTTTATAAAGATCAGAATTTAAACTGTAAGATTATATATACATATATAATATCATGTTCTTTTATAATGGTGTATAATGTGATTTCAGTATATCACTACATATCAAACGCTTAATTTGCAAAAGTTATTGGTAAGATAACGTTAATAATTTGTCTAATATCCCGCTTGCAAAATATAAGAAAAAGTTAATAGTTTGTGCTGCTTGCAAAATAACATTGCCGACAAAATAACCCCACTTCATTTTTTATCTTTAGCATGTTGCCGACAAAATTATTGTATACATACTAATCACTATTTAATTTTAATGTATTTAATAAATTTTATTTATTAATTAATAATTACTATTATGTAACTTAATAAGAATAATTGATAATATTTCAACTTTATAAATATGAATTAATATTTAATAATTAGTTCAACTTAGTAATACGAAATAATAAATATAAATAATTAGTGTTTATATATTTTATTTATTTAATGAATAATATTGATTGTTCATTTAAAGAATAATAAAATAAGGTGTACAAATTTTATTTGCTCCAGCACCCAAATAGCGCACACATGAGCAAACTGGGTACAGGCAAACCGGGTACAGGCAGAGACTAGGTAGTTAATCCCGAAGATACTAAACCCATAGGCAACGATCCTTTTATCTCTAACCCTAAAAATCGAACAATTCCTAATTCATGGCGGCGCTAAAAAAACTTCAGATCTAAAAAACAAGACGGTATGTATCGACTTGAAATGCGCTCAAACTTGTAGATCTGAATCAAACAGTGCTATCGTTCTAAAAATCTCTTTTTTCTTCCAATGATTTTCGTAGATCGATCATAAAGAACTCGACCTGAACTTGAAAGCTCGCGGCTTTTGAGACTACGTAGCCAGAAAAACATTGTGAATCGGAAACTGCTAGATCACGAAACACAAACGAATGGACCGATTGCATCTTCTTCTAGGTCGAGTGAGCGGCGTCTTCATCTCCAGACGGCGAGCTCTCGAATAATCATTTTCATCTACTGTTATCGGCATAGCAACGTATAGGGCACAAGAAGAATGCCGAACTGTTGCAAGCCACAAACGCTTGATTTCTGTTTGGGTTGATTTTTTGAAGCCAAACTGCTGAAGGTACAAATTTGGGTTTTTAATGTTTAATATATGATTTTTGAACTGGCTTTCTCAATGAGTTGTTGCAGTCTAAATGTGCTACTGTATAATACTATAGTCTATAATGTCCTTATACGCTGCTTCAGGGAATTGTAAAATAAATTTATGAGCATCATTTATGTACTATGCTAAAATGCAAACACAATTTTGATCATATATTTCATGTTCAGGTTTCCTTGTATATTAATTAAAGGAATTTGTAGTTTAAACATTTCCTGAGAACTGGGCTATTGTTAAAAATTAGTTCAAAATTGAATTATTCAATTGATATATGACAGAACCGATAATTGTTGTGTGTTTCCGACTACCGCTGCCGTTCGGACGTTTGTCGCCTAACGGATTTAAAAAAAATGCACTACACTATAGCCGTTAATGGTCGACGAACGTAAACAGAGGATTTAACCTCCTAATACACTATAGCCATGGGTGGTTCAAATCCTATCATATGGTTGTAATTGATTCTTAATGAATTGTTGTATGATGTAAAGGAAGCACACTTTATGAAGAACAGTAGTTCCAACACAAAGGCATCAAGACAAAAGCTTCCATAATTTGAACTCTAGCGAGAAATGGTGCTACTGAATGAATTCATAAACTATAATGCATTGAACTTTGCTTCTGTCCCAGTGCTCAATGCAGCATAAAAAATAGTATGCTGATGTTACACTATATTTTTTTTTATTTCATGGTGGAAGGTACATGATAGCAACTACATTATTTAAGTCGTTCAATAATATATTACTGTTTACGTGGACGATATTGTTATGATAAACCTAACAAAATAATCCCAACTGCAAAAAAACAGCGCAAAAGCCTAAAGATTGTAAGTTCTTTTTATGTTCAGTACTGTTTATGTGGTCGCTTCTTACATCAATAGGTTGCCCCGTTGATCCTTCCATTCATTCTGCAAAATCAAACACTTGAATTTCAGATTGCAAAAGAGCGTCGACTAAAGACGAACTAGATAGGAGGCACTAGACTGGAGAACGAGTATGATGCTAACTTCAGTGGAGGAGAACTGGAGGAGGTTGATTGCTGCAATGCTGGTCAAACCCTTTTTTTATCAACAGAATGCAATACAAAGTCGGGACATACTCAGTTCGGCGAGGAAACGAAGCAGTCAGCCTGATCAAAATAAAGCAATACAAAGGCGACACATAATCAGTGCGGTGTATCAGGTACTTCTCTAAATCAATGTCTCCATCTTTTAATCCGCAAGCTCCAGTTAAATATTTATGATCAGTAGAAGGATGAGCCTTTTACATGCTATAACATGAGACTTAAAAAGTGACCATCATACACCATTTCATCGTGGCCTTCAAATTTTGTACACAGTGGGTACAGACTACTTTCTACTAATTTGGTAGCGGCTTAACGATGCTAATTTTTAGCAAATTCTTCTTTAAATTATTATATAGATGTCAGATTGCAAACTTTTTCTATAAAACATTTTGAAGGTTTAGATTCATTATAAAGTTTAATGGACCTTACAGTTTAATACGAGAGTTTGGTATAAGTTGGCAATAATTGAAGCATACTCTCATTTAGTAATTTTTATAATTTCTTGCATGAATATATCTTCAGTTAGGAGATTTTGTCGAACTGGGATTGTATAATCAGAGGTTTCTTCGAAGTAAAATTACATAAATTGGGAATTACTGTAATGTGTATTAGACTATTAGTTGTGTTTTCCTTTCTTTGGAATTGATTAGTCAGGTGGTAGTAAGTTATTTGTTGTAACTTTTGCTTTGTATGCAACATAGTATATATCAATAATTAAATTTTAAAAATATTTCTTCCCTGAAAATGCTATCTAGAGTGCTGTCTGACATTTCGAATATTCAGATACAAAGAACTAAGTTCAGTCTTGATCCCTGGAATGTCGCCAAAAACTGACAAATTATTTATTCTTATTGATGCAAATCAAAGACTGAAGCGGTTATGTCTTGAATCGGAGAAGCTTCAAGAATCAAACAAAGCACTCTATGACACCATAAAGAATATCAAGGTAAATTTTATCTCAATCTTTAGGATGATATTCCTTTGGTATTCCTTTAGCATATGATTTATGATTAACTTTACATGATGAACAAAGAATGCTTAATTACTAATTACATAAAACATATCAACATAATTAAACTTGTATCATGATAACTTCAACTGTTTTTGTATTGCAAAATGCGCTAAATAAGAAGCTTTTTTGTATATGGTACATATGGCCATGGGATTCCTTGTAAACAGGTTTGTAGATCTTACTCATGTATTTTAATTACTACATGTCATCAAATCATACTTCTGTCCTCATATCAAATATTCTGATTACATTTATATTTATGCTCAGTAGTGCTTTGTAGGATTTTAACTGGAAATTTGATCATTCTTTCACATATTCATTGAACAGATTGACGCAAACATAGATGGAGAGGTTGACTTTTTTTGGAATTTGTAGCTGTAGCATTACTTTTTGGGATGGTTGTATTATGTATTTTTTGATGTAAGAATCTTTAGTATGTCTATTATGTAATGTTGAATGTTGATTATGAGATGAGTGATTAATATAATACATTGATTATGAGATGTGTGTGTTTATATTAATTGCACTGTATTTAAATTTGGATTGTGTATTGAATGGAACACAAGTTATGTGTGTGATGAATATATATATATATATATGTATGTATGTATATATATATATATAGTAGAAGGGGAATAGCAGCGGATTACCAACAAAAAAGGAGGTTAAATTTAACTTAATTTAATTTTCGTCGCTAATCTCTTGGTAATTAGTAAGGGTTTACTGACAGATTTTTTAAATAATATTTTATTCTAAATTAATAATCCGTCGCTAAATCGTCGGTATATAAATTAAAATTAAAAATAAATCAAATTAATAAATTATATTTTTTAATTATAAAATTAGAAAAACGTTGGTAAAATGTCGGAAATCACTTGCGAAATTCCGTCGCTAAATCTGACAAAGATACCGTCATGGTTTTTCCCGACCACTCACTTATATAGGAAATCAGTCGCTAATACCTGTTTAGTGACGGATTAGCAGTGTATTCGGCCGTCGCTATTTACAGCTTTTCTTGTAGTGAAATCCATTTGAATTCCTTTGAATTCAAATTCTAATTTAATTCCTTTGAATTCAAATTCTATTTTAATTCCTTTGAATTCAAATTCTATTTTAATTCCTTTGAATTCAAATTCTATTTTAATTCCTTTGAATTCAAATCCCATATTTAAATTCCTTTGAATTCAAATATTCAAATTATCTCTTGATAATTTATTCATTTTATTTATAAACACTATTTTATAAATTTCCTTGTTTTATTTAAACAAGCCTATTTCGAAATATATTTAAAAATTCAAATTCTATTTTAGAAAAATAGAATTTCCCTTTTAAATTTCAAATATCCCTTTGAGGATATTTTTATAAATTAACACTTCGGCCCAGTGATATTTAAACACAAACCAACCAATTATCTATTTCGGGTTTTCTAACACATCGTATATGACAGTATATATGCAAACACATAAACAAACAGATAATATATTTTTGAGGAATCCAGTCGGATTCCTCCAACCTGTTTTCCTGCATCCACAGACGTTAGTCACATAGTAATACCCATCCAGCTTCGAGGGAGGATATCGCGGCATAGAAGGTCATCCACTATCATAGCGTGGGGCGTATAAGGTCATCCGCTAATGATACTGCAGGCATCCACTAATGATACTGCGGGAATCCAACCAATCATCAACCCAATATATATATAATAGTTGACCCTAAATAACTAATATATTTAAATCAACCAAACAGCATTCAAACAAGCAACAACAATTATTTTTAACGAATAAAAAAAATTCTAAATAAGGTGAGTGAGATTTACTCACCAGATTTTTATTTGCCGCCATTCCAGTTTTTAAATTAAATTGAACCACTTCTAGCTCGGATATTCGTAGCCATGGACCAATCAGTCTTGATTCCAATATTTTTTATCCTTGTATAAATTAAATATGCATTGTTTTAAATCAATGACTTTAAACGATACAATTAAAAATCTAAGTTTTCCTTGATCTCATACTCGATGATTAGTTTATAAATTTAATTACTACACTAGTCAACTACATAGGTTAAAACAATTTTAATCGGTTTCAAAATTTATATAAACCAATTTCCATTTTCATTTTAAATAGAGGAAAAAAATATACCTCATTGAAATAATAACTGATCATAGGGGATTGATATATTTTTATTATGAGTTTTGACTTGAATTAAAATAGCCTGACATTTAACACTAGCTAATAATTAATTACTATAATTTTCTAATTCGAAATAAATTTCATACCCTAACTACCAGCACTAAATATCAGTTTCCACTGCCTCAAAATCCATCAATGTTCAATGTCCAGATAGTCCTAAGACATAGCTCCATCCGCTTGGAAAACAACATTTCCAGAACTAGAGACCGAATTCCCAAGTCTCCACGGCAAAAACCCAACTTAGCTTAACCCTTTATGCACTGCAGTCATCCCCCTTTTCTCTGTAAACAGTTCGAACTCCTCTGTAGCGCCACTTCAGACAAATTCGAGCACCTCCACACATTGAACTCCAACCACGCACCATGTCTGCATCATCACAGTCTCCTTTCCTCCTTCATCAACAATCCAATCCCGTTCCCATATACCCAAAATTGCTGTGTCAAAACCCGTCCTTATAGTACCAACTTAGTATCGCACCCCCCATTTCTACTAATATTGCACTCTTTATTTCATCCATTTCTCAAATCCTAAAAGATCGCGACTTCCATACCTAAACGCTACAGAACCTGCGATCCTTTTCGAAGTCAACCTCCACCAAAACTTACCAATAAACGCACCACCCTTCCAATGTTCCAACGCCCTTCTCAATCGAAGCTAAAGAGGAACCCTAGATCTACGACTTGCACTGTCGAAGCCCAGACTGATTTTGCTTCTGAAATTTGAAGCCATCGAGGTGGAGATCCATGCCAGGCAAAACGAGAATAGGAGTTTTAAATTCTTTCCCTTTGTTTATTCTTGAAAAGATGTCGCGACCATTTTAATTTACTTGAGGCATACGAGATTTTGATTTTGAAGTGTTTCTTTACTGATGAAAATAACAAACGGAAGAAAGTAAAAGAGAGAAGAGAGGGGCTTTGATTTTATAGAGGAGAGGTAAGTAGGGGGTGCGGGTTTTAAGTGAACAGCGAGGCCGCTGTTTTGGTCTGTGTTGTTTCATTTCTATCCACCAACAAAGGAAATATATTTTATTTTAATTAGTTTAAAAACCCATATCCTTTAATTAAAATACAACTTGATTCTGAATCCCTTTCTGAACCCAACAACTGATAATTTTAGGGTAATACCCATATTTCGGACACACTGGGATAGGTCACGAAGTCCCATTCGATCATCTGTATAAGATATTAGTTTAAATTGATTTAAATTAATTTTAAAACAATTCATTCTTCGATAATCAATTAATATTATTATTCTGATTCAAACAGAAGTCTGAACTGTTATTTAATTCAGTTTTTAAATCTCGAACTGAATTATATTTTCGCATTACAATGATTTAAGATATTCGATATTAAATCGAAATTGATTATTAAACTGATAACTTAATATAAATATTCATTTAATTTATCTAATTAATATTTAAAACCGTATTTGATATTCAAATTTAACTGACGAAATATCCGGGTCATTACATTCTTCCCCACTTAAAATAATTTCGTCCTCGAAATTGCTAAGGTAGAAAAGTGCTACAAAGCCATTAGCTTTTCAAAATCTTACTTATATTGATACTCGACATTTTATATTTTCTACAAATTTGATTCTAATTCAATTTATCCATTTTAATCCACTAATCTGAATGATTTACAATCAAGTTATTTGCATTCAATTCATATTCCATTCATATGTATTCCGAATTTTTTTTTAAAAAATTGATTCTGATCAATTTATTCACTTTGGTCCATTTAACTTACTCAAGTTAAATTTTAAATTTCAGCATTCAAATTCCCAGGGTTTTATTTCAAATCTCCTTTAAAATAATATAAACATATACATATATTTATATCCATCTCAAATTCAAAACATTTGAATTTTCAAACACAACTTGTTTTCTTTCAAACAAATTTCCATCAAAACTTTAATAAGGTAGCAATTCACCACTTAGAGACTTGAAAATGAACACTGATCATGTTGCGATCATCATCAGAATTACCTTCTAGTCACTAGAGTGAGTTCAGTGTTATATCACTTGACATTCATTTAGAAAAAAAATATTTTCCAAACTCCCAGGATTTAAATTTAAATTTCTGGTTTGAATTCAATTTTAATTCATCTCATTTGTATATTCTTCATACAAATTTTATTTGGTTTATATATAATCATTCCAATTTTATAATCTAATTTGATTATAATATTAACATTCAACACATCCATATATTATAATAATTTCAGAAAATTATTATTTTTCTATCAAAATAGAATTTTTGGATAAAATTATTTCATTTACCCACTTTAAACAATATCGTGTCGAATTCTCTGTTCAAGTGTTTATAAATTCCTATCGACTTCGTGGCGTCCCACGATTCGACCAAAATTTATAATCCACTCAACAGACAAGCCAACATAATATAAATCAAATTTTATATCAATTAACAAATACGCTCTCTCGTATATATATACACTCTAACTCATTCTAGGGTACTATTGACCCTATCTCTAATGAGCATAAGCCACCCAAGCCTAGGTATTCGCTCAACCTAAGCTCTGATACCAATTGTAATGGTCCGCAAATCCATAATATCAGAGTTGACTACATACACCATACATCCAACCCAAATATCACGAAAATATGAATCATTTTTTTAGAAGAAAAAGGTAGAAGAAGAACAGAAATAACAACACAAAAATCTCACATCGCAGCGGAACAAAATATAATATATCATAACCTTTGAAATATAAAATTTCAACTGTATAACATACAATTTTCAGAGTACAACACTTACAATACAGCGGAACAAAACTCTATATAACTAACGCTAAGCCTCCTGCTCCAAGCTCCTTTAGATAGATCTGTAAAATCCTGAACTACTTGACTGCCCGTACAAATTTAGTCACCCAAGAGTTTGGGTAGAACAAAACAAAATAAACTCCGGGTCAATCATGGGACTGGTATGAGTAAACAGTTTAAAACAGCTTGAACAACTAAACGATATCTCATAAGACCACACTATATAACGGAATGGGTTTTTTCCTTATGAGAATCCAAAATATCTTTATATCAAAAACCTTTTGATATTATAATAATGTCTATCAACACAATATAATAATCATCTAGCAGAAACGCTTTCATCTCACGTTCTACATATATAGTATACAATCAAAACCGGAAGCACGTATTGGGTAATGGATTTCTAACTATGACAAGGTATGGAACCACCTTTTTCTAGTGTACCTCTAGAGACGAATACAATGGGTTCAACAAGAACATCTTGCAACCCGGCCACACATGACCGACCACTCATTTCGCTTGAGTGTATCGAATGTATATCATCAACGGTTGGGATTAGCAACCGTTTCCCGAATAGGACAGTATCGACAATAGATTTTTGAAAGTAAATGAAACTCTAGATCCGGTGATTATATACCCTAATAGGTGTGACCTACATAGCCATGTTGCCTGCCAGATTTCTGTCATTTACCGGTTGATGAGGCTTGAGGTTAAGCTTTATCATCACATCTGATTCACTTCGAATGCCGCATTGTCAGATCCATCGAAAATCACTAATTGACGTCTACAATAGTACATTACGTTTTAGCTAAAGAAGTTTCCTTCTCCTCTTCCACTCTTGGTACGGTTGAAGAAATCAATGTACGTGACCTTTCTGGAAATAATCTGTCAGACATTCATCCATACCAGTCATCCAGGAACAGGATGAACCGAAGGCACTATTCAGTATATCCATCTTAGGCAATGTTATCTAAGACTTATACAATAGCCCTTGCACTTTACTCCGTCTTCAATTATCTTTGGCGTATATGATTCGCAATGCTTATGCCAATACAGAGTGGTTCGTTGGATAATAATCCAACCGGTCTCTCCATACTAACAACATTAAAATGGTCAAAACTTCGATAGTCTGTGATATAACTATCGAATTAAAACAAGTGTTTCGATAGTCAATGATTTAACTATCGAAGAAAACAAGTGTTCATCCAAATGTCAAACAATCCCTGAGCCTTTGATTAATATTTCATTAATTAAATCACATCTCCATTCCTTTATCAATATTTGTTAACCAAATATTTTCAATAACCATATTGGCCTTATACGTTATTTGGAAAACATTTCCATATATCGCCTTCTTTTATTTTCTATACTTAGAAAATCCTTTACTTATAATTGGAAAATATTCCAATTTTCTCATCTCTTTTACGATCTCGTTTATTTCCATAACTAGGAAATATTCAACATCTTATTTTTAAACTTACACTTATTTGGGTTAAAACAGATGTTGTGTAAAACATCGTTACGACAACCCAAATACTATATTCAACTAATTCTTATTCAACATTGATCTTCGAGCCTGAAATCTTACTATTTATTTGTTAATAATGAAATCAATCAAGTTGGGGTATAACTACCTCTCAGACCTTGACTGAATACCATTCATAACGTCAAAACAGATATGACTCCTTACTCGAAAAATCAATACCATATGACTAATTATCCACTTTTAAACACGTACACACTTTCTCTTTCTACTCTTACGAGATTTATTCCTAGACTTCCTTTTTGATTATACTATTCTATTTTTGAGTTCGCTTCCTTATCGACTTCTATATTTATTGATATATAGAATCCTAGTTATCAGATTTTTTTTTTAATAATATTCTAACTCCTTAAATTCACAGAAAAATTCACCATAACCTCCTTTGTACCGGGAGCATTGGGAAAATCCCCAAACTGCAACACAGGCCCTCTCCAATCAAAAAAGAAAAAGAAAAGCCAAGTGGCTAGCCGATACGGCACGTAAAATCTCATATACGAATTAAATACATACCTTTTTGTCGAGCACTCTATTTATTTCACTTCTATACTCCATTCCAAACCTGTCTAACACATATCTGAACATTTCCAATTTTTCTAACTCGATCAAATCGTCTTTAGCTCAGTTTGCTAATTAATTTGCTAATTAGTACCTTTGCCTATTTCACTTGTATATTTGAATATAACATGTTTCAAATATATTTTTAACTTGTTTATACACAAATCAAATTCCATTCTCAACCTAAGTTTCATATTTGAATTCGATTACGAATTCTCAAGTCCAGTTTACTTATCCAAGTTCAAATTCGATTCATAACTCGATTTGCCAGATCACTTGAATAACTTCGTTATCATTGCCAGATCACTTAATTTTACTGCGTCCGATCACTTGTCAAATCTGGTGATTCGTGCCAGATCATTTTTAATAACTTGACAATCATTGCTAGATCACTTGGTTTTCTCGTGGCCGATCACTTTTCAAATCTGGTGATTTGCCAAGTGTCGATCACTTTAAATAACTTGGCAATCATTGCCCGATCACTTGATTTTCTCATGGCCGATCACTTTTCAAATCTGGTGATTTGCCAAGTGTCGATCACTTTAAATAACTTGGCAATCATTGCTCGATCACTTGATTTGTTATTCAAAATTCCATTTCCTTTTCTAAGTGAATTCTATATCCAAATTCCATAGTTTAAATTCCATTTGAATTCTATATTCAAAGTCTAAAATTTTAATTCCATTTGAATTCTATATTCAAATTCTATAATTTAAATTCCATTTGAATTCTATTTTTAAATCCTATTTGAATTCTTTATATTCAAATTCTTTTCTCAATTCTCTTATTCAACTTCTATTTCAAATTCCCTTATTCAAATTCTAATTCGACTCTATTTGAATCCTATATTCAAATTCCAATTCAACTCTATTTGAATTTCAAATATATAACTCCTTTTTTGAATTCTCTTATATTCAAACTCCTTTTTAATTCTATTTGAATTCTCTTTGAATTTCTTTATTCAAATCCATTTGAATTCCTTTGAATTCAAATTCTATTTTATTTCCTTTGAATTCAAATTCTATTTTAATTCCTTTGAATTCAAATTCTATTTTAATTCCTTTGAATTAAAATCCCATATTTAAATTCCTTTGAATTCAAATATTCAAATTATCTCTTGATAATTTATTCATTTTATTTATAAACACTATTTTATAAATTTCCTTGTTTTAGTTAAACAAGCCTATTTCGAAATCTATTTAAAAATTCAAATTCTATTTTAGAAAAATAGAATTTCCCTTTTAAATCTCAAATATCCCTTTCAGGATATTTTTATAAATTAACACTTCGGCCCAGTGATATTTAAACACTAACCAACCAATTATCTATTTCAGGTTTTCCAACACATCATATATGACAGTATATATTCAAACACATAAACAAACAGATAATATATTTTTGAGGAATCCAGTCGGATTCCTCCAACCAGTTTTCCTGCATCCACAGACGTTAGTCACATAGTAATACTCATCCTACTTTGAGGCAGGATATCGCGGTATAGAAGGTCATCCATTATCATAGCGTGGGGTGTATAGGGTCATCCGCTAATGATACTGCGGGCATCCGCTAATGATACTGCGGGAATCCCACCAATCATCAACCCAATATATATATATATATATATAATAGTTAACCCTAAATAACTAATATATTTAAATCAACCAAACAACATTCAAACAAGCAACAACAATTATTTTTAACGAATAAAAATAAATTCTAAATATGGTGAGTGAGATTTACTCACCAGATTTTTATTTGCCGCCATTCCAGTTTTTAAATTAAATTGAACCACTTCTAGCTCGGATATTCGTAGTCATGGACCAATCAGTCTTGATTCCAATATTTTTGATCCTTGTATAAATTAAATATGCATTGTTTTAAATCGCTGACTTTAAACGATACAATTAAAAATCTAAGTTTTCCTTGATCTCATACTCGGCGATTAGTTTATAAATTTAATTACTACACTAGTCAACTACATAGGTTTAAACAATTTTAATCGGTTTCAGAATTTATATAAACCAATTTCCGTTTTCAATTTAAATAGAGGAAAAAAATATATCTCATTGAAATAATAACTGATCATAGAGGAATGATATATTTTTATTACGAGTTTTGACTTGAATTAAAATAGCCTGACATTTAACACTAGCTAATAATTAATTACTATAATTTCCTAATTCGAAATAAATTTCATACCTTAACTACCAGCATTAAATATCAGTTTTCACTGCCTCAAAATCCATCAATGTTCAATGTCCAGATAGTCCTAAGACATAGCTCCATCCGCTTGGAAAACAACATTTCCAGAACTAGAGACCGAATTCCCAAGTCTCCACGGCAGAAACCCAACTTTGCTTAACCCTTTATGCACTGCAGTAATTCCCCTTTTCTCTGTAAACAGTTCGAACTCCTCTGTAGCGCCACTTCAGACAAAATCGAGCACCTCCACACATTGAACTCCAACCACGCACCATGCCTGCATCATCACAGTCGCCTTTCCTCCTTCATCAATAATCCAATCCCGTTCCCAGACACCCAAAATTGCTGTGTTAAAACCCATCCTATAGTACCAACTCAGTATCGCACCCCGCATTTCTTCTACTATCGCACTCTTCATTTCATCCATTTCTCAAATCCTGAAAAGATCGCGACTTCCATACCTAAACGCTATAGAACTTGCGATCCTTTTCGAAGTCAACCTCCACCAAAACTTGCCAATAAACGCGCCACCCTTCCAATGATCCAACGTCATTCTCAATCCAAGCTAAAGAGGAACCCTAGATCTGCGACTTGCACTGTTGAAGCCCAGACTGATTTTTCTTTTGAAATTTGAAGCCATCGGGGTGGAGATCCACGCCAGGCAAAACGAGAATAGGAGTTTTAAATTCTTTCCCTTTGTTTATTCTTGAAAAGATGTCGCGTCCATTTTAATTTACTTGAGGCATACGAGATTTTGATTTTGAAGTGTTTCTTTACTGATGAAAATAACGAACGGAAGAAAGTAAAAGAGAGAAGAGAGGGGCTTTGATTTTATAGAGGAGAGGTAGGTAGGGGGTGCGGGTGTTAAGTGAACAGCGAGGCCCCTGTTTTGGCCTGTGTTTTTTCATTTCTATCCACCAACAAAGGAAATATATTTTATTTTAATTAGTTTAAAAACCCGTATCCTTTAATTAAAATATAACCTGATTCTGAATCCCTTTCTGAACCCAACAACTGGAAACTTTAGGGTAATACCCCTATTTCGGACACACTGGGATAGGTCACGAAGTTCCATTCGATCATCTGTAGTGGATATTAGTTTAAATTGATTTAAATTAATTTTAAAACAATTCATTCTTTGATAATTAATTAATATTATTATTCTGATTCAAACAGAAGTCTGAGCTGTTATTTAATTCAGTTTTTAAATCTCGAACTGAATTATATTTTCGCATTATGATGATTTAAGATATTCGATATTAAATCGAAATTGATTATTAAACTGATAACTTAATATAAATATTCATTTAAGTTATCAAAATAATATTTAAAACCGTATTAAATATTCAAATTTAAGCTACGAAATATCCGGGTCATTACAAGGATATACAATGCATATGCTTAGTAGTTTGATGAAAGAGTTATCTAAAGGTCATGGAATAAAACCTAGAATCAGTGATCTTAACAAGTTCCACCATTTCCCAGGCATCAAGACCTTAAGTCCGAAGAGTACTTACTCTTCTCTCAAGGGGTGAGTATCACGCTTACGAGACTACAAAGTAAGTGATAAACCTTTGGAGAAGGGTTTTACATGGTAATTAAGATTGAAACCTTACGAAATAATCACCTTTAGATCTAGGATAAAATAATATACATTGTGCTAAGAGGAAACATGCTAATGCCTCACAACACCCAGGTTGTTTACATGCCATAACACTTAATGACTTATATGATACTTCCGCATCAAACCTATAACACGCCTCTCGAAAAGATAACACAAAGATCTTTTAGCACAGTGGTTAGTGCGTTATGTTTCTTTCCGTGAGGTCGGGGGTTTGAATCCCGTGGCTATCACATTTGGTATCAGAGCCTATACCCAACCAGAATTGTGTGTGTAACGCTGTGGATGTCAGTCGGTGTGGTGCTGATGCGGGTTACATGCACAACGCCTGGGTGGTGAGTGATATGAGCCAACGAGGACGTTGGGCTCTTTAAGGGGGTAGTCTGCAACACACCTCTTGAAAAGCTAACACAAAGATCATTTAGCACAGTGATTAGTGCGTGGTGTTGCTTTACGGGACGTCGGGAGTTCGAGACCCGCGTTGTCACATTTGGTATCAGAGCCGATACCCAGCCGGAATTGTGTGTAATTCTGTGGATATCGGTCGGTGTGGTATTGATGCGGGTTACATGCACAACACCTGGGTGATGAGTGATATGAGCCAACGAGGACATTGGGCTCTTTAAGAGGTGTAGTCTATAACGCCCCTCTTGAAAAGATAACACAAAGATCTTTTAGCATAGTGGTTAGTGCGTGGTGTTGCTTTCCGTGAGGTCGGGGGTTCGAATCTCGTGGGTGTCACAAAACCGGCCTAGAAGGGCCTAGGTTGTGTCAGTTATAAAGCCACAAGCTCACAACAAGCCCCCTTCCGAGGTTGGGTTGCATTAGGCTTACTATGAAAGAGCTAAGACACATATCGACGATTCGAAAGGGGAAAAGCCCTGGTTTTGCTCAGGACCTTTCCTCCTACGAAGGAGATGTGATTAACTCTTTCATGAGAAAGGTTAGCGTTAACTCCCTGTCTAATCATTATAGACACAATATGATTATCAAATCGAGAAATGTTTTAGTCCTGGACTTCTCCTTTTTATTTACTGTAGATATATTACATGAATTGAAGAAATACCCAATTCGATTGAGAAATTAGGATTTGCTCTTAGAGAAAAGAGAATAAAATTGAGAAATGATAATTCGGTACCGAAAATGAGACCCTTATGGTCTTATTTATAGGCAAACCGGGCCCCTTTTGACATTGGGCCAACCAAAGCCCATGTCGGCCGCTTTTTCCCTCCAGTTCTGGATGCCTTGGCTCTCGGTGTAACACCCCGAAATTTTAACAAAACTAAAAAGGGTAAATTAAATGATAATTAATTTAATATTCAGAATTAAGGGAAACAGACTGGGCCATCGCGTCTGTCCCGAAATTCTGGTCAAAATAGACACCTGGTTTGCGTAAAACGGACACCGTATGAAGTAGTTATTAAGGTTTGAATTTTGTAAACGCATAAGAAGAATATATATATATAATAAAAAATCAAAAAAAAAATTCAAAACAGCAAATGAGAAGCCGAAACGCGGAACCGACCATCTTGCGGGTCGACCAGAGACCCGCTGGGTCGACCCAGGCTCTTTGGGGTTGACCCATGGGTCGACCCCCAAACAGATCTGGGAAGATTCGAGATTTCGAACGTGGACTTGTTTTGTAGCTTGGTTCATTGGTTCTAGGCTATAAATATGTCCCCATTTCTCTTATTTCTCCAAACTGAAAATAATGGAGGCCAAATGCTGTCGGTGCCTGGACTGAATCAAATCCTTTTCTTCTTCTGCAAATCAAGTTTAGAGATTCAAGTGTTTCAAGTGTATATATGAGATTCGACCTCCACTTTTCCCCTTCTATTTTTCTAGATCCAATCATTGTGAGTTTAAGTTACCTTTAGATTTAAATAAATAAAAGTAAAACATGATATGACTATAATTTGGATCTAGCCTTGTGATTGAATCATACCAGATCTATTGTAACTTGTGAATCTATGATATTCTGACATATCTATGATTTGGATCTTAACCTCTATTATGTCAGATCTACTTTTGATTATAGATCTAAAATCACTGTTTAGTTCATATTGTACCTGTCATGTTTGTGGTTAATTTGGGTCTTCATCTTTATCATGTCAGATCCACTTTTAATTATAGATCTAATTCACTATTTAGATCATATTGTACCTATCATGTTTGTGGATAATTTGTATCTGTCATTAGTTCGACATCTAAATTCTTATTTAGATATATTCATTCCCTATTATGACATCCCTACTATGTCAGAACCAGTTTTAGTATCTCATGTTAACCTGATCCACTCTTATATGTCCATCTTATCACTATGCCATTATGTGTTTATGTCAAATTCGTTAGAATAACCAATTTTGTCATCTTCCCTTCACCCTTTTCCCTTTTTATATTTTTATAGCCAGACTACTTTCGAGTCTAGGCAAGTCGCTTAAATATGTGAATATGTTGGTTTGGGGATGAGGGGAAAAAGCGTTAAAATTGGACATAACTTAAAAAGGGGAAATTTGACATAACTTGAATAATGTATATGAACATGAATTTGGACATATAATTCACTATGAACATAATTGGGAAAAAGGGGCATGAAACCCATAAAGACATAGGAACAATTGGTTAACAATTGGAAACACCTAGGATTACAGTAATTAGAAACTGTAATGGTACTTATGACATGAGGTTAGATTGCACTTGTGTTGGAAGTCAGTCCGGAACCGCCCGACATATCCGGCAACAGCAAGTGGTGAATCTAATGTGAGAGGTCAAATACACAAATACGAGAAGTGCTATGACACAAGGTTAAGCACGATTTAAGGAATAAGTCTGCCCGGATCCGCCCGACATATCCAGCATCCACAAGCGTAGGCTTAATGTGGGATGTCTAGCGCATTATAACCGTAAATGGATAAATGGTAATGAATTGGAATAAACAAGGAATGATAGTAACATATTATCATTAATTACTTAAATGAAAATGTTGTATATAATAGGTAGGCTTGTCCTAAGGACAAGTGGAAATTATAACATAAGTTATAATAAAAGGAAAGAAAGCTTATTAGTAAACCTTAGTTAAGAAAACTAAGTTAATAAGTAAACAATGTCAAGTTGTAGTGATATGTTAAATAGAAAGCCAGTGAACTGAGAATGAAGTATACTTAATTAAATATTAAGTAAAACATGTTATTGTAACTATGGAATCAGAAAATAAATAATACAAAAGGGATTGTAAGATTACTCCCGTTAATTACAATCCAGGGGTGAAAGATTATAAGATTACTTCTGTTAATTACAGTTTAAAGAATAACATCTAGTGGGGATTATTAATAAACTTAAATGGATTAAGTTATACTTATATGAAATTAATAAGCAAGTGGAACTTTGGCAAGTGAAAAGAAGTCAATGTGAATAGGGATAACCTGTTAGTCTGTAATACTTAACCTAGTTGAATCCATAGGGATTGTATGAACATGTTAACTTGAGAATGGGTTAAGTAAACTTGGTTGAAATAGTGGAAGGGTTAAGTATATCTGGGTTGGGTGGGTAATATTTATATAGGCCCACAAAACTTAACCGGTTTGGTTTATGTAATTAAAGGCACCGTTAGGAAAGCATAACCTATGAAAATCCTAGTGGGGATACAAGACAAGGGGGAGATCTTGTATCATCTTGTGTGGAGGACCCGTTTCAGCTAGTAACCGATATAACAGTATTAAAACGAGTCCTCCAACCTAGGTCGGAGTTGGGGCCCGCTTACTGGGCTGATTGTAAGAGATCCAAACATGGAGGATGGTGTGGGCGGCGCAAACCGACCGGGTTATTTGCGTACATGGGCCGAGAAGAGGGGGATAAGACGACTGTGACATCTGTAGATATGGTTTTGCACATTATGAAGACGAGGGGTTGCCACTTTCGAAAGTGATACCTTGTAACGACCCGGTTTTTGTCGACTTTGGTTATCGCCATAAACTTAACGACGACTAACCAAACATCAAAAAATACCGGAAGGTTAATAGAAAGAAGTTAGAGGGTGAGGAAAGATAAGATAGAAACTTAGAATAGAAGAAGAATAAGAAGATACAACATCAGAGTAACACGAATCTCACAGCGGAACGAACAACATATAATAGATAATATATCCTTGAAATAAATTAGTATATGTATACAGTAACATTATCAGAGTACAACACTTACAACACAGCGGAAATACTATAACTATATAATTCTGAAGCCTCCTGCTCCAAGCTCTCCAAGTATATCTGTAAAATCCTGACTACTTGACTGCCCGTATAAAATTGGGTACCCAAGAGTTCAGGGAAAACAAAACAAAGTAAACTCCGGGTCAATCATGGGACTGGTATGAGTAAAACAGTTTAAAACAGTTTGAGCCATTAAACGATATCTCATAAGACCACACCGTATAACAGAACGGGTTTTTCCCTTATGAGAATCCAAAATAATATTTGTATCAAAACTCATTGATATTATAATAGTGTCTATCAACCACAATATAATAATCATCTAGTAGAAACGCTTTCATCTCACGTTCTACGTATATAGTATACAATCAAAACCGCAAGCACATATTGAGTAATGGATTTCCAACTATGACAAGGTATGGAACCACCTTTCGCTACTGTACCTCTAGAGAGGAATACACTGGGTTCAACAAGAATATCTTGCAACCCGGCCACACATGACCGACCACTCATTTCTCTTGAGTGTATCGAATGTATATCACCAACGGTTGGGATCAGCAACCATTTCCCGAATGGGACAGTATCGACAATAGATTTTTAGAAATAAATGGAACTCTAGATCAAGTGATTATACACCCTAATAGGTGCGACCTACATAGCCATGCTACCTGCCCAATTTCTGTCATTTACCGGATGTGAGGCTAGAAGCTACGCTTTATCATCACATCAGATTCACTTCGAATACCACATTGTCAGATCCATCGAAAATCACTAATTGACGTCTACAACAGTACATTACGTGTTAGCTAAAGAAGTGCCCTTCTCCGATTCCACTCTTGGTACGGTTAAAGAAATCAATGTATGTGACCTTTCTGGAAATACTCTGTCAGACATTCAGCCATACAAGTCATCCAGGAGCAGGATGAGCCGAAGGCACTATTCAGTACATCCATCTTAGGCACTGTTATCTAAGACTTATACAATAGCCCTTGCATTTAACTCCGTCTTCAATTATCCTTGGCATATATGATTGGCAACGCTTATGCCAATACAGAGTGGTTCTTTGGATAATAATCCAACCGGTCTCTCCATATTAACAACGTTAAAATGGTCAAAACTTCGATAGCCTGTGATTTAACCATCAAAGAAAAACAGGTGTGAAAACAACGATATTATTTCCAAGTGGAAATTATATCGATCAATCATCATTTAACATTTATCTCTTCCGTTCATTAATTTACTTTATCCCCTATTCTATATATTCTAAATTCTTATCTTTCTATTATCAGAAAACATTTCTGATTCTCGGTTGGAAAACATTTCCAAAACTCCTTCACTATCAAACCTTACCATTCCTTAGTTAAGAAGGAATTCAATCAAGTTGGGGTATAATTACCTCTCAGACCTTAACTGAACAACGTTTTAACTTCGAAATGGTTAAGTTTATCTTTTAATCTTTTAACAACTTCCTTACGTCTCTCTCGTTCGAATAAATCTCTATTCGATAACTCCTCCCTTCGAATAACTATATTTGATAATCTCTCTTACGAATAACTAGATTCGGAAACCATTCTTCGAATAAACTAAATTCGATTAACTCTATTTATTTAACCCTAATCGATTAACTCTTTTTTTTACTTAACTCCTTACTTAACTCCTTTCGAATAACTGATTCGATAACTCCTTTCGATTAAACTATAATCGATAACTCTTTTCGAATAACTAATTCGATAACTCCTTTCGATTAAACTATAATCGATAACTCCTTTCGAATAACAAATTCGATAACTCCTTTGTGTTTAACTCTATTCGAATAACTCTTATGTGTTTAACTCTATTCGAATAACTAATTCGAGTAACTCTTATTTATTTAACTCTATTCGAATAACTAATTCGAATAACTTATATTCGATTTGCTTACTTTCGAATACTTATATTCGATAATCTCTTTCTTCGAATAAATCTTATTCGATTTAACTCCTGTCGAATAACTAGATTTGATCAACCCACTTCAAATATTTCTGATTTGATTATCTCACTTCGAATATCTCTGATTCGATTATCTCACTTCGAATATCCCTGATTTGATTATCTTACTTCGAATATCTACTATTCGATTATCCCACTTCGAATATTTACTATTCGATTATCTCATTTCAACTCTATTTGAATAAGTAAATTCGATTAACTCCATTTGAATAACTCTAGTTCGATTTAACTCTATTCAATAACTCTAGTTCGATTTAACTCTATCGATTAACTCTAACTGGTTTAACCCTAACTGATTAACTCTAACTAGTTTAACTCTTTGTCCTTATTCAGTTTCAAACATCGATGTTGAAATCGATTCTTACTTCTTTATATAAGTCCCGACTTATATATTCTATTTATCCAAATGATAAATATTTAACTTAATTTATAAATATCGTTTATAAATCAATCTGCTACTTTTATCTGTTTACTTCTTCATATACAAGTTCAGACTTATATATATATATATCGATTTATCCAAAGATAAATATTTCCTTTATAATCTATTTGTTTCCTAAACAAATATTTCCTTTATAATCTATTTGATTTCTAAACGAATATTTCCTTTATAATCTATTTTCAAATAGTTTGCAAAAATTCCCTATATAATCTCTTATTTATTTATCCTAAATGAATAACCTTTCATTATCTTATTTTCTAATTAAATAAATAATTCACTTAACATATCATGTTTATTTAACAAATAAATATCTCATTTAATATCTCCTATTTATTTAACAAATAAATATCTCATTTATAAAATCTTATGATTTTATGAATATTTCTTTTTATAAATATTCCATTAATGACCCTATTTATTTCCTAATTAAATACTCCTTTGCTTTAATCCTGTTTATCTTCCAAAGTAAATAATCCCTTCATAATATCTAATTCATTTACCAAATAAATAATCCACTTAATGTCTTATTTATTTATCTTAAATAAATAATTCACTTTATATGTATTCCACTTATAAATATCCTTTTTATAAATATTCCCTATTTATAAATATTCCTGTTTATAAAATCTTCTTTGATTTTATAAATAATTTCCTTTTATAAAAATCCTTTGATCTTTATAAATAATTTTCTTTTATAAAATCCATTGATTTTATAAATAATTTATTTTCAAATATCACTTTGAAAATCCCCTTATCAACATTCCGGTATGTTATGGTTTTTAACATACCATACAACAATGATCAATATCATTCACTCATGTATAATCATCAACAGATTTCATATCACATTGTATAATGCAATATATAAAACAAAACAGTATTTATATATTGAGGAGTCCAGTTGGACCCCTCCAACCAGTTTCTCTGCATCCACAGATTTTACACGGTAAAATCGACATCACTTTCAGTTCGGTATGAATATACTGATAGCAGAGTCAATATCTAAATATTTAACGGTTTATATATATATATAATTTCCACTAACTGACTAGCAGTTCAAACAATCAGTCAACACACAGTCAATCAGACAATTTCTAACAGTTCTAAAAATACAACATGAAATTATAAATTGTTCAGAGTTAGCGAGATTTACTCACTTTGGCAGTTCATCGTTAAAGAACGATAAACTGTTATTTGATTTGAATCAAACAATTTATTTCGTCATAAATCATAACGAGCTCCATTCCACTCCTAGTCAGTCCAATTGGGTAGTGTCCGTCCATAAAATCCCGTCGGATCTTGTTTCGCTAAATTTCGAGGTCGTATGATAAAGATACGATAAAACAAAGTTAAATACACATTTAAATTTTAAATAAAACTTAACAAAAGGTATTGGGCCTTAACTTGTTTTACCCGGCCCATCCCCTTACTAAAACCTGCTCCATCATATACCGTCTTCCCCAAACATCAGTCACGCTCTAGGAAATTCCCAAACCATTTCCATGATTTCAAACTCACACCACACCTCGTTTCATCCACCGAAACTCAAACAAATACTACCATCAGCTCCCTCTTCAAAATCTCTACACACTGATACCTATTTTACCCCTCTCGAACACCCCTCTGACACTTCCGTCGAGCATTGGCTTCCGTGCTCTCAGCACCTCGATGACATTTCTTTGCATCGATCATCATAAAAATGCACTCGCAGGTGCAGCTCGGCATCAAGAACTCAAAAACAAACTCAGTTTCGCCAACAGATGCTCTTAATTCGAGAACACCCCAACCCTAGGTGCAACGATGAACTTCGGAACCCCAAAAATGAGCGTCGAACATGTCGTAACTCATAGCAGATCGAAGCATACGGATAGAGGAGTGCAATTATATTGGTTTCGAGATTTGTTGATTTTTCTGGGATTTTACTTTGATTTTACAAAGAACGAAAATTTTACTGGAGAAGTGAAAACCCACGGCGAATATTTTGTTTGACTAAAGAGGATGAAGACATAGGTTTAGGTTTAGTGGGTGGGGTTTTTGTAGGGATTTTATATTACTTTTATATTGAATTTTATTAAACCGTTGCTTTATTTGGCTTCTAAAAATCAATACGATCACATACGATACCCAAAAATCACGAAACTGGACATGCAGCTACATTTTGACATTACGAACCCAACGAAACTGGTTTCGTCGAATTCTGACTCCGTTTGCTCACACAACGTATTTTTAACCGTCAAAATACTAACTATTTTACACTCTAAAAATCCGTACGGTCACACAGTGACTCTAAAAATCACGGAACTTGGAATCTAGCAATAATTTGATGTTGTCGATCCAACAAAATTAGTTTCGTCGAATTCCGACTTCGTTTGCAAAAGTGGCTTATTTTTAAAGCTCTGAATGACCCATTTAAATATATAAATATATTTAAATATAATTAAATTTAATATTAATAAATTAATACTATCGTATATATTCATAGTGGAATACCATACAACTCTAGAATATTCCTATATGAATTTCTAACTTGATATTCACTTTTGGGTCAACCCGATAATCGATTTATATTGAAATTCCTTTTAAAAATATAAATAATTCCTTTATAAATTATAATGGAATTCCACAACGACTTTTCTAGAATTTGATTTGGACGTAAATCAAAAATTACACGACGAAATCCCGATTTTTCTCTTCTACTAGAAAGATATACTCCACCAGCTCCAAACGTTTCTTGTTTCACAGAAATCCGGCTAAAAACGAATCCTGTACATTCAGTTGAAGTTCGAATCACCAATTTACGAACTGCAGCGCCTTTTCGAGCTCGATTTTAATTATATTACAACTCTACGTTCAAACTGTCATTTATATAATATATTCGTTATTCAAATTTAATTCCAAGCTGAATTAAATATCACAGATGATCCAGTTCACACCATATCGCCATTTCAGCCTATTCTGATTATTTCAGAATTAAATATATTATTTAATTTATTTATTTTTAAATTAAATATTCACCATTGTTTAATTCAACGACCATTAAATCCTTTTTAATCACCTTTTAAATAATTAAATAAATTAATTATTATATCCCTGAAGATGCGGGTCATTACATTCTTCCCCACTTAAAATAATTTCGTCCTCGAAATTGCTAAGGTAGAGGATGACCCTAACGACTGGTTAGAACATATTTTTTCACTTTTTAACTTCAGTTTCAACTGAACCAATTTAATTTCAATTAGAAATTAATTTAATTCTTATCAACGAAAATTTCCAAAAATCCTGAAAATTTTCTAACACCTTAACTTTTCGAAAAATTTCGCCAGCACCTCCTTTGTACTGGTCAAACTCCAACTCGCCTCTCTGGGCCATCTCCAACCCAAAAGAAAATCAAAGAGCCAAGCGGCTTGCCAATTCGGCTCATGAAAATAACCAAACTCATATGAAATATAAACTTGAACCTTTTTGTCGGGCATATCAATATATCATTTGCATCTGTTACCAATTCTACATATGCCAATACTAATCCAATCAAACTCTTGTCAGTTTGTTCTCAACCAAATCATTCGCTTATACTTAAGTCGAATTCCATTCAAATTCCAATTTCAGATTCCCAATACTTAACTCATCAACACAATTCCATTCCAGATTATATTTAACTTTGTCTAAGTTAAATTCCAATTTATTTATTCACTTTCACTATTTTAGTCCATTTAACTTCATAAGTTAAATTATAAATTCCCGAATTGCAAATCCTAGGTTTATTTCAGATCAATTTGAAATCATAGTATCAATTCAAAACCTTTGAATTTCTAAACAACTTGTTTTCTCAAAACACTTCAAAAACAAAATCTTTTTGGTAGTAATCCGTCACTTAGAACTCAAAATTGAACACCGATGATGTCATGATCATCATCGGAATCTATTTCCAGCTTTCGAAGTGAGTTCAATACTATATCGCTTTTCAAAACCATTTCTAACATTTCAAAACATACTTCCAATGTTTGTAAAACAATTTAAAATCTCCTAAGATCTTAAGTTTTCCTTATTTTTAATCCAAATCCATTTACAAACACTTATCCAATTTTCTAGAATTTTAATTCAATTTCTGGTTTAAATTTCAGATTTAACTCATCTGATTTCACGTATTTCACTTATATGAATTATGATTGGTTATTTACATAACCATTTAATTTAAAATCACACTTGATTATAATAACAACCAATAAATCCACTATATTATAATTTTGATATACATATCTCCTCTATATCAAGATATACCTTGGGTAAATTTATTTTAATTTACCCTCTTTTCAAAACATATCGTGACGACCCGTCGTATTTGAGTGTTTATAAACTCCTACCGATACAGTGGATCAAACTGATCGACCAGAACCCATAAACAACTCAACCGATAAATCCCCACAATATAAAACAATTTTATATCAAATACAAATACGTTCACTCGTATATATACACTCAAACTCAATCTAGGGTATTACTAACCCTATCTCTACTGAGTCATGCCACAGAGCCAAGGTAATTCACTTAACCTTATGCTCTGATACCAACTGTAATGACCTGGTTTTTGTCGACTTTGGTTATCGCTATAAACTCAACGACGACTAACCAAACATCGAAAAATACCAAAAGGTTAATAGAAAGAAGTTAGAGGGTGAGGAAAGATAAGATAGAAACTTAGAATAGAAGAAGAAGAAGAAGATACAACATCAGAGTAACACGAATCTCACAGCGGAACGAACAACATATAATAGATAATATATCCTTGAAATAAATCAGTATATGTATACAGTAACATTATCAGAGTACAACACTTACAACACATCGGAAATAACTATAGCTATATAATTCTGAAGCCTCCTGCTCCAAGCTCTCCAAGTATATATGCAAAATCCTGACTACTTGACTGCCTATATAAAATTGGGCACCCAAGAGTTTAGGGAAAACAAAACAAAGTAAACTCCGGGTCAGTCATGGGACTGGTATGAGTAAAACAGTTTGAGCCATTAAACGATATCTCAAAAGACCAAGCCGTATAACGGAACGGGTTTTCCCTTATGAGAATCCAAAATAATCTTTATATCAAAACTCATTGATATTATAATAGTGTCTATCAACCACAATATAATAATCATCTAGTAGAAACGCTTTCATCTCACGTTCTACATATATAATATACAACCAAAACCGCAAGCACGTATTGGGTAATGGATTTCCAACTATAACAAGGTATGGTACCACCTTCGCTAGTGTAACTATAGAGTGGAATACACTCGGTTCAACAAGAACATCTTGCAACCCGACCACACATGACTGACCACTCATTTCGCTTGAGTGTATCGAATGTATATCACCAACGGTTGGGATCAGCAACCCTTTCCCGAATGGGACAGTATCGACAATAGAATTTTAGAAATAAATGAAACTCTAGATCAGGTGATTATACACCCTAATAGGTGCGACCTACATAGCCATGCTGCCTGCCCGATTTCTGTCATTAACTGGATGTGAGGCTAGAAGCTACGCTTTATCATCACATCAGATTCACTTCGAATGCCACATTGTCAGATCCATCGAAAATCACTAATTGATGTCTACAACAATACATTATGTGTTAGCTAAAGAAGTGCCCTTCTCTGCTTCCACTCTTGGTACGGTTGAAGAAATCAATGTACGTGACCTTTCTTGAAATACTCTGTCAGACATTCGTCTATACAAGTCATCCAGGAACAGGATGAGCCGTAGGCACTATTCAGTACATCCATCTTAGGCACTGTTATCTAAGACTTATACAATAGCCCTTGCATTTTACTCAGTCTTCAATTATCCTTGGCATATATGATTCGCAACGCTTATGCCAATACAGAGTGGTTCTTTGGATAACAATCCAACCGGTCTCTCCATATTAACAACGTTGAAATGGTCAAAACTTCGATAGTCTGTGATTTAACCATCAAAGAAAAACAGGTGTACAAACAACGATATTATTTCCAAGTGGAAATTATATCGATCAATCATCATTTATCATTTATCTCTTTCGTTCATTAATTTACTTTATCCCCTGTTCTATATATTCTAAATTCTTATCTTTCTATTATCAGAAAACATTTCTGTTTCTCGGTTGGAAAACATTTCCAAAACTCCTTCACTATCAAACCTTACCATTCCTTAGTTAAGAAGGAAGTCAATCAAGTTTGGGTATAATTAACTCTCAAACCATAACTAAACAACGTTTTAACTTCGAAATGGTCAAGTTTATCTTTTAATCTTTTAACAACTTCCTTACGTCTCTCTCGTTCGAATAAATCTCTATTCGATAACTCCTCCCTTCGAATAACTATATCTGATAATCTCTCTTACGAACAACTAGATTAGAAAACCTTTCTTCGAATAAACTAAATTCGATTAACTCTATTTATTTAACCCTAATCGATTAACTCTTTTTTCCACTTAACTCCTTTCGAATAACTAATTCGATAACTCCTTTTGATTAACTAATTCGATAACTCCTTTCGATTAAACTATAATCGATAACTCCTTTCGAATAACTAATTCGATAACTCCTTTCGATTAAACTATAATCGATTACTCCTTTCGAATAACAAATTCGATAACTCCTTTGTGTTTAACTCTATTCGAATAACTCTTATGTGTTTAACTATATTCGAATAACTAATTCGAGTAACTCTTATTTATTTAACTCTATTCGAATAACTAATTCGAATAACTTATATTTGATTTGCTTACTTTCGAATATTTATATTCGATAATCTCTTTCTTCGAATATATCTTATTCGATTTAACTCTTGTCGAATAACTAGATTTGATCAACCCACTTCGAATATTTCTGATTCGATTATCTCACTTCGACTATCTCTGATTCGATTCTCTCACTTCGAATATCTCTGATTTGATTATCTTACTTCGAATATCTACTATTCGATTATCTCACTTCGAATATTTACTATTCGATTATCTCATTTCAACTCTATTTGAATAACTAAATTCGATTAACTCCATTTGAATAACTCTAGTTCGATTTAACTCTATTCAATAACTCTAGTTCGATTTAACTCTATCGATTAACTCTAACTGGTTTAACTCTAACTGGTTTAACTCTAACTGATTAACTCTAACTGGTTAAACTCTTTTTCCTTATTCAGTTTCAAACATCGATGTTGAAATCGATTCTTACTTCTTTATATAAGTCCTGACTTATATATTCTATTTATCCAAATGACAAATATTTAACTTAATTTATAAATATCGTTTATAAATCAATTTGCTCCTTTTATTTGTTTACTTCTTCATATATAAGTTCAGACATATATATATATACATATATATATATATATCGATTTATCCAAAGATAAATATTTCCTTTATAATCTATTTGTTTCCTAAACAAATATTTCCTTTATAATCTATTTGATTTCTAAACGAATATTTCCTTTATAATCTATTTGCAAATAGTTTGCAAAAATTCCCTATATAATCTCTTATTTATTTATCCTAAATGAATAACCCTTTCATTATCTTATTTTCTAACTAAATAAATAATTCCCTTAACATATCCTGTTTATTTAACAAATAAATATCTCATCTAATATCTCCTATTTATTTAACAAATAAATATCTCATTTATAATATCTTATGATTTTATAAATATTTCTTTTTATAAATGTTCCATTAATGGCCATATTTATTTCCTAATTAAATACTCCTTTGTTATAATCCTGTTTATCTTACAAAGTAAATAATCCCTTTGTAATATCAAATTCATTTACCAAATAAATAATCCATTTAATGTCTTATTTATTTATCTTGAATAAATAATTCATTTTATATGTATTCCACTTATAAATATCCTTTTTATAAATATTCCCTATTTATAGATATTCTTGTTTATAAAATCTTCTTTGATTTTATAAATAATTTCCTTTTATAAAAATCCTTTGATCTTTATAAATAATTTTCTTTTATAAAATCCTTTAATTTTATAAATAATTTATTTTCAAATATCACTTTGAAAATTCCCTTATCAACATTCCGGTATGTTATGGTTTTTAACATACCATACAACAATGATCAGTATCATTCACTCATGTGTAATCATCAACTGATTTCATATCACATCGTATAACGCAATATATAAAACAAAACAGTATTTATATATTAAGGAGTCCAGTTGGACCCCTCCAACCTGTTTCCCTGCATCCACAGATGTTACACAGTAAAATCGACATCACTTTCAGTTCGGTATGAATATACTGATAGCAGAATTAATATCTAAATATTTAGCGGTTTATAAATAAATAAATATATATATATAATTTCCACTAACTAACTAGCAGTTCAAACAATCAGTCAACACACAGTCAATCAGACAATTTCTAACAGTTCTAAAAATACAAAATGAAATTATAAATTGTTCAGAGTTAGTGAGATTTACTCACTTTGGCAGTTCATCGTTAAAGAACGATAAACTGTTATTTGACTTAAATCAAACAATTTATTTCGTCATAAATCGTAACAAGCTCCATTCCACTCCTAGTCAGTCCCATTGGGTAGTGTCCGTCCATACGATCCCATCGGATCTTGTTTCGCTGAATTTCGAGGTCGTATGATAAAGATACGATAAAACAAAGTTAAATACACATTTAAATTTTAAATAAAACTTAACAAAAGGTATTGGGCCTTAACTTGTTTAAGCCGGCCCATCCCCTTACTAAAACCTGCTCCATCATATACCGTCTTCCCCAAACATCAGTCACGCTCCAGGAAATTCCCAAACCATTTCCATGATTTCAAACTCACACCACACCTCGTTTCTTCCACCGAAACTCAAACAAATACTACCATCGGCTCCCTCTTCAAAATCACTACACACTGATACCCATTTTACCCCTCTCGAACACCCCCCTGACACTTCCGTCGAGTATTGGCTTCCATGCTCTCAGCACCTCGATGACATTTCTTTGCATCGATCATCATAAAAATGCACTCGCAGGTGCAGCTCGGCATCAAGAACTCAAAAACAAACTCAGTTTCTCCAACAGATGCTCTTAATTCGAGAACACCCCAACCCTAGGTGCAACGGTGAACTTCGAAACCCCAAAAATGAGCGTCGAACATGTCGTAACTCATACCAGATCGAAGCATATGGATAGAGGAGTGCAATTATATAGGTTTCGAGATTTGTTGATTTTTCTGGGATTTTACTTTGATTTTACAAAGAACGAAAATTTTACTGGAGAAATGAAAACCCACGGCGGATATTTTGTTTGACTAAAGAGGATGAAGACTTAGGTTTAGGTTTAGAGGGTGGGGTTTTTATAGGGATTTTATATTACTTTTATATTGAATTTAATTGAACCATTGCTTTATTTGGCTTCTAAAAATCAATACGATCACATAAAAATCCCAAAAATCACGAAACTGGAGATGCAACTACAGTTTGACATTACGAACCCAACGAAACTAGTTTCGTCGAATTCCGACTCCGTTTGCTCACACAGTGTATTTTTAACCGTCAAAATACTAACTGTTTTACACTCTAAAAATCCGTACGGTCAGACAGTGACTCTAAAAATCACGGAACTTGGAATCTGGCAATAATTTGATGTTGCGGATCCAGCAAAATTAGTTTCGTCGAATTCTGACTTCGTTTGCAAAAGTGGCTTATTTTTAAAGCTCTGAATGACCCATTTAAATATATAAATATATTTAAATATAATTAAATTTAATATTAATAAATTAATATTATTGTATATATTCACAGTGGAATACCATACAGCTCTAGAATATTCCTATATGAATTTCTAACTTGATATTCACTTTTGGGTCAACCCGATATTCGATTTATATTGAAATTCCTTTTAAAAATTTAATTAATTCCTTTATAAATTATAAAGGAATTCCACAGCGACTTTTCTAGAATTTGATTTGGACGTAAATCAAAATCTACCCGACGAAATCCCGATTTTTCTCTTCCACTAGAAAGATATACTCCACCAGCTCCACACGTCTCTTGTTTCACATAAATCCAGCTTAAAACGAATCCTGTACATTCAGTTAAAGTTCGAATCGCCAATTTACGAACTGCAACGCCATTTCGAGCTCGATTTTAATTATATTATAACTCTACGTTCAAACTGTCATTTATATAATATATTCATTATTCAAATTTAATTCCAAGCTGAATTAAATGTCACGAATGATCCAGTTCACATCATATCGCCATTTCAGTCAATTCTGATTATTTTAGAATTAAATATATTATTTTATTTATTTTAAATTAAATATTCACCATTATTTAATTCAACGACCATTAAATCCTTTTTAATCACCTTTTAAATAATTAAATTAATTAATTATTATATCCTTGAAAATGCGGGTCATTACATACCTCCTACTGTGGGGATGGCACAAGGTATCTACGTGGATTAGGGGGCCAATCGATTGGGGTAGTAGTTAGGGTACAAATAGACTTTGGTTAAAAGTTTAGGAGCCCGTTTGGTTGGGCTGCCTGTTGGATTGTATGCGGTTAAAACCTCTCACCAGAAGTATGCCTAAGTCTACCAGCTTATACATGTTGGGGATCATCTCATTTCTGGATTATACTAGTATTAGTGCAGAGTAATCATTAGAGAAGCGCATACACTCTATCATGCTTACCTTGCCATACCTGCCTTTTTGTGATGTTATCCTTTCTATTCATTTTATATGCATATCATGCTACTTTTGCTTATTTACTTGCTAAAAGTAACTCACCATACTTTATGTCTAACCCTTTTTGTTTCCTCTTATTTCTTCCGTTCCCACCCTAGGTTCTCAGGGTGGGAATACTCAAGCTAGACCAGGATTCTGCTATCATTTTGCTGGAGCTGCTTAGACGTATTGCTAAAGCTCCTTTCCTTACTATGGCTATGCTTTATTTGGGGATTATGCTTCTTTTATTTTGTACTCTGATGTTTAAGTGCAAGATAGAAGTTTTTATGACGTACTTGTTTTTATTTAATTCAGACATATGATGTTTTGAACCACGATGCCTTATGATCAATAAAGTTTGTTTTTATTCCGCTGCAAAATTTTATATTTGCCTTGTAATTTTTTTTGTTTCTGTTTACCTATAATGCTTCACGAAACTTATTGCATTCTCTTAATGAGTGACATTTACGGACATGGGGTGTTACACTTGGTATCAGAGCTGAAGGTTACCAGATTAGATAAAAGTTTTGAAAACTATTTTCAAAAAGATTTAAAAGAAAGCATTTTCTAAAGAAAAGTTTGTTTTGAAGAACATATTCCCCAAAGACATATGTAATGTCTTTCGATCCTTTGTCTGAATCCCTTTTTTTTCTTTTCAGCATGTCTGGGGAACGTTATATTCCCGAGGGCGTTGAAGTACCAGATTGGTTCCGTAGATATCTTAAAGCCACAGCACCATCCGGGAGCCAAGGAGACATCCCTCCCCTAGCTGCAATCATTGTTCCTCCACCATCGTGAGTAGATGATTTCTCTAAAAAGAAAGAAGCTCGGGTTAAGGAAACACAAAACAAGAAAGTATGGCCCAAGAAAGGAAGACAGCAATGACAAAAATGGTGGAAAGAATAACAAAGCTAAGGACTGGAGGAAGTGTAGTAGTTGTGGACGTGAGGGGCACTTGGTAAAAGACTGCAAAAGAAGGAAAAATACTTGCTTCAGTTGTGGAGAAGTCGGACACTTTGCTAAAGAGTGCCCGAAGTGGCAAGGACAAGGCCAAAGGGCAGGATCCCATGGAGGGAAGGTGCATGCTCTCGTGGCCATCGTACCGGACATAGGTAATAAAGTTTTTGTTGAAGGTTTGACTTCTCTTTCCAATCAACCTGTTAGAACTCTTTTCGATTGGCTCTTTGCAATCGTTTATATCTGATATTGTGGTTGAATCTCTGTACTTAAACACTAGTATGGTAGTGGATTCCGTTGTTATCTCAAACCCCATTGCTGGTTCGGCTCATTTGTCTATGATTTGTCGGGGTTTGAGAATATCAGTGTTGGGCATCGAGTTTGAGTGCGACGCGTATGTGCTCGATTTTATGGGCCATGGATTGATTCTAGGGATGGATTGGCTAACCACGTACGGTGCCATTCTCGATTGTGAGAGGAGGGTCGTTAGACTTTTGACTTGCCATGGAGGATCCTCGAGATTTCTTGTGACCCTAAGGGGTCTGTCATGCTCAGTTTCCTAGATTCACTTGATGCATCTATCGATGATCTACGATCTGTAGTGGTAATCCATGAGTATCCAGATGTTTTTGAGGAGGTTCGGGCTTTACCTCGAAGGCGTAAGATCGATTTTCGTATATACTTGGTGGATAATGCAAAGGCAGTTGCATTGCATGTGCGCCACATGGCTCCAAAAGAAAAGAAGGGAGCTCAGCAAGCAAGTAGGGGAGCTACTTGAGAAATGGTTTACTAGGCGAAGGATATCTAAAGGGGGTGCTCCGTTGGGATTCACAACTACGGCAGATGGTTTGCTTCGCCTATATGTGGACTATAGGAAGTTAAATTATCTTACTAAGAAAAATAGGTACCCACTTCCGAGGATAGAAGATATGCTCGATCAGTTTGTTGTTGACATCTTGATTTTCTCAAAAAGCAAGGAAGAACATGCCTCACAATTAAGGGAGGTTTTGAAGACTCTCCGTGCGAATCAGCTTAATGCGAAGTTCTCCAAATGTTATTTTTGGAGAAAAGAAGAGAGATTTTTAGGGCATGGGGTCTCTAAAGATGGGATAGCAGTAGATCCCGCAAAAGTAGTTGCAGGTCAAGATTGACAGATTCCAAAGAATGTAACGGAGGTGAGAAGTTTTCATGGATTGGCAGGCTATCATAGGGAGTTCACTAAGGACTTTGCTAATATATCAGCTCCACTCATCAGGCTGACGGAGAAGAATTTGACCTTTGGAATATTGATTGGGATAATGCTTTTCAGCAACTAAAGAGGGCTCTGACAATAGCCTTAGTTTTGACTTTGCCGATGGAAAGAAAGTGTTTATATTATACACTGACGCATGGGGTACATGGCTTGGTGCGGTTCTGATGCAAGAGGGAAGGATAATAGGTTATGTAGGCAGACAGTTAAGAGTTCACGAGAAGAACTACCCTACCCATGTTTTGGAATTAGCTGCTACACGCTTAAGACTTGGCGGTAGTATCTGCTTGGAGAGAGGTTCGAGTCATACTTGGACCATAAGTCGCACAAGTATCTACTCTCATATAAGGATCTCAATTTGAGACAGAAGAGATAGGCTTCTACTTGGACCTGAGATGATTAGAGAAACTTTAGAAAAGATCGATCTTATCCGTCGGCGCATGAAGATATCTCAGGGCAAGCACAAGTCATACGCAGATAAAGAAAGAACTGATATCGAGTAGAGGTGGGAGACATGGTTTCATCAAGATAACACCTCGGAAGGATGTGGTCCGTTTTGGGATTGTACGGAAGCTAGCACCAAAGTTTGTAGGACCATTTCCCATAATGGAAATAATTTAAATGGCTTATAAGGTAAAGCTACCAGAGAGATTAGCGGATGTTCATCTGTGAAAATGCTTGCGTGATACAACAAAAGTTGTTGAGACGAGTATATTGGAGGATGTAGAAGTGGAGAGGGAGGCGATAGTCAGAAGATTCCCTACCTGTATTCTTAGATTTGAAGTAAATAAGCTACACAATAAAGAAATCAAGTTGAGGAAGGTTCAGAGGGGAGATAACCCATAGGATGTGACTTGGGAGACCGAATATAAGATTCGTGCTTCGTACCCTTTCCTTTTCGAGGGTACGTTCTTTAACTCCTTTTCCAAAGCTTTTATCTATGGTTGTTTCTATCATTTAAGTATGTCCTATCGATCGAATCTTCGACCTTTAGGTAGGAATCCCATGGATGTAAACATGTGTTTGAGACATGTTATGTTTGATGGATGCAAGTGTTTGCTAGTGGATGCTCGTGGAAGCATATACACACATTAGGCACTAGATCGGCTCAATCACTCTCATATTGCATATGGATGTGTGTGCAATTTTCTTTTTCTTCATGGATGAAAGTGGGTGTATCATCATATGGACGTTGAATTTGGATGAATGATTGTGCACACATATAGTACTTACATGTTATAATAGGACTATCTCATACATGTTGGATTCATGGCACTAACATACATTGCATTAAGGAGGTCGATCGAATCAGTAGACCACCTGAGCTTTGCATTAGTATTGGGACATATAAAAACAATTTCGCATATGCTCATATAAGCATTATAAATCTTTTAAAGACAATGGATGCCTATGATGGGTGGATGAGTAGATGGATGATGGATGGTAGGATATACATTCTTCTTAACTTGGTGATTTCGGGGACGAAATCCTTTGAGTAGAGGAGAATGTAATGCCCCGAAATTTTAACAAAACTAAAGAGGATAAATTAAAGAATAATTAATTTAATATTCAAAATTAAGGGAAATGAACTTCACCATTACGTCCATATCGAAATTCTGGTCAAAATAGACACCTGGTTAGCATAAAACGGACACCGTATGAAGAAGTTATTAAGGTTTGAAGTTTGTATATGCATAAGATGAATATATATATATATAATAATAAATATTTCAAAACAGCAAACGGAAAGCTGAAACGCAGAATCGACCCATCTTGGGGGTCGACCCAGGCTCTTTGCGGTCGACCCATGGATCGACCCGGGGTCGACACCCAAAGGGGGGGACCCCCATACAGATCTGGGCAGATTCGACTTTTTAAACGTGGACTTGTTTTCGGCTTGGTTCGTTGGTTTTATGCTATAAATATGTCCACATTTCTCTTGTTTCTCCAGAATAAAAATAATGGAGGCCAAATGTTGTCGGTGCCTGGACTGAATCAAATCATTTTCTTCTTCTGTAAATCAAGTTTAGAGATTCAAGTGTTTCAAGTGTAGATATGAGATTCAACCTCCACTTTTCTCCTTCTATTTTTCTTGATTTGATCATTGTGAGTTTAATTTACCTTTAGATTTAAATAAATAAAAGTAAAACATGATATGACTATAATTTGGATCTAGCCTTGTGATTGAATCATACCAATTCTATTGTAACTTGGGAATCGATGATATTCTGATATAGCTATGATTTGGATCTTAACCTTTATTATGTCAGATCTACTTTTGATAATAGATCTAAAATCACTATTTAGATCATATTGTACCTATCATGTTTGTGGTTAATTTGGGTCTTATCATGTCAGATCCACTTTTAATTATAGATATAATTCATTATTTAGATCATATTGTACCTATCATGTTTGTGGATAATTTGGATCTGTCATTAGTTAGACATCTAAATTCTTATTTAGATATATTCATGCCTATTATGACATCCCTACTATGTTAGAACTGGTTTTATTATCTCATGTTCACCTGATCTACTCTTATCTATCCATCTTATCACTATGCCATTATGTGTTTATGTCAATTTTGTTAGAATAACCAATTCTGTCATCTTCCCTTCACCCTTTTCCCTTTTTATATTTTTATAGCCAGGCTACTTTCGAGCCTAGGCAGGTCGCTAAAATATGTGAATACGTTAGTTTGGGAACGAGGGGAAAAAGCATTAAAATTGGACATGACTTAAAAAGGGGAAATTTGACATAACTTGAATAATGTATATGAACATGAATTTGGACATATAATCCACTATGAACATAATTAGGAAAAAGGGGCATGAAACCTATAAAGACATAGGAACAATTGGTTAACAATTGGAAACACATAGGATAACAGTAATTAGAAACTGTAATGGTACTTATGACACGAGGTTAGATTGCACTTGTGGAGGAAGTCTGCATGGAACCGCCCGGCATATCCAGCAACCGCAAGTGGTGAATCTAATGTGAGAGGTCTAAGTACACAAATACGAGAAGTGCTTAGACACAAGGTTAAGCCCGATTCGAGGAATAAGTCCGCCTGGACCCGCCCAGTATATCCAGCATCCATAAGTGTAGGCTTAATGTAGGAGGTCTAGCGCATTATAACTATAAATGGATAAATGGTAATGAATTGGAATAAACAAGGAATGATAGTAACCTATTATCATTAATTACTTTAATGAAAATTTTGTATATAATAGGTAGGCTTATCCTAGGGACAAGGGGAAATTATAACATAAGTTATAATAAAAGGAAAGAAAGCTTATTAGTAAACCTTAGTTAAGAAAACTAAGTTAACAAGTAAACAACGTCAAGTTGTAGTGATATGTTAAACATAAAACAAGTGAACTGAGATGAAGTATACTTAATTAAATATTAAGTAAAACATTTTATTGTAACTATGGAATCAGACAATGAATAATACAAAAGGGATTGTAAGATTACTCCCTTAATTTCAATCCAGGGGTGAAATATTGTAAGATTACTTTCGTTAGTTACAATTTAAAGAATAACATGTAATAGGGCTTATTAATAAACTTAAATGGATTAAGTTATATTCATATGAAATTAATAATCAAGTGGAACATTGGCAAGTGAAAAGTAGTCAATGTGAATAGGGATAACCCGTTAGTCTGTAACACTTAACCTAGTTGAATCCATACGAATTGTACGAACATGTTAACTTGAGAATGGGTTAAGTAAACTTGGTTGAAACAGTGGAAGGGTTAAGTATATCTGGGTTGGGTAGGTAATATTTATATAGGCCCACAAAACTTAATCGATGGGGGATATGTAATTAAAGGCACTGTTAGGCAAGCATAACCTGTGAAAATCCTAGTGGGGATACCAGACAAGAGGGAGAGCTTGTATCATCTTGTGTGGGGGATCCGTTTCAGTCAGTATCCCATACAACAGTATCAAAACGAGTACTCCGTCCTAGGTCGGAGTTGGGGAACACTTACTGGGCTGATTGTACGAGATCCAAATGTGGAGGATGGTGTGGGCGGCGCAAATCGACCGGGTCATATGTGTGCATGGGCTGGATAGAAGGGGATAAGACGACCGTGACACCTATAGATATGGTTGTGAACATTATGAAGATGAGGGGTTTCCACTTTAGGAAGTGATGCCTCCTACTGTGGGGCTTGCACAAGGTATCTACGTGGATTAAGGAGCCGATCGATTGGGGTAGTAGTTAGGGTACAAATAGACTATGGTTAAAATTTTAGGAGCCCGTTAGGTTGGGCTGCCTGTTGGATTGTATGGGGTTAAAACCTCTCACCAGAAATGCGCCTAAGTCTACCAGCTTATACATGTTGGGGATCATCTCATTTCTGGATTAAACTAGTATTAGCGTAGAGTAATCATTAGAGAAGCGCATACACTCTATCATGCTTACCTTGTCATACCTGCCTTTTTGGGTTGTTATCCTTCCTATCCATTTTATATGCCTATCATGCTACTTTTTCTTATTTACTTGCTAAAAGTAACTCACTAGACTTTATGTCTAACCCTTTTTGGTTCCTCTTCTTTCTTCCGTTCCCCCTAGGTTTTCAGGGTGGGAATACTCAAGCTTGGCCAGGATTCTGCTATCATTTTGCTGGAGCTGCTTAGACGTATTGCTCAAGCTCCTTTCCTTACTATGGCTATGTTTTATTTGGGGATTATGCTTCTTTTATTTTGTACTCTGATGTTTAAGTGCAAGATAGAAGTTTTTATGATGTACTAGTTTTTATGTAATTCAGACATATGATGTTTGGAACCATGATGCTTTATGATTAATAAAGTTTGTTTTTATTCCGCTGACAAATTTTATATCTGTCTTGTAATTTTACTGTTTCTATTTACCTATAACGCTTCACGAAACTTAATGCATTCTCTTAATGAGTGACATTAACGGACGTGGGGTGTCACACTCGGCCACTTCTCTTTCGGTTCAGGTTGCTTTGCTCTCGGTCGCTCTTTTGACCTTGCTGACGGCTGTAGTGTGGCTTTTTAGGATGTCGGTCTCGGCTTCTCGGAAGGATGGTCTCGGGTTTAGAAGCTCCTCTTTGATGTTATTTCTATTTCCTTTGTATCGATACCAAACCTGTTGGTATGGATGGCTTTACGAAAGGCTTTTGGCTTCTGGTTAAGGGCTTCTGGTCATGAGTTCTTGGTCTTGCAGTTAATTATTCGTGAAGTTTGCCTTCGTGCTTTAAGTGTGCTGTTTTGGGAAAGCCACCTCGTTTGGCATCGATACTAAGTGAATTATTGTGGATGGCTTGATTCTCTCAGAAGCTTTGATTTGCTTTTCGGTAGATCCTTGAAGTGGACTTCGGCATTCCGGAGGGGCTCTTCCGGCACATTATTGGTTGTCTGCTAAAACTGCCTCTTGATGATCATCAAATTGGGGTCTTGGTAGTTAGATTCCAAATAGTTTCCTTATGTTTCAAGCTCCGTGCTTTTGATTCTTTTGTCTCTTACTGTATCGGCATTAAGCAAGTTAATGTTGATAGCACTTTCACCCTTCCGGGCCTCGGGTTGTAGGATTCTTGGTCTTTTTCTTCATTAGCCTCTGGTTTTGGGGTGACTTCTCGTTAACTACCCTTTATGCAGGAACTACTCTGTCGTTATTCTTCCTTTGGATCAGAGGCTCTCTTTTTTGATGATGCCATCGGTTGCTCGTTATTCTGAATGCCTTCCTTATGCTTTTGGTTTTATTCTGTACTAGGCCTTGGCTTACAGAGTACTCTTTTCTACTTTCGGTGGTCTGATACACCTTCACCGTCAGCCTGTCTCGGTGTTAATCCTGGTAGTAACACTTGCCCCCCCTTTGTGAAGGGGTGTTTTCAAATTTTCAAGTCAAAATTCTTTTCTGGGTCTTTCCTGTATTTCCTTTTATGAATTTCAATGGCTGATATTTGTGTTAGCCTTTTCATGGTTTCTATAATCAGTTGCATATGTACTAGATTCGGTGTTGCTCGAGATTGAGCCTTAATAATGTATTAATCGAGTATTTATGGGTTCCACGCCTATTTAGACTTTACAATCTATTGGAAAACAAGGGAGGGGATTTAGGAAACTTCATGGTTATCGAGTTTGAGCAGATTCCATGCTTAATATCAAATTCCATAATGAGACATCCATGATATCACCTTTGTGGTGAGTTTCCAAATATGAAATGATGGGATAGAGAACCTATATTCAAATGTTTATGGTGGAACGCCATAGCTTTGCTTTGCGAAAACGAAAGGAAGTCCCGATCCAACCCCTATTCGGGTATTAAAGATTGAAGATCAGAAGCATGCTTCTAATATTAGTAGAAATCCCAAACTGACCCAGATTTGGACATTAAAGATTAAAGACCATAAATCCACTTCTAGTAATAATAGAATTCCCGAACTAACCTAGATTCGGATGTGTAAAATTGAAGACCAGAAATCCACTTCTAGTGATAACAGGGTTCCCGAACTAACCCAGATTCAGGTGTGTAAGATTGAAGACCAGAAATACACTTCTGGTAATAATAGGATTCCCGAATTATCCCAGATTCGGGTGTGTAAGATTGAAGACCAGAAATCCACTTCTGGTAATTGGCTTTGTTATCCGCCTTTGGGCTTGATTTTTAAGGAAACAGAGGGTGTACTTGCTTCTTAAGCCACTCCTTGGGCTTTTGATTGTCAAAGCATAAGTACGTGCTTTGTTGGCCACTCTTTGGGCATGTGCGTCCGGTGCGCTTGTCTAGCTTATCCACAAGCAGGGCCAAAGGACTTGCCCCGATCTCCCTCCAGGAGGAGCCTTATCCTGACCATCGTAGGCGACGATAAGGTCTTAGATGCATAAACTGGGCAATCGTAGGCGCCGAATTAAGGCTTACTCTTTTAATGATCTACCCTGGCCATCGTTGGTGGTGAGAGTGGCTTACACTCCACCCCCTCCAACGGGTGCCTTATCCATGCCATCGTAGACGATGACAAGGGTTTGTGTTCCCTTCTACGGGTAACGCGGAACATAAGCAGAGGTAGGCCGAGCTCTTATACGAGCAGAGCTAGGACGTGTTTAATTTATAGCAGAGGCAGGGCATACTCTTCTACGAGCAGAGGCAGGGCGTGCTAAATAGAATCTCTGTCTCGACCATTTCTGGCGTGGATCAGAGGCTTACTCTTTTAATGCTTTAACCTGTCCCTTTCGGATTTGGGTGCGGAGAAAGGCTGACACATCATCCCCCCTTCGGCGGGTGCCTTACCCTGGTAAGCTCAGCGATGACAAGGGTTTTTATCCAATTGTGGCTTGACCCTCTCTAGGGTTATTTTGAATTCTGATAGGGTTTTTGTACCCATAGTTGTGTGAGTGTTCTTGGAGGAGACCTTTCTTCATTTATCATTGAGAAGTATGGTCTCAAGTGTTCAGAGTTCCACATTCATGGAACGAGATCACCATTAGGTTTGCGGCGTTGCTACGCCCAGGTATGACTTCTTGATGAACGACTAATGGTCCTTCCTAATTTGGGCCAAACATACCATCTGATAGGTTCTTTGTGTTTTCCATTACCCTTCGTAAGACCAAATCTCCCTTTGTGAATGCTCTAGTTTTAACCCTTGAGTTGTAGTACTTTGTGATTCTCCTTTGGTATTCGATGGTTCTAATTGTAGTCTCGTCTCTTAATCCTTGTATTAGGTCTAAGGATTCCGTTTTTAACTCTTGATTAGGAATAGAGGCATAAGCTATCCTTCTGTGTGAAGTAATTTCAACCTCAATTGGAAGCATGGCTTCGCATCCATATGTCAAAGAAAATGGAGTATGTTCTGTTGTCGTGTTGGCGGAAGTTCTATATGCCTAAAGCAGTAACGGTAATTCTTCTGCCCAGTTTCCTTTAGCTTGGTTTAGTCGTTTCTTGAGAATGGTCTTCATGGTTTTGTTTGCGGCTTCGACGGCTCCATTTTCCCTTGGATGTGCTACTGAGGAAAAGCTTTTGATGATCCCATTCTTATCAAAAAATCGTGTGAATTCATCGCTTTCGAATTGTGTTCCATTGTCTTATATGATCTTTTAAGCAATCCCAAAGCGAGTGACAATATTCTTTATTACAAATCTCAATACCTTTTAGATGTGATTTTTGGAAGGGGTTCTGCCTCTGTAACGACCTGGATTTTTGGCGATCTTGGTTATCCGATATACAACACATATCAAACATCCAAGGATCGAAAATAACCGAATAGTTAATGAAAGAAATTAGAGGGTGAGGAAAGATACGATAGAAACTTAGAATAGATGAAGAAGAAGACAACATCAGAGTAATACGAATCTCACAGCGGAACGAATAACATATAATAGATAATATATCCTTGAAATAAAATCAGTATATGTATACACATCATTATCAAAGTATTGCACTTACAACACAGCGGAATAATAATAGCTATATAATCGTGAAGCCTCCTGCTCCAGCTCTTCAAGTATCTGTAAATACCGACTACTTGACTGCCCGTACAAAATTGGGCACCCAAGAGTTTAGGGAAAACAAAACAAAATAAACTCCGGGTCAGTCATGGGACTAGTATGAGTAAAACAGTTTAAAACGGTTTGAACCAACGAACGATATCTCATAAGACCACGCCGTATAACGGAACGGGTTTTTCCCTTATGAGAATCCAAAATATCTTTATATCAAAACCTTTTGATATTATAATAATGTCTATCAACCACAATATATTAATCATCTAGTAGAAACACTTTCATCTCACGTTCCACATATATAGTATACAATCAAAACAGCAAGCACGTATTGGGTAATGGATTTCCAACTATGACAAGGTATGGAACCACCTTTTGCTGGTGTACCTCTAGAAGGAATACACTAGGTTCAACAAGAACATCTTGCCACCCGGCCACACATGACCGACCACTCATTTAGCTTGAGTGTATCGAATGTGTATCACCAACGGTTGGGATCAGCAACCGTTTCCCGAATGGGACAGTATCAACAATAGATTTTTAGAAGTAAATGAAACTCTAGATCAGGTGATTATACAACCTAATAGGTGCGACCTACATAGCCATGATGCCTGCCCGATTTCTGTCATTTACCAGATGTGAGGCTAGAAGCTACGCTTTATCATCACATCAGATTCACTTCGAATGCCACATTGTCAGATCCATCAGAATCACTAATTGACATTCACAACCATACATTATGTGTTAGCTAAAATAAGTTTACTTCTCCGCTTCCACTCTTGGTACGGTTGAAGAAATCAATGTACGTGACCTTTCTGGAAATACTCTGTCAGACATTCATCCATAACAGTCATCCAGGAATAGGATGAACTGAAGGCACTATTCAGTACATCCATTTTAGGCACTGTTATCTAAGACTTATACAATAGCCCTTGCACTATTACTCCGTCTTCAATTATCTTTGGCATATATGATTCGCAACGCTTATGCCAATACAGAGTGGTTCTTTGGATAATAATCCAACCGGTATCTCCATATTAACAACGTTAAAATGGTCAAACTTTGATAGTCTATGATTTAACCATCAAAGAAAAATAGGTGCGCAAACAACGATATTATTTCCGAATGGCAATTTTATCAATCAATCATCAATCATATATATATATATATATCTATATATATATATTCATATTTTCCTTATTTTCTAATTCATATTTCCAATTTCAATATTTGATTACGTTTCTGATTATATTTGGAAAACATTTCCAAATCCTCTTTACTTGGATTTAAATAGATGTTTAAATCAACATCGCGACGACAAATCAAACCACTATACTTATTTACTAAATTCACTTAACCACTTTCACTCTCGAACCTTAACCATTTCTAAATTAAAAACGCAGTCAATCACGTTGGGGTATAGCTACCTCTCAGACCTTAACTGAACAACATTTCAAATCTCGAAATAGGGTAAGTTCATCTTTTAACTCTTTAACACTTCCATACGTAACTCTCGTTTGAATAAATCTCTATTCGATAACTCCACCCTTCGAATAACTATATTTGATAATCTCTCTTACGAATAACTAGATTCGAAAACCTTTCTTTGAATAAACTAAATTCGATTAACTCTATTGACTTAACTCCTTACTTAACTCCTTTCGAATAACTAATTCGATAACTCCTTTCGATTAAACTATAATCGATAACTCTTTTCGAATAACTAATTCGATAAATCCTTTCAATTAAACTATAATCGATAACTCCTTTCGAATAACTAATTCGATAACTCCTTTCGAATAACTAATTCGATAACTCCTTTCGAATAACTAATTCGATAACTCCTTTCGAGTAAACTATAATCGATAACTCCTTTCGATTAAACTATAATCGATAACTCCGTTCGATTAACTAATTCGATAACTCCTTTCGATTAAACTATAATCGATAACTCCTTTCGAATAACTAATTCGATAACTCCTATTTATTTAACTCTATTCGAATAACTCTTATTTGAATAACTCTAGTTCGATTTAACTCTATCGATTAACTCTAACTGATTAACTCTAACCGTTTAACTCTAACTGGTTTAACTCTACGGTTTAACCTAACTGGTTAACCCTAATGGTTTTACTCTAACTGGTTAACCTTAACTGATTAACTCTTGGCCCTAATTCAGTTTTAACCATCGATGTTGAAATCGATTCTTACTTCTTTATATAAGTCCAGACTTATATTTTCTATTTATCCAAATGATAAATATTTAACTTAATTTATAAATATCATTTATAAATCAATCTGTTTCTTTTATCTGTTTACTTCTTCATATATAAGTTCAGACTTATATATATATATTTATCCAAGGAAAAATATTTTCTTTATAATCTATTTGTTTTTTTCCAAACAAATATTTCCCTTTATCATCTATTTGATTATGGTTGTACCCTACTTCCTTTTCAATCCTCTTTGTAACTGGTTTACAAATATTTCCTTGTATATCTTTATTTATTCTACTCTAATTATTCCCTTTATAATACCTTATTTATTTCCTAAATGGATATTCTCTTTAATGTATCCTATTTATTTACTAAATAAATAATTCATTTAATATCCTATTTATTATCCCAATAAGCATAACCCTTTTATCTCATTCTATTTATTTAACAAATAAATATCTCCATTATTTTATTCTATTTATTTAACAAATAAATATCTCATTTAATATCTCTTATTTATTTAACAAATAAATAATCCATTATCTTATCTTATTTATTTAACAAATAAATAATCCATTATCTTATCTTATTTATTTAACAAATAAATAAACCATTATCTTATCTTATTTATTTAACAGTAAATAATTCACTTTATAAATATTCCATTTATAAAGATTTCCCTTCATTTATAATTCCACTTAAACATATTTTCTATTTATAAATATTCCATTTATAAATATGTCTATTTATAAATATTCTATTAATAAATATTCTCTCCTATAAAATCCTCTTGATTTTATAAATATTCTATTTTATAAAATCCTCTTGATTTTGTAAATATTTTCTTTTCAATATTCCGGTATGTCATGGTGTTTAACATATCAAGCTCTGATGTCCAATATCGTCCATACATATATAATCAACAACAGATTATATATCACATCATATATCACAATATATGAAAACAATAAAATAACTATTGAGGAATCCAGTCGGATTCCTCCAACCTGTTTCCCTGCATCCACAGATGTTACACAATAAAATCAACATCACTTTCAGTTCCATATGATATATTCTGTTAAACAGAATCAATATAGAATTTAACTAACTGGCTAGCAGTTCAATCAAAACAGTCAACACACAGTCAATCAGCCAATATTTAACAGTTCTAAAAATACAACATGAAAATATAAACTGTTCAGAGTTGGTGAGTTTTACTCACATTAGCAATTCATCGTTAAAGAAAAATAAATTGTTATTTGATTTGAATCAAACAATTTAATTTGCCGTAAATTCAAACGAGCTCCACTCCACTCCCAGTCAGTTCCATTGGGTAGTGTCCGTCCGTACGATCCCAATGGATCTGGTTTTGCTGAAAACCGATATCGTATGAAGGAGTTACGCATTTTATAAGTTAGACGTATTTAAATTTAAAACTAAAACTTAAATAAATAAAAACATTGGCCTCACCCCCTTATTCTTGAACCCGGCCCATATCCTTAAATTAAAACCCCACCCGTATACTTCTCCTTCCCAAATTGACGTCCTCCCTCCAGTAAACCCAAACTCCACACAAACGGCATCGTTGACCGCCGACTCCTCCTCCATCTCTCAACCGAACAACTCGCCGTTGCCACCATCGTTCACATCTTCCAACCCCGCTCCTCTCCATACCAAAGTTGTACAGTTCAAACCCAATTCTCCAGATCCGTCCTCAGCCTCGTCGCGGTCAGACTGCCACCGCACTTCACCAGGGAACGCGCGCAGGTGCTGCTCGTCATCGGGAATCCAGAAATGAATTTGAATCCACCAACTTCTGCTTCAACTTCAAGCTTTATCGAACCCTAGTTCGCTGCGTTTACTTCCAGCATGCGAAAATGGGAATCGAACTGTATGATTCTTATACAGAACTGAAGTGTAGCTTGCGGTGAATCCAACCATATAGGAATATTAATTTATCGATTTATATTTGCATTGTTTGGATTTTTTTCTTTTGCTGTGATTTTGTTTTGGGAAAAATGAAAACGTTCTATTGGATGGTTTTATATAGGCTGATTGTGGTTGGTTTCGTTTGTGGTTGAGAACGAAGGCCGCGTGGCCTGTGCTGGATCATAGAAATTTGAGGGGATATTTTAAATTTGATTTTCCTATTTTATTTTATCGATTTTCTCCTTGTATTTTCCTACTAAAAATCCCTGCGACTACATACGATACTCAAAAATCACCAAACTGGAAATGCAGCTAGATTTCGATATTATGGTCCAAATGAAACTGGTTTCGTCGAATTTCGACTTCGTATGCTCACACAGCGTATTTTTAACCGTCAAAATACCGACTGTTTCTCACCCTAAAAATCCGTACGACCGCACAGTGACTCTGAAAATCACGAAATTGGAAACCTAACAACTATTTGACATTGCGGATCCAACAAAATTAGTTTCGTCGAATTCTGACTTCGTTTGCAAAACTGGTTATTTTTAAAACTCTGAATGACCCATTTAAATATATAAATATATTTAAATATAATTAAATTAAATATTTATAAATAAATATTATCGTATATATTCACAGTGGAATACCATACAACTCCAGAATATTCCTATATGAATTTCTAACTTGATATTTCAAATCTGGGTCAACCCGATATTCGATTTATATTGAAATCCCTTTTAAAAATATTAATATTCCTTTATAAATTATAAAGGAATTCCACAGCGACTTTTCTAAAATTTGATTTGGACGTAAATCAAAATCTACACGACAAAATCCCGATTTTTCTCTTCCACGAGAAAGATATACTACACCAGCTCCGTACGTTTCTTGTTTCACTGAAATCTGGCTTATAACGAATCCTGCACATTCAGTTGAAGTTCAAATCGCCAAATCGCGAACTGCGGCTCCATTTCAAGCTCGATTTTAATTATAATATAATTATACGTTCAAACTGTCGTTCAAATAATATATTCGTTATTCTAATTCAATTCTAAACTGAATTAAATATTACAGATGATCCAGTTCACACCATATCGCCATTTCAGCCAATTCTGATTATTTCAGAATTAAATATATTATTTAATTTATTATTTTAATTAAATATTCAATATTATTTAATTAAACCACCATTTAATTCACTATATCACTATTTATATAATTAAATAAATTAATTATAATACCTCTGCAAATGCGGGTCATTACATTCTTCCCCACTTAAAATAATTTCGTCCTCGAAATTGCTAAGGTAGAGAACGACCCTATCGACTGGTTAGAACATATTTGTTCACTTCTTAACTTTAGTTTCAACTGAACCAATTTAATTTCAATTAAATCATTAATTAATTCTTATCAACGAATTTCCAAAAATCCTGAAAATTTTCTAACTCCTTAACTTTTCAAAAAATTTCGCCAGCACCTCCTTTGTACTGGTCAATAGGTCAAACTCCAACTCGCCTCTCTGGGCCATCTCCATCCCAAAAGAATATCAAACAGCCAAGCGGCTTGCCAATTCGGCTCATAAATCTTATATCCAATAGAAATATAGACTTGTACCTTTTGTCCGCATATCATTGTATCCTTTCCACCTGTTATCAATTCAGCGGATACAAGGGTCATCCCAATCAAATTCAAATCTTCTTTTATCCACAACACAACCATTCGCTTATGTCTGAGCCAAATATCATTTCAACTCGAGTTTCTTCTCGATTCCCAACTCTTAACTTGATTATCACATTACACTTCAAATTTGAATCTCACAATTCAATTTGTCTTGATATCAATCTAATTCAATCTCAGTTATCACTTTACTAGCTTTACATTAATTCAAATTTGCTTTCACAAATTTCTGTTAAATTTGTTTTTAATTCAAATAGTCTTTCCCTGGGGTTTTTTAAATAGTTTACCCTTTTCAAAAATCAAATTTTCCTTTTTGAAATTCAACACAACTTGTCTTTTCCAAAACAAATTCAAAACAGTATCTCTTGTAGTAATTCGTCACTTACAACTCGAAAATGAATACTGATGATGCAGCTGTCATCATCAGAATCTATTTCCCAATGATCGAAGTGAGTTCAATACTATAAAACCATTTCTAAACATTTCCACTTTGAAATTTATTTCAAAATATAATTCACACTACTTGTAAAACAATTTAAAATCTCCCAGGATCTTAAATTTTCCTTATTTTTAATCCAAATCCATTTACAAACACTTATCCAATTTTCTAGAATTTTAATTCAATTTCTGGTTTAAATTTCAGATTTAACTCATCTGATTTCACGTATTTCACTTATATGAATTATGATTGGTTATTTACATAACCATTTAATTTAAAATCACACTTGATTATAATAACAACCAATATATCCACTATATTATAATTTTGATATATATATATATATCTTCTCTATATCAAGATATACCTTGGGTAAACTTATTTTAATTTACTCTCTTTTCAAAACATATCGTGTCTACCCATCGTATTCGAGTGTTTATAAACTCCTACCGATACAGTGGATCAAACTGATCGACCAGAACTCATAAACGACTCAACCAATAAATCTCCATAATATAAAACAAATTTTTATATCAATGACAAATACGCTCTCTCATATATATACACTCAACTAAATCTAGGGTATTACTAACCCTATCTCTACTGAGTCACGCCACAGAGCCAAGGTAATTCACTTAACTTAAGCGCTGATACCAACTGTAGTGACCCGGATTTTTGGCGATCTTGGTTATCCGATATACAACACATATCGAACATCCAAGGATCGAAAATAACCGAATAGTTAATGAAAGAAATTAGAGGGTGAGGAAAGATAAGATAGAAACTTAGAATAGAAGAAGAAGAAGACAACATCAGAGTAACATGAATCTCACAGCGGAATGAATAACATATAATAGATAATATATCCTTGAAATAAAATCAGTATATGTATACACATCATTATCAAAGTACAACACTTACAACACAGCGGAATAATAATAGCTATATAATCCTGAAGCCTCCTGCTCCAGCTCTTCAAGTATCTGTCAATCCCGACTACTTGACTGCCCGTACTAAATTGGGCACCCAAGAGTTTAGGGAAAACAAAACAAAATAAACTCCGGGTCAGTCATGGGACTGGTATGAGTAAAACAGTTTAAAACAGTTTAAACAAATGAATGATATCTCATAAGACCACGCCGTATAATGGAACGGGTTTTTCCCTTATGAGAATCCAAAATATCTTTATATCAAAACCTTTTGATATTATAATAATGTCTATCAACTACAATATATTAATCATCTAGCAGAAACGCTTTCATCTCACGTTCTACATATATAGTATACAATCAAAACCGCAAGCACGTATTGGGTAATGGATTTCCAACTATGACAAGGTACGGAACCACCTTTCGCTAGTGTACCTCTAGAAGGAATACACTGGGTTCAACAAGAACATCTTGCCACCCGGCCACACATGCCGGCCACTCATTTAGCTTGAGTGTATCGAATGTATATCACCAATGGTTGGGATCAACAACCGTTTCCCGAATGGGACAGTATCAACAATAGATTTTTAGAAGTAAATGAAACTCTAGATCAGGTGATTATACACCTTAATAGGTGCGACCTACATAGCCATGCTGCCTGCCCGATTTTTGTCATTTACCGGATGTGAGGCTAGAAGCTACGCTTTATCATCACATCAGATTCATTTCGAATGCCACATTGTCAGATCCATCAGAATCACTAATTGACTTTCATAACCATACATTATGTGTTAGCTAAAAGAAGTTTTCTTCTCCGCTTCCACTCTTGGTACGGTTGAAGAAATCAATGTACGTGACCTTTCTGGAAATACTCTGTCAGACATTCATCCATACCGGTCATCCAGGAACAGGATGAACTGAAGGCACTATTCAGTACATCCATCTTAGGCACTGTTATCTAAGACCTATATAATAGCCCTTGCACTTTTACTCCGTCTTCAATTATCTTTGGCATATATGATTCGCAACGCTTATGCCAATACAGAGTGGTTCTTTGGATAATAATCTAACCGGTCTCTCCATATTAACAACGTTAAAATGGTTAAACTTCGATAGTCTGTGATTTAACCATCAAAGAAAAACATGTGTGCAAACAACGAAATTATTTCCAGATGGAAATTTTATCAATCAATCATCAATCATATATATATATATCTATATATATATATATATTCATATTTTCCTTATTTTCTAATTCATATTTCCAATTTCAATATTTGATTACGTTTCTAATTCTATTTGGAAAACATTTCCAAATCCTCTTTACTTGGATTTAAACAGATGTTTAAATCAACATCGCGATGACAACTCAAACCACTATACTTATTTACTAAATTCACTTAACCACTTTCACTCTCGAACCTTAACCATTTCTAAATTAAAAACGCAGTCAATCACGTTGGGGTATAACTACCTCTCAGACCTTAACTGAACAACATTTCAAATCTCGAAATAAGGTAAGTTCATCTTTTAACTCTTTAACACTTCCTTACGTAACTCTCGTTCGAATAAATCTCTATTCGATAACTCCTCCCTTCGAATAACTATATTTGATAATCTCTCTTACGAATAACTAGATTCGAAAACCTTTCTTCGAATAAACTAAATTCGATTAACTCTATTTACTTAACTCCATACTTAACTCCTTTCGAATAACCAATTCGATAACTCCTTTCGATTAAACTATAATCGATAACTCTTTTCGAATAACTAATTCGATAACTCCTTTCGATCAAACTATAATCGATAACTCCTTTCGAATAACTAGTTCGATAACTCCTTTCGAATAACTAATTTGATAACTCCTTTCGAATAACTAATTCGATAACTCCTTTCGATTAAACTATAATCGATAGCTCCTTTCGATTAAACTATAATCGATAACTCCTTTCGAATAACTAATTCGATAACTCCTTTCGATTAAACTATAATCGATAACTCCTTTCGAATAACTAATTCGATATCCCCTTTTTATTTAACTCTATTCGAATAACTAATTCGAATAACTCTTATTTGAATAACTCTTGTTAGATTTAACTCTATCGATTAACTCTAACTGATTAACTCTAACCGTTTAACTCTAGCTGGTTTAACTCTACGGTTTAACCTACCTGGTTAACCCTAATGGTTTTACTCTAACTGGTTAACCTTAACTGATTAACTCTTGGTCCTTATTCAGTTTCAACCATCGATGTTGAAATCGATTCTTACTTCTTTATATAAGTCCTGACTTATATTTTGTATTTATCCAAATGATAAATATTTAACTTAATTTATAAATATCATTTATAAATCAATCTGTTTCTTTTATCTGTTTACTTCTTCATATATAAGTTCAGACTTATATATATATATATATATATATATATATATATTTATCCAAGGATAAATATTTTCTTTATAATCTATTTGTTTTTTCCAAACAAATATTTCCCTTTATCATCTATTTGATTATGGTTGTACCCTACTTCCTTTTCAATCCTCTTTGTAATTGGTTTGCAAATATTTCCTTGTATATCTTTATTTATTCTACTCGAATTATTTCCTTTATAATACCTTATTTATTTCCTAAATGGATATTCTCTTTAATGTGTCCTATTTATTTACTAAATAAATAATTCATTTAATATCCTATTTATTATCCCAATAAACATAACCCTTTTATCTCATTCTATTTATTTAACAAATAAATATCTCCTTTATTTTATTCTATTTATTTAACAAATAAATATCTCATTTAATATCTCTTATTTATTTAACAAATAAAAAATCCATTATCTTATCTTATTTATTTAACAAATAAATAATCCATTATCTTATCTTATTTATTTAACAAATAAATAATCCATTATCTTATCTTATTTATTTAACAAATAAATAATCCATTATCTTAGCTTATTTATTTAACAATAAATAATTCACTTTATAAATATTCCATTTATAAAGATTTCCCTTCATTTATAATTCCACTTAAACGTATTTTCTATTTATAAATATTCCATTTATAAATATGTCTATTTATAAATATTCTATTTATAAATATTCTCTCTTATAAAATCCTCTTGATTTTATAAATATTCTATTTTATAAAATCCTCTTGTTTTTGCAAATATTTTCTTTTCAATATTCCGGTATGTCATGGTGTTTAACATATCAAGCTATGATGTCCAATATCGTCCACACATATATAATCAACAACAGATTATAAATCACATCAGATATCACAATATATGAAAACAATAAAATAACTGTTGAGGAATCCAGTCGGATTCCTCCTACCTGTTTCCCTGCATCCACAGATGTTACATAAATATATTATGTTAAACAGAATCAATATAGAAATTCAACTAACTGACTAGCAGTTCAATCAAAATAGTCAACACACAGTCAATCAGCCAATCAGTTCTAAAAATACAATATGAAAATATAAACTGTTCAGAGTTGGTGAGTTTTACTCACATTGGATGTTCATCGTTTAAGAACGATAAGCTGTTGTTTGATTTGAATCAAACAATTTAATTCGCCGTAAATTCAAACGAGCTCCACTCCACTCCCAGTCAGTTCCATAGGGTAGTGTCCGTCCATACGATCCCAATGGATCTTGTTTTGCTGAAAACCGATATCGTACTAAGGAGTTACGCATTTTATAAGTTAGACGTATTTAAATTTTATAACTAAAAATTAAATAAATAAAAACATAGGCCTCACCCCCTTATTCTTGAACCAGGCCCATATCCATAAATAAAAACCCCACCCGTATACTTATCCTTCCCAAATCGACGTCCTCCCTCTAGTAAACCCAAACTCCACACAAACGTCACCGTTGACCGCCGACTCCTCCTCCATCCCTCAATCGAACAACTCGCCGTTGCCACCATCATTCACCTCTTCCAACCCCGCTCCTCTCCATACCACAGTTGTACAGTTCGAACCCAATTCTCCAGATCCGTCCTCAGCCTCGTCGCGGCCAGACTGCCACCGCACTTCACCAGGGTACGCGCGCAGGTGCTGCTCGTCATCGGGAATCCAGAAATGAATATAAATCCACCAACTTCTGCTTCAACTTCAAGTTTTATCGAACCCTAGTTCGCTGCGTTTACTTCCAACGTGCGAAAATGGGAATCGAACTGTATGATTCTTATACAGAACTGAAGTGTAGCTTGTGGTGAATGCAACCATATAGGAATTTTAATTTATCGATTTATATTTGCATTGTTTGGATTTTCTTCTTTTGCTGTGATTTTGTTTTGGGAAAAATGAAAACGTTCTGTTGGATGAGTTTATATAGGCTGATTGTGGTTGGTTTCGTTTGCGGTTGAGAACGAAGGCCGCGTGGCCTTTGCTGGATCACAGAAAATGGAGGGGATATTTTAAATTTGATTTTCCTATTTTATTTTCTCGATTTTCTCCTTGTATCTGCCTTCTAAAAATCCCTACGACTACATACGATACTCAAAAATTACCAAACTAGACAAGCAGCTAGATTTCAATATTACGGTCCCAACGAAACTGGTTTCGTCGAATTCCGACTTCGTATGCTCACACAGCTTATTTTTAACCGTCAAAATACTGACTGTTTCTCACTCTAAAAATCCGTATGACCACACAGTGACTCTAAAAATCACGAAACTGGAAATCTAACAACTATTTGGCATTGCGGATCCAACAAAATTAGTTTCGTCGAATTCCGACTTCGTTTGCAAAACCGGCTATTTTTAAAGCTCTGAATGACCCATTTAAATATATAAATATATTTAAATATAATTAAATTAAATATGAATAAATAAATATTATCGTATATATTCAGAGTGGAATACCATACAACTTTAGAATATTCTTATATGAATTTCTAACTTGATATTTCAAATTTGGGTCAACCCGATTTTCGATTTATATTGAAATCCCTTTTAAAAATATAAATAATTCCTTTATAAGTTATAAAGGAATTCCACAGCGACTTTTCTAAAATTTGATTTGGACGTAAATCAAAATCTAAACGACAAAATCCCGATTTTTCTCTTCCACTAGAAAGATATACTCCACCAGCTCTGTACGTTTCTTGTTTCATTGAAATCCGGCTTAAAACGAATCCTGTACATTCAGTTGAAGTTCAATTCACCAAATCGCGAACTGCAGCACCATTCCAAGCTCGATTTTAATTATAATATAATTATACGTTCAAACTGTCGTTTAAATAATATATTCGTTATTCTAATTCAATTCTAAAATGAATTAAATATCACAGATGATCCAGTTCACACCATATCGTCATTTCAGCCAATTCTGATTATTTCAGAATTAAATATACTATTTAATTTATTATTTTAATTAAATATTCAATATTATTTAATTAAACCACCATTTAATTCACTATATCACTATTTATATAATTAAATAAATTAATTATAATACCTCTGCAAATGCGAGTCATTATAGCCTCCACCCATTTGGTAAAGTAATCGATATCTACTACAACATGCTTAGCTCCACTATTGGAGATTAGCAGAGGTCTAATCAAATCTATCCCCCACACATTGAAAGGTCATGGGCTTCAGATAGTGGTTAACTCACTTGGAGGTAGCCGGGGTATCTTAGAATACCTTTGACATTTCTCACATTTCTAGACATATTCAATTGCTTGGCTAACCATTTGAGGCCAGTAAAAGCCTTGTCATATGACCTTCTTGGCTAACATTGCCACAATAAAAATAAGAAATATCTCCATTAAAATGACAGCCAATGTATGAGCAATGTATCAAATTAGATAAATTAGAATCGATTTTTTGTACCTCTCAGTTACAACTCCCTTTATTTCCTGAAGGCTTTTCATGCGAGTCAACTGTTGTCATTAGATTGCCGAACTCCATTTCATATCTTTCAGATATTACAAATGACAGACCTGTCCAATTGCTAAAAAAAAGAACTCTTGCTACGAATAACAGACCTATCATTAGATTGTTGAACTATGGACATGCAACTTTGTATATACAAGGGACGTACAAGAACACTTGCTCGAAACACGGACCTGTCCAATTGCTAAATAAAAGAACTAAATAAAATCTTTAGCCAAATTGCTAAATAAGCTACCATAAGAATGAATTTTGAAAAATTACACTAACCTATAACATAACATTTTAGACAACATTATAGAAACACCTATAACAGTCAATTAAATAATATTTCCGCTCTCAGAGTTAAAACATTTCATAACCTGAATTTTAACACTGACAGTTAAATGATGTATGAACCAAAAGCCAAAAACTGCATAAGCAGCTCACTGTCCCCATAACGGTAATAGACTTACATGCATCAACATGTTTTTTACTATAATATTAATGCATACAACTTTATAACCACACTTGAACCACTGAAATGTACATTTATAATCATATATTCATTGTTTATGTTTTGGTATTTGCATGGCTACAAATAATGTGAGAAAACCTGTGGCTGTAGATGTAAGCATGCCTTCAGTATGTACTATAAAACAAACATACATTCAAATATAAGCTATCCCACCTTCTAAGTCCAAATTTGACAGCCTATTAATATCAACTCTTAACCTTTTTCATCATTTTTTTGCTGCTACACATTTATTTACTCTGCTTTATTGCTGCCTCAAATCATCCATACCTTTTTCTGTTCAGGTATGAATTTGATTTTGTCACTGTTTCCCTTTTACTGCTTTAAGTTTATTTTTAGTCTCTTATGTTCTCACTTCTTTGCATCTATCACATATTACCACTGTTTTACTTCATCTACTTTGATTTTGCTGTTATTCCCCACTATTTAGCTTATGCTGTTATGCAGATCCATCACTCTAAACAGTACCGTTAATTTCCGTTCCCTGTATATGTTTTTTTTCCCATAAAAAGCTACTTTTTATTGCAGGATTATATTGAAACGGGACTATTCATTGATGATTTTCTTGCATCACTGTCAATTCTGTTGAGATTTGTGATACGCAAATCACAAAAATCGTCGGCAACAAATTTTCTATGTGGATCCATTTTTGGTGGAGATATTTGTTGCTACTTTTGTGGGATATTTGAAAATGAAGGCAAGGATTATTTGGTGCTTATCCAAATAGATATATTTGAGATATATGAGGATATATTTGAGATATATGAGGATAATTTGGGAGACAAGTTGCTCTATAAAAGTCCTACATGATATCTTCATTATGTGGTGGAAAAATTTTCCATTGTTCTTCATTATCTTTCTCCTCAAATTGTTTAGCCATTAGATATTCTCTACCTATTTCTCAATAAGGTTATTGATTCAAGTCGTGTTTGTTTAACGATAGTTGAGATCGGTTGTAAACAATATTTTGGTGAATCAATAAAGAGGGTGGTTGGGTGGAATATCGTGTGTTCATATTTCCGATATTTTTTTTTGTTGTTGTTTGTTATTCAATCACATTCATCTTCAAGTGATTGGGTGAAAAAGATTCATTTTGTTTTGGGGTGTTTTGTCAAAACTTCCGCTGCGCACAAAACCCCAACAGTTGGTATCGGAGCTCAGATCACTGCATAGCTTGGAGTGTTTGTTGGATTGAAAAAAAATTTGATTTTTGTTTGAAAAAATTGATGATGACGTTGTCTAAGATGGCTATTTTGAATGGGAGGAATTGGGGTATATGGAAGCCGAAGATGGAGGACGTTCTATATCTCAATGATTTGTATGATCCCAATGTTGGAAATGGGGAGAAGCCCTCGAATATGGATGAGGGAAAGTGGAAGAAAATGGACAAAAAGGCAATTGCATTGATTCGCCAATATTTGGATGATTCTGTGTTCCACCATGTGGCTAATTGTGAATCCGCAAAGGCGTTGTGGGACAAATTAGTATGGCTGTATGACTCAAAGAGTGCTACAAGCAAGGCTTTTCTGGTTCGAAAGTTGGTGCAACTTCGATTGGATGAGGAGAAGTCTGTTGTAGAGCATTTGAACGAGTTTCAAGATGTCATCAATCAATTGACAAACATGAAGGTCAATTTTGACGATGAGTTGCAGGCTCTTTTGTTGATGAGTTCTCTTTCGAAAAGCTGGGAGACTTTGGTTGTTTCATTGAGTAATTCCAATACTAATGGAACTATCTCTTTGGAAACGGTTCGAAGCAGTCTTTTGAATGAGGAGCTAAGGAGAAAAGGGTCGGAGTTGAAATCGGTTCAAACTGAGGCGATGGTAGCAAGGGACTCGGGTAAAGATACAAGGAAGAAGAAATGTGCTATCTTTTGTCATTATTGTGGTAAGAAAGGCCACAAGCGCAATGATTGCTATTCATATATACGAGATATGAAGAAGAAGAAGGCGCAAGGTGATAATAATAGTGATGAGGCACAGGCAGGCTTTGCTGAAGGTACCGAAGGCAATTCTTCATGTGATGTCCAATTTAGTGTTGTGGAGCCTTGGAAGATGGATTCAGGAGCCAGTTTTCACATATGTCGAGATGTGAAAAGTTTTTGTTCGTATGAGAAGAGTGTTTGCATGATAAAGATGGCCAATGGAGTAGAGCTACCAATTTGTGGAGTTGGAGCTGTTAGGTTTCAGATGCATGATGGTGTGGAGAGAGAAGTTGCCGGTGTGAGGCACATACCCACTTGTTCGCATAACCTCATATCTCTCGGTCAGTTAGATCGCCGCGGTTGCACTTATGAGACTCGAGGTGGAGTTTTGAGAGTGAAGAAGGGTGGTCGTGTGATGATGCGAGGAGTTTTGGAGGAGGGAAACCTATATAGTTTGGTCGGTTCAGTGGTCAACAGTGGAAGGCGGGTGACGATTGAAGAACCTAGTCCACAGCAAGGTGGAGAGGTTAATATGGTCACTGCTGATGGTCCTAAGGTGGAGGATCATGGTATCGACAAGGGTCTAGATGTTGATGATGCTCGAGGGATCCCGGAGATGAAGAGATCATGTCAAGCGGAAGACGGATGTCGAGTTGTGAAATCCACAAAGACAAGATGGAGGTCTTTGTGGTATTACAAACGCTTTTGAAGATCGCTATTGGTGCGGTGCACGGATAAGGGAGGTGCACCATTAGTGGGCGATGGTGGAGGTTTGTAATGATGTTAATTGAGAAAAGAAGGTTGAAAGTGAGAGCTAAGTTGGCTAGTGTTGAGTGGAGGAGATGTTGTGATTTGGTATCAAGGTGGAGTGTTGAGATTTGTGATACGCAAATCACAAAAATTGTAGGCAACAAATTTTCTTTGTGGGTCCATTTTTGGTGGAGATATTTTTTGCTACTTTTGTGGGATATTTAAAAATGAAGGCAAGGATTATTTGGTGCTTATCCAAATAGATATATTTGAGATATATGAGGATATATTTGGGATATATGAGGATAATTTGGGTGACAAGTTACTCTATAAAAGGCCTACATGATATCTTCATTATGTGATGGAAAATTTGTCATTATTCTTCATTATCTTTCTCCTCAAATTGTTTAGCCATTAGATATTCTCTACCTATTTCTCAATAAGGTTATTGATTCAAGTTGTGTTTGTTTAACGATAGTTGAGATCGGTTGTAAACAATATTTTGGTGAATCAATAAAGAGGGTGGTTGGGTGGAATATCGTGTGTTCATATTTCCGATATTTTTTTGTGTTCTTGTTTGTTATTCAATCACATTCATCTTTAAGTGATTGGGTGAAAAAATTCATTTTGTTTTTGGGTGTTTTGTCAAAACTTCCGCTGCGCACAAAACCCCAACAAATTCAAGTTAACTATATCCTAGCAACTTTACTAAAAGGATTTTACAAATTTTTCCAAAATTAATAAAAGGTTTAGATCACTTTCAAAATATATTACAAATATAAGGTTTAGATCACTTTCAAAATATATTACAAATATACACGCTGAGTCAGCTCATGTGTCAGTGCATCAATCTGGTTTGTTTTCCTGATTATTAATCACCCAAGAATGCATGAAATCACTAAAACTATCAACTGGGTTCGAAGTATACAACAACAGTGCACTAAGATTATTTTGCAGCCTATAAGCTTATTAATGTTCCAATCAATAAAAGTGTAAAATTATCTGCACTCGACTCACGAAACATAGCTTTATAATAGAAACTTAATTCAACCATAACAATATATAGGATTACATTGCAGCAAGAAGTTCCCAGAATGAAATGAAGCATGGTAAGGGTAAAAATTAAACTAGTTGTATATTCTACCCCTAAATAAACAAGAAACAAGTAACATTTATACCTCAACTACAGGAGTTGCACCAGCTTCAGCAGCGGCTCATGCTGTAGAAGATGCAACAGCACCATCACCTCCTGACAAACGGATTGACCTTAATTTAATAGACACATACTGCCAAATTTTAAAAATCAAACAGTTTTTGCATTTACTTCTTTACATATTGCTATAACACATGAACAATCTTGTAGTTGATAATTTTAAAAATCAAATAGGCATTCATCAGTAAAAATCAATAGAAAAGTATACCTTTAAGTGCACTTATGTATCGTTTTTGTTGATCAAACTATAGCTTTAAATTGTTCAGGCCTCTAAACTGTCACTCAATTATTCCATGCCTCTTAATTATTTGTTTCCATACATTAAGAGAAGTGTTAAATATTTCCATTGCAATATACTGATAAATTAGCAGGGTGAGTTCTTTTGAAGAATGAGTGGCAGGGAAAAAAATGCTTTATTTACGTAGTAGGTATAGGCTCTGGTAGCCTAAGATAGATGACCATGGTCATGCAGGACATTGTGTGGAAATTCGATGATGGTAAGTATTAATGCCTTAAAATATCCTAGAAAGAAAATCATTGTTTTTTTAGTAGAAACATCTTCATCATATAAAAGAATAATTATCTTCAATTTATCTGTAATTGTTCCGTATTAAACTCTTTCCCAAGGTGTTTAACAAACTGATATATTTAATGGTACACTTGGATAGTTTTAAAGCCTGATACTGATGAGACCATTCATGGAATTTTCCAATGCTCGTTATATAAGGTTACTTATTATTTCATGCCACTATAATGATCTTAAGACGACAAAGGGTGAAGAAAGGGCATTTTGGAAGAAGATAAAATATTTAACCCAGTATATGACTTTCATTTTATTTCCAATATACAAATAAGATTCTAACAATCACTGTGTAATCAAACCGACTGTTAGGGAGGTTTCCCTACTGTAAGAGCCAAAAACGAATTGTCTGAGCCAATAAATTTAGGCATAATTTTCGCTCAACAATAATATTTTCTCCGTCGTTTCCTTTTTTCTCCATTCTTTCTCCTTACAAAAATTCCTTCCTCTTTAATATTCGGCCGTAAAATCTCTATTTTCCGTGACCATCGTTTTCTTTCTATTCCGATTCTTCCTCTTTAATCGAATCAATGCCGATGTTTCCTCTTTTATTCGAATCAATCGCAATTTTCTCAACAACGTAACTTGTGACCGACCTCCCCTCATCAGAATCTGAAGTTACAACCTGCCTTTCGATGATGGAGGATAAAACGAGTTGTTCCACTGACTGTTCGGAATAGAAGGTACGGTTTTGAATTACTATGCTTCTGAATTGTTCATTTGTATTTTATATAAATAATATTTATATTTTTACTGATCTATTTTAATGGATTCATTCACAAATTCAGTATTTTGACTCAGACAATATCCGATTTTGAACAAAAATTGAGAAACTGAGATCCGATTTTGAACCCAAGTTCTGTCGCTTGGACTTCACCTGAACAATTTAGTATTCGTATAGACGATTTTAAAATAAGGGCAGTTATTTTTTTTCTTCTTTAAATAAGGGCAGTTCTATATCTCGGCGAATTATGGAATACATATACTTTGAGCATCGAGAGTAATGTTCTATTGAACTTAGTTTCAGATAGTTCAAGGCATCAGATGAATTTCTCAATGCAACATAATAGTCTCTTTATGCATACAAATACATTAGAACTCTCTGAAACATATGGCTTTAAGTTGTACTGAAAATACTCACTTCCCCATTTGTATACGTTTGTTTGGATTTCCTTGCTCATTTGATGAGTAGTAGTGATTGCAAATATCTAAATCTAGCTTTGGGTATATGAGTGTTTCAGCTACACAATTTGGGAATTAGGATTCAAATTTTGAAACTTTATCACTGTTAAGAAATTTTCTGGGTAATGTGTGAATACATGGATGATCTCTGGTATGCACTTTGATGAACAATGAAAAACAGTTTTAAATATGCAACATGAACTCTCTGAAATTTTAGTTCAAGCTTACGCTTACAGGCACTAAATTCATAAACTTCAAGTTTGTTCAATTTCCAAATTATATTTCAAGCGAAAGGGACCTGCAATTTTTACTTCTTCAGTTCATCTTGATGCAGCGAACTAGGTTACTTTGCTATACCAAAAGATCCCAACTCTAGGTTTGTATAAATTCTCATCCGCTTGCATTCAATTTTGAATTTTGATCCTTTTTGCTTGGAGATTTTCCACTAATTGATATCCTTTTTACAATACGTATTAGGAAGTTATTTATAGGAACATGTTTTAATGTTGTCTTGCTTTTCTAATTAGTTTTTAGTTTAATTGTATTTATTTTTGTGTTAAATTTGTGTTTCATATTTTAATTTTGTGTCTGCAGCTTCTTGAGCCTGGCAAATATGCATGGTTGCTGGCAGCATGGTCTGCTTATGTGACTGCCACAGGTTAGTTCTACGGTTACTTATTTTGCTTATTAGAGGATGTTGTCGAAGCTTTCGCTAAGACAACTGATAATAATTATGGAATATGGACTTCTGTTATTTAGATGTTGATCATAACCCGTCCTTCAAAAGCTCTGATTGTATTCATGAACATGATCAGAAAAGAAAAGTCTTCAAACTCATACATAATGACTTATCGGACACCCTAATGACTTTATAATCCCGTGCAGATTTATAAAGCAGGTAGAAGGCTTCAATTATACAAAAAAAATTAATGTATTAGTTTCAAATGCTTTTGATTTTAAATGATCTAGATCTTAAACATATTATTAGATTTGGGAATATTTATGCATAACCATTCGTCTCAAAGAAATTACACTTCAAATACAAGCACGTGAGCACACGATTAAGGTAAGTAAAGATTTCGAAAATAATTTTATTTTGTGATGGATTTTTAAGAACATGCGATATCTAGAATGTATAATAACTTGATGTGAATGACTTCAACATCTTGAGTACTAGCTTCAATAGAATTATCAATATACATCGATTTTCTAAACTTATACATGAGTTTTTAAGCATTTGCGAGCCTTTAATTTTAAAGGTTTTTAAAATGTATAATATTCGTTGAAGGTATTGCTTTTATGTTTTGAAAGGTTTTCAAACATTATTGGTTTTAATAAGATTTATAGTCCTATACCATATTCGTATTTTTTTTTTTCTCAAGTAAATATTAAAGCTGTACTTTTTTTTAACATGCATATGACTTTTGAGTAGACAGCTAAATTATACAAGTATCATATATTTAGCTTTTACATACCAGAATGTTTTCCCTAAATATATATTATAAGTATCTCATATTTTTAAGCGTACAAGAATATGATTGGTTTAAATCAGTAAATTTCAGCTTTCAAGAATATAATTTAGCATTCTGAATGTCATTTAAACATCTTTTTATAATGGAAATTGGGATTCCAAATAAAGTTTTGTCCCAATAATTATTTTCTACACCATGACTGTCTCGCATTTATGGTTCTTAGGTGTGCTTTGGTCATGTAATGTTATTTCCATTTACAAATAATAAATATTAAAAAAAGATTCCATTTCAAAAAATAAACAAAAACTGCCATATTTTTTTATTTCTTCTTTGCCCGTAATTATTTTTCTACGCAAATAGAACTTTGTTTCTGCTAACTAGTGAAAATACAAAACTTTTGTGCCTAGTTTCATACAATTCTTATTTCATACAAAATTTTACCCTCAGCTTCTATTTGTTAACATTCTTTTATTTTGTATCATGAGGATAGGCCAAACGTGTGAAAATTACAATCATGGAAAGAAAACAAATACACAAAGGCAGCAGCTTCATATTTAGTTTGATTTTCCCTTTCATCTTATTTTTGTAACAGCAATTGATTTCGCTTTTTATGGAACATCTCTTGCACTTTCGTATTTAGGATAGTTTGAATACACAGTTATATTAATACATTGCACTCTACTGGATGATGGTAGAAATAACCTTTAATAAAAGGTCACCAACAGTGTCCTTCACATTTAGAACTAGCAGCAAAAGGAAAAAAAAAGGACAACCTTATACATCTTGAATTTAGTAAAGCGTGAAACAATAATTGAATATTAAAATGAAAATATGGATGATTTGTCACCATGTGCTTCCTAATAATACAACATCCATTATCTATATTTGTTCCATTTTATAAAATTTTAAAATTTCATTTCTGTGATAGAAGCCTGAAGGCTGAGTTTCATGGGTGCATTTCTAACAGATAAATATTACATACTTTTAACTGCCTATGGTTTTACTTTGATATCTTAGTTTTAATCAATAATAAAATATTATCAAATTAACATAGTTGGCGTTTCACAACTTATAGGCGATCTTCGCAATATCTATTTGACTATTCTATTTTTTGAAGTAATTTGTTTACCGTTTTCTATCATACAACCGTAATTGCATCATTTGGAGGGCATAAAATTGAAGGTCGTGTTCATGATAGCTGCATCTACAAAATCATAAGAAGGCTTGACGAAATATGTATTAACAGTCGAAAAACCATGGTTACCTTTTTGTTGTCCATCTCTATCACAAATTTTATTTTGCTGCGAGCTTGGTACATTTCAGTTGTTTGCTTGCAGAGAAAAAAATATGATTTTTAGAGTGAGACGATTACTAGGCATTTTAGCAGGGTTGTAAAGAACAATGAAGATTTATATAGGGGTATAATTACAATGTATTTTTTCCCTGATAAGGTGTTCTATGGATATTTCATAACTAAACAATACTACTTTTTGTCTCACTTTTCTTTTCATGATCTTCTTCACGGGGTCCGACCTGGAGTAAACTTATTTAGGAATGGATTTGTTCCCTCCCATGTTATTAAATTTTGTTGTTGTGCCAATTTTTGTTCTGATGATTTCAGTAATCCAAAATTTATTATAATATCGCATCACTTTTACATGTTATTAAGTTAGAAAACCAAAAAAAGTTATACTTTTGACTTTTGGAATTCAACATCCATATATAATTTGTTTTATATAGGCTTATGTTTTGTAAGTTTATCTTTCAGGCTAACCTGGATTATGCCTTTCCTTTTATTGTTTCCCTAAATGCTTGCACATTTGAAACTAAGATCGTCTCTTTTTTTCTTTTGTATATTGTTGCCACCTTTAGTTGATAAAAGTCAAAACATCCATACAGCTGAATGGATATTCACAGAAAAACGTAGGCATATGGAAACATTCAACTTCATGCAAACTCCACGTATTCATCTATGAAAGGAAAACGCAATACTCTTGTTGGGCTGCTTTGGATTTTGCCTGCATATGAAGAAAGAGGTGCAGCAAAGTGATGGGTACTTTGGAGCTATACAATATTGTCAAAGAGGCTCACGCATAGCAAGTTGGTCATCAATAGAGTTGTTCTTGTTCTGAGCCACTCTGCAATTTATTCATCAGTGTATATTGTAAGTGAATGTGTATATGAGTATATTTGATTACTGCATGATTTAAAAGGACTTTTTATATTTGCTATTACAACGACATTAGCAAAACCTTATTTACCTTTTTGTAGAAATTATAACATCTAGATGTACACAAGATAAAAATTGCAATAAAAATAATAATTAGCTACTAATTTTTAATAGCAAATCAACTATTAAAAGGATTTGTTTACTGTCATTGACTAAAATCATTTTTTCCGAAATTAAAATAATACCTTTTTTTAAATTATTTTATTCAATGTTTTTAGATGTTCAAATTCGGATTTTTAAAATTTCTTTAAAATATCCATTACATTTCTAATATACTTCTTATCTACCATTAATATCCTATTCCTTCTACAATATGCTTCGATAGATATAAATAGATTATTAAAAAAATGTAACAAATTTTGAAAATGCAACTATTCACTTATCAATCAAGTTATTGTAGATTTATTTATAAATATGTTTATATATGTATATACAAGTAAACGGTCGGTTTTCTCAGCGTTGTGCGGTTATACTAGTTAAATAGGACAGTTAGTTCAATATATTTCATTGCATTTACAGTCACAAAATTTTCATAGAAATTTGATTATAAAAGAAAGTTTTTTTCCTGTCTTAGTATGCTTGCGCCACAATTCATTTCAGGTTGTTCTCGCCTATTCCAAATATAAAAGATGGAGCTTTGCAATTGTTTTTAGCATGAGCATTAATCATCTCATTTTTTAGCATATCATGTGCATACAACAAGTCGCCGTTATATCATTAACATATAATCTTGTAGTTAAATTTGTAGATTTAATACTGCAAACTTAGATTGACAGTTTCATTTGTATTACTACTTCCTACTATAGTAGATAAACATGAAATACATCATAAATTTTGCATAGGTAGAGCTTTACAATAATAAAAAAACAGAGAAGACAAACTAAAAATTTTTGTACTTTATTCACTATTAAAAAGTAATTCTTATTTCTTTCTAGTTTATGTTGTAAATTTCTTTGTTATATGGAATCAATGTCAAGTATAAAAAAAAAAAACATTAACGGAGTATAGCATAAAAATCCTTCGCCCAAGAGATCTAACGTAATAATGATACAATAATTAAGATATCTCATATTTGATAAATAAATAGTAAATTCATATATCTGACCATATGTATGACAAACTTTCCATATATATTATTATTGAAAACGTAATAAATATTATGGTAGATATACACAGTTGCTTTATTTGGTGTTAATACCAAAACCAAAAGTAGTAGTCATACGTGGATTTAAGTAATTTCATCCCAAAACCAGCTCTTACCATTCTGATAAATCCAATTTTTAGTTCAAGGCCAATTTTGACAAACTTCCATCAAATTTCCTTCGAAATGGATGCATTCTACAAATTAAGGGCGCATTCTACAAATAAAGCTTGTTGAGAAATCCAATTAAGTATGAACACATATAAGATTAAAAAAATATCAAATTGGTACTGATGCATTCTTTGTTTAACATTTATAGCATTGTGCCTTTACTGGGGAAATATATGGAAGTTTTATTTATGCCTGAAATAGTTTATACTAAGTTTTCTTCAGATATGATAAAAGGATGATTGCCTTTTAAGTCCTTCGAACGCATAAAGACTTCCATAATCATGTATCTATTTTTAAACGCAACCACGTTGTATAGTTCATGCAATTTCAAGTATCTATTTTAACTCTATTTTTATCCATAATCATGTAAATATTTATGAGAGAATTTGGAAACTCTATTTTTTTTTGCGAGCGCATTTGGAAACTCTATTTTACTTCTAACCCCAACTATACATTGCAGCTAACAACAATTGAGTTCATGCAATTTCAGGTATGGGGTAAGAAGTATAAATAGTCGGTATAAATAAACAGTTGAAAATATAGAATAACTCAAATCAATCAGTACTTGTTATACTTGAAACTTTTGGTATAAATAGACCATAGCAACCCAGCGATTCTTATGCACAAAATACGAAAATTTTAGTCATTTAGTACTAAAAATGTCAGATAAGGCATTCCGTAATTCAATTACTTGTTCCTCCTCCCACCATGATTCCCAGCTTTTATCCCCTTTGATACCAACTCCTCCTTTATAAAGAAGCCTTCCAGTCATCCAAGTCTTCAAATATCCTGACATTTCAAAACTTACCAGTATTGGACAATTATACATATCTAGTAGAAAACGCAAACCAAAAACGTGCAAACATAAATATATCAGAAAACTAACTTTTGACATTCAAATCTAGAGGGAATGAAGATATATGGTGAAAAGAGCCAGGAAATAACCCAAACCCAACTACTTAGAGCGAGGACAAAAGAAGATGCACCATTGTCTGTGTAACCATATGCTATGTAGACTATAAGAAGCAGTGTAATCTCAAGTCTGCAAATATAATGCTCCAATAAATTTTCTAGTATAAATCACACAAATTCACAAAGATTATAATGTTGAATGCTTCTTAAAATTCAATTTTAAAAGGATTTTGTTTTTCATCAAGAACTTGGTTTATCCACTTACGCTTTGACAAAATGACTTCGAGAATATACTCTATAGTTTTCTGCAAACTTTATATGGTGGACAGCAAAACCTCCACCAGTTGCTTTGTACTGGCAAAATATACCACCATGTCATACGTTAAAAACAAATTAAGAAGAATTCAAAAATCATTGATTGTAGGAAATCACTTATGCATGCACCTCCAAGCAGAATTGTTCTCCCAAAGTAATGAGTTCTAGTTCCGAGGGAAAATGTGAAGAACAGAGCAGAGACAATTGGAGATGCATAACGATAAAACTAAAAATAGCCTGTGCACGGTAAGTACTTTACAAGTTTAGCTAACAAAACAAAATTAAAATCCACATGCTACATTGACAATCGTTCCATAGATTAAACAGAACAACTGAAAGCTGAGGCGTATATCTTAACCAAATGATATTTTTGTCAAATACAAACGTATAAAGAACAAGATAACAAGGCACTAAGCTAACCTTCAGTAAACCTTGTTTCAGTATGAAACCCATAATCATAGGAACTGCAGTGAAAATACCAATTTGAACAAAAAATTGGGTATTCAAAGTAGCATTCAGTGCAGTGTTTCCCAACCTCTTTGTTCTGAGTGATATTTGATTACCAAGTTCAGATAATGCCTAATTTATTGGTAATAAAAGCATACATTATGAATTAGCTATATAATATTACAAAATTCAGACAAGGAAGATGGTATTGTAATAGTATCATTTTGTATTGCACCTGAATCAACATAAAACAAATATACTTTATACTGATCACATGCAAAGTAGAATTTGAACTTACCAGGCAAACCCTTCCATATAGGAATACGTACGTAGTAAGCACAGTCATCTGCATCAATAAGTTATATCATCACATATAATGATACTCTGTTTCTCAATATAATAGAGTGCAGCGTTCTAAAAGAATTGCATACCATTGTGCATACGTAATGCCCAACAGTGGTAAAATAGAATGATAGCATCCTAAAAAAAAAAAAAAAAAAAAATAATTGATGTCCAATTTGATATACATCTCTACTCAAAACTTGCTCTCCATTTCCACCAGAAACTTTACCCTCAAAAAGTGCAATTTGGTTCAATCCAACATCCCTGCCTTTTCCAACCCGCATTATTCAAAAGTTATAGCATTAGTTAGGATGACTAAAAAATACAAGTGCATCTTATGTTATTCATGGTTTAGAATAAGAGTACCTGTATATATTCGTCGTGTGCAATGTTTCCCTGCATCAACGTAGAATTAAAACCTGCATATTATTGCATGTACTAACTGATTATGTTTCTTAGAAAGATAAGTATGGTATCATCACTAACTTCATCTTTCTCAAGTGATAGTCATTTCAAAGCATATTAGTTGCATTTTCCACCTCCACTCATATACATACACCTCTTGTATATGCATGTATTTACACGAGTGTGTGTGTGTATTATATGTATATGTATGTACATATAGATAACATCCGCTTTAAGACGCAACCTTTTTTTTGTGTGTCGGCAGAATATATTAACAAGTAGATTATTAGATAACTTAATGGCGGAAACTTGGAGGAAGCTATGTTGAGAGGGGGAAAAACAAATGTTTACAGAAGGATTATAGAGGGAAATATGTCAATAGAAAACATGGTATCATTTAAATTTGTTAAAAACATACAAGGAAGAATCCAATGCAATAATTGAAAACTAGTGAAAATAGAGCATAAGAAAAGAAAAACTATATAGTGTAATCCTATGCAAAACAGTTATTTCATGTCGCATATTTTCTGTACGCATTATCCGGTTCAATTTGAATTATTGATAATATGTAAAAAAAATACCATGGTTTTTTTTGTTGATTAGATGATGTCAAGAATCAAAATTGCACTCCCAAAATTGACATATAAAACTGATATTACACAACCTGAACCATATTCTATGGCCCGCTGAAATTGAATGGGAAATCATGTGTTGTTACTATCATTGTATAAGTTGGAATTCTACAATTTTCTGTGAACTTCCAAAAAACAGCGGTAGTAATATATATAATCCACATTTAGCTATGAATAGTGTGTTCATATAGGCTTCTGTAGAATATACATCATCGATAAAAAGAAATCACATACATTGAGTTATCAAGCAACAAAATTAAACCCATTTTAAAAGGAGGATCTGTTAGACCAAAATTTGGCTCTAACACCCAAATTGTTCAGATTTATGGAGAATTATATCTAAAAAATGAAGGAAAAGCAGAAAAACACACAAAGTTTATAGTGGTTCGGCGTTAACGAGCATACGTCCACTTTATATGCTTCAAATTATACGTTAATTGCAAGTACAATTGATGATTTCTCTCAGTCTCACTCTTGCAATTGTGAATCTCTCAGTAATATCGAAGTAATACTGATAAGAAATAGTGAAGGAACAGTAATGGTGGAAACAACACTTAGAACTGCCCAAAAGATCCTGAAAAATGCCAAGTATGGGGCTATTTATAGCTAATATCTGCAGGCGGTTCTTGATGACACGTGGCACAGATCCCGAGGATCTCGGACTGGTTCGTGGCTTGATGAAGAAATGGTCAATATGGCAGTTATGGACAGGTGTCTTCAGATCCTGAAGTTGCGGATCGTGAAGGACTTGGTCGTGGTTGGGCATTCAGGAATATCGGTTCGGTTCGTGATTCCTTGACATGGTCGGATCGTGGAACACCAGCATAAGGCAGGTCGTAGTAGCATAGACACGAACCAGGTCGTAGTAGCTCTTCACGAGCCGGTGGGGGAAGGCTTTTCACGAACTGACGAAGCACACGGACCACGAGCGGAATTTGTTTAAATGAGAGCATCATTATCGATCAATTGTAAGTCTCCATATTCCTAGTGGCTTGGTTCAAAAAGCAAGCCAACATTTTGCCCCCTTGAAGTATGTTTTATCAGGGATGGAACGTGCTTCGAAATCGCTGACCCATCTTTTCGTGAAACGATACAAATCAATGGTCATGTATGTTTGTAATGTTGCATTGTTTCAAAGGATAACTTCCCCTGATGAGTATAAATATACTACATGGTTCCCAATTATTTCTTTATCCATTGGTCGGTTGTCATCTTAAAATTCCGGAACATATCGCAATCAACGTGTAAGGTGAGCTCTAAATTCCATGGGTATTTTAAAGAAATTTATCACTCCTGTATGTAAGAAGTCTCGGCTTTTTGATTTAATAACCATTTTGGAATTCCGATCGTTAAAACATTCCCTGGTCCGTACTTCCACTCGTGAGTCAAGATTCGATGACGGAGAAGGCCTTTACACGAGACGCGATGGGCCCTCGTTCGCAGCCCATGAGCTTTCACGATCCCGAATAAAATAAAAACGGGAAGAGCAAGGGCCGCCGTAACGTCTATATATACCCCGGCCTCTTCTTCTTCTCCTCTTCTTTTACTTTCTTACTGTTGTCGCTCCTTCCCTAATTCTTAACCCTAATTATTTTTTCTACCCAATCGCGGATCCCCCAGCTCATTCGATAGGTAATTCAATCTTCAACTATGACTTAAACCATCAATTGCGAACTTGAGATCGATCTCTATGTGAAATTCGAGATTTCGTGAAGGGTTGTTTCACGGTGGTGTGCGCCTGAGCTTGCAGCGATGGATTTAATCATGAAGGAGGTGTTAGGAATCAAACTACAGGGAAGGATGGAGTAGTTGGTAGGGAAGAAGAAGGATTTCGAATGTGACAGGGGTCGTTGGAATGGCTCGTGGTAATCATGAGGTGGAGGATGTGAGGCTAACGATGAGGAAAACTGTAGGGTCGGCTCATGGAAAGGGGTGCAGTTAGTGAATGAGGTCAGCGAAGTGGCTCGTGGTAGGAGGCATGGAATTGAGTCAGGTCGTGAGGGCAGCTTGCAAGCTTCTTATCCACGAACCGATGAGTCTTCAGACTTTAACCCTTCGCTTGAAACTAGATCACGATATGCGGGTTCACTCATGATCCAGGGGTTGACTCACGATCCGGATGGGTTCACGAACCGTCAATTGACCACGAACCAACTTCTGTATCATGAGCCCACTCTTGGTCACGAGCCGCTCCACGAGACCTCTGCGAACTAGTTTCGCTAACGATCTGATATGTACATTGAAAAAATTCAATGCAATTCTAATACGCTAATGGATAGTTAGGTTAGAGCCTTAAAGATAGATTTTTTGGACTGAACGACAGCATAACTCAGCGGCATACAATGACCAATATCACGTTTACTAAATTTACTCGATGTTTTTCTTTCTTGTACCGTACACACATGCACACACTAGCACTTGCACATGCACAAGGTACGGGTTATTGTGTTCTAATGATTCATGTTTATTCGCCAACACAGCCATGTCTGATAGACGCTCAACCAGAATGTTTGAAAAGGATACAGAATCAGAACCATCAAAGCATTATGATCCTGATGTACTCCCATCAGATCCAGACTGGGAGAATTCTGACTCCGATTATGAGACATATACCGATATAGAATCAACAACTTCCGAAGGAACATCTCTTGAGGACGAGAATGATCGAGCTCCTGATGAGATTCCGGGTGCTAAAGAAATAGAACCGGAGAAACTAAGTGACTATATAGCTTCCAATTTGGACAAGTTAAAGCTAGAAAAAATCTGTCTAAGGCATAGGATTCCTTGGGATGATGTGAAAGTTCCAGAGGAAGGAGATAGGCCCCATTCTGCTCCGGAAGGGTACATGGCCATCAGCAGGATCATGTGCTGGGTAGGTGCCATTCCTCCATTTCCTCCAATTGTCGTCGACCTTCTAAGATGACTAAGCATCGCTCCCATGCAACTCCATCCCAATGCCTATGCTGTTGTGTATACTTTGTATATTGCTTATGCGGGAATTTTGGGGACTGAGCTTGCCTTCAAATACCTAAATTACTACTGCTATTTCAAGCCTCGCTCTACGGGAACTCCAAACTTCGTCTGTACCCCTAATAATAAGGATAAGCTGGAGCGTTTGCGAAAGAAATTTCCTGACATTTTCTTTGAGAGGATGATGTTTGTTCCAGATCTTGAACTGGTTCCCGAGGAGTGGGATACAGAGGTCATGGGGCAGGTGAGTCATGTGGCCAAACAATATAGGGTGATGAAGAAGCACGCCACCCATCTTTCTGCTGTCATCCGTCACCTAGAAACGGAAGCAGCCAGAGCCAGAGTGAAGATTGACAATGATTCTAGGGACAGGAGCAAGATTGAAAAAGAACTAGAGGACGCACAGGCTCAACTCGCTTTAGCTCAGCGGGATGCGGAAAATTATAAATCAGAGTTGGAGAGTGCCAGGAAGCGTTTTCACACCGAGCTCGACTCAAACAGCCAAAAGCATGTGGCTCTGAAGAAGAAAGTAGAGGATCTCATAACGATCAACACTGAATTGAAAACAGCACAAGACCATTTTGCTACTGAGAAAGCTGCTTGGGAGAAAGATAAGGCGAGCTTAAAGGACAGTCTTGCTCTTGCTGAAAAAGAGAAAGCAAGTTTGAATGATCAACTTGTCCATGCGGAGGAGCATGCTTCTCTCGCTGAAAGTAATGCCAACAATGCTCTTGAATCGGCCTCCGCTACTACTGATGAGCTTGTTGTAGCTAAAAAAGAGATAGAAGGTTTCGAAGAACTACTATTTGACTTTTTTGGTCAGGTTATTAAGACTCGAGACATCTCTTGGATTCAGAACTATCACGTTACTCTGGCTAATGTATGGGATATGATCGTTGAGGGCGAGAAGTAGCGATTGAAAGTCAAGGAGATTGATGAAAACCAGCTTATGCAGACCTTTCTCAAAGGTGAAAAGCCTGAGGCTTTGGAGAAGGGAAGACGTCTAATCCAAGAAGAGATTGAGAAGGAGAAAGTTAGGCTCAAGGGCAAGGATAAAATCGACGAAGGATCGAGCTCAGAGGCGGAGCCCAAGACCTCTGAAGTTGAGGAATATAATCCCGACGATCCGTTGATCCCCTTGGTCCCAACCCCTCCAGCTGCTGAAGCTTCTGTTGTAAATCTAGGTGAGGAGTCGGCTGAAGGTATCTCCATATTCTCTCCACAATTCATCAAAGCGGTTGTAACTTGTCATCGTCTTGCAGAACAGACAATTGAGAAGACCACATTCTCTTCCGAACTAATAACATTTGCTTCTCATGATATAGGTGCCAAGCCGGTCGAGAAAGATGCGGAAGGAAAAACAGAGGCAGAGAAAGTTAGTGTCCCATCAGGTGCTGGTGCTGAAGTTTCTGAGATTCCAAAAGCAGACTGAAGGCACAACAACTGAGAAGGTCATCTTAGCACCAAGCGCTGACGTTCCCAAGGATGCGGAGACCATTGACGCTTTGAAGGATATGAACGGTGATCATGGAGATAATGAAGAAGAGGTCACCATTACAGGGGAGAACAAGGATGATGACAAGGAGACCCTGGCTGACATGAAGGCCAAGAGGGATAAGCAACTAGCCTTAAAGAGAGAGGAGCAAGAGCCTCTATACGTGCCTCCTATCTTAGAGGTCGATCCCAAAACTGGGTTGGTCATAAAATTCTCCTCCAGATCGATAATTACACAGCTTGCATCCTAGCCTTCCAACATTCTGCAGGATCCTCCCTTTGATAAGAGGAAGAGGAAGAAGCATGACCAATCTGACGCGGACAAGGAAGAGTTGGAGAAGTAGAAGAAGGAGAAGAAGTCAAAATTGTCCCCCAAGCATAAGTAGGATGCATTTGTTAGTCCAAATTTTGCTTTTAGGCTTTCCACTGGCCGATAAATGTAGTTGTGAGAATGGCCCTCACTTTTGTTTAGCTTTGGCTTGTAAACCTGCATTTGGTAAATGAAAATCTGTTTCTTTTGCATCATTGCGTACCTGCAGTTTTGACTAATCACACTTAGTCACAAACGTTTAAATCATAACTAAGTTAAAAATCGAATCACGAGTCATTCTAGCAGTAAAAATTTAAAATTTCTATACTGCACAAAAGTGTGTATGTATATGCCCCCATTCGATCATTAACATGATGCCTGGCCAGGGCTGATTGAGGATTGATTATAGTCATCTATATGCTGCCCACCATACCCGGAAATAAGGGGTTTGGGCTCTGTTTTTCATTCCTGTCCCCAGTCGTGTGATGGGATAGGAGCCCTTGAGTGGCATATGTCACGGTGTCTTTATACTCTCCCGATCCTTCAATGGGGTAAGAGTTCTTGTGGCTCTAAGTGTCTAGCACCTTTATACTCTCCCGATCCTTCAGCGGGTTAGAGTTCGAGCTCAGTTCTCCGTCTGCTCACCAATCCTTCAACGGGGCAGGAGTTCTGGGGGCGCTAAGTCTCTAGCGCCTTTATACTCTCCTGATCCTTCAGCGGTGTGGAGTGTTGCTAAGGCGATTTTTATCATGGTGCACCTTCACGCCTTGCGGACGTCATCGTCGCGTCCTTTATACTCTCTATCATATCTTGAGAGTTAGAGTGTCAATAGTGGTGTGATTTACTTCATTGCACCTTCTGGGCTCTGACTCTTGGTCACCTTCCAGTCTGATGGAAGGCACTTTAAATTATGCGCTTTGAGATTGTTGCATAGTTTATAGCAAATTTCATAATGGTAATGATTCGTGTTAATTAGAGATAAAAGGGCGGATAAGTAACAATGAAATAAAGGTAAATGACACGCGATGTTTTTTTTGTGGTTCGGTCAAATCACGACCTACGTCCACTTTATAATCTTTTGCTCAAGTAACCAGACTGTTCTAGGCAAGTCATGCCTTTTTACATGGTCCTAAAAACAAAAGAATAAAACTGACAATTTCATGTCAGATAATGCCACAAATGCTGGGAATTCCACACTCTGGGGATTTCATCTCCATCCACGGTTGTTAACTTGAAAGTTCCATTATCAAGCCTTCGTAGAATGGAATACGGTCCTTCCCATTTCAGGCCCATATGCATTCGGGGTGGAAAGACACGTTTTAGAACCAAGTCTCTGGGTTCAAAGATTTGAGCTCGGACTTTCTTGTTGTAATACCGAGCGACCTGTTGCTTGTGCCTCAAGGCGCATAGGTCGGCTTGGTCCCTCTTTTCTTCAACCATGTCCAGGGATTCAAGGAGCAGCTCATTGTTGGTCATCGTGTCATAATAAGTGATTCGGTGAGATGGTACTTCTAACTCGACCGGGATGACCGCTTCAGCTCCGAAGGTGAGGGAAAAGGGTGTGTGGCCCATCGCCGATTAGGCCCATAACGCCAAGGGTAGCTCATCGACCCACATGGCTTTGGCCCGCTTCAATCTTTTCTTCAGAATAGATTTAATCACTTTATTCGCCGCTTCGACCTGTTCGTTCGATTGCGTATGCGCCTCAGAGGTGTACCTTTTCTCGATGTGGTATTTCTGGCAAAAATCTCTGAACTCGGTGCTATCAACTGGGTTCCATTATCTGTTATGACGACCTTCGGAATCCCGAATCGGCATATAATGTTCCTGACAACGAAGTTGATCACTCGCTTGGTTGTGATCGTGGTCAATGGCTCTGCTTCGACCCATTTAGTGAAGTAATCCACAGCCACAATGGAAAACTTCGCTCCGCCCTTTGCTATGGGGAGGCTTCCAATGATATCAATCCCCAATACAGCAAAAGGCCACGGGCTCATCATCGTCTTCAACTGGCTAGGAGGTGCCCGAGGGACCTTAGAAAATCTCTGGCATGCATCACAATGTCGCGCATACTTGGCTGCATCCTTGTTTATGGTGGGCCAAAAATAGCCATATCGTAATATCTTCTTTGCTAATGTTTGTCGTCTCGTATGATCACCACATTCGCCTTCGTGTACTTTTTTCAATACACGCTTGATGTCGTTATGGGCGATACACCTGAGGAGGGGCATCGAGAATCCCTGTCTGTATAGGACTCCGCCCTGTAGAACATATCTGGAAGCCTTTCGAATAACTGCACGCCTCTCACTTTTCTTTGTAGGAAGCGTTCCATTCATCAGAAAATTCTTTAGAGGGGTCATCCATGAATCCCTCTCGGGCTCAGTCTCCAGTATCGAATCAATTTCCATCTGATCTATGCTAGGGCACTGTAGCACTTCAATCGAGACTAGCTTTGTGTTTTCAGGATGGTCAGAACTAGCCATCTTTGCCAACTTGTCTGCCTTTTGATTCTCCAATCGAGGAATATGAGATATGCTTTAATGGTCAAAACCATCCAACAACTTCTTCACTTCTTTCAAATATGATATCAGCCTTGGACTCTTAGCCTGAAACTCTTCAGTGACCTGGTTCACGACTATCTTGGAGTCGCAAAAGATATCTATCTTGGTGATCTCCAGCTCCTTTGCGATCCTTAACCCGGCTATCAAGGCTTCGTATTCAGAGTCGTTATTAGTGGCATGGAACTCCAATCTAAGTGCATAGTATATTGAACGTTTTCCGGGAGTTTCGAGTACCACTCCGACGCCAGATTGTCTATCACTCTTAGCTCCATCAGTGTACAGCTTCCAGGCATTGGGGTCAAGAAGTAACTTTGGTGGATCGGCTTCTTCGCATACAGCATCATCCTCCTGGATAGTGAACTCTGCTATAAAGTCTGCCAGCACTTGCCCCCTTATTGATCGTCGGGGATGAAATTTCAAATCAAACTGACTCAACTCAATGTTCCATTTGAGTAGTCTACCTGACACTTCTGGCCTTTGCAGAACTTGCTTGAGCGGGTGATCAGCGTATATGGTGATGGGATGAGTTTGGAAATAGTGGCGAGGCTTCCTGGATGTGATCAACAAACTGTACACAAGCTTTTCTATCCTTAGGTAGTTTCGTTCGGCTGCTGGCAATTTCTTACTCACATAATACACCGGTCTCTGTACCTTATCTTCTTCCCTCACCAGGGCTGAACTTATTGCGTGGGATGATACTGCCAAGTACACGAACAAATCCTCGTGATCCACAGGCACAGACAGGGGTCTTACCAGATGATTCAGAAGGTTTTGAAATGCTTCTACACAGTCAGGAGTCCATTCGAAATTGCGCTTTCCTCGCTTTATCAACTCGAAGAATGGAATGCATTTATCCGTAGCTTCAGAGATGAATCTACTCAGCGCATCTACTTTTCCCGTGAGGTTTTGCACATCTTTGATTTGTCTTGGCTTCTGAATATTTCTGATCGCCGCGATTTGATATGGACTGATTTCAACTCCACAAGATCTAACGATAAATCCTAAGAACTTCCCAGAGGCAACCCCAAATGAACACTTCAAAGGATTGAGTTTCATTCCGTATCTTCGGAGGATATCAAACATCTCTGCTAGTTCGGCAGTGTGGTCGGATGATTGTCTGGACTTTACTAACATGTCATCAACATATACCTCCATCGTCTTCCCGATTTAGTTGTAGAACATTCTATTCACCAATCGCTGATATGTAGCACCAGCATTCTTCAAACCGAAGGGCATCACTATGTAGCAATATAATCCCAAATCCGTAATGAAGCTGGTATGTTCTTGGGCTGGAACGTGCATATGAATTTGGTTGTATCCTGAACAGGCATCCATGAAAGAATGAAGTTCGTGACCCGCCGTTGAGTCCACAAGCTGATCAATTCTAGGCAGCGAAAAGCTATCTTTTGGGCAGGCTTTGTTTAGGTCTGAGAAGTCAATGCATGTGCGCCACTTTCCATTGTCCTTCTTTACCAAAACCGGATTTGAAATCCACTCTGGGTATGTTGAGTCTTTGATGAACCCATTACTCCAAAGTTTTTCGACTTCTTCCTTCAAGGCAGCAGACCTCTCCGGGCCAAGCATTCACCTCTTCTGTTTGACGGGAGGATGCTTCGGGTTGATGCTTAATGAATGACTCATAATCGAGGGAGATATCCCACATATGTCAGCATGGGTCCAGGCAAACACATCCAAGTTAGCTTTCATGAAATTCGTTAATTCTCTAGCTCGAATAGGGTCCAACTGGGATCCAATCTTCAGGACCTTCTCTGGGTTACTATATTCGATTGGCACATCCACAGCTGTTTCGTCGGGAGTCTCCATTCTGCCCCCGGGTTCTTCATCCTCTCTGGGATCTATGTCCTCGGGCAATTCTCTGGGCGTCTCTCATACGGTTATCTTCTTTAGCTACTACGACATTTCCTCCCTTGAAGGGTAGGAAGCGCCTATTGTCTCTACATCTCTTCCTTTGCGGAGCAACTTTAGCTCTACAATGTAGCATGCTTGTGCAACGACTTGATCTCCTCTGACTATGCCTACGCCAGCATCCATCGGAAACTTCAACAACAAACACCTGGGTGCTATGCAAGCCCTGAATTTTGCTAGGGCTGGTCGGCCCAAAAAGGCATTGTACTGTGACTCAATATCCAGAACCACAAAGGGGATGATTTTCAGTCTCTGGCATTCTCCTTCCTCAAGGGTTACTAACAGCTCTACATATCCCATCGGAGCAGTGGAGGCTCTATTGAATCCATATATCCAACCCTCGCATGGTTTTAAATCCTTCGGCTCGAGTTTCATTTGGTCAAATGCTTTCTTGAACAGAATGTTAACCGAACTTCCATTATCCACTAAAACTTTATGAACTGTAGCCGGATAAATAGTGGCTGTGATTACTAACGGGTCTTCAGTTGGGGAATGAACACCAATACTATCTCTTTCGTGGAATATGACGTCATCAGACATCGTCTTTTGTTGCTTAATTGGAGCAGTATCCTCAGGATTTCTACATTCTCCTACTTCGAGGTGTTGTTTAACTACATTCACATACTGATCCATTGCCCTAAAGCTATGCCCGGCCAGATGAAGCCCTTCGACTATGGTGTTAATGATAGGTTCTTTCCATTCTGCTGAGCAGTCGGCCGAACAACAGGTTGGGTTTGATTTGGGGCTGGTGCAGCTTGCCCTTATCTCTTGGGACCACCTTATATTCATCCAGTTTTCCCTTAGAGTAGCTTTTCGACCACATCTCTCAGGTGGCGACATTCATTTGCGGAGTGACCGTGAATCTGGTGGAAAAGACAAAATTTTCCAGTCTCACGTTCCTTCTCTATCAAATCTCTCAGAGGAGGCCTCTTATACTGGAGGACATTATACATGTCCAGGAAGATATTCTTCAATGTATCATTTAATGGTGTAAAGTTCTCAAATGGCCTGGGACGAGGTCTTCTCAAGGAATCGTTCCCCCGATTCCTCTTTCGATTATTATTATTGTTGTTGTTGTTGTTGTTGTTGTTGCTCGATTGGCGGTCGTTTCCTTGGTTCTTGTTCTCAACATTAATTTCCACCTTCCCCAAGCTATCTCCTGTCTGCTTGATGGCCACATTACTCTGTATATCCTCTTTATCGATGGCCTTCCTTTTCCGGTTGGCGTATTTCTCCTCCTGACGTAGGCGAATACTAGCTTTCTCATAGAACACCTCTCTGATCAGGGGTGGCTTATCGGCTAAGTATCTTCCAAATTCGGTATCTTTGTCTACTCCATCGATCAAGGCCATCAAAACAGTTTGCTCGTGAGGATCCTTAACTTCTGTGACAGCTAAGTTGAAATGATCCAAGTACGACCTCAGAGTCTCGTCGGGAAGTTGTTTAATGAGGGACAGCTCAATGACATTCTTGGTCCTCTGAGCATGAAGCTGAAACTGATTCACAAATCTTTCACTCAGCTCCCTGAAACTGGATATCGATCGTGCTGTCAAGCGGGTAAACCACAGTAATGCCACATCCTCCAGGAATATAGGGAACGCTTTACACTTTACTGCGTCAGAGGCTGCAGCGACATTCATTGACCAGGAATATCACATTAAGTGCTGGATCGGATCGGTTCTGCCCGAATAGCGGTTCATGGTTGGCATATTGAAGCGCATCGGGAATGTAACATCCAAGATATCATCGGTAAAGGGAGTATGGCTACGGTTAATACCCCAGTCTTCATTCCGTTGCCCACGACTATCTTCCGTAATTTGTCTGACCATTACTTCAAGGTTTGCGCTGGTCAGTGTAGATTCAGGATCGGCACTCCTTGCCCTGTGGGATCCTCCTACTTCTCTTCGGAGTATAGCCGCGAAATCTGGAGCCCGAACAGGGCTTTGTTGCCCCCTGTTATCACGGTTATTCACGCGGCGAAAGGGTTGAGGTGGTCTATTCTCAACAGAATCGTTAACAACTTGTGCTCCGGGAAACGCTGTAGGATTATTCAGATTGCGGTTGACGGGCCCCAAGTTAAGTGCCTCTTCTTATTGCGAAGGAAGCGAACCAATCAGAGCTATTCTATATTTTCATCCCTCTCCAATGGTCGTCGTGGAGGTCTCGGAGATTCTCCTGACGAAGAGGAGTACTTTGAGGTAGGAGGATGAGCTGGCGGAGGTATCCTCTGGCTCAAGAGATCATCAATTCGCCTATCCATAGCGGTCAGATTCTGTCGTAGTACAGAGCTCTCTTGCCTTTGAGCGGCTAATTCATCATTTGTTCTATCCAACATTTCAATGATGCGAGAAAGATCTCCTTCGATAGCTGGGGGAGAAGGATTGAATTGATCATCATTATTCTCTCTTTTACGTAGAGAACTCGAGCCAGGTCGAGCAGATACACCAACGCGAGCAGAACGAGCCATAATTTCCTTTCCAGGTCGAGTTGTGGTCCTATGATCAGTGTGGTTCGTGGTCCCTTCTGGCACCCGGTTCGTGACTCCCTCACTGAGATCCTGATTCGTGACATTCCTCTGGATACGGCTCATGGTGGCTCCTGCATGGCGGCTCGTGGAAGCATCCTGGAGGCGGTTCGTGGTATTGTCCTGGGACCGGGTCGTGACGCCCCCATCGAGTCGGATCACCCCCTGGCCATCACGAACCGAAAGCTCCTCCTCGGCCTGCTCGTGAACACTTTCTTCAATGGCTTCATTTGCATCTTCGTTTGCTTGCAAAGCTCGTACTTCCTTGGATTTCTTTCCATCCATGATATCTGGGCTTTTCTGAAATCTTCAAAAATCAAAACAGCGGGGTTTCGAACTGTTTTCTTCAGACTTCAATATCCAAATAGTAGAGCAACAATCCGATATGCTGAGACTTCAATTCTCAATGAAAGCGCCAAAATGTTAGACCAAAATTTGGCTCTAACACCCAAATTGTTCAGATTTATGGAGAATTAAATCTAAAAAATGAAGGAAAAGCAGAAAAACACACAAAGTTTATAGTGGTTCGGCGTTAACGAGCCTACGTCCACTTTATATGCTTTAGATTATACATTAATTGCAAGTACAATTGACGATTTCTCTCAGTCTCACTCTTACAATTGTGAATCTCTCAGTAATTTCAAAGTAATATTGATAAGAAATAGTGAAGGAACAGTAATGGTGGAAACAACACTCAGAACTGCCCAAAAGATCCCAAAAATGCCAAGTATGGGGCTATTTATAGCTGATATCTGCAGGCGGTTCGTGATGACATGTGGCACGGATCCCGAGGATCTCGGACTGGTTCGTGGCTTGATGAAGAAATGGTCAATATGGCAGTTATGGACAGGTGTCTTCAGATCCTGAAGTTGCGGATCGTGAAGGACTTGGTCGTGGTTGGGCATTCAGGAATATCGGTTCGGTTCGTGATTCCTTAACCTGGTCAGATCGTGGAAAACCAGCATATGGAGGGTCGTAGTAGCATAGACACGAACCGGGTCGTGGTAGCTCTTCTCGAGCCGGTAGGGGAAGGCTTTTCACGAACTGACGAAGCACATGGAACGCGAGCGGAATTTGTTCGAATGAGAGCATCATTATCTATCAATTGTAAGTCTTCATATTCCTGGTGGCTTGGTTCAAAAAGCTATCCAACATGATCTAAATCAGATAAGATGCTCCAATTTCTCACTGATGTAGATCGAACCTTAACTATGTATGATGGAAAATTTAATAGATCCAAAATAGCAAAATTCAATATGATTCCACAATCGAGAAAATACAACTTTACCGATGTAAAAAAAAGTGAAATTTGAAATCAAAGGGTGGATAAATTCTTCAATTTTGGTTATTACTACACGACGCTGCACCGATTATAGACAACTTGAGCAACGATTTCAATTCGCATACAAGGTTGCGATTTCAATTTGGATTCACCAGACAAGGTTTCGATAGCCAAATGATTTCATTGAAATTTAGATTTTTCCAGTGGTGCAGAGTATCTATTTCAGCAGCCGATGTTTGATAAATGTGTGAGTAACCGTTAGAGGGTGGAAAATAGGGTAATGCATTGCCAATTTACCTTTTTGCCCAGGGATATCCAGCCACTCTTAGTTTAAACACATTACTCAACACGTATATATATTGGGAAAATAATAATTATAGCTATATATTTTTCGTGACACATTTCTACCATAGCAACACTTATTATTGTTATTAGTCAACAACACAGACAAGTGTTAGCAAATGAAAAAAAAAGTGTTATGAAATGGCTGTTTTGGTGTAGTGTGCCTTATCTTTCTCTCTTATTGCTTACTGAAGCGTAGAACCCCATTCATGAGATAATTTATTATAGAAGCCATCCAATTATTTTCGTAAAGGGATTCCGTTTCTGTTCAGAGCGGTTCCTTATCGAAGATGACCTCCTTATTTATTTCATTTTCTTTCTCCAAAGCTTGGGATCTCGTTAGGACCAACAATTCTTTTCCTGTTTCAGGCTCTTCTTGCTCGATGCTGGATTTTTCTTGATACCCTACTGGAATTATCCGGGTTTCAGTTGCTCCTTGGGAGCTGGCCAACTTGGCTAATAAATCAGCTTGGGTGTTTTCCCCTCTTAAGAATTGATGTATTGAAAAATTCTCAAACTGAGAGAGCATCTTTAATATCCTCTTTACATATAGGGTCAACCGAGCATCCATGGTTTGGTAGGTTTGCTTAATTTGGTTTACCATTAATTGTGAGTCGCTAAAGATCTATATTCGAGATTTTTTCAAATGTAGTGATAGGCTCAATCCTGACATCATTGACTCATATTCGGCCACATTGTTGGTGGCTGTGAATCCTAACTTCATTACATAATATAGGTGATGCCCGTCAGGGGTAATTATGACGTATCCTGCCTCTGCTCCTTGTTCATTTGAAGCCCCATCTATGAATAATTTCCACTTAGCATTTAGGTTGTTTTCCTTGATTGACTGTTTTGTAATGAAGCTTGTACACTCGTTCACAAAATCTATGAGAGCTTTCCCTTTGATCACTGCTCGGGGTTGAAACTCAATTTCATATTGACTAACCTTAATTCGCCATTTCACTAACCTTCTGGAAGTTTCTGGCTTGTTGAAGACTTGCTTAAGGGGAAAATTAGTTAAAACCTTAATGGGATGTGCTTGGAAATAACCCCTGAGCTTCCTTGCAGTAAGTACTAGACAATATGCTAACTTTTCCACTACGGGGTATCGGGTTTCTGCATCTTTTGACCTTCTACTTACATAATAAACCAGATGTTGAGTCCCATCACTTTCTCTTACAAGGACTTAACTTACCTCATACTCTAAAACGACCACGTAGACGTATAAATCTTCCCTTTTCTCAAGATTGGATAAAACGGGTGGTTTTCCCATGTAGTCTTTCAATTATTGAAAGGATTTTTTACATTCTTCATTCCATTCGAAGTTCTTCCTTTTCTTTATAACATCAAAGAAGTGAACGCATTTGTCAGTGGCCTTGGAAATGAATCTGCTGAGGGCTGCTACCTTTCCGTTTAGGATCATAACCTCTTTGCTTGTTTTGGGTTCGTCCATGTCCTTTTTGACTTGGATTTGGTTAGGACTAGCCTCAATACCATGTTAGCTGACTACATACCCTAAGAACTTCCCAGATTGAACTCCAAAAGAACACTTTTTTGGGTTTAACTTCATTTGGTAACCCCTAGATCTTCCAAGTGGATTTCCGCTTTGATGGATTTTACTAACATGTCATCCACATATACTTCCATGTTGTGCCCTTCTGATCTTGGAACATTCTGCTAACAGCCTTTGGTACGTTGCTCCAGCGTTCTTCAATCCGAAGGGCATTACTTTATAATAGAAGGTTCCCCAATCGGTAATGAAACTTGTATGCTCCTCATCGGGTTTGTACATAGGAATCTGGTTGTATCCCAAGTAAGCATCCATAAGGGAAAGCAACCTATGTCCGCTTGTTGCATCAACCAGATGGTCTATCCGTGGGAGTAGATGACAATATTTCGAGCAAGCTTTGTTTAAGTCTGTATAGTCAACACCAGTTCTCCACTTCCCCTTAGTCTTCTTTACCAATACGGGGTCGGCCAGCCATTTGGGATTTAAAAAACTTCTCGGATGAATACGTTTTTCTCTAACCTTTTAACTTCCTCTTTTAGTGCTTCTGACCGATCTCTGTTGTATTGCCCTTTCTTTTGTCGAATGGGGATTACAGAGGGATTGATGTTTAGGGCATGGCACAAGATAGAGGAGCTGATTCCAATCTTGTCTGAATGTGTCCAAGTGAAAACATCCTTGTTGATCTGCAAGAATTGAACTAGGTCACTCCTTAAGGGTTCTGTCAACTTTTTCCCTATATTGATAACCTTGGTCTTATCCTTTGAACCAACACTTACTTTCTCCAAATCCTCTATTGTTTTTATCCTTTTAGTGTCCCCTCGAGAATCCAAATCTGTTACAATTTCCTCTTCCTCTGTCAAATTTATGTCATCGACTCTCTTCCTTTTTAGTTTCAAAGAAGTGTACCTATCATTTGTACATTTGTTAGTTTCATTGATTATTATTTTAGCTTCGAATGTTGGATGTAAGAATCCATTATCCGAAGGCTGAAAAATAGTAGAGGAATCAAAGTACGAAGAATACTCCTTCTGTAATTGTCAACCATTGCGAAATACAATTTGCGAGAACTAAATTGTTCCCCTCTGATGGTACCCATCCTTGTTTTGTTAAGAATTTTAGCATAGGAGATTTAGAAGAGACAAAAGCATCCATTTCCTCCAAAGAAGGTCGATTGAAGAAGGCATTGCAGTAAGATGGTTGGTCAATCACGTCAATAAGAGTTTCGAAGGTTCGGTGACAACCCAACTTGAACTAGGAGGTTGATTTGTCCCACTGGAGTTGATCCCTTTTTGTTGAAACCGAAGATTGGCTCGTTGCTTGGTTCTAACTTCTCTTCGAAGATTCCCATCTGATCAAAAGCATGTTTAAAGATGACATTAACTGCGCTTCCAGTATCAACAAGGATCTTGGCGACAACAGAGAGCCCAATCTGAGCTGTTATCATGAGAGGGTCATTGTGTGGATGATGGACCCCTTTCTTCATCTCGTCCGGAGAAATTACCAGGTTTTGCATCTTAAGAGTGTAACGGGCATTCTTCAATGATGGTTCCTCTCGAATAGAGAATATCCCTTCGCGAGCCTCCTTTAGGTATCGATTCCAAGCTACTGGGAAACTTCCAACAAGGTGCGGCCCACCGTGGATTACATTGATTCGGTTTACTGGTGGACCCAAATCCAGATGACCTTCCTCCACAGTGGCTTCCACTGCGTAAGCTGAAACCTTTTGTTGTCCATTTGCATGTTGGGTGGATGATTATTTGTTTAGAACAAACTCTTTCAGATGTCCCTTGCGGATAAGCTTCTGAATAATCCTGTCCAAAACCTTGCATTCATCAGTTTTGTGTCCATTTGTTTTGTGATATTCACAATACTTTCCGTCGGCATGGGGTTCAAGGAAATTCTTGGCTTTGAACAAGATGGGGAAGTTACTGTCCCTTTTTTTTGCCACAACATACACAAAAGAGATGGGCTTGCTGAAAGCAACTGAGTTAGAATTAGAATCCTTCCACCTTGGCCTTTTCTGATTTCCATCCTGACTGAACCTTCCACCTAGGGATTTTTGTTCGAAGCCCGGCTTTCCTCCTTTCCCCTGAGGCCCGAACTTCTTTTTGTAAAGTACAATTCATCCATGCAGATGAACTTGTCAGCTTGAAAGTGGAAGTCTAGTAAATCCTTACAGCCGTGAATGTATAGTTCCTTCCATAAGGGGGTATTCTTAATTAACCCTGAATGCACAATAATTAATTTGCTGCGATCATTCATATCTTTTGCCTTTAATGCTTCTACGTTTAATCTTTTCAAGTAATCTCCTAGGGAATCTCCTTGCCTCTACTTGGTATTAGCTATAACTATGTAGTCAACTGTCGGATCCTTACATATGCAAAATTGTACGGAGAATTCATAGGCGAACCGTTTCCATGAGTAGATGGTATTTTCCCTGTAATGACTATACCATTTGGCTGCTGCTCCTTGGAGGGTCACTTGAAAATGACGACATCTTACGGCCCCCGAAGCATTATAGAGATCCATTTGACTGTCGAAAGCCATTAGATGATCATCATGGTCAGTAGTTCCGAGATACTTTATAATTGGAACCTTCATCCTATATGGTGTTATACTGCTCATGATCTCGTCTATAAAAGGGGCTACTCTTTCATTATCATTAACCCTATCATCTTAGGTTCTTTTCCCTTTGCTTCTCAACGGGTCCTTGACGGTTTTTCTAGTAATCTCTTTGAGATAAACCTCTATGGTGTCATAGTTCATCCTCTTAGGATCATAACCTTTAGAAGTAGAGCTCCCAGATTGCTCCTGGTCATATTGATTTCCTTTATGATATATTCATGTCAAAAGGGATCTTTTCTTCTTAGAGGAAGCTGCTTTGATCTTTTCTTTTGCTTTAGAGTGTTGGAAGGGACCCTTTCTCTTCGGAGATTCATCCACATCCCTTTGGATGGACTTAGTGAGCTTTGAATATTTCTGTGTTTGATTAGCATTCATTTGAGCTTGCGTTTTCTGAATTTGTTTCTTCATAACCATGATTTTAGCGGCATTTTCCTCCATGGCATTTGGGATTGGTGGTTGCAACGGCCTGGAGGTTATTCCTTCTTCATTAGTGTTTAGATTGAACGGTGGATTCCCGTTTCTTTCAAGTGTTGCATTAGGAGTTGGTTCCTTATTCCATTCTTCCAATCTTTTTGATTTCATTTTCTCTTTCCATGGAGCAATAAGTCTACATAATTAATTTTTAATGGGGTAAATAGAAAGTCGGAGGTTCAGTCCCTCCTTCTAGCGCCAAAATGTTAACGATATTTTTCGTCAACACCCGAACTAGGATATACACAGCATATGCTTAGTAGTTTGATGAAAGAGTTATCTAAAGGTCATTGGAATACAGCCTAGAATCAGTGACCTTAACGAGTTCTACCATTTTCCAGGCATCAAGACCTTAAGTCTGAAGATTAGTTACTCTTCCCTCAAGGTGTGAGTATCACGCTTATGCGACTACAAAGTCAGTGATAACCTTAGGAGAAGGGTTTTACAAGGTAATTAAGACTGAAACCTTATGAAACATTCACCTTTAGACCCAGGATAAAGTAATATACTTTGTGCTAAGAGGAAACAGGCTAATGCCTCACCGCTCTCGGGCTGTTTACATGCCATCGCACTTAATGACTTATATGATACTTCCGCATCGAACCAGCCTAGAAGGGCCTAGGTTGCGTCAGTTATCATGCCATAAGCTCACAACAAGCTCTCTTCCAAGGTTGGGTTGCTTTAGGCTTACTATGAAAGAGCTAAGTCACATATTGACGACTCGAAATGGGAAAGCCTTGGTTTTGCTTAACACCTTTCCTCCTACGAAGGAGATGTGATTTACTCTTTCATGAGAAATGTTAGCGTTAACTCCCTGTCTAATCATTATAGACACAATATGATTATCAAATTGAGAAATGTTTAAGTCCTGGAGTCCTCCTTTTTATTTATTGCAGATATGTTACATAAATTGAATAAATCCCCAAATCGATTGAGAAATTAGGATTTGCTCTTGGAGAAAAGAGAATAGGTTTGAGAAATGAGAATTTGGTCCCGAAAATGAGACCCCTAGGTCTTATTTATAGACAAATCGGGGCCACTTTTGTCACTGGGGCAGTAGAAGCACCTGTCGGCCACTTTTTCCCTCCAGTTCCGGATACCTTGGCCCTTATCCGCTCTTCTCTTTCGGTTCATGTTGCATTGCTCTCGACCGCTCTTTTGGCATTGACAGATATAGTATGGCTTTTAAGGATGTCGGTCTCGGCTTCTTGGAAGGACGTTCTCGGGTTTAGAAGCTCCTCTTTGATGTTGCTTCTATTTCCTTTGTGTCTATACAAAGCCTGTTGGTATGGATAGCTTTAGGAAAGGCTTTTGGCTTCCGGTTAAGGGCTTTCGGTCGTGAGCTCTTGGTCATGCTATTAATTCTTCGTGAATTTTACCTTCATGCTTTTAATGTGTCATTTTGGGAACCTCCACTCCTTTCGGTGTTGACACTAAGTGAATTATTATGAATGGCTTGATTCTCTAAGAAGCTTTGATTTGCTTTTGTGTAGATCCTTGAAGTGGGCTTCGGCTTTCTGGAGGGGCACTTCCGGCACTTTATTGGTTGTCTGCTAAAATTGGCTCTTGGGGATCATCAAATTGGGGTCTCCGCAGTTAGCTTCCGGATAGTTTCCTCATGTTTCAAGCTCTGTGCTTTTGATGCTTTCATCTCTTAATGTATCGGCATTAAGCAAGTTAATGCTGATAGCCCTTTCACCCTTCCGGGTCTCAGGTTGTAGGATTCCTTTTCTTTTTCTTCATCAACCTGCGGTTTTGGGAATGACTTCTCGTTAACTACCCTTCGTGTCGGAATTACTCTATCGTCATTCTTCCTTTGGATCTAAGGCTCTCTTTTTTGATGATGATGTCGGTTGCTCGTTATTCTGAATGTCTTCCTTATGCTTTCGGTTTTATCCTGTACTTGGCCTTGGCTTATGGATTACTCTTTTCTACTTGTGACGGTCTGATACCCCTTGACCATCATCCTGTCTCGGTGATAATTTTGGTAGTAACACGTCCCTTCCATCAAATTGTTAACAAACTAGCACATGGAAGAGAGTAAATAATTAAGGCCAATGCACCCATCATTTCACATCTCCTGTGGATAGACCGAAACTTGGTAACAAATCATGTTTTTTTTAAAAACATTTTGCATATGGATTTGTACATTTACTTCAGTATACGTTGCATATGTTTCTGGTCGTGCATCCTAGCCTGGTAGGAATAGATGAATGAAAAGCTTAACGCCCCTCTTTTGAAATCAAAAATGCAACATCCTTTTTCATCCCATCCTTGCCCCTTTATCACCTTACATACTTCAAGGATAAGTCTTGTTTTCGTCTATAAATATCCATATAGTTTCCTTGCTAATTCATTTACTAGTATTTGCACTCAAACTCAAAAGAAAATGGCAGCAAACTGAGAAAGAAGTAGCAAAAGACAGTGAGAAAAACCTGAGACAGAGAACACAAATTTTGGTGAGTAAATGTTGATCTAAACCCTTTTAATTTCAATACTACTGATAATGCACCCATCACTACACCATAAATGGTCTTCTGCAACACAAAATAATGTTGGGTCAAGCCCAAAAAATGTTGGCATAGTTATTTGGCAACACTTTTGTTATGTTGCAATTTTTGCCATTGCCTTAGACCTCAAAGGCAACATTTTGACTATCTAAGGAAACATAAGAAATATTGTTGCAATAGAACCCTATTTGGGTCTATAGCAACATCCATAGGTGTGTGTAGCAACATTCCAAAAATATTGCTATAGATATTAACTTTCTGAATTTTTTTTGGTCCACATCTTGTATACTATACTGTTTTGCATCTCATATAATAATATATATTGATATTGAATAATAATACTATTACAAAGCATTTAAATGATTCAAACAATATTTTATTCAATATAATATTTAAACATTTAAAATAGTACAATATTATGTTTTTCTCTATAATACTAGTCACATTCACACCTCACTACATACACTCAAACACTCAATACACCGTTTGTCTTTGTATTTGCTCATAATACATTCGATCACTAAACGAGGGCCGCATAGATTTCCTCATCCAAATCAAACTTTGACCACTTCATATCAGAAGTTATTTCATGCTTCAAAAAACATTGCAACTACATCTCTGATCTTCTCTTCTCTTGAAATATTATTGCATTCCTCTCATTCCGCATCACCATCACCAATACCTTAATCACATACAGCAGCGCATATATTGACAATTCTCTCCACCATGTAGCCTTGTATATCAACGACCAATCAATAATACTGTCACTAATAGTGTTTCAATTTCTCCCCATCTTAAGCAAAATGAACTATCGTTGGTTGCAAACAAATTGGCATTTAAAGAATATTTACGTAGTATCTTTAGCTTCCAAATTACAGAATGTACATAACATATTATTAGATGCCTCTGAGATATGGCTATGGTGTGGATTACATTTCTATGAAATTTTCAAAGAAGAGGAATCTATTTAACTACTGTATTGGATCCAAATATCTCTATCTCAGCTAAAATTTGGGGTAAGCAATGATTTACAAAGGAGTTATAAATAACACTGATTTTGAAACTGATGTTTTTGGCAGTCCAATTAACTCCATCGGATTGAAACATTAGAATATTTATACTTTGATATGTGGACCTACAGCGTCGAGTGGGAAGAACTACGCTTGAGGCGGATCAAGTGGGAAGAACTACGCTTTAGATGAAGCACCGCTACAGCATCGACCATAGACGGACAAAGGACAACAAGCCCTTGAAGGTATCATTTCAATTTTAGGGACTTCGATCCGTACCTTATTTGAATTTGGAGCATTTCATTCCTTCAAAGCTAGGAGTGCTGTAGATTTTTAGAAACTACCTACTTTGACCGCCAGCAGTCCTATAGTGGTTTTTAATCCTATCGAAGGGACTACGCATCTCTTGTTTATTTGCAAAGACCTATCACTAAAAATTGACGATGTTGATTTCTCGTGTAATGCATATATTTTGAATTTCGAGGGGCATGGGCTTATTTTAGGGATGTATTAGCTATCACTTTATGGGGCCATCCATGATTGTAATAGGAAGATTGTTTGATTGAGGAGTTTTAGAGGTCATAGTTTAGTAATTCCTTGTACAATTAAAAATATAAGTGATTCAGCCTTGTTACATTCTCTATCTTTAGATGGGCCATTTGCAGTGCCGTTGTTTTTGAGTTCCCAGATGTCTTCGAGGAAGTGATGCGACTCCCGCCCAACGAAGAGATCGTATTTAGGATAGATCTCAAGACGGACCTTAGGCCAGTTGCTTTTCCATTGAGGCATATGCTTCTAAAGAAAGAACATAATTAGATAATCAGATTTCTGAGTTGCTATAGAAAATATTCATATGATGGACTACCTCAGAGTGGTGGAGAACCCTTGTTTTTTGCTACTAAAACATATGGATCATTAAGACTGTGTGTTGTTTATAGGGAGCTTAACAAATTAACCAAGAAGGATAGATATCCCTTGCCTAGGATATATGACATATCCAATCATTTAGGAGTAGCCAAAGTCTTTTTTCAATTGTACCTATCAACAAAATTTCACCAATTAAGAATTTCTGAGGAAAGAAAGCCTATGACCACATTTTGGACACCCGATAGGTTGTTTGAATGGGAGGTGACGCCCTTTGGATTGACGAATGCTCATGCCTTTTTTGTGGATTTGACTAGTAGGGTGTCTAAGGGCATTCTTAATAAGATAGTCGTGGTGTTTGTTGACGGCATTCTCACATTCTCCAAGGATTATAAAGAGCATGAGAATCATTTAAGGGAGGTCTTAGGAATTTTGAGGAAGAATCAGCTCAAGGCTAAGTTTGCCAAGTGTCACTTTTGGAGAGAGAAAGTTAAGTTTCTTAGACATATAGGTTCATGAAAACGTTTGGCTATGAACCCTACAAAAGCAAAAGTTGTTCATGGATAGAAGATTCCTCGTAATGCATCGAAGGTTAGGAGTTTCTTAGGTTTAGCAGACTATTATAAGAAATTCATCTAAGACTTTGCAAGAATCGAAACCCCTCTGACTCTTTTGACTAAGAAGAATCTCTTGTTTTCTTGGAGTGATAAGTATAACAGTGCTTTAGAGAAGTTAAGGAGTCTCTTACGAGTGCACCAGCCCTTATCATCCCTGATGGGACTAAGATGTTTATGGTATTTACGATGCTTATCGGACAAGGTTCAGAGCAATGCTTATGCAAGAAAGTAGGGTAGTTGCCTATGCATGTCGACATCTAAAGGATCATGAGAAGATATACCTTGTTCACGGTTTGGAGCTAGCAGTCATAGTATTTTCTTTAAGATGTGAAAAGGCATTATCTCTTGGGAGATACGTTTGAGCATTTTACGGATCACAAATCTCTTAAGTTTTTATTTTCCAAACAAAGTTTGAATCTTAGGCATCAAAGGTAAATAGATAATATGGCTTCATTAGATTTTGATATTCGGAGCACCCCAGGGAAGGGTATCGTTGTCGCAAATGCTATGAGTAGAAGACATGGTACCCTCAGTACTTTTTTCGAGTGGGGAGAGTTAGAATTTCTGTTTGGTTTTAATCTTCAACCACCATTTGAGTCATCTCTATGATTTCTCGCAATTTTGGAATTAAGAACAGTCTTGATGGATAAGATTAAGTACGAGCAAGGTCTCGTTGAGGAGTTAAGGGTATTGAGGGAAAAGATTGCTATAGGAGAGCATTTTCCTCATTTTGATAGGTATTCAGTTGATAGTGATGGAAGCTTGAGAAAGGACGGACGACACTATGTCCCTAGGACTAGCAATTTGGGAGAAGAGGTCCTCAAGGAATCCCATTATTCAAGAATGACCATACATCACGAAAGGGATAAGATGTGTAAGGATATGAAAAGGAATTTCTGTTGGGAAGGCATGAAGAAAGATGTTGCTGAGTTCGTAGCGAGGCGTTTGACTTGTCAGAATGTCAAAGCGAAGCAAGGTAGGCCCAAGGGTTATTATTACCTTTGGAGATTCCCACATGGAAATGGGAACATATTTCAATGGATTTAATCGGCAGACTACCAAGGAGTCAGAAAGGGAATGAAGCTATTTAGGTTATAGTAGATCGATTTTAAAGAACTCCCACTTAATTTTGGTAAAGAAGAGTAGAACCACAACTTTTTTGGCCCAACTTTATATCAAAGAAATAGTGCGACTACGTGGAATCCCTACCAGTATAGTAAGTGACTTAGATCCTCTATTCACGTGTGAGTTTTAGAGGAGCCTACAGACAATTTTAGGGACAACGCTTAATCTGAGTACCACATACCACCTGTAGACTGGTGGACAAACCTAGAGAGTCAACCGAATTCTTGAAGATCTATTAAGAGCTCGCATAGAGGAGCACGGAGGCGACATTTGCCATTAGTCGAGTTCTCGTATAACAGTAGTTTTCAAGCGACGATTGGTATGACCCCTTATGAGGCATTGTATGGACGACCATGCAAATTGCCAACTTGTTGGTGGGAAACCACTGATAAGATTCTACTCAGACACGACCTTATTGTTGAGTATAACAAGATGATTTTTGTTTGATGATAACAAACATATATATTATTATATACATGTGTGTAGGATTTAGATTAACCCTATAGGGGGGTGAATATAGTTTATTGGACATTTAAAAAGTAAAAGCTAAGACAAAATAATAAAGAAACCATAGAAAAGATAAATCACACACAAGAATTACCCATCTTTGGCAAATCCTACCTACTGCAGCATTTCCATGATTTCTATTAGGTAAAATAATTTGCCGCTTACAAAACCCTATAAACTCGAAATCCTGCTACTACTCTAATCCTACGCTCAAAATCTCGACACGATTTAAATCCTGGTTTGTGATTTTCTCAACTACAAAATCCTATAGTTACACGACTTAAATAGAACAAATTTAAACAAGAAGAAATTAACTTGAGAATAAAACCCAAAATAAATAATAAAAAAGAGAAAAGGATGGCCCTTATTGCTTTGTCCTTTGTGATACACGAAAACCCCTTTTTCTTTTTCATTGGTGACCAAATATAGGGTTTTGATTCTCTTATGAATCGCGGCTTGCTTCGATTTATTTTTGGTGATCTTCGATTGATTATACACTCGACGTCTTCCCACGATTTGGAATAGAAAACATTCTCTCTCGATTGAAACAATTGTAAGCACTCTGAAATGATTTCTTTGATTACTAGAATTGTTTGCTTCAATTGGATGCTTTTTGCTGATGATGAATGAGTGCTTTTATAAGGTCTTCAAACCCTAATCACTCTGATTTCTTTGATGACTTGCAGTGTGTGCGCACTCGATTTTTGGAAACTTTTTGCTTTATTTTTTGGCATTAAAAATCGCACTTGTGATTTTTTGGAAATTTTTGAGACCATGAATTCATTCATACCAGAAATCAAACTTTGATTACGTTGATGAATTCATGCATGATTTTCTTTGATGTATTATGCCGAGTTTTCACTCACTACGCATTTTGAGAATAAATTCTTAGAATATCTCGGTTGTAATTTTAAATAATCAAAAGGATTCTTGCGTGATTGAAGATTTTATCCAAAAATTTACTTGTTGTTTTTACTTATGCCAAGAATGTAGATAAAGTTTTTCTAAGTTTTGAACCGGTCAATTTGTATTTCAAATTACAAAAGAAACTCCTTTTCTTTTGTGACCATTCGGACACCTTGTGTGTGACGACCGCCCACAACCCCTGCACTAAACAAGAGGAATAATGCGCTGAAAGGTGTGCCAGGAAACTGTGACGATCATCATAGGTAAACAACAACATCGGTACCTGTCATAGAACTCACAACGCAAGGATAAAATATAGTAGAGTATATACAACAGGTAATAATAGTGAAGCAAAAAGCACCAAACTTTCATAACAACTAGAAAGTATATCCAACACCAGGATTTCAACATAAGTCTGTACAAATTTTCGTCACTACAGCACTCAGAGAAGAATCAACAAACAACGGGAACATATGCTAAATAGTAATAAAACTGGTACGTAAGCCTCCAGCTCGCCATCGATCGGCATCATCGTCTCACCAAACTATCACCTGTCACCTGCTACTCAATCTTCCCATCCACAACCGGATGAACAACCCAAGGTAATAAGAGGGAAACATAAAACCTTGAGTTAGACAACAGTCTTAGTGAGCGATAAAACAACTATCTAACATCATCAATAAAGTATATGCGAATAGGAAGATAATAGTTAATCTACCCACAACACCATAGAAGAACTCAACCCTGTTTTCCCCACAGCAGACAGTGATAGCCTTAACATCAAACACTTCAACCATTTATTCATGGAAACCAGAACAACCATTCATTCATGGCACTCAGAAGCAAACACCACTAGCACTCATAGCATCCAGATTATATGTATCACACATAAACCATCCTAATCGAATTCAACATCCCTCAAGCACAAGCCCTAGAGGCCTAAACCAATATCAAACAAGCACCCAAGAAACATCTCCTTCGACGTTGGACAAATTGCATAAGACGGTACAAACAAGGCAACTAATCAACCATGACAGACTCTGGCTATCACCGCCAATCCTTCTTCAAAACCATCGTTAATCATATGACGGCCAACCATGCCATATGTCAAAGGCTAATGGTCACCCCGGTTCTAGCAGAATCTTTACGCCTTCCAACGATATGTACCTAGGCCTTTCAACGATACCCAGGGTACTCGACCAGCAACCTTTCGGTCTTTTAGGTGCCCCTATTGTACCCTTACTTTGAGCCCGCTAGAACCTACAAAAACAATAATCTCTTAGCCTTCGCATAGTCATCCAACCTGACGACTTTTCATGGCTCAAGCGACCTACTCAAGCAACCATTACCCAGCAACTCATGACCTTTGAGTTGTCATCTCATTCGTTGTTCCATACCGATTAACGAACACATTCAATACTTCGAATATTCCTTCTTGAATTCACTTGGAAGTCACAACATCACTGAACCAAATAACATTGATATATGATCCAACACGATTCATATCATTACATCCATTTGCTATGAAATAAACTACAATGTTCATGCCATCAACTATAGCGTTTAGAGCACACTGCGCTGTGTTCATGCCATCAACCACTAACACTGCCCTCTTGTTCAAATCTGGGTCATACCCGATTTTTTTCTTCTAGAAACGACCCTATGTTTGCTCGACCGACCATAAGTGACCAACCCGATCCCCTTGCTTCAAGTCATAACCAACCAGAGATTGACCGACCCCCCAAGCTCGACCCCTCCTTGAACGACCGACCCCATTATGCTCGACCCTCCTTGCATAACCGAACCTATTTTCACACGACCGACCTCAACATGGTGCGGCCGACTGACCTCAACATGTACAAACGACCAGAACTCCAGGCTGCTTGACCTACCCCTTTTCCTGTATTGCTCTGTACTACCTTGTACTTCACGCTCGACCCGTGGCCTGTACCGGTCCGATCCATCACCAAAATTCACCAAAATTTCGCCAAACGACAAGATCGACGAAATCTACTCAACCAGTTCATTCAATTCAACCACAAACATGAAATGAAATCACTAACAACTTGAATATGGCAATTTTTCATCACAATTATGCAAACTTCACCAAAATCATGGTAAATGAACATATGAACTAATTTATGGATCTAACTTGCATAAACACAAGAAATTGCATAGAAATTACCGGTTTCAAATTGCTAAATTAGATCCTATGGCGATTCATATGAATATGGACTTACCATGATGTAGATCTTAGGAAAATGACTTGAAAATGATAAAATTAAGATCATGCAACTCATACACTTGATTGAATCCACGTGAGAGATGCATATCACTCACCAATTCTCCAAAACAATCCAAAAGCGCTTAGATCTAGATTCGAACAGCAAAGAATTTGATCCAAACTTTTCAATTCGATGAACTCTCACTTGGAATGGTGTAGTTCTAGCTATAAATGTTGTAGATCTTCGATTCTCTAAGTTTTAATGGTGGAAAGGTGTGGAAGATGGAGGAATGGAGGAACTCTAGCTCTTCCAAATGAGAGAATGGAGAAATTAAACTATTCTCCATGCCTTTCATCCCCTATTTATAGCCTTCCACCAGCATACTAATGGGCCTCTCCAAATCGGCCCATTATGACTTACCAAACCTGAACAACCAATTGAAACCTTAAAACAACGATTCCTCTTAAACCGCTAAGCAAAATCTTTAATGTGACCACCCTACTGAAAGAGAAACATCATTTCCTTTCCAATGGCACAGATCTCAACACCTGATTCGATCCCAGCCAAAAGTTATGCCCTATGCAAGACTAATAGGGGCAAAATGGTCACAAACAAAATTAGTAAAAATTATGGACATATTTCCCATCCCCATAAGCAACATATTAAAATATGAGAATGATCCAACCCTCGAAGAATAAAATAAAAATATTTTACGATCCTCCAATACGTAAAATGCGGATTGTTACACCGTGTTTGCATCAGCACATATTCTTGCACACTGCCTTGTTGATGCTGTGTGTGTCTTGCGTGTTTGATGCCCTGTTGTGACACCATGTTCAGTTGCACTTTATATAAGTGTTCATGTTTCCAGTTGTACACCCTTGTTGCTGTGTATTATTTTGAACTATACTTCCCATGACCATTCTGTGTATATCCTTATTCATATACTTGGCCATGTAATTTGAGCTACTTGCATGTATTGATGGCTGCACCACTTGTGTATGCACTTAAAACTCTTGTGCACTTCCCTGCTATATTGCTGCACCTGTCATTGTGTTATTTGGCATATTGCATCCATTTGTGCTTCCTAAAATGAGCCATTCACCCAAAACTTGTTGTGTGCACTGTGTACACTTGTTTATGCATTCAGAAATGTTTGTGATTAGCACCACTGTGATTTCTCATGTTGCACATTGGTATTACAATTGTTGCATGCTTCTTGTAGACTTGAAACTTCTTGTTTCATGCCAACATCACCGTGTTTGCTGCACCTATTGCACTAAGAGGGGCTTGCTATCCTTGCTGGTATGCAGTACTATGTTGATTGACCCATGTTGCCGCACCATGTAAGTGTGGCTACTTTGTAGTCTTTGTTGTGCTTGCCACTTCTTTGCCATGCTGCATGTGCATGTGTACTTTCCTCATGGATGTTATGTTGTTGAACCATTGTGTCTACCACTGCTTGTACACATTTTCACTTGCCGTGCACATGTGTGCTTGTACTTGTGTTTTGAAATTGATGTTGTGACACTTGGGCTTGAACCTGAGATGGTTGTTTTCCATGCTTTGCTGAAATTTGTTGTTCATGCCTTTTTGCAACACATGATCCATACACATGCATATATACATATATATGTTTATATGTATGTGTGATTGTGTTGTGAGCATCTTGGTCATGATTGTTTGCTGCAATGTATCATGCTAAGTTGTATTTGTCCATATTGCCCCTGTTCACCTGAAAATTATTCTCTGTGCATATACATATATTTATTATTTCTAATCAAGCTAACAAATTATGGTTGTGTTGTGGCTGATAAAGATCAGCAGACCACATATGTAAATTGAGGTTGGTCTTGATCAGAAGACCACTGTAACTGAGTTGGGGCTAGTTTGCGAGCACTAGAAAAACCAGTCTACCTTGTGGTATTTATAGTGAATCACTATAAATATCACAAGCTGTCTAGATTCATATATATATATATATATACATATATATACATATACATATCAGACCAAGTCTAGAAAGATGATGAGAAACACACCAAAAATTCCTGAGGCAAATAAAATTTTACATAAATTTATGTTTGTTTAAAGAAAATTCTATTTCATTACAGTTTACTGTGTGTGTTTTTGTGACAGGTACACAGGTGACTGGACAGGATCTGAAGCACGTGAAAAATCAGTGAGTGTGTATGAATGTTTGTGAGAGAGTGTATGTATGTCTGAGTGAAATGAGTGAACTGTAATAAGGAAAAAATTATGTATATGAATGTGATCAGTGAAATGTACAGGAAATAATTCTGAAAGATGTACTACTCTGAATATTAGAAATAAAATACTTTATTGAATAATAAACGTTGTTCGAATATGTAAATTATCTGTAATAGTATTATTATTCAATATTAATATTTAATTCTATATGAGATAAAATATAGAATAGTACAATTACAATCACATTTGTAGAATAATATATGTTTGTTATCATCAAACAAAAAATCATATAGTTATACTCAAAAATCTCCCCTTTTAACGATGATAAACATACACTTAAGATTTGGAATATAATAAATATGTTTGAATGTGAAGTATGAGAGCTTCCCCTATTTGTATGCTCCCCCACAACTGAACTCCCCCTGCAACCGAAAACACCCCTAACAAATTTGCATGAGATTTAAGAAATATAAAAATGTATTAAACACTTAGCAAGTCTATAGAAAATAATTCTATATATGTTCGCACACTTATCAAAATCTTAATGCGTTTCCCCCTTTTGTTATCATCAAAAGGTTGAGATAAATGGAAAATGACAATGGATTTGGACTGTAATTATACATTCAAATCAAGAGACAAAATCAAATATCGCAAATCCCAAAACTACCAAACAAAAAATCATAATATTTCATAAAATAGTAATACGTTTCACATTTCAGAGAATGGATCGAAAGGTCGGTTTTTACATAACGAGGAGAATTTCATATATATATATATATATATATATATATATATAATTTATTTTTATTATTTCTTATTTTATTTTCTTTTTATTTCCTTCCCTTTTTGTTTAAGAGCACACTAATAACGCATAACCATAAGGACTTTTAAATGAGGTCAATTGCAACTTAAATTATAAACATTCTCTAACAATGCATGACTATAAAGATTTTTTAAATGAAATTAGAGTAACACCTATTTTATTAAAAAACCTCATTATATAATACCATAATGAATGATAGAAATATGGTCGGAATAGAGATGGTTGTGAAATAAATATCTAAATTAATCATATTATGAAATATATTCAACCATACCCGGACTTTTGAAAATTTTCAACTCTCTCTTATTCTGAAAAAATAATATAGTCACATTTCCATCTCAAAATTTTCAAAGACCGTACTTTCCTTAATGGTTTAAAATGTGGTTTGACTTGTTAGAAAATGAACAAGAGAACAAAACATCCAAGAATATTTTAAACAAAATGCAAGTTGGTTAATCAATTTGTATAATCCCTAAATCTAAGCCTAATCTGGAAAATCTATCTTCAGGAAGGGATTTTGTAAAAATGTCAACAAGTTGAGATTCAGTTGGAATAAATTCAATGCAATTATCCTCTCTAGAAATGTGATCTTTAATGAAATGGTGCCTCACATCAATGAGTTTTGTGCATGAATGATGGACAGGTTATTTGATAAGTCCATTGCATTTTTACCATCACATTTCAATGATACTTGTTTATAGATTAGTCCAAAATCAGAAAGAGTTTGCATCATCCATAGAATCCGTGCATAACAACTTTCTAAAGCAATATATTCAGCTTCAGTGGTGGACAATGCAACACAATTTTGTTTTAGACTTGACCATGAAACTAGAGAATGTCCTAACATGAAAAAGTTCCATTAGTGCTTTTCCTATCAGTGAGTGAACTAGCATAATCAGCATCTGAAAACCCAACTGAATCAAAGTTATCACAAAAAGGGTACCACAAACCAAGTTTTTGTTTGTGCAACAAAAATCTCAAAATTCGTTTTGTGGCTTTTAAATGAGGTTCTTTCGGGTTAGATTAAAAATGAGCACACAAGCAGTCAGAAAACATAATATTAGGTCTAGAAGCAGAGAGATAGAGAAGTGAACCGATTGTCCCACGAAATTTTTTCTAATCAACAGCAAGTCCTTTTTCATATTTTTCAAGCTTGGTTGTTGGTCTCATTGGCGTTCTCAGTGGCTTTGCATTTTCAACTCTAAATCTTTTGAACAACTCCATCACATACTTTGTTTGAGAAATTTATCCTGCATGACATTTTCCAATTTCTCACACAAGCCTTCATTAGTAGCACCATAAATGATATCATCAACATAAATCTGAACAATCAAAAAATCATCATCATCATGTAATATAAACAAAGTTGTGTCAGCATAACCCTTTTTAAAACCATTTTCCAAAAGATATGGATAGAGACCGTCATATCAAGCTCTAGGAGCTTGCTTAAGACCATATAATGCTTTTTCAAGTTTATACACATGATTCGGAAACTCATGACTTTCAAAACCAGGGGGTTGTTCAAAAAAGACTTCTTCTTTTAGCTTTCCATTTAGAAAGGCCCTTTTGACATCCATTAGCTTAAATTTGAAACTCTTAAAAGATGCAAATGCTACCAAAATTCTAATTGCTTATAACCTAGCAACTGAAGCAAATGTTTCATCAAAATCAATGCCTTCTATTTGATTATTTCCTTTTGCAACCAAACTAGCTTTGTTTCTAATTACATTTCCAGATTCAGCAAGTTTATTTTTAAATACCCATTTAGCTCCAACAGTTGGATAGTCATTCGGCCTAGGAACTAATTTCTAGACCCTATTCCTATCGAATTGGTTAAGTTCATCTAGCATTTTGTTTAAATATTCTTGGATGTTTTGTTCTCTAATTCATTTTCTGAAAAGTCAAACCATTTTTGGAAACCATTAAGGAAAGTACAGTCTTTGAAAAAAATGAGATGGAAACGTGACTATATTATTGAGTATAACAATATGATTTTTGTTTGATAATAACAAACATATATATTATTATATAAACGTGTTTGTATCTTACTATTCTATAATGCATCATATACATAAATAAATATTTATTTTGAATAAAATGCTATTGCACAAAATTTAATTTTCAAACGGTGTTTTTATTCAAATAAATATTTTATTTCAACATTTGAAATAGTACAAACTTCTAACTCCACTATTGTACATTTCACTGTGATATAATACGTTCAATTCACATTTACATTCATTGCATTCATTCCTCACTACAATACTCAATTCACTTAGATTTCACTAAGTTATATATACAGTTTCATGTACAGATTCATATACACAAATTGACACACTTTGTCCTCACTTGCTTCAGATTCAGTCCAGTCACCTACATACCTGTTATAGAAACACACACAGTAAAATGGAACAAAAATAGAATTAACTGTAGACAAATATAATTTTATTTTTAATTTTATTTGCCTTAGAATTTTTGGTGTGTTTATCATCATCTTTCTAGACTTGGCCAGATGTATATATTTATTTGAGTTTAGACCACTTGTGATATTCACAGTGATTCATTGTAAATACCACAAGGTGGATAGAATCACATAACTGCACAAGCATGATACATATACACACATACATGTGTATGTATATACAAATATATATTGATAATGTGCAGGGGAGTGATCGGACATGCAAATCATGGTCCAAGAAAATACAAATGTTGCAACATCAAGATGGGTGATACATAGGACAAGCCTTGAATTGCTTTATTCAAGATCAAATAGTACAAGTACGTAACACCAACAAACTGTCCACGGCAGGTTAAGGCGGCATTTCCATGTGACAACAACAAGTGTACATGGCCAAGTAAGCAAAAAAAAAAAATTGAAACACACATATTTCTCTTCATCCCCAAAGTCAACTCATGGCAGTAATGATACAAGTGCACAAACAAGAAGGTGCTTATACAAAATTGACATGCACATAAGGCATGAATCAAAGCAGCATGGAATTTACAAAGTTCAACATGAAGCATGGAGAATAGTAAAGCTCAAAAATCAAAACTGAACATAAAGAACATCACTGGATTAGATGTACATGGCTCTTTTCAGAAGAACAGTGGCATGAACTACACAACATGACATGGCATGATGTACAAAGTCCCATAAAAGCATGAAGAAATATCAAAACAGTGACCACGATAGAAATATTTCAAGAGAAAGCCACATGGCTCAACAAGGCAGACTGCACAAATACATGCAGCAACCAACATGTACATTGCAGGCCAAAAGTCAAAATCAACATGCAATAAAAAACGCACAAGTACAAACAACCCAGAATGCACCAAAATACACAAAGTAGGTTTCACTAAAATTTTAGGCCTGTCATGCAACATACTTAAGACACAAGCATAAAGCAGCTCAATTACACAACCTCAAGTGAATAATAATGATTCCGCAAAGCAATGTCAAGAACAAAGTGCAAATCAAAGTGACATACACTTGTACAAGAGCAACAATGTAATGACCCAGATTTTAGCAAGAAATATTTAGTGGATATTAAATATTTAAAACAATTTATTTTAGGGATTAACGACTGGAAATTTTAAATAAAATAAGGTTTAAACGTGAAATTTATAATATAATTAAAAATGAACTCGTAACGTTGTGGTAGTTCGTAATATTACGTTTTGAACTTTAAACGAGTATACATAACTTAATATAAGTCAGAATTTGTTGAAACAAGAAACGTTTGGACCTATTTAACTATATCTTGCTAACAAGTGTGAAAAAAAAATAGATTTCGTCGTATAGATTGTAAGTTATGTCCAGTCAAATTTCCAAATAGTTGCTATGGAATTAATTAATATTTTATCGATTTATTAAATACATATAAATAGGGTTTTTATATATAATATGGATGCCGTTTAACTCAAAATTAGTAAATATTGAACTGGAAATTATATAAAATCCCGTTAGGATATATATATGATTATAATAATTAGTTTATTATCAAATTGGATAATTTTGGAATTTAATAATATTATAATAATATTACATAAGCCATAAAAATAGTTATTTTGCAAATGACCTCTGTTTTTGACGAAACCAATTTTGTTGGATCCGGAATATTGAATTATAGTAAGGTTCTAAATTTCGCGCCATTTGGAGTTAGTATGTGGTCGTGCGAGATATAAACGTTCAATATAGATAATAAATCAATAATTTAGGCTCGAACGAGCGCTATTTGAGCAAATAGACTCCAAATTCGATGAAATAAGTTTTATTAGGACCGTAATGACAAACATAGGTGTGTGTCAATTTTCACCCAAAACAGAGTTCATGTGTGCCCGTGCGAACTTTTAAACGACGATTGGAGTAGTTATAACTAAGAAAATAAAAAAATAAAAATACAAGGCTTACCCTATAAGCTATCCTACCCTTATATAATGTCCTAAACTTTACCCTAACCCTACCCCTAACTCATTTTCACAGCCCTTTTTTTAGAAGCAAAAGAGGAAAATGGGAGCTTCTAAATTCATTGCAAATGAAATAAAAATCTATAAATTGAAGATCTTGGATCTTTAGGATTGTATGAGTGAAGGCTTCGATATGTAGGAGCTTGATTGGGTTTAGTGAAGGTTTGGGAGCTGCGTGAGTTGTTGCCGTGGGTTTTCGTTGGTTTTTGATGGCTAGGGTTTAGTTTTTGGAGAGATAGAAGCATCGATGTGTGTTTTAGTGGTTGTTTCTGGAATGAGGAGATGAAAATAAGGTTGTGCACAAATTTTGAGGGGATTTGGTGCATGCAGTTATGTGCAATGGTGTAGTGGTGTGATGATAGTGGTGAGAAGGAAGAGGAGAAGAAGAGAAATACGTTGATGGTTTCAGTTTTAATTTTAGTGGAGAGATGAAGGAGGGAAGATGGAATGTATTTGCGTAAATGGCCATGAAAGTGAAGCGTGTATACGTGAGGGAGAAGGTAATGAGGATGGTGTTTAGTGAGTTAATAGGTAATTAAGTTTAGTTAATTATGTTGTTAATGACCATTGTTTATAATAACTTTTAAAAGTCATAACTTTTCCATACTTTATCGGAATTCAGCGAAACAGGATCCGTCGGAACTGTATGGACGTAGGCTACCCATTAAATTGATTTGGAATGATTTGGAGCTCGTTACAATTTATGGAGAAATAAAGCGTATGATTGAACTATTGGAAAACGTTCAACAAAAATCGAGGTGAGAACTCCCTAAACTGATTTATAAGCTATTATAATCTTATCTAATTATATGTTGATTGCCTTTGATTGCAATGGTTGATTCGTGGATGATGGACGTTTATTACATTTATTTATATACTATTTCTGCACATTTAAGCACTAAAAATTATAATGCTTATCTTGTGACTGTTGTGTGATGGATGTTATCATAGTTGCTAATAATATGATATGTGATTATCATGGTTGTAAGTGGATAAATATTATAATTATTAGCCAATTGTTAAGTCTCCATTTATAAAAATCAATTTTAATGAATATTTTATTAATATTATAATGGGTGAAAAATAAAAGTTCAAATTTGATGTCCGTTTTTGGATGGACGTAAAGTATAATTCATTATGATTAGTATTCGCAAAAGAAAGAAATTGATTTTATATAATTTTCAAGTAGTTATGGCATATTCAAGTTTTTATTTTAAATGAATAGTAATTAGGAAAATTGAAGTTCGATTTGTGTTTCTAGAAAAGTTTTTAACAAAATTTCCTTTTCAAAACCAACTTATTTAGTTTTATAACGGATGTCAGAAAAATTAGATTCTAAATAATGAAGTTTGAAAAATAATATTTTTTTAATAATAAAATAATATTATAATAGCCGTTAAATAGAAATATTTGAATTTGTAGTGAAATATTGAAGAAGAGAAGCACGTCGATGGTTTCAATTTGAATTTTAGTGGAGGGATAAAGGAGTGCAGATGGAATGTATTCGCGTAAATGGCCATGAAAATGCAGCGTGTATACGTGAGGGAGAAGGTAATGAGGATGGTGACTAGTGAGTTAATAGGTAATTAAGTTTAGTTAATTCTTTTGTTAATGACCATTGTGTATATTAACTTGTAAAAATCATAACTTTTCCATACCTTATCGGAATTCAACGAAAAAGGATCCGTTGGAACCATATAGACGTAGGCTACGCAGTGAAACTGATTTGGAGTGATTTGGAGCTCGTTGCAATTTATGGCGAAATAAAACGCCTGATTGAACCATCGGGAAACAATCGTTATTGCGATGATTAACAAAAATCGAGCTGAGAACTCCCTAAACTGATTTATAAGTTATTATAATCTTATCTGATTATATGTTGATTTCCTGTGATTGCAATGGTTGCTTCGTAGATGATGGACGTTTAGTACAGTTATTTGTATACTGTTTATTCACATTTAAGCATTAAAAATTATAGCGCTTATCTTGTGACTATTGTGTGATGGATATTATCATAGTTGATAATAATATGATATGTGATTATCATGGTTGTAAGTGGCTAAAAATTATAATTATTACCCAATTGTTAAGTCTCCATTTATAAAAATCAATTTTAATGAATATTTTATTAATATAATAATGGGTGAAAAATAAAATTTAAAAATTGACGCCCGATTTTGGATGGACATAAAGTATAATTCATTACGATAAATATTCACAAAAGAAATAAATTGATTTTATATAATTTTCAAGTAGATATGGCATATTCAAGTTTTTATTCTAAATAAATAGTAACTAGGAAAAGTGAAGTCCAGTTAGGGTATTTTGAAAAAGTTTTAACATAAATTCCTTTTCAAAACAATCTTATTTATTTTTACTATGGATGTCAGCAGAATTTGGATTCAAAATAATGAAGTTTGAAAAATAATATTATTTTAATAATAAAATAGTATTAATAGCCATTAAATAGAAATATTTGAATTTATAGTGAAATATTGAAAATATGGTTTACAGTAATTATTAAATAATTAAAAAACTGTTTTAGAAGCAATTCGATTTTATTTTAATATAAAATCGAAGTTTGATTTAAATAGAGCTTGTCGCGCAGCGACAGTTCACGACCACTGACTTCAAATTAACATAGCAGGAGATCCGATCGTCGGATTCTCCCAAAATGAATACCATTGGGTCTGAAATGAAAAGAACTTTCAAATCCAACGGTTAGATCTGGAGATAAGTTCAAATCAATTTTGAATCAAAACAGCGCCAGTGCACCTGAATGACCTGAAACGTCATCAGACTGAAATGGCCTATTTAAAAATAAATAAAGATAGAGAAAAATAATGATAAATCTTAATAAGTGATTTCAAAGTGACTTGAAAATGAAATATGAAGTTTCAAACTATATTTTGAGATATTTGCGTTTTCAGCCTAATTGACTGAAAAAGGTAAAACAACGTTTTGAAAATTTAAGTTAATTAAACTTAAATTATTTGGTTTATTTAATATAACCGGATTTTGGAGGGAGTGTTTGAATAAATTTGTTGATTTAGAAAAGATTTCCAATTTAAATAAAAGTTGATTCAGATAGAAATAATCTTCGGATATTTGGAATTGGTTGCCGTTGTGTAGACATTTACTACTTATGGAATTTGAAAGATATTTATACCGTTATTCCATTTATATTATTCGTTGATTTCAGAAATTGGTGTTGAATATAAGTTGACATAACTCTATTTGAATTCTTATATTCAATATCAATTGGTTAGTGGTTTATCATGAATAATGTTTTAAATAACATTTGTTCTTTAACCCAGTAAAAAAGGAAAAGTTGATTTTCCCGGATTAGTTGAAATGAAATCTTTATTTAATTTGATTATAAAGATTTAGGGTATATAACTTGATGGTTGATCACTAGAGTTGGGTAATCTGCTGGGTGTTTGACCTAATATTGATTTAGGCTTTCGGGGTCATACACTTGATATATTATCCTCTCGGCATTGTGTAATAGAAAACCAATTTTGGTTAATGGGTGAAATGCAGATTAGAATTAAGTTAGATTCTTAATGAAATCTTTAATTAGATTGGAAACGAAAGAAGGTAAGTAAATTACCAAAACACGAGGGATATTAGATATGGAGTACCACCAGTTTTACTCCATGGGATGAATAGGATGGGAATGGGACAACGATTTGAAAAATTAACTTTATAAGGTTCAATAATCCTGATAAGGTATTGCAAACTCGATTTGTGTTAAAGTTATGAAATAAGATTTTATAATCTGTTGAACCGATTTCCAAGAAAATATTTAAACAATGGTTTAAATGATGTATATCTTTGATAAGATTTAAGGGAACAGTTCCCAATGTAAAAGATGATTGAGTACAAGACTATTTCCAAAATGGAATAAGATTTAGGACATCTTGTATATCTTAATTGATTTGAAAGATGCGATACCTATTCGAAATGACTAGGTTTCGACCTACTCTGAATAACTATACGACGGGTATTGAAGATAATTGAAGACAGTGGTCGAAGACCGGAGATCTTCACATCGTTTGGATTATTGCTGATGTCTCGATTGGGCGGTACATCCAAGATGAGGTTAAAAGTGGCGGTCATCCAGACGTAAATGGAGATTGACTGTATATGCAAGGGCATCTCTCCTTAATTGGACAAAGAATAAGGTGCCTTCGTTTTTGTTCAGGCCCAGAATGAACTTGTAAATGGATATGTGTCTGACATCGTATTTTATGACATAATAAATTGGTTTCGATTGATGTCATAACAGTTGGTGGCGGAGGATTTATTCTCTTAGATTAACACCCTCCTCTAAGACTTATGTACTCAGAGGGTTATCGTAACGTCCCGGATTTTTGAACGTTAATTACGAATATTTAAATCTGTTTTAAATATTGATTTGGCGATATTAATGGATTATATATTGAATTTATCTATTTAAAATAGAGTTCGAACTTATATATTTATAAATTAATTAAAACGAGCTCGAAAACAACGCGGCAGTTCGTAATATTGAAGTTCGAACTTTAACTGGATATACCGAATCCGATATAAGTCAGAAATCGGTGAAACAAGAACCGTTCGGATTGATTTGATTATAATTTTCTAATAAAAGAGAAAAATCGAAATTTCATCGTATAGATTGCAAGTTATGTCCATATTAAATTTTCAAATAGTCGCTATGAAATCCGTTATTAAAATATAACGATTTATTTTATAAATAAAGGGGATTCTAATATACTGAACATCGTTTCAACTTGAATTTCAATATATTGGAATTTAAAATATGTGCTAGATTATTTTGAAGTTGCACTCGATTCTATTTGAATATCTATGTCAATAATAAATTATTGTTAATTAAATTTGTTTATATTTAAAATCAATGAATGTTTTATCAGTTCAATATGTAATTTGAAAATAATAAATTTCAAACGACATAAGGTTTATTGTGTAATTTTCAATTTTAATACGATCGATGATCGTGTGCGTTTATACGAACCGTGAAGGGTACGCGTCATACTCCTAAAAATATCGTCGGTCTCGTCTGAAAAATATCGTCGGTCTCGTCAGAGAAATATCGCCAGTCTCGTTAGAAAAATATCTTCAGTCAAATCGGATTAAAATATATAAATAAAATAATATAATAAAATTATATTTCTACCCTATCATTAACCTACCATAACACCCTTCCATACCCATACCATTCCGTTCCCATTCTTTCTTCTGACAAAAACTTCAATGAATACTCCACTTATAAAATCCAATAACAATTACATTAAATGTCTATAAATTCCAAGCATCATATGTTTGAGTTGCTGCAAGTTTAAGCTTCCATCTGATACAAGATTTGTATAGTGCGATCAAATTTTGGGGTCTCCAATTCTTTTAGTCAGCGGCGGCGGTTTGGCTCAGTTTCTAGTGAACTCGGGAGGAGATGGGCCAAGCTGGTTCATGAGAAGGTAGGTGGAGGTGAAGTGGTCGTCGTAGTGGTGGAGCACGGTGGTCCGGTGACCAATGGTCGGCGTTCAGGATAGTTAAAGAAACCACATTTGCAGTGTGGGTTCTTTGGAGTGGGTTGCTGTTTTAATGGTCGTGGTGAAGCTATGGGCCATTTGAGGAGAGCGGAGTTGGTTGAGGTGGAATGCGAGGCGATGGCGAACGTTGATGTGCGGGTCAGAGGTGGTCCGGTGACCAGACGGCAGCGGTCAGACGAGTTAAAGAGAGGTGTTTTTGTATTTTCATTTTTGAAGTTGGTTGCGGGTTCTGGACCCGTGTGGGGTCTGTGGATCACCGAAAGTGGTATGACCGGTGGGAGGTGAAAGCGAGAAGGGTGGCTGTCGTTGTGGCAAAGGTGCGGTGGTGGTTTGTGGCAAGGGGGAGGCACAGTTTTGAGTTGAATAGAGAATTTTCCTGTGTTGTTTTCTTGGATGATTGTTGTCGGATCTGAGGGCTTTGCCATCGATTGGCGGCAAATTAGTGAAGATGACCTGAAGCAAATCGGAGCGCTGGAGGGAGATCCTTCTGATGGGGATGGTTGGAAGGGCTATCGTCGCCTGGTGGCGGTGATTTTTGCACTCGAATGTATTCTGTTCGTGAGCGTTTCCAAGACAGCTTGAGACTCGTCGGAGATGGGCGTGGGAGGTGGTGGCACTAGACGTCGAGGGAGTGGCGTTAATGAGGTTGCGGTCAACCCAGGTGGCATGATACGGTAGCGACGGTGGAAATCAAAGGAAGAATAGTTATCGGGTTTAAATAAAGGAGATAACATCGGTTTTATTCCCAGAAGAAAGGTATTTAACGAAATCATTAATTACCGTTAATTAAGGATTTGAATTTAATTAAATGACTATAATTAAGGTTTAAACCATTTCAATTTGATTCAAATAATGTAATATGTATAACTTTCGCGTTTATAACCAGAATTGGACGAAACTGTTGCCGATGGTATCGTATCGACGGTGCGGACGTGTATGAGCTGGAGTGGAGTGATTCTGAGGCTATCAAAATTTTATGTAGTTTCAAACGTTGCTTTGAAACTGTATAAAACAAGGTGAGTTAATTCTCACACTTTTCTAGATTTCTATGCAGTGTTAAATTCATATAAAAATAATTTATCGTTGATTGGATGATTGCGTGCCTTGCTTGTTTAGTAGTTGTCGACAAATTATATTTGTCGAATTATATTATTTTGATTTAAATATTGTTTATATATTATTATCTGTGATACTGGGACGAACAGGTTGGAGAGATCCAACCGGATTCCTCAAATTACACTATATGTTGTTATATTGTTTAAATATAGAACTGTTTAACCCAAATAATGACATTGACTGAATATTTAACATTGAATTGAAATTCAACGTTGATGTGATGTTTTTAATCAATATACGATATTGATTAAGTAGTTGGGAGCAAACGATCTAAGACCCTGTTTTAAACCGTAAATTCGCCAATAGGCGAATCGACGTATTTAAGGTTATTTTTATGACTAAGATGAAGTTTAAAATTATTTTAATAGGATTTTAAAATTAAGCCAATGTTTATAAGTCATTCTTTATGGATATAAGTTCAATAAATAATGATAGTTAAGTTGACTTCATCAACTGTTGGATTAGAACTGGTAATTAGATAAATCGGTCGACGGTAAATATAATTAAATGGGATCAACGAATATTTGTTTAATGATATTCTAAAATATCTTTTGTATTTTTAATGAGGTTTAGAAAGGATTATTAAAATAATAATCATTAATTTAGTTAGTTATTATTTAAGAAAGTGATTAACAAATCTGTTTAATCACTAATGAGGTGAACTGTTTTTATTTTAATAAATAATGGAGTTAGTTGATAATAATTGAAATAATTTATTTTCAAATGGAATGGTTTAGAAGTTAAAACGAGGTAAAACTTAGATGATCGTTTAAAAGAAGTATTTACTTACGAAACAGGATTAAGTAAACGATTATAGGTTGAGAGAAGATTTGAAATGGAAGTAAGTGAAGTGTAATTTAACTCGAGTTTGAAGTATAGACTTATTTACACCTTAAATTGGGAATATAATGTTTTTTCAAAGTATAAGAAATGGAATAGATTAGACAATGATAAAAATGGAGTTTGGTGACCATGGTTATATAAAGATATGGTTATAATGTCCAGTATAGCGAGAACATTGAGATTTGAAATAAGAATATAAATATCATATTTAAGAAACGATGAAATGTTTTAATAGATGGGTTAAGTTAAAAGATCTGAGATGCCAGTTTACTGGACCGTACTGTTTTGACATTGATAGTTAAAACATCAACTATCAATGAAATATATTAGACCGTTTTGACATGTTGTTTCGAAGAGACCGGGATGATAACTGGACTCAAACCCTCTTCGAATCAACGTTGCGTGCGAAACCAACTTGAAGAGAATGAAGACGGAGAAATTGAAGACCGGAATTATTCATAAAGCGGAATAACTACTTATATTATCTGGTTTAGCGGCCAAAGATGCACCGTGGTTCTGTCGTGGTTGGAATCTGCGGATTGCAAGGACTTCTCGCTACTGATCCCTGGGGTGATTCCTATATGGGATGCGGTAGGAGGGTGCTTCGGTTTGTCCAGTCGCAGGACAACTTGTATGGACGAATGTCTGACAGAGTATTCCAAACGAATCATGTACGGTTGATCTCTTAAAAGTGTTATGTCTGGTGGCGGAGAAATTTGTTTTACTTTGCTTTTTAAACCCGTAATGTTTTTGAGAAATTGATTAGTGATTTGATGGGTTTGATGATGTGGCATTCAAAGTGAATGATGGTGTGCTGTTCTAGAAGATAAACGTAGCCTCTAGCCTCACAACCAGGAAACGACAGAAGTTGGGCAGGGCATCATGTCTAGTTGGGTCATTCCCAAGCAGGGTGTATCTATCACCGATCTAGAGAAAATTCATATTTGTTCTTCTTTTCGATTCTGTATCTTCGGATGATGGTTGGATGGCCAACAACCATGGGTGACAATATATTCTCTACACTCAAGCTAAATGAGTGGGCGGTCATGTGAGGCCGGGTTGCAAGACGTTCTTGTTGAACCCCAGTGTATACCCTCTAGAGTACACTGATCGGAAGGTGCTCCCATACCTCGTCTGTTGGAATCCAATATCCAATAAGAGCTCGCGGTTTTGATTATATAATAAATATTTAGAGCATGGGATGCAAGCGTTCTACTACTTGGTTATTTATTTCTGATTGATAGACACTATTATAATATCACTGGATTTTGATATATCAAAAACTGTTTTGGGTTATAGTAAGTTAAAAACCATCCATATTTATGTGTGGGCTGGTCTTGTATCCTTTTCTTTCAAAAAGGATTTCTAAAATTAAGCAATAGTTTATTGCGAATTTACCACTGAAAGTATTCCAGACTGATCCAGGTGAATTTTGTTTTAAATCAAATGTGCTCGGGTCAGACCGAGTATATTTACAGGTTCGGTTCCGCTTGGAGTTCAAGAGCTGAAAGCAGGAGGCTTCACCGTTAGTTATCTATAGTTTATTTCCGCTGTGTCTGATGTATGATGTACTCTGATGATTGGTATGTATATATATACAGTTTCTTTTTGTATAAAGAGTTTTGGTATATTATACTATACTCGTTCCGCTGCGAGATTATGATGTTCTTCTTACTCTTCTATTCTATTAGTTCTATCTAATCTTTCTCATCCTCTAACTTCTTTCTCTTAACATTCTGCTTTTCTGTATAATTTGGGTTGACTGTGGTAGTAAGATGTCAGCTTAAATTGGTATGGAAAAGTGGGACGTTACAGTTATATATTAATAGAAACCGATTATATGTTGTGAATTGACCATGTGGCATGCAAAGTGTTGATAGATCAAAACTTATGTTGAAAAGTAGAGTTTTGTGGATGATGATCAAAGCATGACTGATATAGCGTAGCTTTGTGTTGAAACATGATTGTAGAGCCTCACAACCCATGAATGGCCAAAAACAAGATGATGGACAGTAGAGTAAGGACTAACGTTCCCGTCTAGCTGAAAAGCGATGACATGATATGGAGCCCAGACAGGATTAACTTATGTGGATGATGGAATCGAGGCGCCTCAGATGTTGGTCAAATACGACCAGGTTGACGGTCAGACACGACCGAAAAGGTTATATTCAGGAGTAACCCGAACTCATAGGGAATTGGTGGGCTGGCTATGCTGATCCGAAGGATCACATGCGTGTAAGTCTTGGACACCTTGCTAGGGGTAGTCCGAACGGTTAAGGTAGATCCTTTGCATTGGTCATTGATGGAATCAAACTTCCAATATGAGCTTTGCGTTTCAGTTGTAAACCTATATGGCGACATAATGGGATAGGGCATTATGTTGTCTAAGATTGATACAATTATTTGTGAAAATGATTTCGACACTATGCACTAGTATATAATATCAAAAATATTTGTTTTTCGGTATCAAGCATGTTTGACTATTATAAGGTAAAACTCTTTCCTCCGTTTTACATTGCATTGTGTGATGGGACTTGAGTCTTATAATAGTTTCATTCTTCAAACAACATTGTGATTAGTTTATGTCCGGTATTCATGTGGAGAAAACCCTTTCTGTTGATATACGGTGTGGTCCCGTGATATACCTTGCTTTAAAATAAAGATTAATAACTGTTTTAGTTCTCACGCCAGTCTCATGACTGACTCAGAGTTTATTGTTTCACATCTAAACTCTGGGTGCCCATATTTTTCGCACATGCAGCTAGTAGTTTTCGTTTGCATATATTTTATAGTAGGTGCTGGATCGAAGCTTAAAGCCGTGTCCAAATCATTTTATATTCTTCCGTCGTGTATGTGTTATTTTGATATAGTTATTTCCTCTGAGCATTGTATTAATTAATGTAATTTGATATTGATGTACTTTAATGTAAAATTATTGTAATGATAATGAAAAATGTTGGTTGTTTCAGTTCTTATTAGTCGAAATCCCAAGCGAATCAAGGATTTTTGTTGTTTGGATTAGACTAATGTGGTTTATAGTCGATTTGAAAGGGGGGAGTTTTCAGACCATAACATTTGGTATTAGAGCTTTGGTATCATACAATTTTTGGGGTATGAATCGTTTGAACAGATAGAAAGAACTCAGCAAAGATAGGATTAGTAATATGCTATAAGAGTAACACATTAGAGACAGGGTTAGTAATACCCTAGAATGAGTTTATAGATTATTATATATATAAATGAAATTAGTTTTGAAAGATTATAAATTATAATAAGAGTATGAGTGTTTATTTGACGTTAAGAACTGGACTAACGAGTATAACAAGATTTTGAATATACGCCTTGCAAAAATATATCTGAAGTCTCAAATATACTAGATAGATACAGAATCACATTCTAGTCGCTTAAGGACAATTCTAGTGATAGTCCGGACATCATCAGTGTTTATTTTTGAGTTTCGAAAGTGGGATGACTACATAATTCCAATTTAAACGTCGAGGTATGCTTAGACCAATTAAAATGATTTGAGAAATAATAACAAATACAAAGATAAATATATTGAGAAGATAAAAGTGAATAATATGAATTAAATTTAACTTAAGAAAAGTTAAATAAGATTGGAATGATAAAATCAATATGAGAATGGAAAATAAGTTGAGTTTAGTCAAATTTAACGTTAATGTTGAATTGAATTAAAAATTAATTGGAATTGGATGTACATATATATATATATATTTATTTATTTATTTAGACAGTTTATAGTACGGAAATTGAGAAGAGGAATAAAATTGTACGCCCGACACAAAGGTACATATTTAGTGTATTGATCATTTGATTGGGTTTGGTGATTTTGTGAGCCGGTTGGCTTCTGGACTTTCTTTTGGATTGATGAGGACCTAGAGCGGCGAGTTGTGGTTTTACTGATAGGGCTGTATAAAGGAGGTTATGGCTATTTTTTTTTGAAAATTTAAGACGTTAGTTAAATTTCGAGAAATTGGGAAAGTTATTAGAAACTGAAAAGTCAAAGAATTTGAGCTAGATAGAATGAAGGTTGAGTTAGTTAAGTAAATGACCTTCAGTTCCATCTTCGACTTCGGGGACGAAACTTGAAATTTTAAATAAAATGAGGTTTGAGCGTAAAATTTATAATATAATTAAAAACGAGCTCGTAAGTCATGGTAGTTCATAATATTATGTTTTGAACTTTAAACGAGTATACGTAACTCAATATAAGTTAGAATTTGTTGAAACAAGAAACGTTAGGATCTATTTAACTATATCTTTCTAACAAGTGTGGAAAAAAAGTAGATTTCGTCATATATATTGTCTGTTATGCCCAAATAAAATTTCCAAATAGTCTCCATGGAATTAATTAATATTTTATCGATTTATTAAATATATAAATAGGGTTTTTATATATAATATGGATGTCGTTTAACTCGAAATTAATAAATATTGAATTGGATGTTATATACAATCCCGTTAGGATATATATGCAATAATAATAATTAGTTTATTATCGAATTGGATAATTTTGAAATTTAATAATATTATAATAATATGACATAGGCCTTAAAAATAGTCATTTTGCAAATGAACTCCGTTTTTGACAAAACCAATTTGTTGGATCCAGAATAGTGAATTATTATAAGATTCCAAATTTCGCGTCATTTGGAGTTAGTATGTGCTCGTGTGAGATATAAAAGTTCAATGTAGATAATCAATCAATAATTTAAGCTCGAACGAGTGCTATTTGAGCAAACAGACTCGAAATTCGATGAAATAAGTTTCATTAGTACTATAATGACAAACCATACGTGTGTAGCAATTTTCACCCAAAAAGGAGTTTGTGTGTGCCCTTGTGGATTTTTAAATGACGATCAGAGTAGCGATAACTTAGAAAATAATAAAATAAAAATATCAGGCTTATCCTATAAGCTACGCTACCTGTATAAAATGTCATAAAATTTACCCTAACTGTATCCCTAACTCATTTCCACAGCCGTTGTTTTTTTGGAAGCTAAAGAAGAAAATGAGAGCTTCATCATCAAATGAAATAAAAATCTATAAATTGCAAAGCTTGGATCTTTAAGTTCGTATGAATGTAGGCTTCGATATGTAGGAGTTTTATTGGGTTTATCGAAGGCTTAGGGGTTGCATGAGTTGCTGCCATGAGTTTTTGGAGAGATAGAAGCATCAATATTTGTTTTAGTGGTTGTTTTTGGAATGAGGAGATCAAAAGAAGGTTGTGTACAAAAGTTGAGTGGATTTGGTGCCAAAAAGTTGGACACTCATGTAGTCGTGAGTGAGGGGAGGCTGGTGCACGCAATTTTATGCAATGGTTCGGTGGTGTGATGACAGTGATGAGAAGGTAGAGGAGAAGAAGAGAAGCACGTCGATGGTTTCAGTTTGAATTTTATTGGAGGGATAAGGGAGGGCAGATGGAATGTATTCGCGTAAATGGCCATGAAAATGCAGCGTGTATACGTGAGGGAGAAGGTAATGAGGATGGTGACTAGTGAGTTAATAGGTAATTAAGTTTAGTTAATTCTTTTGTTAATGACCATTGTGTATATTAACTTGTAAAAATCATAACTTTTCCATACCTTATCGGAATTCAACGAAAAAGGACCCGTTGGAACCATATAGACGTAGGCTACGCAATGAAACTGATTTGGAGTGATTTGGAGCTCATTACAATTTTTGGCGAAATAAAACGCCTGATTGAACCATCGGGAAACAATCGTTATTGCGATGATTAACAAAAATCGAGGTGAGAACTCCCTAAACTGATTTATAAGTTATTATAATCTTATCCGATTATATGTTGATTTCCTGTGATTGCAATGGTTGCTTCGTAGATGATGGATGTTTAGTACAGTTATTTATATATTGTTTATTCACATTTAAGCATTAAAAATTATAGCGCTTATCTTGTGACTATTGTGTGATGGATATTATCATAGTTGATAATAATATGATATGTGATTATCATGATTGTAAGTGGCTAAAAATTATAATTATTACCCATTTGTTAAGTCTCCGTTTATAAAAATCAATTTTAATGAATATAATAACGGGTGAAAAATAAAATTTAAAAATTGACGTCCGATTTTGGATGGACATAAAGTATAATTCATTACGATAAATATTCACAAAAGAAATAAATTGATTTTATATAATTTTTAAGTAGATATGGCATATTCAAATTTTTATTCTAAATAAATAGTAACTAGGAAAAGTGAAGTCCAGTTAGGGTATTTTGAAAAGGTTTTAACATAAATTCCTTTTCAAAACAATCTTATTTATTTTTACTATGGATGTCAGGAGAATTTGGATTCAAAATAATGAAGTTTGAAAAATAATATTATTTTAATAATAAAATAGTATTAATAGCCATTAAATAGAAATATTTGAATTTGTAGTGAAATATTGAAAATATTGTTTACAGTAATTATTAGATAATTAATAAACTGTTTTAGAAGCAATTCGATTTTATTTTAATATAAAATCGAAGTTTGATTTAAATAGAGCTCGTCGCGCAGCGACAGTTCACGACCACTGACTTCAAATTGACATAGCAGGAGATCCGATCGTCGGATTCTCCCAAAATGAACACCATTGGGTCTGAAATGAAAAGAACTTTCAAATAAGTATAAGAACTTTAAAATCCAACGGTTAGATCTAGAGATAAGTTCAAATCAATTTTGAATTGAAACAGTGCCAGTGCACCTGAATGACCTGAAACGTCATCAAACTGAAATGGCCTATTTAAAAATAAATAAAGATAGAGAAAAATAATGATAAATCTTAATAAGTGATTTCAAAGTGACTTGAAAATGAAATTTGAAGTTTCAAACTATATTTTGAGATATTTGCGTTTTCAGCCTAATTGACTGAAAAAGGTAAAACAACGTTCTGAAAATTTAAGTTAATTAAACTTAAATTATTTGGTTTATTTAATATAACCGGATTTTGGAGGGAGTGTTTGAATAAATCTTTTGATTTAGAAAAGATTCCAATTTAAATAAAATTTGGATTCAGATAGAAATAATCTTTGGACATTTGATATTGGCTACCGTTGTGTAGACGTTTACTACTTGTGGAATTTGAAAGATATTTATATTGTTACTCCGTTTATAGTATTCGTTGATTTCAGAAATTGGTGTTGAATATAAGTTGATATAACTCTGTTTGAATTCTTATATTTAATATTAACATGGTTAGGAGTTTATCGTGAATAATGTTTTAAATAACATTTATTCTTTAACCTGGTAAAAAGGAAAATATGATTTTCTAGGATTAGTTGAAATGAAATCTTTATTTAATTTGATTATAAATATTCAGGTAAGAGTTTGGAAATCGATGGTTAATTTCTTGAGTTGGGTGATCTGCTGGTGTTTGACCTGATGTTGGTTTAGGCCTTCGGGGTTATACACCTGATAGATTGTCCTCTCGGCATTGTGCAATCGAAAACCAATTTTGGTTAATGGGTGAAATATAGATTAGAATTAATTTAGAGTCTTAATGAAATCTTTAATTAGATTGGAAATGAAAGAAGGTAAGTAAATTACAAAAACACGAGGGGTATTAGATATGGAGTACCACCAGTTTTACTCCATAGGAAGAATAAGATGGGAATAGGATAATGATTTGAGAAATTACCTTTATAAGGTTTGATAATCCCGATAAGGTTTAGAAAACTCGATTTGAGTTAAGGCTATAAAAAAAGATTTTTATAATCTACTGAAACGATTTACAAGAAAATATATAAACAATGGTTTAAATGATGTAAGTCTTTGATAAGATTTAAGGGAATAGTTCCCAATGTAAAAGATGATTGAGTATAAGAATATTCCCAAAATGGAATAAGATTTAGGACATCTTGCATATCTTTATTGATTTGAAAGATGCGATAGCTATTCGGAATGACCAGGTTTTTACCCATTGTTAATAACTATATAACAAGTATTGAAGATACTTGAAGACGGTGGTTGAAGACCAGAGATCTTCACATCGTTTGGATTATTGCTGATGTCTCGATTGGGCGGTACAGCCAATATGAGGTTAAAAGTGATGGTCTGTCAGACGTATTTGGAGATTGACCGGATATGCAAGGGCATCTCTCCTTAATTGGATGAGGAATAAGTTGCCTTCGGTTTCGTTCAGACCCAGAATTGTAAATGGATGTGTGTATGACATTGTATTTTACAACATAACAAATTGGTTTCTATTGATGTTATATTAGTTGGTAACAGAGGATTTATTCTCTTAGCTTAACATCCTCTTCTGAGACTTATGTTCTTAGAGAGTTATATATTAATGACACCAATTATATGTTGTGAATTCACATTGTGCTATGCAAAGTGTTGATAGATCAAAACTTATGTTGAAAAACAGAGTTTTATGGATGATGATCAAAGCGTGGATGATATAGCGTAATTATGTGTTGAAGCGTGACTTAGAGCCTCACAACCCATGAATGGCTGAAAACAGGATGATGGACAGTAGATTAAGGACTAATGTTCCCGTCTAGCTGAAAAGTCATGCCATGGTATGGATCCTAGGCAAGATTGACTTATGTGGATGATGGAATTGAGGCGCCTCAGATATTGGTCAAATACGACCAGGTTAACAGTCAGACACGACCGGGGAACATTACGTTTAGAAATATCCTGAACTCACCGGGAATTGGTGGAATGGTTCTGCCAATCACAAGGATCACATGGGTGTGGGTCCTGGACACCTTGCTAAGGGTAGTCCGAATGGTTAAGGAAGATTCTTTGCCTTGTTCATTGATGGAATCCAACTTCAAGTACGAGCTTTGCGTTTTCAGTTGTAAACCTATACGGAGAGATAACGGGATGGGGCGTTATGCCTTCTAAGATTGATACATTTATTTGTGAAAATGATTTTGACACTATGCAACAGTAATAATATAAAAAAATATTTATTTTCCCATATCATGCATGTTTGGCTATTATAAGGTAAAATTCTTTCCTTCGATTTGCGTTGAATTGTGTGATGGGACTTGAGTCTTATAATAGCTTCATTTTTCAAACAGCATTGTGATTAGTTTATGTTCGGTATTAATGTGGAGAAAACCTGTTTTTTGTTATACAACGTGGTCCCGTGATTTGCCTTGCTTTAAAATAAAGATTAATACGTGTTTTAGTTCTTACATCAATCCTACGACTGACTCGGAGTTTATTGTTACCCACCTAAACTCTGGGTGCCCATATTTTCCACAGGGGAAGTTGGTAGTTTTGGTTTGCTGATATTTTATTGCAGGTGCTGGATCGAAGCTTAAAGTTGTGTCCAAATGATTTTAAATTCTTTCGCTGTGTATGTTATATTATGATATTGTTATTTCCGCTGGGTATTGTAATAATTAATGCATTTGATATTTCTATACTCTAATGTAAAATTATTGTAATGATAATGAAAAATGTTTGTTTCAGTTCTTATTAGTCGGAATCCCAAGCGATTTGAGGATTTTTTTCAGTTTGGATCAGACTTGTGCGGTTTATAATCGATTCGAATGGCGGGAGTTTTCGGGCCGTCACAAACAAGGATATGCAGCCAGCAATAATATGCAGTATGGCCAAATTATCAAGTCAAATTGGTCGAATAACACTATACAAATGCACAAGTCATGCTCAAATGCAAAATACAAGAACAAATAAATATTATATATATATATATATATATGTGTGTGTGTGTGTGTGTGTGTGTGAATGTAAGTGTGTTTATTTCAAACAGCAAAAGCAGTGGAATAACGTATGCAACAACATGAAATATAATGCAAAAACACTGGTCGGAGAAACAAATGCACAAGTATATGTGTGTGCATATATTTATACACACATATACACATGAATATGCTAGCAAATAATGAACAACAAGCATGGATTAACAAGAACCTTTGCAGCAACACAATCAAGCATTGCTATGGATGGGATCTGCTCTTATCAGGAATATGCAAGGTGTAGTGACAAGAATGCAAATGTAACATCTGTTCAAATCAGCCGAGTGTAGCAGACAATGGAGAAAGCATGCATCAAGGCAGAATATTTTTAGCTCGAAGAGAAAATAATAAAGTGCCAAAAATAAGGAAGCTTTATCTATGGAAAGATTTGAAACATTCAATTTGTTATTTTGGCATGTTCTGGAAATTGATTTCAAGAATATATTTGGAAAAAAAAATTCCAAAACTTCCCGAAATTGATATGAACATTACAGGAAAGATTAAACATCTTATATTCGACAAGTAGTTATTTTTGGCACATTCACAAATTAGAGAAATTTCCAGAAAGGTTTGAATATTTCAACACACGGAGAATTTGTTTTTGGCAATAAAAAATCCACCATTTCAAAATTTTCCAGAAATATCAATCGGTTATTTTTTTTGGCAAGATGATCAATTCAAAGTTTTTAGAAATCATCAAAGTAAACAATGTATTTTTTTGCAAGAGGATTATTTCAAATCAAAAATTCATATTTGTAATAAATCCACAAAATATGCATGCATATCTTTGGCAAGAACATTTCAAAACTTTCCAGGAAATCTCATAGGTTGTTATTTTGGGCAAGAAAATCTTTCAGACATTTCCAAAAATTGAATGCGTAATCATGCAATATCAAGACTAAATCAACGCTTCAAATCAGAGAACATTTAGGGTCCTTAACCCTATATATACACTCATTCCATCACAGGCATGAGCATCGAAAAACCAAGCAATTCAATCGAGAGAAATAAAATCAGAGATACTCACAAACGTTCGTTTTTTCGATCATCAACAGTAAGCCCAAAATTGTTCAGGAAAAAACTACAATTATAAGCCATCAAAGATTAATTTCAAGTTTTAAGGAGTCATTATTTGGGGAGAGCAAAACCCTAGCTTCATTTGGTCTGACATTAATAAGAGAAGAAAGAGGAAGCCGATATTTCTCAAGTGACATAGCAACATAAAAGGGGCCATCTTATTTTTATATGTCACATTTTTAACTAAGTTTTTGTGTTATCTTTTTTATTCTGCCTTCAGTTTTATTTCTTGTGTAATTTTTCTATAGTTTTCTGGTTCTCTTTAAAACTAGGGTTCTAGCTATAGAATTTATAGTTAGGGAAAATCTAATCTACGGGATTGAGATGAGTGCAGGGGTTTGAGCGTAGAGTTAGAAAATAGCGAGGGGTCGCGAGTGTACCGGTGTTGTATGCAGGATATTGTTTTAATACCTATTAGAAACCTAGGGGAATGCAGTAGTAGGTAGGGGTTTGCCGAAGCTGGGTAAATTATATGTCGTTTATTTTTACATTTATTTTTTCTGTTGTGATCTGTGATGTGATATTTTTTATATTCCGCAAAACTGCAGTGAACCCTATTCACTCTCTCTAGGGTTAATTTAGATCCAACAATCTGTTTGTATATGTACTATTCTATATTGCATCACATATAAAAATAAATATTTATTTTGAATAAAATGCTATTTCACATAATTTAATATTCAAACTGTGTTTGTATTCAAATAAATATTTTATTTCAACATTTGAAATAATAAAAACTTCTGACTCCACTAGTGTACATTTCACTGTGATATTATACATTCAATTCACATTTACATTCATTACATTCATTCCTCACTACAACACTCATTTCACTCAGATTTCAATCAGTTATACATACAATTTCATATGCATACACTAAGTCTTTAGCTGCTTCATATCCAGTCCAGTGTCACTTGTATACCTGTCACGAAAACATATATAGTAAAATGGAACAAAAATAGAATTAACTATAGGAAAAAATAAATTTATTTTAAATTTTATTTGCCTCAAAATTTTGATGTTTTTCTCATCATATTTCTAGACTTGCTCTGACATATATATATAAACACACACACACACACATTTGAGTCTAGACTGCTTGTGAAATTCACAGTGATTCACTGTAAATAACACAAGGTAGACTGGATAACTAGTGTTTGCAGATCAGCCTCAAAACAACTATAGTGATTTTCTGATCAAGACCAGTCTCGACTCACATTTGTGGTATGCTGATCTTGACCATCCACGACACCTCGTATAGTGGTCTACTGATTTATATAGAAATATTTTTGCACTTGTATACAATTATTTTCTAGGTGAACAGGTACAAATCTCAAGCATACACAATGGCACAAGTACACATGTGCAAGACAGTTCACAAGTCAATGCAACAACCTCATGTACAAATGAAAATGTATACAAGACAATGACATGCAAGTATGGAAGCATAGCCAAGTGACAACAACAAATGTAAATGGCATCACTAACAGAATGGTACAAGGGCACATGTCCAAGTGAAGCAGGCAGTAAAAAAGAAGCACACAACACACACATACATATAAACACATATATGAAATATGCATGTGTTTATGAATCAAGTTTTTCAAATAGCAGTATGCAAACATATGCATCAAGTTCAAAAATACACAAAGTATAAGGTAATGGTCAAAAGCAATTGGACATAATACACAACCAAGAAGCAGATTGAAAGAATTGAACAAGTCAGAGTAGCAATTGGCTCAGCCAAGCACAACACAATACTCCAAGTTCAAGAAAGTGATGAATATACATGCAAATGTAACAATACAGAATGCAACTGGACGATGGTGATATGGCATGCATATTATAAGGGCAAAACTGTATCCAGACATCATGTATACACAAGTGAAACTATGCAAGGCTCAATCAATATAAATAAGGGAAGCAATGTAGAGTGCAAATAAAGTACAAATCAAAATGATCAAGACGCAAAAATCTAGGTAACGTAGTATGGATGAAAACATGTACACAGTGGTACAAGCTAGAAATGACTCGTGCACTTAAGATCAGTAAGGATCAGTGTACATGGTGCAACAGTACTCACAAATGAGTAGGGCAACATGACATACATGTACACACATATTTGCTTGTATATATATATATATATATATATATGTGTGTGTGTGTGTGTGTGTGTGGATTTGTGCATTTGCAAGCATGGAGTATAGCAAAGCTCGAAAAATCAAAACTGGCCATGCACATAAAGCATGGAGCAAAGCATATTCATGGAATTACAAAGAAAACTGAACTTAAAGAACAGAAATGTCAGAGAGGGATATGGACCATACTACACAAACATGTCAGAATGAACAAGTGAACATATATACAATGATCAATTCATGTTGCAGACAAATGAAGTTAACATGGCACCCAGAACAATACAAAAGAAACTGCACAAACCAAGATACCAAAGCAAAGACCATATATGTATAACATTTGTTCAAACATATAAGTACAGGGGATCAAATATATGCATCTGTTCTTATCTTCAATATATTAGAAGTATTGATAAGGGGTGAACCAAGATACATGGCATGCATAAATGCACAAGGAAATGGTGCAAGCAAGGCAGTAAGCTCAAACACACAAGGCAGTGCATGTTGCAAGATTGTCTTAGGAACAAGGTGATACAAAGAAACTCAAACAAGTGTAGTATGTGATCAAACAACATGTTACAAATAGCCGAGAACACCAGAGGCATTTAAGGGTAGGTAAATACGAGTAACACAGCCAATCAATACTTTCAAGAGATCATTTTTTTTAATATAGGAAAGTTTCAAATCTATTAGTTTTGGCAAGAGAAACATTTCAAAATTTTCCAGAAATACAATCATGGAAAAAAGGAAGGTTTAAAATTTCCTTATAGCACAATATTGCTTAAGAATTTTTTTTAATATGCAAGTTTTATTTTAGGTAAACAAAATTTCAAGGAATCAACTCTAGTATAATTTGCAAGGTTATTTTTGGCAACAATTTCTCAAATTCAATCGAAGAAATATCCAGAGAGTACGAAGAATTCAACAAGTAAATATCACGCAAATATCATTACCAAATCTACGAGAGAAATTAGAGGAATTATAGGGTTCAGAAAACCCTATAAATTACATCTACTCAACACTCACAATGGCATCAAAACCTAGAAATTCAATTGAGCAACATTGAAATCAAACATCAGAAGAACTCACAAATATTGCTCTAATCATCTGCAAACCCAAATCGATTGACCAGGGTAGCAACCAAAATTAAAACTAACAGTGAATCAAATCCATCAAAGCAACTAGAAGTCGCGATTTGGAAAACCCTAGTTTTTTGATTTAATCAGAAAAGAAGGCGGCCATTGGAGAATAGCAAAGAGGAAGCCGATATTTCTCAAGTGACATAGCATAATAAAAGGGGTCGGTCTTTTATTTTATGTGTCTTAGTTTCAACTAGGGTTTTGAGCTATTTTTTGTTTTAAATTGTTCTTCATTTTGTAATCTTTTTGCATAGGTCTACTACTTTTTTAAACTAGGGATTACGAGTTACGAGTTCGTAATTTGAGGAAATCTGATCTTGGGGTTAGTGATCAGTGTAGGATTTTGAGCATAGGATTAGCATAATAGCGAGGGGTCGCGAGTGTACAGGTGTTGTATGCAGGATATTGTATTTAATACCTAGTAGAAACCTAGGGGAATGCAGCAGTAGTGCAACAATCCGGAATTTTGGAACCAATTTAAAATTTATTTTTAATTGATTTTAATGGAAATTAAATATTTTGAACGGTTTATTTTGAGAATAAACGACTTAGAATTTATTTAAAATGAAGTTTGAGCCTATAAATTTATAATTTAATTAAAAAGGGCTCGTAATGGCACGGTAGTTTGGAAATTTTCGTTTTATACTATAAACGAGTATACAGAATTCGTTATAAATCAGAATTTGATGAAATAAGAAACATTAGGATCTAATTAATAATATCTTTATAATGAATATGTTAAATTGAGATTTCATTTAATAATTTGTAAGTTATGTCCAAATTAAAATTTAAAATAGTCGCTATTAAATCGTTTATAAATTATAACAATTTATTAAATTAAATAAAATGATTTTTCATGTAAGTTGAGCATCGTTTAACTAAAAAATTGTAATATCGAGTTATAAACTCAAGTATGTTTATTTTATAGTTGTATGATATTTCATTTGGACGTATATGTGATAATAATTATTATTTTATTATTAATTTGAATAATTTTGGAATTTATTAATATTTTAATATTACCTAGCCCTTAAAATGGACATTTTGCAAATGACCTCTTTTTTCGATGAAACCAATTTTGTTGGATCTGGAATATTAAATTGTTTCTAGATTTCAAATTTCGCGCAAACGAACTCAGTATGCGAATAATTTGAGCAGTTTTACATAAGACATTATTGAGATGACCTCGGAATTCGATGTTTTTTTATTGAATCTATAGCATCGAATATTGATAGGATTCTGTTGACCTGCCTTTTGGCAAGGCCGTCAACCCATGAACCTATTACAAGAAGTCAAACTCGAGGCTTCTTGGCTCGAGGACTCTTGGATCGAAGCACTTCAGCATGAAGGACCTGGGTTCGGTGGTCTTGAGCTCAGCTTACACTGCAACAATGACTTGGTCACAAGACCTATTTTATAGCCTATGTACTTGATCCAACTACCTATTCTAAAGCCTATAAACTCGGATCGAGCTATACTTGTGCTGCCACATATTGGAGGGGACCTCTCCACGTAATCAAGACTCAGCTCCATCATCTGTTATTCACATGGATCAACCGATACATGGCACCTCGAATTGTTAAGGCCTGCTACCTATAAATACACCAAGCTACATAACAAAGTGGAGATTTTTGGCTGAGATCTGAGCCTGACTTTATAGCTCATGCATGCCCTCCACAACTCAATCATGACTACCAACCACTTCCATCTCGAAATACTTGCCATATTCATCAAAGACGACTATGTAATAGAGATTTTGACGATCTCATGTATTGTATGTCCAAGCTTATGACATTATTATGAGATTATAAAGTGGATGTAGGCTCGTTAACGCCGAACCGCTATAAAATTGCTATTGTCTTGTTTTTTCTTCCTTTTTTCAGATATTTCTTCATATATCATGCTCCAAACCCGACTTTTGGGTGTTGGTGACCACTTTTTGGCATCAACACTTCGGCGCTTTCACTGAGAAACGAATTCTCAACCTCCTAAGGGTTTTTCTCAACTTTTGGATCACCAATTCCAAGACAGAATCCTAAATTTTAGCCATCTTCAGCAGCCATGGTTTCTAATGCTTCTGCACAAGTTTTGGAAAGCAGAAGAAGCAACATCTAAATCCCCAGCAAACACCGATTTTGTCCTAGTTCTGGGTTCGACCTCGGTCGGTTCGACCCTTCCCGGGTCTTCATCGACCCGACCAGAGGACCAGCTAGTAGGAACTGCACTTTGGAAAGCTCCTAGTATGTAGCATGGCTCGAAGCAGGTCTTGGGTCGGGGTGAGATCGATTCGAACAGCTATCGTCATAGTGATGTACAAGCTCAGGTCGACCAACTTCAGATCGACCGACTCCTCTGAAACTCTCCAGGTCAACTATCTCCGAACCAACTCTTCCTGATATACCAACCTGGATTACTAGACATTTCTAAAGCCCTGCACATCGACCCGAGACAGAGTCATTTTCAGAAAAAAATGCATTTTTCTGATCGTTTCAAAGAAGGCTTAATCCTCCGAAATCGAATGAATCGGGAGATGCCCACTTGTTCGACCTAACAAGTTAGTTCGATCGCGACTAGGACTGTGAGGGCCCGGACCGCAATGAAGACCATCCTTTACACCAAAAAGGCTAATTTTACTACGGCCATAAATCATGAACATAAGAGGATCACACCTTGAGCCTCATCAGTAATATCAACATCTGTTGCCTTCATGTTCATAACTAAAGTGTTCAAGGCATCTACATGCTCCATAAGATCGGCTCCAGGATTCATCTTGAATGAATAAAGTTGTTATTGAAGAATAATGCGATTAGTGAGAGACTTGTCTTGATATGCATCTAATAATGCATCCCATATTTCCTTCGTCGTCTTTTTCTGAGAAAATTCTCTAAGACCTTCATCTGAAAGGCTTAACTGAATTGTTGTGATAGCTTCATCTTCCATCTCCTCCAAATCAGCTTCATCCATATCTTTCAATTTCTTAGGTGTAGAAACAACTTTATAAGTCTTCTCCTTCTTCAATACAACCTCCATCTTCCGAGTACCAAAATTTCCATTTCCGTCAAATCGTATTACTCCATGATTGACATAAGATCTACTAATAGACTTACTAGAAGTAGTCATTAATACCCAAATAGGAACAATAACACTAGCACCAATACCAAACTATAGTGATTTTTTTTAATTTGAGCAGAAGCGTATTTGATCAGGATCTAGTATTGTCTATTTAGATACCAATGAAACTCAAAACAAAAGAACAAAAATCAATTATGCAGCCTCACAGAAACAATAGCAGAAATAAGAGATAGAAGATTTAACGTGGCTCGAATATTAATATCCTACGTCCACGGAGACCCAACAACTTCTTTTATTCTTTCTTCGATTTAAGAGGGAGTACAATAAGAGACTCAATATAAACTTATCACCCTATAATTGATACAGAAATATGGTTCTTATTGGGGATATGTTAAAGAGAACGCTATTCGTTTGTGATGAAAAGGATGAGCAAATGCCCACCAATTTATAAGAGTAAGGATGAACATTTGTCTGAAGATAAGTATGAATAGTTTTCGGATTTCCTTGATTTGGTTTCAATGCAAATCTTGCATATTTTTTTATTATTTCCCATGTAAATATATCTGATTGATTTGAATCAAATAATATACCTTCTCATTCCATCCAAATTTGTTGCAACTTATATCAAGATTTGATTGATTTATCATATCAAATAATCTCCCATATCTTTCCCATTTGTTTCCCATAATTAATTGATTACAAGAATCAACTAAAATCTTCTCCATAATTAGCATAAATTTGAATCGTCCAATGTTACCATGTTTAACGCTACCACTCTTGATTTTGTGACTTTTGTTTTCATGTTTGAGGATGGCTGTGAGCAAAGAATTCCAAACTCATCTTTTATAATATAGTATGGTATAGACTAGTCGTACTATAATAATTATACCCTATGTATTACATGTATAAAATTTATATGCAATAATGTTAGTAAATTTTATGGTAGCTTTATTATTGTAAAAACTGATAACCCAAAGTAGTAGAATAGGGACACAATACATGTTCAAGATCAGAAAAAAGTGACATAACCAAGAGTACAAGTATATATAGATGATTTTATTCAATTATCATACGATAGTCATATTCTGGTAGTTTTGTTTTTGCTTTTAATATAATACTTGGCAATATTGGTAAATAAGATTACATTTTTATCTTACAAAAATAATAGTTATACAGGATAAATGAATTAATGAGAGCCGTGAAAATATCCTTTGTGTCAATCCTACTTATCTATAAAATAGTTATTATGATAAATGGAATATGAATTTACTTATACAGTTTTTACTATATTACTTATTTATATATACTTTTGTTCAAATCAAGAGTAACCATTTTCCATTTTTATTAATAAAAAATTAATAATCATGTTAAAATAATTTTTTTTAGGATATTTCATAAAATTAACAAATATTAGCTAATTGATATTACTTAGGTAGTTTATATTTAAGACAATTAAGCTTAAGTGCCCATGAAATAATTTAAAAAAACTAGAAACAATTGAGTAATGTTTACTAGCGATGGAAATCAATAAGTATTTAAATGGACTATGGTTAGTGAGAATTGATTAAAAAAAGTTAGGCTACTTTAAAAGTTGCAAACTGTATAAAGATACTTAAAAGGAAAATTGATAGAGCATGGAGGAAAAATCAGAAAATGCGAAAATTTAAGAGTTCCTTTAAAATAAATTCGCTATACCATTATTTTCTAGGCACATTTAGTAACAAACATAATGAAAAGACATGTAATAACAGGATGGACCAAGATTTATTCAACCTTATACTTGGAAATGCTTCCGAAAATAGTCAGTAAGGTTCCAACTAGAAAATAAATAGACATCCCGTTGGAGCACAACCACCACAAAACTATTTGAATGTAATTAGGGCGCCTACTCCTACAGTCACAGGGCTACTGAATAGCCTAATCCCTGGTTATGTGTATCCTCTTGCTTAGGTTTAACTCTCGCCTGACGGGGTTGTTATCCTAATCATCTTCCATATGGCATGTGGTAGTACTGTAGCTCAAGTTCTCCCTCCACCTAAGATGAGCTCCTTTCAAAGATTGAAGAGGGTCTGGAAGCTATTGATTATTGAGTAACTTTTTTAATTTAGCTAATTAAAAAAAAAAACTAAAACACAAATAAGATGATTTCAAAACTAGGCACAAATATATGACACTTTTGATTGTGTCATATGGTATCACTTACCTTATTATGACAAACTAATATGAAAATTTATTTGTCGTATTATCATTGACCTTCTTATGCAAATGAAGACGGTCAGATTTTGCTTGTTATCTTTCTTTCTTACAAAATTATTTGCTTACCGTATTTCTTTTTTATTGTCTCGTTATTTTAGTATGTTGGTACTTCCCACTTTGAATATAATTGAAGCCCTACATATGAATCACAGTATTACAGATGCTACTCAGGTGACATTTTTTCCGAAGTTGCTTGTACTGCTAAAATTATGTTTCTTATTCCTTCCCATTACAATACTATATACATATGTTTCCTCAAAAAATACTATATACATATGCATAATGCAATTTATATTGACATGAGACCATTGAAATTTGGAGTTTGTCCACTTTGTAATTAATCTATGACATACAATGATTAGTTGATGCAGAATGTCAGGAATAGATTGAGTGTACCATTGATAAAAAAAAGTTAGAATAGAACTACAATTAACTACTATGATAATCGTCATTAAGGGTACATCTCAGTGTTATATGGGTATGCAATTGAAGAACATATGATGTTTTGTTTCAGGTTATAACTAATAAGTTGAGTGCATGCATCAATAATCAATAATTTTTTGTTTATTGTCTTATAACAAAATATGCCAATTCATGATGCATGACATGACAATTTGTGTTTATGGTAAGATGACTGTTTATATTATAACTTTAATCATGCATCTATAGTTCACGTTCTGCTGTGAAAATAGTTCTAGAGATAACATTTTGCAAGGGTTGTTTGCAATTTGTAGGTGTGCAAATGCAGATACAAATGGATTTAATCTTGACCGTCCATTCATCAGTTAACTAAATCATGCCAAATAGAGTTTCCCACTTTCTCCACATTATCGTTTTTGTGTTGCAGGACATATCGTTTCATGGCCATTCAATCGTGTGGAGCCTTCTACCTCAAATCTATGAAAAATATCCTTGATTTAATGTCAAATTAGTTGATGTGGAATGAGCAATTACAGAGGAGTGAAAATTTGGGTTTCCCCAATTTAATTTATCATATTACTTTTAATTTGTATTATCTGATTGCCCTATAGTTATTCATATTTTGATTTGATTGGATTATTATTGCCTTAAACATACAAAAGAAAAGAGATCTGCATCGATTAGCGCATGTACAGCATATTGTTTCTTTCCGTGCAATTTCTGTCATTTTTATCCACTTCACTGCTACTAAACTTTCCACGTGACTAAGCTGTCTCTCAAACCCACTTGATAGGTTTCAAAAGAATGAAATCTTCTGTTACTAAACTGGTTCTTCTTTAACACTCTTTACCTGATTTCAGAGCTTTTTCCAAATTCATTTATGTAATTTTTCGGATAAGGATAGAATCTGAACTTTTTTGTGATTGTGGAGATTATGGTTGTGCTTGTTGTGCAAAAAAGGTTGCATACACGTGGAATAAAAATAAACAAGATCAAGATTTGTCAATTGAACATTAATTTAATCTGACAGCAATTATTCTATTAGGTCAAAAAAATAGTAAATAACTATAACGAAGAAACAAAGGACAGAGATTTTATTCCATATGAGAGAATTACAAGAGATTAGAAAAATAAGAGTTTACATATCCAAACCTCAAATAGGCTTAACAGGAAGAGACACCATTGGGGATCACTGGCTCCATGCCAGGATGAGTTTACAAATAAGTCTACCCCTCAATATATAGCCAGCGAAATGTATGTGAGTCATCAATCAAATTACCAAGATATGGCAATGGAGGTAAAATAGGTAACTAATGATACAATAACAAGTAAATCATTAATTCCCTTCGATTGCAAAGATGGAAGAAAATAATCTCTACATCCATCTCATGCAAATGCAATTAATGCGTTTCCATATTAAAATTATATTTATTTACCATTATGCGTATTTGTTTCCACTTATTGTGATTTTGTATCACCAAATTTTACACTCCACCTTGATTTAAAATCACATATCTCCAATACCCCAACTCGAATAAAATTCTCTTATCAACATAAAGCTCTTCAAAAGAATTCCACCTTAAACCAAAATCTCATAATGAGATAGAAATCAAAAATGAATATTTACCTAATTGGTTCCAGCAAAGCTACCCCCATCACACCTTGTTAACGAGCTCAGACTACGTCCCCTCCTGCCAACAAAACGTTGCAAATAACCAAATTTAAAAAAGGCATATTCGGAAGTAATCGCAACAACACTAAGGCCAAAAATATTTCTCTCAAAAACCGATTCAAATACAGAGCTAAAATCCAGATCTCTGTATGCAAGATAAATCTCTCTCCATCCACATACCTACATGTAACACCACTCCTTTAAGACGACATCAGAAAATCGACAATGTATCACAGTGGCAACAAATCTGCCAAAATTAGCGCTATGAATTGAACTCTCCAAGATGACATCACAAGTTGATAAGCCTCAACGGCATCAAAATCCATCACCAAAATCAGCAACATCAGATATAATTTCTAAATCCAATGGTCCCTTCAACAATTAACTCTTTATCACAAAAATCTCATAAAATACGAGTATTTCTCAACTGAACTTGAAGTTATACAGAGTTCTCAAATACTTGAAAAGGTCGCTAAAACAAGTTATACAGAGTTCTCAAATACTTGAAAAGGTCGCTAAAACCTCCAGCGGTTCGTCTTTGGTTGCTACCACCTCTAAGCAATTTCTCTAAGCTGTTTTCTACGAATAGTCTCTTTTCAATGGTTGGGTTAGGCCGTGAACAAACATATAACTCCTCCTTAATGAGAATCCAAAGCTCAAACTACATCAAAGTTCCAAGCCTAGAACACTCTTCTCTCTCAATGTAATCTTCTCCATCAAAGTCTCCTTTTCTCCCAAAATAGTAGTAGCATAATAACCACTGAATTTACCAATCTTTGTAGAAATAATTAACGCATAATTAAAAAAATCGTCGTGCTCTAATACTAATTTGTTTTGCAAAAAAGGTTGCGCACATGTGGAAGAAAAATAAATAGGATCTAGATTTTCCAATTGAACATCAATCTAATCTGACAGCAATTACTCTATTACATCAAACAAATAGTAAATAACTATAACGAAGAAACAAAGAAACACACAATATTTATACTGGTTCCACTACCGTTGAGATAGTGTAAGTCTGGTTCAAAGGCTAGAGATTTTATTCCACATGAGAAAATTACAAGAGATTACAAAAATAAGAGTTTACATATCCAAACCTCAAACAGGCTTAACAAGAAGGGACACCACTGGGATCACTGGCACCATGCCAGGATGGGTTTACAAAGAAGTATACCTCTCAATATATAGCCAGTGAAATGTATGTGAGCCGTCAATCAAATTACCAAAATATGGTAATGGAGGTAAAATAAGTAACAAATGATGCAATAACAAGTAAATCATTAATTCCCATCAATAGCGAAGATGGAAAAAAAATATTCTTTGCATTCATCTCATGCAAATGCAATTAATGCGTTTCCATATTAAAAATATATTTACTTACCATTTTGCATATTTGTTTCCACTTATTGTGATTTTGTATCACCAAATTTAACAGTGCTCTTCCTAGCAACTGTCTTCGTGCCTATTGATGGATCAAAGTTTAAGCTGATGAGATTCCATGTTTTGCTATTTTTTTGTGTGCTACCATTTTCTTTTTGCAGATGCGTTGATGAGTAGGTTCATTTTTATTTATATTTCCAAGCTTTGTTAGATTTTTCTATTTGAAGTGGATGGAAATGTTTATGTTATGTATGGCCAATTTTATTTATTATTTTGTATGCAGCGTCCTCATTGCCTTCATGCAGTCGTGTTGAAGAGCAAGAAGGTTCATTTTGATTTATGCTTCCAGGCGATGTTACTTTGTTCTATTTTGTTGTGGGTTGGAGTAATATATGTGGCTGAGTTGTATTATTATTTTGCAAGCGTTCTTCCTTTTTTGTGTGAATGTTGGATTTGTCGTATGTATCTTTTGTATTGAATTCGTTTTCCCTTTTAATAAAATCTTCTGAGCTATCCTTTCAAAAAAATGTTGGCAATCAATTATAGTGATAATAATGTTTGTTCATGGTGACAGCGTTCGAACTGTAGTCTGTTATGGTTTAGGCATGGTTCAGTTATGATGAGAATACATGATGGATGCATATACTGAAAACATAACTCTTATATTATTTATGTAAGTTCAGTATGCATGGGATTGTGAACGGAGTGAACACTAGAAATGTTTAGAATAATCAGTGACCCATTAGTGAGTACAGTTTTGATTTTTAGTTATTGGCTTAGAGACAGAATAATTTGTCCTTAATCAGTTTATGAATTTATTGAGACAAATTTTGATTGTCCTTAATTTTTTAGAGACCTGAAAGTAAAGATGAAAATATTAGTGTCTACCCCATCTTAAACAAAATATTGAGACAAAATAAGCTAATTAATGACCAATAAATGATGTCTTTAATCTCTTTTTTCTTTGTAGTGTATATAGGTATACCTTATATTTCTTGACAATAGTTTATCGTCTTCTAAACAACATATATAATTAATAGTGTAGGTAAATAATATAAGATTATGCCTTGCATCACCTATCACCTAATTACAACTAATTACCATTTGGTCTGTAGTTGGTGGAGGCTGGAAATTCAGATAATGATGAACTTGCAATTTGTAACGACCCGGATTTTGAGCGACTTTGGTTATCGACATAAACTCGATGTCGATAACCAAACATCGAAAAATCCCGGTAATTAATGAAAGAAATTAGAGGGTGAGATAGATAAGATAGAAACTTAGGATAGAAGAAGAAGAAGAACACAACATCAGAGTAACACGAACCTCACAGCGGAACGAATAACATATAATAGATAACATAACTTTGAAATATAATAGTTATGTATACAATAGCACTTATCAGAGTACAGCACTTACAACACAGCAGAAATAAACTATAGCTATATGATCTTGAAGCCTCCTGCTCCAAGCTCTCCAAGTATATCTGTAAATTCCTGACTACTTGACTGCCCGTACAAAATTGGGCACCCAAGAGTTTAGGGAAAACAAAACAAAATAAACTCCGGGCCAGTCATGGGACTGGTATGAGTAAAACAGTTTAAAACAGTTCGAACAAGTAAATGATATCTCATAAGACCACGCCGTATAACGGAACGGGTTTTCACTTATGAGAATCCAAAATATCTTTATATCAAACCTTTTGATATTATAATAATGTCTATCAACCACAATATAATAATCATCTAGCAGAAACGCTTTCATCTCACGATCTACATATATGGTATACAAATAAAACCGCAAGCACGTATTGGGTAATGGATTTCCAACTATGACAAGGTATGGAACCACCTTTCGCTAGTGTACCTCTAGAAAGTAATACACTGGGTTCAACAAGAACATCTTGCAACCCGGCCACACATGACCGACCACTCATTTTGCTTGAGTGTATCGAATGTATATCACCAACGGTTGGGATCAGCAACCGTTTCCCAAATGGGACAGCATCAACAATAGATTTTAAGAAGTAAATGAAACTCTAGATCAGGTGATTATACATCCTAATAGGTGCGACCTACATAGCCATGTTGCCTGCCCAATATTTGTCATTTGCTGGATGTGAGGCTTAAGGCTACGCTGTATCATCACATCAGATTCACTTCGAATGCCACATTGTCAGATCCATCAAAATCACTAATTTGACGTCTACAGCCATACATTACGTGTTAGCTAAAATAAGTTTCCTTCTCCACTTCCACTCTTGGTACGTTTGGAGAAATCAATGTACGTGACCTTTCTGGAAATACTCTGTCAGACATTCATTCATACAAGTCATCCTCATTCACTTAGAATGTCACATCGTCATACCCGCCAAATCACAAATTCATTTATCCAAAAATAACACGGGTATACAGCTAAGAGAAACGAATTCCTCCGCCACCAAACGTGAATACGTTTGAACAGATCAACTTACGCGATCCATTGGATATACTCTGTCAGACCTTCGTCCATACAAGTCATCCTGGGACTGGACAAACCGAAGGCACTATTCAGTATATCCTTCTTAGTCACTGTTATCTAAGACTTATACAACAGCCCTTGCACTTTAATCCTTCTTCAATTATCTTTGGCATAAATGATTCGCAACGCTTATGCCAATACATAGTGGTTCTTTGGATAATAATCCAACCGGTCTCTCCATATTTACAACGTTAAAATGGTCAAAACTTCGATAGTCTGTGATTTAACTATCAAAGAAAAACAGGTGTGCAAACAACGATATTATTTCCAGATGGAAATTCTATCAATCAATCATCAATCATTATTAACTCTTAAATTTATCTTATCATTAATTTATTCCTTTCCTTATAAATAAACATTCCATTTTCTAATTCGTATTTCAAATTTCCAATCTTTGATTTCATTCTGATTCTGATTTGGTAAACATTTCTAAATACTCCTTTATTTGGATTTGAATGGATGTTTAAATCCACATCGCGATCGTGACCTAAACCACTATACTCATTAACTAATTCCACTTAACCTCTTTCACTTTCAAATCTGAACCATTTCTAAATTAAAAACGAAGTCAATCAAGTTGGGGTAAAATTACCTCTCAGACCTTAACTGAACAACATCTTTAACCACGAAATAAGATAAGTTCCCCTTCCTAAATCTTTAACACTTCCTTACGTAATTCTCTTTCTTTCGAATAACTATATTCGATTAACTCTTTTCACTTAACTCTTGTCGAATAAACTATGTTCGATAACTCCTCTAACTCTATTCGAATAAACTATATTCGATTAACTCCTCTAACTCTATTCGAATAAACTATATTCGATTAACTCCTCTAACTCTATTCGAATAAACTATATTCGATTAACTCCTTTCAAATAACTAGATTTGATAACTCCTTTCGAATAACCTATATTCGATTTACTCACTTTCAAATAACTATATTTGATAACTCCTTTCGGATAACCAATATTCGATTAACTCACTTCGAATAACCAATATTCGATTTCTCTACTTCGAATAACCAATATTCGATTAACTCACTTCGAATAACCAATATTCGATTAACTCACTTCGAATAACCAATATTCGATTAACTCACTTCGAATAACCATTATTCGATTAACTCACTTCGAATAACCAATATTCGATTAACTCACTTCGAGTAACCAATATTCGATTAACTCACTTCGAATAACCAATATTCGATTAACTCACTTCGAGTAACCAATATTCGATTAACTCACTTCGAATAACCAATATTCGATAACTCTACTCGATTAACTTGCTTCTAACTGGTTAACTCTAATTGATTTATTCTAACTGGTCAACCTTAATTGATTGACTATAACTGGTCAACCTTAATTGATTAATTCTAACTGGTCAACCTAACTCTAATCAATTTATTCAATTGATTATTTCTAACTCAAATCGACTTCTCCTATTCAAATAACTCCTATTTGATAACGTTTATTCATTTATAAAGATTTACTTTTAGCAACGGTTCTTCACTTTATAAATGTTCTCTTTAATGATGTTACTTCACTTATACAAGTGTTGTGTATCCATTCTATTTAAAACTATTGTGTTAAAACCAATATCTCTTATCTATATAAGTTCAGACTTATATATTTCATTTATCGAATGATAAATATTCCTTTAATTTATAAACTGTTATTTATAAATTAATCCTTTCTATTTATCTGTTAAAAACAGATTTCCATTTTCTATTCATTTTCTAAATATTCTTTGATTTAGTTCTATTTATTTATCAAATAAATATTCCTTTTATTCTATTTATTCTAACAAGTATATATCTTCTTTTAATCCTATTTATTTACCAAATAAATATCTCCTTTTTATCCTATTTATTTAACTAATAAATATCTCCTTTAATCTTTATTTATTTCCTTAATAAATAAACCCTTTTTACTTTTATTTATTTCCTAAATAAATAAATTCTTTTAACTCTTTATTATGTTTTACCAATATATTCCTTTATATTTTCTTTCAAATATATTTCCTTATAAATTTGATTTCAAATATATCTCCTTTATATTTCATTTCAAATATATCTCCTTTATATTTGATTAACAAATAAATTCCTTCTATATTTGATTAACAAATAAATTCCTTTATATTTGATTAACAAATAAATTCCCTTATATTTGACTAACAAATATAATTCCCTTATAATTGATTTACAAATATAATTCCCTTATATTTGATTTAAAAATATAATTCCCTTATTAAAAATCCTTTTCCTTTATAATATAAAATCCATTGATTTTATATAAATAAATTATTTTCAAAATATACTTTGAAAATCCCTTTTCCACATTCTGGTATTTCTTATGGTATTTAACACACCATATAACAACGATAAATATCGTCCAACACAAATAATCAACGTCAGATTATATATCACATTATATGTCACAATATATATAAATCACATTAAAATAAATGTTGAGGTTGGATTCCTCCAACCGGTTTCCCTGCATCACAGATGTTAAACAATATAATTAACATCAATTTCACTTCTATGTGAAATATTCTGATAAACATAATCGACATATAAATATTTAACGGTTTATATATATATATATATGTACAAATATATATATATATATAATTTCTACTAACTGACTAGCAGTTCAATCAAATAATCAACACACAGTCAAACATACAATATTTAACAGTTCTAAGAAAACGTTGTAAAAATAGAACTATTCAGAGTTGGTAAGTTTTACTCACATTGGCAGTTCATCGTTAAAGAACGATAAACTGTTATTTGATTTGAATCAAACAGTTTATTTCGCCATAAATTCAAACTAGCTCCCATCCACTTCCAGTTAGTTCCATGGGGTAGTGTCCGTCCACACGATCCGGTCGGATCTTGTTTCGCTGAATTTCAATATCGTACGACCGAGTTATGATACTTACAAGTTGGTATGAATATTTAATCTAAATAAAACAAGGACTTTATTTCCTATACGGGCTTTAACCTTACTATTTACCTTGGCCCACTAACATGCGCCAGCCCATCCCCATTTAACCAACTCCACCCGCAACAAAATCCGCACTCCAGAATCCTTCTTCCCAAATGACATCTCACGCTTCAGTCAACTACCCAACAGCAAACACACGTTCTCCCTTCGACTGCTCCTCTTCTGCTTCACGAAATCCGAAAAGAATACCACCAATACACTCCCTATCCAGCACGCGTCCTCACCATACCCTTAGGTGTCAGCTCATTCATCCCGTCCTCCGCCTTGGTTTCAGTCAGACCCGCGCCACTACAGTAAAAGTTCGAACATCGTTGATCACAATTCGAACCAAACTTCACCACAACGTTGTAAATGATTTTCTAAGCTCAGAAACAACCTTGGATTCGAATATAAATGCCCCCATTTGCCGATTGCATCAACCCTAGATCTACGGTTAACCCCAAATTAGACAAATGCCGATTTCGAATGCCCTAATACCTATACGGGATTGAAGAGAATTCTACTAGGAATTCAAAGACAATGGCTTTTATGATTTTACAATTTTTATTTGATTTTATGGGAAATTTTGAAGATCGAATATCGTTTCTGGGAGGAGAAAAATGACGGCGGAACAATTTTGGCCAGAAACGAACGAAGACTTAGGTTAAAGGGGTAAGGGTAGGGGTATTTATAAGGGTAGGATATTATTTTATATTCGATTATTTGCTCCTTTTATTACTTTAATAATTCCTACGGTCACCCACAATATCCAAAAATCACGAAACTGGACATGTAGCTAGAGTTCGACAATACGGTCCCAACAAAACTGGTTTCGTCGAATTCCGACTCCGTATGCTCACACAGTGTAGTTTTAACTGTCAAAATACTTACTGTTTCTCACTCTAAAAATCCGTGCGGCCACACAGTGACTCTAAAAATCACCAAACTTGGAATCTAACAACTATTTGATATAGCGGATCCAACAAAATTAGTTTCGTCGAATTCCGACTTCGTTTGCAAAAGTGACTATTTTTAAAGCTCGAAATAGCCTATTTAAATATATAAATATATTTAAATATAATTAAATTTAATATTTAAAAATAAATATTAACGTCTATATTCACAGTGGAAAACCGTACAGCTCCAGAATATTCCTGTATGAATTTACAACTCGATATTACATCGACAGAGTTATATCGGTGTTCGATTTCTATTTAAATCCTTATATAAAATATAATTAAATCGTTATGGTCAGGGCGCTGCATTTCTAAGAATTTGATTTGGACGTAACTCAAAATCTACATGACGAAATACCGATTTTTCTCTTCCACTAGAAAGATATACTCTACCAGCTCCACACGTTTCTTGTTTCACAGAAATCCGATTTAAAACGAACCCTGTATATTCAGTTGAAGTTCAAATCGCCAAATAGCGAACTGCCGTGCCATTTCAAGCTCTATTTTAATTATATTAAAATTCTACGTTCAAACTATCGTCGATTGAATATATTCGTTAATATAATTCAACTCTAAGCGGAATTAAATCTAAGGGACGACCCCGTTCACAGAATATTGTGATTTCCAATATTTTTTATTATTTCTGAATTAAATATATTATTTAATTATTTAATTTAATTAAATATTCCATATTATTTAATTAAACCTCTATTTAATTCACTACATCACGATATATATAATTAAATAAATTAATTATAATACCCCTGACAATGCGGGTCATTACACAATTCTTTGCCATGCACAAGAAATTTGGCTATATCGAAATTGCCATAAAAGAAATATCGAACGAGTTACCGACAGTCAGATGTTCGAAGGTTTCTGTTATCATAGCAAAGGCAGTTGAACTTGGATTGACAACCCTTATCTAGGGAGAAAAATGTTTAGCAGTAATCGTTGATTCTTGCCATGTTTTTGGATCAATGGATACTAAATTGTGGTTTGGCTGTCTGTACGATGACTCTGATTAATTTTTGGTTGTGCTTATATATATAATGCTGTTTCCTGGCTGCAAGGAAAATAGTTTTGTTCAGTTATGAAATCATGTCCTACTATCTCTATTTGTTTTACTTAAAACAATTTAGTTATTATACATTATTATTAGTTTACTCATTTTTTGGTTTATTCAAACGTCTTTGCATGTGACCTTTACTGTTGAGTTACTCATTGCTCTTACAAACTTGGCGGGTATTCCTTTTATGAACAGTATGCCAGAACCAGAAGGCACATACTTGTGTACCAATGTACTGTTCTCTTTTTACATGTTTTACCTTAAGGCTTTTTCATGTGGACAATTAATACATTGGATACGATGTCATGCATAAACAAGTGATGATCTCTTTTCCTAACTAATTACAAGTCACTTCACCCTATTACCACTGAGCTATGCACTACAAGAAAACACTGATTTAGGGGGTGTTCTTTGTGTCCAAACGGATACGTTGGCCAACGGTCCTATTTGGACCGTTGAGCCAACGGCTCAAAATTGAGTCGTTGGCTCAAGACGCCTCCAACGCGTCGGAGGCGTCTTGAGCCAACGGCTCAATTTTGAGCCGTTGGCTCTACCCCTTCATAAACCCCCCCTTTCCTTCTTTTCCTCACTTCTCCTACCTTCTTCCTCCTTCTTCTCCTTTCTGCTTCCGCCAAGGTACCTTTTTTTTATTTTTTATTTTTACGTTTTGTTTTTTGTTCATATTTTTCTGCTTTCCAGTCTAATGGCACATTCGTCTGCTTCTGCTTCTGGCTCTTCCAACGCCCCAAATGCTTTATGGCGAGTGGACCGCACTGAGGCTTTTATAGATATTTACCTCAACAATATTGGTCTTCGAGGAACCAACAGATTCATCGGTGTGGTGCAGGCTGAGTTCAATGAGATGTTTGAAGACGAATATACGCAGAAACAAATAAAAAACAAATGGGACAATCTGAAGAGGGTTTGGACAGCATGGAATGCGCTTTTACAAATACCTGGCGGTTATTGGGATGTTGTGCAGGACCGCTTGGATGGATCAGACGACTGGTGGAATAGGCCTGCACGCTTGTATCAGAAGTTTAGGAGACAGCCACCTCTGAAGTTTCGTGAGCAGGACCAGCTTTTTAGGGGCTGCATTGGCGCAGGAACTTGCAGTTATGAGATCCCCCCTGCTCCAGAGGCCGGTTCAGACAGTCCACCGCCGGTTCAGTCTGCACGGAGGCAGTCGGCGCGCGCCACATCCAGTAGGGCAGCTCCTTCCGAACCCGCTCCTCCTGAACCGGTCTTCGTACAGACAGACCGTTTCGCCGCGGCAGTCGAGAAATGCTTTGTCCTTCTGTCGCCCATAATTGATGTAAGCCGGTGGGAGATCGTTGAGATTTTTCGTCGCGACAGGTCTATTATGGAGGTGGTTGAGACCTTGTCTGATTTGGATTTGTTGGGGTTCATGTCTTATCATCTTTCTGTATTCCGCAGACAGTACTAGTTTGTTGTACGTTTTTATGTTATTATTAGATAGTTGCTCGCATGTGTCTATTATTATGTAGTGAACTAGTATGAAATATTATTATGTACTGAACTGTTGTGTATGGTTAAATGTGTTATTTTGCATTAATCATATTGTTAAGTTTTAATCATTTAATAATTAAATTACGAAATAAAAATAAAATACTCCACTTAAATGCTCCGCTAAAATTCTCCGCTTAACGCAAAGAACACATTCTCCGCTAACGACTATTCTCCGCTAAATACTCCGCTCAAATTCTCCGCTTAAATTCTCCGCTTCCGCTTGCAAAGAACACACCCTTAGTGTCATATATTTAGAAGTGGAAATTTTCATTGCTAATTTGCAATGGATTTCCATGTGATCTATAAGGGATAGTTTTTTGTTTTTCCAACTTTTTTTCTTTTATTTACTGTCGTCGTCTTCTGTCATCCCCCACTAAACCGTTACAAATTGCATCAAATTACCGGCAGAAAATTTGTGTTGCTATTTTCCGTTGAAAATCCAAATAGAATACCGACGAATATTTATCGAAGCTATTTTGCAGTAGAATTCCAATTGATTTGCAAGAGGTGTCTATATTATTTTTCTAAGATATACGTTAATGTTATTTTTAATAATGATTAACATGTTCAATAATTAATAACTAATTTGTTCTAATTGATGATTTATAAGTAATAATAAATAATAATTTACGTTCTATAATGAATAACTTATAATAATTGCTTTTTTAGAATTAGCAAAATAATCTTTGCTCATAACCAATGTAATTACTAAATTCTTAATTAAGTCCTCTGCTTTCATCACAAATTTCAGTCAGTATATATTTTATGCTAAATCCCATAATTTCAAATTGTTCTTTTATAATTATTCCCCTAAATAATGAAAATATCATTTTATTACAATAATTATTTAATAATTAATAATAATATTTAATACTTATGAAATGATATCTTGTATTCAATAATTTATTTTAAATAATTTATTTTAAATAATTGTATTTAATAATCATAGTTGATAATTATAGTTGATACTTATATTTTATAATTATGGTTGATAATTATATTTTCTATTTTGAAAAATTATAAATTTGAAATCATCTTGAATAAATTTGAAATAAATCTTAAAGTTTATAAAACCAATTATTGTTTGACACGAAATAACCAAAAATTTTTATAAAACCAATTATTATTTGACACCAAAATTTCTAAACTTTAAAATATTGAAAAACTTCATTTAATAAAACTCTGTAACAAAGAGACGTTAGCCACATTCCAAATTTAAAATATTGTTTGACACAAAATAAGCCACATCAGCTACATTCAAAGTTTTATGGATGAAGGACCGAAATATAGATACACGCATGCCATATCCAGCAAAACCCTAGCTCTTATACAACAAAAAACAAACCACTATTCCCAGTTCCACAGCCATTATTCTGAATTCATATATTCATCCCAAAATAAAAACCCTAAATCTACGCCCAGTCAATCGTCGCCTACATCCAGTCAATTGCCGCTTCCACCTAGTCAATCGCCGCCTCCTCCCAGTCAATCGCCGCCTCGCAAAGGCTGCCGCCACGCCATTAATCGACTTTCGCCCTACAGTAAGCCGCCACACCATTTTCAATTCAAAGTTTTTCAAAGTGGTTTTTTTTTTCATGAATCCAGTCTGATATATTTTCAAAGTTCAAGAATCCAGTCTGATAGGTTTTCAAAGTTCATGAATCCAGTTATTAATCTACTGTAATTGTTTGGTATTCTTGATTACCATATTAATTGGATGTTATAATTAGAAGAAACCAAGATTTTGTTGTTCAAATTAAATGGTTAATCTTCCTATGATGTGGTTTTCTTGTTTCAGTTTTGGCTTTGGTTATTATTTGTTTGAAAATCTAACAAAATACATGCTTTTTATAATTGTTTTAATATATTCAAGAACTATAATGTTATTCCACTTACATTGGACTCGAAATCTCTATCAATTATATTTAATTAGATCGGCTGTGTAGCCCAGCGCTGCACAACCGTTAAGCTTAAAAAAATTATATTTAATTAGAAGCTGATTATGTTTTATTAGAACCTTTCTACAAGAGTACAATTTAATACATTCGGATTTAGCACCAGTCATCCGTTGTTCGCAGCAGCAGTTTGCTAGGGGTTAAATTGTGTATAGGTAAAATATTTATGGCTATTTTGGTTTACGATCAACGTCGCATGTATGTATAGCCTCGGTAATTTATTACATAATACGGGTTTACAATCAGCAGCGGCAGCAGCAACGACTTGCTGGTGCGAGCAACAGGTATTCATTTTGCTGCTGCGAACAGCGGCATCAATGAATTAATGTTGTTCGCAGCATCAGATCTCTTCACTGCTGCTGTGAATAGCGGCAGCTGCGACGATTTGCTGCTGCAAAGGACAGAAATTCATCGGTGATGTTGTTCGCAGCACCAAATCGCTTAGCCGCTGCTGCGAACAGCGGTAGCATCGATGATTTGCTGCTGCGAACAGCAGAAACTCATCGCTGCTGTTGTTCGCAGCAGCTGATTGCTTCTATGATCGCCATTATCTTGCATTTGGTTTAATACAATATATGATTGTCATCTCGTGTTTACATCAACCCAACATCTCGTGTATTGCCATTATATTTTGTTGTTTAGAGATGTAAACACATCAACCCAACATCTCGTGTATTACCATTATATAATGTTAAAGATTCCTATATCAACATTAATAAGGATGCACCACCATCTTGATAGGAATAAGATGAAAGTTTTTCTTGTGTTTCACTTTAAACCTATGAATAAAATACTTGACTGTGAAATTCATACTTTAAGAGGTATTATTTGTAAGGATATTAACTTATTCCCTTGCAAACTAATTCAAGTATTGTTCTAAAAAGCTTCTTCTTCAATGTGTAAAACAATTGCTGATGTGTACGTAAAAATGCACATTTATATTCACATATTTATTCTGTTTAGTTGAATAAATGAACATTTTTGGGTATTTTATATGATCAAGCCATGATTTCAATGTTTTCAAAACCATTACTCATTTAAGGTGTGAAACAGTAAATTGTGCATGTTTTAATTTGTGATATCATTTACTTGTTCCATATAGTTGTCACTTGTAGGAATTTAAGAGCAAAAATGATGTATACACATGAAGATATGAAGAGGAGCATGCATATACACAAGAGGAGGGAAGGAAATAGCTCATTCTATGAAAAGTGGAGGACCCCAAATAGTAGATGCAACATTATTCGATTTTATGTTCTCTTTTTGTTCTTAATGGACGTAGTAGAGTGGTTTAATTTGTTGCTTAGCTTTGAATTTGATAGTCTATATCGTTGACACCAAATATACTATGTTTCAACAAACAAAACACAAATTGAACTCTTTATCTAAATATGATCATGGCAAAGAATTGATTGTTTATATTGAAATTTGATGGCCTGTATTTCTAATTAATAGTTAATAGGTCATACTTAAAATAGATTTGATTTTCATCTTATTGTCATTTCCATGAGAGTTAAATAAGTGGGTTAGTGGTTGTGTTAAAGTTTAATGGCATATGTTGGGGTTATCAATAACACAAATATGTCATGCTTAGGATAAAAACATCAACTAATCATACTTATGACCAAAAAAGAAAGATCTTAATTTCATATTTTGTTGAACTATATGATCTAGAAAGTGGAATTATTCCTAAGTTGTTATTTAATCCCATAGTTTTTATCTATCTTAGTTTGTTAGTTTAGTTTGGTTGTAGTTATATTTAACATTTCTCTAGGCGTTGTTTTAATTTGATTGAGCAGAATTAGAATTATTTCTTTTTCCGTGGATCCACTCGTATTCGTTAACGTACTACAAGTGTACGCCGTGCGCTTGCGGTTTTAAACAATTTGCGACGGTTTTCTAATCGATAGAATATTCGTCGTCGAACAAGCTTTTTGGCGACGTTGCCGGAGAACGTCGCCGGAGAAAGAATTTATTTTTTATTTTATTCTTAGAATTAGTTTTTCTTGTTTCTCTTAAAATAATAATAATAAAAAAAACTTCTTGTGTTTGTTCTATCTTGTTCATTCTTGTGTGTTGTTGCTTTTGTTTTGTTCATCTTCATTTTAGTTTTTGTATTTTGTTAAGATTTTTTGTGCGTGTATGTGTTCATTTTCTTTTATGTTAATCCTTTATTAAAAAAAATTGCTTTTCTTTTCATTTAATTTCTTTATAAATTTTGTTTCTGCATTAAGTTCAAAACTCTGTATATATATGTTATTCATTGTGAAACTCAACAGTTTACTGCTGGTTTTCCTTATAAAAAAAGAGCTCACTCTCTGTTTATATTTAGTTGTGTGCATCCTCTATTTACATTTTTGTGTTTTCACACATTGCATTCTCTGTATATAAACATGCATTTTCACCCCTCAAAAAGAGAAAAAGAAAAGAAAAACGTTCATTGTTTGGTCTGTCTTCTAATTCGAGCCATAGCTTTTGGCATTATCAGTAGTCTACACTCTTAGTATCGTATACAATCATCGGTAAAAAGAAGAACCGAAGGAATATTACTCAGTGGGGTTTTCTATTCTATTCTAAAACTTTCTACTTATCTCAGTCTTAGGGCTGTAAACGGATGCAGTCGGATACGGATAGTGCCCTATCCGAATCCGTATCCAAAAATGAAAATCCGTATCCGAATACGTATCCGATATCCACGGATACCAGTTAAAAATATCCGTATTCGTATCCGCGGATATTTTCGGATATCCGAAAATATCCGTATCCGCCTTAGCGAATACGGATATCCGAAAATATCCGTATCCGAAACTTAAAAACGTACATTGGATGTGGTTATCCGAAAATATCCGAACAATATCCGAAAATATCCGAAAAAATATCCAAGAATAAAACAATAAAAGCTTACAAATACATTACTCACGTACAAATTTGGCTCATAAAATATATTTTTTGAAAATGTGAATACATCTAATTAAAAATTACAAGCAGGAAATCAATCAAATAAATTTCTTACAACAAATATTTCAAGAGATAAAGTGTTCAAAATATGAAATACACAACCCTAAGACTAAAATAAAACAAAACATAAATCATAGAAGCACATACACAATTATGTTTTAATTATAACCATACCACAAAATAAAATGAGTACATGATTTAAAATGTTACATAGTACAAAATACAACATTCCTTTATATTTAAATAGTTGAGTTTAGGTTAGCTATTTTAAGAAAATTTATATATTAATTTAATCTTAAATATAAATTAAAAATTATATAATATATATACATACATACACGTATCAGAAAATCGAACGGATATTTTTCGGATACGGATACCACTATAACCATATCCGTATCCGAAATGATTTTCGGATATCGGATATCCGTATCTGCATCTCGGATAACGGATATATTTCGTATTTTCGGATACGGATGCGAACGGATATCGGATATCTCAGTAGAGCTTTCTATTCTAAAACTTTCTATTCAGAAATCCTTTTATTCCAAATTAACTTATTGATCTAGTGGCCAGTGGGGTTTCATTATAATATATACCAATATCCTAATAGCAATCTTCCAAAAATCAATATTTATCTCAGTAGAGCTTTCAATTGATCTAAAACTCTTTTTCTATTCAGAAATCCTTTTATTCCAAATTAACTTTGTATTTTAAGCCTCATAATCTATAACTAGGAAACTAGTCCTTTAGACTCTTAATAAACTACCAGCAGCCGGAATCCTTCTGCCAATAATAATTCACAAAAATTAGACTCAATTATGCTAAGAAATGATTTATAATCAAACAATTCCTTAAACACCATATCCAGATTATAAAATTCTTAGTTTAGAATTTTTCTAAAGGTCAAACATTAGTGTTTGAAGATTATATATATTTGAAATACTTATATGCTTTTCAAGTCTTTGAAAACCACCTCCAAAAAATAATCATTAAACTGAAGCAATCATTAATAAAATATCCAAAAAATAATCCTAATGATCTTTAGAACCAAACGTTTTTCTGCTAAACTGTAAAACTTTGTTCACATGGACATGGGAAATGGTCATATAATATAACTGTCGACCATTCCAGTTCAAGTGCATTGCCCATGTAAAGTAAAGTAGCTCTAGACTTTCATGAGGTCATCAGGTGTTGAAAATTGATGTATACGAAATTGTAAGGAAGCACATGCACGGTATACTTTTGTGCACTCTTATTATCAACAAATATTTTTAGGTATACAGTCAAATTCATTTCAGTATATTCTCTAACTTGTTCTTTCATCTTTGATTTTATTTTCAAGCACTAATTTAATTATAAGTAAATATCTTTAGAACCAAACGTTTGTAATTTTTTATTTTATCTAAATATAAGATTTTCACACCTAAGGTTTTAAGTCTTTAAACCGTTTAACTGTATTGTTTGTTAGCTTAGCATATTATTGTCATTGTTTCTGAGATCGCCTTAAAAAAAGAGAAAAATCAGTTTCTTTTTCCCAAGAACATGGACTTAGCATATAATTGTTAGCTTAGCATGTGTTTGTGTTTTTGTCGATGACTAAATATGGACTTGATACAAAAATTACTGTGAAACAAAAATTAAAAACTAACTTCAAATATCAGAGAGATAAAGGATTCTTCACACAAAGACATTTAATTTTCACTGTGACTCTAAATGCATATTATTGATTTGAAACAACAGAAAGAATAATTAATGTATCCCATGGTTTCCTCTGAACTGAACACTAGCTACACGCCCTGTTCCATATAATTGCATCCCTTTGTTGCATTGAACTATTAAGTGTCAGATCTGAATAGAAAGGGCACACTGTATTCGTTTTATTTTTAACTAATTAAGAACGTAATAGTATGAGATTAATAACAAAATTAGCGTGATCAATTATATAACTGTCAATAATAAAATAGTATCTAGAAACCCCAAGTTAGTTGTAGCTTGCCAACCGCATGATCAGTTAAATAATATGTTTGTTAATTGATATGAAATCATACTCAAAAAGTAGAAAAATAGATCTTCTCATCGATCAACACTATAAAACAAATAAAAAGAAACCTACATAATAATTTGCTTTCAAATATGCTCCAGAAAGATAATAAAACTGGATCGTACGCTTGTAATAACATTAGACAGCTAAGAGAACCACCTATCTGTTGAAGTGGATATCATTTTGAGTTCGCAGACGTTTGACATTGAAGTCAAGTATCTTTCAACAACCAAATACTGATCAAAATTCAATTTATAGATAGGCAGTTTAACATGGACTTGACACAAAAATTACCTTGAAACAAAAATTAAAAACTAACTTCAAATATCAGAGCTAATGCTGATTATTCACGGCGGCGGCGGCACTTACGGCCCTGCCTTCCATCTGAGCCGTCAGCGTCTGCGTTAGCGGGAGCTTGTGCTGGTGCTCGGCCCCGTGCCCCTGCTGGTGCTGGTGCTGGGCCCGGTGCAACATTAGGATTTTGCGGTGGCCACCGAACGCTAAAGTCATGTATGACCAAAGAATCGATGTGAAAAGCGATGAACGATGATGAGGCTCCTGGCGTCCGAGCACCATTATTGGTGTTTTCTCCATTGAGTTGTTCGGCCATTGCAGATCAATTGATTTGTATCTCTAACAACCTGATCATATAATTTTTCAACTTTCCTGAAATTTGTTTCCATTTCAATTCGAGCGCAATTTTGAAGGCAATTAGATATTTGTTTCCACTTTCAGCTGATTGATTTACAAAACCAATCTATTTACGGAAGGGGGTTTTGTGATGGATGTATATACAACTGATTGATTTGTTTCCATTTTCAACTGATTAATTACTGTTTCTCCTTTTAAGTCTGCATATGGACTGACGCTTTAATTGACAATCATACATTAAGTAGTGTTTAGATCATTTTCGCACATTATATGGTATATACCTAGCTTTGTCTCATCCCCCAAAAATATGCAAGATACTTGTTATGTAATTTCATTTGATCTGGAGTTGTGCTATTATGCATACTATATGACAGCAAGGTGGCAAATTAGGTATCGTATGTAGACGTGATATGAGATTATAAAGCACAGGATTAAAAGAATAACATAATATGATATTTATGCAGTAAAAACCTTTCTTTTCCATCTTATAGTATGTTTGTTATATTGTATTCCTATCATTTTTATTTATTACCATTATCTACACAGCTTTGTGTCTCAATTATGAAAAACTAAATTGTACATATAAGTCAAATTTTAATAGCATGATTAACAGCATGATTTTGATGTCAACCTGTTTATATGAACATTGTTTGATTTAATAATATAATTTCCAGTCTCTGCAAATAACCCCTGGATGCCTCTATTTATTTTCTGGTTATTCTGAGGGGATACTACATAAATAAGTACATTTTATTTGAAACAAATTCCTTCAGGGCAGATCAGAGGTAAATAAATGTTGATGTTATCATCAACCAATCCACCGATTGCATATTAAGTATATAAGATTTATATCATCAAATAGATAGCTTACCATGTGCTTTTTGGTATGGCATTGAAGGGCTCATCTTCTTATAATATGCATTTTTGTATGTAAAATTGTTTGCAGAGTGTGGATTCATTTGAGTTAAATTTCTTTCATTATTTGTACCCAAATCATCTATTATTTTGGAATGCCCATACTTTAAAATTGATGTGTCTTCTGACTTTTTATTATGTTGTTGCTGACTAAAGCAAGGCATCAGCTTGATGTCGTTTGCCTATTATATTGTAATACCAAGTTTATTATTGCTACACAAATCTCCCAAAACAACTATAGTCATTAAGTTATCACATTCAACATAATTAGATAGGATACATAGCAGATTTAATATTACTAATTTCTAATTTGCAATAATGGTGGGATATATATTTAGTGTAAAATTAAACAATGACTAGATATCATGTTTTTCGGTACATAGTTAAGTTTTAATCATGTAAATACCAAATAACTATTTCTACAATCATGAATCACAATTTGCTAAAATTTAAGCATGCAACACATTTCTATCATCATTAGTGACTCATTAATAGCCTTACTATTTTATTTTGTTCAGAGAAAAAGAAGAAGTTTTATTTAAGGTTAAATGATAAAAAAAAAACGTTTTTTAATTTCCATTTGGTTTGTGAACTTGGTTTTATTCAATACATAGCTACGGCAAATAGATTCAAATTTGAAAAATGGTAAATAATTTGGAGATCGATCTTCAGTTATATACTAAACGCCAGCCAAGGCTTAACTTTAGCAATTACCATTATTTTTTTCCATTTCAATTATTTTAACCAATATTAAGAAATCCGACAGAATATTTAGGAGCAGACTAAAACAACAATTACAAAATTCGTTTATGGCAACCTGTCTTCTTTCCAATCGAGTTAGAAGGTAAGTAAGGCAATAACGGCATGAATATTTTTTAAATTGGCAACTATAACCTGATTATGCCAGTAATGTAATTTTCTACTTTAAAATACAAATTTTGAAAATAATCCATAAATTTTCACAGAGTAATCCAAAATGATATAGGTTGCAAATGTATATTTCGATATGAAAATAAGTTGATGATTCAAGTCAATACTCTTGAAGCATAATTCATGAGATGTTGCTAACCAAGCATGCATGTAATTTAGGCAAAATGTGTATAATACGAAACATCCTTCTGATTACGGAACCAAATAATTAGATTGTATGGTTTAGTATAACACATGAGAGTTATCATATCCATGTTATCATTTGAGAAAATACTTATTCAAACTTTTGATGGTAAAATGCAAAATATTAAACATGCAAACCTTCTGTGTAGGATAATTTGAAACAAAAGAAATTCCATATTTTTTGTTGCAAAGATAGTGATTATGCTCTAAATTTAATGAAGAATGCATAAGTTTATACATTTCGACAAATAGTTCATATGTGCAAAAATAACAGGTTTAAACATGTTTATATCTGTTGTGCCATACGAATAAGGAAAGAAAACAATTTTAGTTTAGTGACCTAAATACTAATTTAACAAATTTAATGGTTTATCATTTTCTAATCAGCTATTTGTGTTTTTAACCTATGAGTGTGCATATACTCATAACATTTTCAGCACCTCTGGTTTGGATATCCGTAAGCTTGAAATATGTATTACATAATCATATTTGTTTGTATGTCATTATTTAGCCTCTTTGTGCATTCAGGTCACCAAGCAGTTCTTCCGTACATTGGTGGTTGATGGCCAAGATTTAATCAGGGGTATCCTCATCTGTTGATAATGGTAACACCAAATTATTTATCATGCTCCTTTTGATTGGCACGTGGTTATGTTATTTTTACGTAATAAGAATAGTCTAAGAAGCAAATATACACGGTGTATTTTTTCTTGCTTAGTTTGAGGAGTAAATTTCAATGTCTCTTGGAGACATACATAGGGTTGTAGTCATAAATGCGTCCAGTTTTGAAAGCAATATGTTTATGTAGGAGTGTGTACATAACAACATTTTCAGCACATCTGGTTTGGATATCCATAAGCATGAATATGTATTACATAATCATATTTGTTTCTATGTTATTATTTAGCATCTCTATGCATTTAAGTCTCTAAGTAGTTCTTCTGTAAGTTGGTGGTTGACAGGCCCGACCCTAGCCATAGGCCTACTAGGCGGCCGCCTAGGGCCTCCGGCTGGTGGTGGCTGATGGTGGGCCTCAGCGAGTTCGATATGTATATATAAAGGATGATGGCATTAGTTTATTAAATGATTATGTAGTAGGTTGGTAGATACATAGGGTTGCCTCCTAGTTGAGTGTGGTTCAATTCCCACTAGTTGCATTTCAGAGACCTCGCTGCATTTTTCCTCGGACATTTTGCCTTAGGCCTCCTGAAGTTCAAGGCCAGCCACCAATTTATTTATCATGTTCCTTTTGACTGGCATGTGGTTATATTGTTTTTACATACTAAGCAGTGTGAGAAGGAAATATGCATGGTGTTAACTTTTGCCTGCTTAATTTGAGGAGTAATCACTTTTCTAAACTATCCTTTCAATACAAAATTCAAAATTCCTTTTGACTGGAATGGTAGTATTTTAATTTCTTCATAATACGCTTAAATGTCCCACTTTACAAATTTTTTTAAAGAACCTAACATATCAGTGTCTTCTATATATGTCTAGAAAGGAATGTCACTTACTGGTCACAATTCATCATGATTTTTTTCCCCTATATATATCATATTAGTTCATGACCTATAAACATATATGATTAGATTAATGTATACATGTTTTAAATACACACACACACACACACACACACTTTATTCTTATTAAATGATTTATGGTTGCATTGTGCATAACATGGGTTCATTCTAATATTCTGTGGTTGAAGCCTGTCTTCCTATATTACTGTCAGACCGATCTTGATTCTCAGTGTATAGGTATAGGTTACACATATGTAGTCATTATATTAATGTCCGCATGGAGTAATTTAATTTTGGTGCCAACTTTGAAATTTAGCCCCAGTAAAAGGACTTTTTCCCCAATCAATTTATCCTTTAGTATTGTTGGTTTGATATATATTTTTCAGGAAAATACTTACAAGGACAAAACATAAGGCCTTTTTATCCAAAAGGACAGCCCACTAAAAAATTACTCAGAAGGACAATAAGTTGAAAAAAAATTCGCCGCTACTTCTCTCTTCTTCCTCTCTCACGTCGCCGGCTGCTCTCTTCTTCTCTCCTCTCTCACGCCATTCCCGATTTCATCATAAATCACGAAATCATGAAATCGTAAAATCAGAAAACGAGAAATCACGAATTTCAAAGAATACAAAAATCGAAATTCGAAATAATTCGGCCAACATCACGTAATCAAAATCGAGAAAAAAATCATTCGAAACCCAAAAAAATTAAAAAAAAAAAAAATGTCGAACAACAAAATCCAAATGGAAATCTGAATTGAATGGAATAAAAATATTTTACAAACGATGAAAATCACAATTGAAGAAGTCGAAATTGTTGAAACAATTTTTTTCGATTGGAAATGTTTTTTTTTTTCATTTTACCAGTACAGCAGTTCGTAGGTATCATTTTTGTATTTTTGTAGTTATCATTTTTCCAGTTTTTAACTTTAAAACATAGCAGCAGTTTTTAGTTATCATTTTTGTATTTTTGTAGTTATCATTTTTCCTGTTTTTAACTTTAAAACATAACAGCAGTTTTTAGTTATCATTTTGCTATATTTGTAGTTATCATTTTTACCGTTTTACCTGTTTTTCATGTTATTTCAGGACATTTTATTGCTGTGTTAATTTTGAAGTTATATTGTTGTATCGGCTTTGAAACTAAGCCGAACTTTTTTCATTTTAATCAACAAAACTGTGATAAATTTTTTTTGTAATTTTTTAAAACATTGATGCAGTTTATATTTATCATTTTGTAATTTTTTAGATATCAGTTTTTACATTATTAATTGTGTTATGCTTTTTTTCCATGCAATTTTATTGCTGTGTTAATTTTGTATCTTCTATATTGTTGCATCAACTTTTTAACTCAGTCGAATTTATTTCATTATATTCAATCAAACAGTGATGTAAACATTTTTTGCATTGGTTTCTGTTTAAAACATTGATGGAGTTCGTAAGTATCAGTTTTCTATTTTTTCAATTAACAGTTTTCATGTTTTAACTGTGTTATGTGATTTTTCCATGTGATTTTCTTCTTGTTTCAATTTTGCATCAGTACACCATCACAAAAATTATCACATAAAAAAAAGACGTATATGAACCTAACACATAAATTACAGTAAAAATGATAACTTAAAAAGGCTAAAAATGATACATTCAAATTGTTATGATGTTTAACATAACACATAAACTGCAGTAAAAATGATACCATAAAAATATAAAAATGATACGTTAAAATTGCTGTGATGTTTAACATAACACATAAATTACAGTAAAAATGAATCCTTAAAAAATATAAAAATGATTCCTTCAAACTGCAGTAATATTTGACATAACAGAGAAATTACACTAAAAATGATACCTTAGAAAATATAAAAATGATACCTTAAAAATGCTTTGACGTTTAACATAACACATAAACTACAGTAAAAATGATAACTAAAAAAATAGAAAAATGATAACTAAAAACTACTGCTATATTTTAAAGTTAAATCCGGAAAAATGATAACCAAAAAAATAGAAAAATGATACCTACGAACTGCTATACTACTAACGATGAAAAAAAAAACATTTCCAATCATGAAAAAATTATTTCAACAATTTCGACTTCTTCAACCGCGTTTTCCATCGTTAGAAAAATATTACTATTCAATTCAATTGCGATTTCCAATGGATTTATGTTATTCGACAAATTTTTTTTTTAGGGTTGCAGTTTCTCGTGAATTATGGAATCGAATTTTTGGATTCGATTGCAATTTCGATTCTGATGTCCATGTTCTTGTCGTGATTTATGAATTGTTATGAATAAATTTCGGCGGCCGATTTTGGTTTCGATTGTTCGGAGCGGACGTGAATCGGGAGCGGAGGAAGAAGAAACCGCACGTGAATAGAAGAAGAAGAAAGAAAGCGCAAGAGGAGAGAAGAAGAAAGAAGCGGCCGAATTTTTTTTTTACTGTGTTGTCCTTTAGGATAAAATATTAGGCGGCTGTCCTTGTGGATAAATTTGAGTGGGCTTTTGTCCTTAAAAAAAATTTCCCCGCTTATAAGTTATAGGTGATCTACATAGAAATATGTACAAATTATTATTTACCATATCTTAATTTTAAGAAGATTTGAAAATATATATAGAAAGACGTTTTTGGTAGTCCACACTGACCAAAAAAAGAGTGTAACTTGTACGGATATACAGCTATTAATAAAGATAATCAATTCATCTTCCATAAAATTTGATAGTAATAACAGAAATTATTTTCCAAGTTGTAAAAAAACCAACGCAATCCATTGAAAATGTTACTTCTCATCGTCAAATAGAAAACGGATGATCCTGCTATTGAAATGTGACATCTACAATGAGTTTCAGTGGATTGACATTAACGCAATGAATTTAGTACAAAAGTTCCATTCGTCTAAATTAAACTGTTTATTTATAGTGATACGGATTGGTAGATTATATCTTAATTCGATTACTTTTACTACTTGCTTTTATTCATTTTAACACCTTATAATTAACTGAGATGGGTGATTCGGTATGTTATAAATATGTACAGGCCTATGATAGATAAGGCGGTGAACATATGATTCTGGTTGGTTTTTGGCAAAGTAGGTACAACTCGGTTGTTCTTACATAATAAACTAGGTAAAACTTGAGTTTCTTTTAGTTTGTTGGTTCTAATCAACTAATACCTCATCTTACTATCCAGTGTCTCATGGATGAAATGCAAAATAATTTATACATGCTTATCTTACTATAATTCGATTCATTAACGTGACTTATAGAGCTTCTATATGGGCATTACTGTAGGCTTATAGGGAATAGTCCGGATATATTTTTCTTCGCTCCGAGCTTTTCTATTAGTCTTCTTGCTTCTCTTGCTCCCTATATATCTTGGATGAACTTATGTATGGGCATTAAAAATTAGTTTGATATTCGTTGATGCCTTTGTTATTTCATTTTGTTGTAGGTATAAAATTTTATATGTATCACTTTTTGTAACAACCAAGAAAAATATGGAAATGGCAGCAACTAAAGACCATGCTACCTTCTTGAACACATGTTATTCTGTGCACTATAGCAAATGATGAGACCGCATACATTAATTAGAGGCCATATCATAAGATGATAAGAAATCCCAACTTTTTTCTATATTCTCAACTATTTATGTTCTAAGGAGACCGTTTTTGCGTAAATTTTGTTTACAACTTCATGATCTTTCATAGTTTATGCGGGTATCATGAAATCGACTATCAAGTAGCAACAAACAAAGTACTTTTACCTTTCGATTATGAAGGGTAAGCCTTTATTTTTAAATATACTGTTAGATAGATTATCTGTCATTATGAGATGATCGTACTTCTATATTATGTTATCTATTGAATTTCTCGCTTGATTAATCTACCATGATGTGAGAACTGTTCATCATGGTTATTGAATTTAAATATATGATCACCATGTGAACAAGATCCGTAAACATTAATAAAACCAATGTTGATTTGAATCATTACATCAGCCTTTTTTGGTTCTTTATTTATTTAATAGACGGTAACAACAAATTTAGTTAGCTTTTCCAATTATTTAGTTAAACAACTCGATTTACTATATGTAAATCAGATATAAATTTAATACATAGTTTATCATTTATCGTGGTTAACATATATAACTATTCTTGAAAGTCCTAAGGTATCAACGTTATGTTTATTAATTAAGCTTTATGGTTTGCTCGAGTTTTTACTTATGAAAATTTTAGATTGTCGGTTCATAGATGTTAAATAGAGTGTGTGTGTGTGTGTGTGTATATATATATATATATATATATTGCAAAGAAAGCATTTTGTAAATGTTGGCGATTTGATTTTAGCACATGTAGGTATCAAGAGTCGATATTTCATAACTGAAATCTACTAAATAAAAAAAATTATAAACAATTTTTTTCATAATAATGATCTGCAACTTTTTAAGGATCACATAGTGTTTCAACTCCCATAGATCCAGGAATTGAGTATTTGATACAAATCATATTAGATTTTGTGATTAAATCGTACGAACTTGAGTATGCCCTTCATAATTTCAATATCAAATTTCCATGCAGTTGTACTTTTGTCCTACTTAAGTAATTAGAAGGATTCTGCAACCAAATTTATTCCTATGCAACTTTGTGATAGATTAATTAATTAGAAAACTGAAAATAAACCTATGTTTTCTTTAAAGCACCTTAGTCTTCAATCAGAATTCAAAATACATTCTTCAAATGATTAATAATCTTTCTACATCAATAATGCTTTTAATATTTTTTATCCTAGATGCTAAAGGATGGTGACACTGACATAAATAAATGCATACATTGATGGGAATGAAAACAAAGCTCTAAGCGTGCACCTCGCCACAATATGTATCACCGTTGGGTGTGAAAGAAATTACAGGCGATGTAATTTCCTTGGACGGAGTGTAGAATGTTAAATAAATGTAAGAAAACTAACAGAGTACAGAAAATGAAAATATGCAACCAACTGAATTTCCTGTTACATCTAATATTAAAACTGGAGACAAATAAGAACTGTTCGATATTTAAGTTATATGCTATACTTCTTTCCTACTTCTATTTTGTTTTTATGATGCTAGAGTACTTTATATAGTTCTGGTGAAATTAAAACTAATTTTATGGGTCCTATTTCATATGCAAGTATGCAATATTTTAATTGTTAGATAGCATGCCTAGTTTACTTCAAATTTAATATCTACCATCTTCTTTTAACAAATATTTCTCAATTTCATACTAGCTTTCCTTTTATAACCGACATCTAGGTGTAACTGAAATTGGTTCACTATATTTTTGATTCTTTTTTTCTTCATAAAACAAGACTTTCAGTTATATATTTGCTGGAATGTGGACTTTCATAACTATATATACAAATTTGCCATGTTATTGATGCATGGATGAATTTGTAACAAAATATGATTATATCTATAGATAAACAAGTGTAACAATTTCAACACCCTTTAAATTGTCTATCATATGGGAATTGCATATAAAATTGTTGACAACCCTATTTGTGCAACCAGAAAGGGGCAAGACTACTACAAGTATTACCTTACATGAATACGCATGTGTATTTATATGTGGGCATATGCTTATACATAATGATAAAATTTCGTATAATTTTTATAGATGTACGAAGTTGAATCTCTCCCAATAACAACCATTTTTGCCAATGGTAAAAATTAGCCGAGGTTGTCTTCTAGAAGGAAAGATGAGACATTTTGCATATTTGATCAATTATAGCTAATGGTCGAACATTTCATCTGTTATTTCCATCAATGATATCATGAGGTTTATTATCTTAATTTTTGTTTGTATATGGACTTACAAATTTTTAGATATTACGACAATTCAACTTTATTGTAAAATGGGTGAACCTATCTAAATATGAATTGGAAAAGGCCAGACTAATAATGATAACATGATCATAATTCTCTTATATGTTGTATATATTGTCGTTTCCTGCAATAAAAGTTTCGAATCATTGTTCACTACTACAAAAGTGGGCATATTCGACACTAATTTGTGTGCGTTGCATGAAAAGTGTGGCGAAAGCTATGCATTCTTTTATCTTCTGCAACAACATTCATTTGTTGTTGCATTAGATGTGAACACAGTGTTGCGGTTGAAATTCTTGTGCTGTGACTTGCAACACCAGTTCAAAGTGTTGCATTACATAAATACATGCCAGGTCAGCGATCCGCGTTATCAGTTTAAACAAATAAATAACCGTAGATTTTGATTAATCCAACGGTTCTTGCCGATCCTTGCAACACCAGTTCAAAGTGTTGCATTACATAAATACATGCCAGGTCAGCGATCCGCGTTATCAGTTTAAACAAATAAATAACCGTAGATGTTGATTAATCCAACGGTTCAAGCTGATCCTTGCTACAGCTTAGTGAAAATTTGGCGCGATAGTTTCCCCATTCACGAAATACTTCCCCCCAAAACAAATTTCTCCGGTACTCCTCCTTCTGTCCGTTTCTCTCTCCACGAAATCCGTCCAAGAACGCCTCCAATTGCTACTCTTCCTCAGGTTACAAACTATAAACCTTCGATTGCTCCTATTTTACGAACTTTACACCTCCAATTTGGATCGTTTAGGACAATTACAGGTAGTTAGGGCTTCATCATTTAGGTTTTATTTAGTTGATTTCATCTCTAACTTATTTTGATCTGCGTTCAAAGTTTCTGGGTGATTTGGGTATACCGATTACCTTAAATTAGGGTTTTTATACTTGAAGTGTTGTATTTATATGTTTGCATGTGTTGAAATTGTGCAAGTTCTGTATTTTTATGTTTGCCAAACCATTGATGTATTGGTAAATAATGCCTATTTCCAAAGGTGTTAACAAAATTTAGAGGATAAAAGAAATCCAATATGAATGTTCAAATGTCTATTTCTGTTTGTAGTTAAATAATGCCTATATCTCTTCCTACATCGTATGACTACGAAGATACCCTGGGCATGGGTGATCTAGGACTGTCAAACCCATCATCACCAGAAACTCCTATTGATTTTTATATAGAGATGCAAGAAAGGCACTACGATGATTTGCTTGAGTATGAACTAGAGCAAGAAGAACTCCGAAGACAACGGCGAGAAGAAGAACGACGTGAAGAAAGGGCGATGCGACGGCATAGTCGTTTGCGTCGTCAGCATCAAAACAACTAAGTGGTTAACGAACAACATGCTGACTCACCAATCCTAATGTGTCATTGTGGGTATGCCGCTGCAGAAGATGTTATTTGGATTGGATTCAACATTGGTCGTCGTTATTTTAGATGTCGGGTTTATCCCACAGGGTGTACCTTTTGGCAGTGCATTGACCAACAGTTTCCAAGTCGAGCCGCCGAGTACGCAAATGAGATACAACATCAACTTACAACGCTGCAAAATCATGTTTTTGGTTTTCGAACTGATGTTAGTAGACTTAACGACCAGCTTCAAGGGCTAAACATTAGACGACAAAATTAAATTATTGCATCGTTCTTTGTATTAGATACAACTGTATCGTCTATGTATCACCTGTATAGTCTTTGTATCTGTACTGTTTTGTTTTGGTGCAGTCATGTAATGTTATGCATTTGTGTTCAGTATCCTTAGTTGACTGTTTTATGTACGTATTCTCTTGGTAACTCAGTTCCAAAAGTCAGTGATAATTCATATCAAAACAATCGTCCTTGTATCATCACACTGATTATGTATATTTGTAAATTATTAACTTGTTTTGTTTTTATTTCTAATTTAGTCTAACATTACAGGGTAGCCCTTGTTCGTGTCTTGAAACTCTTAGGGGTATCAAATTTAGTCTTACTAAGCCGTGGTTAGATTGTGGAAATGGATAGTGAGTATTACATATGGATAGGACTTCCGAGATCGAGCGCAGAATATGTAAGAGGGGTAACAGCTTTTCTAAGAAATGCATTTCCCATTTATAAAGTAGGTGATGAGATGAAGTGCCCCTGCAAAAAATGTACAGAACGTAATTGGTACTGTGAAAATGTCATATACGATCATCTTATTTTTAATGGCCCTTCTCCATTACATACCGGGTGGATTTGTGAAGTTTCACAGACAAAATTAATAGGTGTTGATGACCATATGGATTGTGCAACGGAGATGGATTTTGAGGATAATTTAGATGTGATGTTCAAGTGTGCGGGTTACAAATTTGGTCAAAATCCCAAGGACTTTGTAGTAGAACCAAATCCAGAGGCCGAGAAATTTTATCGGCATGTTAAAGAAGGAAAAAAAACCGTTATATCCTGGCTGCACTAAATTTTCTCGACTAAGTTTCTTGATAAGGCTTTATCATTTAAAGTGTGCTTATGGAATTAACGAGTCTGCGTTTGGGGAATTACTAAAGCTTATAAAAGAAGCCTTTTCTGATGCCCAGCTGCCTTTGTCTTCCTACGCTGCAAAGAATGTCATTAAGGATTTAGGTCTTAATTACCATAAAATACATGCCTGCCCAAACCATTGCATGTTATATTGGGCAGAGAATAAAGATAAAGAGGCTTGTGACATTTGTGGTTTTTCGAGATGGGCTGTAAAAGAAAAGGAAGATATAGTTGATAATAATGATCCACCAAAGTCGATTCCCAAAGTGCCGGCAAATGTTATGAGGTACTTTCCTCTAAGACCAAGGTTACAAAGGATGTTTATGTGCAAAGAATTTTCCAAGCTTATGAGATGGCACCAAGTGGAACGAAAAGAAGATGGAAAATTAAGACATCCGGCTGATGGTGTGGCATGGAAGATGATGGATGCTCGCTATCCTGATTTTTCATCAGAAAATCGTAATGTTAGATTGGGTCTAGCATCTGATGGATTTAATCCATATCGTTCAATGAATTCAAGTTATAGTACATGGCCAATTGTGTTGGTAAACTACAATCTTCCGCCTTGGTTATGTATGAAACAAGAAAATTTGATTCTTTCAACATTAATATCTGGTCCAGATTCTCCAAAGAACAGTATTGACGTATATATGCAGCCTTTAATTGCGGAATTAAAAGCGTTATGGAATGTTGGCGTCGAAACATATGATTCCTTCACTGATGGGAATTTTAATTTACGTGCAAGCGTCTTATGGACCATTAGTGATTTTCCGGGATATGCCATGTTGTCAGGTTGGAGCATGAAGGGGAAACTAGCGTGTCCAGTATGCCATTACGAAACTTCTTCAAATTATTTGAAGCATAGCAAAAAAATGTGTTATATGAACCATAGAAAGTTTCTTGATCCGACACATAAGTGGAGGCTAGATAAGAGGAGATTTAATGGCGAAACTGAAATGGGGAGCATTCCAGAAATATTATCAGGAACTGATATTGAAGAGTTATTGCGGGGGTTCAAAAATCGGTTTGGGGATAAGACGAAGAAACCTGGTAAAAGTGACGGCCCTTTTAAAAAGAGGTCAATACTGTTTGACTTACCATATTGGTGTCATAATCCCCTTCGACATAACCTGGATGCCATGCACATAGAGAAGAACATATGCGTCAAAATATTAGGTACTTTACTTAATATAGGTCGCATGTCGAAGGATCACCTAAACGCTCGTTTGGATTTACAGGAATTGGGCATAAGGAAGGCCCTTCATCCTGTTGAATGTGGTGATGGAAAGCATGTTGAAATTAGAGCTACAATATTTGATATTACAAACAAGGAAAAAAGAAATATTTTGCTCTGTATTGAAGAACGCCAAACTGCCCTACGGTTGTGCCTCGAATGTTTGTCGGTACGTGCGCGTAAAAGAGAGAACGGTTGTGGGATATAAGAGCCATGATGCTCATTTCATACTCCACTATTTGTTACAATTTGCTGTGAAGAAAGCGTCAAAACCCGAGGTTGCATTATCAATGATCAGATTTAGTGCATTTCTTAGAGGACTATGGAGCAAGGTTATCGAAGTGGATGATATCAAGAGGCTGCAAAAAGAAATTGTAGAGATTTTTGTCATTTTGAAATGATTTTTCCACAGGCTTTTTTCGATATAATGGTACACTTGCCTGTTCATTTATGCAGAGAAATCGAATACGGTGGGCCTGAACATCTTAGATGCATGTATCCAATTGAGCGATATCTAGGAAAGTTGAAATCTTATGTGCGAAATAGAAACAGACCGGAAGGTTCGATTGCAGAAGGTTACTTGGCAGAAGAGTGTGTGACCTTCTGTTCAAGATTTTTAAGCGTTGTTGGAGGAACAGAAAACACGTCGATTGATTTTGGAAGATGTCAAATAGATTTGGAATATCATATTGGAACAAAGAAGAATAAAGATGGAAAGATGTTCAATTTGAAAGATGCAGTTTGGAAGGCAACACATCGCTATGTTCTGTTCAATTCCGGTAATAAAGAAATTGAGAGTTTGATCGAGTAAGTTCTTAAGTTCCTATATCATTTTCCTTAACTATAAATTAACATCTGCATTTCGTAGTTTTTTGACCGTAATTATTATTTAGGGTACATCGAGCTTTTGTGGATGGTCTTGCAAATAGAAGAAGATATAAGAGGGAACGAGAACATTTCGAAGAGTTTTGGAATTGGCTTAAAGAAGAGGTTCTGAAAAAGGACAAGATTTCAACAGATGTAGAGGTGTTTGCATTAGGTCCTAATCGAGTAGCTAGGAAGTTTACCGGTTATATAGTAAATGGATATAGATTCCACACAAAATTTAGAGATTCTCGATGTACTACACAAAATAGTGTTGTATTTTTGACTGCCAAAACCACCAGCTTTGCAAGTTCGAAAGACCAAAACCCAATAGTGGGTGATGTCAATTACTATGGATCAATCAAAGAAATTTTTGAGCTTGATTATTAGGGAGCTTTCACAGTGGTCCTTTTTAAGTGTTGCTGGTACCAAGAGGAAAAAGATTCATATGGTCTTACTCGAGTAAATTTTAGCAAGTGCCATAAAACTGATCCTTATGTCCTGTCTTCGCAAGTGCAGCAAGTATTTTATGTGGAAGATGCAGTTCAAAAGAACAGTCATTACGTTATTAAAAAATTGCCGAGAGATTGGTGTGGTACTGAAAATGAGAATGCAATGGAAGAAGACATGAGCAATACGCAACCACATGATATGGGCATAGGTGGCGAACTAGAACCAGAAATTGTTGATGGGGGTTGGATTAGGGATGCTGTCCCCGTAATACAACTAGAAACAGAACTAGAAGCAGAAGTTCCTGATCCTGTTCCGTCTTGTTAGGACAAAAAATTCCTCTTTCTTATTGCTTTAATTTGGTCTAATTCATGATGTATTTGGCACTTTTTTTTAGCTGGAAATTATTATCTTTGATGAATGTATTTGGCACTCTTTTCTCATATTGCAATCTACAATGTTCGCATGTTTTATGATTTAATGCTATGTTCTTTACTGTCATCTAAATTGGTTATAGACCAAAATGTTATAGTTGTTGTTTTTTGTCCACTTTAACATGCATGTACCTTGTTCTAATGTATTCATTTTGTACAGGATGGATGAACTTATTAATATCCGACTGCAACATGGTGGACAGTTTCGAAGGGCATGTTACGTTGGCGGAGAATCCTTCGTAGTAACAAAATATGATGTAGACCGGTTTTCTTACAGTGTGCTTATGGACTTTGTTAAAGATTGTCTCCATTACACTGAAATAGGAGGAGTCTACATCAGAAAAGGAACGAGGGGTGGCTGGCAGCTAATACTGAATGACAAGGACGTAAACGAGTACGTACAGGGCTGCAATAAGCAAGAAGACGTGGTTTTTTACATCGACAACACCATTGACAAAGACAGTGAGCCGTTGATTCAACTGCAGCCACATGTAATCATACGGCCAAGGAAAAACATAATTCAAGGTATATATGTATATGTAATATAGATCCATTCTTATATATATCTCTCTGTGTGTGTACAGAACTTTGAAGGAGGCCATCGTTATTATTTTTATTGTTCCAGGTTCTGCTAAGAAGCCGGTTGCAAAGCGTAAGTATACTACTGCACATAGACATTAGCAGCAACACAAAATGATGAAAAACAACCCAACTCAAGTGGGTCAGAACAAACTATCGTCGGAGCCTGATATGGATAATGATGAAGAAGATGTTACTGTGACAGACGAAGGAACCCGGAGGAAATTAAATGTAGAAAATGAAACAGGTAAAGATGATGTTACCCGAGAGAATGAAGCTGATGTTCAGGTATTTTTCAGTTTTCATTTCAGTTTTATTAATCCGGATGAAATCTTATTCCGACCATGAAGGCTGCAGCTAATTCAAGTAACTGTTTGTTCTTTGTGCATGCATTCTGTCAAAATAGCAAGAACTGTTTATACGTCAACTCTATTTGGTTAACTAGCTTAAATTTATCATTGATGGTGAGTAATAATGCCAATCTGCTTGAAGTTCTCACAACCATCAGTTTTGACGAAGTATGAACAAGAGCGAATCGTGCGCATGCAAGAAAATGATGCAGTTAGTAGATCACTTGGGGTGCCTTCATTGGTTAGTTGTATGAAAGAGGCTGCCGCACGAAATAAGAAAGATAAATGTAAAGATGTTGCTGGAAGTGATGAATACATCCCAGACAATGCTGGTGAAGACGTCACTGATGATTCATCAGATTCGGAGGTATAAAGAAGTTATTTGTTTATTACTTATTGTATTTGCCTTTATGAACGTAAAAAATCTTGAACTTCAACTTAATTGTAGAGAATCAAAATTGTTAAGTCAAAGGATCTTTTACCTGGACCGAGAACTCGTGCGCGAACCAATGCAGCCATTGAAATTGAGAAGGAAGCGATGAAGCGCACCCCCCTCCAAAGAAAGCTGGCTCCAACAAGGATTTGATCCTGACATTCACTCCCACTCTAAAGAAACTCAGTAACCGGGAGAAACAGAAAGAAACATTAATGAAACTTAGGAACCCTACACCGTCTTTTTCAGGAGTTATAAAACCTACAATGTCTCGGCCATCCGTTTTAAAACCTACATGTAGCAAATTGTTCAAACAATCAACCAGTTCATGTGAAGCTGCTGGTTCAGTTGCTGCTTATTTAGCGATGCGGAAACGTCAAAAGCAGAACGTTGAAGCACCTCTAACAATGGAAAATCTTACCGATCGATTAGAGCAGGAATGGATTGCACAGGAAGATGAAGCAGGTACAGGTATATATATAAATAATAATGTTTCTTTATCTGTGCACTGCACTGCACTGTTGAGTGTGTCTTTTTTCTATTCACATTTTTGAACCTGGTAGATAAAGTACAAGGTCCAAAAAATCCTAGAGGGAAGTCAAAAATGACCAAGGTGCATGCTAGAACCCCTGATGATAAAGTAGTCATTGAGTTGAATGAGGATGGCCAGCCAGTTTCTGATAATATTACAGAGTTAAGCAATTTTCTTGGTACACTAGCAAAGGATAATGTGTCTCTTACTTACATCAATTGGCATGTGGTTCCTGATCAATTAAAGCGACAAATGTTGGATTATGCTCTGGTACAATCTAATTTCCTTAACCATATACAGTTCAACTGACTTCCTAAATGTTTGGTTTTACTTAATTAGTTTGTTTCCTGAATTTTGTGATTGCTATATTGTAGGCTGGGTATGTCATACCGGAAGAAGGACACAAGTGGGTCTTGAACACGCTTAACGACTCTTGGAGGCAATACAAGTCTCGCATCAAAACAAGGTATTAAAAAAAATATTCAACTGATGAGGAAAGGCTTGCAAATAGGCCCAGTACAATTCCGTTGGAGGATTTTAAAATGCTCTTGGACTACTGGGGGGATGAAGCAGTTCATGTACGGCTTTAATGATATTCACATTTGTATAATGTTTATTAGTTCACATTATCTTGTTTAATGCTAATCTTTAGTAGTTCACATTATCCTTGTTTAGTGCTATTTTTTTTTTTGGATTTCCAGGCCCTAGCTGATTCTAATTCCGCGCATCGTAATTCGTTGAATAAGACACATACCATGGGTCCCAAAACTCATGCAGTAGCCAAAGAAAAGATAGTATGTGTTTTTCTGAACTTAAATTATTTTTTATTGTGATTGAGTTGAATTGACCACATGATAATTCTAATTTGTTATATCATTGAATTATTGGTAATCCTAATACTTGACAGAGAAAGAAGGACCCAGAAAAAGCCTCCCCATCCGCTGCCTTGGTTTATCTAGAAACTTATAAACGAGAACCGGGTCGAAGTTACAAGACTAACACGGATGAACTGAAGGCCAAATACGTGAGTACATATACAATTAGATACTGAAATAGCAATACTTGTGTCAGTATAATTGGCACATTGTACGTTTGTTGGAGCTGCATATTAAATCGAACACATATATAGTTAGTTTGAAAGAGAACCAGTTCTGTTAATAAATTCATTCCTGCCAGCTGCCTATTTATCTATATGCTTGCCTGGTTTTCATTTTGTAGGCGAAAGTGCAAGCAATGGTGGATGCTGGAAACATTGCTGAGGCAGATGCACTGGTTTCTGGTGGGAAGAGGCACACGCGTAACTGGCTTGTAGGAAGGCGAGGCAAATTGGCTGAAAAGTCTCCAAATCCTGGTTCTTTGGACAGCTATGTCCAAGAGTTGACAAAAAAAATAAGGCAAGAGCTGGAGGCGGACTTGGAGGAAAAGGTGAATAGAAAAGTTAAAGAGAACGTGTCGTGGGTGTTAAAAAAGCTAGGTGAAGCCAATCCAGATCTAAATTTAGATGTCGGAGACCTTTGTGTCACCACAACAAGTGATGAGGATGCTGACAATTGTACTCCTTCAACCCCGGCAACTGACTGAAGTATTTGGATGGTATGTGTTGGCACTTGTGATATATTCGGATTGTTCTTTTAAATGATGGCACTTGTGGTATGTGTTTGTGATGACAGTACTTGTGGTATGTTTTGGTGATGGTAGTACTTGTGGAATGTGTTGGTGATGATACTTGTGAGTTGGTATATATAATTGGTTGGTCTGACTGTGGTGATGAATGTTTTGGGAGGAATTGTTGTATGAATATTTTGGTATATATGTATGAATGTGGTACAATGTTTTGGATTGAATATATGTACTGCAGAATCTGTAATTACAGGGTTGTATTACAGCTGCAGTTGATTTTTTCCTGGTGTCGCATTTGATTTTTGTGGTGTTGCGTTAGACTGTGCTGTGGTGTTGCATTAGACTGTGCTGTGGTGTTGCATTAGACTGTGCTGTGGTGTTGCATTAAGTTTAACATTATTAATTCCACAATGGTACGGCACGTGGGCCCCACAGCTTACGTGGCGCCACGTGGATAGCTGACGTGGCATGTGACACATGTGCAGCTGACGTGGCATGTGCCACGTTGACAACTGACGTGGATAGTCAATGCGGACCCCACTATCATGAGCTGGAAGCCAGGGTCTGGCTTCTACTTAAGGCAACGCTGTATGTTGTTGCATTACATGGATATGCTGTTGCAATAGGGCAAAAGTTCTACTTAAGGCAACGCTTTCTTTCCGTGGCCGTAGATGAACAAAAGCGTTGCATTAGATGGCTAATGCAACAGCCGCGAATGCCACGCCCCCCTGGTGTTGCCTATTTGAAAAAAGGGCCTACGTCAACGCTTTTTTGATCTACGGCCACAGAAGAATAGTGTCGAATATGCCCACTTTTGTAGTAGTGGTTGAAAAATAAAATGTGAAAATTAGTGAGCTGAAGCACCTACAATATATAAACATTATAACTATATGCGTCTCATGTTGTTTTTTTATAATAGGTTAATTGATGTTTACTATAAGCACTATGTTTCTCATTTTTATAATTTGTTGGTTTAATTAATGAATTAAAGCAAAAAAATGCACAAAGATTAATTTTCACGTTATAGCCAAACTATCATTGGAATTCATGTATAGTAGTATGTTATTTTGTGAATAATTTCGGATAATGTAATTGATGCAATTGCCTTTGACTACAATTTAGTGGTTGCCTGAGCTAAAAATATTTGCATGCATCTTCTCACCGCCAAAGAATATATTTTAGAGCCAGCAATATTTCCGTCTATAATGAACACAATTGCTTACAGCATTTGGCCCAATAATATGTAGCAACAATCATGCGCCAACGAACTGAATGTAAATTTTTGCTATAAATTATAGACTTTCCCCTACCGTTCATTCTCATTGCTGAAGTTGCATTATATCTTTTTTGCTTAACTTTTTAATTGTAATCTCGTTAGACTTCTAATACTAAGCCTTGCTTTTGAAATTTATCTAATTTTTTCCTTCATCTCATCTTATTATGCAACGATCTTAAGGTTTTTGACCCAATACAGATTGCAGAATTTACTAATATGTAGCAATTTAAAACATTCTTTGGGTTTGAGGCATGAATTATGGTGAATTACATAAGTTTCATATCCAAATTTATAAACAAACTAACATGTTTTCCATTAGCATACATAAAGTGACTCAAACTAGCATAGGTTCATCCATAATGTAAAGGACATACATTTTTCATAGTTTTCACACATATATAACTAAATTTGCCAACAAAAACATATATGATGAACTCAACATGTAGAAGAGATTCATTTAATTATAGGATAAAAGTAGGAAGGTAAAGAAAATCAACTTATATTTGGGTAAGAGTAAGAAGACCAATCCTTTTATGCACTTTAAACCCATCGTCTTCAGATAAGTGGTTGATGCTTTCACCATTGCAATTTTATTGTCATGTTCTTTCTAGATTAGACGAATAGAAATAATATTAAGTGTGGGATATTTTTATGTATGTATCGAGCCGCATAGCTGAGATTTGAACCCTTCCTAACATAGTCTAAAATTTTTACATTAGAAAGGTTCAAAAATTTACATGAGATTAGACAAAACTAAAGCTCTGAAACTACATTTTGTTTAAGTATACAAATAGGATTACAAAAATTGATTTTTTTAGGGAAAGGGAATAAGTAAAATATAATCATGTTTCAGATTAATTTTAAAACAGCTGCATAGCAGTTGTAGACTATTTCACATGAAAAAAAACATAAATACTAATATTCGGATTTTTTCATTCTGTTTTATATAGAAATGATGAATATTTGGTTGAACCCCTCACCAGAAATAAATTTCTTCCTAACACATTACCTCCATTATTCTACTACTAATATAGCAATGTTGATAGTCGTGAGGACATAAGGCTGAAGGTATCACATACTCTAAATGATGCATGTGTATAGAACTTCAAGTAACGACTGAAGGAATTTTCAAATCTTATGGTTTTACATTAACGAATTACCTAACCTCAGCGGAGTAGATATTTGACTAATTGCATCATCCAATGGTAGAAAAGAATGATTCTGCTGAGTATTTATAGCCACGAATGTGAGAAAACCAACATTAAACATTTGTCCACAATCATGGGAATTCAATCTTAATCTAGATCTACAAATAGATGGGATTCAAAGTCAATTCTTCAGTAAAATGCATAAATCTCATCGCTGCTTGTGGTTTTGGTTTTTTCTGTATTTACCCATTGTTTCTATACTTAAACTCAACATATTAAAATCTAGTTTCACTGATTCATCCATACATCTTTTCAAATAGAAAATAATAATAATTATGGAACAATTAAAGTTATAATAGGTTGAAGAAAATTAACAGAAATGCAGTTTTAGTTTGCATGCTACAACATCATAGAATGAGTTCAACTTCAACTCTCTTGCCTTTGTGTCAGCTTCCAATTATTATTTGCTAACAATTGTCATGTATGCATGAAAATTGAAGTACTAAAAAAGCTATATACTTCAATAATTACTCAAGTTTATGGTTACACATTGCAAAATTAACACATGTCGATTGGATCATAAGCACACTTTTTATATAGAAATAATGAATATTCAGATTTATGCTTACTATAGAGTAGTAACAGACCTTATTTACTACAATAAGGAACCTCATGATGAATATTTGTGACACCTAATCAGCTGAACAAATTTATTTATAGATAACAAGTAAATGATTAATATTTTGGAGTATCAGTTTAGGTTCGTAGACGATGATTTCAAATGTAGATGAATAAAATATATTTTAGGTAACACTTGATTACTGCCAAATATCAAAATTTTGATCCAGTAATATTTTCATCGACAGCAAGTACAACTGCTAACAACATTTAACCAATAATGCGCAGGAACAATCAAATGATAGCAGTCTGAATGTAAGATCTGCTTTGAATTCTATTTTCAAAGGTTTTGTCTAATGCTTCCCAACTCACCGATCGTTTTTCGGCATCTGCAACTTTAACTACTTCAGAGTGTTGCTTCATAACTCGCAATATGCATTTCAACATTCAGCTATTTTTATTTTTTGCTTGCCTGTACTCCTGTAATTTATGTGCACAGATACGGACCTAATGTTTTGTCATATATGCCTATTCTTTCATGTTTATCCTCTACGATTATATTTTCCTCTACTGTGTGTTTATAGAGTGGATATGGCACAAACTTTATTGTTATTTCATACGTTTATATTCCTAGCTGGGTGATTACATAAGAAACGCATGGATTTCCTGCCAAGTAACTGTCTTTTTCGTTGATGAAAATGCCGTAGCTGCTGTGTTTTCCCAAGCAGTTTTAGACTACTTATTCACATGTCATATGTACCATTTTTCACGTTGTTTCAAAAGAACGCTAGACATGGACTTTACTTTTAGTATTACTGTTATAGAATTTCGGATATAATTATGAATTATTTTGTACGATCAATCCATTTATTTATTTGTGCGCCCGTGCATGTGTATATATACACATAATTTAAAAGTATTGTAAGCTAATTTTTAGAAAATAAAATATTCAAATCTGATTATGGACTATACAACAGTAGGATCGTTTTCCCTGAGGACCATGTAGCTCACATCACTATATATATAGTATTAATAGGAGCATAAATATCTTTGCAATAATTATTTGACACTGATAATTTATTTGACACTCAAAATTATATGATTACAATAAAAAAAAGTTAATAGTTATTACAGTGACATCTACTTTGCATGCAATATAGTTCAAACATAGTAATACATGTTACTATTTAACTTACTAATCATTGTATGCAACTCGACTACAAATGTGCCTTGCCAAAAAACTTGACTACAAATGTAAATGAATTTAAAAAATTTTGTTTACTCTTATTGTAAGGGGTTAGTTACACTCCATGTGCATACCATAGAATTATCTCTTTATTTTTGTAAAATTATGTTCACTTGGAAGTACTGAATTTTGCGCTCTACTTTCCTCGCTAATCGCTCATATTATAAACTTACAATTAGATGTATTAAGCTGATTGTGCAAGTTGATTCACATCTGCATTGCTGAGTCATTAGTTAAAGAAAAAAAAAAGGCTTATTTATTTCCTGTGTAAGAATTTTGATGTGTACTTGCTTCCTGACAACTTCTCGCTCCCAATGCTTCACAATGGATAATAGGAGGTGTTACTTCTATTTTTTGTTTGCTCTTATTGTGCTTTATATACTTTTACATTAAATTACGTCTAAAAATAAAACTTCGAGTTGCAAAATCCTAACTCGATTACTCTTTTAAATAACAATTCATGCATTTATGGTTTATCCATTTTCTGGGTTGTTATACAGTTTCTGTAATGTTTTGAGACACGGTAAGGAATTCGCTTTCACACTTTTTAAGTTTTACATCTGCAGATGACATTAAAAAGCCTTAATATAGATACATGTATCATCATTAATGAAAATACATTCAATTTTCTCTATAAAATGGGTCTTACTGTGTAGTTTTTTTTATTCTAAACAACATGTAAAATAACAAAAAAGGATGGATTTCTGGCTAGGAGCGAATGGGTCCATCCATAACCAATTGGAAACAACTAAAAAGTACTTAATTTTGTTAAACCTTCAAGACTTTAAACTATACATTGTTGGTTCGATGATACACCTATAAGCATGATAACAAAATATGCATGTATCTTTTAAAAAAAATTCCAAGTAGCTCTTGATGTTGTGGGGAAAAATATTATGCAGATGGATGGAATAAGGTTAACTTCTAAAAATCAAGTGCCTTTGACAAAGCTACCTTGCAATTATGACATTATATGTAGTTTTCATGTTTCATCAATCGATATAACTTTATGTAAGAAAGTGCATTTGACAAGGCTAACTTCTTACCCACAGTAATTTATGATTTTGCAAAAAGAATTAGGATACGACAAACAACAAAATATGAGTAATAATGTACGTTCAATTTTGAACTTTTAAAAGCTTGAATACCCATAATGTTGCATTACTTCTCATCGTTCACTATAAAGTAATGATAAATTAATTTCAAAATGCACTTTCTGGCTATTCCAAAATTATACGAGTAATATTGCCAGCCCCGTGTGCGAAGCACGGGTTCGCACTTGTTTTAATATAAAATCGAAGTTTGATTTAAATAGAGCTCATCGCGCAGCGACAGTTCACGACCACTGACTTCAAATTGACATAGCAGGAGATCCGGTCGTCGGATTCTCCCAAAATGAACACCATTGGGTCTAAAATGAAATAAACTTTCAAATAAGTATAAGAACTTTAAAATCCAACGGCTAGATCTGGAGATAAGTTCAAATCAATTTTGAATTAAAACAGCGCCAGTGCACCTGAATGACCCGAAACGTCATCATACTGAAATTGCCTATTTAAAAGTAAATAAAGATAGAGAAAAATAATGATAAATGTTAATAAGTGATTTCAAAGTGACTTGAAAATGAAATATGAAGTTTCAAACTATATTTTGAGATATTTGCGTTTTCAGCCTAATTGACTGAAAAAGGTAAAACAATGCTTTGAAAATTTAAGTTAATTAAACTTAAATTATTTGGTTTATTTAATATAACCAGATTTTGGAGGGAGTGTTTGAATAAATCTTTTGATTTAGAAAAGATTTCCAATTTAAATAAAAGTTGGATTCAGATAGAAATAATCTTTGGATATTTGATATTGGCTACCGTTGTGTAGACGTTTACTACTTGTGGAATTTGAAGATATTTATATTGTTATTCCATTTATAGTATTCGTTGATTTCAGAAATTGGTGTTGAATATAAGTTGATATAACTTTGTTTGAATTCTTATATTTAATATTAACATGGTTAGGAGTTTATCGTGAATAATGTTTTAAATAACAATTATTCTTTAACCTGGTAAAAAGGAAAATATGATTTTCTAGGATTAGTTGAAATGAAATCTTTATTTAATTTTATTATAAATATTCAGGGAAGAGTTTGGAAATCGATGGTTAATTGCTTGAATTGGGTGATCTGCTGGTGTTTGACCTAATGTTGGTTTAGACCTTCGGGGTCATACACCTGATAGATTATCCTCTCGGCATTGTGAAATCGAAAACCAATTTTGGTTAATGGGTGAAATACAGATTAGAATTAAGTTAGAGTCTTAATGAAATCTTTAATTAGATTGGGAATGAAAGAAGGTAAGTAAATTACAAAAACACGAGGGGTATTAGATATGGAGTACCACCAGTTTTACTCCATAGGATGAATAAGATGGGAATAGGACAATGATTCGAGAAATTACCTTTATAAGGTTCGACAATCCCGATAAGGTTCAGAAAACTCGATTTGAGTTAAGGTTATGAAAAAAGATTTTTATAATCTACTGAAACAATTTACAAGAAAATATTTAAACAATGGTTTAAATGATGTAAGTCTTTGATAAGATTTAAGGGAATAGTTCCCAATGTAAAAGATGATTGAGTATAAGAATATTCCCAAAATGGAATAAGATTTAGGACATCTTGTATATCTTAATTGATTTGAAAGATGCGATAGCTATTTGGAATGACCAGGTTTTTACCCATTGTTAATAACTATATAACAAGTATTGAAGATACTTGAAGACGGTGGTTGAAGACCGGAGATCTTCACATCGTTTGGATTATTGCTGATGTCTCGATTGGGCGGTACACCCAATATGAGGTTAAAAGTGATGGTCTGTCAGACGTATTTAGAGATTGACCGGATATGCAAGGGCCTCTCTCCTTAATTGGATGAGGAATAAGTTGCCTTCGGTTTCGTTCAGACCCAGAATTGTAAATGGATGTGTGTCTGACATTGTATTTTACAACATAACAAATAGGTTTCTATTGATGTTATATTAGATGGTAACAGAGGATTTATTCTCTAAGATTAACATCCTCTTCTGAGACTTATGTTCTTAGAGGGTTATATATTAATGACACTGATTATATGTTGTGAATTCACACTGTGCTATGCAAAGTGTTGATCGATCAAAACTTATGTTGAAAAACAGAGTTTTATGGATGACAATCAAAGCATGGATGATATAGCGTAATTATGTGTTGAAGCGTGACTGTAGAGCCTCACAACCCGTGAATGGCCGAAAACAGGATGATGGACAGTAGATTAAGGACTAACGTTCCCGTGTAGCTGAAAAGTCATGCCATGGTATGGATCCTAGGCAAGATTGACTTATATGGATGATGGAATCGAGGCGCCTCAGATGTTGGTCAAATACGACCAGGTTGACAGTCAGACACGACCTAGAAACATTACGTTCAGAAATAACCTGAACTCACCGGGAATTGGTGGGATGGCTCTGCCAATCCCAAGGATCACATGGGTGTGGGTCCTGGACACCTTGCTAAGGGTAGTCCGAACGGTTAAGGAAGATCCTTTGCCTTGTTCATTGATGGAATCCAACTTCCAGTACGAGCTTTGCATTTTCTATTGTAAACTTATACGGAGACATAACGGGATGGGGCGTTATGCCTTCTAAGATTGATACATTTATTTGCGAAAATTATTTTGGCACTATGCAATAGTAATAATATAAAAAATATTTGTTTTCCCGTATCATGCATGTTTGGCTATTATAAGGTAAAATTCTCTTCTTCGGTTTGCGTTGAATTGTGTGATGGTACTTGAGTCTTATAATAGCTTCATTTTTCAAACAGCATTGCGATTAGTTTATGTTTGGTATTCATGTGGAGAAAACTTGTTTTTTGTTATATGACGTGGTCCCGTGATTTGCCTTGCTTTAAAATAAAGATTAATACGTGTTTTAATTCTCACATCAATCCTACGACTGACTCGGAGTTTATTGTTACCCACCTAAACTCTGAGTGCCCATATTTTCCACATGGGAAGTTGATAGTTTTGGTTTGCTGATATTTTATTGCAGGTGCTGGATCGAAGATTAAAGTTGTGTCGAGATGATTTTAAATTCTTTCAATGTTTATGTTTTGTTATGATATTATTATTTCCGCTGGGTATTGTAATAATTAATGCATCTGATATTTCTATACTCTGATGTAAAATTATTGTAATGATAATGAAAAATGTTTGTTTCAGTTCTTATTAGTCGGAATCCCAAGCGATTTGAGGATTTCTTCAGTTTGGATCAGACTTGTGCGGTTTATAATCGATTCGAAAGGCGGGAGTTTTCGGTCCATCACAAACAATGATATGCAGCCAGCAATAATATGCAGTATGGCCAAAATATCAAGTCAAATTGGTCGAATAACACTATACAAATGTACAAGTCATGCTCAAATGCACAACACAAGAACAAATAAATATTATATATATATATATGTGTGTGTGTGTGTGTGTGTGTGTGTGAGTGAATGTAAGTGTGTTTATTTCAAACGGCAAAAGCAGTGGAACAACGTATGCAACAACATGAAATATAATGCACAAACACTGGTCGGAGAAACAAATGCACAAGTATATGTGTGTGCATATATTTATACACACATATACACATGAATATGCTGGCAAATAATGAACAACAAGAATGGATTAACAAGAACCTTTGCAGCAACACAATCAAGCATTGCTATGGATGGGATCTGCTCTTATCAGGAATATGCAAGGTGCAGTGACAATAATGCAAATGTAACATCTGTTCAAATCAGTCGAGTGTAGCAGACAATGGAGAAAGCATGCATCAAGGCAGAATATTTCTAGCTCGAAGGGAAAACAATAAAGTGCCAAAAATAAGGAAGCTTTATCTTCAGAAAGATTTGAAACATTCAATTTGTTATTTTGGCATGTTCTAGAAATTGATTTCAAGAATGTATTTGGAAAAAAAATTCTGAAACTTCCTGAAATTGATATGAACATTACAGGAAAGATTCAACATCTTATATTCGACAAGAAGTTATTTTTGGCACATTCACAAATTAGAGAAATTTCCAGAAAGGTTAGAAGATTTCAACACACGGAGAATTTGTTTTTGGCAACAAAAAATCCACCATTTCAAAATTTTCCAGAAATATCAACCGGTTATTTTTTTTGGCAAGATGATCAATTCAAAGTTTTTAGAATCATCAAAGTAAACAATGCATTTTTTTGCTAGAGGATTATTTCAAATCAAAAATTCATATCTGTCATAAATCCACAAAACATGCATGCATATCTTTTGCAAGAACATTTCAAAACTTTCCAGGAAATCTCATAGGTTATTATTTTGGGAAAGAAAATCTTTCAGACATTTCCAAAAATTGAATGAGTAATCATGCAATATCAAGACTAAATCAACGCTTGAAATCAGAGAACATTTAGGGTTCTTAACCCTATAGATACACGCATTCCATCACAGGCATGAGCATCGAAAAACCAAGCAATTCAATCGAGAGAAATAAAATCAGAGATACTCACAAACGTTCGTTTTTCGATCATCAACAGTAAGCCCAAAATTGTTCAGGAAAAAACTACAATTATAAGCCATCAAAGATTAATTTCAAGTTCTAAGGAGTCATTATTTGGGGAGAGCAATACCCTAGTTTCATTCGGTCTGACATTAATAAGAGAAGAAAGAGGAAACTGATATTTCTCAAGTGACATAGCAACATAAAAGGGGCCATCTTATTTTTTATATGTCACATTTTTAACTAAGTTTTTGTGTTATCTTTTTTATTCTGCCTTCAGTTTTATTTCTTGTGTAATTTTTCTATAGTTTTCTGGTTCTCTTTAAAACTAGGGTTCTAGCTATAAACTTTATAGTTAGGGAAAATCTAATCTACGGGATTGAGATCAGTGCAGGGGTTTGGGCGTAGAATTAGAAAATAGCAAGGGGTCATGAGTGTACCGGTGTTGTATGCAGGATATTGTTTTAATACCTTGGGGAATGCAGTAGTAGGTAGGGGTTTGCCGAAGCTGGTTAAATTATGTGTCGTTTATTTTCTATATTTATTTTTTCTGTTGTGATCTGTGATGTGATAATTTTTATATTCCACAATACTGCAATAAACCCTATTCACTCTCTCTCTAGGGTTAATTTAGATCCTACAATCTGTTTGTATCTATACTATTCTATATTGCATCATATATAAAAATAAATATTTATTTTGAATAAAATGCTATTACACATAATTTAATATTCAAACAGTGTTTTTATTCAAATAAATATTTTATTTCAACATTTGAAATAATACAAACTTCTGACTCCACTAGTGTACATTTCACTGTGATATTATACATTCAATTCACATTTACATTCATTACATTCATTCCTCACTACAACACTCATTTCACTCAGATTTCACTCAGTTATACATACAATTTCATATGCATACACTGAGTCTTTAGCTGCTTCATATCCAGTCCAGTGTCACCTGTATACCTGTCACAAAAACATATATAGTAAAATGGAACAAAATAGAATTAAATGTAGGCAAAAATAAATTTATTTTAATTTTTATTTGCCTCAAAATTTTGATGTTTTTCTCATCATATTTCTAGACTTGTTCTGACGTGTATATATATATATATATACACACACATTTGAGTCTAGACTGCTTGTGATATTCACAGTGATTCACTGTAAATAACACAAGGTAGACTGGATAACTAGTGCTTGCAGATCAGCCTCAACACAACTATAGTGATTTTCTGATCAAGACCAGTCTCGACTCACATTTGTGGTATGCTGATCTTGACCATCCACGAAACCTCGTATAGTGGCCTAATGATTTATATAGAAATATTTTTGCACTTGTATACAATTATTTTTTAGGTGAACAGGTACAAATCTCAAGCATGCACAATGGCACAAGTACACATGTACAAGGCAGTTCTCAAGTCAATGCAACAACCTCATGTACAAATGGAAATGTATACAAGACAATGACATGCAAGTATGGAAGCATAGCCAAGTGACAACAACAAATGTATATGGCATCACTAACAGAATGGTACAAGTGTACATGTCCAAGTGGAGCAGGCAGTAAACAAGAAGCACACAACACACACACATACATATAAACACATATGTGAAATATGCATGTGTTTATAAATCAAGTTTTTCAAATAGCAGTATGCAAACATATGCATCAAATTCAAAAATTCACAAAGTATAAGGTAATGGTCAAAAGCAACAGGACATAATACACAACCAAGAAGCAGATTGAAAGAATTGAACAAGTCAGAGTAGCAAATGGCTCAGCCAAGCACAACACAATATTCCAAGTTCAAGAAAGTGATGAATATACATGCAAGTGTAACTATACTGAATGCAACTGGACGATGGTGATATGGCATGCATATTATAAGGGGAAAAACTGTATCCAGACATCATGTATACACAAGTGAAACTATGCAAGGCTCAATCAACATAAATAAGGGAAGCATAGTAGAGCGCAAATCAAGTACAAATCAAAATGATCAAGACGCAAAAACCCATGAAATGGTGAAGCACAAATCTAGGTAAAGTAGTATGGATGAAAACATGTACACAGTGGTACAAGCTAGAAATGACTCGTGCACTTAAGATCAGTAAGGATCTGTGTACATGGTGCAACAATACTCACAAATGAGCAGGGCAACATGACATACATATACACACATATTTGCTTGTATATGTGTGTATGTGTGTGTGGATTTGTGCATTTGCAATCATGGAGTATAGCAAAGCTCAAAAAATCAAAAACTGGTCATGCACATAAAGCATGGAGCAAAGCATGTGCGTGGAATTACAAAGAAAACTGAATTTGAAGAACAGAAATGTCAGAGAGGGATATGGACCATATTACGTAAACATGTCAGAATGAACAAGTGAACATATATACAATGATCAATTCATGTTGCAGACAAATGAAGTTAACATGGCACCCAGAACTATACAAAAGAAAATGCACAAACCAAGATACCAAAGCAAAGACCATATATGTATAACATTTGTTCAAACATATAAGTACAGGGGATCAAATATATGCATCTGTTCTTATCTGCAATATATTAGAAGTATTGTTAAGGGGTGAACCAAGATACATGGCGTGCATAAATGCACAAGGAAATGGTGCAAACAAGGCAATAAGCTCAAACACACAAGGCAGTGCATGTTGCAAGATTGTCTTAGGAACAAGGTGATACAAAGAAACTCAAACAAGTGTAGTATGTGATCAAACAACATGTACAACATGTTACAAATAGCCGAGAACACCAAAGGCATGTAAGGGTATGTAAATACGAGTAACATAGCCAATCAATACTTTCAAGAGATCATTTTTTTAATATAGGAAAGTTTCAAATCTATTATTTTTGGCAAGAGAAACATTTCAAAACTTTCCAGAAATACAATCACGGAAAAAAAAGGAAGGTTTAAAATTTCCTTATAGCACAATATTGCTTAAGAAACTTTTTTAATATGCGAGTTTAATTTTGGGTAAACAAAATTTCAAGAAATCAACTCTGGTATAATTTGCAAGATTATTTTTGGCAACAATTTCTCAAATTCAATCGAAGAAATATCCAGAGAGTATGAAGAATTCAACAAGTAAATATCACGCAAATATCATTACCAAATCTATGGGAGAAATTAGAGGAATTTTAGGGTTCGGAAAACCCTACAAATTACACCTACTCAACACTCAAATGGCATCAAAACCTAGAAATTCAATTGAGCAACATTGAAATCAAATATCAGAAGAACTCACAAATATTGTTTCAATCATTTGCAAACCCAAATCGATTGACCAGGGTAGCAACCGAAATTAAAGCTAACAGTGAATCAAATCCATCAAAGCAACCAGAAGTTGCGATTTGGAAAACCCTGGTTTTTTGATTTAATCAGAAAAGAAGGCGGCCATTGGAGAATAGTAAAGAGGAAGCCGATATTTCTCATGTGACATAGCATAATAAAAGGGTCGGTCTTTTATTTTATGTGTCTTAGTTTCAACTAGGGTTTTGAGCTGTTTTTTGTTTTAAATTGTTCTTCATTTTGTAATATTTTTGCATAGGTCTACTACTTTTTTAAACTAGGGTTTATAAGTTACGAGTTCGTAATTCGAGGAAATCTGATCTTGGGGTTGGTGATCAGTGTAAGGTTTTGAGCATAGGATTAGCATAATAGCGAGGGGTTGCGAGTGTATAGGTGTTGTATGCAGGATATTGTTTTTAATACCTAGTAGAAACCTTGGGGAATGCAGCAGTAGTGTAACAACCCGGAATTTGGGAACCAATTTAAAATTTATTTTTAATTGATTTAAATGGAAATTAAGTATTTTGAATGGTTTATTTTGAGAATAAACGACTTAGAATTTATTTAAAACGAAGTTTGAGCTTATAAATTTATAATTTAATCAAAACGGGCTCGTAATGGCACGGTAGTTTGGAAAATTTCGTTTTATACTTTAAACGAGTATACAGAATTCGTTATAAATCAGAATTTGATGAAACAAGAAACGTTAGGATCAAATTAATAATATCTTTATAATGAATATGTTAAATTGAGATTTCATTTAATAATTTGTAAGTTATGTCCAAATTAAAATTTAAAATAGTCGCTATTAAATCGTTTATAAATTATAACAATTTATAAAATTAAATAAAATGATTCTTCATGTAAGTTGAGCATCGTTTAACTAAAAAATTGTAATATCGAGTTATAAACTCAAGTATGTTTATTTTACAGTTGTATGATATTTCATTTGGGCGTATATGTGATAATAATAATTATTTTATTATTAATTTGAGTAATTTTGGAATTTATTAATATTTTAATATTACCTAGCCCTCAAAATGGATATTTTGCAAATAACCTCTGTTTTCGATGAAACCAATTTTGTTGGATCCAGAATATTAAATTGTTTCTAGAATTCAAATTTCGCGCCAAATGGACTCAGTATGCGAATAATTTGAGAAGTTTTACATAGGACATTATTGAGATGACCTCAGAATTCGACGATTTTTTTTATTGAATCTATAGCATCGAATATTGACTGGATTCTGTTGACCTTCCTTTTGGCAAGGCCGTCAACCCATGGACCTATTACAAGAAGTCAAATTCGAGGCTTCTTGGCTAGAGGACTCTTGGATCGAAGCACTTCAGCTTGAAGGACCTGGGTTCGGTGGTCTTGAGCTCAGCTTACACTAGACTAATGACTTGGTCACAAGACCTATTTTATAGCCTACGTACTTGATCCAACTACCTATTCTAAAGCCTATAAACTCGGACCGAGCTATACTTATGCTGCCACATATTGGAGGGAACCTCTCCACGCAATCAAGACTCGGCTCCATCATCTGCTATTCACATGGATCAACCGACACATGGCACCTCGAATTGTTAAGGCCTGCTACCTATAAATACACCAAGCTACATAAAAAAGAGGAGATTTTTGGCTGAGATATGGGCCTGACTTTATAGCTCATGCATGCCCTCCACAACTCAATCATGGCTACCAACCACTTCCATCTCGAAATACTTGCCATATTCATCAAAGATGATTATGTAATAGAGTTTTTGACGATCTCATGTATTGTATCTCCAAGCTTATGACATTATTATGAGATTATAAAGTGGATGTAGGCTCGTTAACGCCGAACCGCTATAAAATTGCTATTGTCTTGTTTTTTCTTCCTTTTTTCAGATATTTCTTCATATATCACGCTCCAAACCCGACTTTTGGGTGTTGGTGACCACTTTTTGGCATCAACACTTCGGCGCTTTCACTGAGAAACGAATTCTCAACCTCTTAAGGGTTTTTCTCAACTTTTGGATCACCAAGTCCAAGACAGAATCCTAAATTTCAGCCATCTTCAGCAGCCATGGTTTCTAATCCTTCTGCACAAGTTTTGGAAAGCAGAAGAAGCAACATCAAAATCCCCAGCAAACACCGATTTAGTCCTAGTTCTGGGTTCGACCTCGGTCGGGTCGACCCTTCCCGGGTCGGCATCAACCCGGCCAGAGGACCAGCTAGTAGGAACTGCACTTTGGAAAGCTCCTAGTATGTAGCATGGCTCGAAGCAGGTCTTGGGTCGGGGTGAGATCGATTCGAACAGCTATCGTCATAGTGATGTACAAGCTCAGGTCGACCAACTTCAGATCGACCGACTCCTCTGAAACTCCCAAGGTCAACTAGCTCTGAACCAACTCTTCCTGATATACCAACCTGGATTACTAGACATTTCTAAAGCCCTGTACACCGACCCGAGACAGGGTCATTTTCAGAAGAAAAAAAATGCATTTTTCTGATCGTTTCAAAGAAGGCTTAATCCTCCGAAATCGAATGAATCGGGAGATGCCCACTTGTTCGACCTAACCAGTTAATTCGATCGCGACTAGGACTGTGCGGGCCTAGACCGCCATGAAGACCATCCCTTACACCAGAAAGGCTAATTTTACTGCGGCCATAAATCATGAACATAAGAGGATCACAACTTGAGCCTCATCAGTAATATCAACATCTGTTGCCTTCATGTTCATAACTAAAGTGATCAAAGCATCTACATGCTCCATAAGATCGGCTCCAGGATTCATCTTGAATGAATAATGTTGTTATTGAAGAATAATGCGATTAGTGAGAGACTTGTCTTGATATGCATCTAATAATACATCCCATAGTTCCTTCGTCGTCTTTTTCTAAGAAAATTCTCTAAGACCTTCATCTGAAAGACTTAACTGAATTGTTGTGATAGCTTCATCTTCCATCTCCTCCAAGTCAGCTTCATCCATATCTTTCAATTTCTGAGGCGTAGAAACAACTTTGTAAGTCTTCTCCTTCTTCAATACAACCTCCATCTTCCAAGTACCAAAATCTCCATTTCCGTCAAATCGTATTACTCCATAATTGACATAAGATCTACTAATAGACTTACCAGAAGTAGTCATTAATACCCAAATAGGAACAATAACACTAGCACCAATACCAAACTATAGTGATTTTTTTTAATCTGAGCAGAAGCGTATTTGATCAGGATCTAGTATTGTCTATTTAGATACCAATGAAACTCAAAACAAAAGAACAAAAATCAATTATGCAGCCTCACAGAAACAGTAGCAGAAATAAGAGACATAAGATTTAACGTGGCCCGAATATTAAAATCCTACGCCCATGGAGGCCCAACAACTTCTTTTATTCTTTCTTCAGTTTAAGAGGGAGTACAATAAGAGAAGAATACAAACACTCAATATAAACTTATCACCCTATAATTGATACAGAAATATGGATCTTATTGAGGATATGTTAAAGAGAACGCTATTCGCTTGTGATGAAAAGGATGAGCAAATGCCTACCAATTTATAAGAGTAAGGATGAACATTTGCCTGAAGATAAGTATGAAAAGTTTTCGGATTTCCTTGATTTGGTTTCAATGCAAATCTTGCATATTTTTTATTATTTCCCATGTAAATATGTCTGATTGATTTGAATCAAATAATATACCTTCTCATTCCATCCAAATTTGTTGCAACACATATCAAGATTTGATTGATTTATCATATCAAATAATGTCCCATATCTTTCCCATTTGTTTCCCATAATTAATTGATTACAAGAATCAACTAAAATCTTCTCCATAATTAGCATAAATTTGAATCGTCCAATGTTACCATGTTTAAAGCTACGACTCTTGGTTTTGTGACTTTTGTTTTCAAGTTTGAGGATGGTTGTGAGCAAAGAATTCCAAACTCATCTTTTATAATATAGTATGGTATAGACTGGTCATACTATAATAATTATATCCTATGTATTACATGTATAAACTTTACATGCAATAATGTATGTAAATTTTATGGAAGCTTTATTATTGTAAAAACTGATAACCCAAAGTAGTAGAATAGGGACACAATACATGTTCAAGATCAGAAAAAAGAGACACAACCAAGAGTACAAGTATATATAGATGATTTTATTCAATTATCATACGATAGTCATATTCTGGTAGTTTTGTTTTTGCTTTTAATATAATACTAGGCAATATTGGTAAATAAGATTACATTTTTATCTTACAAAAATAATAGTTATACGGGATAATTGAATTAATGAGAGCCGTGAAAATATCCTTTGTGTCACTCCTACTTATCTATAAAATAGTTATTATGATAAATGAAATATGAATTTACTTATACAGTTTTTACTATATTATTTATTTATATATACTTTTGTTCAAATCAAGAATAACCATTTTCCATTTTTATTAATAAAAAATTAATAATCATGTTAAAATTATAATTTTTAGGATATTTCATAAAATTAACAAATATTAGCTAATTGATATTACTTAGGTAGTTTATATTTAAGACAATTAAGCTTAAGTGCCCATGAAATAATTTTGAAAAAACTAGAAACAATTCAGTAATGTTTACTAGCGATGGAAATCAATAAGTATTTAAATGGACTATGGTTAGCGAGAATTGATTAAAAAAAGTTAGGCTACTTTAAAAGTTGCAAACTGTATAAAGATACTTAAAAGGAAAATTGATAGAGCATGGAGGAGAAATTAGAAAATGCGAAAATTTAAGAGTTCCTTTAATTTTTTTTTTTTGCTATACCATTATTTTCTAGGCACATTTAGCAACAAACATAATGAAAAGACATGTAATAACAGGATGGACCAAGATTTATTCAACCTTATACTTGGAAATGCTGCCGAAAATAGTCAGTAAGGTTCCAACTAGAAAATAAATGGACATCCCGTTGGAGCACAACCACCACAAAACTATTTGAATGTAATTAGGGCACCTACTCCTACAGTTACAGGGCGACTGAATAGCCTAATCCCTGGTTATTTGTATCCTCTTGCCCAGGTTTAGCTCTCGCCTGACGGGGTTGTTATCCTAATCATCTTCCATATGGCATGTGGTAGTACTGTAGCTCAAGTTCTCCCTCCACCTAAGATATGCTCCTTTCAAAGATTGAAGAGGGTCTGCAAGCTATTGATTATTGAGTAACTTTTTTAATTTAGCTAATTTAAAAAAAACTAACACACAAATAAGATGATTTCAAAACTAGGCACAAATATATGACACTTTTGATTGTGTCATATGGTATCACTTACCTTATTATGACAAACTAATATGAAAATTTATTTGCCGAATTATCATTGACCTTCTTATGCAAATGAAGACGGTAAGATTTTGCTTGTTATCTTTCTTTCTTTCAAAATTATTTGCTTACCGTATTTCTTTTTTATTGTCTCGTTATTTTAGTATGTTGGTACTTCCCACTTTGAATATAATTGAAGCCCTACATATAAATCACAGTATTACAGATGCTACTCAGGTGGAGCCTTCTTCTTCAAATCAATGAAAAATGTCCTTGATTCAATGTCAAATTAGTTGATGTGGAATGAGCAATTGCAGAGGAGTGAAAAGTTGGGTTTCCCCAATTTAATTTATCATATTACTGTTAATTTGTATTATCTGATTGCCCTATAGTTATTCATATTTTGATTTGATTGGATTGTTATTGCCTTAAACATACAAAAGAAAAGAGATCTGCATCGATTAGCGCATATACAGCATATTGTTTCATTCCGTGCAATTTTAGTCATTTTTATCCACTTCACTGCTACTAAACTTTCCACGTGACTAAGCTTTCTCTCAAACCCACTTGATCAGGTTTCAAAAGAATGAAATCTTCTGCCACTAAACTGGTTCTTCTTTAACACTCTTTACCTGATTTCAGAGCTTTTTCCAAATTCATTTATGTAATTTTTCGGATAAGGATAAAATCTGAAATTTTTTGTGATTGTGGAGATTATGGTTGTGCTTGTTGTGCAAAAAAGGTTGCATGCACGCGGAAGAAAAATAAACAAGATCTAGATTTGTCAATTGAGTATCAATCTAATCTGACAGCAATTATTCTATTAGGTCAAACAAATAGTAAATAACTATAACGAAGAAACAAAGGACAGAGATTTTATTCCACATGAGAGAAATACAAGATTCTGAAGTAATCGCAACAACATTAAGGCCAAAAATAATTCTCTCAAAAGCCGATTCAAATACAGAGCTAAAATACAGATCTCTGTATGCAAGATAAATCTCTCTCCATCCACATACCTACATGTAACACCACTCCTTTAAGACGGCATCACAAAATCGACAATGTATCACAGTAGCAACAAATCCGCCAAAATTAGCGCTATGAATTGAACTCTCCAAGATGACATCACAAGTTGATAAGCCTCAATGGCATCAAAATCCATCAACAAAATCAGCTACATCAGATATAATTTCTAAATCCAATGGTCCCTTCAACAATTAACTCTTTATCACCAAAATCTCATAAAATACGAGTATTTCTCAACTGAACTTGAAGTTATACAGAGTTCTCAAGTACTTGAAAAGGTCGCTAAAACCTCCAGCGGTTCGTCTTTGGTTGCTACCACCTCTAAGCAATTTCTCTAAGCTGTTTTCTACGAATAATCTCTTTTCAATGGTTGGGTCAGGCCGTGAACAAACATATAACTCCTCCTTAATGAGAATCCAAATCTCAAACTACATCAAAGTTCCAAGCCTGGAACACTCTTCTCTCCCAACGTAATCTTCTCCATCAAAGTTTCCTATTCTCCCAAAATAGTAGTAGCATAATAACCACTGAATTTACCAATCTTTGTAGAAATAATTAATGCATAATTAAAAAAATCATCGTGCTCTAATACCAATTTGTTTTGCAAAAAAGGTTGCACACATGTGGAAGAAAAATAAATAGGATCTAGATTTTCCAATTGAACATAAATCTAATCTGACAGCAATTACTCTATTACATCAAACAAATAGTAAATAACTATAACGAAGTAACAAAGAAACACACAATATTTATACTGGTTCCACTACTATTGAGATAGTGTACGTCCGGTTCAAAGGCTAGAGATTTTATTCCATATGAGAAAATTACAAGAGATTACAAAAATAAGAGTTTACATATCCAAACCTCAAACAGGCTTAACAAGAAGGGACACCATTGGGGATCACTGGCTCCATGCCAGGATGGGTTTACAAAGAAGTATACCTCTCAATATATAGCCAGTGAAATGTATGTGAGCCGTCAATCAAATTACCAAGATATGGTAATGGAGGTAAAATAAGTAACAAATAATGCAATAACAAGTAAATCATTGATTCCCATCAATAGCGAAGATGGAAGAAAATATTCTTTGCATTCATTTCATGCAAATGCAATTAATGCGTTTCCATATTAAAAATATATTTACTTACCATTTTGCATATTTGTTTCCACTTGTTGTGATTTTGTATCACCAAATTTAACAGTGCTCTTTCTAGCATCTGTCTTCGTGCATATTGATGGATCAAAGTTTAAGCTGAGGAGATTCCATGTTTTACTATTTTTTGTGTGCTACCATTTTCTTTTTGCAGATGCGTTGATGAGTAGGTTCATTTTTATTTATATTTCCAAGCTTTGTTAGTTTATTCTATTTGAAGTGGATGGAAATGTTTATGTTATGTGTGGCTAATTTTATTTATTATTTTGTATGCAGCGCCCTCATTGCCTTCATGTAGTCGTGTTGAAGAGCAAGAAGGTTCATTTTGATATATGCTTCCAGGCAATGTTACTTAGTTCTATTTTGTAGTGGGTTGGAGTAATATATGGTGCTGAGTTATATTATTATTTTGCAAGCGTTCTTCCTTTTTTGTGTGAATGTTGGATTTGTTGTATGTATCTTTTGTATTGAATTCGTTTTTCCTTTTAATAAAATCTTCTGAGCTATCCTTTCAAAAAAAAATTTGACAATCAGTTATAGTGATAATAATGTTTGTTCATGGTGACAGCGTTCGAACTGTAGTCTTTTATGGTTTAGGCATGGTTCACTTATGATGAGAATACATGATGGATGCATATACTGAAAACATAATTCTTATATTATTTATGTAAGTTCAGTATGCATGAGATTGTGAACGTAATGAACACTAGAAATGTTTAGAATAATCAGTGACCCATTAGTGAGTACAGTTTTGATTTTTAGTTATTAGCTTAGAGACAGAATAATTTGTCCTTAATCAGTTTATGAATTTATTGAGACAAATTTTGATTGTCCTTAATTTTTTAGAGACCTGAAAGTAAAGACGAAAATATTAGTGTCTACCCCGTCTTAAACAAAATATTGAGACAAAATAAGCTAATTAATGACCAACAAATGATGTCTTTAATCCCTTTTTTCTTTGTAGTGTATATAGGTATACCTTATATTTCTTGACAATAGTTTATCGTCTTCTTAACAACATATATAATTAACAGTGTAGGTAAATAATATAAGATTATGCCTTGCATCACCTATCATCTAATTACAACTACCTACCATTTGGTCTGTAGTTGGTGGAGGCTGGAAATTCAGATAATGATGAACTTGCAATTCTTTGCCATGCACAAGAAATTTGGCTATATCGAGTTTCCCATAAAAGAAATATCAAACGAGTTACCGACAGTCAGATGTTCGAAGGTTTCTGTTATCATAGCAAAGGCAGATGAACTTGGATTAACAACCCTTATCTAGGGAGTAAAATGTTTAGCAGTAATCATTGATTCTTGCCATGTTTTTGGATCAATGGATATTAAACTGTGGTTTGGCAGTCTGTACGATGACTCTGATTAATTTTTGGTTGTGCTTATATATAATGTTGTTTCCTGGCTGCAAGGGAAATAGTTTTGTTCAGTTATGAAATCATGTCCTACTATCTCTATTTGTTTTACTTAAAACAATTTAGTTATTATATAGTATTATTAGTTTACTCATTTTTTGGTTTATTCAAACATCTTTGCATGTGACCTTTACTGTTGAGTTGCTCATTGCTCTTACAAACTTGGCGGGTATTCCTTTTATGAACAGTATGCCAGAACCAGAGGCCACATACCTTTGTACCAATATACTGTTCTCTTTTTACATGTTTTACCTTAAGGCTTTTGCATGTGGACAATTAATACAGTGGATAGGATGTCATGCATAAACAAGTAATTATCTCTTTTCCTAACTAATTACAAGTCACTTCACCCTATTACCACTGAGCTATGCACTACAAGAAAACACTGATTTAGTGTCATATTTTTAGAAGTGGAAATTTTCATTGCTAATTTGCGATGGATTTCCATGTGATCTATAAGGGATAGTTTTTTGTTTTTCCAACTTTTTTTCTTTTATTTACTGTCGTCGTCTTCTGTCATCCCCCACTAAGCCGTTGCAAATTGCATCAAATTACCAATAGAAAATTTCTGTTGCTATTTTCCGCTGAAAATCCAAACAGAATACCGACGAATATTTATCGAAGCTATTTTGCAGTAGAATTCCAACAGATTTGCAAGAGGTATTTATATTATTTTTCTAAGATATACTTTAATGTTATTTTTAATAATGATTAACATGTTCAATAATTAATAATTAATTTGTTCTAATTGATGATTTATGAGTAATAATAAATAATAATTTACGTTCTATAATAAATAACTTATAATAATTGATTTTTTAGAATTAGTAAAATAATCTTTGCTCATAACCAATGTAATTACTAAATTCTTAATTAAGTCCTCTGCTTTCATCACAAATTTCAGTCATTAGTATATTTTATGCTAAATCCCATAATTTCAAATTGTTCTTTTATAATTTTCCCCTAAATAATGAAAATATCAATTTATTATAATAATTATTTAATAATTAATAATAATAATTAATACTTACGAAATGATATCTTGTATTCAATAATTGATTTAAATAATTGTATTTAATAATCATAGTTGATAATTATAGTTGATAATTATAATAAATTTGAAATCATCTTGAATAAATTTGAAATAAATCATAAAGTTTATAAAACCAATTATTGTTTGACACGAAATAACCAAAATTTCTAAACTTTAAACTATTGAAAAACTTCATTTAATAAAACTCAGTAATAAAGAGACGTTAGCCACGTTCAAACTTTAAAATATTGTTTGACACGAAATAAGCCACAATAGCTACATTCAAAGTTTTATGGATGAAGGACCAAATATAGATACACACATGCCATATCCAGCAAAACCCTAGCTCTTATAAAACAAAAAACAAACCACTATTCCCAGTTCCACAGCCATTATTCTCAATTATATTCATCCCAAAATAAAAACCCTAAATCTACGCCCAGTCAATCGTCGCCTACATCCAGTCAATTGCCGCCTCCACCTAGTCAATCGCCGCCTCCTCCCAGTCAATCGCCGCCTCGCAAAGGTTGCCGCCACGCCATTCATCGACTTCCGCCTTACAGTAAGCCGCCACACCATTTTCAATTCAATGTTTTTCAAAGTGGTGTTTTTCATGAATCCAGTCTGATATGTTTTCAAAGTTCATGAATCCAGTTTGATAGGTTTTCAAAGTTCATGAATCCAGTTATTCATCTACTGCAATTGTTTGGTATTCTTGATTACCATCTTAATTGGATGTTATAATTAGAAGAAACCAAGATTTTGTTGTTCAAATTAAATGGTTAATCTTCCTATGATGTGGTTTTCTTGTTTAAGTTTTGGCTTTGGTTATTATTTGTTTGAAAATCTAACAAAATACATGCTTTTTATAATTTTTTTGATATATGCAAGAACTATAATGTTATTCCACTTACATTGGACTCGATATCTCTATCAATTATATTTAATTAGATCGGCTGTGTAGCCCTGCGCTACATAACCGTTAAGCTCAAAAAAATTATATTTAATTAGAAGCTGATTATGTTTTATTTGAACCATTCTACGAGAGTACAATTTAATACATTCGGATTTAGCAGCAGTCATCCGTTGTTCGCAGCAGCAGTTTTCTAGGGGTTAAATTGTGTATAGACTATTTTGGTTTACGATCAACGTCGCATGTATGTATAGCCTCGGTAATTTCTTACATAATACGGGTTTACAATCAGCAGGGGCAGCAGCGACGACTTACTGGTGCGAACAACAGCTATTCATTCTGCTGCTGCGAACAGCGGCATCAATGAATTGATGTTCGTAGCATCAGATCTCTTCGCTGCTACTGCAAATAGCGGCAGCAGCGACGATTTGCTGCTGCGAAGGACAAAAATTCATCCGTGCTATTGTTCGCAGCACCAGATCTCTTCGCCGCTGCTGCGAACAGTGGTAGCATCGACGATTTGCTGCTGCGAACAGGAGAAACTCATCGCTGCTGTTGTTCGCAGCAGCTGATCGCTTCTATGATCGCCATTATCTTGCATTTGGTTTAATACAATATCTGATTGGCATCTCGTGTTTACATCAACCCAACATCTCGTGTATTGCCATTATATTTTGTTGCTTTGAGATGTAAACACATCAACCCAACATCTTGTGTATTACCATTATATAATGTTAAAGATTCCTATATCAACATTAATAAGGATGCACCACCATCTTGATGGGAATAAGATCACTACACCAGAAACAGCTTTTGACAGCGTTTAAAAAACGCTGTAATAAGCTATTACAGCGTTTTTATAAATGCTGTATAACGACATGCTATCATTGGTACATAATTTTTAACAGCTAAAATAAAACGCTGTAAAAAAATAGTTTTACACAGCGTTACTTGTTTGCTGTAAATTCGCTTTATACAGCGTTTATAAATTGCTATTTTAAACTAAAACAGCGTTTTTTAAACACTGTTATTAAGCTGTATATAGTTTTTCATATAATTCCAACAACAATTTATAAATGCTGTTATTACTTGTTTCATCAGCGGTTCCTAAACGTTGTTAATGTCTATATTCTTTATCTCTTCCAAGATTTCACAACAAGGCATAAACGCATTTAAGATATATTGTATTATTGCAGATCCACATACCATTAATCTAATTATATTTTCATTGGTTAGTATACAAATAAATCTAAAATCAATAAAATAAAAGCATAATAGTTTATCATTATCATAAGATAAGTTGAATACAACATCCATTAACAAAGTTTACTCACAAACAGCGATGAAGTTTATAAATTATCTTCATGCAACATTAGACAAAGACATAATATCGACAGAGTTTGCATCAAATATTAATGACAAAACATGCAAAAAAAACTTTTCATATGTTAGCTAGGCCGAACCTGCAAAAACCAAAAGAATATCTTGTGTTATTCTTGCATCTAAGAACTTCACCAACCTGTAACAATGAAATTTAAAAGTCAATGATGAAAAATACATTTAAAAGTCACTGTACTATGACAATCAAACTACTACCTAATTTTGCATAATATTTAATTTTCTAGAACAGTGTAAACAGTAAGATTATTCGACGACTGCAAAAATTTCAAATCAAAACCAAATCAGTATTCACAGTAGGAAGGGGGCGCTGGGGCAGTTTTGATAAGTACTGAGTTATGATATATTATTCTGATTTATCGGCTAGCAGATATTATTTACAATATATATATATGGTTGCCAAGTAGAGAAAAACTTCTGACCTACAATGTCTCCTTGACTATGAGATGCTATTCATATATTTTACCACACCTATTCCAGGTTAGTACTTCAAATTATATGACAGTAAACATAACCTATAATAAATCTATACATATGTTCCTACTTTAATAAAAAAAATACACAAAACGATGCATCTAAATACAGGTATATAATTAAGTACAAGCGACTCCCACTTTTGTTATTATGCAAGCATACACGCATGTTCTCAAATTATCTCTCCTATGCTCATTTGGTATATGTTAAGTCCCAAGTGATGGTAAAATTGTTCTGATAAGCGGATGATATTAAAAAGAAAACAGGAGGAAATGAAATTTGAAAAGGAAGGATTACATCTTCCAAGAAACTTCACTTAATTTCAAATCAAAAAGTAGAAGATGGAATATACATTTAACTATGGCTAATAAGTGGTAAGTACCTGTGGGTTAGAAAGTTCCTGACCTACACATGATCGCTATGTGCCACTCACACGGTATTACCTGCTAAGGGCAAATAACTTATTGAGCATCTCTTGTTCGTTATGCAATAATTCAATAGCTGAAATAGACCTCTGATGATAACTAGCCTTGTCGCACCGATACAAAATCTCTCCATTATCTTTCAACTGTCTTCTAATAACACCAATAAACTATTGTATAACCTAAAAAAATTACATATGCTGTTCTTTTCACTGTATTAGGACAGACAAAAGTAAGAGGTAAATAGAACACTAAGAGGAACAAGTAACTTCTACTAAACATAAGAATGAAGAACAAGCAAAAACCAATCTAAAATTGATATACTGGCTGCTGCAAAATCATGGAAAATTACGAACATTAGCTGATGGTTTCAAAAGTTCTAAACGGTTCAATCGAAAACAGTAATTATTTATTCAAATAAAATCAGACTTGGAGATGTTCATCGATGGAAAAATTAGCAGAAATAAATTATGATATCAGTGCAAGTGGGTATGTGAAGATGTGATCATTAACTGTTACCATTGATTTTTACTGTCCTTCAAAGGAGAAGTGGCTTGAATACTAACAGGCATATGACATACCTGAACCATTGGTATTGCAGTGCGCATTAAGAAGACATCACATCTTAACCAAGCAATTAACAAGACTAAAATAATTTCAATATAACAAGTTCTAATAAATAACATCATCATGCTTCAAAGGATTCAACACTTTTTTGCACCACAAAAACTGTAATACTCATCAGGAGGATTTATATTATCTTAGGCAGTAATACAAAATCTGAAATAATTATTATTATAATGATTATTATTTTTATAAATTTGATAAATGTTGTAAAAACTAGTTAACTTAGTTATATTTCACAATACATAGTTAATTTTTATAAACTTGATTATTATTTTTATATCATAGTTAATTTTTATAAAATCGATAATTTAGTTAATTTTTTATAATACTATGTTATAGAAATTTGAGTTTATACATACGAGATTTGAATCACATAAATAAAATCAAGCGTGACTCAATCTTGGAATCATTAAATGTTGCTTATATCTTCTTTACGTGAATTAATAATATAATATGTTCTGTTTTTTATTTAAAATCTGATGTCCATTTCTCTTAACATATTCAGTAAACTAGTGAAACATGTGGGCCACCAAAGACCATAGCAACAAACATTAAATGTCTGAAACAAAACAATCTACATATCCATGTTTATCTAAAAGAAACCAAGCACCAAACAATTTCAAGTAACATTGCTTATTTTTGCACCGCATGTTACATGATTAGCAGTTATAAGTTCTAAAAATGTCACCCCATGTCTTGCTTGCATAAATAAATACAAGTAATTTGTGCATTGATACATAAACTATATCTGATAGTGAAAATTCCTACTGTTTGTAGATTTAATAAGTAACACCAAAAGTAAAAAGCTGAAAAATACAAGTAAATACTATAGGCACAGTGAATTGCTTGTGTTATAGCATATATTTACATAGAAACAAACCTCTACCATATAGGCACAGGAAAACTGTAGACATTTTGCCATAGAAACAAGAAAAAACACTAACCTTGGTTCTTAAAATATCTCCAAAAGTGTTTCTGAATAAGTTAGCAGGGCTACAAGCCCATCTATATTGCTGGTTTCTGAAATAATTTCTATTATTTGTCCGTAGCCAAGTTTCAATAAAAATAAATTATGCGTTTTAGTTCAATAAATTGAATAAACATATGTGTAATCATTTACAAAAGAAACAAATGACCTCAAACGCAAACATAGTCAACTAACCTGCCTTGGTAAAACTCATCTGTGCATCAGGCACCGCAGCAGCATGCACAGGAACGATAACATTGATTCAACGTCAACAAATCACCGACAAACAATATCTTTTTCCCTTTATATTTCATCAACATGTTCCTCCTATAAAACCTTAGTAATTGCATAGGAAACCAGCAATTAATTGACAGATTCATTTTAGGAGCCCTTATGAATTAAATTTATCAAACTGAGACATAAACTTCATATGTTTGGTCCCCTTTGCAAAAATCAGTTACCTTACAAAATCGTTTTGAAATTGAATACAATTATTTACTACCATTAAAATAATCTAACAATTAAACCGAATCATTAACATTTATTTGTGCAAAATTAAATGTTCGCAAAGTGTTTAAACTACAAAATATTCAGTGGGAACTAAAATAAAAAATACAGATAACTTCTAGAAATAATACATAGAATTAACAACATTTTATGCAATCATTTGTAACCTTAGTTACAGAATTGGTAAAATGGACCACTTACATCTTAATTGGTGATATTCTCTTTGTAGGAGTTCACATATTCATCAAAGAAATTGTGTCTTAACCAAATTGCTAACCTAAACCAAAGTTAAGTGAAATAGTCCAAAATAGTATAACATGCCGCAATGGTAGCGTGAATAGCCCAAAATGTATAATAACCCATTTAATATCATATTGGATTGCACTGTATTTGCTACTGACATGCACCATCGGTTTATCACTATTGGAATACGTTCATTAATACTTGCTTTCTATTAACTATTTTGGTTTCAATATTCTCATTTATTTTTTCCACAGTTCTGCTAATATATCAATAAACTTAACATGCAACTGATATTAGTATTATACTACACGAAAATTTCTGCACATAACAAAAATACTGCTCCTTTGCTATTTTGATGGGAACCATTCGCAATGTGAACCAGCTCATGAAATGAATTTCCATGCGAAAGTGCATCAAGCTACAAATACATTGGCTAAATCGCAATTAATTAAATAACACAATTTCTTTTTCTAAAAGACAGAGAGTATCACATGCACCTGAGATCGCTTTTGCTTATCAGATAACATACTTGAGCTGATATCCCATTGTAATAGTCTCAAGTTAATGGCTCTGGTCTGCTTTATTACAACAATCATAGACGTTGCCATTTTCTAACATTAGAAAACTAAACCTGTATATGACATGTAATGCATTCACCTTTCTATCGTTATGCAGCAGACTCCATTTTGAGACAATAATGCCTGCTCAGCTTGTCCTATCAGTTTAATAAACAGAAGCAGTCATTCTTACATTTTCCGTGGAAACATTCTGCTAGTACTCAAAACTGTTTAAATACACTTTCATAGCATGCATACATTGCAATATATAGTTGATACAGTTCCTTTTTTTATTCTCAACTTGGTGCTTTCATGTCAAAATGAATTAGTGTACTTCTATATTATAGCATGGGTGCAACATCTGCACTGCTGGTTATAGATTGTTTACGCACTCCAGTTATGTCTACACTAAAATTAATGCATGTTCATATGGTCCTTGCTTCACCTTGTGGTCCTCATTAAGCGTGTTTGATAATGAACATTGTCCGCTGGGCTACTAAACGATTCCCTTTTAACTGGCCAACCAATTCATTTTGATTTTAAAAGGCAGAAAATTCATTTATTACAAATCAATCCAAACAGGCTTTAATGAATGTTTGCACATTTGAATCAAATGTTGCAAGAAGGCAGAGCATATTTGGATAATATTTACAAGTCAAAATTTTGGCTTATAAGTAGCCCATTAAAAAAATGTTCGGCAACAACCTCTTTTCTTGAATTATAAGTCAAATATTATGGCTAATTTCATAACCAGCTCTTAGTTGTTTATGACTTTTAAGTCGCTTTTTAGAAAAGTGATTTATAGGCCATAAGCAAGAAGTTACCGCCAAAAGGGCCATAATTCATAAATTTAATGTGTGCTTGCTATTGTATTCATTTGATTCACTAATAAATTTATTATAGACTGTTTCAAAAAGATTGTTCTACTGGGAGCTAGAGAAGCAACAACGGTAGATTGGTTCAAACAAGGAAGCATGAAACTTAAGTAAATTTAGAATGGATGATGCTTGTTTGTTCATTTTCCAAACGTATCTACGCAGATTAGGATTATTGAGTTGCTTTAGTCATCTTGTCTTATATCCAGTAAATATATAAAGAACAAAAACCAAAAATCAAATCAGACTGCGGTTTGAGTTGAAAATATAGCTGTACGACCACTTAGTTAAAATCCCAAAAAACTAAAGCCTATGCCAAAAGGAAAGCATGTCCAACGGATGTGCAATGATGGCACATGGAAAAGATCACCCAAATCTATTTTTTTCATCATTTGGAGATTTAAAACTAATGGATGTGCAAACAAAATTTTACGTGATTAATAGCAAGTATTCAACTATGCCTGTACCTTCTTGGAGCACCATTAGGATCGCCAAATCCCTTATTAAATGCATGTGATGCTTCAGTAGTAGGTAAAACTGGTATATAAGCTCCAACTATCTCTATTTTCATGGGCTTGCCAACAAGTTGCACATTGTTGCGTCTTTTCAGTGCTGCTAGAGCATCTTGCTTTCTTGAAAAGATTTCCTCAGCCGTTCCTTTATAAGAAAAGAAAAAAACAACGTACGTCTCAAAATTAAAAAGCTGAGACGAAAATGTAGGTCTCTGATTGACCTAAAAATATATTTAATGCAATACCTTAGATCTTCCGCTTCTGTCAAAATGAACTGAGCAACATTTCGCATCTTCAGCCTCCGAAAATATTTCCTGTAAAGAAAAAATGCTACAGCTGATTAGAACAGGATCCCATGTACAATGCAGAATCCTTGTATAAAGAATCATGGTTGTACAATGACATAATGCCTAAGTTGCATGATCAATTTAATAGCATGGATCATCATGAACGAATTTGTTAATAAAATATTCACCGCGATAACTGCAACTGCTGTTAATATATTAATTATCTATGTTCTTCACTAATTGAAATGGAATTAAATATGATAAGTGGCCCATTATTAGCTTCAAAACAAATTAAATAAGATGAAAGGATTAATGAATAAATATTTACGTAGTAGGTGTTTAAAGAACAAAAGAACAGTCAACATCATTAGAATCTCACATATTTTTAAGCACCTACAAATCGTAATAGATAAATATCGTCTAACTTTTTTTTTTCATAATGGCAGGAAAGTAAATAAATAAATTAGTTAACAAAATTCGTAACCAAAATATCGTCTAACTTTTTTTTTTCATAATGGCAGGAAAGTAAATAAATAAATTAGTTAACAAAATTCGTAACCAAAATAAGCCTAACAAAACTAAAGTAAGTTCTCCTGTTGTATTTCAGAAAAAAGAAATTTTAAACAAAATAAGCTTAACATATTGCATTTGTTTCTTAGACTACACATTTTAGTAAGTTTATATAAACAGAGGACCTTAGTTTGCCTTGAAATAGCACTTAAAAGGTAAACAGTTTGTTACTGGTAGAATGAATGCAAAAACTACTATTGAGCCCATATTAATATATAGGATTAACAGTACACAGAATGCATAAATCCTAACTAAGCACAGAACAGGCTCTCTCACACATAGCACCATTTTATGTTTGTAATATATTCATTGTACTTCGAAATAAAACATGAATATGATTAAATAATTCGAATTTTGTATTTCCTTTGAAATAGCAATGTGAACAGCACTACATCGAGACCAAATCAACAAGCAAAATCATTACAATATGATTAATTTCAACAATATAATAAAATGATGGTTAATTTTGTTTGACCCGATAATCAAACCAATTCTGTTTGTTTATTTGGTTCTAATCAAAATATGCTCATCCATGTTAATTTTAACCATATAAATGATAATCAGACAAAAGGACAGTTAAATATCATCTTAATCCCAAGCGACCCAGCCTAACTAACAATGCAACCAACAGAAGAAATCGAGTTCCATGTAAAAGTCCAGGAACAAAGAAACAACCACATAAAATAAAATGACTTGGAAACTCTACAAAAACAAGGGTAAACAGACAAACTAGAAAAGTCGACTTGGGAAAATTGAAGTCTAACAAACGTCCTATGGCAGTAACTAAAAATGTGAAATGTTGCTAGCAAGAAATTTCTAGTAGCGAGAGATTTCCTAAACTCTGATGGTCCCATTAGTCCAGCTTCGCATTCACAATTGCAGTAAATTAGCTGTAATCCACAATTTATGATGTATTTTCCAATTTTGTTGTTTGATATATGTGATAAATAGAAACCTTTGTTTAGCTATCTGATTTTGTTTTTTTCTTTTTGTTCAACTTATATTTGTTAAGCCCTTAAGAATTATGTCCTATTTCTTTTCTTTTTTCCCTTTTAAGGCATTTAGATTCATTTGTGTTTTGACTCGAAAACTCTCTTTTGGGAGCTTTTTCATCTATGATCTGTAACTTATTTCAAAGACAGAGCTAGCTAAAATGTAGGCCGATTCAATACAAAATATATCTATTAAACATGAGTATACGATAAATGTAAACCAGGATGCGGTGTATGTTTCTATAAGTAACCACTACCAGTTGTGACGTTAGCTGATTAAACATAAAAAGCTCTGTATGACCCAATATGTCCCAATTAAACATCTTTTACTTCAAAGTCATTATTCATGTCTGGTACAAATCATAAAATGCAGTCTTATTATCAAACAAGACAATCATTAGAATAGCATACATTATAAATGCTCTAAAATGTTATACTTAGTGACTCGATGACAAAATTATAATAGGATACTGGGATACATAGCAAAAAAAGGGAAAATATATGCCTGTTAAAACCAAATGTAACAATATCTAAAGAAAATACAATATATAATGTAAGGGAAGCTTATTTACAACTCCCTAACGAGTATATAAAATTATAACTTTTAGTAATCATACCAGAAAATAAAATCCAAGCGATAGGAATTATAACCACATTTTTACTATACTAACATGTTCAATATTTATACCAAATATTTTTAGATAAAATGAAAATTGTAACGATGGATCTGATAAGGAAGAATAGTAAGGTTGATTACACTAGAGTATAAATCCACTAGCAAATGCACAAATCCTATTTATTAACAGCGAGCTCTGCTTGTAATATTTTTCAGTTATCAGTTTGTAAAGAAAACCCACCCCACTCTATCCAACACCCTTCCCCCACCCAAAAAAAAAAACCAATCAAAACCCTTAAAAAAACACAAACATGTGTGTATGTAATAAGTATTCTACGAACTGATGTAACCATATAACAAAATCAGCCGTATGAAAAATATAAGATGAAAGCAACTCACCATTATATCTTACTAACATGTTAAGAAAATATCAAACATAAACTTGGACTAAGGCGTATTCAATAAATAACACAAGTTATAATCAACGTATGCAAAGTCAACAAAAGAATTATTGCATAGTGAATCTTTTAAGCCATCAAATATTTTCAACCATAACTGTTTAAAAGCTTTTCACGTCTATAATTTCTAAATTCCAACTTGGGCCAAAACTTCCTGAAGTGCAAATATTACAAGGCTCTACGCTTCATTCAGCAATCAACATAGAACCTAACAAAAATGCATATGAAAAGCAATTCAACTTACAATACCTGAGCGAGATCAAATTCTGAACCAATACCTAGAAATTAATGTCTGAATCAAAACGTATGAATCAAAGTTCAAACCAAAATGAGAGAACTCCAGAATCAACCTCGAAAGATAAACATGTAACCTACAAATTCAAACATTGATAAAAACGAGAAGAATTAGATCTGAACATACCGGAGTACTTGAACAAATGAATTAGGGCATAGCCAAACTGAAGAACGAGAAGTTAAGGCATGACGAAAGTGATGAACTACGAATTAGGGTTGGATGAGATTGGAAAATGAGGGAACGACAAAAAGAGAAAGTAAACGATGTTCTGTTTCTTTTTTGTGGAATGTAATAATTAGAAAGGGGGCCACAAATGTTATAGGTAGGCTCGATATGTCAGCGTTTGGGGTAAAAATAATTCATTCGAAAAAGAAATTAACAGCACTTCGTTTACCAACGCTGAGACCAATTGCAGTTAAATGCCAATTTTGTTGTAGTGGATGAGAGTTCTTGTGTTTCACTTTAAACCTATAAAAAAAATACTTGACTGTGAAATTCATACTTTAAGAGGTATTATTTGTAAGGATATTAACTTATTCCCTTGCAAACTAATTCAAGTATTGTTCTAAAAAGCTTCTTCTTCAATGTGCAAAACAATTGCTGATGTGTACGTAAAAATGCACATTTAGATTCACATATTTATTCTTGTTTAGTTGAATAAATGAACATTTTTGGGTATTTTATATGATCAAGCCATGATTTCAATGTTTTCAAAACCATTACTCATTTAAGGTGTAAAACAGTAAATTGTGCATGTTTTAATTTGTGATATCATTTACTTGTTCCATATAGTTGTCACTTGTAGGAATTTAGGAGAAAAAATGATGTATACACATTAAGATATGAAGAGGAGCATGCATATACACAAGAGGAGGAAAGGAAATAGTTCACTCTATGGAAAGTGGAGGACCCCAAATAGTAGATGCAACATTATTCGATTTTATGTTCTCTTTTTGTTCTTAATGCAAGTAGTAGAGTGGTTTAATTTGTTGCTTAGCTTTGAATTTGATAGTCTATATCGTTGACACCAAATATACTATGCTTCAACAAACAAAACACAAATTGAACTCTTCATCTAAATATGATCATGGCAAAGAATTGATTGTTTATATTGAAATTTGATGGCCTGTATTTCTAATTAATAGTTAATAGGTCATGCTTAAAATATGTTTGATTTTCATCTTGTTGTCATTTTCATGAGAGTTAAACAAGTGGGTTAGTGGTTGTGTTAAAGTTTGATGGCATATGTTGGGCTAATTAATAGCACAAATATGTCATGCTTAGGATAAAAACATCAACTAATCATACTTATGACAAAAAAAGAGAGATTATAATTTCATAATTTGTTGAACTATATGATCTAGAAAGTGGAATTATTCCTAAGTTGTTATTTAATCCCATAGTTTTTATCTGTCTTAGTTTGTTAGTTTAGTTTAGTTGTAGTTATAATTAACATTTCTCTTTGCGTTGTTTTAATTTGATTGAGTAGAATTAGAATTATTTCTTTTTCCGTGGATCGACTCGTATTCGTTAACGTTCTACAAGTGTACGTCGTGCGCTTGTGGTTTTATACACTTTGCGACGGTTTTCTAATCGATAGAATATGCGTTGTCGAATAAGCTTTTGGCGTCGTTGCCGGAGAAAGAATTTATTTTTTATTTTATTCTTCGGATTAGTTTTTCTTGTTTCCCTTAAAATAATAATAATAATAATAATAATAACTTCTTGTGTTTGTTATCTATCTTGTTCATTCTTGTGTGTTGTTGCTTTTGTTTTGTTCATCTTCATTTTAGTTTTTGTATTTTGTTAAGATTTTTTGTGCGTGTGTGTGTTCATTTTCTTTTATGTTAGTCCTTTATTAAAAAAAAAATTGCTTTTCTTTTCATTTAATTTCTTTATAAATTTTGTTTTTGCATTAAGTTCAAAACTCTATATACATATGTTATTCATTGTGAAACTCTCAACGGTTGATCAATTGCATGTCCTTTTTCCAGGCCTGGTACTGTTAGTCTTTGCATTTGCTTTTAGTTTACTGCTGGTTTTCCTTATTAAAAAAAGAGCTCACTCTCTGTTTATATTTAGTTGTGTGCATCCTCTATTTACATTTTCGTGTTTTCATTGCATTCTCTGTATATAAACATGCATTTTCACCCCTCAAAAAGAGAAAAAGAAAAGAAAAACTTTCATTGTTTGGTCTGTCTTCTAATTCGAGCCATAGCTTTTGGCATTATCAGTAGTCAACACTCTTAGTATCGTATACAATCATCAGTAAAAAGAAGAACCGAAGGAATATTACTCAGTGGGGTTTTCTATTCTATTCTAAAACTTTCTATTTATCTCAGTAGAGCTTTCTATTCTAAAACTTTCTATTCAGAAATCCTTTTATTCCAAATTAACTTATTGATCTAGTGGCCAGTGGGGTTTTATTATAATATATACCAAAATCCTAATAGCAATCTTCCAAAAATCAATATTTACCTCAATAGAGCTTTCAATTCTAAAACTCTTTTTCTATTCAGAAATCCTTTTATTTCAAATTAACTTTGTATTTTAAACCTCATAATCTATAACTAGGAAACTAGTCCTTTAGACTCTTAATAAACTACCAGTCGCCGGAATCCTTATGCCAATAATAATTCACAAAAATTAGACTCAATTATGCTAAGAAATGATTTATAATCAAACAATTCCTTAAACACCATATCCAGATTATAAAATTCTTAGTTTAGAATTTTTCTAAAGGTCAAACATTAGTGTTTGAAGATTATATATATTTGAAATACTTATATGCTTTTCAAGTCTTTGAAAACCACCTCCAAAAAATAATCATTAAACTGAAGCAATCATTAATAAAATATCCCAAATATTGATAATATAACGTTGACTTGTATAATTCTATGTTATAACAAATCCTAATGATCTTTGGAACCAAACGTTTTTCTGCTAAACTGTAAAACTTTGTTCACATGGACATGGGAAATGGTCATATAATATAACTGTTGACCATTCCAGTTCAAGTGCATTGCCCATGTAAAGTAAAGTAGCTCTAGACTTTCGTGAGGTAATCAGGTGTTGAAAATTGATGTATACGAAATTGTAAGGAAGCACATGCACCGTATACTTTTGTGCACTCTTATTACCAGCAAATAGTTTTAGGAATACATGAGCCAAATTCATTCAGTAAATTCTCTAACTTGTTCTTTGATTTTATTTTCAAGCACTACTTTAATTATAAGTGAATGCCTTTAGAACCAAACGTTTGTAATTTTTTACTTTATCTAATATAAGATTTTCACACCTAAGGTTTTAAGTCTATGTATAATTGTTAGCTTAGCATATAATTTTCACACCTAACGTTTCTTTTTCCCAAGAACATGGACTTAGCATATAATTGTTAACTTAGCATGTATTTGTGTTTAATTTTGTCGACTAAATATATATGGACTTGAGACAAACATTACTGTGAAACAAAAATTAAAAACTAAACTTCAAATATCAGAGAGATAAAGGATTCTTCATACAAAGACATTTATAATCTTTCACTGTCTAAATGCATATTACTGATTTGAAACAACAGAAAGGATAATGTTGATTATTCTTAGCATGTATTTGAAACAACAGAAATGGAAACAAAAATTACCCTGAAACAAAAACTAAAAATTAACTTCAAATATCAGAGCTAATGCTGATTATTCACCGCGGCAGCGGCAGCGGCACTCATGGCCATGCCCTCCATCTGAACCACCAGCGTCTGCGTCAGCGGGAGCTTGTGCTGGTGCTGGGCCCGATGCCGCTGCTGGTGCTGGGCCCGGTGCAACATTAGGATTTTGCGGTGACGGGAACTGCAGGCCAAACATATCTATGACCAAAGATTTGATGTGACATGTGATGAACGTTGATGAGGCTCGTGGCGCTCCAGCGCCATTATTGTTGTTTTCTCCATTGGGTTGTTCGGCCATTGCAGATCAATTGATTTGCATCTCTAACAGCCCAATTATATAATTTTTCAACTTTCCTAGAATTTGTTTCCATTTCAATTCGAGTGCAATTTTGAAAAGACAATTGGAGATTTGTTTCCATTTTCAACTGATTGATTTACAAAACCAATCCATTTAGGGAAGGGGGTTTGTGATGGATGTATATACAACAAGAAAAGGAAAGAGAAAAAAAAGAATAATATAAAAAAATTCATGGCATATATGTCAAAATATTATTGGAATCGACAATGGACTTGCCATGGATATTTACAATGATATTTTACTTATTCTTTTTACATCTAACGATTCACGTAAGTCCATAGTTTGTTTACATGATTGTTTGTGTTAATTATATATGTTAAGAACGCTAACAAATATATCACTTTTGATTTTCAATCAATTTACCTAATGTTGTATCCAACTATATATGTTAAAGAATTAATTTATTGTATTAACGTATACTGAAAACAAAGTTTTTAAAGGTAAGTTTTAGAAGACTATTTTGATTGAAATAACTAGTTTACTGTATTTTTAATAGCGATACTTATCAAAAATACATGGTTAATTGGACCTATCTTTGAAGGAAAGTAATCTACCTATTTATACTATAGTGTAATTACTGAGTTATATTCTCTTTTTCTATTCTTCATTCATCATTTCTTTTTTGCTTTTCCGGTAGTTAAAAAATAAATAATAAAACAATTAACTTTCTCCTTCCTGCTAATGGCGTCTTTCATATTTGGTCCTCTCGCATTTTCCCCGGAATCATAAAATGAAACAAGGCCTCTTTTGATCTGGCCAGTCATTCGCACCTTCTTCCCTTCTCCTCCATTTCCTTCTCCCTCCAGCTGTCAGTCTCCTTCCCGATGCCTTTTCCCAGCCCTCCTTAGTGTCAATCCCCTAAAATCACCTGCTAACTAACCACCCCCCCCCCCCCCCCTTCCTTTCCCTACATTAAAGTTGGATTTATAATCATCCGAAGTATTAGATGAAACCAGTATATGCTATTGCGCTGCTACATTCTTATAGTATATGACAGTAAGGTGGCAAATTAGGAATTGTATGTAGACATGATATGAGGATATAAAGCACAGAATTAAAAGAATAACATAATATGATATTTATGCAGTAAAAACCTTTCTTTTCCATCTTATAGTATGTTTGTTATATTGTATTCCTATCATTTTTATTTATTACCATTATCTACACAGCTTTGTGTCTCAATTATGAAAAACTAAGTTGTACATATAAGTCAAATTTTAATACAATTTCTTTCAGTTTTTACTGTGATATGATAAGACCCCTACTCCATGCGACAAGTTTGTTTATTAGCAAATTCTATTCCAACCCACCATTTTAGGTAGTAGACCCCAAAATCATGAAATAATTAGTATACCCACAAATTTAGTTAGTAGCCCCCCCGTTTTAAAAAAAAAAACCAAAAATACCCTTCCACGTAGGGGGACCACGTAGTTTTTCACTGTACCTCGTAGTTACCCTACGTGGTTCATCAAAGTACGACGTAGATGATCTCCGTGTTTCATTCATGGACCACGTAGACATACTACGAGGTACACCAAAAAACCACGTAATGCAACTACGAGGTGTTCATAAAACTGAAAAAAAAAAAATATAACAGTAAAAGGGCAGTTTGGTTATCGTTTTTTTTTTTTGATAAAATGGGGGGCTACTAACTAATTATGTGGGTTGAAATAGAATTTGCCTTGTTTATTTCCTCTATTGTTGAATGTCTCAAGAGCAATTATATAGATGATACAATAGATCTTGATAACTAATTCTTTTCACGATTTCATCCGTGTTTTCAAAACAAGATTTAAAAAACAAAATTTATTATGTTAGATTTGGTGTATTGTTTCTGAATATAACTCTCTACATTATTGTTCTGTTGGGAAACAATGGCTGAGTCGCGGACCAGGTCGCTTTCTTGAAGACGATTCGGCGATCTGGTCGGTGGTGCAAAACCAGTTCGTACTTTCGCCGCCGCCTCTGGGATAAAACAGCCTCTCTGAAATTAATAACTGATCTGCTTTGCACAAACAAATCAATGCAGATTTGCACTTTCTGAATTTAACTGCTCGAAAATTTTCGTAAGAATATTTTAATGGCGGTGGAAGAGAAAAGAGAAAAAACTTTTTTTTTTTTCTATATTAATCTCGTCTAATCTGAAGATAATAATATATAGACGAGAATTAGGTTATTCGAAAATACTGGTCAGTGGAGGAAAATAGGATCTGCGAAATACTTGGTCAAAAGTTTGCCGTTTCAAATTAAATTCGGTTCAGAAATATTTTCCGTAGTTAAAAAACGGTTCGAAAAAAATCAAGTTTTTCTGGTCTAAAAATATAAGTGTCTACACCACATAGCCAAGGCCCAAAGCCCAAGCCCAAGCCCGAACTGAACCGAGCGCAGCCGAGCCGGGCCGGGCCGGGTCGAGTCGAGTCGGTCGGTCGTGCGCGCGTGTGTGGTGGTCATGATGCATGGGCTCCCTCCTCACAACAAAGCATGTATTGGGAGCCCCAAGGCCCCATCAAAGCTTCTTAGAAACAAGAATAAATACTTGCTTCTTTCATATAATCCCATGATGTGGGACTATTCACATTTAGGAGCCATCATACACTTATTTCTATATTTTAAACAATTCACATAAATTTCCAACAATCCCCCACTTGAATTTTTTAAAATATTATCGAGCAGTTTCTAAAAACATAAGACTGTGCATAAACAAAGGTGTCATCGACTTGAACCTTTGCGTAGTGAATAAGATTCAGTTTTTACTAGAGTGACACGTAGTCTTGAACTCTATTCCTGACATCAAACCACACACAATCTTTTCCATAGTGCAATCAAATAAGCCCGTGCGTTTATGGCCATGCACGTCTATCCCAGTTTAGTGAACGCTTTAGAAGTTCTGCCCAAAACTCCATAGGAAACGGCCACATTTCCACATTCACGTAGGTGAGTCTATCAAGAGTACTCCTGAAGGTAGGTACTCCACTCCAAATAGAGTATAGATCTCATTAAGAGTTTCTATTAACTCATCCTCTAATCACTTCAGGAATACATGCTTCTTAATATATAAATTTAGCATGTTCATCTACTATCACTACACAACTTGTTTTTACCCATTGAACCTAGTTCTTGGGATCTCCAGTCATTTAGGTCGGGTTACCATTGTGCGTGATTCCACTATCTCAGGCAGTGGTCCCATTCTTTTAGAATTATTAAGGACTTTCTTTCTGGTCAGTCCTTTCGTCAAAGGATCTGCCAAATTATCATCACCTCATATGTGATGTTCTCTAACAATACTGTGTATACGACTATCATTTCTTACCGTTGTAATATCGGTTCTGTTTTCCTTTCAATAGTCGTCGAATTTTCATCACTATGTATGTGATGTTCTTTTACAGTATTGTGCTTACGACGTCGTTTTCTACCGTTGTTATAACGGTTCTATACTTTTTGTAATAGCCGCGGAAATATCACAATCGATTACACCACTGGTGTCTATCTTTCCCGTATAGGGATCTCAACTAGCAGATTTCTTTAGTTCTCTGTTTCTTCACTAGCTGTGGCTAGTGCTATTATCTCAGTCACTATAGTATACTGAGTCAAGATATTCTGTTTCTTAGATTTCCAAGAAACAGTTCTTCCAGCGATGCTGAATATATAGCCACTGGGCGCAATAGAGTCATCAGATAAAGTATTCCAGTCTGCATCAGAATATCCTTAAGTACAACTGGAAACTTTTCATAATGTAATCCAAGGTTCATAGTTTGTTTAAGGTATCTCATGACCTTTTTAATAACATGTCAGTGCTCTATACTGGGTCTACTGGTAAATCTGCATAATAATCCCACGACATAGTCAATGTCAGGTCTAGTACATTCAGTGGCATACCGAAGGCTGCCAATGATGCTCGCAAAATCAGACTGACTTACACCTTCATCAGTGTTCTTTAAATAACTTTACACTGAGACCATATGGTGTATATGCAGGTTTACAGTCAAAATAACTGTATTTCTTTAGAGTATTCTCATTTTAATGAGATTGATTCAAAGAAAATTCCCTTTTTACCCAGTAATCTTAATACCAAGGATTACACTCACCTCACCTAAATCTTTCATATCAAAAATTGGCATTTAATAACGATTTGACCGAGTTTATGGCATGAATGTTTGACCCAAAGATGAGTAGGTCATCTACATAAAGGCATATAATAGTGCAAATGTCATTCTCAGATTTGTAATAAATGCATTTGTCACTTTCATTAACTTTAAAACCATGTGAAATGATTAAAGTTATCAAATTTTTTTATGTCATTGTTATGTGCTTGTTTTAAACCATATAATGGTTTATCTAATTTGCATACTTTATATTTTTGACCATGTACTACAAATCCTTCAGGCTGGTCCATATAAATTTCTTTGTCTAATTCACCGTTTAAAAAAGACGGTTTTAACATTCATTTGGTGTATTCATAAATTATGAATGCAAGCAAGTGAGATTAATACCCGAATGGATGTTATTCTAGTTACATGTGAGAAATTGTCGAAGAAGTTTATATTTTCTTTTTGTTTAAAAACCTTTAGCTACTGATCGTGCCTTACATTTATTAACAGTGCCATCAAGTTTTAATTTTCCTTTAAGTACTCATTTATAGCCTATAGATTTACAACCAGAAGGTAAATCTGTCAAATGCCAAGTCCTATTGGATTCCAGAGAATCCATCTCATCATTTATAGTCTCTCACCAAAAATCGGTGTCTAAATAAGATAAGGCCTCTTGGAGGTTTAAGTGATCCTCCTCTATAGTAAAAGCACAAAAATCTGAACCAAATCTTTTACGGTTCTCGCTCTTTTACTTCTTCTAGGTTCAACTTCAGAACTTTTATTAAGTTCTGTTCTAATAGACATACTTGTTGTGCCCCCATTATTCCTTAAATTAAAAGGAAATTTCGTTTCATAAAAATTGGCATCATTTGATTCAAATTATATTATGTATATTTAGGTCATAAATTCGGTATGTTTTGCTATTAACAGCATAGCTTATAAATACACATTCATATGATTTTCTTTGCCAATTTTATTCTCTTAGGGTCTGCAATGCGAATATATGCTAAACAACCCCAAGTTCTAAAGTATGATATATTGTATTTATATTTCTTTAAAATTTCATAATGCGAAATTTTATTCTTAGATTTGGGGATTCTATTCAAAACATAACGTACAGTCTATAAAATATCCCCCCACTAATGTTATGCTACACCAAAATTTAATAAAAATGACAATTACTAATTCGGTAAAGGTCCTATTTTTTCATCTTTACCGTTCATTTCATGTGAATATGGTGCAGTTCTCTTATGTACAATATATCTCATAAAAATCCAGAATAGAATTAGATTCATATTCTGTTCCTCTATCACTACGTAGTCTCTTAATTTTCTTACTAACTTGATTCTCAATTTCAGTTTTGAAAGTTTTAAACATGTCAAATGCATCTCATCTTTTAAGAATCATTGTCTTTCTAATTATAAGCTTTATTTCCACATTACCAATCTCTATAGCTTTAGTGGTGCGAGGATCTCACAACACATTTTCTGATCATCAACAGCCATGTATATTGTGAATATATCACAATCATAGCAGACACGGCGAGAAACACCAATGTCTACCCACCAACCATCTAATCCACCAAAAAGTGAATCTCAGTAATCATAGCCGTTAGAGTCTTCTTATTCAGGTTTGCCTGCAGTGCAGGGCCTTACCTGTTCCTACACTTTCGTGTCATATGATCTGGTTTTTCACAGTTGTAACATAGAAACAACTGTCCAGAGTCACTCTTTTGGGTTGGTTGCTGTTGTCCTTTATGGTTTCCTTGCGGATTCCCATTCTATTCTATACTGACTGGTCGTGGAAGCTTATTGATGTTAAAGATGTTCATATGTTTGAGAATTCATATTTTATCGTATAGAAAAATATACGTAAACTCAGAGACTAATGTAAGTGAATCTCATAAAATATTATTTTCTGCATTTTCGAAAAATTCAGCATGTTCTTTTGGTTTGGCTCAAGGAGTCACAATTTACATGCTGTCCTCCATATTAGGCTACAATGCAGTCTAACTCATGTAGAAATATTGAATACATATGTATGCAACAAAGATGTTCTATATTCTATCTTTTCACTTATATGAATATAAACTATGTCAATTTATTTGATGCAAAAAAACCTATTCATCCAGTTAATGTCAATTCTTAAGGACATTATCAAATAATATACACATTCTATTAATGTCAAAAATTTTAGTGACATTTCCAAATAATATATGCGTTCTATTAATGTTAATTTTAATGACATTTTCATATAATCATATGTATTTCAGTAATGCCAAAATTTTAATGACATTTTCAACATAATTATGCACTTAAATACTGTCAATTTATAATAAAAACATTTTCACTATTTGCATTCAAATAGTGCCTCCTCTAATGACACTTTCAAAATAAAACTCATTAAATCATATGATTTAGCTCAAAATAGATCTGAAATAATCAGCTGAAAAGAAAGGCGAAAACAGAACCTGAGCATGTAGATCCATGGTCCACAGTTCAGATTTCATCGCGTTCAATCGTTGCAAAGTGATTTCAGTCGTTCGATATGCCTGGCCACGGCGATGATGCGGCATCCAGTAGCAGCGAGATCTGTTACAATGGCTGATGACGCGCCAATGATCATCACGACTGTTCCATCCAGATCATTCTAGTGTCCTCCCATTGATTAATTGTCTGTAAGGTAGCAACCGCCTCCATCTAGGACTGCAACGAAGCCATTGTTTCTTATCGTCTTCCAATTGTTGGGAAACAATGGCTGAGTCGCGGACCAGGTCGCTTTCTTGAAGACGATTCGGCGATCTAGTCGATAGTGCAAAACCAGTTCGTACTTTCGCCGCCGCCTCTGGGATAAAACAGCCTCTCTGAAATTAATAACTGATCTGCTTTGCACAAACAAATCAGTGCAGATTTGCACTTTCTGAATTTAACTGCTCGAAAATTTTCGTAAAAATATTTTAATGGCGGTGGAAGAGAAAAGAGAAAAAACTTTTTTTTATCTATATTAATCTCGTCTAATCTGAAGATAATAATATATAGACGAGGATTAGGTTATTCGAAAATACTGGTCAGTGGAGGAAAATAGGATCTGCGAATCACTTGGTCAAAAGTTTACCGTTTCAAATTAAATTCGGTTCAGAAATATTTTCCGTAGTTAAAAAACGGTTCAAAAAAATCAAGTTTTTTTGGTCTAAAAATATAAGTGTCTACACCACATAGCCAAGGCCCAAAGCCCAAGCCCAAGCCCGAACCGAGCCGAGCCGGGCTGGATCAAGTCGAGTCGGTCGCATGCGCGTGTGTGGTAGTCATGATGCATGGGCTCCCTCCTCACAACAAAGCATGTATTGGGAGCCCCAAGGCCCCATCAAAGCTTCTTAGAAACAAGTATAAATACTTGCTTCTTTCATATAATCCCATGATGTGGGACTATTCACATTTAGGAGCCATCTTACACTTATTTCTATATTTTAAACAATTCACATAAATTTCCAACAAGTTCACATCAATTAAGCTATTATTTGTTGACCAAAGGTAAACAGAAATTTATGTGTCTCTATTTGGTGCTTTGAAGAAAAAAAATACATTAAAACCAATGATAACTACTCCAACATTTTCAACAACAATGATATTATTCATAATCAATTTCGATGTTATTTGATTATTCTTCTAAGTGGATTAATATAAAATGAAACGTATGAATAAGAACCCTTTGAATTTTCCGTTCATTTATATGTTATTTATTACGGTAGATCAACTAAAAAATCATGACGCGCGTTCAAATTAGAAGGTACTATCTTAAGTACACCAAGTTATGTAAATCAATAACACTCATTAAGAGATATTAAGTACATAAAATTTATATCTTCAAATTTAACATACATATCCATAATAACATATTCAAATCTTATGAATCACTTAAAACTACCCCAATAGTTTTTTGCCTTAAGTGCTTTAGTGAGCTTTTAATGGTTCCTTGTATTATGCAAGCATGCGGGATTACCTTCATACGATCTATTAAAGATGTACATATATATGATACGTGATGTATATAATGATGCGCGATTGAATACACAATATTAACTATTTTTGGATTGTTATTTTGTAAATACGTTTGTTTCTAAAATTTAAGTATTTGTCACATAATTTAATAAGGCCAAAGAGTTAGATTTGTTTATTTCTCCTTTTGTGTTTGATACAAAATCTTGATAATTTGCTTACATGCTATGTATATTATTTATGATATTTTTGTTGTTCACGTATGATGGAAAATAGATAGCTTACCATGTGCTTTTTGGTATGGTTTTGAAGGGCTCATCTTCTTATGATATGCATTTTTGTATGTAAAATTGTCTACAGAGCGTGGATTCATTTGAGTTAAATTGCATTCATTATTTGTACCCAAATCATCTATTATTTTCGAGTGCCCATACTTTAAATTGATGTGTCTCCTAACTTTTTATTATGTTGTTGCAAACTACTTTAGATTTTGAGGAATATACTAAGCAAGGCTACGGCTTTATGTCGTTTGCCTATTATATTGTAATACCAAGTTTATTATTGCTATGCAGATCTCACAGAAACAACTACAGTCATTAAGTTATCGCACTCAATATAATTTGATAGGATAAATAGAAGATTTAATATATTTTTTTGAAAGTTAAGCGCAATTTCATTACTACTACGAGAATTAGAAGATAAAACACCGACATCTATTACATAACAAACACAGTCTCCTTACAACAAGATCACAACTCTAACGAGACAACCAAATCACAAAAATATATAGCTGCAACAATCCAATATGATCCTCTTTGCCTACTGATTGTTGAAGCAGAAAAACTAGCATATTACCACTCTATAGCTTGTGTTTTCATATATATCATCTGCAGATTTATCATGCAACCAATATCTCCAAAAAAATCCAAGCGAAAAATCACCTTACCGATACCACAACCATGAGCTGAAATAATATCTCACATACAATTGCAGTGTAACTAAATTTGTGCACAAAAAATAATTGCATGACTTCACAAATGAAGAAACCCAACAGATCAAGTAAAAAAAGGATCAAAGAGTGGAGAGGGATTACTTCTAGTGTGTCCTTTGGTAGATTTCACCTTATTGTTCAAAGAAAAACATCATCCGCCGTGTATTCCATACCATCATCATTATCCTCCCAATATTTACCTTTAGGTTTGTTGTTCTTTGTCTTAGCTAAAGGAATCGAACTAGTAGGCACTGCACTGAACAAGAGATCAGCATTAACAATAGGAAAAGTATGTTAGAGGAAATTTAAAATAAAAGGAAGAAAGGGGCAAAAATCTTTTGTCCCACATCATGAAATATACATGTGTTTATCACTATATATGTAAACACATGGTATATTATATCAAAAGAAAGAGGAAGGGAGAGCATGATAAGACAAGAGCATAGCATTGGCATGAATACTAATATTTAAAGGTCAAAAGATGGGCCTTGGGGCTCGATACTATCTGCAACTTTCTTGAACAGAAGAACCTGTATCTCCTCAGTTCTATAAAAAACGGACTAAAATCCAGTTTTAAACAACTCGAAATTCTTCTCTGACATCATCTTCTCTCTGATCTTCCAAATTTCTAATACATTATACAAGTTATAGTTCTGCAGACTATAACTTTAATATCTTGTTACTACAACGATAAATCCAGATAGCGAATCGTCGTGTTTGTGCAACCACGTCAATTAAAGATATTCAATATCTGCTCCGTTGTATCTTCGAACATATTTTCCATTACTCGTGTACACAATATAAGAGGGAAAATACTATTTTAGGATAGCGATCACCACATTGTGCCTCGGAGAATTGCAAACAAGAAGAATCAGCGACGAATTTAGTCAAACAATCAAAAACAATATTTTGACAATGGCTCCTCACAGTCTCAAGGAATTTGCCGCTAATTTTACAAAGCTACAGAGATTCGATGGTGTTAATTTTCTTCAATGGAAGAAAAAGATGCATTTCCTGCTCGTTGGAATGAAAGTGGTATATGTGCTAATTACGCCGAAACCAGCACAAACAGAAGATGAAACCATTGCATAGACACGAGATCGGATCAAATGGAAACATGATGATTATATTTGCAAAGGCCATATCTGCAATGCGATGATGGATACACTCTTCGATATGTACTACAACAAACCCACTGTAAAAGACATCTGGGATTCGTTGAAAGCAAAATATCTTATGGAGGACGCAACTAGTAAGAAATTTCTAGCTACTAAATTTTTTAATTATAAAATGACTGATGATCGTTCGGTTGTAGAGCAACTCAATGATATCATGCACATACTTAACCAATTCAGTCAATATAAATTAAATATGGAAGAGGAGATTAAGGTCTCATCGATAATAGACAGATTACCCCTTTCTTTGAAAGATCAAAAGAAATTATTGAAACACAAGAAGGAGGATATGAGTCTAGACGACCTTGCACAGTATTTGCAAGTTGAACAACAACTGAGACAGAAAGATACTCAAGATGAAACAGTTGTTGATACATCAAAAGTCCATATGGTGGAGGAAAAGAAAGCAAATAATGCTTTGAATAACTCTTCTATAAGAAGAGGAAAGGGCAGAACAACAGTAATTCCCAGAAGAAGAAAAGCAAAAATGGTTGCTACTTTTGTGGTAAACTAGGACACAATTCAAAAGGGATTGTCACTTCTGGAAAAAGAAACAGCAAACTGAAAAAGAAAAGTTTGCAGCTGTCATATCAGAAGTGAATATAATTGAACAAGACAATTCTTGGTTGATCGATTCTGGTGCTACTAAGCATATCTGCATAGACAATAATCAATTCAAGAAACTGGAAGCAACCAAAGATGAAGAATGCCTATACATGGGAAATTCAGCAAAGGTGGAGGTCAAAGGGAAGGGGATTGTGGATTTGGAATTCACATCTGGAAAAGTTCTGACTTTAAATGATGTGTATTATGTACCTGAAATTAGGAAGAATCTTGTTTCGGGAAGTCTTCTTAATAAGTTTGGTTTCAGACAAGTTTTTGAGTCAGACAAATATGTGTTGACCAAAGGCGGTGTGTTTATAGGAAAAATGTACATGTGTGATGGTATGTTTAAACTGAATGTTGATATTAATAAAAGTATGAATTCTGTTTATATTGTTGACTCATTCTCATTATGGCACAATAGATTAGGACATGTTAATCATAAATGCATGCTTGATATGATATCATGGAATCTGATTCCCAAACACCAAAATGATATGCTAGATAAATGTAGGATATGTTCATTAACTAAAATCACTAGAAAACCTTTTCCTAATAAAACGGAAAGTGCAACAAAATTGTTACAACTCATTCATAGTGATGTATGTGATATGCATAGTACTCCTACTAGAGGTGGAAAGAAATTTATTGTCACATTTATAGATGATTATTCAAAATATTGTTATGTTTACCTTATGCATGCTAAAAGTGAAGTGTTAAATTCATTCATGACTTATAAAACTGAAGTAGAAAACCCGTGTGATGCTAAAATAAAAACACTTAGATCTGATAGGGGAGGCGAGTATCAATTTCCTGAATATCGTGAATTAGTAGGAATTATACATGAAACATCTATTGCTTATACTTCATAACAAAATGGAGTCGTTGAAAGGAAAAATAGAACCCTTACCGAAATGGTAAATGCAATGTTGTGTAATTCTGGAATGAATACTAGTTTCTGGGGAGAAGCTTTACTTACCGCATGGTATATTCTAAATAGAATACCGCATAAGAAAAGTAAAGTTACTTCTTATGAACTTTGGAAGAAAAGAAAACCAAATATTGATTATTATCGAGTTTGAAGATGTAGAGCGATTGTCCGATTACCTGAACCAAAAATAAGGAAATTAGGACAAAAGGCTATCGAGTGCATATTCTTAGGATATGCTCAATATAGCAAAGGATAAAGGTTTCTAGTAATAGAACCTAATAGCTCTATAGAAGTAAATACAGTAATAGAATCAAGGGACGCAGTGTTTTATGAGAATAGATTTACACCTACTAATGAAATGGTGGAGGTTAATAAACCAACCATTGAACCTATAGAAAACACTGATGGAAATATCGACGAAAATGGTGAACCTCTTAGGAGAAGTAAACGAAGAAGGATAAAAAAATCTTTTGGACCAGATTTCGTCGTATATTTGGTTGAAGGGTCTATAAATAATGTAGAGCATCAATTAATGATATCTACAAACTTAGAATCCGATCCTTTAACATATAATGAGGCAATGAAATTGTAAGGAGTCGAAAAGTTCCGATCCTTATTTTCGATACTAATACATATCCTGTATCACATATCGACTAATCAAACATCAGAAATTAATAGATCGTTAATGGAAATAAGTTAGAGGGTGAGAGATAGAAAGAAAGAAAGTTAGAATAGAAGAAAAAGAAGAACTGGATACAACAGTATCGGAGTAAACACAAATCTCACTACGGAACTGAGTAAATTATATTATATAATATCTTGGAATACAAAACTGTATTTATACTTACATACATTATCAGAGTACAACATATACATAACACAGCAGAAATAAATTCTATATTTCTAATATTGAGGCCTCTGTTCCAAGCTCCTTCAAGTGAATCTGTAAAACCCTGAAACCACTTGACTGCCCATACAAATTTGGGCACCCAAGAGTTTAGGCAAAACATAGAAAAATAAACTCTGGGTCAGTCATGGGACTGGTGTGAGTAAACGATTTTAAAAAGATTGATTATAAAGTTCAAAATCTTTTCGAAAGAAAGGATAATCGTAGGACCAAATCCAAACATAAATACGGACGATTTTTTTACCTTACGATAATCCAAAGCATTTTGAAATCATATATATATATATATATGATATTATGATAGTGTCTAAATACAAATAAATATCAATTCAACATAACGCTTACATCTCACGCTCCACATATATAGTATACATTCCAAAACCGTTGGCACTTATTGGAAATTGGATTCCGACTATGACAAGTTATGGAACCACCTGTCGATAGTGTATCTCTAGAGGGGAATACACCAGGTTCAACAAGAACGCCTTGCCACCCGGCCCACACATGATCGACCACTCATTTCGCTTGAGTGTATCGAATGTATATCACCAACGGTTGGGAGCTACCCACCGTTTCTCGAAAAGGAACAACATCGAAATAGATTTAAAGAAGGAAATGGATTTTCTCTATATAGGTGATTATACACCCTAATGGGAGCGACCCACACAGCGATGTTGCCTGCCCAATTTTTGTCATTTCCCGGTTGATGAAGCCTAAGGTTAGACTTTACCTTTAGAATATCTGTCCACCATTCACTTTGAATGCCACATTGTCAGATCCATCAAATCACTAATTGACGTCCACAAATATACTTTGGATGTAAAAGAAGGGCCATTCTTTGCCATCAACTAGGTATATTTGTAAAAATCAACATACGTGGTTTTTAAGAAATACTCTGTCAGACATTCATCCATGCAAGTCATCCAGGAACAGGGTGAACCGAAGGTACTCCCCTACTGCATCCAATATAGAAATCACCCCATGGACCAGTAGCGAATAGTCCTTGCAAATCCGAAGATTTCAATTATGATAGGATCACAAGTCATAATAACACCAGTGGCCAAAAGAGAGAAATTTTAAACAAGTAATTCTTTCGGTCATGAAGATCTACGGTCTTCGTGTTGATACCGAAAATTGGTATAACAACCAAAATGGGATCTCTAAACACGTTACCTAATCGGAGGCGAGATGCTTAGAAAGCACGACACCTTTTCAGAGGCGGGGCGTTAGAAAACCATTAGAGTTTTGTGAGGCCATATCTAACATTCAAAAGCATCAAAATACCAAAATAAAGAAAGAAGACAAGAATTTTATAGTGGTTCGACTCTTATTCGAGTCTACGTCCACTTTGAAGATTGGATTTCATTAGTAGCCACAAGATTACAATATTTGCTCCATTATGCATTCATACAAGCTTCTTTGACATGCATTTGTGCTTACAACCAATTGAAAGAACAGATAAAAGCTTGAAGTATTTTATGCTAATCCCTCCATGAAAGCTATAGATGAAAGCTCCTTAGATGATCAAGAAGAGATGAAGAAGTGCACAGAATGCTTAAGCTCGTTCCTCCATGAAAGCTATGCTTCACATGCTCCAAAGCTCCATAGATTTGATAGAGAAGAGATGTAGAAATGCTTGGAGAAGTCCGAAAGCAATTGGACAGCACCTCATCGTTCTTCCCGAAAAGTCCCCCTAAAATGATGGAGGTAGGGTCCTATTTATAGGTGGAGAAATGGCTGAAATATTGTATGCAGGGGTCTGGTCGGTTTTTTCGGTATTTACGAAAATGCCACTGCCAGTTGTCACCAGTTGTTTCCAGCTGTCACGCCCTCACAGGTCGTTTCTAGCGCTTTGGCCGACCAGGAGCTTCCGCCAGAAGAAAGGACGACCAGGAGGCTAGAATGCGGAGCGGACCGACCAATGAATACCCTCCAGAATTGCGCGACCAGGATTGAGGACACATCGGAATTAGTTCCCTCAAACATGGGATCGGTCTGCAGAGAAGGACGATCAACTGCCCTTTGTATTTGGAGCGATCGAGACTAGCGGGCGACGAAGTTTGGGTCAACCAGCTTTCTTTAGCTTTTGGGACGATCGGGTCAGTGCATAAAAGAGAGCGACCATGATTTTCTACCCTCAGGAATAATCAGAATCCTTAGGACGATCAAGGTTCTTCTACTCTTTGGAGCGACCAGATCTCTTCGGTACTTTGGTGCGACTAGGAACTTGTTTGCCATGACCGATCCCTCTCAAGTATTACGGAACTGACCCCTAATTTAGATATCCAAAAAGGACCCGTACACATTTGTTGATAATAAACCGATCAGGTGGATAACATTTTGCCCCTCGGAGTTTCATAATTTCTGAGAAAAATATGGACTTCGAAATATTTGAGGATCGGTTTGATTCAACTAAGGGTCAGTCTTGGATGCAATTCCCAAGGGTCGGCTTTGTTTTTGGCTCGAGAGGTCGGTTTTTGCGAAATGACTGGTCGTCCTATATATAATCCTCCGGACCCTTCGTGTTCCTCACTTTTTCTACTACAGGAATTTTTGCATTTTAATGGCGGTGCTTCTCTAAAGGAAATTCTTCACTCCCAATCTCGTTCTACCGGTTCAATTCATGAATTCAATTCAATCTCGACTATAATCGCTTGTCTCAATTCTCTGCCACTTATTCGAAGTCTGATCGTTCAAAGTCTGGAAGTTCGATCCCAATTTTCTTTTGAAGCCTTGAATCCTGATCCATCCCTCTTCGTTTACTTGATCCGATTGCAGGTAATATCTCTATTTCTCTATTAATTCGAGAACGATGAATGTTGGCTCTTTGGCTTTGGCTGAAGCCTTTGAGATTGAACTATATTAGAACCAGTATTGATATATGATTGCAATTTGTAGTAGAATTCTTGAATCCGAAATCCATTGAGCATTGATACGTTAATCAGTAATGTAGTATTCAATTTTGAGTTTATGGATGACAATCTTTGAAATGAGAATCCTTATGGTTTTCTTTTGCTGTGGTGACGATCACAATGTGCTTGTGTATATGTCTGAATGATCTTCCTCTTAAGTCATTATTTTGTGATAATTTCATGATGCATTCATATTTTTGATGCTTTCTTCCGGCTATGCGACCAGTACGGCTGGTTTTAGAACAGTTAAGCGATTGGTTTGAGATGAGCAGGCCCCCCTTTTGACCGACTAGAATAGTTTTGTTTATTGAATTAACTTCACTTGATAGGACCGACCCAGGCAGATTTGAATTTCGATCCAATAGAAGCCAATCTTGCGCGACCAGAATTTAAATTTTGACTGATTTTTAAGCGATCAGTACTTTCTGTGTTGAGAGCGACCAGGATTCGACCAACTTTAGTGTGATCAAATGTTCCTGGTTCAGAGCGATTCGAGTTTTACCTTTTCTGGCACGATTGGATCCTTACCATTTTAGAGCGACCAGGTGTTTTTCTCAGTTTTGAGCGGCCGAGGCTTGACTGGTTCAGAGCGACCAGGTACCTTTCCCAGTTTTGAGCGATCGTGGCTCGACTGGTCCAGGGCGACCGGGTGCTTTTTCCAGTTTTGAGCTACCGGAGCTTGACTGGTTTAGAGCGGCCAGGTGCTCATCGGTTTGGAATGTCCAGGTGCTTTGCCTTTTTAGCGCGACCAGGGCCTAACCATTTTTAGAGCGACCCAACCCTGGCCATTTCTGAGCGACCGGAGCCTGGCTGTTTTTAGAGCGACCAGGCGCTTTTCCGATTTTGAGCAACCAGGTCTCGACCAGTTTTTGAGCGATCAAGGATTTCTAGCTTTGTTTTGCCTTGAGGGGATTTTCCCGACCAAGTAATGGTTGGCCTGGTGTGATTAAGGATTTTGTAGTTTAGATGCCATTTTTAGAACGACCAAGTGTTTTAACCAGCCAACGCCGACCTTATTTTTGAGCTTTATTAATATTCTTGTAGTTTGTTTTTTCAACATACTTGTTTGTGTAGAAATGACAACCAGACGAAAATCTCGCCATTTTGTTGAGGGAACCTCTCCAACTAAAGAAGCTGGGACCTCTGATCAAAATATTGAAACTTCTTCTGTTGCCACCACCGAGATGAATGTTGATCAGAACTTCCCAATCGTTCGATGTCTTTCTTACACACCTACTGATAGTTGTGTGTCAAAACTTGACGTTGATGTGTATCATAGAATATGCAAAGAATTTAGTCTTTTCGAAGATGAAGTCAAATTCGCAGAAAGAGACGATTTATCTGATCGCCCTCCTGTTGGATACGTAACAGTTTGTAAGGGGATGTTACAGTGGAGCGATCCCTCCCTTCAATCCTTACTTAGAAATGATTCTGAAAAATTTGGCTATCGCTCCTTACCAACTGGCTCCCAATGGCTACTTTATTGTTACATGCTTATATGTGTTATTTATGAGAGTTTTAAAGCGCGAGCCTACCTTCAAGGATATATGCTCATTATACTCTTTTAAGAGACGAAAGAAGGAGCGTCCCTCCTTTATCTTCATGGAAAGAAGGAGATCCAGGGTTATAACTGGCTTATTTGAGAGTATTAAAGGATTTCCTGATCAATTTTTCTATGTGCGGTGTCTCGACAACTTTTTCGGTCGATGGGCCGAAGGAGGTAAATGTTCATAGGAATTCTATTTTACCTCTGATGATCACGTATTGATTTTACTTTTTTCTCACAGAGACTCCTTCTGATCAAGACACGGACATTAATGAACCTCTGCTGGAATCATTGTTATCCATGAGTGAAACTGAAAGAAGTAGACAGTTTTTAATTTTCGAAGAATTCCTTCGACAATACAAGCTGCTTCCCCCATCCCGTACCCTGACGGCGAAAAGAACGGCCAAGAAGTACTTGACAAAATGTGCACAAGTCGGCAGTGGTAGTGGTAGTAAAAAACCTTCGAGTGCCCTTAAGGAACATAAAGATTCTCTTAAAAAGCAGGCCGATATCTTGATGATTGCGGAGAGAACCACAGAGGTCGTTTCTGAGGAACAAACTGTCATCCCGGAAATCCCGGAGAAAACTACGGGGGATCAGCTTCCCTCAAATACTGAAGAAGAACTTGTTTAACGTGAGGGTAAGCAACTCGCGGTAGGAGAAACTACCTTAAATGTTGAACATAACATTGGGGATGCCCTTGAGGATCCGACTATGGCAAGTACTCAAGATAGAGACTCCGCGGGTACTTTTGGTGAACTTCCTGATCTAGAGTCTATGCGATTCCTTAGCATAGATGATACCCCTGTTTCAGGTTTCGCAGCTCCTAATGTTCAATCAGATCCCAATATTCCGGAGATTCCTGGACCAGTTCCAGATACGAGAATAAACTTAGGATCGGAGTCTAGCACAGGCTTATTAGGCATGTTTTTGTTTTTAGGACTAAGCTTGCTTTTAGAGTTGCACTTTTAACTTCTTACTCTATATCTTGGTTTACTTCCATGTTCTCAGGTGCTAAATGAACTCATTATTATTTTTCTTTTTAGGAATGAAGTCATCATTCATCGACGATTTCCGGAAAAGGAGGCAAAGTTCTGATATACTTGCTCGGCCAAAGAAAAAGATTAAGCAAGTTCCTCCTCAACCCCAAAAATCACACGGCCAACATCTCACTTCTTCTCATCCATCCTATGAACAGATTCCAGAGCAAAGAGCCTGGCTTGATGATTATGAACAATCGGCAGAGGACGAGGCAAGACAACCAAGGGAGGAGCCTCAAAGGAGAAGACAAAGGAGTGGAGAACGGGGTTCCAGGGTTAATGAGCTAGAATCCGAGATTGAAAAGCTTCGCAAGGAGCTTGAAGATGCCAAGAACACAGAGGTCGAGCTTAATAAGCGGGCTGACGATGCTGTAAAAGCACAAGAAGAAGCTGAAGCTCAGCTGGCTTTGAGCAGAAGGACTGTGTCTGTTCGTGAATCTGAAATTGCCTCTCTTCGCGATAAGCTTGAAGTCGAAACTGCCAAGTCCTCCTCCTTAGAAAAAGAGAAGCAAGAATCTCTGAACCAAGCCCGCAGAATTAAGGAAGAAGATGAAGCAGCCTTCCTAGAATTTTATGTCTGCAGTGTTATGTATGGGGGAAGCCTCCGCTTCCTAGGAGAAGGCTATGGAGATACGCTTGCTCGTGTTTGGGAGGAGGTTTTGAAGCGTTACAAAGATTCTGATGACTACCAGCTCCAACTCGAGTTGCTGGATGAAGATGATCGAGAGGCCTTAACTGAAGGCAGAAATTCTCGTGGGATCCATCGGGGGGAATCATCCAGGGTTAAATCTTCAGGTACATTTATTGAGGATACTTTCACCAAATTAATCGATGGTGCCATAATCTCAAGCCCTGTATTCCATGCAGATGTTGCAATTCCTCCCTCTGCAGCTGGAGGAAACAGTGATTTGGAGGAAACAATAAACCTTGATGATTATGAAATCAGCACACATCCTCCTATTCCAGGTAGAGATGATATGGATGAAGTGGTACTAGATTTAGATTACTTTTTTGCTTCTTTGGAGTATTCTAGGCTCATGAGTTGCTATAATTATGCAACGAATTTGCTTTCACCATCACCTCCTGCTGGCGGGTATACTGCTATGGTGATGGATGCCGTTGAAACTGACTTGCCTTTATTCAATACAGGCTTACTTGCTGGTGCTTCCAAAGGACTAACATTCTCCCACCCAGGTTCGCAGGAGGAGAGAATTGATGCCATAGAAACCCTTGACCGATATATCAGTAAGCTCCGTGAGGAAGAAGAGCATGATTCTGAGGCAACTATTGATGACATCATTATTGATTCAGGTACGGAGGAAGCTTCTCCTTCTAAGCGGAAACATCATAAGCGTGCTGTCAAGAAGAAGAAGACCGTTGATTCGCCAACTCTTAGGGGTCCTTCATTGAGATCTGGAGACCCAAAGAAATAGTGGCTTGGATTCTTGCTTTTCATTTATCAATCTTTCATTCAGACCGGATGTATATGCGGGTGCCAGCCCTCGCTTATGACTTGAACCATTTGTACTTAATAATGTTGTGACTTGATTCTGTGTTTGAATGTGGTGTGGTGGTGCTTTGTGTTTCTGCATTCTAAACCTTGTCCTTACTTTCTTCTGCATATTCTGGGTTATACATCATGCTCGCACACCACACTTTGCCTATTTTGCTCATTTATGAATTTCCCACTTATAAACGGTTGAAATGATCTTTTGGTATGTGAGAAATCAAGCAGCTGCTTTTTGCTTTGTGTCGTGATATGTGATATGCCCCCGTACCAATGAATTGTTTCAACCTTTATATATTGGAGGTGGATATTTGGAGGATTTTCTTGTCAAAGACTCAGTAATATCGTAGTCAAGTTTTATCTGACTTTGATTTATCGACTGAGCACCCCTGGAGAAGACTCAGTTTATTATTCGACTGAGAATCCTCAGAGAGGGTTTGGGTTTAAGAAACTCGGTTATAACACGATCAGATTTTGTCTGACTTTGGGTTATTTGACCGAGCACCCCTGGAGAAGACTCAGTTTATTATTCGACTGAGAATCCTCGGAGAGGGTTTGGGTTAAGAAACTCGGTTATAACGCGATCATATTTTGTCTGACTTTGGGTTATTTGACCGAGCACCCCTTGAGAAGACTCAGTTTATTATTCGACTGAGAATCCTCGGAGAGGGTTTGGGTTAAGAAACTCGGTTATAATGCGATCAGATTTTGTCTGACTTTGGGTTATTTGACCGAGCACCCCTGGAGAAGACTCAGTTTATTATTCGACTGAGAATCCTCGAAGAGGGTTTGGGTTAAGAAACTCGGTTATAACGCGATCCGATTTTGTCTGACTTTGGGTTATTTGACCGAGCACCCCTGGAGAAGACTCAGTTTATTATTCGACTGAGAATCCTCGGAGAGGATTTTGGTTAAGAAACTCGGTTATAACGCGATCAGATTTTGTCCGACTTTGGGTTATTTGACCGAGCACCCCTGGAGAAGACTCAGTTTATTATTCGACTGAGAATCCTTGGAGAGGGTTTGGGTTAAGTTTGCGCATGCTTTTGGACCATATTTCTTCAGTAAAGCTATGGTGAGTTTTATGCCGGAAAACAGGATGACGGAGGTATTGTGTCCTGTAACCATAGCTGTGCATCTTTTGGATATATGATCAAAGGCATGCGAATATGAAGCTTTGACAGAGTCAGAAGTGCTGCTGGATTTATATTCATGTAATTTCATACAAAGTATTTGCTATATTCATAGAAAAATACAAAAGTACATGAGTTAGAAAATCATTTGAGATAGCAACGAAGGTGATTACTGTTCTAGGCCCTTGGGGATTCTACTCCATGTGTAGCTTCGAGTTTAAAGGTACTGTCCAGAAGCTTTTGATTGACAATAGACAGTCCTTCCCAATTGGGGCCAAAGACTCCTGTATGTCATTATATGCTCTTGCGCAGGGGATGTAACAACCCGTATTTCGATAACATGTTAAAACGAGAATCAAGGCAGAATTTAATTTTAAATTCTGAATCAAGTAAAACGGGCTATGCCATTGCGTTCGTCTCGGAAAAATACGCGAAATAGAGTCCGAAATTTTGTAAATTGGAGTCCGTATGACCCGGTTAAGGCCCAAAGAAGTTTTCGAGAAATTTGAATTTCGAAACATGCAGAAATGGGGCCAGGCGGGAAAATTCCCGCCTAGACAAGTCGACTGGGCTGTCGACAGGGCTGTCGACTTGCAAGTCGACAAGCATGTCGACAGGCAAGTCGACAGGGCTGTCGACTTGCCCTGTCGGCTGATTCTGGTCTGGTGCACCTATTTTCTATCTTGGCTAGGTTTTTGGGCCTGGTTTGAAATCTGACGGTTCAGGTTGGTCCTAGGGTTAATCTAAGGGTCCTAACTAGCCTAATCTTCTATAAATACACCCCTAACCTACCCCTAAACCCTCATTATTCACTCATGTAACTAAACTATGGCCAAATTTCTACTCTATTGGCCTCCACTCAACTATCCTAGCCTCCACTTCATTTCTATGAGAGGTTTCATGATCATGAGAGTGTAAGAGAGTCCCTATGTTAGTATGAGAGCTTCTCAAGTTGATTTCAAGGCAAAAGCTTTGATCTTTGTTCATAAAGGTGGTATTTTTGTTGATTTGGGGCATCCATCCTTGGGTTTTTGGATGATGGCATGCATAGGCTTCATCTCAAGCTTTAGTTTAATCGATTTAGGCCTTCTTGGCAATGTAAGCCCTTCCCTACTCTTAGATATTAACTATGAGGTTAAATGTTCATGTTGAAAGTTTGGGTTTGGTCATTGAGAATGATGCATGCTATCATGTTATGCAAGTTTATGAAGTCATTATCTTGATCTTATGAGCTAAAAGCTACAACCTTTATGTTGAAATGTTGCATTATGCAACATGAGAATCTTCATAATCATTATGTCAACTTGCATATGAAGTCATAACCCTTATATGATGATGTATGCGAGTTTCTAGTCATCATTCTATGTCTTTTGTCACCATGATTCGCTTATGTGCCAAGTTTGGGTTTATGCATGTTTTGAGGCTTAAGAATGTAACATGCAAGCTAATGAACACATTTGTGCCTCATTTGCCACCATGATTAACTTGTGGCTTAATATCCATTTTTGTCATGCCTTTGTCAAGTCTCTTCTTTTAGTCCATTACGTTGTTGCGAACATATATGCGAGTTTAAAAGCGTTGGGGTCACATTATGAGGAAAACATAATGACATGAACATAATTTGGGTAAATGGGTATAAACATGACAATATGTAACGTTAAATATGACATGAAAATACAACTTGAAAACATGACTTGAAAGATAACATGGAAGTTGACATGTAAGTATGCATAAAAACATAAGCTTGGGAATTTACCTATTAAGTTAGGTCTACCCATTGGGAATTTACCTATTAAGTTAGGTCTACCCAATTGCTTGAAAACTTGACAATGAACATGACACTAGGCTAAACATGAAAGTGGCCAACTCGAGGTTGGGTTGAGTTTGCAACGTAAAACTACCCGGAACCGACCGGCCTAACTAGTGGTTGCAAACAATAGGGCCCAATGTGAGAAGTTGGTCATGTTGTGCTTGAACCCGAGGTTAGACCAAGTTGTGGTGTAAAACTACCCGGACCCGCCCGGCTTAACTAGTAACCACAACAAAGTCTAATGTGAGAGGTGAAGGTGCATTAAGTAATTAATGCCACAGGATAGGGTTAAGTTAATTTGATTAATGACTCTTAACCAAATATGACATGGACAAATGGGTTAAGTAAATTGATTGGGCTAATGGTACCTAACAAAACATGACAAGGGTGGATAGGTTAAGTAATTTGATTTTCCTAATGACACTTGACCGATATGACATGAATGGGTAGGTTAAGTGGGACCGGACATGATTTCTTAATGACACTTAACCATACAAGATGATTAGGGGATGAGGTTAAGTAATTTACACTTAACTAATCCGACTTGGTAATAAGATGGGGTTAAATAATTAAGACTTAACTAATCTAAACATGGTAATTAGATGGGGTTAAGTAATCCACACTTAACCAATCTAAACACGGTAATTCGATGGGGTTAAGTTAAACACTTAACCAATTTAAACTTGGTAATTCAATGAGGTTAAGTAACCAATACTCAACCAACTTAACGTGGTAATTTAATGGGGTTAAGCAACTTATACTTAACCAAATATACATGATGATTTGATGAGGTTAAGTAACCCACACTTAACCAATCTAATACGCGGACCTGATAAGGTTAAGTCACAAGACCTTCTTAGAATATACTTAACCATTGTAGTACGATTAGAGGATGGGGTTAAGCTAACCCATACTTAACCAATCCGACTCGATAATTTGATGGGATTAAGATAATCTATGCTTAATCAATCTAGCAAGATAATCCGATAGGATTAAGGTAAACTAGTACTTGACCAATTTGACTCGATAGGGTTAAGTCATGAGCCTCTGGGTACACTCAACCAACTTGTAGGGCTAAGTCTTGAACTTAAATACTTAGCCAATCTTGACGTGATTCGTGGGCGGGTTAAGTCATGGACTTGAATGATAACACTTAACCCAATAAGACAAACCCTAGTTAGAAGAACTAGGTAGAAAACCGTGGTTAATCAAGGATAACGGGAAAGGGGGCTAAGTGGTAAACCTTAGTTAAGGGTAACTAAGTAATAATTCTTAGCTAAGGACATAGGACTAATTCACAAAGCGATGAGTAACCTGATACGGTAGGTCATCGCTTAGTATACGAGGAGGAGCAAGTTATCTGACTTGGATAAAAGCTCCAGCGCTCTGGGTGCCGAAGCGGAAGCTTCGGGGGACGTGAGGATACTCTTGGTATCCCTCTGTGAGGTTGCAGATGATCCGCCTGGGCTCACAAGAGGTTAAGGTCTGCGGTAGAAGAGCCAAGAGTATGCCTTGGTTGCTATGCGAGCGACCTAAAGACTGGGATGGATTAGCGTGGAGTCGACGATTCTTGGTTTTTACCCTGGATAGCACATCGCCGACTACCTACCATCTTTAGTCAAGCGTGTACGTGCGGAAAGGCAGGGAACCCCCAACAGACCATGTGCTTGCTATCGAGTCATGGGTGAGGTTGGCCCGTAGGAAAGTGGGCTATAGTGGGGCCAGGGAGTGGTTCTTATACATGATTTTTCTTGGATTGCCTTTCAGTAGTTGAGGGAGGGGTCACGTGGGACCATAGCCACGGGTACAAAAACATATCTTGATATCTGCATCGGCAGACGATTTAAAGCTCCCGACCGAGTTCCGTATTTCTTGATTTGCCCTGGCACGGAACTCGGATGGCACATTGTGGAACATGTGCATCTAGACATGGAAAACGATTCACGATACATACGTGGGATCAAGGGCGCGGTTGACGGGTGGCGTAATCCCTAGTGGTCCTAGGTGGCCAAAACCCAAACCGAGACACGGAAACGATCATTAGGTAGCATAATCCCTAGCGGTCCTAGGTGGCATAAATCCTAAGTGGACGCGCGATAGTTCATGGTAAGGAAACACAACTAGATCAAGGGTTGCAGTCCAAACCAACTTCAAGGATAAAATGTTTACATGGGAAAGCCCGTACGGCCTACGACAAAGGACTGAACTTATATATGGAAAGAAACATACGAGTTGGGAAAACCTACATATGCTATAGATTAGACTGACATGGGCCATTACATGACGTTGGCAAGGGATATTCATGGTTAACACATGACGCGGGTTGGGACACTAGTACGAGAGGTGTAGAGCAGATGTACAGGATAGACACCATGGGACGTTATACATGATAGATATCTTGGGATATTATACTTGATAGAAACCTGACGATGTGATACCTTGTTTTATCTTGACATCGTAATTTATCATGACACCTTAGTTCACCTGAGTTCAGTAGTTCATCCTGTTATTTTGATTTAGTTTATCTATCTTGTTATCATGCTTATGGTCATCTCAGCTTCTCATGTCAGTTAACTTTACTAGTTTTTATACTAATAGTAGATAGGGCTTACTCAGTCTTTTTGACTGACCCGTTTTGTTTCGCCTCTTTTCTTCCGTTTCCCCCCAGGTTACAGGGAGGAAATACTGCTGTTTAGTTTGGACTTCTTCTGCTTGAAGGTCATCATGGATAGCTTGGACTGTTCTTGGCTATGGCTACTTTACTGTCTTTATTTGGGGAATAATTTATGAAAAAGTCTTTATGCTTCTTTACTATTACAAGACAGGTTTTGATGTACTCTGATGTAAAAGGCTTTAGACCTTAATTATAAATGTTTATGAAAGTTCGATTTTACTTCCGCTATTTTATATGTTATGTCTTGTGATATTTCTGTGCATGTTTACCAATAATGCCCCTCTAAAGCTAGTGCATTCCTTTGTGAGTGACCCTAGCGGAGGTGGGGTGTTACATTTGGTATCAGAGCAGAAGGTTACCAGACTGGGCAAAAGTTTTTAAAACCTTCTGAAAACTATTTGAAAAACCATTTACAAAGAAGCATTTTTCAAGAAAATTTTCTTTTAAAAAGAAAAAGGCTATTCCCCAAAGGCCATTAGCACTATCCTTGTTTCCTTGATTGAATCTCTTTTCCTTTCTTTCCTCCATCTGTAGTCACAGTGGTTTTAACTGTGAATAGTCTTTTCTATCTACGAAAGCGCTTTCCATGCGATGGAGGTTGTTCTCGGGAGACCAGTAGCTGCCTTATAAGAAAGGATAATGAGAAAGAGGATAAAGGATACGAGTTTAACTTATTGGTATGGCTCAACCCGGAATGAGAAAGAAAGATGAACAATGAAACCCATGACGAGAGAGTACCTTTGGCATGGTGGAACGGGACGGATAGTTAAGTATCATGGGACAAGGACAAGATCATCGAGAGGGCAGTAGTATGCTCTCATGTCTAGGGTACCTCGGAAGGAGGGTAACGATCTTATTAAAGGTTTAGCTTTTCTTTTCTATCATCCCGTCCAGACTTTGTCTTGATCACCGTATCATTTAAGTCTGCTTGGATAGTGAGTCTCTACACCTTAGTACTAGCATAGAAGAGGATTCTATTTTGTCCCAAATCTTGTTAGAGTTGGTCCATTTCTTCATGACTTGTTGGATTTGGGAATGACATGTCTCAACTACGGATGGATTCTGAGGATAAAGTGGTCACCCAATAAGGGGTGCCATTCTCGGTTTTGGAAAGAGGGTAGTTAGACTCTCGACTCGTCTTGGTGATACCCTTGAAGTCTCGTGTAACCTTTTGGGTTCTGTCATGGCTAGTTACCTAGAATCCCATGATGCAGTTGTTGGTAATCCGTTTGAATAGAATTCGCCGCTAAGGCGGATGGTTCGTTTCGATTATGCGTGAGTTATGGGAATCACCCTAGTAAGAACTCTTGGCAACTTGGATTGGCATCGGAAAACGAGATCCAGAATTCACTAGTGAATTTTGGAGAGCTTGCATGAGTACGCAGATATGTTTGAGCCAAGCATACTAGGGAAAGAATAAGTGAAACGAGAGGCGACAGTGAAATGAGTTCCACTCACACCTTGGAAATAGGAATCAAGAAGCTACGAAATCATGAAGTCAAAGGCGGTCAAGGCATGATGGAATCAAGCTCATAGAAATGCGGCTTGGACGAGCGCATCATGTCTCTTTTTAAGAGTATATCTTTGATCCTTGGTTCACCTGTAAAGCTTACTTGCATGCTATCGCTTGGTGGATATCCTCTCGGTCATGTTTCTGTTACAAACCCCGTAAGGAGTTTGTCTTGTTTATCTTCTCGATCTTATCTTGGGAACCTTAGGAAGAACGCTATGGATGTAAACATGTATTTGAGACATGTTATGATTGATATGGTTGCAAGTGGTTGCAAGTGGTTGCTCGTGGATGCGCGAATACACGTTAGATACTAGATTGACGCGATCACGTTTCATGTTGCATATGCATGAGTATTTATACTTGTTTATGGATGAAATCGAATGTGTTATCATGCGGTTGTTGCATATGAATGAATGATTGTGCACGCATATAGTATCTATATGACTAGGACTATTTGCATACATGTTGGATTCATGGCACTATACATATTTTTGCATTAGAAAGATTATTCAGGCCTGATCATTAGCATTAGCTAAGGAACATGTACACACACGTTTTGCATATATTCATACAGCATTAGAAATCATCTAAGGACAATGGTTGCTTGTGGATGATGTTTTGAGTAGATGGATGATGGATGGTAGGATATGTTCTTCCTAACTTAGAGATTTCGGGGACGAAATCCTAAAAGGTGGGGAGAATGTAACAACCCGTATTTCGATAACATGTTAAAACGAGAATCAAGGCAGAATTTAATTTTAAATTCTGAATCAAGTAAAACGGGCTATGCCATTGCGTTCGTCTCGGAAAAATACGCGAAATAGAGTCCGAAATTTTGTAAATCGGAGTCCGTATGACCCGGTTAAGGCCCAAAGAAGTTTTCGGGAAATTTGAATTTCGAAACATGCAGAAATGGGGCCAGGCGGGAAAATTCCCGCCCAGACAAGTCGACTGGGCTGTCGAAAGGGCTGTCGACTTGCAAGTTGGTAGGCATGTCGACAGGCAAGTCGACAGGGCTGTCGACTTGCCCTGTCGGCTGATTCTGGTCTGGTGCACCTATTTTCTATCTTGGCTAGGTTTTTGGGCCTGGTTTGAAATCTGACGGTTCAGGTTGGTCCTAGGGTTAATCTAAGGGTCCTAACTAGCCTAATCTTCTATAAATACACCCCTAACCTACCCCTAAACCCTCATTATTCACTCATGTAACTAAACTATGGCCAAATTTCTACTCTATTGGCCTCCACTCAACTATCCTAGCCTCCACTTCATTTCTATGAGAGGTTTCATGATCATGAGAGTGTAAGAGAGTCCCTATGTTAGTATGAGAGCTTCTCAAGTTGATTTCAAGGCAAAAGCTTTGATCTTTGTTCATAAAGGTGGTATTTTTGTTGATTTGGGGCATCCATCCTTGGGTTTTTGGATGATGGCATGCATAGGCTTCATCTCAAGCTTTAGTTTAATCGATTTAGGCCTTCATAGCAATGTAAGCCCTTCCCTACTCTTAGATATTAACTATGAGGTTAAATGTTCATGTTGAAAGTTTGGGTTTGGTCATTGAGAATGATGCATGCTATCATGTTATGCAAGTTTATGAAGTCATTATCTTGATCCTATGAGCTAAAAGCTACAACCTTTATGTTGAAATGTTGCATTATGCAACATGAGAATCTTCATAATCATTATGTCAACTTGCATATGAAGTCATAACCCTTATATGATGATGTATGCGAGTTTCTAGTCATCATTCTATGTCTTTTGTCACCATGATTCGCTTATGTGCCAAGTTTGGGTTTATGCATGTTTTGAGGCTTAAGAATGTAACATGCAAGCTAATGAACACATTTGTGCCTCATTTGCCACCATGATTAACTTGTGGCTTAATATCCATTTTTGTCATGCCTTTGTCAAGTCTCTTCTTTTAGTCTATTACATTGTTGTGAACATATATGCGAGTTTAAAAGCGTTGGGGTCACATTATGAGGAAAACATAATGACATGAACATAATTTGGGTAAATGGGTATAAACATGACAATATGTAACGTTAAATATGACATGAAAATACAACTTGAAAACATGACTTGAAAGATAACATGGAAGTTGACATGTAAGTATGCATAAAAACATAAGCTTGGGAATTTACCTATTAAGTTAGGTCTACCCATTGGGAATTTACCTATTAAGTTAGGTCTACCCAATTGCTTGAAAACTTGACTATGAACATGACACTAGGCTAAACATGAAAGTGGCCAACTCGAGGTTGGGTTGAGTTTGCAATGTAAAACTACCCGGAACTGACCGGCCTAACTAGTGGTTGCAAACAATAGGGCCCAATGTGAGAAGTTGGTCATGTTGTGCTTGAACCCGAGGTTAGACCAAGTTGTGGTGTAAAACTACCTGGACCCGCCCGGCTTAACTAGTAACCACAACAAAGTCTAATGTGAGAGGTGAAGGTGCATTAAGTAATTAATGCCACAGGATAGGGTTAAGTCAATTTGATTAATGACTCTTAACCAAATATGACATGGACAAATGGGTTAAGTAAATTGATTGGGCTAATGGTACCTAACAAAACATGACAAGGGTGGGTAGGTTAAGTAATTTGATTTGCCTAATGACACTTAACCGATATGACATGAATGGGTAGGTTAAGTGGGACCGGACTTGATTTCTTAATGACACTTAACCATACAAGATGATTAGGGGATGGGGTTAAGTAATTTACACTTAACTAATCCGACTTGGTAATTAGATGGGGTTAAATAATTAAGACTTAACTAATCTAAACATGGTAATTAGATGGGGTTAAGTAATCCACACTTAACCAATCTAAACACGGTAATTCGATGGGGTTAAGTTAAACACTTAACCAATTTAAACTTGGTAATTCAATGAGGTTAAGTAACCAATACTCAACCAACTTAACGTGGTAATTTAATGGGGTTAAGCAACTTATACTTAACCAAATATACATGATGATTTGATGAGGTTAAGTAACCCACACTTAACCAATCTAATACACGGACCTGATAAGGTTAAGTCACAAGACCTTCTTAGAATATACTTAACCATTGTAGTACGATTAGAGGATGGGGTTAAGCTAACCCATACTTAACCAATCCGACTCGATAATTTGATGGGATTAAGATAATCTATGCTTAATCAATCTAGCAAGATAATCCGATAGGATTAAGGTAAACTAGTACTTGACCAATTTGACTCGATAGGGTTAAGTCATGAGCCTCTGGGTACACTTAACCAACTTGTAGGGCTAAGTCTTGAACTTAAATACTTAGCCAATCTTGACGTGATTCGTGGGCGGGTTAAGTCATGGACTTGAATGATAACACTTAACCCAATAAGACAAACCCTAGTTAGAAGAACTAGGTAGAAAACCGTGGTTAATCAAGGATAACGGGAAAGGGGGCTAAGTGGTAAACTTAGTTAAGGGTAACTAAGTAATAATTCTTAGCTAAGGACATAGGACTAATTGACAAAGCGATGAGTAACCTGATACGGTAGGTCATCGCTTAGTATACGAGGAGGAGCAAGTTATCTGACTTGGATAAAAGCTCCAGCGCTCTGGGTGCCGAAGCGGAAGCTTCGGGGGACGTGAGGATACTCTTGGTATCCCTCTGTGAGGTTGCAGATGATCCGCCTGGGCTCACAAGAGATTAAGGTCTGCGGTAGAAGAGCCAAGAGTATGCCTTGGTTGCTATGCGAGCGACCTAAAGACTGGGATGGATTAGCGTGCAGTCGACGATTCTTGGTTTTTGCCCTGGATAGCACATCGCCGACTACCTACCATCTTTAGTCAAGCGTGTACGTGCGGAAAGGCAGGGAACCCCCAACAGACCATGTGCTTGCTATCGAGTCATGGGTGAGGTTGGCCCGTAGGAAAGTGGGCTATAGTGGGGCCGGGGAGTGGTTCTTATACATGATTTTTCTTGGATTGCCTTTCAGTAGTTGAGGGAGGGGTCACGTGGGACCATAGCCACGGGTACAAAAACAGACCTTGATATCTGCATCGGCAGGCGATTTAAAGCTCCTGACCGAGTTCCGTATTTCTTGATTTGCCCTGGCACGGAACTCGGATGGCACATTGGGGAACATGTGCATCTAGACATGGAAAACGATTCACGATACATACGTGGGATCAAGGGCGCGGTTGACGGGTGGCGTAATCCCTAGTGGTCCTAGGTGGCCAAAACCCAAACCGAGACACGGAAACGATCATTAGGTAGCATAATCCCTAGCGGTCCTAGGTGGCATAAATCCTAAGTGGACGCGCGATAGTTCATGGTAAGGAAACACAACTAGATCAAGGGTTGCAGTCCAAACCAATTTAAAGGATAAAATGTTTACATGGGAAAGCCCGTACGGCCTACGGCAAAGGACTGAACTTGTATATGGAAAGAAACATACGAGTTGGGAAAACCTACATATGCTATAGATTAGACTGACATGGGCCATTGCATGACGTTGGCAAGGGATATTCATGGTTAACACATGACGCGGGTTGGGACACTAGTACGAGAGGTGTAGGGCAGATGTACAGGATATACACCATGGGACGCTATACATGATAGATATCTTGGGATATTATACTTGATAGAAACCTGACGATGTGATACCTTGTTTTATCTTGACATCGTAATTTATCATGACACCTTAGTTCACCTGAGTTCAGTAGTTCATCCTGTTGTTTTGATTTAGTTTATCTATCTTGTTATCATGCTTATGTTCATCTCAGCTTCTCATGTCAGTTAACTTTACTAGTTTTTATACTAATAGTAGATAGGGCTTACTCAGTATTTTTGACTGACCCGTTTTGTTTCGCCTATTTTCTTCCGTTTCCCCCCAGGTTACAGGGAGGAAATACTGCTGTTTAGTTTGGACTTCTTCTGCTTGAAGGTCATCATGGATAGCTTGGACTGTTCTTGGCTATGGCTACTTTACTGTCTTTATTTGGGGAATAATTTATGAAAAAGTCTTTATGCTTCTTTACTATTACAAGACAGGTTTTGATGTACTCTGATGTAAAAGGCTTTAGACCTTAATTATAAATGTTTATGAAAGTTCGATTTTACTTCCGCTATTTTATATGTTCTGTCTTGTGATATTTCTGTGCATGTTTACCAATAATGCCCCTCTAAAGCTAGTGCATTCCTTTGTGAGTGACCCTAGCGGAGGTGGGGTGTTACAGGGGAGGTCTTTAATTGCTATAGAGGAGTTTCATGGATGCAGAGAGGAGTCTCCGTATCCTTCTGAATTTCGTATTTCCGGGCTTCAATCAGTTCTGCCATATAGCATTCTCTTGATTCCTGAGGATCCCCTTTGATAATTCCCACCCCATTTGCGGTCGGGAACTTCATTATCAAGCACCAAGGAGCAAGAGCGATCCTAAAGTTGGCAAGTGCCGGCCTTCCCAAGAATGCATTATACCCTGAAGGTGAGTCTATTATAACGAAAGATTGTATCATGGAGACTTGCCTCTTTCCCTCTCCTAGCTCTAGAAGGAGATCAATCACGCCGATTGGCTGAGTTGGCATACCAGCGAACCCATGTATTTTGTCTTTGCTAGCTCGCACATTATCCATGGATAGACCCATTTTAGAGAAAGTACTGTAAAAAAGAACGTTCACGGATGCTCCGCTATCAATTAAGACCTTCTTTACCATTGCTGGACCCAAGCCAATAGTGATTACCATCGGGTCAACAGTTGGAACCAACATTCCATTGGAATCCCGATTCCGGAAGATAACATCGTCACAGGATGTTTTAGGCATTTTTCGACGAAGAGAATTATCGCCAACCTCAAAACCGTCTCCTTTTAGAATGCTTCTTGGTTCACTAGTATACCTGATCATATCCTTCCAAGCGTCCCCTGCAGGATGAGGACCACCACTAATCGTATTGATTATTGGTCGGGAGTCACCTGCAGGTGTTCTTCCATCTTGAGTCGGACGAATCTGCTGCCCCTGAGTAGGCTCGACATCTGATGAACGCTTTACATACTCCTGGAGACGATTTTGCCTTATCAATTCTTCAATCAAGTTTTTCAGGTGTCGACATTCATTAGTGTCGTGTCCCGGTCGATTGTGAAATCGACAGAACCTCCCTGAGTTCGCAGCTTCCTCGGACACCTTTACTGGCTTCGGGCTCGGATAGCCCTCTGCATCTTTTGTTGCCATATATATGTGCTCGATTGTATCGTTCAACGGAGTAAAATCCGTTGGCTTGAAGAAACGCCGTTTCTTGGAATCCTTATCATTTCTAGCATCATTACTGCTTCCTCTCTTTTGACCTTCCCCAAAATTTTCTTGACTATTCTTTTTGGGAGCTTCCTTCCTTTCCGGGATCACCTTAGCTTTGACATTGCCAACAGAATAGATAGGATCGTCTTCAAGACACATGTATTCCTCGGCTTTGTCATAAAAAATTTCTAGCGTCTCAGGTTTCTTTCTTTTTAGCCACCTTCCGAATTCAGACAGCTTATCAATGCCCCCCTTTAAGGCCATTAGAATTAGCCTTGGCTCTTGGGTCCCTACTTCTGCAGCAGCAACATTAAAACGATTCAAGAAAGACCTTATCGTTTCTCCAGGAGCTTGTTCTAGTTCGTTGAGGGACATGATATCTCTGACCTTTGTTGTTTGGAGGCGGAACTGGTCTCGAAAGCATCTTGCCAATGTGGCAAAGTCATCAATAGATCGGGGAGGCAACCTTGTGAACCATAATGACGCAACCCCTTCCAAATACACCGGGAAGTACAAGCACTTAACTTCGTCAGTTGCTTGTGCCCCATCCATGTGTTGATCGTATCGAAACAAAAACACATTGGGGTCGCCTGTCCCGTTATAAGCTTGGATTGAAGGAGGTTTGAATTTGCGTGGGAAAGTTGTCTTTTTAATCCTTTCAGTGAGGGGGGTTTTGGACGGTGCGAATTCCCATTCAGCCTCACTATCGTTTCGAGATTGGCTTTCCTTCATAAGCTGTTGGACCATTTTCTTGAGGCGTTCCTTCTCAGGGAGGCTATCTGCGGGGCGGACACCTTTGTCTTGACCGGAGGCTTGCCTGAGCAAACCATCGCGGTTGAGACTTAGGGGCCCGGGTCTTTCTTGGTTGGAAAGTGCCCCTTTGGCAGAATTGGCCGCTCGATGAGAAGTGATCCCTGTAGTGCGGTTCCGATCAGCTTGCTTCGAAACCTCATGCTTTCCCTTATCTGGATCGGAGATTTCTTGAAAAGATCTTTCCCGATTTGGACTAGAAGAAGAAGAACCAGCATCCTCTGCACGAATGGGCTTAGAAGCCACCTTTGCCGTAGCGGCCTGAAGAGCAAAGAGAGAATCAAGTTTTGTCAACATGGCTTTGTTAGCTATCTCTAGCTGTTGCGTCAATCCAGCGACAGCCTGATCAAGCTCGCCTCTTGTGACATTCACACCTCCATTAGATGTCTCTCCCACTTCAAATCGGTTAGCCACGGGGGTCTCATCCCGATTTTCTCCGTTAGAGATTATAATTCTAGCTTCCTTATTTGCTTTTGGCGGCATTATTTCAGAAAGCAATTTAAACTTTGCAGAAAATCCGTCAGAAGGTCCAAATCACAAGCTGGAGCGAGCTATTTTAAGGCTTAGCTTCAAGATCTCCGTAGTATACTTGATGCCAGAAAGTAGATCTGGCCCCACGGTGGGCGCCTAATTGTTGATACCGAAAATTGGTATAACAACCAAAATGGGATCTCTAAACACGTTACCTAATCGGAGGCGAGATGCTTAGAAAGCACGTCACCTTTTCAGAGGCGGGGCGTTAGAAAACCATTAGAGTTGTGTGAGGCCATATCTAACATTCAAAAGCATCAAAATACCAAAATAAAGAAAGAAGACAAGAATTTTATAGTGGTTCGACTCTTATTCGAGCCTACGTCCACTTTGAAGATTGGATTTCATTAGTAGCCACAAGATTACAATATTTGCTCCATTATGCATTCATACAAGCTTCTTTGACATGCATTTGTGCTTACAACCAATTGAAAGAACGGATAAAAGCTTGAAGTATTTTATGCTAATCCCTCCATGAAAGCTATAGATGAAAGCTCCTTAGATGATCAAGAAGAGATGAAAAAGTGCACAGAATGCTTAAGCTCGTTCCTCCATGAAAGCTATGCTTCACATGCTCCAAAGCTCCATAGATTTGATAGAGAAGAGATGTAGAAATGCTTGGAGAAGTCCGAAAGCAATTGGACAGCACCTCCTCGTTCTTCCCGAAAAGTCCCCCTAAAATGATGGAGGTAGGGTCCTATTTATAGGTGGGGAAATGGCTGAAATCTTGTATGCAGGGGTCTGGTCGGTTTTTTCGGTATTTACGAAAATGCCACTGCCAGTTGTCACCAGTTGTTTCCAGCTGTCACGCCCTCACAGGTCGTTTCTAGCGCTTTGGCCGACCAGGAGCTTCCGCCAGAAGAAAGGACGACCAGGAGGCTAGAATGCGGAGCGGACCGACCAATGAATACCCTCCAGAATTGCGCGACCAGGATTGAGGACACATCGGAATTAGTTCCCCCAAACATGGGATCGGTCTGCAGAGAAGGACGATCAGCTGCCCTTTGTATTTGGAGCGATCGAGACTAGCGGGCGACCAAGTTTGGGTCAACCATCTTTCTTTAGCTTTTGGGACGATCGGGTCAGTGCATAAAAGAGAGCGACCATGATTTTCTACCCTCAGGAATAATCAGAATCCTTAGGGCGATCAAGGTTCTTCTACTCTTTGGAGCGACCAGATCTCTTCGGTTCTTTGGTGCGACCAGGAACTTGTTTTCCATGACCGATCCCTCTCAAGTATTACGGAACTGACCCCTAATTTAGATATCCAAAAAGGACCCGTACACATTTGTTGATAATAAACCGATCAGGTGGATAACACTTCGAATTCTTTAAAGTGTATAATCATCCCTGCAAGTTAGTTCGAGGATCGTATGGTAAGTTCGAAGTGGTTTTGGGTCCAGTTCCCATCCCGCTCTCTTCGAACTAACGTGTAGGGAATATTCTTTGATAATCGGTGTTTTAACTATCAAATTTAAACAGTGTAGATAAATAAAACAGTTTATACAAATTGTTTTATATCAATATAATTTCAATGGAAGGTTTATTCACATTAATTAACTCGTACAAGATTCAATTCTAAATTTAATAGTAATTAATATCAGACAATTAAATGTAATAAAACATGTCAGCGTTTCATTTTAATAATCTAGATTGATCACTTCATAGCATAACACATAATTCACAACATTCATTTATTACAACAATAACATTCAAAGGTGAATCGACGTTTAGATTCCAAACTAATAACAGTTCGGAATGTAGGATCCTAGGTAACAACTAATTTCCATCATATTTATTCCAAATTCATTGGATATAAATATACTAATTTTATATAAACCTTCCCTCTGTTTCCGACGAATCCAAATATCAAATATTTGGGGCTTTGAACTTCAATTCACATGACGTTTAGATTCAAATAAAACATGTCATCATTTTGTTTTACTAATTTAGATTCGAATTTATTGCTATATAACATAACAGAAAATTTCGCACCATCATAATTAACAATGGTTCGACGTTTAACTTCAAACTAAATAATAGTTTGAAATACATGATCTCAGATAACAACTAATTTCACGTTATATTATATTCCCATATCTTTGGAAATATATCCGTTGATTTTATTTAAATATTTATTTCGTTTTTCAATAGATTTTATATATGAATACCAGAGATTCAAACTAATGCTTTAGACGACGTCATTTATTTCGACCATTACGAAATAGCTTGGTAACTTCAAAAATCCTTTCTTATTATTTTTATTTATCACTCTTTTACTTTTATTTTTATTTTTGACTCCTATTATAAATAAAATTATTAAATTTGATTATAATAAAAAAAAATAACCTAATACTTTCCATAAGGTCCAAATCCGCATTATCGCAATACTTTGTGTCGTCTTCTTTACACGTGCCTCTCATTTTTCCAAACACTTCTTTACACGGCTCCTTTATATTATAGATTTTAAACAACCATTTTTAAGTTGTTCTATTTATTTTTTCAATGCCAAAAGCCCGATAACAAAATTACTCAAAAAAAAAAAAAAAAAAAAAAAAACCCATGCCCTTAATTTCTTCCTTTCTCTTTTCATTTGTTTTCCTATTTCCTTATTCTATTTCTTGGCCCGTCCAAGGCCCGATATCTAGCCCACTTTGTTTTCTTCACACTTATCCCTGTTTCTACACATCCACTCCCTGTTCAAACGTTCATGCGCCTGCCCATATCTTTACCCCATTCATGCACATTCTTCTTTCTTTTCCCTCTCGTGGTATATCTTTTCTTCCACCAACCAATTTCATAGAAAAATCTATCTAAAAATTCCTTGCCCACATTTCTACCATACACATAGTTCATATGCCATGCGGTTGCCTTTCATCATTGTTTTCCCAGTTTCCCTCATTTCCTCACTCCAAAAGTAAGCATTTATATTCGGTATCAAGAATGTATTTAATATAAGATAGAATATACCATTCATATGGTTCGCGGTAATATGCAGTTGATGCCATATATAATGTCAAAAGAAATATTTTGGAATATGTGCTACTGCTTTTTTTTCCCAACGCAAGCATTGTTCTTCCTTGATTACACTTACGTGCTGTGCTCTTCTTATTAGTTTGCTTATCCTCGTCTAAATATCAGTTTGGTTCCTATATCTTTTTATAGTGATTCACTTTTTCAGTGTGATCCCCTAGTATAACAAGTTAGTTGTTCTGACTTAATCTTAGTATTGGTTTCAGTTTTATTATTTTTGCATTTGTCTTAGTATTGGTTTTAGTTTTATCATTTCATATTTTTATTTAATTTTTCCTTTTGGCCTAAAACATGAGCCCACTATTCACGCTCTCTCCATTCTTCCTTCTCAGAAATCCTTTCACGCAAGCTTGCTTCCACGCACTTGTACCTGGTTCCAAATTATACTCATCAAGCCAAACTTATAAGTACCAGTTCACATTTCCAGGCAGAACCCGGTGGCATCATTTACTTACTTACGACGGCGGTGACCGGCTTTAATCTTACAAGTGTGTATACTATCTGATGTGCATCAATTCGCCTATAACTCTTCAGACCTTACCCTTTCTTCCTTACTGAAATTGCAGTATTTATATAAAGAAAAACTAGAAAGCCTAACAATAAATCACTGATAACTGAATGTATGTATAGGGGATGATCCACAACACATGAAGACTCGGCTCAGGCACTGGGCGCAGGCGGTAGCATGTTCTGTTAAGCAATGCTGTTAGGTGCAAATTCTATTACTATATCACCTCTCTAAGCTACGTAGACTAACACGTGAATAGAGATGTCAGCCTATCTTATAATTTGTACAGCGATGAGGTAAAGTTTGCAGCAGCGATTGGGAGATCAGCGATACTACCATCTTTTGTATATATATACATTACTGTCTCGGGTTATTACATCTTTAAATTATAGCCTTACTTCTTTTAATCACTTCAATATTTGTGCAAGCAACTTTTGCATAATGGAGGAAATTTAATTACGGTTATCCTTAAACTGCTTCATAGTTCACGCTCATTCGTCATTTCTTATGTAAGGCAATCTTCCATATTCGAATTTATCAAGAATGTGACTGCCATAATTATATATATAAAAAAGAATTTATTTAGCCGGCCCACTTTTCCATGGTCCACGAATTTATACAAAATAAGATCAGTAGATTTTCTTTCCTAAGGACGATAGTGCTTGGTACCCATAGTGTGAAAGATACTGAACGATATATATTAGGGGTGTGCATGGTGCGGTTTGGTGCGGTTTCTAGCATTAACCGTTACCAAAACATTGATGGCGGTTCGGTTCGGTTAATTATCATTAACCGTAACCAAACCATTGAAAATGGTTTCTTCGGTTTCGGTTAACCATTAGTCGGTTGCGGTTTTTTTCGGTTTCTTTTGTAGTATTTGCTACTCTAATACATAATCATATTTGAAAAAATATGCACAAACAAATGTATAAGTACAATTTTAAGACATACAAAAAATTCGCAAGAACAGTGAAACTAGACCAAATAATTAGGTTCATAGCCAAACACAATTCACTGTACTTTACATGCAAAAAAGATGAAAAGAAAATGAAGCAACATATAAATAACCAAAGAAATGAAACGAGAGTTTAATCTTAAGTTCTTGTAAAAACCTGATCTTGGTTGACCGCAAAGAAAATCACAGAGGAGTTAAAAGACTATATGTCTTTTAAAGGGATGGACCAAAAATGTAATGTCCGCATTCACACTTGTCAACCAGTTTATCTCATCACATAGCAATTAGCTATCCCGCTGGGCCCTACTGCAATTTATCATAACGGCTAATTGTCTACAACAATTTAGTCATAACGGCTAATTGTTATTTTAGGACATTGCCTTATTTACATATGTTAACGTTACATTATTTCTTCTATATATATCAGCAATGTATTCATCAATCAAGGTACATAAAACATTATTCTCTCAATCAATAATACAATCATGGTATCTTCTCATATTCTCATTTAGAATGAACATAGAAAAATAAACCGTCTTTTTTAAAGCCATTTAATTACATGTGAGTGAATGGGGAAGTGGCTTTTGAGTTATTTAACAGTGGTTTAAAAAATTTAGGAACCCTGACACAAGCTCAGTTAAAAAAGACAGCTAGTAACCACAAAAAAATTACACTTTGGTGCCTAATATTACTACATGGAAAAGAGAGACAATCTACTTCTTTTAAATGTAATTATCACGAAGACACAAAATTAATATGGAATACTAGTGGTTCAAACTTCAAAGTTATAAATTTATAGATAACATATATATATATATATATATATATATTATAAAATATTCGGTTCGGTTAATTTCGGTGTGGTTTTAGAATAAAACCGGAACCGAAACCACACCATAAATTTCGGTTTATTTATTTCGGTTTTTTTCAGTTTGACATTTTGGTTTTTTCGGTGTCGGTTTTTTCTGCACACCCCTAAGATATATACAGACACAAAACGGTATTTGAGCGGAACATCCGATGATTTGAACAAACTATTTCATTCATAATTATTAGCCTGTATTTAAGTTTATATGTGTGTTTACATATAATTACATACGAAGTTTGAATACTACTTAGAACTTAATATAAACAATAGAGTAGATTTCAAGTGTTCACTCATCCAAAATAGCCTACTGTTGTTTCAAGTTTTGCTACTCAGGTTTCTTAACACACAATCTAAATCCAAGTACATGCAGAGATTAAACTTATCAACATATTTGCGCACACTACTGGAATTACATATAAAAACTATAAAGAGTTTTTTAGTGTTTACTCACAACATAATAGCTCACTTGTCTTGCCATTTATTTCCAGTTTTAGTCCCTGTTCTTCGACCGTTTTTGGTTGCAGTTCTCTTTTCTCTCATTTGTTATTCAAGTGGACTAGTGTGTGTGTTTGTGGGGGTTTGTGATGTGTATTTATAAATGAAAACTCTAGGCTTATGGGGCTAGGCATGTGGGTATGAGGGTATGCTTACAGCGGCGATCCAGTGAGGTGATGCGTGATTTAAAACTTCTGCACAGTCTATTTCTTTGTTGCTAAGCAAATTAATATGCCTTGTTTTTGATTTAGAATTTCACATGTATTTCATACCCTATATATTTAACAATTCAAGCCCATCACCTAAGTAAGAATCCACCCATGTTTTACCTTATGCTATGTTGTCTTTCCTTCAATCAAACTGCTGTGTTATAGGTTTTCACATGGTTGGCTTCATTTCTACGGCTTATGCTATCCCATCTTCAATGTACTTATGTGTATTTACAAATTTTCCTTAGTTGCCAAGCATGAATCGACCTATTGATGCCTTTGGTATCTTTTCATTTCTTTTCATCTGTATATTGCAAATTTCAGGGGTGTGTGGGCTATATTGTCTTAAATATAGAGGATATCACTTTGCACATTTCTTTTGTGAGTTTCTTCTTTATGTTTATGTCTGCTAGTATACTTAGCAGGCTATGAATTCTTTCATGTCACCTTATTTTTTTTATATTTCTAGTTTTTGTTTCATTCATGTTTTAATACTTTTCATGTATACATTTATATGCAATGTACATACATGCCTTATATTCATACCATATTTTCTTATGTACAAATGTATAAACAAGGCTTAAATTCTGCAATTTTAAGTAAACTTGTCTCTATTCATATATATCCACCTATATATATATACACACACCTTACTTTAATCTACGCAAATGCTAGAACTTGTCTACTTTTTATACTTGGAGTCTGTGTCATGTGGAGTAAGAATGGGAATTTCTTCAAGTATATCTCGTTATATACTTCATACCATCCTATGTACATGACCTTTTAAAACAAGTTTTAATGCAACAAAAATATGCACTGGATTATAAATATGACTATATACACATGATATTAAAATAATTATTCAAATTTAAATGGGTTTGATCTGATCAATATTATAAATTAATGTATCCCTTGTATTTAATTTCATATCTTTTGTTCATTTGCGTGCTTAAGAAAATCTATTTTCATATGAGTTTTAAAAGCAATTAAAAACACAAACAAATGATAAAACATCAATTATTTGTTTTATAAACATATATAACATTGGTTAGGGAATTTTCAATTCATCAAAATATATTTATAAGGAACTTCCCTGATATAGCTTCCCAAATATATAAATCTTATTTTATTACAATGAATTAATAGTACAATCTATAAATTATAGATTATAGAACTAGTTTGAAAACCAGGTCATTACAGGAATATCAAGATTCATCATTTTGGCAAGAAGCCATAAATGATGAAATGGATTCTATTATGGGAAATAAAACATGGAAACTAGTAGATTTACCTCCTGTGTAACAACCCGTATTTTGATAACGTGTTATAACCATAAATCTAGGAAGAATTAAAATTTAAAATAAGAACCAGGGGAAACGAGTTGCGCCATTGCGTTCGTCTCGGAATTCTGCATGAAAACTAGTTCGAAATTTCGTAAATCGGAGTCCGTACGACCGAGATATGGCCTCTAGAAGTTTCACGAAAAATCAGAAAACGAAAACAGATTTTCAAATTTCGAATTTAGCCCCAAACAGACTGGGCGGGAAAATTTCCCGCCCAGCCCCAGGTCGACTGGGGAGTCGACTGGGGAGTCGACCCCCAAGGACCAGGTCGACTGGGGAGTCGACCTGGGTGTCGACCTGGGGGTCGACCTCCCTGGTCGGGCCAGGTTGGCCTGGTGCACTTCTTGCTCCTTTGGGTCTGTTCTATTGGCTTGTGATGATTTTTGGCGGTTCAGATCGATTCTAGGGTTTATCCTATGGCCTAAATTAGTTGTTGCAACTATAGAAACACCCTAAGACCTAGGCTTATCCACAACAAATCTTTCTAACACCAACATGCTGCTAAGTCTCCTCTTGAACCATGGCCGCCGCCTCCAACTTGAAGCTTAAACATTCAAACAAGATCCAAATCAAAGGCTAACGTTTCTACAACAATTCAAGGGAATAGATCAACATATCAACAACGATCCTACGACAATTTCTGTTCTTAGTTCTCAAAAACCACGATCTGTAAGCCCCAATTACTCTTAAATCTAAACTCTAAACTTAATATAGACATGTGTAAATTGAAGTTGAACATAAACATGATAACTACTTGAGACCTACTCTTATATATCTTTGATCTATGAATATTACTTTTTGATCTATTATTTTAGATCTACTCTTGTTCGCCCTAGATCTATTCACCTTGAACCTAGTACCGTTCATATTGAACCTTGATTTGTGGAATACTGATAAGAACTTGATTTTGGGGCATGTTCATGTCATAACCTAAACCCTATCATTATTTTAACATGCCTGTGATGTTGTGATGTTGAAACTATCGCTAGTCACAAGTTTAAGATTATCGTCTTATGTCATTTATTGCTATGTTTATCAACCTATTTCACATGCCAGTGATGTTATGATCATATCTCAAGTTACACCATGCTTGCCTTGAAATCACCTTTGCCACTTTATACCCATCCTTGTTATGTTATTCCCTAGTTACATCTATTGCCTTGATTCGAATTCACGAGCGCTGGGGATGTGATTTGGGTAGTTTAGGAAAACCTGAATTTAGTATGAACTTGAAAACATGAATATGGTTATAACTTGAGCTTGGATAGCAACATGAACTTGACATGAAATTATACTTGAAAATATGAATTTGGGACATGACACTTAGATAACTTGAACGTGGCCAACTCGAGGTTGGGTTGAGTTTGCAGTATAAATCTGCCCGGAACCGCCCGGCGAATCTAGTAACTGCAAATAATAGGACCCAATGTGAGTAGTTGGTCATATCACACTCGAAACCCGAGATTAGACTAGGTTATGGTGTAAAACTGCCCGGACCCGCCCGACACTTCCAGTAACCATAACCAAGTCTAATGTTAGAGGTGCATTAAGTAAATTTATGCCACTGGATAAGGTTAAGTCATGGACCACTTGAATATACTTAACCAATTTGACACGTTGATTTGATATGGTTAAGTCATGAACCGCTTGAACACACTTAACCAACCTGACACATGATTCGTAGTATTAAGTCTTGAACTAGAACGACACACACTTAGTCAATTTGACATGACATGGGGTTAAGTCTCGATTTTAAATGACAACTTAACTTGCTGAACGAAACCCTAGTTACGCGGTCCTTTTTAGCAGTAACCCACTAGGTGTATCACGGTACCCTGGGACTAGGCAGGGTGGGGCACGATTGCTGGGCTGATTGTAAGCGACCAGAACGACGGCTGTGTTGGTGCGCCATTGTAGGTTCAGGCGGACTAGGGTCGTACACTTAGTCCGGAGTTGAAAAAGAAGGCATTGGGCATCAGTAGGATTATCTGTGCATTCTTGATTCGTGTCGTTGGTTGACACCTTAGGGCTTGATACACCCTATGGTGGACCTAACACAGGTGACTACATTTGTGATAGGGCCGTATGACACAGGCACACGACGAGCTAGACTTGTAGGGAGCCGATCGATTAGATCATACCGTTGGACCTCGAATTGGGTCACTTCACGATATTGGGCCAAGGGATTATTTCTTGATTTGTAGTTGACACGGGATTAGTAAACCAGTATAGTTGGTATGGCGAACCTTGAATACGCAATGTTAGACTTGAGTTATCTTGTTAGCTTATTTATCATGTCAAACTTATCGTCATTCCTATGTTTAATTCCAGTTTATTCATGTCTTGTTAACTTTACTAGTTTCTACGCTGATAGTCACTAGGGCTTACCAGTCTTTTTGACTGACCCGTTTTCTTTCGCCTCTTTGTCTTTTGTCCCCCCCCCAGTTTCTCAGGGAGGAAACTCTAGCTCTTAGCTTGGACTTTGCTTGCTTTTTGACAGCTCATGTACGGTTTAGTCTTGAGCTATGCTATGGCTGCACTCATGCACTTTTTGGCGAATAATATTTTACTTATGTTGTTTTAAGTACTTTGCTTCTTTAGAACATGACGTAATGAAATAATGACTTGGCATTTTGATGTAAGAGGTTTTGACTCTATTTTTCAGTAATGAGATTTGGTTTTGAAGTTTATATCCGCTACTTTATATACTCTATTTTATCTATGTTCTGTCTTGTGTTACCACTTTGCCTGTTTACTAGATAATACCCTTCCAAAACTAGGGCATTCCCTTTGTGAGTGACCCTAGCGGAGGTGGGGTGTTACATTTGGTATTAGAGCAGAAGGTTACCAAACTGGGCAAAAGTTTTAAAAACCTTCTGAAATTATTTTCAAAACCGTTTATAAAGAAGCTTTTTTCAAGAAAAGTTTTATTTTTGAGAAAAGGCTATTCCCCAAAATCCATTAGCACTTTCCTTTGTTTCCTCGTTTGAATCTTTTTCCTTTGCGCTTTTCAGCATTTCTGATCTTAACCTTCCTGAGGGAGTACCCATACCTGGCTGGTACCGAAGATACTTGGCGCGGGCCCGGCAGATATCCCTCCTCCTCCTCCCCCGGTGGCCACGGTTCCTCCTCCTCCTCCTCCGGGTACCGCCTTCGCCAAAATATGCAAGGACTTTATAGGAATGGGCGGCAAGAACTTCGTTGGAACAGAAACCTTCGTTGAGGAGCGAAACTGGCTAAAAGAGACTGAAGACTTGTTTGTTATTTTCGATATGGAGGATCATAGGAAAGTTCAGTTGGCAGCATGGTTGTTGAAAGAGGAAGCTGCATTTTGGTGGGAAGTCACCAACGCTACCAGGCCAATTGAGACTTGGGCAGACTTTAGAGAGAGGTTTGGGCTTAAGTTTTTATCATCCGCAGAAGCGAGTCTTCAGATGGAGAGGTTCCTGACACTCAAGCAAGGGGACATGTCAGTTAGGGAATACGTGAATAAGTTTAATCAGCTTGCTCGGTTTGGTTTGGACTTAGTCAACACGGCTGAGAAGAAGGCTCTACGCTTTGCTCGAGGATTGAGCGAGCCACTCCACACTATGGCCATGACTCATGTACCCATGGGGGCGACCTTTGAAAGCTTGGTGAATATGGTCCTACTTCATGAAGAAGACGAGAATGGCAAGAAGAAGGTCAAGGCAAATGAGTCTTAAGACAAGAAGGTAGACTCCGAGAAAGGAGGAAAGAACAGCAACAACAAGAATGACAAGTCACGTGAGAAAAGAAAATGCAACTTCTGTGGTATTGACGGGCATATAGTCCAGGACTGTAGGAAGAAGAAGATGAAGATAGGAGCATGTTTTCAATGCGGTGAAACTGGACACATCAGCAAGAACTGCCCTAAGAAGCAAGGGCAAGCCCCGCAAAAAGGACCTTCTAGGGGTACATCTTTAACTTCTTTTCCCTAGATATTCTGTTTTATCTTGTATATCCTTTCGATCCTGTCTTGAGAATTTTAGGTAGAATCCTATGAATGTAAACATGTATTTGAAACATGTTATGCTTGATGTTTGCGAATGGTTGCAAGTGACTGCTCGTGGTTGCATAACACACATTAGGCACTAGATCGGCTCATACACATTTTCATATTGCATATGCATGAGTGTTTATACTTATTTATGGATGAAATTGAATGTGTTATCATATGAATGCTGCATATGGATGAATGTTTGTGCACACATATAGTGCTTATGTGACTAGGATTATTTGCATACATGTTGGATTCATGACACTAAACATATTTTGCATTAGAAAGATCAATCAGGCCTGATCATTTGCATTAGATAAGGAACATATACACACACATTTTGCATATGTTCATACAGCATTAGAAATTTCTTAAGGACAATGTTTGCTTTTGGATGATGTTTTCAGTAGATGGATGATGGATGGTAGGATACGTTCTTCCTAACTTAGAGATTTCGGGGACGAAATCCTTTAAGGAGGGGAGAATGTAACCACCCGTATTTTGATAACGTGTTATAACCATAAATCTAGGCAGAATTAAATTTTAAAATAAGAACGAAGGGAAACGGGTTGCGCCATTGCGTTCGTCTCAGAATTCTACATGAAAACGAGTCCGAAATTTCGTAAATCGGAGTACGTATGACCGAGATATGGCCTCTAGAAGTTTCACGAAAAATCAGAAAACGAAAACAGATTTTCAAATTTCGAATTTAGCCCCAAACAGACTGGGCGGGAAAATTTCCCGCCCTGCCCCAAGTCGACTGGGGAGTCGACTGGGGAGTCAACCCCCCAGGACCAGGTCGACTGGGGAGTCGACCTGGGTGTCGACCTGGGGGTCGACCTCCTTGGTCGGGCCAGGTTGGCCTGGTGCACCTGCTTGCTCCTTTGAGTCTGTTCTGTTGGCTTGTGACGATTTTTGGCGGTTCAGATCGATTCTAGGGTTTATCCTATGGCCTAAATTAGTTCTTGCAAATATAAAAACACCCTAAGACCTAGGCTAATCCACAACAAATCTTTCTAACACCATTATGCTACAAAGTCTCCTCTTGAACCATGGCCACCGCCTCCAACTTGAAGCTTAAACATTCAAACTAGATCCAAATCAAAGGCAACGTTTCTACAACAATTCAAGGGAATAGATCAACATCTCAACAATGATCCTACGACAATTTCTGTTCTTAGTTCTCAAAAACCACGATCTGTAAGCCCCAATTACTCTTAGATCTAAACCTAAAACTTAATATAGACATGTGTAAATTGAAGTTGAACATAAACATGATGACTACTTGAGACCTACTCTTGTATATCTTTGATCTATGAATATTCCTTTTTGATCTATTATTTTAGATCAACTCTTGTTTGCCCTAGATCTATTCACCTTGAACCTAGTACCGTTCATATTGAACCTTGAATTGTGGAATACTGATAAGAACTTGATTTAGGGGCCTGTTCATGTCATAACCTAAACCCTATCATTATTTTAACATGCCTGTGATGTTGTGATGTTGAAACTATCGCTAGTCACAAGTTTAGGATTATCATCTTATGTCATTTATTGCTATGTTTATCACCCTATTTCACATGCCAGTGATGTTATGATCATATCTCAAGTTACACCATGCTTGCCTTGAAATCACCTTTGCCACTTTATACCCATCCTTGTTATGTTATTCCCTAGTTACATATATTGCCTTGATTCGAATTCACGAGCGTTGGGGATGCGATTTGGGTAGTTTAGGAAAACCTGAATTTAGTATTAACTTGAAAACATGAATATGGTTATAACTTGAGCTTGGATAGGAACATGAACTTGACATGAAATTATACTTGAAAATATGAATTTGGGACATGACACTTAGATAACTTGAACGTGGCCAACTCGAGGTTGGGTTGAGTTTGCAGTATAAATCTGCCTGGAACCGCCCGACGAATCCAGTAACTGCAAATAATAGGACCCAATGTGAGTAGTTGGTCATATCTCACTCGAAATCCGAGGTTAGACTAGGTTATGGTGTAAAACTGCCCGGACCCGCCCGGCACATCCAGTAACCATAACCAAGTCTAATGTGAGAGGTTAGGGGTGCATTAAGTAAATTAATGCCACTAGATAGGGTTAAGTCATGGACCACTTGAATATACTTAACCAATTTGACACGTTGATTTGACAGGGTTAAGTCATGAACCGCTTGAACACACTTAACCAACCTGACACATGATTCGTAGGACTAAGTCTTGAACTAGAACGACACACACTTAGTCAATTTGACATGACACTTAGATGGGGTTAAGTCTCGATTTTAAATGACAACTTAACCTGCTGAATGAAACCCTAGTTACGCGGTCCTTTTCAGCAGTAATCCACTAGATGTATCACGGTACCCTAGGACTAGGAAGGGTGGGGCACGATTGCTAGGCTGATTGTAAGTGACCAGAACGACAGCTGTGTTGGTGTGCCATTGTAGGTTCAGGCGGACTAGGGTCATGCACTTATTCCGGAGTTGAAAAAGCTGGCATTGGGCATCAGCAGGATTATCTGTGCATTCTTGATTCGTGTCGGTGGTTGACACCCTAGGGCTTGATACACCCTATGGTGGACCTAGCACAGGTGACTACATTCGTGATAGGGCCGTATGACACAGGCACACGATGAGCTAGACTTGTAGGGAGCCGATCGATTAGATCATACCGTTGGACCCCGAATTGGGTCACTTCACGATATTGGGCTAAGGGATTATTTCTTGATTTATAGTTGACACGGGATTAGTATACCAGTATAGTTGGTATGGCGAACCTTGAATACACAATGTTAGACTTGAGTTATCTTGTTAGCTTAGTTATATGTCAGACTTATCATCATTCCTATGTTTAATTCCAGTTTATTCATGTCTTGTTAACTTTACTAGTTTCTACGCTGATAGTCACTAGGGCTTACCTGTCTTTTTGACTGACCCGTTTTCTTTCGCCTCTTTGTCTTTCGTTCCCCCCCGGTTCTCAGGGAGGAAACTCTAGCTCTTAGCTTGGACTTTGCTTGCTTTCTGACAGCTCATGTACGGTTTGGTCTTGAGCTATGCTATGGCTGCACTTATGCACTTTTTGGGGAATAATATTTTACTTATGTTGTTTTAAGTACTTTGCTTCTTTAGAACTTGATGTAATGAAATAATAACTTGGCATTTTGATGTAAGAGGTTTTGACTCTATTTTTCAGTAATGAGATTTGGTTTTCAAGTTTTTATCTGCTGCTTTATATACTCTATTTTATCTATGTTCTGTCTTGTGTTACCACTGTGGCTGTTTACTAGATAATACCCCTCCAAAACTAGGGCATTCCCTTTGTGAGTGACACTAGCGGAGGTGGGTTGTTACATCCTGGTTCTAAACCAATAGGATGTGAATGGATGTTTAAGAAAAAGTTAAAAGAAAATGGCACAATCGGAAAATTTAAAGCAAGATTAGTTGCCAAAGGATTCACATAGAAAGAAGGAAAAGATTATTTTGATACATATGTCCCAGTAGCAAGAATTTCAACTATTAGGACTTTAATTGCATTAGCTTATATATATAATTTCGAAATTCATCAAATGGACGTCAAGACTGCATTTATAAATGGAGAACTTGATGAAGAGATATATATATGTCTCAACCAGAAGGCTTTATAATGCCTGGACAAGAGCATAAAGTATGTGAACTTATCAAATCACTTTATGGTCTTAAACAAGCACCAAAGCAATGGCATGAAAAGTTTGATAAAACTGTTGTATCTAATGGTATTAGGATCTTTGAATCTGACAAATGTGTCTATAGAAAGTTTCATTGAGGTAAAGGTGTAATTATATGCCTTTACGTGGATGATATGCTTATATTTGGAATGAATACTTCGAGTATTGAAGAAACAAAAAGATATCTATCTTCATGTTTTGACATGAAAGATATGGGAGTAGCTGAAATGATCCTTGGAATAAGAATCATGAAAACAAAAGATGGGTTATCAATTATCCAGTCTCATTACATTGCGAAAATTTTGAAAAGGTTCAATCTATTCGATTGAAAACATATGTCTACTCCGTTTGATCCAAATATACAGTTATACACTGATACTGGAAGTGCTATAGAGCAATTAGAATATGCTAGAGTTACTGGAATTTTGATGTATGCAATGACATGCACACGACCAGATATTGCCTATGCTGATGGAAAATGAGTAGATATACTAGTAACCCTAGTCATATCCACTGGAATGCAATACATAGAATTTTAAAGTATTTAAAAGGTACCATAAATTATGGTATACATTACAACGATTATCCGAGTGTAATAGAAAGGTACACAGATGCAAGTTGGACCACTGGAAGTGAAAATAATAAGTCAAGTAGTGGATGGATATTCACTCTTAGTGGGGAAGCAATATCCTGGGCCTCAAATAAACAAACTTGTATTGCTAATTTAACCATGGCTGCTGAATTTATAGCACTGGCTTCTGGTAGTAAATAAGCGGAATTGTTTAAGAATTTATTATTAGAAATTCTTGTATGGCCAAGGCATATGCTACCAATATCTGTGCATTGTGATAGTCAATCTACATTGTCACAAGAATATAACCAAGTTTATAATAGTAAATCTAGACATATTGGTCTAAGGCACAGTTTGGTTAGGAAAATGCTCACTGAAAGGGGTAATTACCATAAATTTTGTGAGATATAGCCAGAATTTGGTAGATCCATTTACTAAAGGCTTGCAAGGAACTTAGTGATAAAAACATCACAGGGAATGGGTTTAAAGCCTATACAATACAATCGCCAATGAACGAAACTCAACTCAACATAATAAAGAAATTTGTTATCTTGAGTTCAAAGAACAAAAGTACTTCATATGTTTGCGGTTGGAAGCACTATAATATTTAGTCTGAAAAACTAAGTATTATCATACATTCCAAAGAAAAGTGCTTGGTACTTATAATGACAAGGTGAGGATGTTCTGCTTAGAACTTAATAGGTTTATAACAGATATACTGCTAAGGTGTGTGTTATAAGGCACTTCTGATAAACCTACCTATATGAATGCAATGAAGATGGTGCCACCATCTATGAGATTTTGGCTTGATCTCTAAGGCCATTTCATGAAAGAAGATACAAGCCTAAGGCCAATCCACGGGTCGGGCAAACTACTATCTGAAAATATGAAAATGGATGTGTGATAATCACGTTCGGTAGATCATATAGGATCGATGGTTCAATGCTTAGTCAACCACTCCATCATGATATACTTTGATGGGTTTTCACTACGTATAGATTCAAGTCAGTAAGACATCCATACTTATGCACAAATTTTCCTGTAAATAAAATAACAAGAGGAATTTATTTTAAATTTGGTGGAGGATTATTAGAGGAAATTTAAAATAAAAGGAAGAGGGGGGCAAAAATCTTTTGTCCCACATCATGAAATATACATGTGTTTATCACTATATATGTAAACACATGGTATATTATATCAAAAAAGAGAGGAAGGGAAAGCATGATAAGGCAAGAGCATAGCATTGGTATGAATATTAATTAAAGGTCAAAAGAAACAGTTGTTACTATTCGAAGAATTGCGACTAGTCTGAACAGAAGCACCTGTATCTCCTCAGTTCTATAAAAACCGGATTAAACTCCAGTTTTAAACAACTCGAAATTCTTCTCTAACATCATCTTCTCTTTGATCTACCAAATTTCTAATACATTATACTGGTTATAGTTTTGCAGGCTATAACCTTAGTATCTTATTACTGCAGTGATAAATCCAGATAGTGAATCGTCGTGATTGTGCAACCACGTCAACTAAAGATATTCAATATTTGCTCCATTGTATCTTCGAACAGATTTGCCATTGCTCGTACACACAATATAAGAGGGTAAATACTATTTTAGGATAGCGATCACCACATCGTGCCCTGGAGAATTGCAAACAAGAAGAATCAACAACGAATTTAGTCCAACAAAGTAAGCCCTTGTCCAGTAACATGGAAAGGTGGTAAGATTACTGTAGAAGGTGGTTTTAAGTGTCCACACGGATTAGCTTGTGTAGAACTGATAGAAGAAGTCCTACACATAGAACTGATAGAAGAAGGAGCAGAAGAACTCTTGGAAGAAGCACAAGATTGCGTAGCTATAGAAGAAAGCATGAAGGATTGAGCTAAAGAAGCCGAAGCACTCTTACGTGCTGATGATGTAGATGTAGAACCAGTGGAAATATCTGATTTGTCCCCAGTAACTACTTCATCAAAAATGTTACCCACTAGTGTGTCATCATCAATAGCCTCAGATGAATTATTATCTAGACTAGCTTGCCCATTCATAGGAGCTGCTTCCTTATTCATATCGGATTTTTCATTGTGCTTGACAGTAACATCATGTTGTTTGGTACATAGTGGGGATATATATTTAGTGTAAAATTAAATAATGACTAGATATCATGTTGTTCGGTACATAGTTAAGTTTTAATCATGTAAATACCAAATAACTATTTCTACAATCATGAATCGCAATTTGCTAAAATTTAAGCATGCAACACATTTCTGCCAAATCCACATTATATCTGTCATCATTACCGACTCATTAATAGCCTTACTATAGTATTTTGTCCAAATAAAAAGGAGAAGTTCTATATAATGTTAAATGATACAAAAAAACATTGCTAATTTCCATTTGGTTTGTGAACTTGGTTTTATTCAATACATAGCTACGACATATAGATTCAAATTTGAAAAATGGTAAATAATTTGGAGATCGATCTTCAATTATATACTAAATGCCAGCCAAACTTGACCTTAGCAATTACCACTATTTTTTTCCACTTCAGTTATTTTGACTAATATTAAGAAATTCGATAAAATATTTACGAGAAGATTAAACCCACAACTACAAAATTCGTATATGGTAACCTGTCTTCTTTCCAATCGAGTTGGAAGGCAAACAAGACAATAACGACATGAATATTTTTCAAATGGGCAATTATAACATGATTATGCCAGTAATGTAATTTTCTACTTTAAAATTCAAATTTTGAAAATAATCCATAAATTTTCAAAGACTAATCCAAAATGATATAGGTTGCAAATGTATATTTCGATATGAAAATAAGTTGACAATTCAAGTTAATACTCTTGAAGCATAATTCATGAGACACTGTTAACCAAGCATGCATGTAATTTAGGAAAAATGTGTCTAATATAAAACATCCTTCTGATTAGGGAACCAAATAGTTAGATTGTATGGTTTAGTATAACACATCAGAGTTATTATATCCATGTTATCATTTGAGAAAATACTTATTCAAACTTTTAATGGTAATATGGAAAATATTAAACATGCAAACCTTCTATGTTGGATAATTTGAAACAAAACAAATTCCATGTTTATTATTGCAAAGATAGTGATTATGCTCGAAATTTAATGAAGAATGCATAAGATTATACATTTCGACAAATAGTTCATATGTGCAAAAATAACAGGTTTAAACCTGTTTATATCTGTCGTGACATATGAATAAGGACAAATATTTTTTTTTTAGTATAGTGACGTAAATACTAATTTAACAAATTTAATGGTTTATCATTTTCTAATCTGCTATTTGTGTTTTTAACCCACGAGTGTGCATATACTCATAAAATTTTCAACACCTCTGGTTTGGATATCCGTAAGCTTGAAATATATATTACATAATCATATTTGTTTGTATGTTATTATTTAGCCTATTTTTGCATGTAGGTCCCCAAGCAGTTGTTCCGTACATTGGTGGTTGATAGCTAAGGTTTAATAAGGGGTATCCTCATCTACTGATAATGGTAACACAAAATTATTTATCATGCTCCTTTTGATTGGCATGTGGTTATGTTATTTTTATGTAATAAGAATAGTCTAAGAAGCAAATACACACGGCGTACTTTTTCTTGCTTAGTTTGAGTAAATTTCAATGTCTCTTGGAGACATACATAGGGTTGTAGTCATAAATGCGTCCAGTTTTGAAAGCAATATGTTTATGTAGGAGTGTGGACATACACAACATTTTCAACACATCTGGTTTGGATATCCATAAGCATGAATATGTATTACATAATCATACTTGTTTCTATGTTATTATTTAGCCTCTCTATGCATCTAAGTCTCTAAGTAGTTCTTCCGTAAGTTGGTGGTTGATGGCCAAGGTTTAATTTGGGTATCATCTTTCACAGAAAATGGTAAGACAAATTTATTTATCATGTTCCTTTTGACTGGCATGTGGTTATATTGTTTTTACATAATAAGCAGTGTAAGAAGCAAATATGCATAGTGTTAACTTTTGCCTGCTTAATTTGAGGACTAATCACTTTGCTAAACTATCTTTTCAATACAAAATTCAAAATTCCTTTTGATCGGAAAGGTAATATTTTAATTTCTTCACGACTAAATGTCCCACTTTACAATTTTTTTAAAGAAACTAACCTATTAGCGTCTTCTATTTATGTCTACAAAGGAATGTCGCTTAGTGGTCACAATTCATCATGATATTTTTTTTACTTTTAACATCATAGTCATATCTTTGTAGACATTGAAGAATATGTCAATTCATAGAAGTTTTTGTCAGTTTGCTTTTTATATATATTTTACATTTTCAGAAAGAGAACAATTTTATTAGAACTTCAGTTGAGCATAACAAAATGACTCAGTTTATTACTACAATATTAGATTTAGCCTTATGTTCTGTTTTTGACTTAGTATACAATGATCCTACATGAAAATATATTACCCTGATACAAATGTGATGTCTTCCAATAGGTGTGTGCATGTGTGTGCCTGAACACTTTAACATTTGCTTTATGTGAGATACATGTATCTTATATTTAACATACAAGTACCCAATAGGATACTTTGTTTGATCTTTATATATATAATTATTTTCCTTTATTATCTAGAGAAAAAGAAGAAAGCAAAAGAAAATAGGAAGTGATCTGCAATGACCCGTATTTTTAACGATTTAATAATTAATTAATTTAATTATTTGAATATGAGTTTGGCAATTCAATTGGTTTGAATTCAAATATTTTGAATATTTAAATTAATATAAATTATGGAATAATAAAATTTATTTCTGAAATGGTCGGAAATAGCTGAATTGGTAATATTAAGTGAATTGGATAATATTTGAAATTTAATTCAGTTTAGAATTGAATTATATTAACGAATATATTTATGTAAGCGACGGTTGAATGTATAAATTATAATTTAATTATAATTCGAGCCCGTAATTTCGTGGCAGTTCGTAATATACGGTTTTGAACTTCAAATAAACATACAGGACTCATTATAAATCGGATTTCTTCGAAACAAGAAATGTTGGAATCTGTTGAACTATATTTTTCCAATGGAAGGGAAAAATGGAGATTTCGCTTTATAGATTGTTAGTTATGTCCAAACCAAAATTTGAAATAGTCGCTATGGAACGTTTATAAGCGATAACTATATATTTAGTTATAACTAAATATTGGCTTCGAATTTAGATACGATCTTTGAGATGTATGTATAATTTAATTTATAGAATTTTTCTGTAATTTTTATTTTGGAAAATAAGCACTTTTTATTTTGAAGTATTATATACCCTAGATTAGCATTTTGGGACATCACAGAACAAGCTAACTAGTCTATTTTATTATATTTTTGTGATCATAGCACATCGCTCGACACGACCATATTTTTATTTCTGTCCGTAGCTGCTCCAACCTGAACGAAACTTACGTAAAGTGATACACTAAAATGTTAAAATATATACACCGGACAACATGTGTTCAAGCGTTTACTCGTTTTGTCCATTCGCCTCAACTTCATTTTGGCTTCTCGGGAGATACTCAATCCACGAAAGAAAGAAAAAAAGAGAAAGGAGCAAATGGAATCCTACAAAATTTACCTGCAATATATTCAAGATTTGAACAAGTTAGACAAGTAAATACCCTTCTTAGCTCATGGAGGTAAAAGGGACAAACCGTTGGATAAAATGACTGATACGGAAATTTCAAGTTTTTTGTATACGTACGAAGATGCACAGAAAAACATATGAAATTTGGTCTAACTCATTGCACGTGTTGCATGCTTTTCAACTATGTATGATGTGGTAATGTCAATTCTTTTTACTTTCAAATATATAGACGTGATCAAAATGGAACTCGTTCCTTTGGTCTATACAAGTGAATGCCAAACTCAGAGGATATATTTGTATAGGGACCATGGTTTTCGTTGATTGGGTTGACCGGTTACCACATGATTTTGTGAACAGATCCTTGGTTTATTTGGGTTAAAAGTGTAAAACTTAAATCATACACATGCACGATACTGTGCAAAAATGAATTTGCACGTAGGCCTACTCAAATACCACTACATACCTACCGCCCACTACCTATTTCCACGCAGAGATAAGAGGGGACATTAAGCCTATAGCTATCAAATACTTCATACCAAAGTAAAATAGCTTGCCCTGACAAATCAAATCATGCAGATAGTGTAACGACCCAACTTTCGAACACATTGGAAGTCGTGCCATTAATAAGAATAAGAATAGATAGAAGATAAAATCATAGAAACATCAGAATCTCACAGCGGAATTTTTCACAAAAGATATTACTTTACAACATTACACAGCGGAATATATTACATCAGAGCATCCTAGATCTAGTGATACAAGCCATTTCATGGTACAACTTTAATTATACATATCACTGATGATCAACTAACAGACTTAATTGTACAGTAGATAGATGGACCAGCACACAGCAAAATCTTCATTCCAGCTTAACAAGTTTATCCAAATCCTGATTCGCTTGTCTATTCATAACAAGCGTTATGAATATCCAAGAGTTTAAGGGAAAACACAGAAAAATAAACTCCGAGTCAGTCAGGGGACTGTTATGAGTAAACAGTTTAAAAACAAATAAAAATATCTCATAAGACCACGCTGTAGATACGGAACGGGTTTTTAACCTTATGAGATTAAAACACTTTGTACACTTGAAAATATGATATTATCATAATATATATTGGTTTTTCCACAAATAAATTAGAATCTAGAAGAATGCTTGCATCTCACATTCTCCTATATAGTATACAAATAAAAACCGCTTGGCGCTTAGGGAAATTGGATTTCCAACTATGACAAGGTATGGGACCACCTTCGACTGGTGTATCTTTAGAGGCAAATACACCTGGGTTCAACAAGAACGTCTTGCAAACCGGCCCTCACATGACCGACCACTCATTTCTCTTGAGTGTATCGAGTGTATATCACCGATGGTTGTGTACGGAAACCATCCCCGAATGGGCAGAATCGATAGATTAAGAAACAAAAGGAATTTCACTAGATAGGTGATGCTACACCCTAATGGGAGCGACCCACATAGCCATGCTGCCTGCCCGATTTTTTTCATTTCCTGGGTGTGAGGCTTGAGGTTTGAATTTACCTATAGAATATCTGGTCATCTTTTACTTTGAATGCCACATTGTCAAACCCACCAAATCACAAATTGATTTTTCCAAAACCACGGGTATAAAGCTAAGAGAAATGAATTTCTCCACCACCAATCACAGTTTTGAAGAGATCAACTTACGCGATCTGTTAGGTATACGTTGTCAGACATTCGTCCATACAAGTTATCCTGGGACTGGACAAACTGAAGGCACTATTCAAGAATAGCCCTTGTAATTCGCCGTCTTCACTTTAAAAATCTCTGACGCACGGGGTATAATCAAATCAAAGTGAAATATTCATTTCGGCCTCTTTGAAATGATTAACGAACATTTTTCTCCTTAAATTATAAATCTAACATATTATAATCTAATCTGTATATACAGTTATAGTCAAACCAAATAGTACATGATCATCTTGTCAATATATGGTATATTGATCATCTTTTCAAAACGGCCAATTTTAGTATGTGCGTCGCACATTGTTTTTCTCTCCGTTTTGTTCATCATCTTTAAAAATAAAGACTTACATTAATTTCCTTCAGAAAAATATTACTCATCATGATTTCTAAATCTGATTATCATAAATGACTTAAATTATGATTTATAATCAAATTTCACACTTTGTATCGTTTCCGTCAAATTTCACTTTGGATCCCTTTTACTTGATTTACTTCCTCTTCTTATTTTATTATATTCCAATAAAATTTCTCTTTTATTTTTAATCCAAACATGATTAAAAATATCTTTTACAGTTCTTATACAATACAGAACTGTTCATGATCGGTTCCTTGTATCCGGATGTTAAGACTACAGTTTAGACGGACAAATCTAGCGTATGGGTTTCATACGGTTTCTTGGTTAAAATATAAATATTCCCTTAGAAAATAAATTCAAATTAAAATTATAAACTAAAATTATAATTTAATAGAACTACAGTTCATGTGCTAACTTCTCGACATTTGTTTGAAACTTATCTAACCCTTTTTGATCGACTCTCCTTTGTTGACTCTACAGTTTGAACCTTTCATTAGAAAATCATTTCTAATCCTTATTCTAAATTTAATTTAATTTAATTTAAAATTTTAGTTCCTGTATTTATTTCTCAGTTTCTGACAAAAACTGTATTGAAGTCCTGATTCACTTGTGAATTACATAAAAATATATTTTTATTTAAATATTTATTTTCTCCCTTTAAATAATCCATAATTTAATTTAAGAATTAGTTTTAAATTTAAAATATATTTAAAACCTTCATTTAAACCTCATTTACACAAAGTACCACTTGCTGATTTCTGTGCCAAAGTACCACATTAGCAGACTCTGGTGTTTCACCACCAGATCACTCCAAAATCACATGCTCCCGTCAATGCCATCTCCAACCAAGTGGTAGTACCACTTTGCAAAGTACCACCCCTATGAAAACTCGACCGTTCACCTCAAAAACCCGGTGTGTCACCTTGCCCGATCACCATCTTCCTCTCCCCCTACAAGTGCACAGTTGTGCACGTGCACAACCCATCTGGCCACCTGGAAGATGTCTCACCTCCCTAGACACGTCACTCCGCCACCTCAGGTCGTCATCGACCAACCTTCTGAGCCCCAGAGTCCCTCTTCCTCAAAAACACTCCTCCACCATTAAAACTGAAAAAAGTCTGCAGCAGGTGACTCCAAAAATGTCACCCCCATGATCACGTCCGGCCACCTGACGACTTGCCACCACCTCCGACCAATTCCCCGACCCCACCAGCCTCTATCCTCCCAATTCCGGCCCACTCGATCCAATGTGGACCCTACACGGCGCCTCCAAAATCTATGCACAAAAACCTCCTAAAAACCTAAATTGAGCTCGTCCAACTTATACAAAGCTCTACAATTTTTTTGACTATTTTTCCCTGAATCCCTGATCCTATACGATGCTCCACCCCCAACCCCACCTTCTCTGATCGCCTAGATGATCGGAATTTGCTCCGAGTACAAATTCTGACCATCCCAAGATTTCTCGTGATTTAGGTAATTATAAATCCTGATTCTTCTTTTAAAAATCATTGTTCCTATCCTTTATTATGTTTATGTAATTAAACCAAGTTTTAAAATCATTTGAAAGTCCATTTTGATTTTTCCAAACAAAGAGTACTGATGTTGGCTATCAGTAGTGTTTTGGCAAAGTTTTGCTTCATTTTGAATACTTAGATGACCATATTAAGGGTTTTGAAATATAGTCTGATGTCTAATTCCTAATCCCTTACTATAGATGTTCTGATCCATTCAGATTTGTAGGGGTTCATTCTAAAATACAAGGTCTGTTAACAGTAACAAAAAATAAACTTTTCTAACTATTTGTACTTAAGGTCTTTAACTAACAACCAAAGATTTTCTCCTACAAAACCACAATTCCACACAAACATATTACTTAACCATATCATCATATAACCCACGTTTCCATGTACAGTTCAAAACAACAAGATGTAGGCAAATCAAACAGGAATTAAAAAAAAAAACAGTTTACTTACCTTTGATTGTTGGAACCCTTGTCTTTTACTCCTCTTTACTGATCAAATTGAAATGTTTGTGTTGTGTGAAAATGTGTGTGTGCTGATGGCCTTTTATAGTGGTAAAAACTATTAAAATATTTGCATTTTAAAACTGTTTTGAAAGGTGCAAAAAAAAAAAAACTGTTTTCAGATTTGGTTTTGACAACATAAAAAAAAAATTTCTCTTACCAAATCTAAGTACAAAATCCTGGGTGCATTTGGCTCACATCAGCCCAAACTCATCCCCTAAAACACCTACGCACATGGCCTTTACCTTATTGATTTCTATGACATATCACACATAAATGCTTAGGTACCATCCTATGGTCTTTCACAATCCTTCTTGGTTTACACCAATTCATGACATCCATCTTAGTATCAATAGTTTCAGTTTTGCAAAGAGTTTTCAAATCAAAATCTTCTCATGTCAACATGATTCAACAAGAAAATATAAAATACATTTACTTGCTTTGCAAGAGTTTACCAAAAATCTGAAAGTTTTGCACACTATCATCTCGGCCATGTGATGATATTGACATGAAGAAATCCTAGAAAATCTAAGTGTTTGTTCACATCAAGTGAAGGCAATACCCTAGGTGTACATGCAAGGATTTGTGAATCTTTGTCACATGGGTTTTGACAAAACAAATATGTTTTTGGAAATATAAAAGAAGTAACTATTTTCAGAAAATCAAATGAAAGGAAATAACAAGATTTAAAAACTGAAAATCCTTTTATCTAAAATGATTTTATCATGTGCACGTATTTGCCTTAAAGATCCTACTTGCTATCACATCTATAGTGTAGAAAATTCATGAATGAGATCATGATTTGAAAAGAGAACTTGACAATACATGTTCTTGTTTTCAATGCATGTGCAAATGAGATTTTAAATACTAAAAGTAAAAGTTTTGCCAAAGTAGAGTTTAAAACCTTTGGAAATGAACCAAATGTTTGCAAAGGAAAATAACATTTTAAAATCCTATGTAAAAGTGTTACTTATCCTACATGTTAAAAATGAATTTTAAACAAGTGTTATCAAATACATGCTACCATACATAAATTAACATGTTTTTAAATATAAAATCTTAAATCTTAAATCGTATTTGAAAATATGTACTTACGATCAAGCAGTATCTGTGTCAGTGATTTATGTAAAAATCCTGGGCCGTTACATTCTACCCCCTTATAAAAATTTCGTCCCCGAAATTTGTAAACAGTAGATTAGAGTTATCGACTTATATATATAAACACACATCAGCAATATCCTATTCAATGCCAAAAATATCTATCCAAATTTCCTTCTTTGACTCATCAATCAATTTACTTAACTCCGTTAAGTATTACCCAAAAGCTTTGTTCACGTACTTAACAATCTCCATTTTGAGACTCACAGATATGATTTGATTCCATAAATCGACCAGTTCACTTTTCCTGAGTTCATATCCACTGCACACTTAAGTCCAGACTTAATTTCAATAAATCCAAATTTTAGTTCAATTTAAAATTCTAACTCGATTTCCGGTATCAATATGATTGGATATTATCCTAATTTAATCCAACCATATTTATTCTATCACAAGGCTGATCCTGGTTAATTAACTCCTTTTATCCTGCCGGACTGATACAACTTCCTCCACAGTCTCAATTTGATCCTGGGATCCAGTATTACGACCAGTAGTAGTGGATGACCCTCTAGCTCTGCCCCTTCGTCCTCAGCTACTCATCTTAATCACCTGAGTATAACAGGTCGTCAATCGGGACTTAACGGGATATAACTACTTAGGTATAACATCCAAGTTGTTTTAAATTCATTTTAAAATTTATATAAAAATACGCTCTCTCACATTCACCCAAAGCCTAGGTAATCAGAAACCTAAGCTCTGATACCAACTGTAACGACCCAACTTTCGAACACATCGGAAGTCGTACCATAAATAAGAATAAGAACAGATAGAAGATAAAATCACAGAAACATCAGAATCTCACAGAGGAATTTTTCACAAAAGATAATACTTTATAACATTACACAGCGGAATATATTACATCAGAGCATCCTGGATCTAGTGATACAAGCCATTTCATGGTACAACTTTAATTATACATATCACTGATGATCAACTGACAGACTTAATTATACAGTAGATAGATGGACCAGCACACAGCAAAATCTTCATTCCAGCTTCACAAGTTTATCCAAATCCTGATTCACTTGTCTATTCATATCAAGCGTTATGAATACCCAGGAGTTTAAGGGAAAACACAGAAAAATAAACTCAGAGTCAGTCAGGGGACTGGTATGAGTAAACAGTTTATAAAAATATCTCATAAGACCACGCCGTAAATACGGAACGGGTTTTTTACCTTATGAGATCAAAACACTTTGTATACTTGAAAATAAGATATTATCATAATATATATTGGTTTTTCCACAAATAAATTAGAATCTAGAAGAATGCTTGCATCTCACATTCTCCTATATAGTATACAAATAAAAACCGCTTGGCGGTTAGGGAAATTGGATTTCCAACTATGACAAGGTATGGGACCACCTTCCGCTGGTGTATCTATAGAGGCAAATATACCTGGGTTCAAAAAGAACGTCTTGCAACCCGGCCCTCACATGACCGACCACTCATTTCTCTTGAGTGTATCGAGTGTATATCACCGATGGTTATGTACGGCAACCATCCCCGAATGGGCAGAATCGATAGATTAAGAAACAAAAGGAATTTCTCTAGATAGGTGATGCTACACCCTAATGGGAGCGACCCACATAGCCATGCTGCCTGGCCGTTTTTTTATTTCCTGGGACTGAGGCTTGAGGTTTGAATTTACCTATAAAATATCTGGTCATCTTTTACTTTGAATGCCACATTGTCAAACCCGTCAAATCACAAATTGATTTTTCCAAAACCACGGGTATAAAGCTAAGAGAAATGAATTTCTCCACCACCAATCACAGTTTTGAAGAGATCAACTTACGTGATCTGTTAGGTATACTTTGTCAGACATTCATCCATACAAGTTGTCCTGGGACTGGACAAACCGAAGGCACTATTCAAGAATAGCCCTTGTATATCGCCGTGTTCACTTTAAAAACCTCTGACGCACGGCGTATAATCAAATCAAAGTGAAATATTCATTTCGGCCTCTTTGAAATAATTAACGAACATTTTTCTCTTTAAATTATAAATCTAATAGATTATAATCTAATCTGTATATACAGTTATAGTCAAACCAAACAGTACATGATCATCTTGTCAATATCTGGTATATTGATCATCTTTTCAAAACGGCCAATTTTAGTGTGTGCGTCGCACACGGTTTTTCTCTCCGTTTTGTTCATCATCTTTAAAAATAAAGACTTACATTAATTTCCTTTAGAAATATATTACTCATCATGACTTTTAAATCTGATTATCATAAATGACTTAAATTATGATTTATAATCAACTTTCACACTTTGTATCGTTTCCGTCAAATTTCACTTTGGATCCCTTTTACTTGATTTACTTCTTCTTCTTCTTTTATTATATTCCAATAAAATTTCTCTTTTATTTTTAATCCAAACATGATTAAAAATATCATTTACAGTTCCTATACAATACAGAACTGTTCACGATCAGTTCCTTGTATCCGGATGTTAAGACTACAGTTTAGACTGACAAATCTAGCGTATGGGTTACATACGGTTTCTTGGTTAAAATATAAATATTCCCTTAGAAAATAAATTCAAATTATAATTATAAACTAAATTTATAATTTAATAGAACTACAATTCATATGCTAACTTCTCGACTTTTATTTGAAACTTATCTGACCCTTTTTGATCGACTCTCCTTTGTTGACTCTACAGTTTGAACCTTTCATTAGCAAATCATTTCTAATCCTTATTCTAAATTAAATTTAATTAAATTAAAAAATTTAGTTCTTGTATTTATTTCTCAGTTTCTGACAAAAACTGTATTAAAGTCCTGATTCACTTGTAAATTACGTAAAAATATATTTTTATTTAAATATTTATTTTCTCCCTTTAAATAATCCATAATTTAATTTAAGAATTAGTTTTAAATTTAAAATATATTTAAAACCCTCATTTAAACCTCATTTACACAAAGTACCACTTGCTTATTTCTTTGCCAAAGTACCACATTAGCAGACCCTGGTGTTTCACCACCAGATCACTCCAAAATCACATGCTCCCGTCAATGCCAGCTCCAACCAAGTGGTAGTACCACTTTGCAAAGTACCACCCCTATGAAAACTCGACCGTTCACCTCAAAAACCCGGTGTGTCACCTTGCCCGATCACCATCTTCCTCTCCCCCATTAAGTGCACAGTTGTGCACGTTCACAACCCATTTGGCCACCGGGAAGATGTCTCACCTCCCTAGACACGTCACTCCGCCACCTCAGGTCGTCATCGACCAACCTTCCGAGCCCCAGAGTCCCTCTACCTCAAAAACACTCCTCCACCATTAAAACTGAAAAAAGGCTGCAGCAGGTGACTCCAAAAATGTCACCGCCACGATCACGTCCGGCCACCTGACGACTTGCCACCACCTCCTACCAATTCCCCCACCCCGCCAGCCCCTATCCTCCTAATTCCGGCCCACTCGATCCAGTGTGGACCCCACACGACGCCTCCAAAATCTGTGCACAAAAACCTCCTAAAAACCTAAATCGAGCTCGTCCAACTTATACAAAGCTCTAGAATTTTTTTGACTATTTTTCCCTGAATCCCAGATCCCATACGATGCTCCACCCCCAACCCCACCTTCTCTGATCGCCTAGATGATCGGAATTTGCTCCGAGTACAAATTCTGACCATCCCAAGATTTCTCGTGATTTAGGTAATTATAAATCCTAATTCTTCTTTTAAAAATCATCGTTCCTATCCTTTATTATGTTTATGTAATTAAACCAAGTTTTAAAATCATTTGAAAATCCATTTTGATTTTTCCAAACAGAGAGTACTGTTGTTGGCTATCAGTAGTGTTTTGGGAAAGTTTTGCTTCATTTTGAATACTTAGATGACCATATTAAGGGTTTTGAAATATAGTCTAATGTCTATTTCCTAATCCCTTACTATAGATGTTCTGATCCATTCAGATTTGTAGGGGTTCATTCAAAAATACAGGGTCTGTTAACAGTAACAGAAAATAAACTTTTCTAACTATTTGTACTTAAGGTCTTTAACTAACAACCAAAGATTTTCTCCTACAAAACCACAATTCCACACAAACATATTACTTAACCAGATCATCATATAACCCAAGTTTTCATGTACAGTTCAAAACAGCAAGATGCAGGCAAATCAAACAAGAATTAAAAAAAAAACAGTTTACTCACCTTTGATTGTTAGAACCCTTGGCTTTTACTCCTCTTTACTGATCAAATTGAAATGTTTGTGTTGTGTGAAAATGTGTGTGTGCTAATGGCCTTTTATAGTGGTAAAAACTATTAAAATATGTACATTTTAAAACTGTTTTGAAAGGTGGCAAAAAAAAAAAAAAAAAAAAAACTGTTTTCAGATTTGGTTTTGACCACACAAAAATAATAATATTTCTCTTACCAATTCTAAGTACAAAATCCTGGGTGCACATGGCTCACATCAGCCCAAACTCATCCCCTAAAACACCTATGCCCATGGCCTTTACCCTGTTGATTTCTATGACATATCACACATAAATGCTTAGGTACCATCCTATGGTCTTTCACAATCTTTCTTGGTTTACACCAATTCATAGCATCCATCTTAGTATCAATAGGTTCAGTTTTGCAAAGAGTTTTCAAATCAAAATCTTCTCTTGTCAACATGATTCAACAAGAAAATACAAAATACATTTACTTGCTTTGCAAGAGTTTACCAAAAATCTGAAAGTTTTGCACACTATCATCTCGTCCATGTGATGATATTGACATGAAGAAATCCTAGAAAATCTAAGTGTTTGTTCACATCAAGTGTAGGCAATACCCTAGGTGTACATGCAAGGATTTGTGAATCTTTGTCACATGGGTTTTGGCAAAACAAATATGTTTTTGGAAATATAAAAGAAGTAACTATTTTAAGAAAATCAAATGAAAGTAAATAACAAGATTTAAAAACTGAAAATCCTTTTATCTAAAATGATTTTATCATGTGCACATATTTGCCTTAAAGATCCTACTTGCTAACACATCTATAGTGTAGAAAATTCATGAATGAGATCATGATTTGAAAAGAGAACTTGACAATACATGTTCTTGTTTTCAATGCATGTGCAAATGAGATTTTATTTACTGTCATATCTACGGTGATGAGATAATGATCATGAAAGAGGATTAGACCACACATGTTTTCGATTTTAAATTCATATAAAAGTGTAAATATTTTCTTGAAATCTTACTTTGCCATCCAATCTATGTGTAGGTGATGAGATGATTTTCAAGAGGATTAGACAATGCATGGTTTTGATTTTAACCTATATGAATTCAAAGATTTTCTTGCATTTCATTTTGAAAACAAAAAGAGTGATTCAACATGTCTTTAATCAATAGATTTTAAATACTTAAAGTAAGAGTTTTGCCAAAGTAGAGTTTAAAACCTTTGGAAATGAACCAAGTGTTTGCAAAGGAAAATGGCATTTTAAAATTGCTATGTAAAAGTGTTACTTATCCTACATGTTAAAAATTAATTTTAAACAAGTGTTATCAGATACATGCTACCACACACAAATTAACATGTTTTTAAATATAAAATCTTAATTCTTAAATCGTATTTGAAAATATGTACTTACGATCAAGCAGTATCTATGTCAGTGATTTATGTAAAAATCCTGGGCCATTACAGATAGCTTCTCCGTACAATTTCCTTTTCTTTTCTTAGCTCTTAAGCAGTGTTTTAAAGACCCAACTAACCTCGGTTAACCTTCGACCTTAGAGCGCCACGGCACTGAAAATGAAATAACCTTGCGCATGCACAGACCCGCGGTTTAACCTCAAAACCCTATAAAAACCTCTAATCCGACCTCGTTGAACCTCACGGTTCTTCAAATTTGCGAAAAATAATTGCTTTACTCTTTATTCTTTTACTATAATAAATTTAAAAAATAATTTCATAGCAATTGTCATTAAATTTTAGATGATATAATTCATTATTATGTACATTTTACGAACTATTATTGAACTAATCCTCTTTCACTATAAAAAATTAGTAAATTTACAAATTTGCTATGATAAGTTGTTATATAATTATTTCAGTTATGTAGTTTGGACACGAGTGTTTGTCATAATTGGTTAAATTTTATATATGTTTAAAATAATTTTACGTTTAAATCAGAAAAATAGAAATAAACTATCAGCGCGGTTCTCACGGTCTAACCGGTTGAACCACGAAAACCTTGGACCTTGCACTACCACTGTTTGACGTACGGTTCGGTCTTCACAACTATGCTCTTAAGTTTACTTCTTCTATTTATACATACAGTGCGCCATTTATCTTTGTTATTAGAACATAGAATTTAAACGAGAAGTAAGTTTTAATGGCTATGTCTATGTATATATATATATATATATAAATACTTGGATGTAATCTTATATATGAAGGATGTGAGTACTGAAGTGGTGAGGATGTTATACGAGTTGGAGAATATGAGAGTAGGAGGGAGCAACATTGGAGATGAAAGGCGTGAGTTTTGTTTTTAGCGGCGACTGAATGTGCAGGAGAAGACACAGGGAGGAAATAGTGTAGAACGGGATAAGGAACATGCAGCAAGGTTGGAAAAAGAAAAGCAAGCAGGTTACGTTTTGTGGAAGAGAAGCGAACAGAGGGTAACGGGATGGCAGTATGGGTATTTGTGAGGAGTCATAGTTTGGATGAAATTTATTTAAGGTGGAAGGAGAACCGGTACAGGAAGCGGCAGTACACCACGAAGCCGACAACGCGGTTTTGTTTGTCCATGCGATATGAAGAAGTTTGACGTGGCGGAAGAAGGTTGACACCGCGATGAGAGGTGAACGTCGAATTGGGTGCTTCCGGGTTGGTGGCGAAGCTGGTATGGCGTGCGAGTGGTGCTCGAACTATTTGGGAGGAAAGAGGAACAGTTTGTTTTCAAATATAGGAGATGAGCTGAAGAGAGAGAGAGAGAGAGAGAGTAGGGATCTTGGTTTTTGAATTGATGGAGAACGCATGCCATATGTGAAACGACCCGTAACTTCCCCGGTCTCCGAAGAGAAGAGAAAGAACGAATTGTTTTGAGAACACGACAAAATAGAACGCAGACGGAAGAACATTTCATTGTATATTACAACAATTCCATCAGATTACAAGAATATACAGAGTATAAATGAATAAATATACATTCGATAAATATCAGAGATTACAATACATTACACAGCAGCGGAAAATAATACAATACACAACTAGAAGGAGATATACGGATACAAAGCTTTCCGGATATCGTTCCAGCTGTAAACCAGGATCCTGTGAATATAAATCTGCAAAACCAAAACTACTAGCTGCCCGTGTCAAAATAAGGGCACCCAGAGTTTAGGTTAAAACAATAAACTCCAGGTCAGTTATGTGACTGGTGTGAGAACTAAAACAGTTGTAAATCTTTATTTTAAAGTTATGTGAATCAAGGGACCACGCCGTATAACACGGAACGGGTTTCCTCCCAAGAATACCAGTGCATAAAACAAACAACGCAACGCTAAATAAAGAAAAATGAAGCTATTATAAGACCCAGTTCCCATCACACAATGCAACGCAAGCCGGTGGATAGGTTTTTTACCTTATAATAGCCAAGAATGCTTGATACGTTTTAAAACAAATCATTTGATACTATTATACGTGCATAGTGTATAAAACAACTTCAAACCATAAGTATCAATCATAGGCGGCATGAATGCCCCATACCACTATGTCGCCATATATAGGTTATACAATCAAAATCGCAAAGTCACGTATTTGGAAATTGGATTTCTGTCTGTTAACCAAGGCAAAAGATAGTCCTCACCGACTTCGAGACTCTCTAGCCCGAGCCTCAGGGTCAGAGCGCATCGACCCTTGGATCGTCAGAGCCGGTCCACCGATGTGGATTAAAATGCCTGAACACTGCGTTTCCCCGCCCTTTGGGGCGTAAATGAGCCAACGAATGGCTCCATCGGACCCAAATCGTCCGATCTAACCGAGGCGCCTCGCAACAGCAACAACCACACAGGTGAAAAGTATATAAATGTCAGGGCTGGTAGGTCACTGACACCACCCTAGCTAGAAAGAAACGCATGCCCTCCCTGAGGTCCTTTCCCATTTTTGGTTCACAATCGGGGTGTGAGGCTCGCGAATCAACGCTACACAAAGCTATGCCACACAGGCCATGCTTTGATCATCATCCACAAGACTTTGCTTTTCAACAGAAGCCTTGATCAATTGCCACTTAGGCATGCCACACAGGCAATTCACTCTATGCGTTTGATATCCATCAATATATAACCCCTGAGCTCGTACGTCTCAGAGAGGGGCGTTAAGAAAGAGAATAAATTCTCCGCCGCCAAACAGATATATATTTAATAGAAATCAATCACACAGACTAAAATCCAATGTCAGACACACAGTCCATTTACAAGTCCGTTCTGGGTCTGAATGAAACCGGAGGCACCTAGTACCCCACATATCCATCGATCTCCAAGTACGTCTGGACGATCACCAACAGTTTCCATCTTCTTGGGTGTACAGCCCAATCAAGATCATCAGTAATCACCCAAACGACGTGAAGACCTCCGGTCTTCAATCACCGTCTTCATCTTCGACTTATCGTCGTATCAGTTATTCAGAATGGGATAAACCCGGTCTTCCCGAATAACTCGCGTATACTTTAAATAAGTGTTACACAAACACAACATACGCCTCATTCCAATTCATCAGTCACTAACCGTAAATTAATCAAGAGAATAATCCCCCAAATATTAACCCCGAAGGCCGAAACCAACATCAGATCAATACCCAGGAAATCACTCTGCTTAGCCAACCTACAGTTAGTTTCTAAATTTCACATTCTTAGGGAAAGGTTCCCATTAATTTTATCAAAGATAAATTCTTTAAATTTATTCTTTAATCCACTTTTGAATATCAATTCAAACTAGTCGGGATTAGCGAAACTTACCGAAGTAATCATTTATTTTATTTCCCAATCCCAACCTATTCATCCCATGAAGTAAAACTGGTAATACTTCATATCTAACACCTCAGTGTTATCGGTAAATTCAATTACCATTTCACGTTCAAATCTAATTAAAGATTTAACTATCGCCTGGAGCAAAACCGGTGATACTCCATTCTCGATCTTTTCAATCTAATTAAAGATTCATTAAAACTCCACTTAGTTTTAATCTGTGACTGGGTTAAAGAATCGGTGTCATTTAAAACACGGTTCACGATAAACCCCAAATCACATCACATTTCATTCAATCCCTAACCGTGAATTAGCAAGTGAGCAGTTCCCTAAGTATTAACCCCGAAGGCCGAAACCAACATCAGATCAATACCCCAGAAACCATTCAACTCAACTAATCCCAGTTAGTTTCTGAATTTTCTTAACTCCTTTGGGTCTAAGAACAATATTATTGAAGATACCGTTCACGACAACCCAAAATCACATTTCATTAATTATCGGGTTAAAGAACAAGTGTTATTTAAAACACTGTTCACGATAAACCCAATAATCAATACCAATTCAATTCCAATTAAACATTATTTAATTGGTGCACTTCATGAAATCTAAATAAAAAGTTTTAATCTTTTCCTCAACTGGGTTTAAGAACAGCGTTAATGAAGACGCCATTTACGACAAACCTAAAATCCCTTTTGATATTTAATACAAGGCTCTGAATAGAAAATATATCGGCTTATATTCAATATCAAATTCTACGACTAACAAATATCGTATTGGAAATAACGATATAAATATATCTTTCAAATTTCCCATAACAATACCTGTATAATCACAAAATCCCACATCGAAATATTCCGAAGACAATTTCGATTCAAATCCATTTCCAATCTATATATTGAAAATCCTGGTTATTTTCAAAACCATATCAAATCCACTTTATTTATTTTAAAAATAAATAAATTATTATTCTAGTTCAAAACTAGTTCGTTTCGATAAAAATCTATTTTTATCCTTTCAAATATGGAGTTTTTCATCCCAATTCTTCACAAATCATTTCTTATGATTTTACATAAATTATAATTATTTTTAATTATTTTATCAAGGCATGTACAGTCGATTTCCATCAACGGCTATCGAACTGCACTTACAGCGACCTTTTCCAAATTTGATTTGGACATAATTACAAATCCAACCGTTAGATTTCAGATTTCCAATATTCGTTAGAAAGATCTTTTCGATACGAACCCAACGGTTCCGGTTTTAGGAGAATCCGACGGTCGGATCTCCCGTAATATCCGTTCGAAGTCAATGATCGAAATTCGCGAACTGTTGCGGCGCGGCGCGTTCTGTTCAGGCAATTATATTATATATATAATATATAATATATATTTCGTCGATTTCAATTTAAAACGTGCTTTATAAATCGTTTTAAATTCATTTCAAAACGGTTTCAACTTCATATTCAATTTCAAATCAAAATTGAATATTCCAATATAAATTCGTTTTAAATTCATTTCAAATTGATTTCAATTCAAATCGATTTTGAATTCACTTTCAGTTCATTTTCAATTCAATTCAATTTCAATTCAATTCAATTTCTATTTAATTTCAATTCGAATTTCATTTATATTCAATTTCAATTCGAATTTCAATTCTTTTCAAAATATCAGATTTTGAAATCACTTTCGATATTCATTATAAAATGAATAAAATCGATATAAATATCGTTCACGTCCAAATGGCGTCAATCTAATCAACACGGCTTCATATATTTCTATTTTCAAATATTCTATTTCAAATATTTCTTTTTCAAATATTTCTGTTTTAAAACTGGAATGAGGCCCAATCAATTACCATATAATGTTAATTATATGGATTTTCTACAACACATGTATACAATAACAACGATGAATAATCAGCCATCATCCGAAGTGCATTCTACACTGTATAAGCATCGAATATAAATATTCAACGCTTATAGCAGCCTGTCAATCAATCGATTGACATACAATTAATTATTGGGATTAGTGTACGTCAAATATCTTCCCAATACCCGTGTCGGGTTTCAAACAATCATACACAGATTTTATTTATGCAGTTGGGCGATGTGTAAAATTTATCATCCCAATCAATACCAGTCAAATGTGTGTATATAAACAAATCGTCCGATTTGTTTATTTTTATTTCATTTCATATACACGTTAAAAATTATATTTTTAACTATAAAATATTTTCCACTATATAAATATTTTATTTCATTTCACATCACATCACACAATCAACTACAAATCAAAATCAAACAAACAAGCATATAAGCCGTCCATGGTCTGTGGACGACGGGTGTCGGGTGCTACTAAACACCGTCTGCATCCTAGTATATATTTCAACTAGAAAAAGAAAATTAAAAGGTGAGAAGTTCTCACAGAATAGCTAATCCAACGCCACGACTCTTCTTAGGTAGAAAATCTTCATTGTCTCTGTTTTTGTCCTTTTCGTCGTCCGTATTCACTACATATATAAAAATCACATTTTTATATTCTCTATTATATAAAAAAATATATTTTTAATTCGCTACTTCATACAAGGAAAAATTATATTTTTACAACGCTATTCTATATAAAAAGATTATATTTTTACAACGCTATACTATATAAAAAGATTATATTTTTACAACGCTATACTATATAAAAAGATTATATTTTTACAACGCTATACTATATAAAAAGATTATATTTTTACAAATCATTTTTCCCTATAAAAATTCTATTTTTACTTCGCTAAAAAATTCTATTTTACTTCACTTGTATATATATAAAAATTCCATTTTTATTTTCAAAGCAAATCTATTTTCTATTTTCTAGAAACATAATATTTTCCATATTCAAAAATATAATCTTTTCACTAGTAAAAAAAAATTATATTTTTCTAATGCTAACAATATGATAAAAATCCTATTTTTATTTACATAAAAATCGTATTTTTATCTCAAATATATACATACAAAAATCGTACATATATAAATAAAAATCAAAACTTTATACTAAATTAGTTTATATAAAATTCATAGCTTTCTCTGTAAATTTTTTTTATTAATATAAACTAAAAATCCTATCTTTAATTTTCAGACATTTCATTTAATTTTTTTTTACATAAATGAGTTAGGATAAAGGAAAAAAAAGAATAAAGTAAAGTAAAAAAAACGTACTGTTCAAATCGAAAGAGGGGGGTGCGCTGCGTTCTCGGTGGTGGGAGGATGTGCTGCGGCCTTTTGGAGTGGCGGCACCAGGTCTTCAGGGTGGCGGGGTGTAGCGCGGTCAGGCGGAGCAGGGTTTTGGGGCTAGGGTTTTGAACGATGGAAGGGCTTCGCGGAAGAGGGCGAGGGAGGGGTTCGACGTTGTAGATGGAGGAGGGGGGGGTCGATCGACGCGGTGGCGTCAGACGGAGGAGGGGGGCGCAGCGCGATTAGTTTAGGTTTTTTTTCTTTTTTTCTTTTCTGAATGGTGTAAGGGAGATGAGGGAATGTGGGGGTTATATAAAATATATATATTTAATTATTTATTGATTTCAAAAAGCAACTTTTATTTTTGAACTCGAAATCAAACCCACCGCCTGTCGTCCATAGCTAATTACCCCCATTCCGAACACAATGGCATATGTATCAAAGGCTGATCCGATCGTTTCGATCAGTTTCCGTCAAATTTACATTTAAATCATTATATTGAATTTTAAACGTACATTTCAATTTACTGGAGTCACATACTAACTCGAAAAATTCCCAAAAAATATTTTCTAGCTTCGTATTGACGATACGGTCCTAACAAAACTAGTTTTGTCAAATTCCGAAGTCGTTTGAAAAATGACCATTTTCCAGTCGATTAAAATCAACTGAAAGTGGTCAAATGCGTTTTCCTTCGCCACACTCACATATTGATCCCTAAAATTATGAAAATTGGAATCTAGCAACAACTTAACATCACAGATCCAACAAAAGTGGTTTCGTCGAAATCCGAGGTCGTTTGCAAAATGTCTATTTTTAAGGGCCTGAATTCCATAGCGACTATTCAGGATTTTCAACTGGACATATCTTTTGATTTCCGCTATGAAATTTTGATTTCTCGGATTCGTTGGAAAGTTATTATCAATTAAATTCAAATATTTTAGGTTTCACTAAAATCCGGTTTATTTTGCACCCGGTACATTCCTTTGAAGTTTGAAATCGAATTATCGAACTACCGCGCCATTTTCAATTCCTTTTATAATTATATATAATTATTTATATTCGAACGACGACGTATATAATATATACGTTCGAATTCTATTCAAAATAAATTTCTCGTCGATATTATTTAAAATAATTCATTTTAAATAATCAAAACTCGCTAAAATTGCCAAAATAAAAATTTTAAACTGGCCCAGATTTTCGGGTTGTTACAATCTCCCTCACTTAAAACTTTTCGTCCCCGAAAAGGAACAAAGCCGAAAGTTGTTCCACAAATCTACTCAACTTTCATTATTTTGATTACGGCTTAAGTTCTTCAACTTTTCAGTTTCTAAGAACTTTTCAAATTTTCCAAAAATTTGGCTAACACCCTAAATTTTCGAAAAATTTCGCCATAACCTCCCCTGCACCGGGAGCCATGGGAAAATCCCGAAATTGCCATACAGGCCCTCTGATCTCAAAAAGAAAAAGAAAAAGCCAAGCGGCTAGCCAATCGGCTCATAAAATCATCATCACCCAAACAAAACAGTAAATTATGATAAACATGTACCTATTTGTCGGGCAAACAATTTTATTCTTTTGCTCTAGCCTCTTTGCTATGACCTGTTCAATGTAAGTACATGTATATGCAAGCAAATGCGACTAATTTTCAATACAAGTCAATATTTGGTTCAATTTGGTTAAAGGTTCAACATCTTAATTAATCAACCGATAATCAAACAACTCAACCATCAATCAATTAGTTGATTAGCTTTTGAAATTCATAACTTTGATATATAGTCAAAAATCAGATTTTTGATGCCAAATCACAATAATAAGCCCTATCTAGTTTCGGTTCTCACACCAATCAATTGGAAATATATAGAAATCTCACTTTCGTTACTCGAAAATAAATACTGGCGATGGTGCCCCATCACCAGAATTATCCCTGGGCACTAGAGTGTAATTATATATATCTATCCAGTATATTAAAACTTCGAACACACGTTTGCAAGACATATATACAAAATCTTTATATATTGGATTGTCCAAATCAATATAAATAAATAATCAAATACGAATAAGTGATTTAAATTTTCAAAACAGAATTTGTTTCATTTTAAAAATATACTCTTCACACTCGTTCTAGGATACTACTGACCCTATCTCTAACGAGTCATTCCCATTGGATATTACTAATCCAATATCTGATGAATTCTTTCATATGGTTCTAGTGTGTCCTGTTCTCTGAGCTTTGTAAACCAAAGCTCTGATACCACGATGAAACGACCTGTAACTTCCCCAGTCTCCGAAGAGAAGAGAAAGAACGAATTGTTTTGAGAACACGACAAAATAGAACACAGACGGAAGAACATTTCATTGTATATTACAACAATTCCATCAGATTACAAGATTATACAGAGTATAAATGAATAAATATACATTCAATAAATATCATAGATTACAATACATTACATAGTAGCGGAAAATAATACAATACACAACTAGAAGGAGATATACGGATACAAAGCTTTCCGGATATCGTTCCAGCTGTAAACCAGGATCCTGTGAATATAAATCTGCAGAACCAAAACTACTAGCTGCCCGTATCAAAATAAGGGCACCCATAGTTTAGGTTAAAACAATAAACTCCAGGTCAGTCATGTGACTGGTGTGAGAACTAAAACAGTTGTAAATCTTTATTTTAAAGTTAGGTGAATCAAGGGACCATGCCGTATAACACAGAACGGGTTTCCTCCCAAGAATACCAGTACATAAAACAAACAACGCAATGCTAAATAAAGAAAAATGAAGCTATTATAAGACCCAGTTCCCATCACACAATGCAACGCAAGCTGGAGGATAGGGTTTTTACCTTATAATAGCCAAGAATGTTTGATACGTTTTAAACCAAATCATTTGATACTGTTATAAGTGCATAGTGTATAAAACAACTTCAAACCATAAGTATCAATCATTGGCGGCATGAATGCCCCATACCACTATGTCGCCATATATAGGTTATACAATCAAAATCGCAAAGTCACGTATTTGGAAATTGGATTTCCGTCTGTGAACCGAGGCAAAAGATAATCCTCACCGACTTCGAGACTCTCTAGCCCGAGCCTCAGGGTCAGAGCGCATCAACCCTTGGATCGTCAGGGCCGGTCCACCGATGTGGATTAAAATGCCTGAACACTGCGTTTCCCCGCCCTTTGGGGCGTAAATGAGCCAACGAATGGCTCCATCGGACCCGGATCTTCCGATCTAACCGAGGCGCCTCGCAACAGCAAAAACCACACAGGTGAAAAGTATATAAATGTCAGGGCTGGTAGGTCACTGACACCACCCTAGCTAGAAAGAAACGCATGCCCTCCCTGAGGTCCTCTCCCGTTTTTGGTTCACAACCGGGGTGTGAGGCTCGCAAATCAACGCTTCACAGAGCTATGCCACACATGCCTTGCTTTGATCATCATCCACATGACTTTGCTTTTCAACAGAAGCCTTGATCAATTGCCACTTAGGCATGCCACACAGGCAATTCACTTTATGCGTTTGATATCCATCAGTATATAACCCCTGAGCTCGTACGTCTCAGAGAGGGGCGTTAAGCAAGAGAATAAATTCTCCGCCTCCAAACAGATATATATTTAATAGAAATCAGTCACACAGACTAAAATCCAATGTCAGACACACAGTCCATTTACAAGTCCGTTCTGGGTCCGAACAAAACCGGAGGCACCTAGTACCCCACATATCCATCGATCTCCAAGTACGTCTGGACGATCACCAACTGTTTCCATCTTCTTGGGTGTACAGCCCAATCAAGATCATCAGTAATCACCCAACTGACGTGAAGACCTCCGGTCTTCAACCTCCATCTTCATCTTCGACTTATCGTCGTATCAGTTATTAAGAATGGGATAAACCCGGTCTTCCCGAATAACTCGCGTATACTTTAAATAAGTGTTACACAAACACAACATACGCCTCATTCCAATTCATCAGTCACTAACCGTAAATTAATCAAGAGAATAATCCCCCAAATATTAACCCCGAAGGCCGAAACCAACATCAGATCAATACCCAGGAAATCACTCTGCTTAGCCAACCTACAGTTAGTTTCTAAATTTCACATTCTTAGGGAAAGGTTCCCATTAATTTTATCAAAGATAAATTCTTTAAATTTATTCTTTAATCCACTTTTGAATATTAATTCAAACTAGTCGGGATTAGGGAACCTTACCGAAGTAATCATTTATTTTATTTCCGAATCCCAACCTATTCATCCCATGAAGTAAAACTGGTAATACTTCATATCTAACACCTCAGTGTTATCGGTAAATTCAATTACCATTTCACGTTCAAATCTAATTGAATATTTAACTATCGCCTGGAGCAAAACTGGTGATACTCCATTCTCAATCTTTTCAATCTAATTAAAGATTCATTAAAACTCCACTTAGTTTTAATCTGTGACTGGGTTAAAGAATCAGTGTCATTTAAAACACGGTTCATGATAAACCCAAAATCACATCACATTTCATTCCGTCCCTAACCGTGAATTAGCAAGTGAGCAGTTCCCTAAGTATTAACCCCTAAGGCCGAAACCAACATCAGATCAATACCCCAGAAACCATTCAACTCAACTAATCTCCAGTTAGTTTCTGAATTTTCTTAACTCCTTTGGGTCTAAGAACAGTATTATTGAAGATGCCGTTCACGACAACCCAAAATCACATTTCATTAATTATCGGGTTAAAGAACAAGTGTTATTTAAAACACTGTTCACGATAAACCCAAAAATCAATACCAATTCAATTCCAATTAAACATTATTTAATTGGTGCACTTCATGAAATCTAAATAAAAAGATTTAATCTTTTCCTCAACTGGGTTTAAGAACAGCGTTAATGAAGATGCCATTCACGACAAACCCAAAATCCCATTTGATATTAAATACAAGGCTCTGAATAGAAAATATATCGGCTTATATTCAATATCAAATTCTACGACCAACAAATATCGTATTGGAAATAACGATATAAATCTATCTTTCAAATTTCCCATAACAGTACCTGTATAATCACAAAATCCCACATCGAAATATTCCGAAGACAATTTCAATTCAAATCCATTTCCAATCTATATATTGGAAATCCTGGTTATTTTCAAAACCATTTCAAATCCACTTTATTTATTTTAAAAATAGATAAATTATTATTCTAGTTCAAAACTAGTTCATTTCGATAAAAATCTATTTTTATCCTTTCAAATATGGAGTTTTTCATCCCAATTCTTCACAAATCATTTATTATGATTTTACACAAATTATAATTATTTTTAATAATTTTATCAAGGCCTGTACAGTCGATTTCCATCAACGGCTATCGAACTGCACTTACAGCGACCTTTTCCAAATTTGATTTGGAAATAATTCCAAATCCAACCGTTAGATTTCAAATTTCCAATATTCGTTAGAAAGATCTTTTCGATACGCACCCAACGGTTCCAGTTTTAGGAGAATCCGACGGTCGGATCTCCCGTAATATCCGTTCGAAGTCAATGGTCGAAATTCGCGAACTATCGCGGCGCGGCACGTTCTATTCAGGCCATTATATTATATATATAATATATAATATATACTTCATCGATTTCAATTTAAAACGTGCTTTATAAATCGTTTTAAATTCATTTTCAAAACGGTTTCAATTTCATATTCAATTTCAAATCAAAATTGAATATTCCAATATAAATTCGTTTTAAATTCATTTCAAATTGATTTCAATTCAAATCGATTTTGAATTCACTTTCAGTTCGTTTTCAATTTAATTCAATTTCAATTCAATTCAATTTCTATTTAATTTCAATTCGAATTTCATTTATTTTCAATTTCAATTCGAATTTCATTTTTATTCAATTTCAATTCGAATTTCAATTCTTTTCAAAATATCAGATTTTGAAATCACTTTCGATATTCATTATAAAATGAATAAAATCGATATAAATATCGTTCACGTCAAAATGGCATCAATCTAATCAACACGGCTTCATATATTTCTATTTTCAAATATTCTATTTCAAATATTTCTTTTTCAAATATTTCTTTTTCAAATATTTCTGTTTTAAAACTGGAATGAGGCCCAATCAATTACCATATAATGTTAATTATATGGATTTTCTACAACACATGTATACAATAACAACGATGAATAATCAACCATCATCCGAAGTGCATTCTACACTGTTTAAGCATCGAATATAAATATTCAACGCTTATAGCAGCCTGTCAATCAATCGATCGACATACAACTAATTATTGGGATTAGTGTACGTCAAATATCTTCCCAATACCCGTGTTGGGTTTCAAACAATCAAACACAGATTTTATTTGTGCAGTTGGGCGATGTGTAAAATTTATCATCCCAATCAATATCAGTCAAATGTGTGTATATAAACAAATCGCCCGATTTGTTTATTTTTATTTCATTTCATATACACGTTAAAAAATATATTTTTAACTATAAAATATTTTCCACTATATAAATATTTTATTTCATTTCCCATCACATCACACAATCAACTACACGTCAAAATTAAACAAACAAGCATACAAGCCGCCCATGGTCTGTGGACGATGGCTGTCGGGTGCTACTAAACACCGTCTGCATCCTAGTATATATTTCAACTAGAAAAAGAAAATTAAAAGGTGAGAAGTTCTCATAGAATAGCTAATCCAACGCCACGACTCTTCTTAGGTAGAAAATCTTCATTGTCTCTCTTTTTGTCCTTTTCGTCGTCCGTATTCACTACATATATAAAAATCACATTTTTATATTCTCTATTATATAAAAAAAAATATTTTTAATTCGCTACTTCATACAAGGAAAAATTATATTTTTACAACGCTATTCTATATAAAAAGATTATATTTTTACAACGCTATACTATATAAAAAGATTATATTTTTACAACGCTATACTATATAAAAAGATTATATTTTTTACAACGCTATACTATATAAAAAGATTATATTTTTACAACGCTATACTATATAAAAAGATTATATTTTTACAAATCAGTTTTCCTTATAAAAATTCTATTTTTACTTCGCTAAAAAATTCTATTTTACTTCACTTGTATATATATAAAAATTCCATTTTTATTTTCAAAGCAAATCTATTTTCTATTTTCTAGAAACATAATATTTTCCATATTCAAAAATATAATCTTTTCATTAGTAAAAAAAATTATATTTTTCTAATGCTAACAATAAGATAAAAATCCTATTTTTATTTACATAAAAATCGTATTTTTATCTCAAATATATACATACAAAAATCGTACATATATAAATAAAAATCAAAACTTTATACTAAATTAGTTTATATAAAATTCATAGCTTTCTCTATAAAAATTTTTTTATTAATATAAACTAAAAATCCTATTTTTAATTTTCAGACATTTCGTTTAAATTTTTTTTTACATAAATGAGTTAGGATAAAGGGAAAAAAGAATAAAGTAAAGTAAAAAACGTACTGTTCAAATCGGAAGAGGGGGGTGCGCTGCGTTCTCGGTGGTGGGAGGAGGTGCTGCGGCCTTTTGGAGTGGCGGCCCCATGTCTTCAGGGTAGCGAGGTGTAGCGCGGTCAGGCGGAGAAGGGTTTTGGGGCTAGGGTTTTGAACGATGGAAGGGCTTCACGGAAGAGGGCGAGGGAGGGGTTCGACGTAGTAGATGGAGGAGGGGGGTCGATCGATGCGGTGGCGTCAGATGGAGGAGGGGGCACGGCGCGATTAGTTTAGGGTTTTTTTTCTTTTTTTTCTTTTCTGAATGGTGTAAGGGAGAAGAGGGAATGGGGGGTTTATATAAAATATATATATTTAACTATTTATTGATTTCAAAAAGCAACTTTTATTTTTGAACTTGAAATCGAACCCACCGCCTATCGTCCATAGCTAAGTATCCCCATTCCGAACACAATGGCATATGTATCGAAGGCTGATTCGATCATTTCGATCAGTTTCCGTCAAATTTACATTTAAATAATTATATTGAAATTTAAACGTACATTTCAATTTACTGGAGTCACATACTAACTCGAAAAATTCCCAAAAAATATTTTCTAGCTTCGTATTGACGATACCGTCCTAACAAAACTAGTTTCGTCGAATTCCGAGGTCGTTTGAAAAATGACCATTTTCCAATCGATTAAAATCAACTGAAAGTGGTCAAACGCGTTTTCCTTCGCCACACTCATATATTGATCCCTAAAATTATGAAAATTGGAATCTAGCAACAACTTGACATCACGGATCCAACAAAAGTGGTTTCGTCGAAATCCGAGGTCGTTTGCAAAATGTCTAATTTTAAGGGCCTGAATTCTATAGCGACTATTCAGGATTTTCAACTGGACATATCTTTTGATTCCCGCTATGAAATTTTGATTTCTCGGATTCGTTGGAAAGTTATTATCAATTAGATTCAAATATTTTTGGTTTCACTAAAATCCGGTTTATTTTGCACCCGGTACATTCCTTTGAAGTTTGAAATCGAATTATCGAACTACCACGCCATTTTCAATTCCTTTTATAATTATATATAATTATTTATATTCTGACGACGACGTATATAATATATACGTTCGAATTCTATTCAAAATAAATTTCTCGTTGATATTATTTAAAATAATTCATTTTAAATAATCAAAATTCGCTAAAATTTCCAAAATAAAAATTTTAAACTGGCCGAGATTTTCGGGTTGTTACAATGTGGCAGTGGGGAAACAAGAACACGCATGCGGATGTAAACGAATGGAGATCTGTGTAAATTTACATTGAAGCCTAGAGAAAATAAATAAAAAGAAAATTTTGAAGCCCAAAAACGAAGAGCCAAGAATGGGTAATGGGCTGCTAGCATGAGCGGTAGTGTATGTTCGGACATTCCACAGTGGTTCAGCTTGCAAGAAACGTGGAGGGTGAGCTTCATCTTATAATATAATTTAGTCATATTATTTACTTAGGTATGATTATTAGTTGTTAACAAATCATCCAAGTAAACAATGACAACTGCGTTTGAAGAGTAGGTGCTGACTAGAAGAAACTACAGTGCTTTATTTACAGTGTTTTATTTACGTAGGTCCATTTATATAATCTCGTTTAGCTGGAGTGGATTAAAGTTTTAAAGGTAACATTGCCTAGGAAGCTCGCTTAAGTCATCAACCTCGAATGTTAGATTCATGTTGAATAATAAAACACGATTAGCTTAACACATTTGGTTAAACATAAATCATCAGTAAGGGCTTAGTGGTCGAATTTAATTACAGTTAATGTAATTAAATTATAGTATAATTTATAGTGACATATGTTAACAGAATTAAGAGCCTTTTGTCGCGTTTGAACTATACGAAGGCAGGCTACGTTATGAAGCTGGTTTGGAACTGTTCGGAGCTTGCTTGAAATTATGGTAGAATTAAACATCTGATATAACCAACCGAACGTTATTCGTTATTTAACGATTAACGACCAATGTGAGTAATCTCACTAACTCTGTCTAGTTTTATAATTTTATAAACTTTATTTAATTTTGATACAAATGGTTGAAATGTTGTGTGTGATTGTTGTTTGGATAAACTAGTTAAAAAAATACGTATAGTTATTTATACAAGTCGTCATTTAAATGTGGATTCTATTTATTATTTATTTCATATTAATATGAAATAAATGTTGATTAACATTTGCGGATGCAGGGAAACAGGTTGGAGGGATACAACTGGATTCCTCAACAATTATATTATTGTTTTTCATATATTGCATTATATGATGTAACAAATAATTGGTGATTCATTATTGTGTGTTTGGGATGTTTGAACAACATTGACCTAATATAATTGGTATTTACATACCGTAAAGTATATTCAAATATATTAGAAAGGAATTTGGGGTTTTAAAAAGAGAAAAAAATCTATATTTAAATAGAAAGTGAATTTCGAATAAACTAGAATAAACTAACTTGTTTAAATTATATAAAACAAGTAAGTTTGAATTATAAACGATATTTATAAATGAGATGAAATTATTATTATTACATAATTTGGAATTAAATTCAGAAATGAATTTAAAAAGGGAAATGGGAAAATTGTTTGAAAGGAAAACGATGAAATGATTTCGATGTTCGAAATGGAAAATAGGATTGAAATAAATCCGTAAGGATTTATAATTAGCATTCGACTATGTCGAATATATAAAAACAAAAATTATTCTTATAAATTATATATAATGAAATTCAGGATTTGACGAGATAATCAATATTTTGGATTTGTTATGAATAGGAAATCGAGTTTTAAATTATAACTTAAAGTCGGTAGGCACAACCAACCGCCCGTGTGCGAAGCACGGGTCTCAACCTAGTTATAACTTATAAAAGGAATTATATAGTAAATAGTTAATGAATTATACAACGAATAGTTAATGAGTTATACAACGAATAGTTAATGGTTTATAAAGCGAATGGTAATGGTTTATACAGCGAATGGTAATGGATTATACAGCTAATGGTAATGAGTTATACAGTGAATAGTTTATGGTTTGTAAAGCAAATGGAGATAGATTGAAATGGATTTATAAATCTAGAGGAAATGGATTTGAAAATAAAATATAAAGGAATTCGTAAATGTAAGGTTAATGATTTCGTAAAGAAAATGCGAAGGGTTGTGAAATGGAATCTGTAATATTATTTACAGAAGTCAAGTTAAGTTATTTTAATTAATTTTGCGAAATGATATTTAAATAGTATTGAATTGACTTTTGAGATTATAATAATATAATCGCTTTAAAAATTATAAAGGGAATATGATAGGGTTTTTACGAAATTGGAACTTGTTGTACGCTGGTTGAGTTGAGTAATTTTCGAGGTATCAATCTGATGTTGGTTTCGGCCTTCGGGATCGATACTTGGAAAACTGTTCTCTTACTAAATTTATGGTTAGAGACTAATGGACGTGGAAGTATAGTGATGCAGGAATTAGATGGAAATATTTTCTGATATCAATAAGAAATATTTTCTTAGATATAGAAACTAAATAGTTTAAAATAAATGGAAATGTTTTCCAAGGATCGGGAGAAGCCAAGCGAGTTAGAGAAATACTTGGATAAAGGTATTGAAGGGGAAATTGGAAAATGAAATGATTATTTATAAATATATAAAAAGGGGCCAGTGTTGTTTGATGATTGATCGGTAAGATTTCCATTTGGAAATACAACTGTTGTTTGTACACATGTTTTCTTTGATATTTAAATCACAGACTATCAAAGTTTTTGACCATTTCCGTTGTCAATACGGAGAGACCGGGATCATATTTGTTATCTGAAAACCACTTTGTAAGGGCATTATCGTTTAGAATCAAATAGATCGAAGACAATTGAAGACGGAGTTTATACAAGGTTTATCCTGGTGATCCTAGGTAGAAATTTCCTAAGATGGATTTATAGAATAATTCCTTCGGGTTGTCCAGTCCCAGAACAACTTGAGTGGACGAATGTGTGACAGAGTATATCTGGTAGATCGCGTAAGTTGATCGTTTCAAACGTATTTACGTTGGTGGCGGAGGAATTCGTTTCTCTTAGCTTATACCCATGGTATTTTTGAGGAAATCAATTTGTGATTTTGACGGGTATGGTGAATTGGCATTCAAAGTAAATAAAGGAGTGATCTGTTAAAAGATACGTTACGACCTCAAGCCTCAACAACTGGGAAATGACAGAAATCGAGCAGGCAGCATGGCTAAGTGGGTCGCACCCAATTAGGGTATATTGTAACCATCTAGAGAATATTCATATTTGTTACTTCTTTCAATTATGTATCTCCTGTAAACGGTTATGTTGGTATACCAACCACAGGGTGACAATATATTCGGAACATTCAAGCGAAATGAATGGCCGGTTATGTGTGGCTGAGTTACAAGATGTTCTTGTTGAACTCCAGTGTATCGCTTCTAGAGTACACTAATCGGAAGGTGGTTCCATACCTTTTCAGAGTTGGAAATCCATTCCCCAGTAAGAGCCCATGGTTTTTGATTATATTTTATATATGTAGGGCGTGAGATGAAAGCATTCCACTAGATTATTATTTACTTGTATTAGCCATTATTATAATATCATGATAGTATTGATTTATGTAAAGTGTTTTGGGTTATCGTAAGGTAAAAACTATCCGTGTTTATGTGTGGATCGGTCTTACGATTATCATTCCTTTGAAAAGGATTTTGAAAAGTTAAACCGAAATGATTGGAGTTTACTCACATCAGTGACATGACTGACCCATAGTTTATTTTATTTTGTTTTCCCTAAACTCTTGGGTGCCTAAATTTGTACAGGCAGTCAAGCAGTGGGGATTTTACAGATACATTTGGTAGAGTTTGGAGCAGAAGGCTTCAACGTTGGATATATATAGATTTTGTTCCCGTTGTGATATATATGTGATGTACTCTGATGATATATGTAAGTATAGTTTCAGTTTTGTATTTCAAAAGTTGTTATATAATATATTTTATTCGTTCCGCTTTGATTCGTGTTTACTCTGATTCTGTTATGTTGTGATCTTCTTCTTCTTCTATTCTAAATTTCTTTCTTTCTATTTCTCACCCTCTAACTTCTTTTTATCAATGATTTGGTATTTACGATGCTTGGATGGTCAACATGGATTTGTGTTGATTTTCAGGGTCGAAAATGCCCTTTCGTTATAGTGGTATTAGAGCTAAAGGTACCTTGGCTCTGTGGCGTAATAAAATAGAGATAGAGTTAGTAATACCCTAGATTGAGTAATGTGTATATATACGAGAGAACGTATTTGTAGATTGATTAAAAATGATTTTTATAATGTGGAGATTTGTTGGGTTGAGTGACTTAAGAATTATGGTCGATAGTGGGGCACCACAATATCGATAGGGATTTCTAAACACTCGAATACGATGAACCGACACAGTTTGTTTTGGAAGAGGGTAAATAAAATAATTTTACCCAAATTATATTTTGATATGAAAGAAATATATATGTTTGAATTATTATGATATATATTGAACGTGTTAGTGGTTATTATAATCGGATAAGGTTATAATTGAAAATGGTTATAAATAGCCAATCAAGAATTCGAATAATATAAAAATTCAGATGAATTAAATCTGGATTTAAAACTAGAATTGAGATTAAAACTCTAGAAAATTGAAAAGAGTGTATGCAAATGGTTTGGATTAAATATATGGAAATTATAAGATCCTGGGGGAAATTTAGAAATATTTTTCAAGTATTAAAAGGAATATTTTGAAGTAATTTTTAAATGGAAGTGTTTAAGAATTTTTTTGAAAAGTGATATAGTATTGAACTCACTTCGATCGTTGGGAAATAATTCTGATGATGACGGCCGCATCATCAGTGTTCATTTTCAAGTTTCTAAGTGATAGAATACTACCAAAGATATTTTTTTTGAATTGTTTTGAGAAAATAAGTTGTTCGGAAATTCAAATGCTTTGAATTGTTATTAGTATATATGTATGATTCCAAACTAATTTGTAATAAAAACCAAGGACTTGAAATTCTGAAATTAAAATTTAAACTTATGAAGTTAAACAAATTGAAATGGTAGAGGTGAATGAATAAATTAGAATTAAATTAAACCAAGTTAAATAATGATGGATTGGATTAAAAGATAATCTGGAATGGAATTTGATTGTCAAGTTAAGAGTTGGAAGTGAAATGGAGCTTGGCTTGGACATAAGCGAATAATTTGGATTTGAGGATAAAATGATTGGAGATCAAAGTTGGGAATGCATGGATATATGCTGATTTGATAGTGAATAAAAGAGACAGAGTTTAATGCCCAATAAAAGGTACAAGTTTATATTTTTATATGAGTAAGAGATTTTTATGGGTCTGTTTGGCTGTTTTTTTTTCTTTTGGGTTGGAGAAGGCCAAGAGAGCCGAGTTGTGATTGTACCAATTAACCTGTGTAAAGGAGACGCTAGCGAATTTTTTTTGAAAATTTAAGGTGTTATGAAATTTTCGGAATTTTTGAAAATTGTCGTTAGTAGAATTAAATTAATAATTTAATCGAAATAAATTGGTTTAGTTTAAACTGAAGTTAAGAAGTAAATAAATAATTTTTACTTGGTTAATAGAGTTTGCAGCATTTTTCTACCTTAGTAATTTCGGGGACGAAATTCTTCTAAGGGGGAAAGTGGTCTGCAATGACCCGTATTTTTAACGATTTAATAATTAATTAACTTAATTATTTGAATATGAAGTTGGCAATTCAATTGGTTTGAATTCAAATATTTTGAATATTTAAATTAATATAAATTATGGAATAATAAAATTTATTTCCGAAATGGTCGGGAATAGCTAAATTGGTAATATTAAGTGAATTGGATAATATTTGAAATTTAATTCAGTTTAGAATTGAATTATATTAACGAATATATTTATGTAAGCGACAGTTGAACGTATAAATTACAATTTAATTATAATTCGAGCCCGTAATTTCGCGGTAGTTCGTAATATACGGTTTTGAACTTCAAATAAATATACAGGACTCGTTATAAATCGGATTTCTTCGAAACAAGAAACGTTGGAGTCTGTTGAACTATAATTTTCCAATGAATGGGAAAAATGGAGATTTCGTTTTATATATTGTTAGTTATGTCCAAACCAAAATTTGAAATAGTCGCTATGGAACGTTAATAAGCCATAACTATATATTTAATTATAACTAAATATTGGCTTCGAATTTAGATTGGATCCTTGAGATGTATGTATAATTTAATTTATAGAATTTTTTTGTAATTTTTATTTTGGAAAATAAGCACATTCTATTTGAAGTATTATATACCCTAGATTTGCATTTTGGGACATCACAGAATAAGCTAACTAGTCTATTTTATTATATTTTTGGGATCATAGCACATCGCTCGACACGACCATATTTTTATTTCTATCCGTAGCTGCTCTGACATGAACGAAACTTACGTAATGTGATACACTAAAATGTTAAAATATATACATCGGACAACACGTGTTCAAGCGTTTACTGAGACAACCCCATTTCCCGTACAGACGGAGACAAGGGTCATCTTTGGAATATAACACAGAACAGATAATAGCAGAATAGAATTAAATAAAAACACCAAATAATGACCAATAGAATATACCGAATAAAAGTAATCATCAGAGTTACACAGTATACAGGATCATACTTAGTACAAATACAGTTCAGATATACATAAATGTCTACAACGGAAAACAAACAAAATATGTACAATAAGAGCTGAACAACATAAAAAGAGATAAATGATAGAATCCATCATCAGCTCCAGCTATCCAGAAAGAACCAGCTAAACCTGAATACAAGGCAGCCCATGTAGAAAAAGGGGCACCCGAGTTTGAAAGTGAAACAAACTACGAGTCAGTCATGGGACTGGTATGAGAAATCTACTCAACACATTTATAATATGGCTAATCACAGGACCACGCCACTTTCGTGGAACGGGTTTACTCCATTGGATTGCCAGTGCTTTAAAACAAATCTTTCTTTTAAACATCGCAATGCTTTTTATAAAAAAAGAAGCCATTATAAGACTCAGTTCCCATCACACAATGCAACGCAAACCGGAGGATAGAGTTTTACCTTATAATGGCCAAAATATGGTTGATATGAATAAAACAAAAGCAATTGATATTATTACTAGTGTTTATATGTTTCAAAAACAATTTCGAATCATAACTATCAATCATAGACGGCATGGGTACCATATATCATGTCGCCATATATATATATAATCAAAACCGCACGATGTCGTATTTGGAAATTGGATTTCCGTCATGAACCAAGGAAAAAGATAGTCCTTACCGAATTCGAGACAATCTAGCCCTTGTCTCAGGAACAGCCGCAACTGCCCCCTGGATCGTCAGGGCCGATCAACCGATGTGGATTATTATGCTTGAACACTACGTCTCCCCGCCCTATGGGGCGTAAATGAGCCAACGAATGACTCCATCGATCCCGGATCGACCGATATATCCGAGGCGCCTCGCAACAGCAACAACCACGTAAGTAAAATGTCAGGCCGTGTAAAAACACTGACACAACTCCTAGCTAGAAAGAAACGCATGCCCTCCCTGAGGTCCTTCTCCCGTTTCTGGTCCATACCGGGGTGTGAGGCTCGCGAATTCATGTTATACCCAAAGCTACGCCACACAGGCGGGGCTTTGATCATCACCACAAGACTTTGCTTTTTAACAGAAGCCTTGATCATTTGCCACTTAGGCATGCCACACTAGCAATTCATGCCATGCGACTGATGTCCATCGATATACAACCTCTGAGCTCGTGCGTTTCAGAGAAGGGCGTTAAGCAAAAGAATAAATTCTCCGCCACCAAACAGATGTATATTTAATAGAGATCAATCAACACAGAATAAAATCCAATGTCAGACACACAGTCAATTTACAAGTCCGTTCTAGGTCTGAACGAAACTGGAGGCACTATATACCTCGCAAACCCATCGACCACCACGTACGTCTGGACGATCACCACTCATTATCCATATTTCGGGATGCCTCCCAATCAGGACCTCGGTTACCATCCAAACGAGGTGAAGATCTCCGGTGTTCGGCCACTGTCATCATCTTCGACTTTCAATCGTCGGTCAATTATTTGAAATGAGAATTAACTCGGCCTTTTCAAATAATTCACGTATATTTAGAATTTCAATTCAATTTATTTAAATGGTTAAATCATTCGACAACATCAATTTTGTTCTTTAATGTAATTTTCACACCAAACACATTTAACCATCAAATACCACAAAAATCGAGCAAATTCAGTTTATTTCCATTCCACATCGTTTATGATATTTTATAACGATTTATCGCTATTTTTATTTATTTTAAAATAGCCAATTTATTCAAAACGACGCTTCGGGCCATAACGCGGCCGTGGCGCTGTTTTTCTTCAGATTTGATTTACACATATCTGAAAATCTAACCGTTGGATCTTCACCAAATTTACATCATTAGAAAGATCTTTTCAAAATGAATCCAACGGTTCCAGTTTCGGGAAAATCCGACGGGCGGATCTCCCGGTATAATCGTTTGAAGTTTCGATTTCAAAATACGAACTGCAGCGTCGTTATTGAGTAATTATATATATATATATATATATATATATATAATCGATTCTGGCGCTGTTTTTCTTCAGATTTGAATTAAACATTCCAGACAATCCAACCGTTGGATTTTTACAAAGTTGGTGCCGTTGGAAAGATATTTCCAAAGCGAACCCAAAGGTTGCGGTTTCGGGAAAATCCGATGGTCGGATCTCCCGCACTAATCATTTGAAATCACGATTTCAAAATACGAACTGCAGCGTCGTTTTTCGATATATTTCAATTCTATTTAAATATATATATATATCGATTCTTCGATTTCAAAGCTATATTCTTTTCATACATTTGATAAAAAAGATATTTTTATCTAACTGTCTTATATTTCAACACTTCACTATATTTAACAATTCATGTATATAATAAAAATGTAATTTTTATTGTAAAACAATTCATTTTAAAACACTATTATTTCATATAATTCATATAGGTAATAAAAATAGGATTTTTATTATAAAACAATTTCTTTCAAAACAAGATTATTTTATATAGTTCATATAGATGATAAAAATGTGATTTTTATATTTAAAACACGAATGCTATTCAACACATGAATTTCAATTCAACGAATGAAAATAATTCAATGAATGAAAATAATTCAAACATGTGAATATTATTCAAAATTTCGGCAGCATAACGGCAAGGTAGTTAAAACCGGGACCGTCCCAAGTTCGGCTCCTCGCTCTACCTTAAAACCTCGCGGTTTTTGACAATGGGGAATCATGCATCTAATTCGCACGCATGCGGCATGTATATTTATTTCATTTCCACAAACTAATCCTATGTGGTTTCAACCAAATATTTCTCAACCACAAATGGGTATTTTTCAACCACAATCAATCAATATCAACCACAAACGATCACAATCCACCATTCGCTATCAATCAATTTTCATACCAATCACAACCAATAAATATCGTCCATGGTTTGTGGACGAGGGGCATATATATATATATATATATATTTATATATAGAAATTCACTTCTATTTCAACACATATATAATTTTTACAATGCATATATAACTTGTACATCGAACGTACAACTTATACAATGCATATACATGAGGTGTACAATGCTTATATAACCCATACATCGACTGTATTATTTATACATCGTCGTTTTCCAAATCGTTTATAAATTAGAAATCTCACATTGGGTTCCATACCACCAAAAATAGCAGAAGGCTCAGAAAAATATGCGGTCTCTTCAAAAAGGTAGAAGACGTCTACATGAATCCACTGTCTCTTGTTCCACTGAATTTCATCAACACACGAAAAAGATACGATTTTCCAAAGTTTTGCAACACTTAAAAGTGTTATTTTCAATTCAGAATTTTCAAAGCAGATAACTTTTCAAACCTTCAAAACTAGGTTTTTAATTCACGATCGATCCGTGCGGTTTTGTCACGATCGGATGTAGCGACGTCGAAGAGCTTCGAACAGGCTTCACAGCGCCTGTAGTGGCAGCGAACTCGACGGCTCCAGTGATGATCGGCGACGCTCCAAAGGTGAAGACTTCCTGGGTGAAATTCGACGTCAATACTCGATGGTTTCAGACGAGGCTTGGTTTGACTGAAAGAGGGGAGGAAGGCGATCGGAAAATCCAACTGGAGGCGGTGGCAAAAACCCCTGTGGCGGCGACGATCAGTCCTGGAAGTTTCGAGCGGGTTTCGCCGTTCGTTCGTGAGAGGGTTGACCAGTTTTCAAATGAGAGAGAAAATAAAGATATTTTCAATTATATTTAATTTTAAATTCCCAAAATATCCCTTTTTTACTAACGTACACCAATTTCAACCCAATGACTGTCGTCCCTAGCTAAATACCCCCATTCCGGACACAATGGGATATGTTTTGTTGGCCAATTCGACTGTTACAGTCAGTTATTTTTCAAATTAAAGTATAAAACATTTTATATTCAATTTGAACGTATATTTCAATTTTTCAGGGCCACAAACTGATTCGAAAAATTCCAGAAAAATAAATCTAGCTATGTTTTGACGATACGATCCCAAAAAAACTAGTTTCATCGAATTCTGAGACCGTTTGCAAAAAGGCCCTTTTCTGGTCGATTCAATTTAACTGTAATTAACCAAAACACATTTTCCTTTGCCACGCTCACATACTAGCTTCAAAAATTATGAAATATGAAACCTAGCAATAACTTCACATCCCAGATCCAACAAAAGTGGTTTCGTCGAATTCCGACGTCGTTTGCAAAATGGCCAATTTCACGGGCTATATAATTTCCATAGCGACCTTTCTGAAAATTCATTTGGCCATAACTTTTGCTTTCCGCTATGAAATTTCTATTTTTCAGATTCGTTAGAAAGGTATTCACTAACAGATTTAAATATTTTTGGTTTCACTTAAATCCGTTTTGTTTTGCACCCAGTACAGTCCGACAAAGTTTGAATTCAATTTTTGAAACTACCGCGCCATTTCAGGCCTTGTTTATAATTATGATAAATTATATTCGTTTCAATGGTCGATTCAAACTCACTTTTAATTGCTATTGTTTAAAATATTTAATATTAAATATTTAAAATCCACTATTTTAGCCAATTTAAAAATTTTAAATTGGTTCAGATTTTCCGGGTCGTTTCAATCTCCCCCACTTAAAACTTTTCGTCCCCGAAAAGGAACAAAGTCGAAAGTGGTTTGATTAATCAACTCTACGTTCAATCTGGCTTCAATTCTCCAACTTTTCAGTTTCTGAAAATTTTCAAATTCTTCAAAAATTTGGCTAACACCTGGAATTTTTGAAAAATTTCGCCATAACCTCCTTTGTACGGAGACAGGTTTGGAAATTTATTGGGCCGTATTAGGTACCCAATAAATCCTAATAAGCATACACATATTTATAGTGATATGTTCTGGTCTTTACAAGGGAGCGTGTATTGATAATAACTCCAGAGAATAAATTCCCGTCACCCTGTCAAAGCCTAAGGGAGTGTGTATTTTAAATGCTCCAGAAGATAAATCCTCGTCACCTCGTCCCGTGTGGGAAATAAATATTCCATGTGCCGTATCTAATAACTAGAGAGACGTGGTAATTGTCAACTTTAGACCCGTGTGGTTTTTTTTACTAATCTGGCAATTTTATCGTTATAATTTAAATAGTCCATATCAGTCATCAGTTTAACCTGTAAAATATAGTCATCGCCATACAAGCCTCTCGCTCGTATGGTAAATCTTCCACCTCGTCACACAAGCTCCAAATGCTTATGTGGTATATGATGAAGTATGCCATGCAATGTAGTTCAAAATTAGTTGTTACTATCCAATGGCGATATTTATTATTTCACACAGAACAACCAGCACCCCGCATCCAATGGCATTCACAGGAGTTGATATAATAATATTTCTCATCCAACTCATTAAGGTTTACCTATTTGTCGGGCACGCAAATAAAATATTTACTCAACAGCTATCCATTCTCCTGTTCAAACATATATAATGCACAAGTATATATTTCTAACTATTTTCTAATCAGTTCAATGTGTGATTTAATCGAATAAATTCTACCATTCGTTCTATTATTGATTAAATTAACTATCATTTTAATAATTTAATTAATCAAATCTACTATCACACAACACAAACAACAATAAATTGTTTTTAACTTTTCAAAAATATACTAATCAATTTCTGTACTCTTTTAAAAATCATTCGGACTATAGAATTAAAAGTCCACATCCATGGAAAGAAAATAACAACAGAGTAGAGAACTAATTGGTAATGCAAAGTATGGTAAATGTACCTTGCACCGGAGTCAATCAGAGATATCAACTCGACACTTAGGATAGGCTTTCTGAATGCTCTCCTCAGTTTCCCAAGTACAATCTCGTGGATCTCCACTCCATTGCACTTTGACTAAGTGAACTTTCTTGTTCCTCAGCTCTTTGGTTTCTTTGCCGATGATCTTTAGCGGCTCTCTTCTCACAGCTAATTCTGGGGTAATTTCAATATCCTGCTGAGCTGCTTCTTCCACGATCAAGTCCGGATCATGAACGTGCTTTCAAAGTTGAGATATGTGAAATACATCATGAACTTAAGGCAACCAATCTGGCAATTTAGCCCTATATGCGAGAGTCCCGATCCGTTCCAGAATAGGAAACGGACCAATGAATTTGGGCGCTAACTTTCCAGTTTTACCGAATCGGATAACTCCTCTCATCGGCGATACTTTCAAATATACGTAGTCGCTAACAGCAAATGATATATCTCTTCTTCTCCTATCAGCGTAGCTCTTTTGTCGGCTTTGAGTGGCGAGTAATCGCTTCTTAATAAAGTCGACTTTGTCGACAGCTTCTCGGATCATATCTGGCCCCAACACGAGTCTATTACCGGGTTCGACCCAACAAGCAGGAGATCGGCACGGTCTACCATACAATGCTTCGAATGGCGACATTGTCAGGCTCGCCTGGTAGCTGTTGTTATAAGAGAATTCAGCCAAATGTAGATGGTCTTCCCATGATCCACCAAAATCTATAACACAAGCCCGCAATAGATCTTCTAAAATATGATTCACCCTCTCAGTCTGACCATCTGTCTGAGGATGATAAGCGGTGCTTAGATGCAGCTTTGTTCCCAGTTCTACTTGAAATGCCTCCCAGAATTTGCTAGTAAATATTATATCCCTATCACTGACTATACTGAGCGGCACTCCATGTAGTCTAACTATTTCCTTGAAATATATCTGTGCCAGACTCTAAGCAGTTCTGTTTGATCTGACAGGTATGAAATGGGCGGTCTTCGTGAAGCGATCTACGATCACCCAAATACTGTCATTTCCTTTTCTGGTTCTGGGCAAACCATCAATGAAATCCATGGAAATATGTTCCCACTTCCAACCAGGAACTTCTAGCGGTTGTAATAATCCAGCCAGTTTCTGTTGGTCGCTCTTGACTAGCTGGCAAGTAGGGCATCGACTAACATATAAAGAAATGTCCCTCTTCATCGACTTCCACCAGAAAGTGCATTTGATGTCATTGTACATTTTTCTTACTCCCGGATGGATACTAAGTTTTGACTTGTGGCATTCATCCAGTACTTCCTTTCGAAGCTCAGGAATGTTAGGAACACAAATTCGACCTTTCAGCCTTAGAATCCCATCATCATCAACTTGAAAACTCGAGGGTTCGCCTTTATGAATTATCTCTCTGATCTTCTGAATGAAGTGATCATCGTTCTGAACAGCAGATATTTTATCTATCAATGAAGTCGTGATAATAAAACTGGCGATCATTTCATTCTTTCGGCTCAATGCATCGGCCACGACATTGGCTTTCCCTGGAGTGTATATAATCTCAAAATCGTATGCTGCAAGGAACTCTAGCCAACGTTGCTGCCTCAGATTCAGGTCTTTCTGGGTGAGTAGGTACTTTAACGACTGGTGATCTGTAAATAGTTCAAATCTCTCACCCAGGAGATAGTGTCTCCAGATTTTCAAGGCGAATACTATAGCCAATAACTCAAGATCATGAGTTACATAGTTTTTCTCGTGCGGCTTCAGCTGACGGCTAGCATAAGCAATCACTTGGCCCCTTTGCATTAACATTGCGCCAAGGCCTTCTCTAGAAGCATCAGTCCAGACTTTTAAATCCTGATTGCCGTTGATAATGGTTAACATTGGAGTTGTCGTTAATCTTAACTTTAGCTATTCAAAAGCCTCTTCACTTTCTGGAGTCCATTTGAACTTAGAGTGCTTCTTTGTGAGCTTCGTTAAGTGACCAGATATCTTCGAAAAGTTTTTAAAGAACTTCCGGTAATAATTAGCTAATCCGAGAAAACTGCGGACTTCTGTAGGGATACTGGGCTGTTTTCAGTTTTGAATAGCTATGATTTTGCTTGGATCCACAGCAATTCCTTCTTTCGATACGACGTGGCCCAGAAATTTCACTTCATCTTGGCAGAAATACATTTGGACAGTTTGGCTTTCAATACATTCCTCAGAATTTCTAGAACCTGTTCCAAATGCTTTTCATGTTCGGCCTTTGATTTAGAGAAGATTATAATATCGTCAATGAAAACCAGACCAAATTTATTCAAAACCCTTCTGAACACTCTATTCATCAGATCGACGAAGTAAGCTGGAGAGTTACATAAGCCGAACGACATTACTAACCACTCGTAGAATAAGTCGGGACCTCTGAATGCTATCATTGGAACACATTCTTCGGCAATTTGAAGTTGATGGAAGCCTGTAGCTAGGTCCATCCTTGAGAGTACTTGTGCTCCATTCATACGATCCAAAAATCATCTATTCGCGGCAATGGATATTTGTTCTTTATTGTCTGTTTGTTCAAATCCCGATAATCCACACATAGTCGCAGAGTACCGTCTGATTTTGGGACAAACACCACTGCTGCACCCCAATCAGAGAAACTAGGCCTGATCAGACACTTCCATACTAGCTGTCGTGTTTGATTGTCTAATTCCTCTTTGTCTTTCAAGGACATTCTTCGAATAGTGTGAACTACCGGCCTTGCATTCGAAATCAAAGCAACCTTGAAATCTATTTCTCTCTGCGGAGGTAAGCGAACAACTTCTTCAAACACATCCGCATAATTTTTTACTACAGGAATGTCTTCGATGAGGTCAGGAATATTCTCTGCGACTTCAGAGATATTTTCTATTTGGGATGGAGAGACATCCAAAGCTACCCAGATGTCTTTTCTATTAGCATTCTGACCTTCACAAGGGATCGTTATACAATCACCTGATTTAATCTTTGCCTTAACGACTCTGTCGGCGCATTTAATCTCAGCTTCATATTTGGTCAACCAGTCTAACCCCAAGATAAGATCAAACTCTGTAAAATTCATGACGGCCGCGATGGTAGGGAACCGATAACGAGAAAAGGAAACCGGCACTCTAAAAACCCAACTGAGACCAATGGAACCCCCAACCGGATTCTGGACAGTCATTGGTTCCTTCAGCTTCTTCAAATTTAAATCCAGTTTCTTAGCTGCATTCTTTGCAACAAAGCTTCGTGACGCGCCGGTGTCAAATAGTACTTTAACTGGAATATCTTTGACAGTTAGCGTGCCTTCTAAAACATTTGGCCTTTCCTGACTAGCTGTGGGTGAGGGTGTTTCTGCCACTTCATTCACTTGAACTATTTCAGTCTTTTTCAACTGCCAGCAATCTTGATTTACATGACCAACCTGTTGGCAGAGATTGCATTCTCTACTTTCCTGAAGCTTTTCACCGGATTTAAATCCATCATTCTTTCGTTTCTTCGAGGATTTACAATTTCCTTGCAAATGCCCTTGCTTATGGCAGTTATTGCATATGGCAGTCGTTGCTGGGTTTTTTCGGATCTGGCCCTTTTTCGATTGACTTTGGGCTCCTTACAGACCTCAGACATTGTACTGGCTTCAGGACGATCAGTTTCGGACTTAATTCTATTACTAGAGCTGACTTCTTCTTCGTACTGTAACATTCCTTTCCTGTCGAGATCCTCGTACTGGTAAGCCATGTATATCATTTCAGAAAAAGGAAGCTTCACACTCCTCATTACACTGTTTTGATATTTTCTTTGAAGCCCGTTGATAAATCTCAAATTCTTCTTCTTCGGATTTTGAATTAGATGAGGGGCAAAGTGAGAAAGTTCATTGAATTTCCTATGATATTCTGGAATGGTCATATCTCCTTGTATCAAATAAGAAAATTCATCACATAGTCGCTCAATTGCTTCTGGAGGAGTAAATCTTTCAAGGAAAATCACTTTGAATCTAACCCAGATGATATCACCTACTGGATTATCCTTGATAACCGAATTCCACCAGAACAAAGGTTCATCTTTGAGTGCCCAGAAGGCCAGTAATCTTTTCTGGTCATCCCTCAGCTTTAATCCTTCAAAGATTTTCTCAGCCGAACGAATCCAGGCTTGTGTTTTCATAATTGATTCTTCACCTGTGAAGGGTTTTCCACCCAGATTTCTATATTTCATAAATAGAGCTTCTATATCCGGGTCAGTATTACTTCTTCTGTTTCTAGCACTCATTTTCTAGTTCTTCTGCAAACAGCAGATCAAGTGTCAGGTCACAGAAAAGATATTTCAAAATATAGAGACAATTACTTGAATGTAAATGTGTCTATCTAGGTGTTATTTCATTCTGCTACTCATACTAGGATATTACTGATCTATCTGTAATGAGTTACCCATCCTAGAACACTATTGGTTCTATTTCTGATGAGTTCGTTAATATGTTATATTCCTGAACTAAGCTTAACCAAAGCTCTGATACCACGATGAGACAACCCCATTTCCCGTACAGACGGAGACAAGGGTAATCTTTGGAATATAACACAGAACAGATAATAGCAGAACAAAATTAAATAAATACACCAGATAATGAACAATAGAATATACTGGATAAAAGTAATCATCAGAGTTACACAGTATACAGGATCATACTTAGTACAAATACAGTTCAGATATACATAAATGTCTACAGCGGAAAACAAACAAAATATGTACAATAGGAGCTGAACAACATAAAAAGAGATAAATGATAGAATCCATCATCAGCTCCAGCTATCTAGAAAGAACCAGCTAAACCTGAATACAAGGCTGCCCGTGTAGAAAAAGGGGCACCCGAGTTTGAAAGTGAAACAAACTACGAGTCAGTCATGGGAACGGTATGAGAAATCTACTCAACACATTTATAATATGGCTAATCATAGGAACACGCCACTTTCGTGGAACGGGTTTACTCCATTGGATTGCCAGTGCTTTAAAACAAATCTTTCTTTTAAACATAGCAATGCTTTTTATAAAAAAAGAAGCCATTATAAGACTCAGTTCCCATCACACAATGCAACGCAAGCCGGAGGATAGAGTTTTACCTTATAATGGCCAAAATACGGTTGATACGAATAAAACAAAAGCAATTGATATTATTACTAGTGTTTATATGTATCAAAAACAATTTTGAATCATAACTATCAATCATAGACGACATGGGTACCATATATCATGTCGCCATATATATATACAATCAAAACCGCACGATGTCTTATTTGGAAATTGGATTTCCGTCATGAACCAAGGCAAAAGATAGTCCTTACCGAATTCGAGACAATCTAGCCCATGTCTCAGGAACAGCCGCAATTGCCCTCTGGATCGTCAGGACCGGTCCACCGATGTGGATTATTATGCCTGAACACTACGTCTCCCCGCCCTATGGGGCGTAAATGAGCCAACGAATGACTCCATCGGTCCCGGATTGACCGATATATCCGAGGCGCCTCGCAACAGCAACAACCACATAAGTAAAATGTCAGGCTATGTAAAAACACTGACACAACTCCTAGCTAGAAAGAAACGCATGCCATCCCCGAGGTCCTTCTCCCGATTCTGGTCCATACCGGGGTGTGAGGCTCGCGAATTCACGTTATACACAAAGCTACGCCACACAGGCGGGGCTTTGATCATCACCACAAGAATTTGCCTTTCAACAGAAGCCTTGATCATTTGCCACTTAGGCATGCCACACTAGCAATTCATGCCATGCGACTGATGTCCATCGATATACAACCTCTGAGCTCGTGCATTTCAGAGAAGGGCGTTAAGCAAAAGAATAAATTCTCCACCGCCAAACAGATGTATATTTAATAGAGATCAATCAACACAGAATAAAATCCAATGTCAGACACACAGTCCATTTACAAGTCCGTTCTGGGTCTAAACGAAACCGGAGGCACTATATACCTCGCAAACCCATCGACCACCACGTACGTCTGGACGATCACCACTCATTATCCATATTTCGGGATGCCTCCCAATCAGGACCTCGGTTACCATCCAAACGAGGTGAAGATCTCCGGTCTTCGACCACCGTCTTCATCTTCGACTTTCAATCGTCGGTCAATTATTTGAAATGATAATTAACTCGGCCTGTTCAAATAATTCACGTATATTTAGAATTTCAAATCAATTTATTTCAATGGTTAAATCATTCGACAACACCAATTTTGTTCTTTAATGTAATTTTCACACCAAACACATTCAACCATAAAATACCACATAAATCGAGCAAATTCAGTTTATTTCCATTCCACATCGTTTATGATATTTTATAACGATTTATCGCTATTTTCATTTATTTTAAAATAGCCAATTTATTCAAAACGACGCTTCGGGCCATAACGCGGCCGTGGCGCTGTTTTTCTTCAGATTTGATTTACACATATCTGAAAATCTAACCGTTGGATCTTCACCAAATTTACATCATTAGAAAGATCTTTTCAAAACAAATCCAACGGTTCCAGTTTCGGGAAAATCCGACGGTCGGATCTCTCGGTATAATCGTTTGAAGTTTCGATTTCAAAATACGAACTGCAGCATCGTTATTGATTAATTGTAATTATATTTATATATATAATCGATTCCGGCGTTGTTTTTCTTCAGATTTGAATTAAACATTCCAGACAGTCCAACCGTTGGATTTTTACAAAGTTTGTGCCGTTGGAAAGATATTTCCAAAGCGAACCCAACGGTTGCGGTTTCGGGAAAATCCGATGGTTGGATCTCCCGCACTAATCATTTGAAATCACGATTTCAAAATACGAACTGCAGCATCGTTTTTCGATATATTTCAATTCTACTTAAATATATATATATATATATATATATATATCGATTCTTCGATTTCAAAGCTATATTCTTTTCATACGTTTGATAAAAATGATATTTTTATCTAACTGTCTTCTATTTCAACACTTCACTATATTTAACAATTCATGTATATAATAAAAATGTAATTTTTATTGTAAAACAATTCATTTCGAAACACTATTATTTTATATAGTTCATATCGGTAATAAAAATACGATTTGTTATAAAACAATTTCTTTCAAAACAAGGTTATTTTATATAGTTCATATAGATGTTAAAAATGTGATTTTTGTATTTAAAACACAAACACCATTCAACACATGAATTTCAATTCAACGAATGAAAATAATTCAACGAATGAAAATAATTCAATGAATGAAAATAATTCAAACATGTGAATATTATTCAAAATTTCGGCAGCATAACGGCAGGATAGTTAAAACTGGGACCGTCCCTAGTACGGCTCCTCGCTCTACCTTAAAACCTCGCGGTTTTGACAATGGGGAATCATGCATCTAGTTCGCACGTAGGCGGCATGTATATTTATTTCATTTCCACAAATTAATCCTATGTGGTTTCAACCAAATATTTCTCAACCACAAATGGGTATTTTTCAACCACAATCAATCAATATCAACCACAAACAATCACAATCCACCATTCGCTTTCAATCAATTTTCACACCAATCACAAGCAATAAATATCGTCCATGGTTTGTGGACGAGGGCGTATATATATATATATATATATAAATTCACTTCTATTTCAACACATATATAATTTTTACAACGCATATATAACTTATACATCGAACGTACAACTTATACAACACTTATACATGAGGTGTACAACGCTTATATAACCCATACATCGACTATATAATTTATACATCGTCGTTTTCCATATTGTTTATAAACTAGAAATCTCACATTGGGTTCCACTCCACCAAAAATAGCAGAAGGCTTAGAAAAATATGCAGTCTCTTCTAGAAGGTAGAAGATGTCCACACGAGTCCAATGTCTCTTGTTTCACTGAATTTCATCAACATATGAAAAAGATATGATTTTTCAAAGTTTTGCAACACTTAAAAGTGTTATTTTCAATTCAGAATTTTCAAAGCAGATAACTTTTCAAACCTTCGAAACTAGGTTTTTAATTCACGATCGATCCGTGCAGTTTCGTCACGATCGGATGCTGCGACGTCGAAGAGCTTCGAACATGCTTCCCAGCGCCTGTGGTGGCAGCGAACTCGACGGCTCCAGTGATGATCGGCGGCGCTCCAAAGGTGAAGACTTCATGGGTGAAATTCGACGTCAATACTCGATGGTTTCAGACGAGGCTTGGATTGATTGAAAGAGGGGAGAAAGGCGATCGGAAAATCCAACTGGTGGCGGTGGTGAAAACCCCTATGGCGGCGGCGATCAGTCCTGGAAGTTTCGAGCGGGTTTCGCCGTTCGTTCGTGAGAGGGTTGAACAGCTTTCAAATGAGAGTGAAAATGAAGATATTTTCTATTATATTTAATTTTAAATTTCCAAAATATCCCTTTTTTACCAACGTACACCAATTTCAACCCAATGACTGTCGCCCCTAGCTAAATACCGCCATTCCAGACACAATGGGATATGTTTCGTTGGCCAATTCGACTGTTACAATCAGTTATTTTTCAAATTAAAGTATAAAACATTTTATATTCAATTTGAACGTATATTTCAATTTGCCAGGGCCACAAACTGATTCGAAAAATTCCAGAAAAATAAATCTAGCTATGGTTTGACGATACGGTCCCAACAAAATAGTTTCGACGAATTTTGAGACCATTTGCAAAAAGGCCCTTTTCTGGTCGATCCAATTTAATTGTAATTGACCAAAACACATTTTCCTTTTCCACGCTCACATACTAGCTTCAAAAATTATGAAATTTGAAATCTAGCAATAACTTCACATCACGGATTCAATAAAAGTGGTTTCGTCGAATTCCGAGGTCGTTTGCAAAATGGCCAATTTCACGGACTATATAATTTCCATAGCGACCTTTCTGAAAATTCATTTGGCCATAACTTTTGCTTTCCGCTATGAAACTTCGATTTTTCAGATTCGTTAGAAAGGTATTCACTAACAGATTTAAATATTTTTGGTTTCACTTAAATCCGTTTTGTTTTGCACCCGGTATAGTCCGACAAAGTTTGAATTCAATTTTTGAAACTACCGCGCCATTCCAGGCCTTGTTTATAATTATGATTAATTATATTCGTTTCAATGGTTGATTCAAACTCACTTTTAATTGCTATTATTTAAAATATTTAATATTAAATATTTAAAATCCACTATTTTAGCCAATTTAAAAATTTTAAATTGGTTCAGATTTTCCGGGTTGTTACATTTACTCGTTTTGTCCATTCGCCTCAACTTCATTTTGGCTTCTCGGGAGATACTCAATCCACGAAAGAAAAGAAAAAAAAGAGAAAGGAGCAAATGGCTTCCTATAAAATTGACCTGCAATATATTCAAGATTTAAACAAGTTAGACAAGTAGATGTCCTTCTTAGCTCATGGAGGTAAAAGGGACAAATCGTTGGATAAAATGACTGATATGGAAATTTCAAGACTTTTGTATATGTATGAAGATGCACAAAAAAACATATGAAATTTGGTCTAACTCATTGCACGTGTTGCATGCTTTTCAACTGTGTATGATGTGGTAATGTCAATTCTTTTTACTTTCAAATATATAGACGTGATCAAAATGGAACTCGTTCCTTTGGTCTATACCAGTGAATGCCAAACTCAGAGGATATATTTGTATAGGGACCATGGTTTTCGTTGATTGGGTTGACCGGTTACCACATGATTTTGTGAACAGATCCTTGGTTTATTTGGGTTAAAAGTGTTAAACTTAAACCATTCACATGCACGATACTGTGCAAAAATGAATTTGCACGCAGGCCTACTCAAATACCACCACATGCCTACCGCCCGCTACGTATTTCCACGCAGAGATAAGAGGGGACATTAAGCCTATAGCTACCAAATACTTCATACCAAAGTAAAATAGCTTACCCTGACTAATCAAATAATGCAGATAGCTTCTCCGTACATTTTCCTTTTCTTTTCTTAGCTCTTAAGTCTTAAGTATACTTCTTCTATTTAGAGCACAACCAACAATGGCTTGTTCAATTACTAAACAAGCCACAGAGCAACTAGGTATGGCTTGTTCAGTCACCCATGGCTAGTTTGGACGTGGTTCTTGGCTGGTTGAGTGAACAGAGGTCGGAGGTTATAACGGCAAAGTCTTTACCGTTATAAGTTTAAAACGGTAAAGACTTTGCCGTTATAAACTTTTAATAATAAAAAAAACACGCAAATGTTGTTTGCTACGGTGAAAAGAGATAACATTGGATGGAAGGGGTGTTTGTTGTTTTGTAGTGTTTGTATTATATAATATATTTTTTAAGTGGTTTGTGGCTGGTTGTGGCTAGTTTTGTATTGCTGGTTGCGTTGTGGTCTATTTGAATGAAAGAGAAGAAGTGAACAGAACGGATTGTTGGTTATGGTCTTATACACACAGTGCGCCATTTATCTTTGTTATTAGAACATAGAATTTAAATGAGAAGTAAGTTTTAATGGCTATATATATATATATATATATATACTAGGATGTAATCTTATATATGAAGGATGTGAGTACTGAAGCGGTGAGGATGTTATACGGGTTGGAGAATATGAGAGTAGGAGGGAGCAGCGTTGGAGATGAATGGCGTGAGGTTTGTTGTTAGCGGCGACTGAATGTGCAGGAGAAGACACAGGGAAGAAACAGTGTAGAACGGGATCAGGAACATGTGGCAAGGTTGGAAAAAGAAAAGCAAGCAGGTTACATTTTGTCGAAGAGAAGCGAACAGAGGGTAACGGGATGGCAGTATGGGTATTTGTGAGCTGTAATAGTTTGGATGAAGTTTATTTAAGGTGGAAGGAGAACCGGTACAGGAAGCGGCAGTACACCACGAAGACGACAACGCGGTTTTGTTTGTACATGTGATATGAAGAAGGTTGACGTGGGCGGAAGGAGGTCGACACCGCGATGAGGAGGTGAACATCGAACTGGGTGCTTCCGGGTTGGTGGCGAAGCTGGTATGGCGTGCGAGTGGTGCTCGAATTGAATGGGAGGAAAGAGGAACAGTTTGTTTTCAAATATAGGAGATGAGTTGAAGAGAGAGAGAGTAGGGATCTTGGTTTTCGAATTGATGGAGAACGCATGCCATATGGCAGTGGGAAAACAAGAACACGCATGCGGATGTAAACAAAGGGAGATCCGTGTAAATTTACATTGAAGCCCAGAGAAAATAAATAAAAAGAAAACGTCGAAGCCCAAAAACGAAGAGCCAAGAATGGGTAATGGGCTGCTAGCATGAGTGGTAGTGTATGTTCGGACATTCCACAGTGGTTCGGCTTGCAAGAAACGTGGAGTGTGAGCTTCATCTTATAATATAATTTAGTCATATTATTTACTTAGGTATGATTATTAGTTGTTAACAAATCATCCAAGTAAACAATGACAACTGCGTTTGAAGAGTAGGTGCTGACTAGAAGAAACTGCAGTGCTTTATTTATAGTGTTTTATTTACATAGGTCCATTTATATAATCTAGTTTAGCCGGGATGGATTAAAGTTTATAGGTAACATTGCCTAGGAAGCTCGCTTAAGTCATCAACCTCGAATGTTATATTCATGTCGACTAATAAAACACGGTTAGTTTAACACATTTGGTTAAACATAAATCATCAGTAAGGGGTTAGTGGTCGAATTTAATTACAGTTAATGTAATTAAATTACCATATAATTTATAGTGACATATGTTAACAGAATTAAGAGCCGTTTGTCGCGTTGGAACTATACGAAGGCAGGCTACGTTATGAAGCTAGTTTGGAAATGTTTGGAGCTTGTTTGAAATTATGGCAGAATTAAACATCTGATATAACCAACCGAACGTTATTCGTTATTTAACGGTTAATGACCAATGTGAGAAATCTCACTAAATCTGTCTAGTTTTATAATTTTATAAACGTTATTTAATTTTGATACAAATGATTGAAATGCTGTGTGTGATTGTTGTTTGGATAAATTGGTTAAAAAAATACGTATAGTTATTTATACAAGTCGTCAGTTAAACGTGGATTCTATTTATTATTTATTTCATATTAATATGATATAAATGTTGATTAACATCTGTGGATGCAGGGAAACAGGTTGGAGGGATCCAACTGGATTCCTCAACAATTATACTGTTGTTTTTCATATAATGCATTATATGATGTGACAAATAATCGGTGATTGATTATTGTGTGTTCGGGATGTTGGAACAACATTGACCTGATAAAATTGGTATTTATATACCGTAAAGTATATTCGAATATATTAGAAAGGAATTTGGGGTTTTAAAAAGAGAAAAAAAATCTATCTTTAAATAGAAAGTGAATTTCGAATAAACTAGAATAAACTAACTTGTTTAAATTATATAAAACAAGTAAGTTTGATTTATAAACGATATTTATAAATGAGATGAAATTATTATTATTAAATAATTTGGAATTAAATTCAGAAATGTATTTAAAAAGGGAAATGGGAAAATTGTTTGAAAGGAAAACGATGAAATGAATTCGATGTTCGAAATGGAAAATAGGATTGAAATAAATCCGTAAGGATTTATAATTAGCATTCGACTATGTCGAATATAGAAAAAAATAACAATTTATTCCCATAAATTATATATAATGAAATTCAGGATTTGACGAGATAATCAATATTTGGATTTGTTATGAATAGGAAATCGAGTTTTAAATTATAACTTATAGTTGGTAGGCACCACCAACCGCCCGTGTGCCAAGCGCGGGTCTCAACCTAGTTATAACTTATAAAATTAATTATACAGTGAATATTTAATGAATTATACAACGAATAGTTAATGAGTTATACAGCGAATAGTTAACGGTTTATACAGTGAATGGTAATGGTTTATACAGCGAATGGTAATGGCTTATACAACGAATAATTATGAGTTATACAGTGAATAGTTTATGGTTTATAAAGAGAATGGAGATAGATTGAAATGGATTTATAAATCTAGAGGAAATGGATTTGTAAATAAAATATAAAGGAATTCGTAAATGTAAGGTTAATGATTTCGTAAAGAAAATGCGAAGGGTTGTGAAATGGAATCTGTAATATTATTTACAGAAGTCAAGTTGAGTTATTTTAATTAATTTTGCGAAATGATATTTAAATAGTACTGAATTGATTTGTGAGATAATAATAATAATACCGCTTTAAAATTTTTAAAGGTAATATGATAAGGTTTTAACGAAATTGGAACTTGTTGTACGCTGCTTGAGTTGACTAATTTTCGAGGTATCAATCTGATGTTGGTTTCGGCCTTCGGGATTGATACTTGGAAAATTGTTCTCTTACTAAATTTATGGTTAGGGACTAATGGACGTGGAAGGATAGTGATGCACGAATGAGATGGAAATGTTTTCTGATATCAATAAGAAATATCTTCTGAGATATAGAAATTGGGTAGTTTAAAATAAATGGAAATGTTTTCCAAGGATCGGGAGAAGCCAAGCGAGTTAGAGAAATATTTGGATAAAGATATTGAAGGGGAATTGGAAAATGAAATGATTATTTATAAATATATAAAATGGGGTCAGTGTTGTTTGATGATTGATCGGTAAGATTTCCATTTGGAAATACAACCGTTGTTTGTACACATGTATTCTTTGATAGTTAAATCACCGACTATCAAAGTTTTTGACCATTTCCCTTGTCAATACGGAGAGACCAGGATCATATTTGTTATCTGAAACCCACTTCGCATGGTCATTATCGTTTAGAATCAAATAGATCGAAGACAATTGAAGACGAAGTTTATACAAGGGTTATCCGAGCGATCCTATGTAGAAATTGCCTACGATGGATTTACAGAATAATTCCTTCGGGTTGTCCAATCCCAAAACAGCTTAAATGGACGAATGCCTGACGGAGTACATCTGGTAGATTGCGTAAGTTGATCGTTTCAAACGTATTTACATTGGTGGCGGTGGAATTCGTTTCTCTTAGCTTATACCCATGGTATTTTTGAGGAAATCAATTTGTGATTTGACGGGTATGGTGAATTGGCATTCAAAGTAAATAAAGGAGTGATCTGTTAAAAGATACGTTACGATCTCAAGCCTAATCAACTGGGAAATGACAGAAATCGGGCAGGCAGCATGGCTAAGTGGGTCGCACCCAATTAGGGTATATTGTCACCATCTAGAGAATATTCATATTTGTTACTTCTTTCAATTATGTATCTCCCGGGAATGGTTATGTTGGTATACCGACCGTAAGGTGACAATATATTCGGAACATTCAAGCGAAATGAATGACCGGTTATGTGTGGCTGAGTTACAAGATGTTCTTGTTGAACTCCAGTGTTCCGCTTCTAGAGTACACTAATCGGAAGGTGGTTCCATACCTTGTCAGAGTTGGAAATCCATTCCCCAATAAGAGCCCACGATTTTTGATTATATTTTATATATGTAGGGTGTCAGATGAAAGCGTTCCGCTAGATTATTATTCACTTGTATTAGCCATTATTATAATATCATGATAGTATTGATTTTTGGAAAGTGTTTTGGGTTATCGTAAGGTAAAAACTATCTGTGTTTATGTGTGGATCGGTCTTACGATTATCATTCCTTTGAAAACTTAAACCGAAATGATTGGAGTTTACTCACACTAGTCAAATGACTGACCCAGAGTTTATTTTGTTTTGTTTTCCCTAAACTCTTGGGTGCCTAAATTTGTACAGGCAGTCAAGTAGTCGGGATTTTACAGATACATTTGGTAGAGTTTGGAGCAGAAGGCTTCAACGTTAGATATATATATATAGAATTTGTTCCCATTGTGATATATATATATGTGATGTACTCTGATGATATATGTAAGTACAGTTTCAGTTTTGTATTTTAAAAGTTGTTATATAATATATTTTATTCGTTTCGCTGTGAGATGAAAGCGTTCCACTAGATTATTATTTACTTGTATTAGCCATTATTATAATATCATGATAGTATTGATTTTTGGAAAGTATTTTGGGTTATCGTAAGGTAAAATCTATCCGTGTTTACTTTGATTCTGTTATGTTGCGATCTTCTTCTTCTTCTATTCTAAATTTCTTTCTTTCTATTTCTCACCCTCTAACTTCTTTCTATCAATGATCTGGTATTTACGATGCTTGGATGGTCAACATAGGTTTTGTGTTGATTTTCAGGGTCGAAAATGCCCTTTTGTTATAGTGGTATCAGAGCTAAAGTTTTAGTGAATACCTTGGCTCTGTGGCGTAACAGAATAGAGATAGAGTTAGTAATACCCTAGATTGAGTAGTGTGTACATATACGAGAGAACGTATTTGTAGATTGATTAAAAAAGATTTTTATATTATGGAGATTTATTGGGTTGAGTGACTTATGAATTCTGGTCGATAGTGGGGCACCACAATATCGATAGGGATTTCTAACACTCGAATACGATGAACCGACACAGTTTGTTTTGGAAGAGGGTAAATAAAACAATTTTACCCAAATTATATTTTGATATGAATGAAACATATATGTTTGAATTATTATGATATATATTGAATGTGTTAGTGGTTATTATAATCGGATAAGGTTATAATTGAAAATGGTTATAAATAACCAATCAAGAATTCAAATAATATATAAATTCAGATGAATTAAATCTGGATTTAAAACTAGAATTGAGATTAAAACTCTAGAAAATTGAAAAGAGAGTATGCAAATGGTTCGGAATAAATATATGGAAATTATAAGATCTGGGGGAAATTTAGAAATATTTTTCAAGTATTAAAAGGAATGTTTTGAAGTAATTTTTAAATAGAAGTGTTTAAGAATTGTTTTGAAAAGTGATACAATATTAAACTCACTTCGATCGCTGGTAAATAAATTTGATGATGACGGCCACATCATCAGTGTTCATTTTCAAGTTTCCAAGTGACAGATTACTACCAGAGATATTTTTTTTGAATTGTTTTGAGAAAATAAGTTGTTCGGAAATTCAAATGTTTTGAATTGTTATTATTATATATATATGATTCCAAACTAATTTGAAATAAAAACCAATGACTTGAAATTCTGAAATTAAAATTTAAACTTATGAAGTTAAACAAATTGAAATGGTAGAGGTGAATGAATAAATTAGAATTAAATCGAACCAATTTAAATAAAGATGGATTGGATTAAAAGATAATCTAGAATGGAATTTGGTTGTCAAGTTAAGAGTTGGAAGTGAAATGGAGCTTGGCTTGGCCATAAGCGAATAATTTGGATATGAGGATAAAATGATTGGAGATCAAAGTCGGGAATGCATGGATATATGCTGATTTGATAGTGAATAAAAGAGACAGAGTTGAATGCCCAATAAAAGGTACAAGTTTATATTTTTATATGAGTAAGAGATTTTTATGGGCCTGTTTGGCAAGCCATTTGGCTGTCTGATTTTCTTTTGGGTTGGAGAAGGCCTAGAGAGCCGAGTTGTGATTGTACCAATTAACCCGTGTAAAGGAGACGCTAGCGAAATTTTTCGAAAATTTAAGGCGTTATGAAATTTTCGGAATTTTTGAAAATTGTCGTTAGTAGAATTAAATTAATAATTTAATCGAAATAAATAGGTTTAGTTTAAGCTGAAGTTAAGAAGCAAAAATATAATTTTTTACTTGGTTAATAGAGTTTGCAGCATTTTACTACCTTAGTAATTTCGGCGACGAAATTCTTCTAAGGGGGGAAGTGATCTGCAACGATCCGTATTTTTAACGATTTAATAATTAATTAATTTAATTATTTGAATATGAAGTTGGCAATTAAATTGGTTTGAATTCAAATATTTTGAATATTTAAATTAATATAAATTATGGAATAATAAAATTCATTTCCGAAATGGTCGGAAATAGCTGAATTGGTAATATTAAGTGAATTGGATAATATTTGAAATTTGATTCAGTTTAGAATTGAATTATATTGACGAATATATTTATGTAAGCGATAGTCGAACGTATAAATTATAATTTAATTATAATTCGAGCCCGTAATTTCGCGGTAGTTCGTAATATACGGTTTTGAACTTCAAATAAATACACAGGACTCGTTATAAATTGGATTTCTTCGAAACAAGAAACGTTGGAATATGTTGAACTATATATTTCCAATGGAAGGGAAAAATGGAGATCTCGCTTTATAGATTGTTAGTTATGTCCAAACCAAAATTTGAAATAGTCGCTATGGAACGTTTATAAGCCATAACTATATATTTAATTATAACTAAATATTGGCTTCGAATTTAGATAGGATCTTTGAGATGCATGTATAATTTAATTTGTAGAATTTTTCTATTATTCTTATTTTGGAAAATAAGCACTTTTTATTCTGAAGTATTATATACCTTAGATTAGCATTTTGGGACATTACAAAACAAGCTAACTAGTCTATTTTATTACATTTTTGGGATCATAGCACATCGCTCGACACGACCATATTTTTATTTCTGTCCGTAGTTGCTCCGACATGAACGAAACTTACATAACGCGATACACTAAAATGTTAAAATATATACACTAGACAACACGTGTTCAAGCGTTTAATCGTTTTGTCCATTCGCCTCAACTTCATTTTGGCTTCTTGGGAGATACTCAATCCACGAAAGAAAAAAGAAAAAAAAGAGAAAGGTGAAAATGTCATCCTATAAAATTGACCTGTAATATATTCAAGATTTGAACAAGTTAGACAAGTAAATGTCCTTCTTAGCTCATGGAGGTAAAAGGGACAAACCGTTGGACAAAATGACTGATATGGAAATTTCAAGACTTTTGTATATGTACGAAGATGCACAGAAAAACATATGAAATTTGGTCTAACTCATTGCACGCGTTGCATGCTTTTCAACTGTGTATGATGTGGTAATGTCAATTCTTTTTACTTTCAAATATATAGACGTGATCAAAATGGAACTCGTTCCTTTGGTCTATACCAGTGAATGCCAAACTCAGAGGATATATTTGTATAGGGACAATGGTTTTCGTTGATTGGGTTGATCGGTTACCACATGATTTTGTGAACAGATCCTTGGTTTATTTGGGCTAAAAGTGTAAAAATTAAACCATACACGTGCACGATACTGTGCAAAAATGAATTTTCACGCAGGCCTACTCAAATACCAACACATGCCTACCGCCTACTACCTATTTCCACGTAGAGATAAGAGGGGACATTAAGCCTATAGCTATCAAATACTTCATACCAAAGTAAAATAGCATGCCCTGACTAATCAAATCACCCAGATAGCTTCTCCGTACATTTTCCTTTTCTTTTCTTAGCTCTTATGCAGTGTTTTAAAGACCCACCCTACCTCGGTTCGACCGCGGTTAACCTCCGACCGTGGAGCGCCACGGTTCTGAAAATGAAATAACCTTGCGCATGCACAGACCCGCAGTTTAACCTCGAAACCCTATAAAAACCTCTAATCCAACCTCTTTAAACCTCACGGTTCTTCAAATTTGCGAAAAATAATTGCTTCACTCTTTATTCTTTTACTATAACAAATTTAACAAATAATTTCATAGCAATTATAATTAAATTTTAGATGATATAATTCATTATTATGCACATTTTACGAACTACTATTGAACTAATCCTCTTTCACTATAAACAATTAGTAAATTTACAAATTTGCTATGATAAGTTGTTATATAAGTATTTCAGTTATGTAGTTTGGACACGAGTGTTTGTCATAATTGTTTAAATTTTATATATGTTTAAAATATTTTTACGTTTAAATCAGGAAAATAGAAATAAACTATCAGCGCGGTTCTCATGGTCTGACCGGTTGAACCACGAAAACCTTGACCTTGCACTACCACGGTTTGACGTACGGTTCGGTTCTCACAACTATGCTCTTAAGTTTACTTCTTCTATTTATACATATAGTGCGCCATTTATCTTTGTTATTAGAATATAGAATTTAAACGAGAAGTAAGTTTTAATGGCTATATATAAATATAAATATATATATATATAAATACAGGGATGTAATCTTATATGTGAAGGATGTGAGTACTAAAGCGGTGAGGATGTTATACGGGTTGGAGAACATGAGAGTAGGAGGGAGCAGCGTTGGAGATAAAAGGCGTGAGTTTTTTTGTTAGCGGCGACTGAATGTGCAGGAGAAGACACGGGGAAGAAACAGTGTAGAACGGTATCAGGAACATGTGGCAAGGTTGGAAAAAGAAAAGCAAGCAGGTTACGTTTTGTGGAAGAGAAGCGAACAGAGGGTAACGGAATGGTAGTATGGGTATTTGTGAGCTGTAATAGTTTGGATGAAGTTTATTTAATGTGGAAGGAGAACCGGTACAGGAAGCGGCAGTACACCACGAAGCCGACAACGCGATTTTGTTTGTACATGCGACATGAAGAAGGTTGATGTGGGCGGAAGGAGGTCGACACCGCGATGAGGAGGTGAACGTCGAACTGGGTGCTTCCGGATTGGTGGCGAAGCTAGTATGGCGTGCGAGTGGTGCTCGAACTGTATGGGAGGAAAGAGGAACGGTTTGTTTTCAAATATAGGAGATGGGCTGAAGAGAGAGAGAGAGAGTAGGGATCTTGGGTTTTGAATTGATGGAGAACGCATGCCATATGGCAGTGGGAAAACAAAAACATGCATGCGGATGTAAACAAATGGAGATCCGTGTAAATTTACATTGAAGCCCAAAGAAAATAAATAAAAAGAACACGTTGTACCCCAAAAACGAAGAGCCAAGAATGGGTAATGCGCTGATAGAATGAGCGGTAGTGTATGTTCGGACATTCCATAGTGGTTCGCCTTGCAAGAAACGTGGAGGGTGAGCTTCATCTTATAATATAATTCAGTCATATTATTTACTTAGGTATGATTATTAGTTGTTAAAAAATCATCCAAGTAAACAATGACAACTGCGTTTAAAGAGTAGGTGCTGACTAGAAGAAACTGCAGTGCTTTATTTACAGTGTTTTATTTACATAGGTCCATTTATATAATCTAGTCTAGCTGGGTTGGATTAAAGTTTTAAAGGTAACATTGCCTAGGAAGCTCGCTTAAGTCATCAACCTCGAATGTTAGATTCATGTCGACTAATAAAACAAGGTCAGTTTAACACATTTGGTTAAATATAAATCATCAGTAAGGGATTAGTGGTCGAATTTAATTACAGTTAATGTAATTTAATTACAGTATAATTTATAGTGACATATGTTAACAGAATTAAGAGCCGTTTGTCGCATTGGAACTATATGAAGGCAGGCTACGTTATGAAGCTGGTTTGGAACTGTTCGGAGCTTGTTTGAAATTATGGTAGAATTAAACATCTGATATAACCAACCGAACGTTATTCGTTATTTAACGATTAACGACCAATGTGAGTAATCTCACTAACTCTGTCTAGTTTTATAATTTTATAAACGTTATTTAATTTTGATACAAATGGATGAAATGCTGTGTGTGATTGTTGTTTGGATAAATTGGTTAAAAAAATACGTATAGTTATTTATACAAGTCGTCATTTAAATGTGGATTCTATTTATAATTTATTTCATATTAATATGAAATAAATGTTGATTAACATCTGTGGATGCAGGGAAACAGGTTGGAGGGATCCAACTGGATTCCTCAACAATTATATTGTTGTTTTTCATATATTGCATTATATGATGTGACAAATAATTGGTGTTTGATTATTGTGTGTTCGGGATGTTTGAACAACATTGACCTGATATAATTAGTATTTATATACCGTATAGTATATTCGAATATATTAGAAAGGAATTTGGGGTTTTAAAAAGAGAAAAAAAATCTATATTTAAATAGAAAGTGAATTTCGAATAAACTAGAATAAACTAACTTGTTTAAATTATATAAAACAAGTAAGTTTGATTTATAAACGATATTTATAAATGAGATGAAATTATTATTATTAAATAATTTGGAATTAAATTCAGAAATTAATTTAAAAAGGGAAATGGGAAAATTGTTTGAAAGGAAAACGATGAAATGATTTCGATGTTCGAAATGGAAAATAGGATTGAAATAAATCCGCAAGGATTTATAATTAGCATTCGACTATGTCGAATATATAAAGAAATAAGAATTTATTCTTATAAATTATATACAATGAAATTCAGGATTTGACGAGATAATCAATATTTGGATTTGTTATGAATAGGAAATCGAGTTTTAAATTATAACTTAAAGTCGGTAGGCAGCACCAACCGCCCGTGTGCGAAGCACGGGTCTCAACCTAGTTATAACTAATAAAATGAATTATACAGTGAATAGTTAATGAATTATACAACGAATAGTTAATGAGTTATACAGCGAATAGTTAATGGTTTATACAGTGAATGGTAATGGTTCATACAGCGAATGGTAATGGTTTATACAACGAATAGTTATGAGTTATACAGTGAATAGTTTATGGTTTATAAGGCGAATGGAGATAGATTGAAATGGATTTATAAGTCTAGAGGAAATGGATTTGTAAATAAAATATAAAGGAATTCGTAAATGTAAGGTTAATGATTTCGTAAAGAAAATGCGAAGGGTTGTGAAATGGAATCTGTAATATTATTTACAGAAGTCAAGTTGAGTTATTTTAATTAATTTTGCGAAATGATATTTAAATAGTATAGAGTTGATTTGTGAGATTATAATAATATAATCGCTTTAAAAATGTTAAAGGGGATATGATAGGGTTTTAACAAAATTGGAACTTGTTGTATGCCGGTTGAGTTGGCTAATTTTCAAGGTATCAATCGTATGTTGGTTTCGGCCTTCGGGATTGATACTTGGAAAATTGTTCTCTTACTAAATTTATGGTTAGGGACTAATGGATGTGGAAGGATAGTGATGCACGAATGAGATGGAAATGTTTTCTGATATCAATAAGAAACATTTTCTGAGATATAGAAATTAAATAGTTTAAAATAAATGGAAATGTTTTCCAAGGATCGGGAGAAGCCAAGCGAGTTAGAGAAATATTTGGATAAAGGTATTGAAGGGGAATTGGAAAATGAAATGATTATTTATAAATATATAAAAAAAGGTCAGTGTTATTTGATGATTGATCGGTAAGATTTCCATTTGGAAATAAAACCGTTGTTTGTACACATGTTATCTTTGATAGTTAAATCACCGACTATCAAAGTTTTTGACCATTTCCGTTGGCTATATGGAGAGACCGGGATCAGATTTGTTATCTGAAAACCACTTTGTACGGGCATTATCGTTTAGAATCAAATAGATCGAAGACAATTGAAGACGAAGTTTATACAAGGGTTATCCTAGCGATCCTAGGTAGAAATTGCCTAAGATGGATTTACAGAATAATTCCTTCGGGTTGTCCAGTTCTAGAACAACTTGAATGGACGAATGTGTGACAGAGTATATCTGGTAGATCGCATAAGTTGATCGTTTCAAACGTATTTACGTTGGTGGCGGAGGAATTCGTTTCTCTTAGCTTATACCCGTGGTATTTTTGAGGTAATTAATTAGTGATTTGATGGGTATGGCAATGTGGCATTCAAACTAAATAAAGGAATGATCTATTAAAAGATACGTTACGACCTCAAGCCTCATCAACTGGGAAATGACAGAAATCGGGCATGCAGTATGGCTAAGTGGGTCGCACCCAGTTAGGGTATATTGTCACCTTTTACGGAATATTCATATTTGTTACTTCTTTCAATTCTATATCTCCCGGGAACGGTTATGTTGGTATACCAACCGTAAGGTGACAATATATTCCGAACATTCAAGCGAAATGAATGGCCGGTTATGTGTGGCTGAGTTACAAGATGTTCTTTTTGAACTCCAGTGTATCGCTTCTAGAGTACACTAATCGGAAGATGGTTCCATACCTTGTCAGAGTTGGAAATCCATTCCCAAATACGAGCCCACATTTTTTGATTATATTTTATATATGTAGGGTGTGAGATGAAAGCGTTCTGCTATATTATTATTTACTCGTATTAGACATTATTATAATAACATGATAATATTGATTTTTGGAAAATGTTTTGGGTTATCGTAATGTAAAAACCATCTGTGTTTATATGTGGATCGGTCTTACGATTATCATTCCTTTGAAAAGGATTTTGAAAAGTTAAGCCGAAATGATTGGAGTTTACTCACACCAGTCACATGACTGACCCAGAGTTTATTTTGTTTTGTTTTCCCTAAACTCTTGGGTGCCTAAATTTGTACGGGTAGTCAAGTAGTCGGGATTTTACAGATACATTTGGTAGAGCTTGGAGCAGAAGGCTTCAACGTTAGATATATATAGAGTTTGTTCCCACTGTGATATATATGTAATATACTCTGATGATATATTTAAGTACAGTTTCAGTTTTGCATTTCAAAAGTTGTTATATAATATATTTTATTTGTTCCACTGTGAGATTCGTGTTTACTCTGATTCTGTCCTGTTGTGATCTTCTTCTTCTTTTATTGTAAATTTCTTTTTTTCTATTTCTCACCCTCTAACTTCTTTCTATTAATGATCTGGTATTTACGATGCTTGAATGGTCAACATGGTTTTTTTTGTTGATTTTCAGGGTCGAAAATGCCCGTTCGTTACATGATCGAAAAATGTTCCACATTAAGCAAGAAACTATTATTCTATATCGTGAAAGCTATGGTATTGTCCACTTTTTATTTGAACCAATTTCACCGTTTTTTATGTAATTTCAATTTCTTTCATTAAGGGCTTTCTGTTATTAAACTTGAAATTAAAAAGTATTTTACTCATGGGAAATATTGTTTAGGGACTCATGAGTTTGATTCAAGTCCTTATATATGATTATGTTTTGTCCTCAATTGAAAGGAAAAATGCTCACATGGCCCAAACGTTCATCCAGTTTGAGGAAGATTTTTTTTTTAAGTTGTAATTTTGATTATTGTTCTGGTCTTATTTTCTGTTAGTCTACTGTGAGTGAAATTCAAATTTTTACTTGAAACACGAATTTCGTATTGCTTTAGTTCAGCTGTTGTCTTAGACTGTGTATTGGTTTGGTTCATATTCATATTGTCAACAATATAACAATATACATTTTACAAATTCTTTAATAAAGAATCTTTAAAATCCATGTCTTCTCAATAGGTTTCCATACAAAAGTAGTTTCAGTCTAATAATTATTACGAGTAACAGTACAACCTGAGATGAAAAGTCATTTGAAACCTATTAAGCATTTTGGAAGTTAAGAGTCACTAGAATGATACAAGAAAATAAATTATAATATTCAAACTGACATTTTTATTGCATAATTTTTCGAAGTGAAAATTTTTAAATGTAAAAGCTATTGATTTCTAATACTTTACAAATTTTGATTGTCATAAATTATTGGTTTTGATTTTAAGACGACATATTCTTTTTAACATGAGTGTTGCATAATTACATACTTTTCATGATGGATGGTTGTTTCAGAGACAATGACTTTTATTTGAACCAGTGAACAGTTAAATAGCATTTTGTCTTGATGATTTTGGCCTTTTGGAAATTAAGTGTTGTATCAGGCTCAAATTCTCACTGTACACTCCTGCTATAATTCCTTGAATGGAAGTTAACCCTGCTTATATATGGAAATATAATGACAACTTAGTATATATCACAAAAATGGTGTACATAATAATGTAAAACAAATATTTTGCTAATAAAGCATAGATTTTCACACGTTCAGTTAAGTGTTTTGCACATTTTATTTTCTACATATTGAGCAAGTTGAATTCTCCTGTGGGCCCAAACCTGCATTATTCGTAACTGGCTACATTGCATATTAATTTTTACACATATTTCAACCATTATTTGCATCATTGCATATGTTCCTAACTGATCTTTTTTTGTTTAACAGATTCAGTAACATCAATAAAATAAAGTTCATTCACTCTTCAACAAACTCCATGATCTAGATTCTATGCAACTCAAGATAGTCCCTTCGCATTTCAGGCTTTTGGCTTTTCGTTTTCGTGTTTACAAACTATGTATGGTATCTTATTATTTTTCAAGTCAATGACCACCTCTGTGTTCTATTTGTACTTTGTATGAAAGATACAGCTGAATTTAAAACAATGCAACTTATGTTTGTATCACCATTCATTGGTATGGTAGTAGAACATTTTTCCTATTATAAAAATATTTTGGTGCATGGTGATACTTATATACAGAACTGTAATCATTAAATATATACGTACCATACATAGCAGGGCCTTCAACTGCACTCTATTTGAAAATAAATGTCCATCAATTATAATTTTTTCTTTTCTGCATGCAGTTTGGTGCATGTGTTTTTCACATCTTTTCAAAATGTCTGCCTTTGCTAGGAATTATAGTAATCTTCTATGTGACATAACTAAATCGGCATTATCATTTTTTGGCACAACCAGAATTTTTTAAGGCTTCACTTGGACCAACACAAAGCCTCTTGCACTCTACTCATAATCTTTATTTGGATGATGAAATTTTTATCGCGTTCCATGGATTTGATGTGTTTTAGTTCATTGGCCCTAAAACGTTCTTGCTTTTTTTGGCCTACACAACTATTCCTCTCTTTCGCTATTCATTGCATATTTGAAACATGTTCCTAATTCCTGCTTCTACTTCTACCGTATTTTTAACATACACATTTTAAGGGGAGATTTGATAATACAAATTTTTTAAGATATTGTATCCATATTACCATTACAAAATACAAGTATGACAAACTCCCGTGTGCATTACACAGTTTCGCACTTGTTAATTAGAATAAATGGATATCCCTTGTATTAAAAAAAAGTAATGGATATTACTCATTCTACACACCGGTCCCATTTACAATGTAACAGGAGATAAATCTGCATACAAGAATATCACACGGGCCAAAAAAATAGGAAGGAGTAAAACTAGATAATATTTGCGCGCTTCCTACCCTTAGCACTCTGAAACTTCTTCTTCTAGACCTAATTATCAAGCTCACCATTCCCAAATTTTCAATGCTACAGCCACCAAAATCATTACCGATGAAATTCTGGTCGAGAAATTCTCACCGTGGCTATAAAGTCTAATCAGAAAAGGCATTCGTGTTATCATTAAAATTCCATTTTGCTGTTAAATTTCCTGTCGTGGTTTTGAAAATTTGCAATTTGAATCCCTATAACTGTGGCCATTGAATCCACCGAGCAATCAGTTTTCTTATTCTCTTTGGCTGCCTTATCCTAATAGTTAATGTATACGAGTCTAAAAAAATTCTCACGTAACAGTAGAAATTTTTAGATGTGATACAGGTTGTTTATGGTTGTTTTAACTTGATACTGAGTGGATAATTTTATTTTTGTAGGATTGAAAGCCAACATAACCTCTAATTGATTGTAGCTTCACTAATGGAGGACCGATTATTTTTATTTACCATTTTTGTTGGTGACTATTAGTGTTAATCATTTTTGCCTTTTGAATAAAAGTCTATAAGTTGACCTGGAGCAATCCAATACACAAGAAATACGTGCATAGTGTATAGTTCAGCTTTTGCATTTTATTTTTCTTAGGTTGTTAATTTTTTAGGAGTAAGTTGGAGATTAGTAGATTGCATATTTATGTTTGAATATATTTACAGTAAATATTACACTGTCTAAAATTTTCCTTATGGTAGCAGCAATTGGTATGCTATTTTATGATTTTTATGTTTCAATATCACCACTTCCTCCCTGTGTTGATCCTCCATCATCACCCTCTTCACTTCCTCCCATTCATGAAACCACAGGTGCAAGTGACCCTCCACTTATTACATCACCAATTGTAGGCAGACATGGGGTAATGATTCATCGAAACAAAGAGGGGTATGCTATTTTAAATTTAATTATTTATTTTTTAAGTTCGTGGTATAATAATGTTTTTTATGCATCGCATTTAGAATATGACACATGTTATATTATACCTCATATTTACAGACATCTCATGCTTCACCCATCGTCTGTGCATGCCAAAAAAAATTCGAAGTCAATAAAGCAGCGTATGAGTGATTTTTGGGAGGTAACATGGTCGGATGTAGATGTTGAAATACAAAAAGCCTTATTCGACAACTAAATGGTAATTTTAAACATAATATATATATATAACACCATAAGTTTGCACTTTGCATACTATTTCTGTATAAAAGATGTATGATTTTTGTTGTGTAAAGAACCATAACTGAAAACAACATTCATGTCGACAAAGTCATATCTAAATGTGAATTGTCCTACTATTACATATAGTTCTGCTTTTTCTAGAAAGAAAAATAGATAGTGATTTTGATTTATAATGGTTTCTTTTTATTTTTTGAGGCAAGGGTCTATTGTTCGGATCCGAAGGATGTCACCCTTGGTATGATGAAGGAAGCTTGGTCTCGAAAAGCCATGCAACAATACATAGGTATCGTGTATAAGATGAAGGAAAGGGAGAAACATAAATAGGAACGACCACCGTACATACTAGATCCACAATGGAAACGCTGGATGGAGCACTCGAAACACCCTGAAACTGTATTGAAGTCCCAAAAAGCATTGGTTAGTCGGAATAGTTTCCCATACCTACATCCGGCGGTTCAATATCCATGGAAGAGATCGGAGAGAAAATGGTAATTCTAAAATAAATTATAATTATTCTTTAAATTGTATCCATGTCCTTTTTTTGTTAGAAGAATTGATATAACTCTGTTTAAACTCTATATCAAATCGATATAACTCTGTTTGCAATTGGTATTTAAAGTCAGTTCTCAAATCGATTTAAACTCTACTTGTAAGCTGGGTTGGTAATCTAGGTTATTGAACTCAGTCTATTAACTGAAATATTAAACTCAGTTTATTAATTGACGTATTGAACTCAGGCTTTAAACTGAGATTAAGACAAGTTCAAATTAGGTTTATAAACCAAGTTATAACTCAGTTTAAAGATATTTCTGCTATTTTAGCACTTAAAGATATACTAAAATTGGGTGCACTAAGAATATGGAAAATATGAGGAAATTTATTTTACTTTCTATAAGTTGTGATTGTTGAAAACTCATGGCCAAGAGTAGCACCAAAATATTGAATGTAAAGGTGCAAATGAAGGCTTTTTGACAAGCAACACTTTAACTAAGATTGAAAATGAACTCATGCTTTTTGCAAAGGCGTACTATGTTATTTAAAGCTTCTGTAAGGACATGAACATCTATGAATTAATGGACATTTTGACAGGCAACACTTTAACATACTAGCTATTATTTCTTAGGTATTTGTTCCATGTATTTATGAGCTAGAGAACAATATGTTGAGTTCAACATAATCATATTCTTACCGCTAAAATACAAAAGAATATGTGAAATAAAAGTTTTTTTTATTTACTTTGTTCAATTCCAACATCTATTAACATAATAACAGCCAGATTCGGCCAAATCCTAAAAGAATAGTAATTATTTGTTATGTGTAAGTATGAATTAGCTTATCAATATCATTCATAATTTTGTTCCATGTAGTAAATTTCAGAGTTAATCACATTGCTTTCCTAGCGTATGCTCCCAAAGATGTTGGCATAGAGTTTGACTCGTACTAACTGCATATCTAATACATGAACGCTATTATTTTATTGTCATTTTTGTTTCTAATTATGCAATTATTTTATGAGTATTAAAATATTAGTGATCACTATAAGTTACATTTTTCATCATTGTTATGTATAGTGGCATGCTCTTGTGACCTTGTCTAGGGCTACCAACGGTTGCAAACAGATGCAGATATGGCTACATCTAGGGGTGACAATGGGGCGGGTCTAGGGTCCAAACCCGTTTGACCGACCCCTGGTTTGACCCATTTAGACCCGCCCAGTAGGGTCTTCGGGACGAGTAAACCTGCGACCCGCTTTAGGAGATCTGGGTCTCAGGTCGGGTATGGGGTATGGCTAACCCGCCCCAACTCGATCCGCATGATTGAAACATCACTAAAACACTTTGTAACTATAATGATTACTTGTTAATCTTCTTAGGTATATATGATTATAACTTGAATATTATATTTTTCCAATCAACAAACTATAAAAAAATTCATATTATTAAGTTGCATCAATGATAATCATATAGTAACAAATGCCTACATTTTGGACTATTATCTTACAACCCATTTTATTAAATGCTCTTATCACTGTGAACACATTATAATATGTATACAATTTATCATTTAGTGATAAAAAATATAAGTGTATAAATTTATGTACATTAGAACACATTATCACCAGGTCGTGGGATGGATCGGGTCTACCCTCACCCGTACGGGTTTCGAGTATGGGGCGAAATTCTAGTCCCATAACGAGTCCGCGGGGCGGGTCTGGGGCGGGTCTGGGGCAAGTCTCGAGCATGAGAAATCCGTCCCAACCCACCCCATTGTGATTCCTACCTACATCCACATCCAAAATTCAAATCCGCATTTGCATCCGATATCCGTGGATATTCCAAAGAAAACATCTGTATCTGCATCTGCTGATTTTTTTTGGATATCCAAAAATATTCGTATTTGGAAAATAATTTGTTTGTTACGATCAGGAAGGTGGTTGGTGGTTAGTTGGCACAAACGGTAACTACAACCGATTTCGTTTGGACAATAAAATGTTTTTTCAGTTTTCTTTTTTTGTTTTAGTGATTGCACTAAATACATGGCATAGGCTTTCAGTAAGCTTATAATACTCGGGTTACAATTAAAAAATTATTCAAGTTGGGAAATTTATTACAGGCTAAAGTTTCAACCAGAGTGCCTACACCATTCGAGATATTTAGGTAGACTCAGATTCGACATAACAAAGAAATTACCATAGCAGATGACCCGACAATCATTCTTCCAAAGTGGGTTGACTCGGCAGCTGATGAATTTCAGGTATTACTTATAAAATTTAATGTTTCTTTAATGTTGCATGTGATAAATTTATCTTCAAATATAAAAAATGGCTAAGTATCATACTGCATATGATGAAAAATTGGTTGCTTTAAGAGGAGATGATTAGTGAGGATGTTGGCGAGGTTCCCCAAGAGCAAACAAATAGTGATTTTTCATGCTCTCACCCTACTAAGTGCAAAGGTACATGCTTATCCTGGTGGCAACCTGCCTGATACTGTAAGCATTTTCAGTGTAATTGATGTTGTGCAAATGAATATGCCTATTGCATTTTTTCGATGACTTCTAATAGAATTCTTATTTGCATAATTGGGTATTTATGATATTGGACAATGTTTTCAATTAAAAAAAGAAATTAAATGACTAAGTATGATAACTATTTAGAAATGCTTGTCTTATATATCCTAGTCTTCTCACTATTATTCAATGAATTTTAAATCCCTAGCCCAGTCAACAAGCAAATGAATAATTCACTACAATATTATATGTGCAATCTGCAAGCATAATATGGTCATACTATACCATTTAAAAGTACGAATGTTAACTTAGTTTGACAAGATTCATCTCTTATTCAGTAACTTAGCTTGACAAGATTCATTTTTGCGGGTTTCTAAATTGTATCATTGATCAAGTTTGGACACAACAAACATGTTATATACACATAAAGGAGAACAATTTACACATCTGCCTGTTATAATATTTACATGTCTGGCCATTATAATATTTGTCAACTAACACACAATTTTCACTGTAGATTGGATCATCCACGACACAAAGACGAAGAATGACGATGAACGATAACAGTTGTCAAGAATATGGCTTGACAATAGAAAGTGAACTACAAGCTAAGTTAATTGCCATGCAAGAGGAGATGGATGTCGTCAAGGCTCGAGGAGAGGAGATTAGTCAAACTATCTGAGGAGAGTCTTTACCATGTTTAGGAGGGACACCGCAAGATTGAGGTGGTGCGTCGACTTGACAGAGAGAACCGTGAGGCACTAAATATTAAGTTGATGCAAATCGAGCGAATATTGTCACGGACCACTCATCCCCCTCCATGTCATAATATTCTACAACTTTATGTATATCATTCATCATTTTGGACAGCATACATTTTAAGCAATATTTTTATGCATATTTAATCTCTTATTATAGCCAGGATGAAATCTAACATAATTTTTTTTGTAGTTTAGACAGTGGCTATTTTTGTGCTGTTTGAAACTGGGGCGTCAACTTTGTATTTTGGTATTGTATTTGTATCAGGAATACTTGTAGTTTTATATCTAGTTATCTTTGTTTATATTGTTGAATCATATGCATGTTTTCCAATGGAATCTTTTATGAGATATTTCAAAGAAACTGTACATGTATCTACATTTCAGGTTGTATGAAAAATGTTCCTAGGGAAATGCAAAACAGCAGTTATAGATTATGTGATGGATTTGCCATGAATTTGGAAAATGAAAAAAAACATTGCAATCTATTACGGATTTGCGTTGAATTTCTGATTAAATTTTTCATAATTAATTTATTAATTTGCCGATTAGTAAAGTATTAGCAATTCATGGCGAATCCATTGCAAATCCATAGCAATTTATAATGTATTTGCAATAGAGGATTTTATATTTTATTTTATGGTTTATTGGTTAGAAGAATAATAATTGTCCATGATAAATCTGATGATAATCCATGACAATTTGTCATGGCTTTATGATGAATAATTTTAAAATATATTTAAAAATTCATTGTTTGAAAGAATAAATGTTCAATTGTAAATCCATAACAATTTAGCAACAAATTTTCAATGACTTTGTGATGGATGTCACATTTTTGGACTTTTTTTATAAATAAATAAAATAGCATTACTAATCCATAGCAATTTGTCATGGATCTGTGATAGAGATTTGAAATAATTTTACATACTTTCAAAAAAGAAAAAGAAAAAAGAAAGATTTGCTACAAACAATGATAAAAACATCAAAAAATTAGTTGACTTTCCATCACTAATCATTCCCTGACGGATCTAGCACCTAATGTATTGGGAGGGTAATATCCATCACAAATCCATTGCAAAATAACGTTTTGAGAGGGAATTGAGATGGAATTTTCCATCACTAAAACAACAATTTTTAGTTGTATCAGAAGAGTTGGTGTCGAACAATAGAGCATGGAAGCTAACGATCCATGTACTAGAGCCTTGAGCTTTCCGATAGTTTAAGGAGAATGTTTTTAGTTTTAGATGATAGGACTAGTGTATTAATGGCATAAGGCGTAATGCTGGTCTTTAGTATTTATGACTACTTGCACAATAATTATTATTAACTTTGTAACGTCCTGGTTTTTTTTTTACTGATTTTGTTAAACTATAATTATAGTTTATATCTGTAATTTAAATCAATAAAATAATATTGGATTCAAATATTATAGAAATTAGAATAATCATTGTTTTGAAATCCTATGTGCATATTTTTAACTAGTTGTGTGTGTGTGTACATACATATTAAACAAATGTCATTTTAACTTTTTATTTGCATATAAAAATCTTGTTTAAGCTTGTGTAAAAATCATTGTTACATAATTTAACTTGTTTATATCCTTTAGTAAATCCATTCAGGTATATATGAACACACACACACACACACACACACACACACACATATATATATATATATATATATATATATGTACGTATGAGTTTAACTTGTTCTATTTAAACTCCTAGCTTATATATGTATGTAGGTATGAAAAACAAGTAAATAATGGTTGTTTTGTATTTTTAGGTTTTGTTTATAACTTATGTGACAATAGTGATTACTTAAGTAAAATTTAGTTACTTCACGTGCAAGAGTACATGAGAAGACATGGCTATTAATTGAAAAAAGATAACATTAAATGGATTTGAAATAAGTAAAATCATAACAAATAAATGAGGATATTGTTATGTACAAGATTTGATACTTTAAAATCTATGAAGTACAAGATGTTTGATTACTCAGATTTGCCTTAGAATCAAAGTATAGTTTTTAACATGCATTTGCACATGGCTATGTACGTATACGTGTACTTCATTAAGACTGGTCGTGTCTTTTATAGGAAAACTATGAAAGAACTAGCTAAGAACATGGCTTGTACACATCCATGTACATCTATACATAGCCTAGCAGCTGAGAGAATTTAAGCATCGTATGCATAAATCCCTTCCATCAAATTGTAAATAGCCTAGCACATGGAAGAGAGTAAATAATAAGGCCAACACCCCTTTTTTCACATCACCCGAGGACAACCCAATACTTGGTAACAAAGAATGTTTAAAAAAAACATTTTGCACATTGCTTTTTACATTTATGTACTTCAATTTATGCTACATGCATTTCTGGCCATGCATGCTAGCCTAGTAGAATTAAATGAATGAAAAGCCTTAACACCTCTCTTTTCAAATCAAAAATGCAGCAGCCTTTTTCATCCCATCCTTGCCCCTTAATAACCCTACATGCTTCAAGGAAAAGTCTTGTTTTCCTCTATAAATACCCACATAGTTTCCTTGCTAATTCATTTACAAATATTTGCACTCAAACCTAAAATAAAATGGCAGAAAAATGAGAATGAAGTAGCAAAAGACAGTGAGCAAAACCTGAAACAATGAATACAAATTTTTGTGAGTGAACATTGATCTAAACCCTTTTGATTTCAATACTACAAATAATGCACCAGTGCATCCATGTTTAACATACTAAGATCATATTTTTTCATGCCTAGATGAAATGAATTATTGTCTATATGCCTTAAAATGCTAAAAACAACAACATTGACTTGTTTAACAGAAAAATAAACATGAGTTCATCATCTTCAAAAATCTATAACTCTAATTCCACAAAACCTTAGGACTTGAGTTCTATATGAAAGTTGTTGTATATAACTGGAGATTATTTAAAAATCATTTTAACTCGAATAGAGATACATATGTGCAGATATAGGAAAAATACAGTAAAGAATCCTAAACTCGGAATTTTATAACATCTCTATTTTGTAATTCAGGTATATGGCTGTGATTATTATGGAAAATCGTGAATTTTAGTGGTGATTTCATTATATTTAATCGTGTATGTGAAGTGATATACTAGGATGAACGGAAAATGGATTTAGACCAATTTCTGGTGGTCAGAGCAACTAGATGCCAAGGCAATGGGTTGGGAGGTGCTTTAGGAAGTAGAGATCATAGGAAAAATGCAACTCGAATTTTAAATCGAGTGGTTTGTGAGTTTTTGGATGGAATTAGGTGGTTGAGGACTGTTTTGAGGCCGCTGTTTCATGGTGAACTACTCTGACACGATGGCATTTCAGACCGCCGCACTACGGTGGATCGAAGGGGGAGGTTGTCAGCTTTCCTATTGTGAAGTTTTACGATGATCGGATTTGAGTGGAGGTGGTGCAAGGATGTTTCTTGGATCGAGGTTGGATGGAAACTCGGTTGGCACTATCTGATTTCGACATAGGCAGTGGAGGGGCTGTTAGGTGGTGGTGATCGGTTCAATGGGTGAAGTATGTTGTGTGCTGATGGTCGGAGTGAGACCATGTCGAGAGGAGTAGTAGTATACATGCGTAAATGCGCAGCTGTGCACTGATACAAACATACAGAAGAGGGGAGAAGAAGATGGATCAGGGCTTGGATTTTGGAGTTATCAGCTGGGTTGATCATGTGGTTTTGGGGTTGCCAAATCTTAGGATCTGGCAAGAAGCATGAAAGGGTGATCGCACTGAGAGGATCACTAAAATTTCATTGCCAAACTCGTCATGATCATAGGTTTATGTAGTGCTAGAATTTCGGATTTGGCAAGGAGGAGGAGTAAGGGATCAGGCTTAATTTTTATGATGATCACTCATTTTTAAGTGATCATACTGTTTTTTCACCAAATTTTACTTTTACCAAGTTTAATCACATCGTGAGTTGCACAAGAAAACTTTGGTGATCGACACGTGTCGCGCAACATTTTTGTGTAATCGACACGTGACTTTACCAAATTACCAGATTTTGATGTCGTGAGTCGCACAAGCCATTTTTAGTTATCGGCACGTGCCGATAATCTATTTTTGAGTATGCAACATTGTTTTTCTAAACCAAATTCCATATATTTTTTCACAACGAATTTTTTAGCATGATCGGATCGACGCGCTCAAGGTTTTTGAGCTGATCGGACCAAGTCAATCATGTATTTTCATTTCGCCAGGTTTTCCAAGCTTATCAACGGAGATTTCAGAAATCGTCATCATTTTTAATCTTTTCCTAACACTTTGCGACTTCAACTTAATCACTTTGCGTTTTCCGATGACATTCTCGAGATTTGAGCACGTCGTTATCTATAACTTTGATGTGTTATTGTTTGACTAAAATATGTATCAACACAAGCCATAATAATTAATGTAATAAAACATTGACACGATTTATGGAAATTATATCATCTTTATTAAACATTGTTCTAAATCCGGATATGATTTCATTTAAGAAAATAAATTTGAATTGTCAAACTAGAGTTGTTAGATATGTTATGAAAATTGATTGATGATTGATTTGACAGTTATGCTGTAATGTGATTATATAAATAGTTTAAATTGTTGGACAATGGAGTTTTGATGACAACAAGCTTATTTCAAAATTAATTGATTATAAAATATATACTAACACTTTTTTTATAGAATATATATATATATATATATATATATATATGTATACATATATGTAGGATTTATATATATGAAATATTACTAAATACTGTATAGTTTAAAGATATTAGAGATTCAGAGTTCAGAGAAATTTCAAGACTCATGAGTATTCAAGATTTCAAGAGTTCAAGACTAATATAGGTATAGAGTCTAGATTATGTAAGACTCTAAATATCACTCTAGGTTCAAAAACAAATTCTGATTTTCAAATTCTATCTTTAATCCTCTCTATTTTATTTTCTATCTTTTCTAGTTTTCCTTCTTACTTTACTTTTGTTTCCAAACTTAAGTTTTATATATTTATATTTTTATACTTTATATTTATATAGTTTTAGATCTTATAATTATATAAATAAGTTTATATAGTTTATATTTTTGTTTTCATTTTATTTTCTACTTTATAATATTAATTTATAACACTATATTTTAATTCAAGAATTTCCAGAATTATATTATATCAGAACACTTGACAAATGCTCAAAAATTAAATTTACACTAAGCATATGTCGACATACAAAAAACACTATGCCGACATATAACTGTCATTTTTTCAATTTTGAAAGGAAGTGTCTTTTCACCAATTGTGATGGTTCTGAAGCGTTGCAATCTTTCACACACTATAAAAGGGCTTGATTTCGAATTTTTAATCATCTCTTCTTCTACACTTTCACTCTACTTCATTACACCATTATTTCTTATCAGTTTTATGATTCCTACACCTATACTCCACCAAATTCAATTCTTTTTTCACTAATCTTCTTCTCTCTACACACTTTACCCATTACTCTCTGAATCAAGGGATATTGAAGAGTTATAGGGCTTTTTTTTAATTGTTTGGTTTGTTTTTGGGGTAATTGGTGGTACCCCTTGTAGTCGTGAAATCAAGGACGGGTAATCGGTGGTATCCCTTGTAGCCGTGAAATCAAAGAGGTTGGAATTGGTGGTATCCCTTGTAGCCGTGAAATCAAGGAGGTTGTAATTGACTATTGGTATAGTAATAAAACTCTGCGGAATCCAGTGTTGCATGGGACTGGACATAGGAGCTATTCTGAACCAGTATAAAATCCAATGCGCTCTTTTCTTTTCTGCACTTTATTTTTGTTTTTCTTTGTATTCGTGTTTGATTCTGTGTCTGTGATTGTTTCTGTGGTGTTTGATTCATATAATAGTTCATATAAGTTTAAATTTTGTTTAAATTCTCGAAAACACTATTCACCCCCTCTAGTGTTTTTTTTGCCTTAACGATCCATCCCACAATCCTTAACAGTTGGTATCAAAGCAAGTACTTTCAAAAGCTTCATAATATGATTTTTGAAAAAAAATTAAATGGCAAATTTTGTAATAATTGTTAACACTAGTTTTAATTCATGTAATGCATCAGTATTAAATGAGTCTGCATTCAATTTTATTGAAAAATCAAGTTATCATGATATGATTTCTTGAAAAGTTTAAATAGATATATCATAGAATCATCATGATGTTATTATCTCAAATTACAAATAGTTATTTTGAAAAGTCACTTGATTTTTTGAAAAGGTATGTTGTTTTGCAGGAAAAGACGTTGTCTTTGATGACTGTTGGCCAAGAGACACCAAGATGATCACTCATCAATTAAGAAAATAAGAGTTTATGAAAGGATATGACTTTTGGACTTATAGTAGTTGAAGTGTCCTTTCATTGAAAATTCAAATTCAAAATTTTGACGCCAAGTTGGTTGAACTACTAAATCATCGATTGCATCATCAAATTCCGGAAGATATAAATATGATTCAGATTCATCATCAAGCGTTGAAGAGCCAGAAATTGAAAATTCAATTATGTGTTTCACAACAATTCAGAATTCAGAGAATGTCGAAGAAATGAATCTAAAAACCCGGTACGCCTTAATTTTTTTTTTGGTTTAATGGATGTTTTGTTTTCTTTGTTTTGTTTTCCTAGTTTTGAACTTGAAATATAAACTTTAAAATTCAAATTTGAAATTTTAATTTTGAAATTCAAAATAAATAATATTATAATAATAAATATAATAATAAATTTTGAATGTTTGTTCAGATTAATATTATTTCAGGAAATAGTTGAACCTGAAATATAAATCGATAATATAGTAAAACCAAGAAGTCAAAACAATATGTTTTTTTGACTTCCTACATGCATGTCAACATACACAAATGGTCATGTCGACATAATGAAATTCATGTTTTGAATTTCCCTCCATTTTTTTAAGTAGAAAATGCCAGTTCAAACTCTAGTTATTAACTTTGTTTATCTACTTATTTTCTTATATCTTGTTTCAAAATATATATTAATATTATACAAACTACTAAAATTACATAAACATGTTAATATGATATACAAAGTTAATATAACTTTTTGATATTGTTATAAAATATAAATTTATTCATCTTTTATATAGTTTATACACACTTAGTTTAACATATATATTATTCATATGATTTTATAAAAAAATTAGGTTACATTATCACAAATAATATTTGTAACTTAAATAATTATTTTGATTTCTTATTAAGATTTATAAAAGCATAAATATTTAATATAATATTTTGGTATAAAAATTATATATATATATATATATATATATGATTTTATGTCTTAAATATAAGAAATTATAGTTTTATAGTTTAATTTATATCCAGATTTCATAAGACTATAGATTTCTTTTTAAAGTTTTAACATATAATTGGTACCTTAATAAATTAATATATTTTGATTTCTAAAGGTTTAAATTTAAAATTGATTTGTATAAAAGATTGATTTATATTTCATAATAAATAAAATTTTAAAATCTTTTTAAAAATAGTTTATATATATATATAAAAAATTATGACTATATGTTTATTTTATATGATACAATTCTAGATTCTCTTTAAAAAGATCTTCAATTTCTACTATATTAAAGAAGCACCCTATATAGGTTATTTAACACCACATTTCTCATAGAATTATTTTAAATATTTTACTATATATTGTGAATACCATTAAACTTTTATCTTTACTATCCTTTCAATCTCTTTCATAAGTATCATTAACCTAAGTCTAGAAATTAACATATATTATCCCTGTTTACTTCAAATAATTTGTAGTATATATGCATGTGCATAATAATTAGATAGTACTTTAAATATATTTTATCTAAATAGATATAATTACCAAATTATTCTGCATACTGTCATTACACATCTTATTTCATATCATATATTATTATTATAAATTATGATACATCTCAAATTAAAATCATTCACATCACAAGTTGCATTTCATTCAATATCTCACTTCATATAGATTTGCATATGACATACTGCATTATAACCGACACACTACGTTACATGTTAACTTTAACTCCACACGTAGCAAGTATATAGTATGAAAAGTTTTTATCTAATTAGAAAAATAGGATTATTAATCAAATACGTAACATATTTACTTTGTCTTGATTAACCTGATTGATTTGATTGGCTTGGATGAATTGATTGAATTGATTGGCTGGATTGAATTGATTGACTTATTTGGTTTGTTCGATTTGTTTGAGTTGAATAACTTGATTGACTTACTTGACATGGTTAAATTTCATTAGTGGTTGATAGGTTTGTTAGAAATATACTTATGCATTTGTAGTTGATAGGAGTTTTATAGGTTTTAGGATAAATAGAAGTTACAAGAAATGTTTGGTTTCGTGTTTGAATTGATGTTTTGTGACGACAAAACTTAAATTGATTGATTGATTGGATTGAATTGCTTTACTTATATCATAATTTTAAGGATATCTCATCAGAGTTATTTCTATGTCTAGATTAAGGTCTTATTATTGTTTTAAGGGAATTAGAGTTTAGGATAGGTTTAGTCTTGTATTAGATTAAGGGGGAGTTTTAGAGTTTCTAAGATTAGTTGAAGGTTCAAAAATTCTTTGGTTGATTTAATTATTTAGATTGATTAATGTTTGAATTGCTTGTTTGGATTGAATTGCTTGTTTGGATTGAATTGCTTGTTTAAATTGATTTACTTTTTTGAATTGATTGGTGTCCTTATTTTATTGTCCTTTTAGTTAATTTATTAGACTAGTGTAGTCATAGATTTAGGGGGAGTTATAGAAATTTATAGAGAATTATAGATTAAGGGAGAGTTATATATTTAGGGGAAGTTATATATAGAATTAGGATATTATATAAACATAAATTCAGCGGGAGTATTTTATAAGGTATAGATAGATTTAGGATTTAAGGGGAGTACTTTACTTTAGCATAGGAATTATTTAGACGATTATCGGATTTAGGCGGAGTAGTTTTAGAATTTCTTTTTGATAATACCAAAGGGGGAGAAATTATAAAATATAGACATAGTTTTAGGACTCATATAGACAGGGGGAGTATTTAAAGGATCATCATCAACAAGTATATATAGGTAATGATATTTTATAAACTAAGGTTTTCATCATCAAAAAGGGGGAGATTGTTTGAGAATGGAATTTTGATGACAACAACCTTATTTCAATACAAATTGATTATAAAATATATACTAACACTTTTGTATAGAAAATAAATATATATATATACACACACATATGCAGGACTTATATACAGGAAATATTACTGAAGACTTTACAGTTTAAAGATATTAGAGATTCAGAGTTCATAGAAATTTAAAGACTCATGAGTATTCAAGATTTCAAGAGTTCAAGACTAATATAGTTATAGAGTCTAGAATATGTAAGAATCTAAATAACACTCCAGGTTCAAAACAAATACGGATTTTCAAATTCTATTTTCAATTCTACCTTTAATCCTCTATATTTTATTTTCTATCTTTTCTATTTTTCCTTCTTACTTTACTTTTGTTTCCAAACTTAAGTTTGACATTTTTATAATTTATATTTATACAGTTTTAAGTCTTATAATATAACGAACCGAACTTCCCGTAAAGGAAAGAGCGGATTGAGTTAAGAACACTACAAATAAGAACGCAAACAGAAGAACATTTCATTGCTTATTGCAACAATTACATCTGAGTACAAGAATATACAGAGTATGATCTAATAATATACATCAGAAAAATATCAGAGATTTAAATTACATTACATTGCAGCGGAAAATTAATACATAACATAACTGAAAGGAATAGACGGATACAGAGCATTCCGAATACAGATCCACTTGTAAACCAGGATCCTGTGAATATAATATCCACAAAACCAAAACTACTAGCTTCCCACGTGGAAAATCGAGGCCCCTAGAGTTTAGGTTATAACAATAAACTCCAGGTCAGTCATGTGACTGGTGTGAGAATTAAAACAATTATTAGCTTGATTTTAAAGATGGGTAAATCAAGGGACCACGCCGTATATCACGGAACGGGTTTAACCCCAAGAATACCAGTGCATATAACAAACAACGCAATGCTAAATAAAGAAAATGAAGCTATTATAAGACCCAGGTCCCATCATACATTGCAACGCAAGCCGGAGGATAGGGTTTTCCCTTATAATATCCAAACATGCTTGGTACGTTTAAAACAAATCATTTGTTACTATAATAAGTGTATATTGTCAAAAATAACTTCAAATATAAATGCATCAATCCTAGACGGCATGGGTACCATATATCATGTCTCCATACTTGGCTCTACAATTAAAAACGAAATGTCATGTATTGGAATTCGGATTTCCATCTGTGAACCAAGGCAATGGATTGTCCTTATCGCTTTGAGACAATCTAGCCCGCCCCTCAGGATCAGAGCTCGAGTGACCCTTGGATCGTCAGGGTCGGTCCACTCGAAGTGCAAGAGAGGATTAAAATGCCTGAACATGTGTTTCCCGCCCTATGGTGCGTAGATGTGCCAAATGACTCCATTGGCTCCACGTAGTCGCCGATATATCTGAGGCGCCTCGCAATGCAACAACCACACAGGTAAAAATATATAAATGTCAGAGTTTTTAAATGCGACACCACCTCTATCTAGAAGGAAACGCATGCCCTCCCTGATGTCCTCTCACGTTTCTTGTTCACACCGGGGTGTGAGGCTCGCGAATTAACGCTATACACAAAGCTATGCTATATTAAATCTATGCTTTAATCATCAACCACAAGACTTTGCTTTTCAACAGGTGCTTTGATCATTTGCATCTCAACATGCCACACAGGCAATTCATACCATGCAACTGATGTCTATCAATCACACAAAATGAAATCTGATGTCAGACACACGGTCCATTTACAAGTTCATTCTAGGTCTGAACGAAAGCGGAGGCACCTTATTCCTCGTGCCATATGTCCAATATAGGAGAGAGGTCCTCGCATATTAGGTCGATCTCCAAGTACGTCTGGGCGATCACCACTTATTACCTCATCTTGGGTGTACAACCCAATCAAGACATCAGTAATCATCCAAACGAGGTGAAGACCTCCGGTCTTCAACCACCGTCTTCATCGTCGACTTATCATCGATTTAGTTATTAAGAATGGGATAAACCCGGTCTTTCCTAATAACTCGCGTATATTATAAACAAGTGTTATAAAAATACAACATACGGCTCATTCCAATCTAGAATATTCTTTTATTCAAATATCCTTTTCCTTAGGAAAAGGTACCCATTAATTTTATCAAAGATAAATTCTTTTAAATTTATTCTTTGTTCTCCCTTTAGATATCATTTCTAAACCATATTAAGGTTTATCCAAAATAGTCGGGATTAGCGCACCTTACCGAAGTAATCATTTGTTTAATTTCCCAATCCCAACCTATTCGTCCCATGGAGCAAAACCGGTAATACTCCATATCTAACACCACGGTGTTATCGGTAAATTTAAGTACCATTTAACGTTCAAATCTAATTAAAGATTTAACTATCGCTTCGAGTAAAACCGGTGGTACTCCATTCTCGATCATTTCATGAATTTGATAATTTTAGTTAAGAAACTAATCTTATCTTTAACTGGGTTAAAGAACTAATCTCGTTTAAAACACAGCTCATGATAAACCCAGAATAACATCCCATTAATTATGGAATCTTCACGGAAATTAGATCAATATATATAATCGATATAAACTTCCATATCCAACCGATAATATAAATCGAATAACGGCGAAGCCTTTTAAATTCCATATATAGTAATAGTCTTCCTCCGTAGAAGTTCACTTCGATCATTACCAAATCGAATTCCATTCCATTCCAATTTATTTTATTAAATTGGAAACTTTTCTTTGGAAAATTTCCCTTAAATCTTAATTAAAAGATTTATAAATTCCGAATCACATTTCACTGTAAATCGGGTTAAAGAACGAATTTCGTTAAAACACAGTTCATGATAAACCCAATTCACATTCTATTTTATTCCAATTAAATGTGAATTAATTGGAAATTCTAATAATCTTACTTAAAAGATTTATTCTTTTCACAACTGGGCTTAAGAACAGTGTTAGTGAAGACACCATTCACGACAAACCCAAAATCCCATTTGATATCAAATACAAGTCTCTGAATAGAAATTATATCGGCTTATATTCAATATCAAATTCTAAAATCAACAAATATCGTATTGGGAATAACGATATATATATCTTCCATATTCCTCTAAGATATCCATATCATCACGGAATCCAATATCGAAATATTCCAAAGATAATTTCGATCCAATTCCACTCCAATTCACATATTGAAAATTCTGGTTATCTTTAAAACCATTTCAAATCTAATTTATTTATTTAAAAATAATTTGATTCTAATTCTAGCTGATAACTAGTTCATTTTGATAAAAATATATTTTTATCTTTTCAAATATGGAATTTTTCATCCATATTCTTTCCAAATCACTTATTTTGATTTTACATGAATTATCGATATTTTTAATAATTTTATCAAGGCCCGTACTGGCGATTTCCACTAACTGCCATCGAACTTCATCCATAGCGACCTTTTCCAAATTTGATTTGGACATAATTCCAAATCCAACCGTCAGATTTCAAATCTCTTATATTCGTTAGAAAGCTCTTTTCGATATGAACCCAAGGTTCAGGTTTTAGCAGAATCCGAGGGTCGGATCTCCCGAAATGTCAATGCGAAGTCAATGGTCGAAATTCGCGAACGGTCGCTGCGCGGCGCGTTCTATTCAGGCCATTAAGTATATATAATGTATATATTATATATATTTTGTTCAAAACGTATTTTATAAATTCGTTTTAAAATCGATTCCAACTTCTTTTTCAATTTTAAAACAAAATTGAATATTCTATATCATTATACTATAAGTGATATTATTTTCAAAATATATTATTTTGAAATTATTTACTTTTCGATATTCATTATAAAAATGAATAAAATCGATATAAACATCGTTCGCGTCCAAATGGCGCAAATCAAATCAACGCAGCTTAATATATTTCAATATTTCGTGTCCATCCATAATCGGACATCAAATCCACATTTTAATCCTTTTATGAATATTATTTTAGAACATTCATTAATTTAAAATATTTCTATTTCAAACTATTCTTTATTTTAAAATATTTCTATTTCAAAATATTCTTTATTTCTGAATTGGAATCAGACACAGTCAATTACCATATAATTTTATTTATATGGATTTCATACAACACGTGTACATAATAATAATGATATACAATCAACCATCATCCAAAGTGCAATTTACAACTGTATAAGCATTAAAGATAAAAAGTTAACGCTCATCACAGCCCGTCAACCCATCTATTGACATACCACTAATTATTGGGATCAGTGTATGTCAAATATCCTCCCAATACCCGTGTGGGGTTTTCAAACAATAAATACTGATTTTATTTGTGCAGTTGAGCAATGTATAAAATATATCGTCCCAATCCATGTCAATTAAATTGGTGTACATAAACAAATCGTCTGATTTGTATATGAATGTTTTATACAGTTTATATACAAAATAAAAATGTGATTTTTATTGTTCAAATATTTTATGCAACACATGAATATTTTATTCTATTCATATATACAATAAAAATGTGATTTTTATTGTTCAACTATTTTATTGAACTCATGAATATTTTATTCAGTTCATATATACAATAAAAATGTGATTTTTATTGTTCAAAGATTTTATCCAACACATGGATATTTTATTCAGTTCATATATGCAATAAAAATGTGATTTTTATTGTTCAAATATTTTATTCAACACATGAATATTTTATTCAGTTCATATATGCAATAAAAATGTGATTTTTATTATCCAAATATTTTATTCAGCACATGAATATTTTACTTAGTTCAAATCACAATCACAATAAATTTTCACACAATACAATGCAATCAAAAAAGTCGTCCATGGTTTGTGGACGACGGGGAGCAGTTCATATATGCAGTTATAAAATAAATAACTGTACAGAAATTATTTTAGTGAGAAGTTCTCATATTGGGATCTACTCCGTCAGTTTTATCTGAGTTCCTGGTTCGGTCCAGGTTTGAATTTTTAAGAAATTCCAACATGCTCTGTTTTGGACGCGGTCAGTTTTGTTGCGAAGCCCTCGTCCCCACGATCGCAACGGGACTGAAATCACTCAATTCTGATCTCGTATGAAGAAGATATAACCATTTAAAGGCTAATTACATTAACCACTAATTAAATAATTATTTAATTATGTTTTTCCTTAATTACCATCGTTCAAAACCTCCAGGCCGATAAAAACCGTAATACGTCGCCACCTTGGGTTTTAATTTTCCATGCCTTCGCTCGACCGGAGAACAATCAGAGCACACCACCGGAGCCGCCGCCTCGCTAGTCACCATCACCCCTCGCCGCATCAAACTCGGTGCACCAGGTCACCGGAAAAACCCCTGCGACGGCCGCCACTTCAGGCTATCGAGCAGCTTACGCCACTAACCCTAACCACGTCCATATCAAATTGAAGCTCTCCCCTTCCTCTACGATATTTGCTGAAGAACTAGGGCTTAATTCTTTGTGTTTTGGTCGGCATTTGGGGATTAATTTTCAAACGATTCCGTTCATTTATTTCATTTAGGGTCGGTGCGTTTTTCTGAGGGAGAGAGAGGGTTTTATTTATATATTTTTTAATTATTAATTAATTCCAAAAATATATGTTAATTGATACTAACTCCAAATTAAACTCAACGACTATCGCCCCTAGCTAATTATCCCCATTCCGGACACAATGGGATGTGTTTCATAACCCAATTCGGCTGTGTTACGATCAGTTTTTCTTTCAATTAAAATATAAATCTATATATTGAATTTTTAAACATACATTTCAATTTACCGGGGTCACATACGGAATCCAAAATCACAGAAAAATTATATCTGGCTTTGTTTTGACGGTACGTCCTAAAAAAACTAATTTCATCGAATTTGGAGACCGTTTGAAAAATGGCCATTTTCTAGTCGATCCACATTGACTGAAATTGACAAAACACGTTTTCTTGTGCCACACTCACATATTAATTCCAAATATTATGAATTTTGGAATGTAGCAATAATTTGACACTCCAGATCCAACAAAAGTGGTTTCGTCGAAAACAGAGGTCGGTTGCAAAATTTCTATTTTTAAGAGCTATATTTATTCCATAGCGACCATATTCAATTTTCTACTGGCCATAACTTTTTATTCCTGCTATGAAATTTCAATTTTTCAGATTCGTTAGAAAGTTATAAATAAAAAGATTTAAATATTTCAGGTTTCACCAAAATCCGATTTATTTTGAATCCTGTACATTCAGTCAAAGTTTGAAATCGAATTTTCAAACTACCACGTCATTTCCAATTCCTTTTATAATTAAAATAAATATTTATTTTCAAACTTCGATTAAAATAATTTATACATTCCAATTCTATTCAAAATAAATTTCTAGTCGTTATTATTTAAAATAAATCATTTTAAATATTCAAAATTCATTAAAATAGCCAAAATAAAAAAATTAAATTGGTTCTGAAAATCCGGGTTGTTACAATCTCCCCCACTTAAAATCTTTTCGTCCCCGAAAAGGAACGGAGCAAAAAGTTGTTTTCCTAACCAACTCAACTACCATTCTGGCGTTCATTCTTCAACTTTTCAGTTTTTAAGAATTTTCCAATTCTTCAAAAATTTGTATCACACCCTAAATTTTTGAAAAATTTCTCCATAACGTCCTTTGTACGGGGGGACATTTAAAACCACAACTTGCCACGCAGGGCCCTCATCATCCAAAAAGAAAAAGAAAAAGCCAATCGGCTCATAAATCATCCAAACAATTTTATTCCTCTTCTTAGCCTCCTTGCTATGACATGTTCAATAAATACATATGTACATATATGCAATTCCAAACAATTTTCAATTGAGTTCAATATTCGATCCGATTTGGCTAAATCACCTTACATTTACATGTTGGTTAAATGAATAATCACACAACACAATTTCATTTCTCTCTCATTTCTAAAAAATAAAATAAAAAAAATATATATTATTATATATACAGCACCCCTTTTTCTTTTCTCTCTCATTTCTAAACCTAATTTCAAAACAGAAAAAAACCGCCGCCCTAGTTCAAAACCCGTCGCGCCCTTCCAGGGGCCATCGCCGCCATCCCCTGAGCCACCGCGACCCTCCCGCCTTTCTCCAAACCGAAGCGCAGCCCCCCCGTTCTCTCCCTCCTCTTCGTTGAAGCTCGAACCGCGACCGCCACAGCGTCGCTGACCCCCCCCCTCCCCCCCCCCCCGCCACCAAATCGCTGCCGCCCTCTTCGAAACCACCCCGTCCGCTCTCCTCCGCCTCCATCCGCTGCAGATCCACCCTCCACCACAATAGCCGCCACCGCCCAGTCTCCGACCAACTACGGACCCCGCCGCCCCCTGCAGTCTGGCGAGCTACTCTTCCCCTCCCCCCTTCTCTGAGAAAATCGAACCAACAGTGAGTGTTTTTGGTTTTTCTTTTGTTTATTTGTTTTATTATTATGTAAATTAGGTTATTTAAATTATTAAATAAACAGTAATTAGATTTTTATGATATGCAAATTCAGATTTTTATGCGTGCAAAGTTGAGATTTTTATCATAGTAAAGTTGATATTTTTATACGTGCAAAGTTGAGATTTTTATCATAGCAAAGTCGAGATTTTTATAAGGTAAAGATTTGATTTTTAATGATATAAAGATTTGATCTTTAGAAGTATAAAAATACGACATTTATATATGGTCTAGCGAAAAAGATTTGGTTTTGAAATATAAAAAGATTCGATTTTTAAAATAAAAAAAGATTCGATTTTAGAATTAAAAAGATTCGATTTTAGAATAAAAAAGATTCGATTTTTAGAAGTAAAAAGATTCGATTTTTAGAAGTAAAAAGATACGATTTTTAGAAGTATAAAAATGAGATCTTTGGTTGAATAAAAATATTTTTTTTTAGCGAAGTAAGAACATAAATTTTGGCGAAATATAATTTTAGAATTGATAAAAATATGATTTTTATATATTGAACTTCGAAATAAAAATATGATTTTTATATATTGAACTTCGAAATAAAAATAGAATTTTTATATATTGAACTTCGAAATAAAAATAGAATTTTTATATATTGAACTTCGAAAGAAAAATAGAATTTTTACATATTGAACTTTGAAATAAAAATTCGATTTTTTCGATTTTTATATATTGAACTTTGAAATAAAAATTCGGTTTTTATATATGGAATAGCGAAGTAAAAATTCGATTTTTACATATGTAGTGAAAGCGGGCAACGAAGGTGACAAAAAGGCGAAACGACGAAGACTTCTGCAAATGAAGAGCCGTGGAGCTAGGATAGCTATAAGTGAGAATTTCTCACCTTTCAATTTATTTTTCTAGTTATATATATACTAGGATGCAGACGGTGTTTAGTAGCACCCGACACAATCGTCCACAGACCATGGACTTTTTTGTTTGGTTGCATAGATTAGTTGGATATTTGAATTGAAATTGAGTTGTTTGGGTGAATTGAATGAATTTGATTGATGTGTGAATGGCGTGGGCCTTCACTAGACTGGGGATAAGGCTAGGCCTCGTCCCGTTTCTAGTATCGTGCCGTTATGCCGCCGAAATTTTCTAAAATATGTTAGAAAAATAAAAATATCATTTTATTTAAAGAATGAACTTAATAGAAATTCATATGTTGGAATAAAATGTTTTATCGTTAAAAATATAATTTTTAACGTGAATGTGAATAAATAAATATTCATTTACAAACCAGACGGTTTGTTTATGTACACCTATTTGAAGGACATTGATTGGGACGATAAATTTTACACATCGCCCAACTGCACGAATAAAATATTTGTTTGATTGTTTGAAACCCCACACGGGTGTTGGGATGAAACTTGAAGTTCACTCATCCTGATTGATTAAATAGGTCGATCGATTGATTGACAAGCTGCTATAAGCGTTAAATGTCTATATTTGATGCTTATACAGTGTAGTGCACTTTGGTTGATGGTTGATTATTTTTCAATGTTATTATATACATGTGTTGTATGAAAATCCATATAATTAACATTATATGGTGATTGATTGGGCCTCATTCCAATTTAGAAAATAAAGAATATTATAAAATAAAAGTTCATGTGTTGACAGTACTCATCCATTGAGATTGGTCATGTGTTGAACGAAATATTTTGATAATAAAATTTACATCTTTATCAATATAAAATAACGGTTCATGTGTTGACAGTACTCATCCTTTGAGATTGGTCATGTGTTGAACGAAATATTTTGATAATAAAATTTACATCTTTATCAATATAAAATAAAAGTTCATGTGTTGACAGTACTCATCCATTGAGATTGGTCATGTGTTGAACGAAATATTTTGATAATAACAACTATTTTGAAAAAGAAATATTTGAAATAAAATATTTGAAATAGAAATTTATGAAGCCGTGTTGATTAGATTGACGCCATTTTGACGTGAACGATATTTATATCGATTTTATTCATTTTGAAATGAATTGAATATATAACGATTTCGAAATGAATTGAATATATAACGATTTCGAAATGAATTGAATATATAACGATTTCGAAATGAATTGAATATATAATGATTTCGAAATGAATTGAATATATAACGATTTCGAAATGAATTGAATATATAACGATTTCGAAATGAATTGAATATATAACGATTTCGAAATGAATTGAATATATAACGATTTCGAAATGAATTGAATATATAACGATTTCGAAATGAATTGAATATATAACGATTTCGAAATGAATTGAATATATAACGATTTCGAAATGAATTGAATATATAGCGATTTCGAAATGAATTGAATATATAGCGATTTCGAAATGAATTGAATATATAACGATTTCGAAATGAATTGAATATATATCGATTTCGAAATGAATTGAATATACAACGATTTCGAAATGAATTGAATTGAAAACGATTTCGAAATGAATTGAATTGAAAACGAATTCAAATTGAATTGAAAGTGAATTGAAATGAATTCAAATTGAATTGAAATTTGAATTGAATAGAAATGAATTTTAAAATGAATTTATAAAGAGGAATTCAATTTTGATTTGAATTGAAATGGAAGTTGAATTTGCTTTTGAAACGAAATTAAAACTATTTATATAATTCGTTTTAAACAAAAATCGACGAAGTATATATTATATATATTATATATATAATATAATGGCCTGAATAGAACGCGCCGCGCCGCGGCAGTTCGCGAATTTCGACCATTTATTTCAAACGGACATTACGGGAGATCCGACCGTCGGATTCTCCTGAAACCGGAACCGTTGGGTTCGTATCGAAAAGAGCTTTCTAACGAATATTAGAAATTTGAAATCTAACGGTTGGATTTGGAATTATGTCCAAATCAAATTTGAAAAAGGTCGCTGTAAGTGCAGTTCGATGGCCATTGTTGGAAATCGACTGTACGGGCCTTGATAAAATTATTAAAAATAGTAATAATTTGTGTAAAATCATAAGAAATGATTTGAGAAGAATTGGGATGAAAAACTCCATATTTGAAAAGATAAAAATAGATTTTTATCGAGATGAACTAGTTTTGAACTAGAATTATAATTCTATTTATTTTTAAATAAATAAATTGAATTCGAAAAGGGTTTTAAAAAATAACCAAAATTTCCAATGATTGCATTGGAGTGGATTTGAATCGAAATTGTCTTCGGAATATTTCGATGTTGGAATTCGTGATTATACAGGTGTTGTTACGGAAATTTGAAAGATATATATTTATATCGTTATTTCCAATACGACATTTGTTAGTCGTAGAATTTGATATTGAATATAAGCCGATATATTTTCTATTCAGAGCCTTGTATTGAATATCGAATGTGATTTGGGTTTGTCGTGAATGGTGTCTTCACTAACATTGTTCTTGAACCCAGTAGGGAAAAGATTAAATCTTTTTATTTAGATTTAATGAAGTGTACCAATTAAATAATATTTAATTGGAATTGAATTGATATTGATTTTTGGGTTTATCGTGGACAGTGTTTTTAAATAACACTCGTTCTTTAACCCGATAATTAATGAAGGTAATTTTGGGTTTATTGTGAACTGTGTTTTTAAATGACACGGATTCTTTAACCCAGTTAACGATTAAAACTAAGGGGAGTTTTAATGAATCTTTAATTAGATTGAAAAATCGAGAATGGAGTATCACCAGTTTTACTCCAGGCGATAGTTAAATCTTTAATTAGATTTGAACGTGAAATGGTAACTGTATTTACCGATAACACTGTGGTGTTAGATATGAAGTATTACCAGTTTTACTTCATGGGATTAATAGGTTGGGATTGGGAAATTAAAACTAATGATTACTACGGTAAGGTTCGCTAATTCCGACTAGTTGAATCGAAATTCAAAGGAAGATTAGAGAATAAATTCAGGAATTTATCTTGGATAAAATTTATGGGAACCTTTCCCTATGACTGTGAAATCAGAAACTAACTGTCGGTTAGCTAAGCAGAATGGTTTTCTGGATATTGATCTGATGTTGGTTTCGGCCTTCGGGGTTAATATTTAGGAAATTATTCTCTTGATTAATTTACGGTTAGTGACTGGTGAATTGGAATGAGGCGTATGTTGTGTTTGTGTAACACTTATTTAAAATATACGCGAGTTATTCGGAAAGACCGGGTTTATCCCATTCTGGATAACTGATACGACGATAAGTCGAAGATGAAGACGATGGTCGAAGACCGGAGTTCTTCACGTCGTTTGGGTGATTTCTGACGATCTTGATTGGGCTGTACACCCAAGAAGATGGAAACAGTTGGTGATCGTCCAGACGTACTTGGAGATCGATGGATATGCGGGGTACTAGGTGCCTCCGGTTTCGTTCAGACCCAGAACGAACTTGTAAATGGACTGTGTGTCTGACATTGGATTTTAGTCTGTGTGATTGATCTCTATTAAATATATATCTGTTTGGCGGCGGAGAATTTATTCTCTTGCTTAACGCCCTTCTCTGAGACGTACGAGCTCAGGGGTTATATATTGATGGATATCAAACGCATGGAGTGAATTGCCTGTGTGGCATGCCTAAGTGGCAATTGATCGAGGCTGTTGAAAAGCAAAGTCTTGGGGTGATGATCAAAGCAAGGCCTTTGTGGCGTAGCTTCGTGTAACGTTTACCTCGCGTGTTTCACACCCGGTATGAACCAAAAACGGGAGAGGACCTCAGGGAGGGCATGCGTTTCCTTCTAGCTAAAAAGTGGCGTCAGTGGTTTTACACGCCCTGACGAGTTTGACTTATGTGGTTGTTGCTGTTGCGAGGCGCCTCGGATTGATCGGTCGTTCTCGAACCGATGGAGTCATTTAGTTGGCTCATTTACGCCCCAAAGGGCGGGGAAACATAGTGTTCAGGCATTTTAATCCACATCGGTGGACCGGCCCTGTCGCTCCAAGGGTCACTCGAGCTCTGATCCAGAGACATGGGCTAGATTGTCTCGAATCGGTTGAGGACTATCTTTTGCCTCGGTTCATAGATGGAAATCCAATTTCCAAATACGTGACATTTGCGGTTTTATTTGTAAATCTATATATGGCGACATGATATATGGTACCCATGCCGCCTATGATTGATACTTATGATTTGAAGTTGTTTTATACACTATGCACTTATAATAGTATCAAATGATTTGTTTTAAACGTATCAAGCATTCTTTGGCTGTTATAAGGGAAAACCCTATCCTCGGCTGCGTTGCATTGTGTGATGGGACCTGGGTCTTATAACAGCTTCATTTTTCTTTATTTAGCATTGCGCTGTTTGTTTATGCACTGGTATTCTTGGGAGGAAACCCGTTCCGTGTTATACGGCGTGGTCCCTTGATTTACCTAACTTTAAAAATAAAGATTAACTGTTTTAGTTCTCACACCAGTCCCATGACTGACCTGGAGTTTATTGTTTTAACCTAAACTCTGGGTGCCCCTATTTTGACACGGGCAGCTAGTAGTTTTGGTTTTGCAGATTTATATTCACAGGATCCTGGTTTACAGCTGGAACGATATCCGGAAAGCTTTGTATCCGTATATCTCTTCTAGTTGTGTATTGTATTATTTTCCGCTGCTATGTATTTAAATGTAATTTAAATCTCTGATATTTCTGTGTAATATTCATTGTTACTCTGTATATTCTTGTAATCTGATGCATTGTTGTAATATACAGTGAAATGTTCTTTTATATGTGTTCTGTTGTGGTTTGTTCTCGAACTATCCGACGCTTTCCTTTACGGGGAAGTTACGGGTTTTCACATTAATTTACTAGGGTCACATACAGACTCCAAAAATCGCAGAAAAATTATATCTGGCTTTGTTTTGACGATACGATCCTAACAAAACTAATTTCATCGAATTTGGAGACCGTTTGAAAAATGGCCGTTTTCTGGTCGATCCAAATTTACTGAAATTGACAAAATACGTTTTCTTGTGCCACGCTCAGATATTAATTCCAAAAATTATGAATTTTGGAATCTAGCAATAATTTGACACTCCGGATCCAACAAAAGTGGTTTCGTTGAAAACGGAGGTCATTCGCAAAATTTTTATTTTTAAGAGCTGTATTTATTCCATAGCGACCATATTCAATTTTCAACTGGCCATAACTTTTTATTCCCGCTATGAAATTTCAATTTTTCAGATTCGTTAGAAAGATATAATTAAACAGATTTAAATATTTCAAGTTTCATCAAAATTCGATTTAATTTGAATCTTGCACATTCAGTCAAAGTTTGAAATCGAATTTTCAAACTACCGCGCCATTTCCAATACCTTTTATAATTAAAATAAATATTTATTTTCAAACTTCAATTTAAATAATTTAAACGTTCCAATTCTATTCAAAATAAATTTCTAGTCGTTATTATTTAAAATAAATCATTTTAATTATTCAAAATTCATCAAAATAGCCAAAATAAAAATTTTAAATTGGTTCTGAGAATCCGGGTTGTTACAATCTCCCCCTCTTAAAATCTTTTCGTCCTAGAAAAGGAACGGAGCTGAAAGTTGTTTTCCTAACCAACTCAACTTTCATTCTGGCGTTCATTCTTCAACTTTTCAGTTTCTTAGAATTTTCCAATTCTTCAAAAATTTGGCTGACACCCTAAATTTTTGATAAATTTCGGCATAACCTTCTTTTTACGGGGAGACATTTAAAACCACAACTAGCCACGTAGGGCCCTCATCATCCAAAAATAAAAATAAAAAGCCAAGCGGCCAGCCAATCGGCTCATAAAATCATCCAAACCCAAGAAATATAGTAAACATGTACCTACTTGTCGGGCATACAATTTTATTCCTCTTCTTAGCCTCCTTGCTATGACCTATTCAATAAATACATATGTACATATATGCAATTCCAAACAATTCTCAATTGAGTTTAATATTCGATCCTATTTGGCTAAATTATCTTACATTTACATGTTGGTTAAATGAATAATCACACAACACAATCAGCAATCAATTAGTTGATTAACGTTTCAAATTCATAACCTTGATATATATATATATATATATATATATATATTCACAAAATCATGTTTTTAATGCCAAATCACAACAATATATTCTAACTATATTTTGGTTCTCACACCAGTCAATTGGAAATATATAGATATCCCACTTTCGAAACTCGAACATAAATACTTATGATGCGGCCGCATCACCAGAATTATCCTCGGGCGACTAGAGTGTGGTACGATATCTATCTAGTATATTTAAGGCTTCGAATACACGTTAATTTCGCGTATATTCGAAATCTTCATATACTCGATTGTCCAATAATCAATTTAAAATAAATATTCAAATACGAATAATTGATATGAAATTTTAAAACTAAATTTGATTTTTGAAAACAACCCTCTTCACACTCGTTCTAGGATACTACTGATCCTTTCTCTAATGAGTCATTCTTATTGGATATTACTAATCTAATCTCTGATGAATTCTTTCGTTTGGTTCTAATGTGCCTTGTTCTCGAGCTCTGTAAACCAAAGCTCTGATACCAAAATATAAGGACTCGAACTTCCCCGTAAAGGAAAGAGCGTATTGAGTTGAGAACACGACAAATAGGAACACAAACAGAAGAACATTTCATTGCTTATTGCAACAATTACATCAGAGTACAAGAATATACAGAGTATGATCTAATAATATACATCAGAAAAATATCAGAGATTTATATTGCATTACATCGCAGTGGAAAATTAATACATAACACAACTGAAAGGAATATACGGATACAGAGCGTTCCGAATATAGCTCCAGCTGTAAACCAAGAACCGGTGAATATAATATCTATAAAACCAAAACTACTAGTTGCCCATGTGGAAAATAGGGGCACCCAGAGTTTAGGTTATAACAATAAACTCCAGGTTAGTCATGTGACTGGTGTGAGAAATAAAACACTTATTAGCTTGATTTTAAAGTTGGGTAAATCAAGGGACCACGCCGTATAACACGGAACGGGTTTAACCCCAAGAATACCAGTGCATATAACAAACAACGCAATGCTCAATAAAGAAAATGAAGCTATTATAAGACCCGGGTCCCATCACACAATGCAACGCAAGCCGGAGGATAGGGTTTTCCCTTATAATAGCCAAACATGCTTGGTACGTTTAAAACAAATCATTTGATATTATAATAAGTGTATAGTGTCAAAAACAGCTTCAAATATAAATGTATCAATCCTAGACGGCATGGGTACCATATATCATGTCGCCATACTAGGCTCTAGAATTAAAATTGAAATGTCACGTATTGGAAGTTGGATTTCCATCTATGAACCAAGGCCAGGGATCGTACTTACCGCTTCGAGATGCTCTAGCCCGCCCCTCAGGATCAGAGCTCGAGTGACCCTTGGATCGTCAGGGCCAGTCCACTCGAAGTGCAAGAGTGGATTAAAATGCCTGAACATGCGATTCCCCGCCCTATGGGGCATTGATGAGCAAAATGACTCCATCGGCTCCACGTAGTCACTGATATATCTGAGGCGCCTCGCAATGCAACAACCACATAGATAAAAATATATAAATGTCAAGGTTGTTAAAAGCTGACACCACCTCTAGCTATAAGGAAACACATGCCCTCCCTAATGTCCTCTCCCATTTCTGGTTCACACTGGGGTGTGAGGCTCGCGAATTAACGTTATACACAAAGCTATGCTATATTAAAGCCATGCTTTGATCATCAACCACAAGACTCTGCTTTTCAACAGGTGCCTTGATCATTTGCCTCTCAGCATGCCACAAAGGCAATTCACAACATGCAACTGATGTCTATCAATAACACAGAATGATATCCAATGTCAGACACACAGTCCATTTACAAGTTCGTTCTAGGTCTGAACGAAAATGGAGGCACCTTATTCCTCATCCCATATGTCCAATATAGGGGAGTCCTCGCATATCCGGTCGATCTCCAAGTACATCTGGGCGATCACAACTTATTACCTCGTCTTGGGTGTACAACCCAATCAAGACATCAGTAATCATCCAAATGAGGTGATGGCCTTTGGTCTTCAACCATCGTCTTCATCTTCGACTTATCATCGATTCAGTTATTCAGAATGGGATAAACCCGGTCTTTCTGAATAACTCGCGTATATTATAAACAAGTGTTATAAAAACACAACATATGCCTCATTCCAATCCAGAATGTTCTTTTATTCAAATATTCTTTTCCTTAGGGAAAGGTTCCCGTTAATTTTATCAAAGATAAATTCTTTTAAATTTATTCTTTATTCTTCCTTTGGATATCATTTCTAATCCATATTAAGGTTTATCCAAACTTGTCGGGATTAGCGCACCTTACCGAAGTAATCATTTATATAATTTCCCAATCCCAACCTATTCATCCCTTGGAGCAAAACCAGTAATACTCCATATCTAACACCACGGTGTTATTGGTAAATTTAATTACTATTTCACGTTTAAATCTAATTAAAGATTTAACTACCGCTTGGAGTAAAACTGGTGGTACTCCATTCTCAATCATTTCACGAACTTGATAATTTTATTTATCAGATTCACCTTTCAATCTATTTTAAAGATTCATTTAAACTCGAATTCAATTTTAATCTCCAAAAATCATTACTTAATGATTTTTCAAAGTTAAGAAATTAATCTTATCTTTAACTGGGTTAAAGAACTAATGTCGTTTAAAACACAGCTCACGATAAACCCAGAATAACATCCCATTAATTATGGAATCTTCGTGGAAATCAGATCAATATATATAATTGATATAAACTTCCATATCCAACTGATAATGTAAATGGAATAACGGCAAAACCTTTTAAATTCCATATATAGTAACAATCTTCCTCCATAGAAGTTCACTTCGATCGTTACCAAATCGAATTCCATTCCATTCCAATTTATTTTATTAAATTGGAAACTTTTCTTTGGAAAATTTCCCTTAAATCTTAATTAAAATATTTATAAATTCCAAATCACATTTCACTGTAAATCGGGTTAAAGAATGAATGTCGTTAAAACACAGTTCATGATAAACCCAATTCACATTCTATTTTATTCCAATTAAATGTGAATTAACTGGAAGCTCTAATAATCTTACTTAAAAGATTTATTCTTTTCACAACTGGGCTTAAGAACAGTGTTAGTGAAGACACCATTCACGATAAACCCAAAATCCCATTTGTTATCAAATACAAGGCTCTAAATAGAAATTATATCGGCTTATATTCAATATCAAATTCTGAAATCAACAAATATCGTATTAGGAATAACGATATATATATATATATATCTTCCAAATTCCTCCACGATATCCGTATCATCACGGAATCTAATATCGAAATATTCCGAAGATAATTTCGATCCAATTCCATTCCAATTCACATATTGGAAATTCTGGTTATTTTTAAAACCATTTCAAATCCAATTTATTTATTTAAAAATAATTGGATTCTAATTCTAGTTAATAACTAGTTCATTTTGATAAAAATATATTTTTATCTTTTCAAATATGGAATTTTTCATCCATATTCTATCCAAATCACATATTTTGATTTTACATGAATTATCTGTAACAACCCGCAAAATCCAAGCCAATTTAAAAATTTTATTTTGAATTATTTGGCCAGAAATTGAGTCAAAAATTAAAATTGGATTTTTAAATAATATAATAGCCCTTAAAAATGTGATTTTTATTGTGTAGACATTTTATTTCTAACACGAATATTTTACATACTTCATATGCATAATAAAAATGTGATTTTTATTATCTAAACAATGTGTGGGGATCATGTATATATTATAAACAAATCAATAAATTTTAATACATGAATAAAAATCAAACACATGAATATTCCAGGAAATTTCGGCAGCATAACGGCAAGGTAGTGAACCCAGCACCGAATACGGCTCCTCGCTCTACCTTAAAACCTGGCGGTTTTTGGCAATAGGGTTTCGTGCATCTAGTTCGCACGTAGGCGGCATGTTTATTTTTCTTTACCACAAACTAATCCCATGTGGTTTCAACCAAAATATTCATTCTCAACCACAACGGGTATTTTCAACCTCAAATGGTATATTTCAACCTCAATCATTCATTACCAATCACAAACAATTCAAATCAACCATTCGCTATCAACTAATTTTCACACCAATCACAACCAATAAAAATCGTCCATGGTTTGTGGAAGAGGGGCGTGTGTATACATATATATATATATATATATATATATTATAGTATATTTTATTTCCATTCCATCGCATATATGATTTTTACAACGCATATATAACTTATACATCACACATACAACTTATACAACGCTTATACATGAGGTGTACAACGCTTATATAACTCATACATCGATTATATAATTTATACATCATCGTTCCATTCGCATTTGAATTTAGAAATCTCACATTGGTTTTCACATTACCAAAAATTATAGCAAGCTCAGAAAAATCCCCGGTCTCTTCTAGAACGTAGAGGCGTTGCCATGGTCCCGGTGTCTCTTGTTTCACTGAATTCTGACCACACATGAAAAAGATACGATTTTTACAATGAAATCACAATTAGAAACACTTAAAAAAACGTTATGAACCACTAATTATAGAACAACCGTATGTTTTCCATACCCTTTCAAAACTAGGTTTAGATCTTCTCGCAAATCCGTGTTGCGTCAGATCAATCAGGTGGTGCCATGCCAAAGAGGGAGGAAGGGGCTTTCAATCGCCGACGGTGTCGTTCCAATCGGTGGCGGGGTTTGGCTGTGGCAGAGCTCGAAAGTTGGCTCCGTCCTGGGTCGCAACTCGAGAAATGATCAACGATATTGGGCGAGGAGGGTATGGATTGAAAGCTCGTTCAGAGGGCTTCAAAACGTGGGTGGTGGCGCTCGATTTCGTTGAGTGGATTTGAAGATATCGAAGAGAGAAGTTGGGTGTGTATTTCCGCCGTCGCGCCTGAAGGATCGGGGAGAGAGAAGCTGAAGTGGAGAAATGTGATTGGCCCTCCCTTTTTTTATATTTATTAATTTCAAAAATCCGAAAAATACCCCTCCTCCATACGAACTCGAATTCAAACCCATCGACTGTCATCCCTAGCTAATTACCCCCATTCCGAACACAATGGGATATGTTTCGTATGCCATTTCAACTGTTTCAGTCAGTTATTCGTCAAATTAAAATATAAAATATTCAATATTTGATTTGAACGTACATTTTAATTTGCTGGGGCCACATACTGATTCGCCTTATTACTGTTGTATAACCAGTTAAGTTGATTTCTCATACCAGTCCCATGATTGACTCGATGTTTGTTTCACTTTGCAAACTCGGGTGCCCTTATTTCTACATGGGCAGCCTTGTATTCAGGTTTTAGCTGACTCATTTTGGACAGCTATGGAGCTGGAGCTGGTTCTCTATCATTTCTATTTGCTGTTTCAGTATTATCATGTATATTATGTTTGATTCCGCTGCAGACATTGTATATTGAACTGAAACCGTATTTTATGCTAAGTATGATCCTATTATGCTGTGTAACTCTGATGATTATTATTTCCAGTGTAATTTGATGAACATTATCTGGTGTAATTCAATATTTCTGTTCTATTGTTATTTGTTTTTGTGTTATATTCCAAAGATTTCCTTGCCACCATCTACACGGGGGTTTGGGTCGTCTCATTATCAATATTTTTAATAATTTTATCAAGGCCCGTACAGTCGATTTCCACTAACGGCCATCGAACTACATCCATAACGACCTTTTCCAAATTTGATTTGGACATAATTCCAAATCCAACTGTCAGATTTCAAATCTCTTATATTCGTTAGAAAGCACTTTTCGATATGAACCCAACGGTTCGGGTTTTAGCAGAATTGGACAGTCGGATATCCCGAAATGTCAATGCGAAGTCAATGGTCGAAATTCGTGAATGGTCGCTGCGCGTTCTATTCAGGCCATTAAATATATATATATATATATATAATATATCTTATATATATTTCGTTCAAAACGTATTTTATAAATTTGTTTTAAAATCGATTCAAACTTCTTTTTCAATTTTAAACCAAAATTGAATATTCTATATCATTATACTATAAATGACATTATTTACAAAATATATTATTTTGAAATTATTTCCTTTTCGATATTCATTATAAAAATGAATAAAATCGATATAAATAACGTTCACGTCCAAATGGCGCAAATCAAATCAACAGACTTAATATATTTCAATATTTTGTGTTCATCCTAAATCGGACATCAAATCCATATTTTAATCCTTTACTGAATATGATTTTAGAATATTCGTTAATTTAAAATATTTCTATTTCAAACTATTCTTTATTTTAATTTATTTCTATTTCAAAATATTCTTTATTTCTGAATTGGAATCAGACACAGTCAATTAACATATAATTTTATTTATATGGATTTCATACAACTCGTGTACATAACAATAATGATATACAATCAACCATCATCCAAAGTGCAATTTACAACTGTATAAGAATTAAAGATAAATAGTTAACGCTCATCATAGCCTGTCAACCCATCGATTAACATACCACTAATTATTGGGATCAATGTATGTCAAATATCCTCCTAATACTCGAGTGGGGTTTTCAAACAAGAATACTGATTTTATTTGTGCAGTTGGGCGATGTGTAAAATATATCGTCCCAATCCATGTCAATTAAATTGGTGTACATAAACAAATCGTCTGATTTGTATATGAATATTTTATACAGTTCATACGGAATAAAAATGTGATTTTTATTGTTCAAATATTTTATTCAACACATGAATATTTTATTCAGTTCATATATACAATAAAAATGTGATTTTTATTGTTCAAATATTTTATTCAACACATGAATATTTATTCAGTTCATATATACGATAAAAATGTGATTTTTATTGTTTAAATACTTTATTCAGTTCATATATACAATAAAAATGTGATTTTTATTGTTCAAATATTTTATTCAACACATGAATATTTTATTCAGTTCAAATCACAATCACAATAAATTTTCACACAATACAACGCAATCGAACAAGTCGTCCATGGTCAATGGACGACGGGGAGCAGTTCATATATGCAGTTATAAAATAAATAACGGTACATAAATTATTTTAGTGAGAAGTTCTCACATTGGGATCCACTCCGTCAGTTTTATCCGAATTCCTGGTTCGGTCCAGGTTTGAATTTGCCTGAAATTCCAACATGCTCCGATTTGGACGCGGTCAGTTTTGTTGCGAAGCCCTCGTCCCCACGATCGCAACAGAACTGAAGTCATTCTATTCCGATCTCATATGAAGAAGATATAACCATTTAAAGACTAAATACATTAACCACTAGTTAAATAATTAATTAAGTATGTTTTTCCTTAATTACCATCATTAAAAACCTCCAGGCCGATAAAAATCGTAATACGTCGCCACCTAGGGTTTCAATTTGCCATGCCTTCGCTCGACCTAAGACTAATCGGAGCACTCCACCGGAACTGCCGCCGCGCCAGTCACCATCACCCCACGTCGCGTCAAACTCGGTGCACCAGGTCGTCGGAAAACCCCTGCGATGGCCACCACTTCAGACTCGTATATCGAGCATCTTACGCCACTAACCTTGATCACATCCATATCAAATTGAAGCTCTCCCCTTCATCTACGATATTTGCTGAAGAACTAGGGCTTAATTCTTTGTGTTTTGGTCAGGATTTGGGGATTAATTTTCGAACGATTCCGTTTGTTTATTTCGTTTAGGGCCGGCGCGTTTTTCTAAGGGAGAGAGAGAGGTTTTTTTTAATTATTAATTAATTCCAAAAATATATGTTAATTGATACGAACTCCAAATTAAACTCAACGACTGTCGCCCTAGCTAATCACCCCCATTCCGAACACAATGGGACATGTTTCGTAACCCAATTAAGCTGTTACGATCAGTTTTTCTTTCAATTAAATATAAATCTATATATTGAATTTTTGAACATACATTTTTATTTACCTGGGTCACATACGGACTCCAAAAATCACAGAAAAAATATATCTGGCTTTGTTTTGACGCTACGGTCCTAACAAAACTAATTTCAGCGAATTTGGAGACCGTTTGAAAAATGGCCATTTTCTAGTCGATCCAAATTGACTAAAATTGACAAAACACATTTTCTTGTGCCACGCTCACATATTAATTCCAAAAATTATGAATTTTGGAATCTAGAAATAATTTGACACTCCAGATCCAACAAAAGTGGTTTCCGAGAAAATGGAGGTCATTAGAAAAATTTCTATTTTTAAGAGCTATATTTATTCCATAGCGACCATATTCAATTTTCAACTGGCCTTAACTTTTTAATCCCGCGATGAAATTTCAATTTTTAAGATTCGTTAGAAAGATATAATTAAACAGATTTAAATATTTCTGGTTTCACCAAAATCCGATTAATTTTGAATCCAGTCCATTCAGCCAAAGTTTGAAATCGAATTTCAAACTACCGCGCCATTTCCAATTCCTTTTATAATTAAAATAAATACTTATTTTCAAACTTCGATTTAATTAATTTATACATTCCAATTCTATTCAAAATAAATTTCTAGTTGTTACTATTTAAAATAAATCATTTTAAATATTCATAATTCATTAAAATAGCCAAAATAAAAAAATTAAATTGGTTCTGAAAATCTGGGTTGTTACATATAATTTTATAAATATGTTTATATAGTTTGTATTTATGTTTTCATATGATTTTCTACTTTATAATATTAATTTATAACACTATATTTTAATTCAAGAATTTCCAGAATTATATATATAACAAAACACTTGAAAAATGCTCAAAAAATAAATTTACACTAAGCATATGTCGACATATATAAAACACTATGTTGACATGTAACTGTTATTTTTTCAATTTTGAAAGGAAGCGTCTTTTCACTAATTGTGATGGTTCTGAAGCGTTGCAACCTTTCACACACTATAAAAAGGGCTTGAATTTGAATTTTTAATCCGCTCTTCTTCTCCACTTTCACTCTACTTCATTACACCATTATTTCTTGTCATTTTTACGATTCCTACACCTATACTCCGCCAAATTCAATTATGTTTCCACAAATCTTCTTTTCTCTACACTCTCTACACATTACTCTCTAAACTAAGTGCTATTGAAGAGTTATATGGATGTTTGTAATTGTTTGGGTTGTATTTGGGGTAATCGGTGGTATTACATGTAGCCGTGAAATCAAGGACGGGTAATCCATGGTATCCCTTATAGCCGTGAAATCAAGGAGGTTGGAATTGGTTGTATCTCTTGTAGTCGTGAAATCAAGGTGGTTGTAATTGACTATTGATATAGTAATAAAACTCTGCGGAATCCAGCGTTGCGTGGGACTGGACGTAGGAGCAATTCTGAACCAGTATATAATTCGATGTGTTGTTTCCTTTTCTGCACTTTGTTTTTGTTTTTCTTTGTATTTTTGTTTGATTCTATGTCTGTGATTGTTTCTGTGGTGTTAGATTCATATAGTAGTCCATATGAGTTTAAATTCTGTTTAAATTCTCAAAAACACTATTCACCCCCCTCTAGTTTTTTTTGGCCTTAACGATCCATTCCACAATCCTTAACAATTGGTATCAAAGCAAGGTCTTTCAAAAACTTCATAATATGATTTTTGAAAAAAAAAATTAAATGGCAAATTTTATAATAATTGTTAACACTAGTTTTAATTCATGTAATGCATCAGTATTAGATGAGTCTACATTTGATTTTATTGAAAAATCAAGTTATCGCGATATGATTTCTTGAAAAGTTTAAATAGATATATCACAGAATCATCAAGATGTATTATCTCAAATTACAAATAGTTATTCTGAAAAGTCACTTGATTTTTTGAAAAGGTATGCTGTTTTGCAAGAAAAGAAGTTATCTTTGATGACTGTTGGCCAAGAGACACCAAGATGATCATTCATCAATTAAGAAAAGAAGAGTTTATGAAAGGATATGACTTTTGGGCTTATAGTAGTTGAAGTATCCATTCTTTGAAAATTCAAATTCAAAATTTTGATGCCAAGTTGGTTAAACTACTAAATCATCGATTGCATCATCAAATTCCGGAAGATGTAAATATGATTAAGATTCATCATCATGCGATGAAGATCCAGAAATAAAAAATTCAAATATGTGTTTCACAACAATTCAGAATTCAGAGAATGTCGAAGAAATGGATCTAAAAACCCGGTACGCCATAATTAATTTATAATTTTTTTTTGGGTTTAATGGATGTTTTTTTTGCTTTGTTTTGTTTTCCTAGTTTTGAATTTGGAATATAAACTTTAAAATTCAAATTTAAAATTTTAATTTTGAAACTCAAATTAATTATTATTATAATTGTAAATATAATATTTAAATTTGAATGTTTGTTAAGGTTAATATTATTTCAGGAAATAGTTAAACCTGAAATATAAATCGATAATATAGTAAAACCAAGAAGTCAAAACATTATGTTTTTTGACTTTCTACATGCATGTCGACATACATAAATGGTCATGTCGACATAATGAAATTCATATTTTGAATTTCCCTCCATTTTTTAATTATAAAATTCCAGTTCAAACTCTAGTTATTAACTTTGTTTGTCTACTTATTTTCTTATATCTTGTTTCAAAATATATATTAAAATTATACAAACTAATAAAATTATGCAAACATGTTAATATGATATACAAAGTTAATATAACTTTTCAATATTGTTATAAAATATAAATTTATTCATCTTTTATATAGTTTAAACATGCTTATTTTAACATATATATTATTCATATGATTTTATAACAATTTTGGGATACATTATCACAAATGATGTTTGTAACTTAAATACTTTTTTTGATTTCTTATTAAAATTTATGACAGCTTAAATATTTAACATAATATTTTGGTACAAAAATAATATGTTTATATATATATATATGATTTTGCGTCTTAAATATAAGAAATTACAGTTTTATAGTTTAATTTATATCCAGATTTCATAATTTTGTTATGACTATAGAGTTCTTTTTTAAAGTTTTAACATATAAGTGGTACCTTAATAAATTAATATATTTTGATTTCTAAAAGTTTAAATTTAAAATTGATTTGTATCAAAAGATTGATTTATATTTCATAATTAATTAAATTTTAAATTCATTTTAAAACTAGTTTATATGTATATAATTATGACTATATGTTTACTTTATATGATACAATTCTATATTCTCTTTAAAAAGATCTTAATTTTTTACCATATTAAAGAGGCACCCTACTAAGATTATTTAACTCTACATTTCTCATAGAATTATTTTAAATATTTTCTTATATATTATGAATACCATTAAACTTTTATCTTTACTATCCTTTCAATCTCTTTCATAAGTATCATTAACCTAAGTCTAGAAATTAATATATATTATCCCTGTTTAATTCAAATAATTTGTAATATATATGCATATGCAATATAATTAGATAGTACTTTAAATATATTTTATCTAAATAGATATAATTAATAAATTATTCTGCATACTTTCATTGCACATCTTATTTTGTATCATATATCATTATTATAAATTATAGTACATCTCAAATTAAAATCATTCACATCACAAGTGGCATTTCTATCAATATCTCACTTCATATAGATTTGCATATGACATACTGCATTATAACCAACACACTACATTACATGTTAACTTTAACTCCACATATAACAAGTATATAGTATGAAAAGTTTTTATCTAATTAGAAATGTAGGATTATTAATCAAATACATAACATATTTACTTTATCTTAATTAACTTGATTGATTTGTTTGGCTTGGATGAATTAATTGAATTGACTGGCTTGATCGAATTGATTGACTTATTTGGTTTGTTTGATTTGTTTGACTTGAATAATTTGATTTAGTTACTTGACATGGTTAAATTTCATTAGTGGTTGATAGGTTTGTTAGAAATATACTTATGCATTTGTAGTCGATATGAGCTTTATGTAACAACCCGGATTTTTAGAACCAATTTAAATTTTTTATTTTAGTAATTTTAATGGATTTTGAATATTTAAAATGAATTATTTTAAATATTAATGACTAAAAATTTATTTAAATCGAAGTTAGAATGTATAAATTTATTTTAATCATAAAACGAGCCCGGAATGGCGCGACAGTTTGAAAATTCGATTTTAAATTTCAATTGAATGTACAGGATTCAAAATAAATAGGATTTAAGTAAAACCAGAAAAATTTGAATTTGTTTAATTATATCTTTCTAACGAATGTGAAAAATCCAGATTTCATAACGGGAATTAAACGTTATGTCCAAATTAAAATTCAGAATAGTCGCTATGGAATTTTTATATATTTTAAATATATTTATAGCCCTTAAAAATAGCCATTTTGTAAACAATCTCCATTTTCGACAAAACCACTTTTATTGGATCGGAATGTCAAATTATTGCTAGATTCCAATTTTCATAATTTTTTGGAATTAATATACGAGCATGGCAAAAGAAAACGTGTTTGGTAATTTTAATTTGAATTTAATCGACTGGGAAATGGTCGTTTTTCAGACGGTCTCCAAACTCGACGAAATTAGTTTTGTTAGGACCGTATCGTCAAAACATAGCTAGATTTATTTTTCAAAAATTTTTGGAGTCCATATGTGGCCCCGGTAAATTAAAATGTACGTTTAAATTCAATATATATATCGATTTATATTTTTTTGATAAAAACTGATGAAACAGTAGAATTGGCTTACAAAACATATTCCATTGCATACGGAATTGGGGTAATTAGCTAGAAATGACAGTCGTTGGGGTCGGTTCAGACTTTGTATGCAAAACCCTACTTTTATGGAATTAAATATAATATTTATATATAAATATCTTATTTTCCTCCTAAACTCCATCCCCACTCAAAACCCGTTCAACCCCACTTTCCCCAAAACCGCTCCTCCATCCACCGCCCAACCCCTCTAGCCACCATCGTGCACGCCTCCCCATGACCGCCGCCGTCGATCCGCCCTTCCCCCTCTCTCCTCGCTCCTCCTTCCCCTTCTTCAAACAGCCGCAGCCCCAAACCTACAAGCAATCCGCCACCCAGACCATCCTAGCCCCGCCGCCACTTGACTGCTACCCCCGCCTCCACCTGCTGGCCTGGCGCCGCCTTCTCCCACCCCCAATTCCAACTGTGGACCCCCTCTTCTATAAAAATCAAGTTTTATATTTTTCAACGCATACATAACCGCTCCGGCCTGTTTTAACCCATATCTCACAAAACGTGGGCTTCTGGCCAAAACTCCACAGTGCCAAAATCAAAGAGCATTATTTTATCTTCTATTTGAGTATATGAAAGTCACATTTTGGATTGCGGAGCCATCTGGAAAACGCGTCCAAAGTCTGGTGTCAAATTCGTGTACTTACGCGAATTCTGGCCAATTGGGGCATTTTCAGAGAAAAGTCTATTGGGCAAAAGTTGTCCAGAATGGTGCACTTACGCTAGAGGAAAAGATGGAATGAAGATTGGAGCTCGTTTACAAAATCTGGGATCAGGACTGCGAATTAGAACGTTAGAAATGCACGGCGGAGTGGATCTCAATGTGAGAACTCTTTCTCACTCTAGTTAATTTACAGTTAAATATATTTTAGGATGAAGATGGTGTTTAGTAGCACCCAACACCATTTATTGTACAAACCATGGTTGTCTGGATTGTATTGTGGAAATTTGGTTGTAAAATTGATTGTGAATTGTTTGGATTGATTGCGGTTTATTGTGTATGGCGCGAGCCAATATCATGAGAGGGGTAATGCTAGACATTACTCCGGTTTTAATATCGCGCGGTTATAATGCCGAAATTTTCTGAAATAAATATTTATTCATTAAAAATATCAGATCTTGTTTTCCATCTCTTGCGGATGGCTATAATTTCAGATCTGCCCTTTATCGTGACGCATCTAAGCATAATCCACAGATCCACGACCGATTTGATAGCTGGAGAACAAGACATTGGAAGATTAAGGATCTGGCATGGCCGGCGCAAGTAGTAACACTTCCGATTCTTCATAACCGCTTCTTCAGTTTTTTCATTATCTGGTATGTGTATAGATTTGATTATTAGACAATTGCGTCAGATTTGGGGGTTGATAATTTGGGATTATAGGTTTTTTATGGCTCAAGGTTTATTTTGATAACAAAGACAAGGTTGAGTTTCATAGTTTTAATCAGAAGTTTGGTATGTGAAATGAAATATGGGTTCTATTTTGCCCATTGCATAAGTTTGTCTCATATGTACATGATGTGAACGCTTCATGATGATAATGGGGAGGATCTGATTTCAGTTTCATTTGTTCTTTCCCTTTTGAATCTAATCAATGGATGTAGCAATACACATAACAGAGTAATCACTCTTTGATTATTCTGTAGATTTATGGGATCAGGCCATTATGTATTAATTGCATCTGGATTCATACGGTTCGATTCTAGGTCTAAGATGGATTCATAGATGTCTGTGAATCTTTAACCAAATTTAGCATCCGGAATTGAAATTCTGGGATTTAGTTGTATTTCTATCTGGTTATGGCTGTTTGTTTGACGATATGTTGTTAGATTCAATGTTCGGATTATCTTATGATCATGGAACAGGAAGCTTTTCTGGATTATATGGTCACTAGATTTTAAACTGGAAGATGATGGTTCTTTTAAATTTTATCAATCAGCAGTATATGTCATTGGTGAAATACTGGGAGTTCATGTAGGGTGGCACAGCTGGTTTGGATCAAAGTATACTGGTTTGGATATGGATTTATAGAATATAGCTTGTATGGATTTAATCAGTATGTAAATTGATGTTCAACTTCATGTGAACCCCTTTATGAGGTTGAATTTTGAGTTTAGATATTGGTTAATGAGTGTTTGGTATTGCCGTATTCAATTCAATGTGCTTTGAAGATCCTTCATCTGTTTATACTAGTGGTGCTGTTTTGGATTATTTAGAAGTCTGAGTTTAAAGTTGGTTCTTTCCAAGTTCAAGTTTTATTACTGCACTTATGGCATCTAGTCTGAAGAATTTAATGCATTCAATTTAATGTTGAGGCTTTCTATCTAGATAGATGACTTTTGTATGGAGCTGTTTACTATTCAGTTTGGCTCAAGAGGAGTATGGCGCTGATGCACTATTGAGGAGTCATGAGAGGTGCATACAATGCACAGAAGTGGGAAGAAGGCCTCATCATGGGTCGTTTATTACTAGTTAGGTTTTTATTACTTGTATTTTCAATTTTTTCTTTTATATTTTGCTTATGTAAAGGTTAGTATGCTAACCTCTTGCATGTATTTTTTTTTTGGTATAAATAAGTGAACCAATTTTCCAAAAAAAATCATTTTTAATGTGTAAATAAAATATTCATGTGTTGAAAAAATGTTCGAAAAATACAATATCATTTTTATTGAATGTATGTACTATATAAAATAGTTAAGTGTTGAAATAAATATTTAATCATTAAAAATATAATTTACAACGTATATATGAATGGCATAAAATTCTCCTGAAAAGAAATTGAATATTCATTTACAAATCGGACGATTTGTTCATGTACACCTATTTATCTGATATTGATTGGGACGAAAAATTTCACACATCGCCCAACTGCACAAATAATATTCAGTATTTGTTGGTTCAAACCCCACACGGGTATTAGGATGATATTTGACGTACACTAATCCCAATCATTTAGTTGTATGTCAATCGATTGGTCGACAGACTGTTGAAGGAGTTAATTATTTATATTTAATGCTTATGCAGTTATGTAATGCACTCTGGATGATGGATGATTGTTTGTCATTATTGTTATATACATGTGCTGTATGGAAATCCATAGAAATAAAATCTATGGTAATTAGTTGGGTTTCATTCCAATCTAGGAAATAAAGAATATTTTAAAATAATGAATATTTTAAAATAATATTTAGTAAAGGATTAAAATGTGAATTTGATGTCTGATTTTGGATGGACACGAAAATATTGAAATGTGCGAGCCATGTTGATTAGATATGTGATATTTTGACGCGAATGATTTTTATATCGATTTTATTCATTTTTATAATGAATATCGAAAAGGAAATGATTTCAAAATCTGATAATTTGAAAATATTATCATTAAACATTGTGATGATAAGAAATATTCAATTTTGATTTAAAATTGAAATAAAAGTGGGAATCGTTTTTTTAAATGAATTTATAAAATATGTTTTGAACAATATATATATTATATATATTATATATATATATATATATGTTATATATTAATGGTTTGAATAGAACGCGCCGTGCCATGACCATTTGCAAATTTCGACCATTGACTTCAAATTGACATTTTGGGAGATCCGACCATCGGATTCTCCTAAAAGCAGAACCGTTGGGTTCGTATCAAAAAGAGTTTTCTAACGAATATAAGAGATTTAAATTTGAACGGTCGGATTTTAAAACCGAGTGTACTGGCCTTAATAAAATTTGTAAAATATGGAAAATTATGCAAAATCATAATAAATGATTTGGAAAGATTTTGGATGGAAAATTCCAAGTTTGAAAAGATAAATGATATTTTTTATTGAAATGAACTAGTTATTAACTAGAATAAAATCCAATGTTTTCAAATAATAAATTGGACAGAGAAATGGTTTTAAAATAACCAGAATTTTCCAATGAATATATTTGAATGGATTTGAACGGAAATTATCTTCGGAATATTTCGATATTGGATTTGTGACTATACGAATATTATGAAGGAATTTGGAAGATATATATATATATATATATATATATCGTTATTCCCCATACGATATGTGTTGGTTTCAGAATTTGATATTGAATATAAGTCGATATATTTTCTATTTAAAGCCTTATATTTAATATTAAATTGGATTTTTGGTTTGTCGTGAATGGCATCTTCAGTAACACTGTTCTTAAACCCCATGTGAAAAGAATAAATCTTTAATTAAGATTATTAGAGTTTCCAATTATATTTTGTAATTGGAATAAAATGGAATGTGAATTGGGTTTATTGTGAACTGCATTTTTTTAACGACATTCGTTCTTTAACCCGATTAAGAAGGAAATGTGGTTTGGAATTTATAAATCTTTTTTTAAAGAGTTATTGGAAATTTTTCCAAAGTAAAGTTTTCCAATTTAATAAAATAAATTGGAATGGAATGGAATTCGATTTGGTAATAATCGAAGTGAGTTTCTATGGAGGAAGACTATTACTATATATGGAATTTAAAAGGCTTTGCCATTATTCCATTTATATTATTAGTCGGATGTAGAAATTGATATCGATTATATATTGATTTGTTTTTCGTGAAGATTCCATGGTTAATGGAATGTGATTTTGGGTTTATCGTGAACTATGTCTTAAATGACATTAGTTCTTTAACCCAGATAAAGATAGGATTAAAACTGAATTAGAGTTTTAATGAATCTTTAATTAGATTGAAATGAGAATAGGATAATTAAATTTATTGAATTCGTGAAATGATTGAGAACGGGGTACCACCAGTTTTACTCCAGGCGATATTTAAATCTTTAATTAGATTTGAACATGAAATGGTAATTAATTTTACCGATAACTCCATGGTGTTAGATATGGAGTATTACAAGTTTTGCACCATGGGATGAAAAGGTTGGGATTGGGAAATAAAATAAATGATTTCTTCGGTAAGCTTCGCTAATCCCGACTAGTTTGGAAAACCTTAATTTGGTTTAAACCATGAAAAGAATATATGAATAAAAGAATATTCTGGATGGGAATGAGGCGTATGTTGTGTTTTATAGCACTTGTTTATAAGATACACGAGTTATTCAGAAAGACCGGGTTTATCCCATTCTGAATAATTGATACGACGATAAGTCGACGATGAAGACGGTGATTGAAGACCGAAGATCTTCACATCGTTTGGATGATTACTGATGTCTTGATTGGGCTGTACACCCAAGACGAGGTAATAAGTTGTGATCGTCCAGACGTACTTGGAGATCGACAGATATGCGAGGACCTCTCTCCTGTATTGGACATATGGGATGAGGAATAAGGTGCCTCCAGTTTCGTTCAGACCCTGAACGGACTTGCAAATGGATAGTATGTTCGACATTGTATTCCTTTATACTGTATTCGTTGATCTCTGCGAAATATATATATATATATATATATATATATATCTGTTTGGTGGCGGAGAATTTATTCTCTTTCTTAACACCCTTTTCTGAGATGTATGAGCTTAGAGGTTATGTATTGCCAGAAATCAGTGGTACGGTATTGATTGACAGTGTGGCATGCTGAGTGGCATGTGATCAAGGCTTTTGTTGGAAAGCAGGGCCTTGTGGTTGATGATCAAAGCACGACTTTAAATAGCATAGCTTTGTGTATAATGTTAATTCGCGAGCCTCACACCCCGGTATGAACCAGAAACGGGAGATGACGGTAGGGAGGACAGTGCGTTTCTTTCTAGTTGGGAGTGGTGTCATGGTATGGAGCCCAAACATTTTACTCATGTGGATGTTGCATTTTATTTGATGGATAGCGAGGCGCCTCGGTTATATCTGTAACATCCCATAATTTCGCACAATTTATTTAATTGAAAAAAATTAATTAATTACTAAATTTGAAATATTAAAATATCAAATGTTATGATATTGTTTTTGAAAATTGTTATCCGCAAAGTACGTTTGTCATTTGTCAAATATAGAATGATTAAAAACTAAATATGAACGTTTGAATTATAGGGAAACTTTATATTTTTCAAGCGCAATTTGAAATTATAAATTTATGAACATTTATTTCGTTTAAATCTGTTAACGTTCGCATTTGAAAAATAATATAGCAATGTAAGGAATCAACTTTGTTAATGCTTAAAATTTAATTATATCATTCCTTTTTAAAACTTAACTTCATGAAAACGTTAATGACACATCAGCGCATTAATTTGGTAATTGAGGTAATTAATTAACATTAAAAAGGGGTCCGTAATGGATTTTTATGCAAGTGCCATGACACTGATTTTACTTTATGGATAAAAATGTGTAACATTAAATTATGATTCAATAAAAAGATTCATTGTTTGGATAAAAATGTGTAATCTTAAAAATTACATTTTTAATGTGTAAATGATTCATTGTTTGTTAAAATGTGTTAACATTAAAAGTTACATTTTTATGTAAGGAGGAATCATTGAAAAAGATTTAGGTTTGGATAAACATATGTTAACATAAAAGATTACATTTTTAATGTAATAATGATTCATTAAAAATATTCATAGTTTGACAAAAATATTGCACCATTAAAATTTACATTTTAAATGTAAGTATGAATCATTAAAAAGATTCATTGTTTGATAAAAATGTTTCTACATCGAAAATTACATTTTTAATGTATGAATGAATTATTAAAAAGATTCAAGGTTGAAATACATTTTTGGTTAGATAAAAATATCGTCTTTAATATGTTAGCGAAGTTATAAAAATAATTATATGTTGAATTCTATTTTCGTTTGATATAAATATTGTTTTTAACATGAATATGAATTATATTTATATATATATATATATATATATGTATATATAAATATTAATCAAAATTAAACGAATCGCGCATGGTAGTTCGCGATTTGGAATCGTAACTTTAAACGATTATACCAAAAGATCCGACCGTCGGATTTTCCCAAAACTGGAACCGTTAGTTTCGCTTTGGAAAGATCTTTCCGACGATATAAAATTTGTTAAGATCCAACGGTTAGATTTCGAGAAATGTGTAATTCAAATCTGATTAAAAACAGCACCATTGTGCGTAATGACCTGAAGCGTCCTTTAATTTAAAAGGAGCTATTTTTATATAAATAAAAATAGGATAAATCGTTATAAAATATTATAAACGATATGGAATGAAAAGAATTGATTTGAATTATATATATTCGCGAATTATTTGAAAAGACCAAGTTGATTCTCATTTCAAATAATTATACGACGACTAGAAGTCGAAGATATTGACGACGGTAGTTGAAGACCGGCGATCTTCACATCGAATGGATGACTACTAATGCCTTTGATTGGAGTTGCTGCCTTGAAAGGGTTACCGCGGTAGTTTTTCAGACGTACTTGTTGATTGTCTGGGTATGCGAGAGTCTCTCTTCTGTATTGGACATATGGAACGAGGAATAAGATGTCTCCGGTTTCGCTCAGACCCAGAACGGACTTTTAAATGGATGTGTGTGTCTGACATTGGATTTAATTCTATGTTGATTGATTTCTATTAGATATATATCAGCTTGGTGGTGAAGAATTTATTCTCTTTCTTAAGACCCTTCTCTGAGAAGTACGAGCTCAGAGGTTATATTTCGATAGGCCTCAGTCGCATGGCGTGAATTTTCAGTGTGGCATGCTAAGATGCAAATGATAAAGTCTTTTGTTGAAAAGCAGAGCCTTGTGGTTGAAGATCAAAGCACATCTTTAATTAGCATAGCTTTGTGTATAGCGTTGATTAGTGAGTCCCACACCCCGGTATGAACCAGAAACGGGAGAGGACTACAGGTAGGACATGCGTTTCTTTCTAGCTAGGATTGGTGTCACGGTATGGAGCCCAGACATTTTTACTAATGTGGATGATGGAATGAGGCGCCTCAGATTTGAGTCCGTAGGGGCTCTAAATTTACGCCCCATAAGGAGGGAAAACGTAGTGTTCAGGAATTACTAATCCACTAAAGTATTTGTGAACCGTCCCTGAAGATCCAAGGTGCATTTACGACTGATCCTGAGACATGGGCTAGATTGTCTCGAATTTGGTAAGGACGATCCCTTGCCTTAGTTCATGATGGAAATCTAATCTCCAATACGACATTACGGATTTGATTGTAAAACTATATATGGCGGCATAGTAGGATGGGCTACTATGCCGTCTAAGATTGATACATTTACTTTGAAAATGTTTTAAGCTGACTGGGCACTAATAATAATATCAAATTTGTTTTATGCGTATCAAGCATATTTGGCCATTATAAGGTAAAACTCTATCCTCCGGTTTGCGTTGCATTGTGTGATGGTACTTGAGTCTTATAATGGCTTCATTTTTCTAAAAAAAAGCATTGCGTTGTTTAATGATTTATTTTATTTCATGCACTGGCAATCCAATGGAATAAACACGTTCCGCGTTAGCGGCGTGGTCCTATGATTAGCCTTATTATTAAATAGGTTAAGTAAGATTTTTCAAACCAGTCCCATGATTGACTCGTAGTTTGTTTCACTTGCAAACTCGGTGCCCCCTTTTCCACACGGGCAGCCTTGTATTCAGGTTTTAGCAGACTCATTCTGGATAGCTTTGGAGCTGAAGATGGATTCTATCATTTCTATTAAGCTGTTCAAACATCATTTAGTATATTATGTTTGATTCCATTGCATACATTTTATATTAAGCTGAAACTGTATTTTGTTCTAAGTATGATCCTGTTACGCTGTGTAACTCTGATGTTGACACTATTTCCAGTGTAACTTTGATGTACTTTATCTGGTGTAATTCTATGATTCTGTTCTGCTGTTATTGTTTATGTGTTATATTGCAATGATTATCCATGCTTCCGTGGCACGGGAGTTTCAGGTTACCACAGTTGGTATCAAAGCCTTGGTTAACCTTGGTTCCGGAATATAACATATTTATGAACTCTTCGGAAATAGAATCAACAGTATTCTAAGACGAATAACTCATTATAGATAGGATCACTAATGTCCTAGAATGAGTATAGCAGAATAAAATACACCCCCATGGATGCATTTACATTTAAATATATGTCTCTATGCTTTACAATATCTTTTTTGTTGGCTTGACTCTTTGTCTGCTATTTGCAGAGTAGAAAATGAGTGGCAGAAGAAGTAATTATATAGTTCAACAATCTAATGAGCCAATCGTGCTCCCACAGTTAGAACCAGATCTAGAAGCTCTAGTAAAGAAGTATCGAAATTTGGGTGGAGTACCACTCTCGAGCAAAGAGTTTGTTATTGAAACACTAGCATGGATGCGTTCTTCTGAGAGAATTTTTGAAGGCTTAAAGCTAAGAGATGATCAGAAAAGATTACTGGCATCTTGGGCACTCAAAGATGAAGCTTCAATCTAGTGGGAAACTGTTACTAAGTAAAATCCAGAAGGTAATATTACCTGGGATAGACTTAAAGAAATGTTCGCAGAAAAATTTATTCCTCTCGAAGCAACTGAGCGGCTATATGATGAGTTTTACAATCTGAAACAAGGAGATAAAACTATCCAGGAGTATCAGAACAAATTCAATGAACTTTCCCGCTTTGCCCCAGAAATAATTCAAGATCCTATAAGAAAGAATCTGAGATTTATTAACCGACTTCAAAAGAAATACAAAGGTAGAGTAATTGCTCATGTGAATATTCCTTTTTCTAAGATGATACAAAGGGCTTATCGCTATGAGGATCTAGATAAGCAAGGTGTTTTGGAAAATGAAGAGGAAGGCAGCTCTAGCATCAAATGGAAATTTGAAACTGATAGTCCTGAGGCAAGTACGACGCCTGAGGTCATTAAGAAGCCTAAAGCTGATAAGAAAGGGGTTAAATCTAAGAACGAACCATTAACGACGGCCATATGCAATAACTGCAACAAGCACGGGCATTTGCTAAGGAATTGCAAATCTTCGAAGAAACAAAGGAAGGGTGGATCTAAATCCAATAAGAAGTCTCAAGAGACCAGGGAATGCAATCTTTGCCATAAGTCAGGTCATATAAAGCGAGATTGCCGACTTTTGAAAGCGACCAAAGAAGCTCAAGTCAATAACACGACAGAGGCCGCAATGCCCTCAGCTAATAGGGAAAGGCCAGATGTTTTGGAAGGCACGCTTACTACCAACAATATTCCTGTTACAGTATTGTTTGATACGGGCGTGTTGCAAAGCTTCATTTCAAGTAATACAGTCAAGAAGCTAAATCTAAAATTAAGGAATCTTAAAGAATCGATTAAAGTTCATAATCTAATAGGGGGTTCTCTTGTTCTCAGTTTATATTGTAAAGTGCCCATCTCTTACTCTTGCTATCGGTTTCCTTTCAATTTAATTGTTATAGATCTTTCTGAATTTGATATCATTCTGGGCTGGATTGGTTGACCAAATTTGAAGCCGAGGTTAAATGTGATGAAAGAGTTATTAAAGTTAAAACGAAGCCTGGAAATATTGTTATACCTGTGTAGGCTCCGACTCAGATAGAAAAGAATTTTGGGCTACTCTTGAGGTTTCCCCCACTGCTATTGAAGATATTCCTATCGCTAAGAATTATGCGGATGTGTTCGAAGAAGTTAATAGCTTACCTTCACGGAGAGAAATTGACTTCAGGATTGATTTAGTTCCGAATGCAAGGCCAGTTGTGCACGCTATTCGATGAATGAAATTGAAAGAGAAAGAAGAATTGAGCAATCAAATTAAAAAGCTTTTGCGGAAAGTTCTGATCAGGCCTAGCTTTTCAAATTAGGGTGCAGCAATAGTGTTTGTCCCAAAGTCAGATGGTACTCTCAGGTTATGTGTTGATTACCAAGACCTCAACAAGTAGACGCTAAAGAATAAATATCCATTGCCACGTATTGATGATTTATTAGATCGCTTTGAATGGAGCGCAAGTATTTTCTAGAATGGACCTAGCTACAGGTTTCCATCAATTACATATTACTGAAGAGTGTGTTCCTTTGACAGCTTTCAGAGGTCCGAACATATTTTATGAGTGGTTAGTAATGTCGTTCGACTTATGTAACGCTCTTGCTTACTTTGTCGTTTTAATGAACAGTATATTCCACGACGTCTTGAATAAATTTGTGTTGGTTTTCATCGACGACAACTTAATCTTCTCTATGTCAACCGCCGAGCATGAGAAGCATTTGGAAGAAGTTTTGAAAATTCTGAGAAAGAATGTATTAAAAGCCAAATTTTCTAAATGCATATTCTGGCAAGAAGAAGTGAAGTTCCTCGGTCATGTAGTGTTGAAGAAAGGAATTTCAGTAGACCCAGGAAAAATCATAGCCATTCGAGATTGAAAGCAGCATAGCACTCCTACAGAAGTTAGAAGTTATCTAGGATTGGCTGGTTACTATCGGAAATTCATTATAGATTTTTCGAAGCTATCTTGTCCAGTAACGAAACTTACCAAAAAGTATACAAGGTTTAATTGGACGCCTGAATATGAGGCAGCTTTCTAAGAGCTGAAATTAAGGTTGACTACTGCTCCAGTGTTGATTATTATCGATGGCAATCAAGATTTGACCATCTATATAGATGCTTCTCTTGAAGGTGTTGGTGCAGCATTAGTGCAAAGAGGCAAAGTAGTTGCTTATGCTAGCCGTCAATTGAAGCCGCATGAGAAAAGATATCATACTCATGATCTTGAGTTGTTAGCCATTGTGTTTGCTTTGAAAATATGGAGGCACTATCTTTTGGGTGAGAAGTTCGAATTATATACAGATCATAAATCATTGAAGTATCTGTTCAACCAGAAGGACTTGAATTTGAGACAGCAACGTTGATTAGAATTTCTGGCGGCGTACGATCTGGATATTTTGTATACTCCAGGGAAAGCCAATGTTGTAGCTGGTGCACTCAGCAGAAAGAATGCGATCATCGCTAATCTTATCATTACGCCTTCATTAATGGATAAGATCTATGCTCTTCAGAAACACGATAAGTTTATTCAGATGATTAGCGAACGAGTTCGAAAGGGTGAAGCTTCAAGCTTCCAAATTGACGGCAAGGGGACTCTTAGATTGCAAGGGCGAGTCTGTGTGCCAGATATTCCTGAGCTCAAAAGAGAAGTAATGGATGAATGTCACAAGTCTAAACTTAGCATCCATCCAGGAGTAAGTAAGATGTATCATGATCTCAAGTGCACATTCTGGTAGAAGGCGATGAAAAGAGACATTTTCATATATGTTAACAGGTGTTCTACTTGCCAACAAGTCAAAAGCGATCAACAGAAACTCGCAGGATTATTGCAACCATTTGAGGTTCCAAATTGGAAGTGGGATCAAATTTCCATGGATTTCATTGATGGTTTGCCCCGAACCAGGAAGGGCAATGACATTATATGGGTGATCGTAGATCGTTTCACGAAGACCACCCATTTCATTCCTGTGAAGTCTACTAGAACAGCTCGAAGTCTGGCGCAGATTTTTTTTAGAGAAATTGTCAGACTACATGGAGTTCCCAGTAGCATTGTTAGTGATCGTGATCCGATATTCGCTAGTAAATTCTGGGAAGCATTCCAAGAGGTGCTCGGAACAAAGTTAAATCTGAGCACTGCATATCATCCTCAAACAGATGGCCAGACTAAGAGGGTGAACCGTATACTAGAAGACTTGTTGCGGGCATGCATTCTTGATTTTGGTGGGTCGTGGGAAGATCACTTGCATTTGGTTGAGTTTTCATATAATAACAGATACCAAGCAAGTTTGCAAATGTCTCCATTCGAAGAATTGTATGGCAGGCCATGTAGGACCCCCGCATGTTGGGTAGAATCAGGCAATCGACTAGTATTGGGTCCCGACATGATTCGAGAAGCATCAGATAAAGTCGAATTCATTTAGAAGCAACTTCAGACAGCTCAGAGCCGACAGAAGAGTTATCCAGATTCGAGAAGAAGGGATTTAGAGTTTGTTTTTGGTGATTATGTATACTTACAGTTTCCCCATTGAGAGGAGTAGTCCATTTCAGGAAGACAGGAAAGTTGGCGCCTAGATTCATTGGTCTATTTCCTATACTTGAGAGGATTGGAACTCTTGCTTACAAGGTTCAGTTACCTGACTGTTGCCAGGAGTACATGATGTATTTCACGTGTCTCAACTTCGAAAGCATGTGCATCATCCAGAATTGGTTGTGGAAGAAGTAGCGCAACAAGATTTGGAAATTACTCCAAGCTTAGCAGTGAGAAGAGAGCCAGTGAAGATTATTGGCAAAGAAACTAGAGTTCTGAAAAACAAGAGGATCCATTTAGTCCAAGTGCAGTGGAGCGGAGATCCTAGAGATTGTACATGGGAGACAGAAGATAGCATTAAGCAGGCTTATCCCAAGTGCAGAGTGGACATCTCTGATTAGCTCTGGTGCAAGGTACATTTACAATATTTTGCATTTCTGTTTTGTTTCCTACTTTACTGTTGTTTCCTTTTCGGAGACGAAAAGTTTTAAGTGCGGGAGATTGTAACAACCCGGAAAATCAGAACCAATTTAAAATTTTTATTTTGGCTATTTAAATGAATTTAGAATATTTAAAATAATTTATTTTAAAAAATAATGACTAAAAATTTATTTTAAATGAAGTTAGAACGAATATATTTATTTTAATTATAAAAGTAGTTAGAAATAGCGCGATAGTTTGAAAATATGAATTTGAACTTTGATTGAATGTACCGGATCAAAAAAAAAAATCGGACTTTAGTAAAACAAAAAAATATTTAAATCTGTTTAATTATATCTTTCTAAGGATGTGAAAAATTGAAATTCCATAATGGAAATAAAAAGTTATGGCCAGTTAAATATTCAGAATAGTCGCTATGGAATTTAATATAAATATAACCATTAAAAATGGATATTTTGCAAACGACCTCTGTTTTCGACGAAACCACTTTCGTTGGATCCGAAATGTCAAATTGTTGCTAGATTCCAATTTTCATAATTTTTGGAATTAATATGTGGGTGTGGCAAAAGAAAATGTGTTTTGACAGTTTCAGTCAATTTGGATCGACCAGCAAATGGCCATTTTTCAAACGGTCTCCAAATTCGACGAAATTAGTTTTGTTAGGACCGTATCGTCAAAACAAAGCTAGATATAATTTTTCAGAAATTTTTGGAATAAATGTGGCCCCGGAAAATTAAAATGTACGTTCAAATCTAATATTGAATGTTTTTTATTTTAATTTGAAGAATAACTGACTGAAACATTCGAATGGGCTTACGAAACATATTCCATTATGTCTGGAATGGGGGTATTTAGCTAGAGGCGACAGTCGTTGGATTTGATTTGGCTTTGTATGGAATAATGGGTATTTTCGTAATAAAATAAATTAAATAATTAATTATATATAAATCGGCCAATGGGATAGCTCCTAAAACCCTCGTCTTTTTCTGGAACTCAGCCACCATCAAAAATTGAACGACGGAATTAGTCGATCCCTTCTCCCCTCCATAACTCAAGATTCTTGCAATGAAATAATTCGATCCTTTTGAGGATTGTGTAGAGTTTTCTTCCAGCTCCAAATCCATACCGACTTTGCCACCTATCGTAGTGTATTCGTCGAGTTCTGACGCCCCGAAGTCAGTGCGTTCAAACCGCCGCCGAGACCTACCCCGGCCGTCGAACTCCACCAGACCACCAACGTCCGACGCGCCATCCCTCCCCTACAGCATGGTATATTCTGATCAAGTCCAAGGGCAACGATTTTGAAGAAAATTGAAAACCTAGTTTTGAACAATTCTGAGAGGTATACGGTTGATAATAATTTAAACTGTTTATAGCACTTAAAAGCGTTGCAAAGTTCGATTCATTTATAAAAATCGTATCTTTCTCATACAAAATCGAAATTCGATGAAACAGTAGACATTGGACTCGTGGCATCGTACACGACATTCTAGAAGAGACCGGAGAATTTTTGGAGCTTTCTGCAATTTTAGAAGGAATAAAAAGCAAAGTGAGATTTCTAAATTCAAAAATAATTGAATAAAATAATATTAGCTTGCATGCGTAGTTTAGTAGCTCCCGACACCGTCGTCCACAGACCATGGACGACTTGTTTGTATTGTGGTTTGAAATTGATTGTGGGTGATTGACTGTGGTTGAAACAAAGTTGTTTGGGTTTGTGGTAAATTCACATTGTTGTGAAAATGAATTGTGTAGAAAAAAATTGTATTAGGAAAATGAAACCCCTTGTATCGTCGCGAGGCCTAGGTTAGCTGAGGAGCCGTACTAGCGACGGTGCCGGTTTTAATTACCCTGCCGTTATAATGCCGAAATTTTCTGAAATATTCATGTGTTGAAAAATACTCATGTGTTGTAAAATATTCATGTTATGAAATAAAATTGCTTGAACAATAAAAAAAATTAGATTTTTATTGTACATGTAAAATGATCATAGTCTGAATAAAAAAAATGTTTAACAATAAAAGCACATTTTTATTATAGATTAAAAATGATCATTATTTGGACTTAGAACATGTTAACTTAAAAATTCATATTTTAATTGCACATTAAAAATGATCATTACTTGAAATGGAAAATATGTTAACAATAAAAATTCACATTTTTATTGTATATTTGAAAAGTATAAAAAGATTAAAGTTTGATTAGAATATGTTTACATTAAAAATTACATTTTTAATGTATAAATGGTTCATTAAAAAGATTAAAGTTTGATTAGAATATGTTTACATTAAAAATTACATTTTTAATGTATAAATGGTTCATTAAAAAGATTAAAGTTTGATTAGAATATGTTTACATTAAAAATTACATTTTTAATGTATAAATGGTTCATTAAAAAGATTAAAGTTTGATTAGAATATATTTAGAATAAAAATTACATTTTTAATGTATAAATGGTTCATTAAAAAGATTAAAGTTTGATTAGAATATGTTTACATTAAAAATTACATTTTTAATGTGTAAATGGTTCATTAAAAAGATTCAAAGTTTTATTAGAATATGTTTTTATTAAAAATTACATTTTTAATGTATAAATGGTTCATTAAAAAGATTCAAAGATTGATTAGAATATATTTACATTAAAAATTACATTTTAATGTATAAATGGTTCATTAAAAAGATTAAAGTTTGATTAGAATATATTTACAATAAAAATTATATTTTTAATGTATAAATGGTTCATTAAAAAGATTAAAGTTTGATTAGAATATGTTTACATTAAAAATTACATTTTTAATGTATAAATGGTTCATTAAAAAGATTATTGTTTGACTAGAATATGTTTACATTAAAAATGTATAAATTGTTCATTAAAAAGATTAAAGTTTGATTAGAATATATTTACATTAAAAAATAGATTTTTAATGTATAAATGGTTCATTAAAAAGATTAAAGTTTGATTAGAATATGTTTACATTAAAAATTACATTTTTAATGTATTAGCGGTTCATTAAAAAGATTAAAGTTTGATTAGAATATGTTTACATTAAAAATTACATTTTTAATGTATAAATGGTTCATTAATAAGATTAAAGTTTGATAAGAATATATTTACATTAAAAATTACATTTTTAATGTATAAATGGTTCATTAAAAAGATTAAAGTTTGATTAGAATATGTTTATATTAAAAATTACATTTTTAATGTATAAATGTTTCTTTAAAAAGATTCAAAGTTTGATAAGAATACATATAACATTAAAATTTACAATTTTAATGTATAAATGATACAATAAAAGATTCATTGTTTGGATAAAAATGTGTAACATTAAAAATTTCATTTTTAATGTGTAAATGATTCAATAAAAAGATTTATTTTTTGGATAAAAATGTGTAACGTTATAAATTTCATTTTTAATGTGTAAATGATTCAATAAAAAGATTCATTGTTTGGATAAAATGTGTAACATTAAAAATTACATTTTTAATGTGTAAATGATTCATTTTTTGTTAAAATGTGTTAACGTTAAAAGTTGCATTTTATGTTAGGAGGAATCATTAAAATAGATTTAGGTTTGGATAATAATATGTTAACATAAAAGATTACATTTTTAATGTAATAATGATTCATTAAAAATATTCATAGTTTGATTAAAATATAGTAACATTAAAATTTATATTTTTAATGTAAGTATGAATCATTAAAAAGATTCATTGTTCGATAAAAATGTTTCTACGTTGAAAATTACATTTTTAATGTATGAATGAATCATTAAAAAGATTCATGGTTGAAATACATTTTTGGTTAGATAAAAATATCATCTTTAATATGTTAGCGAAGTTATTAAAATAGTCATATGTTGAATTCTATTTTCGTTTGATGTAAATATTGTTTTTAACATGAATATGAATTATATATATATAAATATTAATTACAACAATTAAGCTGTAAAAATTGTCATATGCTGAATTCTATTTTTGGTTATATATAAATATTAATTGTAACAATCATACTTACATACATATATATATATATGTGTATATATATATATATATATATATATATATATATATATTATAATTGTAACAATTAAGCTCTAGTTTATGACTGTTAATGGCGACAGTTTTACCCTCCATCTCACACACCTTCTCTACTTCCACAGATCTATCTTTTCTCCCTTATTTCTTCCAATCTTCTTGCATCATCGCCACCCCCAATACTGTTTTCGTCTGCGTGGTCTAAACTATGGCTCTTTATCTCTAAATTTCGGATCCGAACCTGAACTGTCTTTCACCCTAAATTTCCTCTTCCCTCATCTTTACCCTCAGAGAATCTTGAAGCTTTTCTGAACTAGGCCACTATCTAGGCGCGGTGGCCCTCAAGGGTAATCCTTGATTTCTGCTTTGATTTATTGCAAGTTGAATTTGTTTCCACTATGAACGATCGCAGTAGTGTGCTACCCCTGTTTCCTTGTGGTTAAGTGTTAAAAGTTGCTTGGCGTCTCTTAGAACATGTAGTTTGTGCCTTGGTGTCATTTGTGGTAGCGAAGGATGCTTGCTTTGATTTTGTAGTAGTTGTTGAGTTTGGCTTTCTGTGGTTTTCGACTTGCTAGACTTGTGGTTTTGGCGAAATGATGATATTTGGTTGTGCGTGGTGGTGCTGATTGGGGATTATGTGTGCAAGCTACTGATTTATTTTGTTTGGCTTCATCCACCCCCATCGAACGATACTGCAGTGTGCTACCTCTGCCCCTCGCGACTCTGTGCTAGCATTGCTTGGTGATAAAATGAACAAGTAGTTTGAGTACTTGGGTCGATGTGTTGGGTATTTGTCTTACTAGATTATGATGTAGTTTGTATGGCTAGTCTCTGGTTGGTGTTTCGACTTTTCAGTCTTATGGAATTTGTGAGCTGGAATGTTTTTGGTTTGTTTTGTGGTATTCTGAGAATTCTTGATGTTTGGGTTGTCGCACAATGGTGAAGGGTGGATTAAGCTTGATTTTCCGGCGAGGCTCTGTTCTACTTTCTCGTTAATGGCGCCAGGGGATGCCACGGCACGCAACTACCGGTAATGTTTTCTTTGTTGTTCTCTTGCTGGTTTCAAGCTTCAGGCTATTACCTTTCGTATGAATAATCAGGGAAATCTTGGATGTAATGGATGATTAACAAGTTAAGGCTTGTTAACTTAGTATACAATCTTGTTCCTACCTTTCTGGGTTTGGAACGGTAAGTACTTTGGTATGCTATGAAGTGATATGCCTAGGTGCGATTTGCTGTTGTGCATGTACCTTCTTGGTATGTGCTAGTGGTTGGCCATGTCCTCTGTTGTGCAAGGTTCCTCATTTTCGGCTTGCTTTCTGCACTAGCTTTATGTACATCATAATGTATTTAATGCTTCACATGGTTCTGTACTAAATGTCTTAACTTTTGTACTGTGTAAGCGTATGTAATGTTTTTGTCTCCCTGCGTGGAGTACACATGATATTTTCTGTAGTCTAGTAAATCTACTAGCTCCTATTCTGTAAGCCTATTTAGGTAGAGTGGATGGAACACTATAAACTCCGTAGGCGGTGGACGATCCACCTTAAAAACCGAAATAAGCTGACTGCTAACTATAGTCACCTGTACTTTATTGTAATTTTATTATTAGCCATAATAAAAGGGTGTTACAGAATACTATAAAAACCGGTCGGCTATGCCAAAAAAATATTAATTAAAATTAAACGAATCGCTCATGGTAGTTCATGATTTGGAATCGTAAATTCAAACGATTATACCAAAAGATCCGACCGTCGGATTTTCCCAAAACTGGAACCGTTAGGCTCGCTTTGGAAAGATCTTTCCGACGATATAAAATTAGTTAAGATCCAACGGTTAATTTCGAGAAATGTGTAATTAAATCTGATTAAAAATAACGCTAGTGCGTGTAATGACCTAAAGCGTCGTTTAATTAAAAAGGAGCTATTTTTATATAAATAAAAATAGCGATAAATCGTTATCAAATATTATAAACGATATGGAATGAAAAGAATTGATCTGAATTATATATATTCGCGAATTATTTGAAAAGGCTAAGTTAATTCTTATGTCAAATGATTATACGACGACTAAAGTCAAAGATGTTGACGACGGTGGTTGAAGACCGGCGATCTTCATATTGAATGAATGACTACTAATGCCTTTGATTGGAGTTGCTGCCTTCAAAGGGTTACAGTGGTAGTTATCCGGACGTACTGGTTGATTTTCCGGGTATGTGAGAGCCTCTCTTCTGTATTGGACATATGGAACGAGGAATAAGGTGTCTCCGCTTTCGTTCAAACCCAGAACGGACTTGTAAATAGATGTGTGTGTCTGACATTGGATTTTATTCTATGTTGATTGATTTCTATTAGATATATATATCAGCTTGGTGGTGGAGAATTTATTCTCTTGCTTAAGACCCTTCTCTGAGACGTACGATCTCAGAGGTTATATATCGATAGGCCTCAGTCGCATGGCTTGAATTGTCAGTGTGGCATGCTAAGATGCAAATGATCAAGGCTTTTGTTGAAAAGCAGAGCCTTGTGGTTGATGATCAAAGCACAACTTTAATTAGCATAGCTTTGCGTACAGCGTTGATTCGCGAGCCTCACACCCCGATATGAACCAGAAATGGGAGAGGACTGCAGGGAGGACATGCGTTTCTTTCTAGCTAGGAGTGGTGTCATGGTATGGAGCCCAGACATTTTTACTTATGTGGATGATGGAATGAGGCGCCTCGGATTTGAGTCCCTAGTGGCTCTAAGTTTATGCCCCATAGGGCGGGGAAACATATTGTTCAGGAATTACTAATACCGGCCCTGAAGATCCAAGGTGCAGTTGCGACTGATCCTGAGACATAGGCTAGATTGTCTCGAATTCAGTAAGGACGATCCCTTGCCTTGGTTCATGATGGAAATCCATTCTCCAATAGCATAGTAGGATGAGGTACTATGCCGTCTAGGATTGATACATTTACTTTGAAAATGTTTTAAGATGACTAGACACTAATAATAATATCAAATTGGTTTTATACGTATCAAGCATATTTGGCCATTATAAGGTAAAACTCTATCCTCCGGTTTGCGTTGCATTATGTGATGGGACTTGAGTCTAATAATGGCTTCATTTTACTAAAAAAAGCATTGCATTGTTTAATAACTTATTTTGTTTCGTGCACTGGCAATCTAATGGAATAAACCCGTTCCACGTTAGTGGCGTGGTCCTATGATTAGCCTTATTATTGAATAGGTTAAGTAAGATTTCTCATACCAGTCCCATGACTGACTCGTAGTTTGTTTCACTTTGCAAAATCTGGTGTCCTCTTTTCCACACGGACATCCTTGTATTCAGGTTTTAAGACTCATTTTGGATAGCTTTGGAGATGAAGATGGATTCTATCATTTCTATTGAGCTGTTCAGACATCATTTAGTATATTATGTTTGATTCCGCTGCAGACATTTTATATTAAGCTGAAACTATATTTTGTTCTAAGTATGATCCTGTTATGCTGTGTAACTCTGATGTTGATACTATTTCCAAAGTAACTTTGATGTACTTTATCTGGTGTAATTCTATGATCCTGTTCTACTGTTATTGTTTATGTGTTATATTCCAAGGATTATCCTTGCTTCCGTGGCATGGGAGTTCTAGGTTATCACATTTCCATTTTCTCTACCTCTTCCATTTCTTGCGCATCTTCTCTCCTTTTTCATTCTTCCAAATCCGCTCCATCCTTCTAAAAAAACAACAAAACTTAGATCTTGGAATAATCCGTCTCCTTTCCCATGCACGCAGCAACATCGACAACGCTCACCGACGCTACATCTCCTCTCCGGCTTCCCAGCAACGCACCAAAGACACCAACTTTTATCCGTGAGTCCATTTTCTATATTACTGTGTATTTCTTCTTTTCCTCATAATTCTTCTTTCGTTGGTGAGTTCCGTTCGAAAAAAAAGAATTTTTATTTCATTTTATGCGTATGATATATATGTAAGTGCGGTGATGAAAACTTGGCCAAATACATGACTTGGTACTTGGTTGATATAGGATACATATATTAAAATATATGCTGTAGGTGATGGGAAATTGTGTTGACTATTATGCATATACCCCTTGGCCAAGACTGCTTTTGGAAAAAGGAAACCCATATTTTCTTTTTCTTTCAATAGTTTTGCTCTTTGTAAGTGTTGAACTTTAGTTGATGAAACTATATGTGTTAGGGAGATATACTTCTATCTCATGAATATTGGTTATTCTAGATATTTGCTGAGACTACATCCATGTAGAAATCATTTTTGATGTGGCCAAGAGGGTTTAATATCCATTCCTACATAGGTAAACTATGGGTATAATATGAAATATATATAGGTTATAACATGGACACTTTGGTTTTACTGTAGCATGGAACTTTCTTTTCCATGCGTTCATGCGTGTCAAGCATAGAATCATTTGGTGTCATGCATTGAAACTTTTGGGAAATGAAAACCAAACTTTTAATGCAAGGCATTTGCAATTTTTTTTTTTTGCTAAAAAAATATTGTTTTTTTGCCAACGTTGGCAGGCACCTGAAGGTTATTACTTTGTATTGCCAAACTATTTGTGAAACCATATATTGCTTAGTATATTCATGTGCATGTGTACCATTAAAATATAATACAAAGGGGACAAACAATTGACTTGTTGTAACAAGGATAGCAGCCACCATGGTTTAATTGTGTATTAGACAAGCCGTGTATGTTTAGAGAAGAGAAGTTTAGGCGTTGTGTCGAAATATATTCTAGTTCCTCTTCAATGCAAAAAAAAGAAGAAAAAAGAAAAAGAAAAAAAATTACTTTTATTTTACAATCAAACTTCGTTGAATTTTTACGTATGTTGACCGTTGATCGCAATCTGTTTATCCAGTTCATTGAAGTTTGAGGTCATTGGTTTCCGCGTCTATCCATTTTCATCTCTATTTCAGTACCACGGAAGGTAATTTTAACTCACATCTTACTAATATTTTATTGGAAGTGAAATAACTGTATTTGAAATGTTATTGATATTTTAGCACTGTATATGCAAGTATGATACACCGACATTGCACATGAATTGAAATGATATTATGTTGACTTGATTATTTATTGTTATATGCTTATTTAATTATTGAAATTTACGCTGCAAGTTCCCTGTAGTTTAGAAAATCATTATGGGTTGAAATGATATATACCCAAATCATTGTATAGATGTAGGAACAAAAACTTAATCGATATGGAATGCATGCTGAAATGATACACACCCAGGATTTGAAACTTGACGGATTGAAATGATAAACATCCATACTATTTGAACTAGGTAAAAAATATTATATAGACACTGTTGGTATATTTTAAATTGTTTTCTTAAGTTTATGAAATATTTTAACTTATAAATTATTTTGGATTAAGATTATACTTTGAGTAAATTTAGTAAAGGTTAAAATATATGTATGTATTTTAAGAAGTTGTCTAATGCCAGTTTTATTCAAATCTAAATTTTGTCTTAAAGAAATTTATTTTTCAACGGATTTTAAGTAAAATAAAGTAATAAGATTTTTAGTATTTTAACAAAATATTTTTATCTACTAAATTTAACTTAGTATACATATGGTTCTAAATTATTTTAAATTTGAGATTTTGTATAAACGATTTATAAAGCGATTTATTAAAATGACCACGGTGTGAAAAACATAAACGTTTAGTTATTAAAGAGACTGGGATCGGATATTGGCATACTCTCTGTCAATGCCGAAAACCGTTTTAACAATTGTGTATGCGGTGGAGTTCCAGAATGAAGTAGGATGGTTTGGTGGCGATTACTGGATTGAAGAAAGAGAACTTGATGGATAGCCTTGACCTTCGGGTCATAATTAAAATGACTAAAACAGGAGCCATACCCAGGCTAATTGAGTTAGCTACTCTTTTCAGACATGCTTCTTCAAAACCATATCTATTAGCTTGTGATTTGATTGGCGTGCACCCCTAAATTTGGAGTATTGTTAGAGGTGGGTGGTAGTCACGGCTATGCGTTACCACCGACTTGGGTCTGCGATCCGGTAGAATCCTACTGATGGGTATTGCCTCGATGCCTTGTCATATTTATCCTGATGGAGCCCTCTATGATTTTGATTTAACGTTGTCGTATCACGGTGCATCCCTATTCGTCGACGTATTGGTGTGTTATATGCAAACTGTACGACAACGATATAAATGGTGTAAGGGTAATAACCACTTACACTACTTTAATATTTTACTCTACTGAATAGACATTATTATAATAATGCATTATATTATATGATATTTAGTTTGATGGATCCTTAAAGAATGGAATCCTAAATATTCTTTAAGTTACTTATGCATTTCCATGACATTTCTCTTGAGTTAATTTACTTGCAATAGAATATTAGTTCGCATCCGAGTGTTTCTTTTTTTTGCATGATGCTCGGGTCAGCTTGAGTACCACAGCCCTTGGAAATTTATCTTGGAGCTAGAGGCCATTCAGAGCTTTAGCCATATATCAGTTAGTTCTTCAGTTCTATCCATGTTAGACAGTTGTTGTTTTTTCTGTTTATCTTTTGGCAAACTTATGTATTTGAGATTTTCGATGTACTTGTCCTAGTGATTTGACACTATGTATTTTGTTTTGAAGACTATGTTTATGTAGTAGCTTCATGAACCACTATGGTTTTATTTATTTCTGCTGTGAGTTATTCTGGTTTTTTTGCATCTGTGATTCTGTGATATGATTTGTATTTACACCCATTATTATTAATAATTTGTTATTTTGAATGATTCAAGTCAAACACGTGTGGTTTACTATCGATTTGAATAGCACAAAATAGTGGGTTGTTACAGTTGGTATCAGAGCTTTGGTTTAGTCAAACCCTAGTTATGGAGTAGAAACTCATTCGAGATAGGATAGCAATATCCTATAATTAGTACAAATTATTCTCAGAGTCATTCTAGAGAGAGCATATTTTTAAAATATATATAGATTTCAAAAATGATTCAAAATGATTTAAGAGTATTTTATGATATAAAGATTTTTTTTGAAATGAAGTTTTCTAAAAAATTCCCCTCTATTTTGTTTCGACTGTGTTGCTTGGACTCCATAGATTAGGATATCAAATTTAGATAAGCTGAATCTTATCTTTGTCATCCTAAACCTATCTTTTGAATTTTCCAAATGAGTCGTCTTAGGAACACTAGAGGTAGAGGTCGAGCAAATGCCCCAGTTGCACCAGAAGTTCCACCGGTAGTGCATTCCTCCAGTTCAGCAAGCTGCACCAGCTCCAATCCAACCCATTCGATTTTCCAAGCTCAGTAAGGAGAACACTTAGCTGGGAGGTACCAAGTTTTCCGGATCGGAAGGTATTATTGGTGCTCAGCAATAGTTGGAGAATTTGGAAAATGATATTTGCTGGTCTAGAGATAAATGATGCACAAAAGCGTCAACTGGATGCTTGGCAGTTGTAGGGATCTGCCAGAGATTGGTGGAGGACTATTACTGACTAGACCGTAGAGACTAATATCACATGGAATCAATTCAGGTGATATTTTTGAATTGGATTCTATTTTGTCCCTTTAGGTTATCTTTCTCTTTGGAAATTTAGTTCAATTTTTGAATCTTCTTTTAGTGAATATTTAATTGCTAAGTGGATGCCTATGGCAGGCAAATCCAAATTATATAGGGAGTTTATGGACCTAAAGCAAGGAAATATGACATTTGAAGAGTACGAGAGGAAGTTTAACGAGCTATCTAAGTATGGTCTTGGTTTGATCGACAGTCCTCTGACAAAGAATGAGAAATTCATTTTAGGAGCACGTCCAGAGTTCTATGAAAGCTTGATGAATCATATTGAACGACCATTTACAGAGCTTATGAATTATGCCACTAGATTTGAGAAATCTTCCAATGTTAAAGGAAAACAAACTGCTCAGACATCCATAGCTCAGGGATCCTCGGACGGATCGAAGAAAAGGAATTCTAATTTCAGCCAACAGCTGAAAAATTCGCAGAAGACTCAAGGGATTGGATTTTTAGCCCAGAAACAACCAACAGATTTACCCCACATCACTTGTTTTAGGTGTCCACAAAAAGGACATTATGCCAGTAGTTGCCCAACTATGGATAGTTCAGTTGTGCCTCCCCCAGCACAATTAGCCCGGAACAACAACCTATGTTATCTCTATCTTCAACCGGGCCATCAGAAGAAAGATTGTCCCTCGCAACAGAAGGGAAAAACTTCTAGAGTATTTGCTTTGACTTCTTCTACCCCTCCTTCCGGCGACGATACTCAGGGTATGCTTCTTAGTGCCATTACTTTATATTCTCATCCAGTACGAGTTTTTTTTGACATCGGCTCATCACATAGCTTTATATCCGTTGACATATGTGATAAATTTGAACATCTCTTGAAACCTGAAATTTCATCGGAGTCCTTATGTGTGTCTAATCCTATTGGAGGCCCAGCCAACCTCAGTCTGATCTATAAAGGGGTGATACTCCTTTGTCATAGGAATTGTTTCATTGGAGATTTCTATGTTCTCGGTTTTGATGCATTTGACATTTTGCATGGAGGCGATTGGCTCAAGAGATACGATGTTGTTATCTCTTGTAAAGATCGAACCATTAATTTGGTTGACGATCTACGAAATTCTTTAGTAATTAAATGCAAGATGCCTATAGATTATGCCGGTAGTTCCATCTTTTCACTCGACTCTCCACTTAGTGAGCTTCGTTCTACTCCTGTAGTTCAGAACTTTTCGATGTTTTTGGTGAAGTTTCATCCCTTCCTCTAAAGCGGGAAATCGAATTCTACATCGATCTTATTCCCGAAGCCAGACCGGTCGTTCTTCCTCCTCGTAGAATGGCACCTATAGAGAAAGCTGAATCAAAAAAGCAAATTGAGGATCTTTTCTCTAAGGTCTTAATCAGACCCAGTTTTTCTTAATGGGGTGCTGCTGTATTGTTTGTAACCAAGTCAGTTGGTTCTCTGCGCATGTGTGTTGATTACAGAGAATTGAATAAGTTAACTATGAAGAATAGGTATCCTATGCCTCAGATTAATGATATGTTTGACCGACTTTATGGTGCTAAAGTGTTTTCCCAACTCAATATTGCTACGGGTTTTCATTAGCTTAGAGTAGCTGATAGTATTCCCAAGACGGCCTTCTGAACAGAAAATGGTTTCTACGAGTGGTTAGTTATGCCTTTTGGGTTAACGATTGCTCCTGCCTACTTTGTTGATCTTATGAATCATGTATTTCATGATGTTTTCAATAATTTTGTTTTGGTCTTTGTTAATGATATTATGGTCTTTTCTAAGTCGAAGAAGGAGCATGAATCGCATTTGAAATATGTACTTGAAACTTTAAGGAGTCACCAACTAAAAACCAAGTTTCCTAAGTGTCATTTTTGGGCTGATGAAGTCCTTCTTGGTCAGATTGTTTCAGAGAATGGATTTTCTGTTGATCCATTTAAAATTGTTGTAATCAATGATTGGGAGGAGCCTAAGACCCCAATAGATATTCGTAGTTTTCTTGGTCTTGTTGGCTATTATCGAAGGTTTATAGAGAATTTTGCTTGGATTTCTGCACCTCTCACTGCTTTAACCCGGAAGAATACTAAGTTTGATTGGAATGATAAGTGCAAAGCTGCATTTAAGGAATTAAAAGAAAAGCTGACTTCTACTCCTGTTCTTACTGTACCCAATGGAAGTGAAGGATTAACAGTTTATACTGATGCAAGTCATGAAGGTTTGGGAGTTGTACTTATGCAGAATGGTAAAGCTAATGCTTACGCTTGTCGCCAGCTGAAGAATCATGAGATGAATTATGCAGCTCGTGATTTAGAATTGCTTACCATGGTGTTTGCTTTGAAGTTATGGAGGCATCATCTTTTGGGAACCAAGTTTGAATTATTTACGGACCATCAATCTCTTAAGTATATATTCTCCCAGAAAGATTTGAATCATAGACAGGTCAGATCGCTCGAGTTTCTAGCAGCTTATGATTTGGATATTAATTATACACCTGGTAAAGCCAATGTTGTAGCTGATGCTTTGAGTCGTAAGAAAGCAGTGTTGTATCAAGTTGTTGTTTCTCCTTCTCTTTTGGATCGTATAGCAGCCAAACAATATGAAGACCTGGTGCATAAGCTTATGAAGGATAATGTTCGTAAAAGAAAAAGTGGTGACCATGATAGTATGGATGCTCAAATTGACAGGAAGGGAATCCTACGGATTAGTAAAAGGATTTGTGTCCCGAACATGGATGGACTGAGATGGGAAGTACTCCAAGAAAATCATCAGTCTAGATTATATATTCATCCCGGTGCTACAAAGATGTATAAGGATATGAAGAAATTATATTGGTGGAGTGGCATGAAGTGAGATATTTCTTTATATGTTAGTAGATGTGCTACATGCCAACAAGTGAAGGCTGATCATCAGAAAATAGCTGGTTTATTGCAATCTCTTGAGATCCCTAATTGGAAGTGGGATCAAGTTTCTATGGATTTTATTGATGGTTTGCTGAGGACGAGAAAGACAAATGAGAGTATATGGATAATTGTAGATCGACTGACTAAGACTGCTCATTTTATTCCAGTTAGAGAAAATCGTACTACTTCGAGTTTGGCCCAGATTTATATGAGGGAGATTGTTATACTTCATGGTGTTCCCACTAGCATTGCTTGTGACTGAGACCCCATTTTCACCAGCAACTTTTGGGAGGCATTTCAGGAAGCTTTAGGAACTCAGTTGAATCTTAGCACTGCATATTGTCCTCAAACTGATGGTCAAACAGAGAGGATGAATCAGATTTTAAAAGATCTCCTTTGTGCCTGTACTTTTGATTACGGAGGATCTTGGGAAGATCATCTCCATCTCGTAGAATTCAGCTATAATAATAGTATCAAGTAATCTTTTGATTGAATTTGTAGTTATTATAATCGTGTATCTTTAAAATCCTATCTTTTGAATTCTAATACTTGCATTTAGGCTAGTATCAAGACATCTCCTTTTGGTGCTTTGTATGGGCGACCACGCAGATCTCCTTCGTGTTGGATAGAGTCAGGTGATCGTTTAGTTCTTGTGACAGATATGATTTTGGAAGCATCAGCGAAAGTCAAAGATATTAGAAACAAGATGAGAATTTCCCAAGAATATCAGAAAAAGTATGCTGATAGGAAAAGAAGAAGTTTAGAGTTTGAGGTTGGTGATCAAGTTTTCCTCAGAATATCTCCACTGAAGAATACAGCCCGTTTTGGTCGGAAAGGGAAGCTTGCTCCCAGATTTATTGGTCCTTTTCACATATTGGAGAAAGTAGGTCCTTTATCTTATCGAGTTGAGTTGCCTGAAAAGCTTACGGGGGTGCACAATGTGTTTCACATATCTCATCTTCACAAATATTTACATGATCCTTCCTTGATTGTTCAGCCTACTTCCTTAGAAAATCAGGAAATTGAACCCAATCTGACTGTCGAGAGAAAACTAGTTCGTACCGTGGATACAGATATGAAGTAATCGAGAAGGAAATCAGTCAGTCTGGTCAAAGTACAGTAGAGTGCTGATGATAGAGATTGTACCTGGGAGATAGAGGAGAGCATTCGTGCTTCAAATCCAGAATTATTCTTTCAAGGTATCTTTTGATTCAAATTTATCTTATCTTCGTGTTTGTTTTCATCCCTCTATCCCGTTCCTTTTTGGGACGAAAAGATTTGAGTGAGGGAGAGTGTAACATCCCATAATTTCACACAATTTATTTTATTTAATTGGAAAAAATTAATTAATTACTAAATTTGAAATATTAAAATATCATATGTTATGGTACCATTATGGAAATTTGTTTTACGCAAAGTACGGTTGTCATTTGTCAAATGTAGAATGATTAATAACTAAATATGAACGTTTGAATTATAAGGAAACTTTACATTTTTCAAGCGCAGTTTGAAATTATAAATTTATGAACATTTATTTCATTTAAATCTGTCAACGTTCGCATTTGAAAAAAATTACAGCGGTGTAAGGAAGCAGCTTTGTTAACGCTTAAAATTTAAATATCATTCCTTTTTAAAACTCAACTTCATGAAAAAGTTAATGACACATCAGCGCATTAATTTGTTAATTGAGGTAATTAATTAACATTAAAAAGGGGTTTGTAACGGATTTTTATGCGAAGTGTCATGACACTGATTTTATTTTACGGTTACATCCGTCTTGTTGCGCTGATCGTTTTGGTATATTTAATTGTATTTTTCGGAGTTCAGTTTGTGAAGGAGCCGCGTAAACATTTATTTATATCGGTACTTAGTTGCCCGTTATACTTGTTAAATTGGCATTTTAAATTTAAATTATGAAAACTCTAGATTTATGACAGTAAATGTGTAACATTCTAGATTTATGGAATTAAATTTTTGGTCCAAAACTTAAGCAAACCCGAAACTTTTGGGTACCCTATTTACATTATTTTATACTATATTTACCGAACACGTTCCCATTTTCTCTGCCCATTCCATTTCTTGCGCATCTGCTCTCCTTTTACATTCTACCAAATCCGCTCCATCCTTCTAAAAAAACAACAAAACTTAGATCTTGGAACAATCCGCCTCCTTTCCCACGCACACAGCAACCCGTAGCCCATCGACAACGCTCATCGACGCTGCTTCTCCTCTCCGGATTCCCAACAACGCACCAAAGCCACCAACTTTTATCCGTGAGTCCATTTTCTATACTGCTTTCTATTTCTTCTTTGCCTCATAATTCTTCTTTCGTTGGTGAGTTCCGTTCAAAAAAAAGAATTTTTGTTTCATTTTTTGCATATTATATATATGTAAGTGCGGTGATGAAAACTTAGCCAAATCCATGACTTGGTAGATATAGGATACATATATTAAAATATATGCTGTCGGTGATGGGAAAAAGTGTTGGCTGTTATTCATATACCCCTTGGCCTAGACTGATTTTGGAAAAAGGAAACCCATGTTTTGTTTTTCTTTCAATAGTTTTGTTGTTTGTAAGTGTTGAACTTTAGTTGATGCAACTACATGTGTTAGGGAGATGTACTTCTATCACATGAATATTGGTTATTCTAGATATTTGCTGAGACTACATTCAGGTAGAAATCATTTTTGATGTGGCCAAGAGGGTTTAATATCCATTCCTACATAGGTAAACTATGGGTATAATATGAAATATATATAAGTTATAACATGGACACTTTGGTTTTGCTATAGCATGGAACTATCTTTTCCATGCGTTCATTCATGTCCCAGCATAAAATCATTTGATGTCATGCATTGAAACTTTTGGAAAATGAAAACCAAACTTTTAATGCTAGGCATTTGCATTTTTTTTGTAAAAAAAATATTGTTTTTTTTGCGAACGTTGTCAGGCACCTGAAGGTTATTACTATGTATTGCCAAACTAGTTGTGAAACCATATATAGTTTAGTATATTCATGTGCATGTGTACCATTAAAATAAAATACAAAGGGGACAAACAATTGACTTTCTGTAACAAGGGTAGCAGCCACCATGGTTTAGTTGCGTATTAGCCGAGCCGTGTATGTTTAGAGAAGAGAAGTTTAGGCGCTATGTCAAAATGTATTTTGGTTCCTCTTTAATGCAAAAGAAAAATAATAATTTTATTTTACAATCAAACTTCGTTGAATTTTTACTTATGTTGACCGTTGACCGCTGTAATCTGTTTATCCAGTTCGTTGAAGTTTGAGGTCATTGGTTTCCATGTCTGTCCATTTTCATCTCTATTTTAGTACCGCGGAAGGTGCGTTTAACTCACACCTGACTAATATTTTATTAGAAGTGAAAGAACTGTATTTGAAATGTTAGCACTGTATATGCAAATATGACACACCGACATTGCACATGAATTGAAATGATATTATGTTGACTTGATTATTTATTGTTATATGCTTATTTAATTATTGAAATTAACACTGCAAGTTCCCTGTAGTTTAGAAAATCATTATGGGTTGAAATGATATATACCCAAATCATTGTATAGACATAGGAACAAAAACTGAATCGATTTGGGATGCTGGTTGAAATGATACACACCCGGGATTTGAAACATGACGGATTGAAATGATAAACATCCACACTATTTGACCTAGGTAAAAAATATTACACGGATGCCGTTGGTATATTTTAAATTTTTTTCTAAAGTTTATGAAATATTTTAACTTATAAATTATTTTGGATTAAGGTTATACTTTTAGTAAATTTAGTAAAGGTTAAAATATATGTATGTATTTTAAGAAGTTGTCTAATGCCAGTTTTTATTCAAATCTAGATTTTGTCTTAAAGAAATTTATTTTTCAAGGGATTTTAAGTGAAATAAAGTAATAAGATTTTTAGTATTTTAACAAATATTTTCATTTACTAAATTTAACTTAGTATACATATGGTTCTAAATTATTTTAAATTTGAAATTTTGTATAAATGATTTATAAAGCGATTTATTAAAATGACCACGGTGTGAAAAACGTAAACGTTTAGTTGTTAAAGAGACTGGGATCGGATATTGGCATACTCTCTGTCAATGCCGAAAACCGTTTTGACAACTGTGTAGACGGTGGAGTTCCAGAACGAAGTAGGATGGTTTGGTGGTGATTACTGGATTGAAGAAAGAGAACGTTGATGGATAGCCTTGACCTTCGGGTCATAATTAAAATGACTAAAACAAGAGCCATACCCAGGCCAATTGAGTTAGCTACTCTTATCGGACATGCTTCTTCAAAACCATATCTATTAGCTTGTGATTTGATTGGCGCGCACCCTTAAATTTGGAGTATTGTTTGAGGTTGGCGGTAGTCACGGCTATGCGTTACCACCGACCTGGGTCCGCAATCCGGTAGAATCCTACTGATGGGTATTGCCTCGATGCCTTGTCATATTTATCCTGATTGAGCCCTCCACAATTTTGATTTAACGTTGTCGTAACATGGCGCATCCCTATCCGCCGACATACTGGTGTGTTATATGCAGACTGTATGACAACGGTATAAACGATGTAACAGTAATAATGGTAATCCCGCTTACACTATTTTAATATTTTACTTTACTGAATAGACATTATTATAATAGCACATTATATTATATGATATTTAGTTTAACAGTATCCTTAAAGAATGGAACCCCAAACTTTCTTTATGTTACTTGTGCATTTCCATGACATTTCACTTGAGTTAATTTACTTGCAAAAGAATATTAGTCCTGATCCGAGTGGTTTTGTTTTGCATGATGCTCGGGTCAGCTTGAGTACCACAGCCCTTGGAGATTTATCTTGGAGCTAGAGGCCATTCAGAGCTTTAGCCACCTATCAGTTTGTTCTTCAGTTCTATCCATGTCATATAGTTTTTGTTGTTTCTGTTTATCTTTTGGCATACTTATGTATTTGAGAATTCCGTTGTACTTGTCCTAGTGATTTGACACTATGTATTTTGATTTGGAGACTTTGTTTATGTAGTAGCTTCATGAACTACTATGGTTTTATTTATTTCCGCTTCGAGTTATTCTGTTTTTTCTGTGTATGTGATTATGTGATATGATTTGTATTTACTCCAATTATTATTAATAATATGTTATTTTGAGCGATTCAAGTCAGACATATGTGGTATATTATCGATTTGAATAGCACAAAATAGTGGGTTGTTACAATATCGGTCACTACGGGGACGATGGATGATATGGGCGACATACTGACCTTTACGCCCCATAGGGCGGGGAAACGTATTATTCAGGAATTATTAATCCACTAATGTAAGTGTGGACCGGCCCTACATTTTTCTAAGTACTTGACTGAGTACTTGTCCTGAGACATGGTAGGCTAGATTGTCTCGAATCGGTAAGGATGATCCCTTGCCTTGACTCATAGATGGAATCCAATTTCCAATACATGACTTCTTGATTTTAATTGTAGAGCCTAGTATGGGGATATGATATATGGTACCCATGTCATCTATGATTGATACATTTATATTTGAAGTTGTTTTATACACTATGCACTTATAATATTATAATATGATTTTTTTTAAACGTACCAAGCATGTTTGGCTATTATAAGGGAAAACCTCTATCCTCCGGCTTGCGTTGCATTGTGTGATGGGACCTGATTCTTATAATAGCTTCATTTTCTTTTATTAGCATTGCGCTATTTGTTTTATGCACTGGCATTCTTGGGGGTAAACCCGTTCCGTGTTAAATGGCGTGGTCCCTTGATTTACCCTATTTTAAAGTAAAGTTCTAAATAATTGTTTTAGTACTCACACTGGTCCCATGATTGATCTGGAGTTTATTGTTTTAACCTAAACTCTGGGTGCCTCTATTTTCCACACGGGCAGCTAGTAGTTTTGGTTTTCGCGGATATTTCTTTTCCCAGGATCCTGGATTTACAGCTAGAATTATATTCGGAAAGCTTTGTATCCGTGTATCTCATTCAGTTGTGTTATGTATTATTTTTTTCTCCTGCCATGTAATGTATTTTAATCTCTGATATTTTTCTGATGTATATTATTTATTCATACTCTGTTATATTCTTGTGATCTAATGTAAATTATTGTAACAACAACGAAATTTTCTTCCTTTTGCATTCTGATTTGTTCTGTTCTCAACTCAATCCGGGCTTTCCTGTAAGGGCGAGTTTGGGTAGTTTCACCTTATAGGTTTTAGGATAAATAGAAGTTACAGGAAATGTTTGGTTTCATGTTTGAATTGATGTTTTGTGACCACAAAACTTAAATTGATTGATTGAGTGGATTGAGTTGCTTTACTTATATCATAATTTTAAAATTACCTCATCAGAGTTATTTATAAGTCTAGATTAATGTCTTATTATTGTTTAAAGGGAATTAGAGTTTAGGATACGTGTAACAACCCGGATATTCAGAACCAATTTAAATTTTTTATTTTAGCTATTTTAATGGGTTTTGAGAATTTAAAATGATTTATTTTAAATAATAACAACTAAAAATTTATTTAAATCGAGATTATAAAGTATAAATTTATTTTAATTATAAATTGAGTTTAAAATGGTGTGGTAGTTTGAAAATTCGATTTTAAATACCAAATGAATGTACCGAATTCAAAATAAATCGGATTTTAGTAAAACCATAAATATTTGAATCTGTTTAATTATATCTTTCTAACGAATGTGAAAAATAGAAATTTCATAATATAAATTGAAAGTTATGTCCAGCTTAAAATTTAAAATAGTCAGTATGGAATTTACATGTATTTATATATATATATACATATAAAGCCCTTAAAAATAGCCATTTTGCAAATGACCTCCATTTTCGACGAAACCACTTTTGCTCGATCTGGAATGTCAAATTATTGCTAGATTCCAATTTTCATAATTTTTGGAATTGATATGTGAGTGTGGCAAAATAAAACGTGTTTGATAGTTTCAGTTTGAATTGGATCAACCAGAAAATGGCTATTTTCAAACGGTCTCCAAATTCGACGAAATTAGTTTTGTTAAGACCGTATTGTCAAAACAAAGCTAGATATAATTTTTCTGTAATTTTTGGAATCAGTATGTGGCCACGGTAAACTAAAATGTATGTTTAAATTCAATATATATTGATTTATATTTTAATTTAAAGAAAAACTGATCAAAACAGTCGAATAGGCTTAAGAAACATATCCCATTGTGTCCGGAATGGGGGTATTTAGCTAGGAACGACAGTCAAACGCTTAATCCGCCGTCGTTCTCATCCTCTCGAAGGCGGAAATGCTCAGTTTTTAAATTCCTAAAATTTCCCAAATGGATTCGAATTAAAGGAGGGTTTCCAAATGAAAATTAGAGAGATTTTAGAAGGTTTCAATTGGGTACGGTTTTGATGAAGATTTGCTGTGTAAATCAAGAGAATTTGCTGCTCAAACACAGCGGGTTCGAACTGAAATTGGGGGAGGTGAAGGGGTCGTCGAGTTGGGGTGGAGTCATGGCGCGGGGAGGGGGTTTGAGGCTCGTCGTGGTGGTCAACTACGATGGTCTTCTGGTCTGGAAAGTAGGAGAGTGGCAGCGGATTTTTTTTCCCGGACGATGGGTTCAGCAGTTGTCGTTCAACAGGAAAGGAAGAAGATGACCACGTTTTTAATTAAACGTTACTAAAGGTTATATAGAAATTTAATTATATTTTAATTATTTAAAAATGTAATTAATGTTTAAACCAACATATCTCTCACATATGAGGTCCAAATCCGACGATTCAAGCTGCGTTGGACACGCAGCGATGAACACTACATTTTAGAACTGACCAGAGCAGAAACAGAGCAGATTTGAATTAGAGGCAAATTCAAACCCGGTCAGAAATAAAATCGTCAATTAAAGAATGAGGAGTGGAAACCGACTGTGAGAACTCCTTCTCACTCAAATTATTTTACAGTTAAATATATACTAGGTTGCAGACGGTGCTTAGTAGCACCTGACACTATTTTTTTATGAACCATGGATGTTTGTTTGGATTGTATTATGGATTGAAAATGATTGATATTGTTTTATATAAAATTATTTATATAATAAACATATAATTATCATGAAAATAAATTGGAATAAATATTCATTTATAAGCTGGACGGTTTGTTCATGTACACCTATTTAACTGATGATGATTGGGACAATAGTTTTACACATCGCCCAACTGCACAAATAATAAATAGTGTTTGTTGGTTGAAACCCCACACGGGTATTGGGACGATATTTGGCATATACTAATCCCGATTGTTTAGTTGTATGTCGATCGATGGGTTGACAGGCTGTATAAGCATTATTTATTCATGTTAATGCTTATACAGTTGTAAAATGCACTCTGGATGTTGTATGAATTTTTAATGATTGTTTATCATTATTGTTGTATACATGCGATGTATGAAATCCATATAACTGAAATTATGTGGTAATTGATTGAGTTTGATTCTAGTTCAGAATTAAAGAATATTTTAAAATAATATTCAGTGAATATTCAAAATGTGATTTTGATGTCCAATTTTGGATGAACATGAAAATATTGAAATGTGAAGCCGTGTTAAGTAGTTAAACGCCATTTTAACATGAACGGAATTTTCTGTCTATTTTATTTATTTTATAATAAATATCGAAAAGTGATTTCAACATTTGATATTTTGAAAATATTATCATTTTAATATTATACAGATATGGAATATTCGGTTTGTTTTAAAATTGAAAATGAAGCTGGAATCATTTTTTTTAAATGAATTTATAAAATATGTTTTAAATGGAAATTGACAAAATGTATATAATATAAATATTATATACGTTTTAAATGGAAATTGACTTCAAATTGACATTACGGGAGATCCAACTGTCGGATTCTCCTAAAACCGGAACCATTGGATTTGTATCGGAAAGAGATTTCCAATGAATATAAGAGATTTGAAATCTAATGATTGGATTTGGAATTATGTCCAAATCAAATTTGAAAAAGGTCGTTATGGATACAGTTCGACGGCCGTTATTGGAAACTGACTGTATGGAACATGATAAAATTATAAAAAATATTAATAACTTGTGTAAAGTCATAATAAATGATTTGAAAAGAATTTCGATGAAAATCCCATATTTGAAAAGATAAAAATATATTTTTATCAAAATAAACTAGTTAATAACTAGAATAGTAATCCAATTATTTTTAGAAATAAATAAATTGGATTTGAAAATGGTTTTAAAATAACCAGAAGTTACCAATAAATAAATTGGAATGGAATTGAGTGTTGGATTCCGTTATTATATGGGTATTGTTGAGGAATTTGGAAGATACTGACATCGTTATTCCCAATACGATATCTGTTGGTTTCAGAATTTGATATTGAATATAAGCCGATATAATTTCTACTCAGGGCATTGTATTTAATATCAAGTTGGATTTAGGGTTTGTCGTGAATGGTACCTTAAATAATACTATTCATAAACCCAGTTTAGAAAAGAATAAACCTTTAAATTAAGATTTAGTGGAGTTTTCTAATTAATTGATATTTAATTGGCATTGAATAAAAGAATTGGATTTTTGAGTTTATCATGAATAGTGTTTTAAATAACATTTGTTCTTTAACTCAATTAACATTGAAGATATGATTTGGAATTTATAAATCTTTTAAATAAGATTAAAGGAATTTCCAAAGTAAATATTTCCAATTTAATATATTAAATTGGAATTGAATGGAATTCAATTTGGTAATGATCGAGATAAGCTTCTGTAAATGAAGACCGTTACTATATATGGAATTTAAAAGGGTTTTCCATTATTCCATTCATATTATTATTCTGATACGGGAATTTACATCGATTATATACTGTTATGATTTCCGTGTAGATTCCATTTTGATGGAAGAGGATTTTGGGTTTATCGTGAATGATGTTTTAATGACATTGGTTCTTTAGCCTAGTAAAGACATGATTTGTTTCCTAAATTTGAATAATCATTAAATAATGATTTTTTGGAGATTAAAACTAAGTGAAATTTTAATGAGTCTTTAATTAGATTGAAATTTTAATGTGATAATTTAAATTATCAAATTTGGGAAATGATAGAGAATGGAGTATCACCAGTTTTACTCCAGGCGATAGTTAAATCTTGAATTAGTTTTGGACGTGAAATGGTAATTAATTTTACCAATAACACCATAGGTGTTAGATATGGAGTGCTACCAGTTTTGCTCCATAGGATGAATAGGTTGGAATTGGGAAATAAAACAAATGATTACTTCGTAAGGTGCACTAATCCCGACTAGTTTGGAAAACCTTAATTTGTTTTAAATTATGAAAAGAATATTTGAAAAAAAGAATATTCTGGATTGGAATGAGGCGTATGTTGTGTTTTTATAGCACTTGTTTATAAGATACGCGAGTTATTAGGAAAGACTGGGTTTATCCCATTCTGAATAGTTGATATGACGATAAGTCGACGATGAAGATAGTGGTTGAAAACCGGAGATCTTCACATCATTTGGATGTTTACTGATGTCTTGATTTGGCTATACACCCGAGACAAGGTAATAAGTGGTGATCGTCTAGACGTACTTAGAGATCGATCAGATATGTGAGGGCCTCTCTCTTGTATTAGACTTATGGGTCGAGGAATAAGGTGCCTCCGGTTTCTTTCAAACCCAGAACGGACTTGCAAATGGATAGTGTGCCTAACATTGTATTCCTTTATACTGTATTCGTTGATCTCTGCTAAATATATTTCTGTTTGGTGGCGGAGAATTTTTTCTCTTGTTAACACCCTTCTCTGAGACGTATGAGCTTAGAGGTTATATATTGGCAGAAATCAGTGGTACGGTATGGATTGACTGTGCGGCATGCTGAGATGCATGTGATCAAGGCTTTTTTTGAAAAGCAGAGCCTTGTGGTTGATGATCAAAGCACGACTTTAAATAGCATAGTTTTGTGTAGCGTTAATTCATGAGCTTCACATCCTGGTATGAACCTAAAACAGATGAGGAACGTATGGAAATGGATATATGTTAGTTTCTGGCTAGAGTAACGTCATGGTATAAAGCCCATACTGTTTACTTATTTGTATGTTGCTTATTATTATTTGATGGATAGCGAGGCGCCTCAGATATATCGGTCACTATGGGGCCGATGGATGTTATGGTCGATATACTGACCAGATTTTATGCCCCATACGGCATGCTAACATATAGTTTATTGTATTACTAATCATCGACGGGTGACCATCCATACGGATAATCGTAAGGCTCACCTGAGTCTGGGTCCTGAGGCTTGGGCTAGAGAGTCTCGAACTGGTAAGGATGATCGCTTGCCTTGTTTACAGATGGAAACCCACTTTCCAATAAGTGATTTCACGATTTTAGTTGTAAATATATGTTTGCCGATGTAATATATGGGTACCTATGCAGCCTATGACTGGTACATATATATTTGAGGTTGATTTCTTCACTTATAGTAATAATAAAATATGAAATTTCATGTACCAAGCATTTTTGGCTAATATAAGGTAAAACTCTATCCTCCGGCTTGCGTTGCATTGTGTGATGGAACCTGAGTCTTATAATAGCTTCATTTTTCTATTTAGCATTGCGATGTATTTTTTATGCACCGGTATTCTTGGGGTTAAAACCATTCCATGTTATATGGCGTGGTCCCTTGATTTACCTAACTTTAAAATCAAGCTAATAACTGTTTTAGTTCTCACACCAGTCACATGACTGACCTGGAGTTTATTGTTTTAACCTAAACTTTGGTTGCCCCTATTTTCCACACGGGTAGGTAGTAGTTTTGGTTTTGCATATTTCTACTTTACAGGATCCTAGTTTACAGCTGGAACAATATTTGGAAAGCTCTGTATCCATGTATTTCTTTCAGTTGTGTTATGTATTATTTTTCCGCTACTATGTAATGTATTTTAATCTCTGATATTTTTCTACTGTATATTATTTATTCATATTTGTTATATTCTTGTACACTAATGTAATTGTTGTAATAGCTATGGAATGTTCTATTTTTTGGGTTTCGATTGTCGTGTTCTCAACTCAATCCGGGCTTTCCCGTAAGGGGAGGTTCGGGTCGTTTCAATAGGTTTAGTCTTGTATTAGATTAAGGGTGAGTTTTAGAGTTTCTAAGGATTAGTTGAAGGTTCAAAAATTCTTTGCTTGATTTAATTGTTTAGATTGATTAATGTTTGAAAATCTTGTTTGGATTGAATTGCTTATTTGGATTGATTTGCTTGTTTGAATTGATTGGTGTGCTTAGTTTATTATCCTTCTAGTTAGTTTACTAGACTAGTGTAGTCATAGATTTTGGGGGAGTTATAAAAATATATAGAGAATTATAGGTTAAGGGAGAGTTATAGATTTAAAGGAAGTTATATATAGAATTAGGATATTATATAAGCATAAATTCAGGGGGAGTATTTTATAAGGTATAGACAGATTTAGGATTCAGGGGGAGCAGTATATTTAGTGTAGGAATTATTTAGATAGTTATAGGATTTAGGGGGAGTAGTTTTATAAATTTTTTTTTGATAATGCCAAAGGGGGAGAAATTATAAAATATGGACATAGTTTTAGGATTTATATAGACAGGGGGAGTAATTGAAGGATCATCATCAACAGGTATGTACAGGTAATGATATTTTATAAAATAAGTTTGTCATCATCAAAAAGGGGGAGATTGTTGGGGAATGGAGTCTTGATGTCAACAACCTTATTTCAATATTAATCAATTTTAAAATATATACTAAAGCTTTTGTATAGAATATATACATATATATATATATACACACACACATGCACACACACATGCACACACATATGCAAGATTTATATACAGGAAATATTAATGAAGACTGTACAGTTTAAAGATATTAGAGATTTAGAGTTCAGAGAAATTTAAAGACTCATGAGTATTCAAGATTTCAAGAGTTCAAGAGTTCAAGACTAATATAGTTTTAGAGTCTAGATTATGTAAGACTGTAAATAGCACTCCAGGTTCAAAAACAAATTCTGATTTTCAAATTCTGTTTTCAAATTCTATCTTTAATCCTCTCTATTTTATTTTCTATCTTTTCAATTTTCCTTCTTACTTTACTTTTATTTCCAAACTTAAGTTTTATATATTTATATTTTATACTTTATATTTATATAGTTTTAAATCTTATAATTTTATAAATATGCTTATATAGTTTATATTTATGTTTTCATATGATTTTCTACTTTATAATATTAATTTATAACACTATATTTTAATCTAAGAATTTCTAGAATTATATTTATATCAAAACACTTGAAAAATGCTCAAAAACTAAATTTTCACTAAGCATATGTCGATATGTATAAAACACTATGTCGACATACAACTGTCATTTTTTCCATTTTGAGGAAGTGTCTTTTCACTAATTGTGATGGTCGTGAAGCGTTGCAACCTGTCACACACTATAAAAAGGGCTTGAATTCTAATTTTTAATCATCTCTTCTTCTCCACTTTCAGTCTATTTTATTACACCATTATTTCTTGTCATTTTTATGATTCTCAATTTTGTTTTCACTAATCTTCTTCTCTCTACACTCTCTACACATTACTCTCTAAATCTAGTGCTATTGAAGAGTTATAGGGATGTTTGTAATTGTTTGGGTTGTATTTAGGGTAATCGGTGGTATCCCTTGTAGCCGTGAATGAAGGACGGGTAATCGGTGGTATCCCTTGTAGCCTTGAAATCAAGGAGGCTGGAATCGGTGATATCCCTTATAGCCGTGAAATCAAGGAGGTTGTAATTGACTATTGACATAGTAATCAAACTCTGCGCAATCCAGCGTTGCGTGGGAATGGACGTAGGAGCAATTCCGAAACTAGTATAAAATCCGGTGTGTTCTTTCCTTTTCTGCACTTTATTTTTGTTTATCTTTGTATTTGTGTTCGATTTTGTGTCTGTGATTGTTTCTATGGTGTTTGATTCATATAGTAGTTCAAATAAGTTTAGATTTTGTCTTAAAAACACTATTCACCCTCCTTTGGTGTTTGTTTTGCCTTAACGATCCATTCCGCAATCCCTAACATAAATTAGGCATTGACACGTTTAGATCATCTTGTATGTATTACTATTTAAAACCAGAATGTGAATCTTATATGTGAAATATTTTCAATAGATAAGTGTTGAAAATCAATTAGGATATAGAAATCCATATGGAATATATTGACTTGATTACTATTACATATCACTTGACCCTAAAACGTTGTCGTTTCGAAAAGTCCGGAATCTAAATTCCACTTCGATCTGATTTATACATTGCAAGTTAGAGACTATTGAAAATAACTGAACATGGAGTTTATGCAAGGGCTGTTCTGTTGACTTGATAGTACCTTCGATTTGTCCATTCCCAAGACAACTTGTATGGATGAATGTCTGACAGAGTATGCCTAATAGATCGCATAAATTGATCTCTTCAAACATAATTAAGTTGGTGGTCGAGGAATTTATTTCTCTTAGCTTTATATATGTGATATCTTTGAGGACGTCAAGCTATGATTTAACCGGTTTGACAATGTGGCATTCAAGGTGAATGAAGATGTGTTATGCCACAAAGGTAAGTTATGACCTCAAGCTTCACCACCAGGAAATGGAAGAAATTGGGTAGGTCGCGTGGCTTTGTGGTCACTCCCATCAGGGTATATCATTACCAGATTTGGTGAAATTAAGTGCCTTTTGTTGTCCCTTTTTGCATGCTTTCGGTTTGGTTGGTTGGCTCCCAACCGTGGTGATGATATATTTGGTTCACTCAATCGAATGAGTGGCTGGTCATGTTTATCCTGGTTGCAACATATTCTTGTGAACCCTTGTGTATTCATCACTAATCGTAAGGTGGTCCCATACCTTGCCATTGTTGGAATCCATTCTCTAATAAGCGCCCGCGGTTTTGTTTGTAAATTATGTAGTCAAATGTAAGATGCAAGCATTTCACTAGATTCTAAATTATTTTGTAAGCCCTGGACACTATCATAATATCTGATTTCGATTTACTAAGTTTTTTGGTCCTCATAAGGTAAAAACCGTTCCGTGTTTATGTGTCGTATGGTTCTATGAGATAACCTTTATTTCTCAAACTATTTTAAATCATTTACTCACACCAGTCCTATGATTGACCCAGAGTTTATTTTTCTATGTTCTCCCTAAACTCTTGGGTGCCTAAGTTTGTACGGATAGTCAAGTATTTCAGGATGATACAGCTGGAGAAGCTTGGAGCAGGAGGCTTCAACGTTTGATATATAGAGTTTATTTCTGCTATGGTGTATATGTGTTATACTATGATGATGTATGTAAGTACAAATATAGTTTTGTATTTCAAGAATTGTTATACAATATATTTTATTTGTTCTGTTGTGAGATACATGTTACTCTGATTCTGTTGTGTTATATTCTTTCCTTTTCTTCTATACTAACTTTTCTTTCTTTCTATTTCTCACCCTCTAACTTCTTTCTATTAATGATCCAGTTAATTTTCCGGTGCTTGGTTAGTCGATAAGATATTAGTGTCTATGATCAGGATCAGGAATTGGTCAGTTCGTTACAGTGGTATCAGAGCCTAAGGTTAAGTGATAATCTTGGCTCTATGGCATAACATGATAGAGATGGGGTTAGTAATAGCCTTGATTGAGTCTGAGTGTATATATATGAGCGCGTATTTGTTAATTTATATAAAAATGGTTTATATTGTGTTGATTGGTTTGTCGGGTAGTTTATGAATTTTAGACGATACAGGTGTACGACTGTATCGATATGCGTTTCTAAACTCTTGAACAGAGTAATTCGACACTATATTGTTTTAAAAACGCGGTAAATGAAATAATTTTACCCCAAATTATATTTTGGTATAAAAGGATAATTTGTTGAAATTATTATAAATTATTCTGTTTGTTTCTATTATAATCTGATGTCAGATTATAATTTTGAGATAATTTATATAAACAAATTAAATTTGTATGAGAATGAATATACAAATAAGACAAACGGAAGATCGAATTTAAAACTCTAAAAAAGTTGAAAAAATATTTTTAGGAATATTATAAAGGTAATATAATATTACATGAGAAATATTTGAAATAGAATCATTTTAAATGGAAGAATTTTGAATGAATAAAGATTCGGATTTCCACCAAATAAATTTGAATTTGAATGATTAACTGGATTTGAAGTCATGTGAATTAAACAGATTAATTTTTGTAATACAGGAACCAGATTTTGAATTTCAAAATGAAGATAACTAATTTGAGAATTAATTTGTTAATAGGGAATGTGGATTGGACTTAACACAGTTAAGTGAAATGGATTGGTGAGTTGAATATGGATTGAAGTTTAAAAAGAGAATTAGAAGCAAATGAAAGTGTTGAACATGATTGATTAAAACTAATACATGTGTTTTGGAATTATTTTCCAAATATAATAAGAGATATTTTTCTTAAATGGAAAATGGGATAATATGGGTTGATAAGGAATTAAAATATGGAGTTAAAAAATTGGAACCTAACTGGAGATTGGTCAAGTTAAACGATTTTCTGAGTATTGATCTGATGTTGATTCAGGTCTTCGAGATTGATACTTAGAGGATTACTTGTTTACTGATTTACGGTCAGGGGTTGATGAATGTTGAAGAGTAAAATTGCATGAATTAGAAATGGAAATGTATTCCAACTATAATAACAGATATTTCTAAATGAATATATTTGAATTGATGGATCCACACGAATGGAAGTATATGGAGATAAGAGATGAACTACTGATTGAGTATATAAGTTGGCATTGTTTATTGGATTTGATGATCCTATTTGGAAAGCCAGTGAGCTTTAGGGTTTCTCTGATGATTAGAGGGGGCTTAGAAAGGCTAATTTTGGAGTTATATGATGGAGCATATGAAAGAGACACTGCCGAGTTTTTCAAAAATTAAAGGATTTAATTTCTAAGAGAGTTTTGATAAGTAAAAATCGATTTACCAATTTTATATTGGAAAACCAGATAAATTAAATTAAAATAAAAAATTGAGTTAGAGTCAATTTGAATAAATATGGATTTCATTGACGATTTGCCGAGAACGAGGTAAGGAAACGAAGGAGTTTTGAGATGTACTCTATGTATCTGATAAGAGGAGGTTGTTTATGGTTCATTGTTGATTTTAGGATCATCAAGCCAGTGAGGCTTATATTTTGAACCAGATTTGACTGTGATTAGATATCCAGTCTGTATCGTTGATTGAGATGAGAAGTGACTCCGAGATATGGTAATGAAACTACATGAGATGAAATGTAGTGAGATCATAAGGTTTGTTCCTAAAGACTGAAGATTGTGTATGAGGAGTCTATCCGGAGATTGTGTTAGATAACTATTTGTTAATGTGTGTATTATATGTTCTGATTGCTGTGAATTGTTTGGTAGATTACCTGTGTGTTTTGGAAGCTTTGTTTGCTACAATTGTAAGTGTATAACATATGTATGTGTATGGATATAATTCTATGATTTTAAATATAACTGAAATCTCCTCATTACTCTTCAATTTTGGGGATGAAATTCTTTTAAGGAGGGTAAACTATAACGCCTCGGTTTTTGACTGATTTTGTAAAACTATAATTATAGATTATATATGTAATTTAAATCAATTAAATAATATCGGATTTAAATAATATAGGAATTAGAATCACCATGGTTTTAAAATCTTATGTGTATATTTTTAATTTCTTGTGTGTGTGTGTATATTAAACAAGTAAATGTTGTTTTAACTTTTTATTTGCATCTAGAAATCTTGTTTAGGATTGTGTAAAAATCATTGTTATATATTTTAACTTGTTTATATTCTTTAGTAAATCTAAATACAGGTATATATGAACATAAGTATGTGTGTATGAGTTTAACTTGTTCTATTTGAACTCCTAGCTTATATATGTACATAGGTATGCAAAACAAGTAAATAATAGTTGTATTGTATTTTTAGATTTTGTTTAAAACTCGAGTAACAATATAAACTACTTAAGTAAAATTTAGTTACTTCACATGCAAGAGTACATGAGAAGACATGGCTATTAATTGGAAAGAGATAGCATTAAATTGATTTAAAATAAATAAGACCATAACAAATAAATGAGAATATTATAATGTACAAAGATTATATACTTTAAAATATATGAAGTATAATATATCTGATTACATAGATTTGTCTTAGAATCAAAGTATAGTTTTTAACACCCATTTGTACATGGCTATGTATAAATATGTGTATTTCATTAAGATTGGTCGCGCCTTTTCATGGAAAGCTATGAAAGAACTAGCTAAGAACATGGCTAGTACACATTTATGTACATCTATACATATCCTAGAAGCTAAGAGAATTTAGGTACCATATGCATACATCTGGTTAACAGTATTTTTCCTCAACACCTGAACAAGGATATACAATGCATATGCTCAGTAGTTTGATGAAAGACTGATTTAAAGGTCATTGGAATACAACCTAGAACCAGAGATCTTAATGAGTTCGACCATTTCAAAGGCATCAAGACCTTAAGTCCGAAGATTAGTTACTCTTCCCTCAAGGGGTGAGTATCACGCTTACGAGACTACAAAGTAAGTGATAACCTTGGGAGAAGGGTTTTACAAGGTAATAAATACTGAAACCTTATGAAATAATCACCTTTAGATCTAGGATAAAATAAAATACGTTGTGTTAAGAGGAAACATGATAATGCCTCACAACGCCCGGGTTGTTTACATTCCATACCACATAATGTCTTATATGATACTTCTGCATCGAACCGGCCTAGAAGGGCGTAGGTTGCGTCAGTTGTCAAGCCACAAGCTCACAACAAGCTCCCTTCCAAGGTTGGGTTACATTAGGCTTACTATGAAAGGGCTAAGTCACATATCGATGATTCGAAAGAGGAAAAGCCCTGTTTTTGCTCAGGACCTTTCCTCCTACGAAGGAGATAAGATTAACTCTTTCATGAGAAAGGTTAGCAATAACTCATTGTCTAATCAATATAGACACAATATGATTATCAAATCGAGAAATGTTTAAGTCCTAGACTCCTCCTTTTTATTTATTACAGATGTATTACAAGAATTGAAGAAATCCCCAATTCGATTGAGAAATTGGGGTTTTCTCTTGGAGAAAAGAAAACAAGATTGAGAAAGGATAATTCGGTCCCGAAAATGAGACCCCTAGGGTCTTATTTATAGGAAACTCGGGGCCGCTTTTGTCATTAGGCCAGCAGAAGCTCATGTCGGCTGCTTTTTCCCTCCAGTTCCGGATGCCTTGGCTCTCGGCCTCTCTTCTCTTTCTGTTCAGGCTGCTTTGATCTCGGCTGCTCTTTTGTCCTTGTTGACGGATGTAGTATGTCTTTTTAGGATCAGAGGCTCTCTTTTTTGATGATGCTATCGGTTGCTCGTTATTCTGAATGCCTTCCTTTTGCTTTTGGTTTTATTCTGCACTTGGCCTTGGCTTACAGATTACTCTTTTCTACTTTTGATGGTCAAATACACTTTCACCGTCAGCTTGTCTCGGTGTTAATTCTGGTAGTAACATTTTCCTCCCTTTTGTAAAGGGGTATTTTCGACTTTTCAAGTCAAACTTCTTTTCTGGTTCTTTCCTGCATTTCCCTATATGAATTTCAATAGCTGATATTTGCATTAGCCTTTTCATGTTTTCTATAATCAGTTGCATATGTACTAGATTAGGTGTTGCTTGGAGTTAAGCCTTAATAATATATTAACCCAATATCTATGGGTTCCATGCCTATTTAAACTTTACATTCTATTGCAAAACAAGGGAGAGGATTCTGGAAACTTCCTGGTTAATGAGTGAGAGCAGATTCCATGATTAATGTCGAATTTGGTAATGAGGCGTCCATGATATCTCCTTTGTGGTCAGTTTCCAAATATGAAATGATGGGATAGAGAAACCATATTCAGATGTTCATGGTGGAACGCCATTGCTTTGTTTTGCGAAAACAAAAGGAAGTCCTGATCCAACCCCTATTAGAGTATTAAAGATTGAAGGTCCGAAGCCCGCTTCTAATATTAATAGAAATCCCAAACCGACCAAGAATTGGGTATTAAAGATTGAATACCAGAAATCTAGTTCTGGTAATAATAGAATTCCCGTGCTAACCCAGATTCGGGTGTGTAAGATTGAGGACCATAAATCCACTTCTAGTAATAATAGGATTCCCGAACTAACCCAGATTCGGGTGTGTAAGATTGAAGGCCAGAAGTGTCAGGTGTGTAAGACAGAAGACCAGAAATCCACTTCTGGTAATAATAGGATTCCGGAATTAACCCAGATTCGGGTATGCAAGATTGAAGACCAGAAATACACTTCTGGTAATAGGCTTTGTTACCCGCCTTTGGGATTGATTTTTAAGGAAGCAGAGGGTGTGCGTGCTTCTTAAGCCACTCCCTGGGCTTTTGATTGTCAAAGCAGAAATACGTACTTTGTTGGCCACTCTCTGGGCGTGTGCATCCGGTGCACTAGGCTAGCTTATCCACAAGTAGGGCCCAAGGACTTACCCGATCTCCCTCCAGGAGGAGCTTTATCATGACCATCATAGGCGATGATAAGGTCTTAGATGCATAATCCGGGACATCGTAGGCGCTGAATTAAGGATCAATCTTTTGATGCTCTACCCTGGCCATCGTAGGCGATGATAGAGGCTTACACTCCACCTCTTCCAAGGGGTGATTTATCCTGGCCATCATAGACGATGATAAGGGTTTACGTTCCCTTCTACAGGTAACGCGAAACATAAGAAGAGGTAGGACGTTCTCTTCTGCGAGCAGAGGTAGGACGAACTTAGTTCATAGCAGAGGCAGGGCATATTTTTCTACTAGCAGAGGCAGGGCATGCTAAATAGAAGCTATGTCTCGACCATTTATGGCATGGATCAGAGGCTTACGCTTTTAATGCTTTAAACTGTCCCTTTCAGATTTGGGCGTGGAGAAAGACTTACACATCACCCCCCTCCGAGGGGTGGCTTTCTCTGGCAAGCTCTGCAGTGATAAGGGTTTTTATCCATTTGTGGCTTGTCCCTCTCTAGGGTTATTCTGAATTCTAAGAGGGTTTCCAGACCCTTAGTTGTGTGAGTGTTCTTGGAGGAGACCTTTCTTTATTCATTGATTATCGAGAAGTATGGTCTCAAGTGTTCTGAGTTCCACTTTCTTGGAACGAGATCACCATTAGGTTTCAGAGTCGATACGTCCTAGATATGATTTCTTGATGAACGACTAATGGTCCTTCCCAATTTGGGCCAAGCGGACCATCCGATAGGTTCTTTGTGTTGTCTAGTACCCTTCGTAAGACCAAATCTCCTTTGGTGAATGCTATAGTTTTAACCCTTGAGTTGTAGTACTTTGTGATTCTCCTTTGGTATTCGGCCATTCTAATTGTAGCCTCGTCTCTTAATCCTTGTTTTAGGTCTAAGGATTACTTTTTTAACCCTTGATTAGGATTAAATGCGTAAGCTATCCTTCTGTGTGAAGGGATTTCAACCCCAATTGGAAGCATGGCTTCACATCCATATGTCAAAGAAAATGGAATATGTTCTGTTGTCGTTTTGACAGAAGTTCTATATGCCCAAAGCACTAAAGGTAATTCTTCTACCCAGTTTCCTTTAGCTTGGTTTTGTCGTTTCTTGAGAATTGCCTTTATGGTTTTGTTTGTGGCTTTGACGACTCCATTTGCCTTCGAATGTGCTTCTGAGGAAAAACTTTTGATGATCCCATTCTTATCACAAAATCGTGTGAATTCATCACTTTTGAATTGTGTTCCATTATCTTATATGATCTTGTAAGGAACCCCAAAGCGAGTGACAATATTCTTTATTACAAATCTCAATACCCTTTAGATGTGATTGTCAAATGGGGTTCTTCCTCCACCCATTTGCTAAAGTAATCATTAGCTACTACAGCATACTTAGCTCCACCATTGGATATTAGTAGAGGTCCAATCAAATCTATCACTCACGCATTAAAAGGTCATTGGCTTGAGATAGTAGTTAACTCACTTGGACTTAGCCAGGATATCTTAGAATACCTTTGACATTTCTCGCATTTCTAGACATATTCAATTGCTTCGCGTGACCATCTTGGCTAACTTAATTCCATTGGAATAGTCCCCGCACAAACCTTCATGTGCTACTTTCAACGACTTAAGCCCGTTCTCCAGGCTTATAAATCTTAAATAGTGGAGTGAGTGCCCTGTCTTATAGAGTATCACATTGTAATCACAAAGGTAGGAGCTTGGTGCCTTATCTTTCTCGCTTCTTTCTTACTGAAGGGTAGAACCCCATTCATGAGGTAATCTACAATAGGAGCCATCCAGGTATTTTCATAAGGGGATTCCGTTTCTGTTGAGAGCGGTTCCTTACCGAAGGTGACCTCCTTTCTTATTTCATTTTCTTTCTCCAAAGCTTGGGATCTCGTTAGGACCAACAATTCTTTCCATGTTTCAGGCTCTTCTTGCTCGATGCTGGGTTTTTCTTGATATCCTATGGGAATTATCCGGGTTTCAGGTACTTCTCGGGAGCTGGCCAACTTGGGTAATGAATCGGCTTTGGTGTTTCCCCACTTGGGATTTGATGTATTGAAAAGTACTCAAACTAAGAGAGTATCTTTAATATCCTCTTTACGTATAGGGTCAACCGGGAATCCTTGGTTTGGTAGGTTTGCTTAATTTGATTTACCATTAATTGTGAGTTGTTAAAGATCTCTATCCGAGGTATTTTCAACTGTAGTGCTAGGCTCAATCCAGCCATCACTGACTCATATTCAGCCACATTGTTAGTAGGTATGAATCCTAACTTCATTGCATAATGTAGGTGGTGCCCATCAGGGGTAATTATGACGTATTCTGCCCCTGCTCCTTATTCGTTTGAAGCCCCATCTGCGAATAATTTCCACTTAGCTTTTTTTTGTTTTCCTTGATTGACTGTTTCGTAATAAAGCATGTATGCTCATTCACAAAATCTATGAGAGCTTTCCCTTTGATCGCTGCTCGGGGTTGACACTAAATTTCACATTGTCTATGCTCAATTCCCCATTTCACTAACCTTCCTGAAGTTTCTGTCTTGCTAAAGACTTGCTTAAGTTGAAAATTAGTTAAAACCTTAATGGGATGTGCTTGGAAATAACCCCTGAGCTTCCTTGCTGTAAGTATTAGACAATATGCTAACTTTTCCACTATGGGGTATCGGGTTTTTGCATCTTTTGACCTTCTACTTACGTAATAAAACGGATATTGAGTCCCATCACTTTCTCTTACAAGGACTTAACTTACCGCATACTCTGAAACGACCATATAGAGGTATAAATCTTCCCCTTTCTCGGGACTGGATAAACTTGGTGGTTTCCCCATGTAGTCTTTCAATTCTTGAAAGGCTTTTTACATTCTTCATTCCATTTGAAGTTCTTCCTTTTCTTTATAACATCAAAGAAGTGGACGCATTTGTCAGTGGCCTTGGAAATGAATCTACTAATGGTTGCTACCTTTTCGTTTAGGATCATAACCTCTTTGCTTGTTTTGGGTTCGCCCATGTCCTTTATGGCTTGGGTTTGATCAGGACTAGCCTCAATACCATGTTCGTTGACTACATACCCTAAGAACTTTCCATATTGAACTCCAAAAGAACACTTTGTGGGTTTAACTTCATTTGGTAACCCCTCAAGATATTGAACATCTCCTTTAGGTCTTCTATTTGGCTTTCCGCTTTGACGAATTTTACTAACATGTCATCCACATATACTTCCATGTTGAGCCCTATCTGATCCAGGAATATTTTGTTAACCAGCCTTTGGTACGTTGCTCCAGCGTTTTTCAATCCGAAAGGTATTACTTTATAGAAGAAGGTTCCCCAATCGGTAATGAAACTTGTATGCTCCTCATAGGGTTTGTACATAGGAATCTGGTTGTATCCCGAATAAGCATCCATAAGGGAAAGCAACCTATGTCCGCTTGTTACATCAACCAGGTGGTCTATCCGCGGGAGGAGATGACAATCTTTTGGGAAAGCTTTGTTTAAGTCCATATAGTCAACACTAGTTCTCCACTTCCCGTTGGACTTCTTTAATATTACGAGGTCTGCTAGCCATATAGGATAAAAAAACTTCTCAGATGAAAACGTTTTCTCTAACCTTTTAACTTCCTCTTTTAGAGCTTCTGACCGGTCTTTATTGTATTGCCTTTTCTTTTGTCAAACTGGGATTACAGAAGGATTGATGTTTAGGGTATAGCTCATGATAGAGGAGATGATTCCAATCATGTATGAATGTGTCCAAGTGAAAAGTATCCTTGTTGAGCTACAAGAACTGAACTAGGTTACTCCTTAAGGATTCTGTCAACTTTTTCCCTATCTTGATAACCTTGGTCTTATCCTTGGACCAGCACTTACTTCCTTCAAATTCTCTATTGGTTTTATCCTTTCAGTGTCCCTTTGAGAATCTAAATTTGTTGCAATTTCCTCTTCCTCTGTCAAATTTATGTCATCGACTCTCTTTCTTTTTTGTTTCAAAGAAGTGTACCTATCATTTGTATGTTTTTCAGTTTTATTGATTTTTATTTTAGCTTCGAATGTTGGATGTAAGAATCCGTTATCCAATGGTTGAAAAATAGTAGAGGAATCAAAGTACGAAGAATACTCCCTTTTGTATTTTTCAACCGTTGCGAAATACAATTCGCGAGAACTAAATTGTTCCCCTCTGATGGTACCCCATCCTTGTTTTGTTAATAATTTTAGCATAAGGTATTTGGAAGAGACAAAAGCATCCATTTCCTCTAAAGCCAGTCGACCGAAGAAGGCGTTGTAGTAGGATGGTTGGTAGATCACGTCCAAAAGAGTTTCAAAGGCTCAGTGGAGTAGAGACAACCCAACTTTAACTAGGAGGTTGATCTGTCCCACTGGAGTTGATCCCTTGTTGTTGAAACCGAAGATTGGCTTGTTGCCTGGTTCTAACTTCTCTTCGAAGATTCCCATCTGATCAAAAGCATGTTTAAAGATAACATTGACTGCGCTTCCAGTATCAACAAGGATCTTGGCGACAACAGAGAGCCCAATCTGAGCTGTTATCATGAGGGAGTCATTGTGTGGATGACGGACCCATTTCTTCATCTCGTCCGAAGAAATTACCAGGTTGTGCATCTTGTGAGTGTAACAGGCATACTTCAATGATGGTTCCTCTCGAATAGAGAATATCCCTTCGCGAGCCTCCTTTGGGTATCGATTTCGAGCTACTGGGCAATTTCCAACAGGGTGTGGCCCACCGTGGATTACATTGATTTGGTTTACCGGTAAACCCAAATCTAGATGACCTTCCTCCACGGTGGCTTACACTCTGTTAGCTAAAACCTTTTGTTGTCCATTTGCATATGGGGAGGATGATTGTTGGTTTAGAACAAACTCTTTCAGATGTTCCTCGCGGATAAGCTTCTGAATAATCCCATCCAAAACCTTTCATTCATCAGTTCTGTGTCCGTTTGCTTTGTGATATTCACAATACTTTCCGCTGGCATGGGGTTCAGGGCAATTCTTGGCTTTGAATGAGACGGGGAAGCTACTGACCCTTTATTTTGCCACAACATACAAAAAAGAGATGGGCTTGCTTAATGCGTCTGAGTTAGAATTAGAATACTCTCACCTTGGCTTTTCTGATTTCCATCCTGACTGAACCTTCCACCTTGAGATTTTTGTCTGAAGCCCGGCTTTCCTCTTTTCCCCCAAGGTCCGAACTTCTTATTTGTAAAGTACAATTCATCCATGCGGATGAAATTGTCATCTTGAAAGTGGAAGTCTAGTAAGTCCTTACAGCCGTGAATGTATAGTTCCTTCAAGAAGGGGGTATTCTTAATCAACCCTGAGTGCACAGCAATCAACTTGTCACTACCATTCATATCTTTTTCCTTTAATGCTTCTACATTGAATCTTTTCAAGTAATCTCCTATAGAATTTCCTTGCCTCTGCTTGATATTAGCAATAACCGTGTTGTCAACTGTTGGATCCTTTGTAATAACCCGGAAAATCTGGGCCAATTTAAAATTTTTATTTTGGCAATTTTAGCGAATTTTGATTATTTAAAATAAATTATTTTAAATAATATCGACGAAAATTTATTTTGAATATAGAATCGAACGTATATATTATATACGCCGTCGTTAGAATATAAATAATTATATATAATTATAAGTAGAATTGAAAATGGCGCGGTAGTTCGATAATTCGATTTCAAACTTCAATTGAACATACTGGGTGCAAAACAATCTGGATTTTAGTGAAACCAAAAATAATAAGATCTAATAGAGAATATCTTTCCAACGAATCCGAAAAATTGAAATTTCATAGCGGGGATAAAAAGATATGTCCATTTGAAAATTCTGAATAGTCGCTATGGAATTCAGGCCCTTAAAAATAGACAATTTGCAAACGACCTCGGATTTCGACGAAACCACTTTTTTCGGATCCGTGATGTTAAATTATTGCTAGATACCAAATTCCACAATTTCTCAAGTCAATATGTGAGCGTGGCGAAGGAAAACGCATTTGACCATTTTCAGTTGATTTTAATCGACTGGAAACTGGCCATTTTTCTAACGGTCTCAGAATTCGACGAAACTAGTTTTGTTAGGACTGTATCGTCAATACGAAGCTAGGAAATATTTTTCTGGGATTTATAGAGTTCGTATGTGACCCCGGTAAATTGAAATGCGCGTTCAAATTCAATATATAGAGTTATATGTTGATTTTGACGGAAACTGATCGAAACGATCGAATTAGCTTACGATACATATCCCATTGTGTTCGTAATGGGGGTAATTAGCTATGGACGACAGGCGGTGGGTTCGATTTCGAGGTCGAATAAAAAAGTTAACTTTTTGAAATTAAAAAAATTAAATAAAAAAAATTAAAACCCTCTTCCCCTTTATCTTCTTCAGATCGCCCCCCTCCCCCCCCCCCCCCCCCCCGTTCATTTATAAATCGAAAGGAAAAAAAACAAATCGCTCCACCGCTTTGGCCCTCCCCACCACCGCCGCATCGCCCCAGACCCGATCCCCTCCTCTCGCACTCCCTTCTTCTCCTCCTTCTCTCCACCTCGATGTCAGCACCATAAAGCCCGTCGCCTAAAGCCCCGATCCGCCACCGCGTTCAACCCTCCACCCGCGACCTCCCCCACCACCTGCGACTGCACCAACACGCCACCAGCCCCCCCTCATCCACTGACGAGCGTGACAGCCCCCCCTCGTGGAAAGCCGGTAAGTTTTAATTTAATTTAATTGAAAAGCATTTATTTTTAAATTCGTTTTTATATAAAATAACATAGGGTTAGGATCTAGTTTTTATATATATCATAGTTTATATAAACTAGATTTTTATAGTGAGAAATACCATATTTTTATAAAGAGAAAGATGGAGTTTTTATATAAAAGAAAGCTAGGAATTTTATAAAGGTGAAACATATAATTTTTATTATATAGAAAGGTGAAAAATATAATTTTTATTATATAGAAAGGTGAAAAACATAATTTTTATTACATAGAAAGGTGAAAAATATAATTTTTATTATATAGAAAGGTTAAAAATATAATTTTTATCGCATGTAAAGGTTGAAAATATAATTTTCATATTATATAGATAATAAAAATATAATCTTTATATGGTAGGATATAAAAGGCGAGATTTTTATATATTGAATAACGAAGAAAAAATTCAATTTTTATATATTGAATAGCGAAGTAAAAATGTGATTTTTATATATGTAGTGGCTACGGGCAACGAAAGTGACAAAAGGCGAGAACGGCGAAGATTCCCTACAAAAGGAGAGTCGTGGGATTGGAATAGCTATCGGTGAGAATTTCTCACTCTTCAATCTCCTTTTTCTAGTTATATATATATATACTAGGATGCAGACGGTGTTTAGTAGCACCCGACACCCGTCATCCACAGACCATGGATGGCTTGTTTGTTTGATTGTTGTGTTGTGAAATTTGTTTGTGAAGTTGATGTGAAATGGATAATGAAATATATTCATGTGTTGAAAGGAAATAAAATATTTATATAGTTAAAAATATTTTATCGTTAAAAATATAATTTTTAACGTGAAAGTGAATAAATAAATATTTACAAACAAATCGGCCGATTTGTTTATATACACTGATTTGACTGATATTGATTGGGTCGATAAATTTTACACATCGCCCAACTACACAAATAAAATCTGTGTTTGATGGTTTGAAACCCCACACGGGTATTGGGATAAAATACGACATACACTAATCCCAATAATTAGTTGTATGTCAATCGATTGATTGACAGGCTGTTATAAGCGTTAGATATCTATATTTGATGCTTATATAGTGTAGTGCACTTTGGATGATGGTTGATTATTTATCGTCGCTATTATATACATGGGTGTATGGAATCCATATAATTAACGTTATATGGTAATTGATTGGGCCTCATTCCAATTTAGAAGAGAAAGAATATTTATAAAATAAAGGTTCATGTGTTGACAGTACTCATCCGTTGAGATTAGTCATGTGTTGAACGAAATATTTTAATAATAAAATTTACATCTTTATCATATATAAAATTAGAAACTAACTGGAAAATAGATAAGATGAGTGGTCTCCTGGATATTAATCTGATGTTGGTTTCGGCCTTCGGGGTTAATATTCAGGGAATCGTTCTCTTACTAATTTACGGTTGGAGTCTGATTTAATATCAAACGATAGATACCTTAATTTTCATAAAATATATTAAATAACAAAAATAGTCACACGTGGACAGTACTCATTCGTTGAGATTAGTCAGGTGTTGACAAGAATAAATATTCATTTGTTGAATAGAATAATAGAATTATTGAAATATATAAAGCCATATTGATTAGAGATGCGCTATTTTGACGCGAACGATATTTATATCAATTATATTCGTTTTTAAATTTGAAATGAATCGAATAGAAAACCAATTTGAATTGAATCGAATAGAAAACCAGTTTGAATTGAATCGAATAGAAAACCAATTTGAATTGAATCGAATAGAAACCCAATTTGAATTGAATCGAATAGAAAATCAATTTGAATTGAATTGAATTGAAAACCAATTCGAATTGAATTGAAAACCAATCCGAATTGAATTGAAAACGAATTCGAATTGAATTGAAAACAAATTGAACTGAATTCAAATTAAATTGAAATTTGAATTGAATAGAAATGAATTTTAAAACAAATTTATAAGGAAGAATTCAATTTTGATTTGAATTGAAATGGAAGTTGAAATTGTTTTTGAAACGAATTTAAAACTATTTATAAAATTCGTTTTAAATAGAAATCAACGCAATATATTATATATATATATAATATAATGGCCTGAATAGAACGCGTCGCGCTACGGCAGTTCGCGAATTTCGACCATTGATTTCGAACGGACATTACGGGAGATCCGACCGTCGGATTCTCCTAAAACCGGAACCGTTGGGTTCGTATCGAAAAGTGCTTTCTAACGAATATTAGAAATTTGAAATCTAACGGTTGGATTTGGAGATACGTCCAAATCAAATTTGAAAAAGGTCGCTGTAAGTGCAGTTCGATGGCCGTTGATGGAAATCAACTGTACGGGCCTTGATAAAATTATTAAAAATATCAATAATTTGTGTACAATCATAAGAAATGGTTTGGGAAAAATTGGGATGGAAAACTCCAAATTTGAAAAGGTAAAAATAGATTTTTATCGAAATGAACTAATTTTGAACTAAAATTAAAACCCTTTTATTTTTAAATAAATAAATTGGATTTGAAAGGGGTTGTAAATAGAATTGATTTGTGGGTTTATCGTGAAGGGTGTTTTACATGACACTTGTTCTTTAACCCGATAAATAAATGGAAGTGATTTGGGTTTATCGTGAACTGTGTTTTAAATGACATTAGTCCTTTAACCCAGCAAAAGGAGTTTTAATGAATCTGCAATTAGTTTGAAATGTGAATTGATAATTTAAATTATCAAATTTGGAAAATGAGCGAGAATGGAGTATCACCAGTTTCTCTTCAAAGCGATAGTTAAATCTTTAACCAGATTTGAACGTGAAATGGTAATTAATTTTACCGATAACACTGTGGTGTTAGATGTGGAGTATTACCAGTTTTTCTTCATGGGATGAATAGGTTGGGATTGGGAAATAAAATAAATAATTACTTCGGTGCGGTTCGCTAATCTCGACTAGTTATAAAAAGCCATAATTTGGTTTGAAACGACATCCAAAGGAAGATTAAAGGATAAATTTTAAAGAATTTATCTTGGATAAAATTAATGGGAACCTTTCCCTAAGAATGTGAAATTTAGAAACTAGCTGTAGGTTAGTTAAGAAGAACGGTTTCCTGGATATTGATCTGATGTTGGTTTCGGCCTTCGGGGTTAATATTTGGGAAATTGTTCTCTTGCTAATTTGCGGTTAGTGGCTGCTGAATTGGAATGAGGCGTATGTTGTGGTTGTGTAACATTTGTTTTTAATATACGCGGGTTGTTCGGAAAGGTCGGGTTTATACCCATTCTGAATAACCGATTCGACGATAAGTCGAAGATGAAGACGTTGGTCGAAGACTGGAAGTCTTCACATCGTTTGGATAATTACTGACGATACTAATTGGGCTGTACACCCAAGAGGATGGAAATAGTTGGTGGTCATCCAGACGTACTTGGAGATCGATGGATATGCGAGGAAAGTGCCTCCGGTTTCGTTCAGACACAGAACGAACTTGTAAATGGATTGTGTGTCTGACATTGGATTTTATTCTGTGTTGATTGATTTCTGTTAAATATATATCTGTTTGGCGGCAGAGAATTTATTCTCTTGCTTAACGCCCTTCTCTGAGACGTACGAGCTTAGAGGTTATATATCGATAGATATCAATCGCATGGCATGAATTGCCTGTGTGGCACGCTGAGTTGCATGGATCAAGGCTTCTGTTGAAAAGCAAAGTCTTGTGGTTGATGATCAAAGCACGACCTACGTGGCAGCTTTGTGTATAACATGAATTCGCGAGCCTCACACCTCGGTATGAGTTAAAAACGGGATAAGGACTGCAGGGAGAGCACGACGTTTCTTTCTAGCTTTGGCGGTGTCAATGACTTACCAGCCCTGACATTTATTTACTTTTCACCTATGTGGTTGTTGGATGAGGCGCCTCGATTTTAGGTCTGTAAGGACCGGGAAACGTGTGTTCAGGCATAACAAATCCTCAAACGTAAGAGAGGACCGGCCCTGAAGCATCCATGGTTTACCCAGAGTGTGTAGTCCCGAGGCATTTGCTAGAGTGTCTCGAAGCGGAGAGGAGCTTGCCCCTTGCCTCGACTCATGACGGAAATCCAATTTCCAATACGTGATATTGCGGTTTTAACTGTAGAACTAGTATGGCGACATGATATATGGTACCCATGCCGTCTATTATCAATATTTATGATTGAAAATGTTTTGACACTATACACTTATAATAGTGTCAAATGATTTGTTTTAAACGTATCAAGCATGTTTGGCTATTATAAGGGAAAACCCTATCCTCCGGCTTGCGTTGCATTGTGTGACGGGACCTGGGTCTTATAATAGCTTCATTTTTTGAAAAAGCATTGTGTTGTCTTTTCTATGCACTGGTATTCTTGGGAGGAAACCCGTTCCGTGTTATACGGCGTGGTCCCTTGAATTACTCTCTTTTAAAGTCAAATTTTAAATAACTGTTTTAGTTCTCACACCAGTCACATGACTGATCTGGAGTTTATTATTTTAACCTAAACTCTGGGTGCCCCTATTTTCGACACGGGCAGCTAGTAGTTTTGGTTTTGCAGATTTATATTCACAGGATCCTGGATTACAGCTGGAATGATATCCGGAAAGCTCTGTATCCGTATATCACCTTCAGTTGTGCTTGTATTATTTTCCGCTGCTATGTAATTTATTGTAATCTCTGATATTTATCGAATGTAATTTATTCAATTATACTCTGTATATCCTTGTATCTAATGGAATTGTTGTAATAGCAATGAAATTTTCTTCCGTCTGTGTTCTGATTTGTCTTGTCCTCACAGTAATTCGTTCTTTCTCATCTCTTCGGAGACCGGGGAAGTTCGGGTCGCTTCATCCTTACAGATGCAAAATTGTGCGAAGAATTCATAGCCAAACTGTTTCCACTAGTAGATGGTATTTTCTCTGTAATGACGATATCATTTGGATGCTCCTCCTTAGAGGGTCACTGGGAAATAATGACATCTAATGGCCCCCGAACCATTATAGAGTTCCATTTGACTGTCGAAAGCCATTAGATGATTATCATGATTAGTAGTTCCAAGATACTTTATAGTGGGACCTTAAGCCTAGACGGTGTTATAGTGCTCACGATCTCGTCGGTAAAAGGGGCTACTCTTTCATCATCATTAATCTTATCATCCTGAGTTCTTTTCCCTTTGCTTCCCAAAGGTTCCTTAATGGATTTTCTAGTAATATCTTTGAGATAAGTCTATGTGTTGTCATAGTTCGTCCTCTTGCGATCATAATCTTTAGAAGTAGAGCTCCCAGATTGCTCCTAGTCACAATGATTTCCTTGATGATCTGTCCCTATCAAAAGGGATCTTTCTTCTTAGAGGAAGCGGCTATGAGCTTTTCTTTTGCTTTAGAGTGTTGGACGGGAGCCTTTCTCTTTGGATATTCATCCACCTTCCTTTGGCTGGGCTTAGTGAGCTTTAAAGATTTCTACGCTTGATTAACGTTCATTTGAGCTTGCATTTCCTAGATCTGTTTCTCTAGAACCATGATTTTAGCGGCATTTTCCTTCATGGCATTTGGGTTTGGTGGTTGCACCGGGTTGGAGGTTGTTCCTTCTTCAGTAGTGTTTAGGTTGAACGGTGGATTCACGTATCCTTCAAGTGTTGCATTAGGAGTTGGTTCCTTATGTCGTTCTTCCAATCTTTTTTATTTCATTTTCTCCTGCCATGGAGAAATAAGTTAACCAAATTAATTTTTAATAGGGTAAATAGAAAGTCGGAGGTTCAGGCCCTCCTTCTAGCACCAAAATGTCAATGATATTTTTCGTCAACACCCGAACTAGAATATACAATGCATATTCTTAGTAGTTTGATGAAAGATCGATCGAAAGTTCATTGGAAGGCAACCTAGAATATGTGATCTTAAAGAGTTCCACCATTTCCCAGGCATCAAGACCTTAAGTCCAAAGATTAGTTACTCTTCCCTCAAGGGGTGAGTATCACGCTTACAAGACTACAAAGTCAATGATAACCTTGGAAGAAGGGTTTTATAAGGTAACTAAGACTAAAACCTTATGCAACAATCACCTTTAGATCCAGGATAAAATAATATACATTGTGCTAAGAGGAAACATGCTAATGCCTCACAGCTCCCGGATTGTTAACATGACATAACACTTAATGACTTATATGATACTTCTGCATCGAACCAGCCTAGAAGGGCCTAGGTTGCGTCAGTTATAAAGCTACAAGCTCACAGCAAGCTCCCTTCAGAGATTGGGTTGCATTAGGCTTACTATAAAAGGGCTAAGTCACATACTGACAATTCGAAAGGGGAAAGCCTTGGTTTTGCTTGGGACCTTTCCTCCTACGAAGGAGATGTGATTAACTCTTTCATGAGAAAGGTTAGCGTTAACTCCCTCTTTAATCATTATAGACACAATATGATTATCAAATCGAGAAATGTTTAAGTCCTGGACTCCTCCTGTAACACCCCATAATTCTGTTACACTAAGATTCACAAATCAAGGTATAATTAATTTTTAGAAGAAGAATTAAGGGAAACAGGTTACGCCATTGCGTTCATCTCGAAATTCTTCTTGAGATAGAGTCCGAGATTGCGTAAATCGGAGTCCGTATGAAGAAGTTATGGCCTCCAGAAGTTTCAGCAAAATTCAAAACAGTTCGAAATTCGACCCAGGCTGCTAGGCGAGAAATTTCCCGCCCAAAACAGGGGAGGTCAACCTGGGGGCCAGGTCGACCTGGAGGTCAACCTACCCCTAGGATGTCGACTTGGGGGTCGACCTGCCCGCTTTTTCCAGATCTGCAGCCTGGTTCGTTTTTATGTATCCGGATGCCATTCTGACCAGATTCGTGACCCCTATGCTATATAAACACCTCCAAACGCTCATTTTTCTCCACACAACTTCTCTACGTCTATACTCTGCTCTGATTCTAAATTAAAAAATTATAATAAAATAAAATATAAATCCAAGACAAGGATATGCTGCTCAAATCTTTCAAGAAGAGATTCAAATCAAGTTAGGATTCAAGTAAAGATTCAACGGCTTCAAGCAACGCTATCTTTCTATTCTTTTCTAAAACCAGTCAATGTAAGTCGGTTACCTTTTAGATTTGAACGCCTTCTATTTGTGACATGAACTTAAATGAATATTAGAATATGCCTTATCATTTCATTGAATCTGTGCCTGAATACATATATCTTTGAAATCGTTGACTGAAAAATTGGATCTAAACTTAATTATCTATTTAGATCTATTCTTTTTGGATTTTTCTATTAATTTAGATCTATCCACCTTCTTGAACCTATATTATTATTCAAACCTTTTCATGTCCATAATACTATCAGATCTATATGCCTGCGATGCTCTAATCAATTTATTCAGCGTAATTTGTTAGATCTGTAATTCATATATTTAGGAATTATCATCTTATGCCTATTCCTATGCATATCCTTTCATGACATTCTTGTTTATTCCCTTTTATCTACGAATCTAGACTTACCTATAATCTAGACTGAATCACGATTACACGAACGATGGGAATACGATTTGGGCAAACATGAAATTGACATAAACGTGGTTGTAAATTTGGAAATTGGCATAATTTGGAACATAAACATGATTGTGATTGAAATAATTTAGTACATGTATTATAGCATGACTATTAAAATGCAAAATTGGGTAATTTTGACATGAATTATAGGATATGTAATTTGAATCTAGTATTGGCTTGTAAATCTAGTTTTTACATAAACTGTAAACTATAATAATAAGTCTAGTTTTGACATGAACTGTAATTAGAATATTAAATCAGAATTGGATTAGCTAAATTAAGTTAATTTGGCATAATAAATATATTAGCATAATTTTGAATTTAGTCATAATTGTGAGTAATTGACATGTACATTAGGCTTGGGCAAAAATGGTATAAATATATCTGATTTATGGGGAAAATGGGCCATAATAATAAATGTTGATAATGTACATTAAAAGAGTAATTATGGAATAAGTAAATTAAGAATAATTTACTTATAAAATTTGTCCTACATGAGAAATGTAAATTTAGACAATACGAATATGCTTAACCCGAGGTTGGATTGATTTGTGATGTAAACCTGTCCGGACCCGTCTGGCTGTCCAGTAATCAAAACAATACCTATCCAATGTGGGAGGTTAAGGCATTAAGCCCAATAAAGACCCGAAGTTAGACTGAGTTATGGCGTAAGACCGCCCGGAACCGCCCGGCATACAGGCAGCCACAACAATACCTGTCTAATGTGAGTGGTTGGTGCTTTAATAAGATAATTAAAGCTAAGCTAGGATTGTTAGGGTTAAGTCCATAGGAACACTTAACCAACTTAACACAGTTAAGCTAGAATGGAAGGGTTAAGTCCATAAGAACACTTAACCAACTTAACATAGTTAAGCTAGAATGGGAGGGTTAAGTCCGTAGGAACACTTAACCAACTTAACACAGTTAAGCTAGAATGGGAGGGTTAAGTCCATAGGAACACTTAACCAACTTAACACAGTTAAGCTAGAATGGGAGGGTTAAGTCCATAGGAGCACTTAACCAACTTAGCATGGTAACAAGACAAGACTTGTAGGGGTTAAGTAACTAAGAAAACACTTAGCTAATTTAACATGTTAACTGGACTAGAAGGTGGGGTTAAGTAAATTTAATACACTTAGCCAATGTAACATGTTAACTAGACTAGAAGGTGGGGTTAAGTAAACTAGAACACTTGTGACGGCCCGCCCCGCACCAACCGACATTTACTCCAAAAATGCGCTGTACACATGTCCAGTTAGCACGGAACGGGTCGTCAAAAGGAAAAGGAAGAAGGAAATGAACATACAAAGAACCTGTAGAATGTCTCACAGCGCATAGAACAAAATATAATAATAACATACTTGACATAAAACAGGAGAGACAATGCATAAGCTAAAAACCAGAACTAAGCATCATAGCAGCGGAAATCCAAAATATAGCTTATTACAACTTTTCAACTGTCTCAAGGCAAAAGCAAGATAAAGGAGGCACACTACTAATGCCCAAGTAGCGACCACCAATGATACAGGTTGAATGTGTGTGTATATATATATATGTCATACGTGGAAGCCTCCTGCCCGCCTCCGAATCAGCTACTCGCGCATCACCAGCTAACATGTCTCTAGTCTGCTCGTGTGAGCACCCAGAGTAATAAGAGGAGACATAAAACTCTGGGTCAGACATAAAGCCCGGTATGAGCGATAAGCATCTAAAGTGAACAATAACAAGTAGACTAAAACATACCTGAACCTGGACCTGCAACCAAAGAGTTAGCACTACACACTGTACAACACTCTAAGGTACCATATCAAACGGTGTAAAGATACGGAGGTGGGGGAGGTGTGCATGTCATAGTGATGACAAACAATCAAACATAGCATCCATCCTCACATCTCTCACTCAGTGCGTAAAGCATATGATATTCACCACTTCGATCACCCACCCTTGCTACGATCACTTTGCCCCATGAAGTCATAAAACGGCTTCACTGCACTGATAACGTAGCCACTAATCCTTCACTATGTCCACTTGCTCCATGGAGTTATTCACCCCATCTGCGCTGGCTCTAGGGGTGTAAATCGGTCGGACCGGACCGGACGGAGGTATGTTCAGTTTCTGTCCTAAAAAAAATCGGACCGAACACGGACCGGACCAAATTTTTTCTCGGACAAATTTCGTTGTCCTAATTCGTGTCCTAAATAAAATCGGTCGGACACGGACACGATCGGACAAGTCGGACTCGGTCGGACATGGCTATTTATATCACATTTTGTACATTTTACTAGATTTTCTCTCTACTATACGACGAATTTCAAATAATTCGGACGAATTCAGACGAGCCCGTACCGGACATGATTTTTTCTCGTACAAATATTGTTGTCCTAAGTCGTGTCCTAAATGAAAATCGGACGGACTCGGACGGACGTAATTCGGTCACGGACACGAACGGACGTCGGACATTCGAACAAAATTTATAGCCCTAGCTGGCTCTTAGCCTTACCAATCCTTACTATGTCCACTTGCCCCATGGAGTTATTCACCCCATCTGCACTGGCTCATAGTCTTACTACGCATCACCTTGCCCCTCGAGTCGTAATGACTCTACTGCACTGATAACGTAGTCTTGCTACCATCACCTTGCCCCTCGAGTCATAATGACTCTACTGCACTGATAAGTAGCCCATCATTCATTTTTAGTGGTGGATCGAAGTTATGAACGTCGACAACTCCTTAGCACACGTCCCGCAGCAAAGCCCAACCATGAAGTGAACTCATTGGTTCCCGGCTGGATCCTGAGCTCTAACTTCCCATGTTGGACTACCTTTTCATCACGGGTTATTGGTCAATACTGGGTCGGTTCGGATCTCCCCCTAATCATCAGTTCGGTTCGGATCAGAACGCTCCTTCTTCACTGGATCGGGTCGGGTCGTCCTCACCCCTGGCGGATCGGGTCGAGGTCTCCAGCTTGCCACGGTTCTGGTCGGGTGCTCTCTTCAGATCGGTTCATGGCGCCTTCAACTCGTGGCGGGTATTCGGGTCGGAGCGTTCGAGTACAAGTGGATCGTGGATGCTGCATCCCTCTGGTCGGATTGGGGTGCGAAACATGAGCGGATCGGATACGAGAGGCAGTTCACGGTTGAGGCTCGTGGACCTTGTGCAGATGGTTCGGCTCGGAGGAGATGACTTGACTCGTGGTGATGTCCCACGATCCCATAGGGCGATCCGATCGACCCTCAATCCCCATCCGATCCGAATTCCTGCACCTTGTCCAGCGAGTTGTTTACGCCCCTCGATGGCGTTTTCGACCATTTCAACTATTATAATCAATCACAAAGCATACCATACAATCATAGAAACATATATAATCAACCACAAACATCAAAACAACAATATGATAGGTTAAAATGGATCAAACATAGCCAAAACCCCATATTTTCCCTTAAACATGTTTTAGGTGAAACTTATGATATGATTAGCAAAACTTAACCAAATTACCCCAAATTCATATCAGAGGTCTAAAACATCATTCCGAATTTTATAAACATTTTTCCAGAATTTTATCATGTTTAAATTCGCTAATTAACACTAATCACCCCTAATTAGCCATAATTAGTGCAAAACTATGCAAATCACTCACCTTAGCCACAAATAAACTAAGATCTGAAATAAATCTCTGATTTGATATGAATCCCAATGCCAAACAGCAGTTTCAATGTTGATTTGGTGTAGATCTTCCTTAATTAGAGGTTGCTAAGCCAAATCCTTGACCAAAAGGTGATTTGGAGGTGATTTAGAGGTTGGAGGCCATTTTTAGGGTTCCTTGAAGATAAGTGGAGGCTAGAAAACTGAAATGGAATGGTTCTCTACTTCATTTCAGCATCCCCATAACCCTAATCCCGAAATGAGTTATGGGCCTACTCACTAATCACCCTATTTGGCCCGGTTAAGTAGTTTTCACCCTCCAAACCTTATTTCAGCCATATCTCCCAAACGGTAAGTCCGTTTGGCTATTATGACCACTCTACGGAAAGGTAAACCATCAAACGAATCCAATGGAAGTGGCTCAAGTCAAAATTCCTTTCATATCAAAAGTTATGGCAAAAACAGTAACAACTATGGGCAAAATGGTCATTTAAAAATCAACAAAAATCATGAACATGGGAAATGACTCTAATGGATGTTTCCCAAAGTTACATGACCATATGACTTCACATGGGAAAGAAATAAATATTCTATGATCCTATGATGTGTAGAATACGGGTCATTACACTCTCCCCACCTTAAGAAATTTCGCCCCCTAAATTCCCTAATCAAGACACACAAAAGGGTGCCGCATTCCTATCAATCATAAAACAACAATCAAACATGCAAACAAGCAAAACAAGTCTATCCTAGCATGCGAAATAACCAAATCACAAAGTAAATCTTACTAGGCAAAGAGTTCTGGATATGCCTTCCTAATACTCTCCTCTGTTTCCCACGTACAATCATTCTCGCTCTCGCCCCACTGAACCTTGACTAGCTTCACCGCCTTCCTTCGAAGTTGCTTCGTATCGTGCCCCACAATACGAATCGGCTTGCGGTTCCCAACCGCCTCGGGTTCTACTTCGAAGTCCTCTAACTGATCAGGTGAAACAGTCATATCTGAGTCATGAAAGAACTTTCTCAGTTGGGAAACATGAAATACATTGTGAACTCCCGCCATTTTCTCTGGTAATCCAACTCTATATGCCAAATTCCCAACTAGTTCAAGAACAGGGAATGGGCCAACAAATCTTGGTGCCAACTTGCCTCTCCTGCCAAATCGTATCACGCTTTTCAATGGAGAAATCTTGACAAACACCTAGTCACCAATGGAGAATTTTAAATCTCTTCACCTCTTATCAGTATAACTCTTCTGCCTATCTTGGGCAGCTTTCGTTCGTTGTTGAATGATCTTAATCTTATCGGAAGTTTCCTTCACCACATCTGGTCCAACCACAAACTTCTCGCCAGTCTTTATCCACCATGATGGTGAGTTGCACGGTCTTCCGTACAAAGCTTCATATGGAGCCATACCGATACTGGATTGGTAGCTATTATTATATGCAAACTCTACTAGATGCAAATGGTCATCCCATGATCCACCAAAATCCAATATGCAAGCTCTCAAGAGATCTTCCAATATACGATTCACCCTCTCCGTCTGACCGTCGGTCTGAGGATGATATGCGGTACTGAGATGTAATCCTAACCCTAGAGCCTCTTGTAAGCTCTTCCAAAACCCACTAGTGAACAACGGGTCTCGGTCACTCACAATGCTTTTGGGTACTCCATGAAATCTCACTATCCATTTCATATACAATTCTGCCAACTTGGCTGCCGTTTTGGTCGATTTGACTGGTATAAATCTAGCACTCTTAGTCAATCGATCCACAATTACCCATATGCTATCATATCCCGATCTAGTCCTCGGTAAACCATCGATGAAATCCATCGAGACTTGCTCCCATTTCCATTCGGGAATTTCTAATGGTTGCAACAACCTGCTAGGCTTCTTTTGCTCGGCTTTAACTAGCTGGCAATTCATGCATTTGGATACAAACTTCCCAACGTCTCTTTTCATCCCTTCCCAGTAGTAAGTCTGCTTCATGTCTCGATACATCTTATTACCACTGGGATGTATAGTCAGTTTTGAGTGATGACATTCTCTAATCACTTCATCCCTCAAACCATCCACGTTGGGCACAACTAGTCTTCCATTCTTCCGAAGCCATCCATCTCGATAAAGGCCATACACATTCATCAACTCACCGTCGATGTTCATCTCTAACTTGGAGATGATTTCCAATAGATTAGGATCGTCCCTCTGGCTGGAACCAATCCGCTCTATCAAAGTGGGTCTGATCGTCAAACTAGCTAGCATAACTGGATCCAATTCTCACTTTGTTTTGAAATCAAACCCCGCGATATACTCCAGTTGCTTCCACTCAAGAAACATTGCCCCTAAACTGGCATGTCTCCTACTCAAGGCATCGGCTATCGCATTACCTTTCCCAGGTGTATATGCGATATCAAAATCATACGAGGCCAAGAACTCTAACCATCTCTGTTGACGGAGATTCAGATCTTTCTGAGAGAAAAGATACTTTAATGATTTATGATTGGTGAACAACTCAAATCTTTCCCCCAAGAGAAAGTGTCTCCACATCTTCAACGCGAACACAATCGCTGCCAATTCCAAATCATGGGTAGGATACTTCTTCTCATGCGGCTTTAGCTGTCGACTAGCATAAGCTACAACCCTACCCCCTTGCATCAATACAGCACCCAGTCCGGTACCACAAGCATCCGTGTATACCGTCATCTCTACATTCCCTTTAGGAATGACTAACACTGGCGCACGCGTCAACTTCTCCTTTAGACTCTTGAAGGCATCCTCACACAGTCCGTCCCAGACGAAGGACTGATTACTCTTAGTCAATTGAGTCAACGGTGCTGCTATCATGGAGAAGTCCTGGATAAACTTACGATAATATCCAGCTAATCCCAAGAAACTTCTTACTTCTGTTGCATTCTTGGGTGTAGGCCAATCCTGTACCGTAGCCACCTTCGCAGGGTCCACGGCAATACCACTCTCGGAAACAACATGACCCAAGAATATCACTTCCCTTCTCCAAAAATGACACTTAGAGAACTTCGCTTTCAATTGGTGTTTCCTCAACACCTCCATCACTATCCTCAAGTGCCCCTTGTGTTCCTCCTCTGTCCTTGAGTAAACAAGGATATCATCCACGAACACAAGAACAAACTTATTCAACTGATCTCTGAATACTCGATTAATAAGATCCACAAAATAGGCTGGTGCATTAGTCAACCCAAATGGCATGACCAACCACTCATAAAATCCAGACGGCATCCTAAATGCCGTTTTCGGAACACTCTCATCCGCTACTCATAGCTGATGAAATCCTGTCGCGAGGTCCAACTGGGAGAACACTCTTTCTCCTTCCAGTTGATCAAACAAATCATCTATCCGTGGTAGAGGATACTTATTCTTCCTCGTCACCTTATTCAACTCGCGATAGTCCACACACAAACGAAGGGAACCATCTGCCTTAGTGGTAAACACAACTGGTGCTCCCCACTCGGAGACACTCCTTCTAATAAATCCCTTCTTCAAAAGATTGCTGACTTGCACCCCGAGCTCTCGCTGATCCCTTGGTGCCATACGATGAAGTGGCATCACTATAGGTCTGGCATCTTTCACTAAATCAATACGAAACTCAATCTCTCGGTGTGGTGGAAGTCCGGTCACCTCCTCGAAGACGTCCGGATACTGGCCAACCACGGGCACATCTGACAACTCATCCTGCGGGATGTCGAGGGAATTTACAAAACTAGCCATAACCCCATCACTAGGTAGACTACCAAACACTACCCTCCGCCCATCATCCGCCCTAACTGTCACCAAAAAGCCCTCAGAGTCTACCACCACCCTGTATCTTTGGAACCAATCGACTCCCAATGTAATGCCATACCCAGTAAAGCCCAAAATAAAGCAATCACAAACAAACATACATCCATGACTCGATAAGGCCAAATTTTTGCTAATCATACTAATGCTAGTCGAACCACCAATCGGGTTCGTCACAACCAATGGTCTATCGACTATCTCGGGTTGCAGTCCCAACCTATCTACCAGGTCACTAGATATGATGGAACGGGAAGCCCCAGTATCAAACAAAACTCGAACTGGTACATCATAAATAGAAAGCAAACCTTGAATAACAACATTCTTTCCTTTCTCCGCCGCAGTTGTGGCATTCGACGAAGAAGGAACAACATCAATAGCATATGCTTTCACAATCTGCTTCTCCTTAAGAGGTTGCGGACACTTATCCTTATGATGTCCCACTTGACCACAGTTGTAGAACTTCCTTTCCGCTGGCTTGGCCCGACAATCCTTAGCATAATGGCCCTTCTTACCACAGCTGAAGCACTCAACATCTTTCTTGCTATTTTTCTGGCCACCCTTAGATTGGTCCTGCTTCCTCTTACTCTGAGAGTTATTCTTGCCTCCACCGCCTACTTGCGGCTATGGCCCTTCTGCAGATGCAGCCTCAGTCTTTGACTTAGGGTAAAGACTCTCTGATCTCAAAGCATTCCCCACGATCGATTCAAAAGTCTCATCGATGTGGTTGATAAGCCTTTCTCCCAAGTATCCATCCAAACCAGTAATGAACTTCTCATTCTTCTTCTCAGGAGTATCGAAAAGAGATAGTACATACTTCGACAAAGTGTCGAACTCAGCAATATAATCAGAAACTGCCCTCCCATTCTGCTTGAGTTCCAAGAACCTCTTGAACAATACTGACTTCTGGGCAGCTGGAATAAACTTCTCGCAAAAGCGAGCCCTGAACTGATCCCAAGTAACCTGATCCTCTGGAGTAGCTGTTCTAATGGCATTCCACCAATTCATCGCTCGCCCTTGCAGCTGACGAGACGCTAGCCTTCTCTTCATCGCGTCCTCAAGACCCAAGTCATCAAAGATACGATCACAGCTATCCATCCGATCTTGAACATCTGTGGCTGACTCCGTCCCGTGGAACGGCTTCCCACCAAGGTTGGTGTAATCCTTGCGCAACTTGGCGAAATCGACCCTAGGCGCCTGCACTACTGGGCCAGCACCAACTCCGGGATTGGGAGCTGCCCCTTGCACTTCTCTAAGCATGTCTCTCATGAGGTCAGTAAACATCGCCCTCAGCAGCATTCCCATAGTTGGTTCCTCTACCAGCACCCCTCGTGTCTCAGATCATCGTCAATCTGAAAAAGGGAAACGATTAACATCCCCATAGTGTTGTTAGTGCAGTGCGACTTCACTCTTATACTACCAATATGATATATATATATATAGCTTCTGAAAACCAAAGTAATCACAAATACGCGCTCTCATATACGTACTATCTCTCCCTAGTGTCTTTCCCTAGGTTAACTACGCAACCTAGAGCTCTGATACCAAGTGTGACGGCCCACCCCGCACCAACCGACATTTACTCCTAAAGTGCGCTGTACACATGTCCAGTTAGCACGGAACGGGTCGTCAAAAGGAAAAGGAAGAAGGAAATGAACATACAAAGAACCTGTAGAATGTCTCACAGCGCATAGAACAAAATATAAAAACAACATACTTGACATAAAACAGGAGAGACAGTGCATAAGCTAAAAACCAGAACTAAGCATCATAGCAGCGGAAATCCAAAATATAGCTTATTACAACTTTTCAACTGTCTCAAGGCAAAAGCAAGATAAAGGAGGTACACTACTAATGCCCAAGTAGCGACCACCAACGACACAGGGAGAATGTGTATGTATGTATATATATATATCATACGTGGAAGCCTCCTGCCCGCCTTCGAATCAGCTACTCGCGCATCACCAGCTAACCTGTCTCTAGTCTGTTCGTGTGAGCACCCAGAGTAATAAGAGGAGACATAAAACTCTGGGTCAGACATAAAGCCCGGTATGAGCGATAAGCATCTAAAGTGAACAATAACAGGTGGATTAAAACATACCTGAACCTGGACCTGCAACCAAAGAGTTAGCACTGCATACTGTACAACACTCTAAGGTACCATATCGAACGGTGTAAAGATACGGAGGTGGGGGAGGTGTGCATGTCATAGTGAGGGCAAACAATCAAACATAGCATCCATCCTCACATCTCTCACTCAGTGCGTAAAGCATACGATATTCACCACTTCGATCACCCACCCTTGCTACGATCACTTTGCCCCATGAAGTCATAAAATGGCTTCACTGCACTGATAACGTAGCCACTAATCCTTCGCTATGTCCACTTGCCCCATGGAGTTATTCACCCCATCTGCGCTGGCTCATAGCCTTACCAATCCTTACTATGTCCACTTGCCCCATGGAGTTATTCACCCCATCTGCGCTGGCTCATAGTCTTACTACGCATCACCTTGCCCCTCGAGTCATAATGACTCTACTGCACTGATAACGTAGTCTTGCTACCATCACCTTGCCCCTCGAGTCATAATGACTCTACTGCACTGATAAGTAGCCCATCATTCATTTTTAGTGGTGGACCGAAGTTATGGACGTCGACAACTCCTTAGCACTCGTCCCGCAGCAAAGCCCAACCATGAAGTGAACTCATTGGTTCCCGGCTAGATCCTGAGCTCTAACTTCCCATATTGGACTACCTTTGCATCTCGGGTTATTGGTCAATACTGGGTCGGTCCGGATCTCCCCCTAATCATCAGTTCGGTTCGGATCAGAACGCTCCTTCTTCATTGGATCGGGTCGGGTCGTCATCACCCCTGGCGGATCAGGTCGAGGTCTACAGCTTGCCACGGTTTGGGTCGGGTGCTCTCTTCAGATCGGTTCATGGCGCCTTCAACTCGTGGCGGGTATTCGGGTCGGAGCGTTCGAGTACAAGTGGATCGTGGATGCTGCATCCCTCTGGTCGGATCGGGGTGCGAAACATGAGCGGATCGGATACGAGAGGCAGTTCACGGTTGAGGCTCGTGGACCTTGTGTAGATGGTTCGGCTCGGAGGAGATGACTTGACTCGTGGTGATGTCCCACGATCCCATAGGACGATCCGATCGACCCTCAATCCCCATCCGATCCGAATTCCTGCACCTTGTCCAGCGAGTTGTTTACGCCCCTCGACGGCGTTTTCGACCATTCCAACTATTCTAATCAATCACAAAGCATACCATACAGTCATAGAAACATATATAATCAACCACAAACATCAAAACAACAATATGATAGGTTAAAATGGATCAAACATAGCCAAAACCCCATATTTTCCCTTAAACATGTTTTAGGTGAAACTTATGATATGATTAGCAAAACTTAACCAGATTAACCCAAATTCATATCAGAGGTCTAAAACATCATTTCGAATTTTATAAACATTTTTCCAGAATTTTATCATGTTTAAATTCGCTAATTAACACTAATCACCCCTAATTAGCCATAATTAGTGCAAAACTATGCAAATCACTCACCTTAGCCACAAATAAACTAAGATCTGAAATAAATCTCTGATTTGATATGAATCCCAATGCCAAACAGCAGTTTCAATGTTGATTTGGTGTAGATCTTCCTTGATTAGAGGTTGCTAAGCCAAATCCTTGACCAAAAGGTGATTTGGAGGTGATTTAGAGGTTGGAGGCCATTTTTAGGGTTCCTTGAAGATAAGTGGAGGCTAGAAAACTGAAATGAAATGGTTCTCTACTTCATTTCAGCCTCCCCATAACCCTAATCCCGAAATGGGTTATGGGCCTACTCAGTAATCACCCTATTTGGCCCGGTTAAGCAGTTTTTCACACTCCAAACCTTATTTCAGACATATCTCCCAAACGGTAAGTCCGTTTGGCTATTATGACCACACTACGGAAAGGTAAACCACCAAACGAATCCAATGGAAGTGGTTTCAGGTCAAAATACCTTTCTAATCAAAAGTTATGGCCAAAACAGTACCAACTAGGGGCAAAATGGTCATTTAAAAATCAACAAAAATCATGAACATGGGAAATGACTCTAATGGATGTTTCCCAAAGTTACATGACCATTTGAATTCACATGGGAAAGAAATAAATATTCTACGATCCTATGATGTGTAGAATACGGGTCATTACACTCTCCCCCCTTAAGAAATTTCGCCCCCGAAATTCCCTAAGCAAGACACACAAAAGGGTCCCGCATGCCTATCAATCATATAACAACAATCAAACATGCAAACAAGCCAAACAAGTCTATCCTAGCATGCGAAATAACCAAATCACAAAGTAAATCTTACGAGGCAAAGAGTTCTAGATATGTCTTCCTAATACTCTCCTCTGTTTCCCACGTACAATCATTCTCGCTCTCGCCCCACTGAACCTTGACTAGCTTCACCGCCTTCCTTCGAAGTTGCTTCGTATCGTGCCCCACAATACGAATCGGCTTGCGGTTCCCAACCGCCTCAGGTTCTACTTCGAAGTCCTCTAATTGATCAGGTGAAACAGTCATATCTGAGTCGTGAACGAACTTTTTCAGTTGGGAAACATGAAATACATTGTGAACTCCCGCCATTTTTTCTGGTAAGCCAACTCTATATGCCGAATTCCCAACTAGTTCAAGAACAGGGAATGGGCCAACAAATCTTGGTGCCAACTTGCCTCTCCTGCCAAATCGTATCACGCTTTTCAATGGAGAAATCTTGACAAACACCAAGTCACCAATGGAGAATTTTAAATCTCTTCACCTCTTATCAGTATAACTCTTCTGCCTCTCTTGGGCAGCTTTCATTCGTTGTTGAATGATCTTAATCTTATTGGAAGTTTCCCTCGCCACATCTGGCCCAAGCACAAACTTCTCGCCAGTCTCTATCCACCATGATGGTGAGTTGCACGGTCTTCCGTACAAAGCTTCATATGGAGACATACCGATACTGGATTGGTAGCTATTATTATATGCAAACTCTACTAGATGCAAATGGTCATCCCGTGATCCACCAAAATCCAATATGCAAGCTCTCAAGAGATCTTCCAATATACAATTCACCCTCTTCGTCTGACCGTCGGTCTGAGGATGATATGCGGTACTGACATGTAATCCTAGCCCTAGAGCCTCTTGTAAGCTCTTCCAAAACCCACTAGTGAACAACGGGTCTTGGTCACTCACAATGCTTTTGGGTACTCCATGAAATCTCACTATCCATTTCATATACAATTCTGCCTACTTGGTAGCCGTTCTGGTCGATTTGACTGGTATAAATCTTGCACTCTTAGTCAATCGATCCACAATTACCCAAATGCTATCATATCCCGATCTAGTCCTCGGTAAACCATCGATGAAATCCATCGAGAATTGCTCCCATTTCCATTCGGGAATTTCTAATGCTTGCAACAACCCGCTAGGCTTCTTTTGCTCGGCTTTAACTAGCTGGCAATTCATGCATTTGGATATAAACTTCCCAACGTCTCTTTTCATCCCTTCCCAGTAGTAAGTCTACTTCATTTCTCGATACATCTTATTACCACTGGGATGTATAGTCAGTTTTGAGTGATGACATTCTCTAAGCACTTCATCCCTCAAACCATCCACGTTGGGCACAACTAGTCTTCCATTCTTCCGAAGCCATCCATCTTGATCAAGCCCATACACATTCATCTCCTCATCGTCGATGTTCATCTCTAACTTGGAGTTGATTTTCAATAGATTAGGATCATCCCTCTGGCTGGAACCAATCCGCTCTATCGAAGTGGGTCTGATCGTCAAACTAGCTAGCATAACTGGATCCAATTCACACTTTGGTCTGAAATCAAACCCCGCGATATACTCCAGTTGCTTCCACTCAAGAAACATTGCCCCTAAACTAGCATGTCTCCTACTCAAGGCATCGGCTACCCCATTACCTTTCCCAGGTGTATATGCGATATCAAAATCATACGAGGCCAAGAACTCTAACCATCTCTGTTGACGGAGATTCAGATCTTTCTGAGAGAAAAGATACTTTAATGATTTATGATCGGTGAACAACTCAAATCTTTCTCCCAAGAGATAGTGTCTCCACATCTTCAATGCGAACACAATCGCTGCCAATTCCAAATCATGGGTAGGATACTTCTTCTCATGCGGCTTTAGCTGTCGACTAGCATAAGCTACAACCCTACCCCCTTGCATCAATACAGCACCCAGTCCGGTACCACAAGCATCCGTGTATACCGTCATCTCTTCATTCCCTTTAGGAATGACTAACACTGGCGCACGCGTCAACTTCTCCTTTAGACTCTTGAAGGCATCCTCACACACTCCGTCCCAGACGAAGGACTGATTATTCTTAGTCAATTGAGTCAACGGTGCTACTGTCTTGGATAAGTCCTGGATAAACTTACGATAATATCCAGCTAATCCCAAGAAACTTCTTACATTTGTTGCATTCTTGGGTGTAGGCCATTCCTGTACCGTAGCCACCTTCGCAGGGTCCACGGCAATATCACTCTCGGAAACAACATGACCCAAGAATCTCACTTTCCTTCTCCAAAAATGACACTTAGAGAACTTCGCTTTCAATTGGTGTTTCCTCAACACCTCCATCACTATCCTCAAGTGCCCCTTGTGTTCCTCCTCTGTCCTTGAGTAAACAAGGATATCATCCACGAACACAAGAACAAACTTATTTAACTGATCTCTGAATACTCTATTCATAAGATCCGCAAAATAGGCGGGTGCATTAGTCAACCCAAATGGCATGACCAACCACTCATAAAATCCAGACGGCGTCCTAAATGCCATTTTCGGAACACTCTCATCCGCTACTCATAGCTGATGAAATCCTGTCGCAAGGTCCAACTGGGAGAACACTCTTGCTCCTTCCAGTTGATCAAACAAATCATCTATACGTGGTAGAGGATACTTATTCTTCCTCGTCACCTTATTCAACTCGCGATAGTCCACACACAAACGAAGGGAACCATCTGCCTTAGTGGCAAACACAACTGGTGCTCCCCACTCGGAGACACTCCTTCTAATAAATCCCTTCTTCAAAAGATTGCTGACTTGCACCCCGAGCTCTCGCTGCTCCCTTGGTGTCATACGACGAAGTGGCATCACTATAGGTCTGACATCTTTCACTAAATCAATACGGTACTCAATCTCTCGGTGTGGTGGAAGTCCGGTCACCTCCTCGAAGACGTCCGGATACTGGCCAACCACGGGCACATCAGACAACTCATCCTGCGGGATGTCGAAGGAATTTACAAAACTAGCCATAACCCCATCACTAGGTAGACTACCAAACACTACCCTTCGCCCATCATCCGCCCTAACTATTACCAAAAAGCCGTCACAGTCTACCACCACCCCTTATCTTTAGAGCCAATCGACTCCTAATATAATTCCATACCCATTAAAGCCCAAAACAAAGCAATCACAAACAAACATACATCCATGACTCGATAAGGCCAAATTTCTGCAAATCATACTAAGGCTAGTCGAACCACCAATCGGGTTCGTCACAACCAATGGTCTATTGACTATCTCGGGTTCCAGTCCCAACCTATCTACCAAGTCACTAGATATGAAGGAACGGGAAGCCCCAGTATCAAACAAAACTCGAACTGGTACATCATAAATAGAAAGCATACCTTGAATAACAACATTCTTTCCTTTCTCCGCCGCAGTTGTGGCGTTCGACGAAGAAGGAATAACATCAATAGCATATGCTTTCACAATCTGCTTCTCCTTAAGAGGTTGCGGACACTTATCCTTATGATGTCCCACTTGACCACAGTTGTAGAACTTCCTTTCCGCTGGCTTGGCCCGACATTCCTAAGCATAATGGCCCTTCTTACCACAGCTGAAGCACTCAACATCTTTCTTGCTCTTTTTCTGGCCACCCTTAGATTGGTCCTGCTTCCTCTTACTCTGAGAGTTATTCTTGCCTCCACCGCCTACTTGCGGCTTTGGCCCTTCTGCAGATGCAGCCTCAGTCTTTGACTTAGGGTAATGACTCTCTGATCTCAAAGCTTTCCCCACGATCCATTCAAAAGTCTAATTGATGTGGTTGATAAGCCTTTCTCCCAAGTATCCATCCAAACCAGTAATGAACTTCTCATTCTTCTTCTCAGAAGTATCGATAAGAGATAGTCCATACTTCGACAAAGTGTCGAACTCAGCAATATAATCAGAAACTGCCCTCCCATTCTGATTGAGTTCCAAGAACCTCTTGAACAATACTGATTTCTGGGCAGTTGGAATAAACTTCTCGCTAAAGCGAGCCTTGAACTGATCCCAAGTAACCTGATCCTCTGGAGTAGCTATTCTAATGGCATTCCACCAATTCATCGCTCGCCCTTGCAGCTGACGAGACGCTAGCCTTCTCTTCATCGCGTCCTCAAGACCCAAGTCATCAAAGATACGATCACAGCTATCCATCCAATCTTGAACATCTGTGGCTGACTCCGTCCCGTGGAACGGCTTCCCACCAAGGTTGGTGTAATCCTTGCACAACTTGGCGAAATCAACCCTAGGCGCCTGCACTACTGGGCCAGCACCAACTCCGGGATTGGGAGCTGCCCCTTGCACTTCTCTAAGCATGTCTCTCATGAGGTCAGTAAACATCGCCCTCATGTCAGCAGCATTCCCATAGTTGGTTCCTCTACCAGCACCCCTCGTGTCTCGGCTCATCGTCAATCTGAAAAAAGGAAACGATTAACGTCCCCATAGTGTTGCTAGTGCAGTGCGACTTCACTCTTATACTACCAATATGATATATATATATATATAGCTTCTGAAAACAAAAGTAATCACAAATACGCGCTCTCATATACGTACTATCTCTCCCTAGTGTCTTTCCCTAGGTTAACTACGCAACCTAGAGCTCTGATACCAAGTGTGACGGCCCGCCCCGGACCAACCGACATTTACTCCAAAAGTGCGCTGTACACATGTCCAGTTAGCACGGAACGGGTCGTTAAAAGGAAAAGGAAGAAGGAAATGAACATACAAAGAACCTGTAGAATGTCTCACAACGCATAGAACAAAATATAATAATAACATACTTGACATAAAACAGGAGAGACAGTGCATAAGCTAAAAACCAGAACTAAGCATCATAGCAACGGAAATCCAAAATATAGCTTATTACAAATTTTCAACTATCTCAAGGCAAAAGCAAGATAAAGGAGGTACACTACTAATGCCCAAGTCGCGACCACCAACGACACAGGGAGAATGTGTGTGTGTGTGTGTGTGTGTATATATATATATATATCATACGTGGAAGCCTCCTGCCCGCCTCCGAATCAGCTACTTGCGCATCACCAGCTAACCTGTCTCTAGTCTGCTCGTGTGAGCACCCAGAGTAATAAGATGAGACATAAAACTCTGGGTCAGACATAAAGCCCGGTATGAGCGATAAGCATCTAAAGTGAACAATAACAGGTAGACTAAAACATACCTGAACCTGGACCTGCAACCAAAGAGTTAGCACTACACACTGTACAACACTCTAAGGTACCATATCGAACGGTGTAAAGATACGGAGCTGGGGGAGGTGTGCATGTAATAGTGAGGGCAAACAATCAAACATAGCATCCATCCTCACATCTCTCACTCAGTGCGTAAAGCATACGATATTCACCACTTCGATCACCCACCCTTGCTACGATCACTTTGCCCCATGAAGTCATAAAATGGCTTCACTGCACTGATAACGTAGCCACTAATCCTTCGCTATGTCCACTTGCCCCATGGAGTTATTCACCCCATCTGCGCTGGCTCATAGCCTTACCAATCCTTACTATGTCCACTTGCCCCATGGAGTTATTCACCCCATCTGCGCTGGCTCATAGTCTTACTACGCATCACCTTGCCCCTCGAGTCATAATGACTCTACTGCACTGATAACGTAGTCTTGCTACCATCACCTTGCCCCTCGAGTCATAATGACTCTACTGCACTGATAAGTAGCCCATCATTCATTTTTAGTGGTGGACCGAAGTTATGAACGTCGACAACTCCTTAGCACACGTCCCGCAGCAAAGCCCAACCATGAAGTGAACTCATTGGTTCCCGGCTGGATCCTGAGCTCTAACTTCCCATATTGGACTACCTTTGCATCTCAGGTTATTGGTCAATACTGGGTCGGTTCGGATCTCCCCCTAATCATCAGTTCGGTTCGGATCAGAACGCTCCTTCTTCACTGGATTGGGTCGGGTCGTCATCACCCCTGGCGGATCGGGTCGAGGTCTCCAGCTTGCCACGGTTCGGGTCGGGTGCTCTCTTCAGATCGGATCATGGCGCCTTCAACTCGTGGCGGGTATTCGGGTCGGAGCGTTCGAGTTCAAGTGGATCGTGGATGCTGCATCCCTCTGGTCGGATCGGGGTGCGAAGCATGAGCAGATCGGATACGAGAGGCAGTTCACGGTTGAGGCTCATGGACCTTGTGCAGATGGTTCAGCTCGGAGGAGATGACTTTACTCGTGGTGATGTCCCACGATCCCATAGGGCGATCCGATTGACCCTCAATCCCCATCCGATCCGAATTCCTGCACCTTGTCCAGCGAGTTGTTTACGCCCCTCGACAGCGTTTTCGACCATTCGAACTATTCTTATCAATCACAAAGCATACCATACAGTCATAGAAACATATATAATCAACCACAAACATCAAAACAACAATATGATAGGTTAAAATGGATCAAACATAGCCAAAACCCCATATTTTCCCTTAAAAAAGTTTTAGGTGAAACTTATGATATGATTAGCAAAACTTAACCAAATTAACCCAAATTCATATCAGAGGTCTAAACATCATTCCGAATTTTATAAACATTTTTCTAGAATTTTGTCATGTTTAAATTCGCTAATTAACACTAATCACCCCTAATTAGCCATAATTAGTGCAAAACTATGCAAATCACTCACCTTAGCCACAAATAAACTAAGATCTGAAATAAATCTCTAATTTGATATGAATCCCAATGCCAAACAGCAGCTTCAATGTTGATTTTGTGTAGATCTTCCTTGATTAGAGGTTGCTAAGCCAAATCCTTGACCAAAAGGTGATTTGGAGGTGATTTAGAGATTGGAGGCCATTTTTAGGGTTCCTTGAAGATAAGTGGAGGCTAGAAAACTGAAATGGAATGGTTCTCTACTTCATTTCAGCCTCCCCATAACCCTAATCCCGAAATGGGTTATGGGCCTACTCACTAATCACCCTATTTGGCCCGGTTAAGCAGTTTTCACCCTCCAAACCTTATTTCAGCCATGTCTCCCAAAATGTAAGTCCGTTTGGCTATTATGACCACTCTACAGAAAGGTAAACCGTCAAACGAATCCAATGGAAGTGGTTTCATGTCAAAATTCCTTTCCAATCAAAAGTTATGGCCAAAACAGTACCAACTAGGGGCAAAATGGTCATTTAAAAATCAATAAAAATCATGAACATGGGAAATGACTCTAATGGATGTTTCCCAAAGTTACATGACTATATGACTTCACATGGGAAAGAAATAAATATTCTACGATCTTATGATGTGTAGAATATGGGTCATTACAACACTTAACCATCATAGCATGATAGATGAACAAGGTTAAGTTAAAACATGAAGGGGGTAATACTTAACCATTAGAACATGTACAGAGGTTAGGGTTACGTTAACTAAGGGAACACTTAACTGTTATAACATGTTAGTTAAAATAGATGGGCAAGGTTAGGTTAAAAGGAACACTTAACCAATACAAGATGAATGGGTAGGGTTAAGTAATAAGAAATACTTAACCAATATAACTTGGTTTGTGGTAGGGTTAAGTCAACATGAATTACTGGTAATACTTAACCAGTTTAACATGACAAATGAATGGGTTAAGTTAACTTGAATTGACTAATGATACTTAACCAATCCAACTTGATGAAAAAGAGAACTAAGTAGTAAACCTTAGTTAAAAAGGGCTAAGTAGTAAACCTTAGTTAAGAAAACAACGATTCAGTAAACTAAGTGGTAAACCTTAGTTAGAAAAACTAAGTTTTAATCTTTGTAGAACACGAGAAGGAGCGAACATCCATCTGATTTTTAAAGAAAGCTCCAACGAATTGGGTTACGAAGCCCGAGGCTTCGAGGGGATGTGAGGGTACTCTTGGTGTCCCTCTGTGAGGCTGCAGATGATCCTCCTGGGCTCACAGAGGTTAAGGTCTGCATTAGAAGAACCAAGGGCATGCCTTGGTTGTAATACATGGTGTTGACATCAAAAGTTGGTTACTAGTGACAGCCAACCCCCAATCGTGTGAACAAAACACGAACAAAGATTACAAAAATGCAAAACAGTAAAGAACAGGGGAGCACACACAGAATTTTTATAGTGGTTCGGCCAAAGGATGGTTCCTACGTCCACTTTATATTTTATTTCTCTTTTTTGTAGATTACAAGTACAATGCTTTTTTCTATTTTTAGAAGAGAAAGAAGGCAGATTGCTCCTTCTTCCTGTTGTGAAGAGGTTGGAAGGAGTTAATGGAGAAAGCTTAGAAGTAGAAATTTCTAGCCAAATTCCGAAAAGAGAATCCTTTTCCTCTTTAAGCTTGGTAGTATTTATAGGAGGAAAGTGTAGCTTGGGCTGCTTCGAGATGGTCCGGCCATTCCGGGAAAGCCCGGACACGTGTCGTCCATTGCTTGGGGAGAATAGCGGCTCGCAGACTGATTCTCCTATTCATAAATAGTATCCTCGGAAGTTGCGGCTGACGTGGCATCCGTTGTGAGGAATATCAAAAGTAGAGCTTTGTCTGGATATGGTTGACCACCTTGTTCGCCTTGAATGCTGGGATATTGGGTAGGAGAACTCTGTAGAACATATTCAAGCAGCCCGGAATAATCGATCGACTCGCCTACGGAAAACTCGGTCGACGAGGAGACCTGCTCTTCCGGAGCAGGCTACTATTTGCTAAAGCTGGGTTTGGGCCGATATGAAATTGTTTCGGGCCCTGTGCTTGCTGACTCTTTTGAGGCGCGACTTATGCTGAACGTGCATTTGGGCTTTGGCCTGTTTGGTTGAAACTCTTGCCAAAAAGAGGGTCCACTTATGGCAACCTAAAGACTAGGATGGACCGGCGTGATTCGGCGAGACCAGTAGCCCTGTGATAGCAACTCGTCGTCTACCTACCATCTTGAGTCAATCGAGATACGTGAAGTGGGAAGGCGGAGAACTCCTAGAGACCATATACTTGCTATCTAGTGATGGTTGCGGATGGCCATAGGTTAGTGGGGGCATAGAGGGGCCTGCGTATAGTTCTCATTTTTCAAGGTGTGCTTTTCACTAGTTGAGGGAGGGGTCGAGTGGGACCATAGCCACTAGAAAAACAGACCTTAGCATCTGCATTGGCGGACAACTTAAAGCTCCCGACCGAGTTCCGTGTTTCTAGAGTAACCTTGCCACGAAACTCGGGCCGCACATTTCAGGACATGTGCATCTAGACAAGCGATAACGATTCGCGATACATACATAGGGAAAAGTCTAGGAACATATACCACTCTAGGTAGTGTGTCCTAGACTAAAGGGCATCGTTCGACAGGTAGCATAATCCCTAGTTGGACCTAGGTGGCATAAACCCTGAATCCGAGAAGCGTTCTGTAGATAGCGTAAACCCTAGTTGAATCTAGGAAGCACTTGATAGAAAACCCTAGATAAGATCTAGGTAATAAATAATAAATGTATGCCTGAAGGCAACCGAAACTACAGGGATTGGGATCACGTTATCATTACTAGTTGGGACACTAGTTATGTGGTGCAGAGATATAGAAACCAGTATAACAAGGAAATAGCGAAGCAGAGAAAGTATTGAAGCATATCCAGTTTATCTTGCCGTATCATATCTTGAGTTCATCTTATGTTATCTTGTTAGCCCTATCATCATGGTATTATCTTGTATTCAGTTAATTCATGTCGTGTTGTTTTCCTTGTTCACATGCTAGAAGTAACTGAACTTACCAGGCTTTATGTCTGACTCTGTTTTTCTTTCGTCTTCTTTTCTTCCGTTCCCCCCCAGTTAGTTAAGGTGGGAATAGTATAACTCAGATTAGATTAGACCGCTGCTCTTTCCAAGCTTGAAGATTAGTCGAAGTTTTGCTTGGATTCTCATTTCCATTTCTATGGCTGGATCATGCTATATTGGGGCATATAAATGTTATTTTATGCTTCTTTATTTTTATGTAAGACAGATACACTGGTATTGGAAAACAATTGTTGTACAAACTATTTTATCAATAAAGTAAAGTTTTTATTTTCCGCTGTTTAAATTTGTCTGTCTTGTAATTTATCTGCATCTTTTACCTAAAATGCTCCACAGAACTTAGTGCATTCCCTTTGTGAGTGACACTAACGGATGTGGGGTGTTACACCTCCTTTTTATTTATTGCATATATATTACAAGAATTGAAGAAATCCCCAATTCGATTGAGAAATTAGGGTTTTCTCATGGAGAACAGAGAACAAAACTGAGAAATGAGAATTCAGTCCCGAAATTGAGACCCTAGCGTCTTATTTATAGACAAATTGGGGTCCTTTTTATCATCGAACCAGTAGAATCAGGCGACCGCTTTTTCCCTCCAGTTCGGGATGCCTTGGCTCTCGGCCGCTCTACTCTTTCGATTTAGGTTGCACTACTCTCGGCCGCTCTTTTGGCCCTGCTGACGGATGTAGTATGGCTTTTAAAGATGCCGGTCTCGGCTTCTTGGAAGGACAGTCTCGGGTTTAGAAGCTCCTCTTTGATGTTATTTCTATTTCCTTTGTATCGATACCAAGTCTGTTGGTATGGATAACTTTAGGAAAGGCTTTTGGCTTCCGGTTAAGGGCTTCCGTTCATGAGCTCTCGGTCTTGTTATTAATTCTTTGTGTAGTTTGCCTTCGTGCTTTAAGTGTGTCGTTTTGGCAACCTCCACCCCTACCGGCTTCAACACTAAGTGAATTATTATGTATGGCTTGCTTCTCTTAGAAGCTTTGATTTGCTTTTCGGTAGATCCTTGAAGTGGGCTTCAGCTTTCTGAAGGGGCATTTCCGGAGCTTTATTGGTTGTCTGCTTAAATTGCCTCTTGGTGATCATGAAATTGGGGTCTCTGCATTTAGCTTTCGGATAGTTTCCTCATGTTTTGAGCTCTGTACTTTTGATGGTTTCATCTCTTAATGTACCGGCATTAAGCAAGTTAATGTCGATAGCCCTTTCACCCTTCCGGGTCTTAGGTTGTAGGATTCTTAGGCTTTTTCTTCATCAACCTCTGGTTTTGGGGTAACTATTCGTTAACTACCCTTCGTGTCGGAACTACACTGTCGTCATTCTTCCTTTGGATCTAAGGCTCTCTTTTTTGATGATGATGTCGTTTGCTCGTTATTCTGAAAATTTTCCTTATGCTTTCGGTTTTATCTTGTACTTGGCCTTGGCTTATGGATTACTCTTTTCTACTTGTGACGGTCCGACACCCCTTCACCGTCAGCCTATCTCGGTGTTAATTTTGGTAGTAACACATCCCTTCCATCAAATTGTAAATAACCTAGCATATAGAAGAGAGTAAATAAATAAGGCAATATAGCCCTCTTTTCACATCACCTATGGACAACCTGAAACTTGGTAATAAAGCATGTTTTTTTAAAAACATTTTTCATATGGTTTTGTACATTTACTTCAGTATATGTTGCGTTCGTTTCTGGCCGTGCATCCTAGCCTGGTAGGACCAAATGAATGAAAAGCCTTAACGCCCCTCTTTTCAAATAAAAAATGCAGCATCCTTTTTCATCCCATCCTTGCCCCTTAATCACCCTACATACTACAAGGATAAGTCTTGTTTTCCTCTATAAATACCCACATAGTTTACTTGCTAATTCATTTACAAGTATTTGCACTCAAACTCAAAAGAAAATGGCAGCAAACTGTGAAAGAAATAACAAAATACAGTGAGCAAAATCTGAGACAGGGAACACAAATTTGATGAGTAAACGTTGATCTAAACCCTTTTAATTTCAATACTACTGGTAATGCACCCATCACTACGCCATAAATGGCATTCTGCAACACAAAAATGTTGGGTTAAGACCAAAAAATGTTGGCGTAGTTCTTTGACAACACTTTTCTTATGTTGCAATTTTTGCCGTTGCCTTATACCTAAAGGAACATTTTGACTATCTAAGGCAACACAAGAAATATTGTTGCAATAGAACCTTATTTGGGTCTATAACAACATCCATAGGTGTCTATAGCAACATTCCAAAAATGTTGCTATAGAAATTAACTTTGTGAATTTGCTTGGGTCCACATCTTGTATACTATACTATTTTGCATCTCATATAATAATATATATTGATACTGAATAATAATACAATTGCAAAGAATTTAAATGATTCAAACAATATTTTATTCCATATAATATTTCAAAATTTAAAATAGTACAATATTCTTCATCTCTCTATAATACAAGTCACATTCACACCTCACTACATACACTCAAACACTCAATACACTATTTGTCTTGGTATTTGCTCATAATACATGAAATCACCAAACGAGGGCCGCATAGATTTCCTCATCAAAATAACACTTTGACCCCTTCATACCAGAAGTTATTTCATGCTTCAAAAAACATTGCAACTGCATCTCTGATCATCTCTTCTCTTGGAATATTATTGCATTCCTCTCATTCCGTATGACCCTCACGAAGACCTTAGTCACATACCGCAACACATATGATGACATTTCTCTCCACCATGTAGCCTTGTATATCAACGACTAATCAATAATGCTATTTCAATTTCTCCCCATCTTAAGCATAATGAACTGTCTTTGCTTGCAAACAAATGAACATTTAAAGAATATTTACGTATCTGTAGCTTCCAAATTACAGATGGATTACATTTCTATGGAATTTTCAAAGATGAGGAATCTCTTTAACTACTATATTGGATACAAATATTTCTATCTCAGCTAAAATTTGGGGTAAGCAATGATTTGCAAAGGAATTATAAATAACACTGATTTTGAAACTGATGTTGCTCGCAGTTCAATTAACTCCATCGGATTGAAACATTAGAATGTTTATACCTTGATATGTGGACCTACAGTGCCGTATATTTAAAAAGGATAGATGAATGTATCCTTCTTGCATATAATCATTAGCTCTGGCATTTAAACTAATAACTGGTTGATGCAGTCGTAAAGTGATTGCCCAAAATCAGATCATTACCATGACAACTTGCATAATAAACTGGAAGAAAAGCCAAAAGACTAGTATGATCAAATAAAGTAAGATATGTGGCAAACAAAATGGAACCATTTTCAAGAAAATACAAAATATAAGCCACTAACATGAACAACAAAACATTATTACCTTTCTTAGCTGATACCGTATATTTTTCATCTTCCTGCTTCCCACTAACTGCTCCAAATGCTTCCACAAGTGTCAGATCTATAACAACAAAAAAAGACCTTCTCAACGCATTATGCTTTGCCAAATCTCTCACTGAATCCATACCCAAGTCGTTATTAACCACTTCACCTGCACTCATAGCTAAATTTTTCAAAAACTCTATCATTTTTTTTGACCTAAAATAAGACCTTGCAAATTTGATTTGTCTTCTATCATAAACACCATTAGGCTCAAAGCCAGCAACGTCAACTGAGAAATAATCTTCTATATTCTAAACTCTGAAGTTATCTCTATTTCTACACCTATAAGAAATCCCAAGAGCTGCCCTTCTACTAAATTCATCTAGGAACTAATCCACTGCCTTAATAAAACTTTTCATCGTCATTTGCTTTGATTTTTACAAGAAATTAGATGCATACGGTATGAGATCTAATGGATCTAACCAACCCTAGCTGCAATCGCCAAAAAATACCACCAAAGTGAATCCATTAACTATGTTTTTGAAAATTATAAGCAAGGCGATTGACTTCACTTTCTCTCAAACCATGTCCCCAATTTCAAAACCTATTGTAACACCCCACGTCCATTAATGTCACTCACAAAGGGAATGCATTAACTTCCATGGAGGTTTTAAGTGAATATAGAACAGAAAATTTACAACAAGACAGATAATAACTAGTACTTGAAAAATCTAAAACTTCATTTTATTGCAGCGGAAATTAAACATGTTTATTACATCACAAAACCATTAATCAGAGTCAAGTACATTATCCATCTTCATAAAAACAAAATACATAATCCCATTACGCAAATAGCCATTAAAGAAGATAACAAGCTGGACTTTACTTCAAGGGTCCATGCTTTCCAAAGAGATGAAGCAATCCAATCAAACTCCACTAGAGCTGGGCCCAACCTGAGGACCTGGAGGGGGAAAAAGGATAGAAATGGAGGGGGTCAGACATAAAGTCTGGCGAGTATGACAATTCTAACAATACTATTATCAAAATAACTAGACTAAGACATAAGCTAGAAGACAAGTAAATGTCTATGAAGTATTAGGTATGGAATGAACAGATAAAGATAACGTGAAGGATAACGTTAAAGGCATACCTAATTACTATCGAATAATTACTACACTGCAACGCACATTACTACACTGCACCAGTCACCCTAAAGGTTGATCCCACTTGCTTCACACAGAAACTATAGCCTTGCGTACCCCTAGCTGACTACATAGGTGCCGGCTGCCCCTACCTCCAATAGGTGTACCCCACTACCCACTTTCGATCGGCTCCCTACTCGTAGATACCTGTGCTGGCCCCATAGTGGGGTGTATCACTCCCCTAAAGTGGCAACCCGATACAACTGAGAATGCACGGCTTATACCTACACGATGCAACAACGTCTTACCTACCAGCCCGGGTCCACACACGCATATGAAAACCGTTGGACTTGCGTTGCCACCGCTCCCCGTTTTGGCCTCTTATAGTCAAGCCCAGTATGCGTGTCCCGTCCTCGACTTGGGTCGAGCCCACAAAGATACGTTTGGGTTACTGGTAGAAATGGGCCCCCACAAGCTACCCACCTAAGCTTGTCAACAATAGTATATCCCACTTAACCCTCTTAGTCATGTTCATTTACATGTGTGTTTGGTTAAGTCTTACTAATCGTATTTCTCACGCCACTAAGGGCACCCACTAGATTCCTCATGCCACCCAAGGCACCTACTTAACCCCCATGTCCCCCTTACATGTTTATCTGGTTAAGTATTTCTTAATTCATTCAGGCCATAACCTCATAAAGACCTCTCACATTAGATTGGCATTTATGGCAGATGGATTTTCCGGGCAGGTCCGGGCAGTCTTACACCATAAAAGATTCTAACCTCGTGTCTTTACAACTGTTATGCTTTAGTTTAGGCCTAGGAACTCTCACATTGGGCTGACATTTGTGACCACTTGATTTGCCGAGCGGGTCCGGGCAGGTTTACGTCACAAACGAGTCCAACCTCGTGTCCTAAGCATTGATTTCACTTATAATCTTTTACCCCAGTTTTAATAATTCCCTATCTAATTTATTAATTAAGTCCACTTTTATTGATGTCCATAATTGACTCAATTATGGTCATCCACTCATGGTATGCAAAATCATATCAATTGCACCCCAACATCTTATTATTAAATCCTTAATATTACCCCTACCCCACGTTTATATGTTCGCTTATTCAACGCATAATGTAGGCTAGACTTGAATAGTCTAACACATAGCACAAAGATAAATTATCACAACATATAGACAATTAAAATAAATCTAATCATAATAGGGGTGAAACTTGCATAAACTACGCATGTTAAGGATCAAAGGGTGCCAACTTGTTAAATGTCACAATTTACATGATATGATCATAGACCAAATCTATACATAAACTTGCATATGGGGTTTTTTAGGCAGCATAATGATGGTGTGAACTAGCATAGGGTATCACATATGTAATAGCATAATCCTAGATGTCATAATAGATGTCATGGCATATGTTCATAACTTTTCTAATCAATCTAACTTGCATATGTAACTTGTCATATAGATCAACATAGCCCAAACATGATGATTTAATTAATATGAACTAACTAGCATAGATGGCTTTTTAACATGTATGATTCATCACAACTTAGCCTAGAAACTTTCAACATACATTTCATCATCATAACATGATTTACAACATATAGGATATCATCACCACATAGCATAGGATTAATAACATACATGATAACATATACGACAATTCACATCATCTACTCATAATCCATTCATGACTTAACCTAATTAAAATGATAATACTCTTGTTAAGACTATCATACTCACAATTTAGAGAAGAAAAGAGAGTCGTTCTTTGCTTTAGAGTTGATTAGAATTAGAATTGAATTAGCTTTTCTTCCTTCTTAGTTGGCGGCGGCTCCACTGAGTTCCATGGCGACGGTATGACGGTAACTATTCTATTTTTCTTACGAATTAGGGTGAGAGACTACCTAGGTATTTATAGAGTTAGAATTTATTTTAGACCGTTAGATCAACTCAGAACTAATCCCAGCCATCCAGATTAGGTCAAAACCCTAATGGGTCATTACTCAATTAAAAACAGGTCAACCAGAAACCCTAGCCGCCAGACCTGGTCGACATCCAGGTCGACACTATAGTCGACCTTGGGGGGAAGTCGACATGGTAGTCGACTGGGGGGAGGGGGAGGTCGACACTAGTGTCGACTCCCTAGTCGACCTGCCTGGGCGGGAATTTTCCCGCCCAGCCCGCTTCTGCACTTTCTGTTTGAATTTTAAATTTTCTGCGAGCTGTTTTGAATTTTCTGAAACTTCCGATGGCCATAACTTCTTCATACGAAGTCCAATTCATGCAAACTCGGACTCTATTTCAACCAGAATTCTGAGATGAACACAATGGCACAACCCGTTTCCCACAATTCTCACGTCTGGGATTAGTTATTCTTTAATTTGTGAATATTAATATTAACAGAATTACGGGGTGTTACATCTATGGACTTCGAAATCCTAGCCATACCCTCTTTGTTCAGGATCAAAGACATGGTGAAGATGAATCTATGGATTTGTTTCGAGAAAATTATTTTGATTTGTGAATTTGAGAATGCGAAACCCTTATTGGACTAATTGGCTGAGATACCTGTGTATGAAATTTGGGGGTGAATGAAAATAAAAGTGGGAAATAGAAATATCTAAGATTTGGATTGATGGTTGAGATTTTGTTTTAAATGATGGTGTGGATCACTAAGGTGTAATTTTTTTAAATTTGTTTAATTTGAATATAATTATAGCTACTGCAACATCTTGCAAGATATCTATGCTAAAACCTTGAAGCGAATATTGTAATAGACAAAAATCAGAATAGCTATTGTTACATTATACCTGGAAACTTCTTGTAATTTCGTTGCAATAGGCCAGCTATGGCACAGTGCATGTATCTATGTTTAACATACTAAGATCATATTTTTTCATGCCTGGATGAAATGAATTAGTGTCTATATGCCTTAAATGCTAAAAACAATCACACCGACTTGTTTAACAGAAAAATAAACATGGGTTCATCATCTTTAAGAACCTATAACTCTAATTCCAATAAGTATTAGGACTTGAGTGCAATATGAAAGTTGCTTGTATATTACTGGAGTTTATTTTAAAAATCATTTATACTGAAACAGAGATATGTATGCGTAGAAATATGCAAATATAGTAAAAATCATAAACACAGAATTTTCGAACATCTATGTTTTGAAATTTAGGTATATAGCTGTGATTGTTATGGAAAATGGTGAATTCTAGTGGTGATTTCATGATTTTTAAACGTGTGTGTGTGAAGAGATATACTAGGATGAACGGAAAATGGATTTCGACCAATTTCCGACGGTCACATCGACAAGAGGCCAAGGTGATAGTTCGGGAGGTTCTTCGGGAATAAGAGATCATAGGAAAGATACTACTCGAATTTTTAATCGAGTGGTTTGTGAGTTTTTGGATCAAATTAGGTAGTTAAGGACTATTTTGAAGCCTCTGTTTCATGGTGAATTGCTCTGACACGGTGGTATTTCAGACCACCACATCAGGGGGGTTCGAAAGTGGAGGTCGTCAACTTGCCTATGGTGAAGTTATATGATAATCGGATGTAATTGGAGGTGGTGCGAGGATGTTTCTTGAATCGAGGTAGGGTGGAGACTCGGGTGGCACTGTCTGATTTCAAAACAAGCAGTGGAGGGAATGTTAGGTGGTGGCGATGGGTTCAAAGGTGAAGCCTGGTGTAAGGCGATGGCCGGAGTGAGGTCATGTCAAGAAGAGGAGCCGTATACGTGCACAAGTGCACAGCCGTGCACTGATATAAATATACAGAAGAGGGAAGAAGAAGATCGACCGGGGCTAGGATTTTTGGGTGACCAGCTGGGATGATCACGTGGTTTTAGGGTTGCCAAATCTTTGGATTTGGCAAGAAGCGTGAAAGGTAATCGCACCGAGAGGATCATTAAAATTTTGCTGCTAAACCCGGGGTGATCATGGGTTTTTTATGTGCCATAATTTTAGATTTGGCAAGAAGGAGTAAGGGACCGGGCTAAATTTTTATGGTTATCAAACCGTGGTGATTACTGATTTTTGAGTGATCACACAGTGTTTTCACCAAATTTTATTTTTACCAAGTTTAATCGCATCGTGAGTTGCACAAGAAGTTTTTTGTGATCGGCACGTGCCACGCAACACTTTTTGTGTGATCGACACGTGACTTTATCAAATTACCAGATTTTGATGTCATGAGTCGTGCAAGCCATTTTTAGTGATTGGCATGTGCCGATCAGCTAATTTTGATTATGCAACACTGTTGTTTTACCAAATTCCATATATTTTTCCACAAAGAGTTTTTACACGTTATTGGGCCTACGCACTCAAGGTTTTTTAGTTGATCGAACCAAGTCGATCACGTATTTTCACTTCACTAAGTTTTCCGAGCTTACCAACAACGATTTTAGAAATCGTCATTATTTCTAATCTTTTCCTAATGCTTTACAACTTCAACTTAATCATTATAAGTTTTTCCATCGACGTTCTCGAGATTTGAGTGCGTCCCTATCTATAACTTTGACGTGTGACTGTTTGACCAAAATATTGGTCAACACAAGCCATAATAATTTAATATTAATTAAACGTTGACACGATTTATGGAAATTATATCATATTTATTAACTATTGTTTTAAATCGGGATATGATTTCGTTTAAGCAAATAAATTTGAATTGTCAAACTAGAGTTGTTAGATATGTTGTGAAAATTGATTGATGATTGATTTGACAGTTATGATGTAATACGATTATATAAATAGTTTAAACTAGACATTGACACGTTTAGATCATCTTATATAGATTACTATTTAAAACCGAAATGTGAATCTTATATGTGAAATATTTTTAGAAGATAAGTCCTGAAAATTAATTAGGATATAGAAACCTATATGGAATATGTTGACTTGATTACTATTAGGTGTCACTTGACCCTAAAAGATATTAACATTATCGCTTCGAAGAGTCCAAAATCTAAATTCCACTTCGATCTTTTTTATACATTGCAAGTCAAAGACTATTAAAGACAACTGAAGATGAAGTTTCTGCAAGGGCTGTTCTATTGACGGGATAGTACCTTCGGTTTGTGCAGTCCTAGGACAACTTGTATCAACGAATATCTGACAAATTATGCCTAACAGATCACATAAGCTTATCACTTCAAGCGTATTTACGTTGGTGGCAGAGGAATTTGTTTCTCTTAGCTTTATACACGTGATATTTTTTAGGACATCAATTTGTTATTTGACGGGTTTGACGATGTGGCATCAAAGTGAATAAAGATGTGTTATGCCAAAAAGGTAAGTTATGACCTCAAGCTTCACTACTGGAAAATAGCAGAAATCGAACAGGTCGCATGGCTACGTGGGTTGGTCCCATTAGGGTATATCATTACCTGATCTGGTGAAATCAAATGCCTTCGGTTTTTCTTTTTGTATGCTTTCGGTTCGGTTGGCTGGCCCGCAACCATGGTGATGATATATTCGGTACACTCAATCGAATGAGTGGTTTGTCATGATTAGGTTGGTTATAACATGTTACTGTGAACCCCATTGTATTCACACTGATTGGAAGGTGGTCTCATACCTTGCCAAAATTGGAATCCATTCTCCAATGAGCGCCCGCAGTTTTGTTTGTATACTATGTAGTGAAATGTGAAATGCAAACATTTCATTAGAATCTAATTAATTTGAAAACCCTAGACACTATCATGATATTTGATTTCGATATACTATGTGTTTTAGTTCGCATAAGGGAAAAACTTGTTCTGTGTTGTGTGACGTGGTCTTATGAGATACCCTTTATTTCTCAAACTATTTTAAATTGTTTACTCACACTAGTCCTATGACTAACCTAGAGTTTATTTTTCTATGTCTTCCCTAAACTCTTGGGTGCCCAAATTTGTACGGACAGTCAAGTAGTTCAGGATTTTACATATACACATTAAGGAGCTTGGAATAGGAGGCTTCACCGTTAGACATATAGAGTTTATTTCCGATGTAGTGTATATGTGTTGTACTCTGATGATATATGTAAGCACAAATACATTTTCATATTTCAAGAATTGTTATATAATATATTTTATTCGTTCCGCTGTGAGATACGTGTTACTCTGATTTTTTTTATGTTGTATTCTTTCTTTTTCTTCTATTCTAAATTTTTTCTTTCCTATTTCTCACCCTCTAACCTCTTTTTATTAATGATTCGGTAAATTTTCAGGTGTTTTTTTAGTTGACATGGTATTCGTGTCGATGATCATGATCAGGAATTGGTTGGTTCATTACAAACTTCATCGTCACATTACTACTACTATTATTATGTGTTTAATTATTTTAAATTTTATTTTAAAATTTTAATTATATTCTGCCTTTGCAAGAAAATAGGTTGAAGGAAAAACTTAGAATTTTTTTTATTCACAAGGACAACAAGTTTGAAATTTAGCCATAAGGAAACTTTTTAGTGTAAAGGAGGAAATGATAGTGGCCCCCCGAATTCCTCTTTCACACTAAAAAGTGGCTTTGTGGATAAAATCCAAACCTCTTGTACCTAAAAACCCATTACCTTTATTTATGTTTTCAAATTTAAATCTCATGTTATCACCATTTCATTTGAATTGACTATGTTTTTTTTCCAGTTCTATCCCTTGCCAACCCCAACTTATTTGGTATTTATGGCCTAGTTGTTATGGTCATATTTATTCATGTAATGAAACTTTATTACAATGATATCTTTACCGCTTAAATGTATTTTCTTCTTTCCAAAAGGTAGCAACACCTCATCCATGAAACATTTGCTACTACTATGGATTAACAACCTTTGTAAATATAAGACTGTATTATTACACTTCTTATAGTTGGTTATCTTACATTTCTTTGATATTAGCTATAATGACATGCCTTTTTGATTGCTTCAAGTCGGTAATTAAACCAACTCGAACTGTTAAAAACGACAGATTTTTATTTAATTATGAGGTTTAAACAGAATCAAACAAGAAAATCGCAGAATAAATAAACCAGAATATCTCACAGCAGAAGTGTTTTATACAAAATATCAGAGTTATACGATAAATTTAACAAAGCGGAAAATACATAACTTTGAATAAAATAATTTTACATATTTTGTCAGATAAATGTGTGTGCATCTTCACGTATCTCTAACCTCAATAGCCGAAACCTTTATGCTACAACACTTGGTATGACCCGAGCGTTTATGCAAAACATAAAAACATTCAAGTCCGGATTAACTTTATTCATGTAAATCGACGTCAATAAAACCATAAAATAGAACAGTTAATCCTAACTTGTATAAGCAGTTTCTAAACATTCGAATATGTGCCCAAACTATCAAGAAATCATGGTCACAAAAAAAATTGACTAGAAATTAAAGCATCGCAGCAAAGCATGACATGTTTTAATAAAACAAAGCAAGCGTGCATACAATGTATTTCATGTTTATACAACAAGGCAAGGTGGATATATCAAAATGTGTACTTCAATTTACATAATAAGGTATGATAAATACATCAAGACAACATGATAAACATCAACATTAACAAGGTGACAAAGACACAATGATAACATGAAATTGGACAACAAAGAGGCAACAACAAAATTCAACCATAAACCAACCAACGACAACTAAGTACTATATTTTAGTTTCTATTGATATCAAAATAGTTGAAATAAATTAATTGTGAGATATACTCACCTTGCTTGGATTTAAAGGTGGATACAAGAAGATACAAGGTAGCCAATAGAAGGCATCAGCAAATGCAAACCAAACTGAATTTTTGTAACAACCCGAAAATCTGGGCCAATTTAAAATTTTTATTTTGGCAATTTTAGCGAATTTTGATTATTTAAAATGAATTATTTTAAATAATATCGACGAGAAATTTATTTTGAATATATTAGAACGTATATATTATACGCGTCGTCGTTAGAATATAAATATTTATATATAATTATAAATAGAATTGAAAATGGCGCGGTAGTTCGATAATTCGATTTCAAACTTCAATTGAATGTACCGGGTGCAAAACAATCCGGATTTTAGTGAAACCAAAAATAATGGAATCTAATTGTGACTATCTTCCCAACGAATCCGGAAAATCGAGATTTCATAGCGGGAATCAAAGGATATGTCCAGTTGAATATTCTGAATAGTCGCTATGGAATTCAGGCCCTTAAAAATGGGAATTTTGCAAATTACCTCGGATTTCGACGAAACCAGTTTTGTTGGGTCCGTGATGTCAAGTTATTGCTAGATTCCAAATTTCATAATTTTTCGAATCAATATGTGAGCGTGGCAAAGGAAAACGCGTTTGACCCGTTTCAGTTGATTTTAATCGACTGGAAATTGGCCATTTTTCCAACTGTCTCAGAATTCGATGAAACTAGTTTTGTTAGGACCGTATCGTCAATACGAAGCTAGAAAATATTTTTCTGGAATTTTTCTAGTTAGTATGTGACCCCGGTAATTTGAAATGTACGTTTAAAATCCAATATAATAATTTAAATGCAAATTTAACGGAAACTGATTCAAACAGTCGAATCAGCATACGAAACATATCCCATAGTGTTCGGAATAGGGGTGAAACGCTATGGGCGACAGGCGATGGGCCTCGTTTAGAGGTCATATATGAAAGTCAACTTTTTGAAATAAAATAAATAAAATAAAAAAATAAAAAAATAAAAAAATAAATAAAAAATCTCTTTCCCCCCTTTTTACTCTGCCCCCCCCCCCCGATATTTTCAATTCAGAAAAAACAAAATAAAAGAAAAAAAACGAGGGCCATCGCATTCGAAAGCCGCCGCCGCCAGCTCCAGGAGCTCCGCCCCACCTCCGATGATCCGCCCGCCTCAGACGAACCCCACGCACACCCCCGCGCTCGCGATTGCTGTCCGAAACCCCCCCCCTCGTGAAAACAACGCGCCGCACCCTCCTCCAACGCTGCCACCTCCCATCGCGCCTGGCGCCGCCCTGCCATCAGCCTCCAACGCCAGCGAACGCCCCCCCTTTGAAAAGCAACGGTGTGTCTTTTTATTTTATTTGAATTTCTTTTTCATTTTTATTATGTAATAGATTTAAGAAAATAAAAAGCTTAGATTTAAGGATAAAAACTTTGATTTTTAGATTTTTATTTACATAAAAACCTGGGTTTTTTTTTTTTTTTTTTTTTGAAATAACGATTTGAAGTTTAGATTTTTATTGTAGAAAATATTAGATTTTGAAATATGTAGAGAATATATTTTTATAAGAAGAGAAGAAAAGATTTTTATAAATAAAAGGGTTTGATTTTATTTCATAGAAAGGTAGGATCTTTATGCATAGAAATATATATATATATATATTAACAAAGAAAAATATGATTTTCTTTGTTTGAATAGCAATGGAATATTAAAAATATGATTTTTATATATTGAACTTCGAATTAAAAATATGATTTTTATATATTGAACTTCGAATTAAAAATATGATTTTTATATATTGAACTTCGAATTAAAAATATGATTTTTATATATTGAACTTCGAATTAAAAATATGATTTTTATATATTGAACTTCGAATTAAAAATATGATTTTTATATATTGAACTTCGAATTAAAACTATGATTTTTATATATTGAACTTCGAATTAAAAATATGATTTTTATATATTGAACATCGAAATAAAAATGTGATTTTTATATATTGAAAAGCGAAGTAAAAATTCGATTCTTACATATGTAGTGAAAGCGGATAACGAAGGTGACAAAAAGGCGAGAACGAAGAAGCTTTATATCAAAGAGGAGTCAAGATGATTGGATAGCTATCGGTGAGAACTTCTCACCTTTCAATTTAATTTTTCTAGTTATATATATATACTAGGATGCAGACGGTGCTTAGTAGCACCCGACACAATCGTCCACAGACCATGGACTTGTTTGTTTGGTTGCATAGATTAGTTATGTGATGTGATTTGAATTGGTTGTTTGGTGATTTTGATTGATGTGTGAATGGCGTGGGCCTTCACTAGACCGGGGATAAGGCTAGGCCTCGTCCCGTTTCTAGTATCGTGCCGTTATGCCGCCGAAATTTTCTAAAATAAGTTAGAAAATAAAAATATCATTTTATTGTGTAAATGAATAATAGAAATTCATATGTTGGAATAAAATGTTTTATCGTTAAAAATATAATTTTTAACGTGAGAATGAATATAGTGAATGTGAATAAATAAATATTCATTTACAAATCAGACGGTTTGTTTATGTACACCTATTTGAAGGACATTGATTGGGTCGATAAATTTTACACATCGCCCAACAGCACAAATAAAATATGTGTTTGATTGTTTGAAACCCCACACGGGTGTTGGGATGAAATTTGAAGTTCACTCATCCTGATTGATTAAATATGTCGATCGATTGATTGACAGGCTGTTATAAGCGTTAGATATCTATATTTGATGCTTATACAGTGTAGTGCACTTTGGTTGATGGTTGATTATTTTTCAATACTATTATATGTGTGTAATGTATGAAAATCCATATAATTAACTTTATATGGTAATTGATTGGGCCTCATTCCAATTTGAAAAATAAAGAACAACATAAAATAAAGGTTCATGTGTTGACAGTACTCATCCATTGAGATTGGTCATGTGTTGAACGAAATATTTTAGTAATAAAATTTACATCTTTATCAATATAAAATAAAGGTTCATGTGTTGACAGTACTCATCCATTGAGATTGGTCATGTGTTGAACGAAATATTTTAGTAATAAAATTTACATCTTTATCAATATAAAATAAAAGTTCATGTGTTGACGGTACTCATCCATTGAGATTGGTCATGTGTTGAACGAAATATTTTGATAATAACAACTATTTTGAAAAAGAAATATTTGAAATAGAATATTCGAAGATAGAAATTTATGAGGCCGTGTTGACTAGATTGACGCCATTTTGACGTGAACGATATTCATATCGATTGAAAACGATTTCGAAATGAATTGAATTGAAAACGATTTCGAAATGAATTGAATTGAAAACGATTTCGAAATGAATTGAATTGAAAACGATTTCGAAATGAATTGAATTGAAAACGATTTCGAAATGAATTGAATTGAAAACGATTTCGAAATGAATTGAATTGAAAACGATTTCGAAATGAATTGAATTGAAAACGATTTCGAAATGAATTGAATTGAAAACGATTTCGAAATGAATTGAATTGAAAACGATTTCGAAATGAATTGAATTGAAAACGATTTCGAAATGAATTGAATTGAAAACGATTTCGAAATGAATTGAATTGAAAACGATTTCGAAATGAATTGAAAGTGAATTGAAATGAATTCAAATTGAATTGAAATTTGAATTGAATAGAAATGAATTTTAAAATGAATTTATAAAGAAGAATTCAATTTTGATTTGAATTGAAAAGGGAAGTTGAAATTGCTTTTGAAACAAATTTAAACTATTTAAATAATTCGTTTTAAATAGAAATCGACGAAATATATATTATATATATTATATATAATATAATGGCCTGAATAGAACGCGCCGCGCCGCGGCAGTTCGCGAATTTCGACCATTTATTTCAAACGGACATTACGGGAGATCCGACCGTCGGATTCTCCTAAAACCGGAACCGCTGGGTTCGTATCGAAAAGAGCTTTCTAATGAATATTAGAAATTTGAAATCTAACGGTTGGATTTGGAATTATGTCCAAATCAAATTTGAAAAAGGTCGCTGTAAGTGCAGTTCGATGGCCGTTGATGGAAATCGACTGTACGGGCCTTGATAAAATTATTAAAAATAGTAATAATTTATGTAAAATCATAAGAAATGATTTAGAAAGAATTGGGATGATAAACTCCATATTTGAAAAGATAAAAATAGATTTTTATCGAAATGAACTAGTTTTGAACTAGAATTACAATTCTATTTATTTTTAAATAAATAAATTGAATATTGAAATGGTTTTGAAAATAACCAGAATTTCCAATAATTGCATTGGAATGGATTTGAATCGAAATTGTCTTCGGAACATTTCGATGTCGAATTTCGTGATTATACAGGTGTTGTTATGGAAATTTGAAAGATATTTATATATCGTTATTTCCAATACGATATTTGTTGGTCGTAGTATTTGATATTGAATATAAGCCGAGATATTTTCTATTCAGAGCCTTGTATTGAATATCAAATGTGATTTGGGTTTGTCGTGAGTGGTGTCTTCACTAACACTGTTTCTTGAACCCAGATGAGAAAAGATTAAATCTTTTTATTTAGATTTAATAAAGTGTACCAATTAAATAATATTTAATTGGAATTGAATTGATATTGATTTTTGGGTTTATCGTGAACAGTGTTTTAAACAATGCCCGTTCTTTAACCCGATAATTAATGAATGTGATTTTGGGTTTATAGTGAACTGTGTTTTTAAATGACACTGATTCTTTAACCCAGTTAAAGATTAAAACTAAGTGGAGTTTTAATGAATCTTTAATTAGATTGAAAAGATCGAAAATGGAGTACCACCAGTTTTGCTCTAGGCGATAGTTAAATCTTTAATTAGATTTGAACGTGAAATGGTAATTGAATTTACCGATAACACCGTGGTGTTAGATATGAAGTACTACCAGTTTTACTTCATGGGATGAATAGGTTGGGATTGGGAAATTAAAACCAATGATTACTACGGTAAGGTTCGCTAATTCCGACTAGTGGAATCGAAATTCAAAGAAAGATTAGAGAATAAATTCAAGAAATTTATCTTGGATAAAATTAATGGGAACCTTTCCCTATGAATGTGAAATTTAGAAACTGACTGTCGGTTAGTCAAACAGAATGGTTTTCTGGATATTGATCTGATGTTGGTTTCGGCCTTCGGGGTTAATATTTGGGGAATTGTTCTCTTGATTAATTTACGGTTAGTGACTAATGAATTGGAATGAGGCGTATGTTGTGTTTGTGTAACACTTACTTAAAATATACGCGAGTTATTCGGAAAGACCGGGTTTATCCCATTCTGAATAACTGATACGACGATAAGTCGAAGATGAAGACGATGGTCGAAGACCGGAGGTCTTCACGTCGTTTGGGTAATTACTGATGATCTTGATTGGGCTGTACACCCAAGAAGATGGAAACAGTTGGTGATCGTCCAGACGTACTTGGAGATCGATGGATATGCGGGGTACTAGGTGCCTCCGGTTTCGTTCAGACCCAGAACGGACTTGTAAATGGACTGTGTGTCTGACATTGGATTTTAGTCCGTGTGATTGATCTCCATTAAATATATATCTATTTGGCGGCGGAGAATTTATTCTCTTGCTTAACGCCCTTCTCTGAGACGTACGAGCTCAGGGGTTATATATTGATGGATATCAAACGCATGGAGTGAATTGCCTAAGTGGCAATTGATCGAGGCTTCTGTTGAAAAGCAAAGTCTTGTGGTGATGATCAAAGCAAGGCCTTTGTGGCGTAGCTTTGTGTAACGTTTGCTTCGCGAGTTTCACACTCGGTATGAACCAAAAACGGGAGAGGACGTCAGGGAGGGCATACGTTTCTTTCTAGCTAGAAGTGGCGTCAGTGGTTTTACACGCCCTGACGAGTTTGACTTATGTGGTTGTTGCTCTTGCGAGGCGCCTCGGATTGATCGGTCGTTCTCGAACCGATGGAGTCATTTAGTTGGCTCGTTTACACCCCATAGGGCGGGGAAATGCATGTTCAGGGTTTAAATTTAATCCACATCGGTGGACTGGCCCTGAGGATCCAAGGGCCCACCTGAGTCTGGGTCCTGAGGGGCGGGCTAGAGCGTCTCGAATCGGTTGAAGACTATCTTTTGCCTCGGTTCATAGACGGAAATCCAATTTCCAAATACGTGACATTTGCGGTTTTATTTGTAAACCTATATATGGCGACATGATATATGGTACCCATGCCGCCTATGATTGATACTTATGATTTGAAGTTGTTTTATACACTATGCACTTATAATAGTATCAAACGATTTATTTTAACCGTATCAAGCATTCTTTGGCTGTTATAAGGGAAAACCCTATCCTCGGCTGCGTTGCATTGTGTGATGGGACCTGGGTCTTATAACAGCTTCATTTTTCTTTATTTAGCATTGCGCTATTTGTTTATGCACTGGTATTCTTGGGAGGAAACCCGTTCCGTGTTATACGGCGTGGTCCCTTGATTTACCTAACTTTAAAATAAAGATTAACTGTTTTAGTTCTCACACCAGTCACATGACTGACCTGGAGTTTATTGTTTTAACCTAAACTCTGGGTGCCCTTATTATGACACGGGCAGCTAGTAGTTTTGGTTTTGCAGATTTATATTCATAGGATCCTGGTTTACAGCTAGAATGATATCCGGAAAGCTTTGCATCCGTATATCTGCTTCTAGTTGTGTATTGTACTATTTTCCGCTGCTATGTATTTAAATGTAATTTAAATCTCTGATATTTCTGTGTAATATTCATTCATACTCTGTATATTCTTGTAATCTGATGCATTGTTGTAATATACAATGAAATGTTCTTCTGTATGTGTCCTGTTGTGGCTTGTTCTCGAACTATCCGGCGCTTTCCTTTACGGGGAAGTTACGGGTTTTCACAGTTGGTATCATAGCCAGGTTTCGATCCTGGGACCTGTGGGTTATGGGCCCACCACGAGCCAGGTTTCTTCTTCTTTTAGATTGGGAAGTGGAGGAGGAGAGGACTGGCTTTAAGAGAAAAGGGAAAGTAATAGAATTGTGAATTTTTTTATGATAAAGGAATAAAAGAAGAAGAGAGAATGTATACATATGTGAATTTGTTTTAAGAGAGTGTGAATTTTGGGGAAGATGACGTGGTCATGAAATTGGAGAGGAAAAGGGAGGGGATGGCTATGTAATTTTTTTCCTTCTGGAAAGAAATGAACACATATAAGAGAAGAGAGGAAGAGAAGGCATACAAGAATGTGATTTATTTCCCTAAGTGTCTCTTCACATATAGTAGGTTAATAAGAAAATAAATTAGCTGACTAGGCATGAAGTGTTAATCTAGTCAACATTTATTTATTATTCAAAATTCAAAATAAAATTACATAAGGAAAAAGAAAAATGGAAAGTAATTAATGCATAATTTATTGTTTAACGATAATTGTTAGAAAGCTTGGGAGTTTTCAAATTTCCAAACAAAAATATTAAAATTTAAGGAACCTATTCAATGGAAAAATAAGAATAAGGTAAAGAAAATGGCTAAAAATACGCATAGACAATGTTGATAGTTTTACAGCTTTTTTATTCATTGTTCTTTTTTCTATTAAATGTAAACAATAGTATATATAGAATAGAAGGAATATATATATATATATATATACATGAAGATTTTTTTTTGGAAAAAAATAATAGGAAAAAATGGGAAAGGAATAATAAGGGGATGGAAATATATATACAAGAATGCTTTCAGATTTTTTTTCCAATCTAGAATATAACATTTTTTTCAATCAATCTTTCAGCAGAAATTAATAAGTTTCATTAATAACATCATAATTTTATTTAAAAACCATTTTAAATTCAATGATTAAATTTAATTTAACAACTTGAATGGTTGGAATTTACGGGATGTTACATTAGCTATACTAGGTAATATAGAAAAAAATTGTTGCAACATGTTTACGGTTTTGTATGCTACTTATTAAAAGGTTTTTAAATATTTTCTAAGAGTATATTTATGGTTGCTTATTTGAATTTCTTATCAGCTGCATATTTCAAGATTCTTCAATGTTCCTTACTATAGTGATGTAGATACTAGGAGCAAGAGGTCCTCTAAATTTGAGTAACAGTCTTGTTAGTATCGAGCTTCTAAGCTACAAAAGTTTCAAAGAGTATTGCATTACACAACAGTTCATTTAATATATTCTCATAAAATATACAACTTTCTTGAAAGTTTCTTTCTTTAATTAGACTTTTACCATTTACTGGTATAAACTTACACCTAGAAAATTAAAAATTTAACTACAACTTTAATTAACGATTATTTTATTTTTATTTTTCGAATTTGTGAAGATTGTGCATGATAATTTTTGTTAGGGATTTTTTAGGATCTCCACACAATTAGATTTTAGAAGAGATAAGAAGTGAAGAAAAATAATAATGACAAACTAATTTCACCAAAACAAAACTTTTATTAAACCACCAAAAGATTGCAAGAAAATCTAAAATTGAGAAGATATCTCAAATCCTAAAACATAAATAGAATAAACCTTTTCTCCCACATACATATAATGAACAATGTAATACCTATTTATAATTGGGTTGACAATCAAGAAGCGGTTAATTAATCCATAAGTCAATCCATGTAGGTAATTTGTTGCCTTTTCTAATGCAATAAAAGAGGCAACTAATCACTCCATAAAATCTACTAAATCTTCAAAAGATGCAATTAATAGATCTTAAAAATATAAGAAACCTTTAAAATAGGCAATGAATTTGAGTTATGATTCCATACAGACTCAAATATATACAATATCTACATAAATATGGATTGTTGTATCACCGAAAACCTAACAATCTCAATCTTGATATTATATTCCATATATGTCATCCAAACTCCACTTAGAACCCCAGCTTCAAAATAGTATCCAATAATACATGGAAACAGATATCGCCATTCTAAAAATGAATAACCTTTAAATCACCAAAAAATTGTGCATGCTCCAAAATAGATATGCATGTGATTAATAAATCAGAATTTTTTGTAATACCACAATGGCCTCCATGTGGTCTTCGCACCTTTCAGTTGTTGGTGAAAAGTGTTAAGCAGTTCCAATTCATATCAAATAAGTAAATTGAAACAAAAAACAATAGGATCTATGCTTTAATTTTGTAAATCAAGCGATATCAAAATTTATACCTGTCGGTCTTGAGCGAGTTCACATGAATGAATTGAAATTGAAGTTGTTTCGAATCCTAGCGTGACACATAGCCATCGCCTCTAGAGGTAATCCACGAACGATCATCTCTTTGATTGTCGTACAGATCAAAGAAAGAAAGGAGAGAATTTGCGGTGCTAGCTGCCATTATCATTCTAGGGTTTTGGAATTTGTTTTTTTCAGGGTTCAAAACTTGGAACTGGTCGGATCCATTTGTATATGGTCTAACCCTTATAAAAGAAGGAATAACCCCTTTTATAACCAATGTTTCCTCAAATTTAGGTATTATCCCAAATACACATTCCAACTCCAAATAAAATATCAACATCTTGATATTTTATTTGTTCAAAATTATTTCTGCTCTAATCGTTCTATCGTGTGACCCTATAGGTTACTATAACGTTGGCAATAATTTAAATCGTATTTAAATTATAAACAGTGAGCGGTATCTAGGAACACATCGTTGTTACCCAAGTTATAATAAGATCAATGATCCGATATAAACTTTCTGTGAACAATGTATCAATGCAATATAATCCTTTTAACCAACATATCCAGGATTAAACTAGAGGCATGGATCGTATCATCCTCGTTATTTTTTAATCCGGTTTTCTTGATCGATGAGTAGACTATTTAAAACAAATCGGTATTTGAGCACGGCCATGTATTTCACAGTCTCACTCAATCAAGGGGCCCATGGATATCACTATGAATATATCGTAGGGTTAAATTCCATCTAGATCATTCATAATTTTCATTCGATTCAAGATATATCCAATAATCACCGTTATCATTACTCTGTTAGGAAATAACTTTAGATGATATCAAAACACAAATATCCTCGAATAAAATTACAATGATTTCTGGTCTGGGGACCATTGCATCACTGTCACTATGAGAACAACTTATGATACTGTTTATTATATTCCATGTAGTTATCTCATGGTGGGTCAGCCCAATACGCTATTCTCTAATACGTATTTATATCTTGACTTTAATATCTTGTATATTAATGATCAATGAGATGTGATCATCGGTCAATCAATATACTAGTCCCAACGTTTTATTGTTGTCCTATATAAACAATAAAACTCGACTAGGGACATTTAAGAATTATAATACTCATCACATTATATAATCTCAAGTTCTGTCTTACCCAAACTATATAATTCCGTATTATTATTCTAAGGACTTCTATTATGTTAATATTTATATTACGCAGTAAATATAACATGACAGAATATTTTATTTTATTCCAAATAAAATAATAACATCAACAGTGTTATCTATCTCATCAAATGAATTGCCTCTAGGGCATAAACTCTAACAATCTCCCACTTGCACTAGAGTCAATCATTCACGTATCGTATACTCATGAAACTAGTGTGACTATTAAACTTCTGCTGCGACAGAGTTTAATTCAGTAGGTCTGCATCATTACAACTTTTGTAACTTTGCAGATATGTTTATTTCTCCTGTGAACAACTTCACATGAGAAATTATTTCTTAAAATATATGTTTGGATTGATGATGAGTTTAATGTTTTAGGCCTGAGCAACAACCATATTGTTATCGCAATGTGTATCATTCGATCAACAATGAATTAAGTTCAATCACGAACTTCTTTATCCAAACATTTTCTTTCTTAAAATCAGTATCTATTTCTTGTTTTTAAAGCTAACATTATTTAAAATAATTAATGTGTTATCAAATAACATTAGAATTATTGTGTCACTCCCACTCAACTTCTTGTCTATACAAGATCTAATGACATTCTGTGGTTTTTCGAAACATTTCGATTTCTATTTCATTCCCGTCGATATCTTGGAGACTGACTCTCCTTTAAATGGATACCAATTCGAGCAATAAATGTTTTATTCTCTGAGAATTTATATCCATAAAATAGTTATTTGATTTAGGTCTGAACTTATCAGAGGAAGGACATTTAATAAACGTCTTTATATCCCAAATCAATGTATCAGACACACTAGGACATTTCCTTGTTCATATCTTATATGACGCCTTCAAGACCATTTTAGTAGGACCAAATGTAATTGTTCTTAATTTAATTATTGGAGGATCTATATGACTTATAATTAATCGTACTATAACTTATAAGGTGCGATTTCTCCTTTCAGACACACCATTCTAATATGGTTTTCTTGATGGAGTGAGTTGTGAAACAATTTCAAACTCGTCTGGATAGTCATTAAATAATTGGCTTAAATATTCTATTTCGATATGTTCAAAAAGAATTTATTTTTTATTAAAATTGGTTTTGAACTTCATTTTTGAACCTTTGAACTTTTCAATATATTCTGATCGGTATTTCATGAGATACACATATCTCTTTTTACTGATATCATCAGTAATTGTAATGAAGTAATAAAACCTACTTCTAGTTTATGCATTCATTGCTCCATATACATCATTATGTACGAGATCCAATGCTTATCACTCATTCACTTTGTCAAGTGAAAGGTGATTCAGCTATTTTGCCTAATAAACAAGGTTTGCATTCTCATATGATTCAAAATCAAATGATTTTAAAATTCCATCATTATGGAGTTTTAATTTACTTTCTTGTTATATATTCCAACTGGTAATGCTAAAGGTATGCTGGATTCAAATCATTAAATTTAATCCACTCTATAATTATGTCAAGTACATTATAGTTAACGATTTGTAAAGTACATTAACTATTCGTGAAATTCCGTTAATTATCCCATTTAAATAAAATGAATAACAATTGTTCTTTTATTATAAATTAAATTTAAACTTGTCTGAACAAGATTCATAATAACATTTATTTTATATGGAATTTCATAATAACAATTATTTTATTTACTTAATTAAGCCAATACATATATAACAAGAGTTAACTTCCCGTTGATAATACAGCAACATTTGCTTTATTTCCAATCATAAGTTCACTTGTCTCTTCAGATTTCTACTTATTTTGCAATTACTGTAAATGCACATACATTTATGTGATTCGTATCTAGTATTTAATACTAGAGATGTATAAGTAGATTTTATAACATTTATATTTTAATTGTTTGAAGTCATATTTTAACTTATTTTAGATCCTCTCTTTATTTCTAAAACAATTACGTTTAAATTGTTTGAGGACAATCCTCAAATTTCAATGTCAGTCAATAAATTTGATTTAATTTAATTTGTCCTTCTCAAGGATTAATTTAAATTATCAGAGTTATTTTGTTATTTAATATCAACAGTAGATAAAAATAATAATAACTGATTCTATAATATTCATTTAATATAAATTCAAAATTTTGACAATCAAAATTTATATTAACATAAATATAATATTTAAACTAAAATACGCTCCCACTCAAATTAACATCCCTCTGTTTATATATACATATCGGTATACATATATAACGGTGTTCCAAGATCCATATCTAGTCATGCCTTGAACCAACTTTGGCTAAACTCAAAACACAACCTCTTAGGTAGACATCTTATGTCAATTATATCGTATATAATTCTTAGATCGCATGATGATCATTTTGTTCAGTATTATTCATTTGCTCAAAATATAGAATAATTCATGCTATTGTCTCTAAGGCCATAATCGTATTATGCAGCCTAGTTAAGTCAGACCCAATAACAGGTTGGAGCACCACATTTTACTTCATCGCATATAACCAAAATAAAAGGTGCACAACGCTTTGGCGTCAGTTACATCCAGTGATTTTAGACAGTGATGAGTATATTATTGGAAGACGTCACCATGACTTAATGTAACAAAAATTTGCTTTAGAGGAAATTTATAATTTGTAGTAGTGAAAAATATTAAAATTTTATCTACATATATCAAAATATATGTATTTTATATTCGAAATTTTAATTTCACACAAAATCAAACAAAAGGATATAAAACCTTATTTTAAATATCGGAATCATTACCAAAATTAAAGTCGAGCATTAGACGTTATTGTTCTGAACATTTCAAATCAGATTTCAGTCCAACATCCATATATAAATAGTTCACAACAGTTCATATATATAGCATGGTTCTACAGCAAGATTTAAATGTCATTTGAACACCATAAGTATGACGGCCTAACTATACATAATACAAGAATTCATCATATAACAGGCGCCACTATATCATCACAAATTGATTCATATAGAAATAACATATATAATATAACACTTCACATATGCAGGCTCAATCAAGTTATACATACAGTCTGTACCTTTCATTTTAAAGATGACAATACATATCAACATATTGATACTCTGTCTTACATAGTTTTGTTCGTAACAAAATTCATACAACAAGTTATTAATATTTTCATATACATGAAATATTCTGAAGATGTAAAAACAAGACATTCTTGTTTAATTCTCAAAATCACTACATAAGTAGAGGCAACTGTTGACCATCCTTTTGAATTGCCCCCTTTTATCATGAAACAATTTCAGGTTACATTCTTGGCACTGACACTCCCTGTATAAAATAGTTTTGAACATAGTGTTAGTGTGCTTTAATACATCAAATATGAAATATATATATTGGGTTTAAGTCAAATACATCGAATGTATATAAACTTAACAAAGCGCGCTCATTATCAACATGAATCGTACATTCATGTATATATATATATATACTACACTGGTGTATATATATATATGTAATAAATTGTGGTATATGTTTATCAGTATAAACATATATTAACAGCATATGATTATTATCAAAACTTGCCGAATAATGCAAATAACTGTTCATTGTAAGAATAATATATATAAATATATATATCAAATTATATATATTGTATATAACACTGTTCTAACTCAATTGTATATATCAAATATATAAGTGAGCAATATAAACCAGTATTGTATTCTTGCAGATATTTTAAGTCGTAAATCAAATTTGCAGTGACAGATTTTGAACATCAACCGTATGTTTTAGTATGCAAGACGTATATCAAATGTTCATAACACTGCTTGTGTGAATAAAAGGGTTTAAATGGATCAGTGATCCCATGTCATCTTATAAAACATGTTACCCTTTTATGCCCTTAAGCAATTGTTGCATAACTTAAACAAATAGGCAGTTTCTGCTTTTATGTCAAATACATAGCATAATGTTTTTCCAACATGCATTCTTTGATGCCTTTTATAGTATATACAAATTCTAATCTTTAATAAAAGACAACTATATCAAGCAGAAGGTTTAAAACTGATTTTAAAGCATATACAAGCAACATTAAGATGTGTTTGGTTGGGATAAAAAAAAAACTGTATTTTGATCCCAGCTTGTACATATGCACATGCACACACTGACCATACACTTGGTACAATGATATTATCCAGGTCCTAAGAACAATTCTTATAGTACCTTAAAAAAATTATACCAAATGTATGTATGTATTCTGTTCAAGTATAGAATGCAAATCAAATTTGCGGTTACATAGTCTCGAACATAAACAATATTTCTAATCACCCAATGAGCACACACACACACACACACACACACACATATATATATATATATATATATATGTATATGTATATGTGATACTAAATGAATCATACTATAATATCATATATCATGTCTGAACATATCTGTTTAAATATATATTGTAAATTACTAATCCCAATCAACATTTGAATCAGGTTTTATTAGAACCAAATGTGTCATACATGAAACAGTATATACATTGTCATTTATACATTATAAAGTCAAACAACAAATCATATTTGCTGAAGGCTTTTAAACTGATTTCCAAATTAATTTATCACCATAACTTGTAGAATCTGAATTCATAAATTTGTTAACATGCAAAAGTATATTTAATTGTTTTTCAAATATCAACATATTTGTATCACAAAACAATTAAATTCAGATTTGACTGTGTACAAGAAGTGGAAAACTATATATATATACACATATCATCTATAATGTAAATGTTTGTATATGTATATATATACATATCAGTATAATAGTTTGATATGCATCAAACTTTGTCAAGCCAAGTTCATAAACTAAATAAACTTATTTTATAGTAATCTGCAATGATTCAAAATCACTCAGATTATTTGTGGAATGCCGATAATAGTTGGGCATTTGATCTGAATCAACCATATGTTTATAACAGAGTCATGCTCTGTATTTATAATGCTTTTATTTCATAAACAAAACATTATAACATACCAAATTTTATAAACTGATACTGTATTTATAATGCTTTTATATTTCATAAACAAAACATTATAACATATCATATTTTATAAACTGATAACATTATGTTTTAAGAACTCAGTGTCCAAACAAAATGACTTGTCATTTTGATTAATTAAAACTTGGCTTTGGTTTACACATAAGATTTCTATGTTGATCAACAAAGTAACAAGAATTTGTAACTTAGTCATTTTTCGGACTTAACCATTAATATATCACTCCTAATTTTATATCAAATATAAAATTTTCATCACAGTAAAATATTCTACATCATCCATTGTAATTTATACGGTTAATCATATATCTATATATATGACAACTTTGACTGAAACGATGATACATATATCAATATATATGTATATCATTTTAGTTAATTTGTCTAATTTGACACAAGGGTTAAGAACATAACTCATATTCAAAACAGACCAAAGTGTAGCCACCAATAAATACATAAACATCAAGAAAATGCATAGGTTTATATTACTTAATGTATATGCATATCTATATATGTACATACATATATATTGTACCACAAAGAATTTATGAAAATAAATTAATATGCCAATCAGTCGATTTTATCATTATAAAATCCAATGGCATATATGTATATGTAAGATGATATAAACACACTACTTAATCCAATCAAGTATAAGAAAATAGGGTAAAAGGATTTGTTGTGTATGTAGATCTGTATATAGATTTAGTTAATTACAGATCTTAACTAAGACGAACAAAACATAAAACAACCTATAATCAAATTATAACAATAAAGTATATAAACAATTATCTATCAATACACATGAGGGTTTTATCTATTTCAAAACAGATTTAGATAAGTTTTTAACATAGTATACAAAAGCTAACCATTGAACATATGTTCAGAACTCAAATAAAATTTTAGCAAGGTTTAAACAGTTTAAACCTGAAGAATTAATCAAATCGAGTCCAGAACTTGATTTCAATTTCATATACGCTGTTATGAAACAATTTCATCTTCAAACGAATTAATATTAAAATCTCCTTACAATAATGTTCGCAATACTATTGATTTTGCTATCAATCGAATAGACCGTGCCCTAATTATGTCTCAATTTACAAAACTAAAACGAACTAAGCTCCGATACCATTGAAAGGTGTTAATCGGTTCCAATTCATATCAAATAAGTAAATTGAAACAAAAAACAATAGGATCTATGCTTTAATTTTGTAAATCAAGCGATATCAAAATTTATACCTGTCGGTCTTGAGCGAATTCACATGAATGAATTGAAATTGAAGTTGTTTCGAATCCTAGCGTGACACATAGCCATCGCCTCTAGAGGTAATCCACGAACGATCACCTCTTTGATTGTCATACAGATCAAAGAAAGAAAGGAGAGAATTTGCCGTGCTAGCCGCCATTATTATTCTAGGGTTTTGGAATTTGTTTTTTTTAGGGTTCAAAACTTGGAACTGGTCGGATCCATTTGTATATGGTCTAACCCTTATAAAAGAATGAATAACCCCTTTTATAACCAATGTTTCCTCAAATTTAGGTACTATCCCAAATACACATTCCAACTCCAAATAAAATGTCAACATCTTGATATTTTATTTGTCCAAAATTATTTCTCCTCTAATCATTTTATCGTGTGACCCTATAGGTTACTATAACGTTGGCAATAATTTAAATCGTATTTAAATTATAAACAGTGAGCGGCATCTAGCACACATCGCTGTTACCCAAGTTATAATAAGATCAATGATTCGATATAACCTTTCTGTGAACAATGTATCAATGCAATATAATCCTTTTAACCAACATATCCAGGATTAAACTAGAGGCATGGATCGTATCATCCTCGTTATAATTCAATTCGTTTTTCTTGATCGATGAGTAGACTGTTTAAAACAAATCAGTTCTTGAGCACGGCCATGTATTTCACAGTCTCACTCAATCAAGGGGCCCATGGATATCACTATGAATATATCATAGGGTTAAATTCCATCTAAATCATTTATAATTTTCATTCGATTCAAGATATATCCAATAATCACCGTTATCATTACTCTGTTAGGAAATAACTTTAGATGATATCAAAACACAAATATCCTCGAATAAAATTATAATGATTTCAGGTCTGGGGACCATTACATCACTGTCACTATGAGAACAACTTATGATACTGTTGATTATATTCCATTTAGTTATCTCACGGTGGGTCAGCCCAATACGCTATTCTCTAATACGTATTTATATCTTGAATTTAATATCATGTATATTAATGATCAATGAGATGTGATCATCAGTCAATCAATATACTAGTCTCAACGTTTTATTGTTGTCCTATATAAACAATAAAACTCGACTAGGGACATTTAAGAATTATAATACTTATCACATTATATAATCTCAAGTTCAGTCTTACTCGAACTATATAATTCCGTATTATTATTCTAAGGACTTCTATTATGTTAATATTTATATTACGCAGTAAATATAACATGACAGAATATTTTATTTTATTCCAAACAAAATAATAACATCAACAGTGTTATCTATCTCATCAAATGAATTGCCTCTAGGGCATAAACTCTAACAGTTAGCTCCACCTTGATTTTGACAAATTTGAATTTTCACCACCACTTTGAGATGTTCATTCATTCTCTATCGTTTTCCCAAGCAATTTGTATACATTATTACTTCCTCTTTTTGCAAGTAGCACCTCCTTTTTTCCTTTCCAAACTCTTGTAACTCCACCATGAGTTGCAAAGCTACAACCTTTAGCCTCCAACGATCCTATGGAAATAAGATTCTTCATAATTTCCAAGACATTCCTAACTCCTGTAAGCTTCACCACCCTTCCATCGTGCATCTTCAACCTAACTGAACCGATCCCTTTAACATATAAGTCTCCGTCATTAGCAGTTTCGACTTTGCTGTTTTTCTCTTTATAACCAGTGAATGCTCCCTTTTGGCATAGTATATGGAAACATGCTCCCGTATCAAGTACCCATCCATTTTCATTTCTTTCATCAACACAGAGAATATCATTACTAATTCCAAAGTTTACCTCATCATCATTGCCTTCATCAAGTTTGTCTTTGTCCTCTTCCAATGCTTTCATTCTTTCTTCATCCCTCTTAAGTTTGTTTCAAAATCTGAGTTGATGGTCATGTTTTTCAAAATAATAGCGGATGAAATCCTTCTCTATATTTGGTCTATTTGTCTCCTTTCTATGTTTGGTCGGTTGCTCCTCCTTGCAAAATGCACCTCTCTAATTGGATTTCCAGCTTCCTCTTTCTCTTTGTCTTCCATTAGATTCATTCTCCGCATCTCCTCATTAAGCAGACTACTAACCATCAATCCCATTGAAACAACTCCATCCGAATTTGAGTTGTTTAATGCAACAACAAGTGTTTCCTAACTTTCTGGTAAAGAACTCATCAATATCTAACTTGTGTCTCATCATCCATACTGTAATTGACAGCCGCCAACTGATTTATAATTGCTTGGAAGTCATTGAGATGCTCTCCAATCGACCCACCTTCTTTAAGATTCAAATTTATCAATCTTCTCATTAGAAGCGCCTTGTTTGTTGTAGAGTTTTTTGCATAGATTCCTTCAAATTTCTTCCAAATTCCAAATGTGGATGTTACACTAGCAACAATATAAAACACCGTATTCTTTAGAAAACAATGAATAGCCGATGCAGCCTTCTTATCTAAAGTTTCCACTTTTCTTTAGATACATTAGTAAGTTTCTCCCCTTTATTTTCTAATTGTTGGTGAAGATCACTGAGATATAGAAAGTCCTCCATTTTTGCCTTCCATAACCTCCAATTTCTTTCATTAAGATTTTCTACACTTATCTTATACATAATCAAACTCTCTTCAAAACAAATTGGGTAGCCGGCTCTAATACCAATTGTTAGGGATTTTTTAGGATCTCTACACAATTAGACTTTAAAAGAGATAAGAAGTGAAAAAAAATGATAAAATAATTCCATTAAAACAAAACTTTTATTAAACCACCAAAAGATTACAAGAAAAAACTAAAATTGAGAAGATATCTAAAATCCTAAAACATAAATAGAATAAACATTTTCTCCTACATACATATAATGAACAATGTAATGCCTATTTATATTAGGGTTGACCATCAAGATGCCATTAAATAATTCCATAAGTCTACCCATGTAGATAATTTGTTGCCTTTTCTAATGTAATAGAAGAGGCAATTAATCACTCCGTAAAATCTACCAAATGTTTAAAAGATGCAATTAATAAAATCTTCAAAATCAAACAAACCTATAGAATAGGCAATGAATTTGAAACATGATTCCATATAGACTCCAACATATCCAATATCTATATAAATACGGAATTTCATATCACCAAAAACCTAACAATTTTTAAATGGAAAAATATGATATACTATTTCCAACTTTAATTTTGATAAATTTTTTTTTTATCATATGTCGTTATTCATAGTATTTGAGATTCATACTATCTCCTATACTTCAATTTTGTTAATTAGTGCATTAGGAAACTTATTTGAAATTCAAATTAAAAAATATTTCGTGATTCTTTCAAATATTTTGTTTACATGTGTATTATTTTGGTTTATTATTTTGTTAATTATATTATGTAACAACCCGGAAAATTAGAGCCAATTTAAAATTTTTAATTTGGCTATTTTATTGAATAATGACTTAGAAATAGCGCGGCAGCATGAAAATTTGAATTGAACTTTGACTGAGCATATAGGATTCAAAATAAAACGGATTTGAGTGAAACCAAAAATATTTAAATTTGTTTGAAAATATCTTTCTAACGAATCTGAAAAATTGAAATTTCATAGCGGGAATCAAAAATTATGCCCAATTGAATATTCATAATAGTCAATATAGAATAAATATGGCCCTTAAAAATTGAAATTTTGCAAACGACCTCCGTTTTCGACGAAACCACTTTTGTTGGAGTTGGAATGTCGATTTATTGCTAAATTCCAATTTCCATAATTTTTGGAATTAATATGTGAGCGTGGCAAAGGAAAATGTGTTTGGTAATTTTAGTTTGAATTAGATCGACCAGAAAAAGTACATTTTTTAAACGCTCCCCAAATTTGACGAAATTAATTTTGTTCGGACTGTATCGACAAAAGAAACCAGATATAATTTTTTTTCAATTTTTGGAATCAGTATGTGGTCCCTGCAAATTAAAATGTACGTTCAAATCCAAATTTGAATGTTTTATATTTTAATTTGAAGAAAAAATAACTGAAACAGTCGAATGGGCTTATGAAACATATTCTATTATGTCAAGAATGGGGTTATTTGTCTAGGGGCGACAATTGTTGGGTTTGATTTGGAGTTCGGATAGGAAAATACTATTTTTGGAATTTATATAAATATCGGCCAAACATAAAATTTCTTTTATTATTTTTAATTTTCCAAAAAACCCTTTCTCTCTCCCCATAACCTGCGACGAATGACGGAAAGAATCACGACCTTCTCTCCTCGATTTCTCCTTATCCACTCAATAAAATTCAATGACCCAGTTGGGGATTTTGTAGTACTCTCCGAGAGCTTCAAATCCATACTAACCTCACCCCTTCTCGTCGTGTATTCTGGCCGGATCGAGCCCACGAAGTGGTCAACTTCAGAGAGCCTCCGTGATCACCAGGGGAGATCGATCTGCACCCTACCACCGCGCGCGGAAAGCTCTCTTGTCCCTCTTAGATGCAGCACCTCCCGATCTTCGTCTCGCTGCGCGGTTTGGATGAATTCGCAAAACCTAGTTTTGAATGCTTCTGAAAAGGGTACGGTTTATATATTTTGAACTGAAAATAACACTTTAAAAGTGCTACAAATTGTGATTTCACTATAAAAATCATATCTTTTTGCTATTTTGTCGAAATCCAGTGAAACAAGAGACATTGGACTCGTGGCAACGTCCTCTACATTCTAGAAGAGACCAGAGATTTTTTAGAGCTCGCTACAATTTCAGGCAAAGCCGAAAGCAATGTGAGATTTCTAAATTCAAATTGGGAATGGAATAGCGATGTATAATTTATATAAGCGAAGTATACATTATGTGACGATCCCAAAACCCTGTGACACGGTGTTAAGGATAATCATTGGAATATAACACATTAATCATCATTAGCAGATCACAGATAATAGCATAAACATAAAATAGAATACTTTACACACATATGACAACGAAATCATAGAGATCATCACATTAGAGAGCACAGTGCAAGATACAACTTAGTGCATAATAATACATAATCAGTCACCACCGCCAGAGGCGGAATCATACATAAAGAGTACACAAAATAAATATCAGTCTACATCGCCAATGGCGGAATCATAATACATATATTAAATGGCGGAAAGAGTCAAAGTCAGCATGGTGTAGTCAAGCCTCGCCATGAGCCAAAAGTGCACCAGATACCTGTAACTAGGCTGCCCGTGTGAAAATGAGGGCACCCGAGTTTGCAAGGTGAAACAAACTACGAGTCAGTCATGGGATTGGTATGAGAAATCTACTTAACTAATTAACAACAATAATAAGGCAAATCAAAGGACCACGCCACTTTCGCGGAGCCGGTTTATTCCAATGAGTGCTAGTGCAAGAAATAAAGTAAATGATTAAATCATCGCAATGCTTTTTATAAAACGAAGCCATTATAAGACTTAGGTCCCATCACACAATGCAACGCAAGCCAGAGGATAGAGTTTTACCTTATAATGGCCAAAAATGCTTCATACGTATAAAACAAAAGTGTTAGATATTATTACAAGTGCATATATATTTCAAAAGCAAATTCAGTCATAAATATCAATCCTAGGCGGCATAGCTACCATCTACTATGTCGCCATACTAGTAATACAATCACGTCCGCATATTCGTATTGGAAATTGGATTCCTTCATGAGTCGAGGCAAGGGGCAAGCTCCTCTCCGATTCGAGACACTCTATCAAATGTCCTCGGACCCCACTATGATCCTTGGATCTTCAGGGCCGGTCCTCTCTTACTTTTGAGGATTGGCAATTCCTGAACACACGTTTCCCGGTCCTTACAGACCTATCCTCGTATTCCAACAACCACACTGGTGAAAAGTATATATAATGTCAGGGCTGGTAGGTCACTGCACCACCTTAGCTTGAAAGAAACGTCGTGCTCTCCCTGCAGTCACTATCCCATTTTTGACTCATACCGAGGTGTGAGGCTCGTGAATCCACGTTATACACAAAGCTACGTCACACAGACCATGCTTTGATCATCAACCACAAGACGTTGCTTTGCAACAGAAGCCTTGATCATATGCCACTTAGGCGTGCCACATAGGCAATCCACTCCATGCGATTGATTTCTATCAATACATAACCTCCGAGCTCATACTTCTCAAAGAAGAGCGTTAAGCAAGAGAATAAATTCTCCGCCGCCAAACAGATATATATTTAACAGGGATCAATCAGCACAGAACAAAATCCAATGTCAGACACATAGTCCATTTACAAGTCCGTTTTGGGTTTGAACGAAACCGGAGGCACCAAATTCCTCGCATATCCGTACAATCAACAATATGTTTGGACGGCTACTACTTCAGCTCCTTCACGGTAGCTACTCCAATCACGAGCATCAGTAGCGCCCATCCATCCAATGTGAAGATCGTTGGTCTTCAACCGTCTTCGACTCTTCGAATTCTCAACGTCGATCGATTATTTGAAATGAGATGAACTCTGCCTTTTCAAATAACCCACGTATATTTAGATTTTCAAATCAATTTATCACATGGTTGGACTATTCAACATTCACATTTCAGTTCTTTAGTTACAATTTTCATGTTAAATACATTCAACCATCCCATATCGAGCAAACACAACAAAATTGGTTTATTTCCACTCTATATCGTCTATAGTATTTTATAACGATATATCGCCATTTTTATTCATTTAAAACGGCCATATTTAATTAAACGAGTTTCAGGTCGTGCCGATGCACTGGCGCTGTTTTTCACTAAATTTGTTTTACACATATCTGAAAATCTACCGTTGGATCTTGACAATTTTTATGTCATTAGAAAGATCACTTCAGAACGAATCCAACGGTTTCAGTTTTGCGAAAATCTGACGGTCGGATCTTCCACACTAGCCATTTGAAGTTACGATTTCAATTTACGAACTACAGCGTCGTTATTCGATTTAATTTAATTATATTTATATATATAAATATAAATATAATCATTTCTGGCGTGTTTTTCTTCAGATTTGAATTAAACATTCCAGACAATCCAACCATCGGATCTCTACAAAGTTGGTGCTGTTGGAAAGATATTTCCAAGGCGAACCCAACGGTTGCGGTTTCGGGAAAATCCAATGGTCGGATTTCCCGCACTAGTCGTTTGAAATCACGGTTTCAAAACACGAACTGCATGGTCACGTTTCATTTTAATTTTATTTATATTTATATATTTATATAAATATAGTTCATTCAAAAATTCCTATATCGTTTTCACTTCAAATATTTCACTAACGCCTTTAAATTTTGGAAAATTTCGCCATAACCTCCTTTGTACGGGAGGGGCTGGGAAAATTCCCAAATAGCCACACGGGCGTCTCATGTAAAAGAGAAAAAGAAAAAGCCAAGCGGCTAGCCAACAGGCTCATAAAATCATCACCTAAACAAAACAGTAAATGTGTACCTATTTGTCGGGCATAAAATTTTATTCCTCTTCTCTAGCCTCTTTGCTATAACCTATTGAATAAATATGCATGTACATATATGCAATTCTTATCACTTATCATTTTCCATTCAACTTTATATTTGATTCACTTTGGTTTAAAAACACCATTCATTCTAATGTTGCATGCATAGGCAAAAATCATATCATTAGCTAATTAATGAACATTTCAACTCATGCATATTTAATTGAACAAGTGACTATTTTTAACACTTTACATTTCAAAGATGATAATTTTGGTGAACTAAAATAAATTTCAACACATGACTATTTTATTTAGTTCCTATGCATGTTAAAAATAATATTCCTTTCACAAATATTTATTTCAACGCTCGCATATCTTTAGCATATCACTTATATGATAAAAATGATATTTTTATCATTTAAAATATTTATTCAACAAATGAATGTTTTCAGCACTTTATAATTTCAATAAAAATGTAATTTTTATTGTTCGATCTTTTTATTCAACACATGAACTTTTCCAATACACACATTTCTCAACACATGAGCACCTCCACACATGGATATTTTATATATGTTGTTCATATAAGGAAGATGAAATTTTTATTATTGAAACTATTTATATATAAGGCGAATATTTTACATACTTCATATATATTATAAAAATGTGATTTTTATTGTTTAAACTCGTCATTCATTCTCACATGAATCTAATTTTCACACATCACTTCTCAACACATGAGCATTTCCACACATGGATATAGTTTCAACACATGACTTTATTTTTAACGCATGAAGATAATTTCAACATATGAAAATAATTCTAACACATGAATATTATTCAAAATTTCGGCAGCATAACGGCAGGGTAGTTAAAACCGGCACCGTCCCTAGTACGGCTCCTCGCTCTACCTTAAAACCTCGCGGTTTTTGACAAAGGGGATTCATGCATCTAATTCGCACGCAGGCGGCATGTTTTATTTTTATTTCCATAATTATTTCCAATTCATTTCAATCACCAATGGGTATTTTTCAACCACAACCAATCAATATCAACCACAAACAATTATTCAACCATTCATATTTTTCATCCAATATTTCACATCAATTCACAACAATAAATATCATCCATGGTTTGTGGACGTGGGGAGTGTATATATATATATATATATATATATATATATTTCACTTGCATTTCAACACATATATCAATTATTCTATGCATGTATAATTCATACTTCGCTTATATACCTTACACCACGCATGTACATGAGGTATACAACACGTATGTAATTTATATTTCGCTTATATAATTTATACACGACATATTCCATTCAAATTCATTTAATTTAGATTTCTCCCATTGGTTTTTGGAGTGCTAAAAATCGTAGATGACTCAGAAAAATCCGCGCTCTCTTTTATGTGGTAGAGAGCATCCTTGCGGTCCCGATGTTTCCTATTTCATCGAATTTCGTCAACACACCATAAAGATATGATTTTTTAAAGTGCAAACATAAAAAAGAACTCACCTTTATCGATGGTTCAAAACTAGGGTTGCAGTTTTCACGAAAACCGAGGCACGATGGGATGATCAGAGGTGATGACGTAGAAGAGGGAGGAGAGGGGAGTCGGCGCAGGGTGGTTTGAGGTGGTTCGGTGGTCGGTGGCGCACGCGACGGCCCTGGGAAGTGGTCGACTTTCGGGAGGTCGTTTGCACGCTACACGAGACGAGGGGGGTCGTGGTGGGTACGGATTTGAAGAGGGAGGAGAGGGCTTTCGATTCTGGGTGGTGGCGCGGCCTATCGTGGCGTGGATCAACGGAAAAGTCGCCAGGAAGTGGCGAAGGGGTTTCCGCCGTAGGTCGAGCTGATACGAAGGGTTTTCGCGTTTTTTTTTTTAAATAATGAAAGGAAAATTTTGATTGGCCCATAGTTTTAATAAATTTTTAAATAGTGTTTCTCCACACGGACACCAATTCGAACCCAATGACTGTCGTCCCTAGCTAATTACCCCCATCCCGGACACAATGGGATATGTTTCGTTGGTCAATTCGACTGTTACAGTCAGTTATTCTTCAAATTAAAGTATAAAACATTTAATTTTAACTTTGAACGTACATTTCAATTTGACAGGGCCACAAACTGGTTCGAAAAATTCCAGAAAAATAAATCTAGCTATGTTTTGACGCTACGGTCCCAACAAAACTAGTTTCATCGAATTCTGAGATCGTTTGAAAAATGGCCATTTTCTGGTCGATCCAATTTAACAGAAATTGACCAAACACATTTTCTTTTTCCATGCTCACATACTAGCTTCAAAAATTATGAAATTTGAAACCTAGCAATAGTTTGACATCTCGGACCCAACAAAAGTGGTTTGGTCGAATTCCGAGGTCATTTGCAAAATATCAATTTTTCAGGGCTATATATTCTATATAGCGACCTTTCTGAAAATTCATTCGGCCATAACTTTTGATTCCCGTTATGAAACTTCGATTTTTCAGATTCGTTAGAAAGGTATTGATACATAGATTTAAATATTTTTTGTTTCACTAAAATCCGTTATATTTTCCACCCCGCACAGTCAGTCAAAGTTTGAATTCAAATTTTCAAGCTGACTGACTATTTCTAATTCACTATTTTATTGAAATATTCTATTTCAATTGTTCAAATTCCTTTGAAATAACCAATTTAAAAATTTTAAATTGGCTCATATTTTCCGGGTTGTTACAATCTCCCCCACTTAAAACTTTTCGTCCTCGAAAAGGAAACAATAGTAAAGTAGGAAACAAAATGTAAATGCAAAGTATTGTAAAGGTACCTTGCACCGGAGTTAGTCAGAGATGTCCACTCTGCATTTGGGGTAATCTTGCTTAATGCTTTCCTCAGTCTCCCAAGTACAGTCTCTAGGATCACTACTCCACTGCTCTTTAACTTAATGAACCTTTTTGCTTCTTAGTTCTCTAGTTTCTTTGCCAACAATCTTTAATGGCTCTCTTCTGACTGCTAATTTTGGGGTTATGTCTATATCCTATTGCGCTGCTTCTTCTACAACAAGATCCGGATATTGTACATGTCTTCTAAGTTGACATACATGAAATACATCATGCACTCCAGGCAACCAATCTGGTAATTGAACCCTATAAGCAAGTGTTCCAATTCGTTCGAGTATAGGAAAGGGACCAATAAATCTCGGTGCCAACTTCCCAGTTTTGCCTAATCTGATTACTCCTCTCATCGGAGAAATTTTCAAATAAACATGGTCAACAACAGCAAATGTCAAATCTCTTCTTCTAGAATCTACATAAATTTTCTGTCGGCTTTGTGCGGTTCTAAATTGCTTTTTGATGAAATCGACTTTATCAGATGCTTCTCGAATCATATCAGGTCCTAACACAAGCCTCTTGCCAGGTTCTACCCAACATGCGGGTGATCTGCATGGTCTGCCATATAATGCTTCAAATGGTGACATTCCCAAACTTGCTTGATAGCTATTGTTATATGAGAATTCTGCCAAATGCAAGTGATCTTCCCATGACCCACCAAAATCAATTATACAAGCCTGCAATAAATCTTCTAGAATTCTATTCACCTGCTCAGTCTGGCCATCTGTTTGAGGGTGATAAGCGGTGCTCATATTCAGTTTCGTTCCCAATTCTGCCTGGAAAGCCTCCCAGAATTTGCTAGCAAATATTGGGTCTCTATCACTAACTATGCTGATGGGAATTCCATGCAGCTTAACGATTTCTTTGAAATATATCTGTGCTAGACTTTGAGCGGTTCTATTGTATCTGACAGGTATGAAATGGGCAGTCTTCGTGAAGCGATGAACGATTACCGAAATGATGTCATTACCTTTTCTGGTTCGCGGCAAACCATCTATGAAATCCATGGAAATCTGTTCCCATTTCCAACCTGGGACTTCTAATGGTTGCAACAATCTAGCTAGCTTCTGTTGGTCGCTTTTGACCAATTGACAAGTAGGACATCTGCTAACATACAAAGAAATATCCCTCTTCATTGCCTTCCACTAGAAAGTGCGTTTGATATCGTTGTACATTTTACTCACACCAGGATGAATGCAAAGTTTGGACGTATGGCGTTCGTCTAGCACCTCTCTTCGAAGGCCTGGAATATTTGGAATGCAAATCCTATCATTTAACCTAAGAACCCCCTTATCGTCAATACGGAAACTTGTGGTTTCACCTTCCTTGACCCTCTGACTGATTCTTTGGATGAATTTATCGTCTTTTTGAAGGGCTGAAATCTTATCAATCAATCCAGACGTAATTATAAGATTGGCAACGATTGCGGTTTTTCTACTAAGCGCATCCGCTACAACGTTAGCCTTTCCTGGCGTATATAGGATATCAAGATCATACGCTGCAAGAAATTCTAGCCAACGCTGCTGTCTCAAATTTAGATCTTTCTGAGTGTATAAATACTTCAATGATTGATGATCTGTATACAGTACAAATTTCTCGCCCAATAAATAATGCCTCCAGTTTTTCAAAGCAAAAAACGATGGCGAGCAACTCAAGATCATGAGTTACATAATTCTTCTCATGCGGTTTCAGTTGGCGGCTTGCATAGGCGACTACTTGGCCTCTTTGCATTAACACTGCACCAAGACCTCTAATAGAAGCATCTGTCCAAACCGTCAAATCCTGCTTGCCATCAATAATGGTTAACACTTGAGCAGTTATCAGTTTCGATTTCAATTCCTGGAAAGCTTCTTCACAGTCGGAAGTCCACTTAAATTTCTCATGCTTCTTCGTGAGCTTGGTTAACGGACCGGATATCTTCGAAAAATCCTTAACGAACTTTCGATAGTAACTAGCCAACCCCATAAAACTTCTAACCTATGTGGGTGTAGTGGGTTGTTTCCAGTCTTGAATCGTTGTTATTTTGCTCAGATCTACAAAAATCCCTTTCTTTGACACAACATGGCCAAGAAACTTCACTTCTTCTTGCTAGAAGACACATTTAGAGAATTTGGCTTTGAAGACGTTCTTTCTTAGAATCTCCAATACTTGTTCTGAGTGTTTTTCATGCCCGGGTTTTGATTTGGAGTAGATTAAAATATCATCGATGAATATGAGGACAAATTTATTCAGAACTCCCCAGAACACTCTATTCATTAGATCGACAAAGTATGCTGGAGCGTTGCACAGGCCGAACGGCATTACTAACCATTCATAAAATATGTCTGGACCTATGAAAGCTGTCAAAGGAACACACTCCTCTTCTATTCTCAATTGATGAAAACCTGTAGCTAGGTCCATTCGGGAAAATACTCTCGCCCCATTTAATTGGTCTAGCAGATCGTCGATGCGGGGTAATGGGTATTTATTTTTGAGCGTCTGTTTGTTGAGGTCTCGGTAATCAACGCATAATCGAAGAGTACCATCTGACTTTGGGACAAACACAACAGCTGCACCCCAATTAGAAAAGCTAGGTCTGATTAGACCCTTCCACAACAGTTGACGAGTTTGATCGCCTAATTCTTCTTTTTCCTTTAGAGTCATTCTGCGAATTGGATGTACCACTGTCTGGCATTGGGAATTAGATCGATTCTAAATTCTATTTCTCTTTGCGGAGGTAAGTTTTCGACTTCTTCAAACACATCCGCATAGTTTCTGACAATCGGAATCTTTTCTATGGAAGTGGGGATAACTTCTAATGCATACCAAAATTCTTCTCTATCTGGATTCGAACCATGACATGGTACAGTAATATATCCAAGCTTCGTTCGAATTTTGACGATTCTTTCCGCACAATTTACTTCGGCTTCGTATTTCGTTAACCAGTCAAGCCCGAGAATGATATCGAATTCGGGAAAATCCATGATGATTAAATCAAAGGGAAACTTGTAGGAAGAATAAGAGACTGGCACTCTACAATATGAACTGAGAATGAGAGATCCTCCTATCGGGTTATGTACTACAACCGATTCTCTAAGCTTTCTCTGTTTTAACTTTAATTTGTGCACTGTGTTACTAGCAATAAAACTACGTGATGCACCTGTGTCAAACAATACAGAGACAAGAATATTTTTAATTGTAAGGGTACCTCCCAAAACATCGGGTTTACCTGCTCCATCGGAAGCAGCTGGCAGGCTCGACCCGTCATACACGTGAGCTACTGCGGCCTTTTTCAGCAAAGGACAGTCTTTGACAAGATGATCTGTCTTGCGGCAATTAAAGCAGGAGCGAGGGTTCTGAGAGCCCTGGCTTGAACCTTGTGAATTTGTCTTCTGCCTCTTCGGGGCTGTGCACACATTAGAGAAGTGCCCCATCTTGCCACAGTTATAGGAGCTTCCTCTTGGCGGCTTGCCAGTCTGTGGTTTCGAGGATGCTGCTTGGCTTGACTCAGCTTGATTCGCAGCAGGTTTGCGTTTGTTTCCGGCTTGGCTTTTAGCGCGATCCTGCTCCAGATGCCTTTGGTCAAGGTCTTCATAGTTGCATGTCATTTCCAACAGTTCATTAAATCCCAGCTTGATGTGGGCCATGGCTCTATCATGATACTGTCACTTTAGCCCGAGGATAAACCTCTTATTCTTGGACTTTGCAGTGGCGACAAGCTCCAGAGCATAGGGGGACAACTGTGTAAATTTATTTAGATAATCCTGCACTGAAAGATCCCCCTGCTGGAGGTTGGCGAAGTCATCGTGCATGCGTTCTAGGGCTTGTTCTGGGACATATTTCTCTTTGAAGAGTTCTTTGAATCCGTCCTAGGTTCTTCCAGCTTCTCTATTCCCGGTGGTGAGAGATTCCCACCATAGTTCAGCTTGTTCTTGCATAAGCTAGGCACCCATAATAGCTTTATCTTGATCTCCAAGCCTTAGGTCTTCTAGTACATTCTCGCATGTTTTGAGCCATGCAAGGGCCTCTATTACTGTGCCAGTTCCCGAGAAGGTCTTGCCTCCTAGGTTTTTGTATCTCTTAGCTACGCGGTCCAGCTCGAAGTATTGAGCGGCCGGGGGTTGTATCAAAGGTCCTTCTTCAACTGGGACTTCTCCCTGTCCCCTGCCACGGCCGGCACGGCCTCCTCTAGCGGCGGCTGCTCTGTTAGCCATTTTTCAAATTCTGTATAAGCAAGAAAAGAGTCAGCTTACAGAAATGATAATTCATTGCATGGTTAAGCAGAAAATTTAAGGAATGATACGATGGACTGATCAAATTGTTTTTGCTATTCTGCTTGGCTCATTCTAGGACTTTACTAGTCCTATCTCTAATGAGCTACTCGCCTTAGAATACTACTGATTCTATTTTGATGAAGTGTTTAATGTGTTAGACTCCAGAACTAAGGTTAACCAAAGCTCTGATACCAGCTGTGACGATCCCAAAACCCCGTGACACGGTGTTAAGGATAATCATTGGAATATAACACATTAATCATCATTAGCAGATCACAGATAATAGCATAAACATAAAACATAAAACTTTACGTACATATGACAGCGGAATCATAAAGATCATCACATCAGAGAGCACAGTGCTGGATACAACTTAGTGCATAATAATACATAATAAGTCACCATCGCCAGAGGTAGAATCATACATAAAGAGTACACAAAATAAATATCAGTCTACATCGCCAATGGCGGAATCATAATACATATACTAAAATGGCGGAAAGAGTCAAAGTCAGCACGGTGTAGTCAAGCCTCGCCATGAGCCAAAAGTGCACTAGATACCTGTAACTAGGCTGCCAGTGTGAAAATGTGGGCACCCGAGTTTGCAAGGTGAAACAAACTATGAGTCAGTCATGGGACTGGTATGAGAAATCTACTTAACTTATTAAGAACAATAATAAGGCAAATCAAAGGACCACGCCACTTTCACGGAACGGGTTTATTCCAATGAGTGCTAGTGCAAGAAATAAAGTAAATGATTAAATCATCGCAATGCTTTTTATAAAATGAAGCCACTATAAGACTCAGGTCCCATCACACAATGCAACGCAAGCCGGAGGATAGAGTTTTACCTTATAATGGCCAAAAATGCTTCATACGTATAAAACAAAAGTGTTTGATATTATTACTAGTGCATATATCAAAAGCAAATTCAATCATAAATATCAATCCTAGGCGGCATAGCTACCATCTACTATGTCTCCATACTAGTAATACAATCACGTCTGCATATTTCGTATTGGAAATTGGATTCCTTCATGATTCGAGGCAAGGGGCAAGCTCCTCTCCGATTCAAGACACTCTAGCAAATGTCCCAGGACCCCACTATGATCCTTGGATCTTCAGGGTCGGTCCTCTCTTACTTTTGAGGATTGGCAATTCCTGAACACACATTTCCTGGTCCTTACAGACTTATACCGAGGCGCCTCGTATTCCAACAACCACACAGGTGAAAAATAATATATAATGTCAGGGCTGGTAGGTCACTAACACCACCTTAGCTAGAAAGAAACATCGTGCTCTCCCTGTAATCACTATCCAGTTTTTGACTCTACCGAGGTGTGAGGCTCGCGAATCCACGTTATACACAAAGATACGTCGCACAAACCATGCTTTGATCATCAACCATAAGACTTTGCTTTGCAACAGAAGCCTTGATCATATGCCACTTAGGCGTGCCACACAGGCAATCCACTCCATGCGACTGATTTCTATAAATACATAACCTCTGAGCTCGTACGTCTCAGAGAAGGGCGTTAAGCAAGAGAATAAATTTCTGCCGCCAAACAGAAATATATTTAACCGAGATCAATCAGCACAGAACAAAATCCAATTTCAGACACACAGTCCATTTACAAGTCCGTTCTGGGTTTGAACGAAACCGGAGGCACAAAATTCCTCGCATATCCATACAATCAACAGTATGTTTGGATGGATACTACTTCAGCTCCTTCACGGTAGCTACTCCAATCACGAGCATCAGTAGCGCCCATCCATCCAATGTGAAGATCGTCGGTCTTCAACCGTCTTCGACTCTTTGACTTCTCAATGTCGATCGATTATTTGAAATGAGATGAACTCATCCTTTTCAAATAACCCACGTATATTTAGATTTTCAAATCAATTTATCACATGGTTGGACTATTCAACATTCACATTCCAGTTCTTTAGTTATAATTTTCATGTTAAATACATTCAACCATGACATATCAAGCAAACACAACAAAATTGGTTTGTTTCCACTCTATATTGTCTATAGTTTTTATAACGATATATCACCATTTTTATTCATTTAAAACGGCCATTTTTAATTAAACGACGTTTCAGGTCGTGCCGATGCACTGGCGTTGTTTTTCACTAAATTTGTTTTACACATATCTGAAAATCCACCCGTTGGATCTTTACAAATTTTATGTCATTAGAAAGATCGTTTCAAAACGAATCCAACAATTTTAGTTTTGGGAAAATCCGACGGTCGTATCTTCCACACTAGCCATTTGAAGTTACGATTTCAGTTTACGAACTGCAGCGTCGTTATTCGATTTAATTTAATTATATTTACATATATATAAATAATCATTTCTAGCGTTGTTTTTCTTCAGATTTGAATTAAACATTCCAGACAATCCAACCGTCGGATCTCTACAAAGTTGGTGCCGTTGGAAAGATATTTCCAAGGCGAACCCAACGGTTGCGTTTTCGGGAAAATCCAATAGTCGGATTTCCCGCACTAGTCGTTTGAAATCACGGTTTCAAAACACGAACTGCACGGCCACGTTTCGTTTTAATTTTATTTATATTTATATATCTATATAAATATAGTTCATTCAAAAATTCCTATATCGTTTTCACTTCAAACATTTCACTAACGCCTTTAAATTTTGGAAAATTTCGCCATAACCTCCTTTGTACGGGAGGGGCAGGGAAAATTCCCAAATAGCCACACATGCGTCACTTGTCAAAAAGAAAAAGAAAAAGCCAAGCAGCTAGCCAACAGGCTCATAGCATCATCACCCAAACAAAACAGTAAATGTGTACCTATTTGTCGGGCACAAAATTTTATTCCTCTTCTCTAGCCTCTTTGTTATAACCTGTTCAATGAATATGCATGTACATATATGCAATTCTTATCACTTATCATTTTCCATTCAACTTCATATTTGATTCACTTTGGTTTAAAAACACCATTCATTCTAATGTTGCATGCATAGGCAAAAATCATATCATTAGCTAATTAATGAATATTTCAACTCATGCATATTTATTTGAACAAGTGGCTATTTTTAACACTTCACATTTCAAAGATGATAATTTTGGCGAACTAAAATATATTTCAACACATGACTATTTTATTTAGTTCCTATGCATGTTAAAAATAATATTCCTTTCACAAATATTTATTTCAACGCTCGCAAATCTTTAGCATATCACTTATATTATAAAAATGATATTTTTATCATTTAAAATATTTATTCTACAAATGAATGTTTTCAACACTTTATAATTTCAATAAAAATGTAATTTTTATTGTTCAATCTTTTTATTCAACACATGAATTTTCCAATACACACATTTCTCAACATATGAGCACCTCCACACACGGATATTTTATATATGTTGTTCATATAAGGAAGATGGAATTTTTATTATTGAAACTATTTATATATAAGGCAAATATTTTACATACTTCATATATATTATAAAAATGTGATTTTTATTATTTAAACACGTCATTCATTCACACATGAATTTAATTTTCACACATCACTTCTCAACACATGAGCATTTCCACACATGGATATAGTTTCAACACATGACTTTAATTTCAACGCATGAAGATAATTTCAACATATGAAAATAATTCTAACACATGAATATTATTCAAAATTTCGACAGCATAACGGCAGGGTAGTTATAACTGGCACCGTCCCTAGTACGACTCCTCGCTCTACCTTAAAACCTCGCGGTTTTTTACAATGGGGATTCATGCATCTAATTCGCTCGCAGGCGGCATGTTTTATTTTTATTTCCACAATTATTTCCAATTCATTTCAATCACCAATGGGTATTTTTCAACCACAACCAATCAATATCAACCACAAATAATTATTCAACCATTCGTATTTTTCATCCAATATTTCACATCAATTCACATCAATAAATATCGTCCATTGTTTGTGGATGAGGGGAGTATACATACATATATATTTCTATATTTCACTTGCATTTCAACACATATATCAATTATTCTATGCATGTATAATTCATACTTCGCTTATATAGCTTACACCATGCATGTACATGAGGTATACAACACGTGTGCACTTTATATTTCGCTTATATAATTTATACACGACATTTTCCATTCAAATTCATTTAATTTAGATTTCTCACATTGGTTTTCGGAGTGCTAAAAATCGTAGATGACTCAGAAAAATCCGCGGTCTCTTTTATGTGGTAGAGAGCTTCCTTGCGGTCTCTATGTTTCCTATTTCATCGAATTTCGTTAAAACACCATAAAGATATGATTTTTCAAAGTGCAAACATAAAAAAGAACACACCTTTATCGATGGTTCAAAACTAGGGTTGCAGTTTTCGCGAAAACCGAGGCACGATGGGACGATCAGAGGTGATGACGTGGAAGAGGGAGGAGAGGGGACTCGGCGCAGGGTGGTTTGAGGTGGTTCGGTGGTCGGTGGCGCACGCGGCGGCGCTGGGAAGTGGTCGACTTGGGGGAGGTCGTTTGCACGCTAGACGAGACGAGGGGGGTCGTGGTGGGTATGGATTTGCAGAGGGAGGAGAGGGCTTTCGATTCTGGGTGGTGGCGCGGCCTATCGTGGCGTGGATCAACGGAAAAGTCGCCGGGAAGTGGTGAAGGGGTTTCCGCCGTAGGTCGAGCTGATACGAAGGGTTTTCGCGTTTTTTTTATTTTTAAAATAATGAAAGGAAAATTCTGATTGGCCTATAGTTTTAATAAATTTTTAAATAGTGTTTCTCCACACGGACACCAATTCGAACCCAACGACTGTCGTCCCTAGCTAATTACCCCCATCCCGGACATAATGGGATATGTTTCGTTGGCCAATTCGACTGTTACAGTTAGTTATTCTTCAAATTAAAGTATAAAACATTTAATTTTAACTTTGAACGTACATTTCAATTTGCCAGGGCCACAAACTAATTCGAAAAATTCTAGAAAAATAAGTCAAGCTATGTTTTGACGCTACGGTTCCAACAAAACTAGTTTTGTCGAATTCTGAGATCGTTTGAAAAATGGCCATTTTCTGGTCGATCCAATTTAACAGAAATTGACCAAACACATTTTCTTTTTCCACGCTCACATACTAGCTTCAAAAATTATGAAATTTGAAACCTAGCAATAGTTTGACATCCCGGACCCAACAAAAGTGGTTTCGTCGAATTCCGAGGTCGTTTGCAAAATATCAATTTTCCAAGGCTATATATTCTATATAGCGACCTTTCTGAAAATTCATTCGGCCATAACTTTTGATTCCCGTTATGAAACTTCAATTTTTCAGATTCGTTAGAAAGGTATTGATAAACAGATTTAAATATATTTGGTTTCACTAAAATCCGTTATATTTTCCACCCTGCACAGTCAGTCAAACTTTGAATTCAAATTTTCAAACTGACTCACTATTTCTAATTCACTATTTTATTGAAATATTCTATTTCAATTGTTCAAATTCCTTTGAAATAACCAATTTAAAAATTTTAAATTGGCTCGTATTTTCCGGGTTGTTACACATTATATACGCGTTGTATACTGAAACGACCCGAAGTTCCCCGGTCTCCGAAGAGAAGAGAAAGCACAAATTGGTTTGAGGACAAGACAAATCAGAACGAAACAGAAGAACATTTCATTGATTATTACAACAATTCCATCAAAATACAAGAATATACAGAGTATGAATAAATATTACACAGTTGATAATTATCAGAGACTTAAATAGATTACTGCAGGGGAAAAATAATACAAAACCTAACTGAAAGAAATACACGGATACAGAGCTTTCTGAATATCACTTCAGCTATAAACCAGGATCCTGTGAATATAAATCTGCAAAACCAAAACTACTAGCTGCCCATGCAGAAAATAAGGGCACCCAGAGTTTAGGTTAAAACAATAAACTCCAACTCAGTCATGTGACTGGTGTGAGAACTAAAAAAGTTATTAATATTGGTTTTAAAGTTTGGTGAATCGAGGGACCACGCGGTATAACATGGAACGGGTTTCCTCCCAAAAATACTAGTGCATAAAACAAACATCGCAATGCTAAATAAAGAACAATGAAGCTATTATAAGACCCAGGTCCCATCACACAATGCAGCGCAAGCCGGAGGATAGGGTTTTCCCTTATAATAGCCAAAGAATGCTTGATACGCAAAATTTAATCTTTTATTATTACTATAAGTAAAGAAAACAACTTCAAATATAAATGTATCAATCATAGACGGCATGGGTACCATATATCACGTCGCCTTACTAGGCTATACAATCAAAACCGCAAAATGTCGTATTTGGAAGTTGGATTTCCATCTATGAACCAGGCAAAAGATAGTCCCCACCACTTCGAGACGCTCTAGCCCGTGTCTCAGGTCAGAGCTCGAGTGACCTTTGGATCGTCAGGGCCGGTCCACACGGAGTGGATTAAACTTAAACCCTGAACATGCGTTTCCCCGCCCTATGGTGCGTAAATGAGCCAACAAATGACTCCATCGGTCCCGGATTCACCGATATAACCGAGGCGCCTCGCATTCCAACAACCACATGAGTCAAACTTGACAGGGCTTGTAAAACCACTGACACCACTCCCAGCTAGAAAGAAACTCATGTCCTCCCTGTGGTCCTCTCCAGTTTTTGGTTCACACCCGAGTGTGAGGCTCGCGAATTAACGCTACACAAAGCGATGCCACAAAGGCCGTGCTTTGATCATCAACCACAAGACTCTGCTTTTCAACAGAAGCCTTGATCATTTGCATCTCAGCATGCTATACAGGAAATTCACGCTATGCAACCGACGTCCATCAATCACACAGAATGAAGTCCAATGTCACACACACAGTCCATTTACAAGTTTGTTCTGGGTCTGAACGAAACCGGAGTCACCTTGTACCTCGCATATTCGTCGATCTCCAAGTACGCCTGGAAGATCACCAACGTATTCCCTCCTCTTCGGTGTACAACCCAATCAAGATTATCAGGAATCGTCCAAACGATGTGAAGACCTCCGGTCTTCAACCACCATCTTAATCTTCGACATATCGTCGTATCAGTTATTCAGAATGGGATAAACCCGGTCTTTCCGAATAACTCGCGTATATAATAAACAAGTGTTACACAAACACAACATACGTCTCATTCCAATCCAGAATATTATTTTATTCAAACATTCTTTTCACAATTTTAAACCCTATTAAGTTTATCCAAACTAGTCGGGATTAGCGCACCTTACCGAAGTAATCATTTGTTTAATTTCCCAATCCCAACCTATTCATCCCATGGAGCAAAACTGGTGGTACTCCATATCTAACACCACGGTGTTATCGGTAAAATTAATTACCATTTCACGTTCAAATCCAATTAAAGATTTAGCTATCGCCTGGAGTAAAACTGGTGGTACTCCATTCTCAATCATTTTCTTGAATAGATAATTTTAGTTATCATATTCACTTTCCAATCTAATTAAAGATTCATTAAAACTCTAATTCGGTTTTAATCGTGAAAATCATTACTTAATGATTATTCCAAGTTAAGAAAATAATCTTATATTTAACTGGGTTAAAGAACTCATGTCATTTAAAACACGGTTCACGATAAACACAAAATCACATTCCATTCCATCAGGCTCTAACCGTAAATTAGTAAGAGAACAATTCCCTAAGTATTAATCCCGAAGGCCGAAACCCACATCAGATCAATACCCAGGAGACCATTCAACTTAACTAACCTCCAGTTAGTTTCTAATCTTCTTAGTTCCATTGGGTTTAAGTACAGTATTATTAAAGATACCATTCAATCCAAACCGAAAATCTCATTCAATTGTTAATCGGGTTAAAAAACGAATGTCGTTTAAAACACAGTTCACGGTAAACCCAATCCACATTCCATTTCAATTCCAATTAAATGTTGATTAATTGGTAATTATTCTTTAAATCTTAATAAAAATATTTATTCTTTTCACACTTGGATTTAAGAATAGTGTTAATGAAGACACCGTTCACGACAACCCAAAATCCCATTTGATATTAAATACAAGGCTCTGAATAGAAAATATATCAACTTATATTCAATACCAAATTCTGAAACCAACCAATATCGTATTGAAAATAACGATTTGTGTATATATAAATATATATATCTTCCAAACTTCCATAACAATATCCGTATAATCACGGAATCAAATATCGAAATATTCCGAAGAAAATTTCGATTCAAATCCATGCCAATTCATATATCGGAAATTCTGGTTATATTAAAACCCATTCTCAATCCCTTTTATTTATTTAAAAATAATGGATTATAATTCTAGTTAATAACTAGTTCATTTTGATAAAAATATGTTTTTGCCTTTACAAACATGGAATTTTTCATTTCAATTCTTTTCAAACCATTTATTATGATTTTACATGAATTATTAATATTTTTAAAATTTTTATCAAGGCCCGTACAGTCGATTTCCATATACGGTCATCGAACTGCACTTACAGCGAACTTTTCCAAATTTGATTTGGACATAATTCCAAATCCAACCATTAGATTTCAAATCTTTTATATTCGTTGGGAAGCTCTTTTCGATACGAACCTAATGGTTCTGGTTTCAGGAGAATCCGACGGTCGGATCTGCCGTAATCGTAATTCGAAGTCAATGGTCGAAATTCACGAACGGTCGCGGCGCGGCACATTCTATTCAGGCCATTAATATATATATAATATATATATATTACATATATTTCATCGATTTTCATTTAAAACGTATTTTATAAATCGTTTTAACTTTGTTTTAAAAACGATTTCAACTTCATATTCAATTTTAAATTAAATTTAATAATCCATATCATTAATATATAAATGATAATATTTTCAAAACATTATATTTTGAAATCTCTTACTTTTTGATATTCATTATAAAAATGAATAAAATCGGTACAAATATCGTTCGCGCCGAAATAGCGCAAATCTAACCAATACGGCTTTATATTTTTCAATATTTCGTTTCCATCCAAAATCGGATGTCAAAAACAGATTTTAATCCTTTACATAATATTATTTTAAAAATATTCCTTATTTTAAAATACTCATTATTTTAAAATATTCTTCAATTCTGAATTGGAATCAGACACAGTCAATTACCATATAAAGTGATTTATATGGATTTCACACAACACATGTATATCACAATAATGTTAAATAATCAACCATCATCCAGAGTGCACCACACAACTGCAAAAGCATTAATTATAAATAATTAACGCTTACACATGCCTGTCAACCAATCGATCGACATACAACTAAACAATTGGGACTAGTATACGTCAAATGTCATCCCAACACCCGTGTGGGGTTTCAATCAACAAATACTGAATATTATTTGTGTAGTTGGGCGATGTGTAAAATTTATCGTCCCAATCCATATCATTCAAATGCATGTACATAAACAAATCGTATGATTTGTAATTGAATATTTATTTTATTCATTTATCTAATAAAAATGACATTTTTATATTTCTAATATATTTTAGAAAATTTCGATGGCATAACGGCGCAATACTAGAACCGGGATATGGTCTAGCCTTATACTTCGCCTCATAATGGGGCACGTCATACACAAACCAAATTACCTCAATTCGTTTCATTCCAAATCAAACTCAACTAAATAATCCAATCATCCAAACAATCAAACCAACAATCAAACAAGCCGTCCATGGTTTGTGGACGACGGGTGTCAGGTGCTACTAAGCACCGTCTGCATCCTATATATATTTTTAACTAGAAAATAAAATAAAGTGAGAAGTTCTCACCGAGAAGCTAAACCAAACCCCGTGACTCTTCATATGTAGAAATCTTCAACGTGTTTCCAACGAGATCTGTTTCACGCGGTTTGTTTTAAAAATCACATTTTTAACATCGCTATTATAATCAAAGATCAAATTTTTAATCCGCTACTTCACGTATAAAAATCCCATTTTTATAACATCGCTTTCAACATAAAAATCATATTTTTATTTCAATTCCTATATATAAAAATCAATTTTTTTTATCGCCACTTCATATATGTAAAAATAGAAATTTTATCACTACTTCATATATGTAAAAATAGAATTTTTATCGCTACTTCATATAAGTAAAAATTGAATTTCTATCGCTACTTCATATATGTAAAAATCGAATTTTTATCGCTACGTCATATATGTAAAAATCGAATTTTTATCGCTACTTCATATTTGTAAAAATCGAATTTTTATCGCTACTTCATATATAAAGATTATATTTATATAACGCTTAAAATCATAACTTTATACGGATAAAAATCTTAACTTTATACGGATTAAAATCCTATCTTTATATTCATAAAGATATCATCTTCATATAAATAAAAATCGCTTCTTTTCACAATAAAAATTATATCTTTACGACGCTAACTTATATATAAAAATCCCATTTTTATATAGCTACAACTTATGTAAAAATCACATTTCTATAGCTTTAGTTTCGTACTAAAGATCGGATTTTTATAACTTCATCTTCATATTTCCCTTCTAACCAAAAATATATTTTACATACGATAAAAATCAAACCTTTTTCTAACTAAATATCTCATCTTTCTCTAATTTAAAACGAAGTCTTTTTATATATAAAAATCCTTTCTTTTCTACTTATAAAGATCATAACTTTTTACTTATAAAAATCTATTTTTTTAATGCTAATTATGTATATGACTAAACTAAATTAACAAAATAAATAAAATAAAAAGGAAGGCTCACATTTTCAGAGGGGATGGAGGCCGAGGGTTAGACGCGAGGCACCACTGCTTGGAGTTGGGGTCCGGATGGCGGCGTGGCGAGTTCTGGTAAGCCAATCAGCGGCGAATTTGGGTGACATGGCCTTCGAATGGACGGTGGAGGGGAGGAGAACAAGGGGAGGGTTTGTGTTGGTGGCTGTGGGGCCAAAAGTGGAGGGCAGTGGTTGATTTGGGGTGCAGCGCGTTGGGATTCGCGATGGCTCCATTGCAGTCTCGTGGTCTTCGTCAGAGAAGCGATCGAAGGAGGAGGTGGAGGGAGGGGAGCGGCGGTCTTGGGCGGTGGGTGCGGTGGCCAGCGTCCGGTGGCGCGTGGGTAGGCGGATCGCGATTTTTCGCATCAATCTCTTTTTTTTCTAATTTCAATTTTGAACTTTTAGGTCAAAAGGAGGAGAAAGGGATTTATTTATATATATTTAATTTACTATTATTCTATTCAATAATGTTGACTTTTCATTCGACCTCCAAACGAGACCCAACGACTTGTCGCCCCTAGCACATTACCCTCATTACGAACACAGTGGGATATGTTTCGTAAGCCAATTTGGCCGTTACGATCAGTTTTCATCAAAATTAAAATATAAATTAATATAACATTCAAAATTGAATTTAATGTACATTTTAATTTACCGGGGTCACATACTGACTTTAAAAATTCCAGAAAAATTATTTCTAGCTCCGTATTGAAGATACAGTCCTAAAAAGACTAATTTCGTATGATTTGAAGACCGTTTGAAAAATGACTATTTTCCAGTCGATTAAATTCAACTGAAACTGGTCAAACGTGTTTAAATGCGCCACGCTCACATGTTGATTCTAAAAATTATGGAAACTTAAAATTAGTAATAAATTAACATCCTGGATCCAACAAAAGCAGTTTCATCGAAAACGGAGGTCGTTTGCAAAATGGCTATTTTTAAGGGACTTATATTATATTAAATATATATAAATTCCACAACGACTATTCTGAATTTTAAACTGGATATAACTTTTTATTTATAAAGTGAAACCTCAGTTTCTTAATTTCGTAAGAAAGATATTGTTTAACAGATTCTAATATTTCTTGTTTCGTTCAATTCGGACTTATATTGAATTATGTATATTCAATTGAAATTTGAAATCGAATTTTCGAACTGTCGTGCCATTTCAGGCCCGTTATATAATTAAAATAAAATTATACGTTCTAACTTCGTCGATAATAAATTTCTAGACGTTATTATTTAAAATAAATCATTTTAAATAATTGAAACTCATTAAAATTGCTAAAATAAAAATTTAAAATTGGCTCGGATTTTCCGGGTTGTTACATATACCTCGTATATGGGCGTCGTATAAATTATATAAACAATTTAAAAATTGTACATGCATTGTATATACCATATATAGCGATATGGAATTGAAATGGAAATATATACGTTTATATATATACTCCCCTCGTCCACAAACCATGGACGATATATATTGGTTGTGATTGTTTGGAGTGTGGTTTGGAATGACCGATTATGGTTTGGAATTGATTGATTGTGGTTGCAACAACATTGGTTGCGTTTGTGGTATATTCACATTCTTGTGAGAAGAAATTGGGGCGGGAAAAGAAATTGGGTAGATGGGTAGAAAATTTTTATAGGAAAAATGAATTACCCCTTGTAAACGCCGCGAGGTCTAAGGTAGCACGAGGAGTCGTACATCAGGATGGTGCCGGTTTTAATTACCCTACCGTTAAGCTGCCGAAATTTTCTGAAATATTTATGTGTTTGAATTTTATTCATGTGTTGAAATATATTCATGTTTTGATAATATATCCATGATTGTAATGACCCGGAAAAATGCGATCTTGGTTATCCGATATATAACACATATTGAACATCCAAGGATTGAAAATAACCGAATAGTTAATGAAAGAAAATAGAGGGTGAGGAAACATAAGATAGAACTAATAGAATAGAAGAAGAAGAAGAACATCATCATCAGAGTAAACACGAATCTCACAGCGGAACGAACAAAATATAACATAACTTTTGAAATAAAATAGTTATGTATACAATAGCACTGATCAAAGTACAACACTTACAACAACAGCGGAAAAACAATAGCTATATAAAATCCTGAAGCCTCCTGCTCCAGCTCTTCAAGTATCTGTAAATCCTGACTACTTGACTGACCGTACAAATTTAGGCACCCAAGAGTTTAGGGAAACAAAACAAAATAAAATCCGGGTCAGTCATGGGACTAGTATGAGTAAAACAGTTTGAATAAGTAAACGATATCTCATAAGACCACGCCATATAACGGAACGGGTTTTTCCCTTATGAGAATCCAAAACATCTTTATATCAAAAACCTTTTGATATTATAATAATGTCTATCAACCACTATATAATAATCATCTAGCAGAAACGCTTTCATCTCACGTTCTACATATATAGTATACAATCAAGACCGCAAGCACGTATTGGGTAATGGATTTCCAACTATGACAAGGTATGGAACCACCTTCCGATTAGTGTACTTTAGGAACGATACACTGGAGTTCAACAAGAACATCTTACAACTCAACCACACATGAACGACCACTCATTTCGCTTGAGTGTATCGAATGTATATCACCAACGATTGGGATCAGCAACCGTTCCCGTATATATATATATATATATATATATATATATATATATATATATATATATATATATATATATATGGGACAACATTGATAGATTTAAGAAGCAAATGAATATTCTCTAGATAGGTGATTATACACCCTACTTCGGTGCGACCGACTAAGCCATGCTGCCTGCCCTATTTTTATCATTTACCGGATGTGAGGCTAGAAGCTACACTTATCTTTTCACATACCACATCTTCATTCACTTAGAATGTCACATCGTCATACCCTTTAAATCCCAAATTGATTTCCCCAAAAATACCATGGGTATAAGCTAAGAGAAATGAATTCCTCCGCCACCAACGTAAATACATTTGAAACGATCAAATTTCTTGATCTACCAGATATACTTTGTCAGACCTTCGTCCATACAAGTTGTCCTGGGACTGGACAAACCGAAGGCACTATTCAGTACGTCCATCTTAGGCACTGTTATCTAAGACTTATACAATAGCCCTTGCATTTTACTCTGTCTTCAATTATCTTTGGCATATATGATTCGCAATGCTTATGCCAATACATAGTGGTTCTTTGGATAATAATCCAACAGGTCTCTCCATATTAACAACGTTAAAATGGTCAAAACTTTGATAGTCGGTGATTTAACTATCAAATGAAAAATGTTCGTGTACACACAACGATCTTATTTCCAAATGGAATTATCGATGCAATCATCAACTATATATATATATACATATATATATATATATTCATATTTCCTTATTTTCTATATTTAGAAAATGTACGTTATTAACATTGGAAAACATTTCTAGCTTATTCACGCATCAGTTGAGACGACCCGATTTCCCGTTCAGACGAAAACAAGGGTTATCTTTGAAATATAACACAGAAACAGATAATAGCAGAACAAAATTTAAATAAATACACCAGATAATGAACAATAAAATATACTGGATAAAAGTAATCATCAGAGTTACACAGTATACAGGATCTTACTTAGTACAAATACAGTTCAGCTATACATAAATGTCTACAGCGGAAAACAAACAAAATATGTACAATAGGAGCTGAATAGCATAAAAAGAGATAAATGATAGAATCCATCTTCAGCTCCAGCTATCCAGAAAGAACCAGCTAAACCTGAATACAAGGCTGCCCGTGTAGAAAAAGGGGCACTCGAGTTTGAAAGTGAAACAAACTACGAGTCAGTCATGGGACTGGTATGAGAAATCCACTCAACACATATATAATTGGCTAATCACAGGACCACGCCACTTTCGTGGAACGGGTTTACTCCATTGGATTGCCAGTGCTTTAAAACAAATCTTTCTTTTAAACGTCGCTATGCTTTTTATAAAAATGAAACCGTTATAAGACTCAGTTCCCATCATACAATGCAACGCAAACCGGAGGATAGAGTTTTACCTTATAACTGTCAAAATATGCTTGATACGAACAAAACAAAGGCATTTGATATTATTGCTAGTGTCTATATGTTTTGAAAACAATTTCAAATCATAACTATCAATCATAGACGGCATTAATGCCCCATACCACTATGTCGCCATATATAGGTATACAATCAAAACTGCACGATGTCGTATTTGGAAATTGGATTTCTGTCATGAACCAAGGCAAAAGATAGTCCTTACCGAATTCGAGACTGCCTAGCCCGAGTCTCAGGCAAGCGCGCAGGCAAGCCTTGGAGCGACAGGGCCGGTCCACCGATGTGGATTATTATACCTGAGCACTACGTTTCGCCGCCCTTTGGGGCGTAAGCGAGCCAACGAATGACTCCATCGGACCCGGATCGTCCGATCTAACCGAGGCGCCTCGCAACAGCAACAACCACATAAGTCAAACTCGTCAGGGCGTGTAAAACCACTGACGCCACTTTTAGCTAGTAGGAAACGTAGGCCCTCCCTGAGGTCCTTCTCCCGTTTAAGGTTCATACCGGGGTGTGAGGCTCGCGAATTCACGTTATACACAAAGCTACGCCACACAGGCGGTGCTTTGATCATCACCACAAGACTTTGCTTTTCAACAGAAGCCCTGATCACTGCATCTTAGCATGCCACACAGAATAAATCATATGTCAGACACACAGTCTATTTACAAGTCCGTTCTGGGTCTGAACGAAACCGGAGGCACTAAATACCTCGCAAACCCTTCGATCAACACGTACGTCTGGAGGATCACCACTCATTATCCATATTTCGGGATGCCCTCCAATCAGGACCTCGATTACCATCCAAACGAGGTGAAGATCTCCGGTCTTCGACCACCGTCTTCATCTTCGACTTTCAATCGTCGGTCGATTATTTGAAATGAGAATTAACTCGGCCATTTCAAATAATTCCCGTATATTTAGAATTTCAAATCAATTTATTTTAATGGTTAAATTATTCGACAACACCAATTTTGTTCTTTAATGTAATTTTCACACCAAACACATTCAACCATCAAATATCACATAAATCAAGCAAATTCAGTTTATTTCCATTCCATAACGTTTCCAATATTTTATAACGATTTATCGCTATTTTTATTTATTTTAAAATAGCTGATTTATTCAAAACGACGCTTCGGGCCATAAAGCGGCCGTGGCGCTGTTTTTCTTCAGATTTGATTTATACATATCTGAAAATCTAACCGTTGGATCTTCGCAAAATTTACATCATTAGAAAGGTCTTTTCAAAACGAATCCAACGGTTCCAGTTTCGGGAAAATCCGACGGTCGGATCTCCCGGTACAATCGTTTGAATTTTCGATTTCAAAATACGAACTGCAGCGTCGTTATTCGATTAAATATATAATTATATTTATATATATATAAATATAATCGCTTCTGGCACTGTTTTTCATCAGATTTGATTTAAACATTCCAGACAATCCAACCGTTGGATTTTTACAAGGTTGGCGCCGTTGGAAAGATTATTCCAAGGCGAACCCGACGGTTGAGGTTTCGGGAAAATCCAATGGTCGGATTCTCCGTACTAGTTGTTTGAAATCACGGTTTCAAAATGCGAACTGCACGGCTACGTTTCGTTTTAATTTTATTTATATTTATATAGTTATATAAATATAGTTCATTCAACAATTTCAATATCGTTTTCACTTCAAATATTTCACTAACGCCTTAAAATTTTGGAAAATTTCACCATAACCTCCCCTGCACCGGGAGCATCGGGAAATTGCAAATAGCTTTCCCGGTCCTTCTAATCTCAAAAAGAAAAAGAAAAAGCCAAGCGGCTAGCCAACAGGCTCATAAAATCATCACCCAAACAAAACAGTAAATGTGTACTTATTTGTCGGGCACAAAATTTTATTCCTCTTCTCTAGCCCCTTTGCTATAACCTGTTCAATGAATATGCATGTACATATATATACAGTTCTTATCATTTATCATTTTCTATTCAACTTCATATTTGATTTCTAAAAAAAAACACCATTCATTCTAATGTTACATACATAGGTGCAAATCATTTCATTAGCTAATTAATGAATATTTCAACTCATATATGTTTATTTTGAACAAGTGGCTATTTTTAACACTTCACATTTCAACGATTTATGCATACAATAAAAATGTGATTTTTATTGTAAAACAATTCATTTCAAAACACTATTTTTCTATATAGTTCATATAGGTGATAAAAATAGGATTTTTATCATAAAACAATTTCTTTTAAAACGAGATTATTTTACACAGTTCATATAGTCGATAAAAGGTGATTTTTATTATCAAACAATTTATTTCAAAATATGAAAACCATTCAACACATGAATTTCTAATCAACGAATGAATATCAATTCAACACATGAATGTTTTCTATAGTTTCTATATATAGATAAAAATGTGATTTTTATTATCAAACAATTTATTTCAAAATATGAATACCATTCAACACATGAATTTCTAATCAACGAATGAATATCAATTCAACACATGAATGTTTTCTATAGTTTTTATATATAGATAAAAGTTGATTTTTATTATCAAACAATTTATTTCAAAATATGAATACCATTCAACACATGAATTTCTAATCAACGAATGAATATCAATTCAACACATGAATGTTTTCTATAGTTTAAGCATATGAAAATAATTCAAACACACGAATATTATTCAAAATTTCGGCAGCATAACGGCAGGGTAGTTAAAACCGGGACCGTCCCTAGTACGGCTCCTCGCTCTACCTTAAAACCTCGCGGTTTTTGACAATGGGGATCATGCATCTAGTTCGCACGCAGGCGGCATGTATATATTTATTTCATTTCCACAAAACTAATCCTATGTGGTTTCAACCAAATATTTCTCAACCACAAACGGGTATTTTTCAACCAATATCAATCACAAACAATCCCAAACAACCATTCACTATCAATCAATTTTCACAACAATTTCAACCAATAAATATCGTCCATGGTTTGTGGACGAGGGGCGTAGATATATATATATATATATATATATATTATATAGCAATTCACTTTTATTTCAACATATATATATATATATATATATTTTAAAAGAAATTGAAGAGTGAGAAATTCTCACTAATAGCTATCCAACCACGACTCTTCCTTTAGAAATCTTCGCCAATCTCGCCTTTCGTCGCTTTCGTTGCCCGTATTCTCTACATATGTAAAAATCGAATTTTTACTATGTTATTCAATATATAAAAATTGCATTTCAAAAATATAGATTCCGCCTTTTCAAAAATAAAGATTATATTTTTAATATTCCTATGATGTAAAAATTATATTTTTATTACTTTAAAAATATAAAAATCATATCTTACTTCTTCTACTTAATAAAAATTCCGACTTTTCTATTTTTAAAAATATGATCTTTTCTATCCAAGTTCAAATCCTTTTCTATTTAAAGTTCAACTCTTTTTCTATTTAAAGTTTAAATCTTTTCCTATTTAAAGTTTAAATCTTTTCCTTTTTAAAATTCAAATCTTTTTCTTTTTCAAAATTAAACCATTTCAAAATCAGTTTTAAACTTTTCTAAAAATCAGAATTTAAACGCTTTTAAAAATCAGTTTTAAATGCTTTTAAAAATTAGTTTTAAATGCTTTTGAAAATCAGTTTCAAATTCTTTTGAAAATCAGTTTCAAATTCTTTTGAAAATCAGTTTTTCAGAATTAAAATAAAAATAAAAATAAAATAAAATACTTACATTGATCTGCGAAGAATGGGGGGTGGTTTTGCGTCAGGTGGCGGCGCTGGAGGTGTTGGAGGTGGGGCGGCCTTCAGTTCGTCGGCGGTGGGAGGTCGTCAGACCGGGGGGGCTCTCGAATCGGCGTCGCGATGGCTTCGATGGGGAGGACGATTTGGGTGCGTCGCGAGCTTCAGGGGGGGTTTGGGTGCGTCGTGAGGTGGAGAGGATCGGGAAGGAGGAGATGGAGGCGCGGCGGTCGTGGGTCGTCAGGGCGGTGGCGCTTTCGTCGACTGATTTAGGTTTTTTTTTATTTCGAACGGCAGAGAGAAAGTGAGGAGAGAGAGAGAGAAAAGGGTTTATATAAATTATTATTATTATTAAATTTCTATTTAAAAGTTGACTTTTTATTCGAAGTCGAAATGGGACCCACCGACTATCGTCCATAGCGTTTTACCCCCATTCCGGACACAATGGGATATGTATCGCAAGCTGATTTGATCATTACAATCAGTTCCCGTTGAATTTACATTTAAATCACTATATTGAATTTTAAACGTACATTTCAAATTACCGGGGTCACATACTAACTAGAAAAATTCCAGAAAAATATTTTCTAGCTTCGTATTGACCATACGGTCCTAACAAAACTAGTTTCGTCGAATTCTGAGACCGTTTGAAAAATTGCCATTTTCCAGTCGATTAAAATCAACTAAAACTGGTCAAACGCGTTTTCCTTTGCCACGCTCACATATTGATTCGAAAAATTATGAAATTTGAAACCTAGCAATAACTTCACATCCCGGACCCAACAAAAGTGGTTTTGTCGAAATCCGAGGTCGTTTGCAAAATGTCCATTTTTAAGGGCCTGAATTCCATAGCGACTATTCAGAATTTTCAACTGGACATACCTTTTGATTCCCGTTATCAAATTTCGATTTGTCAGATTCGTTGGAAAGATATCATCAATTAGATCCTAATGTTTTTGGTTTCACTAAAATCCGGATTGTTTTGCACCCGGTATATTCAATTGAAGTTTGAAATCGAATTATCGAACTACCGCGCCATTTTCAATTCTATATATAATTATAATTAATTATATTCGTTTTCAAATGTTGATTCAAACTCAGTTTTCATCGCCATTATTTAAAATATTTATTTTAAATATTTAAAATCCATTATTTTAGCCAATTTAAATTTTTTTAAATTGGTTCAGATTTTCTGGGTCGTTACATCACTATCATTCCACAACTATTAGTCCCTAACTGTAAACTAGTAAGAGAATAATTCTCTAAGTATAAACCCCGAAGGCCGAAACCAACATAAGATCGATACTCAGGAATCCATTCAACTTACTAATCTCTAGTCAGTTTCTATATTCTTATTTTCTATTATCAGAAAACATTTCTGATTCTCATTTGGAAAACATTTCCAAACATCTTCACTGCCAAACCTTACCATTCCTTAGTTAAGAAGGAAGTCAATCAAGTTGGGGTAAAATTACCTCTCAGACCTTAACTGAACAACGTTTTAACTTCAAAATAGTAAAAGTTTGTCTCTTAAATCTTTAACAACTTCTTTACCTCTCGCTCGGATTCAATTTACGAATCCACTTCTTTATTTAAAACATTTATTATAACGTTAACGTTATAATCCTACTTTCGCAATATCTAACTTCAATTATGACCTTTATTCTTTAATCTGAATAAATAAATAAACACCTAATTTATAAATAAATAAATCTTGATTTAAACACCAGAAAGTATAAGTACTTTCCCAAATTCGATATAATCGAATTCGTTGATTAACTCTCCTTCAAGAAATCTCTATTTGATTAACTCTTCTTCGAATAACCTATATTCGATTAACTCACTTGGAATAACTTATATTCGATTAACTCACTTCGAATAACTTATTCAATCTCTTTCTTTCGAATACGCTATATTCGATAATCTCCTTTCGAATAACTTATATTTGATTTAACTCCTTTCAAATACCATATTCGATTTACTCAACTTGACGAACCATATTCGATTAACTTGGCTCGACAAACTTAACTCGACTAACTCGACTAACTTAACTCGACTCGACTAACTCGACTAACTTGGTTCGACTAACCATACTCGATTAACTCAACTAACTTGGTTCGACTAACCATACTCGATTAACTAAAATTAACTAACTTAACTTATTTAACTCAACTTGATTAACTCCTATTGAATAACTAATATTCGATTTAACTCCATTCGCGTGACTCTAGATCGCAGCGATCACAATGGTTATGCCTGATTCCCTCAGGAAACATCCGACCGCCTTGGGCTATTTACAGCCCTGCGAATTATGCTAGCAGTCATACGAGATGGTAACTTACCCTGAATAACTATATTTGACTAACTCTGTCTCAAATAACTATATTTGATTAACTCTAGTTCGTTTTAACTCTAATCGATTAACTCTAACTAATTAACTCTAACTGGTTAGCTCTAACTGATTAACTCTAACTGGTTAACTCTAACTGATTAACTCTAACTGATTAACTCTAACTGGTTTACTCTAACTGGTTAAATCTAACTGGTTAACTCTAACTTATTAACTCTAACTGGTTTACTCTAACTGGTTAACTCTAACTGATTAACTCTAACTGATTAACTCTACCTGATTAACTCTACCTGGTTAACTCTAACTGGTTAACTCTAACTGGTTAACTCTAACTGGTTAACTCTACCTGATTAACTCTTATTCAAATAACTAATATTCGATTAATTATATTCAACTAACTCGACTCAACTAACCCCTTTCAAATACCATATTCGATTGACTAACTTTCAAATACCATATTCGATTTAACTCCTTTTGAATACCATATTCGATGAACTGACTTTATTCGATTTATAAAGATTTCCTTTTTACAACGTTTATTCATTTAAAAAGATTTACTTTTTAGTAATGGTTCTTCACTTTAAAAATGTCATTTTAATAACGTTTCCCCACTTATACAGATTTCCTTTTAATAACGTTTTCCTTTTTATAACATTCCATTATAAACAATTTCCCTTTTTAACTCTATTTATTTTCTAAATATTTCATTTTCAATTTTATTCTTAGAAATATTCTAACTCCTTAAATTCTCGGAAAAATTTTCCATAACCTCCTTTGTACCGGGAGCATCGGGAAAATCCCCAAACCGCCACACAGGCCTTTCCATTCAAAAAGAAAATGGTTTGCAATTATTTCCTTTCTAAATATCTCCTATTTATAAATATTCCAATTTATAAATATTTCTTATTTATAAATATTTCAATTTATAAATATTTCTTATTTATAAATATTCCATTTTTAAATATTTTATTCTCAATATCACTTTGAAAATTCCCTTATCAACATTTCGGTATGTTATGTTATTCAACATATCAAATAACGATGACCAATATCGTCCAAATACATATAATCGACAACAGATTATATATCACATCATATAACACAATATATGAACAAAACAGTAATACAAATATTGAGGAACCCAGTTGGGTCCCTCCAACCTGTTTTCCTGCATCCACAGATGGTACACAATAAAATCAACATCAATTTCAGTTCAGTACGGATTATTCTGATAAACAGAATCAATATATATATATATAACGGTTTTTATATATATGTATATAAAATTTCAACTAACTGACTAGCAGTTCAATCAATCAACCAACACACAACAATCCACAGATGATTAACAGTTCTAAAAATACGTTATAAAAATATAACTGTTCAGAGTTGGTGAGTTTTACTCACTTTGGCAGTTCATCGTTAAAGAACGATAAACTGTTATTTGATTTGAATCAAACAATTTATTTTGCCATGAATTCAAACGAGCCCCAATCCACTTCCAGTCAGCTTCGTTGTGAAGCTCTCGTCCATACGATCCTGACGGATCTTGTTTCGCTGAATTTCAATTATATATGAGGAAGTTATCGCATTTACAAGATTGAATACATTTATCGATTAAATAAAAGTTGAATTAAACTTGTATTGGGCCTTAACCTCTAGTCATTGGCTACCAGGACTTGGCCCACACTCTACTGGTTCAACCCGCATCAAACCATCTCCCCCAAAATTCAAGTCGCGATCTCCAGTACTACCTTTCACTGCCATTTTCGATTACATCCTCCATCAAAGCTCCTCCTCCTCTTCACGACTAAATCCCTTAAAATCACCAATATTCTTGTCATCAAAAACACTTCCTCCCTATACCGGTGTTGCACCACTCGAGCTTCCCTGTCGACAGCTTCCAGTCCTCAATCCAGAACGTCGCATCACCGTAAGGAGCCTCGGGGTCTGCGGAAACCACCTGGTCCGGTGTCCCTTACCACCACTATCTCAATTACCAACTCACTTCCAACTCTTGCTCAACCAATTAGAGGAAGTACCGAACCCTAGCTTCTACTACTATAATTCGACGTCGGATAAATACCACTGAGACAGACAAAACGAATACAAGCTCGAAGCCCTTGCTTCAACGATTCTGAATAGAAGTGTTTTAGGATTTATAGATTTTTATTTTGATTTTCTATGAATTGTTGAATGGGTCGGTTTGGTTTTGTGGAAGAACAGGTGACGGCGGATAAATTCTGACCTAGAAAAATGAATTGAGGGTTTAGAAAGTGTTAAGTTCTATTTATAGGAGATTTAGATATTTTTCTAGATCTTTTAAATTTATCATTTTATATTCATTTTTCCTTCTAAAAATTCGTGTGATCACACACGATACCCAAAAATCACGAAACTGGACATGAACCTTCAGTTCGACCCGACGAAACTGGTTTCGTCGAATTCCGACTTTGTTTGATCACACAGCGTAATTTTAACCGTCAAAATACTGACTGTTTTTCACTCTAAAAATCCGTAAGGCCACACAGTGACTCTAAAAATCACGAAACTTGGCATCTAGCAATAATTTAACATTGCAGATCCAACAAAATTAGTTTCGTCGAATTCTGAGGTCGTTTGCAAAAGTGGCTATTTTCAAAGCTCTCAATAGCCCTTTTAAATATATAAATATATTTAAATGTAATTAAATATTAATAATTTAATATTATCGTATATATCCACAATAGAATATCATACAGCTCCAGGGTAATTATATATTCGATATTCCAAGTCCAGGTTAAATCGAATTTCAATTTGTATTGAAATTCCCTTTTATAACGTATATAAAGCGTTGCAAATTATAAAGGAATTCCACAGCGACTTTTCTGAAATTTGATTTGGATGTAAATCAAAATCTGCACGACGAAATCCCGATTTTTCTTTTCCCTTAGAAAAATATACTTCACCAGTTCCTAACGTTTCTTGTTTCACAGAAATCCGACTCAAAACGGCTTCTGTATATTCAGTTGAAGTTCAAATCGCCAAATCGCGAACTGCCACGCCATTTCGAGCTCGATTATAATTATAATATAAATTATACGCTCGACCATCGTTACTTTAATATATTCGTTGATATAATTCAACTCTAAACTGAATTATATATTTTGAATTGCCCAATTCACACCATATCGCCATTTCAGCCAATTCTGATTATTTCAGAATTAAATATATTATTTAAATTATTATTTTAATTTAATATCCACTATTAATTAATTCAACGACTATTTGAAATTCTAAACCACAATTTATATAATTAAATAAGTTAAATATATATCATAGAAATTTCGGGTCGTTACATTCTTCCCCACTTAAAATAATTTCGTCCCCAAAATTGCTAAGGTTGAAAACAAACCCTATTACTAGTTAGAACTTATTTGTTCACTTCTTAGCTTCAGTTTCCACTGAACTAATTAAATTTCAATTAAATTATTAATTAATCCTCATCAATGAAAATTTTCTAAAATTCTAAAATTTTTCTAATGCCTTAACTTCTCGAAAAATTTCGCCAACACCTCCTTTGTACTGGTCAATAGGTCAAACTCCAACTCGCCTCTCTGGGCCTTCTCTAACCCTAAAGAAAATCAAAACACCAATTCGTCTCATAAATCCCAAACTCATATAAAATATAAACTTGTACCTTTTTGTCGGGCATATCATTATATCCCTACCATTCGTAGCCACTTCTGCATATAACAATGCAATACCAACTTAATCTCCAATCCGTTCATTCTCAAAACCAAATCATTCGCTTATACCTAAGTCGAATTCTATTTCCACTCGAGTTCCATTCTCGAATTCAAACTCCTAACTTATTAATCCAAGTTAATTCCAGATTATTACTAATTCAATCAGTTTTTACTTAACTTAGTTCAAGCTAAATTTTAATTTATTTTTACCATCTTATTTTATTTAACTTCATAAGTTCAATTTAAATTCCATAATTTAAATTCCTGGGTCTATTTCAAATCAATTTGAAACCATAATACCAATTCAAAACCTTTGAATTTCTAAACAACTTGTTTTCCACAAAACAATACAAAAACAAAACCTTTTGTAGTAATCCCTCACTTAGAACTCGAAAATGACACTGATGATGTCGTGATTCATCATCGAGGTTACTTCCCAGCCATCGAAGTGAGTTCAATACTATATCACTTTCAGTTTGAAAAACGTTTTCAAAATCTCCCAAGAACTTAAAATTTCCTTATTTTAAATTCCAATTCTGATTTAAATTCAAATTTACTTCATCTTATTTCATATACTTTACTTATATGAATTTCTGATTAGTTATTTATAACCATTTCACTTTTATAATCTTACCCGATTATAATAACAACCAACACAACCAATATACTATATTATTTCCAGTATAGATACCAACATATAACTTGGGTAAAATTATTGCATTTACCCTCTTTTCAAAACATACTATGTCGGTCCATCGTATTTGAGTGTTTAGTAACCCCTATCGATACAGTGGATCAAACTGATCGACCAGAATTCACAAACTCAACCAATAAAACTCCACAATATAAAATTATTTTTATATCAAATAACAAATACGTTCACTCGTATATATACACTCAACTCAATCTAGGATATTACTAATCCTGTCTCTACCGAGTCACGCCACAGAGCCAAGGTAATTCACTTAACCTTAAGCTCTGATACCAAATGTAACAACCTGGAAAAATGCGATCTTGGTTATCCGATATACAACACATATCGAACATCCAAGGATCGAAAATAACTGAATAGTTAATGAAAGAAAATAGAGGGTGAGAAAAGATAAGATAGAACTAATAGAATAGAATAAGAAGAAGAACATCATCATCAGAGTAAACACAAATCTCACAGCGGAACGAATAAAATATAACATAACTTTTGAAATAAAACAGTTATGTATACAATAGCACTTATCAAAGTACAACACTTACAACAACAGCGGAAAAACAATAACTATATAAAATCCTGAAGCCTCCTGCTCCAGCTCTTCAAGTATCTGTAAATCCCAACTACTTGACTGCCCGTACAAATTTAGGAACCCAAGAGTTTAGGGAAACAAAACAAAATAAACTCCGGGTCAGTCATAGGACCGGTATGAGTAAAACAGTTCAAAACAGTTTGAACAGGTAAACGATATCTCATAAGACCATGCCGTATAACGGAACGGGTTTTTCCCTTATGAGAATCCAAAACATCTTTATATCAAAAACCTTTTGATATTATAATAATGTCTATCAACCACAATATAATAATCATCTAGCAGAAACGCTTTCATCTCACGTTCTACATATATAGTATACAATCAAAACCGCAAGCACGTATTGGGTAATGGATTTCCAACTATGACAAGGTATGGAACCACCTTCCGATCAGTGTACTCTAGGAAAGATACACTGGAGTTCAACAAGAACATTTTGCAACTCAGCCACACATGACCAACCACTCATTTCGCTTGAGTGTATCGAATGTATATCATCAACGGTTGGGATCAGCAACCGTTCCCGTATATATATAGGACATCATTGATAGATTTAAGAAGCAAATGAATATTCTCTAGATAGGTGATTATACACCGTACTTCGGTGCGACCGACTTAGCCATGCTGCCTGCCCGATTTTTGTCATTTACCGGATGTAAGGCTAGAAGCTACGCTTATCTATTCACATACCACATCTTCATTCACTTAGAATGTCACATCGTCATACCCTTTAAATCACAAATTGATTTCCCCAAAAATACCATGGGTATAAGCTAAGAGAAACGAATTCCTCTGCCACAAACGTAAATACGTTTGAAACGATCAACTTACGTGATCTACCGGATATACTCTGTCAATCCTTCAGCCATACAAGTCGTCCTGGGACTGGACAAACCGAAGGCATTATTCAGTACATCCATCTTAGGCACTGTTATCTGAAACTTATACAATAACCCTTTCACTTTACTGCATCTTCAATTATCTTTGGCATGTATGATTCGCAACGCTTATGCCAATACAGAGTGGTTCTTTGGATAATAATCCAACCGGTCTCTCCGTATTAACAACGTTAAAATGGTCAAAACTTTGATAATCGGTGATTTAACTATCAAATGAAAAATGTCCGTGTACACACAATGATCTTATTTCCAAATGGAATTATCGATCCAATCATCAACTATATATACATACATACATATATATATATATATATATATATATATATATATATATTCATATTTCCTTATTTTCTATATTTATAAAATGTACGTTATTAACACTGGAAAATATTTCCAGCTTATTCACGCATCACTATCATTCCACAACTATTAGTCCATAACTGTAAACTAGTAAGAGAATAATTCTCTTAGTATAAACCCCAAAGGCCGAAACCAACACTAGATCGATACTCAGGAAACCATTCAACTTACTAATCTCTCGTCAGTTTCTATATTCTTATTTTCTATTATCAGAAAACATTTCTGATTCTCATTTGGAAAACATTTCCAAACACCTACACCGCCAAACCTTACCATTCCTTAGTTAAGAAGGAAGTCAATCAAGTTGGGGTAAAATTACCTCTCAGACCTTAACTGAACAACGTTTTAACTTTGAAATAGTAAAAGTTTATCTCTTAAATCTTTAACAACTTCTTTACCTCTCGCTCGAATTCAATTTACGAATCCACTTCTTTATTTAAAACATTTATTATAACGTTAACGTTATATTCCTACTTTCGTAATATCTAACTTCAATTATGACCGTTATTCTTTAATGTGAATAAATAAATAAACACCTAATTTATAAATAAATAAATCTTGATTTAAACACCGAAAAGTATAAGTACTTTTCCGAATTAGATATAATCGAATTCGATGATTAACTCTCCTTCGAGAAATCTCTATTTGATTAACTCTTCTTCGAATAACCTATATTCGATTAACTCACTTCGAATAACTTATATTCGATTAACTCACTTCGAATAACTTATTCAATCTCTTTCTTTCGAATACACTATATTCGATAATCTCCTTTCGAATAACTTATATTTGATTTAACTCCTTTCGAAAACCATATTCGATTTACTTGACCTGACGAACCATATTAGATTAACTCGGCTCGACGAACTTAACTCAACTAACTCGACTAACTTAACTCGACTAACCCGACTCGACTAACCCGACTTACTTGGTTCGACTAACCATACTCGATTAACTCAACTAACTTGGTTCGACTAACCATACCCGATTAACTCAAATTGACTAACTTAACTTATTTAACTCAACTTGATTAACTCCTATCGAATAACTAATATTCGATTTAACTCCATTCGCGTGACTCTAGATCACAGCGATCACAATGGTTACGTCTGATTCCCTTAGGAAATATCCGACCGCCTTAGGCTATTTACAGCCCTGCGAATTACGCTAGCAATCGTACGAGATGGCAACTTACCCTGAATAACTATGTTTGACTAACTCTGTCTCAAATAACTATATTTGATTAACTCTAGTTCGTTTTAACTCTAATCGATTAACTCTAACTGATTAACTCTAACTGGTTAACTCTAACTAGTTAACTCTAACTGGTTAACTCTAACTGATTAACTCTAACTGGTTAACTCTAGCTGATTAACTCTAACTGGTTAACTTCAACTGATTAACTCTAACTGATTAACTCTAATTGATTAACTCTACCTGATTAACTCTACCTGATTAACTCTAACTAGTTAACTCTAACTGATTAACTCTATTTGGTCAACTCTAATTGGTTAACTCTAACTGGTTAAATCTACTGATTAACTCTGCCTGATTAACTCTTATTCGAATAACTAATATTCGATTAACTATATTCAACTACCTCGACTCAACTAACCCCTTTCGAATAACATATTCGTTTTACAAACTTTCGAATACCATATTCGACTGACTAACATTCGAATACCATATTCGACTGACTAACATTTGAATACCATATTCGATTTAACTCCTTTCGAATACCATATTCGATTAACTGACTTTATACGGTTTATAAAGATTTCCTTTTAACAACGTTTATTCATTTAAAAAGATTTACTTTTTAGTAATGGTTCTTCACTTTAAAAATGTCATTTTAATAACGTTTCCCCACTTATACAGATTTCCTTTTAATAACGTTTTCCTTTTTATAACATTCCATTATAAACAATTTCCCTTTTTAACTCTATTTACTTTCTAAATATTTCCTTTTCAATTTTATTCTTAAAAATATTCTAACTCCTTAAATTCTAGGAAAAATTTGCCATAACCTCCTTTGTACCAGGAGCATCAGGAAAATCCCCAAATCGCCACACAGGCCTTTCCATTCAAAGAGAAAATGGTTTGCAATTATTTCCTTTCTAAATATCTCCTATTTATAAATATCCCAATTTATAAATATTTCTTATTTATAAATATTCCAATTTATAAATATTTCTTATTTATAAATAATCCAATTTATAAATATTTCTTATTTATAAATATTCCATTTTTAAATATTTTATTCTCAATATCACTTTGAAAATTCCCTTATCAACATTCCGGTATGTTATGTTATTCAACATATCAAATCACAATGACCAATATCGTCCAAACACATATAATCAACTACAGATTATATATCACATCATATAACACAATATATGAACAAAACATTAATATAAATATTGAGGAACCCAGTTGGGTTCTCCAACCTGTTTCCCTGCATCCACAGATGTTACACAATAAAATCAACATCAATTTCAGTTCAGTACGGATTATTCTGATAAACATAATCAATATATATATATAACGGTTTATATATATATATATATATGTATATAAAATTTCAACTAACTGACTAGCAGTTCAATTAGTCAACCAAAACACAGCAATCAACAGATGATTAACAGTTCAAAAAATACGTTATAAAAATATAACTGTTCAGAGTTGGTGAGTTTTACTCACTTTGGCAGTTCATCGTTAAAGAACGATAAACTGTTATTTGAATCAAACAATTTATTTTGCCATGAATTCAAACGAGCCCCAATCCACTTCCAGCCGGCTTCATTGTGAAGCTCTCGTCCATACGAATCTGACGGATCTTGTTTCGCTGAATTTCGATAATATATGAGGAAGTTATCCGCATTTACAAGATTGAATACATTTATCGATTAAATAAAAGTTGAATTAAACTTTTATTGGGCCTTAACCTCTAGTCATTGGCTACCAGGACTTGGCCCACACTCTACTGGTTCAACCCGCATCAAACCATCTCCCCCAAAATTCAAGTCGCGATCTCCGGTACTACCTTTCACTGCTATTTTCGATTACATCCTCCATCACACCTCCTCCACCTCTTCACGACTAAATCTCCTAAAATCACCAATATTTTTGTCATAAAAAACACTTCCTCCCTATACAAGTGTTGCGCCACTCGAGCTTCCCTGTCGACAGCTTCCAGTCCTCAATCCAGAATGTCGCATCACCGTAAGGAGCCTCGAGGTCCATGGAAACCACCTGGTCCAGTGTGCCTTGCCACCACAATCTCAATTACCAACTCACTTCCAACTCTTGCTCAACCAATTAGAAGAAATACTGAACCCTAGCATCTACTGATGTAGTTCGACATCGGATAAATACCACCGAGACAGACAAAATGAATACAAGCTCGAAGCCCTTGCTTCAATGATTCCGAATAGAAGTGTTTTAGGATTTATAGATTTTTATTTTGATTTTCTATGAATTGTTGAATGGGTCGGTTCGGTTTTGTGGAAGAACAGGTGACGGTGGATAAATTCTGACCTAAAAAAATGAAGTGAGGGTCTTGAAAGTGTTAAGTTCTATTTATAGGAGATTTAGATACTTTTCTAGATATTTTAAATTTATCATTTAATATTCATTTTTCCTTCTAAAAATTCGTTGATCACACATGATACCCAAAAATCACGAAACTGGACATGCACCTTTAGTTCGACATTACGGTCCCGACGAAGCTGGTTTCGTCGAATTCCGACTTCGTTTGCTCACACAGCGTATTTTTAACCGTCAAAATACTGACTTTTTTCAGTCTAAAAATCTGTACGGCCACACAGTGACTCTAAAAATCATGAAACTTGACATCTAGCAATAATTTAACATTGAGGATCCAAGAAAATTGGTTTCGTCGAATTCTGAGGTCGTTTGCAAAAGTGGCTATTTTCAAAGCTATAAATATCCCTTTTAAATATATAAATATATTTAAATATAATTAAATTAAATATTAATAATTTAATATTATCGTATATATCCTCAATAGAATATCATACAGCTTCAGGGTAATTATGTATTCGATATTCCAAGTCCAGGTTGAATCGAATTTCAATTTATATTGAAATTCCCTTTTATAACGTATATAAAGCGTTGCAAATTATAAAGGAATTCCACAGCGACTTTTCTGAAATTTGATTTGGACGTAAATCAAAATCTACACGATGAAATCCCGATTTTTCTCTTCCCTTAGAAAAATATACTTCACCAGTTCCTAACGTTTCTTGTTTCACAGAAATCCGACTCAAAATGGCTTCTGTATATTCAGTTGAAGTTCAAATCGCCAAATCGCGAACTGCTGCGCCATTTCGAACTCGATTATAATTATAATATAAATTATACGCTCGACCATCATTACTTTAATATATTCGTTGATATAATTCAACTCTAAACTGAATTATATATTTTGAATTGCCCAATTAACACTGTATCGCCATTTCAGCCAATTCTGATTATTTTAGAATTAAATATATTATTTAAATTATTATTTTAATTAAATATCCACTATTAATTAATTCAACGGCCATTTGAAATTCTAAACCACTATTTATATAATTAAATTAGTTAATTATATATTGTAGAAATTTCGGGTCGTTACAATGATTGAAATAATTTTTTTAGATAATAAAAATCATATTTCTATTACGCATATGAAGTATATAGAATATTCATGTTTGAAATAAATTGTTTAGATAATAAAAAACACATTTTTACTATGCATATGAAGTATATAGAATATTCATGTTTGAAATAAATTGTTTTAACGATAAAAATCACATTTTTATTATATGTATAAACTATATAAAATATTCATGTTTGAAATAAATTGTTTTAACAATAAAAATCACATTTTTACTATATATATGAATTGCTAAAAATATCTATGTGTTGAAATAGACATTGGTTAGTTAAAAATATTATTTTTAATCAGCCAATGAAGTGTAAATAGTTTAGAAATCGTTGAACAAGTTATATATATATATAAATTAAAATAAAATAAAATGAATAACGACGCTGTAGTTCACGTTTTGAAATCGTAACTTTAAACGATTATACCGAGAAATCCGACCATCGTATTTTCTCGAAACAGGAACCTTGGATCTGCCTTGGAAAGATCTTTCCAACGGTATAAAATTTGTTAAGATCCAACTGTTAGATTTTCAGATATGTGTAAATAAAATATGAAGAAAAACTGCGCCAGGGCCGCGTTATGGCTTGAAGCATCGTTTAACTAAAACGGGCTATTTTTAAATAAATAAAAATAGTGAAAAATCGTTATAAAATATATATAGCGATATGGAATGGAGATAAACCGATTTTACTTGGTTTATCATATATTTTGATGGTTAGATGTATTTGACATGAAAATTTAAGTAATGAACTGAAATATGGATGTCGAATAGTTTAACTATAAAAAATAATTGATTTGAATTCTATATATACGTGAATTATTTGAAAAGGCCGAGTTAATTCTCATTTCAAATAATTGATCGATGATGAAAAGTCGAAGATATGAAGACGGTGCAAGACAGATGATCTTCACATTGAATGGATGGCTACTGATGCCTTTGATGGGAGTTGTTGCCTTGAAAGGGTTACAGTGGTGGTTGTCCAGACGTACTTGTTGATTGTTCGGATGTGCGAGGGCCTCTCTCCTGTATTGGACATATGGGACGAGGAATAAAGTGCCTCCGGTTTCGTTCAGACCCAGAACGAACTTGTAAATGGATGTGTGTCTGGCGTTGTAGATTGACAACGTTGCATGCTAAGATGCAGTGAACAAGGCTTTTGTTGAAAAGCATAGTCTTGTTGTTGATGATCAAAGCACAGCTTTAATATAGTTAGCTTTGTGTATAACATTGATTCACGAGCCTCACACCCCGGTATGAACCAGAAATAGGTGAGGACCTCAGGGAGGACATGCGTTTCCTTCTAGCTCGGAGTGGTGTCATGATATTACAGTCCAGACATTTTACTTATGTGGATGATGGAAAGCGAGACGTCTCGATTATGTCGGTCACTACGGGACCGATGGATGATATGGTCGACATACTGACCATTTCGCCCCATAGGGCAGGGGAATGCATGGTTCAGGCATTTTAATCCACTCCATGTGGACCGGCCCTGACGATCCAAGGGCTTGACAGAGTACTTGCCCTGAGACATGGTAGGCTAGATTGTCTCGAAGCGGTAAGGACGATCCCTTGCCTTGGTTAATGACGGAAATCCAATTTCTAATATGACATCGTGCGGTTTTGATTGTAAACCTATGTATAACGACATGATATATGGTGCCCATGCCATCTATGATTGCTAGATTATGACTGAAATTGTTTTGAAACATATATGCACTAGTAATAATATCAAAGGATTTTGATTTATATGTATCAAGCATATTTTGGATATTATAAGGTAAAACACTATCCTCTGATTTGTGTTGCATTGTGTGTTGGGACCTGAGTCTTATAATGGCTTCATTTTCATAAAAAGCATTACGTTGTTTAAAGATTTACTTTATGATTTGTATTGGCAATCCAATGGAGAAAACGCATTCCGCGTTAGCGGCCTGGTCCAGTGATTGACCTTATTGTTGAACAAGTTAAGTAAGATTTCTCATACCAGTCCCATGACTGACTCGTAGTTTGTTTCACTTGCAAACTCGAGTGCCCTATTTTCTACACGGGCAGCCTTGTAACACCCCACCTTCGCCAGGGTCACTCTTGCAAGGAAACTGGCTCTGGAGGGGTGTTGGACAAGGTAAACATGCATGAAGATATCACAAGACAGAACATACTAGTAAAACAGAGTAAATAAAGCAGTGGATAAAATTACTATTTCAAAACCATAGTCAAGTTACATCAAAGTACTTAGTCATCATTTTCCAACAAAACAAAGTCTAGAAAACATAAACTGAAAACTGGAAATAACATAAAGTAAACTATCCCCAAAGTAGACGTGGTAAAGCCATAGCGAGCTCAAGTCCAAACCGTACATGAGCTATCCAGTAAGCAAGCTAAAGATCCAAGCTAGGTGCTAATGTTCCCACCCTGAGAACCGGGGGGGGGTGGGAAACGGAAGAAAAGAGGCGAAAGAAAACGGGTCAGTCAAAAAGACTGGTAAGTACTACCTACTATTAGTATAAAAACTAATAAAGTCAACTGGACATGTAAAACAGAGATGAAACATAGGATGATAACTGGCATGGTGAAAAGTTAACAAGATATATCAAGTGTGGCATCGCATACACAAGGTTACGTTGCACCAGGTGTACTAGTATTCTAATCCATGTCAAGTATAAACAAGAAATGATCCCTTGGCCCAAAGTTGGCCCAACATCATGAGGTGACCTAAATCAAGGTCCAACTACTCGGTCTAGTCGATCGGCTCCCTATAAGCCTAACTCGTCGTGTATCGGTGTCATATAGCTTAGTCATGGAATGTAGTTAACTGTGCAAGGTCCACCCTAGGGTGTATCCAGCCCTAAGGTGTAGGCCACTGACACAATTCAAGCACGCACAGTCTAAACCTACTGGTGCCCATGTTCAACTCTGGACTTAATGTGCACGACCATGGTGCGCCTGAACAACCGGTTCACCATTCAGCCGTCTCTATTGGTCTCTTATGATCAGTCCAGTAATCGTGCCCCACCCTAGCCTAGTCCAGGGTATCCAGATACTCCCAAGTGGGTTACTGCTGAAAAGGACCACGTAACTAGGATTTCAAGCGGGTTAAGTGTGGTTAACCCTATCCTAACCATGTATTGAGTTGGTCAAGTGTATCCAAGCAGTTCATGACTTAACCCTATCAATACATCGTGTTAAATTGGCTAAGTATTCAAGTAGTCCATGACTTAACCCTACCATGTGGCATTAATTAACTTAATGAACCCTAACCTCTCACATTAGACTTTATTGTGGTTACTAGTTAAGCCGGCCGGGTCCGGGTAGCTTTACACCACAACCTAGTCTAACCTCGGGTTTCAAGTGCGATGTGACCAACTACTCACATTGGGTCCTATTGTTTGTAGCCACTAGTTAAGTCGGTCGGTTCCGGGTAGATTTATGCTACAAACTCAACCCAACCTCCAGTTGGCCACTTTCATGTTTTCTACATGTCATGTCCATGTTCATGTTTTTTAAGCATAATCACATGTCATATTTCAAAACCATGTTTTTATGTCATTAAAGTTGCCTAACTACCCATACGCATTCCCATCGCATGTACGTTTCGTCACAACACAAAATGGATTAAAAGAGGGAACTTAGAAGCATGACAAAAATGGGCATAAGGTGATAGGATTTGGCCACAAGTTAAACATGGTGGCACATGAGGCAAAATGTGTTCATTAAACTTGCATATTATATTATAAGCCTCAAAACATGCATGACATCAAACTTAGCAAATAGGTGATACATGGTCATAGATGACATAGGATGATAACTAGTGATTCGCATATAACATCATATGCAAGTTAACATAAAGGTTATGAGAGTTTATATGTTGCATTATGCAACATTTCCAACCAAAGCTCATAGCTTTCAATCCACAAAATCAAGGTGATAGCTTTACAAACATACATAGAACAAATCTATGCATAACATGATAGATTCAAAGCACAAATTATACTTAGGCCCAAACTCAAACTTGCAACATGTCATATTTAACTTCATAGTTTAAATCTAAGAGTAGAATAGGTCTTACAATGCTATGAAGACTATAAAATAAAACAAGATTGAGATGAAGCCACACTAGCAACACTAGAAACCCCCAAATGACAAGCTCCACATAAAACACTTGATAAATAAGAAGAAGATCCTTGCTTTGGTGAAGAAAGATTGAACTTTAGCCTTGAATCAAACTTAGAAACTCTCAAACAAGCTTAGAAACTCTCATATGAATGAAGATGGAGATTATGACAAGAGGGTGGAGGCCATGATATGAAGGTGGAGGCCATGATTAGAGAGCATTTTGGCAGCACTTAGTTGTAGGATTAGTCCATGTGAGTTTAGGGTAGGCTTAGTGGTCTTTTTATAGAGTTTAGGATTAGTTTTAGCCATAGGATTAACCCTAAATCAAATCTGAGCCATCAAATCACGTAAGAAACCAACAAACAGGGCCAGAAAATACAAGCAGGTGCACCAGGCCAAAATGGCCCGACCGGGGAGGTCGACCCCAGGTCAACTCTAGAGTCGACCTGGCCTGGGGCAGGTCGACCCCCAGGTCGACTCCCAGGTCGACGTGGCCTGGCAGGTCGACCCCCAGGTCGACCTGTTGGGTTGGGCGGGAACTTTTCCCGCCTACTCTGATTGGGTTGAAATTCAAATCTGTTTTCAAAATTTGAATTTTCTGAAACTTCATCGGGCCATAATTGGGTCATACGGACTCCGATTTACAAAATTTCGGACTCTATTTCGCGTATTTTTCCGAGACGAACGCAATGGCACTGCCCATTTCCCCTGATTCAGAAGTTAAAATTTATTTCTGCCTTGATTTATGATTATGGCATGTTATTAAAATTCGGGTTGTTACATTCTCCCCACCTTAAAGGATTCCGTCCCCGAAATCTCCAAGTTAGGAAGAACGTATCCTACCTTCCATCATCCATCTACTCAAAACATCAACCGCAAGTAATCATTGTCCTTAAAAGATTTCTAATGCTGTATGAACATATGCAAAAGTGTGTGTATATGTACCTATCTAATGCGAAGATCAGGCGGTTACTGATTCAGTAAACCTCCTTGATGCAAAATATGTTTGTGAAATGCGTCCATATGTATGCAAATTCCTAACATAACTTATAATCTCTACATGAGTGCACATAACATCCATCCATATGCAACATCCATGCGATATCATACAAGTTTCATCCATGAATAAGCATAAACACTCATGCATATGCGGTATGAAAGTGTGTGAGCCGATCTTAGTGCCTAACGTGTATCGTGCATCCACGAGTAACCACTTGCAAACACTTGCAACCACTTGCAAACATCAAGCATAACATGTTTCAAATACATGTTTCAACCAAAGGGTTTCTACCTAAGGTTCTCATGACAAGATTTATGAAACAAGATAAACTAGATTGACATGGATAGCAAAAGAAAGATATGCCAACTAGGAAAAGAGATTGAAAATGTACCCTCAAAAAGAAATGGATAAAGCCCACGCGCGTCTTTTCCTCAGTTTCCCAAGTTGCGTCTTCCTCTGCTTCACTCCATTGCACCTTAACAAGCTTAACTTCTTTGCTTCTTAGCTTCTTTGTCTCCGTTTCCATGATACGAATCGGAGCTCGCCTCAGGGTCGCTTCTCTTTCCACTTCCACGTCTTGAAGAATACTTGGTTCAACCACTTCGGCGGATCTGTGCAAACACTTCCGGAGATGCGAGACATGAAAGACGTTATGCACTCCGGCCAGCTTCTCGGGCAATTCCACTCTATATGCCATTTGCCCAATTCTCTCAATGACAGGGAAGGGCCCTACGAACCTCAGTGCCAACTTCCCAACTGCTCTGAATCGAACTACATGACGCAAAGGAGAAACCTTCACAAAGACCATATCTCCCACTTCAAACTCTAAGTCTGTCCTTCGCTTGTCTGCATAGGATTTCTGTCTGTCTTGGGCCGTTTTCATCCGCCTTCGAATCAACTCACCCTTTTCGGATGTGTCCCTTATCATGTCGGGCCCAAGTATAAGCTTATCCGTCGTCTCCCACCAACATGTTGGTGACTTGCACGACCTCCCATATAAAGCTTCGAATGGTGCCATTCCTAGGCTTGCTTGGTAGCTGTTATTATAAGCAAGCTCCACTAGAGGAAGATGATCTTCCCAAGTACCACCAAAGTCCATAATGCATATCCTCAACAGATCTTCTAGTACCCTATTCACCCTTTCGGTCTGGTCATCCGTCTGTGGGTGATAGGCCGTACTTAGACTCAATCGTGTACCCATCGCTTCTTGCAAACTATTCCAAAATTGGCTAGTGAAGATTAGGTCACGATCACTGACTATGTTAGAAGGAACCCCATGCAATCGTACTATCTCTCGAAGATAAACAGAGGCTAGCCATGATGCGGTCCTCTTGCTCTTCACCGGAATAAAATGAGCACTTTTCGTAAGTCTATCAACTATGACCCATATGCCAGTATTCCCCTTCCTTGATCTCGGCAATCCATCCACAAAATCCATAGAGATACTTTCCCACTTCCATAGCGGGACCTCCAATGGATGCAATAGTCCACCGGGCTTCTTCGACTCGGCCTTCACTTGTTGGCAAACAATGCATCTAGAAACAAACTCTGCCACATCCTTCTTCATCCCATCCCAAAAGAAAATGCGCTTCATATCCCGGTACATCTTATCCCCTCCGGGATGTATGGTTATCCTCGAGTGATGCGCCTCCTCAAGAACTTTATTTACTAAGTCTCCCACTCATGGGACACATAGTCTTCCATCACGCCTTAGCCATCCCTTGTCATCAATAGTATATCTAGCGAGGTGACTTGACGTCTCACCCCGAATCAACTTGTCCATGATCTCGACTATCTGCGGGTCTTCCCTCTGTGAAGCCCCAACTTGATCAAGAAGTATAGGTTTAAGCTCAAGGGATGCTAACGAACCAGTCATCGACTCAACAGCCGGTGTGAAATCAAAGGTTGCCAAGAACTCTAGGCTCTTCATCTCAACAAACAAGGGACTCAAAGTCAACCTTCTTCTGCTTAGCGCATCCGCTACAACATTACCCTTGCCAGGGGTATAAGCTATCTCGAAGTCATATGATGCCAAGAATTCCATCCACCTTTGCTGCCTTAGATTCAATTCTTTCTGCGAGAAGAGGTACTTGAGCGAATTGTGATCCGTATATAAGTCAAACCTTTCTCCTAAAAGATAGTGGCACCGGGATTTGAGTGCAAAGACGATCACCGCCAACTCCAAATCATGAGTGGGATAGTTCTTCTCATGAACTTTGAGTTGCCTACCCCCAAAGCATATCACTCTCCCTTCTTGCATCAGGACAACGCCCAATCCCATGCCACATGCATCGGTGTACACGGTAAACAATTTCCCTCCATCGGGTAATGCTAGAACTGGAGCTGTGGTGAGGGCTTTCTTGAGCCTTTGAAAAGCAAGCTCACACTCTAAGTCCCATGCAAAGACTAAGCTCTTCTTTGTTAACTTAGTAAGAGGGGCTGAAATCCTAGTGAAGTCCTTAATGAACTTCCTATAAAATCCTTCCAGACCGAGAAAGCTTCTCACTTCAGTTGCATTCTTCGGAACTTTCCAGTCTTGTAGCGCCACCACTTTAGCAGGATCCACAGCTAAGCCCTGCTTAGAAACTATATGCCCAAGGAACCGAACTTCCCTTCTCCAGAAATTGCATTTAGAGAACTTGGCTTTCAACTGATGAGCCCTAAACGTATCCATAACCTCCTTGAGGTGTGTAGCATGCTCTTCCTCGTCCTTAGAGAAGACCAGAATATCGTCCGCGAAGACAACCACAAACTTGTTAAGGAACTCCCTGAACACCCTATTCATCAAATCAACAAAGTATGCGGGTGCATTAGTCAAACCGAACGGCATGACTAGACATTCAAAGAATCCATCTGGAGTCCTAAACGCAGTCTTGTCAATGCTATCCTCAGCCACTCTAAGCTGATGGAATCCGGTGGCAAGATCGAGAATCTGGTGGCAAGATCGAGCTGAGATAAAACAGAAGCCCCAACAAGCTGGTCAAAGAGATCATCAATCTTCGGTAACGGGTGTCTATTCTTCTTTGTCAGCTTGTTCAACTCACGATAATCAACACATAGACGAAGCGAACATCCGCCTTAGTAGCGAATACCACCGGAGCACCCCATTCTGAAATGCTTCGCCTAATGAAATTCTTCTCGAGCAACTCCTTGATTTTCTTGCTAAGCTTCCTTCTTTCTCGCGGGGCCATGTGCCTAACATGCAATGAAACTGGCTTGGCATTATCAACCAGATAAATACGGAAGTTTATCTCGCGTTTAGGGGGTAACCCCTTCACCTCATCAAAAACATCAGGACGTTCTCGGACCACCCTCACAGATTGAAGATTGTCAATAGACGAGTCGAGGGATTCAAGATAACATAACATGATGGGATCCAGAGGGTTACAAGAAATCTTTAGGGTATTTCCAAGGCGAGTCATAAGCCTCACTACCCTATGCTCACAATCGAGAATGGCTCCATAATTGGACAACCAATCCATGCCCAAAATCAACCCGTATCCCATGAACCCGAGAACATAAGCATTACATGTGAATTCTACGGTCAAGATAAAAATCCTCAAATCCATACAAATCATAGACAGATGGGCGGAACCCCCAATTGGATTTGAAACACTTACGGGATCCTCAACTAGACTAGTACTTAGGTGCAAACTTTCAAAAATTTCAGAAGAGATAAAGGTATGCGATGCGCCAGAATCAAAATAAAGTTCGAACAGGAAAACCAGAAATATAAACAAGACTTTCTACAGAAATACTACCTCGGTCCGGAACTGGAGCAGTGTTAAGAGCATGCATCTGCCCTCCAGAAGGTTTTGCTAGCTGAGTCTGTCCTTGCCCCTGTCCTTGCTTCTTTGGGCAATCCTTACTGAAGTGTCTAGTCTCTCCGCAATGAAATCATTCTCCCAACTTCCTCTTCTTCTTCCTACAATCTTTGGCTATGTGTCCAACGATCCCACAGTAGTTGCACTTTCTTGTGTCCCTTTCCATGTTGTTGTTGGCCTTGTTACCCCTGTTGTTCTTGCTGTTCTGACTTCTCTGGTTGCTCTGATTTCCTCCCCACTTGGAGTCTGCCTTCTTGGTTTGAGTCTCATTAGGCTTGACTTCTTTCTTGCCATTCTTATCATCTCCCTGAAGCAATGCCATGTCTATTAGGCTTTCAAAAGTAGCCCCCATGGGTATATGAGACATGGCTAAACCTTGTAATGGCTCATTCAACCCCCGTGCAAAGCGTAGAGCCTTCTTCTGGGGTTTGTTAACCATGTCCAAACCGAATCGAGCAAGCTGGTTAAACTTATTCACATACTCCCTCACTGTCATGTCCCCTTGCTTCAAAGATATAAACTTCTCCATTTGTAGATTCTCCTCAGCAGATGATAGAAACTTAAGCCCAAACCTCATCCTAAAGTCGGCCCAAGTCTCTATAGGCCTAGTAGCGTTGGTGACCTCCCACCAATAAGCAGCTTCCTCTTTCAATAGCCATACTGCCAACAAAACTTTTCTACGGTCTTCCACATCAAAGATGGCGAAGAGTTCTTTAGTTTCTTTTAACCAATTTCTTGCGTCAACAAAAGTCTCCGTCCCAATAAAATTCTTGCCACCCATCGCCTTAAAGTCTTTGCAAATCTTTGCGAAATCCGCTTGTGGACGCTGAGGAGGAGGAGGAGGAACCTCAGGTACGGTGGGAGTGTTTGCTGGGCCCGCATCGTTGGCCCTAGCTTCCAAGTACCTTCGGAACCATCCGGGCATGGTTACTCCCTCGGGAAGTTTAAGATCGGCCATGCTGAAAAAGGAAAAGATAGATTTAGAACGAGGAAACAAAGGATAGTGCTAACGGCTTTTGGGGAATAGCCTTTTAAAATAAACTAGACTTTTCTTGGAAAATACTTAATTGGTTTTGAAAATAGTTTTTCAAAAGGTAAGTTTTAAAAACCTTTTTTTCAACCTCGTAAACCTTATGCTCTGATACCAAATGTAACACCCCACCTCCGCCAGGGTCACTCTTGCAAGGACACTGGCTCTGGAGGGGTGTTGGTCAAGGTAAACGTGCATGAAGATATCACAAGACAGAACATATGAGTAAAACAGAGTAAATAAAGCAGCGGATAAGATTACTATTTCAAAACCATAGTCAAGTTACATCAAAGTACTTAGTCATCATTTTCCAACAAAACAAAGTCTAGAAAACATAAACTGAAAACTGAAAATAACATAAAGTAAACTATCCCCATAGTAGATGTGGTAAAGCCATAGCGAGCTCAAGTCCAAACCGTACATGAGCTATCCAGTAAGCAAGCTAAAGATCCAAGCTAGGTGCTAATGTTCCCACCCTGAGAACCTGGGGGGGGGGAACGGAAGAAAAGAGGCGAAAGAAAACGGGTCAGTTAAAAAGACTGGTAAGTCCTACCTACTATTAGTATAAAAACTAATAAAGTTAACTGGACATGTAAAACAGAGATGAAACATAGGATGATAACTGGCATAGTGAAAAGTTAACAAGATAGATCAAGTGTGGCATCGCATATACAAGGTTAAGTTGCACCAGGTGTACTAGTATTCTAATCCATGTCAAGTATAAACAAGAAATGATCCCTTGGCCCAAAGTTGGCCCAACATCATGAGGTGACCTAAATCAAGGTCCAACTACTCGGTCTAGTCGATCGGCTCCTTGTAGGCCTAACTCGTCGTGTATCGGTGTCATACGACTTAATCATGGAATGTAGTTAACTGTGCAAGGTCCACCCTAGGGTGTATCCAGCCCTAAGGTGTAGACCACATACACAATTCAAGCACGCACAGTCTAAACCTACTGGTGCCCATGTTCAACTCCGGACTTAATGTGCGCGACCATGGTCCGCCTGAACAAACGGTGCACCATTCAGCCATCTCTTTTTGTCTCTTACAATCTGTCCAGTAATCGTGCCCCACCCTGGCCTAGTCCAGGGTATCCAGATACTCTCAAGTGGGTTACTACTGAAAAGGACCACGTAACTAGGATTTCAAGCAGGTTAAGTGTGGTTAACCCTATCCTAACCATGTATTGAGTTGGTCAAGTGTATCCAAGCAGTTCATGACTTAACCCTTTCAATACATCGTGTTTAATTGTTTAAGTATTCAAGTAGTCCATGACTTAACCCTACCATGTGGCATTAATTAACTTAATGCACCCCAACCTCTCACATTAGACTTTGTTGTGGTTACTAGTTAAGCCGGGCGGGTCCGGGTAGCTTTACACCACAACCTAGTCTAACCTCGGGTTTCAAGTGCGATGTGACCAACTACTCACATAGGGTCCTATTGTTTGTAGCCACTAGTTAAGTCGGTCTGTTTCGGGTAGATTTATGCTACAAACTCAACCCAACCTCTAGTTGGCCACTTTCATGTTTTCTACATGTCATGTCCATGTTCATGTTTTTCAAGCATAATCACATGTCATATTTCAAAACCATGTTTTTATGTCATTAAAGTTGCCTAACTACCCATACGCATTCCCATCGCATGTACGTTTCGTCACAACACAAAATGGATTAAAAGAGGGAACTTAGAAGCATGACAAAAATGGGCATAAGGTGATAGGATTTGGCCACAAGTTAAACATGGTGGCACATGAGGCAAAATGTGTTCATTAAACTTGCATATTACATTATAAGCCTCAAAACATGCATGACATCAAACTTAGCAAATATGTGATACATGGTCATAGATGGCATAGGATGATAACTAGTGATTCACATATAACATCATATGCAAGTTAACATAAAGGTTATGAGAGTTTCTATGTTGCATTATGCAACATTTCCAACCAAAGCTCATAGCTTTCAATCCACAAAGTCAAGGTGATAGCTTTACAAACATACATAGAACAAATCTTCGCATAACATGATAGATTCAAAGCACAAATTATACTTAGGCCCAAACTCAAACTTGCAACATGTCATATTTAACTTCATAGTTTAAATCTAAGAGTAGAATAGGGCTTACAATGCTATGAAGACTATAAAATAAAACAAGATTGAGATGAAGCCACACTAGCAACACTAGAAAACCCCAAATGACAAGCTCCACATAAAACCCTTGATAAATAAGAAGAAGATCCTTGCTTTGGTGAAGAAAGATTGAACTCTAGCCTTGAATCAAACTTAGAAACTCTCAAACAAGCTTAGAAACTCTCATATGAATGAAGATGGAGATTATGACAAGAGGGTGGAGGCCATGATATGAAGGTGGAGGCCATGATTAGAGAGCATTTTGGCAACACTTAGTTGTTGGATTAGTTTGTATGATTTTAGGGTAGGCTTAGGGGTCTTTTTATAGAGTTTAGGATTAGTTTTAGCCGTAGGATTAACCCTAAATCAAATCTGAGCCATCAAATCACGTCAGAAACCAACAAACAGGGCCAGAAAACACAAGCAGGTGCACCAGGCCAAAATAGCCAGACCGGGGAGGTCGACCCCCAGGTCGACTCTAGAGTCGACCTGGCCTGGGGCAGGTCGACCCCCAGGTCGACTCCCAGGTCGACCTGGCCTGGCAGGTCGACCCTAGGGTCGACCCCCAGGCCGACCTGGTGGGTTGGGCGGGAACTTTTCCCGCCTACTCCGATTGGGCTGAAATTCAAATCTGTTTTCGAAATTTGAATTTTCTGAAACTTCATCGGGCCATAATTGGGTCATACGGACTCCGATTTACAAAATTTCGGACTCTATTTCGCGTATTTTTCCGAGACGAACGCAATGGCATAGCCCGTTTCCCCTGATTCAGAAATTAAAATTTATTTCTGCCTTGTTTTATGATTATAGCATGTTATTAAAATTCGGGTTGTTACAAGCCTTGTATTCAGGTTTTTGCAGGATCTTTCAGGATAGCGATGGAGCTGAAGATGGATACTATCATATCTATTTTGCTGTTCATACTTTATTATGTATATTATGTTTGATTCCGCTATAGACATTTTACATAAAGCTGAAACTGTATTTTGTAATAAGTATGATCTTGTTATACTGTGTAACTCTGATGATTATATTCATCCAGTGTATTTTGTTGTATATTATCTGGTGTAATGATATATTTCTGTTCTGCTGTTATTGTTTATATGTTATATTCAAAGATTGTCCTTGCCACCGTGGAACGGGGGTTCGAGGTCATCACATTTTATATTTTTTTTCTAGTTATGTTGGTAACGGCAACGCTAGCCTAGTTGTTCTGCTTGCCTACCACTACGTTGCACTAACCACGAACAATAATGTCAACCATTCTGATCTGTCACCCTACCGCCGTGTTGCACCATTAGGGAACAACAATGTGAATAGATCTGTTCTGCCAGCATACTACAATTTTGCACTGGTAGGGAATAAATAGGTCAACTGAGTTGTTCTACCTACCTACTATAGCACTGCAATGGCAATAAACAATAGTACTACACCAGCAGGTAACCACAACACTGATGTTGTACTGGAGGGATATAACCATTCTGCAATAGCATGAAAAAATGAAATAGAATTTTTTATATGAGAAGATATCTTTGTACTAAAGTTTCATTGCATGAATAAATGAATTAAAAAAAGTAAAATCATATTGGAACCAAAATAAGCAAACTAAAATACTCGATGCAATACATATTTTTTCTCAATGAAACTCAAATGATCAACAATATACAAAAATTTCAAGTTTGTAGACAAGTAAAACACTTGCTTGTGTTTAACATGGATGGCTTGTATAAGTTACTGGATTTTTCTTGAAGTAATTGATAAAGCGTCAAACAATACATATAAAGAGTTATTAGTCGTATTTATATTAAGTCTATCATGTGCAATTAAGCATATGTTGCAAGATTTATATCCATTCATTAGCCAGATTACTTAGAAACAGTCATTAGTCAGATCTATACACAATTTAGCAATAAGGAAAACTTTCATAAAAATTAAAAATTCTACATTTCACAAAATTACTTTGACTCAACATTAATAGAAAATATTATACATTAACCATAATATCAATAGTAATGCATCCAATATAAAGTAACTTAAAAGTTAAGTATATAAAACATAATTTTTCTAGTAAGGAATGAAATGCAGCTATAATGGATATTAAAAATTATTTATTCTTCTTGCAATACATAGATAATTACTAGTGCCGAAGCAATACTACTCGAATCTTAGTATTTATAACAATTGTTTAGTACACGTAATTAGGCAAAAGCAATAATTTTCATAGATTAAACATTTTACATTTATGTCTATTCAACGATAAAGGGTTACAGTTGGTAAAATAATTTTAAATTTTAACGTTAGAAAAAAAATAATTCCAAATTTGTAAAAATGGAAAACAAAATGACAGAATTGGATTCGAAGAACAATTTTGCAAATAACAAAAGTCATAATATTCAAATGTTATTAAAAACATAATTTTATATCTACACTAAGTAGAAACACATAAAAATAAGGAAATTATGTAGTTGGAGGTAATAAATGATTGAATTTGAATATTTTAGAATATAGTTAAATAAAGAAGAAATTTGACGAAAATGGAACAATAGGTTGGGACAATATGAGGCAAAAGCAATGATTATAGTGTTTGGAGTTGTAATGCCCCAGGATTTTAACTTCCATATTACTAAATCATAAGTCAATAATCATTAATAACTATTTGTAAATTTGGTGAAATTGATTTAATACTTGTAGAAAATGTAAGAAATCTTTAAACTACATATGTATGCATAGATGTTCTAACTTGTATATGTATGACAATATTAGAATTTGTAAATAAATATCTTAGTTTCACATTTCATATTTATTTTAACGCATCTAAAAATAAATAAAGTAAAGAAAAATTTAGTTTACTTCATACTTAAGGGTGTAGTGACATAAAACTAAAGTGGATTGATTGAAGTTTAACTTGCCATCATTCATGTGAGGGTGGATGTGTGCGCAGGAAACATTAAGTGTGGGAAGGAAGACTTAGTAGCTAAGAGTACATAAATATATATGTTTCTAAAGGAAAGTACTTACTGTCGATTGATAGACAATGGAGCATAAGGTACTTATGCATTAACTGTGTAAGCAGAATGTGCCTTTGTTTCTACCATATGCATTAACTATTTTGGTTAGTTCAAACATGAATGGACATGTTTCCAGAGAGCATTAAGTGTAGAGATAACTTAACAGCTAAGGTTCCATATAAATATACATATGTTGACTAGATAATACTTTTGCACCTGCCGTGATTGTTTTAGCATCAAAACAGTGACCTGATATTTCACTACTTATAATCACTAAACATTCCTTCTTATTAAAGGAATGCCTTTCTCACGTTTACATTAAATAAATGTATTAGTTTAATATTATAATTTAACTACAAAAGGACCACTCAAAAATATATTTGCACACAACTTTACGTTCTCAAAACTGATGAGAAACTTAGACCAGAGAACATTTGTTGGCCCAGAGAACACTTGTTAGCACAGGAGATTGCGAGTAAACACTCACTTTGTTATTTCTCTAAAATAAAAACCATTCAAGTTCATTTGTTTATTTGTGTGGCTTGTTATATTAGGAACTTCATTACTGAACAAATGTTTGTCGATCGCACACCTGAGACCCTGTGATGAAAATAATGAGTACAAAATAGGATATTTTCTGTTAAAACTGCTGTAACACCCCTTAGTCCCACATCGTGGAAGCCTGTGTGAAGTTGGTACTTATATAGTAGAGCCCATCTCTTACTAACGCCAAGGCCTTTTGAGGAACAAAACCCCACACCTATACAGTGGCTAAGTTAGGAACAATATCTTGCGCGAACGGAGGTGCGGGCTGTTACAGTGGTAATTAGTCGCAGGTTTCGACACTTCAATTGAAATTGGGCGTGGGTTCTTTTGGTTTCATGGGATGGTGTCAGGTCATGTAGGTTAATGAAATGGTAAGGTAGGCTTTAAAAGGGATGACTGAGTTTATGGGCCATAAGAAATAAAACAAAAACAAAGGATAGAAAATAATAATGAAAGGATGGGGATCATTTTTAGTAGCAGTTTTCGGTCAAACTGAAATCAACTTGGCGTGTTTCTTTTTGTTCCAAGGGATGGTGGCACACGTCAATGTTAGCAAATAAAACAAAAGGGGTGTCATTTTCTCATAGGCCGATGGAATATAAAAAGGGTATGGTGTGGGATTTCTTTTGGTTTGGGCCACGTAAACAATAGAAAAAGAATACTAAAGGGGATGGGCTTCGAAAACTGGTCTTTTAAATTTAATATTAAAAAGGAAAAAGATAAGGTGGGCTTAAGCTTTTAAACCGGCCTTGGTTAAAGAAGTTGCTGATAAAATAGAGAGTTGTCTTGTTAGATTTAAACCATTTGTTTAAATAAAAGTTTTACAACATAAACCATTTCTTTGATATATATATATATAAAGAGTATAACAAATAAGTCGATTTGAAGAAATGACGTAAACGAATGCGAATTAGATTTTTATGTATACACTTATATATATATGTATATATATATATATATATGAAAAATCAATGTAGTATTAGTGGAGTTTAAATAATTTAAATTAAATAAAGTTTAACGAAAGGGAAGAATTTATCAAATCATTTCAAAGACTCAGAATGGATAAAAATTAATGAATTGATCCACCGTAACGAAAGGAAGGTGATTAACTGTCAAAGATAAATTCAAATGTTTTGAACAAAGACCAGAGTATTATTTTATCGACTTAAGTCGATAATCTTTTCAATATCATGACATGATTAACGACAAATAAAAGTGAATTTTATATTATAATATGATCCATTTAAGTATCACTTGTCCCTAAAAGATATTAACGTTGATTGTTTCGAAGAGTCCGGAATATAGATTCCACTTCGATTCAATCTTTACGTTGCACGACGAAGATTATCAAAGGTAAATAAAAGACGAAGTTATGCAAGAATCGTTTTATAAATCCTAGGTAGAAATTGCCTAATATGGGTTTATAAAATAATATCTTCGGTTTGTCCGGTCCCGGGACAACTTGTGTGGACGAATGTCTGACAGCGTTTCCCTAACTAATCAAGTACATTGATCTTTTCAAATGCAGTTTTGTGTAGTAGAGTAATTAGTTTCTCTTTCTTTATACTTGTAATTTATTTTTGGAGAAGTCAATTAGTAATTAGCGGGTTTGACGATGTGATATTCAAAGAAAATAAAAAGTGTGTGTCAAGGTAAGTTTAGCTTCAAGCTTCACAACCAGGAAATGACAAAAATCGGGCAGGCAGCATGGCTATGTGGGTAGCTCCCATTGGGGTGTATTATCACCTATCTAGAGATATTCCTTTTGTTCTTATTCTATCGATGCTGTCCCATTTGGTAAATGGTTGCCGTACACAACCATTGGTGATATACATTCGATACACTCAAGAGAAATGAGTGGTCGGTCATGTGTGGCCGGGTTACAAGAAGTTCTAGTTGAACCCAGTATATTCCTCTCTTGGGATATACTATCTTAAGGTGGTTCCATACCTTATCTTAGTTGGAAATCCATTTACCATAAGCGTTAAACGGTTTTGTTTGTATACTATATAAGTAGAATGTGAGATGAAAGCATTTCTACTAAGTTCTAAGTTATTTGTGAAAACTCTAGACATTATCATAATATCTGTTTTAAATATACAAACTGCTTTGATTCTCACAAGGTAAAAACCCGTTCCATATTTACGGCGTGGTCTTATGAGTATGATTTTATTTCTTATCTTGTTTTAAATCGTTTACTCACACCAGTCCTCGACTGACCCAGAGTTTATTTTTCTGTGTTTGCCTTAAACTCTTAGGTATTCGTAACAATTGTTATGAATAGACAAGTGATTTAGGTCTTGACTTACTTTTGGAGTAGCTGGATGGGAAGGATTTGAATGTCGGCTTATCTATGTATAATTATCTGCAAGTTAGTATCACAAATGTTAAGTATGTAATTTGTGATGAAATGTATCCGTATGTATGAAGTACTCTAATGTAATTGACTTATGATTTGTAATATTTTGGGGTATTATGTTTTGTTCAAGTTCCGCTGTGAGATTCTGATGTTTTCTTTAGTCTTATCTTCTATCTGTCTTTTATTCTTATATAATGATACAACTTCCGAGGTGTTCGAAAGTTGGGTCGTTACTGGAGTATTCAAAATATTGAATGCCTTTGGAAATTTGTGATGAGTTAAACTAACCATCCAAAATGTCTAATAGATATGTTATTATTCTGTAAACAAAGTACACGTACAAAATATTGAAAATTAACTTAAATAGATACCTTCTTAAGTTTCAAAATACTTAGTCAACCTTTTCTAAAGTAGTATTTTAAAAATAAAAATATTTCTAATTTCAGTCAAACAGCAGAATTTGCATCTCCTGAAATAGCTTGAATTTTGCAAATCATTCAAAAAAGAGTATTTGATTATTCTAATCTTCAATGAATTGAATGGTATGGTTAATCATGTTTTAATGTTAACTAGAGAGAACCCGTGCTATGCACATGGTTTGGTCTTAATCTCGTTGGTAAAATATGAACTCTGGAACATTATTATAGCAACTAGTAGATACGCTCTTTTCCATATTTATAGAACTATTCAAATACATTTTGCTGTAGTGCGGATTCACTCGCAAAGTTTTTTTGTTAAGCAATTATACAAAATCAAAGTATATGGCAAGGTTTGGAGTTGAAAGAAAAAAATATTTGGAAGAAAAACATGAAATTGAAACACATAGGCAATTTGCATATATCATTACTTCCGATGATTTTAAATACGGCTGTCAATGGGTCATGTCGGGTCGGGTTCGGGTCAAGTCAAGTCGAGTTCGGGTTGATCTATAAACGGGTCGGGTAAACCTGTTTATTATACGGGTCATTTTTCCCTAACCCTAACCCGACCCACTTATAAACGGGTTGTCCCGACCCGTGTAACCCGTTTAACTAAACGGGTCGTGTCGGGTTTACCCGTTTGACTCATTAACAAATATTGCTCACTAATATAGACAGCCAAAGAAGCAAAACACCAACATGCAACACTATTATATAATCAACAACAGCTAGCATATATATGAAGCTTGAAATCACCATATACAAACATCATTCTCCATATATAAGAATATATAAGCATAGTGCACAGATAAAAAACTAACAATATTGAAAAGGTACAGTAGTTATAAGTAAAATAAAAGTAACAACTTACAAGAATAAATTAGTAAAAATATATCAGCTTACACAAGAATTTATGAGCATACTGATTAAACCATATATGAAAACTAACACAAACAGTATACATAAAGGGCTAAAAGTATGGAAGAGATACAACATATAATCGGGTTTGGCGGGTCAAAATCGGGTTAGCAAGTGTAACACCCCGTGTATTCTATAACAGTGAAATTCACAAATTAAAGTATAATTAATTTCAAATCAAAGAATTAAGGGAAACGGGATACGCCATTGCGTTCGTCTCGGAATTCTGCTTGGAATAGAGTCCGAGTTTGCGTAAAACGGACTCCGTATGAAGAAGATATGGCCTCCGGAAGTTTCAGAATTCAGTTTAAAATTCAAACAGACAGAAACAGCTCAGAACAAATTCAAATTTCAAAAAATCAGACCAGAATGGGCTGGGCGGGAATTTTCCCGCCCAAGGCACCCAGGTCGACTGGGTAGTCGACCTGGGGGTCGATTGGGGAGTCGACCTGGCCCCTAAGCCAGGTTAAACCCAGCCCCCCGGCTGGCCTGGTCTGTGCTTGGTCGAATTTCTGAGCCTTGCCTTGTCACTAGGGCTAGGTGTCAGCTCCTGATTGGTCTCTCCTTCAAACGAACGACTAATATTAATCCAAGCTCCATCGACGGTTCTAATCAATTCACAAACTCTATAAAAGGACCTAAGACTCCACCTAATTTATACAAATAAAAATTAGAATGAGACCGTCATGCTGCTGAGGAAAGACTAGAAGTAGCCGTCAAAAATTGAGAGACGATTTGGAGGAAATTCGAAAGCTTAAAGCAACGACAACTAAATCAAAACAACGCCTACAACAAAGGATAGCATCTCCAAATTTAGAATTCAGAAACCTGAATTGAAGATTCGTCATACGTTGTAAATAGAGTGCTATTCCGTTGTGAATGAATAATTGTGTTTTGATTTGTGTAAAATGAGAAATGGAATTGTACTTAATTTGTGGTGATAATAATTCATAATTGTATGTTGCTATGATTCTAATCGATTTGGGATGTTGTGGTATAACGATGTTAGACCTATTGGATATTTGCAAGTATGTGTTTCATGTTGAAAGTTAACAACTATATGTTTGTGGTAGTTTATTTCAAGACCTATTGGATAATTGCAAGTATATGATTCATGTTGAAAGTTAACGACTATATGTTTGTGGTAGTTTATTTGAGATTCATGCAAGTATATGGTTCACTATTATGCCAACATGATGTATATTTTTATAATCACTTTTAGTGTAGTTGGATCCATTTGGGTATTATGACTCATATGAATTTATGTTGGAATTGGCATCATGATTCAAGTGTAAAACCATACTTTTGTATTAGTGGCAAAAGTAAGCATCTTTGTGAACTTGTGTTGACTTTATGAACATGGATAGTTTATGTTTAACTTTATGCTCAAACAAAATAGGTTTTAGGCCTATGTTTTTATCAAATTCATATGATAATATATGCGACGCATAATTAAGTTAGATTTACATTTTAAATGCAAGTTTACATGACTAGATTAAAACCATGATTCATGTTAGGTATGTTTCATGTCAAGATTATATGCTATTACATTGCAAGTTTACAAGTGCCTAATTTATGTTTATTAGATTGTTATGTTGCAAGTTCATGCGTTCACACTCCCCTCTTGATGTTACTTAGAATATATATAAACACCATGTCCTAAGCCTCCCCTTTTTCATGTGGCAAAGTTGGGTTTAAATGTTAAACCCAACATATGTTATATTATAGCAAATGTATAGGACGGGGGTAATGACGTTGGGTTAAAAATATAAAACATATGTGTTGGCATGTTTGACGCATGCCAACGACCTTGAGAACATTTGAGGGGTATAAATTAATTTTACCCAATAAAGATGAATTGGAATAATGGGCTGCAAATATTTACATATAAAAAAGAAAAGAGACAAAATATGTAAACTTAGAAAATACGATGTGTTTAACCTGATGTTGGATTGAGTTGTGATGTAAACCTGCCCGTAACCGCCCGGCTGTCCAGTAGTCACAACAATACCTATCCAATGTGGGTGGTTAAACATTGAGCCCAATAAAGACCCGAGGTTAGACTAAGTTGTGACGTAAGACTGCCCGGAACCAACCGGCAACAGGCAGTCACAACAATACCTGTCTAATGTGAGAGGTCGAGGCTTTAATAAGACAATTAAGGCTGAGTCAGGATTGATAGGATTAAGTAAATTGAATTAAAACTTAATCAAAATGGAACATGCTAAACTATACAGACTGATTGGGGGTTAGGTTTACAAAAACACTTAACCAACTTAGCATGTTGGCTAGAAATAGAAAACCTAGTAGCGCGGGACCCTTTTCAGCAGTAACCCTACAAGGTGTATCAGGATACCCTGAACTAGGCAGGGTGGGGCACGATTACTGGGCTGACTGTAAGAGGTCAAATCGACGGCGGTGGTGCAGCAGTGTAGGTTCTAACGGGGTGCGGGCGTGCACACACTCCGGCGCAGAAAAATTAGGCACTGGGCACCAGCAGTATACCTGTGCATTCTAGAATTGTGTCGGGCCGCCACCATGGGACTTGATACACCCCATGGTGGGACCAGCATAGGTAACTACAACATCGGGGGCCGTAAGACACATGTAACTATGCGAGTAGGAGCCGATCATTAGAAATGGATCACTTCACCCTGATTATGGGGTGCCTGTTGGGAACTAGTTTATAGGGGTGCAGAGATTAATATGGGGTACGATAGTATATTCGACTCTAGACAACTTAACTTAGTTTATAGTGCTTTCCCATTCCCAGTTTATACTTATCATGCCCAATTCTTTATTCATAGAATGAATAGTCCTAGACTTACTCAGGGTTTATGTCTGACTCTACTTTTCTTTCGTCTTCTTTTCTTTCGTTCCCCCCCCCCCAGGTCCACAGGGAGGGAATACCGCAGCTTGACCAGTTTTCACATCCAGCTTGAAGAGAAAGAATGTATTGCTTGGATCTCTTTCGTTTTGGACTATGGCTTTGGATTGCAACTATGAGGACTTATGCAGTTTACTTTTGTTTTTATGCTTCTTTAAGTTATGAAATCAAGACAGTTATGAAAATGTAATGGTTTTGGAAGTATTGTAAGACAATTATGGCATGGTTTTTGTAAACACGTATTTTGATGGAATAAAAGTGCTGTTGTTTTCTGCTGTTCAAAAATAAGTGTATTTATATCTGTCTTGTGTATCTGTGACTTATACTTATAAACCTCCACCAAAATTAGGGCATTCCCTTTAAGGGTGACCCAAACGGAGGTGGGTGTTTCACTTGGTATCAGAGCATAGGTTTACCAGATAAGATAAAAAGTTTTGCAAATTTATTTTCAAAAGAAAATTTAAAGAAGCATTTTTGAAGATAAAATGTTATTTTATTTTTTAAAAAAAAAGGCATAGTCCCCCATAGCCATAGGTATTATCTTTTATCCCTCGTTTTGAATCTATCCTTTTTGTTTTAGTATGTACGAAGAACTTAACTTGTCAGAGGGTGTACCAATACCTGGTTGGTTTAGACGATTCTTGGATGAAAGGGCCAATCAGCCAGGTCCCACTGTTTCTCCTCCCCCAGCTGCAGGAAATCATCCAGCTGCAGCAACACCTCTTCCTCCACCTCCTCCGCATGGTAATACTTTTTCTAAGATATGTAAAGATTTTAAAGCTATGGGAGGAAAGTAATTTCATGGAACCGAGTCCTTCGTGGCAGCCAGGAATTGGCTGTGCGAAACCAAGGACTTATTCGTCATCTTTGAGGTAGAAGATAGGCAAAAGGTACAACTGGCAGTATGGCTACTTAAAGGTGAGGCTTCCTACTGGTGGGAAGTAACCAATGCAGAAAGACCAGTGGAAACACGGGAGGACTTTAGGGCGAGGTTTGAGGCTAAATTTCTCTCATAAGCTGAAAGGAACCTTCAATTGGAAAAATTCTTGTTTCTTAAGCTAGGGAATATGACAGTCAAAGAGTATGTTAATCAGTTCGATCAGCTGGCTAGGTTCGGACTGGACCTAGTCAACACTTCGCACAAGAAGGCTCTCCGCTTTGTCAAAGGATTGAATGAGCCATTACACAGTTTGGCCATGACCCATATACCCATGGGAGCTACGTATGAAAGGTTGGTGCAGATGGCATTGCTGAACGAAGAGGATAAGGGCAAGAAGGAGATAAAGGCAGAAAGCTCTCAAGGGAAGAAAGAGGGTTTACAGCCTAAGAAGACAGACTTTAAGAAGGGCGGGAAAGACAAAAAAGAGAAGAGGAAGTGTAATTTCTGTGGCAAAGTGGGACACTTAGTGAAAGATTGCCGGAAAAAGAAGGCCAAGATGAATGGTGGGTGCTTTTCTTGCGATGAGACAGGCCACATGGCTAAGAATTGCCCAAAGAAACGAGGGCAGGGGCAGAGGGCTGGATCCACCTCAGGGGCACAGGATCATGTGCTAGAAGCGCCACCTCTGCAACAGCAAGGTATAAATACTTCTATAGAAAGTGTAGTTTATCTTTATGATTACCCAGTTCACACTTTATTTGTTTCTGGCGCATCACACTCCTTTATTTCATCTTCTTTAGTAGAATCTCTGCACCTAGAAACTAGTATGGTAGAGGACCCCTTAATTGTTTCAAATCCAATCGGGGCCCGGCTCATTTGTCTATGTTCTGTGTGGGATTGAAAATTTCTATTCTAAGCGTAGAATTTAGATGTAGTGCCTTTGTTTTGGGCTTCTCGGGATATGGTTTGATTTTGGACATGGACTGGCTATCCAGGAATGGTGCCATCCTTGATTGTGAGAAAAGGGTGGTTAGGCTTCTGACCCAACTCGGTAACACTATGGAAATTACTTGTAATCCCTCGTATGCGGTTATGCTTAGTTATCTTGAATCGCTAGATGCTTCTGTTGAGAGTTTGCAATCGGTTAGAGTGGTCCGTGAATATCTGGATGTCTTCAAAACGGTGAAGGGCTTACCTCCGAAGCGGGAGATAGACTTCCGCATATATCTTGTAGATAATACAAAGCCGTTGCGTTGCCCGTTAGACACATGGCTCCGCGGGAAAGGAAAGAGCTCAGTAAACAGATTAAAGAGCTTCTAGAGAAGGGGTTCATTAGGAGGAGTATTTCAGAATGGGGTGCTCCAGTGGTGTTCGCTACTAAGGAGGATGGTTCACTCCGTTTGTGTGTTGACTATAGGGAGCTCAACAAGCTAACGAAAAAGAATAGGCACCCTCTCCCCAGAATTGAACATCTATTTGATCAGCTTGAAGGAGCGTCTGTTTTCTCCCAACTCGATTTGGCGACCGGATTTCATCAGCTAAGGGTGGCTGAAGATAGCATCGATAAGACAGCATTCAGAACCCCAGACGGCTTCTTTGAATGGCTTGTCATGCCCTTTGGCTTGACAAACGCACCCGCTTACTTCGTGGACCTAATGAGTAGGGTGTTCAGAGAATTCCTCAACAAGTTCGTAGTGGTCTTCGTAGACGATATCTTGATCTTCTCAAAGAGTAAAGAAGAACATGCTCAGCACTTAAGGGCAATCATGGAAACTCTGCGAGTCCATCAGCTAAAAGCCAAATTCTCCAAATGCCACTTTTGGAGAGAGGAAGTGAGGTTCCTTGGGCACATAGTATCCAAAGAAGGGTTAGTTGTGGAACTTGCTAAGGTAGTAGCGGTACAGGATTGGAAGACACCAAGGAATGCAACAGAAGTCCGAAGCTTCCTCGGGCTAGCAGGCTTCTATCGGAAATTCATTAGAGACTTTGCAAAAATATCAGCACCACTCACATGGCTGACAAAGAAGAATCTAGTGTTCAATTGGGACTTGGATTGCGAGTTTGCTTTCCAACGACTAAAAAGGGCTCTTACAACAGCCCCAGTTCTGACGTTGCCAGATCGAATCAAGATGTTCACAGTTTATACAAATGCATGTGGGACAGGACTAGGCGCTGTCTTAATGCAAGAAGGAAGGGTAGTAGCTTACGGCGGGAGACAATTGAAAGTGCACGAAAAGAACTACCCGACCCACGATCTTGAGTTAGCTGCCATCGTCTTTGCGCTTAAGTCTTGGCACCACTATCTCCTAGGTGAGAAGTTCAAACTTTACACTTACCATAAATCGTTGAAATATCTCTTCTCGCAGAAGGACCTTAACTTGAGGCAACAGAGATGGATGGAGTTTCTTGCCTCGTACGATTTCGAGATCTCCTACACTCCGGGCAAAGGCAACGTAGTGGCGGACGCGTTGAGCTGAAAGAAACTGACCCTAAGCCCGCTGTTTGTTGAAAGGCAAAGCCTATAGTTTATATCCAGTTTTAACTTTAGGCCCTCCTCCAATTTTGTACCAGGCTTGCTAGCATCTCTCGAAGTACGCCCGACTTTATTGGACTCAATAGGGACAGCACAACGCGAAGACCCTCAGCTTGTGGAGACGATTGATAGGCTAATTAGGCGTGAGACTCCAAGTCACCTCAACAGATACTCCATCGACGATAAGGATTGGCTAAGGCGAGATGGAAGACTGTGCGTCCCACAGACAAGGGATTTAGTAAAGACGGTTCTGGAGGAAGCACATCACACCAATATGACAATACACCCAGGCGGAGATAAAATGTACAAGGACATAAAGAGAACTTTATTTTGGAACGGCATGAGGAAGGACGTGGCAGATTTCGTTTCTAAGTGTATGGTGTGCCAACAGGTTAAGGCGGAACAGAAAAAGCCTGGCGTTCTGCTCCATCCTCTAGAGGTCCCACAGTGGAAGTGGGATAGCATCTCAATGGACTTCATTGATGGGCTGCCTAGGTCTAGAAGAGGCAACACTAGCATTTGGGTAATAGTGGATAGGCTTACTAAAAGCGCCCACTTTTTACCTGTCAAGAGTAAAAGAACTGCCTCATCCCTAGCATCTCTTTGTCTCAAGGAAATTGTTCGACTCCATGGAATATCATCCATCATTGTTAGTGACGGAGACCCTATCTTCACAAATGAGTTTTGGCGGAGTCTGCAAGAAGCGGTAGGCACAAAGTTATGCTTGAGTACAGCCTATCACCCCCAAACCGACGGCCAGACGGAAAGAGTGAACAGAGTTTTGGAGGACCTTTTAAGACTGTGCGTCCTTGACTTCGGAGGGACGTGGGAAGATCATCTTCTTTTGGTGGAATTTGCCTACAACAACAGCTACCAAGCCACCATCAGAATGGCGCCCTTCGAAGCTTTATATGGAAGACCGTGCCGATCACCCACTTGTTGGTGGGAGTCTACTGATAAGCTCATACTTGGGCCATATATGATCCGAGAGACTTCAGAGAAAGTAGACTTGATACGAAGAAGGATGAAGACAGCCCAAGACAGACAGAAATCCTACGCCGACAAGAGGAGGACCGACCTTGAATTTGAGGTTGGGGATAGAGTTTTTCTTAAGTATCTTCACTAAGGAATGTTGTTCGTTTTGGAACCACAGGAAAGCTAGCACCAAGGTTCGTAGGGCCATTTCCTACCATCGAGAAAATTGGGGAAATGGCCTATAGATTAGAGCTACCCGAAAAGCTGGCGGAGTTCACAACGTTTTCCATGTTTCGCACTTCCGAAAATGTCTACATGAATCTACTGAAGTGGTAGAGCCAAACATCCTTGAGGAAGCTGAAGCGGAACGCGAAGCAACCGTGAGGAAAGTTCCAACCTGCATATTAGGAACGGAAGTGAAAAAGCTACGCAACCGCGAAGTCAAGCTCGTCAAAGTTCAGTGGAGCGACGCCGAAGAAGACGCAACTTGGGAAACTGAGGCTAGAATACGCGCAGCATACCCTTTTCTTTTCGAGGGTACATCTTTGATCTCTCTTTTTCCCTAAGTTATGCTTTTATCTATCTTTTTAGGTATATCTCCTCGACCTTCTCTTTAGGTAGAAACCCTTTGGATGAAAACATGTTATTGAAACATGTTATGGATGATGGCTGCAAGTGGTTGCAAGTGATTGCTAGTGATTGCTCGTGGTTGCATATACACACACAATCTAGGTTTTAGATCGGCTCAGTCACTTCATATTGCATATGCATATATGTAATTATATTCATATACGGTTGAAGTTTAATGTGTTGTCATACGGATGTTGCATTTATATATGAATGATTTTGCACTCATGTAGAATCATGAATAGGAAAATTTGCATACATAATGGATTCATGACACTTACATAATTTGCATTAAGGAGGTCAACGGAATCGGTAGGCCGCCTGATTTTGCATTAGATAAGTACATGTACACACACTTCGCATATGATCATGAAGCATTAGATGTCTTTTAAGGACAATAGATGCTCGTGTTTGATGGATGGGTAGATGGACGTTTGGATGTTAGGATATACATTCTTCTTGAACTTGAAGATTTCGAGGACAAAATCCTTTTAAGTGGGGGAGAATGTAACACACCGTGTATTCTATCACAGTGAAATTCACAAATTAAAGTATAACTTATTTCAAATCAAAGAATTAAGGGAAACAGGATACGCCATTGCATTCGTCTCGGAATTCTGCTTGGGATAGAGTTCGAGTTTGCGTAAAACGGACTCCGTATGAAGAAGATATGGCCTCCGGAAGTTTCAGAATTCAGTTTAAAATTCAACCAGACAGAAATAGCTCAGAACAAATTCAAATTTCAAAAAATCGGACCAGAATGGGCTGGGCAGGAATTTTCCCACCCAAGGCACCCAGGTCGGCTGGGTAGTCGACCTGAGCACCCAGGTCGACTGGGTAGTTGACCTGGGGGTCGACTGGGGAGTCAACCTGGCCCCTGAGCCAGGTCGAACCCAGCCCCCCTGGCTGGCCTGGTCTGTGCTTGGCCGAATTTCTGAGCCTTGCCTTGTCACTAGGGTTAGGTGTCAGCTGCTGATTGGTCTCTCCTTCAAACGAATGGCTAATATTAATCCAAGCTCCATCGACGGTTCTAATCAATTCACAAACTCTATAAAAAAAAGGACCTAAGACTCCACCTAATTCATACAAATAAAAATTAGAATGAGATCGTCATACTGTTGAGGAAAGACTAGAAGTAGTCGTCAAAAATTGAGAGACGATTAGGAGGCAATTCGAAAGCTTAAAGCAACGACAACTAAATCAAAACAACGCCTACAACAAAGGATAGCATCTCCAAATTCAGAATTCAGAAACCTGAATTGAAGATTCATCATACGTTGTAAGTAGAGTGCTATTCCGATGTGAATGAATAATTGTGTTTTGATTTGTGTAAAATGAGAAATGGAATTGTACTTAATTTGTGGTGATAATAATTCATAATTGTATGTTGCTATGATTCTAATCGATTTGGGATGTTGTGGTATAACGATGTTAGACCTATTGGATATTTGCAAGTATGTGATTCATGTTGAAAGTTAACAACTATATGTTTGTGGTAGTTTATTTCAACACCTATTGGATAATTGCAAGTATATGATTCATGTTGAAAGTTAACGACTATATGTTTGTGGTAGTTTATTTGAGATTCATGCAAGTATATGGTTCACTATTATGCCAACATGCTGTATATTTTTATAATCACTTTTAGTGTAGTTAGATCCATTTGGGTATTATGACTCATATGAATTTATGTTGGAATTGGCATCATGATTCAAGTGTAAAACCATACTTTTGTATTAGTGACAAAAGTAAGCATCTTTGTGAACTTGTGTTGACTTTATGAACATGGCTAGTTTATGTTTAACTTTATGCTCAAACAAAATAGATTTTAGGCCTATGTTGTTATCAAAATCATATGATAATATATGCGACACATAATTAAGTTAGATTTACATTTTAAATGCAAGTTTACATGACTAGATTAAAACCATGATTCATGTTAGGTATGTTTCATGTCAAGATTATATGCTATTATAATGCAAGTTTACAAGTGCCTAATTTATGTTAATTAGATCGTTATATTGCAAGTTCATGCGTTCACACTCCCCTCTTGATGTTACTTAGAATATATATAAACACCATGTCTTCCCCTTTTTCATGTGGCTAAGTTGGGTTTAAATGTTAAACCCAACATATGTTATATTATAGCAAACGTATAGGACGGGGGTAATGACGTTGGGTTAAAAATATAAAACATATGTGTTGGCATGTTTGACGCATGCCAACGACCTTGAGAATATTTGAGGGGTTTAAATTAATTTTACTCAATAAAGATGAATTTGAATAATGGGCTGCAAATATTTACATATAAAAAAGAAAAGAGACAAAATATGTAAACTTAGAAAATACGATGTGTTTAACCCGATGATGGATTGAGTTGTAATGTAAACCTGCCCGGAACTGCCCGGTTGTCCAGTAGTCACAACAATACCTATCCAGTGTGGGTGGTTAAACATTGAGCCCAATAAAGACCCGAGGTTAGACTGTGTTGTGACGTAAGACTTCCCGGAACCAACCGGCAACAGGCAGTCACAACAATACCTGTCTAATGTGAGAGGTCGAGGCTTTAACAAGACAATTAAGGCTGAGTCAGGATTGATAGGATTAAGTAAATTGAATTAATACTTAATCAAAATGGAACATGGTAAACTAAACAGACTGATTGGGGGTTAGGTTTACAAAAACACTTAACCAACTTAGCATGTTGGCTAGAAATAGAAAACCTAGTAGTGGGGGACCCTTTTCAGCAATAACCCTACAAGGTGTATCGGGATACGCTGAACTAGGCAGGGTGGGGCACGATTACTGGGCTGACTGTAAGAGGTCAAATCGACGGCGGTGGTGCAGCAGTGTAGGTTCTAACGGGGTGCGGGCGTGCACACACTCCGGCACAGAAAAATTAGGCAGTGGGCACCAGTAGTATACCTATGCATTCTAGAATTGTGTCGGGCCGCCACCATGGGACTTGATACACCCCGTGGTGGGACCAGCATAGGTAACTACAACATCGGGGGCCATAAGACACATGTTACTATGCGAATAGGAGCCGATCATTAGAAATGGATCACTTCACCCTGATTATGGGGTGCCTGTTGGGAACTAGTTTATAGGGGTGCTGAGATTAATATGGGGTACGATAGTATATTCGACTCTAGACAACTTAACTTAGTTTATAGTTCTTTCCCATTCCCAGTTTATACTTATCATGCCCAATTCTTTATTCATAGACTGAATAGTCCTAGACTTACTCAGGCTTTATGTCTGACTCTACTTTTCTTTCGTCTTCTTTTCTTTCGTTTCCCCCCCAGGTCCACAGGGAGGAAATACCACAGCTTGACCAGTTTTCACATCCAGCTTGAAGAGAAAGAATGTATTGCTTGGATCTCTTTCGTTTTGGACTATGGCTTTGGATTGCAACTATGAGGGCTTATGCAGTTTACTTTTGTTTTTATGCTTCTTTAAGTTATGAAATCAAGACAGTTATGAAAATGTAATGGTTTTGGAAGTATTGTAAGACAATTATGGCATGGTTTGTGTAAACACGTATTTTGATGGAATAAAAGTGCTGTTGTTTTCCGCTGTTCAAAAATATGTGTATTTATATCTGTCTTGTGTATCTGTGACTTATACTTATAAACCTCCACCAAAATTAGGGCATTCCCTTTAAGAGTGACCCTAACGGAGGTGGGGTGTTTCAATAAGTCAACCCCAAACCTACCCATTTATAAACGGGTCAAATTCGGATTGACCTGAAAATGACCCGCCAACTAAATGGGTCGAGTTAACGTACTAATTTCCGTGCTGGTTTCGGGTCGGATAGGAAATTGACAGACCTAACTTTAAACACACCAGACACGAAATTAATTCCCATAAAGTAGTGCTATTAAATTCAATCATCAGTTTGATGGTCTAAACAATAGGTAGCTCTGCTTTTTCTTAGGCATGTAATAGTGAGAACTCCACTTTCCTTTGTAGTTTTCATCTGAGCCACCTTTTCCTACTTGAGTGACCTATATCTCGTTAGTGGACTTTCCATTACCCCGTCTACTTCTACGCGACATATCATTCTTCTCTTTTTCCGTGCTCCTTTCTCCGTTAAACAAAAGCCTGCTATCTTCTTCCACCTCTATTTCCACTTCTTCGCACTTCAATCCAAGCATGCTCGCTTTGAAAACATTAGCTTCAATTGTTTCCATCTAGTGCTCTCACTGTTCATTGCGCTTACAGGTGAAATTTCTTTGTTTAATGAGATAGTCCTGGAACATATCCCTCATGTCAAGAGAGAACAGGCTGAAGATTTCACTCGTTTGCTGAAATATGCAAGGAATCAATGACATTTGTTGAATTTAACTTGTTTGGAGATGGTTTTATTATTTTCTTTATTTCTCTTTCACCATCACAAGCACACCTGAAGATAAATTTTCAAAATAGGAAAAGATTAACATGTCATACAAATTTAACATGCAATCATAATCTGTCTTACATGAAAACCTAGAAATACTTAATCCAAATAAATTAATCATAACATCAACTCAAAATTAGAGCAAGATCGTTAAAAGAAAAAACTAGTTAGAATATTTTACCTACAGTCAGTTCACTTGCAAATGATTGGCCAAAAAGTCATGAAGTTGACCTTTAGATCTTTGATCCACACTTAGAGTAGTAGTAAGTTTTTGTAATGTCTAACGAAGTATTCTAGTATTCTAATAAAGTTAGCTCAATAGTTAATTTATATAAGCGCATGTTACTATAGAAATTAATTTGATTAGTTTTGAAAATTCAATAAAGTAATAGTTTTTTATTCTTTAGTGCAGGAATACACATATTTAAAATAAAAGTAAACAACGTACAAAATTTTCAAGTTTGAAACTAATATACCTAGTAATAATTTCATGAAAATAGAGGACAATGGTTCTATACCAGCATGTGGAAATTCGGAAGAACCAAAAAATATTTTAAGTTCCAAAATTTTGAAATATAGTAGAAATGCTATAATGGAGAGATGAAAAAAAATCAAGCAAGATATAATAAATACATTCATCTTTTGATTAGTGCACGTGTCTGCATTTATATGAACTAAGCGTATCTAAAATCAAATAATACCAAAACTTTGCAAGGTAAATACACTGGACAATGTTAAATGAAGTTAACTGATTAGTTTTTTTACGTTAAATTTTTGAAACTAAGACAATTATTATTTTTAATGTCAAATGTTGGACACTACAATGATTAAATTAGCACCGTAAATATTAAACTTAAGACGAAATAAACATAGATTCCAAACTTTATTAATGATTATGGATTTGAAGTTGGCTTATAGCCAACTCATTGAATATATTTTCAAGCTCAATAAACATTCAGCAGTAAACAAATGCAATAACGAACACGTTATAGGTTTGTTAATTTTTAAATATTGTTTTGGGTGATCATTTTGGGAGATGGGAACTTAATACAATAAGTTATCTTGAAAACTAATTAAGTTAGTAAATGTGAGACACAAATTATTTATAGCATCTGTCTTTATGAATTTGCACATGTATTGGTTTATCCAATATGCAGCAGGAATCATCTTCCATATATTCTTACAGTTGTATTGTAGATCAGAAACTTTTGGAAATAGATAAAATCATTGTTGAGGCTCCTCATGAATGTAAATAGAATCATCTACAAAAATAGAGCCACATAACATCAGCAAACAATACCGTAATATACAATTGATTCAAACTAAAAATGTGATAGAGTGAAACAATTTATATGCTATTGAACTAAATTTATACATAGTACGTACAAAGGCAATTATGTAGTATAAAGTAGAAGACGTTGGTTCATAATCCAAAAAAGTAATTTATCAATATGAGTGTGAATATTGTTTGAGTAGAAGCATAAATTTGTATAACAGACACATGACCAATAATTCTATTTGTTGCGGAAAAAAAACGAATAGGAACGAATTGATGGTGAGGCAAAACAAACAAAGATAGTCACAAGCAAAGCAATCACAGATCTTGTAATAAAAGAAATAACACAAGAGGTTTATAGTGGTTCCACTAACATCTTGTTAGTGTACGTCCACTTGGGGAGAGGAGATTTTATTCCTTTTCTAAATAAGAAAAATTACAAGACTGATAGTAGGGAAGAAGAAGAACTTTTTAGAGATGATACACCTCACATTTTTGAGATGATAATACATTCACATAATCCCTGTCCTTATATAAGGATAATGCTTAGGGTTGAAGTAATTGATTTATGATATAAATCAATGCCTAATTAATTCTCCAATTCTCCTGATAGGCTTCCTTGTTTAACCAACCAATTAGGGAATTAATTAATGCCTAATTAATTCTCCAATTCTCCTGGTAGGCTTCCTTGTTTAACCAACAAATTTGGGAATTAATTCCTTACTTCATTATCCCAAAAAGCCTTTCTTCATATTCTTCCAATTATGTAAGTAATTTATTGTCTATCCCTTTTACAAATAAAAGAGCAATAAATTTCTAATATCTTCCAAATATTGTATCACAAATTCTTACACTATTGGCAAGAGGTTAGCTTTTCTTCCCTATTCTTGAGCCTTCTTCATCAAATAAAATTTCATATTATTTTAATATTTAAAAAGAGCTGTTCTTGCTTTACGAATTCTGAACTATTAAGTATTAACATGGGTGCTAAATCAGTTTGTTATGTAAATCAAATCGTTCTTGAAAATTAAAGGATATGGTCAGGTTTGATATATTGTAATTGTGCCAATTATCAATAAATGAGCATGTAGTTTGAGCGAACCCTTTTCCAATTATGGATTCAATATTTCATACCAATTCATGCAAGAAGTTCAACCCAGAGCTATTTGAAATACGATTCTTGAACTTATGACTAATTTGTAGATTTAGGCGTAATGCACACATTATTATGTTTTAGACATTTATTTGCTAAATAAACAAATGTTCAAATCCATCGTTACTAATTTGCATATTTAGGCGTAATGCACACAAAATTATGCTTTAGAGCATTTTGGTAGAGTGGACCCCTTTCCAACTATGGAGTCAATCGTTTCATGCAAGAATTTCGAAATAGGAGCTATTTGAAATATGGTTTTGGAATTCACGACCAAATTGCAGATTTAGGTATAATGGGCACATAACTATGTTTTAAACTTTTATTTGCTGACTAAATGAATGTTCAAGTCCAATCTTGTATAAGAGCCAGCTTCTAATGTAAAGCACATTAGGACTGCGTAAAATTAGTCAATTTCGTTACAATATATATTGCATAAAATGAGTCGATTTCATTGCATTACATAAATATATTTTTGGCACTGAGATTACATTTGGTTTTTTTAAAATCTCGAATGTCCTATACATGTGAAAAAAATATTGGTAAATATTTTGGAAAATCAGAAAGGTAGGAGGAAATAGCCGAGTGATATATATTGTTATTAATTCCACCTTAATTTTAGCTATTTTGCTATTAAGTCCAGCAACTTTCTCAAGTAAGGTATCACTGCTAACTTTTCCTTTTTCATTTATCATTATTTTTCCTTTGCGTAATTCAAAGGTCAAAGTTCATATTTTGCAAATTGTTCATAGGAATAATCTGCTTATTATTACTTGCATCTTGCTAATTTTTTTAGAATGGTTTTAGAAACTTTTGGAATAAAGTTTGAAGATAACATGTTATTTAAGACAATAAAATATAATAGTTTCAAGAAGCCAAATTTTGAATGACATTTGATTAAATTACCCAAACCTTGTATCAGATAGTCTTGAAACACTAAGATTTATTGTGAACATTAAAACAAACGTAGTTCAATAGTATATAATATACCACATCAAATGATTCGATGAGAAGAAAATGCCTTAACTTTTTTATATGGGAAATTCACTATTGCAGCCATGTTTGTGAAAAAAATTGCAGTTTTAGCCATGTTTCAGAAAAAATAATAGATTTAGACCTGTTTTGTTTACTGAAGGCGAGTTTTGGGAACTCGCCTTCAGTAAAAACCAAAGGCAAGTTCCGAAAACTCGCCTTCAGAAAATCCCTACATACAAATAAACCCAAGATCCTTTCTTCCCCGAACCCTATTCACTTTCCCCTTTCTCCCATTCTTCTTCCAGCATGAAAATAAAAAAAACTCAAATCAACTCCACTTTCACCCATTTTTCATCCATTTCGTTCCCAAAAGCTCGCAATGGCTAGCACATCCGGCGTACAACATGAAATCGGTAAAAATCAAAACCCTAAATCTTAATTTTGAAATTAGGTCATATAAATTTATTTATTATAAGTTACGAAACTGATTGTGGCCTGCAAGCACATAGCTTGTATGATGTAATTACAAATTTTGATGTGTACGTTGTTCACAGTATTGATTTTAGCATGTTGGTTATATGATGGTTGGTTATTGGGTGTTATAATTTGGATTTAGTACGTTTTGCGGTAATGTGGTTGATTATGGGTTGGAATTTAACTGTTTGTTGCATAGAAGCACGTAGCTTGTATTGATTATGGATTTAGTACACGTGCAAATTGGAAAAAAATCATTGTATTGGGTTGGAATTGTTGTTGTATATAATTTTCCTTGTTTATGGAAACGAATAGAAAAATGTAACATGTTTAAGGGAGCATAACATGTTTATATTTGTTTTATAATTGTATACTATGTTTTTGACAATAATACTTTTGTAAATGCCTTTTGTAGATTATTTCGAGATGGAGCCTGGACCAGTTGATCCAAGCGTGTAATATCTTCAGCAGTAGCATACGACATCAAACCGTACTCGTATTAAGGTAGCAACTTATTACTTTTTTTATTTTTTGATGTTTAGTATTCCGGACCGCATTAAACGTCAATCCGCCATTTTTTTAATCTATTAAATTTCCAAAGTGACGACATTGAGTTTGTCATTGACCACTCGACATCACTTAAGAAAGTGAAATCCTCAGATCCTCAAGTCTATGCCGAGATCGAGAGGGCTGGATTTATGCACATTTTTCGCTTAGGATACATCCAGCTCGATCATTGTCTTATTGGTGCTTTAATAGATAGGTGGAGGCTCGAGACTTCCACGTTTCACCTACCAGTCGGTGAAATGACTATTACTTTGGGAGATGTGGTTGTTTTGCTAGGATCGCCTAACGATGGCAATGTTATTGCGTACGATGATGTGGGATATGATTATTTGCAGCTTTCTTGCGACCTACTTGGGCTAGATCCACCAACCAACCAAGTTAGGGATGGCGAGTCTGTTGAGATCAGATGGTACCGTGATCAGTTGGAAGATGATATTCCTGTAGATGCCACCCAGGTAAAGGTTGAGCAACAGGTTTGTTGCATTTTGCTGCACATTATTTTTTGTAGAATGATGGACGATCAAGCCAAGACCTGTATAGATTTCAGATGGCTACCTTTTTAGCTGATCTCGGGAAGTGTGCTACATATTCGTGGGGTAGTGCAGTGTTGGCCTATACATATCAGGAGTTGTCTAAGATCGCACTGCAACAGTTTGGCTCTATTGTTGGTTGCATGACACTAGTTCAGGTATGAACCGTATTTGTATAATTTACTGTTATACAATATGATGGATCATTCTCTTGTATTAATAGTATATTTTCAAAAGCGTCTTTGGTCCTGGACTTATCTTCCCATCGGAAGATTAGTAGTGACGCCTGATCCCATTGATCCATCGATGCCGCTTGGATCTAGGTATACTTATTTGATCATTTATTTTGTTAAACGCAACACATACCATTTCTAATATATCTACATTTAAAATTGTGTAACTGGTGGGTTGTAAAAAATAATACGCGACATACACCGCGACGAGAGTTGATATTTTACCACAAAGAGTTGGACGTCCTTACAGAAGAAAAGGTTTCATGGACGCCATACACTCAGAAGTTACTTGCCACAATACCAGTCATGTGCAGAGCTCATAGTTTCCTTTGGACGGCGAGAGTACCTATGATACCCTACAACTTCACCGCTTGGAACCTTGCTGATAGGGTAATAAGACAGTTTGGCCTGATGCAGCATATACCAAATGATGCACCTCCTTACATACAGGGTGATATTGTGCAGGACTTTCCCACACTAGTTGATATATGGAATGACCGCGAGAACCATATTGAGTTAGACAGGGAGCACACCATATCAATGGCGCAGTACATGAGGTGGTACTGGAATATAACACGATGCTATGTCCTTCATCCCAGAGTATATTTTGTGTTAGCATCGTACGCTCCTAGAGCACCACTAGAGAAGAACATGGTAAGTTGATGTGTGTATTATTAAATACAATTATTTCATTTATTCATTGTATCTAATTTTCTTTTAAATTTGTAAGCTGCGGGTATTAATCGTGCATGGGAAGAAGCAGAAAAGCTCCGACAGAGGCATATGAATGATGAGGGAAGGACTATGTGCACAAATATACAAAGGATTTTGGATGTAATCTTGTGCAGAAACAAACTTGATCGGCCGAAACCACCATCTCCTCCTCCTCCTCCAATAGGTGCTCCTCCTCATCTAGTATCACATGAGGAAGTTGCTCCTGGCCCATCGCAACTAGCACCAACATTACCCCGTTCCAGCAGTGCACGATGCAATAGAAGCAACAACGGTAGTGTTCGTCTTCAAATTCCACACCACTAATCTAGTGGCGGAGGCGAAACTAGTGCACGTTTGATTGGTCGTAGTTATAGAGTATGTCTAATTAATTGGATAGTAGTTTTTGTCTAATTATTTGCTGTGTTTTGGTACATTTATTTATTTCTTATCTTTAGATAAAACTAGCATATGTATAATTATTTGGTACGTTCGGCTATTTATCATTCGGTTTCCTTGTTTGATTGGGCTTCAGTTTACCGTGTTTGCCATCTGTATTTTTGGTTTTCATGTTAATTAAACCGTGTTTGAACGTATAATTTATAATATAACTAAAAACGAGCTTCTAATGTCGCGGTAGTTCGTAGTTTTACGTATTGAAATTTAACTGAATGTATATGATTCGTTATATGTCGGATTTCTTTAAAACAAGAAAGTTCGAATCTACTGAACTATATTTTTATAACGAAAGAGAAAAATGAATATTTCACATTATAGATATTTAGTTATGTCCAAATCGAATCTTCAAAAAGTCACTATGAAATCGTTTATAAACCATAACGATTTATTAAATATTTATACATAATTTTTATATATTATAAATTGAACGTCGATTTTAATGTAAAAAGGAGTAGTCAACATAGCACTAGAACATAATGCTGTGTGTAAACTTGTTTGAATGTGGTATTGTGTGTAAGCTAGTTTGAATATGGTATTGTGTGTAAATTTGTTAGAATAGGTTTTTGTAAAGGAGAGTTTTGGGAACTCGCCTTTGATCTGCAGCATTTTACTAAATGTGATTTCCCAAAACTCGCTTTAGTAAATCAAAACAGGTCTAAACCTGTTATTATTTCTGAAACATGGCTATTTGCGTGATTGTTTGTATAAACAGGCCTATGTACGTTGATTGGCCTTTTTATATAGATTTGATTTTTATGAAATTTGAACCAAGTCAAGTTAATATACCAGGTTGCATTTTTATCTAGCATAGTACTTATAATCATTTCGCAAAACCTTATTTTCTCCATGTACTTTCATATCCATTTTATAAATTCAATTAGTTTGTGAGAATTAGCTTTTTGAAATAAAGAATAGGTAAATAAATTGCATAAAACGGGTCAATTTTGTAATGTTTAATATCCGTTAATAATATCTACACTAAAAATTCTTGTGCATGTAATAAATTATGAAGACGTTAATCTGAAATGTAACAGAAAATAGTGGACGGACAAACAAAAAATATATGATGCCTAGTGTGAATCTATGAAAAACCTGGAGAAATCAACCGATTCTATAAGCTTCTAAAAATTTTATGTTACATTTAAAGCAAGCCATCATTACTAACTTTCCATTTTTATTTTTATTTTTTTATTTTTTTTATGTCCTTCATTCCTTCTTCTCCTTAATCAAAATTATAATCAATGAAAAAAAATATATCATATGTTCTTATTTTGCAAATTGTTCACAGAAATAGCATGATGATTTTGATTAAGCTTACTCTCTGTTTGTTAGATGTTTTTTTAAGTTCTTCTGAAAGAAAGATCTAAAGTAATGTTGAAAGAATACATGATACTTACTAAAATTAATAAATAATTGTTAGCTAGTAGTGTTGCCCTTTTAATTAATGGATAAAACTAAAATGTTCATGTGCGTCTAATGAAAAAGAAAACATGGCAATTGAAAAATGAATTTCATTTGTCATAAAATTTAGCATAATATACATTGGTGGGCAGGATAAAATCAATTTGTCTATATTTAGCGTACATATCTTTGGATATGCTATGAACTTAAAAAAAACAGTTCGTGTCAATTTCGTGGATATGATTTTGGGAAATCATCATCTCATTCTTTTTAACATACCTGAAAAACATAACATCTACTGCAAAACCTTGGAATCATAGGATAAATATCGTTAATTTCATTATGTTCAAAAATAATAAAACAAAATCAAACATAAAAGGTTATATATAATTTATCTAAAGTACTATATATATATATATATATATATGTTCATTTTTAACCTTATAATAAACAAAAAGTCAAGTTCATTTAAAATTATTGATCGAGATAAATATTCTGAGTTAATATCAATTTCATAACCAATGCATATATTCAACTGTCTAAATTCATATAATATGCATCAAAATCTATAGCTAAATTCTTATTTGAAGTTCCCAACATAGAAGTAATGAGGTAAAAGAAGAGTAACTACTTTTACTTTCGACATTTTTGTAAATAAAGACAATACATGAAAAAAATTGGAATTTTATGGCATAGGATTTCCAAAATTAATTAAATTTTGGAGATATTCTAGATAATTTGGTTACCTAACTGTGGTGGTGTACAAGTGCATTTATGGATATAAGGACTATTAAGGAGATAGGGACATTGGAGATATTCACCATTTATTTTGTTGCCATATTTCATGAAAGAAGAAATAAAAAGAAATTAAATTGGGAAAGAATTGATTGATGGAGAAAATAGAAAGTTATCAATCAATTATATGACAATAAAATTAAAGGGAATATTAGTCTTCCATAAATTGATTTATTTACATAAATCAATTACTTTATCCCCAAGTATTTTTCCTTTATATGAAGAGAGGCACAAAGAATGTTATTATCATCAGATCATCTGTATTTCTTTATTTCTTTGCTCTACTATAAAACTCTGTAATCTCTTGAATATTAGTAAAATCTCTTCCCCATTGAAGTGGACGTATACTATCTCAAGATAATGGAACCACTATAAATATTGTATGTTCTTTGTTGCATTTTTTTAATCTGTGATTGATAATTGTTTCAATCTATTTGTTCTACACATCATTGCATGATCCTATTGAGGTTTTTTCGCTGAAAGGGATTGATCACCCCTTACAACTAGTATCAGAGCCGGACTCCCAAAGAAGGTGTTTGGTAGAATGGCAGAAGGAGATGAAAATAGTATAAATAATACATCAGCGCCAATAGTTTCTCCACACATCAGAGGCTCCTATGTGGCGTCAGGATCACAGTTGACGATAGAGAAGTGGAATAGTGAAGGAGATTTTGAAAAGTGGTAGTGGATGATGAAAGAAGTTTTGAGAAGAAATCACATTCATCGAGTAGTGTTTGATACAAAGGTATTACCTTCTGATATTTCAGCAGCAGAATTAGATGAGATGGAAGAATGGGCCTATATTACTCTTCAACTTGCTGTGGTAAAGAATGTTATTTCTGAAATCGGTCAGGATACAACAGCTAAAGGAATTTGGAGGAAGTTGGAGGACCTTTGCATGAATAAATCCCTAACTAACCGTCTAATCCTATTGAAGACCTTCTTCACTTATATGATGAAGGATGGTTCTTCAATTAAGGCACACCTAAGTGTGTTTGACGACCTATTGATGAAGATAAAGTCTGTTGAGTTGAAAGTTGGTGAAGAACAAAAAGCAGTGGCTCTGTTGAGTTGAAAATTGATGAAGAACAAAATACATTCTTGGAAGTATTTGAGAAGTTTAAGGTATGGTTAGCTCTTGTTGAAAACCAAACAGGAAAGAAATTAAAGATTCTTAGATTCGACAATGGAGGCGAATATGTCTCTAAAGTGTTCCTCGACTACTGCAGACAATATGGTATTAGAAGACATTTTACTACTGCTAGTGATCCACAATCCAATGGGGTTTCTCAGAGGATGAATATGACTCTACTTGAGAAGGCCCATTGCTCGATATTGACTGCAGGTATGTCTAAGGGTTTTTGGGTTGAAGCTATTTCGACTGCAGCACATATTATTAATCGAATTCCATGCTCAGCAATTAGTGGAAAGATTCAAGAGGAGTTATGTAGAGGTAAAAACACTTTATTAAGTTAATTTTGTATATTTGGATGTCCATTTTATGTTGATAATACAGGACATGATAAGTTGGAGCCTAGGGCCTCCAAATGTGTTTTTTCCTGATCATACAGATGCTATAGAAGGATATAGAATTTGGAATCCAATTACGAATAAAGTTATACATTCCAGACATATGACTTTGATGAGTCAACAATGTTTAAACCTTTGGAAGGTTTATCAAAGGATACAGATTTAGTTGATGAGAAGCCTGAACAGACCGAGATTCCTAGTTTTCAAAACCGAAATGGAGCTATTACTATTGATAATAGTAACAGAGCAGTTTATGATACATCACATGATAGTCCACAGAATTCATTTAGTAGTGATGGTGATTCTCATGAAGCTAGAGAGGATTCAGCTCAATATGGAGCTCAAGGAGAGTTAAGCAACATATCCATTTGGGCTAGTCAGGGACAAAAGAGAGCTCCAATTTGATATGGAGATTGGCATTATGAAAATTTGAGCCTTGATGATCAGTTTGAGTATGGTTTACATGTAATCCATGATGAACCAATAAGCCTTAAAGAAGCCATGAAGTCGAATGATAACTCAAAGTGGAATTGCGATGTGGAAGAGGAGAAACAGTCCTTGCAAAAGAACAAAACTTGAGATTTAGTACCACTACCTCAAGGAAGCCGAGCCATATGTTGCAAGTGGGTGTTCAAGGTGAAAGATGATGGTAAATACAAGGTGTTGACACCAAAAATTTGCACAACACCTAAAGAAAGGGTTATGTAGAGAACAAATGAAGATAAATGATTACAAGAACAGAAAATAGAGGAAATCACAGACAAATTTATAATGGTTCGGCGTTAATGAGCCTACGTCCACTTTATGATCTCTTATATATTCTTCAAACTATCAGACATAATAGTTACAATGATGGTACAACCAGAGATTTACAAGTATTTGAAAGCTAGAGTATTTAAACTTTCAAAAGTCCCTTCTTCTGAGTCCAGACGGGGTATTTATAGGTGATACAGTGATTGAGCTGGCTTAGACTTGTGCTGTATGATCCAAAGTAGTAGTTAAGCTTGAAGAAGTGTTCTCCTCCTATGGAATTGCTACTCCTCGAATTACTAGTCATAGGTGGCAATTAATCCGACCGATTCAAATGGCTTGGAACTGATAAAGCTGAGTATGAGCTATTCTTCTGGCGGATATCAGGTTCGTGGATGGGAGCGATCTGGCTAAGTATGTTTGATCACAACGGGCTTCTTTTGGACTACATCTGGTGTGGGGCGATGAACTCAAGTGATGGGGCTCACTGGTTGGTACGCTTCTTGGCTCTTGCTACCTACTTCGGGTATCGGAGGCATGGGCCTATGGCAATTTCAAGCCTTGACAGGCTAGCCAAAAGGTCCATCAACACATTGCCCCCTAAAATATGTTTTGTTGGAGAGGGGCATAATTTGGAAATACATGCTCTGAACAACCTTTTCGATATCAGTCAAAAAACTCAATAGGTCCTTTTGAGCCATCCGTTCACAAGCTTCGTAAATCGAGCTTAATCCATTAGATGTCTCGGAAATTTAAAGGGGCTCAGGTAATAATGATGCCCCACTGTCATATGTATTTTCAGCTGACTTTGGCTCGATGATGGCTTTACACGTCAGCCAAGACTGATTCGAAGGTCATATCAACTGAATGTGAATAGTCACCCCATTATATTACAAAGGGAAAACCCATTTTACCTTTTTCTTTTTTATTTTGCCTACTACAAAAACTGATTTACCGCTCTAGAGGAAGAAGAAGAAAGATCACCGTCTCCAACCAAGATAATCTTTTTCAGGTAAAAATCAATTCTTCATCCCTTTCAAAATACTTTGATGTCATTCTTGTGTAAGATCTCTCTTCTTTCCATTTTCTTGTCGTAATTTGGGTTCCATGTAATCCATAATTGGGATTATTAGCATCGGATCGCTGGAGTCAGCTGCGATGCGACTGCCTGTGGTGGTCCTGATGCCATTTTAGTAAAATCCGATGGTGTTGGACTTGCTGACCCAATTATGGGTGGAGATGGAGAGGTTTCCCGCCTTTTCATAGTACGTCGTGCATCAGGGTGTTGTTAAACCCTTGAACACGTGGTAGTATTTGAGATGGTGGTGATAAATATAGCAATCTTTATATAGTCTTGCATATGAGAACAAAAATGATTTTATGGCTTTTCATTTATCGAGAAATTACCACAAAATGGAACTGGTCCCCATTGAATCGATCTTCAATTTTAGCTAGATAACATCTTTAACCAATAATGGTCAAGACACGAGGCAACCTTAAGTATGGGCCGGATAAGGAATTGCCCTTCTCTGTTAAAGTAGATAGTTCCTCCGAGTCTTCAGCTAATTCTGAGTCCGATTCGGATAATAATTCACAAGGTCGGTCGATGAGTTCACTGCCTCCTCCCAAAGTTATGGTCGAGTTAAATGAAGAAGAACCTGTTCCAATAGGCACCCGACATGCTTCCAGGTGCTGATATTCTGAAAAACCCTTGGGACGCGAAAAGGACCGACATAACTCTCAAACGGTTGCAGAACCTGACTACCAAGCATAATATTCCTTTTATAGATGTTCTTCTTCCCGAAGAAACTGATCGACCTCACATTCCCCCAGAAGGCTATATGGCATTATCTCTTCGTATGTGCAACATAGGAGCTATCCCCCTTTTACTCCATTTATTGTCAACTTATTATTGCGGATGAACCTGTCTTCGATGTGGTTCCATCCAATTGCCTATGGAAATTTGTTATCCATCTATTACCTGTACATGGGGTACTTGGGCTTCCCTCCGGCCTTTGATGACTTGGCCTTCTTTTTTCACTTCAGACACAACGAGAAACAATCCCCCACCCTTATTTACTTTGAAGCCGCCCGAGGTTGGAAGATTGTTGAAAAGGTCCCGAGCAATGTGGGCGACCCAAAGAGAGTATGGTTTTGGATTAAAGAGCAGCTGGGATGTGATCGATATTGGCTTCAATGCAGTAAGTTTCTTTATCGCCCAATACATTCATTATGGAGTTTTTATATCGACCAATTCTTTTGCAAGTGGTGAGCCAATAAGGCCTGAGGATAAAGTGTTCGAGGGACGCTATAGAAAGCTGGTCAAGTTGAGGTCCAAGCGGCTGAATTTTTGGGGGTGTTTGTCCGACAAACATCTACATAAGTATGCTTTTCTTGACGAGAATAGAAGAATTGTGTCTCTGAAGGAGGGATCTGGATCAACAGCACCGAGCCGAGGTGAGATGCCCTCATCCAAAAGAAAATCAGGGAGTGCGCTGGCGACCCATTTGGTCGGGGAATCTTCCGTCCATACTCTGCCTATGGAAAAGAAAATCCGCCCACTGAAGAAAAAACCTACTTTTAAAAAACAGACTCGAGAGGCCGAGTGCCAGAAAAGGCAGAAAGATTATGTAGTGGAAACTTCTAAGAAAGTGTAAGAGGATTCATCGAAGGAAAACTCTGCTGAACATCGCTTGGGAAAACCCAAGCTTAGAAAAGATTATTCTTCGGCTCATGGATCGTAGGTAGAACATGCCACGTCTTCCCTCCATGGACTAGAGAAGCTGAAGATGTCGAACATCATCCTTTCTCCACAGAGCTTAGATCCAAATCAGTTTTTTTCTAATCATTCCGAGGGGATTTCTTGTCCGATCGAACCAGAGGGCGCCAAGGGTATGAGTCTAACTTCAGTATAAGATCAACCTAAATACTTTCACACGACATTTTCACTACACGTCACAGTACCATTTTCTCTTGTGTGAATTGAATATGGTTCGTCTTCATCATAAGCTTTCTTCCTTTCTCAGACGAATTCAACGAAGAGTTTTATGGCCATCTTTTTGCTTCCATCTCAATGGAGGTCGGGTCAGTTGAGCCCGTCTTGCAACAAGTTAGGCAAAGAGACGAGAATAGAGATGGCAGCAACAAGAGAAGAAAGGAGAAGACAGACAAAGACAAAAGGGAAGAGAAAGAAGAAAATAAAGAGAAGGAAAGAGAGAGAAGAATCGAGAGCTAGATGAGCTGAGGAAAAGACATTTGGGAAAACACGAGCGGACACCGGAGGAAAAAAAAAGAGCCAGGGAACAAGTCCAAGAAGAAAAGAGAGCATAAATCCCCCGAGCGTTGGCTTTCCCTCTGCCCTCAAGATAAGTCCCCCAGGGGCGGTAACAGAATCGAACATTCTACGACCATCCTAAGTCGCCTCAGGCCCCCGGTCAACCCTTCCTCTACCGATCTGATTAAAGAGCTAGAGCGAGACTTTCCTGATCTTTTTTTTACTGGAATTGGACATGCCCCGAGTTGCACCTGCTATCACATAGCTTATGCTGATGTAGTCGTAACAATCTTGACCATGTTCTTTCCCAGAATGACGTAACGCATGAATAATCGAAGCAAATAAGTAGGGTATTGAAGGACAAGCTGAATGAGATTGTTGGACAGATAAGGGATAGAGGTTGTGACAAGAGAACCTTCGGACTGCTCGAAAAGAAAATAGCCGACCATGAGATGTAGGTGGTGGTTTCTAAGGAAAAATATGAAAAGGTTGTCGAGGATATAAATACCCGCTTCCAGCTGAAAAACCAAGAGTGTGATTCTTTGAAAGGCGAGGCTGGAACTCTGAAGGGTGAGAAAGGTCGGCTGGACCTAGAGGGGTATAAGCTCAAGGCTCTTCTTAATTCATCTGAATTGGCGAAGAGACAAGCCAAGGAGAATGTCTCTTCGGCGATCGAGTCAACTAACAATATGGAGCTTCAACACGACATTGACATTCAAACTATCAAAGTTGAACATGCTCAGGAGGTATATGAAATAAACAAGGAACGTGGGCGTCAAGCTCTTACATTCTTCACAGGGTCCTTCATCACAGGGACTTGTCTTGGATACCAAGATACCCAACGGTGTTGAAATATACCTGAAAAATCATTTTGAGAGAAGAGAGAGTTGCAGCCAAAGGGCAACCAATGGATGAAGAAGCTTTGATGACTCGACTTCTATATGATGATGAGTGAGAAGTGTTGGCTGAGGTAAAGAGCCAAGAGAAGAGGGCGGCAGAGGCTGAACGCCGCAGAGTGAAGGGGAAGTCGGTCCCCGAGAGAGAGGTGGCAGCAATTGAACCAAGGCATCCCTTTCTTTCCCTCTCGCTATCATAGAGATAGGTTCGACATCTGTCCCTGCCCCCGAGCCGTCTAGAGTCGTGGAGGAGTTGCAGACCAAGTCCAGCGTTGGAGGTAAGCTTATGCATTTATTTTAAATCCTGTGCTTACTTATTCAATCATGATTTATATCTTCTGCTATATGTACTTCATTGGTGGAGTAGAGGGTCGAGGAAGAAACTGTTGTTATGGAGAAGAATAACACCAAAAATGCAACTGAAGTCTTGATGGAGAGAAAGGACGATAAAGGAACATCAAATGACGATGATATTGAGATTGTTAGGGGGTCTAAGAAAGGTGATCACTTATCCTTGCCTGAGATCAAAGCTTGACGATAGAGTGACATTTCGTCGATGAAGCCCGAGCCATCTAAGGATCCTTTGAATATTCAACCCATTCGAGCTATTCCCCCCGACCATCATTTCTTCAGTCGAGGTTCCTCCTTTCGCAGACTTGGTCGTCTTTCCAAAACAAAGCTCAGTATCAATCCCCCGTTCATTTGGAAGCACGCTCAGGAGATCGCAGCGTAGGCTAACTGCCGAGGAAGAAGTGAAAATGGCTAAACAGATAGACTTGGCAACCGCGGTGGAGCATGGGGATATGCCACACCCGTTTTAAATTTCTTGTGTTGTAATTTTACTTTTAGGCCCTCCGAAGGTTTCATGCGAGTGCAACCCTCACGCTTTTGTCATCATCAAATTCTATGCTTTTGTAGACAATGTTTTAATTGTACCAATCATGCAGCAACATTTTATTGTCATGCTACATTAATATAAATGAAAATATGCTTGTCTTTAAATACTTGTGTTAATAATATGATGAATATGTTAAAAAATGGGAATGCCATTCAGGTTCCCCATCTCATTCCAGCTTTTGAGGGCGACTTAGACATAACTCATGTCCGGGTTAGACGTCTCTAAGTAAGAGAGTTGCCTTTTGTACACTCCCTTGATTCATTGAGGGTTAGAGTTTTGGGAATCGAGTGGTCTCTAGTCGGGTGCACCTTTTGCACTCTCCCATGGCTTTATACTCCTCCTCCAATCGTAAGGGTCAGAGTTATTTTAAATAGATAGTCACACTGTTTAAATTCGGTACCATCTCACTTTTAGTTTCAAAAGGAGGTCCGAGAACGTCCACATTCCCATTAGATTCAGAGTCGTTCGACCTGGCCTGTTTCTTATTCCCTAAACATTTTAGTTTATAGAAATGCGGCCAGGTGAAGGGATCATTGAATAAGCATTACGTTGGACATATGTCAGTCGGGTCGCAACATAGAGTCGTAGTTGTTAGAACAGAGCAAGAAAGGACCTTTTATTTATGAAATAACATCGGGTGATTGGAAACACCTTATTACTATAGCTAAATAAAATAACTGGAAAATTGAAAGTTCTAAGAAAAATAATGTCTTAAATGCTCGGCATTCCATGCTCTTTGATATGGTTCGCCATCAACAGTCGGCAGCCTGAAGCTTCTGTTATCAAGATTTTGCTGAATGACATAAGGTCCTTCCCATTTGGGGCCTATATGGATAGGAGTTGGGAAGACCGCTTTCAAAACAAGATCGCCAATATTGAAGGTCTTCGATCGGACCTTATTATTGTAGTACCGAGACACCCTTCATCTGTGAGCTTCAGCTCGTGGGTTGGCCTCCTCTCTTTTCTCATCAATCATATCTAAAGATGTCAAGAGAAGTGCTTTATTATACAATGGATCATAGTAAGACATCCTATGAGAAGGAACCTCGACTTCTATCGGATGAATGGCTTCCAAGCCATAAGACAGGGCATGGAGTTTGACTAGTAGTTGTCTTATAATTAGTACGATATGGCTAGAGAGCCAGAGGAAATTCATCGATCCATTTTACCTTAGCTCACTCTAATCGTTTCTTCAAAATGGTTTTTATGATTTTGTTGACAGCCTCAACTTGTTCGTTGGACTGTGGATGTGCGTCGGAGGTATACTTCTTTCCGATGTGATATCGCTCGTAAAAGTTTCTAAATTCCGAGCTGTCAAATTGGGTCCCATTGTCGGTGACAATCATTTGATGGACCCTATAGAGACATATAATGTTCCTTACAATGAAGTTGATGACATGCTTTGTAGAAATTGTGGTTAATTGCTCGGCCTCTGCCCACTTTGTGAAGTAATCTACAGCCACGATCGCATATCTGGCATCCTGATTGGCAAGGTCGCTATTATGTCGATTCCCCAAACAGGAACGTCCAAAGACTAGTCATCTGAGTAAGCTCCATGGGAGGAGCTCCGGGTATTTGGGCGAACCTCTGACACTGATCACATCATCTAGAATAGTTTGTTGCATCTTAGCTGATAGTCGGCCAGAAATATCCATACCTTAATATCTTCCTTGCCAGCGTCTATCCTCCTGTATGTGCGCTGCATGCCCCCTCATGGACTTTTTTAAGTATCCTCTTAATGTCCCATTAGCCACACATCGAAGCATTGGGACTGAGAAGCCTCTTGGATAGAGTTGATCTTGTTGAATAACATACCTAGAGGCTTGATGCACAAGGGCTAGCTTCTCATTCTTTTTCTCAGGAAGAGTCCTTTGTAGCAGGTAGTTTTTGATGGGGGTCATCCAAGATTCTCTCTCAGGCTCTGCCTCCAGCTGACCAACCTCCATTTGGTCAATACTCGGGATATTCGAGGTTTCAATGGGGACTAATTCAGTTCATTTGGGTCATTCGAGCTAGCTAATTTAGCCAGACGATCAGCTTTCTGATTTTCTTCCCTGGGGATTTGGGTGATGCTATACTAACTGAAACCGTTCAACAACTACTCTACCTTCTTAAGATATAAGACAAGTCGAGCCCCTTAGCCTAAAATTCCTTCTTGACCTGGAACACTATCAACGGTGAATCACAAAAAATATTTAGTGAAGTTATCTTTAAATCCTTTGCAAGTTTGAACCCGGCAATCAGAGCTTCGTATTCAGAATCATTATTGGTAGCTAAGAAGTTTAATCTTAATGCATAATAGATCGACCGTCCCTCAGGGAATAAAAGCACTATCCCAGCACTAGAGCGCCGATCGTTGGGGGATCCATCTGTGTACAACCTCCGTACGTCGGATCTCAATTATACTTCTGGGAGCTCGGTATCTTCTTCCATACTGTCTTCTTCCAGGATGGTAAATTCGGCTATAAATCAGCTAACAATTGTCCTCGGATGGACGTCCTCGGAACAAAGGTCAGGTCGAACTGGCTCAGTTTTATGTTCTATTTAGGCAGTCATCCGTTGGCTTCAGGCCGTTGTAGGACCTGCTGTAGGGGTTGATCCATAAAGACTTTCACAAGATCAGCTTGGAAGTAGTGGCGAAGCTTTTGAGATGCAATCAGCAGGCTGTATGTGAGTTTGTCAATTTTCAGATAATTATGTTCTGCCCCAGTTAGCTTCCGACTCACATAATAAACCAGGCATTGTATTCTATCTTCCTCCCGAATTAGGACCGAGCTGATTGCATGCGCAGAGACAGAAAGATACACAAACAGATCTTTAAGGTCGATAGGTTTGAACAGGATGCGGGGTTTTCCAAATTATCGAGTGAATTATGGAAGGCTTTGACGTAGTCAGGTGTCCAAGCGAAGTTCCTCTTCCCCCCCCCCCCTTAATCAATTCAAAGAAAGGTAAACACTTGTTGGTAGCCTTGGATATGAATCGACCCATGGCCGCAACCTTCCCTGCTTAACTTTGCACATCCTTGATCCTTCTCGGTTCTTGGATATTTTTGATGGCCAAGATTTGGTTGGAATTAATCTCAATTCCTTGGGAGCTGACTATGAATCCTAAGAACTTTCCCGAAGCTACTCTGAAAGAACATTTCAATGGGTTAAGCTTTATACTATACTTTCGCAAGATATCAGACATCTATGACAAATCTCTAATAAGGTCGGATGATTGCTTTGCCTTTAACAACATGTCATCAACATAAACCTCCATTGTTCTTCCAATTTGATCATGAAACATGGATTGACCAAGCGCTTATAAGTTGCACCCGCATTTTTTAACCCAAAAGGTATGACTACATAATAATACAAGCCAAGGTTGGTGAAGAAGCTGGTATGTTCCTGGTCGGGGGCATGGATGGCAATTTTGTTGCATTCCGAGTATGCGTCCATGAACGATAGGAGTTCGTGTCCAGCGATCGAGTCAACTAGCTGATCGATCCTAGGCAATGGAAAGCTATCTTTAGGGCAAGCTTTATTCAAGTCAAAAAATCAATACACATTCTCATTTTCCATGAGCTTTCTTTACCAGCACCGGATTCGCTATCCATTCGAGATATGTTGCGTCTCAGATGTAACAATTGGATTGGAGTTTTTCAATCTCTTCTTTTAACATTGTGGACCTCTCTAGGCCTAGCATCCGCCTTTTCTGTTTTTATGGGAGTACATTTAGGGTTGATGCTGAGTGCATAAGTCATAATGGAAGGCAAGATTCCATACGTGTCAGCATGGGTCCATGAAAATTCATCTAGACTAGCACGAAGAAACTCAACCAGTTCCCTCGTCCGGAGGGGGTCGATATGGGTTCCAATTTTCAAGACCCTTGCGGGGTCGTCATTGTCAATTGATATCTCGACCGTGGTTTCGTTTGGTGGGCCTTCCTGCACCTTGGCTCTTCGTCCTCCCTTGGGTCGATGTCCTCGAACCTACAAGGAGGCGGCTCCGACCGGGATGCCTTCTGTAATTGCTCTGCTTCCTTCCACTCCACAGGGGGAGAGATGTCCTTCGATTGTTTGTTATTCTTGTTCTACAATTATTTCCACTCCGCCAAATAGCAAGCTTGCCCCGTCAGTTGGTTCCCTCGCACTGTTCCAATTCCTCCATCAGTCGGGGATTTCAACAGAAAGCAATTGGGAGTGATATAGGCTCTAAACTCCATTAAAGCCTGTCGCCCTAGAAACGCATTGTATCGGGAGTTAATGTTCTTCAAAACAAATGGAAAGAGTCGAACGCTCCTACGATCTCCATCTCCCAGCTCTGTAGGTAGCTTGGTTAATGTGATAGGTTCGGTGGAGGATCCATTGAAGCCGTGTATCTATCCGGTGCATTGCTCCAAGACTTTCAGCTCCAACTTCATTTGATCATAAGCATGCTTAAACAATATGTTGATCGAGCTTCCATTATCGACCAGAACCTTTTGCACTGTTGCAGGGTCTATGATTGTTATTATCACTAGTGGGTCGACCGTTGGGGCTTCTATGCCAATTGCTTCCCGTTACCCAAAGACTACATCTTCTGCTTTGGTTTTCCTTTCCTTTATGGGGCTTATGGCTTCAGGGATACTCATCTCCGCCCCATCAAAATGCTTCGTGGAATTTACATATTGTGCCATTGGCTGGATGTTGTACCCAGCGGGATGCGGTCCTCCAACAATGGCATTAATTAATATTCCTTTCCCTTTTTCTTGGGCAGTGGCTTGGGCCTCCACTTGGTTATTCATAGGCACCGACCTTCCTTGCCCCTTGTCTCTCGGGGGCATCTAGTATTCATCAAGCTTTCCTTCCTAAACACTATGTATCACAAATGTCAATACTCGTTCATTGAGTGTCCATAAATTTCATGAAATAAACAAAATTTTCCTGTCACTCTCTCCTTCTTGATCACCTCGTGCAACGGAGGCTTCTTGTACTGGACAATGCTATAGCTATCAAGGTCAATATTTTCCAGCATATCGTTCAATGCAGTATAAGTTTAGAAAACTTGAAACCGGGGTCGCTTTCTGGAATTCCCTCTTTGTCCACGGTTTCCATTGGCTTCCTTCGGCCCATCGTTGTTTCGTTTACCAAGATTCCCAACGTTCACTTCTACTTTACCCGAATTATCTCCAGATTTCTTAACTGCCACGTTACTCTGGATCAGCTTGGTAGATACATCTTTCGGCCCATCATCTCCATCTAGTTGTGCATATTCCTGCCTCAGCTTTATATTAGCCTTTTCATAGAATGTTTCAATCGATGTGGGCGGTTTCCCTACTAGATACTTTCCAAACTCCGTCCGCTTATCAATTCCATCGACCATGGCCACTAGGACAGTTTCATGATTGAGTTTTCTCACTTCAGTGGCCGCCCGGTTAAATCGGTTGAGATAATTTCTCAGGGATTCGCCTCTTCACTGCTTGACTGTTGAGAGAGCCATAATGTGCTTGGAATTGGAGGCATGGAGACGGAATTGATTCAAAAATTTCTCACTCAAGTCTTTAAAGCTTGGGACTGACCTTGCAGGAAGACGGATGAACCACATGACTGCCACCCCCTTAAGAAAATTAGAAAGGCTTTACATTTGATGATGTCGGGGGCAACTCCTACCTCCATGTGCCACGAATATCTCATCAAATGTTGCTTCGGGTCAGTAGTACCATCGTAATGGTTCATTTGAGGCATATTGAATCTCCGAGGGAACTCAGCCTGTAAAATATCACCAGTGAACGGCGTGTGGCTTCGATTGACTCCCCAGTCCTCATTTTTGTGCCCCTGCTGTCATTCATAGTCTGCCTCACCATGGCCGCGAGGTTTGGGTGGATAACTGTGTCTCGATCGGCTTCCTCAACCGACCGACCTCTCCTGGCCCTCTCCACCGGAACATCGTCTGACTTGCCGTCCGGGTAGTCCATCTTCCTCCCCGAGCATCTCGGTCGTTCACAAGATTCCAGGGGGGAGGGATAAATGGGAGCTCGATCCATTTGAACAATGTTTAGACAAAAAGGAAGAGAGCCACCTCGATTCTGTTGTTCTGTGAGATCGACGGCTCCTATCTCGGCTAGATCGGCCTGGGTTTGTCCTTTTCTCCCTTGTTGGTTTGATTGTCCTTCCAGGTGCAATTGACAGATATTTTCGGCTTTCTCCAACGGTCGCCGAAGTGGGTGCAATTCCCTGTTTCCACCGGATGATGATGAGCTCTCCGAATTTTGATCTAACCGACGAAGGGAAATTTGGTGATCCCTAAACTCCTACATTTGATGATTCCTGAATTCCTTAAATTGCCTCGATATGCAGTTCATATCTTGTCGCATGCTAGCGTTTTCCTGAGCATGGACCTTCAATGCATACGTTGTCTCTCGGAGTTGATTCAGCATAGCCATGAATTTATCTCGGGTGGCATAAGCTACAGAAGAAGCAGGATCCCTCACAATGGGTTGCATCGGAGGTGGTAATGCATGCTGGCTCGTTGTGGGACCAGGAGCATTCGATCCACCAACTGCCTCAGTAGAGGTCCCGGTTTGCAGCTATTTCCTGGTATTGCGAGTTATCTTTCCAGCCATCACTCAACAAAATAGGAAAAAAGGTTGGATTTTGTCTCAGACTTGGTGATCTGAAAGTAGAGCAAAAATCTGTTTTAGGCTGAGAATATCAATTCTCAGTGAAACCACCAAAGTGTTGACACCAAACATTGGCAAGACACCCAAAGAAAGGGTTATGCGAAGAACAAATGAAGATAAATGATTGTAAGAACTGAAAATAGAGCAAATCAAACACAAATTTATAGTGGTTCGACGTTAATGAGCCTACGTCCACTATATAATCTCTTATAAATTCGTCAAACTATCATACATAATAGTTACAATGACGGTACAACCAGAGATTTACAAAGATTTGAAAGCTAGACTATTTAAACTTTCAAAAGTCCCTTCTTTTGAGTCCAGAAGGGGTATTTATAGGTGATACAGTGCTTGAGCCAGCTTGGAGATGTGTTGTATGATCCAAAATAGTAGTTAAGCTTAAAGAAGTGTTCTCCTCCTGTGGAATTGCTACTCCTCGAATTACCAGTCATAGGTGGCAATTAATTCGACCGATTCAAATGGCTTGGAACTGATAAAGCTGAGTATGAGTTATTCTTCTGGCGAATATCAGGTTCGTGGATGGGAGCGAACTAGCTAAGTATGTTTGATCACAGCGGGGCTTATTTTGGATTGCATCTGGTGTGGGGCGATGAACTCAAGTGATGGGGCTCACTGGTTGGTGCACTTCTTGGCTCTGGCTACCTACTTCGGGTTTCGGAGGCACGGGCCTATGGCAATTTCAAGCCTTGATGGGCCAGCTAAAAGGCCCATCAACAAAAGGCAAGATTAGTGTCCAAAGGTTTTTCAAAGAAATGGGTCAGAGTATGGTGAAATATTTGCTTCGTTTGTTAGACGAACTTCAATTTGAATATTGCTTGCAATAGTTATTGCTCACGATTTGGATTTAGAACAACTTGATGTGAAGACCGCTTTCTTGCATAGTGATTTGGAGGAAAACATTTCCATGAAGCAGCCAGAAGGATTTATTGTAGATGGAAAGTCAGACTGGGTATGCAAGTTGAAGAAATCTCATTATAGTCTAAAACAGTTGCCTAGACAATTCTTTTATGCTTTCACATGGTTTCAATCGTAGTACTAAAGATGCATGTGTTTATTTCAAGCTTTTAAAGAATAATAATTGGCTTTATTTACTTTTGTATGTGGATGACATGTTGGTTGCTTCGAAGGATAAAGCTGAAATTGATGAGTTGAAGTTGAAATTAAAAGCGATATTCGATATGAAAAATCTTGGAGGAGCAAAGAAAAATTTGGGGATGAAAATCCAAAGAGATAGAAAGCTTGGACTTTTATGATTTACCCAAAAGGAATATATTCAAAAGGTGGTTGCTCAGTTTAACATGGATGGAGCAAAGGCTATCAGTACACCCATTCCGCTACGTATACAACTTTCTAACCACGGCTCTCCTATCTCAGAAAAGTACAAGGCCTATACGAAAAAGGTGGCTAATGCGAGTGCAGTGGGTAGCTTTATGTATGTTATGGTGTGCACTAGACCTGACATTGCTCAGGCTATTGGATTAGTTAGTAGATATACGGCATATCCGCGAAAATTGTATTGGGAGGCAATGAAGTATATTTTTAGATATCTTAGAGGAACATCAGATTACGGGCTTGTTTTTTGCGGTAGAAATAAAGATTTAAACTCGTTCGGATTTTGGGATTTAGACTATGCTGGATATAGAGATAAAAGGAATTCAACCTCAGGCAATGTGTTCACTCTTGTAGGAAAAGTTAATAGTTGGAGAGCGAGGTTGTAGACTATAGTTGCTTTGTCTACTACAAAGGAAGAGTTGATAGCTGCAGTTGAAGCAGCTCAGGAGGCACTTTATTTGAAGAAGTTGTTGTGTGATTTGGGCTTCATACAAGATACTTATTTGGTGAATAGTGATAGCCAAAGTGCTCATTTAGCTGAAAATATGGCTTTTAGTTCTGGAACAAAGCATATAAATGTAAGAGAGTTTCTCCTAGTCTCTATGAATGACGAGAAGTTAGTTCGTCTTCAGAAGATTCATACAAATGACAATGCAGCGGACTTGTTTACAAAGGCATTACCTGCTACTAAGTTCGAGCATTGCTCGAACTGAATCACTTGATGAAGTGCTGGGTACCACATGGTGGAACTATGGGGAAGAGAGTGACTTGGTTGAAGTCTAGAGAAGATGTGGTATTCTTCTTGTATGAAGAGATAGTAGTAGTTGGTTGCAAGATGTCTACCTTATTTTTTGAATGTTTCGAACACTTTGTTGGTAGGCGGTGGCCTTGCTGGAGTTCATTAACAAAGTGCAACGAGGGGTGGCTTTTCCAGGAACTTATTGGGAATCATTCACATTTATGTTTCTTGGTTGCAAGAGATATTGTACGAAGGTGGAAATTATTGGAATTTTGGTGATATAATATTTCCAAAATTAATTGGATTTTGGAGGTATTCTTGGTATTTTTGTTATCCGTTTTATGCAAGAAAGAAATGGAAAGGAATACTAAGGAGATAAGGATATGGAGATATTTGCCATTTATTTTGTTGTCATATTTCATGAAAGAATAAATGAAAGGAAATTAAATTAGGAAAGAATTGATTGATGGAGAAAAGAGAAAGTTATCAATTAATTACATGACAATAAAATTAATGGGAATATTAGCCTTTCATGAATTGATTTATTTACATAAATCAATTACTTCATCCCTAAGTATTTTTTCTTCTATGTAAAGAGAGGCATAGAGAACATTATTATCATCAGATCATCTGTATTTCTTCATTTCTTTGCTCTATTGTAAAATTCTGTAATCTCTTGAATATTAATAAAACCTCTTTCCCATTGAAGTGGACGTGCACTATCTCGTGATAGTGGAACCACTATAAATATTGTGTGTTCTCTGTTGGCTTTTTTTATCTGTGATTGATAATCATTTCAATACGTTTGTTCTATCACATCATAGCAAGATCCTATTGAGGTTTTTTCGCTGAAAGGGATTGATCACCCTTTACAAAAAATACAGTATGCATAAAGTATGAAAGACGGTTTACTTGTCTAAAATGTAATAAAAATAATTTAATTTAAAAAATATTTTACAGACTAAGCAAATAAATCAAACCTGAATTAAAAAAATATTAAGCTATATACGGTTTTGAAATTTTAGGGAAAAAAATGGAATCTGTCCAATTTAAAATATTATAGATTTTAACTGAAAAAAATTCTGTTGAGATTTGAGAACTTCGTACAAAACGTAATAAGCTTTATAGAAATGAAATGCACACTTACCTTTGTGACTATGATATTGATTATCCTCTTTTCTTATCCAAGTGGTTCAACTTTACCTTAGATGCCTTTTCCTTCATCAAGCAATTTTTGCCATTTTAATGGTGTACTATTATTATTGTTGCTTGTTATGGAGATACCAGTCTTCATTTGTCTCACCTTTTAGTTTGCAGTCTCGGAATGCCATATATTATCATAAACAAATAGAAATTATCCATGCATACTCTTAGTCATAATAAAAAAAGAAACATACCATGCATGCACCATAGTTGTCTAAATGTATTTTATTTAGTATAGGAAATAACAATGTTGTGTTTTCTTCATATCTGTGTAAACTGCAAATTCATCGGGAAATGACCACTAGTAAACTAATAATAATTTGAAACATTTGTACAAAACTTTACCCAATATATTTTTGTCAGGGAAACATTTGGTTGGATCTTATATTCATAATTTGATATCGACCATTTTGTTGAAAAATTAGTTTTACATCTGTCGATGTCTATTTCAAAAAGGTGAAAGTATCGAATTATATGAAAAATGCCCTGATGTTTTTGCTGAATCTACAACATCTATATGATATTGACATGTTTGTTGATTAAGTTGCATATGTTATGAAGTACAACTTTTTGTGAGGGAAATAAAATGTAATACTTTTTAATCTAAATACAAAGAAATATTAACAATAATTGACAAAGCAATGTTACATACATTTAATTTACATGTATAAAAAATGTCGCGGTGATGTTTTACTAGATTTTGTACATGTTTTACAATTTTTACTTCAAGAATATGCCTTTCTATGCATATTTGTTAACAAATGGCTCTACTATGATCTAAAAAAAATTATGTCACATCTAGGATTATAATTCCAACTTACACCATGGTACTAATATCAGTTTAAGAAGCAGTAAATTTGCTTGCACATGCATAGTACCTTCATTTGCAGCTTATATGGTACAGAACCTCTATCATTTGATGCTAAATTTGATTGGTTCCAGCATCGTATTGAGCCATTTGCTTCCTACATAAAAAAGAATTCATTTAAACGTTGGAAAACAGTAAAGAGATATTCTTAAAGTAATGAGAAATAAAAATATTTGATGTAGCACAGGAAAGTAACGGTATGGAAAATAGCCATTCTGAAACCCACAACTGCAATGGGGGTGTCGGAACGATAGGCTTTCGGCCGCAGACATGCATCGGTGATATTGCTTGACCGACATGGATCTCGGTTTCTTTTTGCTATCAATTTGATAATAAATTTCCTCCGGCCAAAGGTTTCGCCAACTTAGTTGCTTTTGTTTCTGCCAAGTGTTGGTTCTGTTTCGTTTTCGTTAATAAAGTCTTTCGGTTTACCAATAAAGTTTTCGGATGGGAATCCTGTTTTCTGCTTATCATTCAAGCTTTCGGGTGCCAATCAAAAATAAGATTATATGCTTTCGAAACGATCCTCCCGGCATCCAAGGTTCCAGTCATTATGTCATTTTATGCATCAGAAAAGAGTGTCTCTACTTCAGGGGTTCCGGTCATTATGGCTTTCGAAGTATTCTGGTTTCGGTGTTTTCTTTATTTCTTGTGTTGTTGTTTTTACTTTTGGTGTCGGTTTTTAGTCCCGTTTTCCTTTCTTTATTGTTGTCATGTCAGCTTATGTGTGTCTAAAGCCTATAAATAGGCGGGTTGTGTGAGTTGTAAAGGCGGTTGAATTTTGAAATTGAATATTGGCATCCACCATATTAGGAGCTTGCTTCTCCATTCCCAACTACGACATCCTTTGTGGATAAATGATTCGGAAGATCATCTTTCCAACATCAAGTTGACAAACGGAGAATTGGTTATCATGTTTTCGATATCTTCGAGATCGATGGAAATTGTGTTTAACGTCCGTTTCAAGCTCATCAAGATCTAAGTTCCTAGTACCTTTCTAGCATCATCTCCGATCGATGGTAGTGGGAATTATCTTGTTGTACTATATTGTACTTCATCATATTCATCAGTGTTTCGTGAATTCAAGTATTTATCTAAGATACAAATATAATTAAATCCTATTAATCCGCTGCGTCAGTTTTGGTATCAGAGTCAAAGCGATTCTTGATTTTAGTATTAATTCAAATTGGAATTCATAGAATATCAGTTATTTGAAATTTAGTCCGAAGAATTTATTTTCCATCCGAATTGAAATGCCGCCAAGATGAGCGAATGGACATCGCAATGTTGAAGATTTTTATGGTCAAGAGATGCAAATCAAATGGGGGAGCGTCTTAATGCCGGGATCGATGATGGTATTGGATGATTGGAAAGAATGATTTTGGACATGAATCGGAATCAAAGACAAAGGACTCCACCTGCATCAGGAAATATGTTTGGTGAGGAAGAAGATAATGGAAGTTATAAATCTCAACATCGTGAGGATATGAGATCGCAACTCCAAACTCAAATCCATGAAAGACGATGGGAGCCAGGATTAAGAACTAAAATACCAGATTCAAGGCTGGTATGCAAGCTGAGGAATTTCTGGATTGGGTTTCAAATGTCAAAGAAATTCTTGAATATAAGGATTTTTTGGGAGAGCATCGGGTACGATTAGTCACCACAAGGTTGAGAGGGAGAGCTACAACATGGTGGCAACAAACGAAGTTGACACGAGCAAGAATGGGAAAGTCAAAGGTGGTTATATGGGACAAAATGAAGAAGTTGATGAGGGCTACACTCTTACCTTATAACTATCAGTCATTAATGTATCAATGATTACAGAATTTGCGGCAAGGCACGCGTTCTGTTAATGGTTAGACGGAGATATTTTTTTCAATTAATTGCCCGAAATGATATATCAGAAACTGAGGAACAATTGGCTGCAAGATATATTGGAGGACTTCAGATTAAGATCCAGGATATGGTTAACATGTTTGATCCAAAATCTGTTGCTGAGGCGCATCAGAGAGCACTTTCACGGGAGAACCAGTGTAAATGTGGTGTTAGTTACTCAACTTCTAACAGTTAGAGTAATAGTGTTGGTAGTAGCGTTCCAGCTAGTAAACCTACTAATCCAAACCCAACCAAGGCAAAAGAAGGTAGTAACATGAAGTGTTTCAATTGCCAAGAATTTGGTCACAAAAGTTCTGATTGTACAAAGCCAAAGAAAAGAACTATGGTCACAGATGGAATTGAAGAACGAAATGATGAGATTGTGGTATATTTTTTGTCTCTGTTATGATTTGATGAAGAACCAGAAGAAATTGTGGTTGGCGACAAAGGTTATAACCAAATGATTAAAAGAACTTTCTTGACTACAAAGTCAAATGATGAATCTGAATGGCTATGAAGCAACATTTTCCAGTCTACATGCACTATTTTGGGAAAAGTGTGCCGATTCATGATTGACGTAGGAAGCTGTGAAAATATCATTTCAGAATAGGTTGTAAAAAAGCGTGGATTCAGGACAGTAAAACACCCTCGACCCTGCAAGCTCAGTGGTTAAAAAAGAAGGAGAGGCAAAAGTCTCTAAACGAGTTTTTACTCCTTTTTCAATTTCTTTAAAATATAAAGATGAAATTTGGTGTGATGTTGTGAATATGGATGTATTCCATCTCTTATTGAGGAGAACATGGTAATATGATAGCGCCGTACAACATGATGGGTGCACAAACAGCTACTGTTTCACATTCAAAGGCACCAAGATTACGATAGTTCCGAAGAGGCGAATATGCCAGAGGGAATACCGTCGCTCTGACACATCCAACATTAGATTGATTTGGAACCTGGTGTTGTATTACTGCATAGATCGCTTTATCGGATGAGTCCGGGAGAACACGAGGAATTGCGACGACAAGTGGAAGAATTGATAAGTCAAGACCGTGTTTGAGAAAGTCTTTGTCCTTGTGCTATGCCTGCATTGCTAGTTCCAAAGAAGGATGGTTCATGGAGAATGTGAACAGATAGTCGAGCTCTTAACAAAATATCAGTGAGATATCGTTTTTCTATTCCACGACTGGATTTACTAGATCAAATTAGTGGATCAATTATCTTTTCAAAGGTAGATTTAAAGATAGGATATCATCAGATCAGAATTCGACTAGGTAATGAGTGGAAGACTGCGTTTAAAACTCGTGAAGGGTTATATGAATGGCTCGTCATGCCTTTCGGGTTGTCAAATGCACCAAGTACTTTCATGAGAGTGACGAATCAAATTTTCAGACCGTATATTGGCAAGTTTGTGGTTGTTTACTTCAATGACATACTTATCTATGGTACAAGTGCAGAAGAAAATCTTCGTGTCCTTTTGATCATCTTACGACAATAACAATTTTATGTCGTGACGAAAAAATGTACCTTCATGACTCCTAATGTGTTATTTTTTGTATATGTTGTTTCCAAAGAAGGTTTACAGGCTGATCCGAGTAATGTTATGGCGATTAGAGATTGGCCAAAGACAATTACAGAAGTGCGTAGTTTTCACAGTTTGGCGTCTTTTTACAAGGGATTCATTCCACGCTTCAATAGCATTATCGACCTATGACGGATTACATGGAAGGAAAATGGTTTGTTTGGAAGAAAGAAGCTGAAAGTGCTTTTGAGCGTATTAAACATCTGTTGGCTTCAGCGCTTATTCTAGTGATTCCAGATTTTTGTTTACCTTTCGAACTTCATACTGACGCTTCAAAGGTTGGAATTTGAGGAAAGTTAAGTCAAATTGGATGGCCTATTGCTTGCTTTAATTAGAAATTGTCAGGGGAGAAGATAAGGTACAAACTTATGATATTGATGCTATATTTCAAGCTATCAAGCATTGGAGACATTATCTTTTTCACAAAGAATTCATTTTATACACGGATCGTGAAGCAATGAAACATCTTCAAGATCAAGACAAAGTAGCCGCTTGACATGCATCATTGATTGCTTATTTATAATAGTTCACATTTGTGGTGAAGCATAAATCTGGAGTTACAAACAAAATAGTTGATGCATTAAGTCGAAAAAGCAATCTTTTGACCACAATGAAAGTGGAAGTATTGGGGTTTGACTTGATTGTAGAATTGTTGACCACAGATCCTTACTTTTCGAAAGTTCTAGAAAAACTGGAGAATGAAGAAGTTGCAATTTTCTCAATGAAGGATGGATTTCTTTTCAAAGGAAATCAATTATGCATTCCCGACTGTAGTTTATGAGTGAAGATTATGCAAGAATTACACAATGAAGGACATGCTAGCAAGGACCGTAGCTTAATACTACTTATGGATACCTATTTTTGGCCATCCATACGAAAAGAATTTGAAAAGTTCATACAAAGATGTCACATTTGTTAAGTTTCAAAGGGGACTGCAACTAATGCTGGATTGTATAAGCCATTATTAGTTCCTTCCAGACCATGGGTTGATGTGAGTATGGACTTTGTTTTAGGTTTTCCAAGAACGTAGAGAAGCAACGATTCTTTATATGTATTAGTTGTTCGTTTTTCCAAGATGGTTCATTTCATTGTTTGCAAGAAAATGACACGCAGTCAATGTAGCTCAACTATACTTTCGACAAATATACCGACTACATGGACTACCAGAATCAGTAAGTCATTTCTGGCTAAGTTTGTGGAAAATGGTGGGAACATAATTGAAATTTAGTAGCGCATACCATCCGGAAACGGATGGACAGACCGAAGTGGTGAACAAATCTTTAGGAAACCTACTCAGAAGTCTTGTCCAAAATAACTTGAAAAGTTGGAATTCTAAATTGTGTTAGGTAGAATTCGCGCACAATCATGCCGTCAATCGCAGCACTGGATTCAGTTCATTAAAAATTGTGTACTCAGAGGTACCTACGGGGCCATTGGATCTAAGTCCAGTTACTCATCAAGGTAAAATGCAGGGAAAAGGCATTGACCTTGGCTCAGTGTTACAGGAACTCCATCGTGTAGTCCAAAAACGATTAGTTGAAACTAGCCAAAAATACAAGTAAGCTGACATTTGAATATCATAAGGGGGACTTTGTTTGGGCAGTGTTGAAAAAATATAGATTTCCTATTGGAAAATACAATAAGTTGGCTTCTAGAAAGATTGAAATTATTGATAAGATCAAAACAAATGCTTACACTAGTACAAAATAGGGTATTTGCATCCAATATTTCACATTATTTGCGTCTGCTCCAATGCGAATACAAATGCAATGGACGCAAATGTTATTTTTCTTTCTGTTGTTTGACAGACGCAAATTCGACATATTTGCTTCTGTTATGGAGTACACTGGACGCAAATACCAATGCATTTGTGTTTGTCTTACTATTACAGTGGACGCAAATTTAATATATTTGCCTCTGCTATAGTGTGCATTGGACGCAAATACCATTGCATTTGCGTCTGCCTTATTATTACAGCCGATGTAAATGTTGTGTATGACAGTTTTATTCCTTAGTGCATTTGCGTCTATTTTACTACTACAACAGATGCATATTTGTTATTATTATTTTTAAAAAAATTGAGCCTTTTAGGCTTGCCACAATAGATGCATTATCAGATAGTAAAACAGACTAAAATAGGAATACAAACTGAGTTGAGCACCTGATGTAGTAATACACATACACAAAGACTAAAATGGGAACATAAACAAAGAATCCAAACTACTGCCATCTTCCAAACTAAATATCCATGCATTATCAGATAGTAATACACATGCACGAAGACTAACTCTCTTCACAAAAGAGGAACTCAAAGGGAAATATAATACTAAAATGCGAATACAGACTCAAATAAGTTGACTTCCCTTATTCTGATTGATATTCACATATTAACGTAGTCCATACATTTCTGGGGTTCTATTCATGTCAACAGATCAGTTGTTGTAATAAGAGATATACATACCACAGACGGAAATCAAAGCCATAGAACTGCTAGCTTCCAATACAAGGATCTTTCCAACTTCCGTCTAAAGGCTACTATTCAAATAACACAGCTTTTCCAAAATAAGCTGAAATAACATGAAAAAAGACAACACATCAACTAAGATAATAACAAATGAATTCAAAAAATGTCAATATATTTACTTGATAACAAAAGTTTATGATCAAATTTATTGTTTTTTAAAGCTGACTTATGGTTTATTTCATGCGTTAAAAATAGAACGTTAAAAGAATCTACTTACCTGGCACCAGTAAATACATTTATTTTGAAATAACAGTCTCCCATATATGTTTTCCTTTTCATCAGAAACTAATAAAACCTTCCTCATTCATCACTGAAGTTCTCTTCTCTCGGACATAACATATCCACTTCAAAGGAAGTTGTTGGTTTATGTCTCTTTTTCTTATAACAACATATTTGAAACTTTGGGTGTTGCTAACACTTCCAAGTTGGTTATACATTGTATGTTGTAATGTTCAGACTAAATGAATTTTTTAGATACTGTTGTTTTGCTGAATGAAACTTATACTCTTTAAAAATTATTGAACACAAATTCATAATATAAAAAAGTAGAAAAGAGATGCAGGAACAAATTTATATATTTTTTGTGTTATTTTCTCTCAATCATTTTATTCTCTATCAAAAGGGCACTTGATAGCTGTTCTGACCAAAAATAAAATTAGGTGAAGAGTTGTGAAGAACAGTGTTTTAAGAACGGTTAGCATGCGAATTCACCTGATAGTTGTTTTGACAATGACTATTTAGGGATATATGTAAAGTAATTTTGTGATACAATATTACATTAATTTTAAACATATTGAATTCATATTACTCAATGGACAGTAGTATAGACATATAGGTGGAGTGTTTATTGTTACTAACATACCAGAGCATGAATAAAATTATGCACAATAATAAAATAATTATTGATGTCTGTATGAGCACCCGGTATACTAGAAACCTTGTTATGAATAAAATTTTGCACAATAATAAAATGGCAACGCGGTGTTTGTATGATCACCTAGCATGTCAATCAATAATATTAACGTCATCTGCACCATAAAATTTCCTAAGTTAAGTTCATTTTCAAAAAACAATGTTAACATGTGTGCCATGACTATATGCATAAAAAATTATAGCTATCTAGTCAACTAAGATGTCAATATATATAAACACACTCAAAAACATACTCACTTATCCATTTTCATCACTTAAGAGTAAACAGATCAATATTTACATCTAAATATCTGTAGTTTATCTGTTAAGTAAAATGCTTACCGTTTTATTACTCCTTTTCCCAATATTTACTCCCTAGTATTGTCGATTGCAGAAAGGATGCCCCTGAATACATACCAATGACAACATATTAGCACTTGTTTGTTGGTTTCAACAAACAATGATCAAGCAGATAATCATAAAATATAAAAAAAACATGCTTAAAAATATTTGTGAAACTTTCGAACTTGATACCACCCAAAAAAACAACATAAATACTCCATGCAATAAAAATTAGTACCGAAGATACAACCTTTAAAACATAATGCCATTTCAACTTTCAAGAGAATACAATCAAATATCACAATAATGCAACTTTAAATTAGTAGAATAGGAGGAGGTAAATACAGTCTCATCCGTTATAATAGAACAGCCCCTTCCATTTGATTCATCTGAAAGGAAAAGGAATTTAGTTTTTAGACATCTAAATTTGGACACTAATAAAGAAAAAAATAATACTAGTTAAAGTTCTGTTGATTTTTTCTAATGATAGTACATATACATTTTCAGAATTAAGGATTTTCAGAATTCGGAATTACTTTTTCAGAAATGATCTCCATTTCAATAACTCGTAGTGTGATTCTGCAAAAATGACAAAATATACGCATTATACTATTATACAAGTAAAGTTAAAGCACCTAATGTAGTCCCTATCCAAACTAATATACAAAGATAAGTAATTATGAGTTTTGACTTTGGAGATGATTTTTCATTAAGCAATATTCTGCAAGCAAGATCATGCTACCTCATAATTATCTCATTTTGAATATGGACTAAAAAAGGTAAAAATAATAATATTGTAAACCGAATATATAATAAGAATTTTCTGAAATTGAATGCGAATTTCTATTGATTATAGACAAAAGAAATAAAACACGAGGCAAAACTGTTTCAATTACTCAAATAATAAATTGATGCTAAACATTTCTACTGGGAAAATTGTGTGCTTGGAAATGTTGTAACGACCTGTATTTTTCGACAGTTATATATTTAATTTAATTTATTATTTTAAATAATTTTTTGGAATATTTATGGATTTAAATATTTAATTCATTATTTAAAAACGAAGTTTGAACGTTATATATTTATATAATTATAAATCGAGCTCGAAATGGCGCTGTAGTTCGTAAAATGGAGTTTTGAACTTCAATTGGATATACAGGATTCGATATAAGTCGGATTTCTACGAAACAAGAAACGTTGGAACCGTGTTAATGATAATTTTCATATAAAAGGGAAAAATCCAGATTTTGTATTATAGTTTGTTAACTATGGCCAAATCAAATTTTAAAATAATCGCTGTGGAAATCGTTATTAAAATATAGGCCTTTAAAATGCCCATTTTACAAACGGTCTCTGTTTTCGATGAAACCAGTTTCATTGGGACCGTAACATTAAATTATTGCATGGTGTTAAATGGCGTGGAAAACCGATGTCGTATGTGGCTACGGTAGTCGTAAACGTCAGTTCATTTTCTAAACTGCGTAATTAATATAATAAAGAGATATTTGAGTGTAACTTGAACAGACGATCAAATTAAGCCATGAAACCAGTTCTACTAAGTTCGTATCGTCGATTATAGTCAGGATAGGTATATAGTTGGTTATTTTTGGTGATCGGTTAACTTGGTGTTAAAAAGGGCATTGCGGTGCGCGTGAAAATAGACTACCGGGGAAACAGTCTTAGAATGCGACGAAACTGGTGCCGTTGGGTTCGTATTGAAAAATTATTATTGGGTTGCAAGGTTTCAAGTTGATTTGACTTATCTGGTGACCGTGGAAAAATTAAACGTGTGTTTGTTTCTGGTTTTATAAAGGAAATTTTTTCATATGACCTCGAATTTCGACGAAACTTGCCCCATTGGATTCAGAATACTCTTTTACACTAAAATTAGCCTTTTTATCAGAAGACGGAAGTCGTTTGTGGTGGTTTCGGCGTGTTACTTTGCGACGAAGTTTCGATAATAATAATTATATATATACTTAACATTAAAAAAAATCTGCCCAAGGACCTATTCTATACTGCATGCCTAGATTAAAATACGGCATTGTCTAGTTATATCTGTTTAAGGACAGCCACATTAGAACGCACTTGCTCCTCTATCCAAATTGTTTTTTTACTGCCAATCCTATTCACACATTTGTTTCTTTCTACTCTCCCTTATTTATTGCCTACCCTAGTACTGAACTGTCATTTTCCTTGAAACCGACTAAGCTGTCTAAAATTAATACACAACCGTTTATTAAGTGCAAAGTAAGTACAAGCATACCCCTCTATATTTCTACAAAATATAAAACGAAGTCACAGCTACCAGAAATATCTTCCCACATGCTATTCGACAGACAAGCAGTCTCCGTCAAATTTTTATATCAAAGCAGACCGTATGAAAAGATAATTCATGCTAGCAAGCTATCTTGGTACCTACCATATGTCTTGTGCTTTCAGACTACTCATCTACTGTGATTTCACTATCCAGCAGCTACCCTAAGCCTACGGAAAGACGTCGACTCTATCCTCTACCTTCTCCTTCTATAAATAGCGGTGCATCTTGTTCATTTATTCCAAATGTGTATCCGCCGAATCATAAAACCACTCTTCCCATGAATGAACTGCCGAACTATTCCCGACTCGTTCCGCTCTGATCTTCCAACCTGTCCATAATATCGCGATGGGATCCGAGGCTATGTTGCCGCCTTAGGAAGGGGAGCATGCTGGTAGAAGCAGTTGAGCTCAAGTGATGTATTGCGTGTATGGGGTACTGAACAACGAAGAGAGCATGGTGTATGAAAATCCTTGGAGATTAAAGAAGCCTCGGCCGATCCAAAATATAATTAAGCAAAGTAATTATAATTAGGGAAATTAGTACTTAAGTTTAAATCTTTAATTAGTTATATAAGTAATGTTAAACTAATGAAGATCGTTTGTTAAATACAGGAGGACGAAGCCGAGAATGCAAGGAAAAAGGGAATCAAGCTTTAATTTTATTTGGAATGGATCGGCCTTTAGTTTCAAAAGTAATTAAGGTGTTTAAATAAAGTTAATTGAAATTAGCTAATGTTTAAACTATAATTAGAAATTTAATTATTTAACTTAACATATAATTATAATATTTATAACTATCGCATATATGAACAAAAGGTGACCAAACCAATCCCGTTTGAACCGTATGGCTGAACTCTGCATGCTGGAATTTATTTTGGAAAAGACTGGAAGCTACTGGAATATTATTATTAAATTAAACGCAAGTTTAATTTAATGGGAAACGAACCGCTTTTGCGACAACGGAAATCAAGGTGAGTTAAGCTCACTCAGTTTTCCCATTTATGTTTTTATATAAATTGGGTTTTTACTTTGTGTGCTCTGTTTGCAAATGGTTGACTGTTCACTAGTTATATATTTATTTATTTATTTAACTGATGAAATTAAACCGTCGTTTAGTTTCAATGAAATACAAATCGTTATTTTAACGATTGATTCCAATAAAGGTAACTTACCTTATTGGTCACATTTATCAATAAACGTGTTTAATGGTTTAAATTACTTGACCTGCTTGAATTGTTTGATCTGTTTGAATTATTTTGAACTGTGTGGAGATAACCGTTTGTATACAAAGAAGAACAGGTTGGGGGGATCCAACCGGATTCCTCAAATATATTATTTATTTTCATATTATCATATATGAACTGTCATGATTTGATAATTGAGTTGGGTAGTGACCATCGAATGAAAAGTCAACCTCTGTGGTGTCTTAACCAGTGGGCTATATTGGTGGAGTAATCCTCAGTAAATGGCCTTAAAGAAATGATATCGATTTACTATCGGGTAAACTGATAGAACTGAAGTTATAAAATTTATTTTATAACTAAAGATAAGTTTTGAAATATATATTTTGAATAAAAGTTTATAAAGAAAATTTATTTTATAGCTCAACGACCAGAGTATTTTTGTGGACGTCAATTAGTGATATCTGGCGGATCTGACGATGTGGCATTCAAAGTGAATGATGACCAGATGTTCAGAAGTAAATTCTGGCCTTAAGCCTCATCAATCGGGAAAATGACAAAAATCGGGCAGGCAGTATGGCTATGTGGGTCGCTCCCATTAGGGTGTATAAGCACCTATCTAGAGAAATTCCTTTTGCTTCTTTAATCTATCGATGCTGTCCCTTTTCGGGAAACGATGGTTTGAGTCCAACCGTTGGTGATATACATTCGATACACTCAAGCGAAATGAGTGGTCGGTCATGTGAGGGCCAGGTTGCAAGACGTTCTTGTTGAACCCAGTGTATTTGCCTCTAGAGATACACTATCGGCAGGTGGTCCCATACCTTGTCAAGGTCGGAATCCAATCTCCAATAAGCGCCCGCGGTTTTGATTGTATACTATATATGTGGAGCGTGAGATGCAAGCGTTCCACTAGATTGATAATTATTTGTATTTAGACACTTATAATATCAGAAAGGATATTGATTTCAAAATGGTTTGGGTTATCGTAAGGTAAATGCCATCCATATTTATGTGTGGATTTGGTCTTACGATTATCCTTTTCTTTTGAAAAGATTTTTACTTTAAAATCAGGTTGTGTGATACCCTTAAACTTGGTGTGTTTTTCTCACTCTGGTTCACCAGACCGACCCGGTGTTTTGTAAATGCTCGGGCTAGCCCGGGGTGTACAGGTTCAGGTTATCGAATGTTGTGTAAAGACGGGCTGGAAGAGTTCAGACGCATGGTTTTATATAGCTGCTATTCCGCTGTGTGTTGTGTTTGAGGGCAGATTATTATAACTGTCCAGTGGTATTGATGTACTCTGATATTGTAAGTATTTTTAAAGGCTCTCAGTAAAGATTTATTTCTGTATTATACTTTGTTCCGTTGCGATGTAAGACTATGTGTTGTGTTAGTTCTTCTTCTTCTTCTTCTATTCTGATATTTCTTTCTTTCTTATCTCACCCCCTAATTTCTTTATAATAACTATCCAGTGTTTTCGGTGTTTGGAAGGTCGGCATGAGGTACGATAAAGGTATTTGTGTCGATTTTCGGGGCTGAAAATCCTGGGTCGTTACAAATGTTATCTAAAGTATCATGATCAAAAAGTCTATGGACAAGTACGTAGTTCTAAAAGATCATTTCCAAAGAGAAAGTGTACAATACAGACATGAATTGTTTGGCATATCTAGAAATGCCACATATAATTGTCATTTAAAAGTGAAGCATCTGGCTGACGTACCTTATCGGACTTAAAAACATGAATCATGGTAGCTGCAGATTTTTCTTTAATATCGGAAAGTACACTAGATATCCATGATGCACCCAAAGAAAGGTGAGCTATTAGTTACAATTAGTTAAATAAAGTGAGGATTAATGTAGACACATCAAATTAGATGATCAATCCTAAGAATAGTGCAGCTATCTGAACCATTAACCATTGTCCCTTCCTCGAATTTTATGATAATATCATCTAGTTTCTCATCATCAAGCTCTTTATTTATTGGCTTATGAAGAACCTCAAGTGAACATGAGCTATTTTTCTTTAAAATTGGATCAATATCATACGCTGCACTATCTTCTGACATACCAGAATGAATCATCTTGTCAGAAGATTGAAATTGGATTCTGTTTTTGTTGTTCTCAGCATTTATCAAGTTGCAATCAATGGTGTTTTTCTTACCTATATCATAGGAGTTAAATATTTTGGACATTTATAAATCTTAGACTATAAAGTATATAAATTATGCAGAGCACATGTTTTTACATGAGTCTTCTTTGGCAAGATCATTCAGATAAAGAAGCAATCTTTTATAGCTTGGTGAATTTTGATTACCTATCAATCTTGACAGTAAGCTTGAAGAGATTTCCTGATAGAATCAGTAACCATTTTTTTTTGCTTAAGCTGATAAAGAAGAAATTAATTTTCCAGTAGTTGTGTCGGTGGCAATAGAAACCATATCAAGGTCCTATTAAGAGGCATGTGATACCCTAAAAATCTACGACATATGAAACCCAAGTTAATGGAACTATAGTCATAAAAAAGCAAGCTTAAGTCTTTAAACATACAATCTTAAATGGTAAGTCATGAAATAACAAATTACATAAAAGTAGCACATTCACATACATTGGCCTAGAACATATATCTCAATTTCCAGCTGAAACAACACCTTACTATATGAGAAAGGTAATGGATACCTATCTATAGCCCAACACAAATCAAGTAACTCATAGGCATTAGATTATAATTTTTATTTTTGATAGGACTGGATAATAATCAATTTTGATGGCAAATAACACTGGATCGTACTTTCTTGACCAAACTTTTGTTTACCGAAGAACTATTCACACTCATCTCAATTGAAGCCTCGGCGGGTTTTACTCCATCAAGTCTACCCATAATATTAGAGTTTTGAAGCAAAACCATTCCATTATTCGATAAACGGTCATAAGATTGGTAAATTTTAATTCCACCTGCACCAAATTAATTCCTTAGTGATTTTGTCTTCTAACAATTAACATAAGAATATACTAGTGAACAAGGATTCAAAAATTTCACTTGATTCATCCTCGATCAGATTTTTAAGATTAGGAAGCAACCTTTTAAAGCCAACTGAACTTGAATTTTGCACCGGCTTTGATTGAAGAGGAGTTTCCTGTAATGTCAAAAGAGTTCAAAATCCCGATTGTAGAAACAAGTTTAATTGCTAAAAATTAGCAATAGATAGCGATACAGGATCAACATGTATGCAACTATGCTGCAACGGATTTTATTTATATCCTACACTTTGGAGTATTTTGCTTGAAATTTCGGGCCAAAGGCATGTATAGTGCAATATCAGTTGGTCAATTTTAGTTTAAAATTAAGTTTGGCATGCACTGGTAAAGCGAGATAAATTTGGAAGTATAGTTGAGACCAATTTGGGACACCTATGTCATTAATATCTATAACAACCCATGGACTCAAAACGAGTAATTACTTTTATCCAACAAAAATTAATTGTAAACAAAGAAACACGAATATTTACCGATTTTTTCTCATTAGATTCTCCATTTTCACTTCTTCAAATATCTGGGCATTCTGTTCTACAATGACATCCGTCTACAAAATATTTGAATAAAGTTGTTAAACTCTTAGTCATGTTGAGTAGATATACAACAATGATAATGCGTTCACAACAATAAAATTGAAATAAATAATAATTTTTAAATCCAAACTTGTTAATCAAATAATGTTAGAAGACTAAAAATTAAGGAAGGATCAAGTCATTTTCGACAAAGTAGCATAGGGCAGAGGATAATATTTTCTTATTAAAAAAAGATAATAATAGCGAAAGAAAAGTGGAAAAAAATATAGAGAAATATACCAATATAATCACCTAAAGTTGAGGATAGTAGCTTGAAACATAGCTTTCATCTGAAAATTTGGATTGTACTATTTGACTCAGCTACGCTTTCGTTATTGAGGTGCACTTTTCATATACTCAAGTAGACAATTATAAGGAAGAAAATCATAAAATAAGTGTACATAAGAAGAAGAAAAAAAGCAATTAGAGATCAGGAATTAAAGGAAACAAGTGTGAATTTATTTAGCATCAAATATGACTAAGTTGAAGTTGTTCTTATTGTTGGAAAAGACAAGTTAATGTTAATTTGTCACCAAAAGCAAACAAAGCGCTCTGTCAAATCCTCTAGTGATAACGTACTGACAAGATATAGTTGTATAAAGACTTTGTTATTGAAGCAATTATACAAACTATTACTAGCACAAACTCACCTTTAATGAATGCACTATTGTAACTGGTATGATATAGCTTCCAAACAAGCTGAATAATGATTTATTCATCAAAGAAGAGACACAATAAAGGAAACATGTTGAAATATGTTGAATCACAAACAAATCAAAAAAACCGAATGGAAAGAAGCTTAACATGACAATTAGATGATTCTTATAATAGATACCAATAAATATTTGTAGTAAACTTTTCCTTGGAATCTGATATTTCAAATGGATTTTATTCAGATATTGTGCATTCACATGGAGTAGGCGATTTAGAACCTGACAAGGAGTTGTCTGTCTCCTTGGATCAGATGCAACATCTATGATATATCCCTGCAAGGTTGAACATCTAATCAAAATTATGTTCAATGAAAATGTTAATATGTAGGTTAAACTTTATGGATGAGATGTCCCAGATCTCCTAGCATATTGTATCAATTACTATGCAATGGTTGGGGATATATTATTAAACATGGAATAGACTTATTACTAAGCATGGAATAGTTAGTTAAGTAGGAAAATGAATCATGTAGGATAAAGCATCTAAATGCAAAGTAGGAAAAACCTTCATGTAAATGCGATGCTTTAAGCGAGTGCACACGAGAATGCATATGCTGAAACATTCAATATTGATACTACTACAATTTAATATTTCGACCGTGAAAGAAAAATAGTAAAATTCTACAGTAAGTGTTTTAAAGAAAAGTTGTCACATGATTGAAGAAAACAACTAAAACTTAAAATTGCGGCATAATCCAAGTTTATGAAGCATAGCATTGCAAACAATGTCTGATCTTTGCGAGGACAGCTGTCCCTCATGCTTCTCTGGACATGTCAAGAAAAGAAGACAACTTAAAGTATATTTTAACACCAAGACGCCTAAAAGTTCAAACTGCTCAAATGAGAAATCCTCACAACATCAGAGAGTCGTAATTGCTTCTAAAATATGATAAATAAATAATTATAATATTTTGAAAATGAGATGAAATTCATATTTGCTGATAATGTAATGGCGCGATTTTCGATGCCTCGAAAGTCGTGTCATTATTGAAAGAATTTAGAAGATGAGATAGCAAAGATAGAACTAATAGAATTGAAGAGTAAGAAGACATCAGAATCTCACAGTAGAATTTCACAAAATACATAATATTTTACAATACAGGGTCTGATACATCATAGTACATCATCATAATACAATATAACAGTACAACAGCATAATTATACATCATGACTAAGATAATAAAGATGTCAAACTGGATACATAGATATATTACTTGTCTTGAACTTGATCTTCAGAGGATTCCACTTGCCTAACCTGAATTACTTGCCTACTCATAACAAGTGTTATGAGTACCCAAGAGTTTAGGAAACACATAAAATAAACTCTGGGTCAGCCAGGGGACTGGTGTGAGTAAACACATTTAAAAAGATGTAAACAGGGAAATAAGGATAAGGTTTTCCATATTGATAGATTTATTTACTTTAGAAATCTTTAGACCAATCCATAACTAATATATGGATAATGACCCAAGTATTTTATATCAAAACGTTTGATATTACTATAGTTTTTATCAAATAAATGACCATCTAGTGAAACGCTTGCATCTCACGTTCATGGATATAGTATAAAATCAAAAACCGCAGAGTGCTTATTGGAGATTGGATTCCAACAGACAAGGTATGGGAGCACCTACCGATTAGTGTACTCTAGAGGGTATACACTGCAGGTTCAACAAGAACGCCTTGCAACCCGGCCACACATGACCGCCCACTCATTTAGCTTGAGTGTAGCGAATATATTGCCACCCACGATTGTTGGCCGTACAACCGAAAATCCGAAGATACAGAATCGAAAAGAAGAACAAATATGAATTTTCTCTAAATTGGTGATAATACACTCTGCTTGGGAATGACCCAACTAGCCATGCTGCCTAGCCCAACTTTTGTTACTTCCGAGTTGTGAGGTTTGAGGTCACGTTTATCCTTCTGGCAGATTATTTCTTCAATTACTTTGAATGCCACATCGTCATACCCGTCAGAAACACTCATTCGATTACCCAAATATATTACGGGCAATAAAGCTAAGAGAAATGAATTTCTCCGCCACCAATCGTAATATACTTACGTAAATTCGATGCGTAGAATCTAACTGCTATACGTTGTCAGACACTCGTCCATTCGGGTTTGTCCTGGGACTGAATAGACCGAAGATACTATAGCCTTTGCACATCGTGGTCTTCAGTATTCTGACATGCGTCGTATAAATTGAGTCAAGTGGAATATTTATTCCGGACTCTTCGAAACGATGTACGAAATGTCTTTTATAGTCGATAAATTATTATCAGCTAAATCTGAGTATAACTCAGTTTACACATTATTTATTATCACACAAAGTATATGTTTACCTTGTTCATATGAGAATAATATAATTATCCTCTAAAAATGAACAGTTAAGGTGTGTGCGTTGCACACAGTATTTTATTCAGGTTTGATCATGAGTAGATAATGCACGTGCGTCGCACACGTCATTCTGCTTCATTTATCATCGCTGCTTATACGATGTTTCATACTCTACTTTCCTTTTTAAATTATCCCATTATGTTTAATTAACAATAAGTAATTTAAATTAATTATTCGCTTGTTACTCTAATTTCAAAACTGATCAAACTTCTACAGTTGAATCTTTTCATTTCGATCTTCTGCTTCTTCCTTTCCACTTGCCTCTGACTAATTAAATAAAAATCCTCTTTTTATTTAATTGATTAATTATTTAATTATTTTATTTAATTATTTTATTTATTTTATTTTAAATTAAAACTGTTTAAAATATTGTTCAGAAACTCCTTTGATCTCGTAATTGCCAAAGTACCAGAGTGCCGAAGTACCAGTTTCAAAACGCCATGATTTTGCTTGCCAAACTACTCCAGCCACCGTTCGTTCTGAAAGTGCCAAAGTACCACTTGGTACTACCAAGTGGTAAAGTACCACTTTATCAAATCCCATCCGTTCACCTCATTTTTCCATACCCGTGTCGAGATTTTCGAAGTACCACCTGGTACTTGGCAAAGTGCCAAAGTACCAGATTTCCAGACACCGTGATTTTGCCTTGAATTTGACTGCTGCGCCCATGATTTCTTCCTATGCCAAAGTACCACTTGGTACTTGGCAAAGTGCCAAAGTGCCAAGCCTTCAATTCTCATGCCAGCCCCTCCAGATCACTTCGAATTGCCATGCTCCACTGCAGTGCCACCCTGGTAGTACCACACCAAAGTACCAGCCCCCTTGTCACCATGACTATCACTTGAAAATCCAAGCTGCTCCCACGATTTCCACCTCTGCCAAAGCTTCCCCTGGTACTTACCAGATTACCAAGTACCAAACCACCTTACCACCGTACTCGTTACTTGAAAATTACTCTGGCACTCGAGATTTCCACTGTGCCAATCCTGATGCAAGCAACTCCCTATGTGCACGTGTACACATGACGCAACCACCCTGGACCGTCGCCGACCACCACCGCATGTCAAATCGCTTCCCCTGATCACTTTGCCCCGCTCAGATCACCACATCCTCGTCGCTACAGTAAATTCACCTTACCACGCGTATGGATGGAAAAAGCACCATCCAGGAAAATAGCCACCACGTCTCAACTCGCCCATGTGCCACCGCCACCTTCTTGCCACACCACCACCGCTTCCCGACGCTGCTTTTCCCCTTGGACCGCGACCCCCTAGGCCTCTCGACGACGAGCAGTTCAGCGATCAAAAACCGAACCCAAAAACCTAGTTTAAACCCTATTTTGATCTCAATACACCAATTACCTCATTTGAAAATTTATTTTACATTTTTCCTGTAATCTATAGCACCCCCTACTTCTTTTAGCCGAACGCCACCACTTCCAGAGGAGTAATTTGCCGGAGGTTCACCATTTAAGCTTTTCCGTCCATCTCCCTATTTCTCAAGATCCACAACTTTAAAAAATCTTGATTTATCCATTAAAAATCATCATTTTGATCCCCCATTATGTTTATGTAATCAAAATAGGTTTTTAAACCATTTGAAAATCCACTTTGATTTTTAGATACAGAGAGCAGCTGTTGTTCTTTCTTCAGGTACCAGTGAGGTTTTTGGAAAGGTTTGATTCATTTTTTGAACAATTATATGACTATGTGAGGGGTTTAAAAATAGTATGGCATCTCATTCTTAATCCCCTAACATAGGTTTACTGATCTATGTAGATTTGTAGAGTTTCAAACAAAAATAACAGGGTCTGGTAACAATGCCAGATAATACTCTTTTCTAACCTTTTGTACTTAAGGTTTTAATTAGCAACCAATGATTTTTCCTATCATACCAACAAGTAATCTGCACAAGACAATCTACTTGAACAAGAACACCACCTATTCCAAGTTCAACTTATAGTTTAAAACAGCAGAATGCAGGAATTTCAAAATAGAAAATTAAAAGCAGTTTACTCACCAAAAGCTTTCCAATTTCCAGTAAGAGATCTTCAGAAATTTTGTATGAGTTGAGTGTTTTGTTGTGAGTGAAATGTGAGAGGTTTGAGGTATATTTATAGTTGAGTTCAAGGATTAAAAATCATTTTCTTGCACATGATTCAACAATGAATTTCCTTTAGCCTTAACCCTCCTTTCTTACTTCCTATGGCCAACTTGAGAAAACTATGCATAGAAAAAATTTGTCTCATTAAGGTGCTTAGCCAATAGCATGATCCTAGGTTAGTTCTTCTAGAAGCACTTTCATAATCTCATTAAATGCAAGTATCCCCTTTAGATTTTAAAAGCAATATAAAAAATGGTTTTTCTTTGTCTCTTGTTGCTTGATATTTTCCTCTCATGCATGTGGCGCACATGCGAACTAAAATTTAGAGGATTTAGGTGTTTCTTAGGTGATGATTCACTAATATTTGTCGCACTTTTTGCTCTCAAATCATATTATAAATTTGTTTCCATGTGCTTTGATTTTTGTCTCTAATACAAAGATCTTTGTTTTGGTTAAATATTCAAATGGTATGTGTTAATATGCATATATTATGGCCGAATTGTTTTATTGTCATATGCATACACGTTTTGGTTGTTTTTGTTTAAAGTCCTCTTCTAGTTTTAAAGTGAACAAATTATCCTTTCTTACATGTAATTCATGTTATAGACATAAGGCTTTTGTTCAAAAGTCCTTACTTTGTTATAGTGTTAACAATATATATATATATATATATATATATATGTAACACCCCGTATTTTCTGTGAACATAAGGATAACAAATCAGAGAATAATAATATTTTAACAAAAGAATTAAGGGACACGGGTTGCGCCAGTGCGTTCGCCTCGGAATTCTGCTTGAGATAGAGTCCGAGTTTGTGTAAATCGGAGTCCGTATGAAGAAGTTATGGCCTTCCAAAGTTTCAGGAATTTTCTGAATTAAAAACAGCTCGGAATTCGAATTCGAAATTTGAAATTCAAACCCAGAAGCGGGCTGGGCAGGAAATTTCCCGCCCAGGACCAGGTCGACTGGGGAGTCGACTGGGTAGTCGACCCCCCTGGCCAGGTCGACTGGGGAGTCGACTGGGTAGTCGACCTAGGGGTCGACCTGCCTCCCGAACCTATTTCTGAACCTGGTGCATTATGATGTATTTAGCCACGTTTTCTGCCTAGATTCGTCTGCCTAAACCTATTTAAACAGCCCCAAACCTAGCCTTCTTTGAACATAATTCTATTCTGCTTCTACTCTGCCTCTGTTCTAAATAAAAATAAAAATGGCATCGCTACTCTGCTGGAATCAAAACTAGAAGCTAATCAACATCAACCTAAGCAACTCAATTCAAACTAGAGATTAAAGCTTCTGCAACGATTCTACAACAATTAAAGTTCTTGTATAATCCAATCAAGGCAATCACAGTTATTTTCCGATATGAGATTTAATCTTAATTCTGACATCGCTAATAAGACTGAATCTAAGATTTATGCTAGTTACGATTAGATCTGTTTTATGAAATCAGTGAATCTAACTTGTTTGTATTATTATGGCTATTCTGTATTTCTCTCTGCTTTCTGTTCTATGGCCAGGCTACCACCAGCCTGAGCCAAATCTCATAAGAGATTAACATACGCTAATATGTTTGGAACAATAAAATGAATGATGCATAAATTGGGAATGACTGATATGTGACTGATTTGAGGAAAGAACATAGGTTGAACTAGGAACCTAGAACATAAATCTAAGGCATATAATTGAACCTATGACTTGAGTTTTGTGGCATAGAGAATATTGAACATACAACTTGAGATTTGAGGCATAAAATTTACATTGGACATATGACTTAGGAATTGGGGCATAAATTTGACTGTAGGCATGTAATTAGTTTAGATACATATTACATGTTGTAAACTAGATCTGGATCTGAGCAAGCTATGAATGATAATCTGTGATTTGGGGACATAATTCAATATCTGATTTTTAGAATATGATGCATGATTAAAATCTAGATTTGTGGCACATTTTAAGAAGAGGAAGATATGTGACTTAGGTGTAGAAATTAAAATCTATAATAAGATTTGATAACTCTTAAGTGTGAATACACCTAAATAGGGATTTTTGGATATATGGCATGCAATGTAATTAATGATAATATTTGGTATAATTTATATGTGAATCTGCAGTACAATGCTAGTTTAACCAAAATTGGAACGTATGTTATATGGTAAATTATGTCCATATTCTGTGATATGTAAATTTATGCAAACATGGAGTATATGATCATATTATGAATCATGACAATTATTTAGGCATATGAATTTAGGCCTAATTTATGATTAGGCAAGGCATGTAAATAGAACCTTTAGAAGTATTAAATCTGCTAAATCTGTCATCTGCTAAGTCTGTTGAAAATGTCAAATCTGCTAAACTAAATCTGTTGAGATGCCTAATCTGTTATCTTCTAAATCTGCTAATTTGCTTAATCTTCTAAATCCGTTAAGTCGCCTTATCTGCAAAATCTGTTATCTGCTAAATCTATTATCTGCTATATATGTTGAGTTGATGTAATTAGTCTGTTATTGACACAAACTGAATTGGCTATAGTTATGAATAATTGACATACTGGGAGTGCGCATAAATCATAAATTATTAATTAATTGGCCGCAAAGATGAACATGGCTAACTCGAGGTTAGAATGAGTTTGCGGCGTAATCCTGCCCGGAACCGCCAGGCACATCCAGTGGCCGCAAACAATAGGTTCTAATGTGAGAAGTTAGTCATAACGTGCTTGAAACCCGAGGTTAGACTCAGTTTGTGGCAGAAACCTGCTCGGAACCAACCGGCCTAACCAGTAGCCGCAAACTGTCAGTCTAATGTGAGAGGTCCGGGCATTAATATTTAATTAATGAAAATCTGAGATAAATATGATGTCTAAAACGTGTTGGGTGGATAAGGTTATACCAACTAGACTGATAAATCTAATAAACCCGCTTCGTGAATCTGTAGGCCCAATTACAAAGTTAGACAATCTGAAAGTCTGTTAAAACTGTATATCTGATCCGTTAGTCTGAAAACTTGTTAACTTCATTGTTTGATCTGTGAATTAGTTGATCTGAACTCTGTATGTCTGAACTTGTAAACAAGTTACTCTGAAACCGGTTAGTCTGGGGACACAAGGTTAGGAGGGAAAGTGCTTATGTCATCTGTTGTTTGGAACCCATATCAGTCAGTAACCCTTTCTGGTATCAAAACTTTGACCCAACAGTAGGTAGGGTCCGGGCACGCTTACTGAACTAATTACAAGTGGTTCATTCTGATAATGGCGAAGGGTGTTGATGGTGCGTTCCAACCGGGTCATGTGCGTGCATGGATCCCGGTCTGCCTCTGTGGATGTAAGACGCTGTGACATCCGTAAATAGGTCTGTGTCATTCAAAGGTTGCCACTTTAGGGAACGATACACCCTTCTGTGGGGCTGGCATAGGGTATTTATGTATTAGGGAGCCGATTGCTTGGGGTAGAATTTAGGGTACATCTAATTCTATCTAATTCTGTTGGGGTACCGTCTGTTTCTGTTTGGTGTAATACTTGTCTGCTTCAGTGCGGTACCGTCTGTTCGGGTGGTAAAGGCCCAATACTAGCATTCTGTTTCTATAGAAATTATTCTGACTCCGTTTCTGTTGCAGTCTGAATGTGAGGGTAACACCTAATTCTTTTATACTAGTATTAGTGCAGAGAAGTGAAAAGTAATCGCTTGTATCATTCCGTTTCTTCTGTTAATTTAAAGTATATCTGCTGCTCCTGTTATTGTTATCTCTCATCCAGCTTATTTTGCATGCCATTATTATTATTATCTGTTCATATGCTGAAAGTCACTGGACTTGCCAGACTTTATGTCTGACCTTTCTTGTTTTCGCCCCTTTTCTTCCGTTCCACCCCCCAGGTTTTCTAAGGAGGGAATACTCTAGCTTGATCCAGATTCCTTCTGCTTGAAGTGCTTAAAGTAGGGCTTGACTCTTTAGAGCTTCTGTTCTGTGGGGATTATGCTTTAAAAGTTTTGTACTCTGATAATTTTGAACAAGGCTGATATTTATGTACTTGAGTTTTTTTTTTTTGATAAAGATGTAACCATACTGATTTCTGTTTTCCGCTGTAATAAAGTTGTAATTTTTCAAGTACCATTTGTCTATCTTGTAATATTCTGTTCTGTTCACTAAAATGCTCCATCAAAATTAAGGCATTCCCTTTGTGAGTGACCTTAGCGGAGGTAGGGTGTTACACTTGGTATCAAAGCTAAAGGTTACCAGATTAGATAAAAGTTTTTGAAAACTATTTCCAAAAAGGTTTTAAAAGGAAGTATTTTCAAAAGTAAAACTTATTTTGAAAAACATAGTCCCCAAAAGCCATATATCTTTCTTTCGATTCTCCGTTTTGAATCTTTCCTTTTTCGTTTCAGCATGGCTGAAGATCTTAACCTTCCAGAGGCTGTAAAGATACCTGGTTGGTTCAGACAATTCTTAGAAGCTAGGGCCAAACAGGCAGGCCCCGCTATTCCTCCACCCCCAGTTGCACCTGCTCCTCCTCCTCCCCCACCTCGCGTTGATACTTTTGCAAAGACGTGCAAGGAGTTTAAGGCTATGGGCGGAAAAACTTTTCAAGGGTCGGAGACGTTTGTGGAAGCCAGAGACTGGCTTAAGGAGGTAGAAGAATTGCTTGAAATCTTCGAAGTAGAAGACGGAAGGAAAGTCCGATTAGCAGCTTGGTTAATGAAGGGAGAGGCCTCGTTTTGGTGGGAGGTCACTAATGGGGAGCATCCTGTTGATTCGCGTGCTGATTTTAGACGTAGGTTTGAGGCAAAGTTTCTCTCACGGGCAGAAGAAAATCTATATATGGAAAGGTTCTTGACGTTGAAGCAGGGAAATCTATCAGTGAAAGAATATGTTAACAAATTTAATCAGTTAGCAAGTTTTGGCTTGGACTTAGTGAACACACCCGAGAAGAAGGCTCGGAGGTTCGTCAAAGGCTTGAATGAGCCGTTGCAAGGGTTGGCTATGACCCACATCCCTATGGGGGCCACCTTTGAGAAGCTAGTAGATATAGCATTCATGCACGAGGAAGAGAAAGGCACTAATGCTAATAAGGCACCCGAGAAGAAAGAGGCAAAGAAGGAAGAACCACAGAACAAGAAAGCATGGCCCAAAAAGGAAACCCAAAGGAAAGATAAGGAGTCTGAAGATAAGAAGGAGAAAAAGTGTTTTACCTGTGGAAGCTTGACTCATCTGAATAAGGATTGCAGAAAAAGGAAGGGCACTTGCTTCAACTGTGGTGAGAAGGGACACTTCACTAGGGACTGCCCGAAGAAACGAGGGCAAGGGTAGAGGGCAGGACCAACTTCTGGAGGGCAGGCAAACACTCTTGAGACTAGTGGATAGGATAGAAATAGAGAAAATTTCCGTAGGAGGTTTAATTTTCTTATCTGGTAATGGAGTTAAAAATCTTTCTGATTCTGGCATTTTGATTCTGTAATTGATACTCTGCACTTTAATACTAGTATTGTTTCTGATTCCGCTGTAGACTCAGGCCCATAAGGGTTATGACTCATCTGTTTGTGATAAATTAAGGTTTGAGAGATATCTGTGTTAGGCGTCAAGTATGACGCATACATTCTGAGTTTTGTGGGATATGATTTTATCATGCTTAGCTTCCTAAGAATCATTAGGGAACCTGATCCGTACCAGTAGTTTGTAAATATCTGAATATCTTTGATAAGATTTCCAGTTATGACGTTGTCTAAAGAGGGTAATCCTCTGGGTGTCAATCTGATGTTGATTTCGGTCTTCGGGGTTGATACTTAGGCGAATTATTCTCTCAACCAATGTCTGATGGGAACCAAGTTTTTGTTTTGTCTGTACTCGCTTCCATCACTCGACTATATCCTATCGATCGAGTATTCAACCTATAGATAGGAATCCTATGGATGTAAACATGTGTTTGAGACATGTTATGTTTGATGGTTGCAAGTGGATGTAAGTGGATGCTAGTGGACGCATATACACACACGAGGCACTAGATCGGCTCGAAAACACTCTCATACTGCATATGAATGTGTGAGCATTTTAAATTTTTATGGATGCAAAATGGTTGAATCAACACATGGATGTTGCATATGAATGAACTGTAGTGCACTCATATAGAAATGATATGTATCAAATAGGGAAGTTGCATACATGTTGGACTCATGACACTGACATAATTCACATTAAGGAGGTCAACTGAATTAGTAGACCGCCTGATCTTTGCATTAGATACGGAACGTATACACACATTTTTGCATATGTTTGTTAGATCAAAATTTGGACCTAACACCCAAATTGTACGATTCATAAAGAATTATAACTGGAGAATGAAGAAAAAGCAGAAAACACACAGAATTTATAGTGGTTCGGGTTAACGAGCCTACGTCTACTTTATATATTATCGATTATACTTTGAATGCTAGTACAATCAATGATTTCTCTCAAACTCACTCTTACAATTATGATTTCTCTCAGTATTCTCAAAGTAAAACTGACGAGAAATAGTGGTATGACAGCAATGGTGGAATCAGTGCTCAATACTGCCAAAAGATCCTGAAAAATGCCAATCTCTGGGCTATCTATAGCTGATTCTATCAAGCGGTACGTGGTCACACGTGGCGTAAATCCTGAGAAAATCGGATCGGACCGAGTAATGAGGAGGAATTGGTCAATATGACAGTTATGGACACGTGTCGCTGGACCCATTCTTTTCGGATCGCTGAAGACTAGCTCGCGCTTGAACAGGTCAGTGGCTTCGCTGCGTCTTCTGTGATGAAGTCGGATCGGGTTGAGTCGCTGAGGAGGGATCGGATCGGTCTGATGTAGGTGGTTCGGTTCGTGCTAGCTGGTAGCGATTCGAGGGTTGCGTAGCGATCCGATAAGGGCTGAGCAACTACGACCAGATTTCGGAAGACTGAGAGAAATAGAGCGTCGTATTTCCTTCTTGTATGTGAACCTTGGTGGCTTGGTCAAAAAGCTAGCCAACATTTTGCCCCCTCGAAGTATGTTTTATCGAGGATGGAACATGCTTCGAAGTTGCAGAGATGTCTTTTCGCGAAGCGGTGCAATCAAATAGTCGCGCCTGTCTGAAAAACCTTGTCACTTCAAAAAGGTCGTATCTTTTGACGAGTATAAATATCGGTACAGTCTTCTATCACTTCTCGTTCATTGGGCAATTCTTTCCTTGGAATCTTTGGAGACTTCATCGTTGAGTTTGTCAGGTAAGATTTTTGGATTTTTATCAATTTTTACGAATCTTCGCTTTTGTGTGTCGTTGGACCAGGTCGGATCGCACAAACCATTCACACGATGAAACTTTGGGCTGTTCCGTGGGACGTGGTGGCCTTCTCTGCGAAACGGGCTTCAGTTTGCGGATCGAAACGGGCTTCAACTTGCGGCCCGCTCGGTCTGAATAAAAAAAAAGAAGGGAGAGCAATGTTCACCGTTTCGCCTATATAAGTCGGACTCATCCCTTCTCTTCCCTTCTTCTTCCTTCGCTGTGAATTTTCTGAAACAAAACCCTAGCTTTTCTAACTTTCCAACCGCCTAATTGTTTTCGTCACTTTTCTTAAAGGTAATCAAGTTGGTGGTGTACTCTTACACCCCTATCTTTTTTTTTCTTTTGAGTTTTTGCGGTTTTGAGGAGATAATGGAGCGGAACTTCGTGGTTTTTGGGTTGCGATGAAGCCGACATGGCCGATGGGTCTCGATTCTACGAAAGAGAGGAGAAGGAGGAAGAAGAAGAAGGGGAAGGACTCGGTCAGGATGGTTCACGAGCGAGGCCTGAATTTGAGGTAATGGCGAGGCGAGGGGAGAGGGAGAGGAAGAAAAGAGCAGGTCGGTGCGTTTCGTTAGCGAGGCGAGGGTTCGGAGGGATGAGCACAAAGTATAGATTCGGCTAAAGGATCGGGTCGCTGGAAGGGATGAGCTTCGGATCGTGGTGGAAGGGAGGCGAGATGGATCGCCTGGAAGCTGTCACGATCCGAGTGGACTGAATTGGAACGCGCCGCGATCCGTAGCCTTTCCATGTATCGAATCCTTCACCGCGAACTGACCACGTGCCGCGATCCTAATGCCTTGATTTGCTACGTGTATCGCGACCCGGCCATATCCCTCGAGTGAACCGAGTCTCCAACCCACGATCCAAACATATTTTAAACTTTAAACAATGCACTGTTATCACAAGAATCCGGACAGTTAGGTTAGAGCCTCGATGTTGGACTTTCTGGACTGAACAAATGCATAATCTACCAATCGAACAATGACCAATGTCTCGATGATTTTGTTGACCTTCGTACTTTTCTTTAATGCACGCACAAACACACACCGACACCTGCACACATAGGGGGGATGAGTAATTATAATTTTATTTCTCATGTTTACTCACCTAAACAGTAATGTCGGATAATCATTCCCCTTCAAGATCTAACACAGAGACGGATCCCGAGTTGTATGAGCATCTCAACCCCTAGGTTCTTCCATCTAATCCAGAGGGTGCGGATTCTGGATCCGAATATGAGGCAGAAACAGAATCGAATCCGTCAGAGAGTACCTCGCTTGATGAAGAATCAAAGGTAGATGGCCGAGCTCCCGACGAAGTCCCTGGTGCAATAGAAATAGAGAAATTCACACACTCTCTAGCTTCCAAACTCGATGACATAAAGCTTAAGAGAATTTGCTTGAGACATGGGATCCCCTGAGATGATGTGAAGACACCCGGCAGCGAAGATAGACCTCACTTAGCTCCGGAAGGGTATATGACAGTCAGCCGACTCATGTGCTGGGTAGGAGCTATTCCTCCGTTTCCTCCAATCGTCATTGAGACCTTAAAATGATTGGGTATTGCTCCGATGCAGCTTCATCCCAATGCCTACGCGGCTCTATACACTCTATATATCGCATACGCGGAAATCCTGCATACCGAGCTCACATTTAAAGATTTAAAATTCTTTTATCTTTTCAAGCATCGCTCCTCGGCAACCCCAAATTTCTCTTTCTTCGAATCAGTAGCAAATAGGAAGGTTCTGTCTGACGGATACAGCAACATAGGGGATCCCAAGGCTGATTGGTTCTATATAAAGAGATAGGCTGGGTGTTCAAGAAGATGGCTTAAATCAAGTAAACTTTAATCTTTTGACTGAATAACTTGTTTAAGAAATCGAAGCATGAACATGCCCCCCTTTTTTAAGCAGATCACGTCTTTCCCAAGACGGAAGGCTCGGTATACAATAATCGATTGTCTCTTCTTCTACAAAGCAAATCCGATTTTCTAAAGATCAAGAAGTGCATTACTGACGAGAACCTTCACAAGCATCGCCTTCTGGATATAAGGTTTGGACTTGGTGCAGGCGGCAAACCCTACAAGTACGTGCCCCCAACGGAGGGAGAAGGAACGTCATGGGCAGCAGAAATAATTAAATTTCGTAAGAGTCCTTCCCCGATAATCATCCAGGACGACGAGGACCTAAACATATATAGAGGAGATGAGGCCCGTGGTGATAAGTCTAAGGAAATCCCAGTTTCTCCGGGGGGTTTCCCCTCAAGGGCCTCTCTTCCGACTGAACCTGCTGCTCCCAATGATTTAACAGAAGAACAACTATTTAAATAGATGAGCAAAATTCCTTTGCCTGATGATGTATACACATAGGGAGACTTTGAAGGGGAGCCATTTTTCACTGTTTCTGAGGAAACAACTGTTCCAGTTGGAGAACGAGAAACTACTCAGATGAGCCTGACTTCGGGCCCTGGTCTATTAGGGGAAATTATATGGGATGCACAAATCACACGCACAGCCTGACACCACACTTTTATATCAACAGTATTCAGGGTTTTAATATGCTCTTTTTCCTTTTGCAGGGAAGATGTCTCGCAGGCGATCTTATTCCTATCGCTCTCTCCATGAAGGTACACCCAGTCTTCATCCAAATCCTGAGCGTTCTCGCAGCCTTTCTCACAAGCCTACTTCTTCACAATCCCGGTCTCCATCAAAACCAACCTCTGGCAAGCTTCCCAGTTATTCGGTGCCACCTACAGGGGGAAAACAACTTCCTAAAGACTTAACCCCTCCGCAGAGTGCACCCTCTCACAGTTGGTCATCAAAAAGACACTACGAGGCCAAGGATAAAAGCAAGGATCCAATCAAGGATTCTAAGAAGGAGAAAATTAACATTGTCCCTTCCAGCCAGCAAGATTAGGTCGCCCCCGGGTCACGAGATTACATCCATGGTCCTGAGACTCAGGCTAAGCTGGAAAAGTTGCGAGAACAATTCCCTAACATATTCTTCGAAAGGATGATGTTTGTTCCAGCCTTGGAACCAGTCCCTAGGAACTAGGATACTGAAGTCATCGGGCACATTCGCCATGTAGCCAGGCAGTATGAAGTGATGAAGAAACATGTTGTTAATCTTTCAGAGGTCATCCGAACGCTTGAGATGGAAGCACATAGATCCAAAGTGAAGATAGATAACAACGAAAGGGCCAGGACAAAAATGGAGAAGGACTTGGAAGACGCTCAATCCCAACTTGCCTTAGCGCGGAGAGATGCTGAAAATTATAAGACTGAATTGGAGAATGCTAGAAAACGCTTTCATTCTGAACTCGACTCAAATAGTCAAGAGAAAATGGCCTTAAAGAAGGAGGTAGAAGATCTTAAAATGGCCAACATTGAGTTGAAGACGGCACAGGGCCATTTTGAAGCCGAGAGAGATGCTTGGGACAAAGAAAAAGCAAGTTTGAAAGAAAGTCTAGCTTTGGCCGAAGCAGAGAAGGTGATTTTGAATGATCAAGTTGCGGATGCAGAGAGGCGTGCGGCTCTCGCCAAAAAGAATGTAGAAAGTGCCATTGAAATGGCTGCTGCTTCTAACAACAAGCTCCTCGAGAGAGAAAAGGATATCGAAGGGTTTGAAGAGATGATATTTGACTTCCTCGGCCACGTCCTCAAAACCCGTAACATCTCGTGGATCCCGGACTACCACGTCACTTTAGCCAACATATGGGACGCCATCGTCGAGGGTGAGAAGCAGAGATTAGGAGTTGAAGAGATTGACGAAGATGAGATGATGAGGACCATTCTGAGGGTTAACGAGCCCGAGGATTTGGCAGAAGGCCGGCGCCTAATTCAAGAAGAAATGGAAAAGGAGAGGGCCCTGGCTAAGAGCAAAAACAAGATTGATGAAGGTTCGAGCTCACTTGTAGAGCCCAAGGCATCCGGAGTTGAGGAATACAATCCTGATGATCCATTAATTCCTTTGGGCCTCACTCCTATGGTTGTCGGAGCTTCTGCAGCTAGCCTGGATGGAGGATCAGCGGAAGGTATCTCCATTTTTTCCCCACAATTTGTTAAAGCAATTGTGAGTTGTCGTCGTCTGGTGGAGCAACCAATCGAATTAATAACATGTGTTCCTCATAATACAGGTGGCGGGCCCGTCGACAAGGATGTCGAGAAGAGGACAGAGGCGGAGAAGATTGACGTCTCGCCTAGCGCCGGTGCAGATATACCGAAGCAGGCTGAAGGTACAACAACGGAGAAGGGTGTTCTGGCACCTAGTGCTGATGCTCCCAAGGATGACGAAACCATCAATGCCTTGAAAGATATGGATGGGCGCCATGTAGATGATGAGGAGGATATCATTGGTACCAAAGAAGTCGAAGGCGATGACGACGAGACTTTGGCTAAAAGAAAGGCTAGGCAAGAAAAGCAGCTGGCTTTAAACAAGGTGGGACAAGAGCCTTTGAACGTAGCTCCTATCTCGGAGTTTGACCCCAAAACTGGGATGGTTCTGAAACTCCAGCCCAAATCGATCACTAAACAGCTTCATTTTGAGAATCTCGATGATTTCCAAGCTTCCCTTACTGATAAAAGAAAGAGAAAGGAGTAGGAGGAGGAAGAGGAGGAGTCTTCTGATGAGTCGGACATTCCTCTTATAGAAAAAAGGAAAAGAAAGAAGGGTGATCAATCCGACACTGACAAGGCAAAGCTGGAGAAGCAGAAACAGGAGAAGAAGTCCAAGCGTAAATAGGATATTGTCGCTTGTCTATATTTTGTCTTTAGGCTTCCCACTGGCCATGAAATGTAATTGTGAGACTGGCCCCCACTTTTGTTTTAGGTTGTTTTTCACTTTGTAGGCTTGCAGTTTATAAATGAAAGTTTATCTCTTTTGCATTATCGTGTACCTGCATTTAATAAACTTTTCATGTTCAGTCATTCACATATAACCACAAATCATTCAAGCAACAAAAAGACTTTAACAGCATTGTATCGCATCGAGATACACGTATGCATATATCTATCCCCAATCAATCGTCAAAGATTGATTTGAGTTGCATGCACGTTGCCCCCTGTTTCTGAACATGGGGGACTTGGAAATTTTTGTAGGGTTAGAGTTCTTGCGGTACCCGGCTTTTGGCACTTCGGTACTCTCCCGATCCATCTGCGGGTTAGAGTTCGAACTCATGTCATAGTCTACGCACCGATCCTTCAGCGGGATAGAGATCCTATGGGCGCTGAGTCTCCAGCACCGTTCTCAGCGCTTAATCATAGACGCTTTTATACTCTCCTAGCAGTTGCCGAGGTTGGAGTTCGAGCTCAGCGGTTCTGTCGCTCCTCGATCCTTCAGCGGGGTAAGAGCTCTTTCTTAGTGCTCAGTCGGAGACGCTTTTATACTCTTCTGGAAGTCGCCGAGGTTAGAGTTCGAGCTCAGCAGTTCTGTCGCTCCCCGATCCTTCAGCGGGGTAAGAGCTCTTTCTCAGCGCTCAGTCGGAGACGCTTTTATACTCTCCTGGCAGTTGCCGAGGTTAGAGTTCCGTCAAGGCGGTTCCGATCATGGTACAACGCCATGACTTACGGACATCGCCTTTACGTCCGTTATGCTCTCTCTCGGCTCTGGAGAGTTAGAGCGCTATCAATGATATGATTTACTTTATCGCACCCTCAGAGTTTTGACTGGTGATTGCATTCCATTCTGATGGAAGGCACCTATAATTATACGCTTCTGTAATCGTTGCATGGTTCACAGCAATTTCCATAAAAATAGAAAGGCAGATAAATAATAGTGCAATAAAGGTAAACGACACACAATATTTTTATAGTGGTTCGGTCGAATCATGACCTTCGTCCAATTTATAATTTTTTGCTTAAGAAATCGGACTATTCTAGGCAAGTCGTGCCTTGTACATGGTCCTTAATAAAGCAAAACAACAGATCTGACATCTTTACGTTAGATATGGTCGTAAATGTTGGGCATTCCACACTCTGAGGATTTCCTTTCCATCTACGGTTGCTAGCTTGAAGGTTCCATTATCAAGCTTGCATAGAATGGAGTACGGCCCTTCCCACTTCACACCCATATGAGTTGGGGGTGGAAAGACACACTTCAGAACCAAGTCTCCAGGTTCAAAGGTTCGGGCTCGAACCTTTTTGTTGTAGTATCGGGCGACCTGTTGTTTGCATCTCAAGGCACACAGGTCTGCTTCGTCCCTCTTTTCTTCGATCATATCCAGGGATTCAAGGAGCAATTCGTTATTAATCATCGGATCGTAATAAGTCACTCGGTGAGAAGGTACTTTTAATTCAACCGGGATGACTGCTTCTACTCCAAAAGCAAGAGAGAAGGGGGTATGGCCTGTTGCCGATTTATACGTTGTCCTGTAGGCCTATAGCGCTAAGGGTAATTCATCAACCCACATGGCTCTGGCCCGCTTTAGTCTTCTTTTCAGAATGGACTTAATCACTTTATTCGCCGCTTCGACCTATCCGTTCGACTGCGGATGTGCCACAGAGGTGTACCGTTTCTCAATGTGGTACTTCTGGCAGAAGTCTTTGAATTCAGTGCTATCGAACTGAGTTCCGTTGTCAGTTATAACGATCTTTGGGATGCCAAATTTACAGATGATGTTCCTAACGATGAAGTTGATCACTCGTTCGGTTGTGATTGTAGTCAGTGGCTCAGCCTCAACCCACTTAGTGAAGTAGTCTACAGCCACAATAGCGAACTTTGCTCCTCCCTTGGCTATGGGGAGACTTCCGATGATATCAATTCCCCACATAGCGAAGGGCCATGGGCTTGTCATTGTTTTTAACTGAACAGGAGGTGCCCTAGGTATTTTTGAAAATCTTTGGCATGCATCACACCGTCGTGCGTACTTCACCGCATCTTTGTTTATGGTTGGCCAGAAATAACCATGCCGCAACACCTTTTTTGCTAATGTTTGTCCTCCAGTGTGATCGCCGCATTCGCCCTCATGCACCTCCTGCAGTACACGCTTGATGTCGTCGTGAGCTATACACCGGAGAAGGGGCATCGAAAATCCATGTCTGTAAAGGACTCCGCCTTGCAGAACGTATCGGGAAGCTTTACGAATTACTTTACGCCTCTCGCTTTTCTTGGTCAGAAGCTTTCCATTCATCAAGAAATTCTTTAGAGGGGTCATCCATGACTCCCTTTCTGGTTCCGTCTCTAGTACCGGATCAATTTCCATCTGATCTATACTAGGAGACCGAAGTACTTCAACTGGGGCTAGCCCGGTCTATTCAGGATCGTCGGAACTAGCCATCTTTGCCAACTTATCTGCTTGTTGATTCTCTGACCGCGGAATATGAGATATGCCGTAGTGACCGAAGCCGTTTAGCAACTCCTTCACTTTCTCCAAGTATAAAATCAATCTTGGGCTTTTGGCTTGGAATTTTCCAGTAACCTGGTTCACAACTAACTTGGAGTCACAAAATATGTCTAGCTTTGTGATTTCCAACTCCTTTGCGATCCTTAGCCCGACTATCAGGGCTTCATATTCGGAGTCATTGTTAGTGGCGTGAAACTCCATCCGGATAGCATAGGATATCAGCCGTTTCTCGGGAGTTTCAAGCACTACTCCAGCGACGGATGTCTTGTCATTCCTAGCACCATCAGTATACAATCTCCAGGCACTGGGGTCGAGAAGTAACTTTGAGGGGTCAACTTCTTCGTTCGCTATATCTTCCTCCGGGACAGTAAACTCTGCTATAAAGTCGGCTATCACTTGCCCCCGTATTGACCGCCGGGGCTGAAAGTTCAGATCAAACGGACTCAACTCAATGTTCCATTTGAGTAGTCTTCCAGACGCTTCTGGTCTCTGTGAAACTTGCTTGAGTGGATGATCAGTGTATACGATAATGGGATGAGCCTGAAAATAATGTCGAAGCTTTCTAGAGGCAATCAGCAAACTGTACGCCAACTTTTCTATCCTGGGATAATTACGCTCTGCTACCGTTAATTTTTTGCTCATGTAATACACTGGTCTTTGAACTTTATCTTCTTCTCTCACAAATGCTGAGCTGATCGCGTGGGACGACACTGCCAAGTACACAAATAAGTCCTCATGATCCACCGGCTTAGATAATATCGGAGGTTTCTCCAGGTGACTCAGCAAGTTCTTAAACGCTTCTATGCAGTCAGGGGTCCATTTGAAGTGGCGTTTTCCTCGCTTTATCAATTCGAAGAATGGGATGCATTTTTCCGTATCCCTGGAGATGAATCTGCTTAGTGCGGCTACTTTCCCTGCAAGGCTTTGCACATCTTTAATTTGCCTAGGCTCCTGAATGTCTCTGATTGCTGCGATCTGATCTGGATTAATCTCAATCCCACGAGAACTGATGATGAATCCCAAGAATTTTCTGGAGGCGGCCCCGAGTGAACATTTTGTTGGGTTGAGTTTCATCCCGTACTTTCGAAGAATGCCAAACATCTCTGCCAAGTCCGTAGTGTGACTGGAGGATTGCCTGGAGTTAACCAACATGTCGTCGACGTATACTTCCATTGTTTTCCCAATCTGGTTATAGAACATTCTGTTCACTAACCGTTGATATGTAGCGCCTGCGTTCTTCAAGCCAAAGGGCATTACCACGTAGCAGTATAATCCCAGATCCGTAATAAAGCTAGTGTGTTCTTGATCTGGAACATGCATTGGAATCTGGTTATATCCTGAATAAGCATCCATAAAGGAGAGAAGTTCATGACCTGCCGTTGAGTCCACCAACTGATCGATCCTGGGTAACGGAAAACTGTCTTTTGGGCAGGCTTTATTCAAATCCAAGAAATCGATACACGTTCGCCACTTCCCATTGGCCTTCTTTACCAGAACTGGATTTGAAATCCAGTCTGGGTAGATTGAGTCTCTGATAAATCCATTACTCTTTAGCTTTCCAACTTCTTCTTTCAAGGCAGCGGACCTCTCTGGGCCCAGCATTCACCTTTTTTGTTTTACCGGAGGATGCTTAGGGTTAATGCTTAATGAATGGCTTATGATTGATGGAGATATCCCGCACATGTCTGCGTGGGTCCAAGCAAATACATCCAAATTATCTTTCAAGAAATCCGTCAGTTCTTTAGCTAAATTCGGATTTAACTGGGATCCAATCTTAAGGACCTTCTCTGGGTTACTATCATCGATCGGTACATCCACAGTTGTCTCGTTGGGAGTCGCCTTTCTGCCCCCAGGTTCTTTGTCCTCTCTGGGATCTATATCCTCGGGTAACTCTCTGGGCGACTCTCCTACGGTTATCCTCTTTAATTGCTATGAGCTCTTCGCCCTTGTGGGGGGGGGGGGGAAGCGCCCTTGGTTTCTATGTCTCCTCCGTTGCGGAGTAGCTTTAGCTCTGCAATATAACATGCTCGTGCGGCAACCTGATCTCCTCTGACAATACCAACACCAGCTTCTATAGGAAACTTCAATAACAAGCACCGGGGGGCTATACCGACTCTAAACTTTGCTAAGGCCGGTCGGCCTAAGAAGGCATTATAGGGTGATTCAATACCCAAAACCACGAAGGGAAGAATTCTCACTCTCTGGCGTTTTCCTTCCCCAAGTGTAACTGGTAGCTCTACATAACCCATTGGAGCGGTGGATGCTCCGTTGAATCCACGGATCCATCCCTCACAGGGCTTCGAGTCTTTTATTTCGAGATTCATTTGGTCGAATGTCTTTTTGAAAAGAATGTTGACAGAACTCCCGTTATCCACCAAGACTTTATGAACAGTGGCCGGGCCGATAGGTACTGTGATTACAAATGGATCTTCGGTCGGATCATGGACTCCAATGCTTTCTCGTTCGCGGAAAACAACGTCGTTGGACATCATCTTTTGTTGCTTTACCGGGACGTTGTCCTCAGGGTTACTACACTCCCCTACTCTGAGGTGCTGCTTGGCTACATTGACATACTGATCCAATGCCTTGGAATCATGCCCGGCGAGATAAATCCCTCCGATTATGGTATTGATAACAAGGTCCTTTCCCTTTTGCTGGGCAGTTGGCCTGACAGCAGATTGATTCTGGTTCTGATTTGGGGCCTGTACGGCTTGCCCCCTGTCTCTGGGTGTCACTTTGTATTCATCCAATTTTCCTTCTCGGAGAAGCCTCTCGACCACATCTCTTAGGTGATGGAATTCATTTGTCGAATGGCCATGAATCTGATGGAAGAGACAAAACTTCCCCGTTTCACGTTCTTTCTCCGTCGACTCTCTGGGAGGAGGCCTTTTATTTTGGAGGATGTTGTACGAATCCATGAAGATATTCTCCAAAGTATCGTTTATTGGCGTTTAACTCTCAAAAGACCTGGGACGAGTCCTTCTCTGGGAGTCGTTCCCTCGATTCCTCTTCCGGTTGTTGCCATTACTGTTGTTACCATTGTTTCCTGACTGACGACCACCCTGGTTCTGATTTCTGACATTAACCTCGACCTTCCCTGAGCTGTCTCCTGTCTTCTTAATGGCGATTTGACTTCAGTAGCGGCTAGGTTGAAACGGTCTAGATACACCCTCAAACTCTCGCCTGGTCGTTGCTTGACAAGGAACAAGTCAATCACACTCTTCGTCTTTTGTGCATAGATGCGGAACTGTTCCACAAACCTTTCACTCAACTCCCTGAAGCTGGAAATTGATCTTGCTGGTAAGCGAGTAAACCATAATAACGCTACATCCTCCAGAAATATGGGAAATGCTTTGCACTTGACAACGTCAGAAGCTGCGGTAGCATTCATTGACCAAGAATATCTCATCAGATGTTGGACGGGATCAGATCTACCCGCGTAACAGTTCATCTGCAGCATGTTGAAGCGCCTCGGGAACGTCGCATCTAAAATGTCATCAGTGAAAGGGGTGTGACTGCGGTCAATTCCCCAATCTTCATTCCATTTTCCATGGCTATCTGCCAGAATTTGATGGATCCTAGCTACAACATTTGCACTGGTCAGCGGAGGCTCGGGGTCAGTGCTTCTTGCTCGGTGGGGTTCTCTAATCTCCCTTCCGGGAGCGGCCACGAAATCCGGGGCTCGGATTGGGCTTCGATGCCCCCTGTGACCATGAGCATTTGTATGGCGAAGGGGCTGAGGTAGTCTATTCTGAACAGGGCTGTCCACACCTCGAGCTCTGGGAGTTGCGGCACGATCATTCACATTGCGGTTTGAGGGCCCTGCACCCAGTGCCTCTTCTTCCCATGATGGCAGGGTTCCAAATCGAAGCTGCTCTATGTTTTCAGGCCTCTCATATGGTCGCCGCAGAGGTCTTGGCGATTCCTCTGACGAAGAAGAGTACTTTGGGGTGAGCGGACGAACTGGGGGCGTCCTTTGCCTTGCGAGATCATTGAGACTTCTATCCATAGGAGTCAAGTTCTGTCGCAGAACGGAGCTCTCCTGCCTTTGAGCAGCCAATTCATCAAACAGCCTCTCCCACATTTCAGAAAAGCGAGAAAGATCTCCCTCAGTTACGGGAGCAGAAGAGTCATATGGATCATCATCATTTTCTCTTATGCGCAAAGAGCTTGAGCCAGGTTGAGCGGAGGGGCCAGGACGGTAGGAGCGAGCCATAGGCTCCTTTCCAGGTCGAGTCGTAATCTGGTCATCACTTCGAATCGTGGTGGATCGGTGCATGTGATTCGGTAAGCCCCCCTGGGGTTGGTTCGTGGACACCGTATGAGGAGGATTCGGGGCGTTATCACGGGATCGAGTAACAACCCCTCTAGCTTCTCGGTTCGCAGTGCCTCCCTCAAGTCGGATCGTGGCACCCTGATTGGTTCGGGTCGTCTCCCTGTCCTCGTGATCCGCGGTCCCCTCGCCGACCAGCTCGTGTGCACTTTCTCCAACCACTTCATTCGCGACTTCATTCGCATGCGAAGCTCGCACTTCCTTAGACTTATTTCCAGCCATGATATCAGATGTCATTGGAATCTTCAGAAATCTGAACAGTGAAGTTTTGGGACTGTTTTCTTCGGACTTTCAAATCCAAATAGTAAAATAGCAATCCGGTAGGCTGAGAATTCAATTCTCAGTGAAAGCACCAAAATGTTAGATCAAAATTTGGACCTAACACCCAAATTGTTCTGATTCGTAAAGAATTATAACTGGAGAATGAAGAAAAAGCAGAAAACACACAGAATTTATAGTGGTTCGGCGTTAACGAGCCTACGTCCACTTTATATGTTATCGATTATACTTCGAATGCTAGTACAATCAATGATTTCTCTCAAACTCACTTTTACAATTGTGATTTCTCTCAGTATTCTCGAAGTAAAACTGACGATAAATAGTGGTATAACAGCAATGGTGGAATCAGTGCTCAATACTGCCAAAAGATCCTGAAAAATGTCAATCTCTGGGCTATATATAGCTGATTCTGTCAGGCGGTTCGTGGTCACACATGGCGTAAATCCCGAGAAAATCGGATCGGACCGAGTAATGAGGAGGAATTGGTCAATATGACAGTTATGGACACGTGTTGCTGGATCCATTCTTTTCGGATCGCTAAACACTAGCTCGCGCTTGAACAGGTCAGTGGCTTCGCTGCGTCTTCTGTGATGAAGTCGGATCGGGTCGAGTCGCTGAGGAGGGAACGGATCGGTCTGATGTAGGTAGTTCGGTTTGTGCTAGCTGGTAGCGATTCGAGGGGTGCGTAGCGATTCGATAAGGGCTGAGCAACTACGACCAGATTTCTGAAAACTGAGAGAAATGGAGCATCGTATTTCCTTCTTGTATGTGAACCTTGGTGGCTTGGTCAAAAAGCTAGCCAACAATGTTCATACAAAATTAGAAGTTTCTAAGGACAATGGATGCTTTTGGATGATGGTTGAGTAGATGAGTGATTGGATGGTACGATACATTCTTCTTAACTTGGAGATTTCGGGGACGAAATCCTTTAAAGAGGGGAGAATGTTGCACCGCGTATTTTCTGTGAACATAAGGATAACAAATCAGAGAATAATAAGATTTTAACAAATTAATTAAGGAAAACGGGATGCGCCATTGCGTTCGTCTCAGAATTCTGCTTGAGAAAGAGTCCGAGTTTGCGTAAATCGGAGTCCGTATGAAGAAGTTATGGCCTTCCAAAGTTTCAGGAATTTTCAGAATTAAAGACAGCTCGGAATTCGAATTTGAAATTTGGAATTCATACCCAGAAGCGGGCTGGGCGGGAAATTTCCCACCCTGGACCAGGTCGACTGGGGAGTCGACTAGGTAGTCGACCCCCCTGGCCAGGTCGACTGGGCAGTCGACTAGGTAGTCGACCTAGGGGTCGACCTGCCTCTCGAACCCATTTCTGAACCTGATGCATTCTGATGTATTTAGCCTCGTTTTCTGCCTAGATTCGTCTGCCTAAACCTATTTAAACAGCCCCAAACCTAGCCTTCTCTAAACACAATTCTATTCTGCTTCTACTCTGCCTCTGTTCTAAATAAAAATAAAAATGGCGTCGCTACTCTGCTGGAATCAAAACTAGAAGCTAATCAACATCAACCTAAGCAACTCAATTCAAACTAGAGATTAAAGCTTCTACAATGATTCTACAACAAGTAAAGTTTTTCTATAATCCAATCAAGGTAAGCACGGTTATTTTACGATATGAGATTTAATGTTAATTCTGACATCGCTAATAAGACTGAATCTGAGATTTATGCTAGTTACGATTAGATCTGTTTTCTGAAATAAGTGAATCTCTCTTATTTATATTATTGTGGCTATTCTGTATTTCTCTCTGCTTTCTATTCTATAGCCAGGCTACCACGAGCCGGAGCCAAATCTCATAAGAGAATAACATACGCTGCTATGTTTGGGATAATAAAATGAATGATGCATAAATTGGGCATGACCGATATGTGACTGATTTGAGGAAAGAACATAGGTTGAACTTGGAACCTAGAACATAAATCTAAGGCATATAATTGAACCTATGACTTGAGTTTTGTGGCATAGAGAATATTGAACATACGACTTGAGATTTGAGGCATAAAATTTACATTGGACATTTGACTTAGGAATTAGGGCATAAATTTGACTGTAGGCATGTAATTAGTTTAGATACATATTACATGTTGTAAACTAGATCTGGATCTGAGCAAGCTATGAATGATAATATGTGATTTGGGGACATAATTCAATATCTGATTTTTAGAATATGGTGCATGATTAAAATCTAGATTTGTGGCACATTTTAAGAAGAGGAAGATATGTGACTTAGGTGTAGAAATTAAAATATATATTAAGATTTGATAACTCTTAAGTGTGAATACACCTAAATAGGGATTTTTTGATATATGGCATGCATTGTAATTAATGATTATATTTGGTATAATTTATATGTGAATCTGCTGTACAATGCTAGTTTAACCAAAATTGGAACATATGTTATATGGTAAATTATGTCCATATTCTGTGCTATGTAAATTTATACAAACATGGAGTATATGATCATATTGTGAATCATGACAATTATTTAGGCATATGAATTTAGGCATAATTTATGATTAGGCAAGGCATGTAAATAGAACCTTCAGAAGTATTAAATCTGCTAAATCTGTCATCTGCTAAGTCTGTTGAAAATGTCAAATCTGCCAAACTAAATCTGTTGAGATGCCTAATTTGTTATCTACAAAATCTGCTAATTTACTTAATCTACTAAATCCATTAAGTCGCCTAATCTGCAAAATCTATAATCTGTTAAATCTATTATCTGCTATATCTGTTGAGTTGATGTAATTAGTCTGTTACTGACACAATCTGAATTGGCTATAGTTATGAATAATTGACATACTGGGCGTGCGCATAAATCATAAATTATTAATTAATTGGCCGCAAAGATGTACATGGCTAACTCGAGGTTAGAATGAGTTTGCGGGGTAATCCTGCCCGGAATCGCCCGGCACATCCAGTGGCCGCAAACAATAGGTTCTAATGTGAGAAGTTAGTCATAACGTGCTTGAAACCTGAGGTTAGACTCAGTTTGTGGCAGAAACCTGCCCGGAACCAACCGGCCTAAACAGTAGCCGCAAACTGTCAATCTAATGTGAGAGGTCCGGGCATTAATATTTGTGAATATTAGGCACACATCCCTAAAACGAAACTTAATTAGGCTCACATCCGGTCATAAACTTATTGTAAATTAGGTCCCTATTTTTCAAAAACATATAAAAAAATATTTAAAAAATATTAAAAAACCATGTAAATTCGTATTTAATTAAAACAATTAATCGTGAAAAAAATCAGATCAAAAAAACATTAAAAACAACGTCAAAATCACGAAATACAGAAAATCAACGAAATGCAGTAAATTGCATCAAAACATGCATATAAATCGATTAGTTGCATACATGTATGCATTTATTTCAAATCTGCGTCAAAACTGCAGTATAAATGCATACATGTATGCACATATTGTTAAAACATGCATCTGCTGATGCATTTATTTAAAAACTGCATACCTACGTGCAACTTATTCACGTTTGCATATATTTTGACATATATGCACACATGTATGCCGTTATATAGAAAAACTGCATACATGTATGCAATTTTTCAAACAGGCGTGCATAAATATAAGCATGTGTATTCGAATAGTTGCATAAATGTATGCAACTATTCGTAAAAGTTGCATTCATTTATGCAACTTTTTTTTTTTTAAATTTCTGTGGACTTTCGAGAATATTTATAGATTTTAGAATATTTTTTTTTTAAGTGATAGCGCCTGAAAATTTGGACAGAAAACGAAAGAGGCGGAGGTATGGAAAGTGGCAAGCGGAAGATTCCAGGCGGCAGCTAAAATAGGGGGCGGGTTTACAGAGAAAACATTAATTACAGGGATGTATTGTGAATTTAAAACTTGCAAATAGTTGCATACATGTATGCAACTTTTGCCAATAGTTGCATACATGTATGCAAGTATTTCTGAAGCTGTTTTAGTTGAAAATGTATGCAGAAACTTGCATACATGTGTGCAACTATTTGAAATACTTGCACACATGTATGCAAGTATTTACATGTGAAAATAAAATGTGTGCAGAAACTTGCATACATGTATGCAACTATTTTAAATACTTGCACACATGTATGCAAGTATTGCATGTAAAAATATAACAGAGAAATACTTGCACAGATGAATGCAAGTATTCCAAATATGTGCATGATTTGATGCAAATTACTGCATTTTTCGTTGTTTTCTGTATTTTTTTGATTTTGATGCATGTTTTGATTTTATTATGATCTGAATTTTTGGGCGAGTACATGTTTAATTTAAATACGAATTATCGTGATTTTTTTATATTTTTTTTATATTTTTTTTCTGAATTTTCGAAAAATAGGGACTAAATTTACAATAAGTTTATGACCGGGTTTTTTTTATATTTTGAAACCTAATAGGGACCTCTAAAAAACGCACCCTTAATATTTAATTAATGAAAATCTGAGATAAATATGATGTCTAAAACGTGTTGGGTGGATAGGGTCAAACCAACTAGACTGATAAATCTAATAAACCCGCTTGGTGAATCTGTAGGCCCAATTACAAAGTTAGACAATTTGAAAGTCTGTTAAAACTGTATATCTGATCCGTTAGTCTGAAAACTTGTTAACTTGATTGTCTGATCTGTGAATTATTTGATCTGAACTATGTATGTCTGAACTTGTAAACAAGTTAATCTGAAACCGGTTAGTCTGGGGACACAAGGTTAGTAGGGAAAGTACTTGTGTCATCTGTTGTTTGGAACCCATATTAGTCAGTAACCCTTTCTGGTATCAAAACTTTGACCCAACAGTAGGTAGGGTCTAGGCACGCTTACTGAACTAATTGTAAGTGGTTCATTCTGATAATGGCGAAGGGTGTTGATGGTGCGTTCCAACCGGGTCATGTGCGTGCATGGATCCCGATCTGCCTCTGTGGATGTAAGACGCCGTGACATCCGTAAATAGGTCTGTGTCATTCAAAGGTTGCCACTTTAGGGAACGATACACCCTTCTGTGGGGCTGGCACAGGGTATTTATTTATTAGGGAGCCGATTGCTTGGGATAGAATTTAGGGTACATCTAATTCTATCTAATTCTGTTGGGGTACCGTCTGTTTCTATTTGGTGTAATACTTGTCTGCTTCAGTGTGGTACCGTCTGTTCGGGTGGTAAAGGCCCAATACTAGCATTCTGTGTCTGTAGAAATTATTCTGACTCCGTTTCTGTTGCAGTCTGAATGTTAGGGTAACACCTAATTCTTGTATACTAGTATTAGTACAGAGAAGTGAAAAGTAATCGCTTGTATCATTCTGTTTCTTCTGTTAATTTAAAGTATATCTGCTGCTCCTATTAATGTTATCTCTCATCCAGCTTATTTTGCATGCCATTATTATTATTATTATTATCTGTTCATATGCTAAAAATCACTGGATTGCCAGACTTTATGTCTGACCTTGCTTGTTTTCGCCCTTTTTCTTCCGTTCCCCCCCCCCCCAGGTTTTCTAAGGAGGGAATACTCTAGCTTGATCCGGATTCCTTCTGCTTGAAGTGCTTAAAGTACGGCTTGGATCTTTAGAGCTTCTGTTCTGTGGGGATTATGCTTTTAAAGTTTTGTACTCTGATAGGTTTGAACAAGGCTGATATTTATGTACTTGAGTTTTTTTTGATAAAGATGTGACCATACTGATTTCTGTTTTCCGCTGTAATAAAGTTATAATTTTTCAAGTATCGTTTATCTGTCTTGTAATATTCATTTCTGTTCACTAAAATGCTCCATCAAAATTAAGGCATTCCCTTTATGAGTGACCTTAACGGAGGTGGGGTGTTACAACATACATATATATATGAACTATTTCATCTTCATATGCATTATCAATCATTACTATAGTTTCTATTTGAATGTTGTAAACATATGTTATTTTCTCAAATCCTTAGATATAACAAGTATCTATATTATTCCTTTTATTTATACATACATATGTTTTCACATATATATCAAAAATCACGTTAGTTTTGTTTTAACTAGCATTCTCATTTTAATTCCTTATTAAAATGATTTGAAAAAAGTCGAAAAAGTCGGGACATTACAGTCCACCCCCCTTATAAGAATTTTGTCCCCGAAATTATAAAGTTACGAGTAGATTCAAATTTTTAGCCAAATCCATACACGTCCGTACCTTCCGAACAGACTCCTTATCTATTTGGTATTTCAATCAACTTATTTCTAAAATCAAAAATTCTGATTTTATAACAAAATCAACTACTTAACTCATATGGGCCTATATCCAATTAACAACTCTAGTCTAGTTTTTATTACTGGGAATACCAAATTTTTATTCACTGGATATCACCCTAAATCTAATTCAATTTATTTAACTTATCGTGAGGACGACCCTGATTTATTTAACTTCTTCCATTGGTTGTTGTGGTGGTCCTACTCATTTTCAATTATCTGATTATAACAGCTTGATAATTAAACTTAATCCGAAGATTTATTTAACAGTGTCCTAAGTCGATAACTCTAGTTGCCTTATACTAAGTATACAGTTTACTTTATAGTTAAAATTTTCAAAATACGCTCTCTTGATACTTACCCAAACTCAATCTAGGGTGTCACTAACCCTATCTCTACTGAGTTACGCCACAGAGCCAAGGTTACTACTCAACCAATAGCTCCGATACCAACTGTAACGGCGCGATTTTCGATGCCTCGAAAGTCATGTCATTATTGAAAGAATTTAGAAGATGAGATAGAAAAGATAGAACTAACAAAATAGAAGAGTAAGAAGACATCAGAATCTCACAGCGGAATTTCACAAAATACATAATATTTTACAATACAGAGTCTGTTACATCATAATACATCATCATAATACAATATCATAGTACAACAGCATAATTATACATCATGACTAAGATAATAAAGATGTCAAACTGGATACATAGATACACTACTGGTCTTGAGCTTGATCTTCAAAGGATTCCACTTCCTAACCTGAATTACTTGCCTACTCATAACAAGTGTTATGAGTAACCAAGAGTTTAGGAAACACAGAAAATAAACTCTGGGTCAGTCAGGGGACTGGTGTGAGTAAACACAGTTAAAAAGATGTAAACAGGGAAATAAGGATAACGTTTTCCATATTGATAGATTTATTTACTTTAGAAATCTTTAGACCAATCCATAACTAATATATGGATAATGACCCAAGTATTTTATATCTAAATGTTTGATATTACAATATTTTTATCAAATAAATAACCATCTAGTGAAATGCTTGCATCTCACGTTCACATATATAGTATAAAATCAAAAACCACAGAGTGCTTATTGGAGATTGGATTCCAACAAACATGGTATGGGAGCACCTACCGATCAGTGTACTCTAGAGGGTACACACTACAGGTTCAACAAGAACGTCTTGCAACCCATCCACACATGACCGCCCACTCATTTAGCTTCAGTGTAGCAAATATATTGCTACCCACGGTTGTTGGCCGTACAACCGAAATCCGAAGATACAGAATCGAAAAGAAGAACAAATATGAATTTTCTCTAGATCGGTGATAATACACCTTGCTTGGGAATGACCCAACTAGCCATGCTGCCTAGCCCAACTTTTGTTACTTCTGGGTTGTGATGTTTGAGGTCACGTTTATCCTTCTGACAGATTATTTCTTCAATTACTTTGAATGCCACATCGTCATACCCGTCATAAACACTCATTCGATTACCCAAATATATTACGGGCAATAAAGCTAAGAGAAACGAATTTCTCCGCCACCAATCGTAATATACTTACGTAAATTCGATGTGTAGAATCTAACTGATATACGTTGTCAGACACTCGTCCATTCGGGTTTGTCCTGGGACTGAACAGACCGAAGATACTATAGCCTTTGCACATCGTGGTCTTCAGTATTCTGACATGCGTCGCATAAATCGAGACGAAGTGGAATATTTATTCCGGACTCTTCGAAACGATGTACGAAATGTCTTTTATAGTCGATAAATAATTATCAGCTAAATCTGAGTATAACTCAGTTTACACATTATTTATTATCACACAAAGTATATGTTTACCTTGTTCATATGAGAATAATATAATTATCCTTTGAAAATGAACAGTTAAGGTGTGTGCGTTGCGCACAGTATTTTATTCAGGTTTGATCATGAGTATAAAATGCATGTGCGTCGCACACGGCATTCTGCTTCATTTATCATCGCTGCTTAGACGATGTTTCATACTCTACTATCCTTTTTAAATTATCCTGTTATGTTTAATTAATCATAAGTAATTTAAATTAATTATTCGCTTGTTATTCTAATTTCAAAACTGATCGAACTTCTACAGTCGAATCTTTTCATTTCGATCTTCTGCTTCTTCCTTTCCACTTGCCTCTGACTACTTAAATAAAAATCCTCTTTTTATTTAATTAACTAATTATTTAATTATTTTATTTATTTATTTTATTTTAAATTAAAACTGTTTAAAATCTCGTTCAGAAACTCCTTTGATCTCGTAATTGCCAAAGTACCAGAATGCCAAAGTACCAATTTCAAAACGCTATGATTTTGCTTGCCAAAATGCTCCAGGCACCCTTCGTTCTGAAAGTGCCAAAGTACCACTTGGTACTACCAAGTGGCAAAATACCACTTTCTCAAATCCCGTCCGTTTACCTCATTTTTCCATGCCCATGTCGAGATTTTCAATGTACCACCTGGTACTTGGCAAAGTGCCAAAGTACCAGATTTCCAAACACCATGATTTTTCCTTGAATTTGACTGCTGCGCCTATGATTCTACCTGTGCCAAAGTACCACTTGGTACTTGGCAAAGTGCCAAAGTGCCAGGCCTTCAATTCTCGTGCCAACCCCTCCAGATCACTTCGAATTGCCATGCTCCACTGTAGTGCCACCCTGGTAGTACCACACCAAAGTACCAGCCCCCTTGTCACCATGACTATCACTTGAAAATCCAAACTGCTCCCACGATTTCCACCTCTGCCAAAGCTTCTCCTGGTACTTACCAAAGTACCAAGTACCAACCCCCCTTACCACCATACTCGTTACTTGAAAATCACTCTGGCACTCGAGATTTCCACCATGCCAATCCTGATGCACACAACTCCCTGTGTGCACGTGTACACATGACGCAGCCACCCTGGACCGTCGCCGACCACCACCGCATGTCACATCGCTTCCCCTGATAACTTTTCCCTACTCAGATCACCACCTCCTCGTCGCTACAGTAAATTCACCTTGCCACGCATCAAGATGGATAAAGCACCATCCAGGAAAATGGCCACCACGTCTTGCCTCGCCCATGTGCCACCAACACCTTCTTGCCACGCCACCACTGCTTCCCGACGCCGCTTTTCCCCTGGACCGCGACCCCCTAGGCCTCTTGACGACAAGCAGTTCAACGATCAAAAACCAAACCCAAAAACCCAGTTTGAACCCTATTTTGATCTCGTTCTCCCAATTCCCTCATTTGAAATATTATTTTACATTTTTCCTATAATCTATAGCACCCTCTACTTCTTCTAGCCGAACGCCACCACTTCCAAAGGAGTAATTCGCCGGAGGTTCACCATTTAAGCTTTTCCGTCCATCTCCCTATTTCTCAAGATACATAACTTTAAAAATCTTGATTTATCCATTAAAAACCATCATTTCAATCCCCCATTATTATTATGTAATCAAAACAGGTTTTAAAACCATTTGAAAATCCACTTTAATTTTTATATACAGAGAGCAGCTATTGTTCTTTCTTCAGGTCCCAGTGAGCTTTTTGGAAAGGTTTGATTCATTTTTTGAACAATTATATGACTATATGAGGGGTTTAAAAATAGTATGGCATCTCATTCTTAATCCCCTAACATAGGTTTACTGATCTATGTAGATTTGAAGAGTTTCAAATAAAAATAACAGGGTCTGGTAACAATACCAGATAATACACTTTTCTAACCTTTTGTACTTAAGGTTTTAATTAGCAACCAATGATTTTTCCTATCATACCAACAAGTAATCTACACAAGACATTCTACTTGAATAAGAACACCACCAAATCCAAGTTCAACTTATAGTTCAAAACAGCAGAATGCAGGAATTTCAAAACAGAAAATTAAAAGCAGTTTACTCACCAAAAGCTTTCCAATTTCCAGTAAGAGAACTTCAGAAATTTTGTATGAGTTGAGTGTTTTGTTGTGAGTGAAATGTGAGAGGTTTGAGGTATATTTATAGTTGAGTTCAAGGATTAAAAATCATTTTCTTGCATATGATTCAACAGTGAATTTCGTTTAGCCTTAACATTCCTTTCTTAGTTCCTACGGCCAACTTGAGAAAACTATGCATAGAAAAAGTTTGTCTCATTAAGGTGCTTAGCCAATAGCATGATCCTAGGCTAGTTCATCAAGAAGCCCTTCCATACTCTCATTAAATGCAAGTATCCCCTTTAGATTTTAAAAGCAATATAAAAATTGGTTTTTCTTTGTCTCTTGTTGCTTGATATTTTCCTCCCATGCAAGTGGCGCACATGCAAACTGAAATTTAGAGTCTTTAGGTTTTTCTTAGGTGATGATTCACTAATTTTAGTCTCACTATTTTCTCTCAAATCATATTATAAATTTGTTTCCATGTGCTTTGATTTTTGTCTCTAGTACAAAGATATTTGTTTTGGTTAAATAGTCAAATGGTATATGTTCATATGCATATATTATGGCCGAATTGTTTTACTGTCATATGCATACACGTTTTGGTTGTTTTTGTCTAAAGTCCTCTTCTATTTTTAAAGTGAAAAAATTACACTTTCTTACATGTAATTCATGTTATACACATAAGGCTTTTGTTCAAAAGTCCTTACCTTGTTATAGTGTTAACTATATATATATATATATATATATATATATATGAACTATTTCATCTTCATATGCATTACCAATTATTACTATAGTTTCTATTTGAATGTTGTAAACTTATGTTATTTTCTCAAATCCAAAGATATAACAAGTATTTATATTATTCCTTCTATTTATACATACATATGTTTTCACATATATATCAAAAATCACTTTAGTTTTGTTTTAACTAGCATTCTCATTTTAATTCCTTATTAAAATGATTTGAAAATAGTCGAAAAAGTCGGGACATTACAGATAACTTCATACCAAGGTGACTATAACACTGGGATATGAAGAGTGAGAAGAGATCTCTCGGTGTAATTGACTAGCTAGCATTAAAGATTCCATTCTATTCATTATAGAAGGTAACAAATAAAGAGATTTAAGAACATATATAGGGAAATCAACATGGATTAGGAGCTCTGGAGGCATGAAAACATTGTTTAGTGGTTAGTTTATATATGTAGATTTCCTCCTGGATTTTTTTGTGATGCAGATTTAAAGAGGTAGTGAAAGAAGTTAAGCATATGCTAGAAGATATATAAGTAATATAGAAAACAAATTGCATATTAATTGCAATATAGCTATTGCAAATAAAGGTTTCTAATCCTTTTCTTCATGACTGCATATTAATTTAAATAAAATAGTATGGGGTAGAGTGATTCTGTTGGTATATTGGAAGTCAAAAATAAATACATGATGTTGATTAATTCGTTAGTATTTAGAACTATGGAACAATGATGCTAACACAAGGTATACCTGGATATTACATATGTATTGGAAACAATAATTTGAAATTTATCTTTATTAGTGTATGAAGTCTAGGCGTCAGTTCGTAAGTAATGTGTCTTTATGTTTAAGAGTCATATGATGTTTGTGTTCTATTTAATAGGAAGTGTCCCTTAGTGAAATGTGTGTCTATTGAATGAAGTTACATGCAAAGGCTCCTATATTAAGCCTATCATTTTGGTTATGATGTAAGAAGAAAAGAAGTAAGCAAGAAAGTAAGAAAATTAAGTATCCTCCTCCTCTTCAATCCAACAAATTGGTATCAGAGCGTCAGGTAAAAACTATGGCAATGTTATTTTTCTCGTCGTTCGTTCTCACAAAAGAAAACTTCGAAGAGTGGAGTAATAAAAAGAAAGAAGAGTTAATCTCCAAAGGCTTTGGGAGATTGTTGAAAATGGCTATGAATGGCCAAAAGACATTAAAAATATGACGGAGAAAGTGAGTGAGGCATTCACAAAGTTGAGATGGAAAGATCGTTGTGCATGTGCTGCAATGAGTGAGAACGTTGATGAAGAAGCTTTCGACCATATTATTGGAGAAAAATCCGCAAAAGAATCATGGATTTCATAGAAGGATATTTATGGTAAGGAGGATGAGAAGAAAAATAGCGAGGAGGAGAGAGATGTTGAAGCCAAAAAATTGGAAGACGAGGCTGATTATTTGGCTTTAAAAAGAGTCGAGCAGGAGGAAGCTGTTGACAATCAAGAATCCAATGAGGAGTCGGTACAAATGATCATTGTAGATCATGTTGATGAAGCACTAATGGAGAATAAATAAGAAGAAGCAGAGGAGGCTAATGAAACAATTATTCATGTTGATGAGGTGACTTCGGCAGAGAATGAAAAAGAGGAGGTTGATTGGATGCAGCAAAGGAAAAACAAGATATTGGGTTTGCAAACAAGGTCCATGAAGTCGAGGAACTGTCAAATGAACTGGTCGCTGCTGCCATTGCTCAAATCGAGGTAGCAAAAGAATCTGAACTGAAAACTTTAGAAAAGTTGGAAGATGCTCGGGAGTTGAATGAGAAGAGAGAAACTTTGCGAACAACAATAGTGAAATCTGAAAAATCTCAAGAAGTGAAGTTAGGCGGTAAAGCAGAAAGGATGGTATTGGAAAAGTACAGACAAGTAATATGGCAAGGGAGGGTCGTGAACTCTCAATTCACCGATGAACAGTTACGTAGTCAAGGTCGGTGCCTCCTAACTCCTAAAGAAATTGGGCTGTTATTGGCTGCTTTAGGCTTTGACAGCAACACTTGCCTCTATCTGGCCTCTCACAAGGTATATGGAGGAGAAGCTAGAATCTCTAGCCTGCGCAAGCTATTTCCATTAATAGAGGACAAAAATAGTCTCGCATCTGAAGAGGAATTATTAAAAGTCGAGTGGAAAGCTTCTCTTTTAGCTGCTGTTGATTACTATGTTAGCATGCATAGTGACATTTTCATTTCTACATCTCCTTGAAATATGCGCAATGCGATGGTTGGGCATAGGAAATTTGAGAATGTGAAGATAATAAGGCCAAGCATTACGCTACTAGGTCAGCTGTTCCTAAATAAAAGCATGGAATGGCCCGATTTTCAGAAGAACTATAAGAGAAAACATCCTGAAAAGGCGTTGAATCCAATGGAGCTTAAGACATTCAACCCGAAAGAAGTCAGAAAGAAAAGTTCAAATTAAGGGGGAGTGTTGGAAACAATAATTTGAAATTTATCTTTATTAGTATATGAAGTCTAGGCGTCAGTTCGTAAGTAATGTGTCATTATGTTTAAGAGTCATATGGATGTTTGTGTTCTATATAATAGGAAGTGTCCCTTAGTGAAATGGGTGTCTATTGAATGAAGTTACATGTAAAGGCTCCTATATAAAGCCTATCATTTTGGTTATGATGTAAGAAGAAAAGAAGTAAGCTAGAATGTAAGAAAATTAAGTATCCTCCTCCTCTTCAATCCAACAATATGATGCTCAATGTGTTTTGTCATCACTCGAATTTCTAACTATTTTTTTTTTTAAATATTGATTTCCCCCTTATTTTCAATTTTTGTTTTTCTTCAAACCTTAATATTTTGGTCTACCCTATTTTCTCTAGGTAGGTTTTACCGTTTTAGGAAAAGGATAAAAAGCAGTAGTATTTTTCTTCTTACTTTTGCATGTTGACCTGTCTATAGGTCACTTATAACACCCCGTTTATTCTATAACAGTGAAATTCACAAATTAAAGTATAATTAATTTCACATCAAAGAATTAAGGGAAACGGGATACGCCATTGCGTTCGTCTCGGAATTCTGCTTAGGATAGAGTCCGAGTTTGCGTAAAACGGACTCCGTATGAGGGAGATATGGCCTCCGGAAGTTTCAGAATTCAGTTTAAAATTCAAACAGACAGGAACAGCTCAGAAAACCAATTCAAATTTCAAAAATCGGGCCAGATTGCGCAGGGCGGGAATTTTCCCGCCCAAGGAACCCAGGTCGACTGGGTAGTCGACCTGGGCTACCCAGGTCGACTGGGTAGTCGACCTGGGGCACCTAGGTCGACTACCAAGTTGACATGGTGGTCGACTGGGGAGTCGACCTGGCCCCTGAGCCAGGTCGAACCCAGCCCCCGGGCTGGCCTGGTCTGTGCTTGGCCGAATTCCTGAGTATTGCCTTGTCACTAGGGCTAGGTGTCAGCTCCTGATTGGTCTCTCCTTCAAACAAACAGCTAATATTAATCCAAGCCCCATCGACGGTTCTAATCAATTCACAAACTCTATAAAAAGGACCTAAGACTCCACCTAGTTCATACAAATAAAAATTAGAATGAGACCGTCATGCTGCTGAGGAAAGACTAGAAGTAGCCGTCAAAATTGAGAGACGATTAGGAGGCAATTCGAAAGCTTAAAGCAACGACAACTAAATCAAAACAACGCCTACAACAAAGGATAGCATCTCCAAATTCAGAATTCAGAAACCTGAATTGAAGATTCGCCATACGTTGTAAGTAGAGTGCTATTCCGATGTGAATGAATAATTGTGTTTTGATTTGTGTAAAATGAGAAATGGAATTGTACTTAATTTGTGGTGATAATAATTCATAATTGTATGTTGCTATGATTTTAATCGATTTGGGATGTTGTGGTATAACGATGTTAGACCTGTTGGATATTTGCAAGTATGTGATTCATGTTGAAAGTTAACAACTATATGTTTGTGGTAGTTTATTACAACACCTATTGGATAATTGTAAGTATATGATTCATGTTGAAAGTTAACGACTATAAGTTTGTGGTAGTTTATTTGAGATTCATGCAAGTATATAGTTCACTATTATGCCAACATGATGTATATTTTTATAATCACTTTTAGTGTAGTTGGATCCATTTGGGTATTATGACTCATATGAATTTTTGTTGAAATTGGCATCATGATTCAAGTGTAAAACCATACTTTTGTGTTAGTGACAAAAGTAAGCACCCTTGTGAACTTGTGTTGACTTTATGAACGTGGCTAGTTTATGTTTGACTTTACGCCCAAACAAAATATGTTTTAGGCCTATGCTGTGATCAAAATCATATGACAATATATGCGACACATAATTAAGTTAGGTTTACATTTAAATTGCAAGTTCACATGAATAGATTAAAAACCATGATTCATGTTTAGGTATGTTTAATGTCATGATTATATGCTATTATAATGCAAGTTCACAAGTGCCTAATTTATGTTGATTAGATCGTTATGTTGCAAGTTCATGCGTTCACACACCCCTTTTGATGTTACTTAGAATATATAAACACCATGTTCTAAGCCTCCCCTTTTTAATGTGGCTAAGTTGGGTTTAAATGTTAAACCCAACATATGTAATATTGTAGCGAACGTATAAAACAGGGGTAATGACGTTTGGGTTAAAATATAAAACATATGTGTTGGCATGTTTGACGCATGCCAACGACCTTGAGAACTTCTAAGGGGTATAAATTAATTTTACCCAATAAAGATGAATTTGAATAATGGGCTGCAAATATTTACATATAAAAAGAAAAGAGACAAAATATGTAAACTTAGAAAAATACGATGTGTTTAACTCGAGGTTGGATTGAGTTGTGATGTAAACCTGCCCGGAACCGCCCGGCTGTCCAGTAGTCACAACAATAACTATCCAATGTGGTTGGTTAAACACGGAGCCCAATAAAGACCCGAGGTTAGACTGAGCTGTGACATAAGACTGCCCGGAACCAACCGACAACAGGCAGTCACAACAATACCTGTCTAATGTGAGAGGTCGAGGCTTTAATAAGACAATTAAGGCTGAGTCAGGATTGATAGGATTAAGTAAATTGAATTAATACTTAATCAAAATGGAACATGCTAAACTATACAGATTGATTGGGTGTTAGGTTTACAAAACACTTAACCAACTTAGCATGTTGGCTAGAAATAGAAAACCTAGTAGCGGGGGGCCCTTTTCAGCAGTAACCCTTCAAGGTGTATCAGGATACCCTGAACTAGGCAGGGTGGGGCACGATTACTGGGCTGACTGTAAGAGGTCAAATCGACGGCGGTGGTGCAGCAGTGTAGTTCTAACGGGGTGCGGGTGTGCACACACTCCGGCGCAGAAAAATAAGGCACTGGGCACTAGTAGTATACCTGTGCATTCTAGAATTGTGTCGGGCCGCCACCCTGTGACTTGATACACCCCATGGTGGGACCAGCATAGGTAACTACAACATCGGGGGTTGTAATACACATGTAATTATGCGAGTAGGAGCCGATCATTAGAAATGGATCATTTCACCCTGATTATGGTGTGCCTGTTGGGAACTAGTTTATAGGGGTGCAGAGATTAATATGGGGTACGATAGTATATTCGACTCTAGACAACTTAACTTAGTTTATGGTGCTTTCCCATTTCCAGTTTATACTTATCATGCCCAATTCTTTATTCATAGACTGAATAGTCCTAGACTTACACAGGCTTTATGTCTGACTCTACTGTTCTTTTGTCTTCTTTTCTTTCGTTCCCCCCCTAGGTCCACAGGGAGGGAATACCGCAGCTTGACCAGTTTTGCATCCAGCTTGAAGAGAAAGAATGTATTGCTTGGATCTCTTTCGTTTTGGACTATGGCTTTGGACAGAAATTATGGGACATATGTAGTTTACTTATGTTTTTATGCTTCTTTAAATAATGAAAGCAAGACAGTTATGAAAATGTAATGTTTTTGGAAGTATTGTAAGACAATTATGACATGGTTTGTGTAACACGTATTTTGTTGAAATAAAAATTGCTGTTGTTTTCCGTTGTTCAAAAATATGTGTATTTATATCTGTCTTGTGTATCTGTGACTTATACTTATAAACCTCCACCAAAATTAGGGCATTCCCTTTGAGAGTGACCCTAATGGAGGTGGGGTGTTTCACTTGGTATCAGAGCATAGGTTTACCAGATGAGATAAAATGTTTTGAAAATTCATTTCCAAAAAGAAAATTTAAAGAAGCATTTTTAAAGATAAAATGTTATTTTATTTTAGAAAGGCAAAGTCCCCCAAAGCCATAGGTACTATCTTTTATCCTTCGTTTTGAATCTATCCTTTTTGTTTCAGCATATCCGAAGAACTTAACTTGCCAGAGGTTATATCAATACCTGGTTGGTTCAGACGGTTCTTAGAAGCAAGGGCCAATCAGCCAGGTCTCCCTGTTCCTCCTCCCCCTGCTGCAGGAAATCATCCGGCTGCAGCAGCACCTCTTCCTCCACCTCCTCCGCGGGGTAATACTTTTGCTAAGATATGTAAAGATTTTAAAGCTATGGGAGGAAAGGACTTTCATGGAACCGAGTCCTTTGTGGCAGCCAGGAATTGGCTGAAGGAAACCGAGGACTTATTCGTCATCTTTGAGGTAGAAGATAGGCAGAAGGTATAACTGGAAGTATGGCTACTTAAAGGTGAGGCTTCCTACTGGTGGGAAGTTACCAATGCAGAAAGACCAGTGGAAACATGGGAGGACTTTAGGGCAAGGTTTGAGGCTAAATTTCTCTCAGAAGTTGAAAGGAGCCTTCAGTTGGAAAAATTCTTATTTCTTAAGCAAGGGAATATGACAGTCAAAGAGTATGTTAATCAGTTCGATCAGCTGGCTAGGTTCGGACTGGACCTAGTCAACACTCCGCACAAGAAGGCTCTCCGCTTTTTCAAGGGATTGAATGAGCCATTACACAGTTTGGCCATGACCCATATACCCATGGGAGCTACGTATGAAAGGTTGGTGCAGATGGCATTGTTGAACGAAGAGGATAAGGGCAAGAAGGAGACAAAGGCAGAAAGCTCTCAAGGGAAGAAAGAGGGTTTACAGCCTAAGAAGACAGACTTTAAGAAGGGCGGGAAAGACAACAAAGAGAAGAGGAAGTGTAATTTCTATGGCAAAGTGGGGCACTTAGTGAAAGATTTCCGGAAAAAGAAGGCCAAGATGAATGGTGGGTTCTTTTCTTGCGGCGAGACAGGCCACATGGCTAAGGATTGCCCAAAGAAACGAGGGCAGGGGCAGAGGGCTGGATCCACCTCAGGGGCACAGATTCATGTGCTAGAAGCGCCACCTCTGCAACAACGAGGTATAAATACTTCTGTAGAAAGTGTAGTTTATCTTTATGATCACCCAGTTCGCACTTTATTTGATTCTGGCGCATCACACTCCTTTATTTCATCTGCTTTAGTAGAATCTCTGCACCTAGAAACTAGTATGGTAGAGGACCCCTTAATTGTTTCAAATCCAATTGGGGGCCCAGCTCATCTGTCTATGATCTGTGTGGGACTGAAAATTTCTATTCTAAGCCTAGAATTTAGATGTAGTGCCTTTGTTTTGGGCTTCTCGGGATATGGTTTGATTTTGGGCATGGATTGGCTATCCAGTAATGGTGCCATCCTTGATTGTGAGAAAAGGGTGGTAAGGCTTCTGACCCAACTCGGTAACACTCTGGAAATTACTTGTAATCCCTCGTATGTGGTTATGCTTAGTTATCTTGAATCGCTAGATGCTTCTGTTGAAAGTTTGCAATCGGTAGAGTGGTCCATGAATATCCAGATGTCTTCGAAAAAGTGAAGGGCTTACCTCCGAAGCGGGAGATAGACTTCCGCATATATCTTGTAGATAATGAAAAACCCGTTGCGTTGCCCATTAGACACATGGCTCCGCGGGAAAGGAAAGAGCTCAATAAACAGGTTAAAGAGCTTCAAGAGAAGGGGTTCATTAGGAGGAGTATTTCAGAATGGGGCGCTCCAGTGGTGTTCGCCCCAAAGGCGGATGGTTCACTCCGTCTGTGTGTTGACTATAGGGAGCTCAACAAGCTAACGAAAAAGAATAGGCACCTTCTCCCCAGAATTGACGATCTGTTTGATCAGCTTGTAGGAGCGTCTGTTTTCTCCCAACTCGATTTGGCGACCGAATTTCATCAGCTAAGGGTAGCTGATTATAGCATCGATAAGACAGCATTCAGAACCCCACACGGCTTCTTTGAATGGCTTGTCATGCCCTTCGGCTTGACAAACGCACCCGTTTACTTCGTGGATCGGATGAGTAGGGTGTTCAGAGAATTCCTCAACAAGTTCGTAGTGGTCTTCGTAGACGATATCTTGATCTTCTCAAAGAGTGAAGAAGAACATGCTCAGCATTTAAGGGCAATCATGGAAACTCTGAGAGTCCATCAGTTAAAAGCCAAATTCTCCAAATGCCACTTTTGGAGAGAGGAAGTGAGGTTCCTTGGGCACATAGTATCCAAAGAAGGGTTAGCTATGGACCCCGCTAAGATAGTAGCGGTACAGGATTGGAAGACACCAAGGAATGCAACAGAAGTCCGAAGCTTCCTCGGGTTAGCAGGCTTCTATCGGAAATTCATCAGAGACTTTGCAAAAATATCAGCTCCACTCACAAGGCTGACAAAGAAGAATCTAGTGTTCAATTGGGACTTGGATTGTGAGTTTGCTTTCCAACGACTAAAAAGGGCTCTTACAACAGCCCTAGTTCTGACGTTGCCAGATGGAAGAAAGATGTTCACAGTTTATACAGATGCATATGGGACAGGACTAGGCGTTGTCTTAATGCAAGAAGGAAGGGTAGTAGCTTATAGCGGGAGACAGTTGAAAGTGCATGAAAAGAACTACCCGACCCACGATCTTGAGTTAGCTGCCATCGTCTTTGCACTCAAGTCTTGGCGGCACTATCTCCTAGGTGAGAAGTTCGAACTTTACACTGACCATAAATCGTTGAAATATCTTTTCTGGCAGAAAGATCTTAACTTGAGGCAACAGAGATGGATGGAGTTTCTTGCCTCGTACGATTTCGAGATCTCCTACACTCCAAGCAAAGGCAACGTAGCGGAAGACACGTTGAGCCGAAAGAAACTGACCCTAAGCCCGCTGTTTGTTGAAAGACAAAGCCTAGAGTTTATAGCCAGCTTTGACTTTAGGCCCTCCTCCGATTTTGTACCGGGCATGCTAGCATCTCTCGAAGTACGCCCCACTTTAGTGGACTCAATAGGGACAGCACAACGCGAAGACCCTCAGCTTGTGGAGACGATTGATAGGCTAGTTAGGGGTGAGACTTCAAGTCACCTCAACAGATACTCCATCGACGATAAGGGTTGGCTAAGGCGAGACGGAAGACTATGCATCCCACAGACAAGGGATTTAGTAAAGAAGGTTCTCGAGGAAGCACATCACTCCAAGATGACGATACATCCAGGCGGAGATAAAATGTACAAGGACATAAAGAGAACTCTCTTTTGGAGCGGCATGAAGAAAGACGTGGCAGAATTCGTTTCAAAGTGTATGGTTTGCCAATAGGTTAAGGCGGAACAGAAGAAACCTGGCGGTTTGCTCCATCCTCTAGAGGTCCCGCAGTGGAAGTGGGATAGCATCTCAATGGGCTTCATTGATAGGCTGCCTAGGTCTAGAAGAGGCAACACTAGCATTTGGGTAATAGTGGATTGGCTTACTAAAAGCGCCCACTTTTTACCTATCAAGAGTAAAAGAACTGCCTCATCCCTAGCATCTCTTTACCTCAAGGAAATTGTTCGACTCCATGGAATATCATCCAGCATTGTTAGTGACCGGGACCCTATCTTCACAAGTGAGTTTTGGCGTAGTCTACAAGAAGCGGTAGGCACACAGTTATGCTTGAGTACAGCCTATCATCCCCAAACCGGCGGCCAAACGGAAAGAGTGAACAGAGTTTTGGAGGACCTTTTAAGACTGTGCGTCCTTGACTTCGGAGGGACGTGGGAAGACCATCTTCCTTTGGTGGAATTTTCCTACAACAACAGCTACCAAGCCACCATCGGAATGGCGCCCTTCGAGGCTTTATATGGAAGACCATGCCGATCGCCCACTTGTTGGTGGGAGTCTATTGACAAGCTCATACTTAGACCAGATATGATCCGAGAAACTTCAGAGAAAGTAGACTTAATACGAAGAAGGATGAAGACAGCCCAAGACAGACAGAAATCCTACGCCGACAAGAGGAGGACCGACCTTGAATTTGAGGTTGGAGACAGGGTTTTTCTTAAGGTATCTCCTCTAAGGAACGTTGTTCGTTTTGGATCCACAGGGAAGCTAGCACCAAGATTCGTATGGTTGTTTCCTATTATCGAGAAAATTGGGAAAAATGGCCTATAGATTAGACCTACCTGAAAAACTAGCTGGAGTTCACAATGTTTTTCATGTTTCGCACCTCCGAAAATGTCTACATGAATCTGCTAAAGTGGTAGAGCCAAACATCCTTGAGGAAGCTGAAGTGGAACGCGAAGCAACCGTGAGGAAAGTTCCAACCCGCATATTAGGAACAGAAGTGAAAAAGCTGTGCAACCGCGAAGTCAAGCTCGTCAAAGTTCAATGGAGCGACGCTGAGGGAGACGCAACTTGGGAAACTGAAGCTAGAATACGCGCAGCATACCCTTTTCTTTTCGAGGGTACATCTTTGATCTCTCTTTTTCCTAAGTTATGCTTTTATCTATCTTTTTAGGTATATCTCCTCGACCTTATCTTTTAGGTAGAAACCCTTTGGATGAAAACATGTAATTGAAACATGTTATGGATGATGGTTGCAAGTGATTGCAAGTGATTGCTAGTGGTTGCTCGTGGTTGCATATACACACACAATCTAGGTTTTAGATCGGCTCAGTCACTTCATATTGCATATGCATATATGTATTTATATTCGTATATGGTTGAAGTTTAATGTGTTGTCATATGGATGTTGCATTTATATATGAATGATTGTGCACTCATGTAGATTCATGAATAGGAAAATTTGCATACATAATGGATTCATGACACTTACGTAATTTGCATTAAGGAGGTCAACTGAATCAGTAGGCCGCCTGATTTTGCATTAGATAAGTACATGTACACACACTTCGCATATGATCATGAAGCATTAGAAGTCTTTTAAGTACAATGGATACTCGTGTTTGATGGATGAGTAGATGGACGTTTGGATGTTAGGATATACATTCTTCCTGAACTTGAAGATTTCGTGGACGAAATCCTTTTAAGCGGGGGAGAATGTAACACCCCGTGTATTCTATAACAGCGAAATTTACAAGTTAAAGTATAATTAATTTCAAATCAAAGAATTAAGGGAAACGGGATATGCCATTGCGTTCATCTCGGAATTATGCTTGGGATAGAGTCTGAGTTTGCGTAAAACGGACTCCGTATGAGGGAGATATGGCCTCCGGAAGTTTCAGAGTTCAGTTTAAAATTCAAACAGACAGGAATAGCTCAGAAAACCAATTCAAATTTCAAAAATCGGGCCAGATTGCGAAGTGCGGGAATTTTCCCGCCCAAGGCACCCAGGTCGACTGGGTAGTCGACCTGGGGCACCTAGGTCGACTACCAAGTTAACATGGTGGTCGACTGGGGAGTCGACCTGGCCCCTGAGCCAGGTCGAACCCAGCCCCCGGGCTGGCCTGGTCTGTGCTTGGCCGAATTCCTGAGTATTGCCTTGTCACTAGGGCTAGGTGTCAGCTCCTGATTGGTCTCTCCTTCAAACAAACAGCTAATATTAATCCAAGCCCCATCGACGGTTCTAATCAATTCACAAACTCTATAAAAAGGACCTAAGACTCCACCTAGTTCATACAAATAAAAATTAGAATGAGACCGTCATGCTGCTGAGGAAAGACTAGAAGTAGCCGTCAAAATTGAGAGACGATTAGGAGGCAATTCGAAAGCTTAAAGCAACGACAACTAAATCAAAGCAACGCCTACAACAAAGGATAGCATCTCCAAATTCAGAATTCAGAAACCTGAATTGAAGATTCGCCATACGTTGTAAGTAGAGTGCTATTCCGATGTGAATGAATAATTGTGTTTTGATTTGTGTAAAATGAGAAATGGAATTGTACTTAATTTGTGGTGATAATAATTCATAATTGTATGTTGCTATGATTTTAATCGATTTGGGATGTTGTGGTTTAACGATGTTAGACCTATTGGATATTTGCAAGTATGTGATTCATGTTGAAAGTTAACAACTATATGTTTGTGGTAGTTTATTACAACACCTATTGGATAATTGTAAGTATTTGATTCATGTTGAAAGTTAACGACTATATGTTTGTGGTAGTTTATTTGAGATTCATGCAAGTATATGGTTCACTATTATGCCAACATGACGTATATTTTTATAATCACTTTTAGTGTAGTTGGATCCATTTGGGTATTATGACTCATATGAATTTATGTTGGAATTGGCATCATGATTCAAGTGTAAAACCATACTTTTGTGTTAGTGACAAAAGTAAGCACACTTGTGAACTTGTGTTGACTTTATGAACATGGCTAGTTTATGTTTGACTTTACGCCCAAACAAAATATGTTTTAGGCCTATGCTGTTATCAAAATCATATGACAATATATGTGACACATAATTAAGTTAGGTTTACATTTCAATTGCTAGTTCACATGAATAGATTAAAAGCCATGATTCATGTTTAGGTATGTTTTATGTCATGATTATATGCTATTACAATGCAAGTTCACAAGTGTCTAATTTATGTTAATTAGATCGTTATGTTGCAAGTTCATGCGTTCACACTCCACTTTTGATGTTACTTAGAATATATAAACACCATGTTCTAAGCCTCCCCTTTTTCATGTGGCTAAGTTGGGTTTAAATGTTAAACCCAACATATGTTATATTGTAGCGAACGTATAAAACGGGGGTAATGACGTTTGGGTTAAAATATAAAACATATGTGTTGGCATGTTTGACGCATGCCAACGACCTTGAGAACATCTAAGGGGTATAAATTAATTTTACCTAATAAAGATGAATTTGAATAATGGGCTGCAAATATTTACATATAAAAAGAAAAGAGACAAAATATGTAAACTTAGAAAAATACGATGTGTTTAACCCGAAGTTGGATTGAGTTGTGATGTAAACCTGCCCGGAACCGCCCGGTTGTCCAGTAGTCACACAATACCTATCCAATGTGGGTGGTTAAACACGGAACCCAATAAAGACCCGAGGTTAGACTGAGTTGTGACGTAAGACTGCACGGAACCAATCGGCAACAGGCAGTCACAACAATACCTATCTAATGCGAGAGGTCGAGGCTTTAATAAGACAATTAAGGCTGAGTCAGGATTGATAGGATTAAGTAAATTGAATTAATACTTAATCAAAATGGAACATGCTAAACTATACAGAATGATTGGGGGTTAGGTTTACAAAACACTTAACCAACTTAGCATGTTGGCTAGAAATAGAAAACCTAGTAGCGGGGGACCCTTTTCCGTAGTAACCCTACAAGGTGTATCAGGATACCCTGAACTTGGCAGGGTGGGGCACGATTACTGGGCGGACTATAAGAGGTCAAATCGACGGCGGTGGTACAGCAGTGTAGGTTCTAACGGGGTGCGGGCGTGCACACACTCCGACGTAGAAAAATAAGGCACTGGGCACCAGTAGTATACCTGTGCATTCTAGAATTGTGTCGGGCCGCCACCCTAGGACTTGATACACCCCATGGTGGGACCAGCATAGGTAACTACAACATCGGGGGCCGTAAGACACATGTAACTATGCGAGTAGGAGCCGATCATTAGAAATGGATCATTTCAGCCTGATTATGGGGTCCCTGTTGGGAACTAGTTTATAGGGGTGCAGAGATTAATATGGGGTACGATAGTATATTCGACTCTAGACAACTTAACTTAGTTTATGGTGCTTTCCCATTTCCAGTTTATACTTATCATGCCCAATTCTTTATTCATAGACTGAATAGTCCTAGACTTATTCAGGCTTTATGTCTGACTCTACTTTTCTTTCGTCCCCTCCCCCCCCCCCCCAGGTCCACAGGGAGGGAATACCGCAGCTTGACCAGTTTTACATCCAGCTTGAAGAGAAAGAATGTATTGCTTGGATCTCTTTCGTTTTGGACTATGGCTTTGGACAACAATTATGGGACATATGCACTTTACTTATGTTTTTATGCTTCTTTAAATAATGAAAGCAAGACAGTTATGAAAATGTAATGTTTTTGGAAGTATTGTAAGACAATTATGACATGGTTTGTGTAACACGTATTTTGTTGAAATAAAAATTGCTGTTGTTTTCCGCTATTCAAAAATATGTGTATTTATATCCGTCTTGTGTATCTGTGACTTATACTTATAAACCTCCACCAAAATTAGGGCATTCCCTTTGAGAGTGACCCTAACGGAGGTGGAGTGTTTCATCACTTTTGCATGTTGACCAGTTTGGATCATAGAGATTTAACAAAATAAATTGGTTATTATGAGAAGTTATGACATTCCCTCGGATATATGATAAAGAATGACAAATGATGTGAGTGAGTGAGTGCTTTTTCATTTTTTGCAAGATAAAGGATGATTATAATTATTAGACAGGTGACTGCAAATATCTCACAAGACCGTATCCTTGATTCAGGCTCGTTACTTTCTACCCCAATGGTTCTTAAATTTATCAACTAGACGTTGAGGTGAATGAATTTTTTAGATAAGTTATTTTGGCCCATAAACTCCGTAGAAAATGAATTTCACTTATATCAACACAACTTTGAAACAAACACGCTTTTTACAAAAATAGTTATACAGTGCTAGAAAAAAAAAATCAATAATATAGAAACTTCTAATAAAACAATTATACCTAATATACAATTGTAATATAAGTTTAGCATCTGACCTTCCTCAATGATATTTGAAGACAAGAGGTTGTGCGGGTTATGGCTTTGCTTCAGCAGTAATAGCGGTTGTTCTTGTAGCGTCCTGGAAATTTCGACAACTGAAATGTTGAGCTAATTAAAGATTTAACTATTTTGTATTGATATTTGGGTTAGAGAATCAAATATATTGAATATGAATTGTATTCAAAATTTAATACAGAATGGTTGGTTAGAATCAAATATCTATTGTTGAAAATTTGAATTGAATTTGAAATCCGATTGAAAAACATAAATGGTTGAATTTATAGTTAAACGTTATTAACATTAATCGAGGTAGAAATATTATTTTTGGAAATATATAAAGTTGTCTTGGATATGTGTGTATCTATATATATAAGGAATTTGAAATCAAAATTTGGAATAAAACAGAGTTAATGGTGGACAAAACGAATTAAATCAGTGAATGGTTAAATAATTTAAAATTTATAATACGTTTTACACAAACGAAGTCGGATTACAATTAAAAATAATTTTATTGAGTTGAGAACCCTGAAATATAGAAGAACGCCTCTTTTGATCGCGTTGGGAAACTGTATTGGCGGTGCGAATTTGGAGCGTTTTGTGATATTCGGGGTCGAAGTAATATTAAATTAAACATACATGCTACCTACCTGAGTTAAGCAATGCGCCGACCTATGTCTGTAAAAAACAGATACCCTAAACCTACCGACTTCGACATTGATCTTATCTTCTGAAATGTTTTCTATAAAAATCAACAAAGCTTTCCCCAATTACATTATCAGTCCTTTCTAAAATCAAAGAAAATCCATGGCCTCCATAATCCAAATTGATGCTGTTAAATCCCTATCGCTCCTCCTCAACTAACAAAATAAAAATGAATTTCTTTTATACCCAAATCAACCTTTACCCTAAATTCGAAATTGAAATCAATCACCTCCGAAGCCGTCGCCCTCATCATCATTCAAAGAATCACCGCAGACCATTTTCCCTTCAGCACGACGCCTCCTCCCTCGCTACTGCTCTGTGCGCTCCAGATCCAACTCATCATCACCGAAGTCGCCATCTTTATCGCTCATCCTCCGCAAATCAAAGCAATCGCCTTTTGCTCCTTTTCCACTGCTGCCTCGCTCGCCTCCACCACTGTTTTAAGGTGAGCATCTCACTCACGATTAAATCTTGTTTCAAGTGACTTGATTTCAATTCAACTAAAATATGATGGTTGATACTTTGTGGATTGTTTGGGTGTTGGAAATCTGATTGTGTTATGCGTGGTGGCCGACACATATGCGTATATATATGCACTGTATATGTATATACATATCACTGGTATACGCATATACACACTCAACCTAAATTCTGGCATAAGCTGTTGTTGAAAACCGGATCCGATCATCTGAAAATGAGGATCATTTTGCTTCATCTGATCATACCACCTGGACTTGAACATTTGTTCCTGGGTTATTACCATTTAACCCATTACTTGATCTATCTCCTATGCCTTCCAGTTTTGCCTTACCTCTAATCAATTGCATTGGACTGTGTGTTTGTGCCTTTCACTAGCCGCTGCTGTATTGTTATGATTATCATTGCTGCCATGTTGAAATAGGAACTACACTGTTGTATTGGACCTGAGACTATAGTGCCTATAGTACCCTTATCTGTTGCCTAAAGGTGTAATCTTAGATACTGTCGTCCATTTGTGGTGTTCACAGGATTTGTTTATACTTGGATTTTCCTAGGTCCTGCTAGTTATTTTACCTGTCCATTTCAGGAATTTGACGAGTACAAACATTGGCTATGAATTAAGTACGTCAAAGAAATAGTTTGAAATTAGTTGTAGCATTCTAATTGATCAAGTATAGAATGAGTTACCCACTGAAATGTTTTGTTTCGGTGCACAATGTGTTTTTAGTGAATGATGGTTTCCTGCTTTGTTGTATCACCATTTCCGATTTTAGGGTTTCATCACTTTCTGAATTTAGTTTGCATCGCACCACTTGGTACATTTATGTACACAAATTTCTGGGAGGTTTAAATCAAACTTATCTTGCCTGAAAGGAAATGACATTGTTGTGATCTTATTCTGGTTCTTACCATTAAATTAGTACTGTGTAAAAAAAAATTAAAAAAATACATTGTACCCTTTTATTTCCTTGTTTTGTAAGCCTTAAATTACCCATCCTTCGTATAGTGATTTGTACACTGCCATGTTTATTCCCACCATTTGGATTGACTGAAATAATTGATACTGATCAAAATAGGATTTAGTCTTCGACTTGTTCATTAGTCTGTCACCTTACCACGATCCATTGCTGTTGTACTGGCATAGCCACTGTTTTGCTTTGATTAATTTTCTGACTTAAGCACATATAAATTGGGATATTTATTGCTGCCTTCCGTTGGTTGCTTGTATTTCAATACTACTGTCATCTCACTGGTTGATGTTGGAAATCAGATATATTTATGTTTATACGTGTATTCTCGGACATGGTATTGAACTGTAGGTGCGTCCCTTTGTGGACTTTCATTTCCCTCATGATATAGCCTGAACTCGACACCATGTAGTTGAAAAAGTGATCTTAAACACCTCTAAAGTCTTTATAAGTAAATACCTGGATAGTTACACTCTTATTTGTATACTGGGGAAATTTGGGAAAATGGATAATTTTTATGAATACCTATTCTTAGCACTCTAGCCATGCCATTTGAACAACTGTTGTTTTCCTCACTAAAGCCACTCGGCTGTAAAAGCTATTGTTAAACCCAATCTTGGTTACCTTGAATTTGTGTCATTATTTTTAGAACTTGTATTTTCTAGTCATGTATATATATGCTCCAGAGCAACTACCTTCGGATGATACCATGCTGACCTGAATACATATGTTGTTTTGGGGTTAAATGTCACCTTGCTTATATACATTTTGCCTCCATACACTGTTCGTCTTATTTAATATAAACACTGAACTGACTAACAATGGTTTACATTCAGCAAATGGGATACTTATTAAAATGGTTGTTGGAAAATATTTTTATATGGTTTGTTTAACATTTTCAATTATATTTGGGAACTATACTCACCGCCTTAGTCTGTATTACTCCTACTAATTGATCACAACGGGTAATTCCATTATTGTTATTTGTAAGATGAGTATCGTTATTTATACTTATAAACCATTGAAAACTGTTATTAGAAGTTACACCATGTTTTTCTACTCTAAAATCATAAAGGCGAAACTAATGACATAGTAAATATGGTACTGTGTGTGTAATTTGGTTTGACTTGAAAACCTCTTAGTTGTTCCCTTGTACGCATGAAAATAATAAAAAGAATAATAATAAAAACATATATCAGTTTTAGCCTGCATATCATGCCTAGCATTTTAATTTCCGGTAATATATATATATAAATGTTTCTATTTTATTACTACCTTGCTTTGGAACTGAACATCAAGTATTTGGAATGTTACACTGGGTACCATGGACAGAACACATGCATCCCTTATGTGGCACTTGTACTCTGGTGTTTTGAAAAAATCTAAATTTAGCTGCGGGATGCCCCATTGTTACTGTTCCATACTTAGCTGATCATTTCTCTTATGTAGTTAGTTGGATTTCATTCAGGTTGGTAAAACTGTTATAACTCCTATACTTGTGTTCCCTTGCTTTGTATTCTGAATATTGTCCCAGGACATTGTTCTGCCTTGTTTGTTAACACGCAAGGCTTGATGTAGTTCACGCACCTATCAATGCTTGCTTTGAGGATAAGTCGCACCCTACTTTGAATGTGAACACGTACATAAATTGCTATGTTAAGAGAATTAGTTTGCACATATTTTACATTGTTGCATGGCTTTCAGACTAGAACCTGAAAAGTATACATTAGTACTTTGGTCATTTGTTACCTGAATGTGTCAAAACATTTCTATGATACCCTTTGGTTTTGGACAACAAGTACATATTTGGTTTGCTGCATCGTTTCTTTTCGCCATAGAACTCATATGAACGGTTGCCACACTTGATATCGTCCTTGAATATAACTGATATGAACAGATACCACACTTGATCTATCATGCAGGACTGATACGGACATAAGCTACACAACTTATAATTTGTGTGTACTTTGGAAGTTTGGATTTACTATTATATTTTAGTTCATTTTGAAGTTAATCTACTTGAACTATGATTTAATCCTAACTCGAGTGTTTTATGTTTTTGCATGGAACGCTCGGGTCAGACCCATGTGTTACTTTGAAAATGAAAGTAACATTTTGATTACTGAAATGAAAGTAACATTTTGTCAAAACAAGATCATTGAAAATAAAATCTGTTCTTTTATTTGCATTCTCTAATGCAAATATACTTTGAAAACAAAATGCGTTCTTTTATTTGCATTCTCAAATGCAAATATACCTTGAAAATAAAATGTTTCTTTTATTTGCATTCTCAAATGCAAATATACTTTGAAAATAAAATGTGTTCTTTTATTTGCATTTTTAAATGCAAATATACTTTGAAAATAAAATGTGTTCTTTTATTTACATTCTCAAATGCAAATATACTTTGAAAATAAAATGTGTTCTTTTATTTGCATTCACAAATGCAAATATACTTTGAAAATAAAATTGTTCTTTTATTTATATTCACTAATGAAAATATACATTGAAAATAAGTTTGTTCCTATTTACATTTACTCAAATATACATTGAAATTAAAAAGTTACAATTTTCTTTTATTTGCATTCCGTGTTGTAAAAATAGAAATAAAATGTTACATTTTTTTATTTACATTCCCTGATGTAAATAAGCATGGAATAAAAGTTAAATCTTTATTTGCATTCCTTATTTCAAATAAAGCATGGAATAAAAAGTTATATTTTTATTTGTATCCCTTATTGAAAATAAAACATGAAATAAAAAGGCACATTTTTATTTGCATTCCTTAATGCAAATAAAACATGAAATTAAAAATTACATTTCCATGTTAGTTGAAAACAAAAAGAGTAAATTAAGAAGTAATATTTTTATTTACTTTGTAGGTGTAAATAAGAAAAAAAAAAGTAAGAGGTTATAATCTTTGTTCACAATTTAGGGGTAAATAAAGAATAAAATAAAAGTTATAGTTTTGTTCACGTTTAAAGTGTAAGTAAAAAGAATAGAAAAAGATACATATTTCATTTTGAAATATGATTTGCATTAAAATCTCATTTTTAATGTTAATGTTAGAAACATAGAAAAGATATATATTTCATTTTGAAATATAATTTGCATTAAAAACTCACTTTTATTGTTATTGTTAAAAAGAATAGAAAAATATACATATTTCATTAAGAAATATGTTTCATATTAAAAATTCATTTTTAATGTCAATATTATAAAGAGTAGAAAAATATACATATTTCATTATGAAATATGCTTCACATTAAAAATTCATTTTTAATGTTAATATTATAAAGAGTAGAAAAATATACATATTTCATTATGAAATATGTTTCACATTAAAAACACATTTTTAATGTTAATATTATAAAGAGTATAAAAATATACATATTTCCTTATGAAATATGCTTCACATTAAAAATCCATTTTAAATGTTAATATTAGAAGTGTGGAAAAATACACATATTTCATTATGAAATATGTTTCACATTAAAAACCCATTTTTAATGTTAATATTATAAAGAGTATAAAAATATACATGTTTCCTTATGAAATATGCTTCACATTAAAAATCCATTTTTAATGTTAATATTAGAAGTGTAGAAAAAAATACATATTTCCTTATGAAATATGCTTCACATTAAAAATCCATTTTTAATTTTAATATTAGAATTGTAGAAAAATATACATATTTCCTTATGAAATATGCCTCACATTAAAAATCCATTTTTAATGTTAATATTGGAAGTGTAGAAAAATATACATATTTACTTATGAAATATGATTCAAATTAAAAATCCATTTTTAATGTTAATATTAGAAGTGTAGAAAAATATACATATTTCCTTATGAAATATGCTTCGCATTAAAAATCCATTTTTAATGTTAATATTAGAAGTGTAGAAAAATATGCGTATTTCCTTATGAAATATGCTTCACATTAAAAATCCATTTTTAATGTTAATATTAGAAGTGTAGAAAAATATACATATTTCCTTATGAAATATGCTTCACAAAAAAAATCCTTTTTTTAAATGTTAATATTAAAATAGTAGAAAAATATACATATTTCATTGTGAAATATGTTTCACATTAAAAACCCATTTTTAATGTTAATATTAAAAAGAGCAGAAAAATATATGTATTTCATTATGAAATATGTTTCATATTAAAAACACATTTTTAATGTTAATCTTAGAAACTTAGAAAAAGAATATCATTTTTAATGTAATATAAAAATTACTTTTTATACAACATAAAAAGAATATCGTTTTATGTAATATGAAAAGATTAAATTTCATTGTAGGTAAGTTGACATTAGACCTCACATTCTTAATGTAAATGAATCAGTATAAAAGATTCATTGTTTTTGATAATTTATGTTAACATGATAACTTACATTGTTGTTATATATGAAATGATTCATCATTATATATGTTTATGATGCTGAAATGTTACACTTCCATTAACAAGTTATCCGACTTGTTTATGTGATTGGGACGATAATTTTCACACATCGCCCAAGTGCACAGTAATTTATTATTTGTTTGATTGGATGAAACCCCACACGGGTACTGGGGAGATAAGTGACACACACTAATCCCAATATTTAGTGTAAAGTACACTCTGGTTGTTATTGGATGTTTAATGATTATTTTATCATTATTGTTGAATGCATGCGTTGTATGAAATCCATATAATAGAAATTATATGGTAACTGATTGAGTCAAATTCCGATTCAGGATTTCTTTTAAAAAGAATGTTTTAAATAAAGAATATCTTTTAATTAAGATTTTTAGAGTTTCAATTACATTTAGTAACTAGAATAAATTGATATGTGAATTGGGTTTACCGTGAACTGTGTTTTAAACGACATTTGTTCTTTAACTCAATTAACTGTGAAAATATGAATAAGGATTTATAAATCTTTTTATTAAGATTTAAAAGGAAATTTTCCAAAGGAAAGTTTTCCAATTTAATAAATTAAATTGGAATTGAGTGGGAATTTGATTTAATAATAATCGAGATAGGCTTCTGTAAAAGAAGGCTGTTACTATATATGGAATTTAAAAGGCTTTGCCGTTATTCCATTTATATTATCGGTCTGATACAGGAATTTATATCGATTATATATTGACTTGATTTCTGTGGAAATTCCATATTTTTGAATATGATTTTGGGTTTATCGTGAACAATGTTTTTAAATGACATTGATTCTTTAACCCAACTGAAGATAAGATTTATTTCTTAAATTTGAATAATCATTTAATAATGATTTTTGATATTAAAACCAAAATTGGAGTTTAATGGAACTTTAATAAAAGAAGATTAGAAAATAAATTTTAAAGGAATGTATCTTTGATATATTTGATGGGAACTTTTCCCTAATAATATGAATATTCTATTAAAGAATATTCTGAATTGGAATGAGGCGTTGGATGCGTTTTTATAGCATTGATTTTCAATTATAAAAATACACAAGTTATTAGGAAAGACCGGGTTCAACCCATTTCGAATAATTACTACGACGATGAAGAGTCGAAGATGAAGACGGTGATTGAAGACCGGCGATCTTCACATCGAATGGATGTGTTGCTACTTATGCCTTTGATTGGAGTAGCTACCTTGAAGGGGCTACAGTGGTAGCCGTCCAGACGTAGTGTTGATTGTCCGAATATGCGAGCACCTCGGTGACTCCAGTTTCGTTCAGACCCATAACGGACTTGTAAATGGATTGTGTGTCCGACATTGAATTTCATTCTGTGTAATTAAATTGATTTTTATTAATGTATATCTGTTTGGTGGTGGAGAATTTATTCTCTGCTTAACACCCTGGTACATATTAATAATTATCGATCGCATGGCATGAATTGTCAATGTGGCACGCCAAGATGCATATGATCAAGGCTTTTGTTGAAAAGCAGAGCCTTGTGGGATGATCAAAGCATAACCTATTTTGGCATAGCTTTGTGTAGCGTGACTTCGCGAGCCTCACACCCCGGTTTGAGTCAGAAATGGAGCAAGGGAAGCGTGTGTTCAGGCATAACTAATCCAACCTATTGCACTGGTGGGTGACCGGCCCTGCTGTATCCAAGGGTTCGCCAGTGTCCGAATCCTGGGACATTGCTAGAGTGTCTCGAATCGGTAAGGAGATCGTTCCTAGCATTGACTCTTGACGGAAACCCAATTTCCAATACGCCCCATGCGGTTTTGATTGTATAACTAGTATGGCGACATGATATATGGTACCCATGCCATCTAGGATTGATACATTTATTTTGAAATGTTTTAAACACATACACATTAATAATAATAATATCGTTTTTACATATTTATCACCTTTTGACCATTATAAGGTAAAACCATATCCTCCGGTTTGCGTTGCATTGTGTGACGGGACTTGGGTCTTATAATGGATTCATCTTTCTAAAAAGGCATTGCATTATTTAACGATTTACTTTATTTTATGCATTGGCAATCCGATGGAGTAAACCTGTTCTGCGTTATCGGCATGATCCTGTGATTAGCCATACTATTAGATAGGCTAAGTAATATTTCTCATACCAGTCCCATGACTGACCTGTAGTTTGTTTCATGTTGCAAACTCGGGTGCCCTCTTTCCACACGGGCAGTCGAGTAGCTTTTTGCAGATTTTTATCTCTTGAGTAGGATTCTGAATCGAAGCTTAAAGCTGTGTCCAGAGCATTTGAAGCCTTCCACTATGCTTTATATTTATTCATTGTAATTTACCTTCGGCTGTATTATTTTCAATGTACTCTGATATATTATGTAATCTGATGTTATATTATCATGATGTAATTTACCTGTGTGGTTTATGGTTGATGGGGATTTTCGGGTCTTTACACTTTCTAAAATCAAAGAAAATCCAAGGCCTCCACAATCCAAATTGAAGTTGTTGAATCCCTATCGCTCCTCCTCCCCTAAAAAAATAAAAATGAATTTCTTTTATACTCAAATCAACCTTTACCCTAAATTCGAAATCGAAATCAATCACAACCGAAGCCGTCTCCCTCATCATCATTCAAAGAATCACCGCAGATCATTTTCCCTTCAGCATGACGCCTCCTCCCTCGCTACTGCTCTGTGCGCTCCAGATCCAACTCATCATCACCGAAGTCGCCATCTTTATCGCTCATCCTCCGCAAATCAAAGCAAACGCCTTTTGCTCCTTTTCCACTGTTGCCTCGCTCGCATCCACCATTGTTTTAAGGTGGGCATCTCACTAACGATTAAATCTTGTTCCAAGTGACATGATTTCAATTCAACTAAAATATGTTGGTTGATACTTTGTGGATTGTTTGGGTATTAGAAATCTTATTGTGTTATATGTGGTGGCCGACAATTATGCGTATATATATATATATGCACTTAATATGTATATACATATCACCAGTATACGCATATACACACTCCGCCTAAATTCTGGCATAAGCTGTTGTTGTAAAACCGGATCCGATCATCTGAAAATGAGGATCATTTTGCTTCATCTGATCATACCACCTGGACTTGAACATTTGTTCCTGGGTTGTCACCATTTAACCCATTACTTGATCTATCTCCTATGCCTTCCAGTTTTTCCTTACCTCTAATCAATTGCATTGGACTGTGTGTTTGTGCCTTTCACTAGTACTGCTATATTGTTATGATTATCATTGCTGCCATGTTGAAATAGGAATTACACTGTTGTATTGGACCTGAGACTATAGTGCCTATAGTACCCTTGTCTGTTTCCTAAAGGTGTAATCTTAGATACCGTCGTCCATTTGTGGTGTTCACAGGATTTGTTTATACTTGGATTTTCCTAGGTCCTGCTAGTTATTTTACCAGTCCATTTCAGGAATTTGCCGAGTACAAACATTGGCTATGAATTAAGTATGTCAAAGTAATAGTTTGGAATTAGTTGTAGCATTCTAATTGATCAAGTATAGAATGAGTTACCCACTGAAATGTTTTGTTTTGGTGCACAATGTGTTTTTAGTGAATGATGGTTTCCTGCTTTGCTGTATCACCATTTCCGATTTTAGGGTTTCATCATTTCCTGAATTTCGTTTGCATCGCACCACTTGGTACATTTATGTACACAAATTTCTGTGGGGTTTAAATCAAACTTATCTTGCCAGAAAGGAACTGACACTGTTGTGATCTTATTCTGGTTCTTACCATTAAATTAGCACTGTGTAAAAAAATAAAAAATAAAAAATACATTGTACTCTTTTATTTCCTTGTTTTGTAAGCCTCAAATTACCCATCCTTCGTATAGTGATTTGTACATTGCCATGTTTATTCCCACCATTCGGATTGACTGAACTAATTGATACTGATCAAAATAGGATTTAGTCTTTGACTTGTTCATTAGTCTGGCACCTTACCACGATCTATTGCTGATGTACTGGCATGGCCACTGTTTTGCTTTGATTAATTTTCATGACTAAAGCACATATAAATTGGGATATTTATTGTTGCCATCCGTTGGTTGCTTGTATTTCAATACTCCTGTCATCTCATTGGTTGATGTTGGAAATCAGATATATTTATGTGTATACGTGTATTCTTGGACATGGTATTGAACTGTAGGTGCGTCCCTTTGTGGCCTTTCATTTCCCTCATGATAGCCTGAACTCGACACCATGTAGTTGAAAAAGTGATCTTAAACACCTCTAAAGTCTTTATAAGTAAATACCTGGATAGTTACACTTTTATTTGTATACTGGGGAAATTTGGGAAAATGGACTGTTTTTATGAATACCTATTCTTAGCACTCTAGCCATGCCATTTGAACAACTGTTGTTTTCCTCACTAAAGCCACTCGGCTGTAAAAGCTATTGTTAAACCCAATCTCGGTTACCTTGAATTTGTGTCATTATTTTGAGAACTAGTATTTTCTAGGCATGCATATATATGCTCCAGAGAAATTACCTTCGGTTGATACCATGCTGACCTGAATACATATGTTGTTTTGGGGTTAAATGTCACCTTGCTTATACACATTTTGCCTCCATACACTGTTCGTCTTATTTAATATAAACACTGAACTGACTAACAATGGTTTACATTCAGCAAATGGGATACTTATTAAAATGGTTGTTGGAAAATATTTTTATATGGTTTGTTGAACATTTTCAATTATATTTGGGAACTATACTCACCGCCTTAGTCTGTATTACTCCTATTAATGGATCACAGCGGGTAATTCCATTATTGTTATTTGTGAGATGAGTATAGTTATTTATACTTCTAAACCCTTGAAAACTGTTATTAGAAGTTACGTCATGTTTTTCTACTCTAAAATCATAAAGGCGAAACTAATGACATAGTAAATATGGTACTGTGTGTGTAATTTGGTGTGACACTTGAAAACCTCTTAGTTGTTCCCTTGTACGCTTGAAAAATAATAAAAAGAATAATAATAAAAACATATATCAGTTTTAACCTGCATATCATGCCTAGCATTTTAATTTCCGGAAATATATATATAAATGTTGCTATTTTATTACTACCTTGCTTTGGAACTGAACATCCAGTATTTGGTATGTTACACTGGGTACCATGGATGGAACACATGCATCCCTTATGTGGCACTTGTACTTTGATGTTTTGCAAAAATCTAAATTTAGCTGCGTGATGTCCCATTGTTACTGTTCAATACTTAGCTGATCATTTCTCTTATATAGTTAGTTGGATTTCATTCAGGTTGGTAAAACTATAATAACTCCTATACTTGTGTTCCCTTGCTTTGTGTTCCGAATATTGTCCCAGGACATTGTTCTGCCTTGTTTGTTAACACGCAAGGCTTGATGTAGTTCACGCACCTATCAATGCTTGCTTTGAGGAGATGCCGCACCCTACTTTGAATGTGAACACGTACATAAATTGCTATGTTAAGAGAATTAGTTTGCACATATTTTACATTGTTGTATGGCTTTCAGACTAGAACCTGAAAAGTATACATTAGTACTTTGGTCATTTGTTACCTGAATGTGTCAAGACATTTCTATGATACCCTTTGGTTTTGGACAACAAGTACATATTTGGTTTGCTGCATCGTTTCTTTTCGTCATAGAACTAATATGAACGGTTGCCACACTTGATATCGTCCTTGAATATAACTGATATGAACAGATACCACACTTGATCTATCATGTAGGACTGCTACACAACTTATAATTTGTGTGTATTTTGGAAGTTTGGATTTACTATTATATTTCAGTTCATTTTGAAGTTAATCTACTTGAACTATGATTTAATCCTGACTCGAGTGTTTTATGTTTTTGCATGGAACGCTCGGGTCAGACCCAACTGTTACATATTTTAAAGATTTCAGCTTACGATTCGAAGATTGGCGAAGCTGGGGTTCCAAAGCCGCACACTCTGAAGATTTCAAAAACAATAAATATTTTCTTGTATTCAATTTGTTTTAAAATTCCGCCGTATATAGAAAAGTGTTGTATTCAAAGCTCTGATTATATATAAAAGTTATGTTTTCATTAATCTGTACTGTGTTATTTATCCTTTATTTCTGTGTTGATTCTATTTTAAACTCTGTAAGCTAAATAATGATCCATCGGTTTGAATGCTTTAAAATGGTTTAATTACTGATTTGATTCGGTCAAAAAGGCGGGACGTTACAGTTCTGGTCATAGAAGTACAACACCATATCCACAGACAGAAAAAATGTAAGTTTTGCAAAGGTAATCTTTAAACAAGAAAGAAAAAACACACTAGTCAAAACTAGGCTAAAGGCAGTAAAAGATAAAAAACATCAAGTTACTAAGGAATAAGGGCTGTTGGGCCAAGAGTTTCCATATATAGAAAGAGGTACTATTGACATACCAACTTGGATACAAAAGATTTTAATTACAATGAACATCATAATTTTAATATTTCCCCTTCCCTCAATTTTATATTTAGGATACCATTCTATTTTTGCTAAAACACCTAAATAGTTGGAGAAAAGGCTGAAAAAAGTACTAGAGTTTTGAAGTCACTCAAATTCAATATTTGCTCATACCCATATGTTGTGTCTGTAACTCCTTAATAAATAATGAACAAACTAAATAACTTGCTTGTTGGAGAAGTAGTCTGCATAGTTTTTCACATCAGCATTGTCAATTAGGCTAAATGCAGAAATCCCTTGTACTACTTTGAGAATAGAGTAAAATTTTCCAGTATGAATTGCCATTACTATCATATCGCTAACAGATTCAACATCCACAATTTTATTGACCAAATGAACTGATTCAAATGTTTTTTCGGAAACTATTGTAGCTTCTTCTCTTTTATTAGAGTAATCATCATCCAGCTTATGCCGCATGTAAATATTTGACCACCGACCAGATGCCTGTTATACCTTTCCAATTTATTTTTAAATCATCTGATTCTTCAAAACATGGAGACTCAAGTGGTAAAGGTAGAAAGGTGTATGATTCATCCCATAATGAGCTTGTATCTTCGTCAATTATGAACTGACTTGGCATTCTGGGAGTGATTGAACCTTTAAACATCTTCCCATACACACCATTGAAAAAAAAGTTTCATGAAACCTCTTCGCTTTCTCTACCTGATAAAGAAACCAATAAGGTGTCCATATTTCTAGAATTGTTAGATTTTTCAAGTAACTAATAAAGTTACTTGTTCAACTTCCAGTTGAATCAGCCAACATGGAGCAATAGAAGCTTTGACCATCTTGTCATTTAAGTATAGATCAATGTTGTGTGTACCAACATCGTCATCAAGAATCTTATTGATCAGAAGAATGAAACTATTGTACTTGAACTCTTCTTTATTACATGTAAAATTTATTTTGTAACCCTGTAAAGTAACATCATGCTTTTCATGCACCCAAACTCCAGATAAACAGGAAATAACTATAGCTTTGTGCAATTCTTTTGTTTTTGTTGTCCCTATATATCATAGAAGGGTTTGAAACACCCCGTAATTTTAAATTTTAAAATTAACAAATTTAAGAACACTTAATTTTTAGAAGAAGAATTAAGGGAAACGCGTTATGCCATTGCGTTCGCCTCGGAATTCTGTTTGAGATAGAGTCCGAGTTTGCGTAAATCGGACACCGTATGAAGAAGTTATGGAGCTTAGAAGATTTCAAGTTTATATCAGAATTAAAGAAATAATTAATAAAATCTAAATTCGAATTCAAACCATCGAAAAGAAGTGGGCGGGAAAATTCCTACCATAGGGTGTCGACCCCCTTAAGGGGTGTCAACACAGGTGTCGACCCCCCTATAGGAGTGTTGACATAGGTGTCGACACCAGCTGACTGTTCTGGATAGTGACGATTTTCTGAGTGTTAGGGCTACGTGGTGACTTCTGATTGCCTGATGATGCATTTTCTTAGACTGGATGGTTTGGATGGATCCTATGTTGATCTAAAAGATCTAATTAATCCTACACATCTATATAATCACATCTAATCTAAAACCTAAGCTAGACTAAATCCATTCATGAGCCTATATGCTACTGAATCCTAAACTAATCTAGCCTCCACCATAACAAATCAAATTCAAGATTGAAGCTAAAGATCAAAGCCTACATCAACAATTTTAGCTTATCAACTTCAGAAATCAGAACTCAGAATTATTCTCTATCCTTAATCCTATCTCGGTGAGTATAGTTGCTTTCATAAGATAATTAATTAAATTAGTTATGATAAGTTGTGATCTGGACTGTATGAGTATGCCTGTTGAATAATATGCTATTAGTCAGTCATGTTCATCTATTTTGTTTGTATATGCCATCTTGTTATCATATGTAATTAGATTCGTTTTATGATGTTAATTCTTATGTCTAATTACATATGCTTGATTAGATTCATTATATGCAAGTTTGTATGCAAGTTATGCAAGTTATATTCTATGCAAGTTTATACGCAAGTTTTGCAAGTTATATTCTATGCAAGTTTATGTGCAAGTTATGCAAGTTATGTTCTATGCAAGTTTATATGCAAGTTATGATCTATGCAAGTTACGTTAATCTATGCAAGTTATGCTAGTTCATATTCATGTGTTTAGATCCATACCAGTTCATATGTTTAGATCTATATGTTTATATGTTAAGATCCATGCTAGTTCATATGTTTAGATCCATGCAAGTCTATGTTTATATGTTTAGATCTATGTTAGTTCGCATTCCATATGTTGATTGGATCTACCTTTATGCTAGTTCATGATTATATGCTTAACTAGATTTATGCTATTCTATGCCAAGTTTTTGTTACCCATACTTAATTAGATCTATATTGTTTTATGCCAGATATGATGTCATGTGTTTCTTCCCTTTTTCCTTTTTATGAGTTGGGCTAATTGCGAGCCTAACGTATTACATGAATTATACGTACGAACGATGTGGGAACGTTGGGGGAAAGTTTGGGTAAAAGTTGAATATTATGTAATTGGCATAAATTGGGTTGTAATCATATAATTAATTTTGGGCATAACAAGTAAGTGTGACATAACTTGAATTGACTACACTTGTGGATAATTGACATATAAACTTGGACATGAATGGTAAACATGTAAATTGGTTAAAAAATGAATATGCCTAATCTGAGGTTAGATTGAGTTGCGGTATAAGACTGCCCGGAACCGCCCGGCACATCTAGCGACCGCAACAACAAATCTAATGTAAGAGGCTAGCACATTAAGCCCAAAACCCAAGGTTAGAACGAGTTTGCCGTAGAAGTATGTCCGGAACCGCCTGGCACATCCAGCAACCGCAAACAACAGTTCTAATGTGAGAGGTTGGTGCATTAGTAAATCAATTAATGCCAATGAACAGACATGCTAAGAATGGTAAGGTTAAATAACATATGATTAGGCGACACTTAACCAATACAACATGTTAATTAGACAAATGGGTGGGGTTAAGTTAAATTGAGAACATTTAACCGTTATAACATGTTGGTTAGGAAACCCTAGTAACGGGGAACCATTACAACAGTAACCAACATAGATGTATCACAGTACCTGAACTAGGCAGGGTGGGGCACGATTACTAGGCTGATTATAAGCGGTCAAAATAGCGGAGGGTGGTGCGTCAGTGTAGGTTCCAGCGGAGTACGGGCGTGCACGTACTCTGGAGTGGAAAAATCAGGCACTGGGCATCAGTAGTTATACAATTTGCATCTTGAATCGTGTCGGATTGCCATCATAGGGATTGATACAACCCATGGTGCGACCAGCACAGGTATCTACAAACAAGCGGGGCTGAATGACATAAGTATTAAATACATGCGAGTTAGGGAGCCGATCGAATGGTGAGGGTAGTGGGTATAACTAGTAGGGGTAGGAGCAGAAGGGGCACCTACGATAGCACCTAGGAGTGCACGAAGCTACCATTATCATGATTGGTAAGAGGGATCAATTTTCAATATGGGACTAGTAAGGGTGCGACGTAGCTAGCATTTATGCAGTATAGGAATTATCCTATAGTAATTAGAAGCTCAATCAACATTTATCTTATTCATCTTGCCTACCTTGTCATGCATGCTTATGTACAGTCATTTCTTACTTTCCAGTTTATGTTCTTATCCAGTTACTTTAATGATTATATTGTTAGAGTCACTGGATTCACCAGACTTATGTCTGACCTAGTTTATTTCGCCTCTTTTCTTTCCGTTTCCCCCTCCCCACTAGGTTCTCAGGGTGGGCCTAGTGGAGCTTGATTTGGATCTCTTTCTCTCTCTTTTGGAAGCGCTTGGATTGCTGAAAGTAAAGTTCAACTTATCTCTTTTCATGGCTATTTATGTCGGGGTTATGCTTTTATTTTATGTACTCAGAAAATAATTTTTCCAAGATGGATATTAGTGTACTTAGTGGTTTTGATGATGTAACCAAACTATATTTTGCTTTTCCGCTGCACTAAAGTTGCTTTAAAGTTTGAAGTACCATTTTATATATATATGTCTTGTGATTTCTATTCTATACTCTTATAATGCTCCACGAAACTTAATGCATTCCCTTTGTGAGTGACATTAACGGACGTGGGGTGTTACACTTGGTATCAGAGTTGAAGGTTACCAGAACAGATAAAAGATTTTGAAAACCGTTTTCAAAAGCATTTTTATAAAGAAGTATTTTTAAAAACATGTTTTAAAGAAGGAGTTTCCAAGAGAAAGGCTTATAATGAAAAACATAATCCCCAAAAGCCATATATCTTTCTTTTGATTTTTTGTTTCGAATCTCTTCCTTTTTCCTTCTTGAGTCTCTTTCCCCATGTGTAGATGCTTATTCTAAGATATGTAAGGACCTTCGTGCGATGGGTAGAAAACCGTTTCATAGGACTGAGACGTTTGTCGAAGCTAGAATTGGCTCAAGGAAGTGGAGGATTCGTTTGGTATCTTTGAGATAGACGATGGAAGGAAGGTTCAGCTAGTTGCTTGGTCGATGAAGGAGTTTAGGCTAAGGAGCACAACCCAAGGATAAGGAATTTATTGATATGGCTTTAATCCACAAAGAAGTAAAGGAGAAAGTGGAAAGAATAACCAAACCCGTGACAAAAGAAGGAGTCTTTATTATGGTATAATGGGCCATGTAAGTAAGCACTGTAGGAAGAAGAAGAAGCCTGGTTGTTTTCATTATGGTAAGGCAGGACATCTAATTAAAGATTTCCCAAGGAGGCATGGGCAAGGGCAGGACAGGACCTACTTCTGGAGGACAGGTTCATGCTCTCATGGCACCAGGACAGGAGAGAGACAGAAACGTTTGTGTTGAAAGTTTGATTTTTTTCCTTTTTCATCATCCTGTTCGAACTTTGTTTGATTCTGGCACTTCGATCTCGTTTGTATCTGCTTTGTTAGTTGAAACACTGCACCTTAATACTAGTTTAGTTGTGGATCCCATTGTAGTCTCAAATCCTATTGGAGGTTCGACTCATTTATCTATGCTTTGTCGGGATTTGAGAGTGTTTATCTTAGGCGTTGGGTTTGAATGCAATGCCTACGTTCTTGGTTTCATGGGCTACGGCTTGATTCTAGGAATGGATTGACTAGCCAGGTATGGTACCATCCTAGACTGTAACCGGAGGGTGGTTAGATTGTCGATTCATTGTGTAATAACCCTTGATATTTCTTGTGACCCTAGAGGTCCGGTAATGCTTAGGCACCTAGAATCTCTTGACGCATCCATCGGTGATTTGGAATATGTTCGTGTAGTCCGTGAGTATGGTGACGTCTTTGATGTGGTTGGGGGTTTAACCCCAAGGCGCGAGATAGACCTCCGTATATACTTAGTAGATAATGCAAAGCCAGTTGCATTACCAGTGCGCCACATGGCTCCGAGAGAGAGGAGGGAACTCAGTAAGCAAGTAGGGGAGCTACTTGAGGAAGGGTTCATAAGAAGAAGTATTTCGAAATGGAGTGCTCCAGTTGTTTTTTCTATGAAGGTTGATGGTTCGCTTAGATTATGCGTGGACTATATGAAGCTGAAAAAGCTCACGAAGAAAACAGACACCCATTGCCAAGGATATATGACTTGTTCGATCAGTTGGTTGGCGCTTCGGTATTCTCACAGTTGGATTTGGCTACAGGATTTCATCAGCTAAGGGTGGCTGAGGATAGCATAGATAAGACTGCATTTAGGATTCCCAACGGTTTCTTCGAATGGCTCGTCATGCCTTTTGGTTTGACGAATGCACCCGCATATTTCGTATGCTTGATGAGTAGGGTATTTAGGGAGTTTCTAAACAAATTTGTTGTAATCTTTGTGAATGGTATTTTGATTTTCTCTAGAAATGAGGAAGAGCATCCCCTACATCTTAGGGGAGTCTTAGAGACCTTATGAGCGCATCAACTCAAAGCAAAGTTCTCCAGATGTCATTTTTGGAGGAAAGAAGTGAGGTTCCTAGGACACGTGGTCTCTAAGGAAGGGATAGTAGTGGATCCTCCAAAGGCGGTGGCAATCCAAAATTGAGAGGTTCCTAGAAAAGCAACGGAAGTAAGAAGTTTTCTAGGGTTGGCGGGCTACTATAGGAAGTTCGTTAAGGACTTTGCGAAGATATCAACCCCAGTTTTGACTTTGCTAGATGGGAGCAAAACCGTTCACAGTATATACCGGTGCTTGCGGAACAGGGCTTGTAGCAGTTTTTGATGCAAGAGGAAAAGGTGATATGCAAATGGCGGTAGGTACACAGTTATGTTTGAGCATCGCATATTGTCCACATACGGACGGACGGACAGAAAGGGTGAATAGAATCCTTGAAGATCTTTTGAGGTTATGTACCCTAGATTTTGGAGGGACATGAGAAGAGCACCTTCCATTTGTAGAGTTTTCTTATAACAACTATTATTAAGCTAGTATTAGGGGTTTTATGGATGACCCTGTCGATCACCAACTTGTTGGTGGGAGTCTACGGATAAGGTTTTGCTTGGACCCGAGCTGATTAGATAGAAACTTCAAAGCAGAAGGACTTGATTCAAAGATGAATGAAGATGGCACAGGACCGGCAAAATTCAAACACTGACAAGAGACAAACCGATCTTGAGTTCGATGTTGGAGACATGGTTTTTTTAAAGTGTCACAGTTGAGGAACATAGTTCGCTTTGGGGAGTGTGCACCAAGGTTCGTTGGACCCTTTCCCATTACAAAAAGGATTGGACTGATGGTGTACAGAGTGAAGTTGCCGGAGAAGCTTAGTGGTGTTCATGACATGTTTCACGTGTCACATTTGCGGAAGTGTTTACATGATACCGCGAAAGTGGTGGAGCCGAGCACGCTTTGGGAAGTGGAAGTGGAGCGAGCTGCCACGATTAGACGAGCTCCTACATGCATCCTTGGATCAGAGATCAAGAAGTTACGCAACAGAGAGGTCAAGTTGGTTAAAATCCAATGGGGAGATGATCAAGGAGACGCGACTTGGGAGACGGAAGACATGATGTGTGCGTCGTACCCTTTCCTTTTTGAGGGTATGTTCTTAATTTCTCCTTTTTTCGTATCGCTTTGTTTATACTTGTTCTATCGTTTAGTATGTCCTTTCGTTTACCACCTCGATCTTTAGATAGGAAAATCCTATGGTTGTAAACATGTTTTTGAGACATGTTATGTTTGGTGGATGCAAGTGGATGCAAGTGTTTGCTAGTGGTTGCTCGTGGATGCAGTTACACACACTTTAGGCACTAGATCGGCTCAATCACCTTCATATTGCATATAAATGAGTGTTCATATTTAATTAAATGGATTTACATTGAATGTGTTATCATATGGATGTTGCATTTAAATGAATAGTTGTGCACTCATGTAGGAATAATATGTATTAGTAGGATTCTTTTGCATGCATAATGGATGCATGTCACTATCATGAATTGCATTAAGGAGGTCAACTGAATCAGTAGACCACCTGATTTTTGCATTTGGGTAAGGACATATACACACATTATGCATATGTTCATGAAAAGCATTAGAAACCTTTTAAGGACAATGGATGTCTGTGATTGAATGGTTGAGTAGATGGATGTTGGATGGTAGGATATACATTCTTCTTGACATGGAGATTTTGAGGATGAAATCCTTTAAAGAGGGGAGAATGTAACACCCCGTAATTTTAAATATTAAAATTAACAAATTTAAGAACACTTAATTTTTAGAAGAAAAATTAAGGGAAACGGGTTACGCCATTGCGTTCGCCTCAGAATTCTGCTTGAGATAGAGTCCGAGTTTGTGTAAATTGGGCTCCGTATGAAGAAGTTATGGAGCTTAGAAGATTTCAAGTTTATATCAGAATTAAATAAATAATTAATAAAATCTAAATTCGAATCCAAACCAGCGAAAAGAAGTTAGCGGGAGAATTCCCGCCAGAGGGTGTCGACCTCCTTAAGGTGTGCCGACACAGGTGTCGTCCCCCCTATAGGGGTGTCGACATAGGTGTCGACCCCCCTGTAGCGGTCAACCCCTGCTGACTGTTCTGGACAGTGACGATTTTCTTAGTGTTAGGGCTACATGGTGACTTCTGATTGGCCTGATGACGCGTTTTCTTAGACTGGATGGTTTGGATGGATCCTATGTTGATCTAAAGGATCTAATTATTTCTACACATCTATATAATCACATCTAACCTAAACCCTAAGATAAACTAAATTCATTCATGAGCCTATATGCTGCTGAATCCTAAACTAATCTAGCCTCCACCATAACAAATCAAATTCAAGATAAAAATCAAAGCCTACATCAACAATTTTAGCTTATCAACTTCAGAAATCAGAACTCAGAATTATTCTCTATCCTTAATCATATCTCGGTGAGTACAGTTGCTTACACAAGATAATTAATTAAATTAATTATGATAAGTTGGGATCTGGACTGTATAAGTATGTCTATTGAATCATATGCTATTAGTCAGTCCTGTTATCATCTATTTTTTTAATATATGCCAATTTGTTATCATATGTAATTAGATTCGTTTTATGATGCTAATTCTTATGTCTAATTACATATGCTTGATTAGATTCATTATATGCAAGTTTATATGCAAGTTATGCAAGTTATACTCTATGCAAGTTTATATGCAAGTTATATTCTATGCAAGTTATGCAAGTTATATTCTATGCAAGTTTATATTCAAGTTATGTTCTATGCAAGTTTATATGCAAGTTATGATCTATGCAAGTTTATATGAAAGTTATGTTAATCTATGCAAGTTATGCAAGTTTATATTCATATGTTTAGATCCATACCAGTTTATATTTTTAGATCTATATGTTTATATGTTTAGATCCATGCCAGTTCAAATGTTTAGATCTGTGCAAGTCTATGTTTATATGTTTAGATCTATGTTAGTTCACATTCCATATGTTGATTGGATCTACCTTATATGCTAGTTCACGTTTATATGCTTAACTAGATTTATGCTTTTCTATGCCAAGTTTATGTTACCCATACTTAATTAGATCTATATTGTTTTATGCCAAATATGGTGTCATGTGTTTCTTCCCTTTTTCCTTTTTATGAGTTGGGCTAATTGCAAGCCTAACGTATTACATGAATTATACGTATGAACGACGTGGGAACGTTGGGGGAAAGTTTGGGTAAAAGTTGAATATTATTTAATTGGCATAATTGAGTTGTAATCATATAATTAATTTTGGGCATAACAAGTAAGTGTGACATAACTTGAATTGACAACACTTGTGGATAATTGACATATAAACTTGGACATGAATGGTAAACATGTAAATTGGTTAAAAGATGAATATGCTTAATCTGAGGTTAGATTGAGTTGCGGTATAAGACTGCCCGGAACCGCCCGGCATATCCAGCGACCGCAACAACAGATCTAATGTGATAGATTAGCGCATTAAGCCCAAAACCCGTGGTTGGAATGAGTTTGCGGTGGAAGTCTGCCCGGGACCGCCCGGCACATCCAGCAACCGCAAACAACAGTTCTAATGTGAGAGGTTGGTGCATTAATAAATCAATTAATGCCAATGAACAGACATGCTAAGAATGGTAAGGCTAAGTAACATATGAATAGGCGACACTTAACCAATACAACATGGTAATTAGAAAAATGGGTCGGGTTAAGTTAAATTGAGAACACTTAACCGTTATAACATGTTGGTTAGGAAACCCTAGTAACGGGGACCCATTTCAGCAGTAACCCACACAGATGTATCGCGGTACCCTGAACTAGGCAGGGTGGTGCACGATTACTGGGCTGATTATAAGCGGTCAAAATAGCAGCGGGTGGTGCGTCAGTGTAGGTTCCGGCGGAGTACGAGCATGCACATACTCCGGAGTGAAAAAATCAGGCACTGGGCATCAGTAGTTATACACTGTGCATCTTGAATCGTGTCGGGTTCCCATCGTAGGGATTGATACACCCCATGGTAGGACCAGCACAGGTATCTACAAACAAGCGGGGCCGAATGACACAAGTAATAAATAAATGCGAGTTAGGGAGCCGATCGAATGGGGAGGGTAGTGGGTACAACTAGTCGGGTTAGGAGCAAAAGGGGCACCTACAGTAGCAGCTAGGAGTACGCGAAGCTACCATTATCACGATTGGTAAGAGGGATCAACTTTCAGTATGGGACTAGTAAGAGTGCGGCGTAGCTAACATTTGTGCAGTGTAGGAATTATCTTATTGTAATTAGAAGCGCAATCAACGTATCGTATCGGTCTGATTCCACATAATTATGCAATTGTTTTTGGACCGTTGGGTAATTATCATAGTTTCCACAATACCTCGGTATATTCACATTAAATTCATAAGAACTATGTGAATGTTTGCCGATTAATCGGGAAAGGTCAGGTAAGGTTGATGATCAGGAACAGTGTTGCGTAAAATAATAGCTACAACAATACATTGAACGGCTGAGGTGAGGATTAAGTCATCCCAGAGCCATTGAAAACCAATTAATCCTCGTGGTTTCAACAATTCCCATTACGAACGATTTATAGTTTATCAGTCCCAAATAGGGTACAACAAATAGAAGATGGGAGCATAATAATATGAATGTTAACATGGGAACGATGTTGCAATTAAAAGTCATATTAACATCAGTAATCATCATCGACATTTAGAGGGGTTCAATCAATATACATTTACGGAAAAAGTAAGCAGTGTACTTTACTTGAAGCCAACGGGGGGAGAGAATAAGAAGAAGATGGAGGCTGGACTATAGATGGAGACTACAACGGAAGAGGAGTCAGTAGCACAGAAATTTATGTCAGCTCAGTTTATCTCAAATTTAGTCCAAATCAAAATCAGAATCAAAACAATCAGAATCAGAATCAAAACTCTGAAAACGGAACCGGAGATTAAATTAAAATCAAAATCTAAACAATAAATATCTGTAAGCGAGGGAATTAAAGAATACGGAATATTGGAGATTCGAAATTACCAAAGTTCATCAAATGCTTGATTAAGACCGACTTTAGGAAACGGAAATTGAACTACCGCTTCAGTTCAGCGGTGTTTCAGCAACGCCTGATTAAGTTCAGCAATGGTTGATTATGTTCAACAATGATTCAGCAAACGATTGAATTTAGGGTTTATATTGTTCCCCGATAATATTAGAAAAGTGCGCGAGAATGTTTTCTTTTCCCTCCATACGCACTTCTTTATTTTGTTTTCTTTTTGCCAGGTGTTTACTTTGATGCGTCTAGTTTAAAAAGAGAAGACGCAAATTTCTCCCTTCTACCGCCTATTTGCATCAAATTATTTATTGAACAGACGCAAATTACAATAATTAATTTACAACCTCACCCTATCGCGTCAGTTCGTTGACAACAATGGATGCAAAGGAGAATATAATATTTTCTTTCCCTTGTTTGCGTCTGATGTGGGTTAGAAACGGATGCAGATTGTACAATTTGCATCTGTTGTTTATAAAATAGATGCAAATGAGGAGACGTAAAAGACAAGTTCTGTACTAATGTTATCGCTTGAAATTACCAAGCCATGTTCAAACTTCTGATGCTTTCAACATTAAGCAAACAATGCCATATTATAAAGAAGATATGGTTGAAAAGGTTACTTCCAATTCGAGGACGAATTCTTTCAAACAGAGAGGATGGTGCAGCATAAGAAAGTAACGGTATGGAAAACAACATTCCGTAATCCATAACTACATCGGGGGTGTCGGAACGACGGGTCTTTGGCCTTAGACATGCATCGATGATATTACTTGACCGGTAGGGGTCTTATTTTCTTTTTGCTATCGGTTTGATAATAAAGTTCTTTCGGCCAAAGGTTTCACCGACTTAGTTGCTTTCGTTTTCGCCAAGTGTTGCTTCTGTTTCGTTTACGCTAATAAAGACTTTCGGTTTACCAATAAATCTTTCGGATGGGAATCTTGCTTTCGTCTTATCAGTCAAGCTTTCGGGTACCGATCAACACCAAGATTATATGCTTCCGAAATGAACGTCTCGGCATCCAGGGTTCCGCTCATTATGTCATTGTATGCTTCAGAAAAGAGTGTCTCAGCGTTTGGGGCTCCTGTCATTATGGTTTTCGGAGTATTCATCTTTCGGTGTGGTCTTTATTTCTTGTGTTGTTTTTTTCTTTTGGTGCCGGTTTGTTAGTCCCGGTTCCCTTTCTTTATTGTTGCCATGTTGGCTTATGTATATCTAAAGCCTAAAAATAAGCGGGGTGTGTGAGTTGTACAGGTGGTTGAATTTTGAAACTAAATATTGGCGTCCGCCATTATTAGAAGCTTGTTTCTTCGTTCCCAACTTTGACATCCTTTGTGGATCAACGATTTGGAAGATCATCTTTTCGGCATCAAGTTGACTATCAGAGAGTCGGTGATCACGTTTTCAGCTTCTTCGAGATCAACGGAAATTGCGTTTATTGTCCGCCTCGAGCTCATCGAGACCTTAGTTCCTAGTACCTTTCCGGCATCGTCTCCGATCATCGGAAGTGGGAACTATCTTGTTTTACTGTATTGTACTGCATCATATTCATCAATGTTTCGTAAATTCAAGTATTTCTCTATGATTCGAATATAATTTCGAAATCCTATTAATCCGCTGCTTCAATATCCCATCGTATCAAATGTTATTTCATTATGCCAATTAGTATGAGATAAAACAAAAGAAATAAAGATATCCAATTGCGAAATAAGGTAATGAGAAATAGGTATGTTTCTGAGTCCAGGAAAACCAAAAGACATTCCTACGTTTATCCTTCGACAAACCTAAAAAATGGGAAACTGGACCATCAAAACCGATAAAACTAAAGTTTGAACTAAATGAAATGATATTGAAGAAGCACATATATAGATGAAGCACACAAGAATGTCTCAGCTTTTTTGAAAGGTTCTTCGCATATTTATTATTTGTGACATGAGCATGAAAATTGCCTTCTGACAATAACTCGATGTTCCATTATGAAATAAAATATTTTAAAAATGGCACATCCAAAAGTGAATAAGAAAAGTAAAAACTACTAACTCATCTGTTCATAATAAAATAAATTCCGCTATCCATGATCAATAGGTATATGAAACAAAAAACCAAAGGCACACAGACGTCTTAACGTGAGTTTACATTGTCTTGCTTCTCGAAAGGGTTTTGTTGAATTTTCTTTTAGATCAGCACACTTAGTTCACATTGTACACGTAGAGCGTTACAACTAACTATAGCAAGCAATTAAGTGAGCTGAACTTGATTTAGTCTTCTTGCAAAAAAGGTTATTAAAGACATATTTTAAATAATACAAACTTAAATACTTCAATTGAATGATAAAGAAAAATACTATACTGACATATTTATTTATACCAAAAGCAAGTTTGAACTGTCTTTTGCTTTTAAAAAGAAAAAGGTCAATATGTTATTTTGAAGAGGTAAATTAACTATATCATCTAAGTATTGTATTCGAAAGGAAATACCATCCAAACTTAACTTTTACCTTTTGAAAAAATACGAAAAAACAACTTAATTTGCTTTACCTTTAGGATAAAATTCTCTTGAAGGTTCAGGCAGTACACTTGAATTGAATAAAAACATGAAATACATTACAAACTTTATTGGTATTTAATGTCTCTGTACATAGAATAGAATGACAACGCTGACATTGAGCCGGTAAGTTACCCATTGCCTACTCAAATGGTTTGAAGGGTTAGCCCGAGGAAAAAGTGATCTCCATGTCTAATAGATCTTTGAGATCATATACCAAAGGGGACGAATGGAAAGTGTAAATTATGTGATTTAATCAAAGAATAGTCAACTGGTTATAGAGAAAGAAGAAATAAACGATCATGGTCCTTGAAAGTTGAAACTACTCCCTGAACCTACGCTACGTGTTCTCAGCAGTCCTAAGATGTAAAGATGTGAAGTTTCACTTATATCACACAAAGCTCTTCTATTTCAATCTATTAGATTAATTTTATTTCATTTTATTTGTTGAAGGCTATTAAAATGTTATCCGTTAAGAGAAGACATTAGTAGTTTAAATCACATTTTTACACCAAAATCCATGTAAGTGTTGATATATACAAATATTGAGTGTTAAACCCACAATGGAAAAAAATGCTTTGCAGAAGTTCCAAATTCATTCGTCAAGAAAAAATAATTGGTAATTTAGTGCTATAATTTATTTTGCAAAAACAAATTTGATTAAAAGTAACTAAAGAAAAGATCAATAGAACATACCCAGACACACTTTAATTTACAAAGTTAAAAAAATGGTTGATCACTATTATCTAATGTAATTTTCTGAAAAGAATTAACGATGAAGTTTTTTAGAAAAGAAATTGACATGAAAATACCAACAAAGAAGAAAATAATGTTGATATTGTTGTTTCAAATTAATACGGGGGTATCATGCATGGGTACTGCTGCAATTTAATCGGTGCTCTAAAGTTCTAGGAGAATGAATTAGCATGCATAATATTGCTATCAGGCTGGCTTCAAACAACCCAATTATGCAACATGCAGGCTTTTCATATTGATACAGAAATAGGGATCTTGTTGAGGATATGTTGAAGAGAGCGGTATTGGCTTGTGATGAAAAGTATGAGCAAATGCCTCCCTATTTATAAGAGTAAGGATGAACACTTGCATGAAGATAAGCATGAAAAGTTTTCAGATTTCCTTGATTTGGTTTCAATGCAAATCTTGCATATTTTTGATTGTCTCCCCATATAAATATATTTAATTGATTTGAATCAAATAATATACTTTCTCATTCCAGCCAAATTTTCTGCCATATATATCAAGATTTGATTTATTTATCAAATCAAATAATTTGTCCCATATCTTTCCAATTTGTAGCCCATAATTAATTGATTACATGAAACGTTAAAATCCTCTCCATAATTGGCATAAATTTAAATCGTCCTATTTTAACACTCCACCTCAATTTGAATATATTCATCAATCAACAAAATTAGTTGTTGGGTCAGCATCTCATGGTGCTCAAGTAGAAGGAAGCAAACTGATCAAGTTTGATCAAGTTTGTGCAATGCTCAAACTTGTCTTTTGGAAGTGACTTTCTCATCATATCTAAAGGATTATCCAAAGTACTCACCTTCACAAATTTGATCTTTGTTCCATTCTTCTTCAAGGATAAGAAAGAAACCTCTGACATCAATGTGCTTCATCTGTGAGCTATAAGCTTGATTTTCTACTAGATGAATCACACTCTAACTATGTGAAAATAGATCTACTGTCCACTATGTCATTGAAAGATCATCCAACAACTGAAGTAAGTGTAATCCTTCCTTTGTTGCTTGCACAATCGATATCAACTCTGCTTCGGTAAACCACAAAGCTGCGATAAATTGCAGCTTTGATCTCCATGAAATCGAGCCTATGCCAAGCGTAAAAACAAAGCCGGCACTGACTTCCTAGCATCTTTATCCCCAGCATAATCAGAATCATAGTATCCTCTGAGAGAGATGTCACCATTTACTTCACCATTTAACTAGCCTACCAAAGAAGTTCCCCGAAGATATCTAAGAATCCACTTCACTGCTTGCCAATGTTCTTTGCCCGGGTTAGACATATATTGACTCACAACACCCATTGCATGGGCCAGATATGGTAATGTGCAAACCATCTCATACATAAGACTACCAACAACAGTAGAATAAGGTAAATTGGCCATATACCTCTTACTTCTTCTAATGTAGGAGATTGGTCTTTCGACAACTTAAAATGAGAGCCTAATGGAGTGCCAACCTGTTAGGCTTTATCCATTCCGAATCGAGCGAGGACTTTCACGATGTATTGCGCCAGAATGAGCCTTAACTCTCTCTGCTTCCTATCCCTACTTATCTCCATACCCAATATTCTTTGCGCCTTTCCCAAATCCTTCATGTCAAACTCTCTACTGAGCTCCACTTTCAACTCCTTAATTCTAGCCATATCCGAGATGTAGTCATCAAATCATCAACATATAACAACAAACAAATCGTATCATCGTTGCATCTTCTAAAGTAAACAAACTAGTCCTTGAAACTTCTAGAGTATCCCTGTGAAAGCATAAAACTTCTTATACCATAGCCTAGGAGATTGCAATAATCCATATAGAGATTAGTTGAGTTTGTGAACATAATCTGGTCTGCTACTGTCAATGAACTCTTCCGGCTGCTTTAGATAATTTTCCTCATACAAATCACCATGCAAGAATGTAGTTTTGACGTCTAGTTGCTCTAATTCCATATCATAATGAGCAACTAATGCCAAGAGTCATAATTATCAACTAATGCCAAGAAAATACGAATACAAGTATGCCTAACAACTAGAGCAAAGATGTCATGATGCTCTATCCCCTTCTTCTAAACATACCCCTTTGCTACTAGTCTTGCTTTATATCTGAAATTTCCATCGACGTCATCTTTCACTCTAAAGATCCACTTACATCCAATAACTCTTTTGTCGGTAGGAAGTGCCACTAAATCCCAAGTGTGATGATTCTGTAAAGTTTCGATCTCCTCTTCCATAGCAACTGACCAACTGGAACTATCAACTGGTGATATAGCGTCTCTATAATCTCTGCTCTCATCATAGACAACATTAAATGCATATGTTTCCATATCATCGAAGTCAATGTCTTTGATGCTCAGACCAACAAACTCATCAAGCCATCTAGGCTTTCTTCTTTATCTAAAAGGTCTTGTCTCTGTATGAGCTCCACCTAGAGTATGATCTTCTATGCTAACATATGTACTATCCTCATCAACCACAGTGTCATCGAAAACATCATTTGAACATCTACGAAAAGAATCAACAAATGACTTGCTTTGTGTCTAGTATTCTTCACATTTCCTCTCATTGTCATCCGATGAGGAAGGCCCGACCTTCAACATAGACTTCTCATTAAAAGTTACATGCCATCTTATAATAAGTTTCTTGCTAATAGGGCACCACAATCTATATCCTTTCAATCCTCTTCCATAACCTAGAAAGATACTCTTGCGAGCTCTTGGTTCCAGCTTTCCTCGACTCTCATGCACATAAGATAGACAGCCAAACCCCTTGAGGAATGAATAGTAGTAGGCTTTCCTTTCCATACTTCTTTAGGAATCTTTATGTCAACGGCACTGGAAGGTGTACGGTTGATGAGGAAAGCCACCATAGATAAAGCTTCAGCCCAAAATTCCTTCTTCAACTTAGCGGTCAATCTGAGACATCTAATTCTCCCCAGTAATGTCTGGTTCATCCTCTTTGCAACTTTATTTGACTGAGGTTCGCCTGGTGTGGTGTAATTCCTCTTAATGCCTTCAAACTCACAATAATCGATGAATTCCTATGATACGAATTCACCGCCATTATCTGAACGGAGAACTTTCAACTTCTTCCCTAACTACTTCTCCACCATGGATTTCCATTTATAAAATCTATTAAAGGTTTCACTTTTGGACTTTGGAAAGTTCACACAAACTTTACAAGAGAAATTGTTTATACATGATACGAAATACCTGGCTCCACCCAAGGACGGGCACGGGGAAGGTCCCCAAACATCTGTGTGAACATAATACAAAACAACTTTTGCTTTATGCTCACCAACACCAAAAGAAATCTTCGTCCGCTTACCAAAAACACACTCTTCACAAAAACCAAGCTTTGAGTGCTGAACTTCGTCAATCAAACCTCACTTTCTTAGCGTATCCATGTTGCGCTCGCCAATGTGACCCATCCGCAAGTGCCATAATCTGGAAGAATCCGAATCAATTGATGATTCACCAACTACAGCAGTGCCCTTTAGTAATTAGGAGATTTCCTGCCCTCACTCCTCTCATAACGATCATGGAACCCTTATATATTTTATCTTCTCTTCTTCAACTACAATATTCATTCCAAGTCTACTCAACGGCCCAACAAAAATCAAGCTTCTCCTTAAACTAGGTACGTGCCTAACATCAGTAATAGTTCGAATAACACCGTCAAACATCCTGATTTTTACACTACCAACACCAACCATACGGCAAGAAGCATCATTGCCCATCTGAACTTCTCCTCCATTAATCTCACGGTAAGTAGAAAAAGAGTTCCTTCAGGTGTTATATAATAGGATGCACCAGAATCAATCATCCATGGGGTGCTATTCCCACAAGTGCCAGAAACTGTAAAAACGTAAGTGTCACTCTTTGTATCTGATTTCTTCGATGTAGAGGCTGAAGTTTGCTATAGGTCTTTTCTTCTTCCTTCAAGCTTGGGACATTATGCAATAAAGTGCCCAAGCTTCTTACAATAATGGCAAATCAAATTTTTAGTCCCCCTAGATTGAGACCTCGAAGAATTTCGTCCTCCACCTTTCTTTGACTTGCTTTGGCTTCCACCTCTCTGAATAGATAAGCCTTCGGTATCACTATCAATGCCATTGCTCGTCAAGCTACCTCTTAACACTTCATTATGAAGACCATAAATCATTGAATTAACAAAAGCAGTATACTCCTTAGGCAAGGAACATAACAAGATCACAACTTGAGCCTCATAATTAATATCAACATCTGTTGCCTTCTGGTTCATAACTAAAGTGATCAAAGCATCTATATGCTCCATTAGATCGGCTCCAAGCTTCATCTTGAATGAATAAAGTTGATGTTGAAGAATAATGCGATTAGTGAGAGACTTGCCTTGATATGCATCTGATAATGCATCCCATAGTTCCTTCGCCGTCTTTTTCTGAGACAATTCTCTAAGAACTTCATCTGGAAGACTCAACTGAATTGTTGTGATAGATTCATCTTCCATCTCTTCTAAATCAGCTTCATCCGTATCTTTCAATTTCTTAGGCGCAGAAACAACTTTATAAGTCTTCTCCTTCTTCAATACAACCTCATTTTCATCATCCAAATGCCAAAATCTCGATTTCCGTCAAATCATATTACTCCATAATTGACATCAGATCTACCAATAGACTTACTAGAAGTAGTCATTAATACCTAAATAAGAACAATAACACTAGTTCGGATACCAAACTATAGTGATTTTTTTAATTTGAGCGGAAGCGTATTTGATCAGGATCTAGTATTGTCTATTTAGATACTAATGAAACTCAAAACAAAAGAACAAAAATCAATTATGCAGCATCACAAAAACAATAGCAGAAATAAGAGACAGAAGATTTAACGTGGTTCATATCCTACATCCACGGAGACACAACAACTTCTTTTATTCTTTCTTCAGTTTAAGAGGGAGTACAATAAGAGAAGATTACAAGCACTCAATATAAATTTCTCACCCTATAACTGATACAAAAATAGGGATCTTATTAAGGATATGTTAAAGAGAATGTTATTTGCTTGTGAAGAAAAGGATGAGCAAATGCCTCCTAATTTATAAGGGTAAGGATGAACACTTGCCTGAAGATAAGCATGAAAAGTTTTCGGATTTCCTTGATTTGGTTTCAATGCAAATATTACATGTTTGTGATTATTTCCTATGTAAATATATATTTGATTGGTTTTAATCAAATAATATACCTTCTCATTCCATCCAAATTTGTTGCAACATATATCAAGATTTGATTGACTTATCATACCAAATAGTCTCCCATATCTTTCCAATTGGTTACCCATAATTAATTGATTACAAGAATCAACTAAAATATTCTCTATAATTGGCATAAATTTGAATCATCCAATTTTAACATGTTTAAAGCTACCACTCTTTATTTTGTGACTTTTGGTTTAAAGTTTGAGGATGGCTATGAGCAAAAAATTCAAAACTCATCTTTTATAATGTAGTATAGTACAGACTAGTCATACTATAGTAATTATATCCTATATATTACATGTATAAACTTTATATGCAATAATGCAAGTAAATTTTATGAAAGCTTTATTATTGTAAAAAGTGATAACCCAAAGCAGTAGAATAGGGACCCAATACATGTTCTTAGCCAATACTTTGACTATCCTTGAGAAGACCAGAAAAAGTGACACAAGCAAGAGTACAAGTATATATAGATGATTTTATTCAATTATCATACAATAGTCATATTCTAGTAGTTTTGTTTATGCTTTTAATATAATACTAGGCAATATTGGTAAATAATATTACATTTTATCTTACAAAAATAATAGTTACATGTGATAAATGAATTAATAGGAGCCATGAAAATATCTTTTGTTTCACTCCTACTTATTTATAAAATAATTATTATGATAAATGAAATATGAATTTACTTATACAGTTTTTACTATATTATTTGTTTATATATTCTTTTATTGAAACCAAGAAAAACCATTTTCCAATTTTATCAATAAAAAATTAATAATCATGTTAAAATAGTTATTTTCATGATATCTCGTAAAATTAACAAATATTAGCTAATTGATATTATTTACGTAATTCATATTCAAGGCAATTAAGCTTAAGTGCCAATGAAATAATTATAAAAAACTCGAAACAATTGAGTAATGTTTATTAGCAATGGAAATCAATAAGTATTTAAATGGAATATAGTTAGCAAGAATTGACTAAAAAAAGTTAGGCTAATTAAAAAGTTGCAAACTGTACAAAGATACTTTAAAAGGAAAATTGATAGAGCATGGAGGAAAAATAAGAAAATTCTAAAATTTAAGAGTGCCTTTAAAATTTCTTCGTTATAACATTATTATCTAGGAATATTTAGTAACAAACATGATGCAAAGTTAGTTAACTCCTTTTTTAATTCCATTATGTATGTACATATTTATGCACACATATAGTATGTATGTACATATGTCTCTCTATCTCTCTCTATATATATATACATGTATTATGTGTATGTGTGTTTGTATAAATATGTATATATTTATAAATATATATAAAACGCTAAAAGACATGTATATTACAGGATGGTCCAAGATTTATTCAACCTTATACTTTGCAATGCTGTCGAAAATAGTCAGTAAAGTTCCAGCTAGAAAATACATGCACATCCCATTGGAGCAAAACCACCACAAAACTATTTGAATGTAATGAGGGCCCTACTCCTGTAGTTACAGGGCTATTGAATAGCCTAATCCCTGGTTATGTGTATCCTCTTGCTCAGGCTTAGTTCTCGCCTGACGGGTTTATTATCGTAATCATCTTCCATATGGCATGGTGGTAGTACTGCAGCTCAAGTTCTCCCTCCACCTGAGATGCGCTCCTTTCAAAGATTGAAGAAGTCTTACAAGCTATTGATTATTGAGTAACTTTTTAAATTTAGCTAATTTTAAAAAAACTAACACGCAAATAAGATGATTTCAAAAGTAGGCACAAATATATGGCACTTTTGATTGTGTCATATGGGTATCACTTACCTTATTATCACAAACTAATATGAAAATTTATTTGTCGTATTACCACTGACCTTCCTATGCAAATGAAGATGGTAAGATTTTGTTTGTTATCTTTCTTTCTTACAAAATTACTTGCTTACTGCATGGCTTTTTTATTGTCTCTTTATTTTAGTATGCTGGTTCTTCCCACTTTGAATATAATTGAAGCTCTACATATAAATCACAGTATTACAGATGCTGCTCCGGTGACATTTTTTCTGAAGTAACCTGTACTACTAAAATTATGTTTCTTATTTCTTCCTATTACAGCACTATATAAACATGTATAACGCATTATATATCGAGAAGGAAATCATTGAAATTTGGAGTTGGTCCACTTTATAATTATACTGTAACATACAATCATTAGTTGATGCACAATGTCAGGAATAGATTGAGGGTACCATTGATAAAAAAAGTTAGAATAGAACTACAATTGACTACTATGATAATCGTCATTAAGAATACATCTCATTATTATACGGGTATGCAATTTAAGAACATATGATGTTTTGTTTCAGGTTATAACTAATAAACTGAGTGCATGCATCAATAATCAATAAATTATTGTTCATTGTCTTATAACAAAATATGCCAATTCATGATGCATGACATGACAATTTGTGTTTGCGGTAAGATATTTGTTTATATTATTATTTTAATTTTAATCATGCATCTATACTTCATGTTCTGCTATGAGAATAGTTCTAGAGATAACATTTTGCAAGGGTTGTTTGCAATTTGCAGGTCTGAAAATGTAGAAACAAATTATGATGGTATAGTTTGGTTGCATGGTCTATTTTGATTCGCTCAGATGATCATGTGAGGTGGTGTTGTTTCTTGTTAAGACATTTTCTCAAATATGCTCATTTAGGGGCTTTGGAATATTTCCTAACGATACCACCAACCTTAAATCAAAATATTTTACGTAACTAATTCCCTTTTATTTGGACAAATTTTGACATCTGACTATATCTTTTCCATTGTGCATTCATGCGTGAGTTTCACATTAAAATGTTCAAACTAGCTTGGTATATATCACTACAAAAAAGACAATATTTAAGACAAACATTAGACACAAAGTAAAATTTTGTCTCTAGTGTGAAACAAGTTAAAGACAAAATTAGGTTACCTCAGATGGTAGAACTAGAGACCTGCACTAAATCTCAACTCGGTATCAACTAATCTTTCAATTATAGTTTTAAAGGGACTTGATCTTGATTGTCCATTCATCAGTTAATTAAATCACGCTAAGTAGAGTTGCTCACTTTCTCCACATTATCGTTTTTTTGCTGCATGACATATCGTTTCATGGCCATTCAATCGTGTGGAGGCTTCTTCCTCAAATCTATGAAAAACATCCTTGATTCAATATCAAATTAGTTGATGTGGAATGAACGATTATAGAGGAGTAAAAAGAATGGCTTTCCCCAATTTAATTTATCATGTTACTTTTAATTTGTATTATCTGGTTGCCTTATAGTTATTCATATTTTGATTTGATTGGATTGTCATTGCCTTAAACATACAAAAGAAAAGAATTCTGTACTGATTAGCACATGTACTGGATATTATTTCATTCCATGTAATTTTTGTCATTTTTATCAACTTCACTGCTACTAGTCTTTCCATGTGACTAAACTGTCTCTCAAACCCACTAAATCAGGTTTCAAAAGAGTGAAATCTTCTGTCACTAAACTGGTTCTTCTTTAACACTCTTTACCTGATTTCAGAGCTTTTTCTAGATTCATTTATGTAATTTTTTGGATGATGATAGAATCTAAACTTTTTTGTGACAGTGGTGATTATGGTTGTGCTTGTTGTGCAAAAAAGGTTGCACACATGCGGAAGAAAAATAATCAGGAGTTATATGTTTCCATATTAAAAATATATTTACTTGCCAATTTGCATATTTGTTTCCACTTATTGTGATTTTGTATCACCAAATTTAACACTCCACCTTGATGCAAAATCACATATCTCCAACACCCCAACTCGAATGAAATTCTCTAATCAACATAAAACTCCTCAAAAGAACTCCACCTCACACCAAATTCTCATAATGAGATAGAAACCAAAAATAAATATTTACCTAATGGGTTCCAGCAAAACTACCCGCATCACACCTTGTTAACGAGCTCAGACTACGTCCCTGCTTACCAACAAAATGTTGCAAATATCCAAATTAAAAAAAAGGCAGATTCCAAAGTAATCTCACCAACACTAAGACCAAAAATAATTCTCTCAAAAACCGATTCAAATACAGAGAAAAAATCCAGATCTCCGTATGCAAGATAAATCTCTCTCCATCCACAAACTTGTATGTACCACCACTCCTTTAAGACATCATAAAATCGACAACATATCACAGTGACAACAAATCCACCTAAATCAGCGCTATGAACTGAACTCTCCAAGACGGCATCACAAGTCGATAAGCCTCAACGACATCAAAATCCATCACCAAAATCAGCTACATATCAGATATAGTTTCTAAATCCAATGGTCCCTTCAACACATTAAACTCTTTATCACCAAAATCTCATACAATGCGAGCATTTCTCAACTGAACTTGAAGTTATACAGAGTCCTCAAATACTTGGGAAGGTCGTTAACACCTCTAGCAGTTCGTCTTTGGTCGCTATCACATCTATGCAATTCTCCAAGTTGTTTTCTACGAAGAGTCTCTTTCCAATGGTTGGGTCAGGCCGTGAACAAACATATAACTCCTCCTTAATGAGAATTCAAAGCTCAAACTACATCAAAGTTCCAAGCCTGGAACACTTTTCTCTCTTGACATAATATTCTCCACCAATGTCTCCTTTTCTCCCAAAATAGTAATAGCATAATCACCACTGAATTTACCAATCTTTGTAAAAAATTAATGCATAATTAAAAATTCACCTTGCTCTGGTACCAACCTGTTATGCAAAAAAGGTTGCACACATGCGGAAGAAAAATAAACAGGATCTAGATTTTCCAATTGAACATCAATCTAATCAGACAATAATTATTCTATTACAACAAACCAATAGTAAACAACTATAACGAAGAAATAAAGAGACGCACAATATTTATACTGGTTCCACTACTATCGAGATAGTGTACGTCCAGTTCGAAGGAGAGAGATTTTATTCCACATGAGAGAATTAAAAGAGATTACAAAAATAAGATTTTACATATCCAACCTCAAATAGGCTTAACAAGAAGAGACACTATTGGGGATCACTGGCTCCATGCCAGGATGGGTTTTCAAAGAAGTCTACCCACAATATATAGCAAGTGAAATGTATGTGAGCCATCAATCAAATTACCAAGATATGGTAATGGAGGTAAAATAGGTAACAAATGATACAATAAAAAGTAAATCATTAATTCACTTAAATAGCAAAGATGGAAGAAAATATTCTTTGCATCCATCTCATGCAAATGCAATTAATGCATTTCCATATTAAAAATATATTTATTTACCATTTTGCATATTTGTTTCCACTTATTGTGATTTTGTATCACCAAATTTAACAATGCTCTTCCTAGCATATGCCTTCGTGTGTCTTGGTGGATCAAAGTTTAAGCTGAGGAGATTCCATGTTTTGTTATTTTTTGTGTGCTACCATTTTCTTTTTGCAGATGCATTGATGAGCAAGTTCATTTTGATTTATATTAACAAGCTTTGTTCGTTTATTCTATTTGAAGTGGGTGGAAATGTTTATGTCATGTAAGGCTAAGTTTATTATTATTTTGTATGCAACGTCCTCATTGCCTTCATGTAGACGTGTTGAAAAGTAAGAAGGTCCATTTTGATTTATGCTTCCAAACGCTGTTAGTTTGTTCTATTTTGTAGAGGGTTGGAATAATATTTGTGGCTGAGTTGTATTATTATTTTGCAAGCATTCTTCTTTTTTTGTGTGAATGTTGGGTTTTTTGTATGTATTTTTTGTATTAAATTCTTTTTTACTTTTAATAAAGGCTTTTGAGCCATCCTTACAAAAAAATATTGGCAATCAGTTATAGTGATAATAATGTTTGTTCATGGTGACAGTGTTCGAACTGTAGTCTTTTATGGTTTAGGCGTGGTTCTGTTATGATGAGAATACATGATGGATGCATATACTGAAAACATAATTCTTATAATTTTATGTAAGTTCCGTATGCATGGGATTGTGAACGTAATGAACACTAGAAATGTTTAGAATAATCAATTACCCATTAGTGAGTACAATTTTGATTTTTTGTTATTGGCTTAGAGACAAAATAATTTGTCCTTAATCTGTTTATGAATTAATTGATACAAATTTTAATCGTCTTTAATTTTTTAGAGACCTGAAATTAAAGACGAATATATTAGTGTCTACCCCGTATTAAACAAAATATTGAGACTAAATAAGCTAGTTAATGAGCTATAGATGATGTCTTTTATCCCTTTTTCCTTTGTAGTGTTTATAGGCATACCTTAGATTTCTTGACAATGGTTTATCATCTTCTAAACAATATATATTATATATATATATATATATAATATTAACAGTGTAGGTAAATACTATAAGATTATGCCTTGCATCACCTATCATCTAATTACAACTACCTACCATTTGGTCTGCAGTTGGTGGAGGTTGGAAATTCAAATAATGATGAACTTGCAATTCTTTGCATGCACAAGAAACTTGTCTATATCGAAATTACCATAAAAGAAATATCGAATGGGTTACCTACAAGCAGATGCTCGGAGGTTTCTGTTATCACAACAAAGACAGATGAACTTGTATTGACAACCCTGTATCTAGGGAGTAAAATGTTTATCAGTAATCATTGATTCTTGCCATGTTTTTGGATCCATGGGAACTAAACTGTGGTTTGGCTGTCTGTACAATGATTTTGATTAATTTTTGGTCGTGTTTATATATATAATGTTGTTTCCTGGCTACAAGCTGGGAAATAATTTTGTTCGGTTATGAAATCATGTCCTACTACTATCTCTATTTGTTTTACTTAGAACAATTTTGTTACTATATAATATTATTAGTTTACTCATTTTTTGGTTTATTCAAATATCTTTGCATGTGACCTTTACTATGGAGTTGCTCATTGCTCTTACAAATTTAGCGGGTATTCCTTTTATGAACAGTATGCCATAACCAGGAGGCACATACCTGTGTACCAATATACTATTCCCTTTTTTACATGTTTTACCTTTAAGGCTTTTGCATGTGGACAATTAATATGGCGGATTAGATGTCTTGCATAAACAAGTGATGATCTCTTTTCCTAACTAATTAAAAGTCACTTCACCCTATTACCACTGAGCTATGCACTATAAGAAAACACTGATTTAGCTCATATTTAGAAGTGAAAATTTTCGCCGCTAATTTGCGACATATTTCCATGTGATCTACAAGGCACTAAGCTGTTTCAAATTGCGTCAAATTACCGACAGAAAATTTCTGCTGCTATTTTCCGCTGAAAATCCAAGCAGAATACTGACGAATATTTATCAAAGCTATTTTACAGTAGATTTCCAAGAGATGTGTAACAACCCAAAATTTTAACGACACTAAAGATGATGAATTAAAGAATAATTAGTTTGAAATACACTGTTAACAATGAATTAAGGAAAACTTAATTAAATATTCAGAATTAAGTAAAACTGACCATGCCATTGCATCTGTCTCGGAATTTTGTCAAGATAGACACCTGGTTTGCGTAAAACGGACTTTGTATGAAGAAGTTATTAAGGTTTGAAGTTTGTATACATATATGGAGCTTATATATATATATATATATTAAATAAATATATCCAAAAAATTCGAAAACCAGTTCAAAAATCAAAACTCGCAAGGAGGGAAGTTGGGCGGGAGTTTTTCCCGTTTGGGGTCGACCCAACAACAGGGGGTCGACCTTGGGGTCGACCCACCTGAAGGGGTGTCGAACCACCCGCGGATCTGGAACATTCTTTCTGAACCTGGACGATTTTGTGGCTAGATTCATGAACACTAGGCTATATAGAAGACCCTAAACCTAGGTTTTATTCATCTTAAAATTTGGTGGCGACGGCGGAGCTCTGCTACAACAAAAATTGAATGGCCTAGTCTTCTCCAAATCCAATTCATTAAGCATTATACAAATTCAACGATTGCTACAACAACAAATTCAACATGTTCTTCGCAGTAATTTGGATCCATTTCCTTAGATCTATTCACTATAAGTTCATGTTATTTTTAGATCTAAATATTTAAATAGTAATCTTGACATGTATATAAAAAATTGGATCTTTAATCGGTGCCTAATCAGTTCTATTATGACATACTCCTCTTATCTATTCTTATATGTATATATCGTCACCATGTCTAATCTTATCATAATATGCCTATTCAGTTTTTGTGCCTATTTCTACCGTTATATTATCAATTCGTTATTATGCATGTTCTGATTATTTTCTCTCCCACTTTTCCTTTTTATTTTTATATAGCCAGGCTAACTTCGTGCCTAAGCCTAACGCTGAAAGATGCGAACATGTGAAATTTAGAACGATTGGGAAAGACATAAATTGGGGCATAATTGGTATTGGAAATTATGAATATAAATTTGGGCATAAAATTGGAAAATAAACGAATATGGATTTTGGGGCATATTTCATATTGGATAATATGAATATGAAGTTAGACATATATTGGAAAATAGGTGAACATGAATTTGAATAAAATTTGTATTGGAATGTGCGAATATTGATTTGGGGTATAAATTGGAACATAGGTAATTATGAAATTGGGCATAGATTGTGACGTACGTAAATGTCAATTTAGGGCACAAACTGGAACACATGTGAATATTGATTTAGGGCACGGAAACCTATCATTGAAATAGGATAATTGCAAATATGAATATGCCTAAAATTGGAATTGTAATTACACTTATGACACGAGGTTAGATTGCACCTGCGGCGGAAGTCTGCCCGGAACCGACCGGCATATCCAGCGACCGTAAGCGTTGAATCTAATGTGAGAGGTCTAAGGGTACAAACACGAGACATGCTTAGACCCGAGGTTAAGACCAAATTGTGGAATAGGTCTGCCCGGACCCGCCCGACATATCTAGTATCCGCAAATGGAAGGCTTAACATGGGAGGTCTAGCATACTGTAACCATAAATGAAACTATGGTAATAAATCTTGAGTACATAACCTAGTTGAACCCATGGGGATTGTATGAATATAAACTAAAGTTTGGGTAAAGTAAAATTAGGTGAATAGTGTGCGGGTTAAGTAAATCGGAGGGGGTGGGTAATATTTACATATAGGCCCATAAACTTAACCTGATAAGGTTATGTAATTAAAGACACCTTACATAACCGGTAGAAATAATAAAGTTATGTAATTAAAAGACACCTTGTAGGGTAAGCATAACTTGTAGAAATGATAGCATTAGATATGCGTAATAATCTGCTAAGTAAACAATGATAAGTTGTAGTGATGGTGCAAATTGAATTTATGATTAAATGAGAAAGCATGAGGAAAACTTGTAAAATAAAACAAGATATGTTTAATCAAAAATCGTAAGTGACATATTAACTAGGAAACATGTGAATTGAGATATACATAATAACATATTAAATATCACATGTTATTGTAATGATGTAACCAAGCAAGAATGTAAAATAGATTGTGGATTACGTACCTTGGGCTACAATCTAGAGAATAACATGTTGTGGGCTTATTAATAAACTTAAATGGGTTAAGATATATGACTGAAATTAATAAGCAACTGAAACTTGGTAATTTGAATAAGAGTTCAATATGAATGGGAATAACCAAGTTAAATGGAAACCCGGTGAGGTAAGGCAAGCGCGTAAAAGAATGTTTAGACCTGGGGTCTAACAACATATCAAAGTGAGGCTCTTAGACCAGTCCATACGTTTGATGGTGAATAACCCAACGGGGTAGATCATCAAGGTGTTATAAGGCACAAGGGGAGCGCACATTCATATGATTGTTCTGACGGCTCCGAAGGACTGGAAGGGAAAGCATGCGGCTTCCTGAGACGTAAGGTGATCCTAGTAGTCCTCGGTGTGGTGACAGATGTTTTAGGCTGTGCTCGCAGAGGTTGGGTCTGCGCGTAACTACTAAGTGGGTGGGCCTTGACTGCAGATGTAGTTGTGCAGTAAGAATGCTATGACGTGGTGACCCCAGGGTGGTTCGGCGGTTGCCTCACGAGGAGGCAGAAGGTCACGACAAACAAAGATAGTAGACCATCGGACACCCGTCATCGGCAGCCAATGGGATGCGAAAAGACTAGAGCTAAACCCAAGATACCATTTCACCTTTCACCATCGAGGAAAAGGGTTGAGGGGAGACACCACATGGATGTTTAGATTGGTTGTTATTAGGGGCAACCTCTTAGCTCTTGTAGTCTTTAATAGTTGAGGGAGGGGCCGAGGCGGGGCCATAGCAACCATGGAAAGCAGACCCTTGGAATATCTGTATTTAGAGGCTCTTAAAGGCGGGCCTGTACAGGTATGGAAAAGATCCTGACCGAGTTCTGTGTTTCTTGTATCGCCCTGCCAAGGAACTCGGTGCACATTAGAGGAATGCAATTGAGGCATCAAGCTACAATTACAGTACATACGTGGGACAATCTAGATACTTGTATATCTGCTCTGGGTGGTGTATCGTAGACTAAAGAGCATTATTCCGATAAGGATCTGATTCGATCAATGGTGGTAGTCCGTACGCTTACGTAGCATAGTAATGACAGATATATCCAGAACGTAACATTGTTATATAGAGATCCGTACGTCACTCCGGCGTAGGATGAGGGGCTGCGTTCATTACGGTAGAGACCGTGCGAGTGGGGTACCATGGGGTGTATCTCAATATTAAGAGATAGCTACATATATTGTATTAGGTGAATCTATGGGAAAGTAAATGGGTACGATGCGCGGATAAGTCTTGAGTTCTATTGACCCAAGTAACCTAATAATCAAGAAAATCTAATGGAACGGTATTGGTAGGGATCATTCTATTTCTGGTATACTTGTATCAGTGCGGCGCAGAGAAATGTATTTAAGAAGCGCAATGTATCATGTTTGTCTTATCTTGCTCAGTTCACACTTGTCCTTGTTATTGTTATCTTGTTCTTCCAGTTTTTATATACCTGCCATGATACTTTTATTTATTTATATTTGAAAGCAACAAGACTCGCCAGACTTTACGTCTGACCCTTTTTGTTTCCTCTTCTCTCTCTTCTATGCCCCCTTCCCCAGGTTCTCGGGGTGGGAGTGCTTAGATTTGGTTTGGATTCCTTCAGCTTAGCCTGGGTTTTGGATATTGATGTACGTCTTTGACTTCTTGTCAACTCTCTTATGGCTTCACATGGGAAATATGGTTTTATGCTTTTGTACTCTGATATTTTTAGCAAGGCAGATTATTAATGTAATTGATTACTTCAACGTTATGATGTAAACTCGGTATTTGGGAACATGATGTTTTGATTTAAATAAAGTTTTTAATTCTGCTGCTATTTTACATGTCTGTCTTGTGATATTATGTTCTTATTTACCAATAACGCTTCACGAAACTTAATGCATTCTATATGGAGTGACATTAACGGACGTAAGGTATCACATTTGGTATCAGGGCATATGGTTATAAGATCGGAAAAAATATTCTGAAAATGGTTTTAAAAAAGATCTCATAAACAAAGTATTTTAAAATAAAAATCTATTTTTGAAAAGCATATTTCCCAAAGCCATAAATATCTTCTCGATTCTCCGCTTGATTCCTTTTCCTTTGTGTTCGGGGAACCATTTCTTCCTGAAAGGGTATTCCTATTTCGGCAGGGTTCCGTAGGCATGTTAAACCGACGGTACATGTCGAAGGGCAAAGAAGTGCCCAACCTCCATCTTTAGCCGCAATTGTTTCACCTACGACTTATTTTCTCTCAAGCCTTGTAAATATTTCCGTGCGATGGAGGCAGCTTTCAAAAGGGTTGTTAGCATGTTGCGCAAGGATGGTAAAAAGGAGAATAATGGAGTTGGGGCTAAGAAGCACATCCAAAGATGAAAGAAAATGCTGGCTTAAGAAGGGAATATAGATGAAAGAAGAAAAGAGGAAATATCGTAACTTTGGAACGCTAGGTCATCTGAAAAAGGATTGCAGAAAGAGAAAAGGCGTTTGCTACCACTTTGGTAAGCTGGGACACCTTATTAAGGAGTGCCCAAAGATAAAAGGACAAGGCCAAAATGTAGGAACTTCAAGAGGGCAAGCTAATGTTCTCATAGCTGGTGGACAGGATAGGGGTAGGAAAGTTTCCATCGAAGAATTGATTTCTATTTCTGATCATCCTATTAGGATTCTTTTTCTGGCGCTTCGCATTCTTTTATATCTGATTCTTTAGTTGAGTCTCTGCACCTAGATACTTGTATGGTTTTGGATCCCGTTATTGTCTTAAACCCCAGTGGAGGTACAGCTCATTTATCGATGATTTGTCAGGGTTTGAGAATCTGTGTTAGGCGTCGAGTTTGATTGCAACGCATATGTTCTTGATTTTATAAGATACGGTTTGATTCTAGGGATGGATTGGTTAACCACATATATGGAGCCATTTTAGACTGTGAGAGGAGGGTCGTTAGACTTTTGGCTTGCCATGTAAAGACTCTCGAGATTTCTTATGACCCCAAATGGGTCTGTCATGCTTAGTCTCCTATAACCGCTTGATATATATATCGATGATTTGCGATTTGTACCAATAGTTGTGAGTACCCTGATTTATCCTGAGGCACGAGATTAGTTTCCGCATATACTTGGTGTGCAAAGCGAGTTGCATTACATGTGCGACATGTGACTCCTAAAAGATAAGAGGGAACTTTGTAAGCAAGTAGGGGAGCTACTTGAGAGGAGGTTTGATAGGTGAATTATATTGGAATGAGAAACCTATTAAAGACAGTCCTTGAGGAAGCCCATCATTCTAAGATGACTATTCAATCAAGCGACGATAAAATGTATAGAGTTCGAGGTAACGGAGCCAAAATTGTGAGAGGAAGTGAAAGTAGAGAAGGAAGCAATGATTGGACAAGTTTCGACTGGCATACTTGGATAAGAGGTTAAGAAATTGTGCAACCAAGAAGTGAAGCTAGTAAAAGTACAATGGGGAGAGGGCCGCGAGCACGCTACTTGGGGGGCTAAAGACAAGATTCGCGCTTCATATCCATTCCTTTTCGAGAATATGTTCTTAACGTCTTTTTCCAAGATTTGAATTAATACTTGTATCTATCGTTTGAATATATCCTATCGATCGAATCTTTAGGTAGAAAACTAATGAATGTAAACATGTGATTGAGACATGTTATGTTTGATGGATTCAAGTGTTTGCTAGTGGTTGCTCGTGGATGCATATACACACACAATAGGCACTAGATCGGCTCAATCACTTACATATTGCATATGGATGTGTGTACATTTTAAATTTTTATGGATGAAAATGGGTGTATCATTACATTGATTTTCCATTTGGATGGATGATTGTGCACACATATAGAACTTACATGGATTAAGATGATTTACATACATTTTGGTTGCATGACACAAACATACGTTGCATTAAGGAGGTCAACTGAATTAGTAGACCGCCTGATCTTCCGCATTAGTTTACGGACATATACACACACTATTGCATATGTTCATAAAAGCATTAGAAATTCCTTAAGAACAATGGATGCCTGTGATTGCTAAATGAATGTATGATTGTTGGATGTTGGGATATACGTTCTTCTTAACTTAGAGATTTCATGGACGAAATCCTTTGAGTAGGGAGAATGTAACACCCCGAAATCTTAATGACACTAAAGATGATGAATTAAAGAATAATTAGTGTGAAATACACTATTAACAATGAACTAAGGAAAACTTAATTAAAAATTTGTAATTAAGTAAATCGGACCATGCCATTGTGTCCGTCTCGGAATTCTGGTCAAGATAGACACCTGGGTTGCATAAAACGGACTTCATATGAAGAAGTTAAAAAGGTTTGATGTTTCAATACATATAAGGAGCTTATATGTATATATATTAATAAATATATCCGAAAAACTGGAAAATCAGTTCGAAAATCAAAATTCACAAGGCGGGAAAATGGGCGGGAGTTTAGCCCGTTGGGGGTCATCCCGTGGGTCGACCCACCAACTGGAGGGTCAACCTAGGAGTCGACCCACCTGAAGGGGGGTAGACCTACCAGAAGGGGTGTCGACCCATACGCATATCTGGAACATTCTTTTTGAACCTGGACGATCCCATGAACCCTAGGCTATGTAAAAGATCCAAAACCTAGGTTTTATTCATCTAAAAAAATGGCGGCGACGGCGGAGCTCTGCTGCAACAAAAATTGAATGGCCTAGTCTTCACCAAATCCAATTCAGAAAGCATTATACAAATTCAGCGATTGCTACAACAACAAATTCAACGTGTTCTTCGTAGTAATTTGGATCCATTTCCTTTGATCTATTCACTGTGAGTTCATGTTATTTTTAGATATAAATATTTAAATAATAATCTTGATATGTATATAAAAAATTGGATCTTGAATCGGTGCCTAATCAGTTGTATTATGACATATTCCTCTTATCTGTTCTTATATGTTTATATCATCATCATGTCTAATCTTATCATAATATGCATATTCAGTTTTATTCCTATTTCTACTATTATATTATTGATTCGTTATTATGCCTATTCTGATTCTTTTCTCTCCCTCTTTTCCCTTTTATTGTTAGATAGTCAGGATATCTTCGAGCCTAAGCATAACGCTGAAAGATGCGAACGTGTGAAATTAGGAACGATTAGGAAAGACATTAATTGGGGCATAATTGGTATTGGAAATAATGAATATAAATTTGGGCATAAATTTGGAAAATATACGAATATGGATTTGGAGGCATATTTCATATTGGATAATATGAATACGAAGTTAGGCATATATTGGAAAATAGGTGAACATGAATTTGGGTAAAATTTGTATTGGAATGTGCAAATATTGATTTGGGTATAAATTGGAACATAGGTAATTATGAAATTGGGCATAGATTGTGACATATGTAAATGTCAATTTGGGGCATAAACTTGAACACATGTGAATATTGATTTAGGGCATGGAAACCTATAATTGAAATAGGATAATTGCGAATATGAATATGCCTAAAATTGGAACTGTAGTTACACTTATGACACGAGGTTAGATTGCACCTCTGGTGGAAGTCTTCCCAGAGCCTACCGGCATATCCAGCGACCGTAAGTGTTGAATCTAATGTGAGAGGTCTAACTGTACAAACACGAGACATGCTCAGAATAACATGTTATTGTAATGATGTAACCAAGCAAGAATATAAAATAGATTGTGGATTACAGACCTTGGGCCACAATCTAGAGAATAATATGTTGTGGGCTTATTAATAAACTTAAATGGGTTAAGTTATATGATTGAAATTAATAAGCAAGAGAAACTTGGTAATTTGAATAAGGGTTCAATATGAATGGGAATAACCAAGTTAAATGGAAACCCAGTGAGGTAAGGCAAGCGCGTAAACGAATGTTTAGACATGGGGTCTAACAACGTATCAAAGTGAGGCGCTTGGACCAGTCCGTACGTTTGATGGTGAATAACCCAACGGGGTAGATCATCAAGGTGTTATAAAGCACGAGGGGAGCGCACATTCATCTGATTGTTCTGACGGCTCTGAAGGACTGGAAGGGGAAGCACGCGGCTTCATGAGACGTAAGGTGCTCCTAGTAGTCCTCTGTTTGGTGACAGATTTTTTAGGTTGTGTTCGCAGAGGTTGGGTCTGCGCGTAACAACTAGGTGGGTGGGCCTTGACAGCAGATGTAGCTATGTAGTCAGAACGCTGTGACGTGGGGACACCAGGGTGGTTCGGCGATTGCCTCACAAGGAGGTAGATGGTCATGACCAACAAGGATAGTAGACCATCAGACACCCGTCGTCAGCAGCCAGTGGGATGCGAAAAGACTAGAGATAAACCCAAGATACCACTTCGCCTTTCACTATCGAGGTAAGGGGTTGAGGGGAGATGCCACATGGATGTTTAGATTGGTTGTTATTAGGGGAAGTCGCTTAGCTCTTGTAGTCTTTACTAGTTCAGGGAGGGGCCGAGGTGGGGCCATAGCCACCATAGAAAACAAACCCTAGGAATATATGTATTTAGATGCTCTTAAAGGCGGTCCTGTATATGTATGGAAAAGCTTCCGACCGAGTTCCGTGTTTCTTGTATAACCCTGCCATGGAACTCGGTGCACATTAGAGGACGTGCGATTGAGGCATCGAGCTACAATTACAGAACTTCTGTGAGACAGTTTAGATACATGCTTATCTACTTTGGGTGGTGTATCGCAGACAAGATGACATTATTCCGATACAGAATCTGATTCGATCGATGGTGGCAGTCCTTACGCTTACGTAGCATAGTAATGAAAGATATATGTGGAACGTAATATTGTTATATAGAGATCCGCAGGTCACTCCGTTGTAGGACGAGGAACTGCGTTCATTATGGTGGAGACCGTGCGAGTGGGGTACCATGGGGTGTATCTTAATATTGAGAGATAGCTACATATATTGTATTAGGCGAACCCTTAGGAAAGTAAATGGATACGATGCGCGGATAAGTCTTGAGTTCTATTAACCCAAAAAACGTAATAATCAAGAAAATGTAGTGGAACGGTATTGGTAGGGATCAATCGATTTCTGTTATACTAGTATTGGTGCGGTGCAGAGAAATGTATTTAAGAATCACAATGTATCTTGTTCATTTTATCTTGCTCAGTTCACACTTATCCTTGTTATTGTTATCTTGTTCTTCCAGTTTTTATGTACCTTCCATGATACTTTTATTTATTTGTATTTAAACGTAACTGGACTTGCCAGACTTTATGTCTGACCCTTTTTGTTTCCTCTTCTGTCTCTTCCGTTTCCCCCCTCCCTCCAGGTTCTCAGGGTGGGAGTGCTTAGAGTTGGTTTGGATTCCTTCAGCTTAGCTTGGGTTTTGGATATTAATGTACAACTTTGAATTCTTGTCAACTCTCTTATGGCTTCTCACGGGAAATATGGTTTTATGCTTTTGTACTCTGATATTTTTGGAAAGGCAGATTATTAATGTAATTGGTTACTTCAAACTTATGATGTAAACTCAGTATTTGGAACCATGATGTTTTGATATAAATAATTTTTTCAATTCTGCTGCTATTTTACATGTCTGTCTTGTGATATTATGTTCTTATTTACCAATAACGCTTCACGAAACTTAATGCATTCTATATAGAGTGGCATTAACGGACATGGGGTGTCACAAGATGTTTATATTATTTTTCTAAGATATACTTTAGTGTTATTTTTAATAATTATTAACATGTACAATAATTAATAACTAATTTGTTCTAATAAATGATTTACAAGTAATAATAAATAATAATTTACGTTCTATAATAAACAACTTATAATAATTGCTTTTTTAGAATTAGCAAAATAATCTTTGCTCATAACCAATGTAATTACTAAATTCTTAATTAAGTCCTCTTCTATCATCCCAAATTTCATTCAATATGCCAGTATATTTTACGCTAAATCCCGTAATTTTAAATTGTCCTTTTATAATTATTCCCCTCAATAATGGAAATATCAGTCTATTACAATAATTATTTATAATTAATAATAATATTTAATACTTATGAAATGATATCTAGTATTCAATAATTAATCTCAAATAATTTAATTTAATAATTATAGTTGATAATTATAGTTGATACTTATATTTTATAATTATAGTTATTAATTATATTTTATGTTTTGAAAAATTTATAAATCTGAAATCATCTTGAATAAATTTGAAATAAATCATAAAGTTTATAAAACCAATTATTGTTTGACACGAAATAACCAAAATTTCTAAATTTAAAATATTGAAAAAGTTCATTTAATAAAACTCAGTAACAAAGAGACGTTAGCCATGTTCATACCGTAAAATATTGTTTGACACGAAATAAGCCACATTAGCTACATTCAAAGTTTTATCGATGAAGGACCGAAATTTAAATACACTCATGCCATATTCAGCAAAACCCTAGCCTTATAAAACAAAAAACACACCACGATTCCCAGTTCCATGGCCGTTATTCTCAATTTATATTCATCCCAAAATAGAAACCCTACATCTACGCCCAGTCAATCATCGCCTACATCCAGTCAATCGCCGCCTCCACCCAGTCAATCGCCGCCTCCTCCCAATCAATCGTCGCCTCGTAAATGCTGCGCCATTCATCGACTTTTGCCATATAGTAAGCCACCACGCCATTTTCAGTTCAATGTTTTTCAAAGTGATTTTTTCATGAATCCAGTATGATGCGTTTTCAATGTTCATGAATCCAGTCTGGTATGTTTTCAAAGTTCATGAATCCAGTTATTAATCTACTGCAATTGTTTGGTATTCTTGATTATCATCTTAATTGAATATTGTTAGTAGAAGAAACCAAGATTTTGTTGTTCATATTAAATGGTGAATCTTCATATGATGTGGTTTACTTCTTTCAATTTTGGCTTCGTTTATTATTTGTTTGAAAATCTATAAAAATACATGCTTTTTATATTTGTTTTCATATATGCAAGAACTATAATGTTATTCCACTTACATTGGACTCTATATGACTACTAATTATAATAAATTAGGTCAGCTGTGTAGCCCTGCGCTACACAACCGTTAAGATAATAAAAAATTATTAGAAGCTGATTATGTTTTGTTTGAACCTTTCTGTGAGAGTACAATTAAATACATTCAGATTCAGCAACAGTCGTCCGTTGCTCATAGCAGTAGTTTACTAGGGGTTAAATTTTGTATAGATAAAATATTTATGGCTATTTTGGTTTACGATCAACGTCGCATGAATGTATAGCCCCGGTAATTTATTACACGATCCAGGTTTACGATCAAACGTGGCAGTAACGACGACTTGCTGCTGCGAACAGCGGCATCAATGAATTGTTTTGTCCGCGGCAGCAGATTGCTTTGCTGCTGCTGCAAACAGCTGCAGCAGCGATGATTTGCTACTGCGAAGGATAGAAATTCATCGCTGTTGCTGCTCGCAGCAGCAGATGGCTTCTCCGCTGCTGTGAACAGCGGCATCCAAACAGCAGCAACTCTTGCTGCTGCTGTTCGTAGCAGCAGATTGCTTCTATGATTACCATTATCTTGCATTTGGTTTAATAAAATATATGATTGTCATCTCGTGTTTACATAAGCCCAACATCTCGTGTATTGCCATTGTATTTTGTTGCTTTGAGATGTGAACACATCAACCCAACATCTTGTGTATTACCATTATATAATTTTAAAGATTCCTATATCAACATTAATAAGGATGCACCGCCATCTTGATGGGAATAAGATGAGAATTCTTCTTATATTTCACTTTAAACCTACAAATAAAATACTTGACTGTGACATTCATAGTTTAAGAGGTATAATTTGTAAGGATATTAACTTATTCCCTTGTAAATTAATAAAAGTATTGTTTTAAACTGCTTCTTCTTCAATGCGCAAAACAGTTGCTTATGAGGTATAATTTGTAAGGATATTAACTTATTCCCTTGTAAACTAATAAAAGTATTGTTTTAAACTGCTTCTTCTTCAATGCGCAAAACAGTTGCTGATGTGCACGTAAATATGCACATTTATATTCATACATTTATTCTTGTTTAGTTGAATAAATGAACATTTTTGGGTATTTTATACGATCAAGCCATGATTTAAATGTTTTCAGAATCATCACTCATTTATGGTGTAAAACAATAAATTGTGCATGTTTTAATTTGTGATATCATTTACTTGTTTTTTTGTCGCTTCTCTTGTAAGAATTTAGGAGAAAAAATGATGTATACACATGAAGATATAAAGAGAAGCATGCATATACACAAGAGGAGGGAAAGAAATAATCCATTTTATGGAAAGTGGAGGATCCCATCTCACAACTAACCAACTTACTTTTAATCCTTCATTTTAGAGAGTAATACACTAATTGGATGAGACAAAAATGGCTTCACGCATTCTACATTATGGATTAGTGGCTAAAGACAAAATTAGAAGATTCATGAATGGGTATTTTGGGGATTCCCCATGATGAGGATTAGGGTTTTGGGGTTTTAGATCATGTATATATACCCCCATGTTTCATGTAAATGAATCCTCTTTTTTTAATCCTCTCTTTTAGTTAGTTAGATTGTAGGATCAAAAAGAAAAGCTTTTTCTTTCTTTCATGGCTTCTTAATCATTTCCCTCTTATGTAATTTTCATGTTAATGCAATTTAATTTCTTGTTCATTTAATTCTTGTTATTTGCTTGATGCATTAGTGCAGTTTAATTTTATGCAAGTAATGTAGTTTATTCTTGTTATTTAGTTCTCTCTTTCCTTTTGTTTTTGTTTATTTTGAAATCTACATTTATTAGCGTTGTTACATACATGAGTAGCTAAACCCCTTCAACTTAGGGGTAATGAAGCTCTCTTGATTATGTAGATGCAACATTATTTGATTTTATGTTCTCTTTTTATGCTCAATCGAAATAGTATAGTGGTTTAATTTGTTGTTTAGCTTTGAATTTGATAGTCTATATTTTTGACACCAAATAGACTATGCTTAAACAAACAAAACACAAATTGCCTCTTCATCTAAATATGATCATGGCAAAGAAGTGATTTTTTATATTTAAATTTGATGGCCTATATTTTGAATTAATAGTTAATAGGTCATGCTTAAAATAGATTTAATTTTCATCTTGTTGTATTTTTTATGAGAGTTAAATAAGTAGGTTAGTGGTTGTGTTAAAGTTTGATGTCATATGTTGGGCGAATTAATAGCACAAATATGTCATACTTATGATAAACACATCAACTAATCATACTTATAACCAAAAAATAGAGATCATAATTTCATAATTTGTTGAACTATATGATCTAGAAAGTGGATTTATTCCTAAATCGTTATTTAATCCTATAGTTTTTATCTATCTTAGTTTGTTAGTTTAGTTGTAGTTATAGTTAACGTTTCTCTTAGCATTGTTTTAATTTGGTTGAGTAGAATTAGAATTATTTCTCCCCCCTGGATCGACTCGTATTCGCTAATGTACTACAAGTGTAAGCCGTGCGCTTGCGGTTTTATACACATTGCGAAGGTTTTCTAATCGAAAGAATACCCGTCGTCGAACAAGTTTTTGGCGCCGTTGCCGGGGAGAGAATTTAATTTTGATTTTATTCTTCGGATTAATTTTTCTTGTTTCTCTTTAAAAAAATCTAACTTCTTGTGTTTGTTCTCTATCATGTTCATTCTTGTGTGTTGTTGCTTTTGTTTTGTTCGTCTTCATTTTAATTTTTGCATTTTGTTTAGATTTTTTGTGTGCATGCTCGTTTTCTTTTTTGTTAGTTCTTTATTAAAAAAACTGCTTTTCTTTTCATTTTTTGTTTCTGCTTTAAGTTCAAAACATTGTTTACATGTTATCCATTATGAAACTCAACTGTTGATCAATTGCATTTTCTTTTTCCAGGCCTGGTACTGTTAGTCTTTGCATTTGCTTTTAATTTACTGCTGGTTTTCCTAACAAAAAATGAGTTCATGTGAGTTTTCTGTTTATATTTAGTTGTGTGCATCCTCTATTTACATTTTTCTGTTTTTATTGCATTCTCTGTATGTAAATCTGCATTTTCACCCCCTAAAAAGAGAAAAAGAAAGGAAAAAAGTTCATTGTTTGGTGTGTCTCACCACTTTGTTTTCAGCTCTATTTTCTAATTTGAGCTATAGCTTTCGACATTATTTTGGCTTTCAGTTGTGCATTAGTATTTGGTTGTGGTTATTTTCACTATTTGATTTTGGTATTCAATAGGCATGACAATTTCCAATTAATTAGAACATTTTGTCGCATTCCCATCAAATTTCAAAACTGGGGGAAAAAATTGCGCTTCATTTCATTTTGTACTTTGATACATTGTGCATCTTTTGCATTACATTGTCATTGTTTGATCTCTCGTTGTTTCTTATTTTTACCCTCTTAGACATATCACCACAGTACATCCACTATCCGTTCTCCTTCAAACTGATACTGAATAGCCAACCATACATCATCATTCTCCACCTTCGCCTTCATACAAACTAAACTGTCCTCAAAGTGCCACGACACTCACATCATCACCAACCACTAACCATACATCCACACTTCATTGCATACAACTCAAGACCAATTCAAAACTTCATACAAACCCCTTGCAACACAAATTACGTCCACTTTCCATACTCAACCGCACCCACACATAAACCATGAATACTCTTTCAATTGCACCATCTAATCGACCATAGCAGTTCTAACCCCCGGTCTCTACAAAAGTTTACACCAACTCCTTTGTCAAATTTAAACATCATATACCCATTCCACATTTTCCTAGCCACCTCACACTTTTAAACTGTCAAACCCTCCCAACTACAAAACCACACACACAAACGCAGCTGATACCGCTTCCATTTACTTCATAAACAAACGGGAATAGCCAATGAATCACTTCAACTCCACATTTCAACATAAGCTACTGCACTTCAACATCATGCATTCACACCTCCTTCAAACTCCTCCTCAAACCCCCAAATACCATTCAAGCCTATTGCCAACTTTGATGTACTGTCTGTATTTGTGTTTTTGTCCTTAACGTTGGGTTCGATGTACATCATTCAGGCCTATTTCCAATTTTGATATGTTGCCAATTTTGATAGGAGCAACCAAAATACTATTTCAAAAAGAACTCATCAAGGTTTGCATCGTTCCTTACTATCCTAATTTTCTTTAGAACCAAACGTTTGCTAAACTATAAAATTTTGTTCACATGGGAAATGGTCATATAACTGTTGACCATTCCCGTTCAAATGCATTGCCCATGTAAAGTAGCTCTAGAATTTCGTGAGGTTATCAGGTGTTGAAAATTAATGCATATGAAATTTTAAGGAAGCACATCATTTGGTTTGTGGGTTCACATGCACGGTATACTTTTGTGCACTCTTATTATCAACAAATATTTTTAGGAATACAATCAAATTCATTTTTGTAAAATCTCTAACTTGTTCTTGATTTTATTTTCAACCACTAATTTATCAGTAAATAAGAAATTAGGGTCTGTTCGATTTGTAATTTTTTATTTTGGATTTTCACATGATAAAATGTATCGTATTTAAGAAAAAAAGACAAATCCAAATAATGATACAACATATAAATTGAAAACACTTTTCTTTTTTCTGGTTGATTCTATTTCTCTTCTTTTTTGTCCTTTCCTGTTCTCTTATGTCCTCCACTCCTTCCCACGTTGCTATCCTATTCTACGTTGTTTTGAATGAATATTGAAACACTAAAATTCAAACTTTCGTTTTAGAGCCAAGTAGACCCGTGACTCAAAACACCCAATGGTCTTGTGCACATCATCGCATACATAAGACTACCAACGACACTGGACTAAGGTAAATTATCCATATACCTCTTATCTTCTTCCGATGTAAGGAGATTGGTCTTTCAACAACTTAAAATGAGAGCCTAATGGAGTGCCAACCATTTTGTCTTTCTCCATTCCGAATCGAGCGAGGACTTTCTCGATGTATTGCACCTGAGTGAGCCTTAACTCGCTCCGCTTCCCATCCCTGCTTATCTCCATACCCAATATTCTTTGTGCCTTTACCAAATCCTTCATGTCAAACTCTCTACCGGGTTCCGCTTTCAACTTCTTAATTCTAACCATACTCCTTGATGCAATCAGCATATCATCAACATATAACAACAGATAAATCATTTCATCGTCGCATCTCCTAAAGTTAGCACACTGGTTTTTGAAACTTCTAGAGTACCTATGAGGTTGCTTCAATCCATATAGAGATTTGTTGAGTTTATAAACATAATCTAGTTTGCTACTATCATTGAACCCTTCCGGATTCTTTAAATAAATTTCCTCATCCAGATCACCATGCACGATTGCAGTTTTGACATCTAGTTGCTCTAATTCCATATCATTATGAGCAACTAATGCTAAAAGCATACGAATAGAAGTATGCCTAACAACTAGAGCAAAGAAGTCATGATACTCTACCCCCTTCTTCTGGACATACCCCTTTGCTACTAGTACTGCTTTATATCTGAAATTTCCATTGCCGTCATCTTTCACTCTATAGATCCACTTCCATCCAATAGTTCTTTTGTCGGTAGAAAGTGGCACCAAATCCCAAGTGTGATATTTCTATAAAGATTTGATCTCCTCTTCCATAGCAACTAACCAAGTGGAACTGTCAACTGATGCATTAGTGTCTCTATAATCTCTGGGCTCATCATGGACAACGTTTAATGCGTATGTTGCCATATCATCACAGTCAATGTCTTTGATGCTCAAACCAACAAACCCATCAAGCCATCTAGGCTTTCTACTTTCCCTAACAGGCCTAGTCTCTGTATGAACTCCACTTAGAGTTTGATCTTCTGTGCCAATATTTGTACTATCCTCATCAACCATAGTGTCATCGGAAACACCATTTGAACGTCTATGAAAAGAATCAACAGATGACATGCTTTGTGTCTGATATTCTTCACATGTCCTCTCACTATCATCCAATGAGGAAGGCTCCACCTTTAACATAGCCTTCTCATCAATAGTTACATGCCTTCTTATAATAAGTTTCTTTCTAATAGGGCACCACAACTTATATCCTTTCACTCCTCTTCCATAACCAAGAAAGATACACTTGCGAGCTTTAGGTTCCAGCTTTCCTCGACCCTCATGAACATAAGACGGACAACCAAACCCCTTGAGGAATGAATAGCTAACAGACTTTCCTTTCCATACTTCTTCAAATATCTTCATGTCTATGACAGTGGAAGGTGTGCGGTTGTTGAGGAAAGCCGCTATAGGTAAAGCTTCAGCCCAAAATCCCTTCTTCAACTTTATAATCAATCTGAGGAATCTAGTTATCTCCAATAATGTCCGGTTCATCTTTTCTGCAACTCCATAGGACTAGGGGTTGCTTAGTATGTTGTAATCCCTTGAAATGCCTTCAAACTCACAATAATCGATGAATTCCTGTAATACGAATTCACTGCCATTATCTGAACGAAGAACTTTCAACTTCTTCCCTGACTGCTTCTCCACCATGGATTTCCGCTTACGAAATCTAGCAAAGGTTTCACTTTTGGACTTTATGAGAGAAATCGTCTATAAATGAAATGAAATACCTAGCTCTACCTCCAAGGATGGACATGGGGAAGGTCCCCAAACATATGTGAGAACATAATCCAAAACATCATTTGCTTTATGCTCACCAACACCAAAAGAAATCTTCGTCTTCTTACCAAGAACACACTCTTCACAAAAACCAAACTTTGAATGCCGAACTCCGTCAATCAAACCTCGCTTTCTTAGCTCATCCATGTTGCGCTCGCTAATGTAACCCATCCGCAAGTGTCATAATCTGGAAGAATATGAATCAATTGAAGTAACGGAAGCTGATTCACCAACTAAAGTAGTGCCCTTTATTAATTAGAGATTTCCTTCCCTCACACCTTTCATAACAATCATGGAACCCTTATATATTTTCATCTTCTCTTCTTCAACTACAATCTTCAGTCCAAGTTGACTCGACGCCCCAACAAAAATCAAGCTCCACCTTAAATAAGGTATGTGCCTAACATCAGTAATGGTTCGAATAAGGCCATCAAACATCCTGATCTTTACACTACCAACACCGACCATACAGCAAGAAGCATCATTTCCCATCAGAACTTCTCCTCCATTAATCTCACGGTAAGTGGAAAAAGAGTTCCTATCAGGCGTCATATGATAGTATGCGCCAGAATCAATCAACCATACGGTGCTCTTCCCAGAAGAGCCAGAAGCTGTAAAAACGTCAGTGCCACTCTTTATATCTGATTTCTCCGTTGTAGAGGTTGAAGTTTGCCTTAGGTCTTTTTTTCTACCATGACATTATGCAATAAAGTGCCTAGGCTTCTTACAATATGGCAAGTCAATTTCTTAGGCCCTCTAGATTGAGACCTCGGTGAATTTCATCCTCCACCTTTCTTCGACTTGCTTTGGTTTCTACCTCTCTAAACAGATAAGCCTTCGGTATCACTATCAATGCCAGTGCTCGTCAATCTACCTCTTAACACTTCATTATGAAGACCAGCCCTTACACCAGAAAGGCTAACTTTACTGCGGCCATAAATCATGGAATTAACAAAAGCAGTATAATCCTTAGGCAAGGAACATAAGAGGATCACACCTTGAGCCTCATCAGTAATATCAACATCTGCTGCCTTTAGGTTCATAACTAAAGTGATCAAAGCATCTACATGCTCCATAAGATCGGCTCCAGGCTTCATCTTGAACGAATAAAGTTGTTTGAAAATAATACGATTAGTGAGATACTTTTCTTGATATGCATCTGATAATGCATCCCATAGTTCCTTCACTGTCTTTTTCTGAGAAAATTTTCTAAGAACTTGTATTAGCCCGCATTTTACGTATCGGAGGATTGTAAAATATTTTTATTTAATTTTCTGAGGGTTGGATCATTCTCATCTTTTGATATCTTGGTTATAGGGAAGTGAGACATGTCCATAATTTTTACCAATTTTAATTGTGACCATTTTACCCCTGTCAGCCTTGTACAGGGAATAACTTTTGACTGGGATCGAATCAGGTAGTGAGATCGGTCTCATTGGAAATAAAATGTTGTTGCCAATTCCCTAGAGTGGTCACATTAAAGATTTGGTTTAGCGGTTTAGGAGAAATCGTTTTGGTTAGCCATAATTGGCTGATTCGGAGTGGCCCACTACGGGCCGGTGGAAAGCTATAAATATGGGGTTGGGGGCATAGAGAAGAGGTTACTTTCTTCATTCTCTCATTTGGTTGGGCTCGTGATCCTCCTTGCTCAATCTAATACACCTTTCCACCATTAAAATTCTAGATCTATATAAGATAATCGAAGATCTACATCATTTGAAGCTAGATCTACATCAAGTGAAGAAAGATCGCATCAAATCAAGAGGTTTGAAGCATATTCTTCGCTGTCCGGATTGAGAATTTAGCGATTTCGAGTTAATTCGAAGAACTGGTGAGTGATAAGCATCTCTCACGCAGATTCAATCAAGTATATGGGTTGTATGATCATATGTTCATCATTTCAAGTTGTTTTTGCAAAGATCTAATTGATGTAGGTATGATTTTAATTCAAATCACCATAGGTCAAATCTAGTAACTTATACACGGTAAAATCATATGTTAATTCTATGTTTATATCTATTTAGTGAATTGATTAATGTTTTTAAATCGTTGTTTTAATGTTCATTGATGATTATGTGATTTGTTGTAGCTATATTGATTAAATCATTGTTGAAAAATTTGGAGTTTGATTAGTTTTTGAGTATGAAATCGAGTTGTGTGCAAGCGTAAAGATTAAATAAAGTTTGGTAATTTCAGTCTATGGATCGGACAACTTATGGACCAGACAGCCTATGGATCAGACAGTCTATGGAACAAACAAACTATGAATCGGATAGTCTATCGATCACAGCCTATTGATCGGATAATCAATGGATCAAAGAGCCTATGGATCAGACAGCCTATGGATCCGACAATCTATGGATCAGACAGCCTATGGATCAGACAGTCTATTGATCAGACAGCCTATGGATCGGACAGCCTATGGATCAGACAGTCTACGGATTAGACAACTTATGGATCAGACAGTCTATGGACCAGACAACCTATGTATCGGACATTTCCCTGGACTGGGCGTTCCATGGATCACACATTTTTATGGATCGGGCGTTCCATTTATCGGACATTTCGATGGATCGGGCATTTCATGGACTGGGAGTTTCGTGGACCAGACATTCCTATGGACTGGGCGTTTCATGGAATTGGAGTGCCATAGATTGGGCATTTCTATGGACTGGGCATTTCATGGATCGGGCGGAAATGTTAAAATGCTATGGAATGATACCGACCAAAAGTGGTGATTACTTTTTTTTGCGAATGGACATGGCTTCGAAGTGAATTCAAGATAGAATATTCAAAGTGGTATGAAGTGTTCGTTGATCACCGAAATGCAATGAATGTGGAGACAACTCAAGTGTGTTGAGTTGTAGATGATGGTTGCTCGAGAAGGTTGCTTGAGCTATGAATAGCCGTCAGGGAGGTCGACTAGAGATATTGAAGGCCGGGAGATTATCATTGTCGTAGGTTCTAGCAGGCTCAAAGCACGGGTACAAAAGAGATGTCTAAATGACCGGTTGTATGGTCGAGTATCCTGGGTACCGTTGAAAGGCCTAGATACGTGTCGTTGAAAGACGTATGGAATTTTTGCTAGAACAAGGGTTAGCATTGGCCATTGACGTATGGAACGGTTGGCCATCATACGATTAATGATGGTTTCAAAGTAGGATAGGCGGTGATTGCTAGAGTCATTGAATGTTTGTTTTTTTATTTGTACCGTCTCACATAGATTGTTTGACGTCAAAGGAGATGTTCCTTGGGTACTTGTCTAATGTTGGTTTAGGCCTTCGGGTCTTATGGTTGAGGGATGTTGATCTCGATTAGGGTGGCTTACGTGAGATATAACTGGTTTCTATGATTTCTGTTGTCTGGTTATTTCTGATTGCCATAGATGCATCATTGTTTTTCGAATGTTTGTAGTATAGGCTATCGCGGTCAGATGTGGGGAAGACCGGTTTAGGTTCTTTTCTGGTGTTTTGGTATATTGGTTGGTTAATCTTCCTATTATCATGTACTTTAATGGTGATGTTAGATAGATGTTTTATCGTTCACTAAGACTGTTTTCTGACTCACAGTTTTATGTTAGATAGATGTTTTATGTTTCCCTCTTATTACCTTGGGCTGTTCATCCGGTTTTGGATGGGCGGACTGAATAACAGGTTACAGGTAGCATAGTTTAGTGAGGTGCAACGACCCGGATTTTCGAACAAATAATTTTTAATATTTAATATGGTTTTAAATATTGAATTGATAATATAAATGAATTTTTATGTTGAGCTATCAATTTAATAATCGAATATAATTTAATTTAGAATATATCGAATTATCATAATTCGAAAAATAATAGAATTCGAAAATTTAAAACTGTATCGAAAATGATTCAGATAATCAATATAAATTCTAATTGAATAGAGATGACGATAATAATAATTTATTTTCAAAGAATAAATTATTTTGGATTTAATTTATATCAATTTAAATTAATATCTTTTCCAGACGATAGAATGAGGCTTCGGAACCTGTCCCAGTGTGTTTAGAATAGTGGTTTAACCCTAGGAAGGTCTGTTGTTGGGCTCAAATAGGAGTTTGAAATCACCGTGATAATTAAATTAAAGGATACTAGTTCTAATAAAATATAATATAATATAATATAATAAAATTTATTATAAAAATAAATTTCCTTCCTTCTTAAGCAACATAAGTACACATACACTAAAATCGCGCAGACATTCCTTAATGCTTAAGTAATTATCTTCTATAAATCGCGATAGCCTTTTTATATTATACCACTTCGTTCCTTAAAAGGATAATCTGATTCCTTTCCAACCGTGAAATTTCTCCTTTGCAAAATCAGCGTAAAAATCAAAACAATAAAAATGGTCGTTGTCTATATACCAAATCGAAATCGTTCAAAAGGGGAAAAATGGTTTTCGCCTTCAATCAAAAATCACGATGCATTCTTTTGCGAGAAGTTCGACGTCTTCGATGTAGGGTAGGGCAGGTCCGGTAAAGGTTTAGAGGGGTGCACAGGCTTCAAATCAGTTTCTGGAAAAGCTCAACCACTTTTGACGGATTTAGTGTCGTTCGATTTTAGCAAATGGGAATAAGAAGCTGCGTTTGTTACTGGTGTTGCTGTGCGAGATGAAGAATTCCGCACTTTTCTAGTGGTACAACAGGTCATCCTGAAGTCGCAACAACCGAGGGCGGTTGTCCATTGGAGCAGCTTGAGCTATGTGTGGTGCGATAACCAAAGGGGGTCGTGATTTTTCCTAATGATATATTCATGACAGGTATTGGGTTCATGATGAAATTAGAGAGTCGCTACAGTTCTTCTTCTTCTGTAAATCGGGTGTTGTTTTGAGATCGAACCTGTGGTGATAATGAAAGGGATTCAATGTAAGTTCAAACTTGTTATTGGGTTTAAAAAAGGATGCAATTAAGTCACCATGATTTGCGGGAGGCCGGCATCAGTTCAAATGGGATGAACTAGAGGCCGATGGGGAGTCCGTTTAGGGGTCGACGATGGTTCAAAGCTTCCTACTTTGAACCTGGGAGGCGGTTTCATGTTCAGAGATGGTATGTGATTGCAATGGCCCGAATTTCCGTACTCTTTGAGTCGACTAATAACACCACATGTCTAACCCAAATTTCATAGAAATACGAATCATCATTAGAAAGAAGTTAGAGGATGAAAAATAGAAAGAAAGAAAATTAGAATAGAAGAAAACGAAGAACACAAACCTCACAGCGGAATGAATAAAGTATATTAAATAACATAACTTTTGAAATACAAATCAGTAACTGTATATACATACCATCATCAGAGCAAAACAGCTATTTCTGGAACAGTTATAAACACCTGTTTCCAGATACGAACATAATACACAGTGGAAAAATATGATAGTCTATAACTAACTGGTAAAGCCTCCTGCTTCAAGTTCCTCCAAAGTGAATCTGTAAAATCCTGATTACTTGACTGCCCGTACAAATTTGGGCACCCAAGAGTTTAGGGGAAACAAAACAAAATAAACTCTGGGTCAGTCATAGGACTGGTGTGAGTAAACTCCAACCATTGGTTTAACTTTAAAATACTTTCGAACGAAATGATAATCGTAAGACCGATCCACACATAATCCCGAATGGTTTTTACCTTACGATAACCAAAAATATTTTTGATATCAAATCCAGTAATGATCAGTTGTTATGTTGTTTGTTCTGTATTGTCTCATGCTTTTTATTCAGGAGTTTTGAACTTGACTTGTGTGGCTAATTGTGGTGAAGCTAATCTTCTTCTATGGTGATGATGCCTGGCTTGGTTTTGGCCTCAGGTGTTGTTTATGGCTTAGATTTGGGTCTTCCTTAAGGTTCGGCTTGGTCTTCTGTCATTAGTATTTCATAGTTGCTGATGAATATTCTAGTCTGCTTTACTCCTACTGGAATGTTTTCCTTGGGCGTGAAGGTTGTGTTGGGCATTCAGCTTGGATTTACGGAGACATTTTTGGCAAGTTTAATCCTTTCGCTGCTGTATTTTGTGGGATTTTTGTCTCATCTTTTTCTGATGTAGTATCTGGGCTAGTTTGTGAGTCTTCTGTGTCTTTTTATTGTGTTTTTTGTGTAGTTTAGTGTCCTATAGTTCGAGAGCTCTTTTTTGTTTGTAAAGTATTTGTTTTTGTGTGGTGTTGCAATTTAATGCCAGCTTGAACCTTTCATTGTATCTTGTTTTATGTAATATAAGTACCTGTTTTTTCAAAAAAAAAAAGTAGGGATCTAGCGGAATGCTTGCATCTCACGCTCCATATATAATATTAAATCAAAAACCGCATGGCGCTTATTGGAGATTGGATTTCCAACATGACAAGGTATGGAACCACCTTCCGATAGTGTATCTCTAGAGGGGAATACATGGGGTTCAACAAGAACGCCTTGCAACCTGGCCCACACATGGCTGACCACTCATTTAACTTGAGTGTACCGAGCATATTATCACCAACGGTTGTGATCAGCAACTGTTACTGAAAGCATACAGAAGCGAATGGAATAAGAAGAAAATGAAATTTCTCTAGATCAGTTGATAATACCCCTAATGGGAATGACCCACATGGCCATGCTGCCTGCCCGATTTCTGTCATTTTCCGGTTGACGAGGCTTGAGTTCACGATTATCTTTCAGAACATCTTACCATCATTTACTTCGAATTCAACATTGTCAGATCCTTTCATATACGTTGTCCTGGGACTGGACAAAATGAAGGCACTATTCCGTCAACACATCTTGGGCAATTTCTACCTGGGATTAACAGAACTGCCCTTGCACTTTACTCCGTCTTCAATTAACTTTAGCAGAAGTTGACTCGTAACGCTTATGCCAATACGGAGTGGTTTTCAGATATTAAATCTGATCATGGTCTCTCCATATTGACAACGGAGGTATAAAGTAAATCAAAACTTTGATAGTCGGTGATTTAACTATCAAAGAAACAACCATACAATCAATGGTCCGATTTTCAATTGGAAATTCTACCGATCAAACATCAGACAACACTAGCCCGTTTCTACATTAGCTCTTTATTATATTATCAATTTCAAATTCCCTTTTTCGCTCTTTCGTATCCTTTCAAAGCTCAATTTTCTCTCTCTATTCTTGGCAAAAAACATTTTTATATCATAATTTCTTTATTCGAGGAAATATCTCTTATTACGGTTAGAAAACATTCTATATATTCATGAATCCTTATTTTCTATATTAAGAAAATATACCTTATTAATATCGGAAAATATTTCCATCCTCCATTCCTTAATTCCTCGTTGACCAATTCAATTCATTTTCTATGCGTAGAAAATATCTCCCATTTTATTTGGGAAAAACATTTCAAAATCCTTTAAATTAAACTGGTGTTATAAAACATCGTTATTATAACTCAAACCATGAATCATTTGTTAACTAAAGGTATCATTAACCAATCCTTCCTACTGAACCTTAACCACTTCTCCATCAATCATGCAGTCAATCAAGTTGGGGCATAATTACCTCCCAGACCTTAATTGAACAACATTCTCAACTTTGAAATAGTCAAAACTCACAACCTCACACAAAATATCGCTTACGCTACTCTCAGATTCAATCTAAGAATCCACTTCTTTTACGGAAAAGACATTGATTATAATGGTAGAGTTATAATTGTTGTTTCCAAATATTTGATTTATAAACAAAAACTATAATGGTAGCGTTAAAATCACTGTTTAGATTTACAAAACATTCATTATAACGATAGTGTTATCATTGCTGTTTAGATTTATAAAACATTTGTTATAACGATAGCGTTATAATAGATGTTTAGATTTATAAAACATTTGTTATAGCGACAGCGTTATAATCGTTGTTCCCAAATATTTGATTTATCAAAATATAACTTGTACTTATTAATTTCAGCAAATAAATAAGTAAATAAATAAATAGATAGATAGATAGATAGATTTGATTCAAAACGGAAAGTAAAAATAACTACTTCCATAAATTCGATATAATCGAATCCCAATAAATAACTCTCCCTCGAATAATCTATATTCGATTTGTATTCCGACCTTCGGAATTTATCTACCATTTCTGGTTAATTCAAATTCCAAATTCACTTTTGAATTTATCCTTCCCAAATCGTTACCAAATTCCTTTATAACCATTCTATTCTACAAAACATTATCACACCTTATTTTATATTCCGAATTTTGAACTAAAACTCTTCATTTTCTTTTGAAATGATTGCCTATTTCCCTTTTTAATAAATTTCCAATCTGGATTCATATTTCAAACCTAGATTTCTTTTATGGATGCTTTTATTTGCAAAGTATCTGCTCTAAACCATTATCCTCTTAAATCGTGAACAAAAATTCTTTTTACATAATCAATTCCATTTGATTTTATCATATCAAACCCAAATTCCAAGTATAACTTTTATTTTTAATGGTTTATAGAAAATCTTTATATATATATATATATATATATATATATGTATGTATATATATGTATATTTCAAACATTATAATCTCGTTCACCATTCTTTTATAACTGCTAAGTTTAAATCTCATTTACATTTATTGGTTTCAAAAACAATTTTCATTTTCCTATATAAATTCCCACTTGAATTTATATTTGAATTTATATAAAGGTAAATATTTTACTAAATTTATAATCATCGTTTATCATCAACATTTTGATCTTATCCCTTAAACAAGTTCCTATTTCAATTTTATTCGGAATCAAATTCCTAATTTGGAAATAACAAATTATTTTAATTTTAAATTCAAATTTCTTTTCTGTATTCAAAAATATTTTTGGTATTTAAATATTAAAATTCTAGGGCTAGTGTAATTCAACGCAACGTATCCAATCATGGAATATATAACACATCATATATCACAATCAAATAAAAACAACAAAATATTCTTGGATCCACAGATGTTAATCAGCATCAATAATATTATTTCACATCAATATGAAATATCAGAACTAATAATCGATCAACGATGTAATCATATCAACCATTTCAACCAATTTTATCAACTATTCAACCAATCAACCATCGCACATTATAAATTTACCATAAATAAATTTAAAACTCGTTCATATAAAAATATAAACGAATCAAAGTTAGTGAGTTTACTCACATTGGTTCGCAGTTGACTATTCTCCTTTGGTTTCGTTTAAAGTTAAACAGGCATTTGATTTTTATCATGAAATTCCAGTAGCTATGCTTCAGCTACATCATTGCCATAATGTAGATTCCATCATTACGACCTCATCATCTTTTGTTTCTGTTAACAAAAGCCCGAGTTACCCATATAAGTTTACGATTTAATTTAAAATAAATAACTTTATTAATCAGGGATTAATTAACATTTTAATTGCTTTACTTAGTGGATTAATCAGCTAATGACTCCTCCATTCTCATGCTCCGCGACATTTTCTCACGCTCCATTCTTTTTCTGCACAAGTTAAAACCGTTCAGTATATATATCATTATATCATTAAATTAGAGTAAATTAACCTTGATTATGTTTTTAGCAGTCCGTACCTGTTTCCATAATGTCTTCCTCAATTCCTCTGAGTCCGTCACCTTCTGCAGTAACACACTATCACAGCTCTTCATCTCCTATAACAGAGCCGCACTTCTACGTTTTAAAACAACATGCAAGTCTGTGTAACCAAACCGTCCCACTCAGTCTCTCCTTCTTGTTTTCTACTCCACTTCACAAGTTATAATTTCCCACTTTCGCTGCCAATTGTTGCGAATCCCTTCTTCTTTGTTTACACAACTGACTCTCAATTCCCTCACCATCTTACTCTCAATCCCTTCTTCTTTGTTTACACAAATGCTCCTCCCATCTGATGTCCGCCCGCGTCCATCCACCAACTGTCAACCTGACTCCACTGTTAAACACTTCAATCCCTATTCTTCTGCGCAGCGAATTATAAATAGCCCCAATGACTACCTCCACTCATATACCTCTCCCTTATCAACGTTCCATACACTCAAGTCCGCCACTCTTCTCCTCCTTAACATGCGTGAACCACCCCATACGCTGTAATGAAATAGCAGCGACCCCAAACTCAGCCCTAGTCGGTGACGAATGACTTCCTACTGCTCCGACTACCGTGCTCCAGAGACGCCGCACCCACACCTAAATGATGCGACTTCCTCCTCTCCACCCTCGCCTGAAGTGATGCCTCACTCCTCCGCCGCAGTTTACCGGAATCCACCCAAAACCAACACGACTTTGAGATGAAATTTCAAGCGCCAGTCAACTTCGAATTCCCCCAAATTATACCGGCGCCTCCCCCTCATCTCCTTCTACAATCCCCTAGCCAACAACTCCTTCAATCATTCCATGAAATCAAAGTTAAAATTGCTTGAAGTTTTCGAATAGTTGGCTGAGAACGGGAAAATACTATTTTGATTTATGGGATGGTTGCTGAAAGGAAACGGAAATGATTCGGGAAAATCAGGGACTCTCGACTCTGTTAATACATAGAAGGTGATTTTTTTTATTCGATTTTAATTAAATTTCTACAATGGCTATTTTCATTGTTTGCTGAAGAACGAGGAAATGAGACTGAGTATACCAGCATTTAAAGCTGAAGTAGTTTGGAGAAAACGACAGCTAATAGCTTGGCACGCACGGTACCTAGAAAGTTTGGCACTCACGCATAACAGTAGCTGTAGACTTAAAAAGATAAATAGGTTTGTAATATATTTTTTCCAGAACAAATAGCAGTTTCAATGATCTAGTACAATTAAGGTTTACAACGTAAAGAAAGAAGGAAAACGCGCTGCAAATAGTTTGTAGTCCCTTCCAGTATGTAATATATTTTACTACCATATTTCATGTGAACTTTTCTTTTACTACACAGTCAATTCATTTCCTATGACGGCAAGCATTCAAATTATCTTTCATAACCAGATCATCCCCTACCTCGTGGAGTTAGATTTTAAAGTATGCTTCCCTTTACTTGGTAGTTGTCGCTCTTTCTTTTATTTATGAATGTAGTAACTAAGTGGATTTTAGTGTACCCAGTTGTATAAAATTCTTATTCAGATTCGAGATATTATGGACAAAAATAAAAGTACGACCGTGTCAAGCGATGTGCAGCGATTACAAAAATATAATAAAATAGACAGGTTATTTTATTTTGTGAAATCCCAAAGCAGTGATACAGGTGTAAAACATTTCAAATAAAAAGTTGCTTATTTTTAAAAATAAAAATTACAGAAAAATTCTATAAATTTAATTATAACTACGTCCCAAAAAAAATCTTAAAATAATAATCTATTTCGTATTTTATAAAATTAATCTCGTTATAATCATATATTGTTTTGAAATTAAATCGAACCAATTTCAAAATAAACAAATAAAAATACCTATCTAATCTGGATATATACATAAAACTTCAAAGTAATCTAATTTAAATTTTAAACTCGACATTTCTATTTTTAAGTTAAAACGATATTCAATATATATTTTAAAATCCATTTATTTTATTAAATAAATTCCTTATAAATTTCTATATATAATTCAAATAAAATATTTAAAACAAATTTAAATATTCGGAATTCAACGACTAAAAATCTGGGCCGTTGCATTCCTTCCCCCATAAAATAATTTTGTCCTCGAAATTGTTAAGCAGTAAAAATGCTGTAACTCTAACTTCTCATAACTTACTTAGTTGAAATCTTATATCCCATATCTTCATAACCCAGTTCTTACCCGACCTTCGAATTCTCATATCAATGCTCAACCATTCATAATTCTTTCCAAATGATCTGTCCACCAATTTTGGACAATCCATCATCACCTTCTTGCCTTCAATCCATATGCTTTTCTGCATATCCACACCCATTCCAATTGATTTTAAATCCGTTTATCAATTTCATTATTCCACTTGAAATTTTATTAACCAATTCTGGTTTTCTTGTTTCAATTACAATTTACAACTCGATTTTTAAATTATCCAAAGTTTCTTGAAAATTTTCTAACTCTTTAAATTTTCAAAAAATTTCGCCAGCATCTTCTTTGCATGGCTCAGTCGATACAACTACAACTCGTCTTTCTAGGCCTTCTCCAATCAAAAAGAAAATCAAAAAGCCAAGCGGCTTGCCCCATAAGCTCATAAAACCATCAAACCTAAGTAATATTGTAAACAAGTACCTTTTTATCGGGCATAATTCTATTTCTTGCATTTGCTTCCATTCAATATCTACTCAGTATACATATGTGCATTTCCAGTTGGTTTCAAATCAATCCAACTTCCAGTTTTTAACACTCTAATCAACTTCTAATTAGTTCACTTCCATTCTATCAATTCAAATCTGATTTTTATTTAAGTCAGTCCACTTATTATAATTGAATCCAAATTTATCACAATTCTATTTTAATTAACAACATCCAATATATATTCAACTTGCTTATTCATAAGTCGAGTTCATATTAATAATTCGAATCTCAACATTTATCTTTATTTAATTCCATTCAGAATTATTTCTAGTTCAATCCAATTTTATTTAACTTAACTTAAGTTATATTACAATTTATTTGGTACATTTTTACCATTTCAATCTATTCAACCTATTCAAGTTAAATTTTAATTTCTGAATTCAAATTCCCGGATTTTATTTCAAATTAATTTGAAATCATATATATTTATATACATATATTTATAATCAAATCAATTCAAAACATTTGAATTTCTTAAACATCTTGTCCCTTTCAAACAAAATTTTCATTTCCAAATTACTATGGTAGCAATCCATCACTCAGAAACTTGAAAATGAATACTGATAATGTTGCGATCCATTATCAGAATTATTTTCTTGCCACTGAAGTGATTTCAGTTCTTAATCTCTTTAAAAGTCCATTTAAAAACTATTTCTAATTCAAAAATCCCTTCAAAACAATGCTATATTACTTTTGAAATACTTCAAGAAATATTTTCTAAATACCTAAGATTTAAATCCACAATTCTGATCTAAATCCAATTCTAATTTAGCTTATTTGTATATTTCATTCTTATACCAATTCACTTTGGTTTTATATAATCATTTAAATATTATAATGCCATTTGATTATAATAACAATTAGGCAAATCAATAATTTCAGAAAATTATTTCTTTTATATCAGAAATAGTTTGGGGCAAAATTATTTCATTTACCCATTTTAAAACAATACTGTATCGAATTACTTTGTTCGAGAGTTCAGAAACACCTATCGATACAGTTGTACATTCTGTTGTTAGAGTTTATGCCCTAGAAGCAATCCATTTGGTGAGATGGTTAACAATGTTGTTGTTATTGTTTTATTTGGAATAAAATAATATTCTATTATATTTACTGTGTAATATAATATTAATATAATTGAAGTCCTTAGAATTATAATACAGAATTATATAATTCAAGTAAGACTTGAATTTGAGATTATATAATATGTTAAGTATTATAATTCTTAAAAGTCCCTAGTCGAGTTTTATTGTTTATATAGGACAACAATAAAGCGTTGAGACTAGTACGTTGATTGACTGATGATCACATCTCATTGATCATTAATATACGTGATATTAATGTCAAAACATAAACATGTATCGGAGAATATCGTATTGGGCTGACCCATCATGAGATAACTACATGGAATATAAATTAACAGTATCATAAGTTATTCTCAATGTGACAGTGATGTAATGGTCCTCAGACCTGAAATCATTATAATTTTATTCGAAGATATTTGTGTTTTGATATCGTCTAAAGTTATTCGTAATAGAGTAACGATAACGGTGATTATTGGATACATCTCGAATCGAATGAAATTATGTATGATCTAGATGGAATTTAACCCTACGATATATTCGTAGTGATATCCATGGGCCTCTTGATTGAGTGAGACTGTGAAATGCATGGCCATGCTCAAATATTGATTTGTTTTAATTAGTCCGCTCATCGATCGAGAAAAACGGATTAAATTATAAAGAGGATGATACGAACCATGTCTTGACTTTAATCCAGGATATAACGGTTAAAAGGATTATATTACATTAATACGCTTGTCACAGAAAGGTTGTATCGAATCGATAATTTTATTATAACTTGGGTAGCAGCGACACATTGCTAGATGCCAATCACTATTTATGGTTTTATACACGATTTAAAATCATTGCCAATATTGAAATAACCTATAGGGTCACGCGTAAGAACGCTTGAAAAGGATGAGAGCCGATTACAACAAAAGAGGATCAAATGTTGACCATTCTTTAATTTTGAATTGGTATGAGGGGCTTTTATGGTATGATTTTATTTGATAATTTTTGGGGTTACAACAAGATATAATGGAGGCCACCGGTTTTCTTATTATCATTTTACAAGGGTTTCAGAAACCAAGCAAAAACCCTAAAATCCCCAAAATGGCTAGCACCTTCCATTCTTCGTTCTAATGATGTTCGACGTCATCAAGGCCAAGTGTTCGTGGACTAAACTATGGAGGCGGGGCGATTTGTCTAGCGCGGATTCGATTCAACATGCGACGACTTTGATTCTGTGAAGAAAATGAAAGATACAAAGGTATAATTCTGCGAATTACCAATTTTGCATAGATTCATGATTTCTAAAGTGTTAAAATCATTTACAAAAGGTTGCGATTTGATCGATTTTAACCTTCAATGGTATCGGAGCTTGGGTTTGTGAAATTGGTATTTTGGAGATTCGTTTTATCACTGGGTTGTACGATCTGTGTCATGAACACAATAAGAACTCGAATTAATGTTAGGTGTTAATTCTACTTCAACATTATTTATTTAGATCTGTTTAATTTGTGTTAAAGATGCTGTATTTATAATCAAAAGCTTGTTTGATTTATAAATATAATGAAATCTGACCCTGTATATTTTATACAAATTTCAAATCTGAAATAGTTTCAGTTGAGTTCAATTGGAATTAACTACTAGATATAATACACAAATTCCTGAACAAACTGTTTCATCCTAAACCGAATTATGTTCTGTTAGGAAAAATGAAAGGATAATAAATTAATATTTGATATTAAAATAGTAATTGGATTGCCAATTTTTGTTAGAACATAGAAACATATTGATAATTGTTATCTCTGTATGTATTTGTACTAATATACCCAATCAGTTTTTGAACTGATTTAAAAACTGTTTGACAATTAGTTGGGATATTTAAATCCATTGATTTTGAATTAGTATTTTATCAATATAATATTTAACCTGGAAGTATCTACATTGGATAACAACAAATTCTATTGGGTATTTGAAAATGCCAAACCCATTATCAAAATGTTTGATAAACTTCAAAAACTGACTATGTTATTTTTGATCAGAATGATCCTATTGATTGATGAATCAATATGATACCTTTACGATAATTTTAATTCAATGAAATTATTAATGGTTCTATCTGGTTTTTCCACCTAATTTAAAATTATTATTACTTGGTTAAATGGTAATCAAGCCATGTATATAAACCAAGTCCAGTTATTGATTGGTCAATTATGACAGGTTCCTTCGGAAAATGATTTCTTAAATCAATTTACAACTGGTCAAATCTTGAAATTAGTTGCTTACCCAGATGTGTGTATTAACCCTAGTGTGATAAAGAAATGTCTTTTATAATGATAGGGTATGACTACTATTAACATATTTGATTTAGATAAAAAAACCTTTACTTATGATTAACATTCCTGTAATCATCTGAATGATTTTGAATCAATGCAGGATGTTTTATATAATAAATCGATTATATATATATATATATACACACAAACTTATCTGGATAGACACTGATGCATATCAAATAGTGGCATATATATATACATACATTATTGATGATGTGCATGTATATATATATATATATATATATATATATATATATATATATATATATATATATATATATATACATGATAACACTTCTTGTTAAAAGTTACATCTGGATTTTAATTGTATCATTCATTTAAGTATGTTGATATTAGAAATACAATTATAATTCTACTTGTTATCAAATATTTGAACACATATAGTATACATTTTTGGTGATAAATATGATGGATATCAATTTTAATTTCTTGGGGTAACTGCAAATTTGATTTGCTGTTATAATCCAAAAATATTAGCTTTTAATTTTATTTTATTGGGGTGAGTTGCTATAATATCAAAAATTGTTTTTATTTTACCCCTTTTGGGTCATCTACAAATATTTGATATTATTATGGATTTGAACATTTACAGCATATACAATCTGTTATACTAGATTCAAGCAGATGTGAATAAGTACTAATTTGTTAGCACTTGTTTCTTTACCAAACTGATGTGTAAATGATTCAAACTTATAGCATGATTCAAACTTATAGCACTTGTTTCTTATATTAGTAATAATATTATATATATATATATATATATATATTTAAATTATGAAAGGACATTGCATCTTTAATAACTTTGCTTGTACATGTAGATATACCAGAATGCACTGTTATATACCAATGCACAGGCCATTTTACATATATACAAATTGGGTTGGTTTTCAATTTAAATTCAGAATTTGAAAATGATTTCAATGTTATATGATAGCTGAAGCAAGTATAACCTGTTTTCTACTTCAATAATGTTTTTTTTTATTCTTTTATAATGTTTGCATTTGATTGTATGAATTCAGATATTGTCTTCTGAAGGAAGCAACGTAAGTATAATTTGATGTAGCATATATATAAGTATTATTTATTTTTGATTTGATTCGGGTACGTTCATTTATAATCGTTACTAAATCCTACCGCTATTCACATATCACGCTAAATATACGTACTATCATGCACGAACTCCAAATGCACTAAAAACGGGCGAACCACTATGTCTTGACGTTCCGGTTCTAGTGAAATTCATTTCGCTGAAAATCGAATTTGTTTGCAAAAGCAGCCTAATTTGATTTCAATTTATTCATCGGTTCACCCTTAAATTTTCGTCCACCGTCAAAAGAACTCCGTTAGGCTCCAAATCGAAAATCTAGCAATAATAAATTATACGCATTCCAATAAAACTCATTTCATCAAAAATGGAGGTCATTAGAAAAATATCTATTATTAAGGCCTATAAAACATCGATATAATATAAATTCATTTTTAAATAAATTCGATATAAAAATCCATTAAATCAATATTTAAAATAGAATTAAATATTCATAATTAACGTTCAAAAATCAGGGACGTTGCACCAAAATTCCTAATCATGTTTACAATATGAATTATGCTTCAAATTAATCATTCCCAATTTCGTGCGTTTGCATATTTCAAAAATATGCCTAGGCTCGAAGGTAGCCTAGCTAGAAAAACGGAAAAAGGGAAGAAGAGAACAAGAATATGCCTAGCAAATAAAAAATGGCATACAATGATAGCATTGGTCATACTAATAGAATATGCATAGTGACATGATTAGGCAAACCAAAACAGGGATATCATGAATGGGCATATAGGCACAAATCAATAGATCAGATGTACTAGTAATGGCAGATCTGTTATGATTTCAGATAACTAATAGACATAGGCTTAGATCGAAACTTATAAGCATGTCAAGATTGTATTTTAAGTGTCTATATCTAAAAATAAAATAGACTCACTATGATTGGATATAAAGAATAGGGAATTGAATGCAGATTTTGTAGCACAGATCTCTGAATATGCATAACTTATTGTTGAAGAAGAATAGGCTAAATCATATTGAGTTGGGCAACACCTCGTTGTCTCCATTGTTTTTGGTGAATAAAAACAATGAGAATGAGGTCCTATTTATAGCCTAGGGTCAACAAATTTGGTCAGAAAACAAGTCCACATACGCAGAACTCAATCTGCCTTGGATCTGGAGGTGTCGACCTGGGTGTGGGCACTCCTGTTATGGTGTCGACCCATAGGCCGACACACTTTGGGTGGGGTCGACCCGTAATGGTCCGAACTCTCGCCCAAGCCCGCATCTTCTGATTTTGAATTATTTTGAATGGTTTTGACTTGTTCTGTATATATATATATATATATATATATATATATATATATATATATGTATATATATATATATATCTTGCGAGTATACAAACTTCTAACCTCAATAACTTTCTCATACGATGTCCATTTTATGCAAACTTGGTGTCTATCTAAAGCAGAATTTCGAGACGAAAACAATGGCTAAGTTCATTTTCCTTAGTTCTCAATATTTAATTAAGTATCTCTTAGTTTATCATTATTTTGTTTCTAAAATTACGGGGTGTTACATTCTCCCCTACCTAAAGGATTTCGTCCTCCAAATCTCTAAGTTAAGAAGAATGTATATCCTAACATCCATCATCCATGTACTCATCCATCAATCACAAGCATTCATTGTCCTTAAAATATTTCTAATGCTTATATGAATATATGCAACAGTGTGTGTATATGTCTCTATGCTAATGTGAAAGATCAGGCGATCTACTGATTTAGTTGACCTCCTTAATGTAATGTATGTTAGTGCCATGAATCTGACATATATGCAAATAATCCTAACATGTAAGTTCTATATGTGCGAAATCATTTATCTAAATGCAATATCCAAATGATGATATACCTACTTTCATCCATTAAAAGAAGAAAAATGCACACACATTCATATTCAATATGGGAGTGATTGAGCCGATCTTGTGCCTAATGTGTGTGTATATGCATCCACAAGCAACCACTAGAAACCACTTGCATTGATCAAACATAACATGTCTCAAACACATGTTTACACCCATGGGTTCCTACCTAAAGGTCGAAAATTCGATCGATAGGATATACTCATACAATGGAAACAAACATGAATAAAAGCTTTCGAAAAAGAAGTTAAGAACATACCCTTGAAAAGAAAAGGGTACGAAGCGCGAATCTTGTCTTCAATCTCCTATACTGCATACCCTTGGTAAACTCCCACTGTACTTTCACCAACTTGACCTCTCGGTTTTGTAGCTTTTTAACCTCTGATCCAAGAATACAGGTTGGAACTCGTCAAACTGTCGTCTCCCATTCCAGCTCTGCTTCCTTAAGCATACTCGGCTCAACTACTTCTGCGGTTTCAAGTAAGCACCTCCGTAAATAAGAGACGTGGAAAACATCATGAATGCCGGACAGTCTCTCTGGTAGCTTTACTCTATAGGCCATTTGGCCAATCCTTTCTGTTATGGGAAATAGCCTTACAAACCTTGGTGTCAATTTCCCTATAGATCCAAAATGAACTACATTCTTCAAAGGAAATACCTTGATGAAAACCATATCTCCCACCTCAGAATAAATATCATTCCTTCTCCTATCTACGTAGGACTTCTGCCTGTCCTGAGCTGTCTTCATGCGCCTGCGGAGGAGATCAATCTTTATCGAAGTTTCTCTAACCATCTCAGGTTCAAGTTGAAGCCTTTCTGTAAATTCCCACCAATAAGTCGGTGATCTACATGGTCGTCCGTATAATGCCTCGAAGGGTGCCATGCCAATACTAGTCTGGAAACTGTTGTTGTAGGCGAAATCTACTAAAGGAAGATGCTCTTCCCAAGTCCCTCCGAAGTCTAGGATACACAGTCTTAAAAGATCCTTAAGGGCTCTATTCACCCTTTCCATCTGTCCATCGGTCTGTGGGTGATAAGCAGTGCTCAGACACAACTGTGTACCTAACACTTATAGCAAACTATTCCAAAACTCACAACTGAAAATGGGGCCACGATTACTTACGATACTGGAAGGTACTCCATGTAGATTGATTATCTCGTGACGATAAACTGCTGCCAACGATGTTGTCGTCGTCTTACTCTTAATGGGGATAAAATGAGCACTCTTAGTAAGCCTGTCAACTATGACCCAAATACTGGTGTTTCCTTTCCTCGATCTAGGCAAACCATCAATGAAATCCATTGAGTCGCTCTCCCACTTTCACTGTGGGACTTCCAAAGGATGAAGTAAACCACCGGGCTTCTTTTGCTTACCTTTGACTTGCTAGCAAATCAAACACCGAGAAACAAACTCTGCCACATCTTTCTTCATCCCAACCCAAAAGAAAACTCTCTTCATATCTCTATACATCTTATCTGCCTGGATGAATAGTCATCTTAGAATGACGGGCTTCCTCAAGGACTGTCTTTAACGGACTCCCAACTTGGGGAACCCAAAGCCTTCCATCTCATCGCAACCACCCTCTATCGTCCATGGAATATCTACTGAGGTGACTAGAAGTTTGCCCTTTACTAAGTCTATCCAAAATATCTACTACATGTGGGTCCTCTCACTGCGAAGTGCCTATCTGATCCAACAGAGTAGGTCACACCTTTAATGATGCCAATAAACTACGTATAAACTCGGTGGAGGGTCTAAAATCAAAATTCGATATAAACTCTAAGCTTTTCCTCTCCACAAACAGAGGACTAAATGTCATTCTTTGCCTACTCAATGCGTCTGCCACCGCATTACCCATGTCAGGGGTATAAGCAATCTCAAAATAATATGATGCTAGGAACTCCATCCATCTTTGTTGCCTTAAATTAAGGTCCTTCTATGAGAAAAAGTACTTGAGAGATTTATGGTCGGTGTATAACTAAAACCTCTGTCTTAGTAGATAATGGCGCCATGTCTTAAGCGCGAATACTATGGATGCTAGCTCCAAGTCATAGATAGGATAGTTTTTCTCTTTAACCCTTAGTTGTCGACCTTCATAACATACTACCCTTTCTTCTTGCATCAGAACTGCACCAAGACCTGTACCACATGCATCATTGTATACTGTAAACACTCTGTTCCAATCGGGCAAGGTTAAGACTGGGCTGTTGTAAGAGCCCTCTTCAATCGCTGAAAAGCAACGTCACAATCTACATCCTAAGAGAATATCAGATTCTTCTTTGTCAACCTGGTGGGTAGGGCTGATATCATTGTGAAGTCCTTAATGAACTTCCTATAATAGCATGCTAATTCAAGAAAACTCCTCACCTCTATTGCATTCTTTTGGATTTGCTAATCTTGAACAACAGCTACCTTTGCAGGATCTACGGCTAGCCAATCTTTAGAGACCACATGCCCTAATTTTTTTACTTCTTTTCTCCAAAAATGACATTTGGAGAATTTCGCCTTAAGCTGGTGCGTACGGAGAGTTTTCATAACCTCTCTCAAATGTAGGGCATGCTCTTCCTCGCTCTTCGAGAAAATCAAGATGTCATTTATAAAGACCACAATGAACTTATTTAGAGACTCCAGAAACACCCTACTCATCAGATCAACAAAATAGGCGTGTGCGTTCGTCAACCTAAAAGGCATGACGAGCCACTCGAAGAAACCATCTGGAGTTCTAAGAGAGGTCTTGCCTATACTGTCTTCGACCACCCTCAACTGATGAAACCCGTGGCCAAGTCTAACTGAGAGAAAACAGATACACCAACAAGCTGGTCAAACAGATCACCTATCCTTGGAAGTAGGTGCCTATTTTTCTTAGTGAACTTATTCAACTCTCTATAATCAACACAAAAGCGAAGCGAACCATTCGCCTTAGCAGCGAATACTACCAGAGCACCCCATTCAGATATGCTTTGCCTAATAAACCCTTTCTCAAGTAGCTTCCCTACTTGTTTGCTTAGCTCCCTCCTTTCTATTAGAGCCATATGGTGCACATGCAATGCAACAGGCTTTGCATTGTCCACCAAGTATATACGGAAATCAATTTTGCACCTCATAGGTAAGCCCCGAACCTCCTAAAAACATCAGGATACTCACAGACTACCTGTACAGATCGTAGATCATCGATAGATGCTTCGAGCGACTCTAGGAAACTAAGCATGACAGGCCCCTTAGGGTCACAAGAAATATCGAGTATCCTCCCATGGAAAGTCAAAAGTCTAATGACCCTTCTCTCACAATCCAGAATGGCACCATACGTGGCTAGCCAATCCATCCCTAGAATCAAACCATAGCCCACGAAACCAAGCACATATGCATCGCACTCAAACTCGACGCCTAACACAGATATTCCAAACCCCGAAAAATCATAGACAAATGATCTGTACCAAATGTGGTGACCCGAAAATCTGGTCCAATTTGAGCTGACTAAATAACATAACTCCAACCCCAAATTGCACTAAAAATTCAAGAAAACTAATGGAAAGAAGGCAGAGGGTGAGGATAGATAAGATAGAACTAATAGAATAGAAGAAGAAGAAGATCATCGTCATCAAAGTAAACACGAATCTCACAGCGGAACGAATAAAATATAACATAACTTTTGAAATACAATCAGTTATATATACAATAGCACTTATCAGAGTGCAACACTTACAACAACAGCGGAAATAAACAATAGCTATAGAATCCTGAAGCCTCCTGCTCCAAGCTCTCCAAGTGTATCTGAAAAATCCCGACTACTTGACTGCCCATATAAATTTAGGCACCCAAGTGTTTAGGGAAACAAAACAAAATAAACTCTGGGTCAGTCATGAGACTGGTGTGAATAAAATTCCAAACACTTGTTTAATAACGGATATATCATAAGACCACGCCGTGAAAACGGAACGGGTTTTCCCTTATGAAATCCAACATCTTTGAAAAGCAATATCATTCTGATATTATAATAATTTCTAAATACAAATAGGTATCCATCTAGCAGAAACGCTTTCATCTCACGTTCTACATATATGGTATACAATCAAAACCGCAAGCACGTATTGGGTAATGGATTTCCAACTATGACAAGGTATGGAACCAACTTCCGATCAGTGTACTCTAGGAACGATACATTGGAGTTCAACAAGAACATCTTGCAACTCAGCCACACATGACCGACCACTCATTTCGCTTGAGTGTATCGAATGCACATCACCAACGGTTGGGATCAGCAACCGTTCCCATATATATATATGGGACAACATTGATAGATTAAAGAAGCAAATGAATATTCTCTAGATAGGCGATTATACACCCTACTTCGGTGCGACCGACTTAGCCATGCTGCCTGCCCGATTTCTGTCATTTACCAGATGTGAGAATAGAAGCTACGCTCATCTTTTCACATACTGTAACACCCTGTAATTCTACAACACTAAGATTCACGAATCAAGGCAGAATTAAAAGTTAAATTCAAAATCAAGGGAAACGGGATATGCCATTGCGTTCGTCTTAGAATTCTGCATGAAAACGAGTCCGCGTTTGCATAAATCGGAACCCGTATGAGGAAGATATGGCCTCCGGAAGATTCATCGAAGTTCAAATTTCAAAACAGTTCAGAAAAACGAGTTCGAAATTCAAAACAGACCCAGATTAGGCTGGGCGGGAATTTTCCCACACAAGGCACCCAGGTCGACTGGGTAGTCGACTTGGGGCACCCAGGTCGACTGGGTAGTCGACCTGGGGGTCGACCCCCCTGCTTTTTCTAGCTTTCTGAACCTGGTTCGTTTCTCTATATCTAGACGCCATTCTGACCAGATTCGTTGACTTCTACACTATATAAGCAGCCCTAGTCTTCTTCTCTATTCACTATTCTCCTCTACCCTTATGCTGCAAAGATTCTTGGTGAACATTGCTTCTTCTCCTCCTCTTAATTAAATAGTAAATAGAATATTATATAAAATAAATCAAGACGAGGAGATGCTGCTCAAGACTTTCAAAAGGTGATTCAAAACAAGCTAGGATTCAAGTGAAGATTCAAACGACTTCAACGACTGTTTTTCTACGAATCTAATCTATTCTAATCTCTATAAGTCACTTATTTCTAGATTTGAACGTTTTCTCTGTTCGTGACATGAAATTAAAGGAATAAAAGAATACGCCAAATCTTTCTACTCGAATCTATGCCTATATCTTTGGACCTAATTAAGAACTGTTATGATTCAATGACCAATTAGGCCTTGCCTATGACTTTGGACATTGCCTATGACTATGAACATTTTCTATGACTATGAGCATTGCCCATGACTATAAATATTGCCTATGACTATGAACATTTCCTATGACTATGAACATTGCCTATGACTGTGACTATGAGAATTATTTCCTTGACTATGAACACAAGCCTTTGCCTTTGATTAGGAAACATAGACTATTGCCTATGACATAACAAGGACAACTGTGATAAAACACCTATAGGAAAGTGTTGCTTAAGTTTTGTGACTATGAAATTGGGTCTAAACCCGATTATCTATTCTGTCTGTTCTTAGTTTTCTTTGGTTTTAGACCTTGGGAATTTACCTATTAAGTTAGGTCTACCCATGTTCTTGAACCTACTTTGTCTATTCTTGGTTTTAGACCTTGAGAATTTACCTATTAAGTTAGGTCTACCCATGTTCTTGAACCTACGTCGTTATTCAAACCTTTTTATGCCAGTTGTTATGACCATCCTTTTTCATAGCATCTTTGGTTCATTCCCTATTTTCTACGAATCTAGATTTATCTATAATCTAGATTGAGTCACGATTATATGAACGGTGGGAATACGATTTGGGGAAAATATGAAATTGACTAGAATCATAGTTATAAACTTGGAAATTGGCATAAATTGGGAACATGTATTATGGCATGTTTATAGAAATGCAAACTGGATAAATTTGACATGAATTATAGGATGTGTAATTTGAATCTAGTATTGACTTGTAAATCTAGCATTTACATGAATTGTGAAATAGAATAATAAGTCTAGTTTGAAATGAACTGTAATTAGAATGTTTAATCAGAATTGGACTAGCTAATTAGGCATAAGAAGTATATTGGCATAAATTTGAAATTGACCATAATTGGGAGGAATTGTCAGGTTTAGCAAAATCATGGTTAGTGACACTTAGTTTGGTATAGTTTACATACCAAAAAGCATAAACATGATATAGAGGGGAAAATGTGCCATAAGAATGAATGTTGACAATTTGCATTAAAAGAGAAATTAGGAAATAAGTAAATTAGGAATAATTTACTCATAGAATTTGTCCTAAATGATAAAATGTAAATTTAGACAAATTTAAGGTTTCTTAACGACATCTCTTTTAATAATACACCAGAAAGTTCTAGGGTGACAGAGAGGATAGTGTCTAGGCTTGGGTTTGGAAAATACAAGTTTCCTGCTCTCCCTAGCTATCCCTAACTGATCCGACGGACGGGATGGTTACTTTCAAAACCTGATTTGAAAATTAGTCAAAACCCTTTGAACTAGAAAACACGAATAGGCCTAACCCGACGTTAGACTGAGTTGCGATGTAAATCTGCCCGGAACCAACCGGCACATCCAGTAATCGCAACAATATCTGTCTAATGTTAGTGGTCGTGGCTTTAATCTATTTAATTAAAGCTAGAACAAGAATGGTAGGGTTAAGTTCACTAAGACACTTAACCAATTCAACATGATAACCAGACTGGTGGGTGGGGTTAGGGCCATACAGTTAAGCTAGAATGGGAGGGTTAAGTCCATAGGAACACTTAACCAATTTAACATAGTTAAGCTAGGATGGGAGGGCTAAGTCCATAGGGACACTTAACCAACTTTACATGGTAACAAGACAAGATTTGTAGGGGTTAAGTAACGAAGGAAACACTTAGCCAAATTAACATGTTAACTAGACTAGAAGGTGGGGTTAAGTAAAGTTAATACACTTAGCCAAATTAACATGTTAACTAGACTAAAAGGTGGGGTTAAGTAAAGTTAATACACTTAGCCAAATTAACATGTTAACTAGACTAGAGGTTGGGGTTAAGTAAATACACTTAGCCAATTTGATATGTTAGCTGGGCTAGACCGTAGGGTTAAGTAAGCTTGAACACTTAACCATCGGATTGTGATAAAGGAATAGGGTTAAGTCTAAAACATGAAGGGATAATACTTAGCCATTAATAACATGTTAGTTAAAATAGACGGGCAAGGTTAAGTTAAAAAGGAACACTTAACCAATACAGGGTGAATGGGTAGGTTAAGTAATAAATACTTAACCAATATAACTTGGTTTGTGGTAGGGTTAAGTCATCATGAATTACTGATAACACTTAACCAGTGTAATAGGATGAATGAAGAGGGTTAAGTTGGCTTGAATCGACTAATGACACTTAACCAATCCAAATTGACTGGAAAGAGAACTATGTAGTAAACCTTAGTTAAGAAAACAACGATTCTGGAAACTAAGTGGTAAATCTTAGTTAGTAAAACTAAGTAGTAATTCTTAGTATAACACGAGAAGGAGCGAATGTCGTCTGAGTAAAAAGGAGGCTCCAACGAATTGGGTTACGAAGCCCGAGGCTTCGAGGGGACGTGAGGGTACTCTTGGTATCCCTCTGTGAGGCTGCAGATGATCCTCCTAGGCTCACAGAGGTTAAGGTCTGCGTAGAAGAACCAGGGGTATGCCTTGGTTGCTATACATGGCAACCAAAAGACTAGGATGGACCGGCGTGATTCGGCGAGAAAACAGCAGCCCTGTGATAGCAACTCGTCGTCTACCATCCATCTTGAGTCAATCAAGATACATGAAGCGGAAAGGCGGAGAACTCCAAAAGACCATATACTTGCGATCTAGTTATGGGTGAGGATGGCCATAGGATAGTGGGGCACCGGGGGCCGGCGTATAGTTCTAATTTTACAAGGTGTGCCTTTCATTAGTTGAGGGAGGGGTCAAGTGGGACCATAGCCACTGGAATAAAAACAGACCTTAGCATCTGCATCGGCAGATATCTGAAAGCTCCCGACCGAGTTCTGTATTCCTTGATTTTCCCTGTCACAGGACTCGGACCGCACATTACAGGACATGTGCATCTAGACAAGCGACAACGATTCGCGATACATGCGTGGGGAAGTATAAGAACATATACCACTCTAGGTAGTGTGTCCTAGACTTGGGGGCATCGTTCGACAGGCAACATAATCCCTAGTTGGACTAGGTGGCATAAATCCTGAATCCGAGAAGCGTTCAGCAGATAGCGTAAACTCTAGTTAAATCTAGAAAGCACTTGATAGAAAACCCTAGATTTGATCTAGGTAATAAATAATGAATGTATGCCGGAAGGCAATGGAAAATACAGGGATTGGGATCACGTTATCGTTACTAGTTGGGACACTAGATAGGCGGTGCAGAGATATAGAAACCAGTATAACAAGGAAATAGCGAAGCGGCGAAAGTATTAGAGCATATCATGTTTATCTTATCTTAGCATATCTTGTGATTATCTTGTCTAATCTTGCCAACCCTATCATCATGGTGTTATCTTGTATTCAGCTAATTCATGTCATTTTGTTTCTTCATGTTCACATGCTAGAAGTTACTGAACTTACTCAGGCTTTATGTCTGAGTCTGTTTTTCTTTCGTCTTCTTGTCTTCCGTCCCCCCCCCTCCGTAGGTAGTAAAGGAGGGAATAGTATAGCTCAGGTTAAGTTGGACTGTCACTCTTTCCCAGCTTGAAGATTTTTTGAAGTTTTGCTTGGATTCTCTTTTCAGATGCTATGGCTGGTTCTTGCTACATTAGGGAATATAAATGTATTTTTATGCTTCTTTATTTTGTAAGACAGATGACGCTATGATATTGTAAAGAAATCTTTGTACAAACTATTTTATCAATAAAGCAAAGTTTTATTTTCCGCTGTTTAATTTCTGTCTGTCTTGTAATTTATCTGCATCTTTTACCCTAAATGCTCCACAGAACTTATTGCATTCCCTTTGTGAGTGACACTAACGGATGTGGGGTATTACACGTGGTATCAGAGCTGAAGGTTACTGGATCAGATAAAAGATTTGAAAAATTGTTTTCAAAACGGTTTTTAAAGAAGCATCTTCAAAAGAAAAGATTTGTTTTAAAGGCATATTCCCCAAAGCCATACGCATTATCTTCTCTTCCTCTATTTGAATTCTTGTCTCCTCCTTTCTTGAGTCTCTAGGGCTCCTGGCTTTCTGGGAGGTAACCGCATCGATGGGCGAAGTCGTGCCCGGCTTCCATCCATAGCCGTAGTTGTTTCACCTACGGCCAGTTTTCTTTCTAGCTTAGTAGGGTTTTCTGTATGGTGGAAGCAGCTTTCGAGGGATTTGTCAACATGGTTACACACGGAAGGGGGTGAGGAGTTTGGCTAGGGAGCACAACCATAGGATGAGGAATTCATGGATGTAGATTTAGCTCACGAAGGAGGAAGAAATTATAAAACCTAAGACAAGAGGAAGTATCTTTACTAGGGTATGATAGGGCATATAGTTAAGGACAAGGGCAAGAATGAGGAACAAGATTTTCAGAAGGGCAAGTACATACTTTCACCACCAAGCGAACCTAGGAGAAGGGTAGTAAAGTTCTGTTGGAAGAGTCTAGTTTTGCTGTTCGTATTCTCTCCTTTGGTTCTAGCACTTCGCATCTGTTCATACCCACTTCCATAGTTGAGTCTCTGCACCATAGTACTCGTATAATAGAAAAATCCCACTAGAGTCTCAAATCCATTTGGTGGTCCGACCAGTTTATTTTTGGCTAGTAGGGATTTGAGAATAACTATCGAGTTTGCTTGTGTCATCTCACATAGATCGTCTAAATTCGGAGGAGATATTCCTTGGGTGCTTGTCTGATATTGGTTTTGGCCTTTGGGGCTTGTACTTGAGGAATGTCGAGTTCGACTAGGATGGTTTGCGTGAGAGATGAATAGTTGTGACAGGCACTCTAAAAAGCACGTAGTGACCTTTCAACCCTTATGGTTATGGCATGGTGGATAAGAGAGAAAACCTCTAAACATCTTAGTACATACACTTGGTACCGTGATTGACATCTGTTTATTTTGGAAATGGAGATCGGAAACTTCACAATCGTGAAGTAAAATTAGTTAAGATACAAAGGAGTAAAGCTCAAGAAGGGTAGATACTAGCATCATACCCTTTTCCTTAAGGGTGCATCCTTGATTTTTTTTTTATATATATAGGAGCTTTACGCATAATTGTTTCTCTCTTTCCAAAGTATATCCTCTAGGTCGTATCTTCGATCCTTAGGTAGAAGCCAATGGATGTAAACATGTGTTTGAAACATGTTATGGTTGGTGGTTGCAAGTGGTTGCTAATGGTTGCTCGTGGATGCATATGCACATGTATTAGGCACTAGATCAAGTTCGGATGCTTTCATATTGCAATTACAGATATGTATTTGTTTGTAAGTTGAACTTGATATGTTAACATATGGGTGTTGCATATGGATGAATGGCTGTGCACACATGTAGTATTTACATAACTAGGGATGCTTGCATACATGATTGGACGCATGACACTGACATGATTTGCGTTAAGGAGGTCAACTGAATCAGTAGACCGCCTGATTTTGCATTAGATAAAGACATATACACACACCATGCATACGAACATGAAAGCATTAGAAATATTTTAAGGACAATGAATGCCTATGATTGAATGGTTGAGTAGATGGGTGATTGGACGGTAGGACACATTCTTCTAACTTGAAGATTTCGGGGACGAAATCCTTTTAAGTGGGGGAGAATGTAACACCCCGTAATTCTACAACACTAAGATTCACGAATCAAGGCAGAATAAAAAGTTAAATTCAAAATCAAGGGAAACGAGCTACGCCATTGCGTTCGTCTCGGAATTCTGCATGAAAACGAGTCCGAGTTTGCGTAAATCGGAGTCCGTATGAGGAAGATATGGCCTTTGGAACATTCAGCGAAGTTCAAATTTCAAAACAGTTAAGAAAAACGAGTTCGAAATTCAAAACAGACCCAGATTGGGCTGGGCGGGAATTTTGCCGCACAAGGCACCCAGGTCGACTGGGTAGTCGACCTGGGTCACCCAGGTCGACTGGGTAGTCGACCTGGGGGTCGACCCCCCTGCTTTTTCCGGCTTTCTGAACCTGGTTCATTTCTCTGTATCTAGACACCATTCTGACCAGATTCGTTGACTTCTACACTATATAAATAGCCCTAGTCTTCTTCTCTATTCACAATTCTCCTCTATCCTAATGCTGCAAAGATTCTTGGTGAACATGGCTTCTTCTCCTCCTCTTGATTAAATAGTAAATAGAATAATATATAAAATAAATCAAGACGAGGAGATGCTGCTCAAGACTTCAAAAGGGGATTCAAAACAAGCTAGGATTCAAGTGAAGATTCAAACGATTTCAACGACTGTTTTTCTACGAATCTAATCTATTCTAATCTCTGTAAGTCAGTTATTTCTAGATTTGAACGTTTTATCTGTTCGTGACATGAAATTAAAGGAATAAAAGAATACGCCAAATCTTTCTATTCGAATCTATGCCTATATCTTTGGACCTAATTAAGAACTGTTATGATTCGATGACCAATTAGGCCTTGCCTATGACTTTGGACATTGCCTATGACTATGAACATTTCCTATGACTATGAGCATTGCCTATGACTATGAACATTGCCTATGACTATGAACATTTCCCATGACTGTGAACATTGCCTATGACTGTGACTATGAGAATTATTTCCTTGACTATGAACACAAGCCTATGCCTTTGATTAGGAAACATAGACTGTTGCCTATGACATAACAAGGACAACTATGATAAAACACCTATAGGAATGTGTTGCTTAAGTTTTGTGACTATGAAATTGGGTCTAAACCCGATTATCTATTCTGTCTGTTCTTAGTTTTCTTTGGTTTTAGACCTTGGGAATTTACCTATTAAGTTAGGCCTACCCATGTTCTTGAACCTACTCTGTCTATTCTTGGTTTTAGACCTTGGGAATTTACCTATTAAGTTAGGTCTACCCATGTTCATTAACCTACGTCGTTATTCAAACCTTTTTATGCGAGTTGTTATGACCATCCTTTTTCATAGCATCTTTGGTTCATTCCCTATTTTCTGCGAATCTAGATTTATCTATAATCTAGATTGAGTCACGATTATACGAACGGTGGGAATATGATTTGGGGAAAATATGAAATTTACTAGAAACATTGTTATAAACTTGGAAATTGGCATAAATTGGGAACATGTATTTTGGCATGTTTATAGAAATGCAAATTGGATAAATTTGAGATGAATTATAGGATGTGTAATTTGAATCTAGTATTGACTTGTAAATCTAGCATTTACATGAATTGTGAACTAGAATAATAAGTCTAGTTGGACATGAACTGTAATTAGAATGTTAAATCAGAATTGGACTAGCTAATTAGGCATAAGAAGTATATTGGCATAAATTTGAAATTGACCATAATTCGGAGTAATTGTCAGGTTTAGCAAAATCATGGTTAGTGACACTTAGTTTGGTATTGTTAACATACCAAAAAGCATAAACATGATATAGAAGGGAAAATGGGCCATAAGAATGAATGTTGACAATTTGCATTAAAAGAGAAATTAGGAAATAAGTAAATTAGGAATAATTTACTTATAGAATTTGTCCTAAATGAGAAAATGTAAATTTAGACAAATTAAAGGTAACGACATCTCTTTTAATAATACACCAGAAAGTTCTAGGGTGACATAGATGATAGTGTCTAGGCTTGGGTTTGGAAAATACAAGTTTCCTGCTTTCCCTGGCTATCCTAACTGATTCGACGGATGGGATGGTTAATTTCAAAACCTGATTTGAAAATTAGTCAAAACCCTTTGAACTAGAAAACACGAATAGGCCTAACCCGAGGTTAGACTGAGTTGCGATGTAAATCTGCCCGGAACCAACCGGCACGTCCAGTAATTGCAACAATATCTGTCTAATGTGAGTGGTCGTGGCTTTAATCTATTTAATTAAAGCTAGAACAAGAATGGTAGGGTTAAGTTCAATAAGACACTTAACTAGTTCAACATGATAACCAGACTGGTGGGTGGGGTTAGGGCTATACAGTTAAGCTAGAATGGGAGGCTTACGTCCATAGGAACACTTAACCAATTTAACACAGTTAAGCTAGGATGGGAGGGCTAAGTCCATAGGGACACTTAACCAACTTTACATGGTAACAAGACAAGATTTGTAGGGGTTAAGTAACTAAGGAAACACTTAGCCAAATTAACATGTTAACTAGACTAGAAGGTGGGGTTAAGTAAAGTTAATACACTTAGCCAAATTAACATGTTAACTAGACTAGAAGGTGGGGTTAAGTAAAGTTAATACACTTAGCCAAATTAACATGTTAACTAGACTAGAGGTTAGGGTAAAGTAAATACACTTAGCCAATTTGATATGTTAGCTGGGCTAGACCGTAGGGTTAAGTAAGCTTGAACACTTAACCATCGGATTGTGATAAAGGAATAGGGTTAAGTCTAAAACATGAAGGGATAATACTTAGCCATTAATAACATGTTAGTTAAAACAGACAGGCAAGGTTAAGTTAAAAAGGAACACTTAACCAATACAGGGTGAATGGGTAGGGTTAAGTAATAAATACTTAACCAATATAACTTGGTTTTTGGTAGGGTTAAGTCATCATGAATTACTGATAACACTTAACCAGTTTAATAGGATGAATGAAGAGGGTTAACTTGGCTTGAATCGACTAATGACACTTAACAAATCCAAATTGACGGGAAAGAGAACTAAGTAGTAAACCTTAGTTAAGAAAACAACGATTCTGGAAACTAAGTGGTAAATCTTAGTTAGTAAAACTAAGTAGTAATTCTTAGTGTAACACGGGAAGGAGCGAATGTCCGTATGAGTAAAAAGGAGGCTCCAACGAATTGGGTTACGAAGCCCGAGGCTTCGAGGGGATGTGAGGGTACTCTTGGTATCCCTCTGTGAGGCTGCAGATGATCCTCCTGGGCTCACAGAGGTTAAGGTCTACGTAGAAGAACCAGGGGTATGCCTTGATTGCTATACATGGCAACCTAAAGACTAGGATGGACCGGCGTGATTCGGGGAGAAAACGGCAGCCTTGTGATAGCAACTCGTCGTCTACCATCCATCTTGAGTCAATTGAGATACGTGAAGCGGAAAGGCGGAGAACTCCAAAAGACCATATACTTGCTATCTAGTTATGGGTGAGGATGGCCATAGGATAGTGGGGCACCGGGGGCCGGCGTATAGTTCTCATTTTACAAGGTGTGCCTTTCATTAGTTGAGGGAGGGGTTGTAACACCCCACCTCCGCCAGGGTAACTCTTGCAAGCACACAAGCTTTGGAGGGGCGTTAAACAAGGTAAACATGCATGCAGATATCAGAAGACGGAACATATAAGTAAAAAAGAGTAGTAAAGCAGCGGATAAAACTTAGCATTTCAAAACCATAGTCACGTTACAACAAAGTACTTGATCATTATTTTCCAACAAAGTCTAGAGAAAAACATAAACTGAAAAACTGAAATACATAAAGTACTATCCCCAAAGTGAAGTGATAAACCATAGCTAGCTCAATGTCCAAAATCCGTACATGAGCAAATCCTGTAAGCAAGCTATAAAGATCCAAGCTAAACTCCAATGTTCCCACCCTGAGGACCTGGGGGGGGGGGGGGGGAACGGAAGAAAAGAGGCGAAAGAAAACAGGTCAGTCAAAAAGACTGGTAAGCCCTACTACTATCTGTCCATGAACTAGTAAAGTTAACTGGCATGAGAAGCTGAGATGAACATAAGGATAACAACATACCGGCATGATAATTAACCAACAAGATAAATAAAGGTGTCATCGCATAATCAAGGTTAAGTTTTGCACCACGGGTGTACTAGCATTCTAACATGTCAAGTAAAAACAAGAATTGATCCCTTGGCCCAAGCTTGGCCCAACATCATGAGATGACCTAAATCAAGGTCCAACTACACGGTCTAGTTGATCGGCTCCCTATAAGCCTAACTCGTCAAGTGTCGGTGTAATACGGCCTAAACATGCAATGTAGCTAACTGCGCTAGGTCCACCCCAGGGTGTATCAAGTCCTAGGGTGTAGACCTCGGATACCAATCAAGTATGCACAGTCTAGATCTACTGGTACCCGTGCCTGATTTTCCAACTCCGGACTAAGTGCACGACCATAGTCCGCCTGGACCTACACCGGCGTACCTACTCAGCCGTCGTTTTGGTCGCTTACATGTCAGCCCAGTAATCGTGCCCCACCCTAGCCTAGTCCTAGGGTCTTATGATACTATCAAGAGGGTTACTGCTGAAAAGGACCACGCAACTATGGTTTCCTTAACGGGTTAAATGTGGTTAACCCAATCCAAACGTGGATTAAATTGGTTAAGTGTACCCAAGATTCATGACTTAACCCCGATTAACCCATCAAGCCCAAATTGATTAAGTATTAAGTAGACCATGACTTAACCCTAATCAGGAGGCATTAATTAATTAACTTAATGTGCATTAACCTCTCACATTAGACTTTGTTGTGGTTACTAGTTAAGCCGGGCGGGTCCGGGTAGCTTTACACCACAACTTGGTCTAACCTCGGGTTCGAGCACAACATGACCAACTTCTCACATTGGGTCCTATTGTTTGTAGCCACTAGTTAAGCCGGGCGGGTCCGGGTAGATTTATGCTACAAACTCAACCCAACCTCGAGTTGGCCACACTCATATTTTCTAAGTGTCATGTCCATTATGTTTCCAAAACATAATTACAAGTTAACATATCACGTCATGTTATAAAAACCATTTTTATGTCATAATGTTACCCAACCCCAACGTAATCCCATCGTTTACATAGTCGCAACAACGCATAAAGGGTAAAATAGGGAACTTGGCATAATCATGACAAAAAGGTGTTGAAGCCACAAGTTTATCATGGTGGCATATGAAATGTACATATGTTCATATACTTGCATATTGCATTATTAGGCTTCAAAAGCGTGCATAAAACCAAACTTAGCATATGAGTGATACATGGTGATAAATGACATGTAGAAGTTGCTAGAAGTTCGCATTTGGCCTCACATGCAAGTTATCATAAGGGATATGGTAACTTCCATGTTGCCAAAATGCAACCTTTAATATAAAGCATGAAGCTTTAAGCTCAAAAACTCACGTTTAACTTGCATAACATGATAACATGTGTATAATGATCAACCCAAACTTGCATAACATAGCAACATGTGTCATACATAATGATTAAACCAACTTGCATAACATAATGATCAACCAAACTTGCATATCATAATGATTAACCCAAACTTGCATCATTCATTTAACTTTAGAGTTCAATAAAAAGAAAGTAGAAAAGGGCTTACAATGCTATGAAGACACAAATGAATATTTATTATAAAGATTGAGACGAAGCCCTTATGCAATCACCAAAAAGACCCAAATATGAATGCTCCAATGAAAAACCCTTGAGCCAAATCAATAAAAACCCTTGCTTTGAAATAGAAATGTTGCAACTTGACTTGAATGCATACTAAGAACACTCATACAAGCTTGAAAACACTTGTATGAACTCACAATCTCTCATAGAAATAAACTTAGAAATTTTAGCATGAGAGTGGAGGCCATGAGAGGAACAAATTTGACATAGTTTAGTTGTAGGATTGAATAATGGTGATTTAGGCTAGGTTTAGGGGTCTTTTTATAGAAGATTAGGATAGTATTAGCCATAGGATTAACCCTAGATTCAATCAGAGCCATCAAATCCCGTCACTAGCCAACAAAACAGGTCAAAACAGCCAAAATGGTGCACCAGGTTGCCTGGGTCCGACCAGGCAGGTCGACCCCCAGGTCGACCCTGGGGTCGACTCCCCAGTCGACCTGGGGAGGAGGTCGACTCCCCAGTCGACCCCTAGGTCAACCCCCTGGGTTTGGCGGGAATTTTCCCGCCACTTCTGAAAATTGAAATTTTTGAATCTGTTTTGAAATTTGAATTTTTCGTGAAACTTCGCGAGGCCATATCTCGGTAATACGGACTCTGATTTTCGAAAACTCGGACTCTATTTCGCGTATTTTTCCGAGACGAACGCAATGGCACAGCCCGTTTCTCTTGATTCAGATTTTGCAGTTTAATTCTGCCTTGATTTATGTTATAACATGTTATTCAAAAATACGGGTTGTTACATTCTCCCCTCCTTAAAGGATTTCGTCCCCGAAATCTCCAAGTTAGGAAGAACGTATCCTACCATCCATCATCCATCTACTCAAAACATCATCCACGTGCAGTCATTGTCCTTAAAGGATTCTAAATGTTGTATGATCATATGCAAAGGTGTGTGTATATGTACTTATCTAATGCAAAAATCAGGTGGTTACTGATACAGTAAACCTCTTTAATGCATATGTATGTTAGTGAAATGAATCCATATGTATGCAAATTCCTAACATAACTCATTGTCTCTACATGAGAGCACATAACATTCATCCATATGCAACGTCCACGTGATAGCATAACAAGTTTCATCCATGAATAAGTACAAGCACTCATGCATATGCAACATGAAAGTGTGTGAGCCGATCTTAGTGCCTAATGTGTAACATGCATCCACGAGTATCCACGTGCAAACACTTGCAACCACTTGCAACCATCAAGCATAACATGTTTCAAATACATGTTTCATCCAAAGGGTTTCTACCTAAGGTTTTCATGACAAGTTTAACGAGATAATAAGATAACAGGATAAACATGGATAAAAGGAAGATATGCTAATTAGGAAAGACGTCGAGATTGTACCCTCAAAAAGAAATGGATAAAGCCCACGCATCTTCTCCTCGGTTTCCCAAGTTGCATCTTCGTCGGCTTCACCCCACTGAACTTTCACCAATTTGACTTCTCGATTCCTTAGTTTCTTGATCTCTGTTCCCAAGATACGAATCGGAGCTCTTCTCAAGGTTGCTTCTTTCTCTACCTCAATGTCTTCAAGAATGCTTGGTTCAACCACCTCAGCGGATTCATGTAGGCACTTTCGGAGATGCGAGACGTGAAAGACATTATGCACTCCGGCTAGCTTTTCGGGCAATTCCACCTTATAGGCCATCTTTCCAATTCTCTCTATGATAGGGAAAGGTCCTACGAACCTTGGTGCCAGCTTCCCCACTGCTCCAAAACGTACCACAATTTGCAAAGGAGAAACCTTCACGAAAACCATGTCTCCCACTTCGAATTCCAAATCTGCCCTTCGCTTGTCAGCATAGGATTTCTGTCTATCTTGGGCCGCTTTCATCCTTCTTCTAACTAATTCAACTTTCTCGGATGTGTCCCGTATCATATCGGGCCCAAGTATAAGTCTATCTGTCGTCTCCCACCAACAAGATGGTGACCTACACGGCCTCCCATACAAAGCTTCAAATGGTGCCATCCCTATGCTGGCTTGATAGCTATTATTATACGCAAACTCTACAAGAGGAAGGTGGTCTTCCCAAGTACCACCGAAGTCGAGAACACAAAGCCTCAAGAGATCTTCTAGCACTCTATTCACCCTTTCGGTTTGGCCATCCGTCTGGGGGTGATAGGCTGTACTCAGATTTAATCGCGTACCCATCGCTTCTTGCAAACTATTCCAGAACTGGCTAGTGAAAATTGGGTCACGATCGCTAACTATGCTAGAAGGAACTCCATGCAACCGCACTTTCCCTCGGAGATAAATAGATGCCAGCCATGATGCGGTCCTCTTACTTTTTACTGGGATGAAGTGAGCACTCTTCGTAAGTCTGTCAACTATGACCCATATGCTTGTGTTCCCTCTCCTTGATCTAGGCAATCCATCCACGAAATCCATAGAAATACTCTCCCACTTCCATTGCGGGACCTCCAATGGATGTAATATCCCACCTGGTTTCTTTGACTCAGCTTTCACTTGTTGGCACACCATGCACCTTGAAACATACTCTGCTACATCCTTCTTCATTCCATCCCAAAAGAAAATGCGCTTCATATCCCTATACATCTTGTCCCCTCCAGGATGTATAGTCATCTTCGAGTGATGCGCTTCTTCAAGAACTCTATGGACTAAATCTCCCACTCGAGGAACACATAATCTCCCATCATGCCTTAGCCAACCTTTATCATCGATAGTATATCTAGCAAGGTGACTAGACGTCTCACCACGAATCAACCTGTCCATGACCTTGACTATTTGTGGATCTTCCTTCTACGAATACCCAACTTGATCAAGAAGTGTGGGTCTAAGCTCAAGGGATGCTAATGAACCCGTCATCGACTCAACAGCCGTCGTGAAATCATAGGTTGCCAAGAATTCCAAGTTCTTCATCTCAATGAACAAGGGGCTCAAAGTCAACCTCCTTCTACCTAGTGCATCCGCCACAACATTACCCTTGCCAGGGGTATAAGCTATCTCGAAGTCATAAGATGCCAAGAATTCCATCCACCTTTGCTGCCTTAGATTCAGATCTTTTTGTAAGAAGAGGTATTTGAGTTACTTGTGATCAGTATACAACTCAAACCTTTCGCCTAGAAGATAGTGGCGCCAGGATTTGAGTGCAAAGACGATTGCCGCTAACTCCAAATCATGAGTGGGATAGTTCTTCTCATGAACTTTAAGTTGCCTACACCCATAACATATCACTCTTCCCTCTTGCATCAGAACAGCTCCTAACCCCGTGCCACATGCATCTGTGTACACGGTAAACATCTTACCACTATCGGGTAATGCCAAAACTGGAGCTGAGGTAAGGGCTCTTTTGAGCTTTTGAAAAGCAAGCTCACACTCCAAGTCCCATGCGAAGACTAAGTTCTTCTTCGTCAACTTAGTAAGAGGGGCCGAAATCTTAGCGAAGTCCCTGATGAACTTCCTATAGTAGCCCGCCAGACCGAGAAAGCTTCTTACTTCGGTCGCATTCCTAGGAGTCTTCCAGTCTTGAACCACAATGACTTTCGCGGAATCCATCGCTATGCCTTGAATAGAAACTATATGTCCAAGAAACCGAACTTCCCTTCTCCAGAAATGACATTTGGAGAACTTGGCTTTCAACTGATGCGCTCTAAGTGTATCCATCACTTCCTTGGGATGCCTAGCATGCTCTTCCTCATCCTTGGGGAAGATCAGAATATCATCCACGAAGACAACAACAAACTTGTTGAGGAACTCCCTGAACACCCTACTCATCAAGTCTACGAAGTAGGCGGGTGCATTAGTCAAACCGAATGGCATGACAAGCCATTCAAAGAATCCATCCGGAGTCCTAAACGCAGTCTTATTGATGCTATCCTCAGCCACTCTAAGCTGATGGAATCCGGTGGCTAGATCGAGTTGAGAGAAAACAAAAGCACCTACAAGCTGGTCAAAGAGATCATCAATCCTCGGTAACGGGTGCCTATTCTTCTTAGTCAGCTTGTTCAACTCTCGATAATCGACACATAGACGAAGCGAACCATCCACCTTAGTAGCGAATACCACCGTAGCACCCCATTCAGAAATGCTTCATCTAATAAAATTCTTCTCAAGCAGCTCCTTGATTTGCTTACTGAGCTCTCTTCTTTCACGTGGGGCCATGTGCCTAACAGGCAATGATACTGGCTTGGCATTATCAACTAGATAAATGCGGAAATCTATCTCTCGTTTAGGGGGTAACCCCTTAACTTCTTCAAAGACATCGGGATAGTCTCGGACCACCCTTACAGATTGCATATCATCGATGGACGAGTCGAGAGATTCAAGATAACATAACATGACGGGACCTCTAGGGTTACAAGAAATTTCTAGGGTATTGCCGAGGCGAGTCACGAGCCTCACCACCCTATGTTCACAATCGAGAATGGCTCCATAACTGGACAACCAATCCATGCCCAAGATCAACCATATCCCATGAATCCGAGAACATAAGCATTACACGTGAATTCTACGGTCAAGATAGAAATCTTCAAAATCACACAAATCATAGACAGATGGGCGGAACCCCCAATTGGATTTGAAACACAAACGGGATCCTCAACTAGGCTAGTACTTAGGTGCAAACTTTCAACAAGATCAGAAGAAATAAAACTATGCGATGCGCAAGAATCAAATAAGGTGCAAACAGGATAATCAGAAATATAAACAAGACTTTCTACAGAAATTCTACCTCGATCCTGAACTGAAGCAGCGTTGAGAGCATGCACTTGCCCTCCAGAAGGTCCTGCACGCTGATTCTGCCCTTGCCCTTGCTTCTTGGGGCAATCCTTGCTAAAATGTCCAGTCTCCCCACAATGAAAGAACTCGCCCAGCTTCCTCTTCTTCTTCTTACAGTCTTTAGCTATGTGCCCAATATTCCCACAGTAGTGGCATTTCCTTGGATCCTTTGCCTTGGCCTTGTTGCCCTTGTTGTTCTTGTTGTTCTTGTTGTTCTGATTGCTCTGATTTCCTCCCCACTTGGAGTCTGTCTTCTTGGCTTGGGTCTCATTAGCCTTGACTTCCTTCTTGCCATTCTTATCGTCTCCTTGAAGCAATGCCATGTCTACTAGTCCTTCAAAAGTGGCCCCCATGGGTATATGAGATAGGGCTAAACCTTGTAATGGCTCGTTCAACCCTCGTGCAAAGCATAAAGCCTTCTTCTGAGGAGTATTAATCATGTCCAAACTGAATCGGGCGAGTTTGTTAAACTCATTCACGTACTCCCTCACTGTCATGCCTCCTTGCTTCAAAGATATAAATTTCTCCAATTGCAAATTCGCCTCAGCTGATGATAGAAACTTAAGCCCAAATCTTGTCCTAAAGTCGGCCCAAGTCTCTATAGGCCTCGTAGCATTGGTGACCTCCCACCAATAAGCAACTTCTTCTTTCAATAACCATGCTGCCAATAGAACCCTTATACGATCTTGCACATCAAAGATGGCGAAGAGATCCTCAGTTTCTTTCAACCAATTTCTTGCCTCCACAAAAGTCTCCGTCCCAATAAAGTTCTTGCCACCCATCGCCTTAAAGTCTTTGCAAATCTTAGCGAAATCTGCTTGCGGATTCTGAGGAGGAGGAGGAACCTCAGTTATATTGGGGGTATTTGCTGGGCCCACATCGTTGGCCCTAGCTTCCAAGTACCTCCGGAACCATCCGGGAATGGTCAATCCCTCGGGAAGGTTAAGATCGGCCATACTGAAAAAGGAAAAGATAGATTCAGAACGAAGAAACGAAGGATAGTGCTAATGGCTTTTGGGGAATAGCCTTTTAAAATAACTAGACTTTTCTTTGGAAAATACTTAATTGGTTTTGAAAATAGTTTTTCAAAAGGTAAGTTTCAAAAACACTTTTGCTCAAACCTTGTAAACCTTATGCTCTGATACCAAATGTAACACCCCACCTCCGCCAGGGTAACTCTTGCAAGCACACTAGCTTTGGAGGGGCGTTAAATAAGGTAAACATGCATGCAGATATCACAAGACAGAACATATAAGTAAAACAGAGTAGTAAAGCAGCGGATAAAACTTAGCATTTCAAAACCATAGTCATGTTACAACAAAGTACTTGATCATTATTTTCCAACAAAGTCTAGAGAAAAACATAAACTAAAAAACTGAAATACATAAAGTACTATCCCCAAAGTGAAGTGATAAACCATAGCTAGCTCAATGTCCAAAATCCGTACATGAGCAAATCCAGTAAGCAAGCTATAAAGATCCAAGCTAAACTCCAATGTTCCCACCCTGAGGACCTGGGTGGGGGGGGGGGGGAACGGAAGAAAAGAGGCGAAAGAAAACAGGTCAGTCAAAAAGACTGGTAAGCCCTACTACTATCTGTCCATGAACTAGTAAAGTTAACTGGCATGAGAAGCTGAGATGAACATAAGGATAACAACATACCGGCATGATAATTAACCAACAAGATAGATAAAGGTGTCATCGCATAATCAAGGTTAAGTTTTGCACCACGGGTGTACTAGCATTCTAACATGTCAAGTATAAACAAGAATTGATCCCTTGGCCCAAGCTTGGCCCAACATCATGAGATGACCTAAATCAAGGTCCAACTACATGGTCTAGTTGATCGGCTCCCTATAAGCCTAACTCGTCAAGTGCCAGTGTCATACGGCCCAAACATGCAATGTAGCTAACTGCGCTAGCCACCCCAGGGTGTATCAAGCCCTAGGGTGTAGACCTCGGACACCAATCAAGTATGCACAGTCTAGATCTACTGGTACCCGTGCCTGATTTTCCAACTTCGGACTAAGTGCAGACCATAGTCCGCCTGGACCTACACCGGCGTACCTACTCAGCCGTCGTTTTGGTCGCTTACATGTCAGCCCAGTAATCGTGCCCCACCCTAGCCTAGTCCTAGGGTCTTATGATACTATCAAGAGGGTTACTGGTGAAAAGGACCACGCAACTAGGGTTTCCTTAACGGGTTAAATGTGGTTAACCCGATCCAAACGTGGATTAAATTGGTTAAGTGTACCCAAGATTCATGACTTAACCCCGATTAACCCATCAAGCCCAAATTGATTAAGTATTAAGTGGACCATGACTTAACCCTAATCAGGAGGCATTAATTAATTAACTTAATGTGCATTAACCTCTCACATTAGACTTTGTTGTGGTTACTAGTTAAGCCGGGCGGGTCCGGGTAGCTTTACACCACAACTTGGTCTAACCTCGGGTTCGAGCACAACATGACCTACTTCTCACATTGGGTCCTATTGTTTGTAGCCACTAGTTAAGCCGGGCGGGTCCGGGTAGATTTATGCTACAAACTCAACCCAATCTCGAGTTGGCCACACTCATATTTTCTAAGTGTCATGTCCATTATATTTCCAAAACATAATTACAAGTTAACGTATCACGTCATGTAATAAAAACCATGTTTATGTCATAATGTTACCCGACCCCAACGTAATCCCATCGTTTACATAGTCGCAACAACGCATAAAGGGTAAAATAGGGAACTTGGCATAATCATGACAAAAAGGCGTTGAAGCCACAAGTTTATCATGGTGGCATATGAAATGTACATATGTTCATATACTTGCATATTGCATTATTAGGCTTCAAAAGCATGCATAAAACCAAACTTAGCATATGAGTGATACATGGTGATAAATGACATGTAGAAGTTGCTAGAAGTTCGCATTTGGCCTCACATGCAAGTTATCATCAGGGATATGATAACTTCCATGTTGCCAAAATGCAACCTTTAATATAAAGCTTGAATCTTTAAGCTCACAAACTCACGTTTAACTTGCATAACATGATAACATGTGTATAATGATCAACCCAAACTTGCATAACATAGCAACATGTGTCATAGATAATGATTAAACCAACTTGCATAACATAATGATCAACCAAACTTGCATATCATAATGATTAACCCAAACTTGCATCATTCATTTAACTTTAGAGTTCAATAAAAAGAAAGTAGAAAAGGGCTTACAATGCTATGAAGACACAAATGAATATTTATTATAAAGATTGAGACGAAGCCCTTATGCAATCACCAAAAAGACCCAAATATGAATGCTCCAATGAAAAACCCTTGAGCCAAATCAATAAAAACCCTTGCTTTAAAATAGAAATGTTGCAACTTGACTTGAATGCAAACTAAGAACACTCATACAAGCTTGAAAACACTTGTATGAACTCACAATCTCTCACAGAAATAAACTTAGAAATTTTAGCATGAGAGTGGAGGCCATGAGAGGAACAAATTTGACATAGTTTGGTTGTAGGATTGAATAATGGTGATTTAGGATAGGTTTAGGGGTCTTTTTATAGAAGATTAGGATAGTATTAGCCATAGGATTAACCCTAGATTCAATCAGAGCCATCAAATCCCGTCACTAGCCAACAAAACAGGTCAAAACAGCCAAAATGGTGCACCAGGTTGCCTGGGTCCGACCAGGCAGGTCGACCCCCAGGTCGACCCTGGGGTCGACTCCCCAGTCGACCTGGGGGGGAGGTCGACTCCCCAGTCGACCCCCAGGTCGACCCCCTGGGTCTGGCGGGAATTTTCCCGCCACTTCTGAAAACTGAAAATTTTGAATCTATTTTGAAATTTGAATTTTTCGGGAAACTTCGCGAGGCCATATCTCGGTCATACGGACTCCGATTTTCGAAAACTCAGACTCTATTTCGCGTATTTTTCCGAGACGAACGCAATGGCATAGCCTGTTTCTCTTGATTCAGAATTTGCAGTTTAATTCTGCCTTGATTTATGTTATAACATGTTATTCAAAAATATGGGTTGTTACAGGGGTCAAGTGGGACCATAGCCACTGGAATAAAAACAGACCTTAGCATCTGCATCGGCAGATATCTGAAAGCACCCTACCGAGTTCAGTATTCCTTGATTTGCCCTGTCACAGGACTCGGACCGCACATTACAGGACATGTGCATCTAGACAAGCGATAACGATTCGTGATACATGCGTGGGGAAGTATAGGAACATATACCACTCTAGGTAGTGTGTCCTAGACTTGGGGGCATCGTTCGACAGGTAACATAATCCCTAGTTGGACTAGGTGGCATAAATCCTGAATCCGAGAAGCGTTCAGCAGATAGCGTAAACTCTAGTTAAATCTAGAAAGCACTTGATAGAAAACCCTAAATTTGATCTAGGTAATAAATAATGAATGTATGCCGGAAGGCAATGGAAAATACAGGGATTGGGATCACGTTATCGTTACTAGTTGGGACACTAGATAGGCGGTGAAGAGATATAGAAACCAGTACAACATGGAAATAGCGAAGCGGCGAAAGTATTAGTGCATATCCAGTTTATCTTATCTTAGCATATCGTGTGATTATCTTGTCTAATCTTGCTAACCCTATCATCATGGTGTTATCTTGTATTAAGTTAATTCATGTCATTTTGTTTTTTCAAGTTCACATGCTAGAAGCTACTGAACTTACTCAGGCTTTATGTCTGACTCTGTTTTTCTTTCGTCTTCCCCCCTCCCCCCCCCCCCCCCCGCCAGGTAGTAAAGGAGGGAATAGTATAGCTCAGGTTAAGTTGGACTGTCACTCTTTCCCAGCTTGAAGATTTGTTGAAGTTTTGCTTGGATTCTCTTTTCAGATGCTATGGCTGGTTCTTGCTACATTGGGGAATATAAATGTATTTTTATGCTTTTTTGTTTTGTAAGACAGATGACACTCTGATATTGTAAAGAAATCTTTGTACAAACTACTTTATCAATAAAGCAAAGTTTTATTTTCCGCTATTTAATTTCTGTCTGTCTTGTAATTTATCTGCATCTTTTACCCTAAATGCTCCACAAAACTTAGTGCATTCTCTTTGTGAGTGACACTAACGGATGTGGAGTGTTACACATACCACATCTTCATTCACTTTGAATGTCACATCGTCATACCCTTTAAATCACAAATTGATTTTCCCAAAAACACCGCGGGTATAAGCTAAGAGAAACAAATTCCTCCGCCACCAACGTAAATACGTCTGAAACGATCAACTTACGTGATCTACCGGATATAATCTGTCAGACCTTCGTCCATACAAGTTGTCCGGGGACAGAACAAACCGAAGGCACTATTCAGTACATCCATCTTAGGCACTGTTATCTAAGACTTATACAATAGCCCTTGCACTTTACTCCGTCTTCAATTATCTTTGGCATATATGATTCGCAATGCTTATGCCAATACAGAGTGGTTCTTTGGATAATAATCCAACTGGTCTCTCCATATTAACAATGTTAAAATGGTCAAAATATTGATAGTCTGGGATTTAACTATCAAAGAAAAACTCATGTGCAAACAACGATATTATTTCCAGGTGGAAATCCTATCAATCAATCATCAATTATATACACATCTCTATATATATACATTTATATTTCCTTATTTTCTATGTTAAGAAAATATACGTTAACACTGGAAAACATTTCCATAATTTATTTACGAATCACTATTCTTCTACATCTATCAGACTCTGATTGTAAACTAGTATAAGAACAATTCCCTAAGTACCAGTCCCGAAGGTCGAAACCAACATCAAATAGACACTTAGAAAACCATTCAACTTAACAAGTCTCCATTCAGTTTCTGATTTCTTTATTTTATTACATTTCTGATTCTGATTTGGAAAACATTTCCAAAACATCTTAATTGGAATTTAAACAGATGTTTAAAACTATATTGCGATGATGACTCAAACAACTATACTAAATTACTAAATCCACTTAACCACTTCATACTCGAACCATAACAATTTCTTAATTAAAAACGCACTCAGTCAAGTTGGGGTATATCTACCTCTCAGACCTTAACTGAACCACCTTTCAAATCTCGAAATAGATAAGGTTCACCTTTTTAACTCTTTAAAACTTCCTTACGAATCCTCGGATTCTATTTACGAACACCCTTCTTTTACAAGTTTACGTGATTATAGCAATGGTGTTAAAATCTCCTACATCCGAAATATATTATCTTTAATATGACTTTTATTTCCTAACTCGAATAATATAACGACAACTAATTTATTTACTCCTATTTGGTTAACTCAAATCTATAACTCTTATTTGAATAACTCCACCTAATAACTCTTACTATATTAACTCCTATTCGAATAACTTATATTCGATTTGCTTACTTTCAAATACTTATATTCGATAATCTCTTTCTTCGAAAAAATTTATTCGATTTAACTCCTGTCGATTAACTAGATTCGATCAACTCACTTCAAATATTTCTGATTCGATTATCTCACTTCGAATATCTACTATTCGATTATCTCACATCGAATATCTACTATTCGATTCTCTCATTTTGAATATCTACTATTCGATTATCTCACTTCGAATATCTACTATTCGATTACCTCACTTCGAATATTTCTGATTCGATTCACTTCTTCGAATAACTAAATTCGATTAACTCATCTGGATTAACTCGGTTTGATTAACTCATCTCGATTATCTCAACTTGATTAACTCGACCGGATTAACTTAACTCGATTAACTCGACTTGATTAACTTAACTCGATTAGCTCGACTTGATTGACTTAACTCGATTAACTCGACTTGATTAACTTGACTGGATTAACTCCTATTGAATAACTAATATTCGATTTACTTCCATTCGCTTAACTCTAGATTGCAACGATCACAATGGTTACGCCTGATTCCCTCAGGAAACATCCGATCGCCTTAGGCTATTTACAGCCCTGTGAATTACGCTAGCAGTCGTACGAGATTGCAACTTACCCTGAATACTATGTCTGTTTTAACTCTAACTGATTAACTCTAACTGGTTAACTCTAACTGATCAACTCTAACTGATTTACTCTTACTGATTAACTCTAACTGAACTGGTTAACTCTAACTGAACTGGTTAACTCTAACTGAACTGGTTAACACTAACTGGACCGGTTAACTCTAACTGATTAACTTATTTGATTCAACTCCCTTTCGAATACCATATTCGATTAAATAACGTCGAATACCATATTCGATTAACTAACTTCGAATACCATATTCGATTAACTCCTTTCGAATACCATATTCGATTAACTAACTTCGAATACCATATTCGATTAACTCATTTCGAATACCATATTCGATTAACTACTTTTCGAATAAACTATTCATTTATAAAGATTTACTTTTAGTAACGGTTCTTCACTTTACAAATGATTTCCTTTTTATAACGTTTTCCTCTATATATCGTTTTCCTTTTTATAACATCCTATTCAGTTATAAACAAATTTCCTTTTTATAACTCTATTTATATTTCTAAATATTTCCTTTTCAAATTTATTCTTAAAAATATTCTAACTCCTTAATTTCCCGGAAAAATTCGCCATAACCTCCTTTATACTGGGAGCATCGGGAAAATCCCCAAACCCGCCACACAGGCCTTTCCATTTAAAAAGAAAATGTTTTGAAATTATTTCCTTTCTAAATATATCCTATTTATAAATATTCCAATTTATAAATATCTCTTATTTATAAATATTCCATTTATAAATATCTCTTATTTATAAATATTCCATTTATAAATATTTTATTTTCAAACATCACTTTGAAAATTTCCTTATCAACATCCCGTATGTTATGGTATTCGATCATATCAAATTACGATGTTCAATATCGTCCAAGCACATATAATCGACAATAGGTTATATATCACATCATATAACACAATATATGAACAAAACAGTATTATAAATATTGAGGAAACCAGTTGGGTCCCTCCAACCCGTTTCCCTGCATCACAGATGTTAAACAATAAAATCAATATCACTTCTAGTTCGATAGGAAATATTCTGATAGCAGAATCAATATATAAATATTTAATAGTTTATATAAACATATATATATATATATATGTATATTTATATATATAAAAATAAAGTTTCCACTAACTGACTAGCAGTTCAATCAATCAACCAACACACAGCAATCAACTGATAATTATCATTTCTAAGAATACATTATAAAAATATAACTATTCAGAGTTGGTGAGTTTTACTCACATTTGCAGTTCATCGTTAAAGAACGATAAACTGTTATTTGATTTGAATCAAACAATTTATTTCACCATAAATTCATACGAGCCACAATCCACTTCCAGTCAGCTTCATTATGAAGCTCTTGTCCATACGGTCCCAACGCAACTTACGGTTCGTGATTCTGATTCATATGACATGGTTATTCAGTTTCAAAGTTATAACAAAAATTAAATAAAAACTAAATTTCATTTTTCCTTATTGGGCTCACCAAATCATTTCGGCACACTTAAACCCAACGTGACCCAGACCCGCACTTTATCTCATCTTCCCCAATCACCGATCCTCAGTTCGAACTCATCCATCTAACATCGGTGCTTTCCTCCACATTATCTCCATCTTCATCACATTTAAATTCAAACAAAAATAACCAAAAACCATCTCAACACTTCCTCTTCACATTCATACCCTTCAACACCAGTTCGATCATCTCCTTGTACTTCCGTCGAATCCCTTGCCCCTCACTGTACACAAACACCCACGACACTAATACTGGCGGAATCACCCTAAACATCATCACCAGGTGCTACATCTCCTCCTCGCACCAAATCCGAACTCGAAAACTCAAATGAATGCTCCAAAATCAAAAACGAACGAACCCTAGTTTCCTGCTCACAATTCGAGCGACTCAAAAATCCCGTCGAGCCTTACCAGTACTACACTGCTTTGAAGAGAATGGTGGCAGTAACTCAAATATGGATAGATAATGATTTTAGGAAATTTTAATTTGTTTGTTTGGATTTTTCTTTTCTTGGAACTTTGCTGTGGAACAAAGAACCGACGGCGCAAAAACCACTGAGCAGAAAAAGTGAAATTAGGTTTAGGAAATTTGGGTTCTATTTATAGGAAGAAATAAATATCTAGATATTTTTCATAGAAGGAATATTCCCTTTTTATTCTCCATCGTTAATTCGTTTTTGACTTCTAAAAATTTGTGTGATCACATACGATACCCAAAAATCACGAAAATTGACATGCAGCTACAGTTCGACATTACGGTCCCAACGAAACTGGTTTCGTTGAATTCCGACTATGTTTTCCCACACAGCGTATTTTTAAATATCGAAATACTGACTGTTTTTCACTCTAAAAATCCGTACGACCACACAGTGACTCTAAAAATCACGAAACTGGAAACCTAACAACTATTTGACATTGCGGATCCAACAAAATTAGTTTCGTCGAATTCCGAGGTCGTTTGCAAAACTGGCTATTTTTAACGCTCTGAATGACCCATTTAAATACATAAATATATTTAAATAAAATAAAAATTAAATATAAATAATTTTATATTATCGTGTATATTTACAGTGGAATATCATACAGCTCCAGGGTAATTATATATTTGGTATTTCAAGCCAGTTTTAATTCGAATTTCAATTTATATTGAAATTCCCTTTTATAACGTATATAAAGCGTTACAAATTATAAAGGAATTCCACAGCGAGTTTTCTGAAATTTGATTTGGACGTAAATCAAAATCTACACGACGAAATCCCGATTTTTCTCTTCCACTAGAAAAATATACTTCACCAGCTCCGTGTATTTCTTGTTTCACAGAAATCCGGCTTAAAACGAATCCTGACATCCAGTTGAAGTTCAAATCGCCAAATAGCGAACTACAGCGCCATTTCGAGCTCGATTATAATTATATTATAAATTATACTTTCAACTATCGTCGATTGAATACATTCGTTATTATATTTCGAATATAAACTCAACCAATCCTCTAATACTATCCAATTCACAGTATATTGTGAATTTCACTATTCTGACCATTCCGGGCTTATAATATATTTTATTATATTATAATTATTAAAAAATATTTATTTTTTATTTAATTCAGGTCATCGATATCGCCACATCGGTAATTAATAATTAAATTAATTAATTGCTCAACAGCTAAAAATGCGGGTCATTACAATCTTTCCCCCTTAATAAAATTTCGTCCTCGAAATTTGCTAAGCTAGGTGACGACCCTATCTGCTGGGTAAAATTTTATCTGTTTACCTCTTATCTTCGGTTTCAACTGAACCCATTAATATCGACTAAAATATTAATTTATTCCGACTAACTAAATTTTCAAAAATTCTGAAAATTTTCTATTGCCTTTAATTTTCGAAAAATTTCGCCAGCACCTCCTTTGTACTGGTCAATAACTCAAACACCAACTCGCCTCTCTGGGCCTTCTTCAACCCAAAAGAAAATCAAAACGCCAAGCGGCTTGCCAATTCGGCTCATAAATCCCAAACTCGTATAAAATATAAACTTGTACCTTTTTGTCGGGCATATCCTTATATCCCTTCCATCTGTTATCAACTCGGCATATACAAATGTCATCCCAATCAACTCCAACTAATTTATTCTTAACACAACCATTCGCTTATCCAAGCCGAATTCAATTTCAAATTCGGGTTTCAAATTCCAAACTCTCAACTTATCATTTCAATTATAATACAGATTATTCTCTAATCACTTCCAGTTTTTCTTAACCTATCATCTCAAGTTAATTTCCGGTTTATTATTTACTTTTACCAACTTATTTTATTTAACTTCATAAGTTAAATTTAAACTCCGTACTTTAAATTCCTGGGTTCATTTCAAATCAATTTGAAATCATAATACTAATTCAAAACATTTGAATTTATAAACATCTTGTTTTCTCAAAACAATTCAAAACAAAATCTTTGGTAGTAATCCGTCACTTACAACTCGAAAATGAACACCGGTGATGTAGCTGTCATCATCGGAATTTATTTTCCAGCGATCGAAGTGAGTTCAATACTATATTACTTTCAAATTGAAAAACGTTTTCAAAATCTCCCAGGAACTTAAAATTTTCTTATTTTTAATCTTGATTCATTTATCAACACTTACTCAAATTTTCAGGAATTTTAATTCCAATTCTGATTCAAATTCAGACTTAATTCATCGTTTTTCATATATTATACTTATATGAATTCTAATTTGTTATCCATAACCATTTTACTTTATAATCTCATTCGATTAAAATTCTAACAATCAACTCAACCATTTAAAACAATATCGTGTCCAATCTTCTGTTCAAGCGTTTATAAATTCCTATCGACGTCGTGGCGTCCCACGATTCGATCAGAATTTATAATTCACTCAACAGACTAGTCAATACAATATAAAACAGTTTTTATATCAAATTACAAATACGCTCTCTCGTATATATACGCTCAACTCATTCTAGGGTTCTACTGACCCTATCTCTAATGAGCACAACTCCATAAAGCCTAGGGGTTCGCTCAACCTAAGCTCTGATACCAAATGTGGTGACCCGAAAATACGGTCCAATTTGAGCTGACTAAATAACATAAGTCCAACCCCAAATTGCACTAGAAATTCAAGAAAACAAATGGAAAGAAGACAGAGGGTGAGGATAGATAAGATAAAACTAATAGAATAGAAGAAGAAGAAGAACATCATCATCAGAGTAAACACGAATCTCATAGCGGAACGAATAAAATATAACATAACTTTTGAAATACAAACAGTTATATATACAATAGCACTTATCAGAGTGCAACACTTACAACAACAGCGGAAATAAACAATTGCTATAGAATCCTGAAGCCTCCTGCTCCAAGCTCTCCAAGTGTATCTGAAAAATCCCGACTACTTGACTGCCCATATAAATTTAGGCACCCAAGAGTTTAGGGAAACAAAACAAAATAAACTCCGGATCAGTCATGGGACTGGTGTGAATATAACTCCAAACACTTTTTTAATAACAGATATATCATAAGACCACGCCGTGAAAATGGAACGGGTTTTCCCTTATGAAATCCAACATCTCTGAAAAGCAATATCATTCGGATATTATAATAATATCTAAATACAAATAGGCATAAATCTAGCAGAAACGCTTTCATCTCAAGTTCTACATATATGGTATACAATCAAAACCGCAAGCATATATTGGGTAATGGATTTCCAACTATGACAAGGCATGGAACCACCTTCCAATCAGTGTGCTCTAGGAACGATACACTGGAGTTCAACAAGAACATCTTGCAACTCAGCCGCACATTACCGACCACTCATTTCGCTTTAGTGTATCGAATGTACATCACCAACAGTTGGGATCAGCAACTGTTCCCGTATATATATATATATATATATATATATATATATATATATATGTGTATATATATGTATATGGGACAACATTGATAGATTAAAGAAGCAAATGAATATTCTCTAGATAGGTGATTATACACCCTACTCCGGTGCGACCGACTTAGCCATGTTGCCTGCCTGATATCTGTCATTTACCGGATGTAAGGCTAGAAGCTACGCTCATCTTTTCACATACCACATCTTCATTCACTTAGAATGTCACATCGTCATACCCTTTAAATCACAAATTGATTTACCCAAAAATACCATGGGTATAAGCTAAGAGAAACGAATTCCTCCGCCACCAACGTAAATACGTTTAAAACGATCAACTTACGTGATCTACCGGATATACTATGTCAGACCTTCGTCCATACAAGTTGTCCTGGGACTAAACAAACCGAAGGCACTATTCAGTACATCCATCTTAGGCACAGTTATCTAAGACTTATACAATAGCCCTTGCACTTTACTCCGTCTTCAATTATCTTTGGCATATATGATTCGCAACGCTTTTGCCAATACAGAGTGGTTCTTTGGATAATAATCCAACCGGTCTCACCATATTAACAACGTTAAAATGGTCAAAACATTGATAGTCTGGGATTTAACTATCGACGAAAAACTCGTGCGCAAACAACGATATTATTCCCAGGTGGAATTCCTATCAATCAATCATCAATTATATATACATCTATATATATATACATTCATATTTCCTTATTTTCTATGTTTAGAAAATATATGTTAACACTGGAAAACATCTCCATAACTTATTTACGAATCACTATTCTTCTACAACTATCAGTCTTTGATTGTAAACTAGTATAAGAACAATTCCCTAAGTACCAGTCTCGAAGGTCGAAACCAACATCAGATAGACACTTATAAAACCATTCAACTTAACAAGTCTCCGGTCAGTTTCTGATTTCTTTATTTGATTACATTTCTGATTCTGTTTTGGAAAACATTTCCAAAACATCTTAATTGGAATTTAAACAAATGTTTAAAACTATATTGCGATAACGACTCAAACCACTATACTAAATTACTAAAACCACTTAACCACTTCATACTCGAACCATAACCATTTCTTAATTAAAATCGCACTCAGTCAAGTTGGGGTATATCTACCTCTCAGACCTTAACTGAACCACCTTTCAAATCTCGAAATAGATAAGGTTCACCTTTTTAACTCTTTAAAACTTCCTTACAAATCCTCGGATTCTATTTACGAACCCCCTTCTTTTACAAGTTTACGTGATTATAGCAATGGTGTTAAATTCTCCTACATCCGAAATATATTATCTTTAATATGACTTTTATTTCATAACTCGAATAATATAACGACAACTAATTTATTTACTCCTATTAGGTTAATTCAAATCTATAACTCTTATTTGAATAACTCCACCTAATAACTCTTACTGGATTAACTCTTATTCGAATAGCTTATTCGAATAACTTATATTCGATATGCTTACTTTCGAATACTTACATTCGATAATCTCTTTATTCGACTAAATCTTATTCAATTTAACTTCTGTCGAATAACTAGATTCGATCAAATCACTTCGAATATTTCTGATTCGATTATCTCACTTCGTATATCTACTAGTCGATTATCTCACTTCGAATATCTACTATTCGATTCTCTCAATTCGAATATCTACTATTCGATTATCTCACTTCGAATATCTACTATTCGATTACCTCTCTTCGAATATTTCTGATTCGATTCACTTCTTCGAATAACTAAATTCGATTAACTCATCTGGATTAACTCGGTTTGATTAACTCATCTCGATTAACTCAACTTGATTAACCCGACCTAATTAACTTAACTCGATTAACTCGACTTGATTAACTTAACTCGACTAACTCGACTTGATTAACTTAACTCGATTAACTCGACTTGATTAACTTGACTGGATTAACTCCTATCGTATAACTAATATTCGATTTACTTCCATTCGCTTAACTCTAGATCGCAGCGATCACAATGGTTACGCCTGATTCCCTCAGGAAACATCCGATCACCTTAGGCTATTTACAGCCCTGCGAATTACGCTAGCAGTCGTACGAGATGGCAACTTACCCTGAATACTATGTCTGTTTTAACTCTAACTGATTAACCCTAACTGGTTAACCCTAACTGATCAACTCTAACTGATTTACTCTAGCTGATTAACTCTAACTGAACTGGTTAACTCTAACCGAACTAGTTAACTCTAACTGAACTGGTTAACTCTAACTGAACTGGTTAACTCTAAGTGGACTGGTTAACTCTAACTGAACTGGTTAACTCTAACTCAACTGGTTAACTCTAACTGAACTGGTTAACTCTAACTGATTAACTTATTTGATTCAACTCCCTTTCGAATACCATATTCGATTAACTAACTTCGAATACCATATTCGATTAACTAACTTCGAATACCATATTCGATTAACTCCTTTCGAATACCATATTCGATTAACTAACTTCGAATACCATATTCGATTAACTCCTTTCGAATACCATATTCGATTAACTCCTTTTCGAATAAACTATTCATTTATAAAGATTTACTTTTAGTAACGGTTCTTCACTTTACAAATGATTTCTTTTTTATAACGTTTTCCTCTTTATATCGTTTTCCTTTTTATAACATTCTATTCAGTTATAAACAAATTTCCTTTTTATAACTCTATTTATATTTCTAAATATTTCCTTTTCAAATTTATTCTTAAAAATATTCTAAGAAAAATTTGCCATAACCTCCTTTATACCTGGAGCATCGGGAAAATCCCCAAACCCGCCACACAGGCCTTTCCATTCAAAAAGAAAATGTTTTGAAATTACTTCCTTTCTAAATATCTCCTATTTATAAATATTCCAATTTATAAATATCTCTTATTTATAAATATTCCATTTATAAATATCTCTTATTTATAAATATTCCATTTATAAATATTTTATTTTCAAACATCACTTTGAAAATTTCCTTATCAACATCCCGTATGTTATGGTATTCGATAATATCAAATCACGATGTTCAATATCGTCCAAGCATATATAATCGACAACGGGTTATGTATCACATCATATAACACAATATATGAACAAAACAGTATTATAAATATTGAGGAACCCAGTTGGGTCCCTACAACCTGTTTCCCTACATCACAGATGTTAAACAATAAAATCAATATCACTTCCAGTTCAATAGGAAATATTCTGATAGCAGAATCAATATATAAATATTTAACGGTTTATATATATATATATATTTATATATATAATTTCCACTAACTGACTAGCAGTTCAATCAATCAACCAACACACAACAATCAACAGATAATTATCAGTTCTAAGAATACATTATAAAAATATAACTGTTTAGAGTTGGTGAGTTTTACTCACATTTGCAGTTCACCATCAAAGAACGATAAACTGTTATTTGATTTGAATCATACAATTTATTTCGCCATAAATTCATACGACCCCAATCCACTTCCAGTCAGCTTCATTGTGAAGCTCTCATCCATATGGTCCCAACGCAACTTACGGTTCGTGATTCTGATTTCATATGACACAGTTATTCAGTTTCGAGGTTATAACAAAAATTAAATAAAAACTAAATTTCATTTTTCCTTATTGGGCTCACCAAATCAATTCGTCCCACTTAAACCCAACGGGACCCAGACCCGCACTTTATCTCATCTTCCCCAATCACCGATCCTCAGTTCGAACTCATCCATCCAACACCGGTGCTTTCCTCCACATTATCTCCATCTTCATCACATTTAAATTCAAACAAAAATAACCAAAAACCATTTCAACACTTCCTCTTCACATTCATACCCTTCAACACCAGTTCGATCATCTCCCTGTACTTCCGTCGAAACCCTTGCTCCTCGCTGTACACAAGCACCCACGACACTAATACTGGCGGAATCACCCTAAACTTCATCACCAGGTGCTACATCTCCTCCTCGCACAAAATTCGAACTCGAAAACTCAAATGAGTGCTCCGAAATCAAAAATGAACGAACCCTAGTTTCCTGCTCACAATTCGAGCGACACAAAAATCCCGTCGAGCCTCACCAGTACTACACTGCTTTGAAGAGAATGGTTGTAGTAACTCAAATATGGATAGAAAATGATTTTAGGAAATTTCAATTTGTTTGTTTGGATTTTTCTTTTCTTGGAACTTTACTGTGGAACAAAGAACCGACGGCGCAAAAAACCACTAAGCAGAAAAAGTGAAATTGGGTTTAGGAAATTTGAGTTCTATTTATAGGAAGAAATATCTAGATATTTTTCATTGAAGGAATATTCCCTTTTTATTCTCCATCGTTAATTCGTTTTTGACTTCTAAAAATTTGTGTGATCACATACGATACCCAAAAATCACGAAAATTGACATGCAGCTACTGTTCGACATTACAGTCGCAATGAAACTGGTTTCGTCGAATTCCGACTTTGTTTGCCCACACAGCGTATTTTTAACTATCGAAATATTGACTGTTTTTCACTCGAAAAATCCGTATGACCACACAGCGACTCTAAAAATCACGAAACTGGAAACCTAACAACTATTTGACATTGCGGATCCAACAAAATTAGTTTCATCGAATTCAGAGGTCGTTTACAAAACTGGCTATTTTTAACGCTTTGAATGACCCATTTAAATATATAAATATATTTAAATAAAATAAAAATTAAATATAAATAAATTTATATTATCGTGTATATTTACAGTGGAATATCATACAGCTCCAGGGTAATTATATATTTGATATTCCAAGTCCAGGTTTAATTCGAATTTCAATTTATATTGAAATTCCCTTTTATAACGTATATAAAGCGTTACAAATTATAAAGGAATTCCACAGCGACTTTTCTGAAATTTGATTTGGACATAAATCAAAATCTGCACGACGAAATCCCGATTTTTCTCTTCCACTAGAAAAATATACTTCACCAGCTCCATGCGTTTATTGTTTCACAGAAATCCGGCTTAAAACGAATCCTGTACATCCAGTTGAAGTTCAAATCGCCAAATAGCGAAATGCAGCGCCATTTCGAGCTCGATTATAATTATATTATAAATTATACTTTCAACTGTTGTCAATTGAATATATTCGTTATTATATTTTGAATATAAACTCAACCAATCCTCTGATACTATCCAGTTCACAGTATATTGTGAATTTCACTATTCTGACCATTCCGGGCTTATAATATATTTTATTATATTATAATTATTAATTAAATATTTATTTTTTATTTAATTCAGGTCTTCGATATCGCCACATCGGTAATTAATAATTAAATTAATTAATTACTCAATAGCTAAAAATGCGGGTCATTACAATTCCCTAATGGAATTTGAGACAACAATGGGATACAAAACCATACTAGTACTAAGGTGCAGAGACTCAACCACATAATTAGATATAAAAGAATGCGAAGCACCAAAATCAAAAAGAATTCTAACTGGATGATTGGAAAGAGAAATCAAACCTTCAACGGAAACTTTCCTACCTCTGTCTGGCGAACAGGCCACGAGAGCATGCACCTGCCCTTTAGAAGATCCTTCCCTTTGACCCTGTCCTTGCCTCTTCGGGCAATCCTTAACAAGATTTACAACCTCTCCATAATGAAAACAAGCATTCTTTCTTTTCTTGCAATCCTTGATCACATGACCCTCGTGTCCACAATGATGACATTTCCTCTTTTATCGAGCTTTGCCTTTTTTCCGCCCTTCTTTTGTTGTCGTTGTTCTTTCTTAGGCCATACTTTCTTGTTTTGTGTTTCCTCAATCTTAGCTTCTTTCTTTTCACTTTTACCTGCCTCATGCATTAATGCCATATCAACGAGTTTATCAAAAGTTGCCTCCATTGAAATATGAGACATAGCTAACCCATGGAGGGGTTCATTCAATCCTCTAGCAAACTTCAAAGCCTTCTTGTGCGGGGTATCCACTAGTTCCAAACCAAATCTCGCTAATTTATTAAACTTATTAACATACTCTCTAACAGTCATGCTTCCTTGCATAAGCGCCAAAAACCTTTCCATTTGCATACTTTACTCGACTTGAGAAAGAAACTTCATTTCGAATCTCTGTCGGAAATCATCCCAAGTCTCCACTGGACGCCCTGGTTGCTTCACTTTCCACCGGAATGAAGCTTCATCTTTCAGCTGCCAAGCGGCTAACTGAATCTTCCTACGATCATCAACTTCGAAAATTCTAAAAAGTCGTCCGTCTCCTTAAGCCAATTCCTTGCCTCCATGGAAGTCTCGGTTCCTTGGAATGGATTCTCTCCCATAGTACATAATCTTTGCATATCTTAGAGAAATCATGAGCATGCGAAGGAGGAGGAGGAGGGACAACAGCTACAGCTGGTGGAGAGGTGCCTGCTTGGCCTTCAGCGGTTGTCGTAGCCACTGGATACCTACGAAACCAAGCCGGTATCTGCATGCCCTCAGGAATATTAGGTTCCCTGACATGCTGAAAAAGAAAAGGAAAGGGATTCAAACAGATAATCGAAAGATATTTCATATGGCTTTTGGGAAATATGTTTTTCAAAACAGACTTTTCTTTTGAAAATGCTTTCTTTTAAAACCTTTTTGAAAACAATTTTCAAAATATTTTATCCGATCTGGTAACCTTCAGCTTTGATACCAAATGTGACACCCCACGTCCATTAATTTCACTCTTTATCAGAATGCATTAAGTTTCGTTAAGCGTTTAGGTAAACAGGAACAGAAACATTACAAGACAGATATAAAATAACAGTGGAATTAAAAACATTATTAAATAGAAAAGCTCCGTGGTTCAAACCCAATTACATAGTAAGTCTGGAATACTGAGAATATAAAAATTCCGCCTTGTATAGAATCATCATCATAGTACATTAATACATAAAAAGGGCATAATCCCTAAAACATTGCCATAATAGAGCAAAGTGAAAACGAGCAATACATCTAAGTAGCTCCAAGAAGAAAGGAAAAATCCTGGTCAAGCTTGAGTATTCCCACCTTGAGAACCTTGGGGGGAGGGGGAACGGAAGAGAAAGAAGAGAAAACAAAATGGGTTAGACACGAAGTCTGGCGAGTCCAGTTACTTTTAGCATATAAGTAAAAGCATCATGATAGGCATATAAGTTGGGGAGAGAGATAACAGTGTCATAAGGCCTGTATAACAAGATAAACATGACAAACAGAATAGAGCATGCATTGCGCTTCTCTAGTACTCTTCTCTAATACCCTTCTTTGATACCAATACTAGTATAACTGGGATAGAATGATCCTAACAAGTACAAGATGGTAGACATAGTTGTAATTCTAGTGATAGGTTGTACCCCATACAATAACAAGCAACCCAGTAAAATGGGCAGGTGTTGACCCCCAACGACAAGAATGGGCTCTTAAACAAGCAAGACTAGATGTACCCTAATTACTACCCTCAATCGATCGACTTCCTTAACTCGAAGATACCCTGTGCTGGCCCTATAGTAGGATGTATCACTTCCTAAAGTGGCAACCCTTCGTTTTCAAGATGTGCACAACCATATCTACAGATGTCACAACATCTTATCTTCCCTAGGAAATGGACCCATGCACGCACATGACTCCATTGGAATGCACCGTCAACACCCTCACTCAGTTGACCTCTTATAATCAGCTTAGTAAGCATGCCCTGACCCTGACCTAGTTTGGGGTTCCTCGTTTGATACCAAGATGGGTTACTGACTGAAATGGGTCCCATACTCCAGATGATACAAGCTTCCCCCTAGGCTTGCGTCCCACTACTAGGATTTCAAATGGCTATGCCTATTGGTTTAACAAGATTGCATAAACCCAATAGGTTAAGTTTGTGGGCCTATATTTACAAATATTACGCACCGCCCCAAGATTTACTTAACCCTCCCTCTGATTCAAGCAAGTTTACTTAACCCTTACTCAAGTTAAAAGGGTTCATGTAATCATTATGGATTCAAACATGTTAAGTATTACAAGTTTATCACCATTCATTCATTTATGGTTATAATGCGCTAGACCTCCCATATTGAACTTGCCACTTGTGGATGCTGGATATGCCGGTTGGGTCCGGACAGACTTCTTCCATAAGTCGTACTTAACCTCATGTCTTAGCACCGTCTCATGTTTATGCACTTAGACCCCTCACATTAGATTTACCACTTATGGACGCTAGATATGTCGGGCGGTTCCGGGCAGACTTCTACCATAAGTGCAATCTAACCTCGTGTTTAAGCGCAGTTACAGTTTCTACTTACTATAAATCTAGGCATTTTCATAACTAACCAGTTTTCATGTGTATTATACCCCAAATCCCCGTTCAATCCACGATACAAGTTATGCCCTAAATTAAGGTTTAGATCAAGATATAGATCATAGCCCTAAATCCCAAGTTTTCTGTCAAGGGTACAAATTATGCCCAAAATTCCTAATCATTTTTACAATATGGATTATGCCCCAAATTAATTATTCACAATTTCACGCGTTCGCATATTTCATCGATATGCCTAGTCTCGAAGGTATCCAGGCTATAAAAAAAAGGAAAAAGGGGAAGAAGAGAACAAGAATAGGCATAAAAAATAAAAGCTGGCATATAATGATAGCATTGGTCATATTAACAGAATAGGCATAGTGACATGATTAGGCAAACCAAAATAGGGATATCACGAATGGGCATATAGGCACAAATCAATAGATCAGATGTACTAATAATGGCAGATCTATTATGATTTCAGATTACTAATTGGCATAGGCTTAGATCCAAACTTATAGGCATGTCAAGATTGTATTTTAAGTGTTTATATCTAAAAATAACATAGAATCACCGTGATTGGATCTAAAGAACAAAGAATTGAATGTAGATGTTATAGCATAGATCTTTGAATACGTATAACTTGTTGCTGAAGAAGAATAGGCTAGATAAGATTGAGTTAGGGCAACACCTCATTGTCTCCATTGTTTTTGGTGAATAAAACAATGAGAATGAGGTCTTATTTATAACCTTGGGTCAATGTATTTCTTCGAAAAACAAGCCCACATATGCAGAACTGAATCTGCCTCGGATCTGGGGTTGTCGACCTGGGTGTCGACATATGAGTCGACACCCCTGTAATGGTGTCGACCCATGGGTCGACAGCCCTTGGGTGGGGTCGACCCCTAACGGTCCAAACTCCTGCCGAAGCCTGGGTCTTCCGATTTTGAATTATTTTGAATGCTTTTGACTTGTTCTGTATATATATATATTTATCTTGTGCGTATACAAACTTATAACCTTAATAACTTTCTCATATGATGTTTGTTTTACACAAACTTGGTTTCTATCTTAAGCAGAATTTCGAGACAGACGCAATAACGATTCTGTTTTACTTAGTTCTCAATATTTAATTAAGCATCTCTTAGTTTATCATTATAGTTGTTAAAATTACATGGTGTTACAGAACGGGTTACTCCCATGAATACTCTAAAACAAAATAATTTATAACCAACGCAATGCTTTTTGGAAAATGAAGCTATTATAAGACTCAGGTCCAATCACACAATGCAACACAAACCAAAGGATAGAGTTTTACCTTATAATAGCCAAACATGCTTGATACGCTTTAAAATCAAATATCTTTGATACTATTATAGGTGCATAGTATCAAACACAACTTCAAATACAAATGTATCAATCATAGACGACATATGTACCATTTATTATGTCGCCATATAGGTTTACAACTAAAACCGTAAAGCTCATATTGGAAAATTGGATTTCCATCATGATGGCTATTGATTCGAAAGATCGATCATATAGTGTATGTCGACAGCTTACGTCCAGGCCTTTGGAAAACAGCACTTACTCTATCCATCTAGGAATTAGGTTTAATCCATATCCCTACTAGGTGTGGAGCGACCACACCCAGCCCATCTCGGTCGACCGAATCCATGATCACCCTAAAAGCTGTCATCTTCAACCCGTAGGTTGCCCGTCCTCATCTCGAAAGTATACTGATCTAACCATCAGTTTACCATCATACCGGTGTACGAGGCTCACGAGTTAACGCTACACAAAGCTACACTAATTAAAGCTATGCTTTGATTATCATCCACCAAGCTCTGCGTTTCAACAAAAGCTTGGATCACTACAACTCAACATGCCACATTGTCAATGCATACCATATCATTGATTCCCGCCAATATATAACCTCTAAGCTCGTACGTCTCAGAGAAGGGTGTTAAGAAAGTGAATAAATTCTCCGCTACCAAACAGATATATAAATTTAGCAGAGATCAACGAAAATAGCGAAACACAATGTCAGACATACAATCCATTTGCAAGTCTGTTCTGGGTCTGAACGAAACCAGAGGCACCATATTCCTCGTCCCATATGCCCAATACAGGAGAGAGGTCCTCGCATATCCGGGCAATCAACAAGTACGTCCGGACCACTACCACTATAACCCCTTCATGGGAGCTAGCCAAATCCAAGGCATCAGTAGTAATCCATTCGATTTGAAGATCGTCGGTCTTCAACCACCGCCTTTAATATATTCGACTTTTAATCGTCATATCACTTATTCATAATGGGTTACACCCGGCCTTTCCGAATAATTCGCGTATCTTATAATCAAGTGCTATACAAACACATCATATGCCTCATTCCAGTCCAGAATATTCTTTTATTCAAATATTCTTTTCATTGGGAATTATTCCCATAAATCTTATCAAAGATTTAATTCATTTAAACCTCTTATTTAAATCTTCACTTGGAAACCATTTCAAAATATTTTGTATTATATTTTTTAACAACATAAACCAAAATTGAGGTTTATCAACTAGTCGAGATTGACGAGCCTTATCGAAGTAACCATTCATTTTATTATCCCACTCCCAACCTATTCATCCCATGAAGCAAAGCTGGAGGTACTTCATATTTAACACCCTTCGTGTTATTGGTAAATTTAATTACCATTATCGTTAAAATCTAAATAAAGATTTAACTATCACATGGAGTAAAACTACGGGGGAAGGGGAGATGGGAGAGGAGAGGGGGAGAGAAAGGGGAGAGGTGAGGCAGGGGAGTATACTCCATCTCGAACATTTCTCTTATACTTGATAAATTAAATTATCACATTCACAGTTCAATCTAATTAAAGGTTCATTAAAACTTTTGTTTAGTTTTAATCTCAAGAAATCATTATTTAATGAAATTTCAACTTGGGAAATTAATCCTGTCTTTGTTTGAGTTGAAGAACCGATGTTATTTAAAACACAGTTCATGATAAGCCCAAAGTCATTTTTTATCTATGGAATGTTCACGTTAATTCGAACAATTCATAATCGATATAAATTTCCGTATTAGACTAATACTATAAGTGGAATAACGGCAAAGCCTTTTAAATTCCATAAATAGCAAACGCCTTCCTTCATTGAAGCTCATCTCGATTATCCTTAATCGAATTCCAATCACATCCAATTTAATTAAGTAAACTAGATAACTTCTCTAAATCTTATTTAAAAGATTTATTCCTTTCACTTATGGGTTCAAGAACAATATTATTTAAGATACCATTCACGATGAACCCAAAATCCAATTTGATATTAAATATAAGATTTCAAATGGAAATCATGCCGACTAATATTCAATACCAAATTCTGAAATAAGCAGATATCGTTTTGGAATAACGATAACGATATCTTCCAAATTCCCGTAACAATATCCGTATAATTACAGCATCCAATATCGAAATATCCGAAGATAATTCCCATTTCAATCGATTCCAATATATATTTTGGAATTTTTACTTATGTTAAAAACCATTCGCAAATCGAATTTATTATTTCTAAAAATCATTGGATTATTATACTAGATATTAACTAGTTCATTTAGATAAAAATAACTTTTATCTTTTCAAAACTTGTCGTCCAAAGTATTTTCAAATCATTTATTATGATTTTACATAATTTGTTACATATTTCTAATAATTTTATTAAGGCCCTTACAGTTGGTTTACAATATCGGCCACCAACCTACTTTCATAGCGACCTTTTCTAAAATAGATTTGGACATATTTTAAAATCTAACCATTCAAATTTAAATCTCTTATATTCGTTGGAAATATCTTTTCGATACAATCCCAACGGTTCCGGTTCTAGGAGAATCTGATGGTCGGATCACCCATTATGTCAATTCAAAGTTAATGGTTAAAATTCGCGAACGGTCGTTGCGCGGTGCGTTCTATTCAAGCCATATAATATATATAATAGATATATCATTGATTTCCATTTAAAACATATTTTATAAAATGTTTATAAATTTATTTAAAAACGATTTCACTTTCATTTCAATTTTAGATTAAAATTGAAAATCACATTTTATTATAATCTCAAAATGATAATATTTTAAAAATGTCATATTTTGAAATTCAGTCTTCTCGACATTCATTTTAAAGATGAATAAAATCGATATAAAATTTCGTTCGAGTTAAAATAGCATTTAAATACTGAACTCGGCTTCTTATTGATTTCAGTTATGAATATTTCAATATTTTTGTGTCCATCCAAAATCGGACATCAAAATCATATTTTGACTTTTCACTGAATATTACTTAAAATATTCGTTATCTCTAAATTGGACTCAGACTCAATCAATTACCATATAATTTTATTTATGTGGATTCCATACATCACTTGTATTCAAAAATAGTGATAAACAACTATTAAACAATCAATTCGCATGCATAGTGCAATTTGCAACTGTATAAGCATTAATTAATTAATAAATTAATTAACGCTTATAACAGTCTGTCGATCAATCGGTTGACATACAATTAAATCCAAGGGAGTTGTGAATTAATTATCATCCCTAGACCCGTGTGGGGTTTTCAAACAACAACAATCTATTCAAATTAATCACTGTTTAATAAATTTAAACAATTCTAATTCGATTTAAATTATTTTTCTAATTAGCCAATTTTCCTTGTTCAAGTTTACAAATGGATATTTATATCCAATTTCAACTACCACAATAATATTAACATTATTTTTAGTACGTTAAACATTTCATAATCACAAATAAAACCGAATACAGTCAATTAAATCATCCATGGATATTCAAACAACAGAGAGGTGAGCTAACAGGCACCATACAACATTTGTGATAATTAAAACTAATAAAAATCATCACTGTCCATTCATATATTCAGTTATAAAATAAATAACTGTACATATATTTTAGTGAGGGAGTTCTTATATTGATTTCCACTTTGTCAGTCTTTATTTGAGGATTTTATATTTAAACTAAATTAAATGAACGTTTAATTTAGCTTAAAAATTCAACTTATTCTATTTCCATTTTGGTCAGTTCCATGTTGTAGTGTTCGACGATACGAGTGCAACGCAACTGAAATTGTCAAATTCCAATCTCGTATGAAAAAGATACGATAATTTATACATTGATTACATTATTAAAATAATAATTAAATAATAAGTAACTGATCACCCTAATTAAAACTAATCCCTTCTTCCATCTAACTCCGTCGTTCTCCGGAACCAAAAACCCGCTTGCCCCAAACCCACGTTGCACAACCTAGGAGGCCGCCAGCACCAGATCGGACCACGCCACCTCGTCGCTGTCCATCACCTCCACGTATGCCTGCCACGGTGGCCCTCGCGATGGGCCCTACTAGCTGGAATTCGAGCCAAAATGGCGGCCCTTTGAGCAGAAAATCCGGTCAAACCACGACAGTAGGAACGATCACCACCGTTGATTTTGTAGAGCGTGATGAGCTCTACAATATTGCCTTTGTAAATTTCTGAAATCATTGAACGGATATGGAGAAAATGGATGTGAATTTGGGGTAATTTTTACCCTTGAAAATGAACTGATGGCGGCTCCAATTAATGGCTAGGGTTTTGGAAACAAATGAATATATATATATATTATTTAATTTAAAGAATACTTGTTTTTATCATTACGAACTCAACGACTGTCGTCCCTAACCAAATACCCCCATTTCGGACATAATGGGATATGTTTCGTAAGCTGATTCTACGGTTTTGATCATTTTTTGTCAAAATTAAAATATATATTAATATAACGGCCAATATTGAATTTGAACATACATTTTAATTTACCGGAGCCACACACTGACTCCAAAAATTATGAAAATTGAAATCTAGCAACGTTTTGATGATACTGTCATAAAAAAATTAATTTCTTCGAATTTAGAGACCGTTTAAAAAATGGCCTTTTTAACTGGCCTATTAAATTCAAATTGAAATTGAAAACGCGTTTAAATTTACTGCGCTCACATGCTAATTTCGAATAACTTGAAATTTTAAGCTTGATAATAATTTGACATTTCGGGTCCAACAAAAGTGGATTTGTCGAAAAGGGAGGTTGTTTGCAAATGGCTATTTTAAGGGCTTATATATAATGTTAAATATATATATATAAATTCTATAGCGACTATTTCAAATTTTAAACTGGACATAAATTACAATTTATTAAGTGAAAACTAAAATTTTCACATGCGTTAGAAAGACACTATTAAACAGATTCTAACGTTTCTTGTTTCTTCAAATTCTGATTTGTTTTTAATTATGTTCATTCAATTGAAATTTAAAATCGAATTTTCAAATTACCGCGCCATTTCAAGCTCGTTTTATAATTAAAAAAAATATACGTTCTTACTTTTGCTTCAAATAAATTTTTCGTCATCTATTCTCAAAATAAATCATATTAAATAATTAATTACTATGAAAATCAATTAAAAATAAATTTTAAATTGGTTCCAAAAATATGGTTTGTTCCGTATTGTTAATGTATTATCTACTTCTTTATGCTTTGAACCTTGGATCAATGCTAAATGTCTTGTAGATATAATTGGAGTGTCCATATTTCAATTAATTTGTAGAAGTGATGAACTTGTTTCATGCATTATGTATAAGGGCAAGCTAATGGGAAATACACTAGAAATTCAGTCAATAGTGAATGATATATATAAAGATTAATAGTGATGCACATGAAGCTTTTTATGAATGGGGTGGTGATGGTTTTTTTTCATTTCATAATGCTTGGAGTAAAGTAAGACAGAGACAACCTATGAAAAAAATTTAAAGTCACATGGCATAAAAAGAAATCCCAATCAACCAGGCCATCATAGAAAAATGAAATCCAGTTAATGATGTAGCTGTAATAAAGAAATTATAATATGACATAACAAATAGATATTAACCAGGTTCCTTTCAAAGTTACACTGTCTATTGATAGAGTTGGCATGATTGTAATTTCAAATCATGAATAAATCAATTCGTTGTTTACAATTTTGAAAAAAATAGAATGTAACGACTTAGGGAATTCGACGCCCGAATTCAACAATAATACATAAACCCTGTATCACTTGCCAGAACTCAAGTATCAAAAACACTAGATAATTAATAGAAAGAAATTGGAAGTTGAGATAAGAAAGAAAGAAATATTAGAATAGAAGAAAAAGATGAAGAACCAACTAATCAACACAACAACATCAGAGTCTCACTTCGCAGCGGAACAAAATATAATATAGAAATAAAACTTTATTGAGAGCTTTGAAATAAAACTTACTTAGAATATTTCGATATTGGATTCCGTGATTATACGGATATAGTTGAGGAATCTGGAAGATATAGATATTGATATTCTCGATATGATATCCGTTGGTTTCAGAATTTGATGTTGAATATAAGTCGATATGATTTCTATTTGGAGCCTTGTATTTGATATCAAACTGGATTTTTGGTTTGTCGTGAATGGTATCTTTAATAATACTATTCTTAAACCCACCTGAAAAAGGTATGAATCTTTTAATTAAGATTAATGAAGTTTTCCAGTTAACACATATAATTGGAATTAAATAGAAGTTGATTTTGGGTTCATAGTGAACTATATTTTAAATAACATTTGTTCTTATAACCCAGTTAACAATGAAATTAAGACTTGTAATTTATAAATCTTTTAATTAAGGTTTAATGGAATTTTCTAAAGTATAGTTTTCCAATTTAATATATTAAATTGGAATTGAATGAAATTCGATTTAGTGATAATCGAGATGAACTTCTATGAAGGAAGGCCTTTACTTTTTACGGAATTTAAAAGGCTTTGCCGTTATTCCACTTATAGTATTAGTCTGATATGGAAATTTATATCGATTACGATTGATTTAATTTCCGTGAAAGTTCCTTCTTTATGGAAGATGATTTGGGTTTATCGTGAACTGTATTTTAAATGACATTTGTTCTGTAGCCCAGTTAAAGACAAGATTAATTTACTAAAAGATTGAATAATCATTAAGTAATGATTTTTGAGATTAAAACCAAGTTGGATTTTTATTGAATCTTCAATTAGATTGAATTGTTAATAAGGTATTAAATTTTCTGAATTCAAGGAATGCTCGAGAATGGAGTACCACTAGTTTTACTCGATGCGATAGTTAAATCTTTAAATAGATTTGAAATATGAAATGGTAATTAATTTTATCGAGAACATAGATGGGATGAATAGGTTAGTATTGGGACAATAAAATTATGATTACTTTGGAAAGGCTCGATAATCCCGACTAGTCGGTAAATCTTAATTTTTGGTTTAAGATTATTAAAAGTTAATACAAAATCTTTTGTAATGGATTTCAAAGAAGTATTTAGACAAGTTGTTTAAATGAATTAAATCTTTGATAAGATCCATGGGAATGATACCCAATGTAATGAATATTTGAATAAAAGAATATTCTAGATTGGAATGAGGCGTATGATGTGTTTTTATAGCACTTGATTATAAGATACACGAGTTATTCGGAAAGACCAGGTGTAACCCATTTTGAATAACTGATACGACGACTAAAAGTCGAAGATTTGAAGACAGTGGTTGAAGACCGGAGGTCTTCACATCGTTTAGATGATTGTCTTGATTGGTATGCACACCCAAGACGTGGTAATAAGTGGTGATCGTCCAGACATACTTGGAGATCGACCCGATATGCGATGTCCTCTCTCCTGTATTGGACATATGGGACGAGGAATAAGGTTCCTCTAGTTTCATTCAGGCCCAGAACGGAATTGCAAATGGATAGTATGTACGACATTGTATTCCTTTTTACAGTGTTCGTTGATCTCTGCTAAATGTATAATTTTTTTGGTGGTAGAGAATTTATTCTCTTGCTTAACACTCTGCTCTGAGACGTACACGCTCAGAGGTTATATATTAGTAGATGATCAATGGTATGGTATGGATTGATAATGTGGCATGCTGAGATACAATGATCAAGGCTTTTGTTGAAAAGCAGGGCCTTGTTGATGATAATTGAAGCATGACTTTAAATAGCATACCTTCGTGTTGTAGAATTATTTCGCGAGCCCCACACCTCGGTTTGAGTCAAAAAAGTGATAAGGAACCCAAGGAGTGCATGTGTTTCTTTCTAGCTAGAAGTTGTGTCTTGGTATGGAGCACAGACATTTTTACTTAAGTGGATGATGGATAACGAGGCGCTTCAGATATATTGGTCGCCAATTGCCAAGTGAGAGGTCTGATTGCACCGGGAAATGTATTGTTCAAGAATAACCAATTCTCAAATGTAAGAAAGGACCAGCCTTAGAGGATCCAAGGGTTGCCCAAAGTGTGTGATCCTGGGTCATCTTGCTAGACGTGATCCTAATCGCTAATGATACCATCCCTTGCCTTGACTCATTATGGAAATCCAATTTCCAATATGCGACTTTTCGGTTTTAGTTGTAAACCTATATGGCGACATAGTAGGATAGGGTACTATGCCGTCTATAATTGATACAATTAGATTTGTAGTTGATTTCTTCACTTATAATAATAATAAAAGATGAATTTCGCGTACCAAGTATATTTGGCCATTATAAGGTAAAACTCTATCCTCTGGTTTGTGTTTGCATTGTGTGATGGGACCTGAGTCTTATAATGGCTTCATTTTTCTTTATTTAGCATTGCGCTGTTTGTTTTACGGTATCCTTGGGAGAAAACCCATTCCGTGTCATACAGCGTGGTCCCTTGATTTACCCAACTTTAAAATAAAGTTAATAGCTATTTTAGTTCTTACACCAGTCCCATGACTGACTCGGAGTTTATTGTTTCTACCTAAACTCTGGGTGCCCACATTTTTCACTCGAGCAGCTTGTAGTTTTGGTTTTCGTAGATTTGTATTTAAACAAGATCCTGGCTTACAGCTGGAGCTATATTCGGAGAGCTTTGTATCTGTATATTTCTTTCACTTGTGGTAGTTGATGTTTTCCATGGCATATTATGTTTATGTATTTAAATGTAATCCAAATCTCTGATATTGTAATTCCGCTGTGTATTATTTATTTGTACTCTGATATATACTTGTACTCCGATGTAAATTGTTGCAATAGCAATGAAATGTTCTACTGTTTGTATTCTAATGCATCGGATTCTCATTGCAATCTGTGCTCCTCTGCCTTCTCGAAGATCGGGCGAGTTCAAGGCGTGACAGCCTGGTATCAGAGCTTTGGTTTACAAAGCTCGAAACAAGACACATTAGAAGAGAACGAGAGAATTCATTGGAGATAGGATTAGTAACATCCTATAAGAATAATTCATTAGAGATAGGGTTAGTAATACCCTAGAATGAGTTTGAAGATCGCTATTTCTAAAAATGGGTTTCGAAAATTATATCTTATTATAAGATTTAAGTATTTCATTTAAGTTTGGACTATCAAGTATTTTTGTTCGAGTTTCGAAGTCTCAAATATACTGGGTAGATATAGAATCACACTCTATTTGCCCGAAGACGATTTTGATGATTGAGATCTCATCATCAGTATTTATGTTTGAGTTTCGAAAGTGGGATATCTATATATTTCCAATTGACTAGTGTGAGAATCAAAACTTAGTTAGAGTTTAATATTTGTGATTTGGCATTGAAATATGATTTTGAGTATATATAAAATTTATGCATTTGGAAATATAATCAACAAATTTATTGCTGGTTGTGATGGATGATAATTAGTTTGACTAATTAAAATATTGGAATAATAAAACCAATGTTGTAACATCCCATAAGTCTATGGAACACTATAACGATAAATTAAAGGATACTTAATTAAATATTGGGAATTAAGTAAAACGGGCTATGCCATTACATTCATGTTAGAATTCTGATTAAGATAGGCTCCGAGTTTGCATAAAACGAACATCGTATGAAGTAGTTATTAATCTTAGAATTTTGTATATATAAAAGCTAAAAGCAGACTATATATAAATAAACTAAACCCACAATTTAAAATAATTTGAAAACCCGAAGCAGGAAGAAGGCGGGGGAATTTGGCCCATTGGGAGTCGACCCCATGACCTAAGGGTATCGACACATTTGTCGACTCCTCAATAGGGGTGTCGCCCTCTATGTCGACACCAGCACAGATCTGGGCAGATTCCTGCCTTGTATCTGGACACAGTTCTGAGCAACGTTCATTGACCTTAGGCTATAAATAGGACCTCTGTGACAACCCGGGTTCCTACAGACCTATTTTTTTTAAAACTCAACCCATCGAGACCCGAGTTGGGTGCTCTGGTATCCTGCAGAAAAGACAGAGATAAAGAAACATGTCAAGACTCGTAAAGCATCTCACAGCGGAAGGAATAAAATATCTTGTACTTAGAATATAGCTTTACCTTGTTAAACATACTACTTAACCAGTATCCCAAGCTGTCATATCTCTTTCACTACCTAACCTGCGAGTATGTAATGAGGAGGGGGTCAGAACATAAGTTCTGTGTGAATGGGTTTTAAACTACAAATGTTGAATAACCCTACATATACCGGTCTGTTGCATTTTCTTGTTTATTAGGTTATTTGTGTTGATAGCCCTTATGGCCTGTACACACGTCGCACCCATCTACTCTGTAGTAGATCAACCTAATATAGTGTATATGTGGCCACCCCCAACTAAGGTATATCCAACTCGCACGGTCTCCTCCGTATGTATGCACTCCCTTATCCAATGCCGTGTGTCGTACGGGCTTCCATGTATATACATTAATACTATGTCTGCGTAAAACCACCATTACCATGTTGCGTAAGCGGTTGGACTGCCAACCTAGGTCATACTAGGTTCTGTTATCGAATACTACCTAGACCCAACTTGGGTTTATTATCGAGTGTTACCTAGGTCCAACTAGGGTTCACTTTATCGAACGCTTCCTAGATTCAACCAGGGTTTACGCTACCTAGGTCCAACTAGGGTTTATGCCACCTATCGAACAATGCCCTCTAGTCTAGGACACACTACCCAGAGCGATATGTGTTCCTAGACTTTACGTCCTAATCGTGTCGTTAAACGTGCTAGATATCTAGTTGCACATGTCCTCTATATGTGCGGCTCGAGTCCCATTGCAGGGCTAATCAAGAAACACGGAACTCGGTCGAGAGCTTTAAGTTATCTGCCGATGCAGATGCTAAGGTTTGTTTTTATAGTGGCTGTGGTCCCACTTGACCCCTCCCTCAACTAATGAAAGGCACCCACGAAAAACAAGAATGAGAACTGTACGTAGGCCCTCTATGCCCTACAAACCTATTGGCCAACCTCACCCATAACTAGATAGCAAGTATATGGTCTTTTGGAGTTCTCGGCCTTTCCGGTTTACGTACCTCGACTGACTCAAGATGGTAGGTAGACGACGAGTTTCTATCACAGGGAACTAACTGGTCTCGCTGAATAACAAAGTCCATCTTAGCCTTTAGGTTGCCTTATATTGCAACCAAGGCATACTCTTGGTTCTTCTAACGCGGCCTTAACTCTGTGAGCCTAGGCGGATCATCTGCAGCCTCACAGAGTGATACCAAGAATATCCTCACGTCCCCTCGAAGTCGCGTGCTTCGTAACCCAATCCGTTGGAGCCTCCTACATGATCAGATGGACGTTCGCTCCCCCTCGTGTTCTACAACTTAGTGATGATCTACCGAGTTTGGTTATTCATCCTATATCTAGACTGGTTCAAGCGCGTTGTTTACTTAGCTCTAAGGTTTAGTACTTAGTTCCCTTAACTAAGGTTTGATACTTAGTTCTCTTAACTAAGGTTTAATGCTTAGTTCTCTTAACTAATGTTTACTACTTGGTTCTCTTAATTGGTCGTTTTCGTAAGTAAGGTTTAATACTTAGTTCCCCCTAACTAAGGTTTATTACTTAGTTTCTGTTAACTAAGGTTTATTACTTGGTTCTCTTTAACTAAGGTTTGTTACTTAGCTTTCGTTAACTAAGGTTTGTTACTTAGTTCTCATTAACTAAGGTTTGGTTACATAGTTCTCCTTAACTAAGGTTTACTGAAAAGTTCTCTTTATCATTCATATTTACATTGGTAAGAGAATAATGCCCTAAGTATCAACCCCGAAGACCGAAATCAACATCAGATTGACACCCAGAGAATTACTCAACTCAACCAATCTCTTGTTATGTTATTCATATAACTTATGTCATCTTCATCAACAGATTACACATTATCGCTTTACAATTTATGTTTATGATAGGTTGTTAACATTCCCCATCTCTATGTTGGTTACGTTTACCCAAGTTGACTTAACCCCATCCACTTATTCATTCACATGTTAAATTGGTTAAGTGTTGTCTATTCATTCATGTTGACTTAAACCTGCCGCATATCATGTCATGTTGGTTAAGTGTTGTTAATTCATTCATGTTGACTTAACCCGACTTAACCCACCCACATATCATGTCATATTGGTTAAGTGTTGTTTATTCATTCATGTTGACTTAACCCACCCACATATCATGTCATATTGGTTATGTGTTGTTAACTTAACCCTACCATACTTAGCATGTGTCATTAGCATTAATTAATTACTAATGCACCAACCTCTCACATTAGACCTATTGTTGCGGTTGCTGGAAGTGTCGGTCGGTTCCGGGCAGGCTTACACCACAACTCAGTCTAACCACGGGTTCAAGCACGTTATGACTAACTTCTCACATTAGACCCTATTGTTTGCGGTCGCTGGATGTGTCGGGCGGTACCGGGCAGTCTTACACCACAAACTCAATCTAACCTCGAGTTAGCCATGTTTCATCTTTAGCCAATTAACAGTTCATGTCAATTCTAGGTGTCGTATGCCAATTACCAAATTTACAAGCATGTTCATGTTCAAGTTATGCCAATAGTGTCAATTTCATGTTTATGCCCCCAAATTACCTAAGTTTTATGATATATTCATGATTCTAATTTCAGGTTATGTATTAGATTCCATAACTACATGAAATATGGTTTTACCAAACAAATTCAATTTTTAACTATGTTTCTAAACTTATATATTACTTTAACAAATTAGGATCTTAACCATATATCCAATTTCCAAATCCCCAATTCAACTTTACCCAAAAAACCCCAATTTACATTCATAATCTCAATTTGATTTATATATATAAATCCCATCAAAGTTATATTCATAATTATGGCCAAAACCCTATTATAAATTATGCCCCAAACCTCCCATTCTCATGTTATATCCCAAATCAATCTTTTCCCTTTTTATCCCCAAGGCTCGTAGATAGCCTAGATATAAAAGTAAAAAGGGAAGAATAAACGGAGGAAATCCAACGTAGGCATAAAATAACTGATCGTGATGATAACAACATTAGGCATAGGTGAACTTATCAGATTAGTTCTTTCAATAGATTCATTATGTGAATACATGGGGAATGGTGAACGATATTCATAACATTATACAACAAATATAATTCAAATCCACTCACCTTGCTTTGCATTCCAAATTCTAGATCTGATTTATCTTTGATTCACTTCTTTTTCTTGTATAAATTATAGATCTGAATCTCTTCTCTTTTCTTGCGCAGTATTATAGATCTGAATCTTTCCTTTGTTTTATTCGCGGTTGTGGTAATCCTAAATCTAATCTTTTTAATTTAAGAATAGAATTGTGAAGAGAAAGGAGAGAAAATGGATCTATGATTTAGTGGAGAATAAGAAGAGGAAAAGAATTAGGTTAGAGCAGCACCATGGTGGCTCCATAGGTTTAGAGGAGAAAACAAGAGGGTTTGGAGTCATTTTATAGCTGTTTGATCAACGTATAGGGCCAAAATCGCGTCTAGGTTCAAATATGTGAATTCTGCCCAAATCTGGAGGTAGGTCGACCCCCAGGTCAACCTCCCTTGAGGTAGGTCGAGGTCGACCTCCCTTGACGTAGGTCGACCTCTAGGTCGACCTGCTTGGGCGGGAATTTTCCCGCCCAGCCCCGTTCTGCGATTTTTGAATTTCTGAGCTGGTTCTGAATTTTGTTGAATCTTCTAAAGGCAGTAACTTCTTCATACGAAGTCCGATTTACGTAAACTTGGACTCTATTCCAAGCAGAATTCCAAGACGAACTCAATGGTGATGTCCATTTTATTTAATTCTTGATATTTAAATTAAATATCCTTATTTCATTATCTTTTCCGTTACACACACTGTTATTGAATTAATTTTTCCTTCTCTTCCATGTATTAATTAATTCTTATTGTACATCACCATTATTTACCTATCTATACATATATACATATATATAAATTTTTAATTATATTAAAAATGCAGGGTGTTACAACCTCATTCTCCTTGTTTTATTCACCTAAAACAATGGTGACATTGCGGTGCTGCCCCAACTCAAATTAGATTAAGCCTGTTCTTCATCAACAACAAAAGTTTAATGAATTCAAGATCTGCACTACAATATCAGCAATCACTTCTCTGTTCTTAGATCCAGTCTCTGTGGGTTTATGATACTTTTAGATTTGAAATACTTAACAAGTAATCTTGACATGTTTATAAATTAGATCTAAGCTTATGACTGTTAGTCACTTGAATCATACCGGTTTCACCATTTCTTGTACACCAGATCTATAGTTCTCATATGCCTAATTCTGATATTATATGCCTATCTTGTTATTATGATCAATTTTATCATCATGTACATGTTGTTATTATGCCTATTCTTGTTCTCCTCCCTTCCTCCTTCCCTTCTTATTTTATAGCCAGGCTACCTTTGATCCTAGGATAAATTGCAGAAATTACGTGAATGCACGAAATTGGTAACGATGGGAAAAAGGTTAATTTGGCATCATAACTTGTAAGGGGATTGTGGGCATAATCTATATTGGGATTCTCGGTGAATAACACATATAGTAATATAAGATGTTAATTTGGGGCATAACCTGTAATGAACTTGAGCAACTGGCTAAGAATGAATATGCTTAGACACGAGGTTAGAATGTATTTGTGGTAGATGCCTGCCCGGAACCGCCCAGCGTATCCAGTAACCATAAGTGGTTAATCTAATGAGGGAGGTCGAAGCATAACTATAAACGTAATGGTGCTATAACACGAGGTTAAGTCTAGCTTGTGGTAGAAGTCTGCCCGGAACCGCCCGGCATATCCAGTAACTGGAAGAAGTCGACTTAATATGGGAGGTCTATTGCAATAACTTACATGAATAAGTAATAATAAGACCATAACACTTAACCAAGATATAACATGTGTAGTTACATGGACATGATATAAAATGAGTAAAGGTTAAGTGGATTTACATGAATTAGTATGAGGGATTAAGGTATCTTGTATAAAATCGACAAACTTAACCTGTATTGCACACTGGGGTTATGCAATCTTGTTTAATCGTCAGGCATAACCGGTGGAAATCCTAGTAGTGGTGGTGCAAGCCTAGGAGGGCAGCTTGCATCATTTGTGTAGGACCTTAATCAATCAGTAACCCATTTTAGTATCAAACAGAGCACCCGAACTAGGTCTAGGATAGGGCACGCTTACTAAGTTGATTGTAAGAGGTTCAAATAAGCGAGGGTGTTGGCAGCGCGAGTTCCGACGGGATCATGTGCGTGCATGGTTCCGGCTTGTTAGAGGAAGAATAAGACGTTGTGACATCAGTAGATATAGTTGTGCATCTTGTCAATAAGGAGGGTTGCCATAGTAGGAAGTGATACATCGTACTATGGGGCCAGCACAAGGTATCTACGGAATAGGAAGCCGATTGATTGGGGTAGGAGAAAGGGTACATCTAGGATTGCTTGTGGAGCAGCCATCGTTCTTGTTAACACTAATCACTTAGTGGGGCTGAATTAATCTTGTTAGGGTGAAGCCTATAACTTGAATTATACCTAAGACTACCATCTGTTTACGTGGGATCAACTTGTTAGGGTATATTAGTATTTATGCAGAGAAAGAGAGTGAAAGAACGACATGTGAGAAGAGGAATATATTCTGTTAAGTTTATCCTGTCAGCTTTTATACCTGTTATCTCTTTCATCCAGTTTATATACATGTCATGATGCTTTAACTTATTTATGTGCTAAAAGTACTGGACTCGCTAGACTTTATGTCTGACCCTTTTTGTTTTTCCTCTTTTCTCCCTCCCTCCCCCCAGATTTTCAGGAAGGGAATACTCAAGCTTGATCTGGATTCTTTCTTCTTTCTCCTTAGAGTTGCTTATATGTACCGCTTGATTTCTCATCTTATCTACTAATGACTATGTTACGGGGATTATGCTTATTTTATGTATTATTGTACTCTGATGATGATTTAGTACAGACAGAAGTTTTATGTTGATGTAATGGGTTTTCAGTATTTCAGACTTGTTTGTAACTGCGTTTGGACCACGAAGTTGTTTTCTATAAAGTTTTAAATTCCGCCGCTATTTTATATCTATCTTGTAATGTTTCTATTTTTGAAACGCTTCATGAAACTTATTTCATTCCCTTAGTGAGTGACATTAATGGACGTGGGGTGTCACATTTGGTATTTGTGCTGAAGGTTACCAGATCGATAAAAGATTTTGAAAATTGTTTTCAAAAAGGTTTTAAAAGAAAGCATTTTCAAAAGAAAAGTCTATTTGTGAAGAAAAAAATAGTCCCCAAAGCAATATGAATTATCTTTCGATTCTCTGTTTGAATCCTTTTTTCTTTCTTTTTAGATATCATGTCTGGGGAACCTAATATTCCTGAGGGCGTACAGATACCAGCTTGGTATCATAGGTATTTGGAGGCCACGGCACCTGCCAGAATCCAAGCAGATGCCCTACCCCCAGCTCCAGCCATTATTCCTCCTCCTCCATGCGTTGATAATTTCTCTAAGATATGCAAGGATTTCTGTGCTATGGGTGGAAAGCCATTCCGAGGGACTGAGACTTTTGTAGAAGCAAGGTTGCTTAAAGAAACGAAGGATTTGTTTGGGATTTTTGAAGTTGACGATCGTAGGAAGATCCAGTTAGCCATTTGGCAACTGAAAGATGAGGCCTCATTCTGGTGGGAAGTGACACAAGAAGGATGACCAGTAGAGACTTGGGATGATTTCCGACAGAGATTTGAGAGGAAGTTTCTTTCTCAAGCTAAGAAAAGTTTATAAATGGAAAAGGTTTTGGCACTTAAGCAAGGAAATATGTCTATTAAAGAATATGTTAATAAGTTTAACCAATTGGGGAGGTTTGGGTTGGAGTTATTAAATACCCCTCATAAGAAGGCTTTAAGTTTTCTAAGGGATTGAAATAATCCATTCATGGGTTGGCTATGTCTTATATTCCAATGGGTGCAACTTTTGAAAGGCTGGTTGATATGGCATTAATGCTTGAAGATGATAAAGGTGAAAAGAAAGAGGTTAGGTTGAAGAATCACAAAACAAGAAAGCATGGCCCAAGAATGAACAACAACAGAAGAAGGGTGGAAAGGAGGACAAAGCCCAAGAAAAGAGGAAATGTCACAATTGTGAACTTGTTGTTCATTTGAGAAAGGATTGTAGAAAGAGGAAGAACGGTTGTTTCCAATGTGGTGAGGCTGGGCATCTTATCCAGGATTGTCCAAAGAGGCAAGGGCGGGGCCAAAGGGCAGGACCTTCTGGATTGCAAGGGCATGCTGTCGTGGCTGATGCACCAGAAAGAGGTAGGAAAGTATTTGTTGTAGGTTTGATTTATCTTTCCAATCATCCAATTATAACTCTTTTCAATTAGGGCGCCTCTCATTTTATATCTGATCTGTGGTTGAGTCTCTACACCTTAGTACTTGTATGGTCTTGGATCCCGTAGTTGTCTCAAACCCGATAGGAGGTACGGCTCATTTAACTATGGTTTGTAGGGGTTTGAGGATATCTGTGTTGGGTGTCGAGTTTGAGTGCGACGCCTATGTGCTTGATTTCATGGGCTACGGTTTGATTCTAGGAATGTATTGGCCAGCCATGTATGGCGTCATTCTAGATTGTGAGAGGAGGGTTGCTAAACTTTCGACTTACCGTAGGAGGACCCTCGAGATTTCTTGTGACCTTAAAGGGTCAGTCATGCTTAGCTTCCTAGAGTCGCTTGATGCATCTATCAATAATCTATGATCTGTACCCATAGTCTGTGAGTATCCTGATGTTTTTAAGGAGGTTCGGGGCTTATCCCTGAGGCTTGAGATTGACTTTAGTATATACTTGGCGGACAATGCAAAGCCAGTTGCATTGCCCGTATGCCACACGGCTCCAAAAGAGAGAAGGGAGCTTAGCAAGCAAGTGAGGGAGCTACTTGAAAAGGGGTTTATTAAGCAAAGCATTTCTGAATGGGGTACTCCAACGGTATTCGCGACTAAGGCGAATGGTTCACTTCGCTTATGTGTAGACTATAGGGAGTTGAACAAACTCACTAAGAAAAATAAGCATCCACTTCCAAGGATAGATGGTTTGTTTGACCAGCTTGTTGGTGCGTCTGTTTTCTCCCAGTTAGACTTGACCATGGGGTTTCATTAGTTACGAGTGGCTGAGGAAAGTATAGACAAGACTGTCTTTAAAACTCCAGATGGTTTCTTCGAGTGGCTCATCATGCCATTTGGTTTTAAGAATGCGACCGCCTATTTTGAAGATCTGATGAGTAGATGTTTTGAGAGTTTCTAAATAAGTTCGTAGTAGTTTGTTGATGACATCCTAGTTTTCTCAAAGAGTGAGGAAGAGCATGCCCTACATATAACGGAGGTTATGAGGACCCCCTAAGCACATTAGCTTAAGGCAAAGTTCTCCAAATGCCATTTTTGGAGAAGGGAGGTGAGATTTCTAGGGCATGCGGTCTCTAAGGAAGTGATAGCAGTAGATCCCACGAAAGTTGTTGTAGTCCAAAATTGGCAAGTGCCAAAGAATGCTATAGAGGTGAGAAGTTTTCTCGGTTTAGCAGGCTATTATAGAAAGTTAATTAAGAACTTTGTGAAGATATCAGCCCCGCTCACCAGGATGACAAAGAAGAATCTGAAGTTCTCTTGGGACATAGATTATGAAGATGCTTTCCGGTGATTAAAGAGGGCTCTGACAATAGCCCCAGCCTTGACTTTTCCCGATGGGAAGAAAGTGTTCATAGTATACAAAAATGCGTGCGGTACAGGGCTTGGTGCTGTTTTGATGCAAGAGGGATGGGTAGTATGTTATAGAGGAAGACAATTGAGAGTTCATGAAAAGAACTACCCTACCCATGATTTGGAGTTAGCTGCTATCGCATTTGCACTTAAGTCATGGCGCCATTATTTTCTCAGAGAGAAGTTCGAGTTGTATACAGATTATAAATCCCTCAAGTACCTATTCTCACAGAAGGATCTTAACTTAAGGCAACAGAGATGCATGGAGTTCATAGCATCATATGACTTTGAGGTTGCATATACCCCTCGCAAAGGCAATGTGGTTACGGATGCACTTAGTAGGCAGAGGACGACCTTGAGTCCTCTATTTGTAGAGAGACAAAGTTTAGAGAATATATTGACTTTTGATTTTAGACCTTCTACTGAGTATACACCTAGTTTATTGGCATGGCACCCTTCGAGGCTCTGTACGGACGACCTTGTTGATCACCAACTTGTTGGTGGGAGTCTACAGATAGACTTCTGCTTGGACCTGAGATGATTAGGGAAACCTAAGAAAAGATAAACCTTATTCAAAGGCGCATGAAGACAGCTCAAGACAGGAAGAAGTCCTACGCATACAAGAGAAGGACCAATATTGAGTTTGAGGTTGGAGCCATGGTTTTCGTCAAGGTTTCACCGTTGAGGAATGTGGTTCATTCTGAATCCGTGGGGAAATTGACGCCAAGGTTTGTGGGGCCATTTCCCATAACTGAAAGGATTGGTCAAATGGCTTATAGAATAAAGTTACCAGAGAGATTGGCCGGTGTACATGATGTTTTCCATGTTTCTCATTTATGCAAGTGCTTGCATAATACTCCAGAAGTTGTTGGGCCAAGTATACTTGAAGAAGTAGAGGTAGAACAGGAAGCGATAGTTAGAAGGGTTCCTACCCGTATTCTTGGGTCGAAGGTTAAGAAGCTATGCAACCGAGAATTCAAGTTGATAAAAGTTCAGTGGGGAGATGACCATGAAGATGCAACTTGGGAAACCGAAGACAGGATTCGTTCTTCATACCCTTTTTCTTTTCAAGGGTATGTTCTTTACTTCTTTCCAAAGCTTTTATTTATACTTGCTTCTGTCATTTAAGTATATCCTATCGATCGAATATTCGACCCTTAGGTAGAAACCCAATGGATGCAAACATGTGTTTGAGACATGTTATGTCTGATTAATGCAAGTGGATGCGAGTGTTCACTAGTGGTTTCCTGTGGATGCATATACACACACATTAGGCACTAGATCCGCTCAATCACTCTCATATTGCATATGATGTGTGTGTACATTTTTTCTTTTTATGGATGAAAATGGGTGCACCATCATATGGATATTGCATTCGGATGAATGGTTGTGCACACATATAGAACTAACATGTTATACTAGGACTGTTTGCATACATTTTTATTTCATGGCACCAACATACATTGCATTAAGGAGGTCGATAGAATCAGTAGACCGCCTGATCTTTTGCATTAGCATAGGGACATTTAAACACACATTTGCATATGTTCATTTAAGTGTTAGAAATCTTTTAAGGACATTGGATGCCCATGATTGGTTGATGAGTAGATGGATGTGGATATAAGGATATACATACTTCTTAACTTAGAGATTTCGGGGACGAAATCCTTTAAGTGGAGGAGAATGTAACACCCTGTTCGTCTAAGGAACACTGTAACGATAAACTAAAGAATACTTAATTAAATATCAGGAAATAAGTAAAACAGGCTGCGCCATTGCATTCGTCTCGGAATTCTGGTTAAGATAGATCTGAGTTTGCATAAAACGGACATCGTATGAAGAAGTTATTAAGCTTAGAAGTTTGTATACATATAAGCAGACTATGTATAAATAAACTAAACCCAGAATTTTAAACTAATTTAAAAACCAGAAGTGGGAAGAAGGCACAGGAATTCAGCCCGTTGGGGGTCGACCCCATGCCCTAGGGGTGTCGACACATGTGTCGACCCCTCAATAGGGTGTCAACCCCTATGTCGACACTAGCATAGATCTGGGCAGATTCCTGCCTTGTATATGTACACAGTTCTGAGCGAGGTTCGTTGACCCTAGGCTATAAATAGGACATCATTCTTATTGTTTTATTCACCTAAAACAATGGTGACATTGAGTTGCCACCCCAACTCAGATTAGATTAAGCTTGTTCTTCAACAACAACAACAACAAAAGTTAAATGAATTCAAGATCTGCGCTACAACATCACCAATCACTTCTTTGATCTTAGATCCAGTCTCTATGAGTTTATGATACTTTTAGATTTAAAACACTTAACAAGTAATCTTGACATGTTTATAAATTGGATCTAAGCCTATGACTGTTTGTAACTTGAATCATATCGATTTCACCATTTCTTGTACACCAGATCTATAGTTCTCATATGCCCAATTATGTTATTATATGCTTATCTTGTTATTATGATCAATTTTATCATCATATACCTGTTGTTATTATGCCTATTCTTGTTATCTTCCCTTCCTCCTTCCCTTTTTATTTTATAGCCAGGCTAACTTCGATCCTAGGCCAAATTGCAGAAATTACGTGAACGCACGAAATTGGAAATGATGGGAAAAAGGTTAATTTGGGAGCATAACTTATATGGGGATTGTGGGCATAACCTATATTGCGATTTTCGGTGAATAACACAAATAGTAATCTAAGACGTTAATTTGGGGCATAACCTGTAATGAACTTTAGCAACTGGCTAAGAATGAATATGCCTAGACACGAGGTTAGAATGTGCTTATGGTAGAAGTTTGCCTGAAACCGCCCAGCGTATCCAGTAACCTTAAGTGGTTAATCTAATGTAGAAGGTCGAAGCATAACTATACACGTAACGCTGCTATGACACGAGGTTAAGTCTAGCTTGTGGTAGAAGTCTGTCCGAAACTGCCTGGCATATCCAGCAACCGCAAGTAGTCGACTTAATGTGGGAGGTCTGGTGCAATAATAGAAATGAATAAGTAATGATAAGACCAAAGCACATAACCATGATATAAAATGTGTAGTTACATGGACATGGTAGAAAATGAGTAAGGGTTAAGTGGATTTACATGAATTAGTAGGAGGGGTTAAGGTATCTTGTATAAAACCGACAAACTTAACCTGTATTGCACAATGGGGTTATGTAATCTTATTTAACCGTTAGGCATAACAGGTGGAAATCCTAGTAGTGGGGGTGCAAACCTAGGAAGGGTAGCTTGCATTAGTTGTGTGGGACCCTAATCAATCAGTAGCCCATTTTAGTACCAAACAGAGCACCCAAACTAGGTCGGGGATAGGGTATGCTTACTGAGTTGATTGTAAGAGGTTCAAATAAGCGAGGGTGTTAGCAGCGTGGGTTCCGATGGGGTCATGCGTATGCATGATTCCGACTTGTTAGAGGAAGAATAAGACATTGAGACATCAGTAGATATGGTTGTGCTTCTTGTTAATAAGCAGGGTTGCCACAGTAGGAAGTGACACATCCTACTGTGGGGCCAACACATGTTATCTACGGAATAGAAAGCTGATCGATTGAGGTAGAAGCAAGGTTACATTTAGGATTGCTTGTGAAAAAACCATCATTCTTGTTAACACTAATCGCATAGAGGTGCTGGATTAATCTTGTTGGGGTAAAACCTATCACTAGAAGTACACCTAAGACTACCATCTATTTATGTGGGATCAACTTGTTCAGAGATACTAGTATTGGTGCAGATAGATAGAGAACGACATGTGAGAGGAGGAATATATTTTGTTATGTTTATCCTGTCAGCTTTTATACCTGTTATCTCTTTCATCCGGTTCATATACTTCTCATGATGCTTTTACTTATTTATGTGCTAAAAGTACTGGACTCGCCAGACTTTATGTCTAACCGTTTTTGTTTCGCATCTTTTCTTCCTTCCACCCCCCAAGGTTCTCAGGGAGGGAATACTCAAGCTTGATCTGGATTCTTTCTTCTTTCTTCTTGGAGTTGCTTAGATGTACCACTTGATTTCTTATCTTCTCTACTATGGCTATGTTATGGGGATTATGATCTTTTTATGTATTATTGTACTCTGATGATGATTTAGTACAATACAGAAGTTTTATGTTGATGTAATGGTTATTAAGTATTTCAGACTTGTTATGTAACTAGGTTTGGGCCACGAAGTTATTTTCTATAAACTTTTAAATTCCACTGTTATTTTATATCTGTCTTGTAATGTTTCTATTTCTATTTACCTACAACGCTTCACGAAACTTAATGCATTCCCTTTCCTTTAGTGAGTGACATTAACGGACATGGGGTGTCACAAATGTGAAAATGAAGGGTAAATTAAGCCAAATCGAATTTAATATTGAACTGAATTGAAAATTAGTTTGAATTGGATATATGTATACATACATACATACATATATATGTATATATGTGTGTGTGTGTTGTACAGGTCATTGCATGGAATTTAAGAAGTGGAATAAAATTGTACGCCTGACCAATAGGTGCATTTTTACTATACCGATTGGGTTTAACGATTTTATGAGTCGATTGGCTAGCATTGGCTTTTGGGTTTTCTTTTGATATATGAGAGCCTGTAGAGGCCATTTGTAGTTGTACTGTTAAACTCGTGCAAAGGAGGTTATGGAGGAATTTTTCAAAAATTTAAGGCATTAGCCAAATTTTGAGAAATTAGAAAGTTCTTAAAAATTGAAAACTTGAAGAACTTGATTCAAGCGAAGGTTGAGTTGGTTAAGTAAACGACCTTTAGTTCCTTCTTCCTTTTCAAGGACGAAAAGATTTTAAGTTGGGGAGATTATAACAACCCGTATTTTTTGAACCAATTTAAAATTTATTTTTAATTCATTTTAAAAGAAATTAAATATTTTAGATGAATTATTTTGAGAATAAACAACTTAAATTTTATTTTAATAGAAGTTAGAACGTATAAATTTAAATTTAATTAAAATGAGCTTAAAATGATATGGTAGTTTGAAATTTTGATTTTAAACTTTGAATTAACGTATAGAATTTAATATAAATCAAAATTTGATAAAACAAGAAACATTGGAATATTTTGATTTGTAATTTTCTAACGAATGTAGGAAATTGAGATTTCACGTTATGAATTGTATGTTATGTCTAAATTAAAATTAAGAATAGTCGCTATGGAACTTCAATATATAGCCCTTAAAAGTCACATTTTGCTACGGAAGAATTTGGACTCGAAACCACTTCCATTGAGTTCAAAATGTCGTTTGTGACTTTTAAAACTATAAATATCAATACCTTTTCAATTGGTGAAATTTGGTCATTTTCATTAAGTGTATGACCAAAATATCACTTTTTCATATGGATGAATTTGGGCTCGAAACCACTTCCATTGAGTTCAAAATGTCGTTTACGTGATCAGAAAGTATAAACTTCGATATATTCCATGTTTCAGAAATTTGGCACCTTGGTTGGGGCTTGGCTAGCCAACCTAGCCCACTCACTTAAATACCCCGCATCAGCCTTCTCCTTCATTCATTTTCCAAACACAAAACAAAAATAAAAATGAGGATAGGGAATGGGAAATTAAAATTCCCTAAGCCCTAGCTTAATCTAGGAGCCCTAATCTTGTAGGAATCAAGTGCAAAATCAAAGGAGAAGCTTAGGTAAGTCCATCTCCATCTTCTCCAACTCCATTCCACTTCAATTTCTCATGATTTCCTAAACCTAATTCATAGGAAATCCTTTCATATGGTCATAAGTTGTTAATTCTAGTGTTTTTATCGTAGAGATGTTATTCTAGCATGTCATTGGATCGATTCACTGCTTCTAACCATCAAAGTTGAGTTCTTTGTGAGTTTTTCATGAATCCATAGATATCCCATAAGTTTTTAGCTTGTAAAAGTGTAATTTAGTGTACATTTGGGTTTACATATGCATATGAATTGGTTAGATAAGTATACACTTTCCGATTCATTATTTTATGTTCCACAGAATTGAAATTTTGAATAGAATTGTCCACACAATCTAATTCATAAGCTACTAGTTGATTTGGCGATATTGTGAAGCTTCATTGTCGCCCCGGAAAAGTTCTAGGACTTCTCAATTCGCTTATATCACATTGGATTGCTTTGATTAGAAAATTTGCCAGTTTTGGAATTTATAATGAAAATCATTGCAAATTTCTTGTATGAATGTTTGTGCATGTGATTTTGATGTTATGAGCTACTTTAGTGAGTTATAGAAACCTCATTTACATGCATATAACAGTATTAACCTTAGGGCATTGGCCGATATCATTTTGAATATGTTTTCTAGGCAAATTCTACTGATTTGAGGATTAACAGCCCGTTCGGCAGTAAAGGGCCGTGGGAATGGCCTCTGCTCGGCCATAAACAGCCGAACAGAGAGCCATCCACGACCACAAACGGCCGAGAAGATGGCCATCCCATGGTCGAAAACAACCGAACAGATTAAAACGATCATAACTTTTTCATATTTTGTCGGAATTCAACGAAACCGGATCCGTTGGAACCATATCGATGAGAGAGTTACAATGAAACTAATTTGGAGTGATTTGGAGCTCATGACAATTTTTGGTGGAGTGGAAACCAATGGTGAGAACTCTCTTATTCAAACTAGTTTTACAGTTATTATAGCTATGACTGAATATATATTGATAGCCCGTGATTGCAATATTTGTTTGTTGTTTGATGGATGTTTACAGTTTTAATGTTATCATTATTAAACTATGATTATAAATGTTTATAAATAAAATGTTTATATTATAAATGATTCTTGGATGACAATTTGCCCATCCGTCTCCCAAAATGTAGATATGTTCACCTGGATTGTGATGTAAACCCCACACGACTGTTGGGACGATTATTTTACACATTGCCCAAGTATACAAATAATAATATGTGTTTGATGGTTGAAAACCCCGCATGGGTCTGGGGATGATAATAACTTCACACGTCTCCCTTGTGTTTAGTTGTATGTCAATCGATTGATTGACAGACCGTAGTAAGCATTATTTAACTATTTAATGCTTATACAGTTGCAAATTGCACTCTGAATGTGAATTGAATGTTTAATAGTTGTTTATAACTATTTTTGAATAAATGTGATGTATGAAATCCATATAAATAAAATTATATGGTAATTGATTGAGTCTGATTCCAATTCAGAAAATAATGAGTATTTTAAAATAACATTCAGTAAAGAATCAAAATATGATTTTGATGTCCAATTTTGGATGGACACGAAATATTGAAATAATTTTGGATGAAATGCTCTAAGTTTGAAAAGATAAAAGATATTTTTATCTGAATGAAATGGTTAACGACTAGAACAAAGAATTGATATGGTTTTAATATAACCAGAAATTTTCCAACGTATGAATTGGAAAGGATTTGAAAAAAAAATAATCTTCGGAATATTTCGTTATTGGATTCAGTGACTATACGGATATAGTTAAGGAATTTGGAAGATATAGATATCATTATTCCCGATACAATATCCGTTGGTTTCAGAATTTGATGTTGAATATAAGTCGATATGATTTCTATTTGGAGCCTTGTATTTGATATCAAATTGGATATTTGGTTTTCCGTGAATGGTATCTTTAATAATATTGTTCTTAAACCCAGTTGAAGAAAGAATGAATCTTTTAATTAAGGTTAATGAAGTTTTCAGATTATACATATAATTGGAATTAAATGGAAGTTGATTTTGGGTTCATTGTGAATGATGTTTTAAATAACATTTGTTCTTGAAACCCAGTTAACATTAAAATTAAGACTTGGAATTTATAAATCTTTTAACTAAGATTTAATGGAATTTTCCAAAGTAAAATTTTCCAACTTAATATATTAAATTGGAGTTGAATGAAATTCGATTTGGTGATAATCGAGATGAACTTCTGTGAAGGAAGACCTTTACTATTTATGGAATTTAAAAGGTTTTGTCGTTATTCCGCTTATAGTATTAGTCTGATATGGAAATTTATATCGATTATGATTGAACTAATTTCCGTGAAAGTTCCATTTTAATGGAAGATTATTTGGGTTTATCGTGAACAGTGTTTTAAATGACATTGGTTCTGTAACCCAGTTAAAGACAGGATTAATTTCCTAAAAGATTGAATAATCATTAAGTAATGATTTTTGAGATTGAAACCAAGTTGTAGTTTTAATCAATCTTTAATTAGATTGAATTGTGAATAAAGCGTTAAATTTACCGAATTCAAGGAATGCTCGAGAACGGAGTACCACCAGTTTTAGTCCATGCGATAGTTAAATCTTTAAATAGATTTTAAACGTGAAATTGTAATTAATTTTACCGAGAACACAGAAGGGTGTTAGATATAGAGTACTACCATTTTTGCTCCATGCGATGAATAGGTTAGGAGTGGGATAATAAAATCATGACTACTTCAGTAAGGCTCGATAACCCCGACTAGTTGGTAAATCTTAATTTGGTTTAAGATTATTAAAAGATAGTGCAAAAGCTTTTGCAAAGGTATTGTTCAGGAATAACCAATCCTCAAATGTAAGAGAGGACCAGCCTTGAAGGATCCAAAGGTTGCCCAAAGTGTGTGATCCTGGGTCATCTTGCTAGAGGTGATCTCAATCAGTAAGTAGACTATCCCTTACCTTGACTCATGATGGAAATACAATTTTCAATACACGACTTTTCGGTTTTAGTTGTAAATCTATATGGCAACATAGTAGGATGGGGTACTATGCTGTCTGTGATTGATACATTTAGATTTGAAGTCGATTTCTCCACTTATAATAATAATAAAAGATGAATTTCACGTCGCAAGCATATTTGGCCATTATAAGGAAAAACTCTATCCTCTAGTTTGTGTTTGCATTGTGTGATGGGACCTGAATCTTATGGTGGCTTCATTTTTCTTTATTTAGCATTGCGCTGTTTGTTTTACGATGTCCATAGGAGAAAATCCGTTCCATGTCATATGGCTTGGTCCCTTGATTTACCCAACTTTAAAATAAAGTTAATAATTGTTTTAATTCTCACAGCAGTCCCATGATTGACTCGGAGTTTATTGTTTCTACCTGAACTCTGAGTGACCATATTTTCCATACGGGCAGCTTGTAGTTTTGGTTTGTGCAGATTTCTATTTAAACATGATCCTGGTTTACAGCTGGAGCTATATTCGGAAAGCTTTGTATCTGTATATTTATTTCAGTTGTGGTAGTTGATGTTTTCCATGACATATTATGTTTATGTATTCAAATGTAATCTAAATCTCTAATATTGTAATTCCGCTGTGTATTATTTAGTCGTACTCCGATATATTCTTGTACTCAGATGTAAATTGTTGTAATAGCATTGAAATTTTCTATTGTTTGTGTTCTGAAGCATCGTGTTCTAATTCCAATCCGCACTTCTCCGTCTCCCCGGAGGCTGGGCGAGTTCGGGGCGCAACACTAACCCTATTATATAGGTAACAATCATTTCTTTTACTTCTTATTTTCAGTTCCAACTGAACCAATTAATTATATTAATTCATTCTTACTAATGAAAATTTTCAAAAATTCTGCAAATTTTCTAACGTATTAAATTTTCAAAATTTTTTGCCAGCTTCTCCTTTGCACGGCTCAATCGACACAACTACAACTTGGCTCTCTAGGCTTCTCCAATCCAAAAGAAAATCAAACAGCCAACGACTTGCCAAATAGAAATCTCATACTAAAATATAATATAAACTTGTATCTTTTTGTCGGGCATACAAATACATTCCTAATTAATCTCCAATCAACTTATCTTCAAATCCAATCATTCTCTTATACCAAACCCAAATTCATTTTCAATCTAATTTCCATTCTCAATTCCAAATTCTTGCTCATTAATCCAATTCCATTCCAAAAATCATATGTCACAAATCCAACTATTTAACCTGGTTAAGTTACATTCTCATATTCCATTCACTAATTTATTACTTAAATTAGTAATCTATAATTCCAAAATCTAATTTTATTTCAATATCATTTTCATCCAATTTTAATTTCTTCTTAACTTGTCTTAATTAATTTCCTATTTGCTTCCATAATCTTTATTTATATATAACTTCCTTAAATTAATTTTATTCCATCATTAAAAATTTATTTGGCATACTTGTTTTTGTTGGATCTAGATTAACCCTAGAGGGGGTGAATAGGGTTTATTACAGATTATCGCTGAGTAATGAGTGTTATATAATATTAAAAATATCACAGCACAGATAATAATCAGAGTAAATAATTGCTGGAAGTAAAATTACACAGATATACCAAGCTTCGGCAACCCTGCCTACTGCTGCATTCCCCAAGGTTTTTATTATAGTATTATACAGACTTCCGCACACATAAACTTACATACGCGCGACCCTTGCTAATCGCCTATACAGTTTTGTACACTCGCAATACATGTTGTTGTACTAACCCTATACTAAAAACCCTGGCTGATCTTTATCCCCAAGATCAAATTCCCCCTGGCAACAACCCCGTAGTCAGTAACCCCTAGTTTTACAGACTAGTAAACTGTTTGGATCGATTACAAATGAAAATAACATATAAAATATAAAAATAAAAAATCTAAAACCCTAGACAATAAAGGAGTTAGAAAATTAAGGGGTCATCCCTTTTTATTTGAACATGACCGGTCAATTTCAGAAAGTGGTTGCACCCCTTATTTTGTTTGATCCGACCTCTCCTTTTCTAAAAAAATGGCGGTTGCGTGACAAAGACTAAGGTTTTCCAAATTTCCCCAAATCGATTGATTGCTTGATGAATTGGGTTTCTCTTTGATGCTCGAAACTGTATGGCTCTATGATGCTTCGATTCTGGGGTTGCTCTTCTTCTCGATCGAAACCTATGTGAGTATTTCTGAGTTGAATTTTTGCTTGAAAAATGATTTTGTTGGTTTCGATGATTCGAATGCCTGTGATGAAGAGGTGTATATAGGGTAATTTATAAACCCTATCACTCTGATTTCCACGATTGACTTGAGATGATTTTGCGTGTTTCCCCTTTCCGATTTCCTCATTAAAATTGGCTTGATTGGTAATGGAAATTCTTGCTTTAAATACGTGAAAATAAAACACCTATGGCCCCTTAAATTTTATTGCTATGTTTCCTCTTTTGATAGTCATGGCTTTGAATGAATTGGTTTTAATTCCTCTTGACTAATTTACAACTTGCCAAATCTGCTGAATTCAAACATCCTGTTTCTGCTGTGCTTTTATGGCATTTACTTCGAATTTCGTGGAATAAAAGTAGAACTTTGGCTCACTGTCGAGACTGAAATTGCATTGAATTCTCACCAGTATTTCTGGAAATCAATTCATGCCATATATATAATTAAAACCAGGCATTTATCATGTTGTCCCATGTGTGATTTAAAAAACTTTAGATTGCTAGACAAATTGAAATGTTGGCAAACTTGAATAACTGGAAAAACAAAACTCCTTTACATGACTTCCTCTTTTACCATTGTTGTTGTGATTTCTGTACACATATTTGAGGAAATTTGGAAGCAATCTTCCATGTTGGAATTTTTCATTTCTGTGTTGCACTCTTGCTTGATTGCTGAATCACCAAGTTTCTGTTTTGATCATGTATCAATGCTGTTGTACTGTTTGTGAACATATATCCATGTATATTGCTTGTTCAGCTCCACCATGCATCTTTAACTCATCCACCATTCATGTACATGCTGCTGCCATATCACTGTGTAACTGCACATGTCCTTATGCCACTTTGTTGAGCCTTGTGTTCGGCCATTTGAAAAAAAGTCATGCATCACCATACTGAACTGCTGTGTAACCATCATGTCTGCTGCATGAACATTTCATGTTGCACCAAGTATGTATATATGTCCACCTGCCTTGTGTATATCATTTGCATTGCTAAACACTTGTAGTTTGATCACCATCCCATTTCACAATATTGTTTGCATCCATAACTTGATCTAGTCTGACACCCTTGTATAAAAATCTGGAATCTGAAGTATGACCATCAATGTTGCTGCTTTACTTCTTTGCTGTGTAGAGCCATGAATCTGCTAACTTTGAATCTGCCATGCTGTTTCATTGAGTGATCTTCCATGTTACATATTGTGATCTGCCATGTTACATATTGTGATCTGCCATCACTTAAAAATGAACTGATGTTGAAAGTTTGCCATGTTTTGAAAGTGATCAACCATTTTTGCTGTTCTTTAAAAAAAAACTGATCTGAAAAAAAGAGAACTTGATCTGTCTTGATCATGAGTTGATCACTTATGTTTGTCCACTTGCTTTGAACCTGCCTTGACCATGTACACCTGTCATGTACACTAATGTATACTGCATCACTTGTCCATGAGTTGATCTGCCATGCTTGAACACTCTGACTTGCTGAAATGAATGTCTTCATGTTGCTTTGACTCTTCCACTTGAAAGTTTGATGCCTAGTTTGTATATGAGCAACCATGCTCGACCAATTTTGTTTGATTTGAGTTGCCATGCAAATTTGCTTGATCATGAAGTTGCTATTGACTTTTCATTTAATTGTTTTCATATGTGCACTGAGTCGTGACGGTCCATCATGGCTACTACTCAGTTGTACACTGGATTGGCGCGGCAGTGCACCCGTGTATATATATGCACGTGTATATGCAGCTATCAGATACATTTTCCTGTCCTTGCATTGATATACATATATATGTTGTCTGCTTTGTGGTATTTACAGTGTATCACTGTGAATATCACAAGCTGTCTAGACATAGTCAGATAAATCAGATCGAGTCAGAAAGATAATGAGAAACACACCGAAATCTAAGGCAAATAAAATTTAAAAATAAAATATATATTTGTATGAATTTTGAATATTATTTATGTTTTATATATTGTGTGTGTGTTTCTGTATATGACAGGTATGAAGACTAGACTGACTGAAGACTGTGAAGACAGAAGACTGAAGATAGGAGCATATAGTGTATGAGTGTCTGTATATGAGTCAGTGAATATATGTATGAGTGTAAACAGAGTGTATGAGTGAATCTGTAGTGAGGAACTATGTATGAAAATGAGAATTATACTGTTATTTGTAAAAAAACAAGTTTGATTGAAATAAAATATTATTTTATTGTCGTCAAACGAGCTTGTCTATTTTATTCAGCTAATTTACAAGTACAGATTCCTGTGAAGTATTTAAATAGTGGAGTTGTAACTAATTGTACTGTTTGAAACATTTGAAATATAATATTCAATTTAAATAAAATACTATATGAATATATGAATGTTTGTATAGTTGTATTTTATTTAAATATAAATATTATATTACTGTCAGTGATGTATATATAGAACAGTACAGTAACAAACACATTTAAAATAATACTTATTTGGTTGTTATCATCAAACAAAAAACATATAATTGTCTATACAACTACGTCATGTACAACAAACTCCCCCTTTTGATGATGACAAACAAATAAAAGATTTTGAGCACAATAAATGTGTTTGACAGTGAATATTGAACTCCCCCTATTTATTAGCTCCTCCTACAACAGAAAACTCCCCCTATAACTGTGCATGAGTGAAATGAATGAAAATTAATGAATTTTCAAAATTAAAAATATTTATAAAATATTCACTCATAAATCAAAATTTCAACCCATTCTCCCCCTTTTGTTATCATCAAAAGGACTCAGAAATTAAAATATAGATGAAAAATGACTAAAAAAAATATAATTTCAGCCTAAGAGGAAGAACGGTCATCATTAATCTCAATCAGTCAAACAAAAATCATAATAAACTGAGAACAGGTGGCACACTTCACATTGCAGAGAATGACGGATTTACGATGAATTTATAAAAATGGAGCAAGTTTAAAAAAAATTCAATTATTTTCCAAAAGAATTTTATAAAAATACAGCTCAAAAACAATGATGGATTTGGACTATAATTAATAATTCAATTTAAGTGACAAAATCGAATAATCTCAAATCCCAATAGCTATCAATCAACAAATCATAATACTTCATAAGATTTCAAAACATTTCACAAGTTAGAAGATGGATTGATAGGCTGGTTTTTACACACTAAGGAGAATTTCGAATTAACTTATATTTATAGCACATTTTATTTTTAAGAGCACATTGACCATGCATTACCAGAGCTTGGATTTTTCAGTGTGGTCAATCATAACTTAGATGATAAGAACTATTTCCTTTTTCTTTTTATTTTATTTAAGAGCACACTGACCACGCATAACCACAGTTTGGATTTTTAAATGAGGTCAGTCGCCACTTAAATTATAAGTCGCCTCTCAACCATGCATGACCAGAGGAATGGGGCAGGGAAGAAGAAGAAAACAAAGAAACATAAAGAAAAGATTTTGCCTAGTTGCCATTAACGGATAAAGGTCAATTTGAAATATCGTTGAAAAAGAACTACATCATTTTTAGTGGTAACCTAAAATAATTTACTGCTACCTTTACCAATTGACTATATACAATATCCTCTGGTAACCTTTACACTGATAATTGTATATTACTATTTATTTGGAAAATTAACAGTGTGACATATATTAACATTATAATGATGTCCTATTATACATTTGATCGTGTCACTTAATAAAAAAAGATATCAATAAAAAGAAAACAAATTGTATTTTACGTCATTCGAACTGAATTACTAAATTAAATTTAATCATTTTCTTGCTTCTAATTCTCTATAATACAACATATTGTATGAACATTCACATATTGTAAATTGATTGATAAATTTTCGTTGGCGCTGGTTTTGAAAAAATAATAACGATGTCTTACCGTAGAATATGATAAATTTACCGTAATCATACTAATTATGTTGGTATTGTAACAACCTGGATTTTCAGAACCAATTTAAAATTTTTAATTTAGCTATTTTAATGTGTTTTGAATATTTAAAATGATTATTTTAAATAATAACGACTAAAAATTTATTTTAATTGAAGTTAGAACGAATAAACTTATTTTAATTATAAAACGACCTAAAAATGGCGCGGTAGTTTGAAAATTTGATTTCAAATTTCAAATGAGTGTGTAGGATTTGAAATAAATTGGATTTCCGTAAAAACAAGAAATATTTGAATCTATTTAAAAATATCTTTCCAACGAATGTGAAACATCCAGATTTCATAGTGGGAATAAAAAGTTATGTCCTGTTTAAAATTTAAAATAGTCGTTATGCAATTTAATATAATATATATCCATTTTGCAAACGACCTCTGTTTTCAATGAAACCATTTTTGTTGGATCCGAAATGTCAAATTATTGTTAAATTTCAAATTTCATAATTTTTGGACTTATTACGTAAGCGCAATAAATTTAAATGTGTTTGGTAATTTAAATTTGAATTAGATTGACCTGAAAATGACCATTTTTCAAACGGTCTCCAAATTCAACGAAATTAGTTTGGTTAGGACCGTATTGTCCAAACATAGCTAGATTTATTTTTCGGGAATTTTTGGAGTCAGTATGTGGCCCCAGTTAATTAAAATGTATGTTTAAATTTAATATATATTGATTTATATTTAATTTTTACAAAAACTGATTAAAACGATCGAATTGGCTTATGAAACACATTCCATTGTGTCTGGAATGGGGGTATTTAGCAAGGATTGGCAGTCGTTGGGTTTGATTTGGAGTTAGGATCGATTAACAAGTAATTTTTGAACAAAAATAATAAAATATTAAAATAAATATTATCTATAAAGGGCCAAAAGGGGAAACCCTAATACCAAAATTGGGTCACCGCCAGTATGGATTGAATGCCAGAAAACCTCATATTTTTTATCCTCAAAATCATTCAAACCAATTCGAATTTGAAGAGGAATTCAATACATAAATTAAAGTAAAGTCTTAGCTCTTCAAATCCATAGTAAGATGATCAATTTTTGTTGAGTGTTTTGTTCGAAAGCGCTGCTTGAAGGCCTAACATTTGGAGCGGTTTCCTAGATGAATAGGGGTGCGAATTAGGCTTGGTAAGTAGGCATAGGAAGAGGGGAAGGAGGTGCATCACGTGGAGATGCCTGATTGGATTCCGGCGTAGCGTTTAGGGCTGCGATTGGAGCCTAGTTATTCGATTTGGGTATAGCGGGTTGGTTTTCTTTAGAATTAATAACGAAGGAGATGAGGGTATAAAAGGAAATTAGTTTATTTAATTAATTTAAATTAATTCAATTATGTAATTAATGCGTTATTGATCATAATCTCTTCATACGATGTCGGAATGACGAACGGTCGGTTGCGTTGGATTCACAGCGACAATATCTACAATACGGAGCAGACTGGAACTGAAATGGAGCTGATTAGAATTTTAGGCATATTTTAAATCAGAAAAGAATTGAAATTCAGAAATAAAAGAATGGAGGAGTGGAAACGACTGTGAGAACTCTCTCACACTCAATTTAATTTACAGTTATTATATACTAGGATGCAGACGGGGCTTAGAAGCACCTAACACTATTTTTTTTACAGACCAGTTGATTGTTTGTTTGGATTGTGATTGGATTGTCATGTATTGATATTGTTGTATATCACAATTATTTATATAAAAAATATATAAAAATTGTCATGAAATAAAATAAATATTCATTTACAAACCAGAAGGTTTGTTTATGTACACTTATTTATCTAATATTGATTGGGACAACAAATTTTACACATCGCCCAACTGCACAAATAATAAACAGTATTCGTTGTTTGAAAACCACAGGTATTGGGATAATATTTGACATACGCTGATCCCAATAATTAGTGGTCCGTCAATCGATGGGTTGACAAACTGTATAAGTGTTATTTATTAATTTTGATGATTATACAATTGTAGAATGCACTCTAAATATTGTATGAATTTTTAATGATTGTTTATCATTATTATGGTATACATGTGATGTTGAAATCCATATAAATAAAATTATATGGTAATTGATTGACTTTGATTCCGATTCAGAATTAATGAATATTTTAAAACAAAGAATATTTTAAAATAATGAACATTTTAAAATAAAGAATATTTTGAATTAACGAATATTTTAAAATAATATTCAATGAATATTGAAATGTGAAGTCGTGTTAAGAAGTTAAATGCCATTTTAACACGAACGAGATTTTATGTTGATTTTAATCATTTTATAATGAATATGGGAAAGTGATTCCAAAATCTGATATTTTGAAAATATTATCATTTTAATATTATAATGATATGGAATATTCAAATTTTGATTTAAATTTGGTAATAAATTTGAAATCGTTTTAAAATGAATTTAAAACAAATTTATAATGGAATACTCAATTTTGATTTAAATTTGAAAATGAAATTGAAATCGTTTTAAAATGAATTTATAATGGAATATTCAATTTTTATTTAAATTTGAAAATGAAATTGAAATCGTTTTAAAACGAGTTTAAAACAAATTTATAGGGAATATTCAATTTTGATTTAAATTTGAAATTGGAATGGAAATCGTTTTAAAAATGAATTTGAAACAAATTTAAAAGGAAAATTCAATTTTGATTTGAGGTTGAAATGGAAGTGGAAATCGTTTTTAAAACGAATTTAAAATGATTTATAAAATTCATTTTAAATGGAAATCAATGAAATAGATATAAGATATATATATATATATATTATAATGGCCTGAATAGAATGCGCCGCGCAGCGACTATTCGCGAATTTCAACCATTAGCTTCAAATGGACTTTATGGGAGATCCGATGGTTGTATTCTCCTAAAACCGGAACTGTTAGGTTTGTATCGAAAAGAGCTTTCCAATGAATATCAGAGATTCGAAATCTAACGGTTAGATTTGGAGATATGTCCAAATCAGTTTCAGATAAGTTCGCTATGGATCCAGTTCGGTGGCCGTTATTGGAAACTGACTGTACGGGCGATATTAAAATTATTAAAAATAAGGAAAATTATGTAAAATCATAATAAATGATTTGGAATGATTTTGGATGAAAAATTATATTTTTGAAAAGATAAAAATATATTTTTATCGAAAAGAACTAGTTATTAACTAGAATAATAATCCAATTATTTATAAATAAATAAATTGGATTTGAAAGTGGTTTTAAAATAACCAGAATTTTCCAACAGATTAAATTGGAATGGAAATAATCTTTGGAATATTTCGATATTGGATTTCGTCATGGATATTGCTGAGGAATTTGGAAGATATATGTATATCGTTATTCCCAATACGATATTGGTTGGTTTCGGAATTTAATATTGTATATAAGCCGATATAATTTCTATTCAGAGCCTTGTATTTGATATCAAATTGGATTTGGGTTTGTCATGAATGGTGTTCATTAACACTGTTCTTAAACCTAGTTGAGAAAAGAATAAATCTTTTAATTAAGATTTAGGGAATTTTACCAATTAATTAATATTTAATTGGATTGATAGTGGACTTTAGGTTTGTCGTGAATGGTTTCTTCATTAACACTGTTCTTAAACCCAGTTGAAAAAAATCTTTAAATTAAGATTTAGTGAAGTTTTCCAATTAATTAATATTTAATTGGAATTGAATAAAAGAATTGGGTTTTTGGGTTTATCGTGAACGGTGTTCTAAATAACACTTGTTCTTTAACCCAATTAACAATGAAGAATATGATTTGGAATTTCTAATCTTTTAATTAATATTTATGGAATTTTCCAAAGTAACGATTTCCAATTTAATATATTAAATTGGAATTGAATGGAATTCGATTTGGTAATAATCGAAATGAGTTTCTATGGAGGAAGACTGTTAACACATACGGAATTTAAAAGGCTTTGTTGTTATTCTGTTTATATTATTAGTTGGATACGGAAATTAATATCGATTATATATTGATCTGTTTTCCGTGAGGATTCCATGGTTAATGGAATTTTATAATGGGTTTACAATGAATTGTGTTTTAAATGACATTGGTTCTTAACCCAGTTAAAGAAAGGATTACATGTCGAACATTGTATTTCGAACTGTATTTAATGATATCTGCTAAGTATACATATGTTTGGTAGCAGAGAATTTATTCTCTTGCTTAACACCCTTCTCTAAGACGCACGAGCTTAGAGGTTATATATCGGCAGAAATCAATGGAACGGTGTAGATTTTCGATGCGGCATGTTTGATTTCCCAAAGTTAAATAATCATTAATATTGATTTTTGGGAAGATTAAAACTAAGTTAAGTTTTAATAAATCCTTATTTAGATTGAAAAGTGAATGTTAAAATTACCAATTCAAGAAAATGATAGAGAATGGAGTATCACCAGTTTTGCTCCGAACGATAGTTAAATATTTAATTAGATTTGAACGTGAAATGGTAATTAATTTTTACTGATAACACTGTAGAGTTAGATATGGATTATTTCCAGTTTTTCTCCATGGGATGAATAGGTTGGGATTGGGAAATATAATATGTGATTACTTCGGTAAGGTGCGTTAATCCCGAGTAGTTTGGAAAACCTTAATTTGGTTTAAATTGTGAAAATAAAATTTGAATATAATAGTATTCTGGATTGGAATGAGGCGTATGATGTGTTGTTATAACACTTGATTATAAGATACGCGAGTTATTTGGAAAGACCAGGTTTAAACCATTCTGAATAACTGATATGACGAAAAGTCGAAGAGATTGAAGACGGTGCAAGAGAGATGATCTTCACATCGAATGGATGGGTTGCTACTGATGCCCATGATTGCAATAGCTACCTTGAAGGGACTACAGTGGTAGCCATCCTGACGTACTTGTTGATTGTTTGGATATGCGAGGGTGTAATAACTGGGAAAATGTGAACCAATTTAAAATTTTAAAAATTGGTTATTGTCAAAGAATTTAAATAATTGAAATAGCATATTTCAATAAAATAATGAATTGGGAATAGTGAGGCAGTTTGAAAATTTGAATACGAACTTTGTCTGACTATACCGGGTGGAAAATATAACAGATTTTAGCAAAACCAAAAATATTTAAATCTGTTTATGAATAACTTTCTAACGAATCTGAAAAATCGAAGTTTCATAACAGGAATCAAAAGTTATGGCCAAATGAATTTTCAGAAAGGTCGCTATATAGAATATATAACCCTTGAAAAAAGATATTTTGCATACGACCTCGGAATTCGACGAAACCACTTTTGTTGTATCCGGGATGTCAAACTATTGCTAGGTTTCAAATTTCATAATTTTTGAAGCTAGTATGTGAGCGGGGCAAATGAAAATGTGATTTGGTCAATTTCTGTTAAAATGGGTCGACCTGAAAAGGGATATTTTGCATACGAGCTCAGAATTCGACGAAACTGGTTTTGTTGGGACCGTATCATCAAAACAAAGCTAGATTTGTTTTTCTGGAATTTTTCGATTCAGTTTGTGGCCCTGGCAAATTGAAATGTACGTTCAAATTGAATATAAAATGTTTTATACTTTAATTTGAAAAATAACTGACTATAATAGTCGAATTGTGTCCGGAATGGGGGTATTTAGCTAGGGGCGACAGTCGTTGGGTTGAAATTGGTGTACGTTGGCTAGAAAGGATATTGTAGGAATTTAAAATTTTAATATAATAGAAAATATCTTCATTTCTCTCTCATCTAAAAAAAGTCGGTCAAACCCCTGAAACGAACGGCGAAACCCGTTCAAACCTTCCCAGCTCGATCACCACCACCACAGGCGATTTCGCCACCGCCTACAGTTAGCTTTTCCGACTGCCTTCCTCCCCTCTTTCAATCAATACAACCCTCGCCTGAAACCATCGAGTATAGACGTCGAATTTCACTCAGGAAGTCCGCACCTTTGGAGCGCCGCCGATCGTCATAGGAGCCGCCGAGTTCGCTACCACCACTGGCACTGGGAAGCCTGCTCGAAGCTCTTCGACGTCGCAGCATCCGATCGAGACGAAACAGCACAGATTGATCGAAAATTAAAGACATAGTTTTGAAGGTTTGAAAAGTTATCTGCTTTAAATTTCTGAATTGAAAATAACACTTTTAAGTGTTGCAAAACTTTGAAAAATCACATTTTTTAGTGTGTTAACGAAATTCGATGAAACAGGAAACATCGGGACCGCAGGGAGGCTCTCTACCATCTAGCGGAAGCCGCGGATTTTTCTGATTTTCCTACGATTTTTAGCACTTCAAAAACCAATGTGAGGAATCTAAACTAAATTGTGTGAATGGAATCGTGTTGTATAAATTATATAAGCGAAGTGTAAATTATATACGCATTGTATACCTCATGTACATGTGTTGTATAAGTTATATTAGCGATGTATAAATTATACAAGCGTTGTATGTGACATATATGCTTTGAATTGTGATGAAATGCAAGTGAATTATAGAAATAATATATATATATATATACACACACACTCCCCTCGTCCATAGACCATGGACGATATTTATTACTTGTGATTGGCGTGATATTATATGGTATGACGAATGGTTTGAAATAATTGTTTGTGGTTGATATTGTGGTTGAAAAATACCTTTATGGTTGAAAAATACCCTCTTGTGGTTGAAACAAATTAGAATATGATTGTGGAAATGAAAATAAAACATGCCGCCTGCGTGCGAACTAGATGCATGATCCCCAATGTCAAAAACTGCGAGGCTTTAAGGTAGAGCGAGGAGCCATACTAGGGACGGTCCCGGTTTTAACTACCCTGCCGTTATGTTGTCGAAATTTTCTGAAATATTCATGTGTTAGAATAATTTTCATTTATTGAAATTAATTACATATGTTGAAACCAATATTCATGTGTTAGAATAATTTTCATTTATTGAAATTAATTACATATGTTGAAACCAATATTCATGCCGTTGGATGCGGAGTGCTGGTTATTCTGTGTGAAATAATAAACATCGCCATAGGATAGTAACAATTAATTTTGAACTACACTACATGGCATACTCCTTGACGATATGCATACTTCATTATTTTCCACATAAGCATTTGGAGCTTGTGTGATGAGGAGGAAGATTTACCGTACGAGCGAGATGCTTGTATGGCGATGATTTTATATTATTGGTTGAAATGATGACTGATATGGACTATATAAAATATAACGATAAATTGCCAGATTAATAAAAAACCCCACACGGGTCTGGAGTTGACAATAATCACGTCTCTCTAGTCATTAGATACGGCACATGGACTATTTATTCCCACACGGGACGAGGTGACGAGGATTTATCCTCTGGAGTAATTAAAAATACACGCTCCCTCAAGATTGATAGGGTGACGAGAATTTATTCTCTGGAGTTATTATCTATACACGCTCCCCCTGTAAACACCAGAATATATCACTATAAATATGTGGATGCTTTATAGGATTTATTGGGTACCTAACACGTCCCAATAAATTTCCAAACCCCTTCCCGTACAAAGGAGGTTATGGTGAAATTTTTCGAAATATCAAGGCATTAGTGAAATATTTGAAGTGAAAACGATGTTGAAATAAATAAATGAACTATATTTGAAATAAAGGAATGAACTATATTTATATATGTATAAACATAAATAGAATCAAAAGGAATCGAAGCTGTGCAGTTCGTGTTTTGGAATCGAAATTTGAATCGATTAGTACGAGAAATCCGACCATCGGATTTTCCCGAAACCGCAACCCTGGGTTTGCCTTGGAAATATCTTTCCAACGGCACCAACTTTGTAAAAATCCAACGGTTGGATTGTCTGGAATGTTTAATTCAACTCTGAAGAAAAACGGCGCTAGAATTGTTTATATTTATATATAAATATAAATATAATTAAATTAAATCGAATAACGACGCTGCAGTTCAAATTTTCAAACCGTAACTTCAAGCGACTAGTGTGGAAGATCCGACCGTCGGATTTTCACGAAACTGGAACCGTTGGGTTCGTTTTGGGAATATCTTCCCACTGATATAGACTTTGTAGAAATCCAACGGTTAGATTTTCCGATATGTGTAAAACAAATTAGGGAAAAAACAGCGCCAGTGCCACGACATGACCTGAAACGTCGTTTAATTAAATAGGGCCATTTTTAAATAAATAAAAATGGCGAAAAATCATTATAAAATATTATAAGCAACATAGATTGGAAATAAACCAATTTGGCTTGATCTGCTTGATATTTGATGGTTGTATGTGTTTGACACGAAAATAATACTAAAGAACTGAAATATGAATGTCGAATAATCTAACCATGGAAAGAATTGATTTGAATTCTAATTACGTGAATTATTTGAAAAGGCCGATCTAACCCTCATTTCAAATAATTGATCGAACGATTCGAATTGGAAAATACAAAGACGATTCAAGACCGACGATCTTCATATCATTTGGATGGGCGCTGCTGAGGTTACTGATTGGAGTAGCTACCGAGAAGGAACGGAAGTAGTAGCAGTCTGAACGTATGTGTGGATTGGACGGATATACGGGGAATTGACGCCTCCAGTTTCGTTCAGACCCAGAACGGACTTGTAAATGGACTCTGTGTCTGACATTGGATTTTGTTCTATACTGATTGATCTCTGTTAAATATTTATCTGTTTGGCGATGGAGAATTTATTCTTTTGCTTAACGCCCTTCTCTGAGACGTACAAGCTCAGAGGTTATATATCGATAGAAATCAGTCGTATGGAGTGAATTGCCTATGTGGCATGCCAAGATGCTGTGATCAAGGCTTCTGTTGCAAAGAAAATTCTTGTGTTTGATGATCAAAGCACGGCCTACGTAGCCTAGATTTGTGTATAGCGTGGATTCTCGAGCCTCACACCTCGGTATGAGTTAAAAACGGGATAAGGACTGCAGGGAGAGCACGACGTTTCTTTCTAGCTATGGTGGTGTCAGTGACCTACCAGCCCTAACATTTATATCTACTTTTCACCAATGTGGTTGTTGGAATGCGAGGCGCCTCGATTACAGGTCTGCAAGGACCGGGAAACGTGTGTTCAGGAATTGCCAATCCTCAAACGTAAGAGAGGACCGGCCCTGAGGATCCAAGGGTTACCCAGAGTGTGTAGTCCTGAGGCATTTGCTAGAGTGTCTCGAAGCAGAGAGGAGCTTGCCCCTTGCCTCGACTCATGACGGAAATCCAATTTCCGATACGAAATAACGGATTTGATTGTAGAACTAGTATGGCGACATAGTATATGGTAGCTATGCCACCTATGATTGATATTTATGATGCTATTCGTTTTTGAAACATATATGCACTAGTAATAATATAAAATGATTTTGCTTTGCATGTATCAAGCATATTTGGCCATTATAAGGTAAAACTCTATCCTCCGGTTTGCGTTGCATTGTATGATGGGACTTGAGTCTTATGATGGCTTCATTCTTTTTAAAAGCATTGTGTTGTTTTAAAGAATTTACTTTGTTTTAAATGCACCAGCAATCACTGGAGTAAACCCGTCGCGAAAGTGGCGTGGTCCTATGATTTGCTTATTACTGTTGTTTAAACTGTTAAGTAGATTTCTCATACCAGTCCCCATGACTGACTCGTTGTTTATTTGACTTTGCAAACGCGGGTGCCCTCACTACAACAAAAAACACTTTTCACAACAGGCAATATCTGTTGCAATAGACCAATTGCAACAGGCCCACGCCTATTGGTATAGCCGAAGTTGCAAAAAGTTTGCAACATTTTCCGCCTGTTGCAATAATATGTTGCAGTATACTTTATCGCAACAGGCTTTTGCTATTGCAACTGATTCTTTTGCAACAACAAGTGACAGCTGCAAATTAGTCTTATACAATTTAAATATCAACTCAAAGATAATACTACTCTAAAATATTTTATTAAATATTCACAAAAGTTCAAATTTTATGACAATATCTGTAAATTCAAGCAAAAACAATACATTAACCAAGATGGATACAAATATATATCAACATTTCCCTTCAATATTACAAATTATTTTCAATATAAATAGATCAAAAACTTAGCAAACAAGCATTAACCACAGAATCATTTCTCTCCTATATCCAAATTCAATGACACAAATTCTATATCCCTACCACCGTCCATTTCATCTAATGCATTTCAAGCTTGCAGTTTTCTGATTATCGCATGTGGTATAGCGATAATACGGGATTTATCATTCGTCTAGTTCTTGTCCATTTTCATTGGTATGATTCATGGCCTCTAGATCTTGCATAGTCCTCAGGATTAAGACCAGTGATATCCAGAGCAGTTTTCCATGCTTTCAATCCAAATTGAACATGTAATGAGAAAAAAGAATTAGAATATTGGAAAAAGGAATATGTTTCAATAGGTTTGTCAAGAACTAACAGTAGTAACTTCAGAACATGCATAAGCAAGTAAGAAGCATTACTTCATTCACATGCAGTAGGATATATATCTCGAAGGCAAACTACCATGAAACAGGAAACATGGCGATAAAATGAAGAGTTAAGGGATTCAAAGTAAGTGTTAAGGGTGGGAAAGCAAAAAAGAACCTGTCTTGGGTCATTAAATCTAGCGTGCTTTCCGAACTACTTATCGATGTTGCTACATGAAGAGGAGTTATGCTGGTTGTGTCCAACGGAAGAACCTTACAGTTTAGTACAACTACTACATTACAAACAAATATTGTGTTAATTACAAATTGATTAAAAAAAAACCCAACAAAAGCAATAGATTTTTGACTGCCGAACCATTTTGCTACATTCAGAAGGCATATATCACCTATTTTACAAGCAAATGACCATGACTTCCAATATTAGTTTCCTATCTCTTCAACACGACGACACAAAATGTTATGAATACACAAAACAATTTCATTAGAAAATGAAAATTAAACATATTGACAAAATGGGAAAGCAGGCATTTCCAAAATTTTGTATATTATAACAGTTATTTGATAAAATATGACTTAACATATAATTACTAAACAGATCTACATGTATATCAGTTTGATAAATTTATCATAGCTAGCGACCAATAACCAAGCCAATTCGGTTCAAGAAATTTTGGATCGGATCATAATGGATTCGTAGGTCAGACAGGCTGAGAGCTAATCAAAATTCAAGAGTCAACTATAAAATGGATCAAATCAATTATTGCTTACCTAAATCCATTGGATTGGAACCGTATGACTAGTATTTAAGGCTTAGAGTGTCGTCGTGGCTTCTTTAACACTAATTATTACAATTTGTACACTGGTATTAGTTTGGTTCCTTATTCAAGTATCACATCCCTCTAAGTCTACTGGACTATCAACTTCAATATAAATATGATTTGTTAGCCAATTAAATGTTCAGATCATCTTTGAAAACCCAATAATACTAAAATTTGATGTCATCTTAGTGCTAAGTATTACTTTATATGATATAATATTGCTTTACACTGAGGTTTTCTATTTTATATTGTCTACAGGAATTTCGAAGGAATGAAAGTATTATTGTAGAAGAAATGCATGCTTGTGTTTTATTTTTTGCTTTTACTATTTTCATTCTCTTCATGGGGTTATACACATTCCTATGCTTTCATTGTAAATTCTTTAATCTCAACTCTGTCTACTGCTCTTTTTATTTTTATAGTTTCCATCAACTGACTCGACCTGTATATGAAATCATTTATCCATATTTTTTTGTAGGTTGAATCAGCTACATACACAAGGATTTGTAGTACAAAAAAGATACTAACAGTAAATGGTAAATTTCCAGGCCCAACCTTGCATGCAAGAAAAGGAGATACGATACTGGTAACCATCTGCAACCTTACATCTGCAAATGTCACAATACATTGGTAAGGATAATATACTACTCAATAAATGGTATAAGAGTGAATATGTGCAGGCACATAAAAATGAATATCTGCAATCTAATATATGATAACATGGCAATTTTTTAAGTCAGCATTTCACACTTAGGTGATATATGCAGGCACGTAAGATCGTAGAACTAAAATAAATTTTGAAAATCAAGAAATGGGTTGGTATGAAGCAAAATTACCAAGAAACCCTTGGTCAGATGGGTCTATATATATATATATATATATATATATATATATATATGTATGTATGTATATATATACACACATATAATACAGTGTCCAGTAAAACTAAGGGATTACTTTAGCTAAACGATGGGCCAGCATATGTTACCCAAACTTCGTAATGTACAATTAGTTTTACACCCATGTTATGTTTAATATTTCAACATTTTCATGTTAGTCTCTTTCAAATGTAAACCGGTATCTTTGCCATGCGAGAACATTTGTTGTTCAATATCTGGTGGTCAACCAAACCTATTTCTATCTAGAAAAACTGAAAATGTTAGGATAAATTTTACTAGAGCCTAGAAGTCCACAAGGATCAAAAATAATTCAGCAAATGCGTTCGTATATCCTATGGATGGCGAAGAGGGTATGTTATCTCCTATATATCCTATGGAAGTTTAACTCAGCAACCCAAAACATCCAACAATATATATTAAATAAATCTAATGATAGTAACCATGTTTTTTAAATGCAAAAACAAATCTGCACTAAATTAGACAAAAGATCACGTAGACTGCCACAATAATTATATAATGTTTAGAATCGTAATCGTTTAAACCTTGGAGTTGGAGATGCCAATAGATCGGAGGGCGAAGACCGCCTTGCAGAAGCGGGCACCGATGTAGAGTCCGGTGGCAAAGTTGGTACGTAGGCCGGATGATCGGGGATAAGAGAAGGCAAGACCTGTCGCGGATGGCCCAGAGGAGACCGAGTTTGGGGTTTAGGGTGTTGCTGAGCTGGTGGGAGATGTACTAATCGTAGGATGTGTAGATGGGGCGGATCTTAAGAGATGGGCTTGGATCCGATAATAGGGTTAGCCAGTTGAAGGAGGGAGGCTGATTGGCGTTTGAGGAGTTGTTGAGGGTAAATAGGAGGTAGACAAGGAGGGGTCTGATAATTAGTACACGAATTTGCCCTTTGAGACAACTGTTGATAAACACGAATTTTATTTAGCTGGAGCAAATCGAAATTTAGGGTTAAGGGGTAGCGGAAAATGAAATTTTTGGGGAAAGGGGAGGGAAACGAAATTTTGGTGGAAACAAACTTTTTAGGTGCGGTACGCTGATCATAGCACATGTCCGAATTTCATTATTATCGTTTGAAATAAAATTCAAATTCAACAGTCCAAAATGTTTCATTTTAAACCCTGCCGAGGGCGCTACCCCTAGACCACTTCGATCTGACCGGACAGATCGAACGTTGCTACGGGGCCGTTGCTCCTACACCTCCTCTCGTAGTGTTTAATATTGGACAAAATTTTAAAAAATATTTTATCATATTACAAAACAAATAATCAATTAAATATAACTCAGTTAAACCTAAAATCACAAAATAAAATATTCTACTTCAATTTCATGTTTAAATAATCCGCTTTAATACTCCTCTTTCGTTACAGGCAAACACATCATTTGTTATTATTAATAATTAATTAATTATAAGTTCATAATTATTAATAGAAATTATTTCCTGTTTCAAGTTAGTCGTATTTATCATTATGTAACATTAGTTATTAAGAATTCCATATTAATTATCTATTATTAAATACTAGTCTTAGTTATTATATAATTATTACTAAATTTTAATCAATAATTTAATATTAAATATTAATTGATAATTATTCCTTATTTCTTAAATATTATTTAATTATAGATCACTAATAATTAAATATACTACTAGAAATATAAAAATAATTGTTAAGGATATAATATTAAATACTAATAGTAATTATTAAATAATATAATTTTTAATGACATAATATTAAATATATTTGCCAGTTATTAATTATATGTATATATATATATATGTATATGTGTATATATATACTAGCTATTATGCTTATACTTCTTATATTATAACCGAATATTACTTGGGGATTTTTTTTAAAGTACGTTTTTCGCAAGTGGTTTTACCTGTTGCAAAAAAATTACAGTTCTCGCAACTGGTGAAAACAGTTGCTAAATATATACTTTTTGCAATTGGTTTGAAAGTGTAGTTGCAAATAATATGTCTATTGCAACAGGAATGAAAGAGCAGTTGCTAAAAGTATGTTTTCGCAACAGGCATGAAAATGCTGTTGCGAAAAATATGCTTTTCGCAACAGGAAGGAAAAACCGGTTGTTAAATCTTATCTATTGCAACAACTACGAAAGGTCTATTACTAAATATCATTTACTGCAACTGACATTTGAGGCATGTTGCAAATAGCTAGTTGCAATAGGATATTTTTCTTGTAGTGCCTTATTTTCACATGGGCAGCCTAATTAATAGGTGACACGTTGTTTTGGCTCAGCACTGTAGTATGGAGTGCATTTTTGGCTCATGGCGAGGCTGACATCACCGAGATGATTTTGACATTTTCCGCCATTATTGTATCTATATTATGATTCCGCCACAGGCGATGCAGACTGTTTTACTTCCAGTACTTATTATTGTATGTATATGTACCGCCTTCGGCGATGTTGACTGATACCCTTATTATGTCTCACTGCATGTATATATTCTGCCTCTGGCGATGGTGACTGATCATTTCCCTTTTATTTACTAAGTTATATCCTACGTTGTGCTATTCTGATGTTGTTACATGTTATGAATCCGCTATCATATCCATGTAAAATTATTCTATTTATCGTTTTTGCTATTATCTATTCTCTGCTATGATGATTGATCTGTTATATTCCAATGATTATCCTTAATACCGTCACACGGATTTAGGGATCGTCACAGAGGGCCTCTCTCCTATATTAGACATACAAGACGAGGAATAAGAAGCCTTCAGTTTCATTCAGACCCAGAACGGACTTGTATATGGATGGTGTGTCTGACATTGTATTCCTTTATACGCTATTTGTTGATCTCTGCTAAATATTTATCTGTTTGGTGGCAAATAATTTATTCTGTTGCTTAGCACTCTTCTTTGAGATGTACGAGCTCATAGGTTATATATCGGCAGAAATGGGTGGTACAGTATGGATTGATAGTGTGGCATGCTGAGACGCAGAGATCCAAGCTGTTGTTGAAAAGCATAGCTTGGTGGATGATAATCCAAGCACAGCTTTAAATAGCATAGCTTTGTGTAATGTCAATTCATGAGCCTCATACAATGGTATGGTGGCAAACTGATGGTTAGATCAGTATGCTTTAGATATGAGGATAGACATCCTATGGGTTGTCATGGATTCGGTCGACCGAGGTGATACTGGGTGTGGTCGCCCCACACTAGCAGGGATAGGGCACTCCCCCCTGATTCCCAGATGGATAGAGTTAGCGGTGTTTTCCAATGCTTGGACGTAAGTCGTGGTAACTTGTTTCCTGGATAGTGCGGATGTGCATTACGGTGTTTTTGCATTCCTACGACGTAAGCCGTTGGGTATTGCACTATGCGATAGATCTTTCGAATCAGAAGCCACCAGTATGGAAATCCAAACTTCCAATAGGACATTTTGCAGTTTTAATTGTTATTATATGTGGCAACATAGTGGGATGGGCGCTGATGCCGTCTATGATTGGTAAATTCATATTTGAAGTTGATTTCCTCACTTATAGTAATAATAAAAGATTTGTTTTTAAAACGTACCAAGCATTTTTGGCTGTTATAAGGTAAAACTCTATCCTCGACTGCGTTCATTGTGTAATGGGACCTGAGTCTTATAATAGCTTCATTTTTCTTTTTTTAGTATTGCGCTGTTTGTTTTAGGCACTGGTATTCTTGGGGGTAAACTCGTTCCATGTTATACGGTGTGGTCCCTTGATTTACCATATTCTAAAAGTAAAGTTACAAATAATTGTTTTAGTTCTCACACCATTCCCATGATTGACCTACAGTTTATTGTTTTAACCTAAACTCTGGGTGCCCCTATTTTCCACACAAGCAGCTAGTAGTTTTGTTTTGTAGATTTATTTATACAGGATCCTGGATTTACAGCTGGAGCTATATTCGTAACGTTCTGTATTTGTGTATTTCTTTCGGTTGTATTTGTTAATGTATTTCCCATACGCGTTGTATTTATCCATTTTATTTCCGCTGCTTTGTATTTTAATCTCTGATATTTTTCCATGTAATATTTATTTATACTTAGATATATTCTTATACTCTGATGTAAATTTTTGTAATAGCAAAGAAATGTTCTATTGTTTGTGTTTTGATTTGTCGTGTTCTCAATTCAATCCGGGCTTTCCCGTAAGGGTGAGTTTGGGTCATCTCAGTGTAGTATCAGAGCTTTCACTTACATAGCTCGGGAATGAGACATATTAGAACCAAATGAAAGAATTCATCGGAGATTGGATTAGAAATATCCAATAAGAATGACTCGTTAGAGAGAGGATCAGTAGTATCCTAGAATGAGTTTGAAGAGTATTATTTTAAAAAAAATAGATTTCAAAATTTTATATCTTATTATTCATATTTGAATATTTATTTTATATTGAACTTGGACTATCAAGTGTAAGAAGAGTTTGAATATGCACCTTGCAAGCGTGTGTTCGAAGTCTCGGATATACTTGGTAAATATAGAATCACACTCTAGTCGGCCGGAGATGATTCTGATGATCGCTAAAGCATCATCAACATGTATATTCGAGTTTCAAAAGTGAGATATCTGTATATTTCCAATTGACTGGTGTGAGAACCAAAACCTTGGATAGGTTTATTGTTTGTGATTTGACACTATAAATATGATTTTTGAATATATATACAAAAGTTACATGTTTTGGAAATTTAATTCACATTGCTGATTATGTTGTGTGATTATTAGTTAACTAATTAAAATATTGAAATAATCAAATGAATTGAAGTTTATCATAAATGAAGTTAAAATTGGAATGATAAAACCAACAAGAGAAGGTAAGGTTAATTTAGGCCAATCAAATCAAATATTGAAGTAAATTGAAATTTTATTAGAATTGCATGCATATACATGTATATACAATTGAACAGGTCATAGCAAGGAGGCTAGAGAAGAGGAATAAAATTAAAAGCCCGACAAATAGGTACATATTTACTGTATTTCTTGGGTTTTGACGATTTTATGAGTCGATTGGCTAGCTGCTTGGGTTTTTCTCTGGATTTTGATGATTTTATGAGCCAATTGGCTAGCTGCTTGGGTTTTGATGATTTTATGAGCCGATTGGCTAGCTGCTTGGGTTTTTCTTTTGGATTGGTGAGGGAATAGGTTTATTGTTTGTGATTTGGCACTAGAAATATGATTTTTGAATACATATACAAAAGTTACATGTTTTGGAAATTTAATTCACAATTTGATTACTGATTGTGATGTGTGATTATTAATTAACTAATTAAAACATTGGAGTAATCAAACGAATTGAAGTTTATCATAAATGAAGTTAAAATTGGAATGATAAAACCAATAAGAGAAGGTAAGGTAAATTTAGCCCAATCAAATCAAATATTGAAGTAAATTGAAATTTGATTAGAATTGCATGCATATACATGTATATACAATTGAACATGTCATAACAAGGAGGCTAGAGAAGAGGAATAAAATTGTAAGCCCGACAAATAGGTACATATTTACTATATTTCTTGGGTTTTGATGATTTTATGAGCCGATTGGCTAGCTGTTGGTGAGGGCCATGTCAGGCAAGTTGCGATTTTAAATATCAACCCGTACAAAGGAGATTATGGCGAAATTTTTCGAAAATTTAGGTTGTTAGCCAAATTTTTGAAGAATTAGAAAATTCTTAGAAACTGAAAAGTTGAAGAATGAACGCCAAAATGAAAGTTGAGTTGGTTAGTTAAACAACTTTCAGCTTCGTTCCTTTTCGAGGACGAAAAGATTTTAAGTGGGGTAGATTGTAACAACCTAGATTTTCAGAACCAATTTAAAATTTTATTTTAGAAATTTTAATGGGTTTTGAATATTTAAAATGATTTATTTTAAGTAGTAACGACTAAAAATTTATTTTAGTCGAAATTAGAATGAATAAATTTATTTTAATTATAAAACGAACTAAAAATGGAGCGGTAGTTTGAAAATTTGATTTCAAATTTCAAATGAATGTGTAGGATTCAAAATAAATCGGATTTCAGTAGAACAAGAAATATTTGAATCTGTTTAAAAATATCTTTCCAACGAACGTGAAAAATCCAGATTTCATAGTGGTAAAAAAAGTTATGTCCAGTTTGAAATTTAAAATAGTCGCTATGGAATTTAATATAATATAATATATAGCCATTTTGCAAACAATCTCCGTTTTCAACGAAATGACTTTTGTTGGATCTGGAATGTCAAATTATTGCTAGGTTTCAAATTTCATAATTTTTGGATTTAATATGTGAGCACAATAAATTTAAATGTGTTTGGTAATTTAAATTTGAATTGGATTGACCAGAAAATGACCATTTTTCAAACGGTCTCCAAATTCGACGAAATTTGTTTTGTTAGGACCGTTTCGTCAAAACATAACTAGATTTATTTTTCGGGAATTTTTGGAGTCAGTATATGGCCCCGGTAAATTAAAATGTACGTTTAAATTTAATATATATTGATTTATATTTTATTTTTGACAAAAACTAATTAAAACGATCGAACTGGCTTATGAATCCATTGTGTCCGGAATGGGGGTAATTAGCTAAAGGCGACAGTCGTTGGGTTTGATTTGGAGTTAGGAGCGATTAACAAGTAATTTTTGAATAAAAATAATAAAATTTTAAAATAAATATTATCTATAAATGGCCAAAAAGGGAAAACCCTAATACAAAATTGTGCCACAGCCAGTATGGATTGAATGGCTGAAATCCTCAGATTTTTTATCCTAAAAATCATTCAAACCAATTCGAATTTGAAGAGGAATTCAAAACAAAAATTAAGGTACAGTCTTAGCTCATCAAATCCATAGTAAGATGATCAATTTTAGTTGAGTGTTTTTTTCGAAAGGGATGCTTGAAGGCCTGACGTTTGGAGCGGTTTCCTAGATGAAAGGGGGGTGCGAGTTAGGTTAGGTGGTAGACGTAGGAAGAGGGGAAGGAGGTGCATCACGTGGAGATGCCTGATTGGATTCCAGTGCAACGTTTAGGGTTGCGGTTGGAGCCCTAGTTGTTCGATTTGGGTTTAGCGGGTTGGTTTTCTACAGAATTGATAACAAAGGATATGAGAGTAAAAAAGGAAATTAGTTTATTTAATTAATTTAAATTAATTCAATTATGTAATCAACGCGTTATTGATCATAACTTCTTCATACGAGGTCGGAATGACGAACGGTCGGCGGCCTTGGATTCACAGCGACGATATCTACAATATGGAGCAGACTGGAACTTAAATGGAGCTTATTAGAATTTCATGCATATTTTAAAAATCAGAACAAAAATTCAGAAATAAAAGAATGGAGGAGTGGAAACGATTGTGAGAACTCTCTCACACTCAATTTTATTTGCAATTATTATATGTGAAAATTAGGCTCAGGTCCCTAAAAGAAAACTTAATTAGGCTCACATCCAGTGATAAACTTATTATAAATTAGGTCCCTATTTTTTAAAAGTTGCGAAATAAATGAAAATATAAACTAAAAAAATACGAAAATTATTATTTAAATAAATTATTCATTCGACCATAAATTCACTTAAAAAAAATCAAAAACAGGAAAAAAACAGCAAAAAATGCAGTTAAATGCATTTTGTTATGCAAGAATTTCGATTTCTTGCGTATATGTATGCAAAATTTCATAGTAGTGTAACTCGGTTCATTTTTATTTGCATTCAAGTATGCAATTAAATCCAAAACATGGACATATGTGTGCAACATATATGCAGACAAAACTATAGCATAATTTACCTTGTGCAATAACTGCATACATGTATGCAAGTATTGGCAATACTTGCATACATATATGCAAGTTTTTTTTTCTTCTTAGCGCGGACTTCTGGGATTATTTCTAGATTTTAGATTTTTTTTTTAATATATACATGACCGCACTTTTTTTTTTTTGAAAAAAGCGAAGGAGCGAAGGGGGCGAAGTGGGTAGGCTGGACGTGAAAGTAGGGAGCGGATCCTTGATTGCAGGAGACGGCTGTTCAAAAATAGGGACCAGAAATGTATATGAAACTATGAGCAGATGTGGGCCTAATTTTAAAACTTAACAGGGACCTCTAAAAAACGCACCCTTATTATATACTAGGATGCAAACGGGGCTTAGAAGTCCCCGATACTATTTTTCGTACAGACCAGTTGATTATTTCTTTGGATTGTGATTGGATTGTCATGTTTTGATATTGTTGTATATCAAAATTATTTATATATAAAATATATATATATATAAATTATCATGAAATAAAATAAATATTCATTTACAAACCAAACGGTTTATTTATGTACACTTATTTATATGATACTGATTGGGACCATAAATTTTACACATCGCCCAACTGCACAAATTATAAACAGTATTTGTTGTTTGAAAACCCCACACGGGTATTGGGATAATATTTGACATACATTGATCCCAATAATTAGTAGTATATCAATCGATGGGATGACAGACTGTATAAGCGTTATTTATTTATTTTAATGGTTATACGGTTGTAGAATGCACTCTGGATGTTGTATGAATTTTTAATGATTGTTTATCATTATTGTGGTATATATGTGATGTTGAAATCGATATAAATAAAATTATATGATAATTGATTGAGTTTGATTCTGATTCAGAATTATTGAATATTTAAAATAAAAAAAATAACAAATATTTTAAAATAAAGAATATTTTGAATTAACGAATATTTTAAAATAATATTCAGTGAATATTGAAATGTGAAGACGTGTTAAGTAGTTAAACGCCATTTCAATACGAACGAGATTTTCTGTCAATTTTATTCATTTTATAATGAATATCGAAAAGTGATTTCAAAATCTGATAGTTTGACAATATTATCATTTTAATATTATAATGATATGGAATATTCAAGTTTTGATTTAAATTTAGAAATAAAATTGAAATCATTTTAAAATGAATTTAAAACGATTTTATAATGGAATATTCGATTTTGATTTAAATTTGAAAATGAAATTGAGATCGAAATCGTTTTAAAATGAATTTATAGGGAATATTCAGTTTTGACTTAATTTTGAAATTGGAATGGAAATCGTTTTAAAAATGAATTTAATTTGAATTTAAAAGGAAAATTCAATTTTGATTTGAAATTGAAATGGAAGTGGAAATCATTTTGAAAACGAATTTAAAACGATATATAAAATTCTTTTTAAATGGAAATCAACAAAATATATATAATTTCGACCTAAATAGAATGGCCTGAATAGAATGCGCTGCGCAGCGACCATTCACGAATTTCGACCATTAACTTCAAATGCGGGATATCCGACTGTCGGATTCTCCTAAAACTGGAACCGTTGGGTACGTATCGAAAAGAGATTTCCAATGAATATCAGAGATTTGAAATCTAACAGTTAGATTTGGAGATATGTCCAAGTCAATTTCAGAAAAGGTCGCTATGGATGCAGTTATGTGGCCGTTATTGGAAACTGACTGTACAGGAGATATTAAAATTATTAAATATAGGCAAAAATTTAGTAAAATCATGATAAATGATTTGGAAAGATTTTGGATGAAAAATTCCATTTTTGAAAAGATAAAAATATTTTTTTATCGAAATGAACTAGTCATTGACTAGAATAATAATCCAATTATTTTTAAATAAATTGGATTTGAAAATGGTTTTAAAATAACCAGAATTTTCCAATAGATTAAATTGGAATGGAAATAATCTTCGGAATATTTCGATATTGGATTTCGTTATTATACGGATATTGTTGAGGAATTTGGAAGATATATATATATATATATATATATATATATCGTTATTCCTAATACGATATTGGTTGGTTTCAGAATTTGATATTGAATATAAGCCGATATAATTTCTATTCAGAGCCTTGTATTTGATATCAAATTGGATTTTGGGTATTTCATGAATGGTGTCTTCAGTTACACTGTTCTTAAACCCAGTTGAGAAAAGAATAAATCTTTTAATTAAGATTTATGGAATTTTACCAATTAACTAATATTTAATTTGATTGATATTGGATTTCTGGTTTGTCGTTAATGGCGTCTTCATTAACACTGTTCTTAAACCCAGTTGAGAAAAGAATAGATCTTTAAATTAAGATTTAGCGAAGTTTTCAATTAATATTTAATTGGAATTGAATAAAAGAATTGGATTTTTGGGTTTATCGTGAACAGTGTTTTAAATAACACTTGTTGTTTAACCCAATTAACAGTGAAGAATATGATTTGGAATTTATAATCTTTTATTTAAGATTTATGGAATTTTCCAAAGTAAAGATTTCCAATTTAATATATTAAATTGGAATTGAATGGAATTCGATTTGGTAATAATCGAAGTGAGTTTCTGTGGAGGAAGATTGTTAATACATATGGATTTTAAAAGGCTTTGTCGTTATTCCATTTATATTATTAGTCGGATACGAAAATTGATATCGATTATATATTGATCTGTTTTCCGTGAAGATTCTATGGTTAATGGAATTTGATTTTGGGTTTATCGTGAACTATGTTTTAAATGACATTGGTTCTTTAACCCAGTTAAAGATAGGATTACATGTCTTACATTGTATTTCGAACTGTATTTGTTGATCTCTGCTAAATATACATCTGTTGGTTGGCGGAGAATTTATTCTCTTGCTTAACTCCCTTCTCTGAGATGTACGAGCTCAGAGGTTATATATCGGCAGAAATCAATGGTACGGTGTAGATTGTCGATGCAGCATGTTTGATTCCCCAAAGTTAAATAATCATTAATATTGAATTTTGGGAAGATTAAAACTAAGTGGAGTTTTAATGAATCTTTAATTAGATTGAAAAGTGAATGTGATAATTAAAATTATCAGTTCAAGAAAACGATCGAGAATGGAGTATCACCAGTTTTGCTCCAAACGATAGTTAAACATTTAATTATATTTGAACGTGAAATGGTAATTAATTTTTACTTGTAACATCGTGGTGTTAGATATGGAGTATTTCCAGTTTTTCTCTATGGGATGAATGTTTGGGATCAGGAAATATAATAAGTGATTACATCGGTAAGGTGCGCTAATCCCGAGTAGTTTGGAAACCCTTAATTTAGTTTAAATTGTGAAAAGAATATTTGAATAAAAGAATATTCTGGATTGGAATGAGGTGTATGATGTGTTGTTATAGCACTTGATTATCAGATATGTGAGTTATTCGGAAAGACCGAGTTTAACCCATTCTGAATAACTGATACGAGGAAAAGACGAAGAGATTGAAAATGGTGCAAGACCGACGATCTTCACATCGAATGGATAGGTTGCTACTGATGCCATGATTGGAGTAGCTACCTTGAAGGGGCTATAGTGGTAGTTGTCCGAACATACTTGTTGATTGTTCGGATATGCGAGGGCGTCTCTCCTATATTGGACACACGGGATGAGGAATAAGGTGCCTCCGTTTTCATTCAGATCCAGAACGGACTTGTATATGGATGGTGTGTCTGATTGTATTCCTTTATACTGTATTTTTTGATCTCTGCTAAATATATATCTGTTTAGTAGCGGAGAATTTATTCTCTTGCTTAACACCCTTCTCTGAGACGTACGAGCTCAGAGGTTATATATTAGCAGAAATCAGTGGTATAGTACGGATTGAGAATGTGGCATGTTGAGATGCAGAGAACAAGCTGTTGTTGAAAAGCTGAGCTTAGCGGATGATGAAAAAAGCACAACTTTAAATAGCACAGCTTTGTGTAGTGTTAATTCACGAGTCTCACACACCGGTATGGTGGCAAACTGACGGCTAGATCAGTATGATTTAGAGATGAGGACAGACATCCTACGGGATGTCATGGATTCGGTCGACCGAGGTGATACTGGGTGTGGTCGTCCCACACCAGTTGGGATACGGCACACCCCCGATTCCCAGATGGATAGATTAAGCGGCGTATTCCAATGCTTTGACATAAGCCGCGGTAACTTGTTTGCTGGATGGTGCGGATGTGCATTACGGTGTTTTCACATGCCTGTGACGTAAATCATTGTGTATTGCACTACACGATAGATCTTTCAAATCAGGAGCCACCAGTAGGGAAATCCAAACTTCCAATACGACATTTTGCGGTTTAATTGTATACTATATATGGTGACATAGTGGGATGGGGCGCTCATGCCGTCTATGATTGATACATTTATATTTGAAGTTGATTTCTTCACTTATAGTAATAATAAAAGATTTGTTTTTAAAACGTACCAAGCATATTTGTCTATTATAAGGTAAAACTCTATCCTCGACTTCGTTCATTCTATGATGGGACCTGAGTCTTATAATAGCTTCGTTTTTCTTTATTTAGTATTGCGCTGTTTGTTTTAGGCACTGACAATCTTGGGGGTAAACCCGTTCCGTGTTATATGGTGTGGTCCCTTGATTTATCTTATTCTTAAAGTAAAGTTTTAAACATCTGTTTTAATTCTCACACCAGTCCCATGACTGACCTGGAGTTTATTGTTTTAACCTAAACTCTAGGTTCCTTTATTTTCCACACAGGTAGCCAGTAGTTTTGGTTTTGCAGATTTATTTATACAGGATCCTGGATTTACAGCTAGAGCTATATTCGGAACTCTCTGTATCTGTGCATTTCTTTTGGTTGTATTTGTTAATGTATTTCCGCTACGCATTGTATTTATACATTTTATTTCCGTTGCTTTGTATTTTAATCTTTGATATTTTTCTATGTAATATTTATTCATACTTTGAATATTCTTGTACTCTTATGTAAATTATTGTAAATAGCAATGAAATATTCTTCTGTTTGTGTTCTGATTTGTCGTGTTCTCAAATCAATTCGAACTTTCTCGTAAGGGTGAGTTTGTGTCATCTCAGGTATACAGATATTACTCAAAAACGGTAATTGATTATCTGGTAATAATCTTTATTTACACCTATCATTATTTACAAGATTTTGTGGAATGTACAATACTTATGCATATAAATCCTTCAAAAAATTTATTAAATTTAAAATTGTGATGACCCAAACATCCCCGTAAAGGTAAGCCCGGATTGTTTTGAGAACACGACAAATCAGAACACAAACAGAAGAACAATTTATTGCTTATTACAACAATTATATCAGAGTACAAGAATATAACAGAGTGTGAATAAATATACAACAGAAATAAATATTAGAGATTTAAATTACATTTAAATAGCAGCGGAAAAATAATACAAAATACAACTGAAAGAAATACACAGTAACATAGCTTTTTAAATATCGCTTCAGCTGTAGACCAGGATCCTGTGAACATAATATCTACAAAACTAAACTACTGACCGCCCGTGTGGAAAATATGGGCACCCAGAGTTTAGGAAGAAATAATAAACTCCAGGTCAGCCATAGGACTGGTATGAGAACTCAAAACAGTTTTTAATTTTATTTTAAAGTTAGGTAAATCAAGGAACCACGCCATATTACACGAAACGGGTTTAACCCGTAGAATACCAAAAATAAATAGCGCAATTCTTTTTGGAAAAATGAAACCATTATAAGACTCAAGTCCCATGCAACGCAAGCCAAAGGATTGAGTTGTACCTTATAATAGCCAAACATGCTTGATATGCAAAATTTCTCTTTTAATATTACTAGTGCATAGTGTAGAAATCAATTTCGGAAGTAAATGTATCAATCATAGGTGGCATAATATATAATGTAAGCGACATAATATATTATATCACCATATAGGTATACAATTAAAACCGTAAAGCTCGTACTGGGAAATTGGGTTTCCATCATGATGGCTGCAGATTCGAAAGATCTATCACGAATGTATCTCCACGGCTTACGTCTCGGCAAGAGAAAGCTACGTCCAATCAAAGTTAATGGTCGAAATTCGTGAACAGTCGCCATGCGAAACGTTCTATTTAGGCCATTATATATACATACATATATACATACATATATATATCGTCGATTTCCATTCAAAACGTATTTTAAAACGTTTATAAATTCGTTTAAAATGATTCCGACTTTTATTTCAATTTTAAATTAAAATTGAATATTTTATATATTTCTTTATATTAAAATAATATTTTTTTTCAAAATATTATATTTTGAAATTACTTCTTTTCGATATTCATTATAAAATGAATAAAATAAATCGATAAACCCGTTCGGGTTAAAATGGCGTTGCTACTTATAATGGGCTAAGTAGTACAATTCTTTATCATATTCATTTATGGTTAAAATGGGCCAGACTTCTTACATTAGGCCTACAACTTGCGGATGTTGGATATGCCGGTCGGTTCCGGGCAGACTTATACCACAAGTTGGGCTTAACGTCGTGTCATGGCCCGTTTCATATTTGTGCACTTAGACATCTCACATTAGATTCAACATTTGTGGCTGCTAGATATGCCGGTCGGGTCCGGGCAGACTTCCACCACAAATGTAACCTAACCTCGTGTCAAAAGTGCAAATTCTAATTTCTAATAAAAATTGAACTTTCAAGATTATTATAAATAATAATATTTCAAAATGTATAATTTTGAAATCTAATCTTTTTAATATTTATTATAAAATAAATAAAATAATTTAAAACATCCGTTCGAGTAAAAATGACGCAAAGCTACTTAACTCGGCTTTAATTCACTCAAGATATTATTTTAAAAATATCAAAGCCCATATTTTGATTCTTTAACTAAAAATTATTTTAGAAACATTCATTGGTTTCTAAATTGGAATGAGACCTAAACAATTTCCATATAATTTAATTATATGGATTTTCATACATCGCATGTATGCTAACTAATGATAAATAATCATAAAACATCCAAATCATCCAAAGTGCATCTGACAACTGTATAAGCATTCGATAAATAAATAATGCTTTTAACTAATCATAAGGGAGACGTGTGATTAAAGTATCATCCCATGACCCGTGTGGGGTTTCAACCAGCAAACAACCAAAAAATAATATATTATTAGTTGTGCACTTGGGCGATGTGTAAAAATTATCATCCCAATCAACATAAACAAGTCGGGTAACTTGTAAATGGAAGTGTAACATTTTTAAAAATATCATAAAAATAATTACATCATTTAAACATGTTAAATACTTCCAAATCAACAAACATGACATAACTACCAATTCCACAAATTAATTTACATTTAATTATATAAATAAATAACTGTTCAAAAAGGTTGAGTAAGAAAGAGTTCTCACCTTCGATTTCCACTCCGTCATTCTTTAATTGACGGTCAGGATCCAATTTTGGCCCAAAATCTAACATGCTCCAAATTTAACAAAATTAGTGCTCGCTCGAAGCTCTCGACTCAACGATCAAAACGGATTCAGTTTCATGCAAATTCGATGTCGTAAAAAAAGTTAATAACTTGCGAAGTTAAGAAATAAATTTAAATAACTCTTGAAATTGTAAATTTTACCCAAATTTTACACTTGCCCCAAATTGGACGAAATTAGTGTCCTCGAAGTTCTCGTTGCCACGATCGCGGCGGATCCAGTTTTGTGTGATTTAGAGTTCGTGGCAAAAAGATATTAATATACGAACATGGAATATTATTTATATAATAAAATCACTATTCACCTTCGTCTCCAAATGACACCCTCAACTTAAAATGCTCTCCATGGCCAAACCGTAAGTCAGAATTGCACGAAACCAGCGCCATTCTCTCAGGTTTCCCCCCCTCTTTCCATGCCGGGTGTCCCCCCTTCATTTCGTCACGTGGGGCCCACGATATATAGTTGAACGGAAAACTTCAGTTTATGTACATCTTAGTGCTGCGGCTGCCTCGGTGCTCTAAATGCCACCAATTTTTGTCCGTATCTAGATCTTGACCTCCCAAACAACTTTCCTTCAAGTCACTTCGCCTGAAAATGCACGGATCGATGGGAAATTGCTCATCTTTACGACTGTCCTATTTTCAGCACCCCTCCAATCGAATTAACATTCCGACCAACTTCGGCCACCTGGAAACATGCCACCACCGCCAAAAGAACCGTATGCTTCCCTTCTACCACCACCTGAAGTCGCTCGATCAAATTTTCTTCGTGGGGCCCGCATCGAGAAGATAACCAAAATTGTACGTTTTCCGTTCAACTGATCTATCTCTCGCCTCCGAGGTCCAGTGACCCCAATTTTTGGGCATGGGTAGCTCTCTCCAATATCTAGAAATCCTTTTAATGTCATGGTCTAACTCCATATGGTTTGGGAGATATAAATTATTTAGTGTTCTGGGTCTTTTTTGCAAAAGAATTTTGAGAGAGGAGGAGAGCCGCCGTCATGAAAATGAAGAATAAGGATTAGGGATTTCATTAGGGTTATGGGTGGGTTTATGATAATATATAGAGGTTAGGAAATTGTAGTTTAACCCTTGTGTCTTTTAATTAGGTTTTATTTTATAATGATGAGCCCTTATTGAAGCGACCCGAACTTCCCCGGTCTCCGAAGGGATGGGAAAGAACGAATTACTGAGAGGACAAGACAAATCAGAACGCAGACGGAAGAACGTTTCATTGCTATTACAACAATTCCATCAGATACGAGAATATACAGAGTATAGTTGAATAAATTACATTCGATAAATATCAGAGATTACAATAAATTACATAGCAGCGGGAAAATAATACAAAGCACAACTGAAGGTGATATACGAATACAGAGCTTTCCGGATATCATTCCAGGTGTAAACCAGGATCCTGTGAATATAAATCTGCAAAACCAAAACTACTAGCTGCCCGTGCGGAAAGTAGGGGCACCCAGAGTTTAGGTTAAAACAATAAACTCCAGGTCAGTCATGTGACTGGTGTGAGAACTAAAACAGTTATTAAAACTTTATTTTAAAGATAGTAATTCAAGGGACCACGCCATATAACACGGAACGGGTTTCCTCCCAAGAATACCAGTGCATAGAATAAACAACGCAATGTTTTTTAGAAAGATGAAGCTATTATAAGACCCAGGTCCCATCACACAATGCAACGCAAGCCGAAGGATAGGGTTTTCCCTTATAATAGCCAAACATGCTTGGTACGTTTAAAACAAATCATTTGATACTATAATAAGTGTATAGTGTCAAAACAATTTCAATCATAAATATAAATCATAGACGGCATGGGTACCATATATCATGTTGCCATACTAGTTCTACAATTAAAACCGCAACACACGTATTGGAAATTGGATTTCCGTCATGAGTCGAGGCAAGGGGCAAGCTCCTCTCCGCGCTCGAGACACTCTAGAAAATGTCCCAGGGCTACGCACTCTGGGCAACCCTTGGATCTTCAGGGCCGGTCCTCACTTACGTTAGAGGATTATTTATTCCTGAACACATGTTTCCCGGTCCTTACAGACCTATAATCAAGGCGCCTCATTCCAACAACCACAAAAGTGAAAAGTATATAAATGTCAGGGCTGGTAAGTCACTGACACCACCAAAGCTAGAAATAAACGTCGTGCTCTCCCTGCAGTCCGTATCCCGTTTTTAACTCATACCGAGGTGTGAGGCTAGCGAATTCACGTCATACACAAAGCTGCCACGTAGGCGTGCTTTGATCATCAACCACAAGACTTTGCTTTTCAACAGAAGCCTTGATCATTGCATCTTAGCATGCCACACGGGCAATACATGCCATGCGACTGATGTCCATCGATATACAACCTCTGAGCTCGTACGTCTCAGAGAAGGGCGTTAAGCAAAAGAATAATTTCTCCGCCGCCAAATAGATGTATATTAAATAGAAATCAATCAACACAGAATAAAATCCAATGTCAGACACACAATCCATTTACAAGTCCGTTCTGGGTCTGAACGAAACCGAAGGCACTTTCCTCGCATATCCATCCATCTCCAAGTACGTCTGGACGACCACCAACTATTTCCATCCTCTTGGGTGTACAGCCCAATCAGGATCGTCAGTAATAATCCAAACGATGTGAAGACTTCCGGTCTTCAACCACCGTCTTCATCTTCGACATATCGTCGAATTGGTTATTCAGAATGGGTGTAAACCCGGCCTTTCCGAACAACCCGCGTATATTAAAACGAATGTTACACAAACACAACATACGCCTCAGTCCAATTCAGAATATTCTTTTATTCATAAAATCACATTTTTAGGGAAAGGTTCCCATTAATTTTATCCAAGATAAATTCTTTAAAATTTATCCTTTAATCTTCCTTTGGATGACATTTCAAACCAAATTATGGTTTTTTCCAAATTAGTCGAGATTAGCGAACCACATCGAAGTAATTATTTATTCTATTTCCCAATCCCAACCTATTCATCCCATGAAGCAAAACTGGTAATACTCCATATCTAACCCCATGGTGTTATCGGTAAAATTAATTACCATTTCACGTTCAAATCTAATTAAAGATTTAACTATCGCTTTGGAGAAAAACTGGTAATACTCCATTCTCGCTCATTTTCTAAATTTGATAATTTAAATTATCAATCACATTTCAATCTAATTACACATTCATTAAAACTACTTTTACTGGGTTAAAGAACTAGTGTTATTTAAAACACAGTTCACGAAAAACCCAAATCACATTCTATTTATTATCGGGTTAAAGAACCAGTGTTATTTAAAACACCGTTCACGATAAACCCATTTCAAATCCAATCAAATATATTAGAAATTCCGATTATTTAAAACCCCTTTTTAAATCTAATTTATTTATTAAAAAAAAATTGGGTTTTAAATTTAGTTCAAAACTAGTTCATTTCGATAAAAACTATTTTTATCCTTTCAAACATGGGGTTTTGCATCCCAATTTTTCCTAAATCATTTGTTATGATTTTACACAAATTATTACTATTTTTAATAATTTTATCAAGGCCCGTACAGTCGATTTCCATCAACGACCATCGAACTGCACTTACAGCGACCTTTTTCAAATTTGATTTGGACGTATCTCCAAATCCAACCGTTAGATTTCAAATTTCTAATATTCGTTAGAAAGCTCTTTTCGATACGAACCCAACGGTTCTGGTTTTAGGAGAATCCGACGGTCGGATCTCCCGTAATGTCCGTTTGAAATAAATGGTCGAAATTTACGAATTGCCGCGGCGCGGCGCGTTCTATTCAGGCCAATATATTATATATATATAATATATATTTCGTCGATTTCTATTTAAAACGAAGTTTATAAATAGTTTTGAATTCGTTTCAAAAACAATTTCAACCTTTATTTCAATTCAAATCAAAATTGAATTCAATTTGAATTCATTTCAATTCGTTTTCAATTCAATTCGAATTCGTTTTCAATTCAATTCGAATTCGATTCGTTATATATTTAATTCGAATTCAATTCATTATATATTCAATTCGAATTCAAATTGGTTTTCTATTCCATTCAATTCGAAATCGTTTTATATTCAATTCATTTCGAAATCGTTTTATATTCAATTCATTTCGAAATCGTTTTATATTCAATTCAAATTTATTTTAAATTCAAAAACCGAATATAATCGATATAAATATCGTTCACGTCAAAATGGCGCATCACTAATCAATACGGCTTCATATATTTCTATTTTCAAATATTCTATTTGCAAATATTTCTTTTTCAAATATTTCCTTTTTCAAATATTTCTATTTCAAATATTTCCTTTTTCAAATATTTCTATTTCAAATATTTCTATTATTAAAATATTTCGTTCAACACATGACTAATCTCAACGGATGAGTATTGTCAACACATGAACCATTATTTTATAGTGATAAAGATATAAATTTTATTGTTAAAATATTTCGTTCAACACATGACTAATCTCAACGGATGAGTACAGTCAACACATGAACCTTTATTTTATAATATTCTTATCTTCTAAATTGGAATGAGGCCCAATCAATCACCATATAAGGTTAATTATATGGATTCCATACAACACATGCATATAGTAGCAACGAAAAATAATCAACCATCAACCAAAGTGCACTACACTGTATAAGCATCAAATATAGATATCTAACGCTTATAACAGCCTGTCAATCAATCGATCGACATATTTAATCAATCAGGATGAGTGAACTTCAAATTTCATCCCAACACCCGTGTGGGGTTTCAAACAATCAAACACAGATTTTATTTGTGCAGATGGGCGATGTGTAAAATTTATCGTCCCAATCAATGTCAGTCAAATCAGTGTACATAAACAAACCGTCCGGTTTGTAAATGAATATTTATTTATTCACATTCACTATATTCATATTCACGTTTAAAAATTAGATTTTTAACGATAAAACATTTTATTTTAACATATGAATTTCTATTCAGTTCATTCTTTAAATAAAATGATATTCTTATTTTTCTAACTTATTTTAGAAAATTTCGGCGGCATAACGGCATGATACTAGAAACGGGACAAGGCCTAGCCTTATCCCCGGTCTAGTGAAGGCCCACGCCATTCATACATCAATCAAATCCATTCCATTTCACCAAACAATCAAATTTCAATCAAATAATCTAACTAATTTTTGCAATCAAACAAACAAGTCCATGGTCTGTGGACGATTGTGTCGGGTGCTACTAAACACCGTCTGCATCCTAGTATATATATAACTAGAAAATGAAATTGAAAGGTGAGAAATTCTCACCAATAGCTATCCAACTTCACGACACTTCATTTATAAAAATCTTCGCCATTCCCGCCTTTTGTCGCTTTCGTTGCCCGTAGCCACTACATATATAAAAATCGAATTTTTACTATGATGTTCAATGTATAAAAATCGAATTTTTACTATGCTATTCAATATATAAAAATCGAATTTTTACTATGCTATTCAATATATAAAAATCGAATTTTTACTTTGCTATTCAATAAAAAATCGAATTTTTACTTTGCTATTCAATAAAAAATCGAATTTTTACTTCGCTATTCAATATATAAAAATCGAATTTTTATACCGCTACTATATAGATAAAAATTATATTTCACATCGATGTTCATATAGTAAAGACTATATTTTTATCACGCTATTCTTCATATAAAGATTTCGCCTTTTCAAAAATAAATATTTCGCCTTTTCAAAAATAAAGTTTTCGCCTTTTCAAATATAAAGATTTCGCCTTTTCAAATATATCATTATAAAAATCACATTTTTATTTTGCTACACATATAAAGATGCTATTTTTAATATTTCTATCATGTAAAAATTATATTTTTACTTCTCTATATAAACAAAAATCATATTTTTACATCTTCTATATAGTAAAGATTATATTTTTAATACTTTAAAAATATAAAAATCATATTTTTAATTGAATAAAAATCTTTTCTACCTCTTCCTTATATAAAAATCATATTTTTGTAAATAAAAATATAATCTTTTCAATTTTAAAAATCAAATCTTTATACTTACAAAACAACGTATGGTTTTTTTTCCATAGAAAAATCAGTTTTTTCAAATTGATTAAACTAAATGAATTAAAAATAAGATAACATAACTTACAGCGAAGGGGGAAAAGCTTTTTGGTCGTCCGAAGGGCATTGGGCGGTCGGAGGGGTGCTGCCTTGGTGGTGGCAGGGCATCGGCCATCAGAAGGGGCGGAGCAAGCAAGGGGGGCTGATGGAAATCAAACGGCGGGGGGGAGGGGGGGGGGGTTCTGAGCGGCGGCGCGATCGATCGGGGGGGGGGGGCTCTTGATCTGATGAGGAGGGGGGAGAGAGTTGCGTCGCGGTTGGGGGGGGGGGGTTTCTCCGATGAGGCGGTGGGCGGCGCCGCCTTAGAGGGGTGCGCGATTCCGTCGTGCTTTCCTTTTTTTCCTTCTTTTCGTAGAATGATTTTGAACGTGGGGGGGGGGCAGAGGTAAAAGGGAAGAAAGAAAGTTTTTTTTTGTTTTTTTATTTAATTATTTTATTTTGCAAAAAGTTGACTTTTACATACGACCCCTAAACGAAGCCCACCGCCTGTCGTCCATAGCGTTTTACCCCCATTCCGAACACAATGGGATATGTATCGTAAGCTGATTCGATCGTTTCGATCAGTTTCCGTTAAAATCAACATATAACTCTATACATTGAATTTGAACGCGCATTTCAATTTACTGGGGTCACATACTAACTCGAAAAATTCCATAACATTTTTTTCTAGCTTCGTATTGACGATACGGTCCTAACAAAACTAGTTTCGTCGAATTCTAATGCCGATGAAAAAATGGCCATTACCCAGTCGATTAAAATCAACTAAAACTGGTCAAACGCGTTTTCCTTTGCCACGCTCACATATTGATTCGAAAAATTGTGAAATTTGAAACCTAGCAATAATTTGACATCACGGACCCAACAAAAGTGATTTCGTCGAAATCCGAGGTCGTTTGCAAAATTGCTAATTTTAAGGGCCTGAATTCCATAACGACTATTCAGAATTTTCAACTGGACATATCTTTTGATTCCCGCTATGAAATTTTGATTTTTCGGATTCGTTGGAAAGATATTATCAAATAGATCCTAATGTTTTTGGTTTCGTTAAAATCCGGATTGTTTTGCACCCGGTACATTCAATTGAAGTTTGAAATCGAATTATCGAACTACCGCGCCATTTTCAATTCCTTTTATAATTATATATAATTATTATATATTCTAACGACGGCATATATAGTATATACGTTCGAATTATATTCAAAAATAAATTTTTCGTCGATAATATTTAAAATAATTCATTTTAAATATTCAAAATTCATTAAAATTGCCAAAATAGAAATTTTAAACTGGCTCGCATTTTCGGGTTATTACAATCTCCCCCACTTAAAACTTTTCGTCCCCGAAAAGGAACAAAGTCAAAAGTGATTTGATTAATCAACTCCATGTTCGATCTGGCTTCCATTCTCCAACTTTTCAGTTTTTGAGAATTTTCAAATTTTCAAAAATTTGGCTAACACCCTAAATTTTCGAAAAATTTCGCCATAACCTCCCCTGCACCGGGAGCCACGGGAAAATCCCGAAATTGCCATATAGGCCTTCTGATCTCAAAAAGAAAAAGAAAAAGTCAAGCGGCTAGCCAATAGGCTCATAAAATCATCATCACCCAAACAAAACAGTAAATTATAGTAAACATGTACCTATTTGTCGGGCAAACAAATTTTATTCTCTGCTCTAGCCTCCTTGCTATGACCTGTTCAATGTAAGTATATGTATATGCAAGCAAATGCGACCAATTTTCAATATTATTCAATATTTTATACAATTCGGCTAAATGGTTCAAAATTATCAAACTAATAAACAAACAACACAAACATCAATCAATTAGTGGATTAGAGTTTCAAATCCATAAATTTGATATATATACAGAAAATCATGTTTTTTATGCCAATTCACAACAAAGTGTTCTAGCTATATTAGTTTTGGTTCTCACACCAGCCTAATGGAAATATATAGATATCACACCTTCGTCACTCGAAAATAAATGCTGATGATGTTTCGAACCACCATCAGAACATTGTCGGGCTACTAGAGTGCGGTTCTATATCTATCCGGTATATTAAAACTTCGAATATACGTTCATGACGCGTATATGCAAAACCTTTATATATCGGATTGTCCATATTCAAAATAAATAAATATTCAAATACATATAAAACGATTTAAATTTTCAAAACAAAATTGTTTTCATTTGAAAAATATACTCTTCACACTCGTTCTAGGATACTACTGATCCTATCTCTAACGAGTCATTCTAATTGGATATTACTAACCCACCATCTGATGAATTCTTTCGTATGGTTCTAATGTTTCTTGTTCTCGAGCTCTGTAAACCAAAGCTCTGATACCAAATGAAGCGACCCGAACTTCCCCGGTCTCCGAAGGGATGGGAAAGAACGAATTACTGTGAGGACAAGACAAATCAGAACGAAGACGGAAGAACATTTCATTGCTATTACAACAATTCCATCAGATACGAGAATATACAGAGTATAGTTGAATAAATTACATTCGATAAATATCAGAGATTACAATAAATTACATAGCAGCGGGAAAATAATACAAAGCACAACTGAAGGTGATATACGGATACAGAGCTTTCTGGATATCATTCCAGCTGTAAACCAGGATCCTGTGAATATAAATCTGCAAAACCAAAACTACTAGCTGCCCGTGCGGAAAGTAGGGGCACCCAGAGTTTAGGTTAAAACAATAAACTCCAGGTCTGTCATGTGACTGGTGTGAGAACTAAAACAGTTATTAAAACTTTATTTTAAAGATAGTAATTCAAGGGATCACGCCGTATAACACGGAACGGGTTTCCTCCCAAGAATACCAGTGCATAGAATAAACAGCGCAATGCTTTTTCGAAAGATGAAGCTATTATAAGACTCAGGTCCCATCACACAATGCAACGCAAGCCGGAGGATAGGGTTTTCCCTTATAATAGCCAAACATGCTTGGTACGTTTAAAACAAATCATTTGATACTATAATAAGTGTATAGTGTCAAAACAATTTCAATCATAAATATAAATCATAGACGGCATGGGTACCATATATCATGTCGCCATACTAGTTATACAATTAAAACCGCAATACACGTATTGGAAATTGGATTTCCGTCATGAGTCGAGGCAAGGGGCAAGCTCCTCTCCGCGCTCGAGACATTCTAGCAAATGTCCCAGGGCTACGCACTCTGGGTAACCCTTGGATCTTCAGGGCCGGTCCTCACTTACGTTAGAGGATTATTTATTCCAGAACACACGTTTCCCGGTCCTTACAGACCTATAATCGAGGCGCCTCATTCCAACAACCACAAAGGTGAAAAGTATATAAATGTCAGGGCTGGTAAGTCACTGACACCACCAAAGTAGAAAGAAACGTCGTGCTCTCCCTGCAGTCCATATCCCGTTTTGAACTCATGCCGAGGTGTGAGGCTCACGAATTCACGTTATACACAAAGCTGCCACGTGGGCGTGCTTTGATCATCAACCACAAGACTTTGCTTTTCAACAGAAGCCTTGATCATTGCATCTTAGCGTGCCACACGGGCAATTCATGCCATGCGACTGATGTCCATCGATATACAACCTCTGAGCTCGTACGTCTCAGAGAAGGGCGTTAAGCAAAAGAATAAATTCTCCGCCGCCAAACAGATGTATATTTAATAGAAATCAATCAACACAGAATAAAATCCAATGTCAGACACACAATCCATTTACAAGTCCGTTCTGGGTCTGAACGAAACCAGAGGCACTTTCCTCGCATATCCATCCATCTCCAAGTACGTCTGGACGACCACCAACTATTTCCATCCTCTTGGGTGTACAGCCTAATCAGGATCGTCAGTAATAATCCAAACGATGTGAAGACTTCCGGTCTTCAACCACCGTCTTCATCTTCGACATATCGTCGAATCGGTTATTCAGAATGGGTGTAAACCCGGCCTTTCCGAACAACCCGCGTATATTAAAACGAATGTTACACAAACACAACATACGCCTCATTCCAATTCAGAATATTCTTTTATTCATAAAATCACATTTTTAGGGAAAGGTTCCCATTAATTTTATCCAAGATAAATTCTTTAAAATTTATCCTTTAATCTTCCTTTGGATGACATTTCAAACCAAATTATGATTTTTTCCAAACTAGTCGAGATTAGCGAACCACATCGAAGTAATTATTTATTCTATTTCCCAATCCCAACCTATTCATCCCATGAAGCAAAACTGGTAATACTCCATATCTAACCCCATGGTGTTATCGGTAAAATTAATTACCATTTCACGTTCAAATCTAATTAAAGATTTAACTATCGCTTTGGAGCAAAACTGGTGATACGCCACTCTCGTTCATTTTCTAAATTTGATAATTTAAATTATCAATCACATTTCAATCTAATTGCAGATTCATTAAAACTCCTTTTACTGGGTTAAAGAACTAGTGTTATTTAAAACACAGTTCACGACAAACCCAAATCACATTCTATTTATTATCGTGTTAAAGAACTAGTGTTATTTAAAACACCGTTCACAATAAACCCATTTCAAATCCAATCAAATATATTAGAAATTCCGATTATTTAAAACCCTTTTTAAATCTAATTTATTTATTAAAAAAAATTGGGTTTTAAATTTAGTTCAAAATTAGTTCATTTCGATAAAAACTATTTTTATCCTTTCAAACATGGGGTTTTTCATCCCAATTTTTCCCAAATCATTTCTTATGATTTTACACAAATTATTACTATTTTTAATAATTTTATCAAGGCCCATACAGTCGATTTCCATCAACGGCCATCGAACTGCACTTACAACGACCTTTTTCAAATTTGATTTGGACGTATCTCCAAATCCAACCGTTAGATTTCAAATTTCTAATATTCGTTAGAAAGCTCTTTTCGATACGAACCTAACGGTTCCAGTTTTAGGAGAATCCGACGGTCGGATTTCCCGTAATGTCTGTTTGAAATAAATGGTCGAAATTCATGAACTGCCGCGGCGCGGCGCGTTCTATTCAGGCCAATATATTATATATATAATATATATAATATATATTTCATCGATTTCTATTTAAAACGAAGTTTATAAATAGTTTTGAATTCGTTTCAAAAACAATTTCAACCTTTATTTCAATTCAAATCAAAATTGAATTCAATTTGAATTCATTTCAATTCGTTTTCAATTCAATTCGAATTCATTTTCAATTCAATTCGAATTCGTTTTCAATTCAATTCGAATTCGATTCGTTATATATTCAATTCGAATTCAATTCGTTATATATTCAATTCGAATTCAAATTGGTTTTCTATTTCATTCAATTCGAAATCGTTTTATATTCACTTCATTTCGAAATCGTTTTATATTCAATTCATTTCGAAATCATTTTATATTCAATTCAAATTTATTTTAAATTCAAAAACCGAATATAATCGATATAAATATCATTCACGTCAAAATGGCGCATCACTAATCAACACGGCTTCATATATTTCTATTTTCAAATATTCTATTTCAAATATTTCTTTTTCAAATATTTCCTTTTTCAAATATTTCTATTTCAAATATTTCCTTTTTCAAATATTTCTATTTCAAATATTTCTATTATTAAAATATTTCGTTCAACACATGACTAATCTCAATGGATGAGTATTGTCAACACATGAACCTTTATTTTATAGTGATAAAGATATAAATTTTATTGTTAAAATATTTCGTTCAACGCATGACTAATCTCAACGGATGAGTACAGTCAACACATGAACCTTTATTTTATAATATTCTTATCTTCTAAATTGGAATGAGGCCCAATCAATCACCATATAAGGTTAATTATATGGATTCCATACAACACATGCATATAATAGCAACGAAAAATAATCAACCATCAACCAAAGTGCACTACACTGTATAAGCATCAAATATAGATATCTAACGCTTATAACAGCCTGTCAATCAATCGATCGACAAATTTAATCAATCAGCATGAGTGAACTTCAAATTTCATCCCAACACCCGTGTGGGGTTTCAAACAATCAAACACAGATTTTATTTGTGCAGTTGGGCGATGTGTAAAATTTATCGTCCCAATCAATGTCAGTCAAATCAGTGTACATAAACAAACCGTCCGGTTTGTAAATGAATATTTATTTATTCACATTCACTATATTCATATTCACGTTTAAAAATTATATTTTTAACGATAAAACATTTTATTTGAACATATGAATTTCTATTCAGTTCATTCTTTAAATAAAATGATATTCTTATTTTTCTAACTTATTTTAGAAAATTTCGGCGGCATAACGGCATGATACTAGAAACGGGACAAGGCCTAGCCTTATCCCCGGTCTAGTGAAGGCCCACGCCATTCATACATCAATCAAATCCATTCCATTTCACCAAACAATCAAATTTCAATCAAATAATCTAACTAATTTTTGCAATCAAACAAACAAGTCCATGGTCTGTGGACGATTGTGTCGGGTGCTACTAAACACCGTCTGCATCCTAGTATATATATAACTAGAAAATGAAATTGAAAGGTGAGAAATTCTCACCAATAGCTATCCAACTTCACGACACTTCATTTATAAAAATCTTCGCCATTCCCGCCTTTTGTCGCTTTCGTTGCCCGTAGCCACTACATATATAAAAATCGAATTTTTACTATGATGTTCAATGTATAAAAATCGAATTTTTACTATGCTATTCAATATATAAAAATCGAATTTTTACTATGCTATTCAATATATAAAAATCGAATTTTTACTTTGCTATTCAATAAAAAATCGAATTTTTACTTTGCTATTCAATAAAAAATCGAATTTTTACTTCGCTATTCAATATATAAAAATCGAATTTTTATACCGCTAATATATAGATAAAAATTATATTTCACATCGATATTCATATAGTAAAGACTATATTTTTATCACGCTATTCTTCATATAAAGATTTCGCCTTTTCAAAAATAAATATTTCGCCTTTTCAAAAATAAAGATTTCGCCTTTTCAAATATAAAGATTTCTCCTTTTCAAATATATCATTATAAAAATCACATTTTTATTTTGCTACACATATAAAGATGCTATTTTTAATATTTCTATCATGTAAAAATAATATTTTTACTTCTCTACCTAAACAAAAATCATATTTTTACATCTTCTATATAGTAAAGATTATATTTTTAATACTTTAAAATATAAAAATCATATTTTTAATTGAATTAAAATCTTTTCTACCTCTTCCTTATATAAAAATCTTATTTTTGTAAATAAAAATATAATCTTTTCAATTTTAAAAATCAAATCTTTATACTTACAAAACAACGTATGGTTTTTTTCCCATAGAAAAATCAGATTTTTCAAATTGATTAAACTAAATGAATTAAAAATAAGATAACATAACTTACAGCGAAGGGGGAAAAGCTTTTTGGTCGTCGGAAGGGCATTGGGCGGTCGGAGGGGTGCTGCCTTGGTGGTGGTAGGGCATCGGCCATCAGAAGGGGCGGAGCAAGCAAGGGGGGGCTGATGGAAATTGAACCGGGGGGGGGGGGGGGGGAGGTTTCTGAGCGGCGGCGCGATCGATCGGGGGGGGGGGGGCTCTCGATCTGACGAGGAGGGGGGAGAGAGTTGTGTCGCGGTTGGGGGGGGGTTTCTCCGATGAGGCGGTGCCTCCTTGGAGGGGTGCGCGATTCCGTCGTGCTTTCCTTTTTTTCTTTTTCTTTCCGTATAATGATTTTGAACGGGGGGGGGGGGGGGGCAGAGGTAAGAGGGAAGAAAGAAAGTTTTTTTTTATTTAATTATTTTATTTTGCAAAAAGTTGACTTTTACATACGACCCCTAAACGAGGCCCACCGCCTGTCGCCCAAAGCGTTTTACCCCCATTCCGAACACAATGGGATATGTATCGTAAGCTGATTCGATCGTTTCGATCAGTTTCCGTTAAAATCAACATATAACTCTATATATTGAATTTGAACGCGCATTTCAATTTACTGGGGTCACATACTAACTCGAAAAATTCCATAAAAATATTTTTTAGCTTCGTATTGACGATACGGTCCTAACAAAACTAGTTTCGCCGAATTCTGATGCCGTTGGAAAAATGGCCATTCCCCAGTCGATTAAAATCAACTGAAACTGGTCAAATGCGTTTTCCTTTGCCACGCTCACATATTGATTCGAAAAATTATGAAATTTGAAACCTAGCAATAATTTGACATCACGGACCCAACAAAAGTGGTTTCGTCGAAATCCGAGGTCGTTTGCAAAATTGCTAATTTTGAGGGCCTGAATTCCTTAGCGGCTATTCAGAATTTTCAACTGGACATATCTTTTGATTCCCGCTATGAAATTTTGATTTTTCGGATTCGTTGGAAAGATATTATCAAATAGATCCTAATGTTTTTGGTTTCGTTAAAATCCGGATTGTTTTGCACCCGGTACATTCAATTGAAGTTTGAAATCGAATTATCGAACTATCGCGCCATTTTCAATTCCTTTTATAATTATATATAATTATTATATATTCTAATGACGGCGTATATAATATATACGTTCGAATTATATTCAAAAATAAATTTTTCGTCGATAATATTTAAAATAATTCATTTTAAATATTCAAAATTCATTAAAATTGCCAAAATAAAAATTTTAAACTGGCTCGCATTTCCGGGTTATTACACTTATATATATTGTTTTATTAAATTTTGGTCCTTTCCATGGTTCAAAAAACCGTATGATCACCTACAGATTCCAACTTCGATGAAAATTGAAACACAACTATTCTTTGACATTACGGATCCAAAGAAGCTAGTCTCGTCAAATTCTGAGTCCGTATGCATTAAGAATGAATTTTTAATGTCTGAAAATTGACATTTTACATTATAAAATCAATTACGACCACATACTGATTCTAAAAATTACAAAAAAAATATATTATTTGTAGCTTTTTTTTGACGATACGGTCCTAAAAAAATTAATTTCGTTGAATTTGGAGACCGTTTGAAAATTTTCACTTCCTAAGGCGTATATATTTTATATTAAAAAAACAATTTTTTATGAATAAATTCCAAATCTCGAAATATATCAGTGCTTATATTTTTTGAATTTAGAAATGTCATTTTGAACTCAATGGAAGTGTTTCGAGTCCAAATTCATTCGTATGTGAAATGTAGCCTTTTGGGCTATATATATTATATATATAAATTCCATAGTGATTATTCTGAATTTTAATTTTGTCATAACTTACAATTTATAAACTGAAATCTCAATTTCTAAAATTCATTAGAAAGATATAGTCAATATGATTCTAGTATTTCTTGTTTCGTCCAATTCCAACTTATAATTAATTTATATAATTGCCCAAAGTTTAAAATCAAATTTTGAAATTACCGCGCCATTTCAGGCTCGTAATATAAATATTATAAATTTATAAATTCTAACTTCGATTTAAAATAAAATTTCAATCTTTATTATTTAAAATAAATTACTTTAAATATTCAAAATTTGTTAAATTAGCTAAAATAAAAAAAATAATTGGTTCAGAATTTGCGGGTTGTTACAATCTCCCCCACTTAAAATCCTTTCGTCCTCGAAAAGGAACGAAGCTGAAAGTTGTTCAGCTAACCAACTCAACTTCCAATTCTACTCAAATTTTCAATTCAATATTAAATTAAATTTAGTTAAATTTATCATTCTTTCTCATATTGGTTAAATTAATTATCATTCCAATATTTTAATTAGTTAAACTAATAATCAAACATCACAACCAGCAATCAATTAGGAGATTAACATTTCGAATATATATAACTTTTATGTATAGTCAAAAATCATATTTTTAGTGCAAATCACAACAATAACCCTATTTAGTTTTGGTTCTCACACCAGTCAATTGGAAATATATAGATATTCCACTTTCGAATACTCGAACATAAATGCTGATGATGTCATGCTCATCATCAGAATCATGTTCAGGCAACTAGAGCGTGATTCAATATCTGTCCAGTATATTGGAGGCTTCGTATATACGCTAGCTAAGCGTATATGCAAATCTCTATATACTCGATTGTACAAAATAGATTTAAGATATAATATTCAAATACGAATAATAAGTTTAAATTTTCAAAACAAAATTTTTTTCGTTTTTATTTTGAAAATTAATACCCTTCGGACTCATTCTAGGATGCTACTGATCCCATCTCTAATGATTCATTCTTAGTGGATATTACTAATCCAATCTCTGATGAATTCTTTCGTTCGATTCTAATGTGTCTTGTTCTCGAGCTCTGTAAACCCAAGCTCTAATACCAAATGTGACGACCCAAACTTCCCCGTATAGGTAAGCCCGGATTGTTTTGAGAACACGACAAATTAGAACACAAACAAAAGAACATTTTATTGTTTATTACAACAATTACATCAGATTACAAGAATATACCAGAGTATGAATAATTATACAACGGAAATTAATATCAGAGATTTAAATTACATTTAAATAGCAGCGGAAAGATAATACAGAATACAACTGAAAGAAATACACGGACACAGAGCTTTCCTAATATCGCTTCAACTATAGACCAGGATCCTGTGAACATAATATCTGCAAAGCTAAACTACTGATTTCCCGTGTGGAAAATATGGGCACCCAAAGTTTAGGAAGAAACAATAAACTCCAGGCCAGTCATGGGACTGGTATGAGAACTCAAAATAGTTTTTAATTTGATTTTAAAGTTAGGTAAATCATATTACATGGAATGGGTTTAACCCCAAGAATACCAAAAATAAACAGCGCAATGCTTTCTGGAAAAATGAAACCATTATAAAACTTAGAGTCCCATGCAACGCAAGACGAAGGATAGAGTTGTACCTTATAATAGCCAAACATGCTTGATACGCGAAATTTTTCTTTTAATATTACTAGTGCATAGTGTAGAAATCAATTTCGAAAGTAAAGGTATCAATCATAGGTGGCATAATATATCATGTAAGCGACATAATATATTATGTCACCATATAGGTATACAACTAAAACCGTAAAGCTCGTATTGGAAAATTGGGTATCCATCATGATGACTGCAGATTCGAAAGATCTATCGCGAATGTATCCCACGGCTTACATCTCGGCAAGAGAAAACACCATAATACATATTCTATGCACTTTGGATGAGCATCAGTATGTTCTATCCTCATGGGATTTGGTCGGCTGAAATTACCTATCCCAATCTCCAGGTGTGGAGCGACCACACCCAGCACAACTCGGCCGACCAAATCCATATATAAATAAAGTATATTGATCAACCCTACTAATCAAACAAATCGATCACCATCATACCGAGGTGTGAGGATCGCGAAGTAACGTTGTACACAAAGCTATGCCAATTAAAGCTGTGCTTTGATCGTCATCCAAAAGGCTCTGCTTTTCAACAAAAACCTTGATCCATGCATCTTAGCATGCCACATTGTCAGTCCATACCATACCACTTATTTCTGCCAATATATATAACCTTTGAGCACATACGTCTCAAAGAAGGGTGTTAAGCAAGAGAATAAATTCTCCGCCACAAACAGATATATATATTTAGCAGAGATCAATGAATACAGCATAAAGGAATACAACTCAGACATACCATCCATTTACAAGTTCGTTTTGGGTCTGAACGAAATCGGAGGTACCTTATTCCTTGTCTGTATGTCTAATACGGAAGAGAGGTCTTCGCATACCCAAACAATCAACAAGTACATCCGGACGGCTACCACTGTAGCCCCTTTAAGGTAGCTACTCCAATCATGGGCATCAGTAGCAACTCATCCATTCGATGTGAAGATCGTCGGTCTTGCGCCATCTTCTATCTCTTCGACTATTAGTCGTCATATAAATTATTCAGAATGGGTTAAACCTGGTCTTTCCGAATAACCGGCGTACTTTATAAACAAGTGATATAAAAACACATCCTACGCCTTATTCCAATTCATAATATTCTTTTAATAAAATATTCACATTTATAGGGAAAAGTTACCATTAATTTTATCAAAGATAAATTCTTTTAAACTTATCATTTTAATCTCAAAAATCATTACTTAATGATTATTCGAATTTAAGAAATAAATCTTATCTTTAACTGCGTTAAAGAACTAATGTCTTTTAAAAATATTGTTCATGATAAATCCAAATCTTCTTCCATTAACTATAGAATCTTCATGGAAATCATAACGGTGTATAATTGATATAAATTCCCATGTCAAACTAATAATATAAATGGAATAGAGGCAATGCCTTTTAAATTCCATATATAGTATCGGTCTTCATTCACCAGAGCTCATCTCGATTATTACCAAATCGAATTCCATTTAATTCCAATTTAATATATTAAATTGGAAAACTTTATTTTGGAAAATTCCCATTAAATCTTAATAAAAGATTTTTAAATTCCAAATTATTTCTTCACTGTTAATTGGGTTAAACAACAAGTGTTATTTAAAACACCGTTCACGATAAACCCAAAAATCCAGTTCTTTTATCCAATTCCAATTAAATATTAATTAATTGGTAAAAATGTACTAAATCTTAAATAAAAGATTTATTCTTTTCTAAATTGGTTTTAAGAACAGTGTTATTAAAGACACCGTCCACGACAAACCCAAAATTCCATTTGATATTAAATAGAAGGTTCTGAATAGAAATTATATCGGCCTATATTCAATATCGAATTCTGAAACCAACAAATATTGTATTGGGAATAACGATATGTATATATCTTCCAAATTCCCATATTACTATCCGTATAATTACGGAACCCAATATCGGAATATTCCGAAACCATTTCCATTCAAATCCATTCTTACATATATATATTAGAAACTTTGGTTTATATTAAACCATTTAAATTCCTTTTATTTATTTATTAAATAAATCAATTTGTCTGATAAAAATATCTTTTATCTTCATAACTTGGAATATTTCATCCAAAAATCATTTATTATAATAGTACATAATTTTTCCCTATTTTTATTTATTTAAAAATAGGCCTATTCAGTTAAATGACATTTCAGGTCATTTAACTGCTTTGGCGCAGTTTTTATTCCAACTTGAATTAAACATTTCTAAAATCTAACCGTTGGATTTCAAATCTCTTATTATCATATGAAAGCTCTTCTCGATACGAACTCGTAGGATCCGGTTTCAGAAGAATCCGGCGGTCGGATCTTCCGCTATGTCCAATCAAAGTTAATGGTTGAAATTCGCAAATGGTCACCGCGGGAAACGTTCTATTCAGGCCATTATATATATATATATATCGTTGATTTCTATTCAAAACGTATTTTAAAATGTTTATAAATTCGTTTAAAAATGATTCCAACTTTTATTTCAATTTTAAATTAAATTTGATTATTCTATATATTTGTTTATATTAAAATAATATTATTTTCAAAATATTAGATTTTGAAATTACTTCTTTTAGATATTCATTAAAAATAAATCAATAAACCCGTTCGGGTTAAAATGGCGTTGCTACTTATATGGGCTATGTATTCCAATTCTTTATCATATTCATTTATGGTTAAAATGGGTCAGACCTCTCACATTAGGCCTACAACTTGTGGATGCTGGATATGCCGGTCGGTTCTGGGTAGACTTATCCCACAAGTCGGGCTTAACCTCGTGTCATGGCCCGTTTCATGTTTGTGCACTTACACATCTCACATTAGATTCAACATTTTTGGTTGCTGGATATGTTGGTCGGGTCCGGGCAGACTTCCACCACAAATGTAACCTAACCTTGTGTCGAAAGTGCAAATTTTAATTTCAAATAAAAATTGTACTTTCCAGATTATTATAATACGAAAATAATAATATTAAAACAATATTTTAAGATGTCTAATTTTGAAATCAAATATTTTTAATATTTATTATAAAATAAATAAAATCATTTAAAACATCCGTTCGAGTAAAAATGACGCAAAGCTACTTAACTCGGCTTTTATTCACTCAAGATATTATTTTAAAAATATCAAAACCTGTATTTTGATTCTTTAACTAAAAATTATTTTAAAAACATTCATTAATTTCTAAATTGGAATGAGACCCAAACAATTTCCATATAATTTAATTATATGGATTTTCATACATCGCATGTATGCTAACTAATGATAAATAATCATAAAACATCCAAATCATCCAAAGTGCATCCTACAGCTGTATAAGTATTCGATAAATAAATAATGCTTATAACTAATCGCAAGGGAGACGTGTGATTAAAGCATCATCCCATGACCTATATGGGGTTTCAACCAACAAACAAACAAAAAATAATATATTATTAGTTGTGCACTCAGGCGACGTGTAAAAATTATCGTCCCAATCAGCATAAACAAGTCAGGTAACTTGTAAATGGAAGTGTAACACTTTTCAATTATCATAAAAATAATTACATCATTTAAACATGTCAAATACTTCCAGATCAACAAACATGACATAACATCTAATTCCACAAACATCTGTGTAATAGATAAAATTCATCAACACAAATTTCGATTACAAACAATTAATTTACATTTAAATATATAAATAAATAACTGCTCAAAAAGGTTTAGTAAGAAAGAGTTCTCACCTTCGATTTCCATTCCGTCATTCTTTAATTGACGGACCGGATCCAATTTTGGCCCAAAATCTAACGTGCTCCGGATTTGACAAAATTAGTGCTCGCTCGAAGCTCTCGACTTAACGATCACAACGGATTTAGTTTCATGCAAATTCTATGTCATAACAAAAAGTTATTAACTTGTGAAGTTAAGAAATTAATTTAAATAATTCTCGAAATTGTAAATTTTACCCAAATTTCATACTTGTTCCAAATTGGACGAAATTGGTGTCCACTCGATGATCTCGTCGCCACAATCGTGGCGGATCCAGTTTTGCATGATTCTGAGTTCGTGGCAAAAAGATATTAATATACGAACATGGAATATTATTTATGTAATAAAATCACTATTCACCTTCTTCTCCAAATGACACCCTCAACTTAAAATGCTCGCCACGGCCAAATCGTAAGTCGGAATTGCATGAAACCAGTGCTATTCTCTCCGGCTTCTCCCCCTCTTTCCACGCCGAGTGGTCCCCCTCCAATTCGTCGCGTGGGGCCCACGATCTATAATTGAACAGAAAAATGCAGTTTCTGTTCATCTTAGTATTGCGGCCGCCTCGGTGCTCGAAATGCCACCAATTTTATTCAGTAGCTAGATCTCGACCTCCCGAACAACTTTCCTTCAGATCACTTCGCCTGAAAATGCACAGATGGATAGGAAATTGCTCATCTTTGCGACTGTCCTATTTTCAGCACCCCTCCAATCGAATTGACATTCCGGCTAACTCCATCCACCTGGGAACATGCCATCACCGCCAAAAGAACCGTATGCTTTCCTTCTATCACTGCCTGAGGTCACTCGACCTAATTTTCTTCGTAGGGCCCGCAGCGAGAAGATAACCAAAATTGGACGTTTTTCGTTCAATTGATCTATCTCTCGCCTCCAACGTCCAGTGACCCCCAATTTTTGGGCGTGGGTTGCTCTCTCCAATATCTAGAAACCTTTTAATATCATGGCCTAACTCCTTATGGTTTGGGAGATATAAATTATTTAGTGTTCAGGGTCTTTTTTGCAAAAGAATTTTGAGAGAGGAGGAGAGCCGCCGCCATGAAAATGAAGAATAAAGATTAGGGTTTTCATTAGGGTTATGGGTGGGTTTATGATAATATACAGAGGTTAGGAAATTGTAGTTTAACCCTTGTGTCCCTTAATTAGGTTTTATTTTATAATTATAACACCTTATGTATGTTGTTTTATTAAATTTTGGTCTTTTCCATGGTTCTAAAAACCTGTGATCACCTACCGATTCCAACTTCGATGAAAATTGAAACAAAACTATTCTTCGACATTACGGATCCAAAGAAACTGGTCTCGTCGAATTCCGAGTCCGTATGCATTAACACTGAATTTTTAAAGTCAGAAAATTGACAATTTACACTGTAAAATCAATTACGACCACATACTGATTCTAAAAATTACAGAAAAATTATTTCTAGCTTGGTTTTGATGATACGGTCCTAACAAAATTAATTTTGTTGAATTTGGAGATCATTTGAAAATTTTCACTTTTTAAGGCACATATATTTTATATTAAAAATACAATTTTATATGAATAAATTTCGAATCTTGAAATAATATAGTGCTTATACTTTTGAATTTAGAAATGTCATTTTAAACTCAATGGAAGTGGTTTCGAGTCCAAATTCATTCGTATGTGAAAAGTAGCCTTTTGGGCCATATATATATATATATATATATATATATATATATATGTATGTATGTATGTATGTATGTATGTATGTATGTATGTATGTATGTATGTATATAAATTCCATAGCGACTATTCTGAATTTTAATTTTGTCATAACTTACAATTTATAAACTGAAATCTCAATTTCTGTTATCAGTGGTATCCAAACTCCTGGACATACGTCGAACCAAGAAATCTGCTATTAAAACTTTTAAAGAATTTTCAATGCTTGCCTAAGTACAATGTATGTCAATTACACAACATCAAAACTTCATATTATTTAGATTTTAATCTCCAATGCTAATGCTGGTTAGGGTGTAATGTTAACATGAAAATTTCTAGACGTTATCGAGTGAAATGTTTGGTTTTAGACATTCAACTTCACATTCAAAACAATGAAGTAGAAATGAAAAAATATTATTTTACATACAAATGTTACATATCTATAATTTAATTGGGGCATCTAAGTAAATTTGTTTCTACAAATAAATTAGCACTAGCGCGGTTACTTCATTTTCACACTACAAGAAAAAGCTAGTTTTGCAGCGGCATAATCCGTTGGTAATCTGTCGCTATATAGGCCTTAGCAACAAATTACCAGTGGATCTGAGTGGTCGGTTAATTTCAAGATGGTATTTGTGTGAAACTTTTGCAATGGATTTTAGTGTGAGTTTTCCGACCATTTTTTATCATTTCTCTCAATATAAAAATTTAAAATTGAATTATTTAAAATTTATTTATCGATGTTTTAGTGACCAATAAATATTCTTTTGAAATTATTATTTATGAAAATCCGTTGGTAAATTCTGGGTAATTAGCAACAGATTTGCGGCGAAATATATTTTGATTAGAATATTTTTGGTGGAAATTTGTCGGTAGTCCTTTACAATTAAGTAAAGAATTAGCAACGTATTTTAGTTCGCATGAACATTTCATGTAGCATCATTAGTTGGTACTCTATCGGTTAACTCATCCTAATTAGCAAGGAATTACTGACAAAAGGTTTTCTACTTTCCTTTTTGCTGGTAATCTATCGCCATTCCCCTTTTGATCTGCCAAATACATACATACATACATATATATATATATATATGACTAATATCATTCAACTACGAACTCTAAAATAAATAGCATATAAAAAAATAAAGATAAATTTTGCAAGAGAAAACAACATCCATAATCATAACTTAAAAAGAACATCCATAACCCTTTACTAAATTCATACACTAAGCTGAATTATAACAACAAAACTATTCGGCTGGTGCTAACATTATCCCACACTAAAATGCATGCCATCCATAATAGTACTAAAACCATAATGTTAAATTTACACCAAAATAAGTCTTAACATACCCAACCAATGTACGAAGACGACGACGGCGAAGGCGCAAAGGAATGTGAAACCGAAGGCGAGAGTGCAGGCGAACAAAAAACTCTGTCATAGCCCCTAAGCATTATCATCATCTTTTCCATTTGTGCTTTAAAACTCTTCCTATCTGCCTTTTTTTTCCTGAGAGTCTTGCTTTTTCTTCCTCGATCCTTTGGCTCTTAACCCGCTCGCTCTCTCTTTCTGCCTCAAGCCTTAATCATTCTGCTCTCTCATCCTCCAGCTCTATGCGCATCTCCTCAAAAGTTTTTTGTAGCTCACGAACGCCATCTTCATTGCCAACATAATGACATTTCGAACGTTGAGAAAACGATGGAAGCTATGGTTTAAAAGTGAAATTAATGCATTACTAAGTTGAAAATCATATCCAAGAACTGAACCATATGCATATAATAAAATCATAGCAAAGTGAAATTAATTACTAGCTATTTTTAAAAGTATGTTCACACAGTTCAAATAGTCATACAATTTCCATTAAATTGAGTGAATGACACTTTGTATATGTTATTATTCATGGCAAGATGAACTACCTCATTCAGACCTACTTCATTGATTTCCAGATTTATTAGAAATTATAGGTTTGCTAATTGTGGTTATTCTTCAGCATAAATAAACCAATAACAATTAGTACTGAGTTAGGTCAAATGTGATACATAACATATTTGACGGTCGGTATAATAAATTACATAAATTCAAAGTTTTGTTAACTGTTGTGTTAACAGGTTGGTAAGCAAACACAACAGTGCAAAGTTGACCAGAACCTCATCTTTCTGGTTTGTCAACAAACACAACAACTTTGTGTTTGTTAACAAAAAAATAGTGCAAAATTGACCATAACCATCTAATCTACAAAAAAATAGTACTTGACTCAACAGGTTGGTACATAAATACAATAGTGGCAGTTAATGTTATTAATCATATGTCTTTGCAACTACGCCACATATGACCTTTAGCAACAAATTTGCAAGGTATTGAAAGCTAAAATGTAGTGATAGATATGCTAATTTTTGTCTTTACAACATTCGCTTTAAGGTGTTAGTATAGATATCAGCAAGATGTTGCAGTAGCTATTAATATATACTATTTAATAAATTTACACACCTCAACGTTCCATACCATCATTTAAAACAAAATCCCAACCATCAATCCACACCACCAATCCATACCTCAGTTATTTTTGTTTCCCACTTTCTTTATTAACCTGCTTTCTTTCATTTCGTTCTTAGCCCCAAATTTCCAAATCCCTAATTTTCATACTCCCGCTTCTGATTTCTGTTTATTTCAGGTACAACATTTGGATCTGAGAGGTCGTCACTTCCTTTCAATTTCAGAGGGGTAACTAATCCTAAGTCCCTTTTAACTGTGGATCATATTCGCTACTTCAACTAATCAGATCTACAAGTTCTGCTTATTGGCCAAGGTCAAGCCATTACAGAATCGGGTTTTTGGCAAAAAAATCATTCTCAAATTTTTAAATTTTATGCTAACTTCCTGAGTTCTTGCAACTGATCTTTGTTTCGAATGGATACATAACCATATTTTCAGTTTGATTTCAAAAAGGGGTAAGAGTTTGATTCGAAGTATTTGATTTGATTGTTATTATTTCTGTTCTTAAATTCGAGAATATTATTTGGGTTGGTTTGAAATTAATTGGAAAGCCACGGAATTCTAGTACTGATTGTTGGATTGGTTGATTTTTAAAACAAAACTAGATACAAACTTTGACATTGGATGAAACCAAATCAACTGATCAATGTCAATAGGAACCGATTTACATCTTAGTAGATGTAAACGTAACTATTATCATCAGCCTACAGTGTTTTCACTATTTATTTTTTAAGGCTTCGATATTCAAAAACATACAAAAAATCGACTTTATATTTAAAGAAACATAATGATCGATTCAATCAATGGCGATTCTGGTTTATTTGTCAAATTCTATGCCAACTTCTAAATTTACAAACCTCTGTAGCTGTCAGCTGTAGCATGGATTGGAATGAACATTGGCACTTGCTATTTTTCTTCTTTTTGGTAATGTAAATCTGTCTTCTAAAATTCTATGGTTGCGATCAATTCATGTTCCCACTTTGTATCATAATATTCTCGACCTACCTATAATTTTTCCTCTAATTATATAACGTAATACGTAAACACATGCATTTTGAACATAACATATTAAACAACCACAAAACATATACACATTCAAAGATCCACAAAATACATACGCATCCAAACATCCACAACATACATAAGTGTCATGACAAAAAGTTAGCCGTGCATTTACACAACAAAACTACCATTAATAATGCCATAACCAAAATGCATGCAGCCAAAGTACATTAAACACTGAAATAAACATCTACAATAACCAACATACCGAGCAAATGTCATTAAGTAGTGCTGCTATTGTTGATGCCTTCAAAAAGGTTGATCTACCTGTAAACAAAATACCGAACAAAAGACTGAGAAAATAATGACAAGTAATTACTAAAACAAATAGCAAAACATAACTTAAGGAAAAGAAAGTGCAGGTCAAAACCACAAAGTTGATATATTCTCAAAACATTGTTCAATCAAATAGCAAATTTGCAACTGACAAAATGTTTAACAAACACCACAAAGTTTATCATTCACATTCTAAGAAACTAGGAGCAGTGTCAAGCCAAAGTAACAATGATACTTAAAATAGGTAAATAAAATTAACCACACTGATAGTATCCTGACATCAATTTTATCACAGATTATTTAAATCATGAACTAAAAATAGTGAAGTGGATATTTTTAGGAGACTGAAACTCACAGTTTAAGAACTTTACTATAGCCTCACATGCATCTATAGTAGAAATCATCTTCTTGTGAAGCTTAGTGAGTATCTACACCGCAATCTTTTCGAGTTTCTTCCCTTCAAGATCATCACCCAAATGAAATATCATTCTAATACAATCCATCTCCTTCGTTAAAGTCTCAACAGCTCAGCTTTTTCCATAAATCAATGAACTACTACAACCATCGCCTGCTCTGGTTTCACGCTTAGTTCACAAACATATACAAACACCAAACACTTACCATTTCGCAGCAGTGAGCAAAACAACAATCACCTCAAACTACTCCATTATTGTACTCACAAACTTCCTCTCTGAACTACAATTCTCCTAGTGATTTTTTTATAGTATTTGATTCTTACATCTTTTCATATCTCTATAAATAATTAATTGAGCGGGGTTATAAATAAGTGGAAAAATCAAAGCTTGACAACTAAAGAATATTTCAATATTGTGACAAATTAATACCTATAATTATATTTCAATATTGCCCTCGAATTTTCGTGAAGACGGTCATCACCACAAATTCCTTTGCATCGCCCTGATCACAACCACAAAAAACATATCACTATATTTATGGATTTGAAAGATAAAACTAGTTCAACTAACTGACAAATACCTAACCTAAACCTTGAGTTTATTTCATCGGAGGAATACAAAAAAAATTTGCATTAAGCGTCAAGATATTTTGAAACATATTACAAAAATTGTAAAGTAAACAACAAAAGGAAGAGCTCATTCCTATGGTCCAACATTAATTTTCATTATATCTAATCAGTTTGATAAGGTTAACTCAGATTCATATTGTAAAACATGAAAAACAAAGTATTAAACTTGCAGCGTTCTAAACATTAGAAACATTGATCCAAGAAATAATAAAGACAAACATTGATCTAAGAAAGTTGACCATAATTGGCAATGTTAGTAGGTTTCTACAAGTTACACAATTTCAAGAATCCCCTAAATCACAAGTTGCATAAATAACAAATTTAAAAAAAGAAAAGCGAAGTACCTATCCAAAAAAGACATGCTTTGCCATCAAACCAAGCAGTCTTTTTAGTTCAGATGAAAATCTAATAGCCATTGGTAACAGATCCAGCGTTAGCCAGGGAAACAGATAATGGAGAAGCCCACGGTGAGATGAACCATCAATTTTGTTATAATTGTAAGTTACTTTCTAGTAAAATTATTATATAATCAACAATAACATTACCTTTGGAAGTGGCAGTAAGTATCAGCAATGATCTAAAACTCTCCCAGTACGGTATAACCATTTCTTCTATAACGCCACCTTTCTCACTAGGTTAAATACAAACCAAAGAACCTATAAAATACTTCGAAGAAGGTGGGTTTCTCTGTTTAGTTTCTCGCATCAATTCAGGTTTCTCTAGCCTCATTAATATCAATATTAAGATTGCAAATACAGTTCAGGTTTAACTTAATCATTGATGGCCTAACACAAATTATACAATCTTGATTTTTGATATTGATGAAGCAAGCGACTAAAACAAATTGTCTTCGTCCCCTTTGGGCGACCAGTTAAGAAGAAACTGAGTTTCCTTATGTAACATAATGCTTCTCCTGAGACTATAGGGAAATTTTTATGAAATATATCAGTTATATAACAATATAGTCGTAAACATAACATATGTTATACAATCCTTGTACCATAAACCGATGTAACACTTATATGAACATTTTTATGATAATACGACATTTTTTATGATATGTAACATTCAGAACAGTAGGAAAAAAAAGCACAGCCAAGTTAAACTTTTGAAGATCCAAACACTATTTAGTTGTATTGGTAAAAAGTTTATTTCAGAACCATGTTGATGAGGTGTTCGGTATCTTTAAGATACTGCAACCAAATTCCATGATGATGGAATACTCACGTTTAATTAAGTACTAAATTATGAGTTATATGCGTATACCTGGAGATAAGATAGGTACTAAACAAGCTTTCTATGGGATGTTGAGGAAACACTTCGAAATGATAAAGTTGATCATGTGGACGAATATTTTCAGCTTGAGGAAACACTTCACATCATGACTTAGGAGTTACTAAAGTTGATCAAATGGACGAATATTTTTACCTCTTACTATTTAATAATTTGGTTTGGTTAACAAACCAATTTAACTTGGGATTTACTAAATTGATTTGTTGAAACTTCTCGATCTTCGAAACTTGAGTTACTAAATTTCGAAGCTCTTTAATGACTGAAAACTTTATTTTATAGTTTTCATCATTTCGAAGTGTTTCTTCAAACCATAGAAAGTTAGATCAATACCTCTCTTACCTCTACGTGTACGCATACAACTCATGATTTGTTTCTTAATAACACGTGAGTGTTCCATTTTCATTGAAATAAGTCATAGTATCCTAAAAATACTAAACACCTGCCGATATGGATCTGAAATATACCTCCTGACAGCACTACTATACACTAACAATGAACTTTGATAGGAGATCCTACCATGTTAGTGTTACGTTTTAAATTAGTTATCAGTCCATTGAATGTAGTCACTTAATTTAGTAACTCCCAAGATAAACCGATCTCGAAATGTTAAACCTCTTGGCCATAAAATTAACTTACTTTAGTAACTCCCAAGTCAAGTTAACTTGCTTTAATGAATTGGCTTGGGGGGGGGGGTCAAGTTTGGCTGAGTAACTAGGTTTCATATCAATAATAAAGTAGCTCTATGTTGAGATATCTCATTTTAAAGGCTCCATGAGATAGCAGTCAAAACAAGATACCTCATTATCATTCCTTTTGGACAATAGATTGATAAATTTAAGATATATAAATGTATGTGTGTGTGTATGTGTGTGTGTGTCAAAATAGCAGGCTTCTTGTGTAAAAAAATTTACCTGGAAGAAGGCATCATTCTTGTGCATTTTTCTAGGATATCAGGACACTCTTTACTGTATTTTATACATCATTTAGTAGCCTTCATCTTATTAGTGTAGGTATATCTTTATTTTAGTACCCTTTTATACGAAAAGTGTTCATATACAATTACTTTTGGCCATATCAAGGCCTATGCATATTTCTTCGTTCATATGTAAGACTGCTGTATTTTTGTATGGCTTCAGCTCATTAAATTTTATACATCTTCATATTCAAGTTACTTACATCATACACAGGCCTGGGTGCTAATATATAGCTAAACAAAATGTATTGGTACAATCATGTTTCCTTTTAAGCTCCATTAAAAATTTAGTTATATGCTAAGGTTATTAGCTAAATACTTTAGCTTGGTATAAAAGCACTTTTAATTCAAAATAACAATTAAAAAAATGCTACAACCCACCGCCTAAGTAAAGTCATATCTCATTTCATACTAAACTTCAACTAGATATTCCAATAATCTTTCAACTCTATTCAGGCATAATACTATGCAAAACCGGGGAGCAATTTATATTTTTGTTCAAACACATCAGCTTGTAAAGAAAAGAAAAATATGTTACACTCAAAATTATTACTATTTTTATCAAATAGGACAGAGATATATTAATCATGAGTCTATGGGTATTTTCATGTATTTTTTATCCATATATATATGCCTATATACTATAAGTATGCATATAGCTATCACATAGGTACATTTATATATAAATATAAAAATCAGCATGCATCTGAACATCGCCAATAATTTTGAGTATGAACAATGCAGGTGTTTAAGAATGAACAATGCAGTATCATGACATCATCAATAACTTATGTATTACATACCAATTTTATTAGCTTTCGTTCCATATATGTCTAAATAGGTTAAATAATAATAGACAAATTACAGGAAAAGGTTTTCGTATGTGTGACATATATGTACACACATAAGCATCATATCTATTTATTCCAGTAATATATATATGTATCTATGTATATATGTATATATGTATGTATGTATATATATATATGTGTGTATATATGTATGTATGTATATATATATATATAAATCTCAATTGTTTAGATTTATAAATGGGGATAGATAATGAAAAACATTTACTAATGGAAGAGTCAAAATACACATTTACACTTCCAGTACATATATGTCAATATATATATATATATATATATATATGTTTGTGTGTGTGTGTGTAAGTAACTTGTCAATTTGACTTGTTACATTTAATTTTTAAACACCCATGACAGTGTCTCTAGTTGTAAACATAGTACAACCAAAACACTTCATGTAAATATACATATATAAAATTTGATTCATAATTCCAATTTTAAAAACACACTGCTAAATCTAAAATCTCATAACAAAATTTTTGTAATGACTCAAATCATTATTTAGCTAAATTAAAAAGCAATAATCTTTCATGTATGTCACTATAGATATATATATATATATATATATATATATATATATGCACACATACACACACACACATATATATATCCCAGTTTGGATCAAAATTACAGAAGTTCCTCTCTTCACTTGGTCGTTACCGGGTATTTGGTGGCTAGCGTTAAGAGTTGGAAAATGTTTGTGTCTGGACTGTTACGCTGAGAAACTCGAACGTTTAGAATACGCCAAATGCATGATTGAAATCACTCCTGGTAGTGAAATGTCATCTGATTTTCTTGTGCTTCTCCCTAACGGTATTGAACAATCGGTAAAGATTGAATATATGTGGAAACTAGAGGTGTGTTTGCTATGTATGGTGTTCAGACACAATCTTTCGAACTTCCAAATCAGTAGTGATAAAGATGCCTCTAACACGGTGGAGACTGGTGTGAAAGATGGAACTAGCAAGGATAAAACAGGTGTACTACCCAATAAGATTTCCGGTACTAGCAGATTACCTGGGTTTGTGGATAAAATCTCGATGCTGGCTTAGACTCAAATTAACAGGAAGAACAACTTTAAGGCATCACATGCTGAACCCTCCTTAGTTGATAAAGTTGCTAAGGCTCAAGTTGCAGGCAAAGCTAAGGTTAGTGATAACAACATAAAATACTCTAACATGTTTGAGGCACTTGACAACATGTATTAGAATTTAAGGAACAGAGAGGGAGTAAACAACACTATTCTAAGTTATAAAGAGTGTATAGTTATGGATGAGGGAGATAACTTACAAGGCAGTGATGAGAATGGTATATAAGGTGAAGTGAACTTGAGTACAAATGAATGTGATGCAACTATTAATGTTGAAATGAGAGATGATACTCAGTAAAATCGAACCCTACGCAAGAGTTGCTGAACGATGTAATTCATCTACATAGTATTAAGGCAACTAATGCTAATGTTGTTGTGTCATCAAATTCTAATAACATTCTGTCGAATAATGAAGATTTGATAGCAAGTAGTACCGAAATAAATGCGGGAAGCAGTAACCCTAAAGAATTTGTGAATACTACTAAGCCTAGTGAAGAAAACTTGTCAAAGCATATTGGCTTGGTAAATGTTGTAACTAAACTAGTGAACGACCGAGCTATCCAATCTGATGTTGATAAACTTGGTAGTTTCCTTCGGGAAAACTTTGATGTGGTACATTACAACCAAATAAAGGAAAGGCCAAAAATAGTGTTTGGTGAAGATGTCCTACAAATGATTGATCGTCCGAGATCAGAGCTAGCATCAGGCCCTGTTACTGATGTAGATTACGTTGATAAAAGTGAAATATTAGAGACTCTCCTTAAGAGTCTATCTCCCAACCAATCTATCCTGAATGTTGATGTGAATGTAAAAGGGAAACAATAAGCAGTTTCAAACCCTATCCCATCTCTGAATAATGGTAAGAAGTTTCCTACATTCCCATTCAAACCACGTTTCTTAAATGCCAAAAGCCCTAAAAGTGACAGTGCCACAGTGGTTAAGAGAAACCCTTATGCTCATGTTATTCCATCGCCGGCTTACAGGGCTCCACCGGTGATATTGGATGCATCTTCGACTTAGGTTGCTTCTTCATCAAATGCAAAAAACTGTTAAAACCCCTATTACTTGTAGCTGGTAGCGAGAAATGATGCGTGCTCAGTATGAGAAAGGTTATAGCCTTATGCGGCTCGATGTGCACGTGTTTTGCATAGGGTAAACTCTTAGGCCCATCCTAGGGTTGTGTAACGAGTTACTTTTAGACAGTGTTTGTCTATGTTATGTGTTGTTTATCAACTTGGTATCCCCTGCGTGGGAACACTCTCTTATTGTAACAACCCGGATTCCGAATGACTGATTTATTTATTTTCAAAAATCCAATATATCGAAACCCGAGTTGGGTGCTCTGGTATCCTGCAGAAAAAGACAGAGATAAAGAAACATGTTAGAACTCGTAAAGCATCTCATAGCAAAAGGAAATAAAGTATAATATTCAAATACTGCTTAACCTTATTAACAATACTGCTAAACCAGTATCCAAAGCTATACCATATCTGTCATGAACCTAACCTGGAAGTACGAAATGAGGAGGGGGTCAGAACATAAGTTCTATGTGAGTGGACTTAGAATAAACTTCTGTATAATCCTACATATACCAATCAGTTATATTTTCTTGCTTATTAGGTTATTCACGATATTACCTCTCTAGGATATACTCATGTCCAACTAGTATGTTAACCTAACACAACGTATATATAGATACCCCCAACTCGTTTAATCCTTTCCATATATATATATACAGTCCCTTGTCGTATGTCGTACGGGCTTCATCATGTAAATCTATACTACTTTAGTGTAGTGCCACCATCCACCATTCTCGAAATCGTTTAGATTGCCACGCTCGATCTTGCTAGATTCCGTGTATCATTTAGATCTAATCTAAGGTTTACTATCAAGCACTTCCTAGATTCAACCAGGGTTTATGCTATCCAGGGCCACTAGGGTTTATGCTACCGATTGAACGCTTCTCGGATTCAGGGTTTACACGACCTAGGTCCAACTAGGGGTTATGCTACCTATCGAACGATGCCCCCTAGTCTTGGACACACTACCCAAAGCGATATATGTTCCTAGACTTTCCCCACGTACGTGTCGTGAATCGTTATCGATGTCCAGTTGCACAATGACTCTATATGTGCGGCCCGAGTCCCGTGGCAGGCCTAATCAAGAAACATGGAACTCGGTCGGGAGCTTTAAGTTATCTGCCGACGCAGATGCTAAGTTCTATTTTTATCTATGTGGCTATGGTCCCACTTGACCCCTCCCTCAACTAATGAAAGGCACTCAAGAAAATCAAGAATGAGAACTATACGCAGGCCCCCCTTTGCCCCACAAACCTATTGGCCAAACCTCACCCGTAACAATATAGCAAGTATATGGTCTGTTGGAGTTCTCCGCATTTTCGCTTTACGTGCTCGATTTACTCAAGACGGTAGGTAGACGACGTGCTATCACAATGCTAAACAAGATATCGACGCCTCACGCTGGTCCATCCTAGTCTTTAGGTTTCTTATATTGTAACCAAGGCATACTCTTAGTTCTTCTAACGCAGACCTTAACCTCTGTAAGCCCAGGAGGATCATCTGTAACCTTACAGAGGGATACCAAGAGTACCCTCACGTCCCCTCGAAGCCGCGTTCTTCGTAACCCAGACCTTTGGAGCCTTCTTCATGATCAGATGGATGTTCGCTCCTCCTCGTGTTCTACTTGGTTATCTTGACTAAGGTTTACTACTTAGTTCTCTTAACTAAGGTTTACTACTTGGTTTCCTGTATCGTTCGTTTTCTTAACTAAGGTTTACTACTTAGTCCTCTTAACTAAGGTTTACTACTTAGTTTCTCTTAATCATTTGTTTTCTTAACTAAGGTTTACAACTTAGTCCATTTAACTAAGGTTTACTACTTAGTTTTTCTTAATCGTTCGTTTTCTTAACTAAGGTTTACAACTTATTCCTCTTAACTAAGGCTTACTTCTTAGTTCTCTTTCTCGTTATTTACTTAGTTTTCCTAACTAAGGTTTATTACTTAGTTCTCTTAACCAAGGTTTGATACTTAGTTTCTGTTATTTAGTTCTTTTTAACTAAGGTTTGTTACTTAGTTCCTTTTAATTAAGGTTTACCTATAAATTCAAACATGACTTAAGTTCTCTTTATCAAATGATAGTGTACGGGTGTTCTCCCACGTTTCCATCTTAGATTAACTTATTTCATGGCATAAGTCGTCCCACCCTTCGAGTCTTGTATTACGTCTAAAGTCATATTCATTTCTTATCCCTAAGATAAGTTTATATATTATTTAATCTTATCATTCCCCACTTTTCCTTGCTTTGATATTGTTATATTGATTAAGTTTTCCCATGTGTCCAAGTTGATTTAACCCCCAATCACGTATTCATTAAACTCATGCGTCATGTCAAATTGGTTAATTGTTATCCAGCAGTTCACGTTGACACAACCCAACCATATATTGAGTCAAATTTGTTAAGTGTTATCTAGCGGTTCACGTTGACTTAACCCACCCATATATCATGTTAAATTGGTTAAGTGTTTTCTATCAGTTCGTGTTGACTTAACCTACCTATATATCATGTCAAATTGGTTTAGTGTTAACTAGTGGTTCACGTTGACTTAACCACCCATATATAGAGTCAAATTGGTTAAGTGTTGTCTAGTATTTCATGTTGACTTAACCTTACCGTACTAGCATGTGTCATTAGCATTAATTAATTATTATTGCACAACCTCGCACATTACACCTATTGTTGCGATCAATGGATGTGCCGGTAGGTTCCAGGCCGGATTACACCACAACTCAATCTAATCTCGGGTTTCAAGCACGTTATGACTAACTTCTCACATTAGAACCTATTGTTTCCAGTCACTGGATGTGTCAGGCGGTTCCGGGAAGGATTACACCGCAAACTCATTCTAACCTCGAGTTAGCCATGTTTCATGTTTAGTTCATATCCATTATAGATGTCATATGTTAATTACCAATTCATAAGCATGTTCGTATTTATTCTAGATGTCATATGTCAATTATCAATTTCATGTCATGAGTCGAGTTCCATAATTACATAAAAACTTGGTTTGTCCAACATATTCCATTTTTAATTATGTTTCTAGGATCTTAATGGCATATCCAATTTCCAAGTCTCAATTCAAGATTTACCCAAAAACCCCAATTTATGTTCATGCTTATAATCCCATTAATAGGCTATACCTATTATTCCAATTTTTCCATACTTGTGTTCCTAACAGGTTACTATCATTCCTCATATGTTGGTTAAGTTTATTCATATGTCAAGTGCAACTTAATGCATTTCTACTTTGTTTATACAACCATTTGTGAAATAATATTTTTTTATTACCCAAATTACTCAATTATAGCCAAATTCACCAACTCCATGTTATTCATATCCAAACATGCCAATTTGCAAATGCCCATTATACCCAATTTCATAAAATCAATATTTTCCCAATATATTTCCCCACATTTATACATATAATCTAATTCACCTTTTAGGCTTAATTTCAAGTCACAAACAAATTCAGCCAATTGTCCCAATATTTGCAATAATAATTGTTATGCCACAATTCCCTAAATTTCAGATTATATTCCTCGATTGCATAAAATAAGTTATGCCCCAATATTCCCATATTTCAATCATACGTATATATAATAAGATTTCGTCTAGGCTCGAGATAACCTAGATCCAAAAATAAAAAGGGAAGGAGAATAAAAGAACAGTTATTATAACATAAATCTTGCATTGAATTTATAACTGGGGAATGATGAATGATAATAATACTATTATACAGCAAGTTTATTATAATTCCACTCACCTTGACTGGATTTGGGGAAAATAAACGATTTGTTGATGTAGAACGCCGATTTAATCTTCTTATTTGATTATTGGGGAAGAGCATGAATTGTTGATAAAGATCTTGCAATATAATTTAGAGTTTTGGGGTGGCGGCCATGTTTGGCTGATGTTTGGCTGCATGGAGGCGTCTTAAGGAATTGTTATGAATTAGGGTTAGGTATTTCTATGTATTTATAGGTGTAGAGAGTGTTATAGAGCCCTTAGATTGACCTAGAAGCCATCCGACCCGTACAGCACATCAAAACACGTCACAGGAGCTGAAATCGCCCAGATTTGGGGATAGGTCGACCTCCCTAGGGGCAGGTCGACCCCAGGGTCGACCTGCCTGGTTTTGGCGGGAAATTTCCCGCCCAGCTGCCTGGGTCGAATTTCAAAATGTTTTGAATTTTTGTTGCATCTTCGAAAGGCCATAACTCCTTCATACGGAGTCCGATTTACGCAAACATGGACTCTAATTCAAGCAGAATTTCGAGATGAATGCAATGATGATGTTTATTTTACTTAATTCCTGATATTTAAATTAAGTATCCTTATTTTATCATCTTTTCTGTTACGCACACTGTTATCAAATTAATTTTTCCTTCTCTTCCATATATTAATTAATTTTCATTATACATCACCATTATTTACCTATCTTTGCATATACACATATTTTTAATTATATTAAAAATGCGGGGTGTTACATTCTCCCACCCTTAAAGAATTTCATCCCCTAAATTCGATAAGAGTAAAAATAGATAACCCCTCGCAATATCCATCCATCAAGTGTGCATCCAATTGTTGCAAACATTGTGCACATGTGCAAAGTGAGATACATCATAGTAAAGTATGTATGCCTAATTTGGATCCACCGGTATGTATGCAAATTTTAAAAACTCTTTCAAAACATGATGCTCAAATCCTAAATATACTTGCAGTTCTATATGAATGCAATGTTCTTGAAAAATCAAATTATTTTTCATCCAAGTTTTCCCATACTCTTATAGAATAAGAGCATAGTTCACCCAATTGTTGCATCCAAAACCCTACAATCCATCATTAAATTCGAAATTTAGAAAAATCTAATTTTCCAATTTTGATTTCCTTATGTTACGAAAAGATATAAAACGGAAAAATTCACATCCTCCGTTTTTCTTTTCTAATCGTACTTGGATTTTTATATGACTATTCTATGAAGATTTCCTATTTTCCTATCCAAGTACAACCACATAAGAAAATTTCTTCTCTTTTTCCACTTATCTTGGAAAAATTTCGTATTTATTAATCTTTTTCTTAAGATTTCCATTTTCTTTTCCCGTCACATTTGTTGCCTTACTAAATTTATTGTTTCTTGTTAGGTAGGCTTTTCTCTTTCTTAGCTTATTTGACTTAATCCAATTACTTAAGTTTATTATTCCAAATAAGTTTTTTCTATTTTCAACTCAAATAGCATCCTACATAGCTACTACTATGGGCCAAGAATCTTAGGACTTTGTCATCTCAGACAATTGCGAGTCCACACAACAGGATCTATACACTTACTTGCCCTTTATTACTTAGTAGTCACTACTAGTCCTTGCTGTGTATTACTAGCCTATCCTTTTTTTCTCAGGCAACAAACCTAGGTTTCTCAATGCTTATGCATTCTACGGGAAATTTTCCATTAGTTTAATATTAGCTAATCCCTGACTGTAAATTGGCAAAAGAGTAACTCCCTAAATATCAACCTCAAAGACCGAAATCAACATTAAATTGACAATCAGAGAATCACTCAACTCAACCAATCTCTAATTGGTTCCAATTGTTTAATTCATAGCTTCAACTTTCTCTCATTCTATTCTAGGCACTAATCCTTAACTACTCCCTTTTTAAAACATGGTTTGGCCTTCTTTCTTTTTATTACATTCTTCTTCCAAAAACTAAAAGTAGTAAAACTTTTATTCTTTTCTCAAAAATTTGCTTTTGCCAAACCAAAAAAAACATGTCACAAAATAAAATGCAAAACATTTTCTTTACGAAACTGGAGTAGACAAGGACAACTATCGAGGCTACATTGTTCCTGTTTACAATGTTAACTTTGGCTGCTAAGGTGCAAGCATCTACTCTATTCTTACACTCTACCGCTTATTTTGCTCATCCAACAAAAATTTCTTTTTAAAACAATAATCAAAATTTATTGTTAACAGGATAGAGATTTCAAAACTTCTTTTCAATCCTTTCATATATGAAAACTAGTGAGCTATACATGCTATATAATATGCACCTTTTCATGAGAGAATTCTTTTAAAACAAGAAATCATCGTTTTACACAATAAACCCCACTTTACTTTAAAACCTAACATGCATTTATCAAAATACTTTTAAGATTAAATCTTGGAAAATACCACAAATCCTTTTACAAATTCAAGTTCTTAAAAGTTTATCATTGGGTTAGACTCAAAGTGGGTCTTCAACTCACTAGGCTTTCCTAGGCACTTTCACAAATTCAATTCTCTCGACTATATATATTCTTAATCCATTTTTCATTTTTCAACCTTTTCTAGTCTCTAAGGTTACACTTCTAAACCCACTAGTCTGAAATACTAACATTTCAATTTCCATCGTATGGATATTTTCTTTCTCTAGCTTCATGTCATATTGTACAATTTCCCAACCACCTAATGTTTCCAAATTCCTATGTTCATTCCTTGAGTGTACAAACTAGATATCCCAACTCTTTTCATGTCTAGTGGGCTACTATATGGATTTAGGTTTTTATATATAATATATTTATATTTTATAAAATACAAATACGTTCACTCATTATCTCCCTAAGATCACTAAACCTGGCTCTGATACCAGACGTAACAACCAGGATTCCGACAGACCAAATTTTTATTTCAAAAATCCAATCTATCGAAACCCGAGTTGGGTGCTCTGGTATCTAGCAGAAAAAGACAGAGATAAAGAAACATGTCAAAACTCGTAAAGCATCTCACAACGGAAGGAAATAAAGTATAATATTCAAATATTGCTTTACCTTATTAACAATACTGCTAAACCAGTATCCAAAGTAATACCATCTCTGTCATGAACCTAACCTGGAAGTATGAAATGAGGATTGGGTCAGAACATAAGTTCTGTGTGAGTGGACTTAGAATAAACTTCTGTATAATCCTACAAATACCGTTCAGTTATATTTTCTTGCTAATTAGGTTATTCGCGATATTAGCTCTCTAGGCTATACTTATGTCCCACTAGTATGTTAACCTAATACAACATATATGTAGATACCCGAACTCGTCTAATCCTTTCAATGTATATATACAGTCCCTTGTCGTATGTCGTACGGGCTTCATCATGTAAATCTATACTACTTTAGTGTAGTGCCACCATTCTCGAAATCGTTTGGACTGCCATACATGATCTTGCTAGATTTCGTGTATCATCTAGATCTAATCTAAGGTTTACTATCAAGCGCTTCCTAGATTCAACCAGGGTTTACGCTACCCAGGGCCACTGGGCTTATGCTACCTATTGAACGCTTCTCGGATTTAGGGTTTACGCGACCTATGTCCAACTAGGGATTATGCTACCGATCGAACGATGCCCCCTAGTCTAGGACACACTACCCCGAGTGGCATATGTTCGTAGACTTTCTCTACGTACATGTCGTGAATCGTTATCAATGTCTGTTGCACATGTCCTCTATATGTGCGACCCGAGTCCCATGGCAGGGCTAATCTAGAAACACGGAACTCGGTCGGGAGCATTAAGTTATCTGCCGACGCAGATGATAAGGTCTGTTTTTATCTGTGTGTGGCTATGGTCCCGTTGACCCCTCCCTCAACTAATGAAAGGCACCCAAGAAAATCAAGAATGAGAATTATATGCAGGCCCCCTATGCTCCCACAAAACTATTGGCCAAACCTCACCCATAACTAGATAGCAAGTATATGGTCTGTTGGAGTTCTCTGCCTTTCCGCTTCATGTACTCGATTGATTCGAGATGGTAGGTAGACGACGACATGCTATCATAGTGCTAAACAAGATATCGCCGCCTCACGCTGGTCCATCCTAGTCTTTAGGTTGCTTATATTCCAACCAAGGCATACTCTTAGTTCTTCTGATGCAGACCTTAACCTCTGTGAGCCCGGGAGGATCATCTGCAACCTCACAGAGGGATACCAAGTGTACCCACACGTCCCCTCGAAGCCGCGTGCTTCGTAACCCAGACCGTTGGAGCCTTCTTCATGATCAGATGGATGTTCGCTCCTCCTCGTGTTCTACTTGGTTTTCTTGACTAAGGTTGACTACTTAGTCCTCTTAACTAAGGTTTACTACTTAGTTTCTTGAATCATTCATTTTCTTAAATAAGGTTTATTACTTAGTCCTCTTAACTAAGGTTTACTACTTAGTTTCTCTTAATCCTTCGTTTTCTTAACTAAGGTTTACTACTTAATTTTTCTTAATCGTTCATTTTCTTAACTAAGGTTTACAGCTTAGTCCTCTTAACTAAGGTTTACTTCTTAGTTCTCTTTCTCGTTATTTACTTAGTTCTCCTAACTAAGGTTTATTACTTGGTTCTGTTAACCAAGGTTTGATATTTAGTTTTTGTTACTTAGTTCTCTTTAACTAAGGTTTGTTACTTAGTTCCTTTTAACTAAGGTTTACCTATGAATTCAAGCATGACTTAAGTTATCTTTATCAAATGATAGCGTACGGGTGTTCTCCCATGTTTCCATCTTAGATTAACTTATTTCATGGCATAAGTCGTCCCACCCTTCGAGTCTTGTATTACATCTTAAGTCACATTCATTTCTTATCCCTAGGATAAGTTTATCTATTATTTAATCTAATCATTCCCCACTTTTCCTTGCTTTGATACTGTTATATTGATTAAGTTTGCCCATGTGTCCAAGTTCACTTAACCCCCAATCACGTATTCAATTCAACCCACACGCCAGGTCAAATTGGTTAAGTGTTATCCAGCAGTTCACGTTGACTTAACCCACCCATATATTGAGTTAAATTGGTTAAGTGTTATCTAGCAGCTCACGTTGACTTAACCCACCCATATATCTTGTTAAATTGGTTAAGTGTTATCTATCAGTTCGTGTTGACTTAACCTATCTATATATCATGTCAAATTGGTTAAGTGTTGTTTAGTGGTTCACGTTGACTTAACCCACCCATATATCGAGTCAAATTGGTAAAGTGTTGTCTAGTATTTCATGTTGACTTAACCTACCATACTAGCATGTGCCATTAGCATTAATTAATTATTAATTCCCAACCACTCACATTAGACCTATTGTTGCAGTCACTGAATGTGCCGATTGGTTCCAGGCAGGATTACACCAAAACTCAATCTAACCTCCGGTTTCAAGCACGTTATGACTAACTTCTCACATTAGAACCTATTGTTTGCGGTCACTAGATGTGCCGGGTGGTTCCGGCCAGGATTACACTGCAAACTCATTCTAACCTCGTGTTAGCCATGTTTCATGTTTAGTTAATGTCTATTCTAGATGTCATATGTTAATTACCAATTCACAAGCATGTTCATGTTTATTCTAGATGTCATATGTCAATTATCAAGTTCATGTCATGAGTCGAGTTCCATAATTACATAAAAACATGGTTTGTCCAACATATTTCATTTTAATTATGTTTCTAGGATCTTAACGGCATATCCAATTTCCAAGTCTCAAATTCAAGCTTTACCCAAAAACCCCAATTTATGTTCATGCTTATAATCCCATTAATAGGCTATACCTATTATTCCATTTTTTCCATACATATGTTCCTAAGAGGTTACTATCATTCCTCATATGTTGGTTAAGTTTATTCATATGTCAAGTGCTACTTAACCCATTTCTACTTTGCTTATACAACCATTCGTAAAATAATCTTTTTCTTACCCAAATTTACTCAATTATAGCCAAATTCACCAATTCCATGTTATTCATATCCAAACATGCCAATTTCCAAATTCCCATTATACCCAATTTCATAAAATCAATATTTTCCCAGTATATTTCCCTATATATATACGTATAATCTAATTCACCTTTTGAGCTTAATTTCAAGTCACAAACAAATTCCGCCAATTGTCCCAATATTTGCAATAATAATTGTTATGCCACAATTCCCCAAATTTTAGATTATATTCCTCGATTGCATAAAATAAGTTATGCCCCAATATTCCCATATTTCAATCGTACGTATATATAATAAGATTTCGTCTAGGTTCGAGATAACCTAGATCCAAAACTAAAAAGGGAAGGAGAATAAAAGAACAATTAATATAACATAAATATTGCATTTAATTTATAACTGTGGAATGATGAACGATAATAGTACTATTATACAACAAGTTTATTATAATTCCACTCACCTTGACTGGATTTGGGGAAAATAAATGATTTGTTGATGTAGAACGCCGAATTAATCTTCTTATTTGATTACTGGGAAGAGCAAGAATTGTTGATGAAGAACTTGCAATATAATTTAGTGTTTGGGGGGGGGAAGGGCAGCCATGTTTGGTTGAAGTTTGGAGGCATGGAGGCGTCTAAAGGAATTGTTATGAATTAAGGTTAGGTATTGCTATGTATTTATAGGTGTAGAGAGTGTTTTAGAGCCCTTAGATTGACCTAGAAGTGATCCGACTCGTACAACACATCAAAACATGTCACAGGAGGTGAAATCACCCAAATCTGGGGATAGATCGACCTCCCTAGGGGTAGGTCGACCTCCTGGTCGACCTGACCCCTAGGTTGACCTGCTTGGTTTTGGCGGGAAATTTCCCACCCAGCTGCCTGGGTCGAATTTTGAACTGTTCTGAATTTTTTTTGAATCTTCTAAAGGCCATAACTCCTTCATACGTAGTCCGATTTACGCTAACTTGGACTCTATTTCAATCAGAATTTCGAGATGAATGCAATGGTGATGTTCGTTTTACTTAATTCCTGATATTTAAATTAAGTATCCTTATTTTATTATCTTTTCTGTTACGCGCACTGTTATCGAATTAATTTTTCCTTCTCTTCCATATATTAATTAATTCTCATTACACATCACCATTATTTACCTATCTATGCATATACACATATTTTTACATATTTTTAATTATATTAAAAATGCGGGGTGTTACACTTATCAATTGATATGTGCTTCATATCTCTGGTAATGATGTACCTTTTTTTCTATTTAATAAAACAATGTTACATATCACTATAAAAACCGGTTAGTCTTGCCAATATATATATAGAGAGAGAGAGAAAGAGAGATAGAGCCCAGATTTAAATGTTCAATCACAACAGATATACGGCATATTGGAGAAAGAGAGATAGAGCCCATATTTAAATGTTCAATCACAACAGATATACGACATATTCAGTATTCATGTATACTCCTATACATTCAAATCAGATGGAATAAAATAAAATAAATTAACATACATAAACACATTCTGATATACTTGCATAATATCACATATTGCGAAATTCATATACTTCACAATTTATATATTGTGTAACTCATATATATAATTAATACATTGCACGGTTCCTATATATATATCAGCGTAATATGCTTGATGCATGTACTCAATCAAGAAATTCAAATGAAAAACACGTTAACATTTAAAATCAATGTCCAAATTAAATTTCAATCCATATGATTCAGGAAATCAACTTATATATACGAAACAGGTTGAAAACTCATTCAATTCAGATGCAAACAACATGGAAGATATTATAACAAGTATAAACACCATTTGCTTTCATATATACTATTATAAAACATTTATATGTATATCTGGATCTAAATTTGAAGCATACATGGGATCATAAGAATATAAATTTAATTTGGTATAATGTAAAACCCAGATTTTGAAAGTAACATAAGAACCTAGATATAAAATCCATTTACAAACATTGCTTGCAGAAATCAACTGATTTTGTTTGTGATGGCAGAGAGTTTGCAGAAATCAACACGCAACATATTTTAATAGTTCAAAACCCTAAACGATAGGATCCAAACAAAATTAGATAAATCAAGTTTAATTTTATATCTTTTGGGCTTTTACGATTTCATGAACTTGAATATGATTTGGAATTGAATCAAATCGCTTTGTAGTATCGCTCAGATGCACCGCCTATACATGTACCCATACGAACATTGAACGAAATCATCTTTACGAAATCGAATTTAACAAAGAAATAATAAGCGGTAGATTGAAAGTGGATAGAAGCTAGGGTCTTTTTTACAGAAAAAACAAGAAAAGGGAACGGGGGTTGAAGAATTTTAAGAATAAGGGGAGATGAATAGAAAACAAGTGGTTGCATTTATTTTGGACTACGCCGACTTATTTTTTAGAAGGCAGTCATGTGAAGTATTTTTTGCCACGTTTTTATTTTTAGTGAAAACACTTTCGCTTGCATTTGAGAATAAATGCCAGCAAGTTTTGCAACAAAAAAAATCAATTTTCTTGTGACAAAATGGTTGTTTTAGTCGCTAGCTTAGACCAAAGAATTGGAATTTAATAATAATAAGATAAAAACATGTTAACTACATTAACCGTACGAACATATATATATATATATATATATATATATATGTGAATATATTTGTATATATATATGTTATTCGTCCACCTCTACGTAAACAAAGAAATATATATTATAATTAATGTTTGTTATATATATATATATGTGTGTTTGAATAGTTTCCATTTTATGGAATTATATATGGAAGTATTATCCATATTAAATGGGAATATATACTATGACCATTGTAGCAAATGATTGTGATTGATTTGCCATGAATAAGGTCATAAATGAATAATAACTATTGTAACCATCATTGATTTGGGGAAAATAAATTAAATCAGGTAATTATGCCTAAATGGTTACAATTTAAAAATGATGACTAGGAATAGGAATGGCAACTCCAATTATGGGAAACAAATAATTCTTATAACATATAAATATATATATGTATAAGAATAAATCAAATTAAAGTAAAATAGAAAGATTTAATGAGTCACAAGAATTAGATTAGAATAATAAAGGACTGATATAATAACGACATTTGATTGTTGATTAATATCTTAGGAAATTATAACTGTTTGGTTCATAAATGAAATTAATTATTATTAATGGTATTAAATGGCAATTAAGGTTTAATTAGTGCCTTAGGAAAAATATGACCGTTACAGTCATAAATGGAAATAACTTTAATAAACAGCAATAAATGGAATTAAAAGGGGATTAATAGGTATTAGTTTCGTTTTAAATACTAAGTCCAATAAGGAAACAATTAATTAATCATCCTAGCTAGGACAGGAAATGTATAGGTTTCCTTACTCTATTATAGTTAATCTAAAATTAAAATATTTAGAAATTAGAATCGGACTTAGTAGGATTAAGATGTGAGGTCAATTGCCTTATTTGACAGAAGTCAGCACTTTCAAGTAGTCGAATATATTTCCAACTGATGTGAGACACCATTGACCATAGGAACCCGTGACGATAACTAGTTTGCATACATTGGTTATTTCCAAATTTAAGGTTTGCTTCATGAGTGAGCTCTTAAGTTGCTATAGGGCCTCTCGCCCAAAAGAAGAAGACAAAAAAGAAATAATTTAATAACGTTGATTGCTATGGGATTAATGTCTTAAGTTGTTACATCCACTTTTGAAAAGGTACTAACTGATAGCGTACCACACGTATCATAAATGAAGCATTAAAGGCAGGTTGGGCATGAGTTCGGTAATCTCTACGATTAGTACACTTCCTCAGCTCTTAAGCGACTTGGATCAAGGATCTACCTGGGAATGGGTTTTAAATTGATCGATATGGTATTGCACTAGGTATGCCTATCCTACGGTAAGTATTAAGTGTCTAGGAGATTATTAATAAGGTCAGCTAGATAGCAACGAGGGTGTCCACCATAGGAAGGTCTTAAATGACGTGCGACATCTACTTATCAGATTGTTCTTAAGTGACAGCTTACTATATCTGACCTTATGCGGGGTATGGATTTATTGCGTGAATGACGGAAGCCTAGGATCAATGGGACTTGTAGCTAGTGTCCTCTAATCCATACTAGTGTGATTTAAACCACCCATAAAGCCTTAAGTGATCGATGGATCCGCCTTAGGTCTTAAATGATCGATAGGACCTTATATCGTAGTGACAGTTAGGCTATTAGGTGGCTTTATAAAGTAATAGTATACCTTCTTATAGTGTTGATACTTGAGAAGGACGCTCTTAGTTTCAGTTGTTAGTTGAGTAGTGGTTGAGAAGGTTTCATACTTATGCATAAAAGTTCTATCTCAGTATGGCTATATTATATACCTTTGGAATGTGTTTGAGTGATCGTCATGCGTAAGTGTTTACAAGGTTAGGATAGAATTACTAGCCTTGTTAGACAATGTCTCTGGTTGATACAACGAGATACATCTGTGTATTGTAGATAGTGATATACTCTTTCTGCTCCCTAGAACTTATTGTTCTGATCCCCTCGTCATTACAACCCCCAGGTTATCTTGAGAAAGTTAGATCTTAGCCATTGTTCAATTTTTGTTTTCGGTTCTCGTTCTCTCTCACGCTCGGTATTGACGTGGTGCCTTACTTTTATAAGGTAGTTACCCGAGTGGATACTAGTCTATCCTATTTCGTTTCCACTATGAGTTATTTTATCATACTCTAATTATGTTCATGCTCATTTACTTGCAGATGCCAGATTTACACGCTCCATGCTTAAATGGGTTTAACTTTCGATTTTTGTCAAAATTTGGGCTTAGAAAAGTGTGGAGTGTTACATTTGGTATCAGAACTAGGTTGGACGATAAGTGGAATTAGTTAAATTATGACTCATGAGAGAACGTATTTGATTTCCTTTTTCATTTATTTTTTCATCTTTCTTACTCAAGTTTATGTTATTTCAGTGATGAACTATCACAGGTCCTATTTATTCGAGATGGACCTTAAGCGACTAAGAGATTGAAATAGGTTGATTTCAAGTTTGTAGCCAATTATATCTTACCCTACAGAACGTTGGCGATTTCATTGTGGAAATCATGAGGATGGCATATGGTGAATCCCGTAGATTTGAGTTTGAAAACTGGACGAAAATCTAGCTACAACCGAGATAGTTGCGATTTCTGGTTTATGGTTTCGTTGGTGGTTCCAGTCTATGACCTTTTCTTGGTCTGAAATAGGAAATCATGTTAATATGTCGTATCTGTTCGGAAATATAATTACAAGGTATATTCATTTGATAATTTGTTAAAATTCTGGATATTCTTTTGTTGGGAATATTCGTTTGAGCCCTTGGTCTTCTATTCGAAGTGATTTCCATTTTTAAATCTGTTTTGGAAAAATGAAATGGACTTCGAAGTTCTAAAACTATGGTTTCAGAGAATAGTTTTATAGTTTTAAAATTTTAAATCTATTAACGTTTCAGAATTGTTCGAGTTTTTTTATTTTAATAAATAATTCAGTTGGTTGTGATTTTTAACACCCATTAATTGTGATTTTTAGTATTCCTCTTTTTAATATATTGGATGATTTATCAAAATTATCATAATTAATCTTTTCAAGATTTTAAAATCACGATGCTTTGAAATGAGAAAAGGTTTTCCATTTAGTAATATAAACTGGAATATAAATAATAATCAAAAAATTGATTTATAATACGAAACTTTAGTTTATAATAAATAAATCAATTTTGAAAAAGATTTAAATTTTCTTTCGAAAAGTCAAAGGAAAATCTTTCATTATGATTTTAGGGTATTTGAATCGTGAATCGTTTATTTATTTGTTAGCTAGGCTACGGAAAAATCGATTTAATTTTTTATTTTAGATTTCTAGCTCATTTTCTATTCGAAAATTCATTCGTTAATTTGGTGGTTGCGGCCGTTCGGAGCTGGGAAAATGGCGTTTGGAAATTTAATTCTCGACTCGGCTAGTGGTGGAAGTCAACAAGAGGTTTCGGTTATGGTTCGAAATTTGATATGGTGTTATAAGGATTTTTATTATATTTTTTATGTAAATTAAATAAGCCATTGGGTTGAGGTTCAGGCCACGCCCATTACTGGGCAAGTGGTCGACCGCCCTTCAACGGCCAGGTCGACCGCTGCCCACCCAGGCGCGACTTGTTCCCAACCTGATTGTCGCTAAACTATACATATATATACATACATATATATATATACATATATATATATATCATTCTAACCGACTTCCTCCCCACCTCCATTTTTCAGCAAACCCTAACTCTCATCCTTCCCGTACTCCAATCCAAGCATCACCCACTCCATTTCGCCTCTAATTTCCACTAAAATCATCCAAGTGCCGATCTCAACCCTATTATACTCTAGATCTGCAATTTCTTTTATCCAATTCATCGCTTCCTCCATGACCCCTCCTCGAAACGTCATCGCTCATTACGCTGGCCTCATATCTCAGGAGGTTGCATGGCTAAACCGCAAAGAGGAAAAAATTCAACACTATTTGGCTACGACCAATTTTGATTTTCACCATGCCGGACCGGTGAAGTTCGTTGATTTCACCCCTTTTCATTTGAGGAGTTGTTCATCATCGCAGGCCAGATACCGATCCTACGCTTAGATACCTTCGAGCACGAATATTATTTGCGTTGCATCCGCCTCTTTGTTGCTCAGATGGATTATAACATCGATGATGAAGCTTGTGTCATCTAGTCTGAGGTCATGGACACCTGCATTGAGTTCTATGACGATGATTTCGTAAAGATTTTGGGTTTCTCGGTGGTCGAAGCTGAGCTAGCTGTCGTTGAGATGGATGACCCTTAGATCCTTGAGTGTATCTTCACTGAAGCACCTGGAGTTTAGACCATCTCCAATCAGTGACCTACTGCTCACAACATCATCCCGAAGACGGGAAGCTTGGAGCAGATCTATCCTTCGTTGCGTCGTGCCAGTTATGCCATTCTAAGCGGTATAGCCATCAATTAGGTGCGCATACTTATGGTTCACCTTTATGAGCTTTTCATCGGCATCCCGACGAGCCACTTCCCTTATCCATCTTCTCACTCATGTCTTCCGACACTTCCAGGAGGCTTAGTGCAGAGACCGCAGTAAATAAGGCACCTACCACCATTAGTTGCGCCACTCTCCGTAAGATAGGTATTCAGCCACCCGATGCTCTTATTCTTGCACCTCCGAATCCATTTCAGCAGCCGCAGCAGCCTCAACACCCTGTCTAGGAGAGCTCAGAGCTCACCGCCCTCCATAAGATCAGAGTAGAGCTTAGAGGGGTCCATAGGGAGCATCGCCGACAGTCTCATGAGATTGGCTGCATTTCTTCGACGTGGTAATGGAATAATTTCCAGCAGTAGGGCTCGGCCATATCATAGTCTATAGGGATGTCAATTTGTATCTTTTGTATCATGTGTTTCCCTTTCTAACATTTTATCTTTGTTGTAGTAGTTTTGTTGTAACTGTTTTGCTTGTAATTGCATGACTTTTAATGATATTTCTATGTTTGGAAAAATAATTGTGTCTTTCACGCATATCTAATTGAAATCTTATTTTCATATTTAACCAATAGTTGTCTTAGAGCTGCGAATAATTAAATTTTGTGTCGAATAAATTTTAGCAAAGGAAAGATTTTTGCGTTGTCTTCGTTACGGGTATATTTATCACTGTACCTTCTTAAGCTAAAATTCATTTTGTTTGTATGTGGTTTCGATTTTTGCATTTTTTGCGTGACCGTCATTCTTTTTCGCCAATATGTGACTTGAATAATTTAAGTTTCCGCAAAATACATTTTCTCAAGAATTTTTTGCTATTGCTTGAAAAAAAAATCATTCTTAAATATTAAATTTTTATTGGTTTACTTTCTTTTATTTCGATTTGCGTGAAAACTTGAATTTGGGTACGATAGTTCGCACATGTTTTAACATTTATTTTGCATTAAAATAGATGGTTCAAATAATGCCAAGCGCACGTTTATCAAAATTTTATTTTTTGTGCAAATCTCATATTGAAAGTGAAAAGGTACTGAAAATAAAATTTCAAAATATATAAAGAAGTTTTAAAGAAAAATTATTTTTTTTGTAATTTTTTTTTTTTTTGATTTTTGGTCACATGAAAGGCGTAAGGAAGATTTTTGAATGGTTTGTGCGCAAGTTTTAGCGGTGCAGTAGGAATGATGATTGGATAAAAATGTTAACGACAACAGGAGAATGGTTGTTTTAGCCATGGAAATATTATTTCCGTACCTTGTCAACGATGTATGCAAGTTGTTAATTAACTCATTTTATGTTTTAAAGCTTGTTTTAAGCCTCATTTGCAGTCTACAGATAGGATTTTTTGGAGTATTTTGGAAACTAAGGTAAAATTTCCATGTAGGATGGGAACCAAAATATTTATAAGCAAAGGGAATGTTAAAAATTTTCGCTTTGGTTTCCTTTCCGACCTAGGAGAAATTAAATAAGAAACAATTAAATGTGTTGACATGTTCGATGGTAAGGTTTGGATGCAAAAAGTGGTTGCTTCACACTTCTATTCGTAGTCATCTGAGGATTATAGGTGAAAAGGTTTTCAAAATTTTCATTCATAAAGAACTGCCAGTATATTTAGGATGTTTTGCATCACATCTTCAAAAGTGTTAAAAATTTAACGTATACATACAGGAGGATCAAATTTAGAATCATTGTGCATACATGTCTTATGATTGTGATACATTACATACACTCTACATATGCGCACTTGGTTGCAAAATGGATGTACATAAATTGGTTGTGTAGGATAGGATAAGTAAGCGTCAGAATTTAGGAAAGAAAATCCTTTTAGGGGGAAGAATGAAACATCCCAGAATTTTGACAATAAATAAATTAGCTATTTAATTAGATTTCCAGAAATTGGAATTTCTACAGACGATGGAATTTGACCACGAAACTTGCACTGTTGCATTTGTCTCGAAATTCTAGTCAACTTTCTTGTTTGGAGTTTCTCGAGCGGAATCCGTATAAAGAAGTTATGGACGAAATACAAAAAAAAACGAAAAGTAATTTAAAACGAAATATTATTAATATAGAAAGTATTAAGTACCTGACCACCATGGTTGCCAGGTCGACCTATGGCGGTCGACCACATGGCGACCTATAGCAGCAATGGCTAGGGTTTTATTATATAATTTATATATAACATATGAACGGATTTTTTTGAAAACTAGTCTGACAGTTCAAGGTCATTTCAACTTGTCTAACTAAAAGATTAGACCTCTTCATTCTTTTCCACATATTTCTGAGAGCAGTAGCAAAGCTTTACCATTTTCTTTTCACCTTATGCAAATTCTAAAACAAAATATATTCATATATAAGTAATCTAATACAAATAATTTAGATTTGAGGACATTAGTCGGATTCAAGTGGAAACAGGTATGGATTGACGTCTATGTTCTTCTTCATCATATTTCTTCCCGCTTTTCTTATTTTATTGCAAATCTACAAATCTTAAAGTATCCTCTTTTCAGAATAACTCTAAATTTGTAAGAAATTAGGAATTATAGGCCTAAAGGACTATTCAGATTCGAATTTGGATGCTTTCGGGTGAGTGAAAAGTTTATATACATAGTTTACAATAATCTGATTAATTTGTTTTTGGTAAATCTAAAATGTGCGCCTAAATATTTATCAAAACTTTTTATGGTTTTTGTTAAATCCGAAATAACGCATAACATATCTGTTTATGAGTATTGTAAATCTGAAGAATAATTGTGGTTTAGAATATTGTTTTTATTGTGGGCTTATTAAAATTGTTCATATTATTGCTTACAATTGTATTTAAAAAATTGTGGTTATTGTAAACACCATGGATCTACAAATCATTCCTATAAACATTGTTAAAAGTGTACTTTATTCCAGACATGTAGTTTTGTTACTGATTTGCGATTCATATAAATTTGTTTAAAAGAATATATGCCTGCTTTTGTTCAATTTTCTTTTAGGTTTTGACTTGATTATTGTAAATACGCCTTTTGTTCTTTTTCAATAAAAAGACATTATTTGAAATCAGTAAGAAATATGTACAAAAAGCCTAAAAGGAAAGAGTTGTGTAAATTCATAGACAAACATAGATTTTATGTATGTTTGTACATAGTTTACATCAACCATTCCAAAAACATGTATTACATATTTGTTAGGATTTATAATATGTTTTCCTCTTTAAAATATTATATGGCATAATTTACAATAATTTCAGTTTAAGACCTTTTTGAAAGATTTGGAATCTTATTACAAAATTGAACAAAAATGGGTTGTTTTGGTCGCTAGCTTAGACCAAAGCATTGGAATTTACACTACAGCAAATTGACCATATTACAACGGTGGAAAACAGTTGTAAAAGACTTTTTACAACGGTGGGGCAACCGTCGTCTATTAAGAAGTTGTAATAGACCAAACTCTTTTACAACTTTTTTGCACCGTTGCAACACAGTTGTAATTTAGTATATTTTACAACTGTTTTCCACTGTTGTAATAAAATTTATTACAACTTTTATGGACCCTTGTAGTAATATCTACTACAACTGTTACGCACTGTTGTGACTTCGTAATTTTTGCAACTATTTCTATCGACTATTCTATGCTTTATTACAACTAGAATTGAATATATTTTGCAAGTGCAACAAAAGCTAGATAAACAAAAAAAAAATTGATATATATTCAAAACATTGAATCCATTCATACAAAAAACATTACAACTTTATATTCAAAATACAAAACTAATGAATCATACATCATCACAGTGACATATATCAATTCTTCATTAAAATTGATGATTACAAAAGCTAACATCTACTGAAAGACATCAACATGTCCAGATTACAGCAACAAATAACCTGAAATAAATTAGTGAACTTATAAGATGATTGCAAAAGATCATAACTAACAAAATAATATAGAGTAGTCATTCACATCAACTAAATCGTTATAAAAATAGTAGTTAAACAATTCGAAATGTGCTTGCTTCAGCACTGCAGGTATTGTTTCTACTTCTCAGACGATAAACAGTTGAAAGTCTCTCGATACTAATTTAAACATACAAAATGCATTAGTTAAATTGACCTCAAGTTCATATAAACCAGCAACCTCTATCACAATACACAAATATCACAACTCGCACCATTAATCCTAGGTCTATGAATTCCGAACAAGCTTTAGATACAGATCAAAACTTTGAAGGAAACATGAACTTGATCAAAAGACAGACAAAAGGAATCATACCTGCGTATTTCCACTGTAGCAAGAAATTGTTTTGTTCTGATATATATTTCACTGAAAATGGGAAAAAGCACCATAAGGGAAAAAGTTGAGCTGCTCTACATCACTGGGCAATGCTCAGTTTCATAAAACTAAGGAACATTACACCTAAGGGTCTCATTTCCTGATAGACTTTATTCTATTACCTGTTGGAGAATGCATAAAGTGCCATTTCAATAGCTTTTCACCTTTCTCATTCCTTCCCTATTTATTTTGGAAAAAATTAAAAAGTTATTTTTCTAAATTGAGAAAGATTATCTATTGGTATTATCATTTAACTTCATCTGATATATTTTCTAATTCAGATTATTACTTACATATTTTTGTAATTAATAATTTTATGGGATAAGGTAATGATTTATGAAGAGAAGTAGAACCAAAATCCCACGCTATTGTGATTGCCCAATCCATGCTAAAGATTTGTCTCATACCTTCTGAAACTATACATATATACAGTTGGATATCTGGTTCTTCGGAAATCCCTCTAAAACAATAGCAAGGTATTACACTCAATGGTCCCCTTTGGATCAATCAAATTGAATTACACATACATAAGTATATGTGCATAGATATTATTCAAATATAACAAACTTGTGTAGAGACCAATAGATGCAATAAAAGGGGGGCTAACCTCGGTACTTCTTTCCATCACATGCACCTATAACATAAATAGCATCATCAACTACAACCACAGCAGGAAAAGTTGCTGAAATAAAAAGAGACCATAAAGATTGAATTTGTAAAATTGTACTTGAATGAAACCACCACCTTTTTATCTATCATATTTCAGTGTAGAAGTATATGCTCATTTAACACAAAAGATATGATGTACACACTCTATTAACGCTCACCCAAAATTAAACAGTGGTAATGAAGGCAAGGCTCCACAACCTTGTAAACATCATTTCTGATGACCACCATAGAATAGATTTGTTAGCGTAAAAGCATATGTAATCATAAAAGTATGAGTTATTTAAAGCTGTGGTTCATGATCTAAAATGTCGTTTTAGTTTAAAGTCTATACTTAACAGTTCGTTTTGAATCCTTGTATACAACATCCTTATACATAATGTAGGTTATGAAGTCAATGGCATTTAAAATACGGGAAAAAAAGAGAACCCCAGTCTGGACTCTGGATCGACCATATGCAGATAACAGGACAAATATCTTGCCTATTTTATTTTACTGAGTGACTTGATGAAAACAGATTGTTTCAATAAACATGATACAATATCTTACTATATGCTTGGTCTCGTTCCACCTCCAAGAGAGTGGCATACTTGGAAGCCTTGCAAACAATCAGAAATCTCAGCCTCTTTCCTAATAACATCCAAACCGAATCAACCAGTGCTTCTCCTTCTGTATAATGACCCTTCGTCCAATTATTACCCGCTCCACTCTACCCAAAAACAAAGTTACCGGTCTACGGTCCCGATCTGATCGCGCCCAAGGTACCCCGCCCCAGATCCATTAACACAGCATGTGGCGCGTCCCTGCTTAAGCTAGCTTCGTTGTAGTAAACGTTACTTCTTTTAAGCAGTAGATCTGAATTGCCGTTGATTTCCCAGTTGAATTGATTCCATGCTCGACGCACACCACTTCCCAGAACCTAGCTCCGATCTGGTTACCAACTGCTCGTAGCGCTAAGATGACATGAAAGGCGGTAGGTCAATAAGTGGAATCGAACGGTACGCACACGCAAGCTAGATCTTGAATCGCTTCATTATCGACAACATCGCAGCAATTAGAAGTTCTATATTTCAGTGGTAGGCGGTTCAAGTTTGCTGAGGAATTTGAGGGAAGAAAGGAGGATCGATTTTATTTCAATGAGGGAAAATGAATGGACGACTATGTGAGGGAGTAAAGTTGTGTCAATTGTTGCTTTGGCGCTTAAATTTCACCATTCCCGCCTAAATATATGTTGTTGCGTTAACGTTTTACGATATGTCACCCATTTTTTGTGCACTATATACCATATACGAGAACCTGTCCATACATGTTATAAGTTAGAAATAATAAGTGAAATTTTATTACAAAATTGATATGAATTTCTAGAAACTTATTTTTCAATAAAACATTCAATATTACCTCTTCATTTTTATTAATTATTTCTTATTACTTCTTCTTAGTTATAATTGAATATAACTACTAAAAGTTAATTCTTATGTGTATACATTATAAATTACTGATTATTAAATATATGATAAAAATTATTGGTAATCAATGATTATAATTTCACCAAACTTAGAGAATTAAAAATTATAATTTAGAATTAATAAGTAAAATTTTATATTAAATATAAATATAATACAAATTTCTTGAGAATTGATTTTTACTAAAATATTAAATATTACTGATTAATAATAGTTATTATTAATTATAACCCATTTCTTCAAATTTATAATTGAATTCCAACTATTAAAAGTTAATTATTATGTAAATGGTGTTGATTATATACTATTAATATTTTATAGTAATTTTAGAAAAGTAACTATTATTTATTAATCATCAATTAAGCGGTTTGTATCTAATCTAATGGTAATTAATAGTAATTGGTATTAATTTATAAATTTATTATTGAATATGAATTATTCTTAAATGTCAATATTACTAATTATTAAATATAAGTTGTTATTAATATTTAATAGGTCTATAATACAAGAAATAGAAAAAAGAGTTACTAAAAATAAGTTTAAACAACTTTCTACCTTAACTATTAATTGTCAAAAATTAATTAGTATATATTAGTTATTACAACAGACAAAAAAGAAAAGTTGTGATATAAACAACTTTCTAATTTAACTATTAATTAGTATATATTAGTTATTACAACAGACAAAAAAGAAAAGTTGTGATATATATGTTTATTACAACAGTGATTTTTTCACAGTTGTAAAAAACATTTATTACAATAATGCGTTTTGCACAGTTGTATTAAAGCGTTTATTACAACTGTGCTTTTCGCACAGTTGTAAAATTAAAGTTGTAATATGGTGTTTTTGTTGTAGTGTTAATAATAATAATAGATGAAAACATGTTAACTATGTGAATATACATATATATATATGTTCTCTGTCCACCTCGACGTAAACAACGAAATATATATTATAATTAATATTTTTTGTATATGTATGTTCGAATAGTTTTCATTTTATGGAATTATATATGGAAGTATAATCCATATTAAATGGAAATATATACTATGACCGTTGTAGCAAATGAGTGTGATTGACTTTTCATGAATAAGGTTATAAATGAATAACAACTATTGTAACCATCGTTGATTTGGGGAAAATAAATTGAATTAGGATTTTTTTGTAACTGACAGTTTAATTCATTCATAGTAAAAAAATTAAAAAAGCAAAAAGGTAATCCATTCAATAAACAAACTATCACAGGACCTACTGCATAACGAAGTACAAAGTTAGGAAACCAAAAGCTCCGCAAAACAAAAAATACAGCTCAAAAATAACAAGTAGAACACGGAAAACATCCTAACACCAATCTTGAGCACCGCATCAACACCAATCTGCCTCAGATAACACTGAGCATGACAAGAACAAACCAACAACCAAGAATAAAAACGGGTTGAAAAGAAACTCGGCAACCCGACAAAGCAACACAAACAATACCCAGACACAAGCAGCATAGAAAAGCAGAACCAGCACGAACAGGCTCCTAAGCAAACCAATGACAAAACAGATAATCCAATCTTCAAAAAGAGAGAACCCGAGAAGCAATGACTCCCACCACCTCCTAAAACTCAGGACAGACCACATTTTGTATAGAACAATAAGACATCATAGAGTACAGTAATACCTCCACCCTACTATAATACCGACACAATCATCCCATAGGCTGTTGAAGCCGAGACATAAGCAGTAGCCTACTGAAAGATGATAAGCACAATACATAGAAAGAGACCGGCTTACCAGACAAGGAATGACGATACACGATACCCTATATGGAAGAAGGCATTACTGCACACCTACAGTCCATATCAACAGGGCAACAAACCCGAAAAGGCCTAAAGTGGCCACCACTCAGAGAAAAAAAGCTAAATATGAAGCAAGAGTAGAAGATAGTGGTCATTGGATTGGGATCGAGATAAGCTGAAAGATGGATTAAGATGTTGGAAATACGGGAATCTAAAGATAGTATGCACTGGGCTCACAAGCACAACTAAGCAACAACCAGCAGATGAGACCAACCACCCACACGCAAGCCTACTGAGGCAACACAAGACCAAGAAAAGGTCCGACAAGGCAGCAAAGGCAACCAGAACTTCAAGGAAAAACCAAATCTGAAAAAAAACTGCAAATCCAACCAACTCACTTTGCTGAACCAGCAAACCCTAGCTAAAAGGGGCTCAAGAGCATCAGTGATTGAATATGACAGCCGAGAGACACAGATCTGTAGGAGAAGGCACAACCGAGTTCTGGAATCAGTGGAAACAAGATTGGAAAAAGGAAAACGATGAAAGAAAACGTAAGCAGGAACGAGAAAAGAAAACACAACAGAAAAGGAGGTTAGGAGAATAGAGGGCGATTCGAGGTGACGGAGGAAAAGAGATGAACGGACGAAGAGGAGATCTGAAAGTGGAATGTTGGCGGCGGAAAAAACTAACCCCATTAAAGGACTCTCAAAATAGCGGAGTGATCAATTGAATTAGGTAATTATGCCTAAATTGTTACAATTTAAAAATGATAACTAGGAATAAGAATTGTAACTCCAATTAAGGAGTTACAATAATTAAATTAAATAATAAGGGACTGATATAATAAGGATGTTTAATTATTAATTAATGTTTTAAGAAATTATGACCGTTAGGTTCATAAATTACATTAATTATAATTAATGGTAATAAATGGCATTTAAGGGATTAATTAGTGCCTTAGGAAAAATATCCCCGTTACGGTCATAAATGGCAATAACCCTAACAAATAGCAATAAATGGAATTAAAAGAGGATTAATGAGTATTGATTGTCATTTTAAGTACAAAGTCCAATAAGGAAACAATCAATTAATCATCCTAGGAAGGGAAATGTATAGGTTTTCCTTATTCTATTCTAGTTAATCTAGATTTAAAATATTTAGAAATTAGAATTGGACTTAGTAGGTTAATGATGCGAGGTTTGTTGCCTTATTCGACAGAAGTCTGCACTTTCCAACAGTCGAATGTGACATCATTGAACATAGGAAACCGTGACGATAATTATTTTGCGTACATTGATTATTTCCAAATTTAAGGTTTGCTTCATGAGTGAGGTCTTAAGTTGTTGTAGGTCCCTACTCCCGCCCAAAATAAGAAGAAAAAATGGAAATAATTTAATAACATTACCTACTTTAGGATTAAGGTCTTAAGTTGTTAGATCCACCTTTGAAAAGGTATTAAGTGATCGCATTGCCCTCCTCCCATAAATTACGCATTAAAGTCAAATTGGGTACGAGTTCGGTAATCTCCACGATTAGTCCGCTTCCTTGGGTACGTCTTAAGTGATTTGGATCGAGGGTCTAACGGGGAATGGGTTTTAAAATGGTCGATATGGTATTGCAATAGGTCTGCCTATTCTACGGAAAGTATTAAGTGACTAGGAGATTATCCAATAAGGTCAGCTAGATAGTAACGAGGAAGTCCACCATAGGGAGGCCTTAAATGGCATGCGACGTCTTACTATCTGATGTTTCTTAAGTGACAGCTTACTATATCTGACCTTATGCGGGGTATGGGTTTATTGCGTTAATAAAGAAAGAGTAGGACTAATAGGACTTGTAGTTGGTGTCCTCTAATCCATATTAATGTGAGTTAAACCACCTAGAATGCCTTAAGTGATCGATGGATCCGTCTTGGCTCTTAAGTGATCGATGGATCCGCCTTGGCTCTTATGTGATCGATAGGTTCTACCATTATATCATAGTGATAGTGAGGATATTAAGTGGCTATATAAAAAATAGTATACCTTCTTACAGTGTTGGTAGTTGAGAAGGCCGCCTCTTAATTTAGGTTGTTAGTTGAGTAATGGTTTTGAAGGCTTCAAACTTATGCGTAAAAGATCTATCTCAGTATTGCAATATCATATACCTTTGGAATGCATTTGGGTGATTGTCGTGCATAAGTGTTTACAAGTTTAGGATAGAATTACTATCTTTGTTAGACATATGTCTCTAGTTGGATCAAATGGAATACATTTGTGTATAGTAGACAGTGTTGTACTCTTTCTATTCACAAGAACTTATCGTTCTGACCCCCTCCTTATTACAACTCCCAGGTTATCTCGCGAAGGTCCGGTCTTAGCAAGCGTTCAAGTTTGGTTTTCGGTTATCGTTCTCTTTCATGCTCGGTATTGACGTGGTGACTTGCTTTTATAAGGTAGTTACCCGAGTTGATACTAGTATATCCAATTTCATTTCCACTTTGAGTTATTTTTTGAACACTACCATATATCCCCTGCTCCGAACTAAGGAACGGTGCACTATATGACATGAAAGGTTGATACAGGACAATCATCAAAGTTGAATAACTAGAAACGAAACCTGTTGTATAACTCATAGTGCATGGATAAGATATAATAATAAAATATACAACTTGAGATAGTAGTGAAGCGTAACTTAACAGAAAATCAAATCTTCATTAAACTATAGAATCCCAAGTATAATACATCTAAGTACATATATCTTTGAATACAATATGCCCCACTACATCCCTTACAGTCTCAATAACTATCAACATACAGCGGAAGTAGAAAAGAAATATCTAAATAATAGGTAGTAATAGTGCGTTGACTTCCTGCTCGTCACCATATAGCATCAACGACAACAAACTTACTACCTGCTACTCAATCTGCTCATCAACCACATTGATGAACAACCCAAGGTAATAAGAGGGAAACATAAAACCTTTTGTTAGACAACAGTCTTAGTGAGCGATAAAATAACTAATAATAGTTACACATTATTATATTAGTATAGGCGCATCAAGCATATGATCTTCCCAACAATCAACGAGTAGACACATGAAAACCATCCATCAAATGCTAATACAGAATAGAAAAGGAAAAACCCCGATCCTGCTTCTCTTCGACATCCTATGGTGATAGCCTACCTAAAGAAAAATAGAGAAAAAATAACAAATCAACCATAGCATCCATAGCACCAAATATCCTAACTATCACAGACTATGGCCTTGAATCCATCGATAATCGAACTTACTTTCAACAATCAAAAAGGCTAATGGAAAAAGCCTATTTCTATCCAAACTACCATACGCCATCGTGACTCGTATGTTTTCCTTACTCGAGGAAGACAACTAGGCCCATCATGACTTCTCAGGGTACATAATCTATCGAATATGATCCTAACCGGCGTCTCCATAATACCCCTACTTTGAGTCTGCTTAAATACTTCGATTACCGATGATCTCTTGGCGCTTCAAACTTGTCTAGCCTTTCACCTTGGCGAATCAATTCATTTCTCGAACCATTCCATTATCATCCATGGTTGACTCACATCTTTCCAATCCATTGTCATACTATATCATATATCGAACCACAACAAGTGTCACATCAATCTAGCTACGAGCACTCCAATGCGAATTCACAATCGAAGCACCATTAATTGTTGAGTTTCGCATCGATCACCTGAAATCCAGTCATCACCAAACTTCACGAAGAACCCCAGAAGCCAACAAAACCAAGCTCCCCAAAAATCTTGTCCATCTGACCTACCCATAGAAACCGAATGGTGTCCTGAAAACAGTCTTCGACACACTATCCAAAGGCACTCTCTGCTGGTGAAATACCGTTGGCAAATCCATTTGGGAAAATACCTTGGCTTCGTGAAGCTGATCAAACAAGTCTTCTATTCTCGGCAATGGATACTAGTTCTTCTTGGTTACCTTATTCAGCTCACGATAATCCATACATAATCGCAATGATCCATCAGCCTTGGTTGCAAACACGACTAGTGCACCATATTCGGATTTGCTTCTCCGAATGAATCCCTTTCCCAGAAGATCATTCACTTGCACCTCTAACGCATTTCTTACTTAGGCGCCATCCTCCTAAGAGGCATAACAATTGGCCTAGCTCCATCCAATAAGTCAATCTGGAACTCGATCTCTCGATGCAGCGGCAATCCTCTAACCTCGTCAAACACATCAGTAAACTCTCGTATGATTGACACAGATGACAACTCATCCCGTGGAATCACAAGCAAGTTTGAAAATCTAACCAGAACTCCATCCTCTGGTAGACAACATATCACTATTGTTTGCCCTTCCACATTCCCGATTGTCACCTCTAGCCTCTCGCAATTCACAGCAGCTACATACCTCTTAAGCCAGTCCATACCCAAAATAATCCCAAACCCAGTGTTGTTTGAGTCAAAATTGGCTCAAACACCAAAGGTGCCTCGAAGGCACTTCACCAAACAGTTAGGAATGAGACCACAATCTCAACAATTAAGTAAATACACAAAGATTTTTGTGGTGGTTTGATCAAAATAGATCTACAATCCACTTTGGCAATGATTTTCATTATGAATATGAGAGTTACAAGGCTAGAATCATCTCTAAGTACTTTCATTGCTTCGTTTACACTAGAAATTCACTTTAATCTTTGCTAATCAGCGAGGAAAAAATCAAATCTTTTCAAATGCAAGGAATATGAAGGAAGATCTTCAATCTCTAAAACACTTGATTGATTTTGATGGATTCCATGGCATACTAGGCTCTAGACCTTTGTTTTGAGATGTTAAACGATGTTAGAATAACTTGAAATAGGAGAGAAAGCAATTTGGCAGCCCTTTGGGAGTGAAAAAATCGGCCTCCATTAAAGTGGAGCTTAACCCCTGTTTATAGGAGAAGTTGGAATAAAGTGGTAAGCTGAGATTTGTATGTGCAGGCTATGGGTCGCTCGCTCAGGTAATTACGGAAATGCCACTACCAGTTGTAGCCAGTTAGTCACCAGCTATCTTGATCGACCGACCCTGTACCAGCCCAACGATCGACCGTGACACGAGCGAGCGACCGACCAAAGTTGTTTGAAGGACTAGGGTACGACCGACCAAGAGAGTGTGCAAGGTGTGAGAACGACCAAGGTTGTTGACCAGGTAGTATTAGATGGAACTCGACCGACTCTAGCTCACACGACTGGCCTTTGGGCCAAGCTTAACCATTGCATGACTGACCCTTTACACTTGATCATTATGTGAGGCACGACCAACCCAATGGTGTGCGATCCTTGAACAATGTCTGATCCTTACTTATGTGCAGTTTCCTTTGCTCGACCAATTCAAAGTGATGCAAAAGCTTGGCATCTGCTCGACCCTACGGTATGACCTTGGAATGCGCGAGCCATGCTATTGCTTGATCAAACTAGGGTATGAACGACCTATACATATCTTGAGTGAACGTCCTTTATATTTTACTTTAAATTCAACCTATCGATATGTTAATGATTTTAATGGATAAACATTTGCCCTTCGGAGTTTGTAATTTTTGATTTGTAAAAAATGACAAGCTCCGAAATTATTAGATGTGGCATCATTCGATAGATTAAATTTAGCTTCTCATGGCTCAATTTCTCATGATACTAACCGGGTCGTCCCTGCACGAGTCATTATGGGTCGTTCGTGCCAAAGTACGATCGTTCGAGCTTGTGCACACTTCATCGGGTCGAGCGGACCCTCTGGGCTGGGCGAGCCAATTTATCTTCCCTTATATATATATGCCCCTTTTCCATCCATTTTCGCAAGGCATTTCTTGTTTCTAGGAAGAACAAATTAATGGCAGCCTCGCTCTTTTTTTGAAGAATCTCTCATCTTAATTGATTTCTCCCCAATCTCCGATCAAACCATCTCGGCAATCTTCACCCACTTTCAATCTATCAACCGTACTTAACCTCCACAATCAAACTTGAGCAGCTTCGAATCGAATTAGGTTATTCCTCGTCAATTCTGAAGTGCTTTGCAAAACCAATATGATTTTCCTTTTAATTTCAATCTTGTTTGGTTTGTAAATGGTTGAAATTTTGACCTAATTAAAGTGTTTGGGTACAACTGGATTTGAATCGGATTTTTGGGGTTGTATCAACTGGAATTTGAGATAAATTTAACTCGGATTAGGTTAAATTGGTTTAATTGGATGTACTTGAGGAATTCGAATTGTAAAAATCCCTAAAATTCTATTTTGAATCATACACACATAAGTTGTTCGATGAAATTCCTAAACCATAATAACTTTAGTCGTCGAACCATATATTCATTTATTCTAATAATGCTTAGAATATTTTGTATGAACTGGTCATGCTTTGATGTTACATGGATATGAATACTCCATTTTCTGGGAATAAGATTTGTGTGTTGAATACCACTCGAACGTGTTAAGCACCACTTGAACCCATAACTTTTTGGAATTATGTTGCACTTTAGCCAACTCTTGAGCTTATTTTTGTTACTTTTCCCCTTGTCGTAATAACTTCAAGTCGCCTTGTTTGTGCATGAATTAATCCAAGAGGTTTGATCATTTGGGGAACCTCTGATCCCGCTTGACCTGAACTCGACAACTATGCTCAACCCAGTGTGATCATGCTCGACCTAACCCAGGTTCAAGCATGTTCGACCCGTGCACGGTCAGCTGTGCCCAAACCTTGGGATTGGTCATGCTCGACTTCGTGGGATCGAGCAAGCTCGGCCTTTATGGGATCAGTCATGCTCGACGCCGTGGGATCGAGCAGATCTGACACTCATGGGGTCGGTCATGCTCAACTCCGTGAGATCTAGAAGAACTGACCCTAATGGGGATGGTCATGCTCGAGTCCATGGGATCGAGCAAGCTCGACCTTTATGGGATCGGTCATGTCAGACCCCGTGTGATCGAGCAGATATGACCCTCCTGGTGTCGGTAATGCTCAACTCCGTGGAATCAAGCAAGTTCGACCCTGATGGGGGGGTCGGTCGAACCTAACCTAGGCTTGGGCTCGAGTGAGTTTGATAACTTTTTTCTATTGATTTCCAAGTTTTCTTGTTGTTATACATGCACAACTACAATACTTGTATGTTTTTGGGCTATAATTTTGCTATTGGATGCTCACACCATTAGCAGGTTAGTGTAGAAAGTTAGGAATTGCAATATACCCCAAGCTAAATAATATAATCGCGCAGATTTATTTTTATTCAATCACTTAGGAACTTTCTTTATGCGAATATGATCATTCTTTTCGAATGATACTTGGAATTAATTAACTAGTACACGCTGATTATAAACTTCAAGCCTCATTTCTGAAATAATACTTCCTATGAGTAAGGAAGCACGTACCTGCGATTTATTTTAAAACATAACCGTTTGTGTAGAAATGTTAACTCGACATCAGTTACGTTTGTCACCCAAGGAAGGAACCATGTCTGGTAAAGCTAGGAGTTCTGGCCAAGTTGTTGGAACTACATCAGATACTGCCCCCGGAGCAAACACCAATTAGAACTTTCCTAAACCTCGACCACTTTCCAATGTGCCTCTCGAAAGCCATACAATAGCTCTTACTTTTAGCTCATTTCAGCAACTGTGTATGCAATTCGGGATTTCAGAAAAGGATGAAGCCAAATTTCCTAAAGGAAGAATTTGCTGATTTTCCCCCTATTGGATACGTGGCAGTTAACCGTGGTATGTTAACGAGCAGAGCAATTCCTCCTTTCAACTTTTATCTAGAACTGATCCTCTGACGCTTAGCTATTTCCCTATACCAATCGTACCCAAATGGCTATGCCGTCTTAATGGGCCTTTATGTACTTTTTATGAGGGTTAAACAACGCTCTCCAATGTTTGAAGATATATGTTCTCTATATTCTTTAAAAAGGAGGAAGAAGGATTGTCCCTCATTTATTTTTATTAAGAGCCGAGGTTCCAAAATTATTACTGATTTAGAGGAGAGTGTTCGAGGATTTCCAAACCAATATTTCTTTTTTCGGTGCCCTGCAAACTTCTATAGTTTTTGGATGGAAGAAGGTAAATACACTTACTTTACAATCATTTATTTCTTTCCTCCTTAATCTATTACTCAAATCTTTAGTTGCATTACAGAGATTCGTTCCGATCACAATGTTGCTTTTGATCAAGCTCTCTACAGTTCTTTAATTATTCTTAGTGAGAGTGAGAGAAGCAGAAAGTTCTTGATTACGGGAGAGTTCCTTCGCCGATGCAACATGCTATCTCCCATGCAATCTCTCGCGGTAGATCTTGCTGACAAGAAAGATACTACTAGAAGGTCTTTAGCAAAGAACACTAGTTTAAAGAAATGCTATGACCCTACGTGAAGCAATAAAATTGCTCATAAATCTAAGTTGATTTCTATCGAGGAGGAAGCACCAAAATAGCGTGAGGGTAAGAGTCTCATGTTCATCCAATCAAGTTGAGAAAGAAGGCACTGCTCTGGGTTCTACGGAGGAAATTGAACAGAGTGATGTGGATGAAACTACTTCAAAAACTGTTTCAGATCCGATAAAGGAGAATGAGCAATCTGAAGAGGCTGGAATAACTTCTAAAGACAATTTATGCATTGAGAATCGCGACGAGACTCCCATTATTCAGGATAGAAAAGGAGAAGGTATTTCGGAGACTTTTAAGGATCTCGGTGACCTTAGGTAAGCTAAAGATATCATTCAAGGTGATACTTCGACCTTAGCGCTAGCAACATTGGTTACGAAGAATAAAGAGAAAAAATATTCTTCTTGAAAACCTCCTTCTAGAAAAATGTCTGCTGATATAGGACTTTTCTTAGACGAGCCTCATGAGATTGGTTCGTTATTAGAAGTTCACGAGCAAATTCTTTTTACTTTTACTTACGCCTTACGTTCTCAATGCTCTACATAAGCCTTTCTTATTTTGCTTCGGTACTTCATGATTTGAGTACTGAAATTCTGTTGTTTCCTCTTTCCAGGTTCGCAACCTGCCTACCAGCCTCAACAAATTGGTGATCTCATTGAAATTGAGTAGCAAAGGTGGCGGAGGCATGAGCATTTTGATATGCTAGAAGCTACTGAGAGGATAAAAGAAGAGGAAAAGCAAAAGAGGAAAGCCAAAAAGAAGAGGGACGTGAGTGATACGTGCAAAGGTGACTCTCGGAAGCGTCACAAATCAGATAAGCTTCCAGTACCAGACCTCTCAATGCCGGATATTTAGGCTACTAACGATCACATATCTTTGGCTTCCCTATCAGTGACTCCCACTCCTGTCGATCTTCAAACAATTATTAATAGACCTCACTACATTCCTGGACCAGCTAACTTTGGCCCTGCCTACCAATTCCCGGGTTGGAATCTAAGAGGAACAAGTCTCAATCTAGACATATATCCTTCTGACAAGCGAGATATTCTTGAGGAATTCAATGGCTTGAAGGGTAATATGTTCACACAGTTTGATACATTCAAGAGTGTGTTTGAGGTTAAATTGGATAAAATTAAAGGCCGTGCTAAGAAAAAATTAGGCGAGTGGAAAGCCTTGGCACAAGAACTTCAAAGAGTCAACGGGATCTTCATTGATCGCATTGCCACATTGGAAGATGACAAGGCTGAAATGATCAGGATTATAAAATCTCAGGAAAAGACTATTGCATCTTCTGCTCAATGGGAAATGGAAGTAGCTGGCATAGAAACTGAGATCAATAGGCTCAAAGAGGAGCGTGTTGCTTCAAAACATAAGGAAAGCACACTAATGACTAAAGTCCAAGAAGCTCAATCTGCTCAGCAACATGGGAGTCCTAATTCGCTGTAGAAAGGAGTATTTCTACTACTTTTCAACAAGAGAACCTAACTTTCCAGCATAAGGTTTCTTCCCAAAGTTTAGCACTTGAAGCGCTAATTATCAATGTTAAGTTCCTTGAAGAGGCTAAATCCAAGCCGTGACTTCTTATAGGAAAGTCAAAGCGAAGACTGACAAAACCTTATTCAAATTCTATGTTTACAACGTCATGGGCCGTGGTAGCTTGCGTTATTTGGGAAAAGACTTTGCTGAGACTTTAGCTCTTGTCTGGGAATAAGTACTCAAGATCGACGGAGGCAATCGCAGTGAGGAGGATCTTATTGAGGAACTCTTAGATGAAGAATCCAAAAAAGGCCCTAGTTGAGGGGAAGATTATATTAAGTGAAAAGCGGGCACTGTTAGTTGATAAGGTCGGGCCTTCTAGAGAGCAAGTCCTGGATGCGACTAATGTTGATGCCTCTACTCTTCCTGCTATTGCTGAAGCTTCCAGTTCACAGACCCTAACCAATCCTCTTGCTGCTTCCAAAGAAAAAGACATAGCATTCGAGGAGCACACTGTAGAGGAAAACTTAGCAGAGGAGCATAACAAGGATGACGAGGTCGATGATGATACTTATGCAAACAAATTTGAGGTTGAAGAGAACGGAAACATCCAAGCAAGTCTTGTAGCTGCAGGTAAACTTGAGATTATCCAGACTATGTTATACCAAGACTGCCTATGCCCTTCACTTAGGACGTCTTCGTTTCGTGCTAACTGTTCATCTGCTTTAGGTCTAATCTCACCATCACCTTCTCCTGCTGCAGGAAAACCAATGACGATTGAAGCTATCATAACTGATTCAACTTTGATGTCAGTTCCTTTCACCCCAGTTTCTACTCCTCCTCCGGGTGATCCATCCCTTCTTGCTTTTACCACTCCAGGTTCTCAGGATACTCAAATTCCCGCAATTGCTGACTTAGGTGATCATGCTGATTATCTTCCGAGTAAGGAATCTGGTCTTACTGGTGAGACCCCGAAGAAGGAGACCGAGGACCCGAAGAAGCAAAAATCCAAAGCCTCATTAGCTTCAGGATGCAAAGGAAGAAAGCACCTTGCTCATAAGAAAAGAGTTATAATTTTGTCATCTCAAGAAAGTCCCAGCGATCCAGCGGCTAAGGATGGGAAACAACAATCCACTACTCTTCCTACTTCCACTAAACCATATTTGAGGTCAGGCGATAAGAAGTAGTGGTACTTATGACTTTGCTTTAGTTCTTTGATTACTGTATTCAGACCGGTTGTGTATGCAAGTATTGGACCTCGCTCACTACTTTACGCTTGTTACTTTACGCACATTTATGTTTGATACTTTTGTACTTGACTTGTGATTCTGTGGTCTGGCTCTGTGTTGTTGCAATGGGACAGTGTTCTTCTTGTTGTACTTAAGCTTTTACTTTAGCTTTGTCGTACTCTCTTCTTTTGCATTCCACACCTATTTTCTTGCATACAGCACAAATTCTCTATAACATAAGTCATTTGTTATTGCAGTGTCTGGTATTACAATGACCTCATGGTACTTTTTTGTAAATAATGATTTTTTAGTTGCAGCCATGAATCATTATTAAATGGATTTACTTAACCAATTTTACTGAATTTTCTTCATTTTGGATGGGGCAGTATTTGAGACTTCTTTTCCATAAATAACCATTTTTGTGTTTACCACTGTATTGAAGTTCTCGAGTTTGCCTTAGCCATTTCAAGGGATTCAACTTTTTTGGTCAGAGTATTCCTTGTGTGCGCGAAGCCTTTTTGTTTAGTGTAAAGTTGTGATGAGCTTACGGTATGTTTAAATGAGCATTATTGAATTTTCTAAATGTAGTGGTGATGCCCCCATACCAAAGTTCGTCACAAGCTTCGAAGGTAAGGCGTGACCAACTATGTTTGGAATGTTTTGGCAATGTGCTTTTGCCGTCACATTTGAGACTAACAGGCTTGCTCATGATCCAAGGATTCCTGGTTTAGTCAATCAAGTTTATGCCATTTAATGAAGAGGAATTTTTGTTCTAGTGCCCCTTCTTGAGAGCACTTATATTTTTAGTATATTCAATCATGTTACTCGTTAACCTGGCAATCCAGGTCCTTTATAGAATATATGTGAATATATGCCCCCGGGGAGGTCTTGATTTTCGCGCCTTCGATGAGGTCTTTGTAAATCCGTTATTCACTGTGACTAAATAATTCAACCACTTGTAGAATATGTTGGACGCCTTCGAAAAGTTCTTTTGGGTCCGTCACTAACCGAATTTGGAACCCGGCTTATGATTGGATGCCCCCAAAGAGATCATTAAAGTCCGTCAGTAACTGGATTTGGAAGACCCAGCATCAGTAACTGGATTTGGAAGACCCAACATCTGATTGGATGCCCCCGAAGAGGTCTTTAGAAGCCCAGGGTTTATCGTAATCGGGCCATGTACAAAATGGCATTGACGATCAATTGGCTGCCCTTCGGGGAGCTCTTTGGTTTAAAAGCCCAGTGTTGTCGTAATCGGGCTATGTATAAATGGCATTGAAGATCAGCTGGGTGCCCCTCGGGGAGGTCTTTGGTTTAAAAGCCCAGTGTTTGTCATAATCGAGCCATGTATAAATGGCACTGACGAGCAACTTGGTGCCCATCGGGGAGGTCTTTGGTTTGGAGTTGCCTCATTTCACGGGGCGGACGCTAGTTCATTTTATCGGATTTTACCACGATTTGTTAAAACTAGGGTCCTGGACCTTACAATTAAGAAGGTGTCCCTACAGTGAAACTTACATCTTTATTTGTGGCCTGAATGCCCCATCATTTGACCGATCATCCCCTGGTGTTCCTTATTTGCCAGGCTGTGTTCCACACCTTCTTATTTGTTGCGAATGATGTTTCGAGCATTGAGCAATGGTCGCTTGAGCTATCTCAATCGGAATGTGCTGTAATGGTCACTAGGCTTTACTAGGTTATGGATCTGTCAGCATTCTTTGAGTGGACCTGCAATCAAAATCGAATTTCAGCAATTGTAAACAAAAATTTGCAAATGTACGATTTAGGCAAGTAAAGCAATTTGTTTCGTTAATATGTACAAAGCTTGTGACAACGTTTGCATGGTATTTATAATGCATGGTATTTATAACTTTTCAAGATATGTGAATGAAATGTTAAACAAAGTAATGATAGAGGTGTGTGCTATTCCGGTCTCTGGAAAGTCAGATCCCGTCCGTGGTTTTCAGTTCGAAGGTGTCGTCTGAGATTTTTTTGGCTTATCATATATGGTCCTTCCCAATTGGGTCCAAATACTCCATTTCTTGTCATAACTCTCTTCAGAACAAGGTCCCCAATTTTTAAGGTTCTCCGTTTGACTTTGGCACTAATATGTCTGTCTTTCCTTCTCTGGTGAGCAGCAATTCTAAGTTCTACTTCTTTCCTTTTCTCTTCAAGCAATTCGAGTGCCTCGAGCAGCAGCTTCTCATTTTCTTCTTGGATAAAGTGGATTCTACGGTGAGTGGGAACCTCCAGCTCTACCGAGATTATAGCTTCATATCCAAATGCAAGTGAAAATGGAGTGTGCCCAGTCGCAGTTATATGAGTTGTGCGATACGCCCATAGTGCAAGGGGAACTCATCTACCCAACCACCTTTATCTTTTTCGAGATGCTTCTCGATGGTTAACTTTAAAATTTTATTGATTTCTTCGACTTACCCGTTGTCCTACAGGTGAGCAACGGCTTCAAAACTCTTCTTGATTTTGTATTTAGCACAAAAATATAAGAATTCACTACTTTCGAACTGAGTTCCGTTATTGGTGATTATCTTCTATGGTACCCCAAATCTACAAATGATGTTCTTCAGGACAAAGTTGATCACCTTTTTCGAAGTAATAGTAGCCAGTGGTTCAGCTTTAGCCTATTTGGTGAAATAATCAATGGCTACTATTGCATACTTCATAATTGACCTAGCTGTGGGCAACGCTCCTGCATATATCTATAGACTCAACATTTTAGTCAATTATATGGGAGGTGCTCTTGGAATCTTTGTGAATCTTTGTCATATATCACACTTCTTAGCATAGGTCATTGCATCCAAGTTCATGTCGGGCCAGAAGTAGCCATATCATAGGATTTTCTTGGCTAATGTTTGACCATTTGTGCGACCTCCACATTCCCCTTCTTGTAATTCTGCCAAGATTGCTCTGGACTCCTCTTTGGTTACACATCGTAGTAGAGGCGTGGATAAGCCTCGCCTATATAACCTTCCATCTTAGATAAGGTACAATGGAGCTTTGCACAATATTTTCCTCCGGTTCTTTGGTTCTTCTATAAGTGTTCCGTTAAGAATATATTCCTTTGTTGGGCTCATCCAGGATAAAGGGTCTTCATTAGTTTCCATAATCCAATCGACATCCGCTTCTTCAATAGTAGGAGTCAAAAGGACCTCGACGGGAATCATACCCAGCAACTGCGCATCTGAGGAACTAGCATATTTAGCAAGAGAATTTGCTTTTGAATTCACTTCCCTGCGAATATGAGATATTGTGTAGTAGTCGAGATTGTTGAGAAGTTCCAAGGCTTTAGTAAGATAACCAGGAAGGTTTCCGACTTTGGTCTGGAATTCTTTACGGACCTGACATAGTACCAGTTGTGAGTCACTAAGAATTTGCAAGGTTTTCAAATTCAACTCTTTTGTTAATTTCAGTCTTGTTATCAGTGCTTCATACTCGGCCTCATTATTAGTTGATGGGTATTCCAACCTTAGGGTGTAGTATAAGGAGTGGTCATTAGGAGTTTTCAGGACAATTCTTGTCCATGAGCAGTAATCATTCCTAGATCCATCAATGGATGGCATCCAACTAACCTCTGCTGGTTCTTTGGTTTCTTCACCCATATCCATGAATTCGGCGATAGAATCTGCTAAAGCTTGCCCATTAATAGCTCTTCGAGGATGACAAGTGATGTCATATTGGCTGAGCTCTATGTTGCACTTCAATAATCTCCCCGAAGTTTCCGGGCGAAAGTGGACTTGTCTTAACGGTTGGTCAGTGAGAACCTTTATAGGATAGGCTTGGAAATATGGCCTTAGCTTCTTTGAGGCAATAAGCAAACGATATGCAATTTTTTCTAACTTGGGATAGTTTAGTTCTGCCCCAGCAAGCCTTTTACTAATATAGTAAACTAGCCATTGAACCTTGGTATCTTCCCGGACGAGTGCAGCGCTTATTGCGTAAGACGAGAGAGCCAAATATAGGAACATCTCCTCTCCATCTTTAGGCTTCGACAGTATCGGTGGCGACTCCATGTGTTTGATTAATTCTTTGAAGGTTTTTTGGCATTCGGGAGTCCATTGGAAATCTTTCTCCCCTTTCTTCAAAGAATCAAAGAGTGGAATGCACCGATCCGTTGCCTTAGAAATAAATCGGTTAAGCACGACTACTTTCCCATTTAGGCTTTGAAGCTCTTTCCTCGTTCTAGGAGCACACATCTCTCACAAGGCTGTGACTTGAGAAGGATTTGCTTCAATTCCTCTGGCATTGACTATGAATATGAGAAACTTTCCTGATGCAACTCCAAATGAGCAATTAAGCGGATTTAGCTTTAATCCCATATTTTCTGAGGATATGGAACATTTCTACTAAGTTCTCTAAATGATCATTAGCTTTCTTTGATTTTACCAGCATGTCATCAACATAGACTTCCATTGTTTTCCTGATATGTGATTCGAACATGGAATTTACAAGGCGCTGGTATGTTGCTCCTGTGTTTTTTGTCCGAACGGCATGACCTTGTAGCAATACAAGCCCCTATCTGTTATGAAATCGTGTTTTCCTCATCTGGATTATTCATCATGATCTGATTATATCCGGAGTAAGCGTCCTTGAAGGATAAGAGTTCATGCCCTGTTGTCGCATTGACAACCTGATCAATTCTGGGTAGAGGAAAACTATCCTTAAGGAACTCTTTATTGAGGTCTGAATAATCAATGCATACCCTCCATTTGTTGTTATACTTCTTTACAAGGACAGGATTAGAAACCCAATCAAAATATGTAGATGTTCTTATAAAATCATTCTCGAGCAAGGTATCTACCTCTTCTTTTGATGCCATAGACCTCTCGGGTCCTTGAATTCGTCTTTTCTGTTTAATTAGAGTCATACTTGGATTAATATTCAATTCATGCACTATTACATTAGATGAAATTCTACACATATCAGAATTCATCTAAGCAAAAATATCCAAATTCGCTTTCGAAAACATAGTTAATTCTTTTTGTAACTTCAGGCCCAGCTGAGAACCTATTTTCAATACTTTTTCAAGATCTTTGTCATGCACTGGAATTGAGATGGTGGCTTCAGCTGGCACCGCTCTATTCTTCCCCACACTGTCTTTCCTTGGGTCCATTTCCTTTTGAGCTCCGCTGTGCTCGCCAGTATGAGGGCCCCTCCCTAATTACTATAAGGGCGAGTCATGAATGTGGAGCGGAGCCTCGGCATTCTTCTTTGTATCCTTCTTCCTAGATTCAACCAGTTCTGCCATGTAACACACCCTAGCCATCTTCTGGTCACCTTTGATCACACCGAATCCATTCTCTGTAGGGAATTTCATGGTCAAACACCATGGAGCCATTGCTATCCTGAATGCAACAAGGGCTGGTCTCCCGAGGAAGGCATTATAGGCTGAAATCTCATCGACAATAACAAAATTTTACTTCACGGCAACCTTCCGCTCTCCTTATCCGAGCTCCACAAGTAGGTTAGTGATGCTAATTGGCTAAGTGGGTTGCCCCGTGAACCCATGGATTTTATTATGGAAAGCTCTCACGTCATCTATGGAAAGATTCATCTTGTTGAATGCATTAATGAAAAGAACATTGATAGATGCCCCACTATCTACAAAGATCCTCCTAACTATGGATGGACCCAAACCGATGGTATCTACCATAGGACAAACCATTGGTGTTAGTAATCTGTCTGAATCTCTATCTTTGAACATGACATTATCACATGAAGCCTTCGGCATTTTTGCAGGAAAGTCATTGTTAATGATCATGAGTTCTTCTTCTCTCGGAAGGTTCTTCATCTCATCAGTATACTTTGCAATGTCCCCCCAGCTTCCTCCGACTGGGTGGGGTCCAACTAAAATTGTGTTAATGATTGGTCTTGGGATAGCAGCAGTTGGAGTATTCTCCCTCAGACCAGGATATCCTGCAGATGTTCCTTTCCCTTGAGTGGCTTGAGTATTCTGCGGGTTTTTCGTATATAGCTAGAGTATATTCTTCCTTATTAACTCTTCAATCAAGCTCTTTAGATGCATGCATCCATTCGTATTGTCGCCTAGTTAGTTGCGGATCCGACAGAACCTACCTGATTTTATTACAACATCATTGACTTTTATTTGCTTCGGCATTGGATATTCCTCTGTATGCTTAGTTTCCATGAAGATATTTTCTACGGTGTTGTTCAGAGAAGTCAGCTCAGAATTCTTAAAGAAGCGGAGTTTCTTGCTGGCATGGTTATCCTTTCCCTCGTTGCCCTATTTATGACCACCAAGATTCTTTTATCCGCTCTGCACATTATCTTTCTTTACAGGCTGTGCATTGCTTTCTGGGACATCTAGGGCTTAAGTTGAATCCTCTTCGACCCACATATGTTGTTCATCTTTATCGAATAGTTGCTCGAGTGTGGTTAGCTTCTTCTTCTTGATCCATTGCCTAAACTTAGTCTTTTTGCATATGGCTCCTTTCAAAGCGATTAGTACCAAGTGGGACTCATGATTTCCAACTTCGGTTGTAGCAGCATTAAAGCAAGTGAGATTAGCCTTGATAGATTCTCCTGGCCTCTGCTCTAGCTCATTCAACTCCATAACATCCAGGACCTTAGTTACTTGAAGCCTAAACTTCTATCTAAATAGCTTGGCCAATGTAGCAAAATCATCCACAGGTTTCGGCGGTAGCTTTGCGAACCAAAGAGAAGCCACCCTTTCCAGATAAGTTGAGAAATATAGGCACTTTAGTTCATCTATGGCATGCGCCCCGTCCATATGTTGGTCATACTTGAACAAGAACATGTTGGGATCACCAGTCCCATTATAGGCTTACACCATTGGAGGTTTGAACTTGTGTGGGTATGGAGCCATCTTGATCCTCCCTATGAGTGAGGGTCTTAGTAGGAGAAAATCCCAACTCTTTTTCGTTATCCCCTTTTTTCAAGATTTTCTCCATGATCTTGCGAACCATTTCCGATATGCACTCGTTTTCATTGTATTGGTCCATGGGGCGAATGCCATCCTCCTTATCGGAAGTCTGCCTAGGCAAATGGTCACGGTTTGGATTCCAAGGCCCTGGGCCTCCCTCTTAGGGAGGTGCCCCTTTTGTGGAACCAAGCACTTGTTGAGAAGTTTCTTTATCAGAATGGTTGCAGGTAAATGGTTTTTCTTCTTTATGATGAGGATCATTAGGATCTGCAACCTCCTGGACAAAATTTTCTCGATTTAGACTTGAAGATGAAGAAACTGTATTTTCTGTACGTGCAGTTTGAACAAGTTTAGCACGGGCGACATTAATGTTAACTTTCGTTGTTGCGGCTTGAATAGCGAGCATAGATTCTAACTTTTTTCAACATAACATTATTCAAGATGTCTATCTGACTTGTTAGTCCCGCAACAACTTCATCTAACACTTTCCTTGTTACAGCCACTCCGGCTGTAGAAGATTCACCAACTTCAAAGTGGTTGGTGGGCGGTGTAGCAATGTTGGTGGGGTTGTTAGTCTCTTCGGCATACTAGTGACTTTTTTTGGTCTACCTATGATTTAGACAAGGCCTTAAGCTTAGGAGAGAATTTGTTGAATTACTTGGACTCTAGATTTAGAAAATCTATAGGTGGAATGAACTCTAGCGTTTACCTTTGCAAATGACTTAGAAAAAAGAAGTGCGAATAGGCCCCATAGTGGGCGCCAAATGTTTGAGTCAAAATTGGCCTAAACACCAAAGGTGCCACGATGGCACTTCACCAAAAGGTTAGGAATGAGACCACAATCGCAATAAGTAAGTAAATACACAAAGATTTTTATAGTGATTCAATCAAAATAGATCTACATCCAATTTGGTAATGATTTTCATTATGAATTTGAGAGTTCTAAGGCTAGAATCATCTCTACGTACATTCTTTGCTTCTTTTACATAGAAATTCACTTTAATCTTTGCATATCAGCAAGGAAAAGATCCAGTCTCTCCAAATGAAGGAATATGAAGGAAGATCTTCAATCTCTAGAACACTTAATCAATTTTGACGGATTCCATAGCGGATTAGGTTCTAGATCTTTGTTTTGAGATGCTAAACGATGTTAGAATCACTTGAAATAGGAGAGAAAGCAATTTGGCAGCCCTTTGGGAGTATAAAAATTGGTCCCTATTAAAGTGGAGCTCAACCCCTATTTATAGGAGAAGTTGGAATGAAGTGGTAAGTTGAGATTTGCATGTGCAGGCTATGAGTCGCTCGCTCAGGTAATTATGGAAATGCCACTGCCAGCTTTAGCCAGTCGTCACCAGCTGTAGCCACTCTGTCACCAACTATCTTGCTCGACCAACCCTGTACCAAACCTACGAGCGACTGACCCTGTACGAGCGACCGACCAAAAGTTGTTTGAAGGACTAGGGTACACCCAAACAAGAGAGTGTGTGAGGTGTGCGAATGACCAAGGTTGTTGACCAGGCAGTATTAGATGGAACTCGACCGACCCTAGCTTGCACGACCGACCTTTGGGCTTGGCTTAACCATTGCACGACCGACACTTTACACTTGATCATTATGTGAGGTGCGACCGACCCAATTGTGTGTGATCCTCGAACAATGTTCGACCCTTACTTATGTGCAGTTTCCTTTGCTCGACCGATTCCAAGTGATGCAAAAGCTTTGCGTCTGCTCGACCCTACGGTATGTGACCTTGGAATGCTCGAGTCGTACTATTGCTTGTCACATATGTGTATGAACGACCTATGCGTATCTTGAGTGAACGTCCTTTATATTTTACTTTAAATTCAACCTATTGATATGTGGACAATGCTAATGGATAAACACGGTGCTATTCAAAACAAAACAATCACACACAAGGGAGCAACCATGACTCGATAAACCAGACCACGACAAAGCATACAAAGACTAGACGAACCATATGCTGGATTAGTCATGACTAATGGTCTATCAACAATTTCAGGTTATAATCCTAACTTGCAAATAAGTTGCTTATAGATAAAAGAATGTGATGCTCCAGTGTCAAACAAAACTCAAATGGCAACATCTATAATAGAAAAAATACCTTGCACAACAACACTCTTCCCCTTCTCCTCCACAATCGGACCCCCCAAGGAAGATGGCATAACGTCCAAAGCATATGCTTTCACAACCTTCTTATGCTTTTGTGGTTGTAGACAATTCTTCTTCATATGCCTAGGGTTATCATAGTTAAAACACTTCTTTTCCACCTTCATGTTCTTATAATCCTTAGAAAGATGGCCCTTTTGTTAGCAATTATAACAAGTAACTTCACCCTTCGGTTTCTTCTGGCCATTCTTCCCTTTTTGTTGTTGTTGTTGTTTCCTTTTCCATGCCACTTTTTCTTATTATCAACACCTTGTTGTGGTTTCAAATCCTCCTTTCTTTCAACTATAGCCTCGACCTTTTGCAGAAGCAAGTTTTCCTTCCTTAAAGCCTTTTTAATTAAATTGTCAAAAGAGTCATCAATATGATCAATCAGTTGCTTTCCAATATTGTAATCTAATCCCAAACTAAATTTCTCGTTCTTATGATAATGCGTCTCAATATACGAACGATCATACTTGGATAAAGCTAAAAACTAGGCCACACACTCAAACGCTGGTTTAATTCCTTGCTTAAGCTTAACAAACTTTTTAAACAACATCGATTTTTGGATCGTAGAAATGAACTTCTCCTCAAACTTAGTTCTAAATTGAACCCAAGTTACTAGATCCTCTCGAGTCTCCAAAGTAATAGAGTTCCAACAATCCATAGCTCAACCTTGCAGCTTCCTTGATGCAAGCTTCCTCTTAGTTGCATCATCAATTCCTAAGTCTCTAATGATTTGAATATAGGTATCTAATCAATTCTGAACTTCAACCGTCGATTATGTCCAAACAAACGGCTTGCCACCCAAAGAAGTACCGTGCATAACTTAGCGAAACACACTGCCCAAGGTGCCTGCACAGGAACACCACCATCTATGCCGCTCCTACAGTGGGCATCCTCCTCATGATCGTTGCCATCGTAGTCTCGAACATAGAAGGATAATCAGGTATAATAGCTGCAACTCCCGACTGGCTATCGTCGCCTACCCTTTCAGTCGCAGGCTCATCCCTAGCAGCATGTATCGAAGTTCATTGAATCATTTTTACTGTGCAATGAGAGTCAATTCACATTAGAGAAAGCCATATTGGTGTTCAAGTACTTACTAACCTAATATACTATACACGTATATAATATAGTAATCATCTAAATAAATTACAAATATGTCTCTCATACGTGTTTACATTCGCAAACTTTGGATTAAATCGACTAACTAAAGCTTTGATACCAAGTGTGACGACCACCCTGTACCTTTTGCACTGAACTAAGGAATGGTGCGCTGTATGACATGCCAGGTTGATACGGGACAATCATCAGTTCAGAATAACTAGAAATGATACCTACAGTATAACTCACAACACATGGATGATATATAATAAAAATATATACAACAACGATACTAATGGGTGTGATATAGTAAAGTGGAACATTAATGATGGTCAATTTCATGTAAAAGACATATATAACAAGCTTGTTGGTTATGATTATGAGTTGATGGCAAGTGGAGTAGAAAAATATGGTGTAAGGATAATTGTGAGAGGGAAAATTAACTACCTAGGAAACTGGTACATGGGGTAGTTTTGACTAAAGATACATTATGTGCGTGGGGAATGCAAATCAATCAAGTCTGAACTGATGTAATGAGCAGATTTGGTAGGAATAATGTTAACTATAATTATTTGTTTGAATGGAAGAAGATTTAGAAGCTTACTGGCAGGAGGATTACAAGAAAGTAACTAATGACATATTTTGTTAAAGAAATATATGCAATGGTGATTTAGAGAGAAAGGAATAAGTATGTTTTCTCTGGTGAAAGTAAGAGGGAAGTTAGGGAGGTAATATTGTATGTGAACATGCAAATTCGTGAAGGTCTAAAGAAACTAAAATTCACATTTGATCCGGGAATCATGGCAGGATTCAATTGAAATGTTTTGTTAGTTTTGTGTGGTTTTCTTTTCTTTTTGTACTCTTGTTATGATTGAAGTACCCTGTTTCTTATGTTTTCTTGTAATTATCTGTACTCTTTAGTACTTCAATAAAGTGGTAGGGGACCACTCAACTCCGTTGGCACTGCCAAAAAATATATACAATAGGATATAGTAGTGAAGCATAACTGAATAGAAAATAAAATCTTCATAAAACCATACTATCTCAAGTATAATACATATGAGTACATGTATCTCTGAATACGATATGGCTCACTATATCCCTCGGAGTCTCAATAATCATTAACATACAGTGGAAATAGAAAAGAAATATCTAATTAGTAGGTAGTAATAGTACGCCAGCCTTGTGACGGCCCGCCCCGCACCAGCCGACATTTCCAATGACAGTGCGCTATGCTGATGTCTAACCAGCACGGGACGGTAGCCAAAGAAAGGAATTTGAACTTACAAGGAACCTGTAGAATGTCTCACAGTGCATGGAATAAAATATAATAACAACATACTTGACATAAAAAAGGCAAGACAGTGCATAAGATGAAAGAAAACCATAATCATCATAGCAGCGGAAATCCAAAAAATACAGCTTATGATCCACATCATAGTTATTACAACTTTTGAAAACTGTCTTTAAAGTAAAAAAAATAAGGAAGACTACTAATACCCAAAGTAGTGACCAGCAGCAACACAGGGAGAATATCTATATATACCATACGTGGGAGCCTCCTGCTCGTCTCCGGTACAGCTACTCGTGCACACCACCTAACATGTCTCTAGTCTGCTCGTTTAAGAGCACCCAGAGTAATAAGAAGAGACAAAAAACTCTGGGTCAGACAAAAGCCTGGTATGAGCGATAAGCAGTAAAACAGAATAATAACAAGTATACTAAACCATACCTGAACCTGGACCTGCAACCAAAGAGTTAGCATAACATACCGCTCAATACTCTAAGGTGCCACTAAACATAAGGTATAAAGATACGGGGGAAGGGTGTGCATGTCATAATGATGCCAACAATCAAGCATAGCAACCATCCTTGCATCTCTCACTCAGTGTGTAAAGCATACGATATCCACCACTTTGATCACTAGACCCGTCGAGGTAGTGACGGAGTCCGACTTGTATAACTATTGCTACCACCAACCTTGCCCCATGGGGTCATGATTAAATCCTTACAAATGACCCCACTTCATTGGTCCATAGCCAATAGTCCTACCTAGGCCACTGTAACACTGAATCCTTCCACATACCCCCTACTCCATAGTGATCCAAAGTTATAGACATCGATAACCCCTTTGCGCACGTCCCGCAGCAAAGCCTAACTCATTAATCTAACTCATTGGTTCCCAACTGGACCCTGAGTTCTACTTCCTATTTGGACTTCCTTTGCATCTCGGGTTTTGGTCGAATTGGAGTTGGTCTTCAGAAGAGTCACCGCGTAATCGCAGCTACAATCCGGTTCGGTTTGCTTCAGTCAGTTCGATTCGAATACATCGCTCCTAGGCTTCTCGTTCGGTTTGGTGTTCCACTTCAGGTTGGTTCAGTTCGGTAGTCCCCATCGTTCCACTTTAGTCGGTTCGGTTCAGTAGTCCCCCTTCCATTCAGTCGGTTTGGTTCGGTGCTCATGGATCTCGATCCAGTTCGGTGCTTCACTCCAACTCCGACTCAAAGCTTTGTCCTCTAATCTGATCCCGCTCCCTAGCTCTAGTCCGATCCGATCTCCATGCCCTTGCTTCCGATCCGATCCCCTACTCAGCTCTAATCTGATTCCCAACCCAACTCCAACTCTTTGCAAATGGCCCACCTTCTTGCCAAGGCTCAGCTGCGCCAACTTCCGATCTGATTCGTATTCCCCTTGCCCGGTCCATCAATCCGATCCGAGCCCTATAATCCAATCAGATCCGGTCCGAAAATCTACACATTTCCTGCAACTTTTCCAACGACTGTTTTATGCCATACGACGGAGTTTTCGACCACTCTAACTCCTATAAACAATCATAAATCATTCCAAACAGTCATAGCAACATGTATAATTGACCACAAACACTAAAACAACAATTTGATATGTCAAAACGGATCAAATATGCCCAAACCCAGGTTTTTCCCCTTAAGCATGTTTAAGCAAATCTAATGATAGGATTAGAAAAACTTAACCAAACCAACCAAATTTTCTAATAGAGGCCTAAAACAATATTTCTATATTTATAAATATTTTTCCAGATATTTAACATGCATAATTTCGTTAATTAACACTAATCACCCTAATTAACTGTAATTAGTGTAAGAACAATGCTAATCACTCACCTTGGCCACAAATAAAACTTCCAGAACTGAAACTCCACTGATTTGGGAGAATACTGATGTCTAACAGCAGCTTCAACCTTGCTTTGGTTCTATTTCTCCTTAATTTGGTGAAGATTAGGCTAATACATGATTAAAAAGTGATTAGAGATGATTCTAGATGTTGGAGGCCATTGTTAGGGTTTCTATGATGAAAGCGGCGGCTGAAAAAGTGTCTAAAGAAATGTTTTCTAACCCTAATCAGCCCCTATATACCCCTAATCCCGAAATCCCCCATTGGGCCAAGCTATTAACTACCCAAATAAGCCCGGTTAAGTAGTTTTTCACCTTCTAAACCTTAATTCAGCCATATCTCCCGAACGGTAAGTCCGTTTTTAACATATGACCACTCTACGGAAAGGAAAACCATCATCCGTATCTAATGGGAGTAGTTTCAGGTCAAAATTCCTTTCCAATCAAAAGTTATGGTCAAAACAAGATCAGCTAGGGGAAAAATGGTCATTTAAAAATCGATAAAAATCATGAACATAGGAAATGAACCCAATAGTCGTCTCCCAAAGTTACATGACCATACGACTTCGTATGTGAAATAAATAAATATTCTATGATCCTTCGATGCGTAGAATGCGGGTCGTTACATTCTCTCGCCTCCCCCCCCCCCCCCCTCTTTAAGAAATTTCATCCCCGAAATTCCTTAACCCAAAACATACAAAGGATCCCGCATGTCTACCAACCATTAAGAAAACAATCAAGCATACAAAACAACACAACAAGCCTATCCTAGCATGCGGTTTACTAACAAGGGAGTACTATACCGATATAAAAACCTTACCAGGCAAAGAGATCTGGATACTTCCTCCTTATGTCCTCCTCTATTTCTCAAGTACAGTCTTTCTCATCATCACCCCACTAAACTTTGACTAGTCTCATCGCCTTCCTTCGAAGCTGCTTCGTATCGTTCTTAACAATACGCATAGGCCTGCGGTTCCTAACCGCCTCGGGTTCAACTTGATATCATCCAACTGATCCAGTGAAATAGCCACACTAGGGTTGTGCACAAACTTCCTTAACTGGGAAACATGAAATACATTATGAACTCCTGCCATCTTCTCTGGTAATTCAACTTTATATGCCAAATTCCTAATTTTCTCGAGAACTGGGAATGGACCAACAAATCTTGGTGCTAACTTGCTTCTCCTGCCAAATCGAATCACAATCTTTAATGGAGAAATCTTGAGAAACACCATGTCACCAATGGAGAATTTTAAATCGTTTCTCCTCTTATCAGCATAACTCTTATGTCTATCTTGAGCAGCCTTCATTTGCAATTTGATAACCTTAATCTTGTCTGAACTTTCTCTTATCACATCTGGTCCAAACTTCTCACCAGTTTCTAACCAACATGACGGTGAGTTGCATGGTCTTCCGTACAAAGCTTCAAATGGAGCCATACCAATACTGGATTGATAACTATTATTATATGCAAACTCTACTAGATGCAAACGGTCATCCCATGATCCACCAAAATCGAATATAAAGCTCTCAAGAAATCCTCCAATATACGATTCACCCTCTCTGTCTGGCCGTCGGTTTGAGGATGATACGCGGTACTGAGATGTAATTCTGATCCTAACGCCTCTTGTAAGCTCTTCCGAAACCCACTAGTAAACAACGGGTCTCGGTCGCTCACAATGCTTTTAGGTACTCCATGAAATCTCACTACCCATTTCATATATAGCTCAGCTAACTTAGCTGCCGTTTTATTCGACTTGACGGGTATAAATCTTGCACTCTTGGTCAATCGGTCCACAATCACCCAAATGCTATCATGGCTAGACCTAGTCCTTGGTAACCCATCAATGAAATCCATTGAGACTTGTTCCCATTTCCATTCTGGAACTTCTAATGGTTGCAACAAACCACTAGGCTTCTTTTGCTCAGCTTTAAATAGCTGGCAATTCATGCATTTGGATATAAACTTCCCAATGTCTCTTTTCATCCCTTCCCAGTAGTAGGTCTGCTTCATGCCTCAATACATCTTGTTACAACCAGGTATATAGTCAGTTTTGAGTGATTACATTCTCTAAGCACTTCATCTCTCAATCCATTGACATTGGGTACAACTAGTCTTCCATTCTTTCTAAGCCATCCATCTCGATCAAGCCCATACTCGTTCATCTCCTCATCGATGCCCATCTCTAACTTGGAGATGATTTTCAATAAGTTAGGATTGTCCCTATGACTGGAACCAATCCGCTCAATCAAAGTGGGTCTGATCATCAAACTTGCTAACATTTCTGGATCCAATTCGCACTTTGGTCTGAAATCATACCCAGCGATGTACTCCAGTTGCTTCCATTCTAGAAACATAGCCCCTAAACTGGCATGTCTTCTACTCAATGCATCAACTACCGCATTGCCCTTTCCTGGTGTGTATGTGATATCGAAATCGTAGGAAGCCAAGAATTCTAACCACCTTTGCTGCCGGAGATTTAGATCCTTTTGAGTGAAAAGATACTTTAACGATTTATGGTCGGTAAACAACTCGAATCTTTCTCCCAAGAGATATTGTCTCCAGATCTTCAACTCGAATATGATCGCTACTAATTCCAAATCATGGGTAGGGTATCTTCTTTCGTGCGGTTTCAATTGCCGACTTGCATAAGCTACAACCCTACCTCCTTGCATCAGTACAACATCTAGTCCGGTACCACATGCATCTGTATATACTATCATCTCTTCATTCCCCTTAGGAATGACTAACACTGGTGCACATGTCAACTTTTCATTTAGACTCATGAATGCATTTTCACACTTTTCGTCCCAGACGAAAGCTTGATTCTTCTTGGTCAACCGAGTCAACAGTGCCGCTATCTTGGAGAAGTCTTGGATAAACTTATGATAATATCCAGCGAACCCCAAGAAACTTCTTACGTCTATTGCATTCTTAGGCGTAGACCAATCTTGTACCGTAGCCACCTTTGTAGGGTCCATGGCAATACATTCTCTGAAAGAACATGGCCCAAGAATCTCACTTCCCTCCTCCAGAAGTGACACTCATAAAACTTTGCTTTCAATTGGTGTTTTCTCAACACCTCCATCACTATCCTCAAATGTTCCTTGTGTTCTTTTTCAGTCCTTGAATAAACCAAGATATCGTCTATGAACAAAGAACAAACTTATTCAACTGATCTCTGAATACCGTATTCATAAGATCCACAAAATATGCTGGTGCATTGGTCAACCCGAATGGCATGACCAACCACTCATAAAATCCAGACGGTGTGACAACAAGGAATTTCGCTCAATATGAATCGATCGCTAAACCGAGCAAGACCGTTCGAAACCCCTGATTGTTTTGAGAACAAGACGAATCAGAATGTAAACAGAAGAACATTTCATTGTATATTACAATAATTCCTTCAGAATACAAGAATATAAAGAGTATGAATAAATATTACACAGAAAATATCAGAGATTTAAATTACGTTTAAATACATCGCAGCGGAAAAACAATACAAAGCACAACTGAAAACAGATACACGGATACAGAGCTTTTCGAATATCGCTTCTGCTGTAAATCAGGATCTTGTGAATATAAATCTGCAAAACCAAAACTACTAGCTGCCCATGTCAAAATAAGGGCACCCAGAGTTTAGGTTAAAATAATAAACTCCAGGTCAATCATGTGACTGGTGTGAGAACTAAAACAGTTATTAATCTTTATTTGAAAGTTAAGTAAATCAAGGGACCACGCCATATAACACGAAAAGGGTTTCCTCCCAAGAATACCAGTGTACAAGACAACAGCGCAACGCTAAATAAAGAACAATGAAGCTATTATAAGACCCAAGTCCCATCACACAATGCAACACAAGCCGGAGGATAGGGTTTTACCTTATAATAGCCAAAGAATGCTTGATACGCTAAATTTCATCTTTTATTATTACTATAAGTGTATAGTGTCAAAACAATTTCAATCATAAGTATTAATCATAGACGGCATGGGTACCATATATCATGTCGCCAATATTAGGCTCTACAATCAAAACCGCACATGTCACGTATTAGAAGTTGGGTTTCCACCTATGAACCGAGGCAAGGGATTGTCCTCACCGGCTTCGAGACTCTCTAGCCCGAGCCTCAGGGTTGAGCGCATCGACCCTTGGATCGCCAGGGTCGGTCCACCGATGTGGATTAAAATGCCTGAACATTGTGTTGCGTAAATGAGCCAAATGACTCCATCGGTTCCACACAGTCACCGATATATCCGAGGTGCCTCGCAATCCAACAACCACATAAGTCAAACTCATCAGGCCGTGTAAAACCACGGACGCCATTTCTAGCTAGAAAGAAATGCATGTCCTCCCTGAGGTCCTTCTCCCGTTTCTGGTTCACAACCGGGGTGTGAGGCTCGCGAATCAACGCTACACAAAGCTATGCCACATAGGTTGTGCTTTGATCATCAACCATAAGACTTTGTTTTTCAACAGAAGCCTTGATCATTTGCCACTTAGGCATGCCACACAGGCAATTCACTCCATGCGATTAATATCCATCAATATACAACCCCTGAGCTCGTACGTCTCAGAGAAGGGCGTTAAGCAAGAGAATAAATTATCCGCTTCCAAACAGATATATATATATTTAATAGAAATCAATCGCATAGAATAAAATCCAGTGTTAGACACACAATCAATTTACAAGTTCTGGGTCTGAACGAAACCGGAGGCACCTTGTACCTCGCATATCCATCGATCTCCAAGTACGTCTAGACGATCACTAACTGATTCCCTCCTCTTTGGTGTACGGCCCAATCAAGATCATCAGTAATTATCCAAACGACGTGAAGACCTCCGATCTTCAACCACCGTCATCATCCTCGACACCACGTCGAATCAGTTATTCAGAATGGCATAAACCCGGTCTTTCTGAATAACTTGCGTATATAGTACACAAGTGTTACGTAAACACAACATACGCCTCATTCCAATTCATTAGTCACTAACCGTAAATTAGTAAGAGAACAACTCCGCAAATATTAACCCCGAAGGCCAAAACCAACATTAGATCAATACCCAGGAAACCATTCATCTTAACTAATCTTCAGTTAGTTTCTAAATTTCACATTCTTAGGGAAAGGTTCCGATTAATTTTATCAAAGATAAAATATTTCAAATTTATACTTTAATCTTCCTTTGGATATCAATCCAAATTAAGGTTTATCCAAACTAGTCGGGATTAACGAACCTTACCGAAGTAATCGTTTGTTTTAATTTCCCAATCCCAACCTATTCATCCCATGAAGTAAAACTGGTAATACTTCATATCTAAGACCACTGTGTTACCGGTAAATTCAATTACCATTTCACGTTCAAATCTAATTAAAGATTTAACTATCGCCTGGTGAAAAACTGCTGATACTCCATTCTCAATCATTTCAATCTAATTAAAGATTCATTAAAACTCCACTTGGTTTTAATCTTCCTGTCTTTAACTGGGTTAAAGAACCAATGTCATTTAAAACACGGTTCATGATAAACCCAAAATCACATTCCATTCTATCAGCCTTTAACCGTAAATTAGCAAGTGAACAATTCCCTAAGTATTAACCACGAAGGCTGAAACCAACATCAAATCAATACCCAAGAAACCATTCAACTTAACTATTCTCCAGTTAGTTTCTAATTTTCTTAACTCCGTTGGGTCTAAGAACAGTATTATTGAAGATACCGTTCACGACAACCCAAAATCACATTCCATTAATTATCGGGTTAAACAACAAGTGTTATTTAAAACACCATTCACGATAAACCCAAAAATAATTTCAAATTCAATTCCAATTAAATACCATTTAATTGGTACACTTCATTAAATCTAAATAAAAAGATTTAATCTTTTTCTCAACTGGGTTTAAGAACAGTGTTAATGAAGACACCATTCACGACAAACCCAAATCACATTTGATATTAAATACAAGGCTCTGAATAGAAAATATATCGGCTTATATTCAATATCAAATTCAACGATCAACAAATATCATATTAGAAATAACGATATAAATATATCTTTCAAATTTTCATAACGATATCTGTATAATCACGAAATCCACCATCGAAATATTCCAAAGACAATTTAGATTCAAATCCATTCCAATTCAATTATTGGAAATTCTAGTTATTTTCAAAACCATTTCAAATCCAATTTATTTTAAAAATAAATGGGATTATAATTCTAGTTCAAAACTAGTTCATTTCGATAAAAATCTATTTTTATCTTTTCAAATTTGGAATTTTTCATCTCAATTCTTTACAAATCATTTCTCATGATTTTACACAAATTACTACTATTTTTAATAATTTTATCAAGGCCTGTACAGTCGATTTCCATCAACGGCCATCGAACTGCAGTTACGGCGACCTTTTCCAAATTTGATTTGGACATAATTCCAAATCCAACCGTTAGATTTCAAATCTCTAATATTCATTAAAAAGCTCTTTTCGATACGGACCCAAGGTTCTAGTTTTAGGAGGACCCGACGGTCGGATCTCCCATAATATCCATTCGAAGTCAATGGTCGAAATTCGCGAACTGCCGCGGTGCGGCGTGTTCTATTCAGGCCATTGAATATATATATTATATGTATTTCATCGATTTCCTTTTAAAACGTATTTTATAAATCGTTTTAAATTCGTTTTCGAAACGATTTCAACTTCATATTCAATTTCAAATCAAAATTGAATATTCCACATCATCGGTATACAAATGATAATATTTTCAAAATATTATATTTTGAAATCACTTCTTTTTCTATAATCATTATAAAAACGAATATAATCGATATAAATATCGTTCTCGTCAAAACGGAACATATCTAACCAATACGGCTTTATATATTTCAATAACTTCGTTATTCTATTCAACAAATGAATATTTTCTTCAACACATGAACATATATTTTTATTCAACACATGAATATATATTCTATTCAACACATGAATTTTTCTATTCAACACATGAATTTATTTTATTCAACACATGAATTTTTATTCTATTCAACAAATGAATTTATATTCTACTCAAACATGAATTTTTATTCTATTCAACACATGAATTTTTATTCTATTCATATTCCTTATTTTCCAAATTGGAATAAGGCCCAATCAATTACCATATAATGTTAATTATATGGATTCCCTACAACACATGTATATAATAGCAACGATAAATCATCAACCATCATCCAGAGTGCACCACACATCTGCATAAGCATTAAATATAAATAATTAACGCTTACACTGTCTGTCAACCCATCGATTGGCATACAACTAAACGATCGAGATTAGTGTACATCAAATATCATCCCAATACCTGTGTGGGGTTTCAAATCAACAAACACAGATTTTTATTCGTGCAGTTGGGCGATGTGTAAAATTTATCGTCCCAATCAATATCAGTCAAATGGGTGTACATAAACAAATCGTCCGATTTGTTTATAAATATTTATTTTATATACATGTTAAAAATCATATTTTTAACTATAAAATATTTATAACGATAAAATATTTTATTTCATTCCACATCACACAATCAAATTTCACAACATAGAAATCAAACAAACAAGTCATCCATAGTCTGTGGACGACGGGTGTCGGGTGCCGCTAAGCACCGTCTACATCCTAGTATATATTTCAACTAGAAATTAAAATACAAGTGAGGAGTTCTCACCAAGAGCTAAACCAAACGCCATGACTCTTCGTAAGTAGAATATCTTTGTCGTGCCCGCCTTTTGTCACTTTCGTCATTCGTTTTCGCTACATATATAAAAATCACATTTTTATATCAATGCTATTAGAATCACATTTTTATTTCAACGCTAGATATATAATAAAAATCAGATTTTTATTTCGCTACATATATAAAAATTATATTTTTATATTCTCTATTATATAAAAATTCTATTTTCAATCCGCTACTCGTATAAAAATCAAAATTTTATTTCGCTACAACATATATAAAAATATAATTTTTACCTAGCTAAAAATTATATTTTTATTCTTTCTATAATATAAAAATCATGTTTTGATATCGTCTACTTCGTATATAAGAGATCCTATTTTTAAACCAATTTCAATTATATAAAAATCGTATTTTTATTTCGCTACCTATAATAAAAATCCCATTTTTATATCATTGTTTATATTTTAAAGATCATATTTTTAACGCTACTTATAAGAATAAAAATCATATTTTTATTCTCTATTCTCTTATATAAAAATCAAATTTTTATACCGTTAAAAACCCTAACTTTATTTCGATAAAAATCTAAACTTTCCTATGTAAAAATCTAAACTTTACAAATTAATAATCCTTCCCATATAAAAAATTAAATTTTTTCTTTATAAAAATCAAATTAAGATAAAATAAAGCTGATTTAAACAAAACATTAAGTAAAACTCATCTTGTTCATCGAAGAAGGGGTGTTTGGGGAGGCTGATGCACGCAGTAGGGGGGTTTTGTGGGTTTTAGGGAGGTTGGTCGCGGGTTTCAGTAGAAGAGGAGGAGGGAGAAGGGAGCGATAAGGGCGAGGGTGGTGAGCGATGGCCGGAGAGGGGGCCACGGCGGTCGCGCCGACGGGGTGGGGGTGGGGGGGAGGTAGCGCGGCTTTCCGCGTTAGGTTTTTTTCCGTTTATCTGAGAGAGTGGAGGGAAGATAGGAGAGAGGAGGGAGTATATTATAAATATTTAATTTATTTTAATCCACCAAAAAGTAACTTTAAAATTTGAACACCAAATCAAGCCAACCGACTATCGTCCATAGCTAATTACCCCTATTCCGAACACAATGGGATATGTATCGTAAGCTGATACGATCGTTTCGATCAGTTCAAAATATAAATCTACATATTGAATTAGAATGCACATTTCAATTTACCGGAGCCACATACGAACTCTAAAAATGCCGAAAAATATTTTCTAGCTTCGTATTGACGATACGATCCTAACAAAACTAATTTCATCAAATTCTGAGACCGTTTGAAAAATGACCATTTTCTGGTCGATCGAAATTGACTGAAACTGACAAAACACTTTTTCTTTTGCCACGCTCACATATTGATTTCAAAAGATACAAATTTAGCAATAACTTGACATCACGGATCCAACAAAAGTGGTTTCATCGAAAACCGAGGTCGTTTGCAAAATTTCCATTTTTAAGGGCCAAAATTTCCATAGCGGCTATTCTGAATTTTCAGTTGGACATAACTTTTTATCCCCACTATGAAATTTCAATTTTTCGGACTCGTTGGAAAGATATTCTCATATAGATTCTAATATTTTTGGTTTCGCTAAAATCCGATTTATTTTGAATCTTGTACATTTATTTGAACTTTGAAATCGAATTTTCAAACTACCGCGCCATTTCCAATTCCCTTTATATTTAAAATAAATATTTATATTCTATCAATGATTCAAACATATATATACGTTCTATTTCTATTCGAAATAAATTTATCGTCGTTATTATTTAAAATAACTCATTTTAAATATTCAAAATTCATTAAAATAACCAAAATAAAAATTTTAAATTGGCTCGGATTTCCGGGTTATTACAGATGGCGTCCGGAAGGCCGTTTTAGCTATACTCTCAGCATCCACTCTAAGCTGATCAAAACCTGTCGCGAGATCCAATAGGGAGAACACTCTCGCGCAACTCAACTGATCAAACAAATCATCTATCCGCGGTAGAAGATACTTGTTCTTCCTCGTCACCTTATTAAATTCGCGGTAATCCACACACAATCGAAGGGAACCATCTGCCTTGGTAGGAAACACGACTGGTGCTCCCCACTCCGAGACACTTCATCTGATAAATCCCTTCTTTAAAAGATCGCTTACTTCCACCCCGAGCTCTCACTGCTCCCTTGGTGCCATACGACGAAGTGGCATCACTATAGGTCTGGCATCTTTCACTAAATCAAAACGGAACTCAATCTCTTGGTATGGTGGAAGTCTGGTCACTTCCTCGAAGACGTCCGGATACTGGCCAGCCACGGGCACATCTGACAATTCATCATGCGGGATGTCAAGGGAATTTAGAAAACTAGCCATTACCCCATCATTAGGTAGACCACCAAACACTACACTCTGCCCATCATCTGCTCTAACTATCACCAAAAAGCCCTCACGGTCTACCACCACCCCGTATCTTTGGAGCCAATTGACTCCTAAAATAATGCCAAACACAATAAAGCCCAAAACAAAGCAATCACAAACAAACATGCATCCATGACTCGATAAGACCACATTACGACAAATCAAACAAAGGCTAGTCGAACCACCAATCGGGTTCGTCGCTGCTAAAGGTCTATCGACTATCTCAAGTTCCAATCCCAATCTATCTACCAGGTCACTAGATATGAAGGAACGGGAAGCTCCGGTATCAAACAATACTCGAACAGGAACATCATAAACAGAAAGCATACCTTGAATGACGACATTCTTTACTTTCTCCGCCGCAGTTGGGGCATTCGACGAAGAAGGAACAACATTGATAGCATATGCTTTCACAATCTGCTTTTCTTTAGGGGGTTGCGGACACTTATCCTTGTGATGTCCCACTTGGCCACAGTTGAAGCACTTCCTATCCGCTGGCTTGGCCCGACATTCTTTGGCATAGTGGCCCTTCTTACCACAGCTGAAGCACTCAACATCTTTCTTATTCTTTTTCTTCTGGCCATCCTTGGTCTGATTCTGCTTTCTCTTATTCTGAGAACCATTCTTTCCTCCACCGCTTGCTTACGGCTTTGGCTCCTCTACAGATGCAACCTCAGTTTTCATCTTAGGGTAAAGACTCTCTGACCTCAATGCTTTCCCCACAATCGATTCAAACGTCTTATCGATGTGGTTAATAAGCCTTTCCCCCTAGTATCCATCCAAACCAGTTATGAACTTCTCGTTCTTCTTCTCGGGAGTGTCGATAAGATATAATCTATACTTCGATAAAGTATCGAACTCTGCAATGTACTCCGAGACTGCCCTACCATTCTGCTTAAGCTCCAGAAATTTCATAAACAACTCTGACTTCTGGGTAGCTAGGATGAACTTATCACTGAATCGGGCCTTAAACTGATCCCATGTAACTTGATCCTCTGGAGTACTTGCCTTATTAGCATTCCACCAATTCATTGCCCGTCCTTGCAACTGACGGGACGCTAGCTTTCTCTTCATCGCATCCTCGATACCCAAGTCTTCGAAGATATGCTCGCAGTCATCCAACCAGTCTTGAACATCCATGGCCGATTCCATTCCGTGGAACGGCTTTCCACCAAGACTAGTGTAATCCTTACATAGCTTGGCGAAATCGGCCCTAGGCGCCTGCACTGCTGCACCACCACCATTAGCAGCATTAGGAACTGCCCTTTGAACATCCCTAAGCATCTCTCTCATGAAGTTAGTGAACATAGTCCTCATGTCAGGAGAATTCCCATTATTGGCTCCTCTACCAGCACCCCCCATATATTGGTTCATCGTCCAATCTGTAAAGAGAAACAATTAACCATCCTCTTTGTGGTGTCAGTGCAGTGCGACTTCATCCTTAGCTATACTAATAGTATATATATAGCTTTTGAAAACCATAATAATCACAAATACGGGCTCTCATATATGTATTCTCTCTAGTGTCTTTCCCTAGGTTAACTACGCAAACTAGAGCTCTGATACCAAATGTAACGACCCGCCCCGCACCAGCCGACATTTCCAATGACAGTGCGCTGTGCCGATGTCTAACCAGCATAGGACGGTCGCTAAAGAAAGGAATTTGAACTAACAAGGAACCTATAGAATGTCTCACAGCGCATGAAATAAAATATAATAATAACATACTTGTTATAAAACAAGCGAGACAATGCATAAGATGAAAACTAAACCATAATCATCATAGCAGCAGAAATCCAAAAAATACAGCTTATGTTCCAAATCATCATTATTACAAGTTTTTAAAACTGTCTCTAAAGCAAATAGATAAGGTACACTACTTATGCCCAAAGTAGTGACCAACAGCAACACAGGGAGAATATCTACATGTACCATACGTGGGAGCCTCCTGCTCGTCACTGGTACAGCTACTCGTGCATACCACCTAACCTATCTCTAGTCTGCCCGTTTAAGAGCACCCAGAGTAATAAGAAGAGACATAAAACTCTGGGTCAGACAAAAGCCCGGTATGAGTGATAAGCAGCAAAACAGAATAATAACAGCTATACTAAACCATACCTGAACCTGACCTGCAACCAAAGAGTTAGCACAACATACCGCTCAATACTCTAAGGTGCCACTAAACATAAGGTATAAAGATATGTGGGAGGGGTGTGCATGTCATAATGATGTCAACAATACATCATAGCAACCATCCTCACATCTCTCACTCAGTGCATAAAGCATACGATATCCACCACTTTGATCACTAGACCCATCGAGGTAGTGACGGAGTCCGACTTGTATAACTATTGCTACCACCAAGCTTGCCACATGGAGTCATGACTAAATCCTTACAAATGCACCCACTTCATTGGTCCATAGCCAATAGTCCTACCTAGGCCACTGTAACCCTAAATCCTTCCACATACCCCCTACTCCATAGTGATCTAAAGTTATAGACATCGATAACCCCTTTGCACACGTCTCGCAGCAAAGCCCAACTCATAAAGCTAACTCATTGGTTCCCAACTGGACCCTGAGTTCTACTTCCTATTTGGACTTCCTTCGCATCTCGGGTTTTGGTCGAATTGGAGTTGGTCTTCAGAAGAGTCATCGCGTAATCGCAGCTCCAATCCGGTTCGGTTCGGCTTGCTTCAATCAGTTCGATTCGAATACATCGCTCCTAGGCTTCCCGTTCAGTTCGGTGTTCCACTTCAGGTTGGTTCGGTTCGGTAGTCCCCATCGTTCCACTTCAGTTGGTTCGGTAGTCCCCCCTCCATTCAGTCGGTTCGGTTCGGTGCTCATGGATCCCGATCCGGTTTGGTGCTTCACTCTAACTCCAACTCCAAGCTTGGTCCTCCGATCCGATCCCGCTCCCTAGCTCTAGTCCGATCTCCACGCCCTTGCATCCTATCTGATCCCATACTCAGCTCTGATCTGATTCCCAACCCAACTCCAACTCTTTGCAAATGGCACTCCTTCTTGCCAAGGCTCAGCTAGTGCCAAGTTCCGATCCGGCTCGTATTCCCCTTTCCCGGTCAACCGATCCGATCCGAGCCCTATAATCCGATTCAATCCGGTCTGAAACTCTGCACATTTCCTGCAACTTTTCCAGCGACTGTTTTATGCCATATGACGGCGTTTTCGACCATTCTAATTCCTCTAAACAATCAAAAATCATTCCAAACAGTCATAGAAACATGTCTAATTGACCACAAACACTAAAACAACAATTTGATATGTCAAAATGAATCAAACATGCCCAAACCCATGTTTTTTCCCTTAAGCATGTTTAAGAAAATCTAATGATAGGATTAGCAAAACTTAACCAAACTTTGTAACTGAGGCCTAAAACAATATTTCTAAATTTATAAATATTTCTCCAGATTTTTAACATGCATAATTTTGTTAATTAATACTAATCACCTTAATTAACTGTAATTAGTGTAAGAACAATTCTAATCACTCACCTTGGCCACAAATAAAACTTCCAGAACTGAAACTCCACTGATTTGGGCGAATACTTATGTCTAACAACAGCTCCAACCTTGCTTTGGTGCTATTTCTCCTTAATTTGGTGAAGATTAGGCTAATACTTGATTAGAAAGTGATTAGAGATGATTCTAGATGTTGGAGGTCATTGTTAGGGTTTCTATAATGAAAGTGGCGGCTGAAAAAGTGTCTAAAGAAATGTTTTCTAACCTTAATAAGCCCCTATATACCCCTAATCCCGAAATCCCCCATTGGGTCTAGCTATTAACTACCGAATTAAGCCCGGTTAAGTAGTTTTTCACCTTCTAAACCTTAATTCAGCCATATCTCCCAAACGGTAAGTCCATTTTTCACATATGACCACTCTACGGAAAGGTAAACCATCATCCGAATCTAATGGAAGTGGTTTCAGGTCAAAACTCCTTTCCAATCAAAAGTTATGGTCGAAACAAGATTAGCCAGGGGCAAAATGGTCATTTAAAAATCGGAAAAAATCACGAACATGGGAAATGACCCCAGTAGTCGTCTCCCAAACTTACATGACCATACGACTTCGTATGTGAAAGAAATAAATATTCTACGATCCTTTGATGCGTACAATGCGGGTCATTACAAGCCTCCTGCTCACCACCACACAACTTCAACGACACCAAACCTGCTATCTGCTACTCAGTCTTCTCATTAACCGCATTGATGAACGACCCAAGGTATTAAGAGGGAAACGTAAAACCTTGAGTTAAACAATAGTCTTAGTAAGCGATAAAATAACTAACATTAGTTACATAAGATAATAAGAGTATAGGCGGATCAACCATCTGATCTACCCAACAACTAACAAGTAAACACGTGAAAACCATCCATCACATGCCATTACAGAATAGGAAATGATAAACCCCGATCCCAATTCTCTTCAACATTCTACAGTGATAGCCTACCCCGAAAACAATAGAGAAGAAAGCACAAAATCAACCATAGCAATTAATATCCTAACTATCACCAACTACAGCCTTGAATCCATCGATAATCGGACCTGCTTTCATTGATCAAAAAGGCTAACGGATTAACCCTGGTTCTAGTCAAACTACCATACACCATTGTGACTCGCATGTTTTCCTTACTAAACAAAGATAACTAGGCCCATCGTGATTGCCCAGGGTACAAAATCTATCGAATCTGATCCTAACGGGCATCCCTACAATGCCCCTGCTTTGAGTCTGCTAGAACACTTAGATAACCGATGACCCCTTAGTGCTTCAAACTTGTCTAACCTTTCACATTAGCAACTCAGTTCATTTCTTGAACCATTCCATTATCAGCCATGGTTGACTCCCATCATATCGATCCATTGTTATACTGAATCATATATCAAACCACAACCAGTGTAACATCAATTTGGCTCCAACCACTCCAATGGGAGTTCACAATGAAGTACTATCAATCATTGAGTTGCACACCGATCTTTTGGAATCCATACGTCACCAAACTTCACCCGGAACCCCCAAAAGCCGTCTAAACCAAGCTCCCCAAAAATCACGTCCATCCGACCTACCCATGACGGGTCGGTACCTACCCTTGTTGTGTCAGTACCTACCCATACACTTAGCCAGAAATGGCCAAGTGTTGGCACTTCTACACTTCTAACCCCGTATGCTTCCTACCGGTCAATTTTCCACGCTATTCGACCTTCCAATAAAAACTTCTGTCGGTCCATCCATATCTCAAGTAATCAACCTTCAATCCATCCCAAATCATCCCCGAATGACTTGAAAATTTGCAGGCAACCCCGATTTATCAACACGAAGCCATGCCACAAAAATTGTCGCCACCCGATTTACCTATATCAGTCGGTACCGACCCATCATGGGTTAGAGTCAGTCCATGTGCTTAGCTTATTTTGGCACAAAAATTTTCATGCTTCCTTCTCCTTTCTTCTAGAGCACCTCAGCCAAGTTTTTTCTAAATCCAATCATTAGTACCTCTGATTTTCTCTGCTCTTCAATCTTATGCTTCTACGGCAAACAATGTAACATATAACTCAAGCAATTCACCCAATTTAACCAAAACAATCATCAATACAATAATCCATGATCATACAAGCATATCCAAATCATGAAAAACATCAAATAATAATAAATCAATGAAATTGTAGATCTAAACAAACCTAAAATCACGATTAACATATGAAATTCTAGTTTAACAGGTTTATTTAAAATTTGTAAACATGACTAATTCCGAGATGAACTTGTATGAATAGATTTTGGGTGGTTTAAAAATATATGAATGAAATTAACATAGATCTTACTTATATAACCCTTTGCTTTTGAGAGCTATCTATCACTCATCAATTTCTAGATCTAATTTAAACACCAAGAGATTGGGTCTGGACAATGAAATCCCCCAAATTTGATGTAATTTGATGTGATCTAATCTCCCTTGATGAAGATATATTTTCTAGATGCAATCTACAATGAATTTGATTAAAAATAATGAAGGGTTATGGTTTTAGGTAGAACAAGAGAATCACAGACGCCCAACCTAAAGTTCAGAATGAAGAGAGTAGCTCTAGTTATGTCCCCTAGACACCACTTATTTATGTCTACAGGTCATTAGCCTAATGGGTTTGGCTGATCAGCCCATCAGTTACTAATCAGTCTGCCTAACTGCAGTGGAAACTTAAAAAAACGATTCCTCCTGAACCGTTAAACGAAATCCTTCATGTGACTATTCAGAATCCTAAACAACCGTCCTGATCCATTGAGATGAATTTCAGCACCTGATTCGACCGCAGTCAAAAGTTCTATCCCAAATAGCAGACTCAAGGGAAAATTGTCATAATTATATTCAATAAAAATCATGGACATGTCTCACATCCCCATGAACAATATATTAAAATCTAAGAATGATGCGACCATTAGGGAATAAAATTTAATTATTTTATGATCGATCAATACGAAAAAATAAGGGTCGTTACATATTTTATCGTACTCTGATTATGTTCGTACTCAATTATTTGCAGATACCAGATTTACACGCTCCATGCTTGGATGGGTTTGAGTTTCAATTTTTTGTCGAAATTTGGGCTTAGAAAAGTATGGGTGTTACAAATCTTGTTGGGAGTTGCATTCTGGATTAGGCAGTATGAAGGATTGAACTTTGACACAAGTTGCTGAAGCCTTGAGAGTTACACAACCCCCAAAGTTCCATTATTTGTACTTATCCTGAAAGCTTATGTGGGATTCCTGCTGGTCTTGGAACACTTGGTGGATTTCATTGGTTCTTGGAGTTGCACCGACCTTTGATGCTTTGGGTTTTCATACCGACCCCGGATGGGTTAGTGATTCATGCCGATCCTGGATGACTTAGGCTTATTTGTTGAGTTGTTTTGGAGTAGGAGGATTCATACTGATCCTGGGTATGAGCTTATACCGACCCCCAAATACTTAGCTATCTGAAAGTTGTTTTGATGAGCTGAGCTGACCGTACTTGAATGACTTTGTTTGGACTTGATGTTTAGGTCTTTGAATGACACATTTGAGTCATTTAGCCACGCCATGGTCGGGTCGTGTCGGTCTGGATTGCTTTTGATAGTTGAGCTAAAAGGTCGGGTAATACTTGCTTCCTAAAGTATGTCTTGTGTTAACATGATGTGCTTTAAGTTGATACAAGCTATTCTAATATCTGGAAAGATCCTTAAGTTGATCAGCAAAAGGTCACGACCTTTCTATTGAGTAGTGTTTTCTAAGAAGTACGTCATTTTAAGTGGTTAAGATGCATTGTCGAACATTGTTGGTATAAACATGCAGTTCCAACATTGTTGAGAACTTTGGTCATTTTAATCATTGTTGCTCAAACTGGAACCTGTCTAATTTCTCAGGTAAGTGCCTATTCTCTATCGATTTAAGAAATTAAACATTAACTACAGATCCCTACTTACACAGAAGCGTAAACGAGTTGTTGTCGGCGTAGAGCCATGTATCTCAATTGTTTACACTTTATTTTGTGTGATATAATAGGAGCTTACAATCGAAAACATAATAGAGATGATATGTTCCAAGCATATATTTGCATATATTTGCATAAATTAGTTTTCAAAATGACATAAGAGTTGAACTCGGTCATCAAAAGCATACTCCTGAATCGTTATGATTGTTGAGTACATGATTGGTTGATAGCTTGAGTTCATTATTTCAACGATGGGAATTCAAAGACGTGTATGCACGATTTATGGCCATAGTTTTGAGTTCCGGAAATTTATATCGATCCCTAGAGTATTCCTTCCCTTTCTCCCCTTTTTAGTATATGGAATCAATATTGATCTAGGGTTCGGTATCGGTCCCAAACAATTTATTTTGTTTTCCAAAAACTTAGCAAAATTTCCAAGTTATGGGGATATGAAATAAAATTTCATATCTCGAAGACTTAATAAACTTTATTGGTTTATTTGGGGAGAATAAAGAGAGGTTATACAGGGAACCATGTAGAAGAAAGAAATGGAGAGGATTTGAGTTAGAAAAAATACAAGTGTTCGGGGATATGAAAGTTTATTTTATATCCCTAATACTTAGAAAATTTTCGGAGCTCGAATTTTTTGGGAGTAGAAAACTCTCAAATGTTCTGGGATATGAAATAACATTTTGAATCTTGAAAACTTAGAAATATTTTTGACTTAAAGGACTCGAGTTCATGAACTTGAATCATTTCGCGACATTGCATGATCGAATGAGATTTAAATCGAACATATCGTTGGTTAAAACCTTAATGCTTAGAAAACGTGCCTGTTTGGACTGTTGAGTCATATATGCACATAGGATTAGAGTATAAAATTGGATTTTGGACATATGAATGAAACATCCAGTCTAGAGTTTGATTCTCTACCCAATCACGACGTGATTGTGACTCGACTTGAATTTCATGACATTGGTTAACGAGAACGATGGCTTTAGTTCAAAAAAACTGAAAATCATCGCTGAATCCCAAAGTATTATATCGTAATTGCATAAGCATGCATGACACTGCATGTTCCATATTAGTTCACACTAACACGAAGGGCATAAATTTTATCGTACTAATTGTTGCAACTGTCTTTTAAAGTATAGTTTGCTATGGCACTGGGAAGCTCTTGATGATTCCAAGGCTTATCGATTGAAGCCCCAGAACCATCTTAGGGTTAAAATGGATTATCATACGATTCCATCCCAATTAGCAAACACGAGACCTTCGAAGCCTCTACTCCTTCCTAGTACCCACCCGACATGCACGATCATGAGAAGCAATCCAAAGGATTGCAACACTCAGACTGGCATGAAGGTGAGCTGGTCGCATAGGAAATGGAAGAGGAAGTTGAAGGAGGCAAGCAAGATGGCGAGGATGAAGGTGACAAGCAGGAAGATGTTCTTTGGCATCAAACATGATGGAGGATATTGTTATTCTTAAGCATCCCCAGGATTCAGTTACCTTGCAAATTAATGAGACTGCATTGAGATGCATTTGCAAGAGGTATGACATAACTACTATGAATTCTGGGCCCCTGGAAGGAGCAATAGGGCACATGCACCCGTAGAAGGATATACTACGTGGAATAGGGACACGTGTTTTGTTATGTGCTAGCCTTGACCGTTCATTCTAGATATGCTACGCTTCTTTCGAATAGAGTCAATGTAGCTTCATCTGAAGGCGTATGCCTTCCTAATCGGACCCTGCATTCTATACGTAGAAAATTTGGGTGTGGAAATAACCGGGGAGAACATTCGATACATCTATCCCTCAAGAGAAAAAGCACGTCTCTTTCCCACATCTTTTTGAGGCACAAGTAAACAGTCGCGTCATCCCATGAGTTTGGAACAAGCTCAATGACTTTAAACATGACTGGTTGTATGTTCGATGCCTCCCGATTTTGCAAGGAGATGGCTCGGCTATCGTAAATGCTCTAATACTTACGTTGCATTTCAAGCAATCGAGCCATATGCTCTAAACTAACTCAAAATTTAATGTGGTAGGTATCCCTTGCATTTCAAGGAATAATATTTATCTTCAGCGAGTCTTGGCAATAAGTGACGCCGGAATGCGTATCATGATGCCAAGACTCTATTTCCAGGCCACCTTCTATAATTAGCAGGCTTATTTTCCAAAGCTGGCTCAAGATCCGTAAGGATGGTGATGAAGAAGCAAAAGAAGTGAAAAAATATGGACGAGGAGATATACCTCCGGGTCCACAAGTCGATGCGCCCATTGTCGTGCTTCCCGACATGCCCTCATCCAAAGACGAGGTGGTCGGAGGTCAAAGGGACATAGGTGCCTACGACGAGGGTGATGAAGAGGGGTTCGCTGAAGGAGGTGGTTTGCAACCTACGCCCAATCCCTTTGAGAGATAAGGTTGGGGGAGACTTACAAACCAATTTTCCCAATCACAGCCTCGGAGACTATCGTGTCGATGGAAGTGTATGGTTAATTTAGGGACTTGGACTGACTTCCTATTGAAATATCTTCGTTTGAGCAAAGCGACACAAATCTTAGAAGCCTATTTTTAAATGTTGGAGAGTTTAAACCTTCAAGTAAGACAATAACTAGTCCATGGGGGGAACACTAGGACAGATACACACAGTCATAAGCATTACATGACACAACACTAAAACTGTAAATGTGTGGGTTGTACATTTCTAACTCGAGATTTTCTTTGTGCAGGCACAATAACTCGAGAAGGTGACAGATACAAGGTCCAAAGATCTGGAGGTTCCCGACGACCAAAGGCACAAGTTATGGGCACTTTTCTAAAGAGCTCATAATCTCGAGAGAAGAGGTCTAAGAGGGCCCATGAACACAGCAACAACTACCATCGTCGGGAACATCCTCGATGCCCGAAGTCTCTGCCATCGAGAACAAGGGAAACAGTGGTTAAAAAGTTGGATGAATCAATGAGTATTGGGCAATCTGAGGCTCTCGTGCTTCCTCCTCATGTTCACATGACAAGATGTGTGCTCCTGGGTCGGTGATAAGAGACACAGGTAGGGAGAGGATCAATAGAGGAATATGAGAAATCGGAAGGGGAGAGAGTCTACCGATTGTAGAGAGGCCTCTCGAAGATGAAGAGATGACCTCAAAGTAGAGGAAAGCTTACTCGGTGAAGCATTTCCAGGGATATTACTTCAAGGACCTTTCTTGGATTATCGAGTTGCACCCTATCCCATTGGACATCGACAAGGACACATGGAATAGGGTTTGGGATATCTACAACCAATACCGAGTTGCGATGTGGTATGGGAAGAAGCTTTCCGAACTGATCTACATGAAGAACAACATTATCGATGGCATGAGGCTCGAGGCTAATGTTGATCAAGATCGGATTAAGGCCCGGGATGCTGAAATCGAGGGGTAAAAGAAAGAGTTAGAAGCCGCCAACAAACAAATGGAGGAGGCTCGTGTAACGGTCATTCAAGCCCAGGAAGCTTTCCGAGATGGTCTACAAGAAGAACAACATTATCGATGGCATGAGGCTCGAGGATAATGTTGATCAAGATCGGATCAAGGCCTGGGATGCTGAAATCGAAGGGTTAAAGAAAGAGTTAGAAGCTACCAAAAAATAAATGGAGGAGGCTTGTGCAACGGTCATTCAAGCCCAGGAACAATATAAGGATGTGACAGCCTCTCCCTCAGCTTGAGTGGCCGCAATCGACAAGGTCAACAAAGCAATTTCTGAAGAGAATATCTTATTGTGGAAATATAATGTGGAGGTTGAGTGGCTCATGGAGGAAAACAAAGCACTGTTTAAGGAGAACTAATGGCTGCAAAAAGATAATAAGGAAGTAGAGCGTCATAGGAAGGAGTGCGAAGAGCTTAGGAAGAAACTTGAATCAAAAAAGGATGAGGCTGAGAAGGAGAGGAAAGAAAAGGAAGTAGTAGAGGCATCCAACAAGGAGGTGCTGGGGAAGGCTGATGAAGTCAGAAAATAGTCTAAGGCCCAACTAGTGGAGCTCAGAGCCAAGCCAAGAGAGGTTCCATCGGAGGCTGAAAGAGAAATCAATCCTACAATCCTAGGATGTTACATCAAAACCCTTAGACACTGTGGAACCTCGTGGATTGATGATTATGGTCGGATTCTCGCTCAGACTTGGGAGAATTTGATAGAGGATGACGTTCTTCTAGGGACGAGGATATTGTGGATAAGGAGGCGTTGATAACTCAGTATCTGACCAAAGACAAACGCTGGATATTGGCAGAGGGAAAGAGCATGATTAAGGAGGATACTAAAATGGAAGAGGAGGGAAGAGCTGCTGCACTAAAAGGGAAGGCGATAATGACTGAGAACATCATTGTTGCTCATGAGATTGAAGGAGGCATTTCCTAACAATAATTAGTTATTCCGTCTGACTTCACTGGTGGCCCATCTGAACCATCCCCTAAATACTCGAAGTATTACCCCGAGCATCCAGGGATGGGCTTCAGAGGTTTCCTTCTGCCAATAGCTGAAGGCGCTATGTTGATGATTGTCATGCAACAAATTCTGGAAGGTATATCCACTTTCTCTCTAATATTTGAAAAGATGATAACAAGAAGAAAAGGTAGACTAACACATATGGGTGAGAGTTTGGTTGGTTTCGTTTATTCAATTAAGAAATTTTTCAAACCATACTTAAACCAATAAAAATGGAAGTTTGGTTGGTTCGGTTGGTTGCCGATTAAACCAAACTAAAAATATTTTACAATTCGTGTTTGGAATATTCACTATAATTTGAAACAAATTATAAGTATATGGTTAGAGTATTATTATTTATGATTTCTATTCTTTATAATATTAATTTTGACACATAGGTGATGATTAAAATTTAGGGGCATTTTACCCTAAGGGCCTCCTTTCATCCGCTAATTAGTTTCTAGGACACGCCGTTACAATAATTATTTTCCAAGACAACAATTAATTCGACTATTTATTCCTTCTATTCTTCATTTCCGTAAGCATTATCGAAGCTCAAAAGAACCCCAAATTGATTTCAAATTCACTTTCTTCTTCATCTTTACACTTTCGAAATCAAATCTACTGCTAATCTACTTTCGAAACAAAATCGACTCAGTTGATTTGTTGAAGAAATCAAACCGCATCACTTTTCCCAGCTAAACAAGTATGTAATTGTTTATTTCTGTTATTTTTTATTGCTGATTGCTGATGTTAATCACCTCACCTTTATTCAGTTGAAGAAACGCAATTTCTATTTACTATTTACAAGACGCGATTTCTGCTCAGTAGTTGTTGAACAAGTAAGTACTTGTTTATCTTTGTTGTTTGTTGTTCCTCGATTTTTTTTGTTATCTATATATCGATTGTTTTTGTTAGCTGACGTAAGTTGCCATTCTCTGATTGATTTAATTTGCTATATAAAATTGTTCATATGTATATATTCAGTGGTAGAATTTACTTTGTTTGACAACTTAAAAAGACAAAGGTGTTTAGGTTTTGATTTGAATCATTTAATTACGTGTTGAAATTTAGCAATATTTGAAAATTACTGATACATGTAAACATATTTGTTGTTTTGTTAATCATATATATATATATATTCAGTGGGTTAATAACACATAATATGAATCAATTTAAAGTGATGATGAAATTATTCATACGTATATTCAGTGGTACATATTAATTTGTTTGACAGCCTAAAAAGATAAAGGTTTTATCTTTTTATCAAGAAATCATATAACTTATACTTTTAACATAAAAAAGATAAATAGTTTTATCTTTTTTCTCAGAAAACCATTTAATTTTATGTTTTTAATAGAAAACCATTTAAATGGTTTTATCTTTTAACTATAATTAAATATTTATGGTTTGTCTTAAAATGGGTTAGAAGTCTCCTTGTTTCTTCAAGTGAAGCCTGGCCTTTAAATTTAGAATGGAGCATTTTTTTCCTTTTTTGTATTCATTTTTTTCAAGATGCTATTCTTTTGATTTCTGCTTATGCACTCGGTGTGTAGCATGGTGCTTTATTTGAGGTAGTGCTTCTATTAGCAGTTTTTATTTGTGCACACAGGAAGCGATCTAAGAGAAGTAAAAGCATGTATGAAAGTTTGGTCTCAGGCTATTGCTTTGGCTTTTGCATCAAGTGTTAGTGGATGATCATCACTAACATTATTTACTGGTGTGTTGGCGATTCACATGAGAAAAAGAAGGGCAACATTATTGCTGGCATTCTTTGAACGATTCATTTGGCAATCTTCTCCAACATTTGATAAATTCGTATGCATTTCTTTCTATATGAATAGATAAAAGAACTTATCTTTTATACAAAATATCACCAAAAGCTAACATCACAAATTGTATCTTTTAACTATAAGTGTAGATTCATACTAATCTGTATATATATACACTTTTATAGTGTATATTGCTCCATTTTCAGTTTTATGTATATGGGTTGATTCTATTTTTTTTTATATTGGCACTTTATTTAGTATGACATAGTATAGATAATGCATTTGCTTCTGCAAGTGTTTGTGTTTAACTGTTATTTGGAATACGATGTTGTTAGTTCTGTTCAAAGAGATAAATTGATTTAACTTTTTTATTTTTGTGTTGTCTTTTTATGCATTTTGATTATGTTGTTGTGTCTGATTCAAATGATACACACCGAGTTTTCAATCCTAATAGTTGAATAAGAAGATAAAACAGTGTTTTTTTAAGTTTTACTTAATCAATATAAGTTATGTGATTTCCTAAGAAAAAGATAAAACCATTTATCTTTTTTTGTTAAAAATGGTGCCCTGAAGTGTTTAATTGCCATGGAATTCAATTCTTAAAAAAATAAAAAATGTTAATAATATAAAGAAAAGTTCTTTTTTTATCTTTTGTTATTTTGTTTAAAACAAAAGTATTGTCTATACAATGAAGCTGCTGATATGTATTAGTTGTACAATACAATAGAACAGAAAAAAGATACATACGTTTATCTTTTTAGCGACATTTGCTATTTATACATTCATATTTCTCACCATTCGTATCATATACAGCAGGCATCATGGCACCCCTTTATGACTTTATGAAACAACAAGTGAAAATAGTAAATTAACAGAACAATCAGCTCTAAAAAAAATTCAATTATCTTTTTTAAATTTGAAATAAAATAAGATATTATATTTAACTTATCTTATACTAAAAGATAGAATCAACTATCTTTTTTAAATCTGAAATAAAATAAGATATTTTATTAAACATCTTAAAATAGTTAATTACAAAAATGCAATTTTGGAATCAAAAGTTAAATTTTATCATTAACAAGTCATATTTTTAATACCTTTTCTTTGTATCTTATTATATTATAAGTGTCTTCGGTCTTTGCTTTATCTTTTTATAGCTACTATTTGTTGGTGGTTTAACAAGGTTCATCCCATCATCTTCTACTAAATTTTTACTATGCCATTACAAAATAGCCAATGAAGATAAATTTATATGATTTTCTGAGAAACCATTTATCTTTTTTCTGTTAAAAGAATAAGTTATATGATTTTCTGTGAAAAAGATAAAACCGTTTATCCTTTTCCTGTTAAAAGCAAGTTATATGATTTTCTGGGAAAAAGATAAAATTGTTTATCTTTTTTCTATTAAAAATGGTGCCCTGAAGTGTTTAATTGCGATGGAATGTAGTCCTTAAAAGAATAAAAAATGTTAACAATATAAAAGAAAAGTTCTTTTATCTTTTGCTATTTTGTTTAAAACAAAAGTATAGTCTATACAATGAAGCTGCTGATATGTATTAGTTTGCTGATATGTATAGGTTGTACATTAGATCATTACATATAAAAATATACATACGTTTACCTTTTTAGTGACATTTGCTATTTAAACATTCATATTTGGTATCATGGCACCCCTTTATGACTTTATGAAACAACAAGTGAAAATAGTAAATTAACAGAACAATTGTAATTACTTTTAGCTCTAAAAAAATCCAATTATCTTTTTTTAATCTGAGATAAAATTAGATATTCAATTTAACTTATCTTTTATTAAAAGATAGAATCAACTATCTTTTTTAAATCTGAAATAAAATAAGATATTCTAATAAACATCTAAAAAAATTTAATAACAAAAATGCAGTTTTGTAATCAAAATATAATTTTTATCATTAACAAGTCATATTTGTAATACCTTTTCTTTGTATTTTATTATATTATAAGTGTCTTTGGTCTTTGCTTTATCTTTTTGTAGCTTCTATTTGTTAGTAGTTTAGCAAGGTTTATCCCATCATCTTTTACTAAAATTTTACTATGCCATTACAAAATAGCCAATAAAGATAAAATTATATGATTTTCTGAGAAACATTTATCTTTTTTCTGTTAAAAGTATAAGTTATATGATTTTCTACGAAAAAGATAAAACCGTTTATCTTTTTTCTGTTAAAAGTAAGTTATATGATTTTCTAGGAAAAAGATAAAATTGTTTATCTTTTTTCTGTTAAAAATGGCGCCCTGAAGTGTTTAATTGCCATTGAATTTAGTCCTTAAAAGAATAAAAAATGTTAATAATATAAAAGAAAAGTTATTTTATCTTTTGTTATTTTGTTTAAAACAAAAGTATAGTCTATACAATGAAGCTGCTGATATGTATTAGTTGTACAATACAACAAAAGAGAAAAAATATACATACGTTTATCTTTTTAGCGACATTTGCTATTTATATATTCATATTTCTCACCACTCGTATCCTGTACAACAGGCATAATGGCACCCCTTTATGTCTTTATGAAACAACAAGTGAAAATAGTAAATTAATAGAATAATTGTAATCATTTTTAGCTCTAAAAGATTTTCTATTATCTTTTTTAAATCTGAAATAAAACAAGATATTCGATTTAACTTATCTTTTATCTTTTACTAAAAGACAAAATCAACTATCTTTTTTAAATCTATAATAAAATAAGATATTCAACTAAACATCTAAAAATTGTTAATTACAAAAATGCAATTTTGTAATTAAAAGTTATTTTTATCATTAACAAGTCATATTTGTAATACCTTTTCTTTGTATTTTATTATATTATAAGTGTCTTTGGTCTTTGCTTTATCTTTTTGTAGCTACTATTTGTTGGTAGTTTAGCAACGTTCATCCCATCATCTTCTACTAAATTTTTACTATGCCATTACGAAATAGCCAATGAATATTAAATTATATGATTTTCTGAGAAACTATTTATCTTTTTTCTGTTAAAAGTATAAGCTATATGATTTTCTTCGAAAAAGATAAAACCATTTATCTTTTTTCTGTTAAAAGTATAAATTATATGATTTTCTAGGAAAAAAATAAAACAATTCATGATGCATTGACTTGTGCTAATTTGCTACACATAAATTTTGAAGAAGATGAATACATGCGATTATCTGTGATTTGTGGTGATTTGTGCTTATTACTGTGGTTTTTACTAATTTGTACTGACTTGTGTTAATTAGTCGACGCTAATACAAATCCATCTGCAGATATTAAATCGAAATATAAAGAAGACGCAGATCGAAGCAAGGAAATTTGATGAAGGTCGATTTTTCAATTTGAGAAAGGGGCAAAAGTGTTTCTGAAATGAGGTGCATATAAATTTTTGTCCTTAAAACAAATTACGATGAAGTGGTGTCCTTAAAACAAATTCGACTGGCCTAGCAAGCCCTTGACATAAATTTCCAATAAATTTTACTTGAACAACTAAAATAACCAAAAATATTTATTATAATATTGATAAATTTGAAAATATATTAAAAGTTTGGTTAATTTGATTAAACCGATAACCGAACTTATTATTTTTCCGGGTCGATTACAAATCGATTTATTTTAAAAACTGAAACAAACCAACCAAAATAAATTGGTTTGGTTGGTTTATTTAGTTTAGCCGAATAATGATCACCCTTCTAACACATCTTCCTCTTCTTGTGCAGGTAGTCTTGAAATGGAGATCATGATCGGCTTTGGGACCACAATGTGTGCCGGGCCCACATTTGATGTTGAGGCATATAAGAGGAAAATGTGTGATGAATTTGGCCATCTTAACATCTATACAGGCTAGGAAGTAAGAGAGGCTGGTCAGAGCTTCTTATTTGAGGGGAAGGAAGAATTATCCAACATTTTTTTGGAAGAAAGGAGGAGGAATAAAGAGGAGGCGAGGATGATTTGTCAGGTGGTGGATATAGGCGGGCAGACCATGCATGGTCTAGTCCAGTAAAAACATGTCATTAGGTTGGTCAACAAGGAGGAGGTTGAGGTAAAGAAGAGGGAGGACGCAGAGGCATTGATCAAAGCCCTGGAAGAGGCCATGGAAAAAACCTGAATAAGATACCTAGATCAAAGTCCAAGAGGAAGCCCGTAAAAAGGTAGAAAAGTGGAAGCTTAGAAAAGAGCAGAGGAGGAAGCTCCGAAGAGGGCCGAGGAGGGGGCTAAAAAGAAACCTGAGGAGGAGGACAGAGGAAGGCTATAGCTGAGGCCAAGAAGAAGGCCTAGAAGGAGGCTCAAAGGAAATCCAAGAAAGAATCTAAGATGTGACAACCCCAATTCCGAAAGACCAATTTTTTTTGAAATTCCAATCTATCGAAACTCGGATTGGTTTGCTCTGGTATTATGTAGAAAAGACAGAGACATAAAACATGTCAAAGCTCAGAAATTATCTCACAGCGGATTGGATAAAATATAACGTAATCAAAATATAGCCTTAGTGTATTAATAATATTGCCTAACCAATATCCAAGGCTATCATGTCCCTGCCACAAATCTAACCTGCGAGTATGTTATGAGAAGGGGGGTCAGAACACAAGTTCTAGTGACTGGATTTAAATTATACACTTTGGATAATCCTACATATACTGTTCAATCATATTTTCTTATTTATTAGGTTACTTGGGTTATTAGCACTCAACGCTTACACACAAGTCGTACACATTTACTTTCCAGCGGATTAACCTAATATAGTAGATATGTAGCTACCCCAAATGTTAAGGTACGCCCCATGGTACCCACTCGCATGGTCTCCACCATAACAATATCAAAATATATGCAGTCCCTCATCCTATGTCGTAGTGACGTACGGATAACAATATTACTTCCGCAAAAATCTACCATTACTATGCTATGTAAACGTACCGACTGCCGCCTTTGTTCGAATCAGACTCCATACCGGAATAATGCCCTCAAGTCTATGATACACCACCTAGAGCCGATAGGCATGTATCTATACTATCCACCATATATATCTTCAATTATAGCTCGATGCCTCAATCGCACGTCCTCTAATGTGCATCGAGTTCCATTTTTGTACAGACCCGTCATTAAAAAGCCTCTATATACAGATATACCTAGGGTCTGTTTTCTGGTGGCTATAGCCCCACATCGGACCCTCCCTTAACTAGAAAAGACTACCAGAGCTAAGCGACTACCCTACACAAACAATCTAAACATCTATGTGGCGTCTCCCCTCAAACCCTTACCCCGATAGTGAAGGGTGAAATGGTATCTTGGGTTTAGCTCAAGTCTTTTCGCCTACCACTAGATGCCGATGACGGGTGTCCGACAGCCTGCTATCCATGTTGGTCCTGACCCTCTGCCTCCTCGTGAGGCAATCGCCGAACCACCCCGGTGTCACCTCGTCACAACATTCTGACTACATAGCTACATCTGCAATCGAGGCCCAACCACTTAGTAGTTACGCGTAGACCCAACCACTGAGGACACAACCTAAGACATCTTCCGCCACACATAGGACTACTAGGAGCACCTTACGTACCTCAGGAAGCCGTGTGCTTCACCTTCCAGTCCTTTGGAGCAGTCATAACAATCATATGAGTGTGCGCTCCCCTCGTGCCTTATAACACCTTGATGATCTACCCCGTTGGGTTATTCACCGTCAACCGTACGGACTGGTCTAAGTGCTTTACTTTAGCATGTTGTTAGACCCTATGTCTAAACATTCTTTTACGCGCTTATCTCACCTCATCAGGTTTCCAGTTACTTAGTTATTCCAATTCATATTGAATTCTTATTCAAATTACCAAGTTCTCTTGCTTATTAATTTCAGTCATACAACTTAATCCATTTAAGTTTATTATAAGCCCACAACATGTTATTCTCTTGATTGTGGCCCAAGATCTATAATGACAACCCCTTTTTATATTCTTGTTTATTTCATTATTACAACAACATGTTTTACTTAATATGTAATTAAGTATATCCAGTTCACATGTTTTCTAATTAACATGTCACAAACCATTTATGATTAAATATAACTTATTTCATTTCATATGTTTTCTCATTCTTTCCCATTTGATTATAATTCCATTTTACATTGTCAATACAACTTATCGTTGTTTAATTATTAACTTAGTTCTATTAACTAAGGCCCATTAATAAGTTTCTCTACCCGTTTATTATAACCTATGTTATAGTTTCCTCTAGTCCCTAGGACAAGCCTAAACATTCTTATCAACGGGTTTCAGACTTCCAAGATTACAGATTACTTAATTTATAATTAAGTTCAATATATTTTCCCCCTTTTCTGAACTGGTTTCTGGTTTTCCCTGTTTGCTAATTACTTAATTTACAATTAAGTGTCCCTCAACTCATTTCACTAGTTATCCAATTTCCCAATTAGTTTATTATCACTGAACTTATAATCCCCACTTGTCCCTAGGACAAGTCTACCTATTATACAACGTTTTCATTAATGTTATTTATTTATAATAGGTGATTATCATTTCTACAAGTTATGCTTACCCTAAAAGGTGTCTTTAATTACATAACTTTATTATTTCTAATGGTTATGTATAGCAATAGGTGTCTTTAATTACATAACCTTATCGGGCTAAGTTTGCAGGCCTATATGTAAATATTACCCACCCCACCTCAGATTTGCTTAGCCCACCTACTATCCAACCAATTTTACTTAACCCAAACTTTAGTTCATATTCATACAATCCCTATGGATTAGACAAGGTTAAGTTGTCCAATTCATTACTATGTCCATTTATAGTTTATAATGGGCTAGACCTCCCACATTAGGCCTATAACTTGTGGAAGCTAGATATGCCGGTCGGGTCCGCGCGGACTTCTTCCACAAGTTGGGATTAACCTTATGTTATAGCCCGTCTCGTATTTGCGCACTTAGACTCTCACATTAAGTTCAACATTAGTGGCTGCTGGATATGCCGGTCGGGTTAGGGCAGACTTTCGCCACTAATGCAACCAAACCTTGTGCCATAAGTGCAGTTACAATTTCTAATTTTAATCCTAGGCATTCATTATTAATCAATTATTTAAAACTATGCCTTTATACGTGTTAATGCCCATTTACCCAATTATATTCATGATGGGTTATATGGCTAAATTCATATTATTCGGATTATGCCAATTCATATTTACGTATGATCCCATTTGCGCCCAAATCATTTTTATATACTTGTGATCTAATTTAAGATCTTTAGACATAATTTGGTCGATGCGCCAAACCCGTATTTATTTGATTCTATGTTAACATGAATCCATATAGTCATATACTTACTCCAATTATTCTTTGTATATAATTGGGACAAATTTACATGTAAACTTTTTAGCACTCCAAAAAATCCAATAAATGAATTTTTCCTACATGTTCAACTTAAAATTATAACATGTAAATATTCCAACATTTCAACTGATTCGATATATGAATTATTCATATTAACAATTTGACGTTATATCATGATAATCATTCCCCCAATTTAATAGATTCAACATATGAATTTCCTGATCTATTCATATTAACGTCTCAACTATTTATAACAGCAATTTATAATTAAACTGGCAATTTCACAATTTATTAAAAGCGGAATGCTAAATGCTAGTGGTACTATTATTCAAAAAGTATATTTTAAACCCACTCACATTTCATGCTTTTCCAAATCTATGATCCGATCCGTTCTATCATCCATAGTTTCCCTTTTCCCCATTAATTTGATTGTCAACCTAACGACCATGGATTTATTATTTCATGAAAAGAGAAGGGAAAGAGAAATAATTTAAATAGATTAGTTCTTAGAAGTTTACCTTGCTTTCATGATTCAATAATCTTTTTATTAACACTGATTCCCACTTCTAGATCTAAATCCATAATTCTCCTAGGCCAACATTTTAATTTCAGAATAGATTTGAGAAGAGAGAGAGAGAGCCATGGAAGAGCTCCAGCGTAGCCGCCGAATTATGATGTTTAGGGTTAGGTCTAGGGTCTTATTTATGGGAGTAGCGGAGGAACCAGGACCCTGAGACGACCCCAAACCCCGTACTGACGGCGGCGAGGGTAATCCGTGGAATATAACACAGAAACAGATAATAGAAGAGCAAAATTAAATAAATACACCAGATAATGAACAATAGAATATACTGGATAAAAATAATCATCAGAGTAACACAGTATACAGGATCTTACTTAGTACAAATACAGTTCAGCTATACATAAATGTCTACAGCGGAAAACAAACAAAATATGTACAATAGGAGCTGAATAGCATAAAAAGAGATAAATGATAGAATCCATCTTCAGTTCCAGCTATCCAGAAAGAACCAGCTAAACCTGAATACAAGGCTTCCCGTGTAGAAAAAGGGGGCACTCGAGTTTGAAAGTGAAGCAAACTACAAGTCAGTCATGGAACTGGTATGAGAAGTCTACTCAACACATATATAATATGGCTAATCACAGGACCACGCCACTTTCGTGGAACGGGTTTACTCCATTGGATTGCCAGTGCTTTAAAACAAATCTTTCTTTTAAACATCGCTATGCTTTTTATAAAAATGAAGCAATTATAAGACTCAGTTCCCATCACACAATGCAACGCAAACCGGAGGATTGAGTTTTACCTTATAATGGCCAAAATATGATTGATACGAATAAAACAAAGGATTTGATATTATTACTAGTGTTTACATGGTTTGAAAACACTTTCAAATCATAACTATCAATCATAGACGACATGGGTACCATATATCATGTCGCCATATATATATATATATATATATATATATATATATATATATATATATATATATACAATCGAAACCGCACGATGTCATATTTGGAAATTGGATTTCCGTCCTGAACCAAGGCAAAAGATAGTCCTTACCGAATTCGAGACGCTCTAACCCATGTCTCAGGCAAGCGCGCAGGCAAGCCTTGGATCGTCAGGGTCGGTCCACCGAGGTGGATTATTATGCCTGAACAATACGTCTCCCCGCCCTTTGGGGCGTAAGTAAGCCAATGAATGACTCCATCGGACCCGGATCGTCCGATCTAACCGAGGCGCCTCGCAACAGCAACAACCACATAGGTGAAAATTATATAAATGTCAGGGCTGGTAGGTCATTGACACCACCCTAGCTAGAAAGAAACGCATGCCCTCCCTGAGGTCCTTCTCCCGTTTCTGGTTCATACCGGGGTGTGAGGCTCGCGAATTCACGTTGTACACAAAGCTACGCCACACAGGCGGTGCTTTGATCATCACCACAAGACTTTGCTTTTCAACAGAAGCCCTGATCACTGCATCTTAGCATGCCACACAGGCAATTCATGCCATGCGATTGATGTCCATCGATACACAACCTCTGAGCTCGTGCGTTTCAGAGAAGGGCGTTAAACAAAAGAATAAATTCTCCGCCGCCAAACTGATGTATATTTAATAGAGATCAATCAACACAGAATAAAATCCAATGTCAGACACACAGTCCATTTACAAGTCCATCCTAGGTCTGAACGAAACCGGAGGCACTAAATACCTCGCAAACCCATCGATCACCACGTACGTCTGGACGATCACCACTCATTGTCCATATTTCGGGATGCTTCCCAATCAGGACCTCGGTCACCATCCAAACGAGGTGAAGATCTCCGGTCTTCGACCACCGTCTTCATCTTCGACTTTTAATCGTCGGTCAATTATTTGAAATGAGAATTAACTCGGCCTTTTCAAATAATTCACGTATGTTTAGAATTTCAAATCAATTTATTTCAATGGTTAAATCATTCGACAACACCAATTTTGTCCTTTAATGTAATTTTCACACCAAACACATTCAACCATCAAATACCACATAAATCGAGCAAATTCAGTTTATTTCCATTCCATATTGTTTATGGTATTTTATAACGATTTATCGCTATTTTTATTTATTTTAAAATATCCTATTTATTCAAAACGACGCTTCGGGCCATAACGCGGCTGTGGCTCTGTTTTTCTTCAGATTTGATTTACACATATATGAAAATCTAACCGTTGGATTTTCACCCAATTTACATCATTAGAAAGGTCTTTTCAAAACGAATCCAACGGTTCCAGTTTCGGGAAAATCCGACGGTCGGATCTCCCGGTACCATCGTTTAAAGTTTCGATTTCAAAATACGAACTGCAGCGTCGTTATTCGATTAAATATAATTATATTTATTTATTTATATATATAAATATAATCGTTTCTGGCGCTGTTTTTCTTCAGATTTGAAATAAACATTCCAGACAATCCAACCGTTGGATTTTTACACAGTTGGTGCCAATGGAAAGATTTTTCCAAAGCGAACCCAACGGTTGCGGTTTCGGGAAAATCCAATCGTCGGATTTCCCGCACTAGTTGTTTGAAATCACAGTTTCAAAACACGAACTGCACGGCCATGTTTCGTTTTAATTTTATTTATATTTATATATTTATATAAATATAGTTCATTCAAAAATTTCAATATTGTTTTCACTTCAAATATTTCACTAACGCCTTTAAATTTTGGAAAATTTCGCCATAACCTCCTTTGTACGGGTGGGGCTTGGAAAATTCCCAAATAGCCACACGGGCGTCTCATGTCGAAAAGAAAAAGTAAAAGCCAAGCTGCTAGCCAACAGGCTCATAAAATCATCACCTAAACAAAACATTAAATGTGTACCTATTTGTCGGGCACAAAATTTTATTCCTCTTCTCTAGCCCCTTTGCTATAACCTGTTCAATAAATATGCATGTACATATATATAGTTCTCATCACTTATCATTTTCTATTCAACTTCATATTTGATTCCATTTGGTTTAAAAACACCATTCATTCTAATGTTGCATGCATAAGCAAAAATCATATCATTAGCTAATTAATGAATATTTCAACTCATGCATATTTATTTGAACGAGTGGCTATTTTTAACACTTCACATTTTAGCAATTCATATATATAATAAAAATGTGATTTTTGATTGTAAAAGAATTCATTTCAAAACACTATTATTTTATATAGTTTATATAGGTAATAAAGATAGGATTTTTCTTATAAAACAATTTCTTTTAAGACGAGATTATTTTACATATTCCATATAGTTGATAAAAGGTGATTTTTATTATGAAACAATTTATTTCAAAATATGAATACCATTCAACACATGAATTTCAATTCAACGAATGAATATCGATTCAACACATGAAGGTTTTCTATAGTTTCTATCTATAGATAAAAATGTGATTTTTATATTTAAAACACGAATACCATTCAACACATGAATTTCTAATCAACGCATGAATATCGATTCAACACATGAAGATTTTCTATTCAACGAATAAATACAGTTTCAGCAAATGAAAATAATTCAAACATATGAATATTGTTCAAAATTTCGGCAGCACAACGGCAAGGTAGTTAAAACCGGGACCGTCCCTAGTACGGCTCCTCGCTCTACCTTAAAACCTTGCGGTTTTTGACAATGGGGATCATGCATCTAGTTCGCACGCAGGCGGCATGTATATATTTATTTCATTTCCACAAACTAATCCTATGTGGTTTCAACCAAATATTTCTCAACCACAAACGGGTATTTTTCAACCACAATCAATCAATATCAACCACAAACAATCCCAAACAACCATTCACTATCAATCAATTTTCACACCAATCACAATCAATAAATATCGTCCATGGTTTGTGGACGAGGGGCGTATATATATATATATATATATATATATATATATATACACACATATATATATATATCGCAATTCACTTCTATTTCAACACATATATAATTTTTACAATGCATATACAACTTATACATCGAACGTACAACTTATACAACGCTTATACAAGAAGTGTACAACGCTTATATAACTCATACATCGACTATATAATTTATACATCGTCGTTTTCCATATCGTTTATAAATTAGAAATCTCACATTGGGTTCCACTCCACCAAAAATAGCAGAAGGCTCAGAAAAATACGCGGTCTCTTCTAAAATGTAGAAGACGTCCACATGAGTCCACTGTCTCTTGTTTCACTGATTTTCGACTACATAGCAAAAAGATATGATTTTTACAAAATTTGCAACGCTTTATAGTGTGAAAATCAGTTTAAAATAGATAAACCTGTACCTCAGTCCACGGGTTCGAAACTAGGGTTGGATTTATCTTTGGATTCGTAGCACGAGGTGATGATCGGCCTGCACTGCGTTGAAGAGCTAGGCGCGACGCTCCTATCGGCGGTGGTGGCGTCAGATGCCGTGGAGGATCGGCAGCGGCGCTGGCCTCGAAGCAGCTCGACTTTCGAGCATGATATCTCGAGATCCACGCAACAATATCGGCCGATTCTGGTCTTGATTCGAAGGTCGAAGGACGATCTTCAAAATCACCAAAAGGATCGACGGGTTTAGAGGAGCGATCAGAGAGGAATCGTGGGAAGAACGGAAGAAGGTTTTCCGCTGTAAAAATAAGGGTTTATGGGTTTTTTTAGAAAATATAATTAACGAAAGAAAAATTATGATTGGCCCGTATTAATATTTAATTCTAAAATAGTCTTTTCATATCCGGACACCAAATCAAACCCAACGACTGTCGTCCCTAGCGTTTTACCCCCATTCCGAACACAATGGAATATGTTTCGTAGGCCCATTCGACTGTTTCAGTCAGTTTTCATTCAATTTAAAATATATAATATTCAATATTCGATTTGAATTTACATTTCAATTTGCCAGGGCCACAACCTGATTCGAAAAATTCCAGAAAAATAAATCTGATTATGTTTTGATGATACGGTCCCAACCAAACTAGTTTCGTCGAATTCTGAGACCGTTTGCAAAAAGGCCCATTTCTGGTCGATCCAATTTAATTGTAATTGACCAAAACACATTTTCCTTTGCCACGCTCACATATTAGCTTCAAAAATTATGAAATTTGAAATCTAGCAATAACTTCACATCCCGGATCCAACAAAAGTGGTTTCGTCGAATTCCGAAGTCGTATGCAAAATGGCCAATTTTACGGGCTATATAAATTCCATAGCGACCTTTCTGAACATTCATTTGGCCATAACTTTTGCTTTCCGCTATGAAAATTCGATTTTTCAGATTCGTTAGAAAGGTATTTACTAACAGATTTAAATATTTTTGGTTTCACTAAAATCCGTTTTGTTTTGCACCCGGTACAGTCCAACAAAATTTGAACACAATTTTTGAAACTGCAGCGCCATTTCAGGCCTTGTTTATAATTATAATTAATTATATTCGTTTTCAATTGTCGATTCAAACTCAGTTTTCATTGCCATTATTCAAAATATTTATTTTAAATATTTAAAATCCATTATTATAGCCAATTTAAAATTTTTAAATTGGTTCAGATTTTCTGGGTCGTTACAATCTCCCCCACTTAAAACTTTTCGTCCCCGAAAAGGGACAAAGTCGAAAGTGGTTTGATAAATCTACAATCACACAACACAACAACTAATCCAATTGTTTTCAACCTTTCAAAACCATACAAATTAATTTCTATGCTCTTTTAAAAATCATTCAGACCATAAAATTTAAAAGTTAACATCCATGGAAAGAAAATAACAGCAGAGTAGAGAATTAAATGGTAATGCAAAGTAGGGTAAATGTACCTTGCACCAGAGTCAATCAGAGATATCCACTCGGCATCTGGGATAGGCTTTCTGAATGCTCTCCTCAGTTTCCCAAGTACAATCTCGTGGATCTCCACTCCATTGCACTTTGACTAAGTGAACCTTCTTGTTCCTCAACTCTTTGGTTTCTTTGCCGATAATCTTTAGCGGCTCTCTTCTCACAGCTAATTCTGGAGTAATTTCAATATCCTGCTGAGCTGCTTCTTCCACGATCAAGTCTGGATCATGAACGTGCTTTCGAAGTTGAGATATGTGAAATACATCATGAACTCCAGGCAACCAATCAGGCAATTTAACTTTATATGCGAGAGTTCCAATCCGTTCCAGAATAGGAAACAGACCAATGAATTTGGGCGCCAATTTTCCAGTTTTACCGAACCGTATAACTCCTCTCATCGGCGATACTTTCAAATATACATAGTCGCCAACAGCAAAGGATATATCTCTTCTTCTCCTATCAGCATAGCTCTTTTGTCGACTTTGAGCGGCGAGTAATCGCTTCTTAATAAAATCAACTTTGTCGGCAGCTTCTCGAATCATATCAGGACCCAACACAAGTCTATTACCTGGTTCGACCCAACAAGCAGGAGATCGGCACGGTCTACCATACAATGCTTCGAATGGCGACATTGTCAGACTCGCCTGGTAGCTGTTGTTATAAGAGAATTCAGCCAAATGCAGATGGTCTTCCCATGATCCACCGAAATCTATAACACAAGCCCGCAATAGATCTTCTAAAATACGATTCACCCTCTTAGTCTGACCTCTGTTTGAGGATGATAAGCGGTGCTCAAGTTCAACTTCGTTCCCAGTTCGACTTGAAATGCTTCCCAGAATTTGCTAGTGAATATTGTATCTCTATCACTGACTATACTGAGCGACACTCCATGCAGTCTAACTATTTCCCTGAAGTATATCTGCGCCAGACTCTGAGCAGTTCTATTTGATCTGGCAGGTATGAAATGGGCGGTCTTCGTGAAGCGATCTACCATCACCCAAATACTGTCATTTCCTTTTCTGGTTCTGGGCAGACCATCAATGAAATCCATAGAAATATGTTCCCACTTCCAGCCAGGAACTTCTAGTGGTTGTAACAATCCAGCCAATTTCTGTTGGTCGCTCTTGACTAGTTGGCAAGTAGGGCATCGGCTAACATATAAAGAAATGTCTCTCTTCATCGACTTCCACAAGAAAGTGCATTTGATGTCATTATACATTTTTCTTACTCCCGGATGGATACTAAGTTTTGACTTGTGGCATTCATCCAGTACATCCTTTCGAAGCTCAGGAATGTTAAGGACACAGATTCGACCTTTGAGCCTTAGAATTCCATCATTATCAACTTGAAAACTCGAGGGTTCGCCTTGTTGAATTATCCCTCTGATCTTCTGAATGAAGTGATCCTCCTCCTGAAGAGTAGATATTTTATCTATCAGTGAAGTCGTGATAATAAAACTGGCGATCATTTCATTCTTTCGGCTTAACGCATCGGCCACGACATTGGCTTTCCCCGGAGTGTATATAATTTCAAAATCATATGCTGCAAGAAACTCCAGCCAACGCTGCTGCCTCAGATTCAAGTCCTTCTGGGTTAACAGATACTTTAACGACTGATGATCTGTAAACAGCTCGAATCTCTCACCCAGAAGATAATGCCTCCAGATTTTCTAAGCGAATACTATAGCTAATAACTCAAGATCATGAGTTACGTAGTTCTTTTTGTGCGGCTTCAGTTGGTGGCTAGCATAAGCAATCACTTGGCCTCTTTGCATTAACACTGCGCCAAGGCCTTCTCTAGAAGCAACAGTCCAGACTTTCAAATCCTGATTGCCATCGATGATGGTTAACACTGGAGCAGTTGTTAATCTCAACTTTAGCTCTTCAAAAGCCTCCTCACTTTCTGGAGTCCATTTGAACTTAGAGTGCTTCTTCGTAAGCTTCGTTAAATGACCAGATATCTTCGAAAAGTTTTTAACGAACTTCCGGTAATAGCTAGCCAATCCGAGAAAACTGCGGACTTCAGTGGGGATACTGGGCTGCTTCCAGTTCTGAATAGCTGTGATTTTACTTGGATCCACAGCGATTCCTTCTTTTGATACGACGTGGCCCAGAAATTTCACTTCATCTTGCCAGAATATACATTTGGAAAACTTTGCTTTCAATACATTTCTCCTGAGGATTTCTAACACTTGTTCCAAATGTTCTTCATGTTCGGCCTTTGATTTAGAGAAGATTAGAATATCGTCAATGAAAACCAGTACAAATTTATTCAATACTCCTCTGAATACTCTGTTCATTAGATCGACGAAGTAAGCGGGAGCGTTCCATAAGCCGAACGACATTACTAACCACTCGTAGAATAAGTCGGGACCTCTGAGTGCTGTCATTGGAACACACTCTTCGGCAATTCGAAGTTGATGGAAGCCTGTAGCTAGGTCAATCCCTGAGAATACTTGTGCGCCATTTAATCGATCCAACAAATCATCTATTCGCGGCAATGGATATTTGTTCCTTATTGTCTGTTTGTTCAGATCACGATAATCCACACATAGACGTAGAGTACCGTCAGATTTTGGGACAAACACCACTGCTGCACCCCAATTAGAGAAACTAGGCCTGATCAGACCCTTCCACGAGCTGTCGTGTTTGATTGTCTAATTCCTCCTTCTCTTTCAAGGACATTCTTCGAATAGCGTGAACTACCGGCCTTGCATTCAGAATTAAAGCAATTTTGAAATCTATTTCTCTCTGCGGAGGTAAGCGAACAACTTCTTCAAACACATCCGCATAGTTCTTGACGATAGGAATGTCTTTGACGAGGTCAGGAATATTCTCAGTAACTTCAGGGATATTTTGCATTTGGGCTGGAGAAACATTTAGAGCTGCCCAGAAGTCTTTTCTATTATTCTGACCTTCACAGGGAATGGTTATATAATCACCTGATTTAATCTTCGCCTTTACGACTCTGTCGGCGCATTTAAATTCAGCTTCATACTTGGTCAACCAGTCTAACCCCAAGATAAGAACAAACTCTTTAAAATTCATGACGACTGCGATGGTAGGAAACCGATAACGAGAGAAAGAAACCGGCACTCCACAAATCCAACTGAGATCAATGGAACCCCCAACCGGATTCTGGACAGTCATTGGTTCTTTGAGCCTTTTCAAATTCAAATCCAGTTTCTTAGCTGCATCTTTGGCAATGAAGCTTCGCGACGCGCCGGTGTCAAACAGTACTTTAACTGGGATGTCTTTGACAGTTAGCGTGCCTTCTAAAACATCTGGCCTTTCCTGAATAGACGAGGAGATAGGCACTTCTGCCACTTCATTTACCCGAGCCTCTTTGGTCTTTTTTAACAGCCATCAATCTCGCTTTATATGACCGGGCTGATGACAAAGATTGCACTTTCGAGTCACAGGAAGCTGGCCCTTAGTTTTAGACTCATGCTCTTTTCGCTTCTTTAAGGGTCCGCAGTTTATCGACAAATGCCCTATTTGATGGCAGTTATTGCATACGGTTGTCGTTACTGGCCCTTTCTCAGATTTAGCCCTTTTTCTCTTAGCACTAGGCTTCTTACTGACCTCGGACATCGTACTGGCTTCAAGAATATCAGTTTCCGACTCTTCTTTGTCACTACAACAGACTTCTTCTTCGTCATGCAACATTCCTTTCTTATGGAGATCTTCATACTGATAAGCCATATAAATCATTTCAGAGAAGGGAAGTTTTACATTCCTCAGTACACTATTCTGATATTTTCTTTGCAGGCCATGAATAAATCTCAGATTTTTCCTCTTTGGATCTTGAATCAGATGAGGAGCAAAGTGAGCAAGTTCGTTGAATTTCTTATGATACTCTGGGATGGTCATGTCACCTTGTATCAAATAAGAAAATTCATCACATAATCGCTCTGTTGCTTCGGGAGGAGTAAATCTTCCTAGGAAAATCTCTTTGAATCTATCCCAGGTGATATCACCTTCTGGATTATCTTTTATGATTGTTTCCCACCATATTAAAGCTTCTCCATTGAGCGCCCAAGATGCTACTAATCTTTTCTGGTCGGCTCTCAACTGGAAACGCTCAAATATTCTTTCTGCAGAGCTCACCCAAGCTAAAGTTTGAATAATAGATTCATTACCCGAGAATTGTGCTCCACCCAGATTTCGATATCTCTTGAATAGAACCTCTACATCGGGTTCTGCATTTCTCCTGTTTCTGACACTCATTTTTCTAGTACTTCTGCAAATGGCAGATCAAGTGTCAGGTCACAGAAAAGATAATTTAAAATATAGAAACATGTACTTCAAATGTAAATGTGTCTATCGAGGTGAAATTTCATTCTGCTTTACTCATACTAGGATATTGCTGATCCTATCTGTATAGAGTTACCCGTCCTAGAACACTACTGGTTCTATTTATGATGAGTTCGTTCAAATGTTATATTCCAGAACTAAACTTAACCTAAGCTCTGATACCAAATGAGACGAACCCAAACCCCGTACTGACGGCGGCGAGGGTAATCCGTGGAATATAACACAGAAACAGATAATAGCAAAGAAAAATTAAATAAATACACCAGATAATGAACAATAGAATATACAGGATAAAAGTAATCATCAGAGTAACACAGTATACAGGATCTTACTTAGTACAAATACAGTTCAGCTATACATAAATGTCTACAGCGGAAAACAAACAAAATATGTACAATAGGAGTTGAACAGCATAAAAAGAGGTAAATGATAGAATCCATCTTCAGCTCCAGCTATCCAGAAAGAACAAGCTAAACCAGAATACAAGGCTGCCCGTGTAGAAAAAGGGGGCACCCGAGTTTGAAAGTGAAGCAAACTACGAGTCAGTCATGGGACTGGTATGAGAAATCTACTCAACACATATATAATATGGCTAATCACGGGACCACGCCACTTTCGTGGAACGGGTTTACTCCATTGGATTGCCAGTGCTTTAAAACAAATATTTCTTTTAAACATCGCAATGCTTTTTATAAAAATGAAGCCGTTATAAGACTCAGTTCCCATCACACAATGCAACGCAAACCGGAGGATAGAGTTTTACCTCATAATGGCCAAAATATGATTGATACGAATAAAACAAAGGCATTTGATATTATTACTAGTGTTTATATGGTTTGAAAACACTTTCAAATCATAACTATCAATCATAGACGGCATGGGTACCATATATCATGTCGCCATATATATATATATATATATATATATATATATGTATGTATGTATGTATATATATATATACAATCAAAACCGCACGATGTCGTATTTGGAAATTGGATTTCCGTCCTGAACCAAGGCAAAAAATAGTCCTTACCGAATTTGAGACGCTCTAGCCCATGTCTCAAGCAAACGCGCAGGCAAGCCTTGGATCGTCAGGGCCGGTCCACCGAGGTGGATTATTATGCCTGAACAATACGTCTCCCCGCCATTTGGGGCGTAAGTGAGCCAACGAATGACTCCATCGGACCCGGATCGTCCGATCTAACCGAGGCGCCTCGCAACAGCAACAACCACATATGTGAAAAGTTTATAAATGTTAGGGCTGGTAGGTCACTGACACCACCCTAGCTAGAAAGAAACGCATGCCCTCCCTGAGGTCCTTCTCCCGTTTCTGGTTCATACCGGGGTGTGAGGCTCGCGAATTCACGTTGTACACAAAGCTACGCCACACAGGCGGTGCTTTGATCATCACCACAAGACTTTGCTTTTCAACAGAAGCCTTGATCACTGCATCTTAGCATGCCACACAGGCAATTCATGTCATGCGATTGATGTCCATCGATACACAACCTCTGAGCTCGTGTGTTTCAAAGAAGGGCGTTAAGCAAAAGAATAAATTCTCCGCCGCCAAACAGATGTATATTTAATAGAGATCAATCAACACAGAATAAAATCCAATGTCATACACACAGTCCATTTACAAGTCCGTCCTAGGTCTGAACGAAACCGGAGGCACTAAATACCTCGCAAACCCATCGATCACCACGTACGTCTGGACGATCACCACTCATTATCCATATTTCGGGATGCCTCTCAATCAGGACCTCGGTTACCATCCAAACGAGGTGAAGATCTCCGGTCTTCGACCACCGTCTTCATCTTCGACTTTTAATCGTCAGTCAATTATTTGAAATGATAATTAACTCGGCCTTTTCAAATAATTCACGTATGTTTAGAACTTCAAATCAATTTATTTCAATGGTTAAATCATTTGACAACACCAATTTTGTCCTTTAATGTAATTTTCACACCAAACACATTCAACCATCAAATACCACATAAATCAAGCAAATTCAGTTTATTTCCATTCCATATTATTTATGGTATTTTATAACTATTTATCGCTATTTTTATTTATTTTAAAATAGCTTATTTATTCAAAACGACGCTTCGGGCCATAACGCGGCCGTGGCGCTGTTTTTCTTCAGATTTGATTTACACATATCTGAAAATCTAACCGTTGGATCTTCACCCAATTTATATCATTAGAAAGGTCTTTTCAAAACGAATCCAACAGTTCCAGTTTCGGGAAAATCCGACGGTCGGATCTCCCGGTACCATCGTTTAAAGTTTCGATTTCAAAATACGAACTACAGCGTCGTTATTCGATTAAATATAATTACATATATATATATATACAAAATCGTTTCTGGAGCTGTTTTTCTTCAGATTTGAATTAAACATTCCAGACAATCCAACCGTTGGATTTTTACAAAGTTGGTGCCTTTGGAAAGATTTTTCCAAAGCGAACCCAACGGTTGCGGTTTCGGGAAAATCCAATGGTCGGATTTCCCACACTAGTTGTTTGAAATCACGGTTTCAAAACACGAACTGCACGGCCACGTTTCATTTTAATTTTATTTATATTTATATATTTATATAAATATAGTTCATTCAAAAATTTCAATTTCGTTTTCACTTCAAATATTTAACTAATGCCTTTAAATTTTGGAAAATTTCGCCATAACCACCTCTGTAAGGGAGGGGCTGGGAAAATTCCCAAATAGCCACACGGGCGTCTCATGTCGAAAAGAAAAAGAAAAAGCCAACAGGCTCATAAAATCATCACCCAAACAAAACAGTAAATGTGTACCTATTTGTCGGGCACAAAATTTTATTCCTCTCCCTTTGCTATAACCTGTTCAATAAATATGCATGTACATATATATATTTCTCATCACTTATCATTTTCTATTCAACTTCATATTTGATTCCATTTGGTTTAAAAACACCATTCATTCTAATGTTGCATGCATAGGCAAAAATCATATCATTAGCTAATTAATGAATATTTCAACTCATGCATATTTATTTGAACAAGTGGCAATTTTTAACACTTCACATTTCAGCAATTCATATATATAATAAAAATGTGATTTTTGATTGTAAAATAATTCATTTCAAAACACTATTATTTTATATAGTTTATATAGGTAATAAAGATAGGATTTTTCATATAAAACAATTTATTTTAAGACGAGATTATTTTACATAGTCCATATAGTTGATAAAAGGTGATTTTTATTATGAAACAATTTATTTCAAAATATGAATACCATTCAACATATGAATTTCAATTCAACGAATGAATATCGATTCAACACATGAAGGTTTTCTATAGTTTCTATCTATAGATAAAAATGTGATTTTTATATTTAAAACACGAATACCGTTCAACACATGAATTTCTAATCAACGCATGAATATCGATTCAACACATAAAGGTTTTCTATTCAACGAATAAATATAGTTTCAGCAAATGAAAATAATTCAAACATATGAATATTATTCAAAATTTCGGCAGCATAACGGCAGGGTATATAAAACCGGGACCGTCCCTAGTACGGCTCCTCGCTCTACCTTAAAACCTCGCGGTTTTTGACAATGGGGATCATGCATCTAGTTCGCACGCAGGCGGCATGTATATATTTATTTCATTTCCACAAACTAATCCTATGTGGTTTCAACCAAATATTTTTCAACCACAAACGGGTATTTTTCAACCACAATCAATCAATATCAACCACAAACAATCCCAAACAACCATTCACTATCAATCAATTTACACACCAATCACAATCAATAAATATCGTCCATGGTTTGTGGACGAGGGGCGTATATATATATATATATATATATATATATATATATATATATATATATATATATATCAATTCACTTCTATTTCAACACATATATAATTTTTACAACGCATATATAACTTATACATCGAACGTACAACTTATACAACGCATATACAAGAGGTGTACAATGCTTATATAACTCATACATCGACTATATAATTTATACATCGTCGTTTTCCATTTCGTTTATGGATTAGAAATCTCACATTGGGTTCGACTCCACCAAAAATAGCAGAAGGCTCAGAAAAATACGCGGTCTCTTCTAAAATGTAGAAGACATCCACACGAGTCCATTGTCTCTTGTTTCACTGAATTTCGACTAAATAGCAAAAAGATATGATTTTTACAAAGTTTGCAACGTTTTATAGTGTGAAAATCAGTTTAAAATAGATAAACCCATACCTCAGTCCACGGGTTCGAAACTAGGGTTGGATTTATCTTTGGATTCGTAGCACGAGGTGATGATCGGGCTGCACTGCGTTGAAAAGCTAGGTGTGACGCTCCTATCGGCGGTGGTGGCGTCAGATGCGGTGGCGGATCGGCGGCGGCGCTGGCCTCGAAGCAGGTCGACTTTCGAGCAGGATATCTCGAGATCCACGCAACAATATCGGCTGATTCTAGTCTTGATTCGAAGGTCGAAGGACGATCTTTAAAATCACCAAAAGGTTCGATGGGTTTAGAGGAGCGATCAGAGAGGAATCGAGGGAAGAACGGAAGAAGGTTTTCCGCCGTCAAAATAAGGGTTTACGGGTTTTTTTTAGAAAATATAATTAATGAAAGAAAAATTATGATTGGCCCGTATTAATATTTAATTTTAAAATAGTCTTTTCATATCCGGACACCAAATCAAACCCAACGACTGTCGTCCCTAGCGTTTTACCCCCATTCTGAACACAATGGATATGTTTCGTAGGCCCATTTGACTGTTTCAGTCAATTTTCATTCAGTTTAAAATATAAAATATTCAATATTCGATTTGAACGTACATTTCAATTTGCCAAGGCCACAACCTGATTCGAAAAATTCCAGAAAAATAAATCTGGCTACGTTTTGACGATAAGTTCCCAACAAAACTACTTTCGTCGAATTCTGAGAATGTTTGCAAAAAGGCCCATTTCTGGTGATCCAATTTAACTGTAATTGACCAAAACACATTTTCCTTTGCCACGCTCACATATTAGCTTCAAAAATTATTAAATTTGAAACCTAGCAGTAACTTCACGTCCCGGATCCAACAAAAGTGGTTTCGTCGAATTCCGAGGTCGTATGCAAAATGGCCAATTTTACGGGCTATATAAATTCCATAGCGACCTTTCTGAACATTCATTTGGCCATAACTTTTGGTTTCCGCTATGAAAATTCGATTTTTCAGATTCGTTAGAAAGGTATTTACTAACAGATTTAAATATTTTTGGTTTCACTAAAATCCGTTTTGTTTTGCACCCGGTACAGTCCAACAAAGTTTGGACACAATTTTTGAAACTACAGCGCCATTTCAGGCCTTATTTATAATTATAATTAGTTATAATCGTTTTCAATTGTCGATTCAAACTCAGTTTTCATTGCCATTATTCAAAATATTTATTTTGAAATGTTTAAAATCCATTATTTTAGCCAATTTAAAAAAATTTAATTGGTTCAGATTTTCTGGGTCGTTACAGACCCTCAGATCAAAATTTAAGATATCAGAACCGAACACGTCAGAAGAACTTTCTGGATCCTCGGGTGGGTCGACCTATAGGTCGACACCCCCTGTTGGCGGGTCGACCCCTAGGTCGACCCCACATGTTGGTGGGACGACCCCCAACGGTCCATTTTCCCTTCGAATTTTCCCACCCGCCATTTTGGCTTTTGAACTGATTTTCGAATTTTCTGGATATGTTTATTTAATATATATATATATATATATATATAAGCTCCTTATATGTATACAAACTTCTAATGCTCATAACTTCTTTATACAATGTCCATTTTATGTAAACCTGGTGTCTATCTTGATTAGAATTTCGAGTCGGACGCAATGGCGCAGTCCGTTTTACTTAATTATGGATATTTAATTAAGTTATCCTTATTTTATTATTTTAAAAATACAGGGCGTTACATTCTCCCACCCTTAGGAAATTTCGTCCCTAAAATTTGATAATGGTAAAATCAATTTACACCTCGCGTAATATACATACATTATGTATGCATCCAATTCTTGCAAACATTGTGCACTTATGCAAAGTGAGTTACAATATAGTAATGCATGTATGCCAAAGCGGTACCTCCTTTGTGTATGCAAATTTTTCAAAAAAAAATCCTTTTAAAATATGATGCTCACATCCTAAATATACTGATAGTTTTACATGAATGCAATATTTTGAAAATCAAAATGCTTTTTCAATCAAATTTTCCCACATGTTCACTGAGTAAGAACATAGTTCATCCAATTGTTGCATCCATAATCCTACCAACCAACATTATTTTTTGAATTTCAGAAAAATCCAATTTTCTAAATTCGATCCCTTATGTTACAAAAAGGTTAAAAACGGAATACTCCGTATCTCCCGCTTTTCTTTTTCCAACCTTTTTCTAATCGTACTTGGATTTTTATGTAACTGTTTATAAAGATTCCCTATTTTCCTATACAAACACAGTCCACATAAAAAAAACTTTGTTACTGATTATCTTATCTTGGAAATTTTCCATTTTTATCCATCTTTTCTCATAATTTATCATGTTTGTTGCTTTACTGAATTTTCTGTTTCCTTTTCAGTTGTACCTTTTCTCTTTTCTTAGCTTATTTAATTATCTGATCTTAGTTTAAATTTAAATAAGCCCCTAGTCTTCCAACTAAAACAGGAGAACATACACCTTACACAGCTACCACTAAGGGCCAAGAATCTTGGGACTGTGTCCCCCCTCCCACAGGATCCATAACTAGTTTAGTTGTTACCCTAACTATCCAACCAAATAACGGAACGGTCCCAACAAAAATGCAGCAAAGGGATTGACCTCTAACATGAAAGTTAGCAACATGATCCAAACACTTACTTGCCCGTTTACTATCTAGTAGTCACCACTAACTCTAGCTGTGTACCAATAATTATTCTAAGCAACACCCTAGGCTATCCAATGCTTATGCATTCTATGGTAAGTCATTATTATTCCAAGATAATTCTCGCTATTTACTTTATAGCCTCAAAATTTTCCCTCTTTCCTAGGCACTAATCCTTACCTGCACCATACCTTTTTAAACATGGTTTGGTCTTTCTTTTTCAATTAAATTTTCGTCCAAAAATTCAAAAGTGTCAAATTTTCATTTTCCTCATGAAAACTTTCTTTTTCCAAACCATAAAAACATATCATCTTAAAAATGTAAATCATCATTTTTTTTTTCAAATCACAAATTTGGAGTAGATACGGACAACTATTTTCTACATCGGCTTTATGACTTGTTCTCACCTATACGGTCGGTTTTAGTCTGTTACTACAAGGTGCAGACATTTACTCTATTCTTAATTCCTGAACTTATTTTTTCCACCCAACAAAATTATTTTAAAATAATTTATCAAAAAGGATTGTCATAAGAATAGAGATTTAAAATCTTTTTATATTAAAAATTCTTGTATGAAATATAACAAGAAAACTAGTGAGCTATACATGCTCTATATTATGAACCTTCTATTGAGAGAATTTTACTTTAGACAAAATTTTCGCAAGAAATCACTATTCGCAAAATATACCCCATTTTACTTCAAAACCCAATATGTATACTTTACATATTTAAAACTATGACTTTTAAGATTAAAACTTGGAAACACCATACACCATTTTCCCGAAAGTTTTATAATCTCAAGTTCTTAAAAGTTAATAATGGGGTTAGACTCAAAGCGGGTTTCCAATTTTCATCTAGGCTTTCCTAGACACCCCCCCCCCCCCCCCCGCCCGCCCAAGGTCAATTCTCTCAACTATATATATTCCTAATCCATTTTTATCTTTTTAACCTTTTCCAATTTATAAGGTTTTCAAGCCCACTAACCCAAAATATTAATCATATGGGATGCACTTTTCCTTCCATACAAAGTATATTGTACACTCTCCACCCAAATTACCTAAGGGTCTCGGATTTCCATATTCATGCCTTTAGTGTACAAAACAAACATCCCATTTCTTACCATATTATACTCTTTCTATTTAGTGGGTTCCTCTATGGATCTAGGTATATGTATAATATATTTATATTTTTAAAAATACAAATACGTTCACTCGCTATTTATATAGGAATCCTAAACCTAAGCTCTAATACCAGATGTGACAACCCCAATTCCGACAGACCGAATTTTCTTTTTTTGAAATTCCAATCTATCGAAACTTGGATTGGTTTGCTATGGTATCCTGCAGAAAAGACAGAGACATAAAACATGTCAGAGCTCAGAAATTATCTCATAACGAAATGGATAAAATATAATGTAATCAAAATATAGCATTACCGTATTAATAATCCTGCCTATCCAGTATCCAAGGCTATCATGTCCCTACCACAAATCTAACCTGCGAGTATGTTATGAGGAGGGGGTCAGAACACAAGCTCTGGTGATTGGATTTAAACTATACACTTTGGATAATCCTATATATACCGTTCAATCATATTTTCTTATTTATTAGGTTACTTTGGGTTATCAGCACTCAAGGCTTACACACATGTCGTACCCATTTACTTTCCAGTGGATTAGCCTAATATAGTATACATGTAGCTACCCCCAATGTTAAGGTACGCCCCATGGTACCTACTCGCACGGCCTCCACCATAACATTATCAAAATATACGCAGTCCCTCAACCTACGTTGTAAAAAAAGTAATAAAAAATGAAAAGAAAAGAAAAATACAAAAATAGATAAGACGAAATTCGCCCACCTCCCACATATTTTATTCCTTCACCTATAAATAAACTAATAACACCAGTGATGTACGGATAACAATATTACGTTCCGCATATATATATATATATATATATATATATATATACATATACATATATATCATTACTATGCTACGTAAATGTACTGACTGCCACCTTTGTTCGAATCAGACTCCATACCGGAGTAATTCCCTCAAGTCTATGTTATACCACCCAGAGCCGATATGCATGTATATAGATTGTCCACCAAATGTATCTTCAGTTGTAGCTCGATGCCTCAATCGCACGTCCTCTAATGTGCACCGAGGTCTGTGGCAGGGTGATACAAGAAGCACAGAACTCGGTCGGGAGCTTTTCCATATTTGTACAGGCCTGTTTTTAAAGAGCATCTATATACAGATATACTTAGGGATTGTTTTCGTGGTGGCTATGGACCCATCTCAGCCCCTCCCTCAACTAGTAAAGACTACCAGAGCTACATCCCACTGGCTGCCAATGATGGGTGCCCGACGATCTACTATCCTTGTTGGTCCTGACCCTCTGCATCCTTGTTAGTAAACCGCCGAACCACCTTGGGTTCACCTCATCATAGCATTCTGACTACATATCTACATCTGCAGTCAAGGCCCACCCACCTAGTAGTTACGCGCAGACCCAACCTCTGCGGACACAGCCTAAGACATCTGCCGCCGCATAGAGGACTACTAGGAGAACCTTACGTACCTTAGGAAGTCGTTTGCTTCCCCTTCCGTTCCTTTGGAGCCGTCAGAACAATCAGATGAGTGTGCGCTCCCCTTGTGCCTTATAACACCTTGATGATCTACCCTGTTGGGTTATTCACCCTCAACCGTACGGACTGGTCTAAGCGCCATACTTTAGCGTGTTGTTAGACCTAATGTCTAAACACTCTTCTACGTGCTTGTCTCACCTCATTAGGTTTCCAGTTACTTGGTTATTCCAGTTCATGTTGAAATCTTATTCAAATTACCAAGTTCTCTTGCTTATTAATTTCATTCATACAACTTTATCCATTTAAGTTTATTTATAAGACCACAACATGTTATTCTCTAGATTGTGGCTCAAAGTCTGTAATCCACAACCCCTTTTTATCTTCTTGTTGATTTCATTATTACAACAACATGTTTTACTTAATATTTAATTAAGTATATCCAATTCACATGTTTTCTAATTAACATGTCACTTACCATTTATGATTAAATATAACTTATTTCATTTCACAAGTTTTCCTCAATCTTTCCCATTAATCATAATTCCATTTTACATTGTCAATACAAATTATCATTGTTTACTTATTAACTTAGTTCTATTAACTAAGACCCATTAATAAATTTCTCTATCTATTTATTATAACCTATGTTATAATTTCCTCTCGTCCCTAGGACAAGCCTAAACATTCTTATCAATAAGTTTCAGACTTCCAAGCTTACAGATTACTTAAGTTATAATTAAATACAATATATTTTCCCCCTTTTCTCAACTGGTTTCTGGCTTCCCCCATTGACTACTTAATTTATAATTAAGTGTCCCGTAACTCATTTCACTAGTTATCCAATTTCCTTATTTGTTTATTATAACTGAAGTTATAATCCCCACTTGTCCCTAGGACAAGTCTGCCTATTATACAATGTTTTCATTAATGTTATTTATTTATAATAGGTGATTATCATTTCTACAAGTTATGCTTACTCTAAAAGGTGTCCTTAATTACATAACTTTATTATTTCTACCGGTTATGTATACCACAAGGTGTCTTCAATTACATAACCTTATCGAGCTAAGTTTATGGGCCTATATGTAAATATTACCTTCCTCACATCAGATTTGCTTAGCCCACCTACTGTCCAACCAATTTTACTTAACCCTAACTGTAATTCATATTCATACAATCCTTATGGATTAGATTAGGTTAAGTAGACTAACTCATTACCATGTCCATTTATGGTTTATAATGGGCTAGACCTCCCATATTAGGCCTACAACTTGTGCATGCTGGATATGCCGGTCGGGTCTGTGTAGACTTCTTCCATAAGTGGGGCTTAACCTCGTGTTATAGCCCGACCCATACTTGCGTACTTAGACCTCTCATATTAGGTTCAACATTAGTGGCTGCTGGATATGCCGGTCGGGTCTGGGCAGACTTCCCCCACTAATGCAACCTAAACTCGTGCCATAAGTGCAGTTACAATTTCTAATTGTAATCCTAGGCATTCATTATTAATCAATTATTTAAAACTATGCCTTTATAGGTGTTAATGCCCATTTACCCAATTATATTCATGGTGGGTCTTATGTCTAAATTCATATTATTCGAATTATGCCAATTCATATTTACATATGATCCCATTTGCACCCAAATCATTTTTCTATACTTATGATCCGATTAAAGATCTTTAAACAAAATTTGGTCGATGCCCAAAACCCATATTTATTCGATTCTATGTTAACATGAATCCATATAGTCATATACTTACTCTAATTATTCCCTATATACAATTAGGACAAATTTACATGTAAACTTTTTAGCACTCCAACAAATCCAATATATGAATTTTCCCCACATGTTCAACTTAATATTATAACATGTAAACATTCCAACATTTCAACTGATTCAATATATGAATTATTCATATTAACAATTTGACGTTATATCATGCTAATCATTCCCCCAATTTAATAGATTCAACATATGAATTTCCTGATCAATTCTTATTAATGTATCAACTTGTTATAACAACAATTTATAATTAAACTACTAATTTCACAATTTATTAAAAGGGGAATGCTAAAGGATAGTGGTACTATTATTCAAAAAGTATATTTTAAACCCACTCACCTTTCATGCTTTTCCAAATCTTGGATCTGATCCGTTCTACCATCTGTGGTTTCCTTTTTTCCCTTAAATTTGATTCACAACCTAATTACCATGGATTTATTATTTCATGAAAAGAGAAGGGGAAGAGAAATAACTTAAATAGATTAGTTCTTAGAAGTTTACCTTGCTTTCATGATTCAATAATCTTTTTATTAATGTTGATTCCCTCTTCCAGATCTGAATCCATAATTCTCCTTGGCTAACATTTTAATTTCAAAATAGATTTGAGAAGAGAGAGATAGGGAGCCATGGCAGATCTCCAGCGTAGTTGCTGAATTTTGATGTTTAGGGTTAGGTCTAGGGTCTTATTTATAGGAGTTGTGGAGGAACCCGGACCCTCAGATCAAAATTTAAGATTTCAGAACCGAACACGTCAAAAGAACTTTCTGGATCCTCGGGTTGGTTGATCCCTAGGTTGACACCCCTGTTAGTGGGTCGACCCCTAGGCCAACCCCCCTGTTGGTGGGTTGACCCCCAGGTCGACCCCAACAGTCCATTTTCCCTCTGAACTTTCTCGCCTGCCATTTTGATTTTTGAACTGATTTTCGAATTTTGTGGATATATTTATTTAATATATATATATATACATATATATACATATAAGCTCCTTATATGTATACAAACTTCTAATGCTCATAACTTCTTCATACGGTGTCCGTTTTATAAAATCCAGGTGTCTATCTTGACCAGAATTTCAAGATGGATGCAATGGCGCAGTCCATTTTATTTAATTCTAGATATTTAATTAAGTCATCCTTATTTTATTATTTTAAAAATACGGGTGTTGCATAAGTTAACCTTGACCTCTGGAGCCGTAGTTGAAGCTATTCCTCCTTACATTGAAGACCACCCTCCCTTTATGAGAATTGATTGAAATCTCCAATTAGGACGTGAGGTGGGCCAACCTAGACCCAGCTATGGGCTTTGACTTGAGGCCTCGTCCCAAGTCGACTTCGCCTAAGGAGCAATAAAGATCTAGCAGAAGCGAAGGCCCGAGGAAGAGATAAAAGGAAGAGGATGAGCCACCCAAGCCTCCGTCGGAGAAAAAGAAGAATAAGAATGGTGGTTCCTCCAAGTGGTGATTATAAAAATAGTTTTTCTTTTGTAGGATGATAGCTACACAAGTGTAGCTCTTGTTTTTAGAGGCACGATTTGGTTTTATGTACATTGTGTCTTTAGAAATAACTATAGACTTGTGAATAAAAGATAGTTTTACTTTCATTTTATGTATGCTTATTCTAAATGTCTGATTACTCTTTTCACTTTCTAGTTATTGTACTTTTGAAAATTAAATCGTCGTTACACTTTAATTTATGTTGTTCAAGACTTCACTTTTGAGAAACTCAAGTCGTGTGAAGTTCGAGTACATTGACTCTATACTCGAGACTCCCATTCTGTGATTGGCCTTGAGTCATTCAAAGTTTAGGTTTGGTAACTCCACTCTTGAGACCTCCTTGTAGTCGTTGATCCCAAGTCATTAGGATTTAAAAGTTAGATGTCATTGTTTCATCTTTTTTGTTAAAACCTCTATTTTATGGTGTTTTGATTGTGACAACTGTATAAGACAATACTCTTGTATACTAACATTTCTTGTATGAATAATTGAGAAATAAGAATTCAAGAGTGTATAAATATAGAACTCAAGAACACTAGGAATTGAAGAAATAGATTAACGAGCTTAAGATTATTTATTATTGAGTCTATAAGTTAGAAACCATGCTAAAATCTCTCCTAACATATATATATAATTATATGATTTTTTACATATTTATTATGTTTTTACATAGGGAACATGCAAAACCTGGCCATGCATTCAGTCGGCTGAATGGACCAATTCAACCGAGTGAATGTTATGTATACATATGTTTTATATGAATATCCAGCTGACTGAGTTACCAAATCCAATCGGTTGAATCACGCAATTTAAACCGTTCAGCCAACTGAATTAAATTTTCAGCCAACTGAATGATTTTTCACATAAAGTTTGCTTGCTTTACCAAAGGGACACAACTCTTAAATCAAGAGTTATGTCCATTTCTTTTCATTAAAACCTTTCATAAATAGAAGAACATCTTTATTTTGTATAATTAGACTTTAGACTCGAAGTTGTGATAATCTAATCTTTCTTATTTTGAATTTCTAAGATATCTTATATTCTAGCTCTCTATGTTTCCAATTACATTTAAATTCCATTACTTTTTGATTGAAAATCATTATTTCAATATTCTTCATATATCGTAAACTATATATATTGTCAAGGAAAAGATTATATGAAGTTTGTAATTTAAGTGACTCATCCATGTTATTTCAAAGAGCACATCATAGTCAATTATCCATTAACTTTGTATTAGAAGATTAGGTATATCTGTAGCCCGTTTAAATTAGGTGGGTAAGCTTGCGGCCCTTGAAATTAAGTGGAGTCTATAAACATTTTCCTCTGAGTGAAGAGAGGGTTATTGATAGCGTTAATTCCAGAAGGAGTCTGTAAATGGACGTAGGACGGTACTCCGGACCAGTATAAAAATCCCTAGTGTCATTTATTTTTATTTTATTTATTTGATATTATTTATTATATCTTTCACACTTTGTTTATTACATTTATTTTCGTATTACTTGATCCTATAGGATTTTCAATTGGTATTTGAGAAAGGACATCATATAACCATTAAATAGTTATTTGATATCGTGCCAGTATGGGAAAATAACACCAACACTATTGCTAGTACAAGTTTTCTATAAGGTCAATCCACTGCACCACCACCACAATTTAAAGGAATGAATTATAATTACTATAACACCTCGTATCTCCTGTGAATATTAATGTAACGAATTAAAGAATACTTAATTTCGAATTGAGAATTAAGGGAATTAAATAAAACAAAAATAGTTCGAATTTTGAAAATCACGTGAATCAGCTTGGCGGGAAAATTCCCGCCCATAGGGGTCGACTCCCCCCAAAGGGGGGTCGACTGGGGTGTCGACCCCCCTATAGGGGTCGACCCCTCGCCGAGATCCAAATAGTGACGATTTCTGACTTGTTGTTGAGTCACTAGGGCATAGGTAGGGATTTCTGGATAGCTCTATCTAGTCTAGATGATTCTGATTGCTCCTAGGTTGATCTAACGGCTCACATAAACCTAAACTTCTATAAAAACAACCCCAAACCTCAACCCTAAATCACACAATTTCATTCCAAGGAGCCACCATGTTGTCCATGGTCAACCTAGCATAACCACCGTTCTTCTCCAACTAGGAAGCAAACTAGAAAGCAAGTTAGAAGCTACGAATCAAATCTAAATTAGAGAATCGGTAGTCTACATCAAGGGATAGCTTTTCAGTTTCAGAAATCAGATTCCAGAATTCAAGACCATTCTGTAATTTGTAAGTTCATGTTACTTTCAGAAATAAAAGTTAATGGTGATTCTGACATTGTAATAAATCTGAATCTGAGATTATGCGTATTTCTATCTGTCTTTCTATATCTATTGGATCTATCTCGTTGATATTATTATGTCCATTCTTTGTTTATTCTTTCCATCTTCCCTTTTTTGTTTTATAGCCAGGCTACTGCGAGCCTGAGCCGAATCTCATAAGAGATGAACGCACGTTGGGAAAAGTTGGACATAATATATGACTTGGACATGGCCAGCGCTAAAATTGGGAAAAGTATTAAATTATGTACAATTGGGCATAACTGATTTGTAATGGATTTTAGGACATAACACATGTTGAATTTAAAACATAAAGTGTATCGAACATATGACTTGAGATTTGAGGTATAAAATATATTGGACATGTAACTTGGGGTTTGAGGCGTAAATTGAACTGTAAACATATAAGGCATGGTACATGATGCAGTTTAAGACCCAAAATTGGGGCATATTATACGTGATAGTTTATGACTTGGAAGAAGGAGATTATTGTGTATATTGATATATGGCTTAGGCATGAAAACCTATAGTAAGATAGGGACAACTGTTAAATGTGAACAAGTCTAAATTGGGATTTTGGGTAATTGGCATGCACTGTAATTAAAGGCTATAATTTGGCATAGTTTATACTGTGAATAATGATTTGGGGGTTTTGGAGAATATTTTGTGCGGTGCAATATGACTAAACCTTAGGGCATGTGTTGTATTGTGAATTATGACCATGATTTTGGGCATGTAAGTTTATAGGCTTAATTTATGATTAGGCGGGATATGTTAATGGAACTTTAAGTGAGGTTTAATTTGTTAAACTAACTAATATGATGAAATCTGTTGAAAATGAATTGGTGGGGCATGACTTGAAATTAGCTTTGCTGAGGTATAACCTGAGAATTGGAACATGACTAGTTTTGTGAATTTGGGATAATTAGCACATAAAAACTAGATTTGGACATGTATGGTAAATATTCTAAAAGATAAACATGCCTAACCCGAGGTTAGATTGAGTTGCGGTGTAAAACTGCCAGGAACCGCCCGGCACATCCAGTAACCGCAACAGCACCTATCTAATGTGAGAGGTTAGTGCATCATGCCCAAGAAAAACCCGAGGTTAGATTGAATTGTGGTGTAATATTGCCCGGAACTGCCCGGAACCGCCCGACACATCCAGTAACTGCAACAACATAGATCTAATGTAAGAGGTTGGTGCATTAATAAATCAATTAATGCTGATGAACAAGACATGTTAAGAATGGTAGGGTTAAGTTAACTAAGGCAACACTTAACCGTTATAACATGTTAATTAGACAAGAAGATGGGGTTAAGTAAATTTAGAACACTTAACCGTTATAACATGTTGATTAGACAAGAAGGTGGGGTTAAGTAAATTTAGAACACTTAACCGTTATAACATGTTAATTAGGCAAGTGAGCAGGGTTAAGTTAACTAGTACAACATGATGAATGAGAAGGGTTAAGTTAGTAAGAAATACTTAACCAATATGACATGATGAATGGGTAGGGTTAAGTTAAAACAAGAGAGCAACACTTAACCAATATAACATGATGTGTGGAAGGGTTAAGTTAACAATAAGAAGGCAACACTTAACCAATGTAACATGACAAGTAGATGGGTTAAGTTAACTTGAATTGATTTGATGACACTTAACCAATATAGCACGATGAACGCGTGGGGTTAAGTTAATAAGATACACTTAACCAATGTAACTTGACGAACTAATGGGGTTAAGTTAAGGGGAAATACTTAACAAATATAACATGATGAATGGACGAGGTTAAGTTAATAGGAAACACTTAACCAATCCAACATGACGAGTGAGAAGGGTTAATAACAAACACTTAACCAACATGACATGATGAGTGGGTGGGTTAAGTTAACATGAATGGACAACACTTAACCAATATGACATAATGTGTAGGAGGGTTAGGTACATATTGGGTCGGTAGGTAATATTTAGAAAATATAGGCCCATAAACTGAACCATTAAGTAAACATGTTTGAATCAGTGGGAGGGTTAAGTACATATCGGGTTGGTGGGTAATATTAGTAAATATATGCCCACAAACTTAACCAGTAAGAAACCCTAATAACGGAGACCCATTTCAGCAGTAACCCACATAGATGTATCAAGGTACCCTGAAACTAGGCAGGGTGGCGCACGCTTACTAGGCTGATTATAAGCGGTTAAAATAGCGGCAGGAGGTACGTCAGTGTATGTTCCGATGGTTTACGGGCATGCACGTACTACGAAGTGGGAAAAAGCAGGAACTGGGTACCAGTAGTTATACATTGTGCATCTTAAATCGTGTCGGGTTGCTATCATAGGGACTGATACACCTTATGGTGGGACCAGCACAGGGTATCTACACGCAAGAGAGGGCCGATTGACACAGACACATGGAGCATTAATATAAGTAGGGAGCCGATCGATAGGGTAGTAAGGGTACATTTATCATCTTCATGGCAATTAGGCTGATTGAGGTAAGATCCTCATACTAGATGTACACCTGAAGGCTACCACAATTGCGGGGATTGGGATCACGCTACATTATTATAATTTTACGCAGATTACTAGTTGGGACACTAGTTAGGGGGTGCAGAGATATAGAAATCATAATAAGAAGGTAGTAGCGAAGTAGAGATAGAGTAGAAGCGCATTCAGTTTATCTTGCCTTATCATATCATATGCTAATCTGATGTTATCTTAATATCTCGGTTATCACGATATTGTCTTATATTCAGTTTATTCATGTCATGTTACTTTTACCTATTTATATACTGAAATTCACTGGACTTACCAGACTTATGTCTGGCCTTGTTTGTTTCGCCTCTTTTCTTCCGTTCCCCCCCCCCAAGGTTCACAGGGAGGAAATGTTACCTCTTATCCCAGTTTTCTTTCCAAGCACGGAGATAGTTGATGTATTGCTTTGGACTCTCCCTTCCACTGCTATGGCTGGTTCATGCTTTATTGGGGAATATCATTGTTATTTTTATGCTTCTTTTATACTTGGAAGTTTTTGAATCAAGACAGAATTTTTATATATTACTTTTAAGCATGATTGAGATAATTGTTGTAAAAGCTTGACTGAACCACATTGTTTATAAAATGACTTTATTTTCCGCTGCTTTATTTGTCTGTCTTGTAATTTATCTGTATCTTTTACCAAAAATGCTCAACTGAAGTTAAGGCATTCCCTTTATGAGTGACCTTAACGGAGGTGGGGTGTTTCACTTGGTAACAGAGCTGAAGGTTACCGGATCAGATAAAAGATTTGAAAAATTAATTTCAAAACATTTTTAAAAGAAGCATTTTCTAAAGAATTTTTTTTTAAAGGCATATTCCCCAAAGCCATATGCACAATCTTTTGATCCTCTATTTGAATCCTTAGGTTTTTGGGAGATAATCTCATCGCGACATGGTTCCGTTGGCTTGATGAGGCTACGACAACTGTCAAAGGGCAAAAAGGTGCCCAACTTCCGTCTGTAGCCACAATAGTTTCACCTACGACTAATTTTCTTTCAAGCTTTGTAGGTTTTCCGCGCGATGGAGGAGGCTTTCAAGAGACTTGTCAACAAATTACACAAAGATGGCAAAGATGAGAATAAGGGAGTTTGGCTAAGGAACACAACCCAAGGATGAGAAACTCATGGATATGGACTTGGTTCACGAAAGAGGAAAGAATAGAAAAATCTAAGACAAGAGAAAGTGTCGTTATTATGGTATAACGGGTCATATAATTATGGACAAGGGAAAGAACAAAGGACAGGATTTTCAAGGAGGCAAGTGCATGCTCTCACCGCCAGCGTACCTCAAAGAGAGGTAGTTTAATTATCTTTTGATCATCTTGTTAGTACTCTTTTGAGTTTAGCACTTTACATTCGTTTATATCTGCTTCCATGGTTGAGTCTCTGCACCCTAGAGCTTGTATAGTAGAGGATCCCATTATGACTCAAATCCGGTTGGTGGTTCGGCTCGTTTATCTTTGGTTTGTAAGGATTTGAGAATAGCTATGTTAGGTATTGAGTTTAAGTGTAATGCTTATGTTTTTGGTTTCATGGGCTATGGGATGATTCTAGGCATGGATTGGTTAGCTAGTGATTGTGAAAGGAGGGTAGTTAGACTTTTGACTTGCTTCGGGAATACCCTCGAGATTTCGTGCGATCTTAAGGGATCAATTAGGCTTAGCTACCTAGAATCACTTGATTCATCTATCGACGACTTGCGATCCGTTAGAGTAGTCCATGAGTACACAGATGTTTTTTGATTACATTAGGGGTTTATTCCCTAAAACGCGAGATAGACTTCCGCATATATCTAGTTGACAATGCAAAACCAGTTGCATTACCTGTACGACACATGAATCCAAGGGAAAGGAAGGGCTCAGTAAACAAGTAAACGAGTTACTTGAAAAAGGGTTCATAAGGCGAAGTTCTCCAAAAATGTCATTTTTGGAGAGAAGAAGTAAGGTTTCTAGGACATGTAGCGCCCAAAGAAGGGATAGCAGTAGATCCCGCAAAAGTAGTTGCGGTGCAAGACTGGAAGGTCCTAAGGAATGCAACAGAAGTAAGAAGCTTACTGGACTTGCGGGCTAATATAGGAAGTTAATTAAGAACTTTGTGAAGGTATCGGCCCTACTTACTAGAATGACGAAGAAAAATCTAATCATCTTAGTATATACACTTGGTAACATGGTTATCATCTGTTTATTTACAAGAGATAGTTCTAGGAATGTTAGCATGACACGGTAGAAGTTGTAGTGCCAAGTATACTATAGGAAGAAAAGATGGAACGAGAGGCGACAGTGAAATGAGTTCCAACGCATATTCTAGAAATGGAAATTAAGAAGCTACGCAAATCGTGAAGTTAAAACAGTCATAGCAATATGGAAAGAAGCTCAAGAAGATGCGACTTAGAAGACTGAAGACTAGACACGCGCATCATACCCTTTTTGAGGGTATATCCTTGATCTCTCTTTTTCTGTAAAGTTTATTTGCTAGTCTTTATCTTTTAAGTATATCCACTCAATCTTATCCTCGATCCTTAGGTAGAAGCCAATGGATGTAAACATGTGTATGAGACATATTATGTTTGGTGGATGCAAGTGGATGTAAGTGTTTACTAGTGGTTTCTCGTGGATGCATATACACACATTAGGCACTAGATCGGCTCAATCACTTTCATATTGCATATGCATGAGTGAATTTTTATATATGAATTCAAACTTGATGTGTTATCATATGGATGTTGCATTTGTATGAATGATTGAGCAATCATGTAGAAGTTATAAAGTATGATTAGGAATAATTGCATACATGATGGACTCATGGCACTGACATAATTCGCATTAAGGAGGTCAACTGAATCAGTAGACCGCTTGATTTTGCATTAGATAAGGACATATACACACACTATTCAAATGTTCATGAAAAGCATTAGAAATCTTTTTAAGGACAATAGACGTCTGTGATTGAATGGTTGAGTAGATGGATGTTGGATGTTAGGATACATTCTCCTTGACTTGGAGATTTCGGGGACGGAATCCTTTAAAGGAGTGGAGAATGTAACACCCCGTATCTCTTGTGAATATTAAAATAACGAATTAAAGAATACTTAATTTCAAAAGTGAGAATTAAGGGAAACGGGTTACGGCATTGCGTTCATCTCGGAATTCTGCTTGAGATAGAGTCCGAGTTTGCGTGAATCGGACTCTGCATGAAGAAGTTATGGAGTTCAGAAGATTTCATGTTTAAACAGAAAATTATGTAATTAAATAATTAAATAAAACAAAAACAGTTCGAATTTTGAAAATCATGTGAAACAGCTGGGCGGGAAAATTCCCGCCCATAGGGGTCGACTCCCACCAGGGGGAGGGGGGTCGACACTACAACAAAAATACCATTTTACAACACTAATTCTGCGATAGTTTACTGGAATGTTATGAAAGTGTTTGATTTTTCATGACATATGTTAAGAAAAATATTGTAATAGATTTTCTGAACAACGTTCTTTGCACAAATGTTGTAAAATAATAAATGTTTACTTAAAATGTTCTGAAAAGCAATTTTTAACAATGACTTTTTAACATTGTATTATATTTGATTTTTCGTAACATATACGTAATGTTATCAAAACAAGCAACTAAGACTACATTTTTTAAACATTATAAATTTGTAGTATTCAACAATAGTTACCAAATGTTTTAAACTCTTGTTTTATAACAAAAAAAATAGTTGTATATTTTATTTATTTTTCAATTTACAACATTTGAATAATGTTATCTCAATTCTTTTTAGGACAATGTTTATTTCACGTTATTATTAACATTATATTTAACAACTTTTGATTGATATTGTTAATATTCATATTTCAACAATATATTAGTAATATTGCTATAAGTGCGTTGTATGACTTTTATATGTTATTTATCAAAATTTTAATAAAAACATCAAACTATGAATATTATAGGAAATTAATTTTTTAACAACTTCAACTTGATGATGTAATCTTGTACTAGACAAAAATGTTTTAGTAGCTTTTAACGATCATTTTTCGCATTATACAAGTACTATTTTTATTTTACTGTGGATGAAAACTAAAGACTAAAAGAAGTAAAGAAAACACAACATTTACCTTTGTAAGGATTCTATAATATTTTTTATAAAGAAAATATCAATTTGACGGGGTATCGAGCACTCGTAACCTCCACATTAATAAGATAACATAATAACAACATAGTTATTGATGCAAAGCTAACATATTTGATAGGGAAAAAGTGCTTCTTTATATTGAATTAAGTTGTTTTAAATTATTTTAGAGTAAATATTGATATTAAAAAATAAATTAATGTCGAATTTATGAAATTGGTAATCAAGCACATTAGAAATGAAAAAGGTAAATCAAACACATTAAAAAAATAGCATATGAGGATTAAAGTGTACAGCAAACATAAACACATGAAATAAAATATAAGAAAGAAAATAACATGACTGAAGGGAAGCAATGAGTTTTCTAGAAAATGTATTCCCCTATGCAAAGCTGCCTGTTAAACTACGTAAGCTATTCTACATGTGTGAGCTATTCTCAGGGATTAAAACTATTCTCTTGGGATTAATGCTATTTACCAGTACATGAATATGTGAGTTATTATGTGAGCTATTCTAATGGATAGATATATGAACTATGATTCTATTCTCCAGGGAGTAAAGCTATTTTTTGTATTCAAATTTTTCTGTCGTGTATATACCTTGTATAAATACCGATGTATTGAATGAAATAAAGCAAATAATTCAACTCCATTTTTCTTGTTTCACATGGTATCAGAGCACCATTATATAAAATTATGCTATTGTATTTCTAAATATCTTATCATGGCTAATGAAAACATTCTTGCTACTGTTTCTGTCAAAGCTGATCCTTATGCTATCCATCATTATGATAGTCCCTCTGCTGTTCTTGTCACACTCTCCTAATAGGTGATAATTATGGCTCTTTGAGTCGTGCCATTACAATGGCATTACGATCCAAGAGCAAATTTGGTTTCATTGACGGTTCCTTATCGATCCCAACGGTGGAAACCGACGTTGCCAATTGGCGCCACTGCAACGATCTTGTTGGCAGCTAGATACTCAATTTTGTATCTCCAGAAATTAGGCTAAGTATTCTCTATGCCGACAGCGTTTGCCCAGATATGGATGGATCTCAAAGAGCACTTCTCTCAGTCAAATGCACCGAAGATATATCAGTTAAAACTCTCTATCTCGTCTCTCAAACAAGAAAATATGAGTGTTTCATTGTACTTCACCTAACTAAAATATTTGTGGGATGAACTGAGTAGCATTATTTCGATTGTCCTGTGTACTTGCAGAAATGGAAAGTGTATTATTGGACAGCAAAATCAGGATTGAGCCGTGGAGTTACTTCAAGGACTGCATGATAGTTTCTCTACTGTGCAAACTCAGATTCTCCTTATGGAGTCATTTACATCCATTCAACGAATTTACAACTTTGTCCATCAAGAAGAGAAGCAACAAGAGTTGAATGTTCGATCAACCCCTCCTATTGAGTCTGCTGCCTTCCAAGCTTCAAAGCCACCATACCATGGGTTGCCAAAGAGGCAACATCCATTCTGTGATCACTGCAACCGACATGGGCATATTCAGGATAAATGCTATCAACTCAATGGCTTCCCAAGCAAACAAGAAAAGCTCGCAACTGAAAATGGATCAACCTCTCATGTTGTGCCAAACAATCATCTAACAACTCAATAGTACAACAAGTTGCTTGCTCTCTTGGCCAAAGACGAAGTCGGTGAACTCTCGACTAACTTAGCAAGTACAATTCTATTTGTATGTCTTCTTGTTGGATTATAGATTCTAGTGCATCAAATCATATATGCACATCACTATCAATTTTTTCTTCATATGTTCCATTGCAGAAACATAAGTCTGTTCAATTATCTGATGGCACTTTCGCATCAGTGACTCACATTGTGATTGTCAAACATTCAAAATCCCTTGTTCTCAAAGATGTATTTTTTATCCCATTATTCAAATTCAATTTATTATCTGTCTCATAATTAGCGAAACAACTTAATTGTGATGTAATTTTATCTAAATTTGAATGTTGTTTTCAGGACCTGTTGACGAACAGGACGATTGGTCGGGGTAGAGTTCATTGTGGCCTTTACTACTTGGAGGATGTTTCCCATTTGGATTCGGTTTTTTCATTTCAGCATTAAGATAATTTTGATCTTTGGCACTCTCGCTTTGGTCATCCTAGTAGTTCCCATTTTAAATTTCTTATTAATAATTTTCCTGATATATCCACGAATAATAAATTTATTTGTGATGTTTGCCAACAAGCTAAGCGATGTTATGGTTCGTTTCCGCAAAGTGTTTCTTGTTCTTCAGTATGTTTTGAATTATTACATGTTGATGTTTGGGGCCATTTAATATTCCATATAAAAATGGTCACGTTTTTTTCTTACCATTGTTGATGATTATTTAAGATGCACTTGGGTCTATTTAAGGAAATTCAAGTCTCAAACTTTTTATATGATAAAACATTTGTTAATCAAGTTAATAGACAATTTGGACTGTCAATCTTCACTATACAATCTAGAGATGGTGGTATTTTTATTCCACAATTTCAAGCTCTTCGTTCTGACAATGGATCTGAGTTTCTTTCATTAGAGTTTCAAAATTGGTTTCATTCTCATGGTATAATCCATCAACGAAGCCGTGTAGCCACTCCTCAACAAAGTGGCAATGTGGAATGTAAACATCTCAATGATTATGCATGCAATGTCTCTCTTTCATCTACTTCTTTTCCTTTATCCAAATATTTCTCTTTGGAAAATTTTAGTCCTTCTCATCATGTTTTCCTATCCAAAATTGTTAATCATGATGAACCTCAAACTTATTCTCAAGTCGTTCAATCTTCTGCTTGGCGTGATGTAATGTTTGTTGAAATTCGTGCTCTTAAAGAAAACAAAACATGGTCAGTTTGCTCATTACCACCAAATAAAACACCAATTGGTTGCAAATGGGTATATAAAATTAAATATTATTTTGATGGTTCTATAAAATGATATAAAGACCGTTTAGTAGCCAAAGGTTACACCCAAGTTGAAGGAATTGATTACCATGGTACCTTTGCTATGATAGCGAAATTGGTCACTGCTCGTCTACTTCTTTCTATCTCTACGATTAAAAATTGATCTCTTCATCAATTAGATGTCTATAATGCCTTCCTCTAAGGTGATCTAAATGAGGAAGTTTACATGAAACTTCCTCCTGGTTTTTCTTGTTATAGTGACAATCAACTTTGTAAGCTCCATAAATCTATTTATGGAACTAAACAAGCTTTGCGTCAATGGTTCTCTAAGTTCTCTACTTTAATTTGACATGGTTTTCATCATTCTAATTCCGATTACAATCTCTTTACGTATATTCATGATCATATTTCAGTATTTGTTCTTCTTTACGTAGATGATATTATCATTACGGGAAACAATGAATCTTTTATTTCCAAAAGAAAACAATTTCTTGCCAAATCTTTCTCTATTAATGATCTTGGGCGTCTAAGTTATTTTCTTGGTATTGAAGTTTCTCGTTCCAAAAAGGGATTATTTTTGTGTCAACGTAAATACACACTTGAAATATTAAAGGATTCAAGTATGGTTAGTTCTCGTACAACTCCAATTCTTATGGAATAACATTGTCGACTTCTGTCGGATGACGACAATCCCTTGCCTGATGCATCTTTTTATCAATGACCCATCGATCATCTTTTATATCTTACAGTCACTCGTCCTAATATTCAATATGTTGCCAACAAACTTAGCCAATTTATGAAAAGCCCTCGTTCCAAACATCTTGATCCTACAAATAAATTCCTTCAATATCTCAAAGGTTCTATTGGTAAATATTTATTCCTATCGACGACAAGTTCTCTTTCTCTGGTTGGTTTTGTTGATTTTGACTGGGCAGGGTTCCCCGTCACTCGCATATACTTCTTTGGATAAATTCTCCGTATAACCTAGTTTTTTGTGTAAATATTTAATACTTTCACTGCATAATCTCTGTGTAACCTAGTTTTCTGTGTATATATTTAATAACTATTTTATAACCTAATTTATAAACATTCGTGTTACTAAAATTTATTATTTCAATAATTAAAAATATTTAATATACCGTCTTAATACCATCTTCTATTGCAGCTGACCATCGTAATACCCAGTTTTCTTCTATTGCGGCTTGTTTATCTCTGCTCCCAAATTTTTGCTTCCTGTATTCCTGATTATATATTATAGTTTTAAACAGGTACTCTAGATTATGAAGTATTTGTTATTTTTATTGTTGTTTGCCAAAATATATGGAGATTTTGGTGTGCATACGTTTAGCCTGTCTGTTTTTAATTAGTGTTCTCTGTAATTGATTGATTCGGATGAGGCTGTAGTTTCCATAATAATCTAACACTTGAACTGAGGATTTGTTTCCTGGTGATGCTTCAATGTAATTCTTTTTTTTTTTTTGAGTTTAAACTAATTTTCATAGTTGTTATTTTAATCAAATGATAAGGTCATAGATTGACATCTTTTAATACATTCTATTTGGTTGTGGATGAGAAGGAAAATATGATCTGATGATTGTTCAATATTCTTATTTTTATACAATAACTATCAAAAATTGATTTCTTTTTTAACTCTATCAGCTTGTGTTGCGGGAAGTTGAGAAAAGAGTGTGTTTTCTTTAGGTTTATATATGGTTTGTTGCCAATTTTTGTCGCATCTCCATCGTTTGCAAGAATAGGTTTGAAGAGAGAAACGTGGGAAATTCATTTTACTTATTTTATTCTTTCACTTTTTCCAGCTGTTTAAGTATGCCCTTAATAGATGGGTAAAGCGATGTTCTCTCTATTTTTTTCCCCTATAAACGATGGTGTTTAAAAGGGTAAATGAGGTTATTTAGTTTATAATTGTTGTTGTAGAGATCAAACGCAAGCTGTTTTAGAGTTCAAATGCAAGCAAGCAGTAATTATTTTTCAGTTTGTGTCTCCAGATGTTTTTTTAGTAATTTAAAGTATATTTTAATTTGGATAGTTTTTAAAAATATATTACAAAAGTAGATCAGCTTTTAAATTAATTGTAAATATAGATGATTTTTGGTCATGTAGAGTTCTTATTGGTGGCATCTTGGATGTTGTCTGTATTATTTTCATTTTAGTTATTGGCATCTTCAATGTCGTTCTTTTGATGAAAATGTGGTTTTTTGGTATCATTGGTGGCATTTTAAATGTTGTTTAATGGTCATATTTTGAATTATGTCAATAATATAGGGTTTTTGGACTATGTTTGTGATGATGCTAGTATCCTATTCTAGGAAAAGTGAATTATTTTTGTAATTAATTTGAAATTTGTTTGTTTTTGTTATAAGTCTTCAACGTTCGATTCAAATTATTATTTTTATTTAAAGATGACTCCATTTATAGCATATATATAATAATGTAAACACTTGAATAATTTTGATTAATATTTAGTTTGTTAATCTTTCACATTTAATTATTATTTATTAAAGTTCGGAGTGTTACACCTCTACTGGAAAATAACCATTAAATGCAAAAATTCAACTTAAAATTAAACTTGGAGACTTAGAAAGTATTGCATTTTCTCGTTCTATTTGATTGTACTGAAAGAGATGTAATATAAAAGGTTTCAGTTGAAAACAAATTCATTAATACCAAAATGATTAATGGTTTAGGAATTTAAAACTCATTATGATGGGCTACCAATAGACGTGAACCTCCAGAGGATTGGCATCCCTATCGTGTCCCGTTGCAGGTGTTGTGGGTCTGGTGACACAGAATCCATAGCTCACTTGTTTTTCTATGACTATTTTGCTAAAGCTGTTTGGAATTACTTTGGCAACTTGGTTGGTCTTCGTAGTTCCGCGTCGTCTCTCATTGACTTACTGAGGTTCTGGCGGGCCGGAATCTCAGGGAAGACATTCCGATCATTCCTTTTCAGGTTGATCCCGTGTCTTATCTGCTAGCACTTATGGTGCATGCGGAATACAGCTATTTTTGATGATGTTCATATGGATCCTCCAACCATCATCCGAAGGGTAAGGAATGATGTGTTCCTTGCTTTTCATGGCATACCTTTCAGAGGTTCTTTTGGTTCCCACTCCAGGCGGTTGGTTGGTACCTTTGGTGTTACATCGGTGCCAACCACCCAACGTGCGGGGATTGGTTGATTTCTCACCTTTTAGGTTAGTGGGATCAGTTCCACTTTTCTCTACATACCTCCCCCCCATTTTGGTTTTGACTCTGTTTGCGAGTACTGCAGGGCCTAGATTTTTAGGTTCTTATAGGATCGCGTGTTTTTGGATTTGTTGGTGCTAAAGTAGCTGTCTTGGTTTTGAAGCCTTTAGATGCTTGGGTTTGCGAGTCTCCTCTGCCTATGGAGTAGGTCGACCATCTCTTGGCTCCTAGCCCCTGTTTTGCAGGCTGTATCATTTGGGTGGCTTGATTGGGCAGTCGCCATTCCTCTTTCCATCTACTTTGGCTTTGGTGGTCGTCTGCTTCTTGTTGTTGTTTTACACCTGTATTTATGCTTTGCCCCTGTTGTTTTTATTACAGTTTTGGCTATATTGTGTGTGCACAGATCTTTCAGCTTTTTCTACAAAAAAAAATACAAATTTAAAACTTAGTTATAATACTTTAATGAGTAATACAACTTTACTTCGATCGCAAAGCTCTAAAAATACTCTTGCATGTGAATAAGAAGTCCGTAGATCCCAACGGGAACAAAAAAGTAATATTTATTTTTAAATTGAAGTATAGAAACATAAATAAATTTATAAGTTCAAAATTAAAAATAATTCTTTGTATTTTTCAAATTACTTTTGTCAAAAATACGTACAAACTTTTAATACATTTCCACAAGCGTTATGGGATGCGCTTCATGCGCTATTTTTTTTTTCAATTTAACAATTTAAGGGAAATGATTAGAATTGATGTTTATTAATTTTTCTTGAAGTACGATTAGTTTTTTTTATTTTTAGGTTGTGGTATTTATTTTTATGTGATTCAAATTTTAAATTTTATTATTTATCAAATCAATCATTAGGGAGGTTTGTTTACGGTCACTTGGCAAAAATTAATTTTTATGAGGCTAAAAAAATACTCTACATTTCTCGGAATTGTTTTCTTTGTTGCTTTTAATAGTTCAAATTCTAATGCTTACAGTTTTTCAAATATATCAGCTATATTTTAAATATATTTTAGATCAACTATTAATATAACATTTCTACTACAATATCATTTGATTGATCTAAATAATAAATAATTTTAAAATGTAACGAATTTTAAAAATAAACCAAATTTTTAGATTAACCAGGTGTCAATAGATTAATTTAAAAATAATTTTTTTAAAAAAAAACTATATAATGAAACGGTTGGTTTCCACCGTTGTGCAGTTATACTCGTACACAAAAAGTATATAATCGTAATATACCAGTATGCATTGAGTAAAATTGATTTGAATTGAGCAATCATTGTTTTTTTTCCTGTTTAATGTTCATGGCTTTTTGGTCTGTTACAATAGTGGGCTTACTAGTTCTTTGTTTTATCCCTATGATTTGGAATCCAAATCACAACAAAAATACCAATCTGCACCGTTGGAACAAAGCCTAATCGAAAGAATCAGATTAGCAATCCGCGTCACTAATAAAGCCGGCCTCCTCTTTGGTCAAATCAGCATCGACTGGCATTTCTAGGGCTGTAACGGTAATGGTTACCGTTACCAATTCAGTGTTTTTTTACCTTACCAACACTATCGGTAAGCCTAAAATAAGAACCGTTACCGTTACCAAAATTATCGGTATACCGACAGTCGGTATACCAATACATCGGTATACCAATAGTCGGTAACGGTAAATTTACCGTTGAAAAAGAGCATAACAAAAATTTAGGCTATGACACAAGAATAATTTTCTGAAACTTAGTCTCAGATTCTAAGGCAAAAACAAAATTTTGAACGAAATATCAAATCATGTCCATATATACAACTATTGCCATCACTCAATAAACCAGTTTCACTAACTAAAACCTCCAATTCTCGGTAAGTTTTGCCATTCCACCACAGTTTTATCTCATTCATGCTTTGATTTTTTTTCAACTTTTGAATCAAAATTGGACTGACGTTAATTGACAGAGCTGTTTAACTGACTATTTGGGGAGAAGAAGCTCGATTTCAATGGCTTCACCGCTGTTGCAAAAGGAGCACCGAAGTAATTGCCTCTCTCACTGACTACTTGGCTGGAATAGCTTTGTCGACTTCTCTTACCGCTGTTCCTACTCCTCATGGTCATGTCTATGTCTCTCTTTGCACTCGTTTTTTTAAATATTGAAGAGTTCTCTGAAAAGTAAGATGATGGAGAATGTAAAGAAATGAGGAAGCCAGCAAGCAGCGGCTACTTTGTATAGGCAAGTAAAGGAGGAAACCTAATAATAGAAGGCCAAGATCTAATATAACAAAATCCAATGGCTACTGTCAATGCCTGCGGTTTAATTAGAGATATAGATTCATCGTTTAATAAGTTTAGCGACCGTTTAATTAAACAAAAATTAAAGGTCCTGCTTTTATTTATCAGTAGTTTGTCAGATTATATGCCTAGTTAATTGTTTTGTAACTTGTCGGTAAATTTACCGTTACCAACGGTTTTCAGTTTTCCTTACCGACATCTTTACCATAAATAACGGTAATTTTACCGTTACCGTACCAACAGATTTGGTAATCTAATATTACAAATTCTCGGTAACTTTTAGTCTGGTAACGGTATGGTAACGGTAAAATTACCGTTACCATAACAGCTCTAGACATTTCCCCCTAAACCTCATGGAACCCCTAATTTTATTTTGAAAACCGCCATAACATGGAATTCCTCGCTCCTTTGCCAAGGATCACTCAACATCAGCATCTGCATCAATCCGTACCCATCACTTTAAATTCATCTACATCACTACCCTACGAGTCCTTCGTCTCTTGCAGATCTGGATATCTAAATAAATTTGCATGTGTTTCAGGTAACTAACATATAATTGCTCCTTTGCATCTGATGAATTAGAAATTTCCATTGTCAGGAAACCTTCTCCGTACACTATCGTTTTGAATTAGGCTTTCCAGAAGTTGCGTTGCGCTCCTACTTGCAATGGAAGATGATTATGAGTCTCCTCGTGGTAAGAAATTTTGCACTTTAGAAAGCTTAGATGATTTTGATATTGTTTGTGATGAGTTTTGGGTTTGCTAAGGAAATTGGTTTGTTTGTGAATTGAAAAACAATGAGAATCATAATTTTCTGAACTTTTTAATGTATTTAATCTGGTTGTAAAATACAAGGACTTCATTACATATTCATTAGTTAAAATTTATGAACTTTTTTTTTGAACAAATATCACGTCTCATTTCCTTGGTTCACGAAGACATATCTCATGTTAATGTGCAACCAGTGTTCGAAAAGAGCTAAACAAAACATGGTTCCAGTACTCTCTAACACCATAAGTTTTGATTTTATATTTAAAAAAAGGGAAATATTTGATGGATTGTGGTAATTATATATCTGCAGTGTGCATCTAGAAGCAGTTGAAATTAGATTTCTAATATAAGGTCCATCATAACAGCATTTGTCATTCCCTTGCAACTACGTCTAATTATATCATGCAGTTTTGATAAAGGGGCCTTTTGCCAAATACGTAAGCTACCACCGAAAAACTCCATTTGGTTTTAGTCTTGTTTCTAATATCCTCTTCTACAATAACAAATTTCTTCTTTTTTTATATGGAGATTGGGGACATGTAGTTCAGACTGAAATCAGGATTCAATCTGCATTTTTTGTTCATATCATCCCATGAGTAAGGTTTATTGGTGACAAATGCATGAGCATGAATGTTTCTTATAGTTTTCTTTATCGTATGCATTTCTAATAGGGGACTTAAAGTTGATTTTGAGTGTTTCTTGCGAAGGATCCCTTCATAGGGATAGATCTTTGGCATATATTTTGGATTTTCCTATTCCTTTCTTATAATAAGTTGTGCCACCAAGTCTGTTATTTGATCAAATAGCGTTTTTTACAATTCTAAACTAACTGAAACTCATATTCATAAAAACAGTTAGATTTTGAAGTTTGTAGAGAGTGGAAAATATGATTTGGTAAAGGAGGATAAATAGTTTGAGAAGAAGATGGATAACCTCTAATCTGATCTAGATTTGCAATAAAGATTGGGTTATTTTGAATTTTCATGAAATCCATGTCCACAAGAGATTTTTTAGTTAATCAACACTTAATATTTTATTAAATATATTTCATTATGAGTGCATTATGAATCCTAAATACTGACATACATGATACACAACGTACCCACTTATTATTCAAATAAGCTCGTATGGTTTGTTCATGTACCAGAATACCATTCACAATGAAAAGCAATTGCCAGACCATCAAACTTCTGTACACAATAAACTACACATAATAAAGTTTTAAAATTGTAGGAATTCAAGCCCTCTACAAAACGCTGAGTCGATTGCTGAAAATCTAGGAATAAGCTACTGGTAGTCAGTTGTCTCTGTATATTGGTTGTGGTGACCACTTGAGGCATAAATTCAGCTTTCCTAATTTAACACCATCTAAGGGAAAGCTATCCTCGTATTCTTCTTCTGGTATCACCCTTGTTAGCATAAATATGCATCTACCCATGTAATCCTTTCCTAATGTATCATGATCCCAAACTTCCAAAATCAACATTTCATGAATCCCATCCTTCACTGCGAAGTCAAAGGTTTGATTCCATAAAGGGTCCAAACTCCCATTCACTACCCTAGTTTTATTCTTTGACATCGTCTTCTTTATACTAAGCACAACATATGGATCGACTTTACCCATGACGTCCATAGAGGGTAAGTCTTCGGCAGAATATTACTGTGACTGACAAGATGCCTCTCACAATTACTTCTTTTTTCCCTGTTGCTGATCTTTTAACTTCAGTAGCATCAACACCATTAGTATCAGATTTGAGTACTTTCTCTAAAGAAGTCATTGAACTTGGGCCGGAAAATGCATTGCTAAACCTATTTACCATGCCAAATGGATAGTAAAGAAGCTCCAAATGAACCTGGCCACGATATTTCTAATCACTTTGAATCTCCAAATCTTTAACAAGATTCGACCATATATCTTTTACTTGTCCAGGCTGAATGTCTTACAGCAGTACTTTTACTAAAGACCAAAATAAAAATAAAAAATAAATATAAATAAAGAGCTGCATTTGCAGATGATACAAAGTGTTGCTAGCTTATTATGGAGCTTTGTATCTCTTTTGTCCACCCAAAATGTCATGAAAGATGCTTTTTTTACATTTAAAGACCAAATATCTCTAACTGTGCAGTTTTGTTATATAAGAGCATACGTACACGTTTTTCTTTTATTATTCTCACAACATCTGTACATTTTATTTTTTTTAATTCTGTCATTACATTAAACTAATTAACGGTTGTTATGTTGCAGATTATATTGGAATAAAGGTGCTTTTAGGAAGATGGCTGCTGTTGTCATTATATGTTCAATTCAAGTAGTATCATATTTTGTCATTATAAATTCCTATTGTGCACAATGATAACTTATGCAATAGATTCTTGTATTAGTAAATCTTTAGTTTTTCCAATATTTTGTCATGTATACAATGTTTGTGAATATTTATGGTTGGATATTTAATAACATTTTGTGATTATAATAAACATACTTTTGTGATGTATAGATGTTACCGAAACTTAAGATATAACATCCAAAAATAGGTATAATATTTGTATATGTATGCGCAATGTTGTCAATAGTTGTAATGTATGAAAGCACGTCAATTGTCATTAGTTGTAATGTATGAAAGCACTACGTTTATTGTACGACGTAACTGTATTTTTATTTATGTTAAAGCAATGTTGTAGATAATATATTTATAACGGTTTGCAATCAAGGTGGTTATACAACATATAATGTTAAATATAGTTGTAAAACTATGTTTTGCAATGTTCGAAAACTGATGTGCATGAAGTTTGATTAATGTTTAAATAATGTCGTCTAAATTGTATTCACAACACTGACTAAATATGATTAAAGATTAAAATATTACGTTTGAAAATAGTTAAAAAATAATAATAGACAACTTCTAGTAAATGACGTAAATGATGATTCTACAATATGTGAATAATGTTATTGAAATTATATTACAATGCATGAAAATCATTGAAAATACAAATACACAACATATAAGTACCATCGTAAAAAAATATGTCATAATATTTGAAATATGTTGTAATTGACTATCTCACAACTGTAACAACCCGGAAAATCTGAACCAGTTTAAAAATTTTAAATTGGCTATTTTAGTGGATTTTAAATATTTAAAATAAATATTTTAAATAATAACGAAGAAAAGCATGTTTGAATCGAAGTTTGAAAATAAATATAATTATTTTAAATTATAAACAAGGCCTCAAATGGCGCGGCAGTTTCAATATTTGAATTCAAACTTTGACTGCCTGTACTGGGTGCAAAATAAAACAGATTCTAGTAAAACAAAAAATATTTAAATCTGTTAGTGAAAATCTTTCTAATGAATCTGAAAAATCGAAATTTAATAGCGGGAATCAAAAGTTATGGCCAAATGAATTTTCAGAAAGGTCGTTATGGAGAATGATTGATTGTGGTTGAAAAATACCCATTGGTGGTTGAAAACAAAATTAGAATAGGTTGTGCAAATGAAAGAAAAACATGCTCGCTTGCGTGCGAATTAGATGCATGAAATCCCCATTGTCAAAAACCGCATGGTATTAAGGTAGAGCGAGGAGCCGTACATCGATACGGTCCCGGTTTTAACTACCCTGCCGTTATGCTGCCGAAAGTTTCAATAATATTCATGTGTTAGAATTATTTTCATGTGTTGAAACTATATTCGTGTGTTGAATAGAAATTCATGTGTTGAATAGAAATTCATGTGTTGGAAAAGTTCATGTGTTGAATGAATTCATGTATTGAGTAAATTATTTGAAAGATAAAAATTACATTTTTATTATATATATAGCCTATATAAAATATTAGTATTCTAAATAAATTATTTTAACACCAAAAATAACATTTTTACCTTATGTATAGACTACATAAAATAATCGTGTTTTGAAATAAATTTTTTTACAATAAAAATCAAAATTTTATTTTATATATATATATCAACTATAGAAAATATTTGTAACAACCCGTATTTTCAATAACCTGTTATAACATAAATCGAGGCAGAATTTAATTCAAAAATCTGAATCAGGGGAAACGGGCTATGCCTTTGCGTTCGTCTCGGAAAAATACGCGAAATAGAGTCCGAGTTTTCGAAAATCGGAGTCCGTATGACCCAGTTAAGGCCCATTGAAGTTTTCAGAAAATTCCTAAGTAAAAACAGATTTAAATTTGAAACTAAAAAATAAGGGTTAGGGCAAACTGGCGCAGGCGGGAAAAATTCCCGCCAGGACCCGCATGTCGACAGCCCTGTCGACAGGGCCCCCAGGGTGTCGACAGCCCTGTCGACAGCCCTGTCGACAGGGGGTGCCCGGGCTGTTTGGCCTGGTGCACCATTTCTGATTTGGGCTTGATTGGGTGGCTTGGTTCTAGAGAGTTCCGAGATCTGATGGACCAAATTCAACCTAGGGTTAATCCTAAGGCTAATATCACTCTAATCTTCTATAAATAAGACCCTAACCTACCCTAAATCACTCATTATTCATTCTAGCAACCAAACTATGTCAAATTGATTTCTCTAATGGCCTCCACCTAAAAACCCTAGCCTCCACCCTCTTCAAAAATCATTCCTATGAAGATTTTGATGTTCATACAAGCATTTCTAAGTTGTATGAATGATCATTAGCTTGCATACATCATCAAGTTGCAAGCTTTATTTGCTAAGCTAGAGTTTTTGGGATTTTTGGTTAAGGGTGTTTCTTATTGGAGCTTTGTTTTGGGTTTTTATGCTTGCATAAGAGGGCTTCTCAATCTTTACTTATAGATTTGTGTCTTCATAATAGTTGTAAGCCCTCTTACCTTCATTTTAGAAACTCTAAAGTTAATATGTGATGAAAGTTGGAATTTATGCATGTTAAATAAGTTATGCATGCTTATGCGAGTTCACTATGCTATGTTATGCATGTTTAATAAGTTATGCATGTTTATGCAAGTTCACTATGCTATGTTATGCATGTTTAATAAGTTATGCATGCTTATGCAAGTTCACTATGCTATGTTACATATGTTTAACAAGTTATGCATGCTTATGCAAGTTCACTATGCTATGTTACATATGCTTAATAAGTTATGCATGCTTATGCGAGTTCACTATGCCATGATTTGCAAGTTTAACAAGTTATGCATGTTTATGCAAGTTCACTATGCCATGATTTGCAAGTTTAACAAGTTATGCATGTTTATGCAAGTTCACTATGCTAAGTTATGCAAGTCCAACATGTTATGCATGTTTATTATGATATGTAAGATTCATCATGTATGTTGTGCCAAGTTCCCTCTTTCTACCGTTTATGCGTTATGACGAATATGTAAGCGATAGAATGACGTTGGGGGTTTTTGGGTAAAACATAAAATACATGAAAATATAAGATTGGGAATTTACCTATTAAGTTAGGTCTACCCCTTGGGAATTTACCTATTAAGTTAGGTCTACCCAAGTATTTGTTAAACTTGTAATTATGTTTGGAAAAAAGTGGACATGACACTTAGAAAACATAAGTGTGGCCAACTCGAGGTTGGGTTGAGTTTGTAGCGTAAACCTACCCGGAACCGACCGGCTTAACTAGTTGCTACAAACAATAGGACCCAATGTGAGAAGTTGGTCATGTGTACCTGGGACCCGAGGTTAGACCAAGTTGTGGTGTAAAGCTACCCGGACCCGCCCGGCTTAACTAGTAACCGCAACAAAGTCTAATGTGAGAGGTTAAGGCACAATTAAGTTAATTAATGCCTCATGATTAGGGTTAAGTCATGGCCCACTAATACTTAACCAATTTGGGGGATCGAGGGATTGAAATGGGGTTAAGTGTGAACTGTCAGTTACACTTAACTAATTTAATCCATGATTAGTGAGGGGTTAAACCACACTTAACCCTCTTAGAAAACCCTAGCAACGTGGTCTGTTCCAGCAGTAATCCCAGTTGGGTATCATTCACAACCCTAGAGGCTAGGCTAGGGCGGGGCACGATTACTGAGCGGATGTAACCGACCAAAGCGGAGGCCGAGTGGTACAGCGGTGCGGGTCCAGGCAGGCTACGGACGTGCACGTAGTCCGGTATTGGACAAACTCGAGGCACGGGTACCAGTAGGTTTAGACTGTGCATTATTGCTTAAGTGTCTGGGGTTGACACCCGAGGGCTTGATACACCCGAAGGTGGACCCAGCACAGTCTGACTACATCCATATGTGGGCCGTATGGACACCAACACTTGACGTGTTAGGTTTATAGGGAGCCGATCGACTAGACCGTTGGGCTGGACCTTGTATTAAGGTCACCTCATGTTATTGGGCCAAAGTTTGGGCTGAGGGATCAATACCTGTTATGTTAGTCTGCTAGTACACTGTGGTGCAAAGCTAAATCTTCTTTATGTGATGACACCTTTATCTATTGCCAGTATGTTCATCTCAGTTTCCATCATGATGTTAACTTTATTAGTTTATAGACTGATCGTAGCAGGGCTTACCAGTCTTTTTGACTGACCTATTTTCTTTCGCTTCTTTTCTTCCGTTCCCCCCCCCCCAGGTTCTCAGGGAGGGAACAGTGGTGCTTAGCTTGGATCGCTTGCTTGTTTGCTGGATAGCTCATGTATGACTGGACATTGAGCTCGCTATGGTTTATCATCTTGTTTTTGGGGATAGCACTATGTATTTCAGTATTTCTGTTTATGATGTACTAGACATGTTTATTTTGGCAGTTGACTTTATGATGTACTAAAACTTGTTTTGAGATGGTTTGAGATATTCCGCTGTTTTATTCTCACTTACTCTGATTTACATATATAATTATGTTCCTGTTCTGCCTTGATATATCATTATGCATGCTTACCCAGTTCTAACGCCCCCCAGAAGCTAGTGCCCCCGAAAGAGTGACCCTAGTGGAGGCGGGGTGTTACAAATTTGGTATCAGAGCATATGGTTTACAAGAAAGAACAAAAAGTTTTTAAAAGACTTTTGAAAAACTATTTTCAAAACAAGTATAAAGTATTTTCCAAAGAAAAGTCTAGTATTTTAAAAGGCTATTCCCCAAAAAGCCATTAGCGTTATCCTTCGTTCCCTTGACCTAATCTTATCTTATCTTTCGTTTCAGTAAGGCTGAGAATCCTGCCATCCCGGATGGAGTAAACGTACCACTCTGGTATAGGATACTTCTAGAAGCTAGGGCGGCAGCAGGCCCCGCAAACCCTACTCCCACTCCTCCTCCTATGGTTGAGAATCCTCTCCCTAATGTCCCTCCTCCGGTAGTTCCTGCTCCTCCTCCTCCAGTTGCTGAGGCTCCTCCTCCTCCCCCTCAGCATCCTCAGGTCGAGTTCACGAAGGTTTGTAAAGACTTCAAGGCAATGGGAGGCAAGAATTTCCTAGGCACGGAATCTTTTGTTGAAGCTAGGAATTGGCTGAAAGACACTGAAGACTTGTTTGCTATCTTTGGAATTGATGACGAGAGGAAGATCTTATTGACAGTGTGGCTTTTGAAGGACGAAGCAGCCTATTGGTGGGAGGTCACCAATGGGACGAGGCCCGTTGAGACTTGGGCCGATTTGAGGGCTAGATTTGTGGCCAAGTTTCTATCTACTGCTGAGGCGAATTTACAAATGGAGAAGTTCATCGCATTAAAGCAAGGTGATATGTCGGTCAGGGAGTATGTGAACAAGTTTAATCAGCTGGCCCGTTTTGGTTTAGATATGGTGAACACTCTAGAGAAGAAGGCTCTTCGATTTGCTAGAGGGTTGAATGAGCCGCTGCAGGGTTTGGCGATGTCACATATTCCGCATGGGGCTACTTTTGAGAGTCTGGTCGATATGGCCCTACTTCAGGGAGATGGAAATAAAGAAGTCAAGTCGAGTGATACTCAAGCAAAGAAGACTGATTCTCAGGGTAAAGGCAATCAGGGTGGTCAAAGCAGTCAGGGGAATCAGAGCAAGAACAAGAAGGGGAACAACAACAAAGGCAAGGGGAAGTGCCATTACTGTGGCGTGCCTGGACACTTTGCTAAGGATTGTAGGAAGAAGAAAAGGAAGCTTAGTAGTGGATGTTTTTCCTGTGGTGAGACTGGACACTTCAGCAAGGAATGCCCAAAGAAGAAAGGACAGGCTGGACCTTCAGGAGGGCAAGTTCATGCTCTCAATACCGCTCCAGTTCCCGATCGAGGTAGTGTTTCTGTTGAGAACCTTGTTTATGTTTCTGATCTTCCAGTTCGTACCTTGTTTGATTCTGGTGCATCACATAGCTTTATTTCATCTGATCTTGTTGATAGCTTGCACCTTAGTACTAGCTTAGTGGATGATCCCGTTTGTGTTTCGAATCCCATTGGGGGTTCTGCTCATCTATCTATGATATGTGAGGATCTGAGGATCTCTATACTCAGTGTAGAGTTCTTGTGTAGTGCGTATGTTCTTGGTTTCAGGGGATACGGATTGATATTGGGCATGGATTGGCTATCCAGATACGGAGCCATTCTTGATTGTGAGCATAGGGTTGTGAGGCTTATGACTCGCCTTGGCAACACCTTAGAGATTTCATGCAATCTGAAGGATCCCGTCATGTTGTGCTATCTTGAATCTCTGGACTCGTCAGAGGAAACCCTTCAGTCTGTAAGGGTGGTCCGAGATTATCCAGATGTTTTTGAAGAAATTAAGGGGTTGCCCCCTAAACGAGAGACTGACTTTCGCATTTATCTGGTGGATAATGCTAAGCCTGTTTCTTTGCCCGTTCGGCACATGGCTCCGCGTGAGAGACGGGAGCTCAGCAAGCAAGTAAAGGAGTTGCTTGAGAAGAACTTCATCAGACGAAGTATATCCGAATGGGGAGCGCCTGTGGTGTTTGCTACTAAGGCAGATGGTTCTCTTCGACTTTGTGTGGACTATAGAGAGTTGAATAAGCTGACTAAGAAGAACAGACACCCATTACCGAGGATTGATGATCCTTTTGACCAGCTTGTCGGTGCTTCTGTTTTCTCTCAGCTTGATCTTGCTACTGGATTTCATCAGCTCAGAGTGGCTGAAGATAGTATAGACAAGACTGCATTCAGAACTCCAGATGGATTCTTTGAATGGCTTGTTATGCCATTCGGTTTGACGAATGCACCCGCGTATTTTGTGGACTTGATGAGTAGGGTGTTTCGGGAGTTCTTGAATAAGTTTGTCGTGGTCTTCGTAGATGATATTTTGGTCTTCTCTAAGGATGAAGAAGAGCACGCGAGGCATCTTGTAGAGGTGATGGATACGCTTAGAGCGCATCAGTTAAAAGCCAAGTTCTCCAAGTGTCACTTTTGGAGAAGGGAAGTTAGATTCCTTGGGCATATCGTATCCAAGCATGGCTTAGCGGTGGATCCCGCTAAGGTGGTTGCAGTTCAGGATTGGAAGACTCCAAGGAATGCAACCGAAGTCAGGAGTTTTCTAGGTCTTGCGGGTTTTTACCGGAAGTTCATCAAGGACTTCGCGAAGATATCCGCTCCTCTTACTAAGTTGACGAAGAAGAACTTAGTTTTTGCTTGGGATATGGACTGTGAGCTTTCTTTTCAGAGACTCAAGAGGGCCCTTACCTCAGCACCAGTTCTGGCTTTACCCGATGGTGGTAAGATGTTTACCGTGTACACTGATGCTTGTGGCACGGGATTGGGCGCCGTTCTGATGCAAGAAGGCAGAGTTATATGTTTTGGTGGGAGGCAACTTAAGGTGCATGAGAAGAATTATCCCACTCATGATCTAGAGCTGGCAGCGATAGTATATGCACTCAAGGCTTGGCGTCATTATCTTCTGGGAGAGAGATTTGAGCTGTATACTGATCATAAGTCTTTGAAGTATCTCTTTTCGCAGAAGGATCTGAACTTGAGGCAGCAAAGGTGGATGGAATTCTTGGCGTCCTACGATTTTGATATAGCCTATACCCCTGGCAAGGGGAATGTTGTGGCGGATGCATTGAGTAGAAAAAGGTTGACACTAAGTCCTCTATTTGTTGAGATGAAGAATTTAGAGTTCTTGGCAACCTTTGATTTCTCTGTGGCGGTTGAGTCGATGACCGGTTCTCTAGCATCTCTTGAGCTCAGGCCTACCCTTCTGGATCAAGTTGGGGCTTCGCAGAAGAAAGACCCTCAGATAATTGAGATTATGGACAAGCTGATCCGAGGGGAGACATATAGTCACCTTGCTCGGTATTCAATAGATGATAGGGGTTGGCTGAGGAGAGACGGAAGGCTTTGTGTTCCGATGGTGGAAGGCTTGGTGAGGGAAGTTCTTGAGGAAGCACATCGCTCCAGGTTGACTATACATCCGGGTGGAGATAAGATGTATAAGGATATGAAGCGCATTTTCTTCTGGCCCGGAATGAAGAAGGATGTGGCAGAGTTCGTCTCTAGATGTGTTGTTTGTCAGAGAGTAAAAGCCGAGTCGAAGAAGCCCGGTGGGCTATTGCATCCTCTAGAGGTCCCGCTATGGAAGTGGGAGAGTATCTCCATGGACTTTATTGATGGGCTTCCAAGGTCAAGGAAAGGGAATACGAGCATTTGGGTCATTGTAGATAGGCTTACGAAGAGTGCTCATTTCATTCCGGTGAAGAGCAAAAGGAACGCATCTGGACTAGCATCAGTATATCGTCGTGAGATAGTACGACTACATGGAGTCCCTTCCAGCATTGTCAGTGACCGTGACCCAATCTTTACAAGTCAGTTCTGGAATAGCTTGCAAGAGGCTATGGGCACGAGGTTGAATCTAAGTACTGCTTATCACCCACAGACGGATAGTCAAACCGAGAGGGTGAATAGAGTACTCGAGGATCTGTTGAGACTTTGCATTCTGGATTTTGGTGGTACTTGGGAAGACCACCTTCCTCTTGTGGAATTTGCTTATAATAACAGTTATCAGGCGAGCATTGGGATGGCACCATTTGAGGCTTTATATGGGAGGCCGTGCAAGTCGCCTACATGTTGGTGGGAGACTACCGATAAGCTTATACTTGGGCCTGATATGATTAGAGATACATCCGAGAAGGTCGAGTTGATTAGAAGACGGATGAAAGCGGCCCAAGACCGACAGAAATCCTATGCTGATAAGCGAAGATCTGATTTGGAGTTTGATGTTGGGGACATGGTTTTCGTGAAGGTTTCTCCTTTGCGGAATGTGGTCCGATTTGGAGCTGTTGGGAAGTTAGCACCGAGATTTGTTGGACCCTTCCCTATCATAGAGAGAATTGGGAAGATGGCTTATAAAGTGCAATTGCCCGAGAAGCTGTCCGGAGTGCATAATGTTTTTCATGTCTCGCATCTCCGAAAGTGTTTGCATGAGTCAGCAGAGATTGTGGAGCCAAGTGTTCTGGAAGATGTGGAAGTGTAGAAAGAAGCTACCTTGAGGAGAGCCCCGATTCGTATCTTGGGGACAGAGACCAAGAAGCTAAGGAATCGTGAGGTCAAATTGGTGAAGGTTCAATGGGGTGAAACCGAAGAAGACGCAACTTGGGAAACCGAGGAGAAGAAGCGTGGGCTTTATCCATTCCTTTTTGAGGGTACACTCTCAATCTCTTTCCTTTATTAGCATATCTTTCTCTTTGCTATCCATGTTTATCTAGTTATCGTGCTAATCTTGTCATGAGAACCTTAGGTAGAAACCCTTTGGATGAAACATGTGTTTGAAACATGTTATGCTTGGTGGTTGCAAGTGGTTGCAAGTGTTTGCAAGTGGTTGCTCGTGGATGCATTATACACGATTAGGCACTAGATCGGCTCGCACACTCCTCATATTGCATATGCATGAGTGTTTATGCTTATTCATGGATGAAGATTGTGTGTTATCACATGGATGTTGCATATGGATGTATGATTGAGCACGCATGTAGATATTATACATTATGTTAGGGATTTGCATACATATGGATTCATTTCACTAACATAATTCGCATTGATGATATTTGCATTAGATAAGTACATATACACACACCTCTGCATATGTTCATCCAGCATTTAGAATCTTGTAAGGACAATGATTGCTCGTGGATGATGTTTTGAGTAGATGGATGATTGGATGGTAGGATACGTTCTTCCTAACTTGAAGATTTCGGGGACGAAATCCTTTAAGGAGGGGAGAATGTAACAACCCGTATTTTCAATAACCTGTTATAACATAAATCGAGGCAGAATTTAATTCAAAAATCTGAATCAGGGGAAACGGGCTATACCATTGCGTTCGTCTCGGAAAAATACGCGAAATAGAGCCCGAGTTTTCGAAAATCGGAGTCCGTATGACCCAGTTAAGGCCCATTGAAGTTTTCAGAAAATTCCTAAGTAAAAACAGATTTAAATTTGAAACTAAAAAATAAGGGTTAGGGCAAACTGGCGCAGGCGGGAAAAATTCCCGCCAGGACCCGCATGTCGACAGCCCTGTCGACAGGGCCCCCAGGGTGTCGACAGCCCTGTCGACAGCCCTGTCGACAGGGGGTGCCCGGGCTGTTTGGCCTGGTGCACCATTTCTGATTTGGGCTTGATTGGGTGGCTTGGTTCTAGAGAGTTCCGAGATCTGATGGACCAAATTCAACCTAGGGTTAATCCTAAGGCTAATATCACTCTAATCTTCTATAAATAAGACCATAACCTACCCTAAATCACTCATTATTCATTCTAGCAACCAAACTATGTCAAATTGATTTCTCTAATGGCCTCCACCTAAAAACCCTAGCCTCCACCCTCTTCAAAAATCATTCCTATGAAGATTTTGATGTTCATACAAGCATTTCTAAGTTGTATGAATGATCATTAGCTTGCATACATCATCAAGTTGCAAGCTTTATTTGCTAAGCTAGAGTTTTTGGGATTTTTGGTTAAGGGTGTTTCTTATTGGAGCTTTGTTTTGGGTTTTTATGCTTGCATAAGAGGGCTTCTCAATCTTTACTTATAGATTTGTGTCTTCATAATAGTTGTAAGTCCTCTTACCTTCATTTTAGAAACTCTAAAGTTAATATGTGATGAAAGTTGGGATTTATGCATGTTAAATAAGTTATGCATGCTTATGCGAGTTCACTATGCTATGTTATGCATGTTTAATAAGTTATGCATGTTTATGCAAGTTCACTATGCTATGTTATGCATGTTTAATAAGTTATGCATGCTTATGCAAGTTCACTATGCTATGTTACATATGTTTAACAAGTTATGCATGCTTATGCAAGTTCACTATGCTATGTTACATATGCTTAATAAGTTATGCATGCTTATGCGAGTTCACTATGCCATGATTTGCAAGTTTAACAAGTTATGCATGTTTATGCAAGTTCACTATGCCATGATTTGCAAGTTTAACAAGTTATGCATGTTTATGCAAGTTCACTATGCTAAGTTATGCAAGTCCAACATGTTATGCATGTTTATTATGATATGTAAGATTCATCATGTATGTTGTGCCAAGTTCCCTCTTTCTACCCTTTATGCGTTATGACGAATATGTAAGCGATAGAATGACGTTGGGGGTTTTTGGGTAAAACATAAAATACATGAAAATATAAGATTGGGAATTTACCTATTAAGTTAGGTCTACCCCTTGGGAATTTACCTATTAAGTTAGGTCTACCCAAGTATTTGTTAAACTTGTAATTATGTTTGGAAAAAAGTGGACATGACACTTAGAAAACATAAGTGTGGCCAACTCGAGGTTGGGTTGAGTTTGTAGCGTAAACCTACCCGGAACCGACCGGCTTAACTAGTTGCTACAAACAATAGGACCCAATGTGAGAAGTTGGTCATGTGTACCTGGGACCCGAGGTTAGACCAAGTTGTGGTGTAAAGCTACCCGGACCCGCCCGACTTAACTAGTAACCGCAACAAAGTCTAATGTGAGAGGTTAAGGCACAATTAAGTTAATTAATGCCTCATGATTAGGGTTAAGTCATGGCCCACTAATACTTAACCAATTTGGGGGATCGAGGGATTGAAATAGGGTTAAGTGTGAACTGTCAGTTACACTTAACTAATTTAATCCATGATTAGTGAGGGGTTAAACCACACTTAACCCTCTTAGAAAACCCTAGCAACGTGGTATGTTCCAGCAGTAATCCCAGTTGGGTATCATTCACAACCCTAGAGGCTAGGCTAGGGCGGGGCACGATTACTGAGCGGATGTAACCGACCAAAGCGGAGGCCGAGTGGTACAGCGGTGCGGGTCCAGGCGGGCTACGGACGTGCACGTAGTCCGGTATTGGACAAACTCGAGGCACGGGTACCAGTAGGTTTAGACTGTGCATTATTGCTTAAGTGTCTGGGGTTGACACCCGAGGGCTTGATACACCCGAAGGTGGACCCAGCACAGTCTGACTACATCCATATGTGGGCCGTATGGACACCAACACTTGACGTGTTAGGTTTATAGGGAGCCGATCGACTAGACCGTTGGGCTGGACCTTGTATTAAGGTCACCTCATGTTATTGGGCCAAAGTTTGGGCTGAGGGATCAATACCTGTTATGTTAGTCTGCTAGTACACTGTGGTGCAAAGCTAAATCTTCTTTATGTGATGACACCTTTATCTATTGCCAGTATGTTCATCTCAGTTTCCATCATGATGTTAACTTTATTAGTTTATAGACTGATCGTAGCAGGGCTTACCAGTCTTTTTGACTGACCTATTTTCTTTCGCTTCTTTTCTTCCGTTCCCCCCCCCCCAGGTTCTCAGGGAGGGAACAGTGGTGCTTAGCTTGGATCGCTTGCTTGTTTGCTGGATAGCTCATGTATGACTGGACATTGAGCTCGCTATGGTTTATCATCTTGTTTTTGGGGATAGCACTATGTATTTCAGTATTTCTGTTTATGATGTACTAGACATGTTTATTTTGGCAGTTGACTTTATGATGTACTAAAACTTGTTTTGAGATGGTTTGAGATATTCCGCTATTTTATTCTCACTTACTCTGATTTACATATATAATTATGTTCCTGTTCTGCCTTGATATATCATTATGCATGCTTACCCAGTTCTAACGCCCCCCAGAAGCTAGTGCCCCCGAAAGAGTGACCCTAGTGGAGGCGGGGTGTTACAATATTCATGTGTTGAATAAAGGACTAGAACGATAAAAATCATACTTTATCATATGGGTGAAGTCAAAAACGTTCATGTGTTGAATATATAGATTGAACAATAAAATCTTCATTTTTATTGTGAATATGAAGTGTTAAAAATGGTGATGTGTGAAATAAATATTTTTGATGACAAAAATATCATTTTTATCAAATATATAAAGTGGATATGGTTTTGAAATCGAAGAAAGAATTATATTTATATATATATTTATATAAATATAATTAAAATATAGTGAATAACGAAGCTGCAGTTCGTGTTTTGAAACCGTGATTTCAAACGATTAGTGCAGGAGATCCGACCATCGGATTTTCGCGAAACCACAACCGTCGGGTTCGCTTTGGAAATATCTTTCCAACGATACCAACTTTGTAAAGATCCAACGGTTGGATTGTCTGGAATGTTTAATTCAAATCTGAAGAAAAACAGCGCCAGAATCGATTATATTTATATCTAAATATAATTAAATTAAATTGAATAACGACGCTGTAGTTCGTATTTTGAAATCGTAACTTCACACGGTTAATGCAGGAGATCCGACCGTCGGATTTTCCCAAAATTGGAACCGTTGGATTCGTTTTGAAAAGATCTTTCTAATGATATAAAATTTGTGAAGATCCAACGGTTCGATTTTCAGATATGTGTAAATCAAATCTGAAGAAAAACAGTGCCACGACCGCGTTATGGCCTGAAGCGTCATTTGAATGAGTTGGCTATTTTTAAATAAATAAAAATAGCGATAAATCGTGATAAAATATTATAAACGATATGGAATGGAAATAAACTGAATTTGCTCGGTTTATGTGATATTTGATAGTTGAATGTGTTTGGCGTGAAATTACATTAAAGAACAGAATTGGTGCTGTCGAATAATTTAACCATTGAAATGAATTGATTTGAAATTCTAAATATACGTGAATTATTTGAAAAGGCCGACATGATTCTCATTTCAAATAATTGATCAACGAGTAAAAGTCGAAGGTGTGAAGACGGTGCAAGACCGATGATCTTCACGTCGAATGGAGGGGTGCTACTGATGCTCATGATAAGAGTATCAACCTTGACGGGGCTGAAGTAGTAGTCGTCCGGACGTACTTGTTGATTGTACGGATATGCGAGGTATTGAGTGCCTCCGTTTTCATTCAGACCCAGAACGAACTTGTAAATGGATTGTGTGTTTGACATTGGATTTTGTTCCGTGTTGATTGATCTATATTAAATATATATCTGTTTTGCGGCAGAGAATTTATTCTCTTGCTTAATGCCCTTCTCTGAGACGTACGAGCTCAGAGGTTATATATCGATGGAAATCAGTCTCATGGAGTGAATTGCCTGTGTGGCATGCCTAAGTGGCAGATGATCAAGGCTTCTGTTGAAAAGCAAAGTCATGTGGCTGATGATCAAAGCATGGCCTGTGTGGCATAGATTTGTGTATAGCGTTGTTTCGCGAGCCTCACACTTCGGTATAGACCAGAAACGGGAGAAGGATCCAGGGAGGACATGCGTTTCTTTCTAGCTAGGGTGGTGTCAGTGACCTACCAGCCCTGACATTTATATTATTTTCACTTGTGTGGTTGTTGCTGTTGTGAGGCGCCTCAGATATATCGGTGACTATGTGGAGCCGATGGAGTCATAGGACTCATTGACGCCCCAAAGGGCGGGGAAACGCAGTGTTCAGGCATTTTAATCCACATCGGTGGACCGGCCCTGTGGCTCCTAAGGGTCACTCGAGCTCTGATCCTGAGACACAGGCTAGAGCATCTCGAATTCGGTAAGGACTATCTTTTGCCTTGGTTCATGATGGAAAACTAATTTCCAAATACGACACTGTGCGGTCTTGATTGTGTATATATATATATATATATATATATATGTCGACATGATATATGGTACCCATGTCGTCTATGATTGATAGTTATGATTGAAATTGTTTTTGAAACATATATACACTAGCAATAATATCAAATGATTTGTTTTGCTCGTATCAAGCATATTTTGGCCATTATAAGGTAAAATTCTATCCTCCGGTTTGTGTTGCATTGTGTGATGGGAACTGAGTCTTATAATGACTTCATTTTTATAAAAAGCGTTGCGATGTTTAAACACTACAACAAAAACAATCTATTACAATGTCATTTTTACAACGGGCTTCGGTTGCCTGTTGTATTAGAGGGCTATTACAACGGTCAATTAAGAACCGTTGTAATAGATGCCCTATACAACGCCTTTTTTACAACAGGCACTCGGAGCCCGTTGTAATAGGTCTCTATTACAACGGTTCTGTCTGGCCCGTTGTAATAGATATCAATTTTACAATGTTCCCAAAATGTCCGTTGTAATAGATGTCAATTTTACAACGGGCAAAAAGTGACCGTTGCAATAGGTGCCAATTTTACAACGGTAAAAAAAATGCCAATTGTAATCGTTATAATAAATGTCTACTGTGAGTTTTCAATAATAAACAATTAATAGTCATAATGCTTTCTTAATTAATATTTATTATTTATTAGTATTTAATAATTTATCATTATTAATATTATATATATTATAATATTGCATTACTAATAATATTTATCATATGCTACTAATATTTATTACTCATTAATAATAGTATATTAATCATATGTCGCTAACATTTACAACATTTGTTTTAAAAGCATTGTTAATACAAACTTTGTTGCGACACTATTTGGATAAATGTTAGATTTGATTTGTTCATAAAATATTTATCAAAAATGTGGTCAATAATTAGGTTTAAGAACAAATTTATAAAATAATTATATATATATATAATTTCATTTATGTCAATTATTACAATGTCTTTGATGCATTTGATGTATTTAATATTAACAAAAATTCAAATTTGAAGACATGGTAAAATCATTATATTTGACAACTTGTACTAAATGGTATAAACCATAATTAAAAAAAAGGAATAACAAAAAATATATAAATTACTTGTAAGTGTTACAAACTAAAAACTCAAAAAATTTCCAAAGGTTTCAAAAGTTAGAAATGATATAAGAATATAAAAAAGTTGCGAAAATCTAAAAAATTTAAATTGCATTTGATTGTCACAAACTAAAAAAATATGTAGAAATAAAATTAAATAATCACTTTTTTACCATTTAAAAAAAATTGAAAAACTTGTTTTGAAAAGACCAGAATCAATTTGAAGTTCAAAACTTAAAAAAAAAACAAATATTCAAAATTTCATTGATATTCAAATTGTTTTAAAAAATGAGTGTTTTAATATATTTTTTATGTAGATATATTTAGTAACAATTTATTCATTTGAGCGATATTCAAATTTATTTGATTTACGTTGAAAAGATTAAATAGCAAAACCATTAATTTGATTATCCATACATGTGCTTTTAATACGGATCGTTGGATGTTACATAATCCTGTTGCCGACTTATTTCGTCCTCCATCAGATCTACACAAATGAAGTTCTCGTTCTTCTGGGAAGCAAACCCTAGGTTCCAAATTGCCCACCCAATACAAAAATTAAATTCTCATGGCCTCCCTCAAACTGTCGTTCCACCGAGACGTGGCTCCGCTCTCCATCGTCCGCCGCCTCCTGGTTGTGCTCCGACCGCCGACAGTGGCTGCCCCGTCTCGCAAGTCCACCCGCGGTCTCCAAAACACGGAAACCGGCTCATAGACAGGAGGACGCTGTTGCTTCCTTCCACACCTTCAGTCTTCGGCGTTGTAAGCACGACGTCTCCGTCGTCTGTCCTCGTTCAACACTGTTTTGAGGACACCCATTACCGAAGCCCCGCGTTCGAGTTTGAACACTGCCACTCGAGATCAGCGAAGCCGCCTTCGGAAATCGTGCACCACCAAAGCCGAGGACCAGCCCCCGACTAATTGCAGCTTGCCTGGAGCCGCTGCTTCCCTCTTCTGGTCCAGTCGAGCAACCGATGTTCGTCGCTGCTGTCTAAAGTAAGTTTATCTACGATTAAATTTATTTTAAGTTCACTTAAACTGTTGTGTATACATGTTGCATGGGAGTAAAAGCAAGTAATTTGCTAATTAAGGATTGCTAGCACGGCCATCTTATGTTTTTTTGCATGCTGAGACCTTTCTTTTATATATTTTGTTTCCGTAAAATTGCCGCACCATGTACTTCGAGCATTTATGTGCCGAGGAGTCCACTTTGGCCATGAGTGCATCTCATTTTGGAATAGCGTTACATGTTGACTTCGTAGATTTCGATACTCTGCGTTCTTGAGGTGAACTGAAACTGTTGAGCTATTCATTTTAATGAAGCTCTTTTTAGTACAGCTTAAATTATGATCATAGAAATAATATTATTACCAGGTATTAGATTGTTTGCAATAATATCCCTTTGGAATTTTTTTTTTAAGTGTAGACAGATAAAAATGTGGAAACAAAATGTTTTTCCAGCTTTTCGTTTATGGTTAAGGAAGTCTAAAATCAATTTGGGGCGTTAAGGAAATTTAAAATCCCTTTGGATGGTTTTGTTAAATTTATAAATGGTTTAGAGAATTTGTTTACATAATTTTAGGCTTTTTGAAGTCATTGTTTTAACTTGAAGAAGTAGGAGCGATTGACTATTTCTCTTTTTTTTACTTTGTTGATTTGTTTTTTTTTTTGAGGACTAGTATGCGGTTGAGTATTAGGATGAATGATTGTCAAATTTAGTAACAGCACAGTCCAGATTAATTTAAGTTTGTCACCTTTGATTGTATGATTTGAATTGGTTTACCTATATATCTTGCCATCTTGCTGTAAGTTGGCAGTATTGGTTATTGTTTAAATTTCCTTACTTTTGGTTTGCACTCAAACTTGCATATTTTGATTTTAGCAATGATAAGTTGGGGGAATGAAATAAAGAGGTTTACTCTTCATATCTTACATGAACTCCTGCATGGATTGAGAGTAAATAGCTCCGGTCACACTCTTAATTATATACATGCATTTTGTTTATTCCAGTTCTCTCAAGCATGCATGTTTTACACCTGCTGTCATACATATTGTCTACATGATATATCATATATGTATGCTTATTGTTAGTGCCATCCTTGCTTGTTTCGATTACAGTCAGGGCCGGTCCTAAGAGATTTGCTACCTAAAGCCAAAAGTGAAAATAAGGCCCTTACACACTAATGTATTATCGTCAATTAAATGATCAAACATTGAATGATATCATATAGTAATAACCAATAAAATAACAAAAATATTCTAAATTATGGACATTTAGTCTAATGGTTACAATTTTAAAAAATTCTAGTTATGAATTAAAGAGAAATTCTTTTTACCTAATCAATCCGACTAAAATAAATATATACTTTTCTGCAAAAACATAGTTATTTATCGATAAATTTTTCGTTAACGTTGGTTAAATATCCCCTGTTATTACCAAATAAATTACTAATACACAACTGTCTCAATTAACGATTTAATCCTTCTAATTTTGATTTAGTTCTTCTTAATCAATCTATAAATTAATCATTAAGTTATTATTTATTAACAAAACAAAAACTATAACATATGACTGAAATTGAATTGGTGAATAATGTAACATGCTGGATAGAAACGGTATACAGGCAATAATAATGACAACAGACTATGGTTGGAATATAAAAATGGATATGTTTGTAATACCAATATCTTTCAAATACTGCAAAAAATAACAATTTCAGTGCTCTGAAAAATTTCGATTCAAACAACTTGATTCAAATTAAATAATTGATTTGTCCAAACTGTGTAACTGATACGGTTATAGGAGAATATCATGCACATGAAGGCAACTCAGCTACTGAAACAAAATTGTTAGCAATTGCATGTGTCTTTTAGTTATTAGTAGTGGCAAATATGCATTTTATTTTTATTTTTATTTTATGTTTCTTCTTTACAGTTGCTTTTCAAATTACTAAAATGTTGTTGTATAGGCTGGCTGGTCCCAACTAAGCCATGTAGGAAGGTTGATATGAATTGCACTATATATGTACAAGGAAAAAGTAGAAATGGGATAGTAAAAGTTTAGTCTGAAATCTCTACCTTTCTTCTTCCTGTCATTTCTTTTGCCTTTCTTCTTCTTAGTCTAAATTATGATTCCTGGTTCTGCCTCTCCCCTCAAGTTCACATCAGTAACTTGTTTTAACTTTGATCGCAAATTTTCACTAATTAAGTAAATTCCAAAGAACTGAAAAATGCAGACTTGTTTCGACTTTGAAATATGAATACCTTTTCAAATATTACTGAAAATGACAATAGAAACTTGTTTCAAACCAAAACATTCGCTGATTCACGTACCAGTACTTTCCAAGTTTTAGAGAACTAGAAATCAATAAACAATAGCAAATTTCCCTAAGTGACTAGTGTTGAATTTGTACCCAGAATCCAGAGTACCCTACTGCTTCTGATATTGTGCGATCGATTTGGAACTAGAGGATGTGATCATAAGTGAGTGTCGTCGCCGCTTGCGAAACCCTAACCGTCGCCCACCTCGCCGGTCGCCATTTTTTCCCTCTACGTCGATTTTTTTTCCGTGTAAGTTGAGAAGATGATACCCTTATTTTTCTTCGGCCCTAAGCGAACGCTTTACTTGCTTTAGGGAATGGCCGGGCCTGATTACAGTGGATGAATAACATGCGTTTTGCCAGTTTTGGAGTATGTGTTTTACGATTATATTCATTTCTGCCATATCAAGTTTCCACTTCATAAAATGATGATGCTACATTTTTTTTTGCACTAATTATTGGTCCTGCTTTGCTCTGTTCATTATGAGCATGCATGTTAGAAATGATCACTTATGGATGTATATGTGCAAATATGCTCAAATTTATACTTCAGTATATCATTATTCCTCTTGGAAGTGGATGTCCGTAGACATGTTTAACTACCCTGGGCTTTGAAAGAATAACATCAGAGTGCGCAGTTTATTACATTGAATAATCAATGGTTGTTGCTACAATAAAAACTATATCTAATACATGGAAACATGCAGTGGCAAAATAAGTGTTCTTTTCATGAAATTTATTTAAAATTGATCCCTGTTTGACAATCCCTTAGTGCTACATTGTTGTGCCAGCATAAAAGTTCTTGCATATTGCTCTGTAAAGCATATTTCGTCATGCATATTGTTCTTTCCTTGACAGTCGCATAATAAATCGGTCTTTAAAGCCATTTGTGTTATAAACAAACATATTGCTTCCTGCATATTATTTATAGTAAGCTTAAAAATAATTGTAAACTTATGGTGAAAGGTTGACATTGTGTTCCGTTTCAAATGTATGTAAACATGTTCCTCGTCTGTTTTCTTGAAGATATATGATTTACTCTAGATATGCCGATGCGCAAGTGAGCGATTATCATTTTATGCAAGAGCAATAGCGAAAGAGGAGAGATACGAGATGACGCATGTGCGCAAAGCTCGGTAAAAGCTGTAATTTATTATAATAAATTTATGTATAAAATCTATTTTTTTTCCGCTATATTAATATTGTAAACGATGATATTTATATAAAATTTTATTTTGCTACTATGCTGAGCACTGCGATTCTGTGTTGAATTCCACATTAAACCTTGCAAGCCAATAACAGTCGGTCATTTTGAACGCTTCGACTTGGTTTAATTACCGACTAGGTGCAGTCAAAATGGCGGGTTGCTACAAGCGTGAACTGATTCTTGTTTTTTCTTTTGTTGGAACTTTGCTGTAATTTTTTGTATTATCTATTAGAGGCAATTGACAAGTTGGTGGGGGCTGATGTGAAAATGCAGGATGTTCTTGATGAAGAGACCAAGGCCATTGACAAGTTGGTGGGGCCTGGATCACGTCATTTGTGCACTACTAGGACTAGATTCTACTGTTGTAGCTACGCTTGTTCACAAGGCAATTGGAGGACAACTTCACTGTGTTTTTGTTGACAGTGGCTCACTAAGGTAACCCACTTGACTGAAATTTTGCTCACTCATGAGGAAAATAAAACATATAGCCTTAGAACTGTGCTTCTTTTATAAAACCGCCAACTCGGCATGCATCAAAATGTTTATATTGATTATGCTTACATTAACTATGCACTACATTCATTTCTAGGTACTTGTTTTTTGGTTTGAGTACAAATTTGAAGAGCTTCATAGGCTTAGCAATTGGCTTTGGGTCAATCACTGAAGATGAAGACACTCAGAGTGAGAGTGAGTGTAATGGAGTGTATGTAGTGCGCCAATACTTGTACAAATGAACATTTTGTATATTTATTGTGTAACAAAGATAAACAGAACCTTGTGCTATTCAAAAGTATAATAAAATTATTTATTTGATTTGAATAGTTATTGTGTATGGTCGATGGCCTGTTGTAAAATAGGTTTACCAAGTAGTATAGTATATTACAAGCAGCTTTTCCCGTTGTAATAGCTAATAAATTATAAGCAGCTTTTGCCCGTTGTAATACAGTATATTACAACGGTCAACGACCGTTGTAATATAGTGTATTACAACGGGCAAAAGCCACTTGTAATTTATTAGATATTACAACGGGTTTATAACCATTGTCATACAGTCATTGCACGTGACAGAGTAAGTTATTACAACGGTCATTTACAACAGTCATTGCCCGTTGTCAAATAGTTAGGAGCTATTACGACGACGCATATTAAGACGGGCATACGCCCGTTGTGAAATGCATATTACAACGGTTTTTGCCCGTTGTAAAAGGGCTGTTTTGTTGTAGTGAAAAGATTTACTTGTTTTAAAGCATTGGCAATCCAATGGAGTAAACCCGTTCCGCGAAAGTGGCGTGGTCTTGTGATTGGCCATATTTGAAAATGTGTTAAGTAGATTTCTCATACCAGTCCCATGACTAACTCGTAGTTTGTTTCACTTGCTAACTCGGGTGCCTCTTTTTCTACACGGGCAGCCTTGTATTCAGGTTTTAGCAGGCTCTTTCAGGATAGCTGGAGCTGAAGATGGATTCTATCATTTATCTCTTTTTATGCTGTTCAGCTTCTGTTGTATATATTATGTTTTGTTTTCCGCTGTAGACATTTATGTATAGCTGAACTGTATTTGTACTAAGTATGATCCTATATACTGTGTAACTCTGATGATTATATTTATCCAGTGTATTCTATTGCACATTATCTAGTGTATCTATTTATTTCTATTCTGCTGTTATCTGTTTATGTGTTATATTCCAAAGATTACCCTTGCACCGTCTTATGAGGTTTGGGGTCGTCACAACAACATTCAAACAACATGGTATATAGTTCTTTTTTTTGTGCGTTTTCACTATATTTATATTTTGTTATAACTATTTTTTCTACAACGTTTTGTACAACGTTTAGGTAAACATTGTAAAAAAGACCCTACCTTTCATAACTGTGGATATAACAACATTATGATAAATGTTGTTAAAATATATTAGCAACATTTATTCAATGTTGTAATATGTAATATTTGTTGTAGTGCACTACAACAAAAATACTATTTTAAAACATTGATTCTGCAACAGTTTACCAAAACGTTGTGAAAAAACTAGGTCTTTCACAACATTTGTTAAGAAAAACGTTGTAATAGTTTTTTCGAAGTATGTTAGACATATAGAAGTTGTAAATAAAACATTTCTACGACATTGGTTTAAAATGTTTTTGAAAGCACTTTTTAAAGATGACATTTTTATGTTGTATTTTATTTTTTATCAATAACATATTTGTCATGTTATCAAAATATGTAAATAAACCTTGTTTTTTAAATATTGTGAACTTATAGCTTTAATAATATTTATCTAATGTTGCAAACTCAAAGTTAAACGACAACAAAAAAATTGTTGTAAATTCTATCTATTCTTTATTTTACAACATTAATTTTTTTTAAACATAATTCATGTTTATGACAACATTTATTTAATATGGTTAACAACACTATATTTAACAACTTTTGGGTTACATTGTTAAAGCTTATATTTTCACAATATATTATTAACATTGTCATAACTACATTTTATAACTTTTTTATTTTATTGTCAAAACTTTTAACAATGACAACAAACTGTAAATATTATTTAAAACACAATATGGTTGGAATCGTTAACTTGATGTTGTAGTTTTTGTGACAACTTTTTTTTATAGATATTGTAAGATATTTTGAATTTAATAAAACAATTCTTTTATCCATATCGTAAGATATCATAATGGATTAGCACAACAACTTGTTTATCTACTTATTTTTTAGTATTAACATTACTAGTGGAAGCTGTCTTCTTATGTAGCAGATATGCCTACAGGTTCCTCTCTAGGTTTTTTTAGAGGAAAATCATGTTCTTAGAAAATAGTCAGCATTTGTTAAGTTATTACTATTACATATCCACAACCCTGTGAGGTAAAGTAACACAGAAGACATGCTGATGGTACATATTACAAACTAAAATGAGAAAAGGATATAAACAAAGAACATGAAGGTTTATGTTGTGCCACAATCGTCGTGCGCACAATGTGATGAGGAGAAGGCATTATATCATTCACAAAAATTTTCTCCACACGAATTGAAATAAATTGGTAGTGCTTATCTTTCCATGACATCTACAAATCTAAAATGGTTCCACAAATGTTATCTGGTCGCTTTCTTTGATCACTTCTTCGGCTAGTCCATATACTGAATGAACGAAAATTGTTTGATCCAAATCACATGCTACGTAGTACCTTAAATTCAAGCCAACAATAATGCTATAACTTCAATCCGATTGATTCATAACAAATTGGTATTCAATATTTGTGAGGATAACTCCTAACAGAGCTACATCTTCATGCTTTACAAACATGAGTACTTTCGCCACTACTGCCACAGTTTTATTAATCCCTTGTGCCTGGAATATTGATTGTCCCTTTCTTATGTGTCGATTTTAATTTTACTGCACCCAGGATGACACAGCTGATAACAGTCACTTAGCCTTAGCCTGACATTTTATAGTATTTGCTAGTTTGTCCAAAAGGTAGAGGATCTTTTGCACCAGTATTAAGGCCATGATCTCTTGAAGAAGCTGCATCAAATCCTCTAAGGACCTTTCATAATTTTCAAGGAATTTGTTTGTTGTAGCACAGTTGAACTGCAGATCTAGATTAGATATCATTAGCTCATCTTGCTCGTCATTTTGGTAATCTTTCAGCGACCGTTGAAGCTTATCATAATCCCATGCTCCCATGACAAAAAAAATTTGTGAGACATGCATTACTTAAGTTATACCAAGAATTTCCATCCTTTATGTCCATCATAACAGATTCTTTCGACTGGCGAATACTATCGGCTACTGCTTTTGATTGATTTTCTGCACCTTTTGCCGTTTTTCTTTTGAGCATTGATAGCTGGCACAAAATTTTTTTTGTTGGCCTCGGTCTTTCTCAATGCTAAAGAAAAGCAATTCCTTGCTGAGAGCAGATCCCTTTTCTTCTATATGCAATTACCTAAGCATAGCCATGCACCCACAAGAGATGGATCAATTTAACAGCTTTTGAAAGATGATCTTCAACTTCCTTTTTAAAGTGGGGGAAAACATCCAAAATCGTTCCCCTTAGAAACTCAAATTTTGCACGACAAGAAGGGTGCTCTCTTTCTTTGGGGGTATAGAATCGATCAAAGTACGGGCAGAGTATGCTAAGGTTATGACCTTGGATGCCTTTTCTTCCCTGTTACTGTGAAGTAAGTGTTGCATAAGAGATAAAGTTCATCCACAACGTTAGCTGCCTTAACAATCATGGGATAGATATCAGAACCCTCACCGCCATTGTTCATCCTGCAATTTGGCGATATACTATGAGAAACAGCTTTGCTCAGGTTCCTCTCTAGCTGAAAGCTGCGAATCAATATGTTCTCATGTAATCCTTAAATATCTTATAGTCTTGTGCACATTGCATGACATGATAAAAAGGGCATTTGTGACTCTCATGTCATTAACTACCAAAAGATGGTGCAAATTGCTGACTATAACATCAACAATGGTATCACGTTTTGGCGTGTTGCTTGGACGATGTGTATATGTAGCATAAAAAGACATGAAAGATTGATATTCATTAAAAAACATATTGGCGAATAACTTCTAGTACACAACATGGCTCTTTCGATTGGCCAAATGTCCCAACCATTGCACTTCCTTAACGAGTTAACCCTTCAGTTGGTTAGGGTGGTTCGTTCACTTCCATAGCAACAGGGGGGGAATGATAGACAGATGAGAAGCTTTGGCATCAAGAAACATTTTCTTAATACACATGCTACATCATTGCAATACCTATTAATACATACATATGGAGAAAATTAGTTCATTCAACTAAACCGATAACATTTCTTTGCATTAATCATATAAACGATAAGCAATAACTGAACAATAAAACAACAAAATGAAACTGATTTTCCTTCAGTTGCAAATAGAATTAAGCATACTACATTAGAAAAAAAACATAGGTAAATAGAAAGGTAGCAAGTAAGCCATATATTCCCATCTCTCCAAATGATAAAAAGTAAAACTCTCTCATTTTTCCACCAATATTAATTGATAGACCTTGGGCCAACGATTTTCATCAACTACTTTAGAAAATACCTGACCAAAAGGACTCATAACCATTAAGTTCTGCCACTAAGTAGATATCTGCTCCAGTAGCATTAGGAGTAAAGCATTGAAAGAGAATGTATTATATACCCTTTTCATCTCCTCTGAACCAAATAAAGGCTAGGTTTGTGAGAATTCATTTGACAATTCATTTATCTATAAAAATAGTTGGAATACCTTTGGTATTACACCTTTTTAGTGTAAACGTGAACTACCAAAAATACTCTTATATATACTATAAACTTATTATTACCAAAATTTAAGATATTAGAAATAAATTCTACTTACTAATTCAACATGTCAATCTACAGATATTGGTTGATCATAATATCGCTTAAAAATAGGATCTTACATAAAAAAAATTATTTACAAATTCAAAACATCCAATTATAAATATTAATAAGTTTTAATATCGCTTAAAATTTAGATCTAATAAATAACGTATATGTATAAATTCATTTTTTATTAACGAATAATGAAAATGAAGATTTATATTTGAAAAATAGGATACACTAATTAGACTTTATTCTACAAATATTTTCAAATCTTAGTATACTAAAAATTAGGATCTAACAAATGAAGTTTCTTTTACAAATTCAAAACATTTATTTACAAATGCTATCAAATATTATAATCACTTAAAATATGATCTATCAAATAAGTTATTAATTAAGAATATAATAAAAGTCAAGCTTGAATAAAAAAGATGTTGCAAACATCAAAATAAAATTTAAACTAAGAATATGATCTACAAATATTTTTAAATGTTAATATATATTCATTAATAGTTGTAATATATCCATAAATATAAAACATCATCTATAAATGTTAATAAGTTTTACCATCGCTTTAAAATTAAGATTTAACAAATAAAACTTTATTTACAAATCCGTTCTCCATTAAATAATAATTAGAATACATATCCAAACGTTAAAAGTTGAGATTTTACAACTTAAAAATAAATAAATAAATAAATAGTAGTTGGAATATCTTTGGTGTCACACTTTTTTGGTGTGAACATGAACTACCAAAAATACCCTTATATATTATAAACTTATTATTACAAAAATTTAGGATATTAAAAATAAGTTCTACTTACCAATTCAACTTGTCAATCTACAGATATTGGTTGATCATAATATAGCTTAAAAACAGGATCTAACATAAAAAAATTATTTACAAATTTTAAGCATCCATCTATAAATATTAACAAGTTTTAGTATCGCTATAAATTCATTTTTTGTTAACAAATAATGAAAATGAAGATTTACATTTAAAAAAAAGGATATACTAATTAGACTTTATTCTACATATATTTTCAAATCTTAGTATCACTAAAAATTAGGATCTAATAAATGAATTTTCTTTTACAAATTCAAAACATTTATTTACAAATGCCATCAAATATTATAATCACCTAAAATATGATATATCAAATAAATTTTTAATTAATAATATAAATAAAAAGTCTAGCTTGAATAAAAAAGATGTTGAAAACATCAAAACAAAATTTAAACTAGCAATATGATCTATAAATATTTTTAAACCTTAATGTATATTTATTAATAGTTGTAATATATCTACAAATATAAAACATCATCTATAACTGTTAATAAGTTTTAACATCGCTTTAAAATTAAGATCTAACAAACAAAACTTTATTTACAAATTCGTTTTCCGTTAAATAATAATAGGAATATAAATCCAAACTTAAAAAGTTGAGAATTTACAACTTAAAAATAAGTAAATAATTAATAATAGTTGGAATACCTTTGGTATCACACTTTTGTGGTGTAAACGTGAACTACCAAAAATACCCTTATATATATTATAAACTTACTATTACAAAAATAGGATATTTGAAATAGTTCCTACTTACTAGTTCAACATGCCAATCTACAGATATTGGTTGATCATAATATCGCTTAAAAATAGGATCTTACGTAAAAAATATATTTACAAAATGAAAACATCAATCTATAAATATTAACAAGTTTTAATATTGCTTAAAATTCAGATTTAACAAATAATCTTTATGTATAAATTCATTTTTTATCAACGCATAATGAAAATGAAGATTTACATTTAAAAAATAGGATATACTAATTAGAATTTATTCTACAAATATTTTCAATTCTTAGTATCACTAAAAATTAGGATCTTACAAATGAAGTTATTGACTTATCAAAACATAAAAACAAAACCATATGCAATATTATTATTGATGTGGGGAATTGTCACTTTATTCAACCCTCGAGTGCATGTGTATTATGAACACAGTAATCCAAATTCAAGGTAAAGTAATGTAGAAGAACACAATTTTTTATAGTGGTTGTCATTATTTTCGTACCCCGAAAACGTGTGATCCATACCTTGTGATTGTTAGAGAATATGGTCAGCAATAAATGTTAGAAATAAGAATATAATATGTTGTCTTTTATTTGGATTGCATTGATTATGAGTTATATTAGGATTGTATTAGTTTGGTCCATATTTGGTATAGATCCAAATATGCTCTAGAATATACTATTCCAGAATGCTCTTTCTCATCTATAAGTAGAGCCAATATTTAGCATTGTAATCAATCATCTCTGTATCTTATTTTATATTCAATGAATGGTTTCAGATTTCTTCATTAATGTTATCATGGTATCAGAGCCAATTTTTCTCTCTTGTCATTAGTTTTTGGTGATTTTTTCTGATTGCAAGTCTTCTCCTTGGTTGCTTCTCAATTGGATCCACAATCTCGACCTTCCCAGATCTGCAACTTGCAATCCGACGTGTCCCGATCTTATCAAATAGGCGGCAGTCCAAATCTCGAAGCTTTCACAGGCGGAGGTGATGTTTTTCAACTGTTGAGTATGGTACAATTTATTTTCAGAAGTTGGAAGTTCTGTTATTTTCAGAATTTGGAATTTTTTCTCTTTCTCTGTTTTGGATTTGAAAATTCAATTTGTTCTTTCTGATTTATTAATATGGCTGAAACTAGAGATGATTCGCTTCAAGCTGTTAGTGTTCAGTTAGATGGTAAAAATTATGCGTACTGGAGTTATTTGATGAATTTTTTTTTGAAAGGTAAACAAAAGTGGGGTTATATTTCGGGTGCAATTGTCAAGCCTATGAATATATATATATATATATATATATATCTTTGTTTGATAAGTGGGAAGTTGCAAATTCTAAGATTATTACTAGGATCAATAATTCAGTCAAGCACTCAATAGTTACTCAATTAGCGAAATATGAGACAACTAAGGAGGTTTGGGATCATCTAGCTAGATTGTATACACAGTCTAATTTTGCAAAACAGTACCAGTTGGAGTCTGATATTCGTGCTCTTCAGCAGAAAAACATGAGTATTCAGGAACATTATGATGCTACGAAAAATTTATGGGATCAGTTGGCGCTCACAAAGTCTGCTGAATTACGCGCCTTTGGGCCTTATATTGCACAAAGAGAGGAGCAGAGATTGGTACAGTTTGTAATGGCTCTTCGTGATGAGTTTGAAGGACTTTGTGGGTCTATTCTACATCGTCATCCGTTGCCTTCAGTTGATTCTGTTGTCAGTGAACTTTTGGCTGAGGAAATTTGTCTTCAGCCTTCTGTTGCAAAGGAAGTCTCTACTCCGTCAGTCTTCGCCATACCTCCACGACCAAATTCAAATTCGCAAGTCAGACCTTATGGAACTGTTGCTCATGACGATTCCAGTTTTTGTAGAAAAAAGGTCATTGGAGATCACAATGTCCAAAGTCAGGTAAAGAAAAGCAGCAGTATGCTTAGCAACAGCCCCATCAACAGTCTCAGCAATGGAGTTACCGACCTCCTCATAATGGATCTCCTCTTATTCCTCACCCTCATAATGCTCTTACAACTTCTTATTTAGACCCATCAATGATTGAACATTTTCAGAAGTTCCTTGCATCACAGCCGCATGCCATGTTCGCTTCGTCTCAAATAGGTTTGTCATCTACTTCGTCATGTATATCTTCTTCTACATGGATTTTAGATTCTGCTGCTTCGAATCATATGTCACCTAATTTATCCTATTTCACTTCTTTGGCTCCTAAAGTTTCTGTTCCTGTCATGAGTGCAAGTGGTACACCTATGCATGTGCAAGGTGTTGGTTCAGTCATTACACGTTCTTTGTCCCTATCTAATGTTTATCACATTCCTAGACTTGCATTAAATCTTGCTTCTGTTGGTCAAATTTGTGATAATGGTTACTTGGTTTCTTTTTATTCTTCTGATTGTTATGTTCAGGATCCAAAGTCCGAGAAAGTGATTGGGGCCAGCCATAGGGAAGGAGGACTTTATGTATTGGGTTAGCTCAAAACTCCTAAGTTTGCGTCTTCTGTTCCTGGTATGGATGTTTCGTCTTTTCTTTTGAGTCGGTTTTCTTCTATGTTTTATTTGTGGCATTCTCGCCTTGGTCATGTCTCTAGATCTCGATTACAATTTTTAGCGTCTACAGGAGTTTTAGGAGAATTGAAAGCTCATGATATTTCTGATTGTAGTGGTTGTAAACTTGCAAAATTTTCTGCTTTGCCTTTTACTCAAAGTAATACTTTTCTAGTGCACCTTTTGATCTTATTCATTCTGATGTTTGGGGACCCTCTCCTATTTCTACAAAGGGAGGCTCTCATTATTATTTCTCTTTTATTGATGACTGCACTCGTTATTGTTGGATTTATCTTATGAAATGTCGCTCAGAATTTTTTGGCATCTATAATGAGTTTCGATCTCTTATTAAAACTCAGCATGCAACTATTATTAAATGTTTCAGATGTGATTTAGGGGGTGAATATACTTCTCGTGCTTTTAAGGAACTTCTTGCTTTAGATGGCACAATTTATCAGACTTCTTGCACTGATACTCCTGAGCAAAATGGAGTTGCTGAAAGGAAACATAGGCATATTCTTCAGACTGCTAGGTCACTTTTATTGTCTGCTAGTGTTCCAAGTGAATTTTAGGGGGATGCAGCTCTTACTTCTGTTTATTTTATTAATAGAATTCCTACTTCTCATAATTCTGGCTTGTCCCCCTATGAGAAATTGTATGGTTGTCCACCAGATTATTCTTCTGTTTATGTTTTTGGTTCTATATGCTTTGTTCTTCTTCCTCATGTCCAACGGAGTAAGTTAACTTCACGGTCTGCTATATGTGTATTTCTTGGTTATGGTGTAGGATAACAGGGATATCGTTGTTTTGATCCAGTCAGTCATAAGTTATATGTTTCTCGTTATTTTGTTTTTCTTGAACATATTCCTTATTTTACAATTCCTGACCGTTCTCACAGTATATCTATGTCTGATCTTGTTCATATTGATCCTTTTACTGCTAATGATGATGAGCTACCTCCTCCTGCAAATCCAAACGCTTCTATTGACTCCTCAACTACCCAATCATCTTCTGAGACAGCGGATACTAATGAACGTCGATATCCTATTTGAAATCGTCAGTCTAATAGACGACCTGATTTTGAATATTCTTGTCTTTCCAGTTCATTTTCTTCATTCCTGGCTTCTATTCATTGTCTTTCTGAGCCTTCATCTTTCAAAGATGCGGTTCGTGATCTTCTTTGGCAGCGTGCTAGGCTGAGGAGCTAACTGCTCTTCATCAAACACATACTTGGGATTTAGTGCCTCTTCCTACAGGAAAACGTGTTATTGGTTCTCGTTGGGTCTATAAGATTAAAAGTAAGGCTGATGGATCTATTGAAAGATATAAAGCTCGCTTGGTTGCTAAAGGTTATCAGTGATCCTTCGATTTGTAGTGATCAAGTCGTGCTAGGCACGCCGCTCAACATGCCATGCCAAACTAGGAATTCTGTATCTCATAGGGGATACAACATTTCAGAATGTATCCTAAAATGGATGAATTTGTATCATGAAGACGTCAATGAAAATCCATGAATCACAGTGCCCATCCAGAGAATCAAGGAAATCACCCTGGTGTGATCAGGTCTTTTGAGCTTGCCAAATTAAACCGAAAGTACCTCGTTTACAGAAGTTTACCAAGTACCAAAAACAAAATCGCGTGCTGCGCAGGCCAAATTAGGTGATCCTCAATGAAAAAGTTTGTCAGTGGTAAGCTTGTGATGTTGAGATGGGATTCATATCCCGTGAGGGGATACGAAATCCTAGTCCAAATCCTTCCCTTTTCATTTGAAGTGATCTGCGCGATGCGGGCAAGCCCTTTTGCGTGATCGTGTCGAGATGATCACATGTTTTGAGCTGGTCTAATCCAAGAGTTGTGACATAAAATCCCAACCTGGATTTTTGCCTTATTTTATAAGGTAATAAATGTGTGTCATGCATGTTTTTTTTTCTTGATCCGACAAATTTGATCACTGCTTTTGTCACGCTAAATCCTGATTCTAAATCGATGTCAGAACCGAGTTTTTTAGGTGCGTGACATGGTGTGCTAAAGTGTTTTTGAGTGATCAACACGTGTTTGCAACATGTCTTGAGGAAATGCCGATTCCAAAAGTTAACCGTATTTTAAACCTAATTCTGAACACTTCACGACTTCGACCAAATCGTACATGTTTATCCGAGAGAACGTACTCGAGTCTCAAGTACTTAAAAACCATGAATCCGCCGTGTGACTGTTTTGCCAAAAAGCGGGTCAACAACTTTGTTTACAAACAATTATATTGCTCTTGTAATTCAAGGATTATATCACTGATTCATAATAATAGTTCTTGTAATTCCATAATTTATACCGAGCCACGTGATCAGACCGACATGCTCAGACATTTTGAGTTGATTTGATCGAGTCAATCACATATTTTCACTACGCTAGTTTTTCCAATTTCATCAACGATGATTATATGAATCGACACCCTTTCCAATCCTTTTTTGAATACGTAGCGACTTCGATTAAATCACTTTGTGTTTTCCAACGATGTCCTTGACACGTGACAGCTTCGATAAAAAAGCATGTCAAGAATTATAAAATATAGTACATTAAGATTATAATAAATAGTATAAGTTATTATTAATTATTATTATTATTATTATTATTATGAACTACTCCATTAAATTATATGGTGAAAGCAAGTACAATAACGAAATGAATTTAAAAGATCCAAGTGCTTGTCATTATTTTCGTACCCCGAAAATGTGTGATCTATACGTGGTGATCCTTTGATTTGTGGTGATAAAGTCGTGTTAGGCACGCTACTCAACGCGCCATGCCAAACCAGTAATTTTGTATCTCATAGGGGATACGACATTTTAGAATCTGTATCATAGAATGGAAAATGAATCTGTATCCCCTACATGTCAAATGAAAAGCCACAAAACACAGTGCTCGTCCAGAGAATCTAGGAGATTATCCTGGTGTGATCAAGCCTTTTAAGCTTGCCAAATTTAATCGAAAGTACCTCGTTTCCAGAAATTTACCAAGTACCAAAAACGGAATCGCGTGCTAAGCAAGCCAAACTGGGAGATCGCTCCATGAAAAAGCTTGTCGGTGGTAAGCTCGTAATGTTGAGATGGGTTTCATATCCCGGGAGGGGATACAAAATCCAATTCCATATCCTTGCCATTCCATTTGATGTGATATGCCCTATGCAGGTAAGCCCTTTTGCGTGATTGTGCCATGGTGATCACATGTTTTGAGCTGGTCTAATCCAAGAGTTGGCACATGAAATCCCAGCCTGGATTTTTGCCTTATTTTCTGAGGTGATCATTGCGTGTCACGCATGTTTTTTTGTTTGGTCCGGCCAAGTTGATCACTGCTTTTACCATCACTACAAGAAAATATACCATTGACAGCAAAACGTCTCAGCGTTCAACGACTGATTGTTGTTGTCTTAGTTCTCGTAAAAGTTAAAAATGAACTAAAACGCTGAGAAAAGATGAAATTACTAAAGCGGGAATACCAAAAAGAAAAGCGCGGAAGCCTATTCCTTTTCTCTAAGCATTTCATTTTATTCCTGGCTACAGCCTTCCTCTATTTTTCATTTTTTTCACTAAATCTTTGATCATGTCCAATCCCATCTTCGTCTAGTCACAGTTCACCGAAAGTCCCATAACCGCACCCCGCTTAGCCTTCCTCTACTACTCCACGTCCAGCTCTACCGTGACACAACGTCACCTCCCAATTCGATTGATTACTCCTCTAACTCCGATTTAATCGCTATACCAGGCAAGAATTTACTGATTTTCGTCAATTTTTGTCTCAGATTTTGGTAATTTTTTGATTGCTATCTTATGCAAAGATTCCTGCTTTCAATTTTGCATTGCCATTGGTTCTTATCTAAAATTAACAAAATGAATCAGCCATGAATGTGATTGTTATCCCATGTAATTATGAGTTGCTCTTGTTTAGAAAGTTTTTGATATGTGGGTGTCCATAATTCATTATCTTTCGTCTTTGTTGTATATAAGAGTTCACATTATGTTTTTTTCCCCATATATTTGATGCTTCTTTTTGGCATGACGAACAACTAATCAGAATGTTCTGACTACTTCCGTTGAAAAATTTGTGCTTCAAACCATGCTTTAGATTATATTTTTGTACCTGATGGTTAATATATGCACATTTTTTGTGAGGAATTGTTCATATGTTGCAAACTTTTGGATAAGGACTGGTGTAAACTGTTATGGGAGCGGTATTTATATAGTAATTTTTATAATGGAAACAAATTAAACTGAATCCTTCCTTTGGATTTTAAGTTGTAAGTTGAATTTACGGCTTGTAAATTTACTATGATCTTTAACCAATGATTTTCAACAAGTATAAAGGGAATATAAAATATTGGAATTATCATAATTTACTTTAAACTTTTCATGTAGTCTTCTATTATTTTATTGTATTTTAAGATTGCTATTTATATGTAAATTATTTGCAAAAAATCTTATGTGATATCACAAACCTATTCATCCACTTAGGTGGGACAAATTGGTGTTTATTTTAAAAAAAGACTACATGTATTTACTGTTAATATTGCTTATTGGCTATAATTGCGAAACATAGTAGAACAAAAATGATAAAAATTGTGAGAAGAAGGTGATAACATTAATAAGAAAAACAAAATACATTGTGAGCGGAGGCTTGTAGAAGAGAAAGCCTTAACCCTAAAATAACACAAGAGGCCTTTATATATAGGCAAAACACAAATAAAGGAAAGACTATACTACCCTTTTATTATAAAATATGCTAACATCCCCCCTCAAACTCATGATGCGACAGCGATGAGCATCGGGAGTTTGTCAGTCAAAAACCGAAAGCGCGAAGCTGACAAAGACTTAGTAAACAAATCCGCAAGTTGCAAGGAGGAAGAGACAAATGGCAATATCAATGTGCCATTCTGAAGGTGGTGACGAGTAATGTGGCAGTCAATCTCAATATGCTTGGTCCTTTCGTGAAAAACGGAGTTATGAGCAATCTGAATAGTACTCTTATTATCACAATGCAAAGGAGTTTGTTGCTGCAAGAAAACACCCATATCTGCAAGCAACCATCGCAGCCAAACAATTTCACAAGTAGTAGAAGCCATAACACGATATTCAGCCTCTGTTGAAGACCGAGATATAACATCCTGCTTCTTACTTTTCCAAGAGATCAAAGAATTACGTAGAAAAATACAAAACCCAGTAGTGGATTTGCGATCAGTAGGATCACCAGTCCAATCTGCATCAGAGTAAGCACATAACTCTAAAGATGAAGTGGAAGAAAGTAAAAGAGTCTGAAACTGAGTGCCACGAAGATATCTCAAAATGCGAATAACAGCAGCCCAATGAACCGTAGTAGGAGAAGTAACAAACTGACTGACTATGTGAACAGCATATGCAATGTCAGGGCGAGTGATAGTGAGATAGACCAAACTTCCAACAATCGTTCTACAAAGATTAGGATCTGGCAATGGAGATCCATCATAAATAGAGTATCGAGCATTGAGCTCAATTGGAGTATCAACAGTCTTATTATCCGAGAGACGAGCACGCTCAAAAATATCAGAAATATACTTAGATTGAGAAAGAAGATAACCTTTTGGAGAAGAAGCAACTTCAATACCCAAAAAGTAACGAAGAGGACCCAAGTCTTTCATAGCAAAACTTCGAGTCAACTCAGATTTCAACAAATTAATCCCAACAACATCATCATCTGTAATAATCATATCATCAACATAAAGGGAAAGCAAAATTCGACCAGCCGAGGTACACTTGACAAACAAAGCAGAATCATGGTTACTCGGGCAAAAACCAAGAGAAGTAATCACAGTAGAGAATTTTTCAAACCAAGCACGAGGAGCCTGTTTGAGACCATAAAGAGCTTTTCTAAGTTTGCAGACTTCACCAGGTTGATGATCAACACCAGGAGGAGGAACCATATAGACTTCATGAAGATCTCCATTCAAAAATGCATTTTTAACATCCATTTGAGTAATATTCCAGTGTCTAACAGAAGCAACCGCAATAAGAGTTCGGACTGTAGTCATTTTTGCAACAGGAGCAAAAGTCTCCTCATAATCCATACCATATTCCTGAGAATAACCTTTAGCAACCAAGCGCGCTTTATATCTTTCAACAGATCCATCAGCTTTAGTTTTAATCTTATAGATCCAACGAGAACCAATAGCACGTTTTCCTGCAGGAAGGGGTACCAAATCCCAAGTATGAGTTTGATGAAGAGCAGTCAGCTCCTCAGCCATAGCACGCTGCCAAAGAATAATCTGGTGGACAGCCATACAACTTTTCATAGGGAGACAAACCAGAATTATGAGAAGTAGGAATTCTATTAATCAAATAAACAGAGGTAAGAGCTGCCTCTCCCCAAAATTCACTTGGAACACTAGCAGACAGTAAAAGAGATCTAGCAGTCTCAAGTATATGTCTATGTTTCCTTTCAGCAACCCCATTTTGTTCAGGAGTATCAGTGCAAGAAGTCTGATAGATTGTGCCGTCTAAAGTAAGAAGTTCTCTAAAAGCATGAGAAGTATATTCCCCCCCTAAGTCACATCTGAAACATTTAATAACAGCTCCATGCTGAGTTTTAATAAGAGATCGAAACTCATTATAGATGCCAAAAAATTCTGAGCGACGTTTCATAAGATAAATCCAACAATAACGAGTGCAGTCATCAATAAAGGATACATAATAACGTGAGCCTCCCTTTGTATAAACAGGAGAGGGTCCCCAAACATCAGAGTGAATAAGATCAAAAGGAGCAGTAGAAAATGTATTACTTTGAGGAAAAGGCAAAGCAGAAAATTTTGCAAGTTTACAACCACTACAATCAGAAATGTCATGAGTTTTCAATTCTCCTAATACTCCTGTAGACGCTAAGAATTGTAATCGAGACTTAGAAACATGACCCAAACGAGAATGCCACAAATAAAACATAGAAGATGACTGACTCAAACGAAAAGACGAAACATCCACACCAGGAACAGAAGCTGCAATCTCTGAAATCTTAGGATCTTTGAGCTGATCCAATACATAAAGTCCTCATTCTCTATGGCCGGTCCCAATCACTTTCTGAGACTTTGGATCCTGAACATAACATGCAGAAGAAGAAAAAGAAACCAAGTAGCCATTATCACAAATTTGACCAACAGAAGCAAGATTTAATGCAAGTTTAGGAATATGATAGACATTAGATAAGGTCAAAGAAGGTGTAATAACTGAACCAACACCTTGCACATGCATAGATGTACCACTAGCACTCATGACAGGCACAGAAACTTTATGAGCCAAAGAAGTGAAAGAGGACAAATTTGGTGACATATGATTTGAAGCGCCTGAATCTAAAATCCAGGTAGAAGAAGATATACTTGATGAATTAGATGACAAACCTTGTTGAGGTGTAGCTGACATAGCATGCGGCTGAGATGCAAGGAATTTCTGAAATTGTTCAATCATTGATGAATCTAAAGAAGGAGCTGTAAGAGCATTATGAGGAGCTGTAAGAGCATTATGAGGGCGAGGAAGAAGTGGAGGTCCATTATGAGGGATTGATGGTCGAAAATTCAATTGGTGAGGCTGCTGATAGGGCTGCTGCTGCTTTCCTTTCTTTGGACATTGAGATTTCCAATGACCTTTTTGTCTACAAAAACTGCATTCATCACGAGCAACAGGAACATAAGGTCTGACTTGTGAATTTGGTCGAGCAGGCATGGCGAAGACTGACGGAGTAGACCCAACAGAGGACTGAAGACGAATTTCCTCTGCCAAAAGTTCACTAACAACAGAATCAACAGAAGGTAGAGGATGACGATGTAGAATAGACCCATGAAGTCCTTCAAACTCGTCACGAAGAGCCATTAAAAACTGTACCAATCTTTGCTCCTCTCTTCGTGCAATATACGGTCCAAAGGCGCGTAATTCAGCAGATTCTATGAGCGCCAACTGATCCCACAAATTTGTCATAGCATCATAAAACTCCTGAATACTCATACTTTTCTGCTTTAGAGCACGAATATCAGACTCCAATTGGTACTGTTTTGCAAAATTCGACTGTGTATACAATCTAGCTAGATGATCCCAAACCTCCTTAGCTGTCTCATATTTTGCTAATTGAGTACCTATCGAGTGCTTAATTGAATTATTAATCCAAGTAATAATCTTAGAATTTGCAACTTCCCACTTGTCAATCAAAGACACATAATTAGCAGCTGTGCTATCTAGAGGGTTGACAATGGCACCCGAAATATAGCCCCACATTTGTTTACCCTTCAAAAAAATTTTCATCACATAACTCCAATATGCATAATTTTTACCATCCAACTGAACACTGACTGCTTGAAGTGAATCATCTCTAGTTTCAGCCATATTAATAAATCATAAAACAAACAAAATATTTCAGATCAAGACAGAGAGCAAACTCAAAATAGCAAATTTTCTGGTCAGCATTTTTTTTTTTTTTAATTTACTGGGTTTTGGTGCAGGGCTCGGCGGATTAGGGTGTTAAACGGTGGGCTATTAGGGAGAGATTGGGTTGTTTTGGGTCTGTTGCTGAGGATTTAGGGTACGGCGGTTTAGGGTACAGCGGTTTAGGGAGAGATTGGATTAGTTTGGGTCTGTTGCTGAGCGATGGTTGCGGATTTGGTGTCTTCGGATCTTCGGATTGAGTGAACGTCGGCTCTGGACTTTGGCTTCGGGTCTGAGGCTCCGACGGATCTGGACGGATCTGATGGAGGCTGATGATTCGGATCTGGGCGGTACTGCGGTTGGTGCTTCAGGCTTTGGATTTGGTACGGTATTGAGAGGCCGATGTGGGTATTTTGGAGGTTTGCTGAGAGGCAGACGTTGCTTCAGATCTGGTTGCTTTGAAGTCAATGAAGGTGGCTTGAAGTCAACGAAGGCCGACGTGGGTATTGCTTTGAGGAAACAGGGAGGTTTGCTGAAAGAAGTTTGGGCGTGAGTACTGCTGAGAGCGATTGAGCGAAGATGCAGACTAGATAGCGAATACGGATTTCATTGGCTCTGATACCATGATAACATTAATAAGAAAAACAAAATACATTGTGAGCGGAGGCTTGTAGAAGAGAAAGCCTTAACCCTAAAATAACACAAGAGACCTTTATATATAGGCAAAACACAAATAAAGGAAAGACTATACTACCCTTTTATTATAAAATATGCTAACAGAAGGGTCTAAAAGCCCTGATTTAATTACCAAAGTCTCTTTCCCCGTCTAACCATATTTGCACAACAATGAGATGCTCTTTATATAATGTACACCGTCCTTATTTGTCCAAGTGATTGAACTTTCGGAATTGTTTTTATTTTATTTTAAAAAAAAATCATGTTTAATTACATTTGTACACACTAGTTGAGGATTGTTTTTTCCAAAGTAAACTCCGTATCCATACTTTAGCGGTAGCAGCCTATTTGCATTTAGATAAAAGTCCATGTAGCAGAGGAACATTGGCACGTAAAAAGCAAGTAAAATTGATTGTAAGTCAACTGGTGCAAAAGCACCCTAAGGAAGCAGCTTGCTATGTAAACTGCTAGAAAGTCAGCACCAAAAACTGGAGGAGCGAAGAATCCCATTGCTACATACCTACTTCCTAGAACTATGTTTGAGTACCATTTGATGCCATATTTGAGTATAGGTTTCTATTATCGTCTTATTTGTAATGTAGTGGAATTCATTATAAAGGAAATTGCGGACTTCAAGGTTATCGTCAGCTTACTTACTTTTCCTATATGATTATAGTAGTATAGTGGGTGCTAATTAGTTGATGATGATTTGTGTATAAGATTATCTGTTGGAGTAAATTAAAACTTGCATTAAATGAAATCATTAAATATTGCATAATTGCAATATAATTTCCTGATTTACTTATTAGGTTATATTAGGTAGTGTATTATTGTAATCTTATCTAGAATTTTCTTAAGCATGTATAAATAATGCATGCATCTTTTGTAATCAAAGAATTAAGCAATTAAGAAAAATAATTTGTCTTCCTCAACAAAAACTTCTTCGTCTCTTTCTTTTAAATATATATTTCTACAAATTGGTATCAGAGCCTGGTTAAAACTATGGCTTATCTATTCTCCTCACCGTTTGTCCTCACAAAAGAAAATTTCGAAGAGTGGAGTAATAAAAAGAAAGAAGAATTGATCTCCAAAGGGCTTTGGGAGATCGTTGAAAGTGGCTTCGAATGGCCAAAAAATGTTAAAAACATGACGGAGAAAGAGAGTAAAACATTTGTAAGTCTGAGACGGAAAGATCTTCAAGCTCGGATGTTGATGAGCGAGAACGTTGATAGAGAAGCTTTCGACCATATTCTTGGAGAAAAATTCGCAAAAGATTCATGGAAAATTCTGAAAGAAGTATACGCAAACGAGGTTGAAGAAGAGGACGAAAACAAAGGAGAAGAAAATGAAAAAGTGAAAGAAAAAGCGAAAGAAATAAAGGACAAAATTGAAGAAAATGAAACAATGGAAGAAAAGGAAGAAAGATTTGAAGAGGTCGATAAGTATGAAGAAGAAAAAGCTAAAGAAGAAGATGAAGAGAAGGAGAGGAAAAGAAGAAGAGCCGATGAGAGAGAAAACTGCTAAGGAAGAACCAGAGGAAAGTTTAGAGCTTGATGACAACGAGCCTGCGGATGAGACGCACAAGAAGATTACAATCATGAATGATAAGGAAAGATTGAGAAAAGAAGTGGAAGAAAAGTTTGAAGAGTTCGATGAAAAAGAGAAAGCTATAAAAGCTAAAATTATGGTTCCAGAATCCAAAAAAAGAGACTGAAGAAAAAGCACCTGCAGCTAAAGAGCAAAAAGAGAGCGAAATGAATTCGAAGAATCAGAAAAAGAAAAAGAAAAAGAAGAGCGTTAGAACTGTTGAAGAGGCAGATGAGAAAGAGAAGAATATCGAGGAGGAAGAAAACATTGAGGCTACAAAATTGGAAGAGGAATCTATAAAAAAATCGAAGAACAAAGAGAAACGTGATGATATGAAAGTTGATGCTAACCAACTAAAATCAAAAGAAGAGTAGGTCGTAGAAGCTGAAATTGTTGTTGTAGAAACCAATGTTGATGAAAATGATCTACAGGAAGAGAAAGTTGAATATCAAGAGAGGAGATTTGCAAAAGCTACAAACCATGTTGAAAATAGAACAATGGAATACGACGAAGAAGAAGCAATTGCTGAAGAAAAGCAAGGGGCTGTAATGGAGCATACTAAAGACCATGTTGATAACGCACTAATGGAGAACAACAAGGATGGCTCTATTAACAAGCACAAAGCAATGTTAATCGCAGAAGAGTACAAACAAAAAAAAAGGAGAAAATTTTATAGAGATATTTGCTTTCGTTTCAAAAACTTGGAATGATGTTGATGTTAAGTTTCTTGCAGCCGTTTTGCTAGAAGAAGGCAATGCTAATGCTGAAAGTGAAGACAAAGTAAATGTGAGTGTAGATGAAGATGAAGACAAAGAAGATGATGTCAGCAAAGATGATGCAAATTATAAAAGGCACATTTTCCCTGTTATGACACAGGTGCTGAGTCACTACAAGAACTTGAACTTGAATCTTTGTGGACCTAGTGAAAAAGTCGTCAATCAAGGAGAAAAAATTAAAAATATGAGAGGTGATTTAAAGAATGAGCAAACATTTGAAGAAACCAAAATAAAGAATAAAGAAAAGGTAAAAGAAGAAACAACAAAAATGAAAGGGCTTAGGTATGAATTTTACGAAGAAATTGAATGGAGAGATATTATATATGATTCATTCAAAATTTATGATGCGGGGCCAAGATGGAATTTGATTAGCTTATTTTTTGGTGTATTTTATGGCAATGAAGAAGAACGAAATGAACGGAGCTCTGCAATAAAGATTCGAGAAATCATGTTGAAGATCTGCATGGTGGAAAAGAAGAAAAGGAAAAAGAAAGCTTGGATGATTTCTTTATTTATGCCAAAGCACATCAGGTATAAATCAAGATGTTCTCAAAGAAGGTGACTGGATGACTGATATTTCGACAAAGGCACATAGCGGATGAATCTTCAGAAAAATGCAGAAAGATTGAAAGTGAGGAGCAAGTTTTAATTTAAGGGAGACATTGTTGGAGTAAATTAAAACTTGCATTAAATGAAATCATTAAATATTGCATAATTGCAATATAATTTCCTGATTTACTTATTAGGTTATATTAGGTAGTGTATTATTGTAATCTTATCTAGAATTTTCTTAAGCATGTATAAATAATGCATGCATCTTTTGTAATCAAAGAATTAAGCAATTAAGAAAAATAATTTGTCTTCCTCAACAAAAACTTCTTCATCTCTTTCTTTTAAATATATATTTCTACATTATCATGGTGCAGACTGATCTGTGTTTCCTAAACCATAATAAACAAAAGAATATACATAAATGTATACCTTTGAAATGCCCCGCTAAAGAGACGATAACACATACCAATGTACTTGTGAGTATGTAAATATGTTGTACAATATGAGTATAAAATCCGAGCCTGTGTATGATGTGACACTATAGTACCTACTGGATATGAATCTCAAGTTGCATGTAATTATAAAGCATCATATTTGTTGGTCTGACTGTGCCATTCAGACTAGCTGAGTTTACAAGCAAATTGTTTGGTTTGCGACCACAGTGTAATACACTACCTGATTGTATGAATTTTAATCCTTTGAGGTTATGACATAAGAAATACTGTATGTAAACTAGTTGAGCTTACTGCTAAAGATGCTGCCATAAGTGCTGAAAACTAGTATCATCGAAGATGAAGGTTTACCGGTTTGAATGAACAACAAGAGCCTTCAACAGCAGAGCCTAAGTTAAAGCATATTGGAGCACTTCGACAGGAAGCCAAACTAAGCTGGAGCTATGACAGGTATGCAAATGGTAGCAGTTCAGCTAGTTCTCTAGGATTAGCAATCCTATTCATTTGTTATTTTCATTGTGCGTTCTTTCAAATCAATTAGTCAGCTGCTTCTTGATTGACTGCAATGCAACATTTAGCAGCTTGCATATATTCTTAGAAAAATTGTGTTGTAATGGGTGGAGCTTAATGCTGAAGTTTTTAAACTTTTGAATAACAACACGTTTACGGTGGCACTGTAACGGAAGAGGTGGAGCTTTATAACCCCATCTGACATTGGGTCCCCGGTTCAAAAATAAAGGTTAAAAACGGTTGAACTCTAGTTTATGAAATTCTAACTCCCTAGTTTTAAACATATAAAGTATGGTTTGAGAAAATAATAATTTTTGGTTTCCTTAAGAGCAAGATTTTGATATATATATATATAACATAGGATTAGTCTTCCTAAATTGGAGTAAATATCTACTCCTATTTTGTAGTTTAATTTGTTAATCTAACTAGCGCATTTTGATTACAATTTTCTTTCAGGGATGACGTTCTAATTACTTCGGCCTCTTTTGTTTCATTTACTCCTTTGTCTTTCAACCGAGCTAGAAGCAATGGGAAAGATCATCCCTATATTAGGCCCTTAACATAAACTTGCACTATTGACTATTGTTTAAAGCTGGATTAAGATATTCACAATGTATTGATGTTGCTTATGTTGATATCTTTCATCGTATATTTGTTTAAGTGCAATAATCATTGAAGTTGCTGTTGTTCAATCTGTATTCGCAACACAGAAATTGAAACGGAGTATAAATGTTTCAAAAATTTGCAACAGATTATGCAACGGAATATAAGTGTTTCTAATTTAAATCAGAAAGAGTACAGCAGTTCAGTCAATGAACCACGAAATGATTTGCACAGAAATCAATACAGCGACAGAGTTATTATCTGTGCCAAACAGAGTTACTATAATATAGTAAACAGAAAAGTTAAACAACAAAATTGAAGTCTAACCGAGATCGTCTGAGGCCTGTATTTCACAGTTTCCTTAAGACTTTCAGTCGAAGCCTCCCAGGATACAACAGACGAAAAGCTGCTCGAGATTGTAGCGAGTATGCACTGAGGGTGATGAATGAACAATGGCAGAATTTGACAACGGAAGGAAGAAGAAGAAAATTAATTCGGTAATGATTTGATCAGAATCATTGTTTATATAATTTTCCAGTGGATGCGTTAACGGGTCGCACCCGTTTGAAAAACCGCGTCCGTTGTCATTTGAATTCAAATGAACGCGTCCGCTCATTTGAACTGTAACGGGTCGCACCCGCTCATTCCAAACAGGTCGCACCCGTATCCGCCTCCGTTCCAAAAAACCCGTTTAAAATTGCTGAGTTTTTTTAGTGCAAAAAATAAGGTTTTATTCAAGGCCCAAGCCCAAACCCGACCCGGCCCGGTTCGGTACGGTCGGTCGGACGGGCGGGCGGCGCACGCGCGCGCGTGTGTGTTCATCAGATATGGGTCCTCCCTCTCGCACAAAATTACCTGACCCTAAGGGCCAATTAAGAGAATGAGGATCCTATATTTGTACACAACATTTAACCCATTATTTGCCAATGTGGGACTAAATATATTTCATTCAACTTCTTTGGAGATTTCAACAATCCCCCACATGAATGATAATATATTTTATCCCCCACACAAATTGAAATATCACTGACTACATATGAAATAATGTTTTATTTAGGATAAGTAGATATTTCACTTTGAACTTTCCTTAGTTAAAACTCATCAGATATACTTGGCTAATCGGTGAATTATTTCATCTTGAACCGTCAGCCGTTCTTGTATAACCAGACAATAAGTTTAACAGAACATTATTTCCCTTCTCACCCAATCTCTTGGCTGTGTTCATTTTGGTCCTGAAACACTTTTCTGGTTCTGCGAGTGTATATAGAGAATACAAGCCTTTAATATTCTCATAGAGCCGACCCAGCTCACACTAACATAGGTGATCGCTACCATTAGGAGTATCCTACATATACCCCACTTGTTATTTTACAAGATATGGTCATCATTAAAAAGCATAGCTTTAACCTGTGAAACTTCTGTAGGCATGCATTTTATATTGTGCACCATAGGAATGGAGTAGGATTAAATGCATTACATCTTGAGTTATTCAGAACTGGTTTGCCTATTGATCCTAGTCCGTGGGATCTCCAGTTGCTAGGATAGGTTTCCGTATAAGATAACTCTTGTTGGTTTAGGCTTTTAAACCCATTCCCCTCGATGCGCAGTCAATTTTCTCTCGTGATAACCCTTTTGTAAATGGATCCGCTAGGTTATCATTTGTTCTCACATAATCTATGGAAATAGTTCCATTTGAGAGTAACTGCCTAACCGTGTTATGGCGTCTTCGAATATGTCGAGATTTGCCATTATAAACAAAGTTTTTCGCTCTACTTAGCGTTGCTTGATTGTCGCAGTGAATACATATGGCCGTTACAGGTTTAGGCCAAAGTGGAATATCTTCTAAGAAGTGACGAAGCCATTCTGCTTCTTCGCCTGCTTTATCTAAAGCAATAAACTCAGATTCCATCGTTGATCGAGCTATGCATGTTTGCTTAGTAGATTTCCACGATACTGCTGCTCCTGCTAGAGTAAAAACATAACCACTTGTGGATTTTGACTCCTCTGAATCGGCAATCCAGTTTGCATCACTATATCCTTCTAATACAGCTGGATATTTTCCGTAATGCAAAGAATAATTTGTGGTATTCTTTAAGTATCCAAGCACTCTCATTAGTGCTTTCCAGTGTTCCTTTCCTGGATTACTTGTATACCTGCTCAGTCGACTTACTGCATAGGCTATATCTGGTCTCGTGCAATTCATAAGATACATTAGACATCCTATTACACGAGAGTATTCCAGTTGCATTACACTCTCATTAGTGTTTTTATGTAGTACTTCTGATGGATTAAAAGGTGTTTTTACTCCTTTAATCCCAAGATCTTGAAATCTTTCAATCACTTTGTCAACATAATGTGACTGAGATAATTCAATTCCATTAGGGGTTCTTATTATTTTGATTCCCAAAATAACATCTGCAACTCCTAAATCTTTCATATCGAAATTGTTGATCAACATTTTCTTTATGGTCTCTATAACTTTTATGTTAGGACCAAAAATTAACATATCGTCCACATATAAGCAAATCATGACATATGATTGTCCAATTTGTTTATAATAAACACATTTATCACATTCATTTATACGAAAACCATTTTGCATCATGACACTATCAAATTTTTCGTGCCATTGTTTTGGAGCTTGTTTGAGTCCGTATAATGATTTTACCAATTTACAGACTTTATTTTCATTTCCCTTGGATATAAAACCTTCGGGTTGCTCCATGTAGATTTCCTCATCGAGATCTCCATTCAAGAATGCCGTCTTTACATCCATCTGATGAATTTCTAGATTATAGATGGATGCAATTGCTATTAACATTCTTATTGAGGTTATTCGTGTAACAGGTGAATATGTATCAAAAAAGTCTATTCCTTCTTTTTGACGATATCCTTTTGCTACTAATCTGGCTTTATATTTGTCGATAGAGCCATCTGCTTTCATTTTCTTCTTGAAAATCCATTTGCAGCCAATTGGTTTTATTCCAGGTGGAATATCAACAATTTCCCAAGTTTTATTACTTAGAATTGAATCAATCTCACTTTGGATTGCTTCTTTCCAACACGAAGATTCAGAAGAAGACATGGCCTCTTTATATGTTTGAGGTTCATGTTCAAGTACGTAAGTGAGGAACTCAGAGCCAAATGATTTGGATGTTCTGGCCCTTACGCTTCTTCTTGGTTCAACTTCATCAACTTCACGATGAGTTTCATCTTCATGTGGGCTATTTGATTCTTCTCGTGTCCTTTTGGGGACATTATTTCCTTCATTTCTTTTGTGTGGAAACACATCTTCAAAGAATGAAGCATCTCTTGATTCCATGATTGTATTTACATGGATATCATCTATATCAGACTTGAATACCAAAAATCTATATGCACTACTATTTTGGGCTGGCCCTAAGTAATAACAATCTACTGTTTTTGGTCCAAGTTTGACCTTCTTGGGAGGCGGGATAGGAACCTTTGCCAAGCACCCCCACACTTTGAGGTATTTGAAGCTTGGTAGATGTCCTTTCCATAACTCATATGGAATTTTTCCCGTTTTACTGTGAGGAACTTTGTTTAATATGTGATTAGACATATTCAAAGCTTCCCCCCACAAGTTCGTCGGTAAACCAGACGTTAAAAGCATTGAATTAATCATATCTTTTAACGTTCTGTTTTTCCTCTCGGCTATGCCATTTTGTTGTGGCGAATATGGTGCCGTCGTTTGATGAATTATTCCATTTTCTGCACAGAATTGTTCAAACGGCGATTCATATTCTCCACCTCGATCGGATCTCAATATCTTGATCTTCTTATTAAGCTGATTTTCTACTTCAGCTTTATATTTTATAAACGATGTAATTGCCTCATCTTTACTGTTTAAAAGATATACGTAGCAATATCGTGTATAATCATCAATAAATGTGATAAAATACTTTTTCCCACCTCTTGTAGGTATTGATTTGAAATCACATAAATCAGTATGTACCAAACCTAGTGGTTCGGTGCTTCTATCAACAGTATGAAATGGTTTCTTAACCATTTTTGCTTCTACGCATGTCTCACATTTGTAGTTTTTATCCACTTGAAATTTAGGAATTAACTCTAAATTTGCAAGTTTTTTCATTTTTCGGAAATTAATATGTCCTAATCTATCATGCCATAATAGAGTTTCATGCTCAACGATATAAGAAACTTCCTTTTTATTCATAGCATTATCAGAATACATATTATTGCCGATCACGGCTACATTTGCCTTAAATAGGCCATCACACAAGTAACCCCTTCCTATATAGATTCCTGCCTTGGACAGAACCATCTTGTCTGACTCGAAGACCATCTTGAATCCCTTTTTCGAAAGCATGGACCCAGAAATGAGATTCTTGCGGATCTCTGGAACATGAAGGACATCATTCAGACGAATAGTCTTCCCAGAAGTGAACTTGAGGGTGACTATTCCTTTGCCTTCAACCATGGAAACCGATGAATTGCCCATATAGAGTTTCTCATCTTGATCCATTTTGGTGTAGGTTGAAAAGACGGACTTATCAGAGCATATATGCCTAGTAGCACCCGTATCCAACCACCATTGTGCAGAATTCTGAATCAAGTTGCATTCGGACACAACTCCTGAAAAGTTTGATTCATCGACGTCCATGTTATCCACAACATTTGCTTCCGAATTTTTCTGTTTCTTGTGTCTGCAATCTTTAGCTTGATGACCAGTCTTGCCACAAACCCAACATTCACCATTGAATTTCTTGGACTTCTTCTGGTTATTCTGCTTATTTTCTGGCGCCTTTCTTTTCTTGTTTTTGTTGAAGTGCCCTTTCTTCTTTGACCCTTCAGTAACAAGCGCCTCTTCACTTTTAGGTTGAGTGACTCCGCGATTATCTGCCTCTATCTTTAATCTGACGATGAGGTCTTGTAAGGATATCTCCTTCTTTTTGTGCTTCAAGTAATTGCGGTAGTCCCTCCAAGATGGTGGCAACTTTCCGGTAATTGCTTCAACCAGAAACGATTCACCAACTTTGTGACCTTCTGCTTCTATCTCATGGATAATAATCTGCAACTCTTGCACTTGAGAAGTCACTGACTTTGAGTCCACCATTTTGTAGTCCATGAACTTGTCGACAATGAACTTCTTCAAACTCACATTCTGCGTCTTGTATTTTGTAGCCAGTGCATTCCAAAGAGCTTTTGCAGTCTTTATGGGCTGGAAAACTTTGTACAAGACTTTATCTAGGCAGTTGAGAATGTAGTTTCTGCATAAAAAATCCGAATGCCTCCACGCATCAATAGACGGACCATCATGCTTTGGTGCATCCTTGGCATTTCCTGGTGTAGGCGGCACCGGTTCATCTTCTTCAAGATACTTCTGCAAGCCAAGGGTGGTGAGATAGAAAAGCATCTAATTCTGCCATGTCAGAAAATCATCACCTTCTCCTTTGAACAATTCTGGTTTGTTCAAATTGCCAGCTTTGAGCGTCGTTTGCTCTGTTGCCATCTCTGTTTTGTCAAAAACAGGGAAAGTCTTAAGATGTTGTTCAATCTGTATTCGCAACACAGAAATTGAAACGGAGTATAAATGTTTCAAAAATTTGCAACAGATTATGCAACGGAATATAAGTGTTTCTAATTTAAATCAGAAAGAGTACAGCAGTTCAGTCAATGAACCACGAAATGATTTGCACAGAAATCAATACAGCGACAGAGTTATTATCTGTGCCAAACAGAGTTACTATAATATAGTAAACAGAAAAGTTAAACAACAAAATTGAAGTCTAACCGAGATCGTCTGAGGCCTGTATTTCACAGTTTCCTTAAGACTTTCAGTCGAAGCCTCCCAGGATACAACAGACGAAAAGCTGCTCGAGATTGTAGCGAGTATGCACTGAGGGTGATGAATGAACAATGGCAGAATTTGACAACGGAAGGAAGAAGAAGAAAATTAATTCGGTAATGATTTGATCAGAATCATTGTTTATATAATTTTCCAGTGGATGCGTTAACGGGTCGCACCCGTTTGAAAAACCGCGTCCGTTGTCATTTGAATTCAAATGAACGCGTCCGCTCATTTGAACTGTAACGGGTCGCACCCGCTCATTCCAAACAGGTCGCACCCGTATCCGCCTCCGTTCCAAAAAACCCGTTTAAAATTGCTGAGTTTTTTTTTAGTGCAAAAAATAAGGTTTTGTTCAAGGCCCAAGCCCAAGCCCAAGCCCGACCCGGCCCGGTCGGTCGGACGGCGCACGCGCGCGCGTGTGTGTTCATCAGATATGGGTCCTCCCTCTCGCACAAAATTACCTGACCCTAAGGGCCAATTAAGAGAATGAGGATCCTATATTTGTACACAACATTTAACCCATTATTTGCCAATGTGGGACTAAATATATTTCATTCAACTTCTTTGGAGATTTCAACAGTTGCAACAGTCCTATTCCATACAGTCGAAACATGTCGTGGATAAAGACCTCAAAAAACTAAACCAATCTGCATGCAAATGAATTGAAGATCGTTATCAGCCGGGGACGCATAATTCATGTTGATCTTTTCTGGTCGTCAATTTATCACCCATTAGGCAAGCACATTAACTTCTTTGTATTGCATTTTTTAAGTTTTGGGCTAGGCATTGCCGTTTATGCTTTTTTATTTTATTTTACTTTTTTTGTTTTTTTTTGTAAATTTGATATTTGCTTGGGCATTTAATGTCTAACAATACGGTGTCATGTAATGTTCTCAAGTTTTATATATTCATAAACTAGAAAGCTCTTAATTAAGCGAATTATTTCGAATCAAATAAATATGATAGGAATAAAATCTTTCCTTTAGTAGTTTTTTTAAAGTGCAATTACAAAGACTAGTATAGCAGCATGGAGAACACGTGCATTAATTACATAATGCTCGATTAGAAAAATATATATTATTTTGAATATGAAGAATTGTGATAATAATTTGATTTATTTAATAATAATAGTTTGAATATGAACATTCCCAAGTTTACTAGTTAAATAAAAAATGAAAAAATTTATTGTTTATTTGATTAGCCTTGGAAGATTACCTTCGGTAATTCATTCTGTAATAATATTCTATTTCAAATTTTCATGAACTCGTAGATTAGCTTTGGTATGAATACTACGCGCTGAAATTTGACTCAACTTTGGGCTGGAATAAATGTTGCAATGCTTCTTTCTTTACAAATATATAATATCATCGCATTGAATAACCTTCAATGCACGTTTCATCAATATTGCTTTAATTTTTGTTATTTATTCTATAATTACACATCCATATAATAATTCAGATTGATTGACTGATGCTAGAATACGAATATTTCAATAAAATCTATTCCATAATTTTGTAATCTTAATTTACATATGACTTACAACTTTCCATTTGTGTCAAAATAGTTGTTATTTTATATACTCTTACATAAATTTTTGTGCTGATACATCTTCATAAAGGAGAATGTTTTTTTACTACTAATTTAATTGATTGGAAAACGGACAAAATGAATGTGTTATTTGTTCTTGTCCATTTTATTGTTGGTTCCATAAATGTCATTTGTACTGATTGTATAACAAGATGGTCATAAATATTTTATTTTTTTTCACCGTAAGCTCATAATGCATTCTCTTTAAGTGGGTCTAGTTGGTATCACAATGATTAACTTAAGTTTACTTTGGCATTCTTAATTCTTTGTATCTGCATATATAACCATAAGTAATTTGACAATATTTATCAAGTGCCGTTGTTGGAATTTAGATCCTATTAGATGTTCTCTTACCATTAATTAATTGTTTGTATTTAAAAGTTTGGCAATATTTATAAGTTTGCTGATAGTATCTAGTTTACTTAAGTATTAATGGAAACAAGATATATACAGGATTGCTATGCCAAAAAAAAGATATATACAGGATCTGATTTCTCATAAAGTTTCTGTTGCATGCTATAATAATTAGATTTATGGTAGGAGCTGCAATTACAATTGCAGCAAAAGGACTGCATAGTATTCAGAAATTCACGAAGACGACTGATACTGTATATGTTATGAAATTGGGTAATGAATATTGAAAGCAAATGAAATACCGTGCTAAATATCTAGAATGTGTGTTACAACATACAAGAGTGTATATCATTGTTTTGAATGGGCTTTTGATGAACTCGGGTAACCAATATTATAAGCAAATGGAATATCCAGAAGTAATGGGACGCTACATAGAGTCACTGAAGAGAAAGTCCATGACACCCAAGGGTAAGAAAGAACCGATCAAATCTTAACCTCGTCAGTTCATTATACCATCTATAAAATGTTTTTATTTATTATTTAATTTAGCGTGATATATGTAAATATGAGCAGCTTTACAGCAATACAACTTCCTGCTACACAAAATTGGATGCGTTCCTTGGGCTTGATGTGCAAATGACGGAGAGAAATGCATCAAGTTGGAGCCAATCTTCACAGAGGGTTGAGCAAGAAAATGTGCAAAAGAATACTTCATGAAAGAGCGCAATTCTAGATACATATCAAGATGGTCTCACTTAGGGTGCTAATAACCAAGAACTTCTCAATGGCACTGGAAGGTAAAGGAATTTGAATTTGCATGTAAACTATTCCTTGTTGAAATTCTTTGTGCTGTAGAACATGAACCACTAATGATTGTCATCGAACTGATATTTAGACAATGGTAAGAAACTTATATAATGCATTTATGATCATGGTGGTTATGAATTGGAAAGGTGCATAAAATAAATACTCAGTTCAAATAGTGGTGACATCAATGTAACTGGAAGACGGTTTGTATCCTCATGATGTGTTTGATCTCTAACATTTAAATTTTTCATTATTCGTTATAGGTAAATGAAGATTTTTGATGCAAAAATTGAATGGGATGATACATTCACTACAAGAAAAATACCCTATTGCAACTAGCTATTTGCAACAGACGACCCATGATAGTTACAGTAAATGGTATTTAGCAACAGACCTATTTTAACAGTTGCAATAGATGAGATTTAGCAACAGACCTTTTGTTTCTGTTGCGAAATGCATATTTTTAGCAACTAGGCTTCCCTTCCTGTTGCAAAAACATACTTTTAGCAACTGTGCTTTCATACCAGTTGCAACAAACATATTATTTGCAACTACGCTTCTAAGCCAGTTGCAAATAAACATCTTTAGCAACTTTTTTCGCCACTTGCAATAAGTGCATTTTTTTACAACTGGTAAAGCCAGTTGCAAAAAACATGCTATTAAAAATAAGTATCAGCTTTTGATGATTAACTTTTAATAATTAGTTTTAAATAGTTACTATTAAATGATTAACTACTATTAATTATATAATAATTAAGATTAATATTAATAACTGCTAATTAATAGTAAAATTTAAGTATTATAAAGTGATATTTATAACTGATAATTAAATAATAATAATTAATAATTAACAAATAATAATAATTAACATCTAAAAAATAATAAATTAAATAATTAATAAATAATAATAAATTAATAATGAAATATTAATGGATAATAATTCACTAATGGATAATAATTAATAAATAATTATTACTAATTTTGTACTATAAGAGAATGTCCATTTTCAAATATTCATAAAATTTAAAAGTAAAAATTTGAATTTTCTAAAAGAAATTATATTTTAAAACAAAATTTGTTGTAATGTGTATTGGAGCCTTACAACTTTCTAAATTCTTTAATTTGAAATAAATTTACAACAATATATTTCTAATTGGTTCGTAACTATACACTCCCGCTGCCTTTTCCTGGATAATTTCGTTTTCTACTTCTGTCCCTAAAACCCTATTATCTTTAACAACGTCTTTTTGCGATAAATCTTTTACAAGTTATACTTAAATAATTAATTATTAAGACTAATGCCTAATAAAATTATTTAGTAATTCTTGTTATACACTTGATTTGTAAAATTTAAGTACACACAAAATAAAAATGAAATTATTACGCTTTGATGGTATAAAAACATTTTGTTTGAATGATAATTATTTGTTAAAAAAAGTTCAAATACATGCACTATTCTTGCACAATAAAAATGAAAATGAATGACAATGATGTACTTGGCATATATGAACCTAAAACAAGGGCATTGTTTAGCCGTTATTAGATTTAGGGTTAGTCACAATGTTTGTGATTAGTGGTTCAGCCTCAGTTAATTATAGAAGCGGACGGCGGGAACTAAAATTTCACGTTAAACCGCCCATTCCACTTCCCATCTCATTCATTAATCGAAATCCCCTTTCAGTCCCTAACCCTAAATCCTAAATCAATCGATCAAATTTCAGGTACTCATCTTGTTTCGCCCTTTCTCCATTGTCGCGTCTGAGTTCCCTTGACCCTTTCCCCTTTCCATTGCTCCCACCGAACGTTTATCGTCAGTCTCCGACCTTTATTTTCCAAGCCACTCCATTTCGTATCATCGGGTTATTTGCCACTAGAATTTTTGACTTTTCTGGGGCTTTTATTTGTAATCCTAACGTGAGCTTTGGAAGTAGCTCTGCCACAACAGGTACTCGTGCTGCTAGTTATGGTTTTAGTCAGACCTATGTTGAGGTGTTTTTTTGTTTTCTTGATGGTTGTTTTTTGGAGTGCATTTTGTTTGGTTGGAGAGGTATCGGGAATTGCTAATGGTATCATTTCTGGCCTTGCTTGTTTAGAAAACGCTGGTAGAGTGATTCCTACCACCGTTCATAATCTGACAGGTTCAGATTATGTAGTTTGCAAATGTTTATGGTCTCATTTTAGTTATATATTATCTTAATCAAGTTATTTACCAGAAAATGTAAAGTTATGATTTTCTAGAATGTATGATACATAGAAATATCAGATTTTGATTTTATGGTATGTGAAAACTACTTGTATGCCTAGCGAATAAACTCCTCTGTGAACATATCTCTATTTCTTGACATGCATGAACTGTTGTTTTTATCTCTAGCTACCAAGTTAGTGTACAATAATCTCTCAAGCTTATAGTCATCACATGAGGTTGTATTTGTTCAGCTGGAAAAAAATGAAAAGGAGAAGATTCCATTCCGCCTAAACAGTCTAGTTTATGAACATTAGTCATAACATTATAGTCCCAAGCTGATGAGCCTTGTGCCTGAGAACACAACGTAATATTTGTTGGTTAGAAGCAATACACATCAGTTTTAACTATATTTTTAGACTAATGAATTACTTCCTATAAAACCAGGTTCATCACCAATGTCTGGTTGGAGATGATCCAAAGACTGAAATGAGGGATTCTGCAGTACCTATGGCCTTTCTATGGTGCAATAAGATGAATTCACCTGTAACTGTTCCAATACACAGCTCAGATCATGTCATGCAAGGCAAAAAAGGAAAACAAAGAAGAGCAATGAAAGCACGCCTCTTTTTCAATGTAGTTCTGGATGCTACTACAATTGGGCACTGGATATCCAGTAGCAAGTTTTATCGACAGAAACTGCATGCAAAATTTCTTAAAACAAAAGAAAAGGGAATAATACAATTTTTTTCATATAATGTATCGAACTTACCTCTATTTTTTTCCTGCAGAGAGACAGTAAATAGTTAATTATTTTGTTGAGGATGAAGGCTTTACCCGTTATGTTACTGCATTCTGGCACCAAATCCTGCAGGTACTTCATCCTTTCGCTGATCTTTTCTCTTCTAGCCTGTACATATACTTTTACCATTTACTGAAAATTTAATACTAGAAATTGATATGGTTAAACAAAACGGAAAGGGTAATCCAAATAAGGTGAGTGTAATTTTGTCTTTTATGGGATTGTCAAACATATGGAATGACTGAATGTGTCAAGTATAAAATTTAAATATCATATGCATCATTTTCATTATTTTATTCAGTAAAATAATAATTATGTTGGTGATGGGTCTATTAGTATTATTTAAGAAAAATGTTGGTGATGGGTTTATTATTTTGTTGCCATGTAGCATCTTGATGTATTGAGTCTCAAGTGCCTCTTCTTTAACAATAACAATTTACAACTTACCCAAAAATATCTATAATTTGCTTTCTAATCTAATTATCACCATGCAAACGTACTAAGGAAATAATTATTATTAGGAAATGAATAAACAATCAAATTACAAAGTAAGGTGGAAACTTGGAAATGCTAAAAAATTTACCTTATTCTTCTTACCAAATGCACTGCAGCATTCTACGTTGAATCTGAATACCTAACTTGAAACTTATCAAATTATTTCCAAATCTTGTTTCTTAGGATAAGCAATAAATCTACAAAGCATATTATTATGGTAAAGAATTAATGTTTGCCCAAAAATTTGAGAAAACGATGGTTCCTGTTTTATTAATAAAGGTATGCTAATTATGAATTTCGAACAATGTTTACTTTAAAAATAGAACAAGAACAGTTATATTTAAAAAATGGCAAAAAAGATAAAGCTATAATTAATAAAGGAATATTTTACTAATTACTTGAACAGTAAAAGAATGATACAACACTTGATTTTCTATAAATTTTCTATTGATTTCCATAAATATGAAACGAAAAAAAAAAAATTCCACATATAAGTTTGATGTACTGTATGGTAAAAATACGAAAATATGTAACTAATATTTTGGGACAATTTTGACTACTAAAATCATGTAATCTACTAAAACAACATGAAGAGTTGTTTCAGCTGACCATTTGCATGGAAGTTATAATCTGTTACAATTGAATATTTGAATAATGTACTTTATGTAATTTGTGATTGCACATTTATTTGTAATACACCTAAGATTAGATTTCTAAAATGTGAAACAGGTAAGTAATACTGTTATAATATTTTGAATATGGTAAGTTATCTATAGTTAAAAAATATATGATACCATTACCTTAAAATTGTAAGGCATATCACCAATAGGGTAAAAAATAAGTTGGTTTACCATTTAGCTTGTTGAAATGTGACGGTTTATTAGTTTAAGCATCATGTTTTCTTATGGAATGGAAAATAGAGATATAACCAAATAAAGTAATTATGCGGTTACTAACGACAGTAACTTATCAATAGAAGGTCTATTATTCAAATTTTTGATAAGGTATACAATTATTTAGGAATAAACTACTGTTATTTATGACAATATTTGACTTTCAATAATATCTAAAACCATACCAAAAACACTAAGTACGTGAAATCCTAACAAGAATTGGATAAATCATACTCAGTGCATTCATTTTGTGATCTAAGATTTATAGGTGTATTTGAATCCACATGTACTACATTGTGTCTGCTGCAATGCATCTAACCATCTTTGTCGTACAATGGTTCTCTTAAAAGTCGGTTGAAATCTCAAAATCAAGTTTGAGGAGCGCCTCCGCTTCATATATGCTCATGTGGATCTTCATATTGCTGACATTTTCTTGCATTATAGTCTTGACAGTGTTACCTGCAGTTTATAGAAATTTAGCGAAGCCTATTATGGTTGAAACAGAAGTTTAAAAATAGTTCTAACTTCAAGTTAAATGATTTTCATCTACTAATCGTCTTTTTTTTAGATTGTTAATCAGCATGTTACAAAATGTTTTTATAGCAACTATTGCCATTTACATACCACCTTTAGAAGCAACAAAAAAAGTTATTATTATTATTATAGTTTCATTTTTCATCTAACCTATAGTTAAAGAATAAGGTGCAGTACCTTTTTGCATCTAACTTGTGTAATTTTGTTTTATAGATTTTAACTTATCCTTGATCATGATATTTGACAAGTGAAAGGCAGCCAAAATAAAACATGTCAGGATACCTATATGACCATTTACTTACAAATTGACATCAATATTATATGGCAACACAATCATATAACTACATGACATAGCAAGTAGTTCTCTCGCACTATGGTAGAATAAGTAAATGAGATTATATCCAAACTAACTTTTATTTTGTAAGGTGAAAGAGGACAAACTGAGCAAGCTTTGCATTAAGCTGTGGTTCGATATTAGCACTATGTTTGTGAAGCTCAGCTCTGGTTTTTGCTACGAAGTGGTGGCGTTTTCCCCTTTACTGCATTAAGGCTTTGTCTTATGCTTTATGTCTTTAGGTTGGGTGTTCCTGTTTTCACTTCACCTGCTGATTTCCACAGTCATAGCCGTATGCTATGGTGGAGTTTTGGTGTATTGGGTGCCTATGCAGTGACATTAGGGACTTCCTAATCTTACTTTTTGGAGGTTGATCTGTGCTAGTACCATGTCAGGTACCATGTTAAGTTGCTTTGTTAAGTTTCTATGTCATAGTTCCAAGTCAACTTGCTGCATGTTTCTTTTTGTTGGAAGCTAAGTGCCTGTTGCTTCTTGCTGCCGAGCTGGTATGACTTTTGTTTGGATTGCTGGAATAATGCGATGTATCCTTTTGGGTACACAATGCTTGTCATGTCTGTTGTGGTAAGCCTACGCTATACTAGGATGTGATGTTTCCTTTTGTGTAACATTTGTTATATTTGTGCGACATGTGAATTTGTTTAGGCTCAATTCATATTGGTGTTTACTTTATGCTAAAAAAAAGAGTATGGAGCAGTTGTAGTTGATAGCTAGTACAATATATAGTCAGCATCCAAATTGTGTCCTTATAATTATATGTATTTTAAAGGGGAGTTTTTTTAGATGTCCAAAAAAGTTATGGAATTCGCATTTCAAACAAATATTTGCAGTTTTAGGTGTATTTATATGCAGTTTAAAAAGTTATTTTAACCGGGTATGTGTGTATTCATGTTCCTCAGCTGTTCTTTTGCTCAGTGGTATGTGCATTGCAGATATCCTCAAAGAGTAGCCAAATTGAAAGCTATTGTTTGGTTCATGTTTCACACCCAGATGATGTTAGAAGGTTCGAGCTAAACCCCACTTCTACATTCAAGTACCGTTTGTATTTCAGATAAGTGCTCGGAGACCTAATGATAGTTTTTATATATAAATTCTTAATATGCAAATACAACCTATAGAGTTGTGGTCAAAATGTGGTCGGCGAGGCTGTATCAAGGAGCCTGTTGGTTGGTACTTAGCACCCATGGTATGATTTTCTACCAATTTACATTTCATTAATGTTTTTCTTCTTTTTGAATCAGTTTGGTCCTTTTCATAAAACAAATAACAAGTATACTCCGTTTTAAAAGCAAGATAACTTGAATCATCGAAAATTGAGCATTACTTTTCACTGTAAAAAAAAAAAAAAAAAAAAAAAAAAAAAAAAAAAACCCCTGAAAATTACCAACTCATTTGAGTATAAATTTGCGGAAGCATCATGCACTAACTTCGAGATAAAATGGCGTATTACTTGGTCAAGTCGGTTAGATTTCCTACCAATTTGTTCTTTCAGGTTTGATTCTGACTAGCCCATACTTGATAAATCTGATGGGTTTTCTATATAATTACAGACTACACTAATGAGTAAATTCTTTATTTATTACTATTTACTATGCATGTGAGTGTAATACCGTGTACTATATACTCTCTTTGTCTCTCATTTTTGTTGTATCATATGTTATTATTTGTGAGTGTATTACGCCAAGTTTGATGGATGAGTTCAAGATGTGTACAATTTTTTTTTTCCTTAATATGTAACTAATCAATTTCAATTTAATATTTCAGGTTGTGGTGCTCGACCCGAGTTGCATGAAAGTAGAAATGTAATATGAGAATGCTCTATTTGAGAAAAAGTGTTGTCTAAGAGTATTTGTATGCGAATATTGTATTAAAACTATGAGAAATTTTGTTGTAATCGTTTATACTATTAAAATTTTATTAGGATAAAATTGTTGAAATATTTTTTTTTACTCGTTTATTTTATTAAAATTTTTATTAGAGTAAAATTATGTGACATACACTATTACTAAAACAAATACATTTAATATGTAATATCTATAAGCTGTAAAATTTTTTTTTACAGATTTATAAATCTATTGCAACGGGCATGTACTGTTGCAAAAAGATCTGTTGCAACAGCAAAAGCCTGTTGCAAAAAAGTATATTGCAACATTTTTTTGCAACAGGCGGAAAATGTTGCGAACTTTTTGCAACTTCGGCTATACCAACAGGCGTGGGTTTGTTGCAATTGTTCTACTGCAACAAATATTGCCTGTTGCGAAAAGTGTTTTTTGTTGTAGTGATTCTTCTTATCCTTAAGCTCGTTTTTGCATAATAAGCACATGTATTGAAGCAATCAAGCACAAGTTTTTTCATGAAAATTGACAACTCTTTATTACTGAATAACTTACCTCATATTCAAACATATAAGTTTGAAGTAAGCTTTTTTCCTTTACGCTTGATATTTTTTTGATCAAATATTTTTTTTCCTCTATGCATGTTCATTGCAAGAATCAAGATTCACGAGAAGGACACGCACATACGATGAATAGACCAGTGTATGAAAGCGAACATATGGCTGTATTATAATATCTCAAATCTTCAAGCATTCATAACATGGCTGACCTTTGTTAGCGAACTTGACTTAGTTTGATAAACAATAATAGGTGAAAATCTATTATTGATATAACAATAATCTACAAGAAGAGAATAATCATGCTTTGACATAGCTACAACCAGAGAATAATCATGTTTTGACATAGCTACTATTGATATAAACGAGCGTTTTCTCCTATTTGAACATTTTGTTAAGTATTTATGTTCTCATAATCTCATTTGACGTATTTCACATACATTGAATATATGGTACATGCACCCTAACTCAAAAATGCTTGCACAACTATTTATTTATTAGTTGCCACTATAATTAATTTTAAATATATTATTAAAAAATAAAATTTGTTATGTAATGTAAGAAATAGTATTAACTCTATATGTTGTTTTAACTAATGTGTTTCGTGAATAAGTTTACTGAAATACTAATTTTGGAAGAACAAAAATTATATTAACTCGAATGTAAAATAGAGAGAAAATTGAACAGAACCTTGTAAAATTATAGAAATTATAAACTATATAGGAACATTAACTTAAAATAATATGGGAGAATTAAGGAGAACTTTGCGACCTAGTACAACCATACAATGGTGGAGAAACCGACTATTTGCTCATAAAATAAAATAAAAAAGGTATTTATTGTATTTTTTAAATAAATTCAATTCAATATGCATCATGATAAGTTTGACAAAATATTATTATGAACTATTATTAGTAATAAAGCATAAAAATAATAATTAAGAAAATTTAAACAAAGAACATTTGAATTATATTATAGACTAGGTGTAAATTTTTGATATTTGAATCTAGTTGCACTTGAATGATTATAAAAACACTAAACACACCAAATACAGTCAAAAATGGTAAGGGAACGTAAAATACGAGACTAGTAAGGTGATTTATGTTCATGTAGAAAAATCATGTTATGTTATATATCAACGTAATTACATAGGTAAGGTAATGTAAATTTTTTCTTAAATTCTTTACTTTGAGAAGAGCTAGTCAACAAGTTGATATAAATTGAAGCTTCACAATTCTTTGTTTGAGTATACATTGCAGTAGCATCTGGTGACAAAAAGTCAGCACTTTTGGCTTGTTTAGATTCAGGTACAAAGCCTATTATAGTCATTATTTTTGTAGGGATATGAGCATGGAATTGGAGTTAGTACTCTGTCCAGCTGCTAACCAGTCATGTCTTGAATGAGGATATTTTGTATGAGCACATATGACGTTACAGTAGGAGGGGGGATAGGTTGTTTGTTTGGGGTGCTACCGGAATCCGCTTCTTAGTGGATCTGGTGCCTACTTGTGCATCATGCACACATGGAACTTCATGCACACCCTTATGGGTGGATCCGGAGCATTTGATCTGATGTTAGAATTAGGATGGGCAAACGAGTTTGGAGCATTTCGACCGGCTCATTTTTTAAATTTTTACCAGCATACCAGTGGGAATGGTTTCATAATTGTGATTTACAACAATTTTCATGCTCAATTTACATCAATCTCTCTTGTTTCAATTTGAAACTGAGCGTTAACTTGTAATAGTGATAAAAATGTGTTTTTATTTCATTCAAAAGTAAGTTAATATTACAGTGTAAATCTATGTTGCAATTTTTTAGTTATGTTAATTGTGTTTTTGTTCGCTAATTTTTTAATTTCATTGTTACAGGTAGATGGAGTTTTTAGATGCAAGAAATGCACAATATACTCTTTTGGTTTTTGGAGGTTCGGCCTACTTAGCATATGAAAAGTTTTTCTTTGCATGTTTTGTTATTAATATTTGATGCAAACTCTATATATATTTTGTTTTTGTCTTATGTTGTATGATGATGATTTATAAATTTCATCATTGTTTGTGAGTAAACTTTATTAGTGGATATAGTATTGAACTTATTTTATGAAAATGATTAGTTATACTTTTATTTTATTGTTTTTAAGTTAGATTTGTATTTGTTTTGATTCAATTGAAATATAACTAAATGTAACCTAATTAATGGGATGTGAATATTGCAATAACAGCGTTTAAGAATCGCTATGAAACAAGTAATAACAACGTTTATACTTTGTTGTTGAAAACATATAAAAATCTATCAGCGTATAATAAATGTTGTCATAGCTTAGCAACAATACTTAAAACATGTTTACACAGCATTTTATAAACGTTGTTTAAATTTAAAACAACAAAAAAACAACGCTATACAAAACAGTTTTTGACAGCGTTTTTATTTTGCTGTTAGAAAGTATGCATCAACGACAGCATGTCGTTATACAACGTTTCTAATAACGCTGTTATAGCTTTTTACAGCGTTTTTTGAACGCTGTGAAAAGCTGTTTCTGGTGTAATGCCAAATCTTGATTCTAAATCATTGCTAGAACCAACTTTTTTAGGTGCACGACATAGTGTGCTCAAGTGTTTTTGAGTTCAACACGTGTTTGCCACACGTCTGGAGGAGATGTTGATTCCAAATGTAAAACATATTTCAAACCTAATTTTGAACACTTCACGACTTCGACCAAATCGCTAAACGTTTATCTGAGAGAACGTACTCGAGTCCCGAGTACTTAAAAACTATGAATCAGCCGTGTGACTGTTTTGCCAAAAAGCGAGTCAACAACTTTGTTTACAAACAATTATACTGCTCTTGTAATTCAAGGATCTTATCACTGATTCATAAGAATAGTTCTTGTAATTCCATATTTTATACTCATCCGTTTAGTTGATCGAGCAACGAGCTGATCCATCTCTTTTCCATAATCAAGTAATAATAATCCCATGTTTTTGAGGTAATCCAAAGGACTAAGCTCTATATATCAATTTGGCCTACTGGGTTCCATACCGAGTCGATTATTTCAGAATGATCGGGTAAATTATTCATGCATCGATTCGTTGTTTTCATGTTATTTGCTATCTCGATCACCACTTTCACAATTACCGAAAGTGTCCTAAGTCATATCGATTTGAGGTATAACTTTTATATAGTCCCGTTGCTTAATTAGATAAGACATAAGTTTTTCATCAATTCCATGTATTGATCAATGTTTTTTTGATGATCAGACTGTGACAATCATGAGTTTCTGTAGGGATTGATCTGATCCTTTACAAGATAGATCAAGTGAATGCGGAGTGACCCTACGAGCTGATCATGTTATTTCCGAGTGATAGGACGATACCTGAAGTCGATCGATTCTAGCTGAGTTATTTTCTGATTCCCAATTAGTGTAGTCTGAGTTTATAGGAATCCGCGCTCGAGTCAAAAACGATTGGGATGTCCAAGTCCAAAACGTAATAACTTTTGCTAAAATGTTGGTTAACAACTAATGCACATACATGCATGCATATACACATTTATATACATATACATGCACACAAAAATACATAATCTATACATGTTAATTAGATAGTTAACGACATCATGTGTATTTCGCACAACATTTATGTCAGGCAAAATAATAAAACTTATCTATTTCAAAACAAACTTACCTGATTAAGCGTCAGAATGTTTTAAAAAAAAACTATAATATCAGTCAAATCCAAAAGAATTTAAAAAATAAAAATTCTATATGTTTGTTCTGGAAAAAATACATTGGTAGAAAAAATTGGTAGGAAAAATTAGTTTGTTTTTTAGGTAAACATAGCTGTAGTTTTGGCAAGTCACATTTTTTTCTTAAACTAAACATTTTCCACGATAATTATTTCTTTTCCTTTTTTAATGGCAAATTAGGTACATTTGCAGCAGCCCGCCTTAACGACAAAAATAAAATGTACAGCTTAGGTTTCTCCCTCGAATGGCGGCTAGAAACCCTATCCCCTTCTCCATTATCTCTACTACTTCCCCGCTAATAACTCAACGCGCCAAAGAATTATGGTGTGTTTGGTGCAAGCGGAAGCGGAGAATTTTGGCGGGGCATTTCAGTGGAGTATTATAGTGGAGAATTGGAGTTAGCGGAGAATGCGTTTGGCACATTAAGCGGACCATTTAAGCGGAGAATGTTAACTGGGTGTTTAGTAAAACAAAAAAATTATACATTACTCCTATTTAGTTCAAACCAACTCCACTACGTAGAGCACTTTGACACGATCACAACGCAAAAAACAACATCTCAAACGGACTTCATTTTCACAAGTTATTAAATTTTAAAATCTACAAATTAAATCAATTAAATAGCCTAACTAATCAAAACGGAAGACCAGTAGGAGCTAACAGCTTGTTTCTGATGCGGTGAGTAAACGGGGCATTCTACCTTGTTTGCAACTTGACACGTCAGACGCGTCTGATGCGTCAGTTTGCAAACGGGGCAGAAATCTGCCACCGAACACACCCTTAGTCTTTCCCTCCCAAACCGGTCAACCATCATGTCACTTCCGCACTATCTCAACATCCTGCACGTTAATATCTATATGTAGAGCCAAATCGGAGAATCGTGAGCTCAATTGCTCTAATTTCCGAAGTCGACAAATAGATTCAGGATAGTATGGGAAAAATCGACTTCTGATTGTCTTTCCATTTCTATCAGTAAATTTCCTACCAGAATAATATTTTTTAACTTTCATAATTATCTAACTACTTAGCATTTTGTTTGATTTTCAACGACAATGGATCCATGTTTTTAAATTACTTTTTCGTTGTATTTTCACTGAGGTTGTATTAGATGTTATTGATGGAGCAAATTCAAATTTGACAAAGTGACCACCACACATGCGCGCGGGACCGACCGACTCGACTCGACCCGGCCCGGCTCGAGCGTGGGCCTTGGCATTGTGGTTTAGGCACTTATATTTTTTTGGACCAGAAAATATTGCTTTTTTGGACCATTTTTAAAATACGGAAAATATTTCTGAACCAACTTTTGACCCTGTATTTCAGCAGATCCGATTTTCCTCCACTGCCCAGTATTTTCGTCCAGCCATAATCCCCGTCTATATATTATCTTCAGTTGTAGATGAAATTGTCCAACTGAATGACATTTATCTTTCCTCCGCCATTTAAAAAAGGGCAATTTTTTTTGAAAGTGCAAATCTACACTGATTTGTTGTGCAAGCAAATCAGTTATTGTAGATCGAGGTTATTGTATCCTAGAGACGGCGGCAAAAATACGAACTGGTTTGCACTACCGACCAGATCGTCGAATCGTCTTCAAGAAAGCGACCAAGTATGTGACTCAGCCATTGTTTTAGCTTATACTGAACAATCAAAACAACAACAGAACTGGATTGAGCAGAACTATCTATATAGAAATTTCATTCTCAGTGGCCTCAGCGATGATCTCTATGATTACTACAAATCGGACAACAAGACAGCGAAGGAGATATGGGAAGCTCTGAAGAAGAAATACAATACAGAGGAGGCAGGGGCAAAGAAGTATGTAGTGAGCCGTTATCTCAAGTATCGGATGACATACGACAGGTCAGTAGAGATGCAGTCTCATGAGCTTCAGAAAATAGCCCATGAGATCATCTCCGAAGGTGTGGTTTTGGACGAACAGTTTCAAGTTGCTGTTATTATCGACCCTAGGTTGGAAAGATTTTAAGAATGTCTTGCGACATAAGACTAAAGAATTTTCCTTAGAAAGCTTGATCACTCGTCTCCGTATTGAGGAGGAGGCATGCAAACAGGACCAGAAAGAGGAAGTGTTGATTGTTTCAAACAACAACATTAAAAAGACCAAACCCGCAGTTCTGAAACCAAACTAGAAGTCTTTTAAGAATTAGAATAGGTGCAACAAATAGAATGAGAATCCGCAAGGAAACCCAAAAGGACAGCAAAAACCAACCCAAAAGAATGATTCTGGACAGTTGTTTCTATGTTACAACTGTGGAAAACCGGGTCATATGGTACGAAAGTGTCGGAACATGCCTAGTTCTGCACCACAGGCTAACATGACTGAGGAGGAGCCTTTATGGCTATGATTACTGAGATTCACCTTGTTGGTGAGACACTGGTGCTTCTCTCCATGTCTGCTATGATCATGATATGTTCACCACATACACGGGTGCTGATGATCAGAAAGTGTTGTTGGGAGATTCTCATACCACTAAAGTTGTAGGGGTTGGAAATCTGGAGATCAAGTTTACCTCTGGAAATACTGTGATTCTTAAAGATGTTTTGCATACTCCAGAGATGAGGAAGAATCTGGTTTCTGGCTTTCTCCTTAATAAGGCAGGCTTTACTCAATTTATTGGGGCTGATTTGTATACCATAGTGTATAAAGTAACTTTTGTAGGAAAGGGTTATGCTTGTGAGGGAATGTTTAAATTAAATGTTGAATCTAATAAAGTGAATAATTCTGCATATATGTTGTGTACTTTTAATATTTGGCACTCTAGATTATGTCATGTTAATAAACGAATAATTCATAACATGATCACCCTAGATATGATTCCTAAGATGTCAGAATCTGAACATGATAAACGTGAATTCTGTACACAGGCTAAAATCATAAAGAAACCTCATAAATCTGTTGATAGAGTTTCTGAACCCTTAGACTTGATTCATTCTGATATATGTGAGTTTGATGGCACTTTGACTAGATATGGACATTGTTATTTCATCACTTTTATTGATAACTGTTCTGATTTCACTTATGTATATCTTATGAAAAATAAAAGTGATGCATTTGACATGTTTAAAACATTCAAAACTGAAATTGAGAATCAAGCAAATAGGAAAATTAAGAGACTTCGTAGTGATAGAGGAACAGAATATGAATCTACTTCAATTCTGGACTTCTATAAACTACATGGTACAGTACATGAGAGAACTGCACCCTATTCACCTGAAATGAACGGTAAAGCTAAAATAAAAAAATAGAACCTTTACCAAATTAGTAGTTGCCATCCTATTAAATTCTAGTGCAGCAAAACATTGGCCGAAGGATATTTTATTGACTGTATGCTATGTTCTGAATAGAATCCCCAAATCTAAGAATAAAATTTCACCTTATGAAATTTTAAAGAATTATAAACCCAATGTCTCATATTTTAGAACTTGGGGTTGTTTAGCATATGCTCGCATTCCAGACCCTAAGAGAATAAAATTGGCAAGTAGAGCATATGAGTGTGTATTTATAGGCTATGCTACTAATAGCAAAGCATACGGATTTTATGACCTAAATACACATAATGTAATTGAATCAAATAATGCCGATTTTTATGAAATAAAATTTCCTTTTAAATTAAGGAATAGTGGGGGCACATCAAGTATGCATATTAGAACAGAACTTAATAAAAGTTCTGAAGCTGAACCTAGAAGAAGTAAAAGAGCAAGAACCATAAAAGATTTTGGTTTGGATTTTTGTGCTTTCAGTAAAGAGGAGGATCCCTTAAACCTCCAAGAGGCCTTATCTTCTTTAGATGCCAATTTTTGGCGAGAGGCTATAAATGATGAGATGGATTCTATGGAATCCAATAAGACTTGGCACTTGACAGATTTACCCCCTGGTTGTAAATCTATAGACTGTAAATGAGTACTTAAAAAGAAATTAAAACCTGATTGTACTATTGATTAATACAAAGCATGACTAGTAGCTAAAGGTTTTAGACAAAAAGAAAATATAGATTTCTTCGACACTTTTTCACCTATAACTAGAATAACATCCATTCGGGCATTAATTTCACTTGCTTCCATTCATAGTTTACTAATACACCAAATGGATGTTAAGATCGCCTTTTAAACGGTGAATTAGACGAAGAAATTTATATGGACCAGCCTAAAGGATTTGTAGTACATGGTCAAGAACATAAAGTATGCAAATTAGATAAATCATTATATGGTTTAAAATAAGCACCTAATCAGTGGCATGAAAAATTTGATAACTTAATCATTTCACATGGTTTTAAAGTTAATGAAAGTGACAAATGCATTTATTACAAATCTGAGAATGACATTTGCACTATTATATGCCTTTATGTAGATGACCTATTCATCTTTAGATCAAACATTCATGCCATAAATTCAGTCAAATCCTTATTAAGTGCCAATTTTGATATGAAAGATCTAGGTGAGGCGAGTGTAATCCTTGGTATTAAAATTACTAGGTCAGAAAAGGGAATTTCTTTGGATCAATCTCATTGCATTGAGAAGATACTAAAGAAATACAATTACTTTGACCGTAAACCTGCGTGTACACCATATGATCCAAGTGTAAAGTTATTTAAGAACACATGTGAAGGTGTAAGACAGTCTGATTATGCGAGCTTCATTGGCAGCCTTCGGTATGCCACTAATTGTACTAGACCCGACATTGCCTATGTCGTGGGATTATTGTGCAGGTTTACCAGTAGACCTAGTATAGAGCATTGACATGCTATTGAAAGGGTCATGAGATACCTTAAACGAACTATGAACCTTGGATTACATTATGAAAAGTTTTCAGCTGTACTTGAAGGATACTCAGATGCAGACTGGAATACTTTATCTGATGATTCTAAAGCGACCAGTGGTTATATATTTAGCATTGCTGGAGGAGCTGTTTCTTGGAAATCCAAGAAACATACTATTTTGGCTCAGTCCACTATGGAGTCTGAGATGATAGCATTAGCCACATCTAGTGAAGAAGCAGAGTATTTGAGAAATCTGCTAGTTGAAATTTCCTTATGGGAAAAACTGATACCAGCTGTTTTGATACATTGTGATAGTACTGCGGCTATTGCAAAAGTTCAGAACCGTTATTATAACGGTAAAAGACGACAAATACAACGTAAGCCCATCACTGTTAGAGAACTACTTTCCACAGATACCGTTAGAGTAGATTACGTTATTAGTGATGAAAATTTGGCAAATCCTTTGACGAAAGGACTATCCAGAGAGAAAGTCATTAATTCTTCTAAAAGAATGAGACTATTTCCCTTAGATTGTTGAGTCACGCACAATGGTAACCCGAGCTAATGATTGGAGATCCCAAGAACTAGGTTCAATGGGTAAAAACAAGTTGTGTAGTGATATGAGTTGAACTTGCTATTTAACATACCAAGAAGCATGTATTCCTAAAGTGATTAGATGATGAGTTGATAGAAACTCTTAATGAGATCTATACTCTATTTGGAGTGGAGTACCTACCTTCAGTAGTACTCTTGATAGGCTCAACTACGTGAATGTGGAAATGTGGTCATTTCCTATGGAGTTTTGGGCAAAACTTCTAGAGCATTCACTTAATTGGGATAGAAGTGCATGGCTATAAATGCACGGACTTATTTGATTGCACTACAGAAAAGGTTGTGTGTGGTTTGATGTTAGGAATAGAGTTCAAGACTACGTGTCACTCCAGTAAAAACTGAATCTTATTCACCATGCAAAGGTTCAAGTCGGATGACACCTTTGTTGATGCACAACCTTATGTTTTTTAGAAACTGCTCGAAAATATTTTTAAAAATTCAAGTGGGGGATTGTTGGAAAAATGTTATTTTTAAAAGTGAATTATTAAAAATGTTGAAATAAGAGTACGAATGGCTCGTATGGGTGAATAGTCCCACATCATGAGATTATATAGAAGAGGCAAGTATTTATACTTATTTCTAAGAAATCATGTTGGGCCCTTGGGCTTCCAATATATGCTTTGTTGTGGGAAGGGAGGCCATGCATCATTACCACCACACACACGTGCGACCGACCGACCCGGCTCGGGCTTTATTTTATATTTTTTTTGAAGGTGCAAATCTGCACTGATTTGTTGGCAAGCAAATCAGTTATTGTAGATCGATGCCTGTTTTATCCTAGGTGAAAGTACGAACTGGTTTGCACCACCGACCAGATCCCGAATCGTTTCAAGAAAGCGACTAAGTACGTGACTCAATCATTATTTCCCAACAGTTTATGTGGTAAATTTTTATTTTTTGGAAATTTATGTTAGTTGCAGCTGCAGATATGTGTAGGAGTTGCTGGAATTTATGGAGTTTCAAATTTAACTCGCTGTTTACACCTTTTTTTAAGCGCTTGTGTTTTTAGACTGGAAAATGTATAGCATTTATAAAATAAATACATCTAATCTAATATTGTTTTGTCATGAAACCAGTATATTATTTCTTCACCAACAATATGTAGAGTACAACTGCTACAGTAGGCTGCATTTTTTCCTTTATATATATATATATATATATATATATATATATATATATATAATTAGATGTAGGATTAGTAAAGAACTATATAATTTGTTGATCAATGGCAAATTAATTTTAGTTCGCATGGGAACACACTTCTAAAAAGGCAACACCTTGTGTGGATAAGGTAAGATTTAATGTTCAAAATTGATACTTATGTTTGGGGCCGTATGGTGCATTGAAGCTTTGATTCACTGTTAATTTTTGTGTGAAATGTATGGACTTTTGGTGAGTGTAAACTCAATTTTATTCACACCGTCGAATCAGTATGCCGAGATGGATTCTTGATGTGAATGTGATATCTTTGAACGTGCACTACTGAAAATAAGAGCAGCAAAGGCACTTATAAATGCTCGGAATATTCTAAATAGAGGCTAATAAATCAATTGAACCGCCTACTTTATTATGAGAGGCAAAATTGGTTTTGCCTTTGAAAATGCCGTCCCTAAAGAATTTTAGGGGCAGATAGTTACTTTAATTCGCCTTAAATTCGTTGCATGCCAGGTAAGCACGGAACAAACTGTACACCCATTAATGGCAAATGCGTATGCCTCTAAAACTTACAATACAGCTGTAAACTCTCTTTATTGTTAACTCCTTATAAGGCCGCACTGGCCAAAATAAGCATCTGTAACGTGCTATATAATTAAATAACAAAGATAACAATATTAAACAAAAATTATGCTGAAATATTTTGGACTTTCATATTGCAAACGAATCATGATACAGTAATTATTATACAAGTATTCATGAGTATATGCAAAGTGGCTAGCCACTAACATAATTTTAGTAACAAAAGCATCAATTTACTACAATGGAACTCATATTCTGATTCAAATCAAATACCAAAACTTAAACAGGAATCAAGTAATCTTAAATTCAATCTCATTTGCTGTAAATTTGCATCCTTATGTTCCACATTCCATTCCAGACAGCAACGTTCTTTCAGTTTGTCTCATAACTTGTGTCTGGACTTCTTTTTACTTCATGTCCTACTTCTATGTAATGGTTCTTTTGAGTTGGTGTCTTGTCAAAATGGATGAACTTGGCATTTTCTACCTGAATTCAACAGTTCAATTGTCCATCAGTTGACCTTCTAGAATATCATATCTGATATAATAACACGGGTTCCTTTTTATGGATCATAGATCTTAGTTGAGCCAATATCATATTGATACATGTCATAATGATAGAAGCACAATAAAAATTTCTCCATACAAAAATAGTTTCAACCTTCACTAAGATCAAAATCTTTAAAGAAGACTAAATTGAAAATGTTCCACATGACGCAGCCACTTACTTGTCTGATTTGGAGGCACATGTTTGTTGTCGAAAATTAATATCACTGAAACTCAATATAATATTCCAGATTAGGAAAGATTGTGGTGTGTATAACACAGAGAACATGAACGATGGCTAAAGTTAGACATACATAAAATAAGGTTAGTACAACTTACAATAATGTATTGTGTGTTTAGCTATATACGATGGATATGTAATGGGTGAACAAAGTAAATATTTTATATATGCAGATATGCTACTTACTGCATATGGTTTTAGTAGTTTTAGAAGTGTAATAGTGATAAATGGGAAACTTTTTCCATTCCTAATATCGCATAACTTCAATATAACACAAGAATAATACATTGGCTGCAATATTAGGGAATTGGTCGTATTTTTAAAATTAATTAATGTAATTGCATTGATACGGAAATTCTCTTGCTTGCGCTAACTTAAAATTGAATGATCTTCTAACTTAATATTGCATTTACGTTTCTGAAACAAGATCAATAAACTATATAAACTTAAAAACAATTTTGATTGGTCATATTTGAGTTCGTTCGTTGATGGAAGTGCAACGGAGGGAAAATGTGCTTTTACTTGAGTATCAACCAGCATGCATGGTACTAGTCTTAGTTGCATTTATATTTATTTATATTTCAACTGATGATACGTGTATATACGATTAAATTGTTTTCAATTTTCTAGCCGAACTTTGCAGATATAGAGACAATAGTACTTGCATACTCGAAACGAAGAAGACTTGAATGAAAACTTTATCTTATTTTGACCCTCTTATTCTCTAGCATTTTCCCACGTACCTCGGATTTTTTTCATCTATAGAAGAAATAGTCGTTTCCATTTGGCGTTCTGTTAACGATTTTGGGTTTATATTACAAATATAATTTTAAGGAACTAAGTTGACGAAAATGAAAAATAAAGGTGTCGTGGTAATTGAAACCAATTATTTCCTTATGCTTGTTTTCTTTAAATATAAAAGGATGTTTATGGGTGACTATGATTTAGTATTGAACACTCATTCCATTAAGAAAATTGCATAATTAGATGTGATTCGAAGAAATAATGCAGCAATTGTTCGGGTTGACAAGGCCAATGCAAAATCAAGTAGAACACAAGAAGAGAAGGGAGAAGAAACATCCACATATTTAATAATCTAATCTTTTTTCCTTATGAGTGTATTATAGATTTCTTATTGGTTAACCCAAACTTATACATTCTTAAGGATATTGTCCCGTAGTTTACATTGTTGATTTGCGCCAAACAGTTCATGATAACAGAACATATTTGATATGACATCTATATAACAAAAAGCCTTGGTTGGTTATTTGGAGACAAAGAATGACTGAGATTTATTCTCACCAAAGATAAAGAATGGCTCTGATTAACAGATTGAAACAGATCTATTTCCACGATCTCTTTCGTTTACACCGCATAATCCATAACTGCTCTCACGATTTTGGTCTCCTTCTACTTCCGTTCCACTTATCTCACAACCGTGTAAATAATTATTAATTTTGCCACACGACAAATAATCAGTTTTCTTAACGACATTACGTTTCTCTTCCATTCTGTCCCTTTGATTTCTGAGCACCAACTCCACGTTTACACCATATTAAAGGGCCTCAATCTTAAATCTTTCAACGTATGCTGCTACAGTACCCGAAATTAGGGCATACTGAAATGCAGATCTTGGTGTTAATCATGGAAATCAAGAAGGCTGTATCATATGAGCGATGCGATGGATCCCACACTAACTCGGTTAGTCTAATTTATTTGTAGTCGATTATATATTAATCAAAATTTAGCAAATATTTGTGACTTTTTTCTGGAAAAAATGAATCTCATGTTTACGATGAAACACAATCAACAGGTGATTGTCAGTTGTACGTGAAAGTTTATATGGGTTTAGCCTTTGTAATATTTCATACTTTTGCTTTTGTTTCCTTTTCTTCCTTTTCTGTGAACCAATCCATTTATTTCAGAATTCTTTTTTTATTTTTTTTACTGCCAAACAATGCAAGTGATTAGGAAAAAAAAAGAATAAAAAAACTAATGATCCTTAAGTTAAGTTTGTGGATGAATCATTTATGAAAGATACCTGCTAAACATGTATAAAGAGGAAAGCACAATTAGTTAATATGGAAATCTTTTCTTAAAAGTGAAAAATTAGTGCATCTTAAACAATATACAGGGGGCCAAAGCTACAAATTGACATGTCATTTTCTTATTAATTGATTGCATCTGAATTTCCCACTACATTAAGCTAATTGAAATTTACAGATGGAATTTAACTATCTTTTCTTTACCTCATCAGTGGTTAATGGGCTTCATTCTTCATTACTTGCCTGCGGTTTTCTCTGTGCTACCTGTGGCATAAGAGCTATTTTCCAGTGTGTACTCTAATCAATTTCATTTTTGATGTATCCATGCAGTTTCCTATAACCTGGAAACCTTTGGGAAAATTTACTCCTCTCATATTTATTGGAAATCAGATTTGAGAATGAAATTGCATTGATAAAACGGATTGAATTACATTGTACATTGTGTTGGCCTATATATAATGTTGCCAACTTTTGATAAAGCAAATAGATGATGGGCTTCAGCCCAGCCCAAGTACACACTTTATACAAATATGCGGGTATCAACAGATCGATGGTTTCATTACCCACCCTCAAATTTATCTAGGGTTTTTCCCTTCTCGTTCTTCCGCCGCCATCTTCTTCTACTTTCATTTCCTCTCTAAATTTCACGAAGTTTCTCGACGATAGGGGCTTCGTGAGTGCATCTGCTCTTTGATATTGAGCAGGAACATGATTTACGTCCAATTTTCCAGAGGTGGTTTGTTCTCGTACAAAATACAAATCGATTTCAATATGTTTTGTACGAGAATGTTGAATCGGGTTGGCTGAAAGAGATACTGCGCTCAAATTATCACACCACACTACTTGTCTCTTATCAGGAAGAAACCCTAGTTCTTTGAGGAGCGAATTCACCCACATCACTTCAGCTGTGGTGCTTGCCAGTGATCGATACTCTGCTTCGGTGCTTGATCGTGAAATTGTTGATTGCTTCTTCGAGCACCAAGAGATTGGGTTGCATCCCATGAACACGCAATATCCTGAAGTCGATCTTCGATCATCTGGGTCTGATGCCCAGTCTGAATCACTGTAAGCTTGTATATGTAAGTTTTTGCTGGTCTTTAACTTGATGCCATAATTAATTGTTCCACTTAGATAGCGTAGGATCCTTTTCACTGCTGTCCAGTGTTTATCGAGTGGTGATTGCATAAATTGACACACTTTATTCACGCTATAACTGATGTCTGGTCTTGTAACAGTTAAGTATTGCAAAGCACCCACAATACTCCTGTATTCTTTTACATTCTGAATGGCTTCACCTTCATGCTTAGATAGCTTTAGATTGCTTGTCATGGGCGTTGGCATTGGTTTAGCTTTATCCATTTTGGCTCGAACAAGTAATTCTGTGATATATTTGCTTTGTGACAGCATAATTTCATCCTTGGAGTTTTGACTAACCTGAATTCCTAGGAAGTAATTCAAACTTCCCAAGTCTTTGATAGAAAATGTTTGATCTAAGTATCGAACTATCTTGTCAACTTCTGCTTGGTTGCTTCCAGTGATTAAAATGTCGTCAACATACACAAGTATGAATGTGACATCCTTTCCTTTTCTTTTAATATGCAGAGAATTGTCTGATCTAGCTGTATTGAAACCCAGTCTCATGAATGTGTCTTTAAGTTTATCATACCATACTCTAGATGCTTGTCTCAGTCCATAAATTGCCTTGTTTAGTTTACATACATAATTCATGCTATGATTTGTCTTGTACCCCTCTGGTTGCTCCATATATACATCCTCCTTTAGTTCTCCATTTAGAAAGGCGTTGCAAACATCCAGTTGTCTAATGCACCACTTATTATACAATGCAATGCAGATAATTATTCTTATGGTAGTATGTTTGACCACTGGGGAGAAAGTCTCTTTAAAATCAAACCCATATTCTTGTGTATATCCCTTGGCCACTAGTCTTGCCTTGTATTTCTGTATGCTACCATCAGCTTCCCTTTTTAGTCTGTAGGTCCACTTACACCCAATGATATTTTTATGCTTTGGTGCAGTTACTAAACTCCATGTCTCATTTTTCATTAGAGCAGCAAATTCTTCATCCATGGCACATTTCCATTTATCACATTTCACAGCCTCATGATAGTTCATTGGTTCTCTGTCTTCTATGGCTGTAGTGTATACTTTAGGCTTGAATATACCATGCTTAGCTCTTGTCATCATATGATGTCTATTCTGATCATGTGGTTCATCATCACTGCTAGTGTTTATTGTAGTGTTGCTGTTCCCACCTCTTGAATCTGTGTCAGTAGCTTCATTTTCACCAATATTATGGTCATTGTCATCTTCACCAATGATAGAATTATCAGGACTATAACTGGATCTTGTACTGGGCACACTCTCCCTATCCTTTTCTTCATTATGCATCTGCTGTTCATTGCTATTCACCATGTCTTGTATCAATTCTGGTGGTGCTAGTGTACACCTCTCAGTGCTAATAATTTTCTTGGTAGTTCTAATACCCTTTTCTGCAAATGGAAACACATGTTCATCAAACACAACATGTCTTGAAATGTATAACCTCCCACTGTTGTCCAAGCACTTGTACCCTTTTTGGTTCTCTGTGTAACCAAGAAAGGTGCATGGGCTTGATCTTAAGCTTATTTTATGCTTGTTATAGGGTCTAAGATAGGGAAAACATAGGCAACCAAAAGTTTTCAATTCAGAATAATCAGGTTTCACATTGTGCATCATTTCATATGGACATTTATATTCTAAAACTTTAGTGGGCATCCTATTTATTAAATACACTGCTGTCACAAAGGCCTCTGGCCAAAATTTTAAAGGCATTGAGGATTGTGATATCAATGTAAGCCCAGTCTCTACTATGTGCCTATGTTTTCTCTCAACTAGCCCATTCCGTTCTGAAGTATGTGGGCAGGTTATTCTATGCAGTATGCCTTTACTATCAAAGAATTTCTTTAAAGACTTGAATTCACCACCTCCATCAGTTTGCATGATTTTGACATTGCAGTTTGTTTGATTTTCAACTAAGGTCACAAACTGTTTTGTCACATTACATGCATCTGATTTATTTTTAAGTAGATAAATCCAAGTATATCTAGTGAAAGCATCAACAAATGAAAGATAATAACTGTATCCATGATTTGTTGTTACTGGAGAGGGACCCCATAGGTCTGCAGCAACAAGTTCAAGTGGCTTGCTGTACTTTGTATCAGATTCAGTGAATGGGAGTCTATGACTCTTGCCAATTTGGCAGTGTTTACACATATAACGATCAGGTATAATATTGCATTTGATTTTATTTTCATTCAGAATATGCTTCATAATTTTAATATTGGGATGTCCTAATTTGCAATGCCATTCATTAAAAGTTTTGTACATATTCTTGTCATCAGTAATAGTTTCAACATGATTACCAACAGATCTAACATGATTATCAGTAATAGATTCAACATTATAGCAATGATTTCCATTGTCACAGGCATGTCTGCACTTCATATTCTTGAACTTGTACAGCCCTTTATCCAAACTACCCTGTAGTAATATGTTTTTACTCAGTAAATCCCTAACAAGGCAGTAATTTGGGTGAAACTCAAAGTACACCTGGTTGTCATTAGCAAATTGTGACACACTAATCAAGTTTTTCTTGATCTTGGGGACCCTAAGTAAATTATTTAAATAGAGTTCCCTCTTTCCATTTATGGATCCACAACCAATGTGTGATATACTAATGGTTTCACCATTTCCTAAAGAAACTGAACACATACCTGAATAGCTTTTATTCCCCAGATTCAGGTTATGTAGGCTGTTTGTAACATGATTAATTGCTCCTGAGTCTGGATACCAATCATCAAGGTTTATTTCATCTGATTTCCTAGAATCATCATTATTTGTTCCTTGTGTCTGCATTCTTGAACCTTCAACATTTGTTCTTTGCTGTCCCATTTGAGTCACATTGACATTAGGTCCTCTCTGATTTTGTTGATTGACATTATACTCTGTGTTAAATCTGAAATAGCATTTGTTTGCTGTATGTCCAAATTTCTCACATATTTGGCATTTTGGCCTACTGTTATTATTGAATCTGCCTCCTCTGCCTCTTCCTCTTTGATTGGTACCTCCTCTGTAAAACTGATTTTCTTGCTTGTTGTTTTGACCAGCAATTCCCTTTTGCTGACCTTTATTTCTGGCTGTGGAGGCATAGTTGACAGAGAATTCTGATTGAGATAATTTCTTCTGTTCAACTCTTCCTTCATGTGCAAGAAGTGATGAATATACGTATTGCAGATCAGGTACAGTCTTTTGAGAAGCAATGAACGTAACTATAGACTCATACTCCTCATCCAATCCCCCAGTAATGTAAAGAACTTGTTCACTCTCACTGATCATATGTCCAGTTGAGTTCAGTTTGTCACACAGAGTCTTTACTTTAGTCAAGTATTCATTCATGGACATCTCGTCTTTTCTTATACATTGTAACTGTCTTCTGTATAGCATAGATCTTGCTGCAGATTGAGCACTGAAAGTTTGCTCAACTGTAGTCCAGATAGCGTATGATGTATTGCATCCAATTATACGTGGTAATATGCTGGCACTTATTGATGAAATTAGCCATGATACAAGCAGATTGTCTTGCTTTTGAAAATTTAAGTATTCTTGGTTACTAACTAGATTACCATCTTTGTCATGAATCATAACAGGTGGAATTTGCACTGTTCCCTTGATGAAATCAAGAAGTTCATATCCCTTCAATGCCGCTTCCACTTGAAACTTCCAAAGCATGTAATTATCCTCGTCTAAAGGGATGGTAATTATGTGGGTTTTGGGCTTTATCAACTGGAAGCTTGGTGATGGAGGAATTGTTGGTGGAATGGTGCCTGAATTGGCTGAACTGAGTGCCTGATCTGATGATCCAGTCATGTGGGGGGTCAAGAAAAGCTTTCTTGGATGATAGATGATGATACTTGGACGGTAGAATCACTGTTAAGTGATTTTGCAACCAGTGCAAGGGTAAATGAGGGCAATAGTTTCAGAAAAGCGAGCAACTTGGATGGCAAGATCGTCAGAAATGATGATCTCTGCAACCAGTCTCGTGCCAGAGGAGGACTGCAAAGTCTGATGGCTGAAACTGCAGCCAAGAACGTGGGAGATGATGAAATCACTCTGATTCTACCTCTTGGCGAGGCAGTTCTGATCTCCAATGATGAATTATGACTGAGGAGACTCACTTTCTTTCTGTTTTGATGATTTTCTTTCAGTTTTAATGAATTTGACTTGCAATTTTCTGAATTTGATCTTTTGTTATGCCGCAAGGCTTTGTGGCTCTGATACCATATTGGAAATCAGATTTGAGAATGAAATTGCATTGATAAAACGGATTGAATTACATTGTACATTGTGTTGGCCTATATATAATGTTGCCAACGTTTGATAAAGCAAATAGATGATGGGCTTCAGCCCAGCCCAAGTACACACTTTATACAAATATGCGGGTATCAACAGATCGATGGTTTCATTAATATTTACATGTTCTTCCTGCTTGATACCATAATATGTAATGTAGTCTACCGTACAGTAAGTAGCTCATATTAAATCTCTTTTTAATTTCTGCTAATAATTATTTGATTTCCTTCTAATTTTTCTCCTTCATATGAATGTTGTTGTTATTTCAATCAAGAAACACTATGGTTCCTTCAACCACATCATTAGGATAGTTACATCATTTCTTTCATGAATTTTTTTATGACCCATACATTTTGTTTGAAAGCATGCTCTATGTATCATTCATCTGCCAAAATTTAACTTTTGATAAATAAACAGTTTCCTTTCATATGATGATTGCGGTCACCACCTAAACTTCTTTTTGCTTTAAGGCATAGCCACCTGAATTTCGGATCTACACCGCTCTAACTTCTTTTTGCATCAAAGCATAGGCACCTGAATTTCGGATCTGCATTCCTTTCATTTTCAGACTAAAGTTAGATATTTATTTTAAGTACATTTTAATTGTTTTTGAATTTGAATTTATAATTGTGGGAATAAACTATTAGTCATGGTTATGCCAGTTGGTATATAAAAGGCAATGATCGATATGTACAAAATTTAATGACATATTTCAATCTAACCATTGTTACCATCTTCCTTTTCAAACATTAGACCGTCTATAATTGCTCAAATATTGTTTACTCAATGTTTCTTTATTGGTATTATAATGCTTTATCTTCCCTATGGATGTTCATGATGCTAGACCGGCGGTGTTAGTACTGGAGATGTTTCTTCAATGATTTATTAGATTGATATGTTGATCATGAAGATATTTTGCTGCTTGAAACTTGGTTCTACTAATTATAGACTAAAAATCACAACAGGAAGGTCTAGGCAAATTTATTTTAGTTTCTCCTTTTAGGAAATTTAACATTTATTGTTATTTTTATAGTTGAATCATATATAGACTGCAAATTAGATTCCTAAAATACTTCACATTATTTCCCTTTTAAGAATCCAAAGTAATTTAATTAACAGGAATTTTTATTTATATTTTGAATACTGTACTTTATCCCTTTTATAACATTATGGTGGCAAAAGTGGATGCCACAATTATTTTATTTAGATACAATATTTTGTATCATCACATACTGTAACGGTCCTAATTAAATGTTTATAACGTTCAAAACTTTTTTTCTTACTATAATTTACCTCTTTTCTTTCTAGGATTTGTATTCCAATTCACGCATCCTTGCTGTGCATGTTCATATTTCACGAGCAGCCTGCTAACCGAAGACCAATGTGATAACTCGAGCAAAACAGGTTGGTCTCACAACTGAATGTTGGCGGTGATTACTTATTTATAGAATTCAATTATTATTTTCCTCATTTTCACTTCTGCTCTCACCATTTAATGAATCATGCAATGGTATTGGTTCTATAACCCATGTTGGTTAATGAGTTAAAAAGTTGGAATGTATATTCTATGATTTTTTTTGGAAAGATAGGCTCCATTTTAATCACTTGGTCTGTATATAAGTTGAAGCAAATTAATGTAGGTGGACATCAGCAAATTTATTAATTTTATCATTGACTAATTAATTGATCAATTATCAATTATCAATTAATTATACATTATTCAGTATTATTATATTTATCCACTTTTAAATTGAGCAATAAATCTTCCTGTCAATTATTATTCTCGACATCTTCGTGCAGTTAATGATATTTTCCAAGTAATGTCCGTGGTTAAACAGTTGCCTTGCATTGTTACAAAACCAATGGGTTATGTAGCAAACAACGTAATTTCAAAATCAAGAAACATTGCATCTTCACTTTTTCCTATCTCCTTCCGTATTGGTTTTTGGATATATTTACTGGAAAAAAAATTCCCAAACATAACTACATATTATGCTAAGATCAAAAATGGAAAATTTATGATATTTATGCTAACCAGAATTTTATGATATAGTTTGTCCATTCATTTATTGCTTAGCTTTTTGTTTGCTTACAATGTAGAGTTGAGCAACTTCCCAGAAGGAGGAAACGCCCAAAGGAAAAGAGAAGCAATCAATTAGGATGGTAAAAATTGAATTAGATGATCCAATGCCATCACCGCAACAAAAGAAACTTAAGGCAGTCAAAATTGAACAAGAAGCGGAAGGTTCATCTTTCAACATGGTTCAGTCCAATTTGACAGAGAGTCTTCAACCGGCAGTTATTGCTCCCCTACTACCAGTAGTCTTCGTTAAACCTAACATTTTGGCGAATTCACATATTGAACAGCAACACTCACCAGTGGAAATCTTATAAGATTCAGATGATTAATTTGTACCAGCAACTTTACTCGAGTGGTTAGACAAGATGCATATGTGGCTTACTCTGTCATTAAACTAACTTCTACTCTTAAATGGAAGTATTTTAAACCATACTTTTCATCTATCAAACATTGCTTTGTTCAGCAATGATATTAAACATAAATATAACTAATAAATGAGTTGCCTGTTTGTTATGCGTTGATCATGCATTTTTATTTTTATTTTATTCGTTTGGATCTCTATTTATACCTCTGTTGCAACCCTTAAGTATTTTTTGTAACCCCACTGTCCTCATTTATCCCCTTTTCCCTTCCTCCTTAATTAATGAATATAGGCTTTCCTGTATAACCATAAAACTAATGAATGAGGATGACAAGCTACTTCAACATCACTTCTGAACATTCATCAAGTTACACGCAACATAGTTTGTAATTTAGTTAACAAAATAAAAATACTTCAAATATACAAATGAAAAAATAAAAACGCATAATAAAGAGCATGAGTAGTAAGGTTTGTAATGGAATTAACAATGTGGGGAAGTAAACTTGGTAGTGGAGATCAATTTTTAAGGATATAAAGTTAACTTGATGTATGCATGTAAAATATAGGTTTGGCTTGCTATGGCAAAATTAACTTATTACTTTTACTTCTGAATTAACTGTACTGATTGTTTGTATTTATTACTATTTTGGTAGTTTAGTGAACGTTTATTACATGCATGGACTGAAATACTATGGAGCTAAAGGTCATTTAGTGTGTGTAATTATTGCAAGTTTTACTATTTACGTTATTTCTAAATCGAAAATTATAGCAATGTGTATATGTAAATTTGTACAAGTAAATTAATTGTACATTTGGAAAAATTATTTAAAAAAGGACATTGACCACAAACACAATAGTATTTTATATGTACATTTGTATAAGTGCATTAATTGTACATTTGAAACAAATACTTAAAAAAGGACATTGACCACAAACACAATAGTATGCCTGGATAATACAAGGTCATCACATTGACTCTAAATTCATGTTTGCTTAATGTGTGCTTTACATATAATAGTAAATGTGGCATTACAATTTTGACTAGATAGATTAATATACAACAGGAATATGTGCTTATATACCATAAAAGATCACAACACAAGATTTTGGCTTACATACTCACTTTAAATCCTGGTGGACCAAATACACATAAGTAGATTTTGTGTAAATATTATCATAAAAAATTATCAGTTGTTATAGTTATATCAAAGAATATTAAATTTTTATATGTTCCTATAGAAAAAATATTAAAAAACTATTATTTGAATATGTTTTGTCTCTCATATAATTCATAACTAATCAGGTTTTAAATAATTAAATAAATGTATTTTTGTGTGTTCCTATTAAAGAGATAGTTAGAAAAAAAATCTGAATATGGTTTAATTATCAAATAATTCATAATTAATTAGGTTTGAAAAATAGTGAAATGCCACAAATTTAATCAAATAGCTAACTGCAATTTGAAAAGCACGAAAGGAGAATAATGTGGGCCTCGGAGCATTTAATGCATTTTGTTATTGCAACGGTAACGTATTTCATGCATGCAGACCTCAAATATGACTTTTCCTACTACAAACCTTTCTACATTTGGATGTGCATTAATTGTATATTTGGGAAGGTTATTTAGAAAAATGTATTGACTACTCACACAATATATGATCAAAAAATCAACTCTGGATTCATTTTTGGTTAATGTGGTTTTAAACATAGCAGTAAATGGAAAATCAAAATATGAAAATTAATGTAGGCCTTGGCATATTTAGTGCATGTCAATGTATCATTTACATTATATATCTCGCTATAATACAGCATGTTCTTACCCCTTATTCATCAATGCAAACTACAACACTCGAAAGTCTATGCTTCCGTGCATCGCACGGGTTTCCACTCGTATAACTCATATTATGACAATCTAAAAGTTGTCTACTTAATTTTGTGGAATTGTTCCGTTAATCTTCTTTAATATGAAGTTGCTGACACATAAAATCATTTGGTGGTTTCATGATAACATAGAATTGTGTTATCATCTAAAATACTCCACAATCTAGCAACAATGATGAGCATATTGCATTAAAAAATGATCTAATAAGGAACTGAAACGAACGATTCATACCTTAGACGTAACATGCAAATAGAGTGAACGGTAAAACTCAATTGTCCATGAAATGGTCGAATTTTGGCTATGAAACGTATGGTACAATTATCTTCTTGCATTCTCAAAAAAACCCTGCCCTTGACCTCCCAAACAATCCTGTAAGGTGAATGAGATGCTCCTTACAAATCAATAGTTACAAAAAAAATCGCAATTTTAAAACTTAGGCCACCAAAAGGTTGACAGAAGATGCTCAAGAAGTTAATCGAAGGAAAAATGAAAAGGAAAAATGAAAAAGAAAAATGTAAGAAGATTTTCCTATGAATTAATGGTGAAGTGGAAATGAAACGAAAAAAGAAGAAAAAAAACATTAACGCATCGTTACAAAGGATTTGAAATATTTATGAAGTTATACTTATTGTATACATACATACACGCATGCTTATACACATTACACCGCGGAAAATTCTATGATGTCAGTTCTATGTTCCGCAAGTTTATCAAAGGAAATTAGCAACCATGTTCTAGACTTCCTATGACATTATATTATTAGGACATTGGAAAGAAAATAACATTCTGGTAAGCACGGAATATAAATAACTGAAAATAGTAAGCATTACTTTGCATGATTGAAGGGAACATTAATTTGATGCCAGTCTTCAACAAGGATGAAGTGCATGCAGTAGAATTCTCAGCAGATCTCGCAAAAGGTAACCGCGGCGCGTCTGCTCTGAAAATAAAAGGGAAAATATTCAAATTCTTGTTGTTACCATTCAATTTAGGAATTGGATGTCACATTCAATTATACATAATAAAGCTTTTTTCCATCACTTATGCTATCATTTAAAAATTTACTTCCATTTGCAAGCAAAGCATGTATTACCATGTATAGAGGTTTACCTTGTTTCTTCCCATCACAAATGGTTCAATGCTGCATAAATTACAATGGGCAAATTGCTAGTAACATTTTAATAAGCACAATTTTAATTGAAATGGTTAACTAATATCATGTACCTTTGTTAATGTGTCATGATGATCATGCATATAAAAGGTAATAAAAAAGAAATGGAAACTAGTATGACAACTAGATAGGAACATTAAATAATCAGGCTTTTAACGAATGATGACTTGTAACATGACCAAATGAAAGAGAAAGTTTCGATCTTTCCCCGAACAGTGGCCAGTTAAAGTTTTTACAATTTGGAGGTATCTAACACAACAAAAAGGTCGTTGGTTATTACTTTATTCTCTGTAATGTTTTATAAGAATGGTACTTAACATAATTAGAATCATATACACATTTATAAGTCATAATCCTGATAATTTTTTTATTCACTATTATATATTAAGAGCTATTTTGGTAACAAATAAATCATGTGTATAATAGGTCATGTGAATGCGACATTAGAAATACGGTGCTTCTAAAATTAAAATTACACATCGCCAAATACTCAACTTTTAAACGTACATGCTAGAAATATAACAAATGCAGCATATCAAAGAGGCATAATGAACCTACTTACCATATACGTACTAGTACATATACCACCACTTAGTTTGGAATAACAATTGTATTAAGTTGTGAAATATTAAATTTTCACATAAGCTACTCTGAAAAACCTAGTCATCGTCGCATATTAGGTGTTATGGTTGATATGAAGATTTTGTTTCGATATCAGACAATTCTTTTATTCAATCTGCACCTTTTACCCACACACAATGCGAGATATCCCAACATCTTAAACCAAAAAAGGTTCATAACTAACTGATTGAGCATTTGTTGTTGGTGAAACAAGATTTTTATCTAAAATTTTATGAACTCTTCTTCATCTAAATCAATATAGATAAATGAAACTCTAAACTTAACTTGTAACTGGAATTTAGTGTCGATACCTGAAAGAGGAAAAGACATCATTTATGCTGAAACATCTGTGGTTCAGAGATGCACTTACAGAAATATGCCATAAGGACTTTCATCCAACTTCTTCACTGCTTTGTGACAGATCTATAGGAGGAAACAACTTCTACAATTCGAATCATCATATCACTCATGGTGTATAAGTTCAAATTTTACTGTCATGAAAAGAGTTATATAATATCGAATAAATGATATGGTTGTTGGAAAATCTGGTGAAAATCCAAAAATGAACATGCGAGTGTAAATGAAATCAAAGGAACCAAGAAAATCATGACGAGTGTAATCGCCTTAAAATAGTGGTAAAATAGTGGTCAACAAGTACAAACCTAACACTAAATTATTTGTTGGCAATGTACTTTGTGTAGAAATACAGCTCCAACTTCAAATTGTCGACTTCAGATTTCCAAAGGTGGCAAAATAAATTCGACGAATCTATCCTCAAAATGTTACTGAGTGATGATATTATTATAATAGAACTTGAGTGTACATTCTTCATCCTACATATACCGAAACCAAATGGTGAATGCTAATGAACAAACAAATCAAACAGATCTATTAATCTTCCTCAGAACTCTCACATCTTTCTTTTCCTCATGAAAAACTCTTACATTACCAATAATACTAATTTACATTAGTATTCATTGAAATAGACAAAAGAGTCAATAAGGGATCATGATCACACATAAAAATCATGTTACTAAACTGTGTTTGGACTTGGAGAATTATTGCTCAAAAATTTCATATAGGGACGCGATACGAAAGTAATCTATAGTGATGAAAACATTAGTGTCTATTATTATGCCAATAAAATAGATTGGTAGAAACTGAGTGACCCCAAGTAATATTTTGGACCAACAAGCTAAGGTGGGATTGTACTGTTAAAAAACGCGGCAGAAACCACTGTAGTGCACTGGTGCATTTGGATCTGTTATTAGAAGAAGGAAAAAAAAATCAAAAATTGTAGTGAAATTGTCAAGGATGTTTATTTTTATACATGAGTTTTAATAATGCTACAAGCCTAGGTTTTCAATAGGGAAAATGATAAAATAGTCAAATGACCTTTACAATTCAGAAGTTGATCTAATGGCTATATCAGTATCTTAATCTTGGGTTCTTTAGTACAGTTGTACTAGTTTAGGACCCAGATGAAAATAACTACATAACCAAAGTGCAATTAGTTGAAAAGAGTTGGTGTTAATATATGTTGGCAACCCCAATACATAATCAATTAAAAGAAACGATGTGCAATTGATGTCTATTGTCATCCAGCCGAAATTTCAATCTTCAGTGAAAACAAAATAACTTAAAAAAGTCATATATAAGGCGTCCTAGCAAAAACCTTTAAACTCAAAATTATCCTTCTGAAGTTTACAAATCTTACTCAATCTGTAAATTTTGAACTTATAACAATCTAAGGAGATAGGAAGTACAAAAATAATTGAAACTAATTTCATTAGATATCGTATTAAAGTCACAAAACAAAGTAGAAACCCGAAATTCTGTGTAAATCGAAATTCCCTAAATTGAAACTCCAAATAAGAACCCTAACATGTGAAAGGGCGATCTAATTCAATATGCGTTGTAACTAAATAAATCAAAGAGTAGAATACTGAATTACCTGTAGACATCTGAGAGGAAGATTCTGAAGCAGCAGACGAGATTTCTCTTTTTCTTTCCCAGTACGAGACGATTTAGAGGATAAACTACTGTGGCGGCAGAAAACCGAAATTTCTAAAAACAATTCAGGTGTTAGTTTGGGTCCTTTTTAATATTTTTAAGGGCAAGTCGGTAATTCGCCTTTACTTGGTTATTAATAGGGGCAAACATTTAATTTTGCCTCTAATACAGCGTCCCTAATATTAAAAAAATTGGTAGTGGTGATGTTATCGTAAGTAGATATTTGTTTTACAGGCAAGCATGCATGTACATTGAGTTATGCTGTAACAATGTCACGTTACTGTATCATTCAATAGATAAGATGGGTTTTGGAGTAAAATTCAATCCACTGTGCTCATTTTCACCGGGCCTGGTGGATGTTACATTTTTTTGTTTTTCGTTAAGTGATAATATTCAGTGGTATTATAATAGTTAAGTGATAATATTCAGTGGTATTATATATCTTAAGTAATATCATGGTTTTTATACTACCAAAAATTAAAATAGGATATCACTGCTAATCTATATAGGTTGAACGCAAGCGTAAAAATAAGGTTCAACAAAATTAACCGAGCAATATGTTAAAATAAAGTATTCATGTCTAAGATACAGCGTACCAACTGTCAGAAATGTTGGGCACATGCTTTTGCTGATGATTTTAAGTATGCTAAAAACTTAATTAGTGAGACAATATGGCTCAATCATATGTTTTATATTCAGTGTAGTTGAGATGTTGTGTGTGAGTAAATGAGCCCATACCTAACTTCAAATGCCTGCCTGACCCATGGTTTTATCATTTGTTATGAAATAGGCTGTTTTGCAGTATATATATGAAGTATAAACATATGTTTTAATACTCTTAATTTGCTTACCTTAACATATATTTGTCCTATTAAGGACACACTGATTCAGTGCTTAAATTCAGAAATTTTAAATGTGGTTTATCATGCACCTACATACTTTGGTTATTTAGAATCATATATGTGCACTAAGAAATGAGTAACACTGCAGAGAAAATAAAAACTTGACTGGTACAGCAAGATATGCAAGTATGAACACTCACCTTGATATAGGTATGTCATCCTCTCAAGAGTAATATATATAATACTACATGTACTGTTCTTGTGGGCACTATTTATGCATATGCGAGCATGTTGCGATGTCGCTTTCATACAATGACTACTTGAGTTCGCTTCATTGGTAGAACAATTGAACAAAGCAGAAGGGATGATCTGGAGTCCCTGGGATTATTTTGCTCTCATGCATTTTTTAAGAGGAAGGTGACATCTTCAGCAGCTAATATATTTTTTATTCTTCTTTCCATACTATTATATAAAACTATAAACGACACCTTCTTATTTTCATTCTTCCTTGGCAAGGTTTACGAGCAGGGAAGAAAAAGGAGAAGTATGAAAAAATCTGCGAGAAAAAGGTTTCCACATCAATAGAGGTAAAGATTTTATGTGTATTCAAGGTGTCAGTTATTATCATACTAGGTATGTCAATGATTCATTGGTAATCAAATTGATATATTGTTTTAGGCTTTATGTCGTGGATATCCTACATAATTTGCTTCATACGTCCACTACTGCATGCCGTTTGCTTTGTTTTGATGACAAACCAGATTACACATACCTTACAAAATTGTTCTGTGAACTATTTATATGAGAGGGTACATTTCCTAAAATTATATTCATTTTACCAGTTTATAATGTATTGAACAAATACCTTTGTGTTATCATACAGGATTTCATTTTGATTATATTTTCGACTGGACAATTTTGAAGTATTAGCAAGCACAGAATTCTAGCACTCCACCTCGGCCAATGCGGAGTCAGGTACAGTGAATTTGTTTTCCTTTATTATTATTATTATTATTATTATTATTATTATTATTATTATTATTTTGCTTCATTTTAATACGTTTCTTATTTTCTACTTGCTCTTTAGAATCATGGAGCTGGACCTAATGCTGGATTTGGGTGCATCTTTTGTCAGGTTTAATTGAAAACGTACAGGTTGAATTTTCATACAATTGCTGCATATGCAAACAACTCAATTTTGTTTTTATTACTGGTTTTATATCTGAGATTAATCCATACCTTAATCTTGCTATCAATAAGAATGAGAAATTAGAACGTAGGCAACGTCAACTTTTCAGCATGAAGTATTCCAATCCATATCAGATTGCTGTGAAAGAGGATATTATAAAGTGGAAATAAGGATCCACTCATTATTTGCAAACTTAATACATGAAAACCCTCCTCAGAAAATAAATTTGTACCTATTTTACTGTCAAAGCTTATGCTTAAAGCATTGTTTACTCCTGTGATCTGTATTTTTACTCCTGTTATTTTTCTACATCATACAAACAAAATGTGATTTAACTGAATTTTTTACCCATTCGAAAGAAAGGAGCAGCTACAGTAAATAATAAAAAACTTTGTTTGATCTAGTTAAATTAAATTATAGGAGGTATATAACAAACAAAAAATTGTGATTTACCTAAATTTTTGATGATCTACGAAAATGGGATAAGAAGAAAAGTGGAGACAGAAAATACATTATGTTTTTCTTGATGTGTTTGTCTTGTTTTTGGGCTTTTGAGTTCTCTGAATTCTCCGCTGAAAAAAAAAAAAAAAAAAAAAAAATTCTGTTTTTAGTTTCCTTTGTTTACCCATTTTTTAATGTGTACTCTGGATGATCTAATCCATGGTTCGAAGTTCCGGCCGGACAACTGGGATTCCGGCCACTCCGGTCCGGTTCCGGGAATGACCGGACCGGAAATCATCCAAAAACCCGTTTCCGGTTATAAATGTCGAATAAAAAGATTGAGGATGTCGAATTGATGATTTAAGGATTCTTAAACACTTAAACGAAGAAAAGAGGAAATAATTTGATTTGGAAAGATGGTACCTTTAATAGAAACAGAGAGAAATTAGAATATCCGAGCAAGAAATCGAAAAACGCAATAAAGATGAAGCATTTTAAGAACACCAAAATTACCTTTTTCCTTTATTTTTAAAGCTTTTGTCTAATTGTTGTGAAGGTAGAAGAAGCTTCAGCTTCTTCGATTCGTTGAAGGCGAAGGCTTGGAGAATTAGGCTGAAAATTACCACTTTAGAGCTTTGTGGGCCTATATGTTTTAGAATAAAAGGATGGGCTAAATTAGCTGTGTGCTGTTTGCTTAATATACGTCCATTGAATATTGTTCTTTAGGTGAAAATGATCTGGATATTACATATTTAAGGATAAAAATCAAATCATTTTGAAGACGCGCTTTGACTTTTTCATTTTTAGTATGCATATACACTTTGTTAGCTTATTTATACATTAAATTTATTTATAACGTAAGAAATCCGGAATCGGAAATAAACCGGAATTTCCGAAACGGAACCGAAACTACAAAAATGTCTAAGGATCGGAACGGAACCGGAAAACGGATTTTCAAACCTTGATCTAATCACATTACCCTTTGATCAACAAACAATTGTTAAACCAGAAACATATTTTACAAGTATAGAATAATTGCTTTGCTTTTTTACATCAAACTAATCCACAGGTATTTTGATGCTAAAAAGCACTCAGATTTAGATTTGAGTGCTTATAAATTTTAAATTAATCCAATATTTTAACTATATGCAGGTGATAAACGGAACTGATAGCTCGAAGCTGGCCTTGAAACCTCCACGTATGGTGCCTAAATCTACTTCTTTATCTAGGCAAAGTAAGGATTCTTCTGATGGTTTTGCAGATTAAATTGAACATCAGGAGAGCATCATCTATGTATCACATGAATATTCTTTTTTGTATTAACAATCTCATTTGGATATTGTTTTTTGTGGTAGTCTAACTGGTTTTCTTTATCTCCAGCTGTTGGTTCTATCACTAAAACTACTGGGGTTCTGGCAATAAAACTAATGGGAGTTAGCATGTATGTAACGTTTACATCGATGTACCAATCAATAACATCTTATTTGGATGCAGCATATAACATGTTTGTGGATGTAATCTATACTGTTGGCTTGTATTACAGTTAATCTAAACTGAAGAGTTTTTGTTTTGTACATTGTTAGGCTTTTTATGTTTCATTATTAATAAAGACTTTTGAATTTTGCTCAGCTTGTGGAAATATGTTTTTTTTTTTTTTGAATTATTGTGCATATATATATATATATATATATATATATATATATATATATATGTGTGTGTGTGTGTGTGTGTGTGTGTGTGTGTGTGTATGTTAAAGACGACGTTTGTGAATGTTACATAAAACATGTATAGGAGTTTTCTTGTTTACATGTTTCTAATGTTGTAATTTTTTTTTATAATAATTGTAAATGTTGTTAAAAGTTATATCTACATCGTTAGGTAAACATGGTTGGAATTTCCAACACAACATTTGAAAAAAATGGTGTTAAGTATTTTAAAAATGTTATAGAATTGTTTTACAAATTTCAAACACAAGTCGTATGAAATGTTATATATGCAGCTTTTTACAACATTTCAACAATGTTTTAAGTATATATTTTACCATACGTAAAAAACATTGTATGACAATACACAACGATTTTTAACCAACGTTGAAAATTTTCGTTGATGTTTGTACTACGTTGTAAATACTATATTTTACAACGTGTAATGATGGTCTTGCAAAGTCTTTCGATTAACTTATAAGAATTTTGCCATGGTACTACAATGTTGTAAATATATTATTCGCTACGCTCTATGCCACATTAAGTATTATAAAAAATTTGTGAATTATGTAACGGTGGATTTCACGACGGCGGGAAAAATATCGTTAATGTGTTTTAACGACATTTATTCACCACTGTAAGATGCTTTTTGTTGTTGTTGTTGTTGTTGTTGTAGTGATATATTCAAGATTACAACTCAGAAGCTAGTTTAAGCACTAGACTACTATAATTACATTCACGTATTACCTATTTCTTCAAGTAGGAAGAAAAAACATTTCAAACTACAAAATGTAGTGTATTACATTTGAATATAAAGAAACAGTTCAAGACTATTTGGATTAAAGCCTAAAGTATTCAACCCGTTACATGACATGACTACAGTTAGGACATCTCTGAAAAGTGTTGTAGCTTCAACTTGAACCATACTGTTGTTGGGTTGATTTTCTTTTATTTGGGCACATATGTTAAATATACCTTGCTATTATAATTAGGTATAAACTACATTATATTTACAATTTAATGAGGGGCTAAATTGTAAATATAAAATAACTGATTTTATCGGTTAATAAAAAGGGTGTTGGGTCCCCGAGAATACCTACATTTCTCATTTTCTTTCCTCCCCGTCAGAGAGAAATATCAAGCATAGAAGGTACGATATTCTTGGAAGATCACAACTTCAAACAAATTGAATCAATGGATACTGGTACCCTTCCGCAATATCTGTTTGTTTATGATTTAGATTTCCCTTAAATTGATTAGAGTTTAGGGCTGAATTGAAATTCATCATCAATTGATATCAGAGCACCCCTAAGATAATTCATGAGATGGAAACAGTGTTATGATCCTCAATGATATTTCGTTTGGATCTGCATTCAGATCTGTGTAATTATAACTTGTTGTGTTATTTTTACATGGAACCCAAACTAAGCGAAACTATGGTGAATGATATTATTTATCAAAATCAGATCAAAGATACTGACTTCACTGTCACCGTGCCTTATTAGTATGTCAATCTTGGAATTCTTAGATGCATCTATCGGATATTATTTTAATATCATACTACAGTATAATATATGTAGTTCCTCCTAGTTTAGTATCACATGACGAGAGGGTGATGCATCTCTAGGGATAATATAATAATAGCTGAAATATCAAACTTATAAAATAAATTTGCAGTATGTGCATATGCATTAAAGACTGTACTTGTAATCAGTAAGGATTAGTACATTTTAATAAAGCATTCATATTGTCCAATTTGCATGTGATCGTCATTTCTGTGAATGAGCGTCTGTGTATAACAAAATGGAGAATGGCAGAAAAACAAATATGATATGGCCAATTCATTACAGATGTTCTATGAAGATTGTGTTGACAAAGTTTCTCAAGGAATTATGTTGCAAATGACATGCATCACAATCACATTAAAGCCATTCTGACATATGCATGCATGCCTAATATTTTTTTTTTTAATCATTTTTTTGGCTTCAGTAATCTATGCGCATACATGAACAAAGTGTCACCTGCTTTCAGATAGTTGTCACACTAATCTATTTGCAAGTAAAAATTGGGCAGTGATAATTTTGAAACGGGGTAGCCTTCTTGAAATATTCATTGATTATATCATGGATGCAAGGCCATATAATCAGTTAAACAAGAAAACAAACTACCCAGTTAAATGATCAAGTACAAACTTTTGTTGTCACCAATGATATGCAGTGTAAAGACACAAATTTAAATACATAAAGTTATGATCCTATAAGGTAATTGTCGATTAAATACAACATGTGACATTTTAATGGATCAAAAATTTTGTATTTAAAATTGTATGTATTCAAATATGGTTTCCGTAAAAATTTGACATTTTAATGGATTAATTGAAACAAAATATCACCAAAGTGATCTCTTTTGTGTAGATTAATTTAACTGAATATCAAAATAGTTGTGTGTATGTAGTTCATGCGTTTATTAGCCCAAAGGTGAATTAATATTTGGCCGAACTTCATGCATGCTTATGGCGATAAATATGTGATAATTATAAGGTATTTTATGCGAGCAATATGTTTATCCAAAGATTGCATTTTGTTTGACAAAAATTATTATCAATATTTATCGCTACAACAAGAGTACCGTTTACAATTGATATTACTGTCCAAAAACTTGATATTAATGATATGTTTGGTATCTTGAGATGGGATTAACCAATATTTGAATTTATTATTTCATATGATTCTTAATTATATGAGCATGTTATTTACATAATTATCATGTTCTCTTTTCAGCTGTTGCTACTGTATCTGCTAATCTAAATTCAGTACCGGTCCTTAACGGTAATAACTTTAAGGACTAGAAGGAGAACATTTTAATTGTTCTGGGCTGCATGGATTTAGACCTTGCATTAAGGATGGATTGGCTTGCTTCTCTTATGGATACTAGCTCCTTAGAAGAAAGGAGAATTTTTGAGAAGTGGGACCTTTCAAAGCGCATGAGTCTTATGATTATCAAATGCGGCATACCTGAGGTTTTTAGGGGTGCGGTATCCGAAGAGATCACCGATGCCACAGCTTTTCTTGTTGAAATTGAGAAACGCTTTGCAAAAAGCAATAAGGCGGAAACAAGTACTCTTTTAAAGAAACTTATTTCCATGAAGTTCAAAGGCAAGGAAAACACAAGGGAGTACATTATGGAAATGTCTCACCTTGGTTCAAAATTAAAGACACTAAAGCTTGAGCTTTCGGATGACTAGCTTGTGCATTTAGTGCTTATCTCTCTTCCACCACAATTCAGTCAATTTAAGGTCAGTAATAACTGCCAAAAGGAGAAGTGGACTCTTAATAAGCTCATTTCATATTGTGTTCAAGAGGAAGAAAGATTGAAGTAAGATAAGACTGAAAATGCTCGTTTGGCATCCATCTCTAAAGGTAAGGGCAAGAAAAGAAAAACTAAGAATGAAGCTGCTAATAATCCAAATCAAAAGAAACCACAGAAGGAAAAGGAAGGTTGTTTCTTTTGTCATAAACCTGGACATATGAAGAAAAGAATGTACCAAATATCATTAATGGCATGCAAAGAAAGGTACATTTCTTACTTTGGTCTGTTCTGAGGTAAATTTATCTTCAGTATGTAGAAACACTTGGTGGATAGATTCTGGTGCTACTACTCATATAAGTGTTTCTATGCAGGGTTTCCTGAGCTACCGAAAGCCAACTGATGGTGAAAGACACATCTTTGTGGGCGACGGACAATCGGTAGAAGTAGAAGCAATTGGACATTTTAGATTGTTATTAGAAACTGGTTTTTATTTGGATTTAAAAGACACTTTTGTTGTACCATCATTTAGATGGAATTTGGTTTCTGTTTCTATGTTAGACAAATTTGGATATTGTTGTTCATTTGGAAACAATCAGTTTACTTTGTCTTTGAATTCAAATATTGTTGGAACTGGTTATTTAAATGCTTATGACAATCTTTATTTGTTAGAAACAGTTGCATCCTATAACGAAACCTTGCATGTTGAATTACGTGGTACTAAGCGTAAATCAACTAAAGAAAATTCAACATCTTTGTAGCATAAGTGCTTAGGTCATATCTCAAAAGATAGAGTTGAGCACTTAGTGTCTAATGACATTTTAGAATCCCTTGACTTCACAAACTTTGACGTTTGTATCGATTGCATCAAGGGAAAACAGACCAGAACTAAACGATTGGGTGCCAATAGATCTTCAAACGTCATAGAATTAATTCATACAGATATTTGTGGGCCTTTCCCTACGACATCTTAGAACGGCCAACAATATTTCATAACATTCATAGACGATTACTCACGTTATAGGTACTTATATCTCATTCATGAAAAGTCAGAATCACTGGATGTGTTCAAAGCTTATAAAGATGAAGCTGAGAATCAACTCAACAAAAGGATTAAAAGTGTCAGATCTGACCGTGGTGGTGAGTATTATGGTCGATATGATGGTTCAGGTAAACAACATTCATGACCGTTTGCTAAATTCCTAGAGGAATGCGGTATTGTCCCACAGTACACCATGCCGGGATCACCTAACATGAATGGTGCTGCTGAAAGACGAAACCGAACTCTTAAGGATATGGTAAGGAGTATTATTGCTCATTCCACCTTACCCGAGTATCTCTGGGGAGAAGCATTAAAGACAACAGCTTATATTCTCAATAGAGTACCAACTAAAGCAGCTGCAAAAACCCCTTATGAGCTTTGGACAGGTCGAAAGCCTAGTCTAAAGCACTTTCACATTTGGGGATATCTTGTTGAGGCAAGGCCATATTGGCACATGAAAAGAAACTGGATTCCAAAACAGTGAGCAGCTACTTTATTGGTTATTCTGAGAGTTCTAGGGGGTATAAGTTTTATGATCCCATAGCAAGGAATATTTTTGAGACTGGAACTGAAATATTCTTTGAGGATATTGAGTTTGGGGGAGAAAATAAAGTTAAAACATTACTTTTGAGGAGGACTTGGATTCAAATCCAATTCCTATTATCACTTTTGACAATGTCAGTTGCCTACACCTATCATTGATCAAGAAGTGTATGCAGAACCTCAACAAGATAACGTTATACAACCCCTTATTCAAAATGAAACCATTGCTCCTGAAGAACAAACTCAACAACCTCAAGAACCAGTGTCATTAAGAAGGTCCATGAGAGAAAGGAGAAGTACTATTTCAGATGATTATGTTGTATTTTTTCAAGAGCAAGAGAATGACAATGGGATGATGGAAGATGATCCAATCAACTTTCATTGTGCCATGGAAAGTTCTAATTCTCAAAAATGGATAGATGCCATGAATAAGGAGTATAAATCAATGCAAAGCAATAAAGTTTGGGAACTTGTCCCATTACCAGAAGGTGCAAAACCAATTGATTGTAAATGGATATTTAAAACCAAAAGGGATGCAAAAGGTAACACTACACCAAATAAGCAAATTTGAAACACATGATATTTTTTATTGAAACCCTTTTTTTTGGTTTCTAGGCTTGAAACAGTTATATAGTGTTTCTATATCGACTAAAGTGTTTCCACAATTTTTTTGATTATTTTAATTATATAATTTTGCATGGAAAAAGTGAAATTCTTTCCTAACTTCTCGCAGTGAAAATCCGTTCCAGTCACAAGCCCAACTACCACTCGCTTCTCGGCCCGTGTTTCAAATAGAATAAAAATTAGGCCGCGTTCGTTTTCTTTTTCTCAAACTCTTCTTCGGTTCTTCCTGTGATTTCCTCCTCAGATCTTCCATTCTAGCACTCGTCGCTTTCATTTTCCTCCGAAGGTAATCCTCGATTAATAGTCGAAGATGAATAGTGCGCAATTCTCTATTTTATATTGTTATGTTTTTTTTTTTTTTTTTTTTTTTTTTTTTTAACTTTGCATCTTTTGAGAATAGTTTGGTAATCGGTTAGGGTTTATGAACTGCAGTATTTTAGATTTCATACGGTGACATTCAATTCGTATATGCCAAGGGATCATTTCTGTAGTCTCTACTCCATATTTTGTATGCAAATTTTGTATTGATGTTTCAGTAATCGGTGAAAATCCATCCTAATCTCTTTGTTTAACTCGTGAAATCCTAAAATCAGAAAATTCTAAATCCAAATCCAAATCGAAAGCTAGTCAGTTTGCCTAAATATTCAGATTTCACCAAATAAAATTGAAATCACAATCATCGGTTTGAGGTATGTTATTTAGGAATTTGAATTTGGGGATGGAAGCAGGTTTGATAGTTGTGGATTGATTGGTGAATTGATATACATAAAAAGCAGGTTTGTTTACTTTGCATGAATTACTGATAGTGGCCTTTAGCTTTTTTTATTTCTGCTTTAATTTATGCTATGTATCGATCACCTATTAATTAACTTGTGGTAATTTGAAGCTCCATCTCAATTTTTACTCTGCTAGTGATTTGTATGCAGGCTGGCTACAGACATACTGACTGCGCTAGAATATATGGTACCAAGAAGGAGGTAATCTCGTTTTTTATCTTTGCATTTTTCATAATTTAGTAGTAAGATTAGTTATTTTGGAAAATACAACGCGAGCTATCATTAGTTGGAGATGCACTGAAACAGCTTATTTGGAGGGAAGTTGTGAAGCATAATGACCTTTCGATCACTTCCAAGCTACGGTGAATTTAGTTTTCTCTCATTATATTAATGAAGCTATGCATGTCCTATTGACCTTTGATATAGAGAAAGTATTCTTTGAACTTTCATATATTGATTATATGCTATATTTTGCTTGTAAAACTGTCAAATATTGGTTATGTTAGTACTTGACATATTGTTTGCAAGTCTGTAGATAGTAAACTCGGAAAGCACTATGACTATGAGCATAGCTGACCGTTTCTTTGTGGTATTTTTTTTCTTTAGAATTTCCTGGACTTTATCCATTAACAATATGTAATTTATATAAATGCTTACAATGCATTTCTCATTTCTAATGTCCTACTCAAACTATTTTGAGTTTACAAACAAATAATTATTTTAATGTGCCAATTATTGTACCCACTGTTTATTTTTATTTGCGTATGTGTTGCAAGTACTTGTTTTGTTACACAGATGCTTACGGATTAATGAGTTATTGGCTTACAAGTATTTTTTTGGGTTTCTCTATGATATCTGATTATGTTCTGCATGCTTTGCTCACATTGCTGAAGTATGTGATTAAATGCTTACTGATTGATTGCTTGACAGTTGCTAGTGTTTTGATAATAATTTTTGTGGATAATGTCGCCTCCTGGTAACCTCACATAGTACTTTTTCATATATCATATTTTAGTTACTTTTTCATATATTAGATTTTAGTATAAATATTACAGGGTTGAAGCTGTTCAGGTTCACATGCATTATATTTTCCAAGACACATGATTTGAGCTTGCATTGTTTATTATATATTGTACTGAATATATATATATATATATATATATATATATATATATATATATATATATATATATATATATATATACTTTGCACGTTTAAAATACACAATTGTATCTAGAAATGTTAGATTTCAACTTAGTCATAAAATTGAAACGTTCTGTCTTCGTTCTGAAATACAATGGCTTGGGCATGAATTGTTGATAGTGGCCATTAGCTTTTCTGATTTCTACCTTTAATTTATGCTATGTAACGATCACCTATTTATTGATTTACTGTACAAGAGTGGCCAACATGGAAGGTTGCAGCTGTGGAGGAAGGATCTGCAGTTGCTATTTTTGGACTGGGAGCAGTTGCCATTTTTGGACTGGGAGCAGTTGGTTTGGCTGTAATTTTTCAAACTCTTGATGTTTAATGATGTTATTCTACAGTTGTTTATTTATTTATTTAATTGCTAGAGCGAATAGTCACGTTATTGATTTATTGGCACATGATAGGTTGTAGGCAATAAGATTTCTATCTATGATAAAAAGAGGGCTACCTGTGTTCATTAAGTAATAAAGAGTGTACAACATGTTTTTTTACTTATAATATTTTACTTCTGTTTAGCTTGTGCTCTGTATTGGCACTTACAATATTTTACTTTTGTGTAGCTGTACTTCCCTGTTTCCTAAACTACTATTACTTTGCACGTCCGTAGGTATTGAGAAAGCTTGCTAATGCTGGACGAACAATAGTACTAGAAATGAATATGAAGTACAAGCGTAAATAAGCTGGATTTATACAAGCAAAGGTAACTTCATAGTTACTTACTGATGACTACACTTATTTTTCTTCTTCTTGATTCATCATGCTTTGATGCTACACTTCAGTTTTCATTATTTGATATTTGAATGACAACAAATTTAACTTCGTAGTTTTATAACCTCAGTTATCATTGTGTGTGTGTGTTCTCCTTTTTCCTTTTTTTAAATAACAGCCCAATATTTAAAGTCAGTTATCATTGTTTCTTACTGATGACTTAGATATTTGAAACATTGAATAGTTGCTACACATATAATTAGGGCATTCAAGTATTTTGAGCTTTAACAAAACAGAATTCAACTGATGATTTCATCTCTTGAATCATTTTAGTTGTTTTACATTTATCAATTGAAAGTTCATTGCAACTAAGTGTTTTCATCCACTTCGGGACGTCATTGATATTAATGTTGCATGAATTAACCATGCTGAAATACCTTTTCTTTTAATATTTTGGATATATTTTGTGGGCATTATACGAATAAGACTGTATATTCCTGTCATGGGGAAGTGATGATTGGGGTTGTTGTCAATGCAAGGCTAGAGTTTAGTCGAAGTCAGGGAACTGTGGTGGTGATGTGACGTATTTTCTTGGATCATGTCTTAAGGCTGCCGATTTATTTCTGGTTGAACACCCATTTTTCAATTCTGGTGATACAAGGGACCATGAGGTATCTTTGCTGTCTAGGATGGGATGTCTGGATTGGATACGTATTCGAATTTGACACGAGCGTGTTTTCTGTTTTGAGAAGAACGGATTGTGTGAATGACTTTTGTACTGATGTACAAGTCAGCATGGACTTGAATCTTCTGCCCCTCTTTAGATGGATCCGTTCTCAATATTGTACAGGCAGCCAGGGGCATTTTGGGAATCTAGGAAATTTAATGCCTTGATTTTCTATTTATGCAGCCCGTAACATGTTGGAAAGTTGACTTGGGCCTTGTTCTTTATATAACTACCATCTCTATTCCACTTTTGTTTCTATTTTGCTCTCAACTGATCTCTCTCTGCAGTTTTAAAGTATAAGAGTTTCGAATATGAGCTATTTAAGCATGATGGAGTCTATACTGCCTCCAGGTTTCAGGTTTCATTCGAGAGACGAAGAGCTTGTATGAGATTATTTAGCAAAGAAAATCAATGGTTCAGATAGCACTAGTCATGGAGGTTTGTAAGATTAATATTGTGAATGGAGTTATTGAGTTGTTTCTTTAATTATATAGAATGCCATCTAAAATTTTAAAAAAGTTTGCAGTGAGAAATAAATAACCACTAAGCTTAACGATTCCACTAAACTTTAATTTGTCCAGTTATCAACTGTTTCTCAACATAGTATTAGCAAGCTATTGGTGAACCTTCTGACCATTCAGATTCCTAATCTGCATTGGATACATGGTTTGTCAACGCATTGACTCTACAGGTATCTTTATTTACCTTCTGAATTGTAAATACACAATTGGTTAACATTGTGCGCTTTATACATGTTTTGCAAAGAGATAATAGACATCAATTGTAAACATTGGTCTACTTGTTACATTACTTTTTTTTTGCTTCCTTAGTTTATTCGACTCTGGGAATTCGTTCATCTGTGTTATTCAATATTAGGCCTATATTCTGACAATGTAAAAACTCTTGTGCCAAGATCTAATATGACTGTTCTGTAGTATAGATGTGATTTGACAAGCTGTGAAGTGTTAGTAGATCTTTCATGCTAAAGAACACCTCTTAGACGTTACACTTCTTTGGATGTATTATTTGTTAAGCGAAGCACTGGAGGTTCGGGAATCATGCATATGCTATGTATGTATTTTGTTTGCTTGTGATTTGGTCGTAGCAGCTCACTCATGAAAAGTGTATTTATTGTCTAAAAATAATATGATTGACTGGAAATTAAAGAGAAAAAAAAAATTCTCCAGTATGGAAATAATATGATCAACAAGGCAGCGGATTCTGAAAATATACTATTATTAGATTAATGTGATTTGGCCCTCACGCAATTTTGATGTATTCTCACTATGAAAATATTGGGTTAATATGATTCTGTATTTATTGAACTATATTCTGCATTAATTTTATTTTATTTTGGCAGGGACCTGGTCGATTATCCTTTGCTGCATCATCAGCTGCACAATCTGTTGCTAATATAGTTTAGGCTGCCACTAAAGAGTTAACGTCCAAGGTATTTTTGCCTAGCCTTATACCATTGTTTCTTTTTGGAAAATAATGTTTGTTTCTTACAGTCACACCAAGTATTGCCGACGTACATTTGGCATAGGGATAAGCAACCAACTTAACTTACAAAGTAAAGGTAGATTTATATTAATACAGTTTTGTTCCTATTTCTATTGCTACCAATGCTATGCAAACATACAGAAATACAATTGATTGCAGTGTACACAGACCTAGCTTCATTGGTTATCATATAGCTGTGAGCATAGTAGTTAAGGATAAAACACAAGTGCAGAGTTCTAAAATTTCTCAGAATTTTCAACCACAAATTAATGTAAATTAAATGGTTTGCAAAATATTCAAAACAGCAATGGTTAAAAATAATGATTAGTAGTGGAAGAAAAATTCATCAAATTACCATTAAATACTACAATGATTAGCCGTGGTTAAAAACAACCGCTCATCTCCTATTTGCATTGCACAATCAAAGAAAACCATTTTCCAACTTTTTATTATTGGCTTGACTTGCAGGTGCAGGAACAATCATTTGATTATAATGTCAATTCAATTTATTTGCATGTTTTTTCAAAGTGCTTGAACTTATTAGATAAGTATTAAGTCTTTTTTTAATAGCAGACATCACTTTATGTGTAACTCTTTGTTGTGTGTTAATATTAACCAGCTTAGATTGAACTTGATTGGTCTCTTTTCCATTTAAAAATGATTCGGTTTCTCTGCTAATACCATATGCATCACCATTATTTGTTGTATCAACATGCGTTGAATTTGTGATATTCATATTGTCTTGAGATTGACAACTAAGATTTGACAAGATTACATTTTTATCACAAATTTATGGTTATGTTAATTGAAAATTAGCCAGTATTGATAATTAATATTCGTATTTATGTTACGGAAAGTATCAATTGTATATTTATAGTTGAAACGCTCATTAACTGTTGCATATTATGAACTTGAAACACTCGTCGAGTGTTGCATATTATCAAACTGAAACACTCATCGAGTGTTGCAAATTATGAACTTGAAACACTCAACGAGTGTTGCAGCTTATCAATTTGAAACACTTATTGAGTGTTGCAGATTATCAAACTGAAACACCTGTTAAGTGTTTCAATTTGTCAATCTGAAACATAATATAGGTGTTTCAAAAATCTGCAACATACAAATTTGCAACACCTAAAATGTGTTTCTAAAATTTTTAGCAACATTTTATTATCGTTTCAAATTGGCCATTTTGGTGTTGTGTAATGTGGAGAGGTATAAGGCACGTCTTGTTGCAAAAGGTTTTACTCAGAAAGAAGGCATCGATTTTTTAGAGACTTTCTCTCCAGTTTCATCGAAAGACTCTTTTAGGATAATTATGGCACTTGTTGCTCATTTTGATCTTGAGTTACATCAGATGGATGTTAAGACGGCGTTTCTCAATGGAGACATTGATGAAACAATTTATATGGTACAACCACAAGACTTTATGTTAAGAGATCCAAAGAGTATGGTTTGTAAATTAACAAAATCCATCTTTGGACCTAAGCGCTAAGCAAGCTTCTCGTCAATGATACCACAAATTTCATCAAGTGATCATCTCGTTTGGTTTTGAGACGAATATCGTTGAAGACTGTGTATATCACAAGTTCAGTGGGAGTAAACATATATGCCTGGTTCTATATGTCGATGACATTTTGCTTGCCACTAATGATATAGGCTTATTGCACGAAACCAAGAAATTTCTATCAATTTTTTTTTGAAATGAAAGATCTTGGGGATGCCTCTTTTGTATTAGGTATTCAGACACTTAGAGATCATTTGCGGGGTATTCTTGGATTGTCACAAAAGGGCTATATTGATAAAGTACTCAAAAGGTTTGACATGCAAGATTGTAGACCAGGAGATATCCCTGTCGCTAAAGGAGATAAATTCAGTCTTAGCCAGTGCCCTAATAGCAATCTTGAAATTCAAGAACTGCAAAAGATTCCCTATGCTTAAGCCGTTGGGAGTCTAATGTATGCTCAAGTATGTACACGTCCAGATATTGTATACATTGTTAGGATGTTAGGCAGATACTTAAGCAACCCTGGTATAGACCATTGGAAGGCAGCCAAGAGGGTTATGAGGTATCTTCAGAGAACAAAAGACTACATGCTCACTTATAGAAGATCAGATCATTTAGAGGTCATAGGATATTCTGATTCTGATTTTGCGGGATGCCAAGATAGCAGAAAGTCTACATCAGGCTATATTTATCTGTTGGCTGGAGGAGCTATATCTTGGAAAAGTGTTAAACAGACACTTGTAACTTCTTCTATCATGAAAGCAGAATTTGTAGCATATTATGAGGCATCAAACCATGGAATATGGCTATGTAATTTTGTCACGGGGCTGCGCATTTTGGAAAATGTAGAAAGACCATTGAAGCTATATTGTGATAATAATTCAGCAGTGCTATATTCTAATAATAATAGAAGTTCAACTAAGTCAAAACATATTGATATAAAATTCTTAGTTGTGAAAGAGAGAGTACAGAGTGGACATATTTCTATAGAGCATATTGGAACAAACTTCATGATAGAGGATCCACTCACAAAAGGTTTACGACCCAAGGTCTTTCATGAGCACACTGCTCGTATGGGTGTTGTATTGTTAGAGGATATCATGATTTTGTGGGAGTTTGTATTTTATATGATTTATGTTTACCTTGAGACATTTATGTATTCAGTTTTCTGATCAGAAGTAAAGTATTCAGTTCATTCACTCTGCTTACTATTACGATTCTGACTTCACTTAAGTTTAAGGAGGACCAACTGAAATATATACGTTTGGATTCATATTACATGTGATTTTCATGCTACGTATTCAGAATTGATCTGTCAGTTAACTATATATATGTATGTGACCATTGATGGGTTTAGTCATGATTAATATGGAAAAAACCACTATGATCCTATATAAATATGGTTGATGGACAAGATTGTTAAAGATTACCTTTATTTAGTAGCAAATTTTGAGCTCACAAGGTTGTATGTTTATAAGTAAACATATGTTGCCTAAGTGGGAGATTTTTGGGTTAATTTTCTTTTATTTGGGCACATATGTTAAATATACATTGCTATTATAATTAGGTATAAACTAAATGATATTTACAATTTAATGAGGGGCTATATTGTAAATATAAAATAACTGATTTTATCGGTTAATAAAAAAGGCGTTGGGTCCCCGAGAATACGTACGTTTCTCATTTTCTTTCTTTCCGGTTAGAGAGAAATATCGAACTTAGAAGGTACGGTATTCTTGGAAGATCACAACTTCAAACAAATTGAATCAATGGATACTGGTACGCTTCCGCAGTCTCTGTTTGTTTATGATTTAGATTTCTCTTGAATTGATTAGGGTTTAAGGCTGAATTGAAATAAGTGTAGCCTGTCGATTCCCTCTTGAGCTGCGCACCAAAGATGGAAGCAAACCTGCACCGATATGACATGTAGGTGTGACATAGTGTACAAACTGATTTCGGTCCAACGCAAATACAATTTATAAATCATAACCAATATGTGTTTGTTATAGCATAAGATTTTTTAAGACATACCTGGATTATATTCCTAAAAAATAAAAGCGATACATTTGAAAACTTTAAAATCTTATAAGAAGGGAATTTATAATAATTTTCTTTTTTCTAGAACACCATGTTGTTGTACAAAGGAAAAATCCAAAATTACAAGAATATGCACGAACGTTATTAATTGGTTGTAATTCACGAAAACATTTTTGGTAAAAGCTGTGGCAATTGCCTGTGACGTTTTAAATTGAGTTTCAATACTAACCTTTAACGAAAATACTCCATATGAACCTTTTACTCCACGAAAACCAAATATTTCTTTTTTAAAAACATTTGGTTTAAAATGTTTTATTTTAAACACAAGAGATAACCTTGGAAAATTCGTTTCAAATATGACAAAGGAATCTTTGTAGGATATCAACTTGAAGCAAAGCTTATCAAGTTTTCAATTAAAGAACTAGAAATCAACCAAATCATATGGGATATGTAGCTTTTTTATCTAATATTGAACCTAAAAATGCAAAAGATGCATCTACCGGTGATTATTGGATAATAGCTATGTAAGAAGAATTAAATCAATTTGAACGTAACAAAATTTAGGAATTCGTTCCTGGACCAAACGATCAAACAATTATTGGAATTAAACGAATTTTCAAAAACAAAGCAAATAAACAACATAACATAACTATAAATAAAGTTATATTAGTCGCTCGAGGAAACAATCAAGAAGAAGGAATCGAATATCCAGTTGCACGACCAGAAGCAATACATATTTTACTAGCTTTCGCATGTTTTTACAACTTCAAACTTTTTCAGATGGATATAAAAAGTGCGTTTCTAGATGGATATATAAAAGAAAATGTCTACATTGAACAACCCGCTCTATTTGTTCACCAAAAATATCCAAATTATGTTTATAAACTAAAAAAGCTTTATACGGCCTCAAACAAGTACCTCGTGCTTGATATGAATGCCTAAAAAGTTATTTAATAAATTCGGGTTTTGAAATTGGAAAAGTAGATCAAACTTTGTTTATTAAAGGAACTAAAAATGATATTTAAATTTTTCAAATATATGTGAATGATATTATTCTCAGTTCTACAAATGAAAAATTATGCCAAGAATTTTTGAATATAATGACCAAAGAATTTGAAATGTCATATATGTGTGAATTATCATTAGGTTTACAAATCAAACAATTAGAAAATGTATTTTTATTAACAAAGAAAAATATTGTTATAATTTAACTACTCGTTTTGGTATGGATAATATATCAACCAAACCAACTCCAATGAGCATGTCACTACATCTCGATAGAGACGAAAATGGTAAATGCGTCGATCAAAAGACATATGGAAGTATGATTAGATCATTATTATATTCTATTGTTAGTCGACTAGATATAATGATGAGTGTTTGTTTATGTGCAGATTTCAAGCAGATCCAAAGCACATTTACGAGCTTTGAAATGTATATGAAGTTATCTTAGAAAAACCAAAGATTTTGGACTTTACTATCCGAAAGAATGTCCTTTTGAGTTAGTACCATATAGTGATGTTGACTTCGGAGGATGTCGGACGGATCGGAAAAATACGAGTTGGACACGTCATTTTATTAGCAAATCCCTAGTATCTTTGTTTAGAAAGAAAGAAAAATAGTGTTTCTCTCTCGATATGTGAAGCGGAATATATTTATGCCGCTTTCGCATATGCTCAGGTCATAAGTATGCAACGAACAATTCAAGATTTTGAAATTAATTTAACTAACGCTACTATTTATTATGATAATATAAGCGCTATTAGTTTGTCAAAAAATCTAGTCAATCACTCACGAAAAAAAATTTAGATATTCGACATCATTTTCTATGTGAAAATGTTGAAAAGGATAAAATAAACTTTGATTTTTTTTAATCTGAAAATCAACTAGCAAATATATATGCAAAATTGTTATATGAAAATATATTTATAAAATTAAGGAGAGAATTAGGAATATTATCCATAAAAGATTTATAAATAAATTTTGTATTACTTGTTTGAAATATCTTGATTTCATATTTTAAATTATATAATTTCATGTCCTTTCTTGCAAACATACTTGTTTTTAAGCTAAACATATTTCTGATATACTTCTTTGTATATTATTTTAAATGTTTAAATGCTTTAAAGTCATGAATCGTCATAAGACTAAGAAAAAATTAATTTATACTTTAATTTATAAAGATTTGGATAAGAAGACATGAACCTTGAATTTATACATACATACATACATACATATATATATATATTCCATTTTCAGTTTCAAGATAATAATCCTGAATTTTACAAAACTATAGTTTATTTTTTTAATGTTATATATACAAGTCCTGCTAGATATAAATGTTAAACAATTTTATAAACTACTCGTCTATTTATCTTTCCTTAAAGCTCTTATGTATCTCAAGATTTCAAATAACCTCTCCTACTGAAATATTATAAATTCATATATGCTTCTTAAGTTATTATTAAAAAAAAAAATCGTCTAAATATCTTCAACAGTATTACTTCAAACTCAACCAACTCCAGTATTGGTTTCTCCTCCTCATCTCCCAAATTAATTCCTCAACCAACACTATGTTATAGACATACGCGTTTTATTCCTCCTCACGATCATATTGGCAGATAATTAGAAAGCAAAACGTTCACAATTCCCTAGTTTTCTATCCACCAAAAAAAGTGATATACATCATTATCAAAGGGAGACACTAGAGTTACAGCGAGAATTATACTACGAACAGAAAGTGAATGCGAGAAAGCTAGAATTCCTAGAAACAAATTCTTTAAGAATCTATCGATCATCATCTCGTATTCATCAATCAACATCTACTACTTGTCATAACTATTGGGAACCATGGAACCAGCCACCTCAACGTCCACCTATTTCTCCTAACCCATGGGAAAGAGGAAATAAAAATTCCTAAGATGAAAACAAGGCGAACGAGCCTCAACATTTCAAAACTCTAAGTCCAAACAAATAATTCCAAAATAAATGATCTATTTTATTATTTATAAGTATTTTATATTATATTTACTTCACAAGTTATAATTATGTTAGAGTGTTTTTGGGTATGATTCGTTTGAAATAAAAATAAAGCAATATATGTGCCCAGTTATATTCCAACGGTTGACAACATCAAAATAGCTGGCTGAATATTATGAGAAACTAAACTTTATTCCAGATTCGGACAACAGAATTGAAAATTCATGCAATTGAATCACCCTAAAAATGCACTAATTCCTTAAGGGTTGCATTTTCACAGTAACCAGCTGGCTGAACTGAAAATTCAATTGACGAAAATTCTCAGAATTAACTTTTTGAATGGATCTAAACCCAAAACCCAATTCTATTCTGCCATCTACATAACTATTTTTACCCCATCTTCTCCATTTCTTTACCACTTCTGCTCAGTAAAACGTAGCCCCTTTTTTTACCTCTTTTAAAATTTTTTTAACCAATTCCTCAAATCATGACTCTAAATATCCAAACAAACATGCCTCCATGTCAAAAAAAAAAAAAAAAAAAAAAAAAAAAAAAAAGCAAGTAGAAATTGGACCTTTTGAATGAAGAATCAAAAAAGGGTTATGGAATGATGAAGCTGTAAGAAGTTTTGAAAGCATGAAAAAATCGAAGATATTCACAAGTTCTTTTGTTAAGTACTCAAAATTCTCTAGTTGTCAATACTAACCATAACAAAATGGAATTACATTTGGTTAAGTTATTCTTAGCAAACATGAAAAAAATGCTCGATTATATTTGTTTTGATCTTCTTTTAGATTTCAATACTAACAATAACAAAATAGACGTCTTTTGGTTAAGTTATTCTTGGCAAAAATAAAATTATATCACTACTAGCCTCAGAATAGAGAAGACTGTGTTTGGTCTTTAGTTTGTGGCAAAAATATTTTCTTGCCTCTTCAACGATTAGGGAAAATCCTTCATTATCCATGCGTAGGTATCGGTATAGATGATACTGAAGTGGATATGTCACAGCGGGATGAGGTTTCTCACAAATTTCTCTCTAACACCCTAACCAACATGAACAACTTTAAATCAAGTGCATTACGTCCTCAAGAACATATCCTTCATCGACCATTTATTTGATCTCCCCAACCTCGCATGGGTAGTTACAAAAAGTGTAAAAACAAGACCTCTAAGCTCTCTATGCTATATAAAATAACAAGCAAATTAATTGGAGAAAAATCATTATGGATGAGTTTTTAGATATCGCCTACAAGCGGAAATACAAAACAATTCACTATGGGGGATATATAACGCATATGCTTCAAAATAGTCAAGTCCCCTTAATTGATTCTGAATATTCTACCATTGTTGAATTAGGCGCAAAAACATTAGAGTTAATGTATATTCCAACAAGGCCAACCACTCTTCAAATAATACCTTTTCAAGACAGGAAAAAGAATGTCCAAGAAGGTGTTGCTCTACCATCCAAGAAAACAACTACTACTCATGCTCAAACATCTCAAGAAGTAGTAGATGATGATATTCAAACGATTAGCCTGGATGCCACCGCAGAAGAAGCTTTAATCACTCTTTCTCAGAATCATTCTAAGCTACACACTTAAATGAAACATTTATAAACCAAGACTGAAAAACGATTTAATTCAATCGAAGGGTTTCTAAATAAGTTTGGGAGAAAATTACTTGTTCTACCTCATCATCAATAGAAGCCTTCAATCCAACTCCTTTTCAATGGACTTCAACCGAGGAAGATAACAATGGTGATAGTAATGATGAAGAGGAAGCTGAAGGAAACGAGGGCTCAAATAGCAGAAACTACAATTGGTAAAATTATCTTTTATCTTCTTTAAAGTTATCGTACCGCTTAAAATATGTGGTCAGTTTAAATTTAAAACCATGCTTTTTTATGTTCTAATGTATTTTGGATATGTTACTCTCGTTATGTTCAACGTTGTGGTGTATTTTGGATAAGTATATGCATACTGAGGTATTTGTGTAACTCTGTGTTTGTTTTTATAAGTTTATGTTTGTGATTGTGCACTATTTGTTTGTGATTGTGCTATGTGTTTGTGTTTATGGTTGCTTGTTCGTCTTTGATTTAGCAAAATACTCTATGATATGTGTTTATACAAAAATTTATGTGTCTCACACTTATTTTCCTTGATAATACTTTTCAAATGATCTCTACAAATATTCTATCAATGTTTATATAACATATACCCCAGTCTTTAAAACCTTTATTTTAATCATTTATTCCTTTTTGTCGATGACAAAAGGGAGAAATAAGTTCATATAGACAGGGGAGCAATATTATAATACTTCAATGTCATATATAATTGTCATCGTCAAAAGGGGGAGAATGTTAGAACCTCTATTTTATGGTGTTTTGATTGTGATAATTATATATGAAAATATTGTCGTATACTAAGGTTTCTACAGGAATAATTGGATAATAAGAATTCAAGAGCATACAAATATAGAATTCAAGAGCATTAGGAATTGAAGAATTTGATTCACGAGTTTCAAGTTTATTTACTGTTTAGTTTATAAGTTAGAAATAACGTTATACGATTTTTATATATTTATTAAGTCTTTACATAAGGAACATGCACAAATCTAGTTGTGCATTCAACCGGCTGAACGCATCAGTTCAACAGACTGAATGCTATTTATTCATATATTTTATATTAATATCCAACCGACTGAATTGCCAAATCCAACCAGCTAAATCATGCCATTTTGTATTATTTTCTTGCTGCTTTAAAATTCAAACCATTCGTCCAACTCAATTGAATTTTCAGCCAGTTAAACGATTTTTCACTAAAAGATTGCTTCCTTTATCGAAGAGACACAACTCTAAAATCGAAAGTTATGTCCATTTCTTTTGATTAAAACCTTTCATAAATAGAAGCAACTCTTTATGCTATATAAATAGACTTTAGAATCAATGTTTTGATAATCTACTCTTTCTTATTTTGAATTTCTAAGCTATCTTTTATTCTAGCTCTCTAAATTTTCAATTGCATTTAAATTCCATTACTTTTTGATTGGAAATCGTTACTTCCTTATTCTTTATATATCGTAAACTGTATATATGTGTGTGTGTATATATATATATATATATATATAAGGAGAAGATTATAGGATGTTTATAATTTAAGTGACGCATCTGTGCTATTTCAAAGAGCTCACTATAGTCAATTATTCATTACTTTGGAGTAGAAGATTTGATGAGCCTGTAGCTCGTTTAAATCATGTGGGTAAGCATGTGGCCCATGAAATCAGCTGGAGTCTGCAAAATTGTTAGCATTAATTCCAGAAGGAGTCTGGGACTGGACGTAGGAGAGTACTCCGAACTAGTATAAAAATCCCTAATGCCATTTATTTTTACTTTATTGCTTTTATAATATTTATCATATCTTAAGCACTTAGTTTATTACATGTATTTCCATATTACTGGACCCTACTCGAATTTCACTTTATACCGTCTCGTCGTTTCATTCAGATTGAGTTGAGGGCGTTGTTGGTTCCTCAATTTGGTGCACTCATGTACGCAAATCAGTCACTTCCACAACTTAGGATACTATACCCAAAGGTAGTTTACCAGTAATGCGGTTATACGACTAAATTGATGAATCACATTTAATTTTAGCCACACTTTCATTTGGTAATCTTGAGATTGTGCCAATAGGTAGGCTTTTAAACATGTATAGACATAAATTGGTCGTGACATACCCATCGGGCTTAAGGTGGTGCCATTAGATAGACTCCTAAATATACCTGAGCATAATAAGTCATGTCCTACTCATCGAACTTGTGGCACTTACCATTAGTTTAGGCGATAAATGAAGTGGTGCCTACAGACCGATTGTAGCAACCCGCAATTTCTGAACTAATTTAAAATCTTTATTTTAGAAATTTTAATGGATTTTTAATATTTAAAATGATTTATTTTAAATAATAATGACTAAAAATTAATTTAAATCGAAGTTAAAACAAATATATTTATTTTAATTATAAAGGGAATTAGAAATAGCACGGTAGTTTGAAAAGTAGAATTTGAACTTTGACTGGCTGTAAAGGATGCAAAATAAACCAGATTTTAGTAAAACCAAAAATAATAGAATCTATTTAAAAATATCTTTCTAAAGAACCCAAAAATAGAAATTTCATAGCGGGAATCAAAAGTTATGTCCAGTTTAAAATTTAGAAAAGTCGCTGTAGAATTTATATAGTTTTTAATATAATATATAGCCCTTAAAAATAGCCATTTTTCAAATGACCTCTATTTTCGACGAAACTATTTTTATTGGAACCGGAATGTCAAATTATTGCTAGGTTTTAATTTTCGTAATTTTTAGAATCAATACGTGAGCGTGGCAAAAGAAAATGTGTTTTGTCAGTTTTAGTCAAATCGGATAGACCGAAAAATGGCCATTTTTCAAACGGCCTTGGAATTCGACGAAATTAGTTTTGTTAGGATCGTATCGCCAAAACATAACTAGAAATAATTTTTCTCGAATTTTTAGAATTAGTATATGGCCCCGTTAAATTAAAATGTACGATCAAACTTAATAATTAAATGTTTTATATTTAAATTTAAAGAAAAACCTATCGAAACAATTGAATTTGGTTACGAAACCTATTCCATTGGGTTCGGAATGTGGGTACTTGCCTGGGGACATCTCTTGTTGGGATGGAATTGGCGCTAGTATAGGGTAACAGGCTTTTTTGTGAATTTAAGAATTTAATTATTGAAATATTATAAATATAAGAAATTAGAAAACCCTAATATCATAACATAAGCCGCCGCCCCTTTCTAAATCAATGGCCGATTTCGTTCAAATTTGTAACCCCAAATTCTTTCAGCTTAGATCGAATTAAACTTCGGTTTCAAAACCAAACCAAAGAGATTTTCGTGGCCTTCCATTTCATACGGTTATGATCGGTTTTCAAAGGATTTTGGGCTCGAATTTCAAGCATAAACCCGTTGCATTTGGAGACATTTCTGGTGAGGTAGGCAAGCTCGAGTTTTCCCGTACCATGGGCGGAGGAAGAGGGTGCGATGACCTTCGAGGTGGTGGTCACTGATGGTGCTTCGGCTGCATGGATCCTCTTGTGCGAGGAGAGAGAATGAAGGAGGATGGATTCGGTTGGTTTTGCGATGCCTGGAAGATGATGAGCGAGTGTATGACGTGGATTAGAGGAGATTATATTTTGTTTAGGTTAATTAATATGTAATAATTTTAGTTAATTATATTTAAATGAATTCACCGTATAAAATTCATATCTCCTTCAGATGATATCAGAATCACGCGAAACGAATTGTGTTGCGATCGTGGTGAAGAATTCTACAAATGGGACATACCAGATTTGAATTAGAGCATGTCGCAAATTTAAAATTAAAGCCATGTGAGATTTCTATTTTAAAATAAAATTAATTATTTATTTCATTATGAAATTTATATATTTAAAATTCATGTTGGTGTGGTATATATCTATTGAAATGTTGACTGTTTTGTGATTACGATGAACCTTTGATTTGAATTGTGTGTATGCATGTTTGTTATAATAAGTTAGTTGAAATTAAAATTATCATTTTGCTCGTTAGATGTCAAATTTACATTGAATTGTTCACAAATAAAAACATTGATTTTTATTTGTCAAAATTTACATCGAATTGTTCGCAAATAAAACATTGAATTTTATTTGTCAAATTTAACATTGGATTGTTCACAAATAAAAATAGTCGTTTTTATTTTTTATGTGAAGGATAGATATTTGTATGCAAATAAATTTACGTATTTAATTGTCATTTTTGACAAATTTGAATAGTTGAATCATAATTGTCATTTTTGACGAATTTGAATAGTTGAATTATATTTGTCATTTTTGACGAATTTGAATTAGGATTACCATTTTGGCAAATTATAATAATTGGACAAATTACTCATTTTTTTAAAATAGTTAATTAAATCAAAATAAACACTTTTATCAAACTTGATTAGTTGAAACGAATTAAACATTTTTGTCAAATTTGATTAGTTAGAACAAAATTAAACATTTTTGTCAAATTTGATTAGTTGAAACAAAATATGCACTTTTGTCAAATTTGATTTGTTGAAACAAAATATGCACTTTTGTCAAATTTGATTAGTTTAAACAAAATTAAATACTTTTGTCAAATTTGATTAGTTAGAACAAAATATGCACTTTTGTCAAATTTGATTAGTTGAAACAAAATATTTAATTTTGTCAAATTTGATTAGTTAGAACAAAATTAAACATTTTTGTCAAATTTGATTAGTTAACAAAATATGCACTTTTTTCAAATTAGATTAGTTGAAACAAAATATGTACTTTTGTCAAATTTGATTAGTTAGAAAAAAATTAAATATTTTTGTCAAATTTGATTAGTTGAAACAAAATATGTATTTTTGTCAAATTTGATTAGTTAGAACAAAATTAAACATTTTTGTCAAATTTGAATAGTTAGAACAAAATATGCACTTTTGTAAAATATGATTAGTTAGAACAAAATATGCACTTTTGTTGAATTTGATTAGTTGAAACAAAATATGTACTTTTGTCAAATTTGATAAGTTAGAACAAAATTAAACATTTTTGTCAAATTTGATTAGTTAGAACAAAATATGCACTTTTGTCAAATTTGATTAGTTGAAACAAAATATGTATTTTTGTCAAATTTGATTAGTTAGAACAAAATTAAACATTTTTGTTAAATTTGACTAGTTGAAACAAAATATGTTTTGTCAAATTTGATTAGTTAGAACAAAATTAAACATTTTTGTCAAATTTGATTAGTTAATACAAAATATGCACTTTTGTCAAATTTGATTAGTTAGAACAAAATATGCACTTTTGTCTAATTTGATTAGTTAAAACAAAATATGTATTTTTGTCAAATTTGATTAGTTGGAAGAAAATTTGCACATTTGTCAAGTTTGAATGGTTGAAACAAATTGAATGAAACAAAAATTTATCATTTTGGTTGAAATCAAATAGTTGAAACACAAAATAACATTTTTGTTTAGGAGAATTATGTTAAAACAATAATATCATTCTTGTTAAATAGAAATTGAAAACAAATAAAATTATCATTTTTATTTGTCATGTTAAATAGTAAAATGTATACAAATAAATCATTCTTTTGTTTGTCATTAGAATACATAGGTAATGTATGAAACAAAATATGTCATGTTTGTTAGAAAACATATTTTGAAAATAAACATATCACTTTTATTTGTTTAATTGAATTAGAAGTGTTGACAAAACAAAGTTACCATTTTTTTTGTTTCGTCAAAATAGATTAGTTGAATCAAAACATATATTTTTATCATAATATTCACTTTTGTCAAAATAGATTGGTTGAATCAAACATATATTTTTGTCGAAATATTCACTTTTTTCAAAACAGGTTAGTTGAATCAAAATGCACATTTTTGTCAAAATGAACATTTTTGGCCAAACTGATTAGTTGAACCAAAATATTCATTTTTGTCAAAATATAATAGTTGAAACAAAAAAAATTACACTTTGTTGAATATGATGGTCGAAAAAAAAAATTACATTTTTGTTAACTAGATTTGAAATAAAACAAAATTCACATTTTCGTTAAATAAAAGAGTTAAAAACACAAATGACATTTTTGTTAAATAGGTTTGTCAAAACACAAATAGCATTTTTGGCAAATAGATTGGTGTTACAACGAAAATACTCATTTTGTTAATTCAGAATTGTTAGCAATATGAAATATCATTAGCATTCATTTTGTTAAATTAGAATTGTTAACAATATGAAATTGTCACTTTTTATTCATTGTGTTGAATGTAATTTTTAGGTAAAATGAAATTGTCATTTTATTTCATTTTGTTAAATTAGAATTGTTAACAAAATGAAGTCGTCACTTTTATTTATTTTGCTGAAATGTAATTTTTAGATAGAATGAAAGTCATTTTATTTCATTTTGTTAAACTAAAATTAGAATTGTTAACCATATGAAATATCTCATTATTTCATTTTGTTAAAATTGGAATTGTTAACAATATGAAATATCACCTTTATTCAATTTGTTAAAAATAGAATTATAAACAAAACGAAGTGTTAATTTTATTCATCTTATCAAAATAGAATTGTTAACAATATGTAGTTGTCATTTTGTTAACATGTAATTGTAGATTGAGCTAAGAATCAAATTTTATCATTTTGTTGAAATAGAATTGTCAACAAAATGAATGAATCACTTTTTAATCATTTTGTTGAACTAGAATTGTAAACAAAATGAATATATCAATTTATATCATTTTGTTGAAGTAGAATTTGTACACAAATCCTAGAATCATTTTTATTGTCAATATACACATTAGAATTTGTGTATATATTAAAGAGACATTTCTATTGCAAATATACACATTAGAATCTGCGTATTAATTAAGGAGACATTTTTATTGTCAGAATATATATTAGAGTTTGTATGCAAGTTAAAATAAACATTTTTATGTGTCTCATGTCATACATTGAAATTAGATATACAAATAAAATATTTATTTTTATTTGTTATGGCATAAAATAGAAATTGCATACAAATAATGAAAATAAAAATTATCTTTTATTTGTCATTAGCAAAGAGGTCATGTAAATAAAATACATTTTTATTTGACATTTTGAACATTTATATGTGTTATGTCAATAAAACATTCTTTTATTTGGCGTGCTAAATACGTTAGGTGAATCGTCAAACGATTTATATTTATATATAATTATATATATATAAATATAAATATAAATATATATAAATATAAATATAAATATAAATATAAATATAAATATAAATATAAATTAAACGAATCGCGCACCGTAGTCTGCGTTTCGAAATCGTAACTTTAAACGATTGTACTGAAAGATCCGACCGTCGGATTTTCCCAAAACCGGAACCATTAGGTCCACTTTGGGAAGATCTTTCTAACAATATAAAATTTGTTAAAATCTAACAGTTAGATTTCGAGATTTGTGCAAATCAAATTTAGGTAAAAACAGCATCAGGGTCACCTATTGATCCGAAGCGTCGTTAAATTAAATTAGGCTATTTTTATATAAATAAAAATAGCGATAAATCGTTATAAAACAATATTAACGATATGAAATGATTTTAAATTATAATTATGCAAGAATTATTTAAAAAGACCGAGTTCAATCTCATATCAAATAATTATACGATAATTAAAAGTCGAAGACATTAAAGACGGTGATTGAAGACCGGGGATCTTCACATCGAATGAATGACTACTGATGCCCTAGACTGATTTTCTCTCAGGAAAGGGTTAAAGTGGTAGTTTGCCCGGACGTACTTGTTGATTATCCGGATATGCGAGAACCTCACTTCCGTATTGGACATACGAGATGAGGAATAAGGTGTCTCCAGTTTCGTTCAGACCCAGAATGGACTGTAAATGGATGTGTGTCTGACTTTGAATTTCATTCCATGTAAATTAAATTGATTTCTATTTAATATATATCTGTGGTGGCGGAGAATTTATTCTCTTGCTTAACACCCTTCTATGAGACGTACGAGCTCAGAGGTTATATATTGGTAGTTATCGATCGCATGGCATGGATTGTCAATATGGCATGCCAAGATGCAAATGATCAAGGCTTTTGTTGAAAAGCAGAGCCTTGTGGTTGATGATCAAAGCATAGCCTATTTTGGCATAGCTTTGTGTATAGCGTGACCTCGCGAGCCTCACACCCCGGTAAGAGTCAGAAACGGAGCAAGGGAACGCAGTGAGTGCACACGTTTCTTTCTAGCTAGAAGCGGTATCAGGGTTTTACACGCCCTGACATTTACTTATGTGGATGATGGAATTTTCGAGGCCTCAGATTTATCGGTCGCCAATGGCCGTATTATAGGTTCGATAGGACCAGGAAGCTTGTGTTTAGGAATTGTCAATCCACTAACGTTATTTGTGGACCGGCCCTGCTGTATCCAAGGGTTCACTGCGAGGGATCCTAAAATATTGCTGGAGTGTCTCGAATCGGTAAGGAGATCGTTCCTAGCCTTAACTCCTGATGGAAACCTAATTTCCAATACGACATTGCGTTTTTGATTGTAGAACTAGTATGGCGACATAATAGGATGGGATACTATGCCGTCTATGATTGATACATTATGATTGAAATGTTTTTGAAATATATATACACTGATAATAATATTAAATCCGTTTTTATCGTATCAAGCATTTTTGACCATTATAAGGTAAAACTCTATCCTTCGGTTTGCGTTGCATTGTGTGATGGGACTTGAGTTTTATAATGGTTTCATTTTTCAAAAAAGCATTGCGTTGTTTAACGATTTAGTTTATCTAAATTATGCACTGGCAATCCAATGGAGTAAACCCGTTCCGCGTTAGCGGCGTGGTTCTGTTATTAGCCTTATTACTAGTTAAGTTAAGATTTCTCATACCAGTCCCATGACTGACCCGTAGTTTGTTTCACTTTGCAAACTCGGGTGCCCTCTTTTCCACACGGGCAGTCGAATAGCTTATTTTGTAGATATATTGAGCAGGATTCTGGATCGAAGCTTAGAGCTGTATTCAGAGCATTGGTAGTCTTTGATGTGTTAATTTAATTGTTCCGCTGTAGTGTATTACATTTATTTGTAACTTATCTTCCGCTGTATTATTATATTCGATGTACTCTGATATTCTATACTCTGATGTAAGATTAATGTAATGTTTATAAAAGTCTTCTGTTATTTTTTCCGATGTTTTGTATTCCCAGAGTTAACATATTCGGGTTTTGAACGGTCTTGGTCAATTTAGCGATCAATGAGGTCCGAGCAAAATCCGTATCGTTACAATTGGTATTAGAGGTCTGGTTAGCTCAAATCTTTGGGGTACAACTCGTTGAAACTGAACAAAAGACTCATCAAATTTTGGATTAGTAATATCCAATAAGAATACTCATTAGAGATAGGATCAGTAGTATCCTAGAATGAGAAAACTCATTAGAGATGGGGTTAGAAATGCCCTAAAATGAGTTGAGAATTACAAGATTATAATTTACGTATTTGTGATAATATATATAATTAGATATTAGAAAATATGATTTTTGAATATATAAAAGTTATATATATTTGAAAAGTTAATCAACTAATAAAATTATTAAAACAAATAAAAGAATGAAAATTTAGTGGTTAGTTAAACAACTTTTAGCTTCGTTCCTTTTTGAGGACGAAAAGATTTAAAGTGGGGGAGATTGTAACAATCCGCAATTTCTGAACCAATTTAAAATCTTTATTTCAGAAATTTTAATGGATTTTTAATATTTAAAATGATTTATTTTAAATAATAACGACTAAAAATTAATTTAAATCGAAGTTAAAACGAATATATTTATTTTAATTATAAAGGGAATCAGAAATAGCACGGTAGTTTGAAAAGTAGAATTTGAACTTTGACTGACTTTAAAGGATGCAAAATAAACCGGATTTTAGTAAAACCAAAAATATTTGAATTTATTTAAAAATGTCTTTCTAAAGAACCCAAAAAATCGAAATTTCATACCGGGAATCAAAAGTTATGTCCAGTTTAAAATTTAGAAAAGTCGTTGTAGAATTTATATATATTTTAATATAATATATAGCCCTTAAAAATAGCCATTTTTCAAACGACCTCCGTTTTTGACGAAACCACTTTTATTGGAACCAAAATGTCAAATTATTGCTAGGTTTCAATTTTCATAATTTTTAGAATCAATATGTGAGCGTGGCAAAAGAAAATGTGTTTTGTTAGTTTTAGTCAAATCAGATCGACCAGAAAATGACCATTTTCCTAACGGTCTCAGAATTCGATGAAATTAGTTTTGTTAGGACAGTACCGTCAAAACATAACTAGAAATAATTTTTTCTGAAATTTTAGAGTTAGTATGTGGCTCCGGTAAATTAAAATGTACGATCAAATTTAATAATTAAACGTTTTATATTTAAATTTAAAGGAAAACCTATCAAAACAATTGAACTGGGTTACGAAACCTATTCCATTGAGTCCGGAACGTGGGTTTTGGCCTAGGGACAACTCTTATTGGGCTGGAATTGGAGCTAGTATAGGTTAACAGGCTTTTTTGTGAATTAAAGAATTTAATTATTAAAATATTATAAATAAAAAAATTAGAAAACCATAATATCCGAACATAAGCCGCAGCCCCTTTCTAAATCAATGGCCGATTTTTTTCAAATTTGTAACCCCAAATTCTTTCAGCTCAGATCGAATTAAACTCCTGTTTCAAAACTAAATCAAAGAGATTTTCGTGTTCTTCCATTTCGTATGGTTATGATCAGTTTTCAAGGGATTTTGGGCTCGAATTTCAAGCATAAACCCGCCGCTTTTGGAGCCATTTCTAGTGAGGTAGGCAAGCTCGAATTCGCCCGCACCATGGGCGGAGGAAGAGGGTGCGATGACCTTCAAGGTGGTGGTCTCCGATGGTGTTCCGGCTGCATGGATCCTCGTGCGCGAGGAGAAAGAATGAAGGAGGATGGGTTCAGTTGGTTTTGCGATGCCTGGATGATGATGAGCGAGTGTATGACGTGGATTAGAGGAGATTATGGTGTGTTAAGGTTAATTAATATGTAATTATTTTAGTTAATTACTTTTAAATGAATTCAAGCATATAAAATTCATATCTCCTTCAAATGATATCAGAATCACACGAAACGAATTGCGTTGCGATCATGGTGAAGAATTCTACAACATGGGGCATACCAGATCTGAATCAGAGCATGTTGCAAATTCAGAATTAAAGCGATGTGAGATTTCTATTTTAAAATAAAATTAATTATTTATTTCATTTGAAATTTATATATTTAATCTATTTAAAATTCATGTTGGTGTGGTATATACCTGTTGAAATGTTGATTATTATGTGATTACGATTAACCTGTGATTTGAATTGTGTGTATGCATGCTTGTTATAATAAGATAGTTGAAATTAAAATTATCATTTTGCTCGTAAGATGACAAATTTATATTGAATTGTTCACAAATAAAACATTGATTTTTGTTTGTCAAAATTTATGTCGAATTGTTCACCAATAAAAACATTGATTTTTATTTGTCAAATTTAACATTGGATTGTTCACAAATAAAAATAGTCGTTTCTATTTGTTATGTGAAGGGTAGATATTTGTATGCAAATAAATTTACATCTTTAATTGTCATTTTTGACAAATTTGAATAGTTGAACCATAATTGTTATTTTTGACAAATTTGAATAGTTGAATTATATTTGTCATTTTTGGTCAAATTTGAATTAGGATTATCATTTTGGCAAATTATAATAATTGGACAAAATTACTCATTTTTATTAAAATAGTTTAGTTAAAACAAAATAAACACTTTTATCAAATTTGATTAGTTGAAACAAAATAAACAATTTTGTCAAATTTGATTAGTTAGAACAAAATTAAACATTTTTGTCAAATTTGATTAGTTGAAACAAAATATGCACTTTTTTCAAATTTGATTAGTTAGAGCAAAATATGTACTTTTGTCAAATTTGATTAGTTGAAGCAAAATATGCACTTTTTTCAAATTTGATTAGTTGAAACAAAATATGTACTTTTGTCAAATTTGATTAGTTAGAACATAATTAAACACTTTTGTCAAATTTGATTAGTTAGAACAAAATATGCACTTTTGTCAAATTTGGTTAGTTAGAACAAAACATGCACTTTTGTCTAATTTGATTAGTTGAAACAAAATATGTACTTATGTCAAATTTGATTAGTTAGAACAAAATTAAACATTTTTGTCAAATTTGATTAGTTAGAACAAAATATGCACTTTTGTCAAATTTAATTAGTTGAAACAAAATATGTACTTTTGTCAAATTTAATTAGTTAGAACAAAATTAAACATTTTTGTCAAATTTGATTAGTTGAAACAGAATATGTACTTTTGTCAAATTTGATTAGTTAGAACAAAATTAAACATTTTTGTCAAATTTGATTAGTTAAAACAAAATATGCACTTTTGTCAAATTTGATTAGTTAGAACAAAATTAAACATTTTTGTCAAATTTGATTACTTAGAACAAAATATGCACTTTTGTCAAATTTGATTAGTTGAAACAAAATATGTACTTTTGTCAAATTTGATTAGTTAGAACAAAATTAAACATTTTTATCAAATTTGACTAGTTGAAACAAAATATGTATTTTTGTCAAATTTGATTAGTTAAAACAAAATTAAATATTTTTGTCAAATTTGATTAGTTAGAACAAAATATGCACTTTTGCCAAATTTGATTAGTTAAAACAAAATATGTACTTTTGTCAAATTTGATTAGTTAAAACAAAATATGCACTTTTGTCAAGTTTGGTTGTTTGAAACAAATTGATTGAAACAAAAATATATCATTTTTGTTGAAACCAAATAGTTGGAACACAAAATAACATTTTTGTTGAGGAGATTTATGTTAAAACAATAATATCATTCTTGTTAAATAGAAATTGTAAACAAATAAAATTATCATTTTTATTTGTCATGTTAAATAGAAAAATGTATACAAATAAATCATTCTTTTGTTTGTTATTAGAATACATAGGTAAATATATGAAACAAAATATGTCATGTTTGTTAGAAAATATATTTGAAAACAAACATATCACTTTTATTGGTTTAATTGAATTAGAAGTGTCGACAAAACAAGGTTACCATTTTTATTGTTTTGTCAAAATAGATTAGTTGAATCAAAACATATATTTTTGTCAAAATATTCACTTTTGTCAAAATAGATTGGTTGTGTCAAAACATATATTTTGTCGAAATATTCACTTTTGTCAAAATAGATTAGTTGAATCAAAATGTACATTTTTGTCAAAATGAACATTTTTGGCTAAATAGATTAGTTGAACCAAAATATTTATTTTTGTCAAAATATAATAGTTGAAACAAAAAAATTACATTTTGTTAAATATGATGGTCGAAAACAAAAATTACAATTTTGTTAGTTAGATTTAAAATAAAATAAAAATCACATTTTTGTTAAATAAAAGAGTTGAAAACACAAATGACCTTTTTGTGGAATAGGTTTGTGTCAAAACACAAATAGTGTTTTTGGCAAATAGATTGGTGTTACAACAAAAATACTCATTTTGTTAAATTAGAATTGTTAACAATATGAAATATCATTAGCATTCATTTTGTTAAATTAGAATTGTTAACAATATGAAATTGTCACTTTTTATTCATTGTGTTGAATGTAATTTTTAGGTAAAATGAAATTGTCATTTTATTTCATTTTGTTAAATTAGAATTGTTAACAAAATGAAGTCGTCGCTTTTATTCATTTTGCTGAAATATAATTTTTAGATAGAATGAAAGTCATTTATTTCATTTTGTTAAACTAAAATTAGAATTGTTAACCATATGAAATATCTCTTTATTCCATTTTGTTAAAATTGGAATTGTTAACAATATGAAATATCACCTTCATTCAATTTGTTAAAAATAGAATTGTTAACAAAACAAAATGTCAATTTTATTCATCTTATCAAAATAGAATTGTTAACAATATGTAGTTGTCATTTTGTTAACATGTAATTGTAGATGAGTTAAGAATCAATTTTTATCATTTTGTTGAAATAGAATTGTCAACAAAATGAATGAATCACTTTTTAATCATTTTGTTGAACTAGAATTGTTAACAAAATGAATGTATCAATTTTTATCATTTTATTGAAATAGAGTTTGTATGCAAATCATAGAATCATTTTTATTGTCAATATACACATTAGAATTTGTGTATATATTAAAGAGACATTTCTATTGCAAATATACACATTAGAATCTGTGTATTAATTAAAGAGACATTTTTATTGTCAGAATATATATTAGAGTTTGTATGCAAGTTAAAATAAATATTTTTATGTGTCTCATGTCATACATTGAAATGATATATACAAATAAAATATTTCTTTTTATTTGTTAAGGTATACAATAGAAATTGCATAAAAATAATGAAAATAAAAATTATCTTTTATTTGTCATTAGCAAAGAGGTCATGTAAATAAAATACATATTTATTTGGCATTATGAACATTTAGATGTGCTATGTCAATAAAACATTCTTTTATTTGGCGTGTTAAATACGTTAGGTGAATCGTCAAATGATTTATATTTATATATAATTATATATATAAATATAAACTAAAATTAAACGAATCACGCATGGTAGTTCGCGTTTCGAAATCGTAAATTTAAAGGATTGTACTGAAAGATCCGACCGTCGGATTTTCCCAAAATCGGAACCGTTAGGTCTACTTTGGGAAGATCTTTCCAAAGATATAAAATTTGTTAAAATCTAACGGTTAGATTTCGAGATATGTGTAAATCATATTTGGGTAAAAACAGTGTCAGGATCGCGTATTGACTCGAAGCGTTGTTAAATTAAATTGGGCTATTTTTATATAAATAAAAATAGCGATAAATCGTTATAAAACAATATTAATGATATGAAATGATTTTAAATTATAATTATGCGAGAATTATTTGAAAAGACCGAGTTCAATCTCGTTTCAAATAATTATACGACTATTAAAAGTCGAAAACATTGAAGACGGTGATTGAAGACCGGCGATCTTCACATCGAATAGAATACTACTGATGCCCTGGACTAATTTGCTCCCAGGAAAGGGTTAAAGTGGTAGTTTGTCCAGACGTACTTGTTGATTGTCCGGATATGCGAGCACCTCACTTTCATATTGGACATACGGGACGAGGAATAAGGTGCCTGCGGTTTCGTTCAGACCCAGAACGGACTTGTAAATGGATGTGTGTCTGACTTTGAATTTCATTCCATGTAAATTAAATTGATTTCTATTTAATATATATCTGTGGTGGCGGAGAATTTATTCTCTTGCTTAACACCTTTCTCTGAGACGTACGAGCTCTGAGGTTATATATTGGTAGTTATCGATCGCATGGCGTGGATTGTCAATGTGGCATGCCAAGATGCAAATGATCAAGGCTTTTGTTGAAAAGCAGAGCCTTGTGGTTGATGATCAAAGCATAGCCTATTTTTGCATAACTTTGTGTATAGCGTGACCTCGCGAGCCTCACACCCCGGTAAGAGTCAGAAACGGAGCAAGGGAACGCAGGGAGTGCACACGTTTCTTTCTAGCTAGAAGTGGTATCAGGGTTTTACACGCCCTGACATTTACTTTGTGGATGATGGAATTTTCGAGGCCTCGGATTTATCGGTCTCCAATGGCCGTATTATTGGTTCGATAGGACCAGGAAGCGTGTGTTCAGGAATTGTCAATCCACTAACGTTTTTTGTGGACCGGCCCTGCTGTATCCAAGGGTTCACTGCGGGGGATCCTGAGACATTGCTAGAGTGTCTTGAATCGGTAAGGAGATCGTTCCTAGCCTTGACTCTTGATAAAACCCAATTTCCAATACGACATTGCGGTTTTGATTGTAAAACTAGTATGGCGACATAGTAGGATGGGGCACTATGCCGTCAATGATTGATACATTATGATTGAAATGTTTTTGAAACGTATATACACTAATAACAATATCAAATCCGATTTTATCGTATCAAGCATTTTTGACCATTATAAGGTAAAACTCTATCCTTCGGTTTGCGTTGCATTGTGTGATGGGACTTGAGTCTTATAATGGTTTAATTTTTCTAAAAAGCATTGCGTTGTTTAATAGTTTACTTTATTTAAATATGCACTGGCATTCCAATTGAGTAAACGCGTTCCGGGTTGGCAGCGTGGTCCTGTGATTAGCCTTATTACTTGTTAAGTTAAGATTTCTCATACCAGTCCCATGACTGACCCGTAGTTTGTTTCACTTTGCAAACTCGGGTGCTCTCTTTTCCACATGGGCAGTCGAATAGCTTATTTTGCAGATACATTGAGCAGGATTCTGGATCGAAGCTTAGAGCTGTGTTCATAGCATTAGTAGTCTTCCACTGTGTTAATTTAATTGTTCCGCTGCAGTGTATTACATTTATTTGTAACTTATCTTCCGCTGTATTATTATATTCAATGTACTCTGATATTATGTACTTTGATGTAACATTAATGTAATGTTTATAAAAAGTCTTATGTTATTTGTTATGATGTGTGTTGTATTCCCAGAGTTAACGTATTCGGGTTTTGAAAGGTCTTGATCGATTTAGCGATCGATTAGGTCCGGGAAAAATCTGTATCGTTACACCTCTCCTGTGTAAGCCTGAGCGTAGGTAGGTCGTGTCAAGTCCATTGGGTTTTGAATTGTGCCAATTGGCACACTACCAAATATGCCTGAGCATAGGTTGATCACGTCAAATCCATTGGATTTAGGGCACTTGCCCCCTATTTAGGAGGTAAGTGAGGTTGAACTCGTTCAATAACATATGTAGTAGTGGTACTCCGGTAAATCCTAGATGAATCTTGAAGGTTTAGGTTGTTGCTATAACACTTCACATTAGGGTTACATCTAAGTCAATCGTGGAAATAACTAAAATAGCATGACGAAGTGCAAGTCTATAATCAAACCATTTCTAGAAATAAACCACAAAAGTTTATACAAGGTGTAACTCAAGCAAGATGAAGTGAACGATGTGGCATCATAGCTAGACCACTTATTTCTGCTACAATTTTGCAAAGTCGAAAGGTTAACCCCTGAGGACCAAGATGGTTGTTCCTGGCGAGCATTGGATGGCTCGAGAACTTCATTTGGGGGACCTTTCTTGTACCGCTCAAGCTTTTCTAATGGGTATGCTTCTCAATAGCATCCCTAATATGGAGACATCCGTCGGTGTCGTGGTAATACATGCCATGATATCTGCAGTTTTTTCTAGACTATTTCTCCCGCTATGTAGATCCCCTTGAAGCGGCCTTCTGGTATTGCTTGGTATTATAGGTCCCAAGGTATATGGTCTCGAGGAGGGTATTAAGTGGAGTGTAAGTATTGAAGGATTGGACTCATAGCCGATTTTTCTTTTTATCGAAACTATCTCCATTGTTTTTTCTGTGAACAGGTTTGTTCTGAGATTTCTTCTTGTCTTTTCCGAGGTTTTCCCTGGCACGTTTGGCAATGACACGGTTTGACATGGTGCTTTGCTGGAGATTGTCTAGGTGGGCACTTCGAGTAGCTCGATTCTTGCGTGCCTCCTCTGGGCATAAGAACTGGTTTTCTTTTTTGTAGAAAACCTCCCAGCTTTTTGGTTGTTTCCTGTCTAACCGTGACACGAATTCAAAACCAAGTTGTTTACCCTTAGCAAGCTGGACAAGGACGATACGGGACTCTGGGTCTTGTACCTATGCCAAGGCATTGTTGAATCTTTTGAGGTATCTTTTCAGAGTTTCCTGGGTGCCTTGGTAGATATTAGAGATGGTCAGCATGTCTTTGGGCTTTGTAACATGCATTCTGAATTGCTTGATCAACTCCCTACCGAACTGATCAAAGATTGAAATGGATCCCAATGGAAGTCGAGAGAACCATAATAGAGCCATGCCTTTGAGGAAGACGGGGAAGCACTTGTATTTAACCGTGTCTATGGCGCAAGAGAAATCCATATGACATTCGTAGTAGTTTATAAAGTTATGGGAATTGGTCTTCCTCGAGTAAACCGTAAGCTACCGCATGTTGAAGAGCCTTTGCGATTTGACCTTGAATACATCCTAGGTGAAGGGATAATGTCTTGTACTGGCTTCCCAATCGTTGGTGACGTGCCCCCATGATTATCACATGATCCAGCAGACCATGTTGGTGAGAACTGAAGTTTTGGATCTCCGTTAGATTCCAGCAGTCGTAATCCAACTCAAGAGTGAATGGCCTAGGGCGCCTTCTATGATGAACATCTTCGTCTTCTAGTAAGTCTTCAACCTTGGTTCTCTGATTTCGCGAGGGTTGATTGGAAGTAGCTTGGGCCTTGTAGTTGCTTTAAGCGTAGGCACCAAGTTCTGGATGGTGAAAGGTTGAGACATTTGAGCAGATGGTTGAGCACTAGTCCCTGGATCCTGACTAGGACCAACCGGGAGTAGTCCTAATGATGCCCCCCTCTTTTATAGTGATTCCGACATCGTCATGGTTGATTCACCTCCTTTGGTTTCAGTTATTATGGAGGGTATCTAATATGAGCCCTTAAAATTTCCAGATTTTTAATCTTATTTATGTGTATATAAAATCAAGGTCATCTTCTCTAAAGGGTCATCCTCTTTTATAAAACATTTCTAGGATCAACTCATACCAATATAAAATTATTAATTCAATTCAGATCAAATTTAACTTGTATATAAGAAGATATGAAAATATCCTTTTCTTAAATCAGAGTTTAAGTTTTAAAAGCGAAAGTGAATTGGTTAATTTTGATTTAATCAAACAATACACAACAATACAAAGTGTAAGAGGTTATTTTTCTAATATAAAGGCCCCTTGCAAATTTTCAAATATTGAGTCATATTTAAATCTTTTTAAATTATCTAGAAATAAAGTATGTATTGTTGCAACACTTTAATCAGGTTATAAAGTTGTTACAAAAGTGTTCCAAGTCTTGCTTATAATAAAACTGGGTTAGTTGGTTGTTCTTTCAAGAAATCCTATATCTAAATGGAATTATTTTTAATCCCCGAGTGATACAAAATACAAGTTACCATCTTGTATATGCAGCAGGTATTAGAGTTTACATTATGCCTACTTTATAATGCCAGAATAATTTATAAAAGTTTGCTTTATATATGGGCATATTGCCATGCAAAAAAAGATGCATTTGTGTCTTTTTAAATATTAGATTATATAAAAGAATGTTCCCCTCAAAGTATTTCCCTTTTGAAATCAACTTATAACTGAGCCATATGTCGTGGATTTCAGGGCACATTTTATGTATCTTGTACCCAATATGGCAACATATATCATATTGGTATGAATATAGCTGTCACATTGGTACTATTGTGTTGAAATATGTACTTAGTATATATTTGATGATACTCATTTTCCCCCATATATAAATACAAACATATATCTTCATTTCCAACAGCTACAGTAAGGTATACTCAGATTATCAAAATATATAGCATTTTAGGTACAAAGTGAGGATTTATCACTATATTCATGTCTTCTAGAACCCAGAATTCCATCAGAATTAATAAATATTCATTTCATCATAACGAACACTGCACATCAGTTCAAATAGCAAATAAACAAGTCTTGTGACACAGTACATAACAAAGCAACTCATCAAAGCACACATAATCCAGATAACACTTTAAGAATTCTTTAACTAGTTAACTACTAAGCATTTCTAGGTCCTTTCCAAGTAATCCTTCAAATACTTTCGCTTTTCTTTGTGACTCCGTGCATTAACACCTGAGACTGCCTCATCATAAAATGAGAGACACCACAATGATTCATGAAAACAAATCAGGTTAGATTAAAGCTTGGTGTGAGAAATTTACTTAATACATGGCAGTAAACTTATTAAGTTAGCCAAAAGTAATGCTACATTATTCAGGAATACTGGCAGCTTTCTTGTGCAAATCCATGTGTCATAGTAATGGTACTATGTATGTGCATATGTCAGGGTTCTTCTCATATATACTTGCAACATTTAAGACCATTATTCAAGTATATCTAATAAATGATTCAACATATAAACAACATAAAAATCAATCGATAACAAATATAGTAAGCATCAATCTTTATGTTTGTTTAATTCAACATGCCCCATCTTCTTCCGGCTCAAACATATTTACTTACTATTAAGCAAGCCTACATCTATCATAAATTCCATTAAGAATATATCACTTTATCCAGGTCATTGCTACTCTTTTACTCTATGTGCACATTGCTTGGGTCATTACTGTTACCCCAAGACACTTGGATCCCTGGGCATAAACATGCCATGTACAAGCTCTCATTTTTCATCATGCCAAGCTGCTCAATGTAGTCTTTTAGACCCTATGTCCTTAGTTATTTTTTTTTCATTGTCCTTTCTTTACTTAATCATACTACCCCCTTATGTCAACTTACTCTCATAGATGTAATAAAAAGGCAATGGAAAATAATGTCGATTTATTCACATAAAATTTAGCTACCACTTTTAACAAGCATACAAATGATATTCAACACAGATGTGAAACTGTATTTCCTTTATACTTTAATCTTTGTAAACTCATGTTGTTACAAACATGTGGCTATGTATGTTTTTATAAGGCACACCATAAAGTCCTATTTCCAGTCATCTATGATTTAAATTGATCTCATATATTTATGAGTCTAGATAAATCACATCATATATATATTAAGGAAATTTTTGAAGCAATCAGGAGCTCAACACATGATTGATTCATTGCACCTTTAGTTCCTTATTTTATTTAAATATAGGGCATAAGAAGTGTCATCCTACCATGCTCCCTACATTTCTCATGAACCAGACCACATTTTGATTGCAATAACATAAAGTAGTTTGCACTAATTTATTTATTCAGAGGTTATCACCATAGTGTTTCCTCCCACTGATAATTTTAAATCCAATAGGGATTAATAGTAGGGGTATTTTCATGTACTCTTATCATACATCAGTAACAATATTATTAAAGATCATAATACTACAATAGTCTCAACCAAAATATAATAAAATCATTACAATACTTATATCATTCAGCATAGCCAAATGCTTCATAAACATGCAAATTATTCTTAAAAGATTAAGGATGCCTTCATTAGGACTTAATGCCATATCTTAAGTGAGATTACTCACCAGTATTCTTCTAAATCTTTTAATCCATATTCTAGCTCTTATAGAAGTTGTTGTTACTTCCTAATTTTTTTCTTATTTGTATAAAGAGAAATATAGTAGTCCGACAAGGCCTAGGTTCTACTGATTTGTCCAATCACTTAGCTAGGGTTTCTGAAATTAAATAATGTCATCTTTACCATAAATAATATCATTTTCAAAGCACTCATATAATACCCATCCTTTTACCCATGTTTCTTTTCAATTTGTTAAGGAAAGACTTGTTTTTAATGTTAGGCCGACTGTTTTATTCAGAAAAAGTTTTTTTTAGGTTACCATTTTTATCCCTGGATCATGTTATTTGCATTGGTCCTTATATTATCCACGTGCCAGAGAATGTTAATTAGTGTATGCATAACATATTGCCTAGTCACTACTAGAAAAGGCTAGTATTCCAACGCCTGTTTTCCAACGGCTCCTTAATAGCCGTTGGCGGGCGTTGGAAGCCGTTGGAAATGAAGCCATTGGCGGTCGTTGGAAGCCATTGGAAAATTTCCTGCATATCAACAGAACCCGCGACCTGCTTTCATTATGTCTTCCCCAAACCATTTCTTCATCTCCAATTCACCATTTCCCAACCTCCAATTCCGCTGCCACCACCCACAAACGGCCGCCGACAGCCGCCGACGTCATCTAGGAGCATCTCTAGCCCGTCTCCACCCTCCTACCTCTCCAAATCCGGTAATTTCTCTAAACCTAAAATTTCGGGTTTTTTGATTTAGAAATTAATTTAAGCTGTGATTGATCTCTACTTGTTAGTGTATGTATATTATGTCATGTTATTCCCTAATTGCTATTTGTATCACCATAATGATCAAGTTATTAGCAATTTCAAAATTTTCTAATTTAGTTTATTGTGTTTGTTAAGGTGGTTTTGGTTAGTATTGAGCATATGTGTGTGATAGAGTTTGCAAATAGAATAATTTATGCAAATAGAAAGTATATATTATGTTGACTAGAAAAATTGACGTTGGCAATGCTCATATTTTTTTTTATGTTAGTAGAAAAATTGAAAAACACTTGTAGAAAAATTGATGTTAGTAGAAAAATTGATTTTATTAATCATGGATTAGATTTTAATTTCAAATTAGTATGGAATTCAACAATCAAAAAACTTAGAAAAAAAATACCACTTGCGGACTTGTGCAATTTTTTTGTGTTTTTAATAGAATAAACAGGTGTCTTTAATAAACAATAGATTTATGGTTGAATTTTTTTGTGTCTTTAATAAGTAACAGGTGTATCATCAAGTAATGCTGCCACTTTTGCGGATTTCTAGTGCATATTTCTAGTGCTAGAATGACTCTCAGTCTTCTCCTAGTTGTTGTTGCATTTTTTGTGAAGGTAAGTTTCAACTCTTTGAAGATGTCATTAGTATTGAACGTATGTGTGTGATAGAGTTTGTGAATAGTATAATTTATGCAAATACAAAGTATACAATATGTTGAGTTTGCAAATTGATGTTAGTATAATTTAGGGGACCAACTATGGTGGTTTTGTGACGTAATGTAGGGCGAAGATGCATTGAATACGGTCGAGCTCATGATGCCGAGGAGCACTAAAGGATATGCTCAAGGTATGGATTTCTGAACCATTTCCTTTTTCTTTTGGAACTTTGTTTGTAAATGCTTTTTTGGACAGAATTTGTAAAAATATCGTATGTAACCAGATTATTAGTTCAGCATCAAAATTTGAAAGTTGTGCTTGTAGAATGTATTACTTCCTTCCATATGTGTTTTCTGGTTGTCTATTTTTTTTTCATTGATAACACCTTTGGGATTTGCAGACCAACATCAGAGCTATTAACAACATTCGTATGACATGCCTTTGCCTCGGTGGGATGTGGAATCCGAAAGATAAACAAGGGTAAACTTGATGCTACTCTTTTCTTATTTCCTAGTATATAACTTGTTTTATGTTTCTTTTTAAGTTTTCAAAAAAAAAAATAAAAAAAAAATGAAAGCTTGCTTCTTAAAGCTGGACAATAGTGTATGTTAATTAAAATAAGGTATAAGCATACATCACTGGATTATAAGTTGATATTTTTTTTGTGTTTTCATTTTTGCAGTTGTGCGAGAACACTTAGTGAAGTAAAGAATGGATAGCCATCTCTTGGCCGAGTTCAACATTACGATGCAGGTAATCTTGTCTTCTTCAGTTGACCCTTTTTTTCCTTAACCTCATACATCAATAGTTACTTTTAATGGAATATATATGTGTTTCAGTTGCATCATTCAAGAAGAAAAATATAAGTTATGCGTAGCTGTGAAGCACAAATAGCATATATGTGCTCAAGGTATGGCGTTTGTTTAAAATTACACTCTGCAATTTTTTTTTGTTTACTAGTAAATTTTCTTTTACTTGTACTTAGTGAGAAATATTAAGGACTGATTATAGGCTTTACATCAAACTCGTTATGTGCAACAATAGCATATTATATAGATCGGTAAAACTTCACACAGCTAGAATAAACACTCAGCAACATGACATAGCTTATTATGACTGAAAGGTAATAGACTTTCTTTTATATATATATATATATATATATATATATAAATCAGTTTTTCTAACGGCTTCCAACGGCTCAGAGCCGTTGGAAACATTCCGTTGCATCCGTTGGAAGTCGTTGGAAGTCGTGAACGCTATTCCAACGGCCACTCCAACGGCCTCCAACGGCCGCCAACGGCTATGAGCCGTTGGAATAGCCCTCTATTCTAGTAGTGAGTGCTACAACCATTTTTCCTTCCACATGAAATTTGTTATATAAAATTTTTTTCATTTAATTTTATTTATAAATATCCCTAGCTATTTAATCTCCATATAGTGTACATGTGCCTACCCCGGTATTTTTATAAACATAATAATTCTCTACTATATTGTTTATATAAACACATTTACTTGTTTATTGTTTTTTACTAAATCTAGATACTCAAATTTTATCATCAATGTTCTTATACATTTTATCTCCAGAGTTTTAACACAACTATATAATATATATATATATATATATATATATATATATATATATATATATATATACTGTGCACATGCACACTTAGATATCCCTACTTAAGCATATCAATCATTTCTAAAGTGCTTAATCACTTTAATAATCTTAATTAATCATTTTATTGATGTAGGGTCCTCACATATACCTCTCCTTTTAGAATTGTGTCCCAAAATTTTCACCTACTTGTTTGAAATATCATTCTGCAACAAAACTGATTCAAATAATTCCAAGATAGTCACCTGACCTGTTACGTATGCAGATTTTTTTAAGGAAATAATCATAGCACATAATCATTCACTATTAAACACCTAAACTTTTGTAGACAAATTCAAACAGCAAGAAACTTTTGATAATTAATTTTAACTTTATCTTCTATTTCCCAAGTGCAATCATTTGGGTCCAAACTCCATTGCACTTTCACTAATTTAATCACTTTATTTCTCAATTTCTTCTCCTCCCTAGAAATTATGCCTACGGGTTCTTTTTCATATATTAAATGTAGCTTAATCTTCAATTAGTTGGTGACTTCAGTATAGCCTCCTTATCATTAACCCACCTTCTCAACTTTTATATATGAAATACATCGTGTATTCCCCTCATTTGTTCAGGTAATTTCAACTTTTATGCTAAAGATCCAACCCTCCCAACAATCTCATAGGGTCCTACATACCTGGGGGTTGATTTCCCCTGCTTCCCAAATCTTAGAAATTTTCTCATAGAAGCTACTTTAATAAGTACATGGTCTTCTACCTTTTATTCCACAGATTTCCTCCTATTGTCTGTATACATCCTTTGCCTATCTTTTGCCGCATGTATTCTTTTTCTTAATAAAGCGAGTTTCTCACTGGTTTCTTCCACATGATCAAGACCTAAAATCATTCTATCCCCACCCTCCATCCAACATGTTGGTGATAAACATGGCCTTCCATACAATGCTTCAACGGATGCCATGCCTATACTGCTTTGGTGGCTGTTATTATAGGCAAACTCTGCCAAATATATGTAATCTTCCCAATTTCCCCCAAAGTCTAATACACATGCCCTAAGCAATTCTTCAAGAATTGTATTAACAATCTCTATTTTCCTATTCGATTGAGGATGGTATGCTGTGCTAAAGCATAATTCAGTTCCCATGGCTTGTTGAAAACTGGCCCAAAAATTTTAAAGTAAATAAAGTATCCTTATCACAGACTACCGTCTTGGGTACCCCGTGCAACCTTACAATCTCTTTCACAAATGCTTGTGCCAATTTGTTCGCATTCCTTTCTGACTTGATAAGTATAAAATGTGTTGATTGTGTTAGCCTATCAACACCGCACAAATGTTGTCATTTCCTTTTTTAGTTTTAGGAAAACCATCCATAAAGTCCATTGATATATCTTCCCACTTCCGTTTTGATATTTTTAAGAGTTGCAACAGACTTGATGATTTTTAATATTCTGCCTTTACGTGCTGGCAAATGATACATTTAGACACAAATTTTCCCATGGTAGCCTTCATACCCTTTGTAATGACCCGGGAAATTTGACGCTCAAATTTCGACACTAGTACATCTTCCATATTTCCTAAATTCAAGGGTTTAAAACCTAGATAGTTAGAAAAAATAAGTTAAAGGGTGATTAGAAGAAAGACAGAAATATTAGAATGTAAGAAGAAAAAGTACACCAACACTACAGAATCAGAGCAGAATAAAATTTCACAACGGAACTCTCGTAAGATAGACCACACATAAATATAACATGTGTTTTTCCCTAATGATAACCTAATAACCCTTATTATAAATCCAATGATATTATAATAATGTCTAAAGTCCTCAAATAAAAAAGGAATCTATCCGGAAAGCTTGCATCTCACTTTTCGACATAGTTGGTTTACATCTAAAACTATACGACTCATATTGGAATTTGGCTTTCCACACATAACTAGGTAAGGAACTACCTCCCGAACAGTGTTCCTCTAGAGATAAAATTACTAGGGTTGAACAAGAACATCTTGCAACCGGACCACACAGAACCGACTGCGCATTCAACTTGAGTGTACCGAATATATCACCACCATGGTTTTAGGCGAATCAACCATATTCATTCCGAAGAATACAATGGGTCAACCGATTTCTCTAGATCAATGATGATATACCCTAATGGATATCACCCATATAGCTCTGCTACTTGCCTGAATTCAATCATTTCCCGATTAATGAGGCTTGAGGCTGCGATTACCTTTTGGGAACATCACATTCAACTATGAATGCCACATTGTTAGATCCATTAAATCACAAATTGACTTGCACAAAAATACTTTAGGTGTTAAGCTAAGAGAGTTTGCCTTCTCCGCCACCTTTCCTAACATATTTTAAAAATCCAACATACGTGATTTTAGGAAATACACCATCGGATATTCATCCATACAAATTGTCGAGGATCAGGACAAACCAAAGGTACTCTTTTACTACATCCTGTCGGAATAAACCCTAGGACTAGTAACAAGAAGTCCTTGCATCATGCAAATTCCATAACGTAGGGATTACTACTACAAGTATAATTCTGGTAGTTAACCAAAGGCATTAGGGAGCACCCATTTTTGTTGCGAAGATCTACACCTTCAGATAATCTAAATACGCACAATCAAAGCTGCAAATTCAGTTTTCAAATGCAAAGTCTGTTCGAACTGGTTTTGGCTCCAGTTCCTATCCCAGTACCTCGAACCAACACGTCATATGTTAAAAGGGAATTTATAGATAGTCGGTTCTTTAACTATCAATCTATAGTTGTACAGTTAAGTACATTAGAAGCACATGCCCTTTTAATTAATACCGTCATTAAAATCATTTCATTGATTCTTAAAAATCGATTCATATACTTATCTTAACGGGATAAGTATACTCATAAATCTAATGTTTTTGTTACTTTAAAAATGATAGCCATACACATATCTCTTTAGAATAAGCATATTAACAAAACCATATTATTTTCACTATTTAAAAAATAGCGCTATATACTTAGCCAAATGATATAAGTATAATCACAATTCATATCTGGCCTAAACAATATCATATGACACATTATTTGCTATAAAACTGAACAGTTTAATTTAACTTATACACCTTCTAAACTAAAGTTTATAGCATCGCTTATGGGAATAATAAATTAATTTCCCAAGACACTTCCATTTCCAAACTAGTACCATCCCTCGGATAACAATGAAGTCATTCAAGTTAGGGTATTTTTATTTACCTTTCAGACCTTGATTGGACCACGTTCTTAAGTTCAAAATAAATAGAATTATGTTAACAAAAAACCTAGTATTCAATAAATGTTACAATAATTTCCATTTACTATTCAATTTAAATATGGTTTTATAAATCATCCCTTGCACTTAAAAAAAATCCTTTCAATTATAACCACTTTTTACTTAATTCGTTGATTGAGTAAACTCTTACTAAAACACAAACCTTTAGCTTTAAACCTCTTTTATACGATTCGTTTACAACTTGGATTTATTAAAAAATCCATTAAGCATCCTTCCTTTGCATTTTTGAAAGTATCCTTTCAGTTAGAATCATTTTACTTAATTCAATATACATAAAATGCTTATTTAAAACCATCATGTTGGCTTTAAATCTCTTTTATAAATGTGGTGTATAAAACTTAGATTTATCATAAAATCCCTTTATAAAATTCAATTTACTCTTCTTACAAACTTGATTTCCTTTTCTTCAAAAAACTTCAGATCTAATAATCTATGTTTGATTTTAAAACTAAACCACTTAAAACTTAGCTCAGAATCAATCAAGATCATTTCTAAACACTTTATGAATATCTAACTTCTATAGATTTCATTTTAGAAATCTAATATATTTTCTGTATCATTTACAAATTTAAGAAAAGTATTTATTAAACTTGTTCAAAACAACTGAAATCACTGGTAAACTGATTCACTTATGAAGCTGAGTTTTATAACTTCATAAAATTTAATTATAAACTTTGTTAAGTTTTATCACTCGAAATCTCCAATTATAAAACTTATTTATAACATGGGCATTTGCTGCCTATACAGTTAAATCCCCGCTAAATCCCCGCAATATCCCCGCTTTAGCCCATAGCACTCTTAGACCGCTACGCTATTTCAATTTAGCGCCGATGAACAATATATCCGCTTCTAGCCCCACTATTTTCCGCTACATCCGCTAATCAGGGCTTTTTAGCGTCATCTTTAGCAATATTAATGTATATAGCTTGATTTTACTAGTTCTCTTTTTAAAAAAATTTGTAAAGTTTGTGCAAATGGTTAAACTTAAGGCATAAGTTCTAAAATATGGTAACAATCAATTACGCTCATCAAATTTAGCATGCATATCTATGATATTCCGTGATTTTGTTATATATGATTAATTAATATTAGTTTCTTGTACACATATAATGTCAAAACGATGAATAATTTATTCTCAAATATTTGGTTTTATGTCTAATGAACTATTTTGCGCCTCCGATATATCCCCGCTATTTCCCAGTTTTATCGCCGTACTTTTTTGCATTTCTGCTGCTATAGAACCGCTAAGCACTTTAAGTGCACATAATTGCTGCACAATTCAATTCATAATTCCTTTAATGAATTTCATTCTCAAAAGGTAATCCTTTTAATTATTATTAATTAATAATACTTAACCTCAACATTAACTAAGGTAAAAGTAATTTACTTCGAGCGACGCTCTCCTATCATCTCAGCCTTTTTCGTCCTCAATTACCTCCTTCTCTCACATCGACCCTCATCCTTCCCTTCCTCCCGATTCTTAGCCTCCCCCTCTGATTCCTCCTTTCCTTGACCCACCGCCTTCCACCTCGTCTCTCACCTCCGCCACAACTAATAAAAGTGGACTATACTTTTTGAGGCAAAACCCAAGAAGGGTGTGTTATTGCCACCACCTCTCACTTTGAAATTCACTAGTCAAACTTTGGCTCCGACTGATGAAATTTATTAAATCTGCAAAGGAGGAATGGCATGAGTATTTGGTAGAGTTCTTTCTAGATCTTCTTCTATCTTATATTGTTGTCACTTATCACCTCAAGTTCCATCGGAAGCCATCGGGGAGTGTTAAGGTCAAATCGACACAAAAGGTATTTTTTCCCCTCTTTTCAAATCCTGAGGATAGGGAAAGAATTCTGAAGGCTGACCCTGTTATTATTAAGAATGAGTTTTTTTTGGTTAAGCCTTAGGATGAAGGGGTAGGGAGTACTTATGTTAAAAGAGTACCAATCTGGATAAAGATGACCAACTTGCCTTTGTATGCTTGGTCTAAGCTTGGTATTTGATGGTTAACATCCAGGATAGGGAGCTTTCTTAGCATGAACCTATCTACTGAGAAGTTAGAGAGGCTAGAATATGCTAGTTGTATGGTTGAGATCATTGATGAACAAGCATTACCTACAGAATTCCCTGTGTTGTTGAAGGATAGAACAAAGCAATTTGTTAGGGTTGAATACCTGTGGAAACCTGAAACTTGTCTAAAGTGTAGGAGTTTTGCGCATGTAATGAGGGATGTTCTATACCAGGTGATAAGTCGAATGCTGGTGCTCTACCCACCCTTGATAAGGGAGGTACCATGGTTAACAAAATAAATGTCTTAGGTGACAAGAATGGTGTAATAGGAACCAAGGAAGTTGGTTATAAGGATAATTATAGTGTTAAGAAAAAGGATGGTTGGAGAAGAGTTATAAAAAAAGAGGGTTGTTGTGGCAACCAATGGTAATAGTTTGGGAAATCTCCCTTTGTCATCTGATATTGAATTGACTCAACCTCATGGAAAACACACCAGTTTGAACAATAACATGTTTAGTGTTTTTAGTATTGAATGGGAGAGATTGCTAGCATTACTGATATTTTCCGTTGCACTTGTAAAGTGTTTGATGGTATAGGAAAACAATTCGAACTTGCAACTAGCTGTGTTGAGTTTTAGAATGAAGACCAGATCCTCCTACCCAATAAAACTACACAAATCTCCACTGATAAAAACAAAACACCTTTACCAAGCAATCTTTAGTTCAAACCAGGTTTTGTTAACAAACCCACCTCACCTTTGAAACCAAGTAAAGCTCCTGTAGCCTCTTCAAGTAAATCCCCTACCACTGTGCTTAAGCCGACACCTGAAAGTCAATTGAAGGGTGTCACCAACTCGAGTAAAGGATCTCTGGGTTCTAAACCCAACCCTTATGCACACATTGCACCTCCTCCAGGATATTTGGCTACCACAACTAAGCCTCCAGCGGTTAAGGAAGGCCAACTCAATTCTCCACTCTCAGCTTCCTTACCTGGCTATATCACGAGAAGTATGAAGATTTTGACAGGGGAAATATTCGACAACGATTAATGGGTAGGTCATATGAGCTGTGAAGTGGTGTAGCATGCTAGTTTCAGTTAAATGTTATGTCTTGTTTATGTTATTGGTGTGTTGTTGCACTTGTTAAATTGGAAATGTTATTTCAATATGTAAGTTTATCTACCTCATGGAAGTTTCCTTCCCTGCATGGAAGTTTTGTTAGTAGATATACGAGTTGCATATCCCATGTAATCCTTGTACTTATTATTATTACAGTAACAAGTGGTTGCAACCACTATAAAAACTGGCTTATCACTGCTAAAAAAAGTAATTTACTTCGTTATTAACTAAGAATCGAATACTTAATCTCTTTCAAAAAGTTATTTAAAATAATAACTAACTTTATTAACAACTACCAACTTATTAATTCCCTTTATGCACAATTCCTTAGAAGATTAATAATTAACTTTTGTGAACACTGATTAAGTTTAAACAATTCTTTTGTCAAAACCATTTTTATTAAATTATTTGAAAATTAATTAATTTAATAACCAATTTCAGTCAAAAAATTGACTTAGTCAACTCGGGAACATAGTTAACTTGTTAATTAATTTCAATTAATACTTCCCTTTAAATTAATTAATTTAACATAATCTCACTTAACTTTTTTTCGTTAAAACAATTATTTAAGATTGTTAACACTTAGGTTAATTTCTGACTCAGTTTCTTATAAAAAATATTTAAAACAAAAGAATTTGCTATATAAAACATTTTAAAATTTCCTTCATAAAATCTGATTATAAATATTGATTTATTTATGAAACTTCTATTTTATATAACGTATATAAAATAAAATATAAAACTTTTCTTCAGCATTTAGTCAATTCGTTTGGGAGCAAATCAACGTCTTAAAAAGATCGATTTTAGGCAATATGCTGCCAATCACTTAATCAATACTGTTTATTGATTAATAACACATCAGTGTCGAATTCAATTCAACAATCAACATCCAAATAAATTTAACCTCACTTAGATTAAACAAGCTAATATTGAATAATATGAAGACAAATAACATCCAAAACATTTAAGGAATCCTATTGGATCCCTCCAACCTGTTCTCACTGCATCACAACTCATAATATCCTTTTATATATGCATATGTAATAGAAATTCTAATATAATTTATTTTAAGATGACGGAACTATAAATATCGACAATCATCAACAAAGCAATAATCATCCAAAGCATCTGCTATAGTTTTAACATTCCCAACTCAATGAAACTAGTTTCGTCAAATTCCAAGACTATTTACAAAAACACTATTTTAAATTTCAAACCATAAATCTATAAGCGTTTATATCACTCAAGATCATACACAATTTACCCGAAACCTTACAATAATTTACCATTACGGATTTTATAAAGTTGATTTCATTGAAATCCGAGTTAGTTTGAAAAATGGCTAATTCCATGACTTAAAAAATTGATAAAATATAAATCAATTTTCAAACATTCAAATTCATCAATAGTAATTTCTTATTATCGTTTGTGTTCAAATAGGATTTCCTATAGCTTCAAATTTACTTAAATAAATTTCTAAAATCAAGATTTCCATTTTTAATTTAAATCGACATCCAAATGTTTATTTAAATAAATTCCAAGTCGTTATCTATTAAAATTAATCGTTTTAAATTTTTAAACAAATTAAATATTCATCATTGAAAATCTAGGTTGTTGCCCCCTTCCACCAAAAATCCCTCTTGAGGTTACGATACATTTTAGTGTGAATGGTGTATTTGCTTCTGTGATAAACATCTAAAATCTCTTTCTTTTGGCCTTCACTTGTCGAGAGACACAACCTCTTTTTATTTATTTATTAGGTAGCACTGTTCATTGATATGAAAATTTTCTACCTTTACCCTTTCAATAAAAGAGTTTTCTTGTCATATAAAAATTAATCTTGGTCTTGTGTTGCTCCCACTTTATTTATTAAATCTTATATAATACTGATAAGACATATCCTTCCGATGTCTACTAATTCACTGTGTACGTCCATATAAATAGAGCTAGGACCATTTGTCTCCACATTAATGAGTAGTGATAATGTTTTAAACTCCTCTATCATCAACATGGCCATCCTAGTATGATGGCTACTCAATGAATTAGCTACTCTATTAGCTTTGCCTGGGATATAAAGTATGTCTAAATCATAGGATGCTATGAACTCAACCCATATATGTTGCCTCATGTTTAAGTCTTTTTGAGAAAATAATATTTTAAGGATTTTCGATTTGTGGATAATTTAATTTTAGCTCCTAATAAATAGTGTCTCCATAATTTCAGAGAATAAACCACAACAGCTAGTTCTACGTCATGTGCTGCATACTTGGTTTCACTTGGCTTCAACTGTCTTGAGGCATATGCTATCAACTGAATTTGCTACATTAAAATACCCCCCAAACAAAACCCACTTGCATCTGTGTAACAATTAACCCATCATTTCCTTCTGGTATTTTTAGTATAGTAGCATTTACTAATGCTTATTTTAATTGTTCAAAAGCCCTTTGACATTTCTCTATCAAAACAAATGGTTTATCCTTCCTTGTCAATCTTATAAGTAACATAGAGATTTTAGCAAAATCTTTTGTAAATATCCTATAGTAACCCTGCCATATATACCCATGAATGATCTAACTTTAGATACTATTTTTGGTCTCTTCCAAGCTTGAACAACTACTACCTCATTTGGGTTAGCTGGCATGCCTTTCTATGATATAATATAACCTAGAAAACTTACTTCTAATTTCTATAAAGAACATTTTGAAAACTTAGCTTTTAAACCTTGCTGCCTTAGTTTACTCAGCTCTAAATGCAAATGCTTTTCATGCTCCTTTACCGTCTTAGAATATATTAGTGTGTTATCTATAAAAATAAAAACAAACTTGCCTAGATTATCCCTGAAAGTCCTATTTATTAAATAAATAAATAATAGGAAGGGGCCATTTGTCAAGCGAAAAGGCATGATAAGGAACTCATACAAACCATACCTAGTGTTAAAAACAATATACTTATTGCTTCCTTCTTCCACTTTCATCCGACAAAAGCTTGATGCCTTGTCCAACCTTGAAAAATATCTTTGCTTCATTCAATTGATCAAAGAGATCATCAATTCTCGGCAGTGGGTATCTTTTTTGATTGTGACTTTTTTGATTATTATACACATTCTAAGTGTACCATCTTTCTTCTTAATAAATACAACTGATGCTCCCTAACGTGAACTGCTTGGCCTGATAAATCCTTTTTCCTCTAATTATATCAGTTTCCTTTCAATTCAATCAATTCTTTGTCCCTACCCTTGTTGGCCTTTTCACTAAAGGGCATGCTTCAGGCTCTAGTTTAATTTGAAACTCCATGGATTTATGATGTGGTACCCCTTAACCTGCTCAATACATCAGTGTATTGACTTATTATGGGTATTTTATCCAATGTAGCTCTGTCAGTCACATATATAAGTAAAATTTCTTTCTTTTTCAACCTCACATAGAATTTATATCCTCTTGCCCTTAGTATTCTCAATGTTATGATATAAGTCTCCAAATTAATGATAGCTTTAAACAAAATTAACCAATCAACCTTTAGAATAATTCCAATCCCTGGGAAGTTTAACACACATAAATAAGAAATAAATATATAACCCCCTATATTTAATTCTTTTTGCATATACTTCATACTCAATACACATGAGCTACCTATAAGGCTTTTAATAAACAAAGTCCTATCTACAAAATACAATCCAATTTTAACCTTTGTACAATGTCATGGGATATAAGTAAATGTGTAGCCCCTGTGTCATACACTGCAGCTATAGGCAATGAGTAAATAAACAATGTACCTTCCACTTACCCCTGATCTTCTTCATTGGAACCAACTACTCATTTCCCTTTTCCCTCCAAAGCTTATACTTTGCCTTGCTACTTGAAATCATGGCATTTTTTGATGTGGCCCTCTTTTTTTGCAATTATAGCACTTAGAAGTAGCTATTTTCCAACTAGGCACTTGGTTTTTATGTGTCCTTCCTTGCCACAAGCATAACATAATTTTTTTGCTCTTAGCTTCAAATGCGCCAGTTTCAGTTATTTCCTTAGCTTCAGCATCACCCTTTTTCCTTGTCATTTGGATGAAATCTGTTCTTACCTTTCTTGTTGTTATTGTTTCTAAAACTCATATATTTCTCCCTTTCATTATCGTGCTACTTAAAACTTAAAGTCAGATCTAGTAATTGATCAAAGATCTTATCTATATAAAGTGGCATGACCCTATTGGGGTTTGCATTGAACCCTTGAATATATTATCCATTTTTATATGCCCCATCAACTATCAATATTGTGCCATATTTGGATAAGATATCAGATTTTGTGTGTGTACTCAGTGACACTCATAGTTCCCTGCCTCGACTTGATGCATTCATTTAGCGGAGAAGCTTGGGATGATGCATGAACAAACCTTTCCTCCAACATCTCCTTAAACTTATTCCATGTAATCTCATTTTCTACCCTTCCAACTGTGTTGACCTCCAACCAATCCAAAACAGCTCCTTTTAATTTCCTTTATGCAATTTTCCTTTTCTTTGGATCTTCGATTTACATATCATTGAAAATTCTATCTAGGGTTCTTAACCTAGTTTGGACCTACATAACTCCTTCAATGCCTTTAAAACTCTTTCCTTCTAAATTAGTGTATGTTTTTCAGCAATTATATAGCTTCTCATGAGACAGTCGCCAATCCCTAAAATGTACTACTATGTAATGTACTTTATCCGCTGGGTTACGGGTACTGGTTGGTATTTTACTCGAGGTTTCTATCAATCTACCCCTGTGTGATTCTTGTTGAATCATATACTCGTGGGGTGGCGCGGGGCGGATGATTTCCAAACGGACTCCTCATTCATTAGATAGAGAAGGTCACCAGGATTTCGTGATCTGCTGCTGAACCTGTTCCAATTCCAATAGCTCGGACTCGGATTGTGGGGATCGCCGGAATACTTCGTATCAACAAATAAGATACTCGGTATATCAATATTGATAATGTAATGACCCGTATTTTGTGCCTATTTATTTGGAATATTTTAATTATTTTAATTTTTTAAAATATTGTTTAGTATTTAAATAATCGAATTTAACGATTTTATTTGGAATATATTATTTAAATAAATAATAAAATAATATTTTTAATTTCTAGAATTTGGGAAAATATAGAACTTACAATATATTGTGACCAGGTAATTTAAAATGGTCAAATATTGGTTATATTGAAAATATAATGATGATTTCGTTTCGAAAACAATGGTCGAGCTATATGCTTTATAATTTAATTAAATAATGAGCTGCAGCGGCGTGACAGTTCATGATTAGGCGTTTTGAACTTCAATTGGTCGTACTGGGTTCAAAATAAGTCGGATTTCCTCGAAACAAGAAATGTCGGGACCAGTTTGACGATATCTTTCCAATGGCAGAGAAAAATCTAGTTTTCGTCGTGTAGATTTTATTTTATGTCCAAATCAATTTTTGAAAAAGTCGTTGTAATATTCCTTTATATATTATATCATTATATATATATATTAAATAAAGGGGTTTTTAAATATTTTTAATACCGATTTGGCTTCAAACTCAACCCGAGATATTTTATCTTGGTAATACATGATATTTTGGTCGTGTATGGCCAATTTCAATATTTTTATAATATTATATTAAAGTATTTTAAAATTGGTTTATTTTATTTGAATTGGCCAGTTATAAAAGGGACTTTCTTCAAACGACCTCAGTTTTCGACGAAACAGATTTTGTTGGGAGCGTAACAGTAAATTATCGCTTGATTTTCAAGTTGCACGCAAAACGGTGTTATTCTATGAGCGTGGCAAAATAAAATGCAAAATAAATCGATCAATTTGAACGTGAACGAGGGCCATTTGAGCAAACAGACACAGAATTCAATGAAACAAGTTTCGTTAGGACCGTATCGTCAAAATATACTATGTCGTCCAATCGTGTCTCGAACGGGGTTTGTATGTGAGCGCAGCAGCGAATAAACGATGTTCGAAATAGCGATAGATACAAAATAAAAATCGTTAGTTAGCGTTACTCGTCAAATCAACATAAAATATATTATTCTCACGCTATATAAACCCCTTCCCTCACAAGTTTCCAACCAAGCTTCATCTTCTTCCATGTAATTTTGGAAAAAATCCCAAATTCACAAATCAATTTATATCTACAAATCTAGAAGGAATTTGTTATGGCAACCTAAACGAAAAGTCTAGATCGGGTCGAGAGGGAGCTACTGTAAAAAGTTGGGGTGGAACGGAGGGGTGTGGTGGCCGGAAATGGCAAAGAACGGTCGGAAATCAGTTTGGTTTTCTGGCCAAATTGAAGAGCTACGGTCGATTTCAATAGACGGGACCTTGGGGCTTTGATAGAGGGAGGAAAGACCTTTCATTCGGTGGTGGTCTCGAGTTTCCAGGTACTCGGAGGTGAGAGTAATAGGCAGATGAACGGGAATGTTGATTTTGGGGTTGTTTTCGGAAGTTTGACGGGGTTTTGGCCAATTTCAGGAAAACGGTGGCATGCTGGGAGGAGGTGATGGTGTTAGTCGATGCAGGGATGCGAGGGGGTCGGAATGGCGGTGGTGCGGAGTTGTTCGGTGGTCCATGGTCGGAGGGAGGCGTAGTTGAACGGAAAATGGTTGGAGAGGATTTCTGGCGAGATGATGGTGTGTTGGGGGTCGTCGTTTGGGGTGAGGTTGGCTGGTGGAGCGGCGGTTCTGACGGAGGTCGCGGGGTGGTGGCATGGCGCCGGTGGTGGCCATGACGAGGGGTTGGAAGATGTGAAATCCGGTGGGAAAGAAAAAGTCGGGCTCGAGCTTCACCTGGGGAAGAAAACGCGTCGTTCGTTCTTAACCATGATGACGTGGCGTGGTTCTAACGTTAATCAGGTAGTTAATTAAATTATTTAATTTAAATATTTATTAGTGTTAATTATCGTAAAATATACCAATCTTTAAATCAATGTAACTTTCACATACTTTAACGAACTTTAACGAAATTGGATCCGTTGGGATCGCAGGGACGAGGCCTGGGCGTTGGCACTGATCTGAGACAATTGAAAATTCAGCTAATTTTGAACGTCCGTTCAAGATTAAATGCAACAAGCGCGTCAACCGTCGATCAAAACAAACTCTGGTCAGTTAATTCTCATACCTTCTGGAACCCTGTGACGTGGTAAATTCACAGAAAAATATAATCTACAATTTACAGTATAAATTGGCTGATTGGATGCAATGGATGCAAATTTGTTGTTATTGGTTGATTGGTTGCAGTTATTTATATTCCGTCAATTAGTTTATTCGTCTATTTTTATCAGCTGATATCTGTGATGCAGGGAAGGACAGGTTGGAGGGATCCGACCGGATTCCTCAAATAAACTGTATTTTGGTAGTAGTGCGTATATATGAATTGTTTGCTCTGACTGACACCAAAACCTTTTTGAATGTTGATGATTGAATATTTATTCATCATTGTGGTGATTAATGTTAATCGATAGTGTTGATTGGGTAATTAGCAGTAAATGGTCTAAATGTAAGGTTTTAACGTCGTTCGACTGTCAGGTGAATTGACGTATTTTTAAAAGTCATAAATTTATTTATAACTGGATTAAAGTTATTCAATTATTTTATATGGGTATTTAAATTGGAAAATTATAAATAAACATTTTAAATCGAGTTAAAGGAAATTATTTAAATGTCTTAGACCAGTTGTAAAAGTAGAAACCCAAGGGATTTACCTACAAGTTGGTAAAACAGGATATTTTTTTTAAACAATTAACTATGATTTTTAAATTAATTAAGTTATTTAATTATGGGAAATGACAAGTGTAAATCAGTTAACTGCTAACTGATATGTACTTTTGATAAAACCAAATGTTTTTGGTTGAAATTAAAATGAATTAAATTGATTTAAAATTTCCGAATATTCGTTAAACTTGAAGAAGGGTTTAAAGTGTTAGTTAATCTTCAATTAACTAAAATCAAAAGGAAAAATCAAATTTGTTAGTAAATAGAGTAAGTCATCATTTAATCTGCTTTAAAAAGTGATAATTATTCTATATCAAAGTTAACTATTTTAGTATGGTTAATATTAAAGTTAATTATTATTTTAACTAATAGTAATTAAAGCAAATGACATTTAATTGGCATTCAATGGAAATGTGATTAGTTGGAGTTAAGGTTTGGTCAAGGAAGGCAATAAGAATTAAAAAGGGATGTGTAGTCAAATAATTCAAACAAAATTGGTAAAAGTAGTTCGTAAGTGAACATAGAGTTTAAACAAGAATTTCCCAAATGGTTAAATTGGGTAAAGGTGGACTCAGTTGAAAAGAAATGTTTGTGAAAGATGAAATAAGTGAATAATGTTTGAGTAAAGGTTGTGGTTAGTGAATATTTACTTAATTCAAGGAATTAAGTAAAGGGGTTTTTGAACGAGGATTTTAAATATGAGAACAGGTTTTAAAATCAAACCTGAAACCAAGAAGTGGAAATGAGGTTGTAAGTAATTGTGGTTATGTGATAAACTAATATTATTCTAAGGTAAGAACGGGTCGATCAAGGTCTGAGAGTTAACTAAAATACCCCAACTTGATTGGCTTCACTATTATCGAGGAATAGTATTAGTTTGGAGTGAGTGGAAGTGTTGAGATTGGGTTTTATCCTATACGAGGAATATCGAACTCTGATATAAGGTTTTGGGAAATTAAATAATATTACAATATTAGTTTCACAAGGAATAAGGATTTTGATTTAAAATTATATTGAACATTTGTTATTAAATTAGAGTTGATCGAATATAGTTAGAGTTAGCCAAACATAGTTATTCAGGAAAAGCTACCATTGCGTACGACTGCTAGCGTAATTCGCAAGGCTGCAGATAGCCTACGGCGGTCGGATGTTTCCTGAAGGAATCAGGCGTAACCATTGTGATCGCTGCGATCTATAGTCAAGCGAACGGAGTTAAGTCGAGTATTAGTTAATCGATAGGAGTAATCAAGTCAGGTCAGTTAAGTTAAATAAGTCGAGTTAGTCAATTTAGAGTTAATCAATCAGAGTAAATCATTCAGAGTTAATCAGAAGAAATTTGGGTTATATCATTAAGTATATACATATATTTTAAAGAGGTCAAGTACTGAATCAGAAAACTCGTTTGTATTCACACATTTGTTATTTGATAGTTAAAACACCGACTATCAAACCCTGACCAATATGCTGGTTGTTTTGGAAAGTCCGGGATCGAATTATATTCGAAAAACCATTCCGACCAACAAATACGTGAAGATGGTAATTGAAGATGGAGCAGTTGAAGACCGTGGATCTTCATAAGTGGAAGGACTACTTATCAAATCTCTCTGGCCTGCAGCCAGAGTTATTTTGATTTGTGATTCTGTCGTGGTAGAAATGCACGGGTTGCAAGGACTTCTCGCTACTGATCCATGGGGTGATTCCTATATGAGATGTATTAGAAGAGTGCCTTCATTTCATCCTGTTCCTGGATGACTTGTATGGACGGATGTCTGACAGAGTATTTCCAAAGGAATTACATACGTTGATTTCTCCAAACGTACCATAGTTGATGGCGGAGAAATTGTTATTCTCTAGCCAAATAAACTAGAGTATTTTTGTGGACGTCAATCAAGTGTGATCTGGCGGATCTGACGATGTGGCATTCAAAGTGAATGATGACCAGATGTTCTAGAGATAAATTCTAGCCTCAAGCCTCATCAACCGGGAAATGACAAAAATCGGGCAGGCAACATGGCTACGTGGGTCGCTCCCATTAGGATGTATGATTACCTATCTAGAGAAATTCCTTTTGCTTCTTAAATCTATCGATGCTGTCCCTTTTCGGGCAGACGGTTGTTGATCCCAACCGTCGGTGATATACATTCGATACACTCAAGCGAAATGAGTGGTCGGTCATATGAGGGCCGGGTTGCAAGATGTTCTTGTTGAACCCAGTGTATTCACCTCTAGAGATACACTATCGGCAGGTGGTCCCATACCTTGTCAAGGTTGGAAATCCAATATCCAATAAGTCCCAGCGGTTTTGATTATATACTATATATGTGGAGCGTGAGATGCAAGCGTTCCACTAAATTGTTAATTACTTGTATTTAGACATTATGATAATATCAGATCAAGTTATGATTTTAGAATTTGTTTGGGTTATAGTAAGGTAAAAACCGTCCGTGTTTATGTGGACTGGTCTTACTATTATCCTTTGATTTCAAAAAGGATTTCCAAAGTTAAACCAGTGTTTGTTTTCCTGTGAATTTATCACTGATAGTATTCCAGACTGACCCGGTGTATTTTGTTTTAAATCAAATGTGCTCGGGTCAGACCAAACATATTTACAGGTTAGGTTTCCACTTGGAGTTTCAGGAGCTGGAAGCAGGAGGCTTCACCACTATTTATATAAAGTTATTTCCGCTGTGCAGTTATATGTTATGCTCTGATGATTGGTATGTATCTATACAGTTCTTTTGTATAAAGATATTTGATATTATATTTTATCTGTTCTGCTGTGAGAGTCTATTGATATGTTCTTCTTCTTTCTTCTATTCTAATATTCTTTCTTTCCTCACCCTCTAACTTCTTTCTCATGACAATCTGGGGGTTCGATACTTGGGTTTTTGCCAAGCGATACGGATTTATGTATTGTTGTCGAAGATTCGAGCGTCGAACATTTCCCGGGTCGTTATAGTGGTATCAGAGCTATTGGTTTAGAGATAACCATGGCTCTGTGGCGTGACTCAATAGAGATGGGATTAGTAATACCCTAGATTGAGTTTGTGTAGATATATGAGAGCACATATTTGTGATTTTATATTTAAATTATTTTGAAATTATTTTTGCCAAATATATTTTATAAATAATGGAAATAATGATTTTTCAAATTATTACAATATGGAAAAAATTATTTTGATTTGTTGTTGTTGATTATGTGATATGTTTGGATGGTGTTTTCGATCTCATGGATATAAACCTGAACATGAATCGATTTGTTTAAAACCAATATGAAATAAAGATGATAAATAAATCGATCCAAATTAAATAAATCCGAATGGATAATTAAGGAAATAAATGAAGTGATTATAAATAATTATCATCCCTTGTGGATTAAACTGTGTGTCAAATTGGTTAATATGGAAGATATGGATGTTTTGAATATGATTAACATTTCTGTTAGGACTAAAGAAATTCGTTTGAGTTGAGAAACAGGTGCTGAAGAGCCAACTCAGTTTTAAAATCCGTTCAAAAGAGGAAATTTTGGAGTTAATCAAATCCAGTTCGAATCGAGCTGCAAAACAACTAAGTATGCTCGTGTATAATTTATCGCTTATCGCATAATAACGCTCGCAAAAAGGTACGCCTACGAAAATTTGAAATTTTTGGTTTTTGTTTGGAATTTGTGTTTGGATTTTGAATTTTCCGACCATGAGAGTCGATGTATACATATTTCTTGAACCTGCGATACTGTAGATGGTCCTCCGTACAGGGGAGACTGTACCGAAATTTTTCCAAAATTTAAGGAGTTAGAAAATTTTTGAAGATTTTTAGAAAATTCTTTTGAAATAAATTGCTTTTAAAACCAATTGGGTCAGTCTGAAAATAAATTCGAATTTTAAAATTAATTATTTTTAAAAGACAATGGGATATAACGTTCCTTTCTACCTTAGCAATTTCAAGGACGAAATTATTTTAATGGGGAAGGAATGTAACGACCCGTATTTTTTGCTTATATTTGGAATATTTTAATTATTTTAATTTTTTAAAATATTGGTTTGAATTTAAATAATCGAATTTGATGATTTTATTTGGAATATATTATTTAAATAAATAATAAAATAATATTTTTAATTTCCAGAATTTGGGAAAATATAGAATTTACAATATATTGTGACCGGGCAGTTTAAAATGGTCAAATATTGGTTATATTGAAAATATAGTGACGATTTTGATTTGAAAACGACGGTCAAGCGATATGGTTTATAATTTAATTAAATAACGAGCTGCAGCGGCGCGGCAGTTCACGATTTGGCGTTTTGAACTTCAATTGGTCGTACCGGGTTCAAAATAAGTCGGATTTTCTCGAAACAAGAAACGTCCGGACCGGTTTGACGATATCTTTCCAATGGCAGAGAAAAATCCAGTTTTCGTCGCGTTGATTTTATTTTATGTCCAAATCAATTTTTGAAAAGTCGCTGTAAAATTCCTTTATATATTATATCGTTATTTATATTAAATAAAGGGGTTTTTTAATATTTTTAATATCGATTTGGCTTCAAACTCAACCCGGGATATTTTATCTGGGTAATACATGATATTCTGGCCGTGTATGGACAATTTCAATATTTTAATAATATTATATTGAAGTATTTTAAAATTGGTTTATTTTATTTGAATTGGTCAGCTATAAAAGGGAATTTCTTCAAACGACCTCAGTTTTCGACGAAACAAATTTTGTTGGGACCGTAACAGAAAATTATTGCTAGATTTTCAGGTTGCACGCAAAACAGTGTAATTCTGTGAGCATGGCAAAATAAAATGCAAAATAAATCAATTAATTTGAACGTGAACGAGGGCCATTTGAGCAAACGGACACGGAATTCGATGAAACAAGTTTCGTTAGGACCGTATCATCAAAATATACTATGTCGTCCAGTCGCGTCTCAAACGGGGTTTGTATGTGAGCGTAGCAGCGAATAAACGATGTTCGAAATAGCGATAGATATGAAATAAAAATCGTTAGTCAGCGTCACTCGTCAAATCAACATAAAATATATTATTCTCACACTATATAAACCCCTTCCCTCACAATTTTCCAGCCAAGCTTCATCTTCTTCCATGTAATTTTGCAAAAATGCACAAATTCACAAATCAATTTATATCTACAAATCTAGAAGGAATTTGTTATGGCAACCTGAATGAAAAGTGTAGATCAGGTCGAGAGGGAGCTACTGTAAAAGTTGGGGTGGAACAGAGGGGTGTGGTGGCCGGAAATGGCGAAGAACGGCCGGAAATCAGTTTCGTTTTCTGGCCAAACTGAAGAGCAACGTTCGATTTCAATCAGGACCTTGGGGCTTTGATAGAGGGAGGAAAGAGCTTTCGTTTGGTGGTGGTCTCGAGTTCCTTGGTGGTCGGAGGTGAGAGTAATAGGCAGATGAACGGGAATGTTGATTTTGGGGTTGTTTTCGGAAGTTTGACGGGATTTTGGCCAATTTCAGGAAAATAGTGGCGTGCTGGGCAGAGGCGATGGTGCTGGTCGATGCAGGGATGCGAGGGGGTCGGAATGGCAGTGGTGCGGAGTCGTTCGGTGGTCCATGGTCGGAGGGAGGCTTAGTTGAACGGAAAATGGTTGGAGAGGATTTCTGGCGAGCTGATGGTGTGTTGGGGGTCATCGTTTGGGGTGAGGGTGGCTGGTGGAGCGGCGTATCTGACGGAGGTCGCGGGGTGGTGGCATGGCGCCGATGGTGGCCACGGCGAGGAGTTGGAAGATGTGAACTCCGGTGGGAAAGAAAAGGTCCGGCTCGAGTTTCACCTAGGGAAGAAAACGCGTCGTTCGTTCTTAACCATGATGACGTGGCGTGGTTCTAACATTAATCAGGTAGTTAATTAAATTATTTAATTTAAATATTTATAAGTGTTAATTATCGTAAAATATACCAATCTTTAAATCAATGTAACTTTCACATACTTTAACAAAATTTAACGAAACTGGATCCGTTGGGATCGCAGGGACGAGGCCTAGGCGTTGGCACTGATTAGGCACTGATCTGAGACAGATGAAAATTCAGCTAATTTTGAACGTCCGTTCAAGATTAAATGCAACAAACGCATCAACCGTCGATCAAAACAAACTCTGGTGAGTTAATTCACACACCTTCTGGAACCCTGTGATGTGGTAAATTCATAGAAAAATATAATCTACAATTTAAAGTATAAATTGGCTGATTGGATGCGATGGATGCAAATTGGTTGTTATTGGTTGATTGGTTGCAGTTATTTATATTCCATCAATTATTTTATTCGTCTATTTTTATCAACTGATATCTGTGATTCAGGGAAGGACAGGTTGGAGGGATCCGACCGGATTCCTCAAATAAACTGTATTTTGGTAGTTGTGCATATATATGAATTGTTTGCTCTGACTGACACCAAAACCTGTTTGAATGTTGATGATTGAATATTTATTCATCATCGTGGTGATTAATGTTAATCGACAGTGTTGATTGGGTAATTAGCAGTAAATGGTCTAAATGTAAGGTTTTAACGTCGTTCGACTGTCAGGTGAATTGACGTATTTTTAAAAGTTATAAATTTATTTATAACTGGATTAAAGTTATTCGATTATTTTATATGGGTATTTAAATTGGAAAATTATAAATAAATATTTTAAATCGAGTTAAAGGAAATTATTTAAATGTCTTAGACCAGTTGTAAAAGTAGAAACTCAAGGGATTTACCTACGAGTTGGTAAAACAGGATATTTGTTTTTAAACAATTAAATAGTGATTTTTAAATTAGTTAAGTTATTTAATTAATTTAAAAGGGGAAATGACAAGTGTAAATCAGTTAACTGCTAACTGATATATACTGTTGATAAAACCATATGTTTTTGGTTGAAATTAAAATGAATTAAATTGATTTAAATTTTCTGAATATTCGTTAAACTTGACGAAGTGTTTGAAGTGTTAGTTAATCTTCGATTAACTAAAATCAAAATGAAAAATCAAATTTGTTAGTAAATAGAGTAAGTCATCATTTAATCAGCTTTAAAAAGTGATAATTATTCTATATCAAAGTTAACTATTTTAGTATGGTTAATATTAAAGTTAATTATTATTTTAATTAATAATAATTAAAACAGATGACTTAATTGGCATTCAATGGAAAAGTGATTAGTTGGAGTTAAGGTTTGGTCAAGGAAGGCAATAAGAATTGAAAAGGGATGTATAATCAAATTATTCAAACAAAATTGGTAAACGTAGTTCGTAAGTGAACATAGAGTTTAAACAAGAATTTCCCAAATGGTTAAATTGGGTAAAGGTGGACTCAGTTGAAAAGAAATGTTTGTGAAAGATGAAATAAGTGAATAATGTCTGAGTAAAGGTTGTGGTTAGTGAATATTTACTTAATTCAAGGAATTAAGTAAAGGGGTTTTTGAACGAGGATTTCAATTATGAGAAACAGGTTTTAAAATCAGACTTGAAACCAAGAAGGGGAAATGAGGTTGTTAGTAATTGTGGTTATGTGATAAAATAATGTTATTCTGAGGTAAAAATGGGTCGATCAAGGTCTGAGAGGTAACTAAAATACCCCAACTTGATTGGATTCACTATTATCAAGGAATGGTATTAGTTTGGAGTGAGTGGAAGTGTTGAGATTGAGTTTTATCCTATACGAGGAATATCGAACTCTTATATAAGGTTTTGGGAAATTAAATAATATTACAATATTAGTTTCACAAGGAATAAGGATATTGATTTAAAATTATATTGAACATTTGTTATTAAATTAGAGTTGATCGAATATAGTTAGAGTTAGCCAAACATAGTTATTCAGGAAAAGCTACCATTGCATACGACTGCTAGCGTAATTCACAGGGCTGCAGTTAGCCTATGACGGTCAGATGTTTCTTGAAGGAATCAGGCGTAACCATTGTGATCGCTGCGATCTAGGGTCAAGAGAATGGAGTTAAGTCGAGTATTAGTTAATCGATAGGAGTAATCAAGTCAGGTCAGTTAAGTTAAATAAGTCGAGTTAGTCAATTTAGAGTTAATCAATCAGAGTAAATCATTCAGAGTTAATCAGAAGAAATTTGGGTTATATCATTAAGTATATACATATATTTTAAAGAGGTCAAGTGCTGAATCAGAAAACTCATTTGTATTCACACATTTGTTATTTGATAGTTAAAACACCGACTATCAAACCCTGACCAATACGCTGGTTGGTATGGAAAGTCCGGGATTGAATTATATTCGAAAAACCATTCCGACCAACAAATACGTGAAGATGGTAATTGAAGATGGAGCAATTAAAGACCGTGGATCTTCATAAGTGGAAGGATTACTTATCAAATCTCTTTGGCCTACAGCCAGAGTTATTTTGATTTGTGATTCTGTCGTGGTTGAAATCCACGGGTTGCAAGGACTTCTCGCTACTGATCCATGGGGTGATTCCTATATGAGCTGCAGTAGGAGAGTGCCTTTGGTTCATCCTGCTCCTGGATGACTTGTATGGCCGGATGTCTGACAGAGTATTTCCAAAGGAATTACATATGTTGATTTCTCCAAACGTACCATAGTTGATGGCGGAGAAATGGTTATTCTCTAGCCAAATAAACTACAGTATTCTTGTGGATGTCAATCAAGTGTGATCTGGCGGATCTGACGATGTGGCATTCAAAGTGAATGATGACCAGATGTTCTAGAGATAAATTCTAGCCTCAAGCCTCATCAACCGGGAAATGATAAAAATCGGGCAGGCAGCATGGCTATGTGGGTCGCTCCCATTAGGATGTATGATCACCTATCTAGAGAAATTCCTTTTGCTTCTTAAATCTATCGATGCTGTCCCTTTTCGGGCAGACGGTTGCTGATCCCAACCGTCGGTGATATACATTCGATACACTCAAGCGAAATGAGTGGTCGGTCATGTGAGGGCCGGGTTGCAAAATGTTCTTGTTGAACCCAATGTATTCGCCTCTAGAGATACACTATCGGCAGGTGGTCCCATACCTTGTCAAGGTTGGAATCCAATATCCAATAAGTGCCCGCGGTTTTGATTGTATACTATATATGTGGAGCGTGAGATGCAAGCGTTCCACTAGATTGTTAATTACTTGTATTTAGACATTATGATAATATCAGATCAAGTTATGATTTTAGAATTGGTTTGGGTTATAGTAAGGTAAAAACCGTCCGTGTTTATGTGTGGACTGGTCTTACTATTATCCTTTGATTTCAAAAAGGATTTCCAAAGTTAAACCAGTGTTTGTTTTCCTGTGAATTTATCACTGATAGTATTCCAGACTGACCAGGTATATTTTGTTTTAAATCAAATGTGCTCGGGTTAGACCATGCATATTTACAGGTTAGGTTTCCACTTGGAGTTTCAGGAGCTGGAAGCAGGAGGCTTCACCACTAGATATATAAAGTTATTTCCGCTGTGCAGTTATATGTTATGCTCTGATGATTGGTATGTATCTATACAGTTCTTTTGTATAAAGATATTTGATATTATATTTTATCTGTTCCGCTGTGAGAGTCTAATGATATGTTCTTCTTCTTTCTTCAATTCTAATATTCGTTCTTTCTTTCCCCACCCTCTAACTTCTTTCTCATGACAATCTAGGAGTTCGATACTTGGGTTTTTGGCAAGCGATACGGATTTATGTATTGTTGTCGAAGATTCGAGCATCGAACATTTCCCGGGTCGTTACAGAATAGATCCGAAATCTGTTATTGAATTTGTCTTTCCTATTCCCTACCCCATTCCTTATTGTAACAATACGAATTTCGAAAAACCGATTTTCTTCTTAAATCCCAATTTATCGAAGCTCGAGTCGGCTTGTCTGGTATCCTGTGGAAAAGGCAGAGTTAATAAATATATCAGAGCTCATAAACATCCTATAGCGGAATAGATAAAATATATTATAATCAAACAAAGCCTTACTAAAGTAATAATATTGTCTAACCAGTATCCAAAGCTATTAAATCTCTACCATAAACCTAACTTGCAAGTATGTTATGAGGAGGGGGTCATAACACAAAGTTCCGATGACCGGACAAATTATACATTCTGAAATATCCCTACGTAACCGTTGTAACAACCCGCATTTTACGCATCGGAGGATCGTAGAATATTTATTTCTTTCCCATGTGAAGTCGTATGGTCTTGTAACTATGGGAAACAACCATTTGACTCATTTCCCATGTTCATGATTTTTGTCGATTTTTAAATGACCGTTTTGCCCCTTGCTGATCTTGTTTTGGCCATAACTTTTGAATGGAGAGGAATTTTGACCTGAAACCACTTCCATTAGATTCGTTTGATGGTTTACCTTTCCGTTGAGTGGTCACATGTGAAAAACGGACTTACCGTTTGGGAGATATGGCTGAAATAAGGTTTGGAAGGTGAAAAACTGCTTAACCGGGCCAAATAGGGTGATTAGTGAATGGGCCCATAATCCATTTCGGGATTAGGGTTATGGTGAGGCTAAAAGGAGTTAGAGAATCATTCCATTTCCGTTTTCTAGCCTCCACTAAACCCTAAAAATGGCCTCCAACCTCTAAATCACCTCCAAATCATCTTCTAACCAAGGATTTAGCTTAGCAACATCAAATCAAGGGAAATCTACACCAAATCAACATTGGAGCTGCTGTTTAGCATCGGGATTCGCACCAAATCAGAGATTTATTTCAGATCTTAGTTTATTTGTGGCTAAGGTGAGTGATTTACATAGTTCCTCACTAATTATGGCTAATTAAGGGTAATTAGTGTTAATTAGCGAATTTAAATATGATAAAATTCTGGAAAAATATTTATAAAATTCAAAATGATGTTTTAGACCTCTGATATGAATTTGGGTTAATTTGGTTAAGTTTTGCTAATCACATCATTAGTTTCACCTAAACATGCTTAAGGGGAAATATGGGGTTTTGGCTAGGTTTGATCCACTTTAACCTATCATATTGATGTTTTGGTGTTTAAGGTCACTTCTATGTGTTGCTATGAATGTATGGTATGCTTTGTGATTGATTTCAATAGTTATAATGGTCGAAAACGCCGTCGAATGGCGTAAAACACTCGCTGGAAAAGTCTCAGGAAAAGTGCAGGTTTTGAACCGGATCGGATCGGATATGGGGCTCGGATCGGATAAGTGGACAGGCAAGGACATCCAAATCGGATCGGAACTTAACACTTGAGAGGCTTGGCAAAAAGGAAGGCCATGTTGGTTGATCTGGGGATCAGATCGACTTAAGGACGAAGGGCACGGACCGGAGTATGGCGAGGGATCGGATTAGAATAGGAAACGGGACCGGACGAGGCAACAGGAGCTGGAGCACGAACGGAAGGGGGGATGGCAACCCGAACTGACCCGAAGTGGGACACCCGACCCGAACCAATGCGACGTTGTGAATCCGAACCGAACCGTTACCAAAGGAAGACCACGAACCGAACCAACTCATGGTAGAGGACCCGACCCGAACCGATGGCTAGAAGGGGAACCCGAACCGACCCACTAATGACCAATAACCCGAGATGCAAAGGTAGTCCAAATAGGAAGTTAGAGCTCAGGATCCAGTTAGGAACAAATGAGTTTACTTCATGAGTTGGACTTTGCTGTGAGACGTGTGCTAAGGAGTTGTCGACGTTCATAACTTCGATTAACAACTAAAAATGGATGATGGGCTGCTTATCAGTGCAGTAGAGTCATTATGACTCGAGGGGCAAGGTGATGGTAGCAAGACTACATTATCAGTGCAGTAGAGTCATTATGACTTGAGGGGCAAAGTGATGCGTAGTAAGACTATGAGCCAGTGCAGTGGGGTCATTGTGACTCCATGGGGCAGAGTGGACATAGTAAAGGATTAGTGAGACTATGAGCCAGTGCAGTAGGGTCATTGCGACTCCATGGGGCAAAGTGGACATAGCGAAGGATTAGTGGCTATGTATCAGTGCAGTGAAGCCATTTATGACTTCATCGGGCAAGGTGATCATAGCAAGGTATGTTGGGTGATCGAAGTGGTGAATATCGTATGCTTTATGCACTGAGTGAGAGATGTGAGGATGGTTGCTATGTTTGATTGTTTTCCATCACTATGACATGCACACCCCCACCCCCGTTACCTTTACACCATTTGAAATGGCACCTTAGAGTGTTGTACAGTATGTAGTGCTAACTCTTTGGTTGCAGGTCCAGGTTCAGGTATGTTTTAGTCTACCTGTTATCGTTCTGTTTAGATGCTTATCGCTCATACCAGACTTTATGTCTGACTCAGAGTTTTATGTCTCCTCTTATTACTCTGGGTGATCACACGAGAAAACTAGAGACAGGTTAGCTGGTGATGCGCGAGTAGCTGATTCGGAGGCGAGCAGGAGGCTTCCACGTATGATATATAGATATTCTCCCTGTGTCGTTGGTGGTCGCTCCTTGGGCATTAGTAGTGTACCTCCTTTATCTTGCTTTTTTTTTTGAGACAGTTTGAAAAGTTGTAATAATGTTAACTTTGGATCATAAGCTGTACTTGGATTTTCCGCTGCTATGTTAGTTTATTTTCAGCTTATGCACTGTCTCACCTGTTTTATGTCAAGTATGTTGTTATTATATTTTGTTCCATGCGCTGTGAGACATTTTACAGGTTCCTTGTTAGTTCATTTCTCTTCTTCCTTTCCTTCTGACGACCGTCCCATGCTAACTGGACATGTGTACAGCGCACTTTTGGAGTAAATGTCGGTTGGTGCGGGCGGGCCGTCATATTTGATATCAGAGCTCTAGGTTGCGTAGTTAACCTAGGAAAAGACACTAGGGAGAGATAGTATGTATATGAGAGAACGTATTTGTGATTACTTTGGTTTTCAAAAGCTATATATATATATACTATTAGTAGTATAAGAATGAAGTCGCACTGCACTAGCACCACTATGGGGTTGTTAATCGTTTCCCTTTTACAGATTGATGATGAGCCGATATGCTAGAGGTGCTGGTACGGGAGCCAATAATGGGAATGCTGCTGACATGAGGACGATGTTTACTGACCTCATGAGAGACATGCTTAGGGAGGTGCAAGGGGCAGTTCCCAATCCCGGAATTGGTGGTGGTCCAGTAGTGCAGGCGCCTAGGGTCGATTTCGCCAAGTTGTGCAAGGATTACACTAACCTTGGTGGGGAGCCGTTCCACGGGATGGAGTCAGCCACAGATGTTCAAGATTGGATGGATAGCTGTGATCGTATCTTCGACGACTTGGGTCTTGAGGATGCGATGAAGAGAAGGCTAGCGTCTCGTCAGCTGCAAGGGCGAGCGATGAATTGGTGGAATGCCATTAGAACAGCTACTCCAGAAGATCAGGTTACTTGGGATCATTTCAAGGCTCGCTTTAGTGAGAAGTTCATTCCAGCTGCCCATAAGTCAGTGTTGTTTAAGAGATTGTTGGAACTCAAGCAGAATGGTAGGGCAGTCTCGGACTACATTGCTGAGTTCGACACTTTGTCGAAGTATGGATTATCCCTTATCGATACTCCTGAGAAAAAGAATGAGAAGTTCATTACTGGTTTGGACGGATACTTGGGGGAAAGGCTTATCAACCACATCGATGAGACTTTTGAATCGATTGTGGGGAAAGCTTTGAGATCAGAGAGTCTTTACCCTAAGTCAAAGACTGAGGCTGCATCTGCAGAAGGGCTGATGCCGCAAGCAGGCGGTGGAGGCAAGAATAACTCTCAGAGTAAGAGGAAGCAAGACCAATCCAAGGGTGGCCAGAAAAGGAACAAGAAAGAAGTTGAGTGCTTCAGCTGTGGTAAGAAGGGCCATTATGCTAAAGAATGTCGGGCCAAGCCAGCGGAAAGGAAGTGCTACAACTGTGGCCAAGTGGGACATCATAAGGATAAGTGTCTGCAACCTCTTAAGGAGAAGCAGATTGTGAAAGTATATGCTATTGATGTTGTTCCTTCTTCGTCGAATGCCCCAACTGCGGTGGAGAAAGGAAAGAATGTTGTTATTCAAGGTATGCTTTCTATTTACTATGTACCAGTACGAGTTTTGTTTGATACTGGGGCTTCCTGTTCCTTCATATCTAGTGACCTGGTAGATAGGTTGGGACTGTAACCCGAGATAGTCGATAGACCATTGGTTGTGACGAACCCGATTGGTGGTTCGACTAGCCTTAGTATGATTTGCCGAAATGTGGTCTTATCGTGTCATGGATGTATGTTTGCTTGTGATTGCTTTGTTTTGGGCTTTACTGGGTATGGCATTATATTGGGAGTCGATTGGCTCCAAAGATACGGGGTGGTGGTAGACTGTGAGGGCTTTTTGGTGACAGTTAGGGCGGATGATGGGCGGAGGGTAGTGTTTGGTAGTCTACCTAGTGATGGGGTAATGGCTAGTTTTATAAATTCCCTCGACATCCCGTAGGATGAGTTGTCAGATGTGCCTGTGGTTGGCCAGTATCCGGACGTCTTCGAGGAGGTGACCGGGCTTCCACCACACCGAGAGATTGAGTACCGTATTGATTTAGTGAAAGATGCCAGACCTATAGTGATGCCACTTCGTCCTATGGCACCAAGGGAGCAGCGAGAGCTCGGGGTGCAAGTCAGCAATCTTTTGAAGAAGGGATTTATTAGAAGAAGTGTCTCCGAGTGGGGAGCACCAGTTGTGTTTGCCACTAAGGCAGACGGTTCCCTTCGTTTGTGTGTGGACTATCGCGAGTTGAATAAGGTAACGAGGAAGAATAAGTATCCTCTACCACGGATAGATGATTTGTTTGATCAACTGGAAGGAGCAAGAGTGTTTTCCCAGTAGGACCTCGCGACAGGATTTCATCAGCTTCGAGTAGCGGATGAGAGTGTTCCGAAAACGACATTTAGGACGCCGTATGGATTCTATGAGTGGTTGGTCATGCCATTTGGGTTGACCAATGCACCAGCCTACTTTGTGGATCTTATGAATCGAGTATTCGGAGATCAGTTGAATAAGTTTGTTCTTGTGTTCGTAGACGATATCCTTGTTTACTCGAGGACAGAGGAGGAACACAAGGGTCACTTGAGGATAGTGATGGAGGTGTTTAGGAAATACCAATTGAAAGCGAAATTCTCTAAGTGTCACTTTTGGAGAAGGGAAGTGAGATTCTTGGGCCATGTTGTTTAAGAGAATGGTATTGCCGTGGACCCTGCGAAGGTGGCTACGGTACAGGATTGGCCTACGCCCAAGAATGTAATAGATGTAAGAAGTTTCTTGGGGTTAGCTGGATATTATCGTAAGTTTATCCAGGACTTCTCCAAGATAGCAGCACCGTTGACTCAGTTGACTAAGAAGAATCAGGCCTTCGTCTGGGACGGAGTGTGTGAGAATGCATTCAAGAGTCTAAAAGAAAAGTTGACGCGTGCACCAGTGTTAGTCATTCCTAAAGGGAATGAAGAAATGACGGTATACACGGATGCTTGTGGTACCGGACTAGGAGTTGTATTGATGCAAGGAGGTAGGGTTGTAGCTTATGCTAGTCGGCAGCTAAAGCTGCATGAGAAGAAGTATCCTACCCAGTATTTGGAATTGGCAGCGATCGTGTTTGCGCTAAAGATGTGGAGACACTATCTCTTGGGAGAAAGATTTGAGTTGTTTACCGATCATAAATCGTTAAAGTATCTCTTCTCTAAAAAAGATCTGAATCTCCGTCAGCGGAGATGGTTAGAGTTCTTGGCTTCGTATGATTTTGATATCACATACACACCTGGGAAAGGTAATGCGGTAGCCGATGCCTTGAGTAGGAGACATGCTAGTTTAGGGGCTATGTTTCTTGAATGGTAGCAACTGGAGTATATCGCAGGGTTTGATTTCAGACCAAAGTGCGAATTGGATCCAGAAGTGCTAGCTAGTTTGACGATTAGACCCACTTTGATAGAGTGGATTGGTTCCAGCCAGAGGGACGATCCTAATCTGTTGGAAATCATCTCCAAGTTAGAGATGGACATCGACGGTGAGGAGATGAATTTGTATGGGCTTGATCGAGAAGGATGGCTTAGAAAGAATGGAAGACTAGTTGTACCCAACGTGAATGGTTTGAGAGATGAAGTGCTTAGAGAATGTCATCACTCAAAACTAACTATACATCCCGGTGGTAACAAGATGTATCGTGACATGAAGCAGACTTACTACTGGGAAGGGATGAAAAGAGACGTTGGGAAGTTTATATCCAAATGCATGAATTGCAGCTAGTTAAAGCCAAGCAAAAGAAGCCTAGTGGTTTGTTGCAACCATTAGAAATTCCCGAATGGAAATGGGAGCAAGTCTCGATGGATTTCATCGATGGTTTACCAAGGACTAGGTCGGGACATTATAGCATTTGGGTAATTGTGGATCGATTGACTAAGAGTGCAAGATTTATACCAGTCAAATCGACCAGAACGGCAGCCAAGTTGGCAAAATTGTATATGAAAGTGGGTAGTGAGATTTCATGGAGTACCTAAAAGCATTGTGAGTGACCGAGACCCGTTGTTTTCTAGTGGGTTTTGGAAGAGTTTACAAGAGGCTCTAGGATCAAAATTACATCTTAGTACCGCATATCACCCTCTGACCGACGGTCAGACGGAGAGGGTGAATCGTATATTGGAAGATCACTTGAGAGCATGTATATTGGATTTTGGTGGATCATGGGATGGCCATTTGCATCTAGTAGAGTTTTCATATAATAATAGCTACCAATCCAGTATCGGTATGGCTCCATATGAAGCTTTGTACGGAAGACCGTGCAACTCACCATCATTTTGGATAGAGACTGGCGAGAAGTTTATGCTTGGACCAGATGTGGTGAGGGAAACTTCAAATAAGATTAAGACCGTTCAACAACGAATGAAAGCTGCCCAAGATTGGCAGAAGAGTTATGCTGATAAGAGGATAAGAGACTTAAAATTCTCCGTTGGTGAGTTGGTGTTTGTCAAGATTTCTCCGTTGAAGAGCGTGATACGATTTGGCAGGAGAGACAAGTTGGCACCAAGATTTGTTGGTCCATTCCCTGTTCTTGAACTAGTTGGGAATTTGGCGTATAGAGTTAACTTACCAGAGAAGATGGCGGGAGTTCACAACGTATTTCATGTTTCCCAATTAAGGAAGTTCGTACACAACCCAGATATGACTATTTCACCTGATCAGTTGGAGGACTTCGAAGTAGAACCCGAGGCGGTTGGGAACCGCAAGCCGATTCATATCGTCGAGCACGATACGAAGCAACTTCGAAGGAAGGCGGTGAAGCTAGTCAAGGTTCAGTGGGGCGAGAACGAGAATGACTGTACTTGGGAGACAGAGGAGAGCATTAGAAAGACGTATCCAGAACTCTTTGCCTGGAAAGATTTACCTTGTAATTTAGTTATTCCGCATGCTAGGATAGACTTGTCTTGCTTGTTTTGCATGTTTTATTGTTGTTTTATGGTTGATAGGCATGCGGGACCCTTTATGTGTTTTGGTTAGGGAATTTCGGGGGCGAAATTTCTTAAGGGGGGGGGGGGGGGGTGGGGGAGAATGTATCAACCCGCATTGTACGCATCGGAGGATCGTAGAATATTTATTTCTTTCCCATGTGAAGTCGTATGGTCATGTAACTATGGGAAACAACTATTTGACTCATTTCCCATGTTCATGATTTTTGTCGATTTTTAAATGACCGTTTTGCCCCTAGCTGATCTTGTTTTGGCCATAACTTTTGATTGGAAAGGAATTTTGATCTGAAACCACTTCCATTAGATTCGTTTGATGGTTTACCTTTCCGTAGAGTGGTCACATGTGAAAAACGGACTTACCGTTTGGGAGATATGGCTGAAATAAGGTTTGGAAGGTGAAAAACTGCTTAACCGGGCCAAATAGGGTGATTAGTGAATGGGCCCATAACCCATTTCGGGATTAGGGTTATGGGGAGGCTAAAAGGAGTTAGAGAATCATTCCATTTTAGTTTTCTAGCCTCCACTTACCTCTTAGAAACCCTAAAAATGGCCTCCAACCTCTAAATCACCTCCAAATCATCTTCTAACCAAGGATTTAGCTTAGCAGCATCAAATCAAGGGAGATCTACACCAAATCAACATTGGAGCTGCTGTTTAGGATCAGGATTCGTACCAAATAAGAGATTTATTTCCGATCTTAGTTTATTTGTGGCTAAGTTGAGTGATTTGCATAGTTCCTCACTAATTATGGCTTATTAAGGGTAATTAGTGTTAATTAGCGAATTTAAATATGATAAAATTCTAGAAAAATATTTATAGAATTCAAAATGATGTTCTAGACCTCTAATATGAATTTGGGTTAATTTGGTTAAGTTTTGCTAATCACATCATTAGTTTCACCTAAACATGCTTAAGGGGAAATATGGGGTTTTGGCTAGGTTTGATCCACTTTAACCTATCATATTGATGTTTTGGTGTTTGGGGTCACTTCTATGTGTTGATATGAATGTATGGTATGCTTTGTGATTGATTTCAATAGTTAGAATGGTCGAAAACATCGTCGTATGGCGTAAAACACTCGCTGAAAAAGTCTCAGGAAAAGTGCAGGTTCTGAACCGGATCGGATCGGATATGGGGCTCGGATCGGATAAGTGGACGGGCAAGGACATCCGAATCGGATCCGAACTTAACACTTGAGAGGCATGGCAAAAAGGAATGCCATGTTGGTTGAGCTAGGGATCGGATCGACTTAAGGACGAAGGGCACAGACCGGAGTATGGCGAGGGATCGGATTAGAATAGGGAACGGGACCGGACGAGGCAACAGGAGCTGGAGCACGAACGGAAGCGGGGGATGGCAACCCGAACCGAACCGAAGTCGGACACCCGACCCGAACCAATGCGACGTTGTGAATTCGAACCGAACCGTTACCAGAGGAAGACCACGAACCGAACCAACTCATGGTAGAGGACCTGACCCGAACCGATGGCTAGAAGGGGAACCCGAACCGACCCAGTAATGACCAATAACCCGAGACGCAAAGGTAGTCCAAATAGGAAGTTAGAGCTCAGGATCCAGCTAGGAACAAATGAGTTTACTTCATGATTTAGACTTTGCTGCGGGACGTGTGCTAAGGAGTTGTCGACGTTCATAACTTCGATTCACCACTGAAAATGGATGATGGGCTACTTATCAGTGCAGTTGAGTCATTATGACTCGAGGGGCAAGATGATGGTAGAAAGACTACGTTATCAGTGTAGTAGAGTCATTATGACTTGAAGGGCAAAGTGATGCGTAGTAAGACTATGAGCCAGTGCAGTGGGGTCATTGTGACTCCATGGGGCAGAGTGGACATAGTAAAGGATTAGTGAGGCTATGAGTCAGTGCAGTGGGGTTATTGCGACTCCATGAGGCTAAGTGGACATAGCGAAGGATTAGTGGCTATGTATCAGTGCAGTGAAGCCATTTATGAATTCATGGGGCAAAGTGATCATAGCAAGGTATGTTGGGTGATCGAAGTGGTGAATATCATATGCTTTATGTACTGAGTGAGAGATGTGAGGATGGTTGCTATGTTTGATTGTTTTCCATCACTATGACATGCACACCCCCTCCCCCGTTACCTTTACACCGTTTGAAATGGCACCTTAGAGTGTTGTACAGTATGTAGTGCTAACTCTTTGGTTGCAGGTCCAGGTTCAGGTATGTTTTAGTCTACCTGTTATCGTTCTGTTTAGATGCTTATCGCTCATACCAGGCTTTATGTATGACCCAGAGTTTTATGTCTCCTCTTATTACTCTGGGTGCTCACACGAGCAGACTAGAGACAGGTTAGCTGGTGATGCGCGAGTAGCTGATTCGGAGGCGAGCATGAGGCTTCCACGTATGATATATAGATATTCTCCCTGTGTCGTTGGTGCTACTTGGGTATTAGTAGTGTACCTCCTATATCTTGCTTTTGTTTTTGAGAAGTTTGAAAAGTTGTAATAATGTTAACTTTGGATCATAAGCTGTACTTGGATTTTCCGCTGCTATGTTAGTTTATTTTCAGCTTATGCACTGTCTCACCTGTTTTATGTCAAGTATGTTGTTATTATATTTTGTTCCATGCACTGTGAGACATTTTACAGGTTCCTTGTTAGTTCATTTCTCTTCTTCCTTTCCTTCTGACAACCGTCCCGTGCTAACTGGACATGTGTACAACGCACTTTTGGAGTAAATGTCGGTTGGTGCGGGCGGGCCGTCACAACCGTTCAGTTATATTTTCTTATTTATTAGGTTATTTTGGGTTAACAACACTTAAGGCTCTGCACTCATGTCATACCCATCTACGTCGCGGTAGATTAACCTAATATAGTATATATGTAGCTATACTCCACATCTCAATGTACTCCACATAGTACTCTCCTTGCACGGTCTCCACCGTCATGTCAGGGAAGCGTATGCAACGCCCATCCTATGTCGAACGATATACAGAAATCAAAATCATTAGGCCACGTAATCACACAGAACAACCGTCGCTATGCCATGTAAGCGTACGAATTATCGTATCCAAACTCCTCGGTCTAATCATGTCTCAATACGGAGTAATGGCCTACTATCTACGATACACAATCCAGTGTGTGCACCTAGACCCTCACAAGAACATACTGTCTACTGTACCCCTAGTCTTGTAATAGGGCTGCATCCGATGCACGGAACTCGATCGGGAGCTTTCCATATCTGTAAAGGCCCGCCTCGTAAGGCCTACAGTGAAAATATCCAAAGTATGGTTTTCATTTTCCTAGTGGCTATGGTCCTACCTAGGCCCTCCCTCAACTAGTGAAAGACAACATCATGAGCAATGTAACGTGCCCCTAGCAAAGAATCTATCATCTAAATTATTGTGTCCTTCAACAACGTTTCAACAGTGAAAGATCGATGGTCTCTTGGTTTAGCTCTAGTCTTTCCGCATCCCACTGACTGCCGATAATAGGTACCTGATGATTACTATCATGTATTGGTCCTGACCTAGCCTCTTTCCGAGGCAATCGTTGAATCACACGACGCCATTCGTCACAACTTTCTGACTGCCAAGCTACAGTTGCAGTCAACGTATACTCATCGGGTGGTACCACGCAGATGAAACCTCTACGAGTACAGCCTGAGAGTGTACTGCAACAGAGGACCACCAAAGAGTACCCTACCACGTCCCTCGGAAGCAACGTGCTTCCCTCTAGTACTGCAAATCAATCAAACTGAGTATCAAGCAAAATTATCAGGTAGACATGCTCCTCTGTGTCTCCAGACACCATGATGTTCTACCCTTATTGGGTTCTTTACTTTCGTACATGTAGACTGGTCCAAGTGTGTCACACAAACATGTTATTAGGCCCTATGTCTAATATTTTAATCACGCTCTTACTTTATGTTATTAGATTGCTAATTAAGTTAATCATGTTTTAAATTCATTAATAAGCCCATTGACATAACATGTTATTTCTTAGATTGTAATTAATGAAAGTAATCTACAACATTTTACCTTAGATTGTAATTAATGGAAGTAATCTACAACCCCTATTTATTACCATGTCATTCTTGTCCAATTACATGTTTACAAGTTCAATAACATGTTTAACTTAATGTATAATTGAGTATATCCATACCCAATTCTCATGCTTTTATATGACATGTCTACTTAATAATTAAGTACAACTTATTCCATTTTACAAGTCTACTTTATTCTTTTTTTTAATCATAACCTCATCTTACACTATCATCACAATCTATTATTATTGTTACTTATTATATTATTCTCTTAACTAAGGCTTATTAATAAGTTTGCTTTCCGTTTATTATCACCTATGTTATAATTCTACTTATCCTTAGGACAAGCCTACCTATTATATTACATTCCCATTCATATAATTAATTATAATATGTTATATTCCCAATTCATCATATTTTCCCTTGGTTTCTTATATTAACCAAACTTTTACCATTGTAACAACCATTTATTTACCGTCTTGTATATTTTCATTATTTCAGGATAATGTTTCATACACCTCATTAGATTGATTAGTGGCAAGATGTAAAGATCCATTTCCGTAGCGCACATCAATCAAGACCCGTAGTTGCAAGCAATTTCTTTTATTTTCATCGCGGACATACATATATCTTTATATTTGATTAGTGTGCAATATGTTAAAAGAATCCCTATTTCACACTAATCCCTTTTTTTCTTTCTTTCTTTTCTTGCAACTACGTTATTAGAAATTTTACCGTTACAAAAATGTATCAGTCTTCCCAAATCCATCTAACTCAGTGCACTACAATGTTCCCTTTTTATTTTTTGAGTTAGACGTTTCCTGCTTTCATTTACCAATTCCAAATCACTGTAAATTTTCCATACAAATTAGGCACATCTGTTCTTTTTCCATGATTCCCAATTTCACTGTTATTCTATTTACAATGTATTCTTGTTTATTGTAAATTCCACAATTTTCAGTATTACAGTGGTTCTTAATCCAAATAGAAGATTCGTAGGATAGATTTATACAATAATGATATTCTTAACATACTTGAAAATAAATATATCACAATTACCACAGATTACAATTATTTAATATATCACAATTACCACAGATTACAATTATTTAACATGTTAAGAATAATAGGAAATGTAAACGGTAATTATACCATTATTCAAAAGGTATAATTCTAAATCCACTCACTTGACACCTTTCCAATCCATGAATCTGATTCAGATCTGTGCTTCCATGGTCTTCCAAACTGAACCTAGTATTAAAATAACCACGGATTTACAAATCTGGTACTAAAAGAAGAGGGAAAAAAGAATGAAACCCAAGTATTTCAGTTTCACAGGATTTACCTCACGTTGATTAGAAATCTGAGCACCTATGTTGTAGTTTTACATTTTTTGCCTTCAAATCTTGAATCTAAATCACCTAAATGTATTATTCTAATTTTCAAAAATATTTGGAGGAGAAAGAAAATGGCAGAGCCTTAGCAACATCTAAGAAAATATAAGTTGAAAGCTAAGTCTTGTTAGTCTATTTATAGGTGTATAAGAAATTCTGGTTTATTGGATTTAACAACATAAAATCTACATCGGTCAAGCCAACAAAACAAGTCACTAATATCTGGCATTTGTGGGTCGACCCATGTGTCGACCTACCTTAAGGGTGTGTCGACACTATGGTTGACCCATTTATGCACCGGGTCGACCCATTGCCTTGGTCTGGACGTGTTTCCAACTGTCTTTAACATATAATTTAACGTTATGTTTAAGTGTTCCTTTTATTTCTTAATATAACTTCGTGTATATACGTATACACCCTTTCAATTCCTTGTCCGTTAGTAGTTGCTCAATTAAGGTAATTAATAACGCCACCAATTCATTGTTTTCTTCCTTTTAATGTATTCTAATTTCAAATGTAGTAATCTTCTACTCCATTTTCCATTTATTATGCATTTGTTACTTTCTGCTCTTAACTTGCACTTTTAATTTCCATATTTGAATTTATGCATATATATACATATATATTGATATATATATATATATGTATTTGTATATACACACACATGCAATCTTTATTCATATTTAAAATTTAAACGGCGTCATACCGTCATTTATTTCTTATTCATTTTCATTGACTGTAGGTTTATTTTGGATGTCTTATACATACACACACACACACACACACATATACATATATACACATATGCATGTATATATATAATCATACTCACCTACATGTGCAATTTTCCTCATATGTACATTTATACATATTTTCTCTTAGAATATAATTTCTTTAGCCTTCCTCTAAAATAAAAAATATGGCGCCAATGGGACTCGTACTTGACCACTCACTTGGGAGAGACATGCTCCTACCAACTGGACTACATAAGCTTTTGTTCACAAGAATAAAAGAAATTGTGGTCATTGTTCTTTTTAGTGTTCTTATAATATTTTTTTTTCATGTTTGTTGTAGTATTTCATTTAAAAATACCCTTTCATTTTAAATCTGTTTTCAGCAAACCATAGGTCTAAATTGGTTAGAAAGTTGCCACGGACGCAGTGCCGCTAATTCTATGATCAATTTCTGAAAACTCTTCAAAATTTTGTTTTATTATTTAATTAAAATGTGGGATGTTACATTCCCCCACCCTTAGGAAATTTTTTCCATGAAATTTGATAAGGGTAAAATTAAGTAATCCTCGCATAATTCACGACCATCATATGTACATCCAATTTTGCAACCATTTGTGCAAAGTATCATAGAACATAATAATACATGAATGCAACAAATGCCTAAGTGCTACCTCCTATACGAATGCAAATTTTTCTTGAAAACATTTTGAAAATATTACGTACACATCCTAAATATACTGGCAATTTCTATATGAATGCAATATTTTGAAAATTCAAAATACTTTTTCATCTAATTTTTCCTACACGCTTGCAGAGCAAGAATGTAGTTCATCCAATTTTTGCATCCAAACCCTACCAAAAAACTTTAAATTTGCGAATTACTGAAAAGTCTAATTTTCTAATTTGATTTCTTATGTTACAAAAAGGTGGAAAACAGAAAACTTCACAATTTCCAATTTTATTTTATGTACCTTTTCTATGGTCACTTGGATTTCATGCATGCAACTATTATATAAATATCTCCTATCTCCCTATCCAAGCACAATTTACATAAGAAAATTTTCTTTGTTATAAATTTTCTTTTCCAACTTACTTTGGAAAAATCCATCCTTTTTTTCTATTTCACGAATTTTCCACTTTTCTCAATTGTCATATTTGTTGCTTTGCTTTTACAGTTGTTATCATTGTTTGTTCTTTTTTGGTTATGTCATTACCTTTTCTTATCTTATTCAACTTAATCCACATATCTAAGTTTAATTTTAAATAGTACTTCCAAAACTAAACTAGGAAAATAAGCACACTACACAAGTACTACCAAGGGCTAAAAATCCTAGGACTATGTCCAAGCTGGCAAAGAAAAGTCCAAACCATAGGAGCTAAACAACTCACATACCCTCTACTATTTAGTAGTCACAACTAGCCCTTGTTTTGTATTAATAATCTTTTCCAAGCAACAACCTAGACTCTATAGTGATTATGCACTCTAAGGGAATTTATATGCCAGTTCAATTACTTACAACAAGGTGTTAATTTCTAAACTTATCCCAAACATCTGCTCTATTCTAAATTTTTACAACTTATTTTGTCCACCCTCCAAATTTTATGTCAAAAAATTTGCCAAAATTATTGTTAAAAGAATAGAGACTTTGAAATTTTTCCTTAGCAAAATTTTTAGTTTTTCTTGACAAAATGTAACCTTTTCCATGTTTTTTTATTTAGTTTTTTCATACTTTATAGCTTAAAACTGTTGAGCTATACATGCTCTATAACATATATATTTTTCTAAAAGAATTCATTTAGGACAAAAAATTCATAAAAAATCACCATTTTCCAAATATACCCCATTATTTTTTTCAAAATTCAATATGTACCTTTCAAATATGTTTCTTACTTTTTTTTTCAAACATCAAAAATGCCTCTATTCGTTTCAAAAATTGTTTCCACACAATTTAGCAAGTACTTATTTTAAAATTGTAAACTTTTAAGGTTAAGACTTGAAAAACACCATAAACTACCACCCAAAAGCTTTTATAATTTCAAGTTCTTAAAAGTTAAAAATAGGGCTAGACTCAAAGTGGGTTTTAACTTATTTAGACTTCCCTAAATACTCCCACAAAGTCATTTTTCTCAAATATATATATATATATATATATATATGCTCCTAATCCAATGTTCCTTTTTACTCTTTTCCAATTTATAAGACTCAACTGCCAAACCTACTAATCTGAAATACTAACATTTCAGATACTAACATATGAGATCCATCTTTCTTTATTACAAAACACAATGTACACTTTTCACCCAAACCACCTAACAACCTCTTATTCTCAAAATTGCATAACTATTTCTTTAGTGTACATAACTGATATCCCAATTCTTTGCACATGTCGTTCTTTCTATTTAGTGGGTTCCTTTATGGATCTAGGCATGTATATATATAATATAATTTTACATTTAATTTTTAAACAAATACAAATATGATCACTTAGTATCTATATAGAAATCCTAAACCAAAGCTCTGATACTAAATGTAACAACTCGAATTTCGATAAATCTTTTTTTTTCAAAAATCCCAATCTATAGAAGCTCAAGTCGGCTTATCTGGTATCGTGTAGAAAAGACAGAGATAATAAATATATTAGAGCCCAGTAAACATCTCATAGGGTAATGGATAAAATATAATATAATCAAATATAGCCTCATCGAAGTAATAATATTGTCTAACCAGTACCCAAAGCTATCAAATCTCTATCATTAACCTAACGTGCAAGTATGTTATGAGGAGGGGGTCAAAACATATGGTTTTGGTGGCTGGACAAATAAACCTACATATACCGCTTAGTTATGTTTTCTTATTTATTAGGTTATTTTTGGTTAACAATGCTCAAGGATCTACACTCACGTCGCACCCATCTACTTCCTAGTATGTTAAGCTAATATAGTATATATTCAGCTATACCCCACGTCCCAAGGTACTCCTCATAGCACCCTCCTTGCATGGTCTCCGCCATCATGCCACAAAAGTGTATGCAACACCCATTCTACGTCGAACAACGTACAAAAATCCAAATCATTGTGCAACATAATCGCATAAAACCACCATCACGATGCCACGTAAGCGTACGAATCATCATATCCCAAATCCTTTGTCGAATCAAGTCTCAATACAGAGTAATGCCCTATTGTCTACAGTACACCACCCAGTGCGTGTACCTAAACCCTCACACAAACGTACTACATATTGTACCCTGAGTCCCGTAATAAAGCTGCATCCATGCGCAAAACTCAGTCTATAACTTTCCAAATCTGTAAAGGGCTGCCTCGTAAGGCCTACAGTACAAATATCTAGAGTATAGGCTGCATTTTCCCGGTGGCTATGATCCCACTTGACCCCTCCGTCAAGCAGTGAAAGTCTACATCAAGAGTAAAGTGACGTGCCCCTAGCAAACAATCTATCCTCCAAATTGGCGTAACCATCAACCAACATCTCGATAGTGAAAAATCAAAGGGCTCTTGGTTTAACTCTATTCTTTCTGCATCCCACTGACTGCCGACGATAGGTCGCCGATGATTCCTATCCTGTATTGGTCGTGACCCAGCCTCTTCCTGAGGTATAGCCGAATCACCCAACGCCATCCACCACCCGCCACCCGCCACAACATTCTGACTGCCAAGCTACAGTTGTAGTCAAGGTATACTCACTGGGTGGTACCACGCAGACCAAACCTCTACGAGTATAGCTTGAGCGTGTAACGCGATAGAGAACTACCACAGATTACCCAACCATGTCCCTCGGAAGATGGTGCTTCACATGAGTCCCGTAGAGCAATCTGACAGAATGTCAAGCAGAATAATCAAATGGACTTGCTCCTCCCATGTCTCCAGACACCACGATAATCTACTCCTGTTGGGTTCTTGTAACGATCATAGATTTTCAACCCTGAAAATCGATATAAAACACCATACTGACAATTCAAGTATCGGAAATACCGGATCATTAATAGAAAGAAGTTAGAGGATGAGAAATAGAAAAGAGAGAAGACTTAAAATAGAAGAAGAAGAACATAACAGAACAAATTAAACATGAATCTCACAGCGGAACGAATAAAATATATTATATTACAACTTTGGAAATACAAAATGGTAACTGTACATACATACCATTACCATATAATATCACAGCGGAAATAAACTATATATATATATATCTAACTTTGAAGCCTCCTGCTCCAAGATCCTCCACGTATCTGAAAAATCCCAACTACTTGACTGCCCTAACAAATTTGAGCACCCAAGAGTTTAGGGAAAACAAAACAAAATAAACTTTGGGTCAGTCATGTGACTGGTATGAGTAAACTCCAAACACTTAGTTTAACTTTTCCAAATCTTTTTCAAAGAAATGATAATTGTAAGACCGATCCACACATATACACGGATGGTTTTCACCTTACGACAACCTAAAACATTTTCTAAAACAATATTATTCTGATATTATAATAGTGTCTAATACAAAGACTTAGAAATCTAGCAGAACGCTTTCACCTTACACTCTACATATATGATATACAATCAAAAACTGCGGGCTCTTATTGGCTAATGGATTTCCAACTATGACAAGGTATGGAACCACCTTCCGATCAGTGTACTCTAGAAGCGATACACTGGAGTTCAACAAGATCTTGTAACTCAGCCACACATGGCCAGCCATTCATTTCGTTTGAATGATCCGAATATATTGTCACCTTACGGTTGGTATACCAACATAACTATTCCCGGGAGATACAAAATTGAAAGAAGTAAGAAATATGAATATTATCTAAATGGTGCTAATATACACTAATTGAGTGCGACCCACTTAGCCATGCTTCTAGCTCAATTTTTGTCATTTCCTGGTTGATGAGGCTTGAGGCCATAACGTATCACTATACAGATCACAACTTTATTTACTTTGAATGCAACATCATCATACCCGCCAAATCACAAATTGATTTCACCAAAAATACCATGGGTATATGCTAAGAGAAACGAATTCCTCCGCCACCAACGTAAATACGTTTGAAACGATCAACTTACGCGATCTACTGTATATATTCTGTCAGACATTCGTCCATTCAAGTTGTCCTGGGACTGGACAATGTGAATGCACTATTCTGATCCATCTTAGGAAATTTCTACCTAGGATCGTAAGAACAGCCCTTGCATAAACTCCGTTTTCAATTATCTTCATTATATTTGATTCGCAATGCTATTATCCATACGAAGTGGTTTTTAGATAATAAATATGATCCTGGTCTCTCCGTATTGACAACGGAAATGGTCAAAAAATTTGATAGTCGGCTATTTAACTATCAAAGGAAAACATGTGTGCAAACAACATACGTATTCCCAAATGGAAATCTTACCAATCAATCATCAATTCATTCCCCAATTTCCCTTTAATATTGTTACCCAAATATTTTTCTAGCTCGCTTAGCCTTTTACGATTTCTTGGAAAACGTTTCCATATATTCACAATTCCTTATTTTCCCGTATTTCGAAAATATATGTTATTAACTTTGGAAAAAAACATTTCCATTTCTCATTGATGCATCACTAACTTTCCACAACCATCAGTCCCTAACCTTAAACTAGTAAGAGAACAATTCCCTAAGTATAAACCCCGAAAGCTGAAACCAACATCAGATCAATACTTAGACAACCATTCAACATAACTAATTTCTAGTCCGTTTCTAATGTTCTTAACCCCATTTCTATATTTCTTATTTACAAAACTGATTACAGAAATCTCTATTCTAGTTTATTAATCCACTTCTTTACGGAAATCTTTGATTATAACGATAATGTTATAATCTCTACTTTCGAAATATTTTATTCCAAAATATAACTTTTATTTAAATAAATAAAATAATAATTAATTTATTTGATAAATAAATAAATAAATCTTGATTATAACCGGGAAGTAAATGGTATTTCCTGAATTTGATAGAATCGATATCCAAGTTCAATTATAAATTATTTGTTTTGAAGCCCTATATTAACTATCTGGTCAAATCCCAAATTATAAAATATATAATTTAAAATAAATAAATTATTTAACTAACTTTCAATATAGTCGAATTTTAATTATAAATCTTCATGGATTTATTTACATTCTATATATATTTCGAACATCGAAATAGTTTTATCGTTTTCCTTTCAAATGATTTTTCCCATTTCCCTTTTCATCGCTCATATTTTAAAATTAGCATTCATGGATTTTTTTTAGTAATAATTATTTTATTCCATTTAAAAATATCGTTAATAAATCAAACTATTTGTTTTATTATAATTAAAACAAGTCATTAAAACCCCAAACTCGTTTCCAGTATATTCAAATCTAATATATAGTATTTAAATACCAATTATTTCAGGTCAATGTTATTCAACATCCCAAAACACACAATAATAAATCACATATTATTTATCGCATCATATAATACAATATATGAAAAACAACAATAATTACTGAGGAATCCAGTCGGATTCCTCCAACCCGTTTCCCTGCATCCACGGATGTTAATCAACATGAATAATACCAGTTTCAAATTAAATCTGAAATAAAATAATAAATATAATCCATATTAAATTAATGACGTACATGTATAACTATATATATGTTATTCAACCAATTTATGAGCAGATCATCTAAACAATCATCACACACAACATTTAATCATTTTTATCAATAGTAAATAGCGTTTATAAAATTATAAAACTGGACAGAGTTAGTGAGTTTACTCACATTAGTTGTTAATCGTTAAATAATGATTAGCGTCAGTTGATTCGGATCAGACGTTTTAATCTACCATAAATTTAAACGAGATATAAACAGCTCCAGACTGGTTTCATCGTGTACTCTACGTCCACATGATTCCAACGTGACCGACGGTTTGTGAAACTGATAACTTATGCGTGAGATATTCGATTTAAAAGTTAAAACATATATTTAAATTAAATAAAAACTTATATTTATTGTTTGGGGCCTCACCCCTTTCCAGTCGGCCTAAATGCCATATGCACCCGTCCCATACATGTTTTCTTCTTTCTCAAATACAAACCCCGATTGTACCATAGCCTACTACAAAATGTTGCACCGTATGGAATGCCCAACCATGTTTCACATGATTTTCTTTCATACGCTTTTCTTCTTCTTTTGTTTTCTTTTAAACTGGTCTTGTGGCCCGTCACCCCATTCTAAAATCCATGTGTGCCCACCTTCTGATCTGCCTTCCATTTCTTCTCCAAAAGAAGAGCTCCAGTATTTGAACACATAGCCACTCGCTTCTGCTCCATTGCATTTCAGACCCTCCTTCACTTTGTCTCTTCTTCATCGTTGAAAGGAATGGAATAGTTTTCCAAAACAAACAGAACATGGCCAAAACTTTACACGTCCAGATCTTCACACCACAAGAAAATGCCAATTTTACAACATGAATTCTGCAACGTTTCAATGGACTGTTGTAGGATTGCAGGTCATTTACGACGTTTATTCGAGGAAATGTTGTAAAATTACAGTGCAAATGAAGTTTTGAAGTCAAAATGTTGTAAAAAAAAGGAAAATTAACAACTATTTTCAAAATCATCGTAAACTTATTTTTAACAACATTTGATTTATGTTTTGAAACTTATGTTTTTCTTAACATATGATTGCTATCACAGTTTACAAAATATATGATGTGCTTAGCCAATTGTAAACAATTGTTTGACCACTACTTCTACTCTATGTGTTTATAATATTTTCTTTTCATTATGAAATTTAACAATTTTGTATAATGATGGTGAGCCATTGTCAATGATGTTTTTATTTGGTTGTAAGACATCATGCTTGCAACTTATGAGAAATGCTGTAAAGTAAATTATTTTTAACGACATACACATAACGTTATATAATAATCAACATACTAAAGATCATGCTAGTGATCCATGCGAAAGCGATGTTAACCGCTAGATTTAACCAATAATCTTAAGACTTGAGTTAGGCGTATCATTATTCGTTGGATTTCTTTTAACCATTTAGATGTTTGCAATTTTGAGTGACATTAATAATGCGTTAAAACCCTTCTTCATTTATGCCTCAATTATTATTTGGAGTATCATTTTAGATCTGGCTAGGAATTCTCTCTCATATGAAAATTCCAATTCTACGAAGGTTTCCAATCCGCCATCGCTCCTTATTCCGATTTCATCTTCTCTCAGTAAAAGCTTCAAGTTATTGGATATTTTTACCGTGGGTGGTAACTCGTACGAAAGCGTCAAATTGAAGGAGCAATCAGAATTGCAAACCAAAGTATCAGGTAAATTTGTGAAATACATTAATTTATGCTTTGAGAAATTAAAGAGTAGTGTTTAGCAAAGGTATATTTTGATTCCGATGGCAAAATTATCGGCGATTGGGTTGAAATCAGTCACTATTGAATTATCCATGATTTCTATTAGGTATTGCAATGATATAATCTCCTATTAAGTTGGTATATTCTCTTTTCACTGTTTTAAAGATGTTTCATGACTTGGTAATTTTTTTGTTAGCATAGACCTTCGTTTGTCTATGCTCATGTTGCTTACTACAAATTTACAGTGAAATTTTGCTTACTTCGGAAACTAGCAGTAGCAGTTGTTTTTATTGTATAACCATTGTACTGGTTAGTAAAAATTGCTTACTAAAAATAACTTATTTTGCTCAAATAAGCTCCTAGAAGAAGTTGAGCCAATACCCCACCGTCAATTCATCAAAACGTAATAATTGAATTACGATTAGTTATTGGTTTTGTTAGATGGATTATATGGAAATAAGTGTTTACAAAGACTCCCCATTTTCTAAGCAAAGGCTCTGAGATCCTGTAAAACTGTTTTCTCAGGACGAAAGTTTGTATGGTGCATTATCCAGACATGCTCCTCCACTTCTTTCTTTCCCCTATCGTCAGTTTTTAATGTTGATAGCATATCCTCTTTCCTACCATCTTTCTCTCGGTCATTTGGCATTTTGGCGACCCCAAAACAGAATAATATTTACTACCTATGACTCCACAATCACATCCAATGATCTCAAACAATTACAACCCGAGGTTTTCGATATCGGCAATTTTGCTATCCAAAAGCAAGAAACCAGCTCACCTGGATTCTCTAGTGTAATCTCTTCGCTTGTCAACAACCTTGGTCATCAAAATCAAGAAGCTAAATCACAAGCTACCACATCGCACATCTTTCTCTTCACCCTAATCAACTTGCTAGTATTCTTAGGCAGCAGAAACAATTTGCAAATCTTCAATCACATTCAGAAGCTAAAAACAGTATGTTCCGCCTCAAAACCCTAGCTTGCGCTTGCACTCAGAGGTATTTAATGCAGCTGTAGGCACAAGTCAGATGGATATCATGGACAACAGTCGGTTGGTAATTTAGTGCAGGTATGTAGTCAGCAAAAGGGAATATCAATGCAACAGAGCAAGACTCAGAAGCACTGAAACGTCTTCAGGCTAATTTCTAGTTGGTAGCTTGACTCTTTCAGCAGATTCATTAAAAAAAAAGCAATGACTATATTTTCTTAAGTAAAATAATTTTTTTCTTACTTATTTTTCATCCAATTACCTTAGTACTTACATTGATAATGCAGAATTAGTTGATGGGCTTCTATCATATGTACATTTATCATCCCTATAAAAGAAGATCCTCTAAGTCACTTAGACATGTGCTTTGATTGTAACAAATCTTTTACTATAAGAATTTAGTTTGTCTTGTTGTAAAATAATGTGATTCCTTGCCCATGATCGGTTTTACATTCGACAGGCTTTATTCTTGTCTAAAAATAAATGGTATATACCTTTCATTTTGTAATGGAATATATAAATGAACAAGCTACCCATAAATAACTTAGTTTTTTCTATTATATTGTTGCCCTAATTTATGTTAAATCAACCGCTGCTTTTATACAATCGTTAGCTTTAAAAGTTAAAGAATGAACTACAACTCAAAATGACAAAGCATATCTCTTAATCAAAAAGTTATTTTAAGAGATAGACTATGATATTCAAAGAGTTAGCTAGGTGAAACTTTTAAGAATTCTGGACACTACTTATTGAGGAATTAATTTTAAGTACATGTACTATATATCGGATGGTCGTCGGAAGCAACACAAGTTTTGATAGCCACAAAAGAGGAGTTTTAGCTATAGCAACTTTGATGCCTTAAGGTGCATATTAATTTCGCATATTTTTAAGTTATTAGGTACTAACAGTTTATTTAACTTATAATCACGTACTAGATCGGTCTGTTTATACAGGACAATTGCCTAAGTAAGGAATTTGCTGATATTAATATTGCGTTGCTCCTCCGGAAGTGGAGCAACTGGCTTTTATGACTTCCGGCTACGAAGCTGAATAATTTCGTGCAATTCTGATACATGGACCCTTCATCGTCTTCTTCGCCGTGATCATCAGATTCAACCACTGCCAAATACCCATTACCAGAATCGGTTTCCTTCAACTACAGTTTCAGCTTCAATGTCGATCGTCTCTTTTCTCTTTCTCGAAACTCTTCATTCCGCCATCAATTCTTTGATCGACAGCCTGCTATTTCTATTCAGAATGAATTCTCTTACTTTATCACATCAACCGAACCTCATGCGGAGCGATTCCAGTCTATGTTAACTATTATCAAAACGTGCGCTATAGTGCCAAATAGCGCATAGCACAAGCTCTGCGCTATGGAACCTAAAACAGCGCAGGGGTTCCTTATAGTGCATATATAGCGTGCTATTTTATTGAAGCGCAAAATAGCGTGCTATTTGATTTTTTTTAATTTTTTTATAGTAATTAAAGCCTATACCCATTGAGATGCAAACATATCTACAATGTTTTCTAATTCCATCAAGTTTTATCAATGCATTTCACAATATTTTTTTTTATTGAGAACTTGATTTGGTTGGACCGTTGTCCAGATACACCATTCTATATCTATGTTCTTTGGTTTAAGCTATTAGATCAAATATCTAGAAATAATAGAGACTCTTTTGTTTGTTTAAAGCATCATCAGGAAAAAGATGCACGCAATATCTAAAAGCAATTCCAATATATCTAGTATGCTGGACAACAATTTTTTTTTTTTTTTTTTTGCTACCCGTAAAGTATTAAAATATTTCCTTTTCTTCTGAATGAGATCTCTAAACACAAAATAAGTTACTTATAATTATAGGGTTTGACTTTTTTTTTATTTTTACTTCGTTTCTTTTTGTTGTTTATATTCTTACTTAATTCTTGTCATTAGAAAATATTTTACAGTATATGCAAAATTGTATTTTTCATTCATTTTGTTTGTATGATTTAATCATCATTACTCACAATACAAGAATACATTTTATCATAATTCACACATATAAGATTAGATTTTAAATTGTATAAGACAAAATGACAAATGTATTATGAGCTATCAATTATTTTTAATGTATAATATAAAATTATTAAATTTTCTCTAATATAATTGCCTTTTACATCAACAAATATTTAGTACATGCATAAAGTATGATAATTTTTGTGCTTGGAGTATTGAAGGGTTTGGATATGGCATGAAATATGCAAAAACATAGAATTAAATTTTAATTAGATATAATATACTCGATCAGTTGTTAGAAAATACAAAAAAAAAGAGGACTAAATAGCACATATTGCATGCCTTGCGCTATTCGCATTGGCTGCACTGTGAATCAGTATCAATATCGATGATATATCATTTGATAACAAGACTTTTAATGAAGCTGGAGTTGATATTTTAGATGCTGAAAAGAAAAGGAAAATTTCAAGGTTTTGGAGTTCCATTGCTTTTGCGGTTAGAGAAGTGAGGTTTGGGAATAATAGGCCAATGAAGAGGCTAGCTTTTTTAGTTTCTTCGAATGTTGCATATTCCACTACGGATTTGTTTACTGGCCTGATTACAGGCCGTGTTGGCTTGGTTTCCGATGCATTCCATTTGACATTTGGTTGTGGTCTATTGACATTTTCACTTGTTGCCAATGGCGGTTTCTCGGAGCAAACCGGATGGTATATATACCTATGGCTATAAAAGGTTGGAGGTGCTGGTTGTCTTCATAAATGCTCTTTTTCTAGTGTTTATGGAATTTTCCTTGGTCGTAGAAGCACTGCATGCATTTATACAAGATGGGTCAGAACATTGGCACCATTTGATCATTTCAGCAGTGACCAACTTCAGGGTAAATCTTGTGGGAGTATGCTTCTTTAGAAACTATGCACGTATCAATATTGTTTACAGTAAAGCTGAAGATATGAACAATCATTCGGTATGTTTGCACATTCTTGCTAGTTCCATTCGAAGTGCAAGTTTGATACTAGCATCATGGTTGCTAAGCATGGGCATTGAGAATGATGAGACCTTATGTTTAGGACTTGTATCAACTGCAGTCCTTGTATTAACTAGACCATTGTTCCAAGTAACAGTGACCATATTACTTCAAATGGCTCCACCCAGCGTACCCCAATCTGCACTGAGCAAATGCCATAGACAGATAAGTGCTCTAGAGGATGTATCATAAGTTTCTCTAGCTCGATTTTGGGAACTAGTGCCAGGCCATACAATTGGTTTAGTGTCAGTTCAGGTTAAAAGGGGCGTAGATACACATGTTATTCACCGTTGCGTGCATGATTTGTACCATGGGTTAAGCATACAAGAATTGACGATATAGATAGATTATTTGTGGTTATGTATCTATTTTTTTGTTTGTTTTTGTTTTGTTTATTTTTGTTTTGTTTATCGTTGTTGTTTACAGAGTTTTACGACCGGCTTTTTTTAAGCTTATCCTAAACCGAGTAAATTTTATAGCATGAAAAAAAAGAAAAAAAACTTATAATTACATGAAAAAAGAAAGAAGCTTGCAGGAAAAGTTTCAGCCATTTATTCTATTATTGGCCATATGTAGGCTTATGCAGTTTCTTATGTTGTACTTTACGTGTCTGAAACAAAGGGTTAATCATATGAGTCTTCTTTTCTGTTTCTTTTTTAGGTTTGAAACAATGCAACTTCAATTGGATTTCTGGATATAGCAACTGGAGCCGAAAGGGAATAAGCACAATGACTTCTTAAGGTTGGTAAGTATCCTATTTCTAGAATAAGGAGGAATGGTAATGAGATTGTCCTTATGCCTGTAGGTTTTACTATTGATTATGTTTGGTAACCACATGAACATAGTGGTTGAAGTAACATAAGATACACTTTCAACACAGTCATAGATTGTTCACTTAAGGTACACTTTGAAGTTTCAACACAGGCAGATTGTTCACTTTCAGCAGAGTCATAAGTTACATTTCAGCACAGTCATAGATTTTTCACATAAGTTACACTTTCAGTTTCAACTGAGTCATAGATTGACCTTAACATTTTAGCACTAGTCCACTTTCAGCGCAGTAATATATTGTTTACAAACATCAACCTTTTTCATGAAATTCAAGTAAAATATTATGTATTAACTTGGAGTCATTCATCTCAAAATATAATACTCCGCTCCTAAACTTTCAAACAAACTTCTTGACCATGATAACTGCTGAAATCAAAACAAATGCATATCAAACAAATGGTCATTACCTGGATTTTTTGTTTATCACTTTTAGCACTAAATTTAAGGTCAAAGCATAACATTATTAAATTAATATTAAGATATATTTCTGTAACACCCCACCTCCGCCAGGGTGGCTCTAGCAAGCACTCTGACTTTGGAGGGGCGTTTGAATCGGGTAAACATGCATAATGATATATCAAGGCAGAACAAGAACATATGTATATATGTAAACAGAGTAAATAACATAGATAAAACAGCGGAAGATTTCAAACCATTTCAAAACAAGTCTGGTACAACATAATGTCAACTTTCCAAATAAACAAGTCTAGATAAAAACAACATCAACTGAAAAACTGAAATACATAAGTACTATCCCCAAAATAAGTGATAACCATAGCTAGATTCATGTCAATCCGTACATGAGCTAAATCCCACAAGCAAGCGATCAGAAATCCAAGCTAAGCTCCAATATTCCCACCCTAAGAACCTGGGGGGGGGGGGGGGGGGACGGAAGAAAAGAGGCGAAAGAAAACAGGTCAGTCAAAAAGACTGAGTAAGCCCTACTACAATCAATGTAAACTGATAAAGTTAACTGGCATGAGAAGCAGGGATGAACATAAGGATAACAACATACTAGCATGATGATTAACTAACAAGGTAGATAAAGGTGTCATCGCATAATCAGGTTTAAGGTTTCTCACCATAGGTGTACCAGCATTCTAACATGTCATGTATAAACAAGAATTTATCCCTTGGCCTAAACTTGGCCCAGTATCAGGTGTTTGACTTAAATCAAGATCCAACTTCTTGGTACCAATTCCAGTATAATAGAATTAGGTGTTACCCCAATGTTTACATCGAAACAGGACGGAACAGAATGGTCCATACAGAGATAGAGTTTGGGAAAAATGGGCTTTTACCACCCTAACAGATAAAGCACAGAAACGGAATGCTAACAATAATGGGCCTTTACCACCCTAACAGATAAAGCACAGAAACGGGATGCTAACAATAATGGGCCTTTACCACACTAACAGAACGGTACCACGCAGAAACAGACGGGTGTTACCACCCAACAAAACAGACGGTACCAACAGAATCAGACAGAGCTAAGTGTACCCTAAATCCTACCCAAGCGATCGGCTCCCTAATACATAAATACCCTATGTCGGCCCCACGATAGGGTGTATCACTCCCTAAAGTGGCAACCAATTGGCACAGGCATATTTACAGATGTCACGGCGTCTTACATCCTCAGAGGCAGACCGGGATCCATGCACGCACATGACCCGGTTGGAACGCACCATCAACACCCATCGCCATTATCAGAATGAACCACTTATAATTAGTTCAGTAAGCATGCCCGGACCCTACCTACAGTTGGGTCAAAGTTTTGATACCAGAAAGGGTTACTGCCTAATATGGGTCCCAAACAACAAATGACACAAGTATTCCCCCTTGTGTCCCCAGACTATCAGATTCAGATTAACTTATTAACAGAGTTCAGACATACAAAGTTCAGACGATCAGTTTTCAGACTAACGGATCAGATAACAGATTTACAAACTTGCCTAACTTGGTGTGGGTCCTACAGATCCGCAAAACAGGTTCGTTTAATTCATCAATCAAGTTAGTTTATCCAGACCAGGTATCAAATCGGTTCTCAGCCTTATCAAATTACTGAGTTGGATTGGTTAAGTATAGTTCAACTTAACCCGTTAAATTACCGAGTTCATATTGGTTAAGTGTAGGATAACTTAACCCTAACCACTAGTCGTATTTTACGGTTAAGTGTCATTAAGAAATCATGCCCGGTTTCACTTAACCTACCCATTCATGTCAAATTGGTTAAGTGTCATAAATCAAATTTACTTAACCTTATCATGTAGCATTAATTAATTTAATGCACCTTAACCTCTCACACTAGACCTCGTTGTGGTTACTTGTTAAGCCGGGCGGGTGCGGGTAGCTTTACACCACAACCTAGTCTAACCTCGGGTTCAAGCACAACTTGACCAACTTCTCACATTGGGTCCTATTGTTTGTAGCCACTAGTTAAGCCGGTTGGTTCCGGGTAGATTTATGCTACAAACTCAACCCAACCTCGAGTTGGCCACACTTATATTTTCTAAGTGTCATGTCCATTATGTTTCCAAAACATATTACAAGTTTTTTTCAAGAATTTGGGTAGACCTAACTTAATAGGTAAATTCCCAATGGGTAGACCTAACTTAATAGGTAAATTCCCAATCTTATGTTTTTATGTCCTTTAAGTTTACCCAACCCCAAACGCAATCCCATCACTTACATATCGCAATAGCGCATAAAGGATAGAAAGAGGGAACTTGACATAATCATGACATAAAGGTGTTGAAGCCACAAGTTTAATCATGGTGGCATATGAAGTGTACATATGTTCATATACTTGCATATTACATTTTTAGGCCTCAAAAGCATGCATAAAACCAAACTTAGCATATAAGTGATACATGGTGATAAATGACATGTAGAAGTTGCCATAAGTTCGCATTTAGCCTCACATGCAAGTTATCATGAGGGATATGATAACTTACATGTTGCCAAAATGCAACCTTTGCATAAAGCTTGAAGCTTTAAGCTCATAAACCCAAGATAAGCTTGCATAACATGATAACATGAGCAAAATGATCAACCCAAACTTGCCTAACATAACTTGCATATCATATGACAAACTTGCATATCAAACTTGCATAACATAACATGATAAACTTGCATATCACAACATGGCAAACTTGCATAGCATAACATGGTAAACTTGCATATTATAACATATCAAACTTGCATAACATGACATAGTAAACTTGCATATCATGGCAAACTTGCATATCATAATGATCAACCAAACTTGCATCATTCATTTAACTTTAGAGTTTAAATATGAAAGTAGAAAAGGGCTTACAATGCTTATGAAGACACAAAAATATATATAGATTGAGACAAAGCCCTTATACAATCAAATAAACCCAAAATGCAAGCTCCAATAGAAAAACCCTTGAGCCAAAATGATCAAAACTCTTGCTTTATGATGTAAATATGGAAACTTGACTTGAATGCAAGCTAATGATGCTCATACAAGCTTGAAAACACTTGTATGCATTGAAAATCTCTCATAGAAATGACTTAGGAATTTTATGAAGAGAGTGGAAGCCATGAGAGGAATGATTTTGCCATAGTTTAGTTACTTGAATGAATAATGATGATTTAGGGTTAGGTTAGGGGCTTATTTATAGAGATTAGGATTAGTTTCAACCTTAGGATTAAACCCTAATTCCAATCTCAGCCCTTAAAACCGAATCTGGCCCCAAAACCTAACCAAGACCCCAAAATGGTGCACCAGGCAAAACTGCCCGGCTGAACCAAGTCGACAGCCAAGTCGACAGGGCTGTCGACTTGGGTCCAACCAAGTCGACTCCCAAGTCGACAGGGCTGTCGACTTGGGTGCTTTGGCGGGAATTTTCCCGCCTAGCCCAATCTGACCTAATTTCCAAATTCAAACTTGAATTTGAAATCTGTTTTTACTTTGAAATTTTCTAAAAACTTCGTTGGGCCTTAATCGGGTCATACGGACTCCGATTTTCGAAAATTCGGACTCTATTTCGCGTATTTTTCCGAGACGAACGCAATGACATAGCCCGTTTCCCTTGATTTAGATTTATAAATTCAATTCTGCCTCGATTTACGTTATAACAGGTTATCAGAAATACAGGTTGTTACATTCTCCCCTCCTTAAAGGATTTCGTTCTCGAAATCTTCAAGTTAGGAAGAACGCATCCTACCATCCATCATCCATCTACTCAAATCATCATTCACGAGCAATCATTGTCCTTAAAGATTCTAATGCGGTATGAACATATGCAAAAGGTGTGTGTATATGTTCTTATCTAATGCAAAGATCCTCAGTGCAAAGTATGTTAGTGAAATGAATCCATTATGTATGCAAATAGTCCTAATCATATAATACTATATGTGTGCACAAACATTCGTCCATATGCAACATCCATGTGCTGAATTAACCATCATGCAACCATAAGAATTGAAAATGTACACACGCCCATATGCAATATGAGAGTGTATTTCAAGCCGATCTAATGCCTAGTGTGTGTTTATGCATCCACGAGCAACCACTAGCAACCACTTGCATCCACTTGCAACCATCAAACATAACATGTCTCAAACACATGTTTACATCCATAGAATTCCTATCTCAACAAGATACAGTCGAGTGATGGAAGCTAGTACAGATAAAACAAAAACTTGGTACATATACTTACAGACTACTAGTACAGATCAGATTTCCCCAAATGATTCTTAGGAAACTAAGCATGGTAGAAACCCAGAATGTATTCGTCATAGTCACCCTCATGCCTAACACAGATACTCTCAAACCCCAATTTATCACAAACAGATGAGTTATAACTCTCAGGGAGTTTGAGACTATTACCAGATCAGAAGCAAGACTAGCATTAAAGTACCGAGTTTCCATTACATAATCTAAATACCAGAAAAAGAGTTTCAAACTGAAAATCAGACAAGGAAAATTAAACATCCTACAGACAAATTATTCTATCCCTAATCTATTCACTCGCCATGCGAGTATTCACCGTTCCTTCCGATATAGTCCCTTTCTTCTTCGGGCAGTCCCTAGTGAAGTGTCCCATCTCTCCACAGTTAAAGCAAGTGCCCTTCCTCTTTCTGCAATCCTTGTTTAGATGAGTTGAGCTTCCACAAGTAAAGCACTTCTTTTCCTTCTTATCTTCAGACTTCTCCTCCTTCTTTTGCATTTCCTTTTTGGGCCCCGTTTTCTTGTTTTGAGACTCATTCACCTTGACCTCCTTCTTTGCACTCTTGTTCTCTTCATTGAGTAGGGCCATATCTACCAAACTCTCAAACGTGGCCCCCATGGGCACATGAGACATAGCTAACTCCTGTAACGGCTCATTCAATCCTCTAGCAAAACGAAGAGCCTTCTTCTGAGTAGTACTCACCATATCCAAGCCAAAACGAGCTAACTGATTGAACTTGTTCACATATTCTTTGACAGACATGTCTCCTTGCTTCAAAGCAATAAACCTCTCCATTTGCAAATTCTCTTCAGCAGAAGACAGAAACTTAAGCACGAACCTTGCCCTGAAATCGGCCCAAGTCTCAACAGGCCTAGTACCATTGGTGACTTCCCACCAATAAGCGGCTTCATCCTTCATAAGCCAAACCTCCAACAAGATCTTTCTCTGATCATCTAATCCAAAGATAACGAATAAATCCTCGGTCTCTTTCAACCAATTCCGGGCCTCTACAAAAGTCTCGGTGCCTTGAAAGTTCTTGCCACCCATTGCTTTGAAGTCCTTGCAAATCTTCGTGAACTCTACTGGAGGATGCTGAGGAGGAGGAGGAACCTCAGCGACAGGAGGAGGAGGAAAATTAACCACCGGAGGAGGAGTAACATTTGCGGGGCCGGCTTCGGTCGCCCTAGCCTCCATAAGTCTCCTATACCAAACAAGAACTTGCACTCCCTCTGGGATAACAAAGTTATCTGTCATACTGAAACGAAGGAAAAGATAGATTCAGAACGAGGGAACTAAGAATAGATAACTAAGGATTGTGCTAATGGCTTTTTGGGGAATAGCCTTTAAAATAAACTAGACTTTTCTTTGGAAAATACTTTATACTTGGTTTTGAAACTAGTTTTCCAAAAGTTTTAAAAACCTTTTTGTTCCTTCTCGTAAACCATATGCTCTGATACCAAATGTAACACCCCACCTCCGCCATGGTGGCTCTAGCAAGCACTCTAACTTTGGAGGGGCGTTTGAATCGGGTAAACATGCATAATGATATATCAAGGCAGAACAAGAACATATGTATATATGTAAACAGAGTAAATAACATAGATAAAACAGCGAAAGATTTCAAACCATTTCAAAACAAGTCTGGTACAACATAATGTCAACTTTCCAAATAAACAAGTCTAGATAAAAACAACATCAACTGAAAAACTGAAATACATAAGTACTATCCCCAAAATAAGTAATAAACTTAGCTAGCTTCATGTCAATCCGTACATGAGCTAAATCCCACAAGCAAGCGATCAGAAATCCAAGCTAAACTCCAATATTCCCACCCTGAGAACCTGGGGGGGGGGGGGACGGAAGAAAAGAGGCGAAAGAAAACAGGTCAGTCAAAAAGACTGAGTAATCCCTACTACAATCAATGTAAACTGATAAAGTTAACTGGCATGAGAAGAAGGGATGAACATAAGGATAACAACATACTAGCATGATGATTAACTAACAAGGTAGATAAAGGTGTCATCGCATAATCAGGTTTAAGGTTTCTCACCACAGGTGTACCAACATTCTAACATGTCATGTATAAACAAGAATTTATCCCTTGGCCTAAACTTGGCCCAGTATCAGGTGTTTGACTTAAATCAAGATCCAACTTCTTGGTACCAATTCCACTATAACAGGATTAGGTGTTACCCCAATGTTTACATCGAAACAGGACGGAACAGAATGGTCCATACAGAGATAGAGTTTGGGAAAAATGGGCTTTTACCACCCTAACAGATAAAGCACAGAAACGGAATGCTAAGAATAATGGGCCTTTACCACCCTAACAGATAAAGCACAGAAACGGGATGCTAACAATAATGGGCCTTTACCACCCTAACAGAACGGTACCACGCAGAAACAGACGGGTGTTACCACCCAACAAAACTGACGGTACCAACAGAATCAGACAGAGCTAAGTGTACCCTAAATCCTACCCAAGCGATCGGCTCCCTAATACATAAATACCCTATGTCGGCACCACGATAGGGTGTATCACTCCCTAAAGTGGCAACCAATTGGCACAGGCATATTTACAGATGTCGCGGCGTCTTACATCCTCAGAGGCAGACCAGGATCCATGCACGCACATGACCCGGTTGGAACGCACCATCAACACCCATCGCCATTATCAGAATGAACCACTTATAATTAGTTCAGTAAGCGTGCCCGGACCCTACCTACAGTTGGGTCAAAGTTTTGATACCAGAAAGGGTTGCTGACTAATATGGGTCCCAAACAACAAATGACACAAGTATTCCCTCTTGTGTCCCCAGACTATCAGATTCAGATTAACTTATTAACAGAGTTCAGACATACAAAGTTCAGACGATCAGTTTTCAGACTAACGGATCAGATAACAGATTTACAAACTTGCCTAACTTGGTGTGGGTCCTACAGATCCGCAAAACAGGTTCGTTTAATTCATCAATCAAGTTAGTTTATCCAGACCAGGTATCAAATCGGTTCTCAGCCTTATCAAATTACTGAGTTGGATTGGTTAAGTATAGTTCAACTTAACCCCGTTAAATTACCGAGTTCAGATTGGTTAAGTGTAGGTTAACTTAACCCTAACCACTAGTCGTATTTTACGGTTAAGTGTCATTAAGAAATCAAGCCCGGTTTCACTTAACCTACCCATTCATGTCAAATTGGTTAAGTGTCATAAATCAAATTTACTTAACCTTATCATGTAGCATTAATTAATTTAATGCACCTTAACCTCTCACATTAGACCTCGTTGTGGTTACTAGTTAAGCCGGGCGGGTCCGGGTAGCTTTACACCACAACCTAGTCTAACCTCGGGTTCAAGCACAACTTGACCAACTTCTCACATTGGGTCCTATTGTTTGTAGCCACTAGTTAAGCCGGTTGGTTCCGGGTATATTTAAGCTACAAACTCAACCCAATCTCAAGTTGGCCACACTTATATTTTCTAAGTGTCATGTCCATTATGTTTCCAAAACATATTACAAGTTTTTTCAAGAATTTGGGTAGACCTAACTTAATAGGTAAATTCCCAATGGGTAGACCTAACTTAATAGGTAAATTCCCAATCTTATGTTTTTATGTCCTTTAAGTTTACCCAACCCCAAACGCAATCCCATCACTTACATATCACAATAGCGCATAAAGGATAGAAAGAGGGAACTTGGCATAATCATGACATAAAGGTGTTGAAGCCACAAGTTTAATCATGGTGGCATATGAAGTGTACATATGTTCATATACTTGCATATTACATTTTTAGGCCTCAAAAGCATGCATAAAACCAAACTTAGCATATAAGTGATACATGGTGATAAATGACATGTAGAAGTTGCCATAAGTTCGCATTTAGCCTCACATGCAAGTTATCATGAGGGATATGATAACTTACATGTTGCCAAAATGCAACCTTTGCATAAAGCTTGAAGCTTTAAGCTCATAAACCCAAGATAAGCTTGCATAACATGATAACATGAGCAAAATGATCAACCCAAACTTGCCTAACATAACTTGCATATCATATGACAAACTTGCATATCAAACTTGCATAACATAACATGATAAACTTGCATATCACAACATGACAAACTTGCATAGCATAACATGGTAAACTTGCATATCATAACATATCAAACTTGCATAACATGACATAGTAAACTTGCATATCATGGCAAACTTGCATATCATAATGATCAACCAAACTTGCATCATTCATTTAACTTTAGAGTTTAAATATGAAAGTAGAAAAGGGCTTACAATGCTTATGAAGACACAAAAATATATATAGATTGAGACAAAGCCCTTATTCAATCAAATAAACCCAAAATGCAAGCTCCAATAGAAAAACCCTTGAGCCAAAATGATCAAAACTCTTGCTTTATGATGTAAATATGGAAACTTGACTTGAATGCAAGCTAATGATGCTCATACAAGCTTGAAAACACTTGTATGCATTGAAAATCTCTCATAGAAATGACTTAGGAATTTTATGAAGAGAGTGGAGGCCATGAGAGGAATGATTTTGCCATAGTTTAGTTACTTGAATGAATAATGATGATTTAGGGTTAGGTTAGGGGCTTATTTATAGAGATTAGGATTAGTTTCAACCTTAGGATTAAACCCTAATTCCAATCTCAGCCCTTAAAACCGAATCTGGCCCCAAAACCTAACCAAGACCCCAAAATGGTGCACCAGGCAAAACTGCCCGGCTGAACCAAGTCGACAGGGCTGTCGACTTGGGTCCAACCAAGTCGACTCCCAAGTCGACAGGGCTGTCGACTTGGGTGCTTTGGCGGGAATTTTCCCGCCTAGCCCAATCTGACCTAATTTCCAAATTCAAACTTGAATTTGAAATCTGTTTTTACTTTGAAATTTTCTGAAAACTTCGTTGGGCCTTAATCGGGTCATACGGACTCCGATTTTCGAAAACTCGGACTCTATTTCGCGTATTTTTCCGAGACGAACGCAATGACATAGCCCGTTTCCCTTGATTCAGATTTATAAATTCAATTCTGGCTCGATTTACGTTATAACAGGTTATCAGAAATACGGGTTGTTACAATTTCCAAATTATTAACTGGATATCCTATCTATTCCAAGTTAATGAGAAATTTATCAATAAAATACAATTGCATGTTATAATGCTTAGGAGAATTGCTAGTAGTTGTATGAGATGAGATTGTACATTGTATTTTTGTTAATAGTGACATAATAACCAAAATATCTTAACTCTATAGGCACTACCTTTAACCAATGTGTGGTTTCAATTGTATTATATTGCTAATAACAGGTGTTCATTTCGTTATTTAGTACTCAATCTATGCACATCTGCAAGTGACATCACAAAAAAATGAGGAAACATATTCACTAATGGCCTTACCAAACAGGTGAAAGTCAATCAACACATGAAATAACCTTTTCACCTTCTTTTTTCCTATTTAACTCAGCAGACCGTTATGTTTCTTAGGCCTATTGCAATGTTGGAGGAGCTGTCTGGATCCATGAGCAGAAGACATGCAAAAAACGACACTAACTACTCACTAGAATAATTAAACTAATGATGACAACCTGAATGGAAGAAGATAAAGAAGAGGCACACTCGTTGGCAGTTCAAGGGATGGGGAAGTTCTGCAAGGAACACCCCAACTAAGACGAGAAGAGGCAATTGAAACTGAGCTAGGAGCTAAACGTGAATAAATCCACTTACGTGAATGTAAGCTGCATATGATATTTTGATTTCATATATGGAATATTTTGGATATTCGAAGTCACTTCATTTTTAATGTTTCCTAAATACATTGTATTTAGCTCATTGGATAGTTGTAATATGTACCAACGTATTGCTGTAAATGCTAAATAGATGATTTATTCTTGTATTAACATGTAAACTTTGTGAATGTTAGAAAATATGTGAATGAATCATTATAAGTTGTCAATGTTTCTGAAATGATATATTAAACATATAGCTTACTGTTCAGAGTATTATCAGTAGTATAGATTGAGAATAAAGTGCTCGAAAATGGGCGTATTAGGTTTTAATTAATGGGTGGATTTTTTTTTAACAATGTTGTAAGATTATTGTCTAAAATTTGACAATAATACAATATTTTGCCTTATAATTACAACTAGTACAAAACATTACAAAAAAAATTAAACATAACATATGTCCTTTGTCATGTATTAAGATTTAACAATGTTTTACGTGCATTGCAAATACTAAATTCATAAGGTTTAAATACCATTATGAGGAGCATCTTCCAATTGATAAATGATTCATATACAATGTTTATGAAGTGTTACACATCTATAATCTACAACGTTCTCTGCAACGCTAAGCAACTATTGAGGAAAACATCTATTTTATGCAACTATGCATATCACAACGGCAACCAAAATGTTATTGATGTGTTTTAACGATGTTTATTCACCGTTGTAACATTGTTTTTTCTTGTAGTGTCACCATTTTATATTCAAGATACCTAACTCCTTCCACCTTGCTCAACGCAACCAATAACGGTCAACACTAGCAAACTTCATTTTGAAATCTTCATCCCTCCACCCCTTCATCTCGCGCTCACCTTTTTCCCCACGTCATCTCGAAACCGCAACTCAGTTGTGAACCAAAAACCGTCATCTTTTGATACCATTTGCCATCATAACTTCGCCAGAGGTACGTCTCGCCTCTCAAAGACCCACGCCACCCACTAAAGGTCCTCCGGCTGCCTATGTTCCTCCTTACAGCGAACCGTATGTATTGCTCATATTGGAGCTTCCAGAAAATGGTTACAGTGGCATCGAAACATATGGGTTTTACATAATTTTTCTTGTGAATCCAGCTATAGATATTTCATGATTTTAGTGGTGCATGTGATTTTATTTTTTTGATTTTTTTAAAACCATGGCAAGAAATTTGATTTTGTGAAGAAGAGTGAGATCTGGAGGTCGCGTATATTTATAGCGGAGACAAGCTTCCACCTGAAGCTTGATAAAACGTAATGTCTAAGGAACTGGAATGTGCATCATAGGGTATAATAGGTCTATATTAGTGTAGCTTAATCTGCATTTTGAACATGGGATGTACGACGCTTCACAGACAAGGTAAGAATATGTATGTGTAAATTTTCCCATTTGATTATGTAAATATCGTAGTGCTGCTCTCCTATGATATATATATATATATATATATATATATATATATATATATATATATATATAGTAAGCGTTTGGTTGCACCCCAAAAATGGAGCACCCCAAATGTCCAATGATTTCCACCACCCGTTTATATTAAAAAATGTGAGTGGGAAGTGAAAGAGTAAGTGGAAGGAGAGAGAAGGGGAAATACTTGGTATAGATTGAGGGCCATTTGGGGTGCTGCACTGTTTGGGGTGCTCTCAAACCTGCCTCTCTCTCTATCTCTCTCTCTCTCTTTATATATATATATATATATATATATATATATATATGAGGTTAAGCCTTTTGATTAGGCTCTGTAATTGATGTCAACTACCAAGCCAAAACTTTATTCCCATGCTACATGGAAGATTTATAATTTAATTTCAAAATTCAAAATGTTGCACACATTTGTGTACGTTAGAGAGATGAGTATTCAGTTCAAACGTTTATGAACTGTTATCCACAAAAATAAAAATACCACTGAGATAAGCAATGTGCCATGATCCCAAAAATATAATATAATAGACAAGTGAGCTTATTCTGTGAAGTTCCAAACGGCTGATACAGGGTGTAAAACACTTCAAATAAAAAAAGTTGCTTATTTTCCAAAATAAAATTACAGAAAAATTCTATAAATTAAATTATAACTACATCTCAAAAGTATTGTCCAAATTCAGAACCAATATTTAGTTGTAATTAAATAATCGTTATGGTTTATAAACGAATTCATAGCGAGTCTTTGAAAATTTGATTTAGACATAACTTGCAATCTATGGGACGAAATCTCGATTTTTTACTTCCATTGATATAATACAGTTTAATAGATTCGAAAGTTTTTTGTTTTAAAGAAATCCAACTAAAAATGAAACCTGTATACTCAGTTGAAGTTCAAAACTCAATATTACGAACTACCGTGACGCTCCGAGCTCGTTTATAATCAAATTATAATCTATACGTTCAGCTATCGTTTTAAATAATATATTCGTTTTTATAACTTGAATATTAACTTAATTAAATATCACATATTATCCAAATTACACAATATTGCAAATTCGACCATTTCCGACTATTTCTGAATATAATATATTATCCCATTAAATATTATATTAATCAAATATTCCAAATATTTAAAATCAAACCATTTAAATTTCCAAACCATTATATTAAAATAATTAAATTAATTAACTATGAAATCACTAAAAATCCGGGAAGTTACATTCCTTCCCCCTTAAAAGAAATTCGTCCCCAAAATTACTAAGCCGGGAAAATGTTATCACCTTATTAACTAAATTAAAAAAAATATTTATTTTACTTCTTAATTTTAGTTCCAATTGAACTAATTACTTTCAATTAAATTATAAATTTATTCTTATTAACGAAAAATTCTGAAAATTTTCTAACACTCTAAATCTCCGAAAAAATTCGACAGTGTCTCCTTTGTACGGCTCAATTGATATAACTAAAACTCACCTCTTTAGGCCTTCTCCAATCCAAAAGAAAATCAAATAGCCAAGCAACTTGCCAAACAGGCTTATAAATCTCAAACTCATACATAATATAAACTTGTACCTTTTTGTCAGGTATTCAACTTTATTTGCTATCACTTCAGCAAATACAATGTATTCCCAATTGATCTCCACTCGATTTATCCTCAAATCCGAATCTTTTGCTTATACCCAAGTCAAATCCATTTCAACTCCAGTTCCATTCTCAATTCCCAACTCTTAACTTATCAACTCAGTTCCATTCTAGATTATCTCTAATCAGACTAAATTTTATTTAGCTTAGTTTAAGTTAAATTCCAGTTTATTCATTCACTTTTTCTCATTTTAATCTATTTAACTTCATAAGTTAAATTTAATTTCAGGATTTCAAATCCCTGGTTTTTTATTTCAAGTTTTTTTTTTGAAATCATATATAATAATAATAGTTCAAAACATTTGAATTTCCGACCAACTTATTTCCTCAAAACAATTCAAAACAAAATCTTTAGTAGTAATTCATCACTTATAAACTCGAAAATGACATTGGTGATGCGGCCGTCATCATCAGAATTATTTCCAGTAATCAAAGTGAGTTCAATACTATATCACTTCTATAACCATTTTTAAATACTAAGTTTTGAAATTGCTTCAGAATCCCTTTTATAACATTTGAAAAACAATTTCAAATCATCCAAGATCTTAAAATTTCCTTATTAAATCCAAAATCCATGTAAAAACGCTTTTCCAAATCCCAGAATTTTAATCCCAATTCTATTTTAAATTCATATTTAATCCATCCGATTTCATATATTGCACCTATAAGAATTCAAATTGGTTATTTATAATCATCTCAATTATAATCTTATCCGATTATAATAATAATGAACACATCAAATATATTATAATAATTCCAATATATATACTATTATTTCATATCAAAATATACTTTAGTAAAATTAATTCATTTACCCTCTTTAAAAAACATACATGATGGTTCATCATATTCAAGTGCCCTATCGACTTTGTGGTGCCCCCCTGACGACCATAATTCATAAGCCACTCAACCAATAAATTTCCACAGTATTAAACCATTTTTATATGATTTACAAATATGTTCTCTCGTATATATACACTCAACTCAATCTAGGATATTACTAATCCCATCTCTATTGAGTTATGCCATAGAGCCAAGGTGATTACTTAACTTTTAGCTCTGATACCATTGGAACGAACATGGATTTTCGACCTTGAAAACCGATATAGAACACCAAACCAATTATTCAAGTATCAAAAATACCGGATCATTAATAGAAAGAAGTTAGAGGATGATAAATAGAAAAGAAAGAAGACCGAGAATATAACAAAAAGAAGAACATAGCAGAATAGATTAAACACGAATCTCACAGTGCAACGAATAAAATATATTATATAACAACTTTGAATATACAAATTGATAACTGTACATACATACCATTATCATATAATATCACAGTGGAAGTAAAATATATATATATCGAACTCTGAATCCTCCTGCTCCGAGCTCCTCCATGTACCTGAAAGATCCCAACTGCTTGACTGCCCGTACAAATTTGGGCACCCAAGAGTTTAGGGAAAACAAAACAAAATAAATTCTGGTCAGTAATGTGACTGGTGTGAGTTAACTCCAAACACTTGGTTTAAATTTTCCAAATGTTTTCAAAGCAATGATAATCGTAAGACCAATCCACACATAAACACGGACAGTTTTTACCTTACGATAACCAAAAACATTTTCTAAAATAGTATTACTCTGATTGTGTTGTATTCTTCTTCTATTCTAGTTTTCTTTCTTTTTATTTCTCACCCTCTAACTTCTTTCTAATAATGATCTGATATATGCGATTCTTGAATATTCAACATGGTGTTTGGAGTCGATTTTCAGGGTCGAAAATCCCCGGGTTGTTACAGTTCTTCACCTTCTAAATACGGACCAGTTCAAGCAACTCACACAAATGTGTTATTAGACCCTTTTTCTAATCTTTTAATCATGAACTTACTTTATCTTATCATACTGGTAATTAACTTAATCATGTCTAAAGTTCATTAATAAGCCCAGTAACATAACATGTTATTTCTTAGATTATAATTAACGAAGTAGTCTACAACCTTTTACCTCGGTTTGTAATTAACGAAAGTAATCTACAACCCTTTTTCATTACCATGTCATTTACTGTCCAGTTACATGTTTACGAGTTCAATAACATGTTTTATTTAATGTATAATTAAGTATATCCTTCCTCAATTCTCATGCTTTCATATGACATGTTTACTTAATAATTAAGTATAACTTATTTCATTTCTAAGACTACTTTATTCTTACTTCTTTAGTCATAACCTCGCCTTACACTATCATCACGACCTATTATTGTTGTTACTTATTAACTTAGTTCTCTTAACTAAGGTTTATTAATAAGTTCTCTTTCCATTTATTATCACCGATATTATAATTCCTCTTGTTCGTAGGACAAGCCTACCTATTATATCAAATTCCCATTCATACAATTAATTATAATAGGTTATATTCCCCGTTCATCAAAATTTCCCTTGGTTTCTTAGATTAACCAAACTTGTACTATTATAACATCCATTTATTTACCATCTTGTATATTCTCAATATATCAGGAAAATATTTCACACACCTCATTAGATTGATTAGTGGCAAGATGTAAATATCCATTTCCATAACGCACATCAATTAGGAAACGTAGTTGCAAGCTATTTATTTTATTTTCATCGTGATCATACATATATCTTTTTATTTGATTAGTGTGCAGTATGGTAAAATAAATCCCTTTTTCCCACTAATCTCTTTTTTTCTTTATTTTCCTGCAACTACGGTCTTTTTTTGCGTTATGGAAATGTATCGATCTTCCCAAATCCATCTAACTCAGTGCACTACAAAGTTCCTTTTTTATTTTCTGAGTTAGACGTTTCTTCTTTCATTTACCAATTCCAAATCACTGGAAATTTTCCATACAAATTAGGCACATCTATTCTTTTTCCATTATTCCTAATTTCAGTGTAACTCTATTTACAACGTATTCATGTTTATTGTAAATTCCACAATTTTTAGTATTACAGTGGCTCTTAATCCAAATAGAAGATTCATCGAATAGATTTGTACAACAGTTATATTCTCAACGTACTTGAAAATAAATTATATCACCGTTACCACAGATTACAATTATTTAACATGTTAAGAATAACGGGGAATGTAAACGGTAAATATACCGTTATTCAAAAGGTATAATTCTAAATCCACTCACCTGACAACTTTTCAATCCTTTAATCTGATTCAGATCTGTGATCCTGTGGTCTTCCAAACTACATCTAATATTAATATAACCATGAATTTGCAGATCTGATACTAAAAGAAGAGGGAAATAAAGAAACCTTAGTAATTCAGATTCACGGGATTTACCTCATATTAACTAGAAATCTGAGCACCTATGTTGTAGATTTACATTCTTTACTTCCAAATCTTGAAGCAAAATCCCCTAAAACTAATATTCTAATTTTCTTAAAGATTTGGAGGATAAAGAAAATGGCAGAGCCTTAGCAATGTCTCAGAAAATTTGAGTTGAAAACTAGGACTTACTAGTCTATTTATAGATGACATGAAATTCTGGTCTGTCGGATTTTACAACATAAAATCTGCACCTTTCAAGCCAAGAAAAACACATTAAAAAAAACAGATTTTTTTATGCAAGGGTCGATCCATGTGTCGATCCACCTTAAAGGTATGTCGACCCTATGGTCGACCCTTTATGCACTGATTGATCCAATGTGTGGGTCTGAACGTGTTTCTAGTTGTCTTTAATTTATAATTTAACATTATATTTAAACATTCCTTTTATTCCTTAATATAACTTATACGAATTACTATTTTCCCTTTATAACACACATCTAATTTCAAATTTCAAATTTCAAATTTATGTGTGTATTTACGCATACACCATTTCAATTCCTTGTCCGTTAATAGCTGCTCAATTAAGGTTATTGATAAGGTTATCAATTCATTGCTTTCTTCTTTTTAATGTATTATAATTTCAAATGCAGTTATCTTCTACTCCATTTTACATTTATTATGCATTTATTACTTTCTGCTTTTAACTTGAACTTTTAATTTCCACATTTGAATTTATGCGTACATATATACGCGCAATCTTTATTCTTTTTTTAAATTCAAACGTTGTTATACCGTCATTTATGTCTTACCCATTTTCATTGATTGCAATTTTATTTTGGATTTCTTATATATATACACATACACATATATATGAATATGCATGTATACATACATAATTATACTCACCTACATGTGTAATTTTTCCTATATGTACATTTATACGTATTTTTTTCTTAGAATACGCATTTATTTAGCCGTCCCTCTAAAATTAAAAATATGGTGCCAGATAGACTCGAACTTGCACCACTCATGTAACAACCCGGAAATATGAGCTAGTTTAAAATTTTTATTTTGGCAATTTTAGCGAATTTTGAATATTTAAAATAATTTATTTTAAATAATATCGATGAGAAATTTAATTTGAATAGAATTAGAACGTATATATTTATATACATTGTCGTTAGAATATAAATTTTATTTATAATTATAAAAGGAATTGAAAATAGCGCAGTAGTTCGATAATTCGATTTCAAACTTCAATTGAATGTACCGAGTGCAGAATAAACCGGATTTTAGTGAAACCAAAAATATTTGAATCTAATTGAGAATGTCTTTCCAAAGAATCCAAAAAATCAAGATTTCATAGCGGGAATCAAAAGATATGTCCAGTTGAAATTTCAGAATAGTCGCTATGGAATTTCGGCCTTTAAAAATAACCATTTTGCAAATGACCTCGGATTTCGCCGAAACCACTTTTGTTGAATCCAAGATGTCAAATTATTGCTAGATTCCAAATTTCATAATTTTTCGAATCAATATGTGAGCGTGGCAAAGGAAAATACGTTTGACTAGTTTTAGTTGATTTTAATCGACTGGAAAATGGTCATTTTTCAAACGGTCTCAGAATTCGATGAAACTAGTTTTATTAGGACCATATCGTCAATACGAAGTTAGAAAATATTTTTCGGGAATTTTTAGAGTTTGTATGTGGGCCCAGTAAATTGAAATGTGTGTTCAAATTCAATATATAGAGTTATATGTTGATTTTGACAAAAACTGATCGAAACGATCGAATCAGGTTACGATACATATCCCATTGTGTTCGGAACGGGGGTAATTAGCTATGGACGACAGGCGGTGGGTCTCGTTTCGAGGTCGAAATTAAAAGTTACTTTTTGATGGAATTAAATAATAAAATAATTAAATTGAAACTCTCCTCACCCTTTATCTCTCTTCCCTTTTACCCCAGGCCCCCCCACACGTTGGATTTATTTTCAATTAGGACAAAAAAAAAGAAGAGGATGGAGGAGCAGCGGTCGCTCCTCCGATCGAAGCGCCGCCACCGCCCAAGGTGGCGCAGCCCACCGCGCCCCCCTCTAGACCCCCTCCTTTCGCCGTTCTCCCTCTCCTCCTCCATCGACATTCGCCAAACCCTCGAACCCCCAAATCCCGTCCCCTCCTGCTGCGCTCCTCCACTCTCCGCCCCTGTCTCCAGCCCAATTCGAGGAACCGCTGATCCTCAAGCCCAAACCCCGCCTGAAAATCCGTTGTGCCACCCCTGGGCCCACACATGACCGCCGCCGAGCGATGCAGCACCTCCACGATGTCTGACTCCCCTCATCCCTACTTATACAGCCATTGTGAATCTTTATCTTCGTTTTTTATTCATGTAGCTAAAAATACAATTCTTATGGGTTTAATTTCAAAAATAAAAGTAAGATTTTGTTTATAGTAAAGGTGGGATTTTTATGATGAAGTAAGCATTGTAAAGATGGGATTTTTATTTTTGTGAATATCATATAAAAGTGTGATTTTTATGTGAAGGATAATAATATAAAAATTCAATATTTATATATATGAAGTAGAGATAAAAATACGATTTTTATATAGAAAATAATGAAGTAAAAATTCGATCTTTATATATTGAATAGTAAAGTAAAATTTTGATTTTTATATATTGAATAGCAAAGTAAAAATTCGATTTTTATATATTGAATAGGAAAGTAAAAATTCGATTTTTATATAGGGAGGAGCGTTATAAAAATATAATCTTTATTATATGAACAACGATGTAAAAATAGAATTTTTATCTATATAGTAACAATGTAAAAATAGAATTTTTATCTATATAGTAGCGATGTAAAAATAGAATTTTTATCTATATAGTAGCGATGTAAAAATAGAATTTTTATCTATATAGTAGCGATGTAAAAATAGAATTTTTATCTATATAGTAGCGATGTAAAAATAGAATTTTTATCTATATAGTAGCGATGTAAAAATAGAATTTTTGTCTATATAGTAGCGATGTAAAAATAGAATTTTTATCTATATAGTAGCGATGTAAAAATAGAATTTTTATCCATATGGAGTAATTATAAAAATATGATTTTTATATACATAGCAAGAATATAAAAATGTGATTTTTATATATGTAGTGGCTACGGGCAAAGAAAGTGACAAAAGGCGAGAACAACGATGACTTCTGCATAAGAAGAGTCGAGATGATTGGATTAGCTAGTTGGTGAGAACTTCTCACTCTGAATTCCTTTTCTAGTTATATATATATATATATATATATATATATATATATACTAGGATGTAGATGGTGCTTAGCAGCACCCGACACCCGTCGTCCACAGACCAAGGACGGCTTGTATGCTTGTTTGATGTATGGTGAAATTTGTTGTGATATTGACGGGAAATCGATAATATAGATTAATGTGTTGAAATAAATTAATTATCGTTAAAAATATAATTTTAACGTGAATGTGAATAAATAAATATTTATAAACAAATCGGCTGATTTGTTTATATGCACCGATTTGACTAATATTGATTGGGATGATAAATTTTACACATCGCCCAACCGCACGAATAAAAATCTGTGTTTGTTGATTTGAAACCCCACACGGGTGTTGGGATGAAATTTGGCGTACACTAATCCCAATTATTTAATTGTATGTCGATCGATTGGTCGACAGACTGTGTAAGCGTTGATTATTTATATTTGATGCTTATGCAGTTTTGTGGTGCACTTTGGATGATGGTTGATTGTTTATCGTTGCTATTATATACATGTGTTGGGTGGAATCCATATAATTAACATTATATGGTGATTGATTGGGCCTCATTCCAATTGGGAAAATAATGAATAATATAAAAAAGTCATGTGTTGAAACTATTTATATGTTGAGTAAAATATTTTAATAATAAAATTTACATCTTTATCATATTTAAGATTAGACACTACTTTATGGTTGGAGTCTGATTAGAAATCAAATGATCGATACCATAATTTTATAAAATATTTTACATAACAAAAATAGTTGTGTGTTGACAGTACTCATGTGTTGAAATTGGTCGTGTGTTGAAAGAAATATAGATTCATGTGTTGAATGGAATACATATTCATTTGTTGAATAGAATAACGAATTTATTGAAACATATATATAAAGCCGTGTTGATTAGAGTTGCGCCATTTTGACGTGAACGATATTTATATCGATTATATTCATTTTTATAATGAATATAGAAAAAGTGGTGATTTCAAAATATAACGTTTTGAAAATATTATCATTTATATAGTAATGATATGAAATATTCAATTTTGATTAGAAATTGAAATAGTGTTGAAATGGTTTTAAAAACGAAGTTAAAACGATTTATAAAATACGTTTTAAAAGGAAATCGACGAAATATATATTATATATATATATATATATATATATATATATATATATTATATAATGGCTTGAATAGAACGCGCCACGCCGCGGCAATTCGCGAATTTCGACCATTGACTTCGAATTGACGTTGCGGGAGATCCGACTGTCAGATTCTCCTAAAACCGGAACCATTGGGTTCGTATCGAAAAGAGCTTTCCAATGAATATTAGAAATTTGAAATCTAACGGTTGGATTTGGAATTATGTCCAAATAAAATTTGGAAAAGGTCGTTGTAAGTGCAGTTCGATGGCCGTTGATAGAAATCGACTGTACGGGCCTTGATAAAATTATTAAAAATATTAATAATTTGTGTAAAATCCTAATATGTGAATTGGAAAGAACTGGGATGAAAAATTCCACATTTGAAAGGATAAAAATATATTTTTGTCGAAATGAACTAGTTTTGAACTAGAATTAAAATCAATTTATTTTTGAAATAAATAAATTGAATTTGAAAGTGATTTTAAAAATAATCAATATTCCCAATACGTGAATTGGACTGGAGTTGAATCAAAATTATCTTCGGAATATTCCGATGTTGGATTTCGTGACTATACATATATTGTTATGGGAATTTGAAAGATATATTTTATATCGTTATTTCCAATACGATATTTGTTGGTTTCAGAATTTGATATTGAATATAAGCCGGTATATTTTCTATTCAGAGCCTTGTATTTAATATCAAATGTGATTTGGGTTTGTCGTGAATGGTGTCTTCATTAACACTGTTCTTAAGCCCAATAGAGAAAAAGATTAAATATTTCTATTTAGATTTAAAGAAGTCTATCAATTAAATAATACTTAATTGGAATCGAATTTGAATTGGTTTTTGGGTTTATCGTGAGCGGTGTTTTAAACAACACCTGTTCTTCAACCCGATTAACAATAGAGTGTGATTTTGGGTTTACTGTGAATCGTGTTTTAGATGACACTGGTTCTTTATCCCAGTTAAAGACAGGATATTGATTTTTGAGAAGATTAAAAACTAAATGGAGTTTTAATGAATCTTTAATTAGATTAAAGGTGAATAGATAACTTAAATTATCAAATTTGGAAAGTGATCGAGAATGGAGTACCACCAATTTCGCTCCAAAGCGATAGTTAAATCTTTAATTAGATTTGAACGTGAAATGGTAATTAATTTTACCGATAACACCGTGGTGTTAGATATGGAGTATTACCAGTTTTGCTCCATGGGATATATAGGTTGGGATTGGGAAATAAAATAAATAATTACTTCGGTGTGGTTCGCTAATCCCAACTAGTTTGAAATGATATCCAAAGGAAGATTAAAGAATAAATTTAGAAGAATTTATCTTGGATAAAATTAATGGGAACCTTTCCCTAAGATTGTGATTTTTTGAATAAAAGAATATTCTGAATTGGAATGAGGCGTTTGTGTGTTTGTGTAACATTTGTTTATTATATACGTGGGATATTCAGAAAGGCTGGGTTTATACCTATTCTGAATAACCGATTCGACGAGATGTCGAAGAGGAAGACGGTGGTTGAAGACCGGAGGTCTCCACATCATTTGGGTGATTACTGATGATCTCGATTGGGTTGTACACCCAAGATGAGGGAAACAGTTGGTGATCGTCCAGACGTACTTGGAGATGGATGGATATGCGAGGAAAGTGCCTCCGGTTTTGTTCAGACCCAGAGCGAACTTGTAAATGGATTGTGTGTTTGACATTGGATTTTATTCTGTGTTGATTGATCTCTATTAAATATACATCTGTTTGGCGGCGGAGAATTTATTCTCTTGCTTAACGCCCTTCTCTGAGACGTACGAGCTCAGAGGTTGTATATCGATGGACATCAGTCGCATGGAGTGAATTGCCAGTGTGGCACGCGTAAGTGGAAATTGATCAAGGCTTCTGTTGAAAAGCAAAGTCTTGTGGGTGATGATCAAAGCACGGCCTGTGTGGCGTAGCTTTGTGTATAACGTGAATTCGCAAGCCTCACACCTCGGTATGAGTCAAAAACGGGAGACGGACCGCTGGGAGAGCACGACGTTTCTTTCTAGCTAGGGTGGTATCAGTGACCTACCAGCCCTGACATTTATATACTTTTTACCTGTGTGGTTGTTGGAATGCGAGATGCCTCGGATATTGGTCTGTTAGGACCGGGAAACGTGTGTTCAGGAATAACTAATCCTAAAAAGTAAGAGAGGACTGGCCCAGCCGATTCCAAGGATCAAAGTGGGGTCCTGGGACATTTGCTAGAGTGTCTCGAACGGAGAGGAGCTTGCCCTTTGCCTCGAATCATGATGGAATCCAATTTCCAATACGTGATATTGCTGTTTTAATTGTAGAACTAGTATGGCGACATGATATATGGTACCCAGGCCGTCTATGATTGATATTTATGATTTGAATTGTTTTGACACTATACACTTATAATAGTATCAAATGATTTGTTTTAAACGTACCAAGCATGTTTGGCTATTATAAGGGAAAACCCTATCCTCCGGCTTGCGTTGCATTGTGTGATGGGACCTGGGTCTTATAATAGCTTCATTTTTCCAAAGAGCATTGCGCTGTTTTGTTATATGCACTAGTATTCTTGGGAGGAAACCCGTTCCGTGTTATACGGCGTAGTCCCTTGAATTACTCTATTTTAAAGTAAAGTTTTAAATAACTGTTTTAGTTCTCACACCAGTCACATGACTGACCTGGAGTTTATTGTTTTAACCTAAACTCTGGGTGCCCCTATTTTCCACACGGGCAGCTAGTAGTTTTGGTATTGCAGATTTATATTCATAGGATCCTGATTTATAGCTGGAACGATGCTCGGAAAGCTCTGTATCCATGTATTACTTTCAATTGTGTTTTGTATATTTTTCCGCTGCTATGTAATTTATTGTAATCTCTGATATTTATCGAATGTATTTTATTCATATATACTATGTATATTCTTGTATTCTGATGGAATTGTTGTAATAACAATGAAATGTTCTTCCGTTTGTGTTCCGATGTGTGTTGTTCTCATCTAAGTCTGGGCTTTCCTTACCGGGGGAGTTCGGGTCGTTATAGAGTGGTATCAGAGCTTTAGTTTACAGAGCTCGAGAACAAGACACATTAGAACCATACGAAAGAATTCATCAGATATTGGATTAGTAATATCTAATTAGAATGACTTGTTAGAGATGGGATCAGTAGTATCCTAGAATGAGTGTGAAGAGTGTATTTTTCAAATGAAAACAATATTGTTTTAAAATTTAAACCATTTTATACGTATTTGATTATTTATTTATTTTGAATTTGGACAATCGAGTATATAAAGATTTCGCGTATATGCTTCATGAACGTATATTCGAAGTTTTAATATACTGGATAGATATAGAATCACACTCTAGTCACCCGGAGATAATTCTGGTAATGCAGCCGCATTATCAGTATTTGTGTTCGTGTTTCGAAAGTGTGATTTCTATATATTTCCAGTAGACTGGTGTGAGAACCAAAACTAGATAGATTTATTGTTGTGAATTGGCATCAAAAACATGATTTTCTGTATATGTGTATCAAAATTATGAATTTGAAATGTTAAATTCACTAACTGATTGATGTTTGTGTTGTTTGTTTATTTGTTTGAAATTTTCAACCATTTAGCCTAATTGTACCGAATATTGAATTGTATTGAAAATTATTTGCAATTGCATGCTTGTAAATATATATGTGTGAACATGTCATAGCAAGGAGGCTAGAGCAGAAGAATAAATTTTGTTTGCCCGACAAATAGGTACATGTTTACCTTAATTTACTGTTTTGTTTGGGTGATGATGATTTTATGAGCCGATTGGCTAGCTGCTTGGCTTTTTCTTTTTCTTTTTGAGATCAGAGGGCCTATATGGCAATTTCGGGATTTTCCCGTGCTCCCGGTGCAGGGGAGGTTATGGCGAAAATTTTCGAAAATTTAGGGTGTTAGCCAAATTTTTGAAAAATTTGAAAAGTTCTTAGAAACTGAGAAGTTGAAGAACTTAAGCCGTAATCAAAATAATGGAAGTTGAGTTGATTAGTTAAACAACTTTCGGCTTCGTTCCTTTTCGGGGATGAAAAGTTTTAAGTGGGGGAGAATGTAACAACCCGGAAATGTGAGCCAGTTTAAAATTTTTATTTTGGCAATTTTAGCGAATTTTGAATAATTAAAATGAATTATTTTAAATAATATCGACGAGAAATTTAATTTGAATAAAATTAGAACGTATATATTTATATACGTCGTCGTTAGAATATAAATTTTATTTATAATTATAAAAGGAATTGAAAATGGCGCGGTAGTTCGATAATTCGATTTCAAACTTCAATTGAATGTACCGGGTGCCAAATAAACCGGATTTTAGTGAAACCAAAAATATTTGAATCTAATTGAGAATATCTTTCCAACGAATCCGAAAAAACAAGATTTCATAGCGGGAATCAAAAGATATGTCCAGTTGAAATTTCAGAATAGTCGCTATGGAATTTCGGCCTTTAAAAATAGTCATTTTGCAAATTACCTCGGATTTCGACGAAACCACTTTTGTTGGATCCGGGATGTCAAATTATTGCTAGATTCGAAATTTCATAATTTTTCGAATCAATATGTGAGCGTGGCAAAGGAAAATGCGTTTGACCAGTTTTAGTTGATTTTAATCGACTGGAAAATGGTCATTTTTCAAATGGTCTCAGAATTCGACGAAACTAGTTTTATTAGGACCGTATCGTCAATACGAAGTTAGAAAATATTTTTCGGGAATTTTTAGAGTTTGTATGTGGGCCCAGTAAATTGAAATGTGCGTTCAAATTCAATAAATAGAGTTATATGTTGATTTTGACGAAAAATGATCGAAACGATCGAATCAGCTTATGATACATATCCCATTGTGTTCGGAATGGGAGTAATTAGCTATGGACGACAGGCGGTGGGTCTCGTTTCGAGGTCAAAATTAAAATTTACTTTTTGATGGAACTAAATAATAAAATAATTAAATTGAAACTCTCCTCACCCTTTATCTTTCTTCCCTTTTACCCCAGGACCCCCCCCCCCCCCCCCCCGAGTTGGATTTAATTTCAATTAGGACAAAAAAAAGAGGACGGAGGAGCAGCGGTCGCTCCTTCGATCGGAGCGCCGCCACCGCCCAAGGTGGCGCAGCCTACCGCGCCCCCTCTAGACCCCCTCCTCTCGCCGTTCTCCCTCTCCTCTTCCATCGACATTCGTCAAACCCTCGAACCTCCAATTCCCGTCCCCTCCTGCTGCCATCCTCCTCTCTCCGCCCTGTCTCCAGCCAAATTCGAGGAACCGCCGATCCTCAAGCCCAAACCCCGCCTGAAAATCCGTTGTGCCACACTTGGGCCGACACATGACCGCCGCCGAGCGATGCAGCACCTCCACGATGTCTGACGCCCCTCCTCCCTACTTATACAGGCACCATGAGTCTTTATCTCCGTTTTTTATTCATGTAGCTAAAAATACAATTCTTATGGGTTTAATTTCAAAAATAAAAGTAAGATTTTGTTCATAGTAAAGGTGGGATTTTTATGATGAAGTGAGCATTGTAAAGATGGGATTTTTATTTTTGTGAACATCATATAAAAGTGTGATTTTTATGTGAAGGATAATAATATAAAAATTCAATTTTCATATATATGAAGTAGAGATAAAAATACGATTTTTATATAGAAAATAACGAAGTAAAACTTTGATCTTTATATATTGAATAGTAAAGTAAAAATTCGATTTTTATATTTTGAATAGCAAAGTAAAAATTCGATTTTTATATATTGAATAGGAAAGTAATAATTCGATTTTTATATAGAGAGGAGCGTTATAAAAATATAATCTTTATTATATGAACAGTGATGTAAAAATAGAATTTTTATCTATATAGTAGCGATGTAAAAATAGAATTTTTATCTATATAGTAACGATGTAAAAATAGAATTTTTATCTATATAGTAGCGATGTAAAAATAGAATTTTTATCTATATAGTAACGATGTAAAAATATAATTTTTATCTATATAGTAGCGATGTAAAAATAGAATTTTTATCTATATAGTAGCGATGTAAAAATAGAATTTTTATCTATATAGTAGCGATGTAAGAATAGAATTTTTATCCATATGGAGTAATTATAAAAATATGATTTTTATATACATAGCAAGAATATAAAAATGGGATTAACATATATGTAGTGGCTACGGGCAATGAAAGTGACAAAAGGCGAGAACAGCGATGACTTCTGCATAAGAAGAGTCGAGATGATTGGATTAGCTAGTTGGTGAGAACTTCTCACTTTGAATTCCTTTTTCTAGTTATATATATATATATATATATATACATACACACACTAGGATGCAGATGGTGCTTAGCAGCACCCGACACCCGTCGTCCACAGACCATGGATGGCTTGTATGCTTGTTTGATGTGTGGTGAAATTTGTTGTGATATTGATGGGAAATCTATAATATAGATTAATGTGTTGAAATAAATTAATTATCGTTAAAAATATAATTTTAACGTGAATGTGAATAAATAAATATTTATAAACAAATCGGCCGATTTGTTCATATGCACTGATTTGACTAATATTGATTGGGATGATAAATTTTACACATCGCCCAACTACACGAATAAAAATCTGTGTTTGTTGATTTGAAACCCCACACGGGTGTTGGGATGAAATTTGGCGTACACTAATCCCAATTATTTAATTGTATGTCGATCGATTGGTTGACAGACTGTGTAAGCGTTGATTATTTATATTTGATGCTTATGCAGTTGTGTGGTGCACTTTGGATGATGGTTGATTGTTTATCATTGCTATTATATACATGTGTTGGGTGGAATCCATATAATTAACATTATATGGTGATTGATTGGGCCTCATTCCAATCGGGAAAATAATGAATAATATAAAAATAGTCATGTGTTGACGATGTTCATGTGTTGAAACTATTTATGTGTTGAGTAAAATATTTTAATAATAAAATTTACATCTTTATCATATTTAAGATTAGACACTACTTTACGGTTGGAGTCTGATTAGAAATCAAATGATAGATACCATAATTTTATAAAATATTTTACATAACAAAAACAGTTGTGTGTTGACAGTACTCATGTGTTGAGATTGGTCGTGTGTTGAAAGAAATATAGATTCATGTGTTGAATGGAATACATATTCATTTGTTGAATAGAATAACGAATTTATTGAAATATATATATATAAAGCTGTGTTGATTAGAGTTGCGCCATTTTGACGTGAACAGTATTTATATCGATTATATTCGTTTTTATAATGAATATAGAAAAAGTGGTGATTTCAAAATATAACGTTTTGAAAATATTATCATTTATATAGTAATGACATGAAATATTCAATTTTGATTAGAAATTGAAATAGTGTTGAAATGGTTTTGAAAACGAAGTTAAAACGATTTATAAAATACGTTTTAAAGGAAATCGACGAAATATATATATAACATATATATATATATATATATAATGGCCTGAATAGAACGCGCCGCGCCACGGCAGTTCGCGAATTTCGACCATTGACTTCGAATTGACGTTGCGGGAGATCCGATCGTCGGATTCTCCTAAAACCGGAACCGTTGGGTTCGTATCGAAAAGAGCTTTCCAAATTAATATTAGAAATTTGAAATCTAACAGTTGGATTTGGAATTATGTCCAAATCAAATTTGGAAAAGGTCGCTGTAAGTGCAGTTCGATGGCCGTTGATGGAAATCGACTGTACGGGCCTTGATAAAATTATTGAAATATTAATAATTTGTGTAAAATCCTAATATGTGAATTGGAAAGAACTGGGATGAAAAATTCCACATTTGAAAGGATAAAAATATATTTTTGTCGAAATGAACTAGTTTTGAACTAGAATTAAAATCAATTTATTTTTGAAATAAATAAATTGAATTTGAAAGTGATTTTAAAAATAATCAATATTCCCAATACGTGAATTGGACTGGAGTTGAATCAAAATTATCTTCGGAATATTCCGATGTTGGATTTCGTGACTATACAGATATTGTTATGGGAATTTGAAAGATATATTTTATATCGTTATTTCCAATACGATATTTGTTGGTTTCAGAATTTGATATTGAATATAAGCCAGCGTATTTTCTATTCAGAGCCTTGTATTTAATATCAAATGTGATTTGAGTTGTTCGTGAATGGTGTCTTCATTAACACTGTTCTTAAGCCCAATAGAGAAAAAGATTAAATCTTTCTATTTAGATTTAATGAAGTGTATCAATTAAATAATATTTAATTGGAATCGAATTTGAATTGGTTTTTGGGTTTATCGTGAGCGGTGTTTTGAACAACACCTGTTCTTTAACCCGATTAACAATAGAGTGTGATTTTGGGTTTACCATGAATCGTGTTTTAGATGACACTGGTTCTTTAGCCCAGTTAAAGACAGGATATTGATTTTTGAGAAGATTAAAAACTAAATGGAGTTTTAATGAATCTTTAACTAGATTAAAGGTGAATTGACAACTTAAATTATCAAATTTGGAAGGTGATCGAGAATGGAGTACCACCAGTTTTGCTCCAAAGCGATAGTTAAATCTTTAATTAGATTTGAACGTGAAATGGTAATTAATTTTACCGATAACACCGTGGTGTTAGATATGGAGTATTACCAGTTTTTCTCCATGGGATATATAGGTTGGGATTGGGAAATAAAATAAGTAATTACTTAGGTGTGGTTCACTAATCCCGAACAGTTTGAAATGATATCCAAAGTAAGATTAAAGAATAAATTTAGAAGAATTTATCTCAGATAAAATTAATGGGAACCTTTCCCTAAGAATTTGATTTTGTGAATAAAAGAATATTCTGAATTGGAATTTGGCGTTTGTTTGTTTGTGTAACATTTTTTTATTATATACGTGGGATATTCAGAAAGGCCGGGTTTATACCCATTCTGAATAACCGATTCGACGAGATGTCGAAGAGGAAGACGGTGGTTGAAGACCGGAAGTCTCCACATCGTTTGGGTGATTACTGATGATCTCGATTGGGCTGTACACCCAGGATGAGGGAAATAGTTGGTGATCGTCCAGACGTACTTGGAGATGGATGGATATGCGAGGAAAGTGCCTCCGGTTTCGTTCAAACCCAGAGCGAACTTGTAAATGGATTGTGTGTCTGACATTGGATTTTATTCTGTGTTGATTGATCTCTATTAAATATACATCTGTTTGGCGGCGGAGAATTTATTCTCTTGCTTAACGCCCTTCTCTGAGACGTACGAGCTCAGAGGTTGTATATCGATGGACATCAGTCGCATGGAGTGAATTGCCAGTGTGGCACGCATAAGTGGCAATTGATCAAGGCTTCTGTTGAAAAGCAAAGTCTTGTGGGCGATGATCAAAGCACGGCATGTGTGGCGTAGCTTTGTGTATAACATGAATTCGCAAGCCTCACACCTCGGTATGAGTCAAAAATGGGAGACGGACCACTAGGGGAGCACGACGTTTATTTCTAGCTAGGGTGGTGTCAGTGACCTACCAGCCCTGACATTTATATACTTTTCACCTGCGTGGTTGTTGGAATGCGAGGCGCCTCGGATATAGGTCGGTTAGGACCGGGAAACGTGTGTTCAGGAATAACTAATCCTCAAAAGTAAGAGAGCACCGGCCCAACCGATTCCAAGGATCAAAGTGGGGTCCTGAGACATTTGCTAGAGTGTCTCGAACGGAGAGGAGCTTGCCCCTTGCCTCGACTCATGATGGAATCCAATTTCCAATACGTGATATTGCTGTTTTAATTGTAGAACTAGTATGGCGACATGATATATGGTACCCATGCCGTTTATGATTGATATTTATGATTTGAATTGTTTTGACACTATACACTTATAATAGTATCAAATGATTTGTTTTGAACGTACCAAGCATGTTTGGCTATTATAAGGGAAAACCCTATCCTCCGGCTTGCGTTGCATTGTGTGATGTGACCTAGGTCTTATAATAGCTTCATTTTTCCAAAGAGCATTGCGCTGTTTTGTTATATGCACTAGTATTCTTGGAAGGAAACCCGTTCTGTGTTATACGGCGTGGTCCCTTGAATTACTCTCTTTTAAAGTAAAGTTTTAAATAACTGTTTTAGTTCTCACACCAGTCACATGACTGACCTGGAGTTTATTGTTTTAACCTAAACTCTGGGTGCCCCTATTTTCCACACAGGCAGCTAGTAGTTTTGGTTTTGCAGTTTTATATTCATATGATCCTGATTTACAGCTGGAACGATGCTCGGAAAGCTCTGTATCCGTGTATTACTTTCAGTTGTGTTTTGTATATTTTTCCGCTGCTATGTAATTTATTGTAATCTCTAATATTTATCGAATGTATTTTATTCATATATACTCTGTATATTCTTGTATTCTGATGGAATTGTTGTAATAACAATGAAATGTTCTTCCGTTTGCGTTCTGATGTGTGTTGTTCTCATCTCAATTTAGGCTTTCCTTACCGGGGGAATTCGGGTCATTATAACTCACCTAGGAGAGACATGCTACTACCAACTGGACTACATAAGTTTTTGTTCATAAGACTAAAAACAATGGTGATCATTATTCTTTTTAGTATTTTCTTATATCTTCTTTTCACTTTTGTTGAAATATTTCATTTAAAGATATCATTTTCATTTTAAATCCGTTTTCAGCAAACCACAAGTCTAAATTGATTAAAAAACCGCCACGAACACAATGTCGCTAACTCTGTGACCAAATTCTGAAAACTTTTCAAAATTTTATTTTAGTATTTAATTAAAATGCGGGGTATTACATTTATAGCCCTCATGAAATCTTGCACATTCAACATTTGAGGCTTATTTGAACATCCGACACCTTGTTGATGTCTTCCTCCTACCGTAATGTTCTAGGATTGTTGTTGTTAAGTTAGTTCAATTCCTTAAATTTTCTACGTTTCACACAGTAAACAAATATACTCAGTTATATAATTTGCATTCATATATATTCAAAGTAAAATAACCTACCATCCAATATCATACTTTAGCCATTTTTTTAGCTATGTATTTTTATTAACATATCTCTGATACCGGTTGAAATGACCCCCCAAAATTTCTAGATTTTTAATGTTATTTATATATAATTTATATAAAATCAGGGACATCTTCTCAAATGGGTCATCCCCTTTTATAAAACATTTCCAGGATCCACTCATAATAATTAAAAATACTTGTTTAATTCAAATGAAATTTAACTTGTATATAAGAAGATGTACAAGTCTCCTTTACTTAAGGAAGACTTTAATTTTTTTAAAAGCAAAAGTGAATTGGTTAATTTAAATTTAACCAAACAACACAAAGCAAAATAGAGTGCAAGATGTTATTTTTCCAATATAAATGCCTCTTGCAAATTTTATAATAGTAAACCATATTTAAACTTTTTAAATTATCTGGATATAAGGTATGTGTTATTGCGACACTTTAATCAGGTCAGTAAATTATCACAAAAGTGTTCCAAGTCTTGCTTATTATAAAAATGGGTTAGTTGGTTGTTCTTTCCTTCAAGAAATCCTATATCTAAAATGGAAATATTTTTTATTTTTGAGTTATACAAAATATATTTAACATCTTGTATATGCACCAGGTATTAGAGTTTACATTATGCCTACTTTATAATGCCAAAATACTTTATAAAAGTTTGCTATATATCAGGGCATATTGCCATGCAAAACAAAGATGCATTTGTGTTGACAAATGCATTTTGTATGTATCTGGCCATGCTCATTTTTCCCCATTTATAAATCCAAACATATATCTTCATTTCAAATGGCTCCAACAAGCTTCTCTATGTTTAGACTCAGATTATCAAAACATATAGAATTTTAGGCACAAAGTAAATATTAATTCAAATCCAGGATTTAGCATAATACATATGTCCATTAGATTCCAGATTTTCATCAGAATTAATAGATATTCATTTCATCATAACAAACACTCCATCTCAGTTCACACAACAAATAAACATGTCTTATCACATAGTACATAATAAAGAAACTCATCAAAGCGTACACAATTCAGTTAACCCTTTAAGCATTCTTTAACTAGTTAACTCCTAAGCATTTCTAAGTCCTTTCAAGTAATACTTCAAATACTTTCACTTTTCTTCCTGATTCTACGCAATAACACCTGAGACTGCCTCATCATAAAATAAGAAAATCCATTGATTCATGAAAGCAAATAGAATTAGACTAAAGGCCGGTGTGAGAAATTTAGTTAATACATGACATTAAACTTATGTAGTTAGCCAAAAGTAATGCTTCATTATGTAGGAATACATATAGTTTTCTTGTGCTTCATGTTGTTAAAATTTTAGAGGAGGAAGAGGAATAGATTATGAGAAAAAAGGAATTTTTTTAAAAGAGGAAAACTTTAGTTACTTTTATTTCTCTTTTCTTTTTTTCTTGATTCATACAAATGAGGAGAGAGCTCTTATTTATAAAGATAATTCTAGATTTGCAATATTCTAGGAAGAAATGGAAAATTATCCTTTCTTAATTAATAGCAACATTAAAACCTCTCATTAAAACCTCTCTCAATAAAATGCAAGAACACTCTAGAAATACAAATCAAGTTTATTATTTTCCTTATTTCAACATCCCCCTTTAAACTTGATTTGCGACTCCAAGTAAAGCTCTCATTCTTCGAAAATCTTCAATCTTCAATGTCTTGGTAAAAATATCAGCAACTTGATCTTTATTTTTCACATATTTCAGCTCCACTTCGTTGGTGGCAATGCATTCCCGAATAAAATGATATCTCGTATCGATATGTTTGCTTCGATCATGAAATATCGGTTTCTTTGCAAGTGCTTGTGCTGATTTATTATCAATGAATATTTCAGTAGCTCCTTTTTGTGGCAAATGAAGTTCTTTCAACAGCTTTCTTTACCATAAAGCATGACATGTACTTGAACTTGCAGCAACATATTCAGATTCACAGATTGACAATGTGACAATAGATTGTTTCTTTGATAACCAAGAAATAGCACAATTACCCAGGAAGAATACATACCTCTTTCTATCATCTATGTCTCCAGCAAAATCACTATCACAAAATCTGTGCAACAGAAGATCATTGGATGAGGAATAAAATATTCCAAAATCAAGCGTTCCTTTAATGTAACGAAGAATTCTCTTAGCAGCGGTCATATGGACAGAAGTAGGAGTCTCCATGAAACGACTTATCACTCCAACGACATAAAGTATGTCGGGCCTTGTACTTGTCAAATATCTCAAACTTCCCATAAGACTTTTGTAAAGAGTAGGATCTACCTTTTCTCTATCTTCGAACTTGGACAATTTCATTCCAAATTCCATTAATGTGTTCACAGGATTGTAGTCGATCATCTTAAACCTTTTCAACACTTCCTTTGCATAACCTCTTTGAGAAAGAAATATACCTTCCTCCATTTGTTTCACTTCCAATCCCAAATAATATGTCATTGCCCCAAATCTGTCATCTCAAATTCTGCCGACATGCAACTTTTAAATTCATCAAATAAATCGGGATTATTGCCCGTGAAAATGAGATCATCAACGTAAATGCAAACAAACATAACATCTCCGTTATTGTGAAACTTAGAATATAAAGCATGCTCATTTAAGCAATGAACAAACCCGTGATCTTGAAAGTATTGGTAGATGCGGCTATTCCACGCTCATGGGGCTTGTTTCAATCCATACAACGATTTCTTGAGTTTTAGTACCTTCTTTTCATTCCCTTCGGCTACGTAGCCCAATGGTTGATCAACATAAACCTCTTCTTTAATATATCCATTCAAAAAAACCATCTTGACATCCATTTGGTAAATTTTCCATTTCTTTTGAGCAGCGAGAGAAATCAACAAGCGAATAGTCTCCAAGCGTGCGACTGGAGCAAACACTTCATCATAATCAACTTCATGCTTTTGTTTATGGCCCTTCGCCACAAGTCCTACTTTATATTTCCCCACCTCTTCTTTTTCATTTCTTTTCACCTTGTATATCCATTTAACGCCAATGGATTCATGACCTTTGGGAAGAGAAGTTAATTCCCATGTGTCATTCTTTTCAGCGGATTTAATTTCTTCATCCATAGCATCTCTCCACCTCCTGTCTTGCATGGCTTCTTGAAAATTTATTGGCTAACTATCTACAAAAATACAACAAAGTTCATCATTATTAAGAGTAATTTCTTCAGTTCTTTCATATATATCAGCAAGGGATTTCATCCTCGGCGGTCTTTCATTTGAGCCTTCAAGATCTGAAGCTGGAGAAGAAGGTTCTTGTATAGTTTCAGCATTTTCTGATTCATGATCATCATCTAAATATGGGAGAAAATTATATGTGCTCTCTTGTTGTCCATCCCATTCCCAAGTAGCACCTTCATCGAATTCAACATCACGACTTACCACCACTTTTCCATTGTTAGGATTATACAACCTGTATCCTTTGGAATGATAATCATATCAAATAAAAACATATTTGCCACTTCGATCATCTAGCTTTGAACGCTCTTGCTGGGGAACTTGAGCAAAAGAGATGCTTCCAAATACTCGCAAATGATGGAAACTTGGCCTTTTTCCATTCCATGCTTCTTGAGGGGTTTGGTCCTTGACATTCACAGTTGTAAAGCGATTTGACAAATACACCGCACAAGAAACGGCTTCAGCCCAAAACTTCTTTCTGCACAGAGATCATTGAATTGCTTTGAAGTGAACTCGCCTCCTCGATCAGACCTCAATGCCTTAATATTATAGCCACTTTCTTTCTCAACATGCGTCTTGAAATTTTTGAATGTGGTGAAAGCTTCTGATTTCTGTTTGAGAAAATAAACCCATGTTTTTCTGCTATAATCATCAATAAAGAGTATAAAATGTTTACTTTACCAAAATACGGTGGATTGATAGGCCCACAAATATCCGTACGCACCAATTCAAGTGGTTTGGAGGCTATAGATGTTGCTTTCTTTGGAAAGCTTTTCCTTGCATGTTTGCCAAGAAGACATGCTTCACACAAATGATTTGGATTTTTAATTATTGGCATCCCCTTTACCATCATCTTTTCTCCCATTTCTTTCAATGATCCAAAGTTCAAGTGCTCAAATCTCATGTGCCAACACCATGGCACATCCTGCACATTAACCTTTAAGCATCTTGCTTCAACAGTTTGGACATTCAATTTGAAAATCTGGTTCTGTGACATGCCCACCTTTGCAATCAAGTTATTGTTTCTATCTTTAAGCCAAAAATAATTATCTTTTATCAAAACTTCATAACCATACTCAACAAATTGTCCGAGACTAAGAATATTGCTTCTTAGTTTATCAACATAATAAACATCAGAGATCAATTTATGGTCACCATTCTTTGAAGAGATAAGAATTGTATCTTTGCCTTCAATGTGAATTTTCGAAGAATCTCCAAAGGAAGAAATACCTTTCACCTTTTCGTTGATCTCCACAAATTTTTCTTTGGATCCGCACATATGATTTCTAGCACCATTGTCCAAATACCACGAGCTTTCAACTTCATTTTCTTAGTTAGCAACAAGGTGGATTCTTCAACTTCTTGGTTATCATTAACAAGATTGGCTCTTTCTTCAGTATTAGCAGTTTGACATTCCCATAAATAATGACCAAATCTATGACATTTATAATGTTTAATTTTGGACTTGTTATACCTTCTTTCATTTGATATTTGGTAATTTCCACGACCTCGTCCTCGATTTCTTCCATGGCCTCTAAAATATGAAGGATTTCTCTCGTCGTTATTTGAACTTTCACCATTGCTTCTTTCTTGTTCACGTCCTTGCTTTTCGCGTCCTCTACCTCGTCCATATCCGCGTCGTCTTCCTCTAAAGTATAGCTTTTCTCCTTCTTCATTTTTTAAAGTTGCTTTAGTTTTAAGAATTTGCTCTTGTGGTTCTTCTTGTCTTCTCTTAATTTTCTCTTCTTGAGCACGTAAAGAACCTTCCAATTCTTCTACCGTCATTTCTTTGAGGTCCTTCGTTTCTTCAATGACACACACAATATAATCGAACTTCGGTGTCAAAGAACGAAGAATCTTCTCTACCACTCGAACATCTGCAATTTTTTTCTCCATAGCCTCTTGATTGATTCACATTCGCCTTCATCCTGTAAAGTAATCCAAAATCGATTCGGATTCACTCATCTTCATTGCTTTGAAAGCACTCCTTAGAGATTGAAGCTTAACTTTCTTTACTTTATCACCTCCTTGGAAAGATTTTTTCAAAATTTCCCAGGCTTTATTTGAAGGGGTTGCATCAGATATTTTATCTATCATTGAATCATCCAAACATTGATGGATGAGGCTAAGTGCAAGTTGATCTTTTTCCTTTATCTTTGTTAAGGCTTCCTTCTCCGCTCGAGATAATGTATTTTCATTTTCTGGCTCATCGTAGCCTTTGTCTACGATATCCCATACTTTTTGTCCTCCAAGTAAAGCTTTCATTCGAATACACCATTTTTCATAATTTTCTTTTGTGAGACGAGGATATTGGAAGGAAAACATTCCATTATTTGATATTTTATCATACCTTCACTAACATTGCTCTGATACCACTTTGTTAGAATTTTAGAGGAGGAATAGGAATAGATTATGAGAAAAAAAGGAATTTTTTTAATGGAGGAAAACTTTAATTGCTTTTATTTCTCTTTTCTTTTTTTCTTGATTCATACAAATGAGGAGAGAGCTCTTATTTATAACATACAATAGATAATTCTAGTTTTGCAATATTCTAGGAATAAATGGAAAATTAGCTTTTCTTAATTAATAGCAACATTAAAACCTCTCATTAAAACCTCTCTCAATAAAATGCAAGAACACTCTAGAAATACAAATCAAGTTTATTATTTTCCTTTTTTCAACACATGTGCCATAGATACCGTATATGTTCAAATGCCAGGGTTCTTTTCATGGATACTTACAACATTCAAGATTATTTATTTAAGTATATCTGATAAATGATTCAAACATAAACCAACATAAATATCAATTAATAACAAATACAGTAAGCACCAATCATAATGTCAGATTAATTCAACATGCCTCATTTCTTCCTGCTCAAACATATTAACTTACTATTCAGTAAGCCTACATCAATCATAAATTCAATCAAGAATTTATCATTTTATCTAGGTCATTGCTACTCCTTGATTTTATGTGCACATTGCATGGATCATTACCGTTACCCCAGTACACTCGGATCCCTCGGCATGGACATGTCATGTACAAGCTCGCATTGTTCACCATGCTAAGCTTCCTAATGTAGCCTTTCAGACCTCATGTCCTTAGTTATTTACCAAGTTTCTCATGGCCTTTTCCCTTACGAAATCATATTGCCCCTTGTTTAAACCTACTCTCAGAGATATAATGAAAAGCCAACAACAAACAATAACCATTTATCTACACAAAATTAGCAAAAACTTTTAACAACATTCAACATAGATATGAAGCAGGCATTTCCTCTATATTTTAATCTTTGTAAATTCATGTTGCTACAAACATGTGTCCGTGGATGACTTTATAGGGAACACCCTAAAGCCCTATTTCTATTCATCTATGATTTAAATAGATCTCATATATTTATGATACTAGCTAAATAACAACATATATATTTTAATGAAATTTCTGAAGCAATTAGGAGCTCAGCACATGATAGTTTCTTTACATCCCTAGTTCCTTATTTTATTTAAATATAGGAAATAAGAAGTGTCATTCTACCATATTTCCCTACATTTCTCATGACTCAGACCACATTTTGATAACAATGATATAAAGTAATTTGCAATAATTCATTTATTCAAAGGTTATCACCATAGTATTTCCTTCCACTGATTATTTTAAATCCAAAAGAGATCAATAGTAAATAGATTTAAAGGGGTGTTTTCATGTATTATTATTATACATCATCAACAATATTAATAAAGATCATAATACTGCAATAGTCTCTACCAAAACAAAAAATCATTAAAATACTTATATCATTCATCACAACAAAATACTTCATAAGCATGCATATTATTCTTTAAAGATTAAGGCTGCCTTCATAAGGACTTAGTGTCATATTTTAAGTGAGATTACCCACCAATATTCTTCTTAATCTTTTAATCTGGCTTCCAACTCCTATAGAAGTTGTTGCTACTTCCTAATTTTTTTTCTTATTTGTATAAAGAGAAAATGTAGTAGCCTGGTAAGGCCTAGGTGCTACTGATTTATCCAATCATTTAGCTAAGGTTTCTAAAATTAAACATTGTTAATTTTACCCTAAATAGTATCAGTTTTAAAGCACTTATATAACATCCATCCCTTTACCCATGTCTCCTTTTAATTTGTTAAGGAAAGGTTTGTTTATAAAGTTAGGTAGGCTGTTTTATTCAGGAAAAGCTTCTTTTGAGGTTACAATTTTTATCCCTAGATCATGTTATTTGCATTGGTCTATATATTATCCATGTGCCAAGGAATTTGTACTAGTGTATGCGTGACATATTACTTAATGCTATAACCCTTTTTCCTTCCATTTGAAATTTGTTGTATGTAAATTTTTCGTTCATTTAATTTTATTTATAAATATCCCTGGTTATTTAATCTCCACATAGTGTACATGCACTTACTCGGATATTCTTATAAACATAATAACTCTCTGCTATATTATTTGTATAACACATTTACTTATTTATTGTTTTTGCTAAATCAGGATACACATATTTTATCATCAATATTTTCAAACATTTTATCTCTAGACTTTTAATACAACTTTAAAACATGCATAGTGTGCACATGCATACTTAGATTTCCCCACTTAAGCACATACAGTCATTTCTAAAGTTTTTATCCCTTAAACAATCTAAATTAATCAGTGTATAGATGTAGAGTCATCACAGTATCAGAAGAAGAGCTTTACGAGGTGCAGTTGTAGAACGTTGAGTACTCCTATTAGCTTGAGGATGGGCGATGTCTCAGTTTGCGTTCTCTTGAAGCCATTGCAAAAACTCAATGTTTTGCTTAATTGGTTCATTAAGCTATTTCTGAGTTTCCTCGGTTTTTTAGTAACTTCAATGAATTGGGCTTAAGTAACCAGAGCTTCAGGGTTAGAGGAGGGAGCCAAATCCATGGTGGTTGGTGGATTAGAAGGTTATTGCTGGATACAAGTTTCTTTATCAACATTGGAAGTTCCATCCATGACAGCTTTTCGTTTCTTCACCATTTTTAGCAAACTCAGTAGGTAGATTTAAGAATATATAAGCAACACTCCATGCATTGATGGAAGAATGACAAGAAAAGGTAGTCATTCTTGAGTTTCTCAGCGAAAACACTAGAATGTTGATGTCAAAAAATTGTGCAGCACCAAAAGAGTTCCAGTATAACAAGATTAGATGTAAAATAAGGAATTCAAGTAGATGAAACACAAGAAAAAAGTGATGCAGTGTTCATAATAGTTCGATTCATTAAAACCTACATCTACTTAGATGTTTTGGCACTTTATTCATGCATTTCTCAAGTTTACAATTCGGGGTCGTAATTTACCAAAGCTTGCAAGAGAAATGGTGGAAAAAGTACAAAAAAATAGCTAAGGATGATCCAAAAAAGACTTTAATGTCAATGGAGCCAAAAAAGTCTATTCTCCATGTTGGATGCAGCTATTTATAGGCAGGGAATTGAAGGAAAGCTAAGTAGGTGCGCGGGAAACACAGCCCAAGGGGGCCCAAGGCCCCAAAATAAATGTACCGGGGTCGTTACTGAACCCAGGATAAGATTTGACCTCGAAGTACGTAGGGAATTTCTCAGTTTTGGGTATGGCGAGTTCTCCTAGTTGCTTTGCTTTGTTTTCAGTTGAATTCTTGAGTTGAATTCTTAACAAGAATTGACAAAATGAAATAAATTTATGCTTTTTATTACTGAAGAGGATTTACAGAAAATGAAATATGTTTTTCATAATGCTCTTGGCATGTACAGAGTGCTTAAATATACAAAGAAATGTAAGTAAAACAGGTAATGGGCGAAGCCCATACGAAAGTAAGAAAAAAGGCTTTGGGCCAAAAACGGGAGAGTATGAAATAAACAAGACAGGTATTCGTTCATTTCTAACTCCCCCTCGAAACCAAACCCTAGTTAAGTTTCCTGAAATAAAATGGCGGCTCGATATTCCAATTGATGGCTGAATCGACTTGTTAGGTGTAACAACCCGAATTTTAACAACGTGTTAAGACAAGAATCAAGGCAGAATTAAGTGTTAAAATCTGAATCAGGGAAAACGGGTTGCGCCATTGCGTTCGACTCAGAAAAATACGCGAAATAGAGTCCGAAATTTCGTAAATCGGAGTCCGTATGACCAAGATATGGCCTCGCAAAGTTTCACGAAAAATTCAAATTCGAAAACAGATTCAAATTTTCAGAATTCAGAGTAGGCGGGAAAAATCCCGCCCAAGCAGGTCAACAGGGGGTCGACACTAGGGTCGACCTCCCCCCCAACCAGGTCGACACTAGAGTCGACCTAAGGGTCGACCTTGGTGTCGACCTCCCTGGTCGACCAGGTCGGCCTGGTGCACCTGTTTTGCTGTTTGGCTCGGTTTTGGAGGCTTGTGACGAATTTCAGTGGTTCATATCTATCCTAGGGTTTATCCTACGGCCTAAACTACTCCTAATCTCTATAAAAAGACCCCTAAGCCTACCCTAAACCCTCACAAATCACTCATGCCACGAAGTGCTGCCCAAATGCCAAGTGATCATGGCCTCCATCTCCAACTCCAAGGGCTTATGCATTCAAATCGGATCCGAACCAAAGGTGCTAGCTTGCTACATCAAATCAAGGGAGTGGATCAACGTTGCTAGGCCAATTTCATGATGATTCTTCAAAAAAGGAGCCACCTTTCTTCGTCAAAACGATTCATGCTCCTAGCCCTCTTGCCACGCTATGTAAGTTCTAGCTACTTCGAGATGTTAATGATAGTTTAATCATGGCATGGAATAAAATGTGGTTAAACATGAATGCTATAACCTATGCGAGCCTAGTTTGCTCCTTTATCATGAACATATGACTTTGGGTTATGTTTTAGCGACTAAACCATGCTATTCATGTTGCATGGGACTTAGTTTGCCATGCAAGATTGGACCTTTACTTGTAGTATGATAGCATGAACACTTAGAGCCACTTTGACTTGTGAAATAGTTGCATAAATTGGACTTCGGGGCTTATGCATGTAAATGAAACCAATCCTCTTATGATATCATGTTTATGTGTGGCCAAATCCCGTTATGACATCATGCATGTTTATGGCCAAATCCCGTTATGATAATATGTATGTTTGTGGCCAAGTTCCCTTATGATACTATGCATGTTTGTGGCCAAATTCCCTTATGATACTATGCATGTTTGTGGCCAATATGTTGGCATAATACCCTACTATGTGACTTGATTCCACTTGGGTTGGAAATATGTTTGGGTAGCTTAGGAAAAACGTGGGTATGACATGAAAAACTTGACATGGGGTTTACATGAGAACATGGCATTCATGATACATTCAAATATGGTCATGACACGTGGGGTAAACATGGGACTTGAAACTAGACACGGGGTTTGTAAGAGCAATATGACACTAGACCAAACATGAAAGTGGCCAACTCGAGGTTGGGTTGAGTTTGTAGCATAAATCTACCCGGACCCGCCCGGCTTAACTAGTGGCTACAAACAATAGGATCCAATGTGAGAAGTTTGTCATGTCGCGCTTAAGACCCGAGGTTAGACTAGGTTGTGGTGTAAAACTACCCGGACCCGCCCGGCTTAACTAGTAACCACAACAAGGTCTAATGTGAGAGGTTGAGAGTGCATTAATTAAATTAATGCCACATGATAAGGTTAAGTAAATTTGACTAATGACACTTAACCGATATGACACGAATGGGTAGGTTAAGTGGGACCGGGCTTGATTTCTTAATGACACTTAACCATACAAGACAATTAGGGGATGGGGTTAAGTAATTTACACTTAACTAATCCGACTTGGTAATTAGATGGAGTTAAGTTATTTACACTTAACTAATCCGACTTGGTAATTAGATGGGGTTAAGTAACCTACACTTAACTAATCTAAACACGGTAATTAGATGGGGTTAAGTAACCTACACTTAACTAATCTAAACACGGTAATTCGATGGGGTTAAGATAAGCACTTAACCAATCTAAACTTGGTAATTCAATGTGGTTAAGTAACCAATACTTAACCAACTTAACATGATAATTTAATGGGGTTAAGCAACTTATACTTAATCAATTATACATGATGATTTGATGAGGTTAAGCAACCATACTTAACCAATCTAATGTGAGAACTTGATAGGGTTAAATCACAAGACCGTTTAAATATACTTAACCATTCTAATACGATTAGTGGATGGGGTTAAGTTAACCTATACTTAACCAATCCGAGTCGATAATCCGATGAGGTTAAGATAATCTATGCTTAACCAATCTAACACGATAAGCTGATAGGGTTAAGATAAACAAATACTTAACCAATTTGACTTGATGATTGAATAGGGTTAAGTCATGAGCTTCTTGGTATACTTAACCAACTTGTAGGGCTAGGTCTTGAACTTAAATACTTAGCCAATCTTGACATGATTCGTAGGCGGGCTAAGTCATGAACCTGAATAACAACACTTAACCCAATAGACAAAACCTAGTGAGAGGAACTAGGTAGAAAATCGTGGTTAATCAAGGGTAACGGGGAAAAGAAGCTAAGTGGTAAACCTTAGTTAAGTATAACTAAGTAATAATTCTTAGCCAAGGACATGGGGTTAGTTCATGAATGGATGAGTAACCCGATACGGTAGGTCATCGCTTAAACACACGAGGAGGAGCAAATTATCCGACTTGGATAAGGGATCCAACGAACTGGGTGACGAAGCGGTAGCTTCGAGGGACGTGAGGGTACTCTTGGTATCCGTCTGTGAGGTGGCAGATGGTCCATGAAACCCGGCGTCACAGAGGTTAAGGTCTGCGATAGAAGAGCCAAGAGTATGCCTTGGTTGTTATGCGAGCGACCTAAAGACCGGGATGGATTAGCGTTGAGTCGACGATACTTGATTTTGCCCTGGATAGCACGTCGCCGACTACCTACCATCTTTAGTCAATCGTGTACGTACGGAAAGGCAGAGAACTCCCAACAGACCATGTTCTTGCTATCGAGTCATGGGTGAGGTTGGCCCATAGGAAAGTGGGGCTATAGTGGGGTCGGGATGTAGTTCTCATACATGATTTTTCTTGGATTGCCTTTCAGTAGTTGAGGGAGGGGTCACATGGGACCATAGCCACGGGTACAAAAACAGACCTTGATATCTGCATCTGCAGACGACTTAAAGCTCCCGACCGAGTTCTGTATTTCTTGATTTGCCCTGGCACGGAACTCGGATGGCACATTGAGGAACATGTGCGTCTAGACATGGAAAACGATTCACGATACATACGCGGGATATAGGGCGCGGTTGATGGGTGGCATAATCCCTAGTGGCCCTAGGTGGCTGAACCGAAACCGAGACACGGAAACGTTCATTAGGTAGCATAATCCCTAGTGGTCCTAGGTGGCATAAATCCTAAGTGAACACGCGATAGTTCATGGTAAGAAAACGTAACTTGATCAAGGGTAGCAGTCCAAAACAACTTTAAGTATAAAATGGTACTACGTTGAAGTGGTATAGATTTACATAGAAAAGCCCATACGGCCTACGGCAAGGGACTGAACTTATACATGGAAAGAAACATACGAGTTGGGAAAACCTACATATGCTATATATTAGGTTGACATGGGCCATTACATGACATTGGGCAAGGGACATTCATAGTTAACACATGACGCGGGTTGGGATACTAGTACGAGAGGTGCAGAGCAAATATACATATTAGAACCATAAGAAATATACATGATAGATACCATGGGATGTTATACATGATAGATACCTTGGGATATTATACTTGATAGAAACCTGACGATGTGATACCTTGATTTATCATGACACCGTAGTTTATCATGATATCTTAGTTTACCTTGCTACAGTAGTTCAGCCTGTTACCCTGGTTTAGTTTATCTATCTTGTCGTCATCCTTATGTTTACTTTCAGTTTATGCATGTCATGTTACCTTTACTTGTTTTTATACTGGAAGTAGATAGGACTTACCAATCTTTATGACTGACCCCGTTTTGTTTCGCCTCTTTGTCTTCCGTTTCCCCCCCAGGTTTCAGGGAGGAAACACTGTTATCTAGTTCGGACTTCTTCTACTGCTTGAAGGTCATCACGCATGGCTTGGACTTTTCTTGGCTATGGCTACTTTACTGTTTTACTTGGGGAATAATTTATGAAATGGTTTTATGCTTCTTTACTATTGCAAGACAGGTTTTGATGTATTCTGATGTAAAAGGCTTTAGACCTTATTTTATAAGGTAATGAAATTTGTTTTACTTCCGCTGTTTTATATAGGTTCTGTCTTGTAATATTTCTATGTATGTTTACCTCGATAATGCTTCACCAAACCTAGTGCATTCCCTTTGTGAGTGACCCTAGCGGAGGTGGGGTGTTACATTAGGCCTCCAAAACAGACGATTCTGAAAAATTGCTTAAGTTTATTCAAACTTAAGCATGCTTCAGTCTCGTTGAGAGAGGTTAAATTGGGGTTTGAAAGGATTTGATCTGAATCTGCTCAAACCCTAGCTAAACAAGCCTGAACCAGTCATCAATTAGAAGGTCAACGTCTTCAATCTGGTATGTAAATTATTTTTCTAGATCTGTTGATTGGATCTGCTGATTCGACGTTGAGTTCTTCCTTCAATCTGGTGAAATTCTGTCTTGAGAGAGGTTTAGTAAGTATATCTGCTTTCTGGTGCTGAGATGGTATATATCCTACTCTCAATTTTCCTTGCATAACTTGTTCACGAATGAAATATTGATCAAGTTCTATGTGCTTTGTTTTAGAATGTAAAACAGGATTAGATGTTAGCGATATAGCACTAATATTGTCACACCAAATTACAGCTCTCTTTTCTGTTTTAATTCTAAGCTCAATTAGTAATAATTCAATCCAAAGAACTTCTGCAGCAATACTAGCTACAGATTTGAACTCTGCTTCAATACTAGACCTTGAAACAGTACTCTGTTTCTTTGCACTCCATGAAATTGGGTTTTTACCTAGATAGATACAATATCCAGATGTTGACTTTCTGTCATCAACATCTGTTGCCTAATCAGCATCAGCATATGCATTGATATTTAATGATTTGCTTGCTTTGAACACCAGACCATGATCCAGAGTACCGTTAAGATACCTAAGAATTCTTTTAACTGCAGCCCAATGTGTATCTAAAGGTTTTTGCATGTACTGACTTGCCTTGTTAACACAATAGGATATATCTGGTCTTGTTATTGTAGCATATTGAAGGGCTCCAATAATGCTTCTATAAAAGGTTGCATCCTGAAATTCTTCACCCTTGTATTTAGAAAATTGACCATTTATAATCATAGGTGTTGGTAATGGATTTTCTTTGTCCATTTTTGCTTTTAGAAGAATTTGTGATATATATTTTCTTTGATTGAGATGTATCTCTGATTCTGATGTTTTGACAACTTCAATTACCAAAGTAGCTTATTTCTCCTAAGTCTTTGATTGAGAATTCTGAATTCAATCTTTTAGTGATGCTATCAATTTCTGATAAGCTACTCCCTGTAATTATGAAATCATCAACATAAATTAGTATATATGTTATTTCAGTTCCAGAGAATTTTGTAAACACAGAGTTATCAGGTTTTGTAGAATTGTAGCTACAATTGACAAGTGTTGATTTCAACTTGTCAAACCAAACTCTGGGAGCCTACTTTAACCCATAGATTGCTTTGTTAAGCTTGCACACCCATTCAGACTTATTGCCTTGACAAAAACCTTCAGGCTGCTGCATAAACACCTCTTCCTGCAAATCACCATTAAGAAAAGCATTATTAACATCTAGTAGTTTGATGCTCCAATTTATACTTAAGGCTATTGTTAATATCATTCTAATGGATGTAGGCTTCACAACAGTGAAAAGTTTCTGAAAAATCAAAACCCAACTGTTGTGAGTAACCTTTAACAACCAATCTAGCCTTATAATTAGAAATTGAACCATCAGAATTTTTCTTTAATTTGTACACCCATCTACATCCAATTATATTTTTATTTTTTGTTTTCTTAAACAGAGGCCAAGTTCCTTTCTTAATTAAGGCATCTTACTCTTCTTTCCTGGCTTGTTTCCAGTTTTCAAATTATGATGCCTCATAGAAGGAACCTGGTTCATCATGAACAACAGCTACACTGATATGCTTTGGTTTGAAAATACCACACTTAATTAGAATGAGTTAACATAGAATGCTTGTTAATATTGTCTCTGACATTATTGTCTTGACTGTTGATCCCAGGTGCTTCACTGACAGGTGATTGATAACTGGATGGTGATTGACTACATCTCTCATCTGAAACTTGAGATGAATCATTCTGATTGCCATAGTTTTCTTCAAAAACATTCTCTTGGCCTGGCCTTCTTGAAGGCATTGCATGCTGAGAGTCTGTGGTAGTATCGCTCATATTTCTTTGAGGTGGTACTATCACTTGAATTTCTTCAGGCAGTTCAGGTATGATAATTCTAGGCTCAACTACTTTTTCAGTAGTCTTTACTTTTTCAGTACAAAAAGGATATATATGCTCATTGAATTTGACATGTCTTGAAATATATATTCTACCAGACCTATCTAGACATTTATAACCTTTCTGTTTGGTACAATACCCTAGAAAACTACATGGAGTGGATCTAAAATCCAATTTATGTGTATTGTAAGATCTTAAACAAGGATAACACTCACATCCAAACACTTTTAGATGATTATAATCTGGTCTAAATTTGTAAATAATTTCCTATGGGCATTTAAACTTTAATACCTTTGTCGGTAATAAAATTATCAAATGCACTGTAGTATCAAAAGCTTCAGGCCAGTATTTCAGAGGCATTGAAGCTTAAGCAATCAAGTTAGACTAGTTTCAACAATATGCCTATGTTTTCTCTCAATTAACCCATTCTGTTCTGAAGTGTAAGGACATGTGGTTCTATGATTGATACCTTTCTTCTCAAAAAATGATTTTCATGGTAAAAATTCTCTATCACCATCCGTTTGAAAGGTTTTTACTTTAAGCCCAATCATATTTTCAACCTTGTTTATATATTGAATAACTATACTACTTACATCAGATTTAGATTTTAGCATGTATATCCATGTAAATCTAGAATATGCATCAATGAAGGAAATATAATATTTGTACCCAAACACAGAACATGTAGATGCTGGACCCCATTGATCAGTAGCAACTAATTCAAGAGGATTAGAATATTCTGTTTGTGAGTCTGGAAATGCAAGTTTATGTGATTTTCCCAATTGACAAGAGGAACAAACATATGAACAAGAAATGGCATTTGTATTAAGATTCATATCATTCATGATTTGTTTAACAATTCTAATACTAGGATGTCCTAGCTTACAATGCCACAGATCAAATTTTCTATTACACTCAGAATCATTAACAATAGTCATCATGCATTTTTTGTTACTGGATTTAGGGTTTTTGTGATTAGTAACATCAAATATGTATAACCCTTTATATTCTTTACCCTGCAAAATGATTTCTTGCGTTAGTATATCTTTGACAACGCAAGAATATGGGTAAAATTCAAAATAAACTTTGTTGTCCTTTGCAAATTGGGAAACACTCATTAAATTCTTTTTAATGGAAGGAACCCTCAACAAATTTTTTAAGATAAGTTCTTTGGGTCCATTTAGACTTGCATTTCCAGTATGTGTAATATATGCACTCTTACCATTACCAACTAAAAGATTTTGCATACCTTTGTATTCTTTATTCCCCAAGTTCAGATTGCTTAAATTGTTTGTAACATGATTTGTAGCTGTTGAATCTGGGTACCAACGGTCATCATTTGCATCATCTGTTGAAGTAGTATCTGCACTGCTATTCTCTGCCTGACTTTTATTACCATCCTTTTGCACATTAACCATGTTAATGTTTGAATTATTACTGGACTGGCCAGGAATAACACTTAAGTTATATCTGAAATAACATTTATTTGCAGTATGACCAAATTTTTCACAAATTTGACATCTGATTCTTAAGTTATTATTTCTGCCTCTACCTCTTCCTCGATTAGATTGACCACCTCTCTGAACATTAGGTTGGTTTCTTGGAGCATTTGTTTGAGTTTTACCTCTACCATAGGCAGTGTAATTGATAGACAAATCTGAATTGACAGTCTTTTTATGATCAATTCTGCCTTCATGAGCCAATAATGTTGAATATACATATTGTAAGGTGGGTGTAGGATCCATAGACAAAATTATTGCTGACACAGCTTCATAATCATCATCCAACCCACTTATTATTGACATCACTTGTTCTGATTCAGGAATTTTTTGCCCTCCAAAATTCAGTTGATCACAAATGTTCTTTACTTTCAACAAATACTCATTCATACTTTCATCTCCCTTTCTTATACCGTGGAGTTGTCTTTTGTAATACATGATTCGAGCTGAGGATTGAGCAGAAAAATTTCTCTCAATTGTGGACCAGACCTCATTTGCAGTCTTGACACCAATTAACTGGGGTAAAATAGTTGCTCCAATAGATGACATCATCCATGCACAGATAAGACTATCTTGCCTTTGATATGCCTGAAATTCTGCATTTTGCATAAGTTTATCTTCATTACGAGTGTTCTTAGGTGGAACCATTTTTTTTCATATATGTAATCTTCAAGTCCATTTCCTCTAACAGCAGTTTCTACCTGTAATTTCCATAACAGGTAATTTGATTCATCAAGCTGGATTGAGATCAACTGACTTTGTGGTTTGATGATTGATTTCATCAAATCTTGGATGGGATCAGGTAGTGGTTGATTTTGCCTAGTTGAAACTCTACCACTGGAAACATTTGCACTGGCTGAATCATCAGGACCAACCATGACAGAAAAACAGGAGCAATCTCAAAAAAAAAGGAGAAATGCAGAAGCAAATTGATCCAAGAAAAAAGGTAAGAATCTCTGAATTTAGGAAAACTTTGAATTGTGAAAATAAAGAAACTCTTTATTTGATGATTGAAGCAATCTTAAAAGCTTGAATGATGAGAATTATAGAAAGAACTTGACTAAAGTTACTGACAGGCCTTTCTGAACGGCTTCTTTATCAACTAATCTTGTTTCTTCACTTTCTTGATCAGTTTTCTTGTCATATTCAGAATTCTTTAACCAAAAAGCTTCAATTTAAGAACTGATGCAGCCTGTAACCAACACAGGCGAGGCACTGTTCCTTTTTTGAGGCCAACAACTCTCAAATGACAAGGCAAAAACCTTCAATGAGAGGATCCAGATCATGAAATTTAACTGATGGACAATAACCTCTGTTAATCAGAGATTATATTGCACAAGATCGAGCAGGAAATGCTGTTAAGCACAAATGATTGCTCTGATACCAAGTTGAATTCTTAACAAGAATCGAAAAAATGAAATTTATGCTTTTTATTTCTGAAGAGGATTTACAGAAAATGAAATATGTTTTTCATAATGCTCTCGGCATGTACAGAGTGCTTAAATATACAAAGAAATGTAAGTAAAACAGGTAATGGCCCAAGCCCATACGAAAGTGAGAAAAAAGGCTTTGGGCCAAAAACGGGAGAGTATGAAATAAACAAAACAGGTATTCATTCATTTCTAACTTCTTGTTAGGAGTTGCATTCTGGATCGGGGAGTATGAAGGCCTGAACTTTGATGAAAGTTGGTGAAGCCTTGGGAGTTACACCGATCCCCAAAATTCCATTATTTTTACTGGTCTTGAAAGCTTAGGAGGGATCTTACTGACCATAAAACACTTGGTGGGTTTCACTTGTTCTAGGATTTGCACGGACCCCTGATGCTTTGGGATTTCATAACGACCCAGAAAGACTTGGGGATTCATGTCGATCCCGAATGCCTTAGACTTATTTGTTGAGCTGTTTGGAGTGCGTGGATTCATACCGGATCTTGGGTATGAGTTTATATTGATCCTTGAGCATTTAGTCATCTGAGAGTTGATTTGATGAGCTATGACGAATGTACTTGCATGACTCTATCTTGACTTGACTTTTGGGTATTTGAATGACACTTCTGAGTCATTTAGCTAGCCTCTTCTTTGTCAGCTTGTACCCCTTGTGGTCCACTTATTTATCTTCGTGGTCCTGATTCTTCAAATTTTTTGATTTCTACATTATACTAAACGCATTCTGAAAACTGGTAGGGTTTGGAAAGAGTAGTCTCAGGTAGTTAAAATTCAATTTACGTATAGCTTAAATTTTATTAGCAGTTTAATAATATGAATTATGCCAAGATGTCAACTGATATAGTTTGCAATGCAAGGCAGAAGTTGGGTAATGCAATGTAATTTACATTGTCGATGCTAGGCCTCATTACCCATTTTTAAGGCTTACATACATAGAGTATGGAAACCCTACGAAGATTTTACTACTTATTCTAAAGATGATGGCTTTTATATCATTAATTTGATCTTAAGGAAGACCGTGATAGAATTTTAGAAGGTGATCCTTATTTTTTTTTTAAAAATAATGATGATGATGCGTTGGTTGATAGGAAAGAAACTTAATAAAGATTTGTTGCATATTATTCCTATATGGATTCGATTACCTGGTCTGCTCCTTGAATACTAGACAGAGGAGAGGATAAGCAGAATTACATATGTTATTGGCAATCCTATAAAGCTGGACAAATTTACGGAACAAATTAGAAAAATTGCTTTTGCACGAGTTCTAATGAAAGTTTCAAGACCAGTTTCCTACCCCAATCCGATTGCTATTTTACCAGAAGATGATCGTTTGATTATGCATGATGTGGAATAAGAATGTTTTCCTCCCATTTGTTCGAATTGTCATATGTTTGTTCTTTAATCAAAATTTGGATATCTAAGGAAAACGCTCATCGTATTTGTAATACTAATTATATGGAAATTGATTTGGGCCAGCAATCTTATGATATTGCTGACAAGATTAAAATTGTGCTACTGAAAAGGTTTTGCTTCATGATGGTTGTAGTGAGTTGCAGGCATAGTCTCCGTTGCAGCAAGAGATTCAAATGCCATCTCGTGATCCAGATGATTTGTGCTAAGAGGACTTAGCAGAAGATATGGAAATACCCACTAGAAACAAGTTGGATGACAGAGTTGTAGATTAGACAACTTCCAAACCAAAGGCGACGTAATGCCAGAATGATGAGGCTTCCTTTCAGTACCAGTGAGTAATATATTTCTGGTCGAATGTTGTATCATTTTTTTGAACTTCTATGGCTAAGGATGTAAAACTATAATTATATTTATTGGTGGGAAACAAATGGCTGAGTCACGTACTCTGTCGCTTTCTTGAAGACGATTCGGCGAACTGGCCGGTGGTGCAAAACCAGTTCGTACTTTCGCCGCCGCCTCAAGGATAAAACAGCCTCTCCGAAATTGATAACTGATTTGCTTTGCATAAACAAATCAGTGCAGATTTGCACTTTCTGATTTTTAACTGCTCGAAAATTTCTTAAGAATATTTTTAATGGCGGAGGAAAAGAAAAGCAGAATTTTTTCTATATGGATCTCGTCTGATCTGATGATAATATATAGACGAGGATTAGGTTATTCGAAAATACTGGTCAACGGAGGAAAATAGGATCTGCGAAGTACTTGGTCAAAAATTTTTACCGCTTCATATTAAAGTCGGTTCAGAAATATCCGGATTTAAAAAAACAGGTTCGAAAAATGCAATGTTTTCTGGACCAAAAATATAAGTGTCTACACCACATAGCCAAGGCCCAAAGCCCAAGCCCAATACCGAACCGAACCGAGCCGAGCCGGGCCGGGCCTGGCCGGGCCGGGCCGGGTCGGGTCGAGTCGAGTCGGTCGGTCGGTCGCGCGCACGTGTGTGGTGGTCATGATGCATGGGCTCCCTCCTCACAACAAAGAATGTATTGGGAGCCCCAAGGCCCCATCAAAGCTTCTTAGAAACAAGTATAAATACTTGCTTCTTTCATATAATCCCATGATGTGGGACTATTCACATTAAGGAGCCACTCATACACTTATTCAAATATTTTAATAATTCACACAAATTTCCAACAATCCCCCACTTGAATTTTTAAAATATTATCGAGCAGTTTCTAAAAAACATAAGACTGTGCATAAACAAAAGTGTCATCCGACTTGAACCTTTGCATAGTGAGTAAGATTCAGTTTTTACTAGAGTGACACGTAGTCTTGAACTCTATTCCTGACATTAAACCACACACAATCTTTTCTATAATGCAATCAAATAAGCCCGTGCGTTTATGGCCATGCACGTCTATCCCAGTTTAGTGAACACTCTAGAAGTTTTGCCCAAAACTCCATAGGAAATGGCCTCATTTCCACATTCACATAGGTGAGTCTATCAAGAGTACTCCTGAAGGTAGGTACTCCACTCCAAATAGAGTATAGATCTCATTAAGAGTTTCTATTAACTCATCCTCTATCACTTCAGGAATACATGCTTCTTAGTTTGTTAAATAGCATGTTCAACTTCTATCACTACACAACTTGGTTTTACCCATTGAACCTATTTCTTGGGATATCCAGTCATTTAGGTCGGGTTACCATTGTGTGTGACTCAACAATCTAAGGGCAATAGTCCCATTCTTTTAGAAGAATTATGGACTTTCTCTCTTGACAGTCCTTTCGTCAAAGGATCTGCCAAATTTTCTTCACTACGTACGTAATCTACTCTAGTGGTACCTGTAGATAGTAGCTCTCTAACTGTGTTGTGCTTACGACGTATTTGTCATCTCTTACCATTATAATAACGGTTCTGAACTTTTTCAATAGCCGCGGTACTATCGCAATGTATCAGCACAGTCGGTATCGGTTTTTCCCATAAGGGAATCTCAGCTAGCAGATTTCTCAAATACTCTGCTTCTTCACTAGCTGTTGCTAGTGCTATCATCTCAGACTCCATAGTAGACTGAGCCAAAATAGTCTGTTTCTTGGATTTCCAAGAAACGGCTCCTCCAGCGATGCTAAATATATAGCCACTGGTCGCTTTAGAATCATCAGATAAAGTATTCCAGTCTGCATCTGAATATCCTTCAAATACAGCTGGAAACTTTTCATAATGTAATCCAAGGTTCATAGTTCGTTTAAGGTATCTTATGACCGTTTCAATAGCATGCCAGTGCTCTATACTAGGTCTACTGGTAAACCTGCACAATAATCCCACGACATAGGCAATGTCGGGTCTAGTACAATCAGTGGCATACCGAAGGCTACCAATGATGCTCGCATAATCAGACTGTCTTACACCTTCACCAGTGTTCTTAAATAACTTTACACTTGGATCGTATGGTGTACATGCAGGTTTACAGTCAAAGTAATTATATTTCTTTAGTATCTTCTCAATGTAATGAGACTGATCCAAAGAAATTCCCTTTTCTGACCTAGTAATTTTAATACCAAGGATTACACTCGCCTCACCAAGATCTTTCATATCAAAATTGGGACTTAATAAGGATTTGACTGAGTTTATGGCATGAATGTTTGACCCAAAGATGAGTAGGTCATCAACATAAAGGCATATAATAGTGCAAATGTCATTCTCATGTTTGTAATAAATGCATTTGTCACTTTCATTAACTTTAAAACCATTTGAAATGATTAAGTTATCAAATTTTTCATGCCATTGCTTAGGTGCTTGTTTTAAACCATATAATGATTTATCCAATTTGCATACTTTATGTTCTTGACCATGTACTACAAATCCTTCAGGCTGGTCAATATAAATTTCTTCGTCTAATTCACCATTCAAAAAGGCAGTTTTAACATCCATTTGGTGTATTAGTAAATTATGAATGGAAGCAAGTGAGATTAATACCCGAATGGATGTTATTCTAGTTACAGGTGAAAAAGTATCGAAGAAGTATATATTTTCTTTTTGTCTAAAACCTTTAGCTACTAGTCTTGCTTTGTATTTATCTATAATACCATCAGGTTTTAGTTTCTTTTTAAGTACCCATTTACAGCCTATAGATTTACAACCAGGGGGTAAATCTGTCAAATGCCAAGTCTTATTGGATTCAAGAGAATCCATCTCATCATTTATAGCCTCTCTCCAGAAATCGGCATATATTGAAGATAAGGCCTCTTGGAGGTTTAAGGGATCCTCCTCTATAGTAAAAGCCCTAAAATCCGAACCAAAATCTTTTACGGTTCTTGCTCTTTTACTTCTTCTAGGTTCAACTTCAGAACTTTTATCAAGTTCTGTTCTAATAGGCGTACTTGATGTACCCCCACTATTCCTCAATTTAAAAGGAAATTTAGTTTCATAAAAATCGGCATCATTTGATTCAATTATATTATGTGCATTTAGATCATAAAATCTGTATGCTTTGCTATTAATAGCATAGCCTATAAATGCACATTCATATGCTCTACTTGCCAATTTTATTCTCTTAGGGTCTGGAATGCGAACATATGCTAAACAACCCCAAGTTCTAAAGTATGAGACACTGGGTTTGTGATTCTTTAAAATTTCATAAGGTGAAATTTTATTCTTAGATTTGGGGATTCTATTCAGAACATAGCATACAGTCAATAAAGTATCCCCCCACCAATGTTTTGCTGCACCAGAATTTAGTAGGATGGCGACTACTAATTCGGTAAAAGTCCTATTTTTTCTTTCAGCTTTACCGTTCATTTCAGGTGAATACGGTGCAGTTCTCTCATGTACAATACCGTGTAATTTATAGAAGTCCAGAATTGAATTAGATTCATATTCTGTTCCTCTATCACTACAAAGTCTCTTAATTTTTCTATTTACTTGATTCTCAATTTCAGTTTTGAATGTTTTAAACATTTCAAAAGCATCATTTTTATTTTCATAAGATATACATATGTGAAATCATAACAATCGTCGATAAAAGTGATAAAATAGCGATGTCCATGTCTAGTCAAAGTACTATCAAGTTCACATATATCAGATTGAATCAAGTCTAAGGGTTCAGTTTCTCTATCAACAGACTTGTGAGGTTTCTTTGTGATTTTTGCTTGTGTACAGAATTCACATTTATCAGATTCAGATTCTGCTGTCTTAGGTATCATATCTAGAGTGCTCATGTTATGAATTATTCGCTTATTAACATGACATAATCTAGAATGCCAAATATTAAAATCACACAACATATAAGCAGAATTATTCACTTTATTAGATTCAACGTTTAATTTGAACATTCCCTCACACGCATAACCCTTTCCTACAAAGTTTCCTTTATACACAATGGTATACAAGTCAGCCCCAATAAATTGAGTAAACCCTGCCTTATTAAGGAGATAGCCAGAAACCAGATTCTTCCTCATCTCTGGAGTATGCAAAACATCTTTGAGGATCACAGCCTTTCCAGAGGTAAACTTGATATCCACGTTTCCAACCCCTGCAACTTTAGTGGTGTGAGAATCTCCCAGCATCACTTTCTGATCTTCGGCAGCCGTGTATGTGGAGAACATAGCACGATCATAGCAGACATGGCGAGAAGCACCAGTGTCTACCCACCAACCCTCTGATCCACCAACAAGGTGAATCTCAGTAATCATAGCCATAAGAGGCTCCTCTTCAGTCAAGTTAGCCTGTGGTACAGAGCTAGGCTTGTTCCGACACTTTCATGCCATATGACCTGGTTTTCCACAGTTGTAACATAGAAACAACTGTCCAGAGTCATTCTTTTGGGCTAGTTTTTGCTGTCCTTTTGGGTTTCCTTGCGAATTCCCATTCTGTTTGTTGCGTCTGTTCTGATTCTTGAAAGACTTTTGATTTGGTTTCAGAACTGCGGGTTTGGTATTTTTAGTGTTATTGTTTGAAACAAACAACACATCCTCTTTCTGGTCATGTTTGCGTGCTGCCTCCTCAATGCGAAGGCGAGTGATCAAACTCTCAAAGGAAAATTCCTTAGTCTTATGCCGTAAGAAATTTTTAAAGTCTTTCCAACCTGGGGGCAGTTTGTCAATAATAACAGCAATTTGAAACTGTTCATCTAAAACCATACCTTCGGAGATGATCTCATGAGCTATTTTCTGCAGCTCATGAGACTGCATCTCTACTGACCTATCGTCTGTCATCTGGTACTTCAGATAGCGGCTCACAGCATAATTCTTCGCCCCTGCCTCCTCTGTATCGTATTTCTTCTGCAGCGCTTCCCAGATCTGCTTCGCTGTCTTGTCTTCTGAGTTGTAGTAATCATACAGATCATCGCTCAATCCGTTCAGAATAAAATTCTTGCACAGATAATCCTGTTCAGTCCAGCTCTGCAACTGGTTTGATTGTTCAGTCCAGGATGTCATCTGCGCTTCATCAGCTCCGTCAGGCTTGTCTGGCAGCTATGGTTTGTCGGTGGTCAGAGCAGTAGCCACCTTTCTCATCGTCGGGTAGAACTCCATTTTCTGACGCCATCGTTTGAAGTGCAGACCATCGAAATGAAACAGGGCAGCAGTCACCAATGGAATCTGGAATGCAGAGGAAGGAGCAACATCATCTATGGTTGTTGTCGAAGCCATTGTTTCTATTCGTCTTCAATTTGTTGGGAAACAAATGGCTGAGTCACGTACTCTGTCGCTTTCTTGAAGACGATTCGGCGAACTGGACGGTGGTGCAAAACCAGTTCGTACTTTCGCCGCTGCCTCTAGGATAAAACAGCCTCTCCGAAATTGATAACTGATTTGCTTTGCACAAACAAATCAGGGCAGATTTGCACTTTCTGATTTTTAACTGCTCGAAAATTTCTTAAGAATATTTTTAATGGCGGAGGAAAAGAAAAGCAGAATTTTGTCTATATGGATCTCGTCTGATATGATGATAATATATAGACGAGGATTAGGTTATTCGAAAATACTAGTCAGTAGAGGAAAATAGGATCTGCGAAATACTTGGTCAAAATTTTTTACCGCTTCATATTAAAGTCGGTTCAGAAATATCCGGATTTAAAAAAACGGGTTCGAAAAATGCAGTGTTTTCTGGACCAAAAATATAAGTGTCTACACCACATAGCCAAGGCCCAAAGCCCAAGCCCAATACCGAACCGAACCGAACCGAGCCAAGCCGGGCCGGGTCGGGTCGAGTCGAGTCGGTCGGTCGCGCGCGCGTGTGTGGTGGTCATGATGCATGGGCTCCCTCCTCACAATAAAGCATGTATTGGGAGCCCCAAGGCCCCATCAAAGCTTCTTAGAAACATGTATAAATACTTGCTTCTTTCATATAATCCCATGATGTGGGACTATTCACATTAAGGAGCCACTCATACACTTATTCAAATATTTTAATAATTCACACAAATTTCCAACAATCCCCCACTTGAATTTTTAAAATATTATCGAGCAGTTTCTAAAAAACATAAGATTGTGCATAAACAAAGGTGTCATCCGACTTGAACCTTTGCATAGTGAGTAAGATTCAGTTTTTACTAGAGTGACATGTAGTCTTGAACTCTATTCCTGATATCAAACCACACACAATCTTTTCTATAGTGCAATCAAATAAGCCCGTGCGTTTATGGCCATGCACGTATATCCCAGTTTAGTGAACGCTGTAGAAGTTTTGCCCAAAACTCCATAGGAAACGGCCTCATTTCCACATTCACATAGGTAAGTCTGTCAAGAGTACTCCTGAAGGTAGGTACTCCACTCCAAATAGAGTATAGATCTCATTAAGAGTTTCTATTAACTCATCCTCTATCACTTCAGGAATACATGCTTCTTAGTTTGTTAAATAGCATGTTCAACTTCTATCACTACACAACTTGTTTTTACCCATTGAACCTATTTCTTGGGACCTCCAGTCATTTAGGTCGGGTTACCATTGTGTGTGACTCAACAATCTAAGGGCAATAGTCCCATTCTTTTAGAAGAATTATGGACTTTCTCTCTTGACAGTCCTTTCGTCAAAGGATCTGCCAAATTTTCTTCACTACGTACATAATCTACTCTAACGGTACCTGTAGAAAGTAGCTCTCTAACCGTGCTGCGCTTACGACGTATTTGTCGTCTCTTACCATTATAATAACGGTTCTGAACTTTTGCAATAGCCGCGGTACTATCGCAATGTATCAGCACAGTCGGTATCAGTTTTTCCCATAAGGAAATCTCAGCTAGCAGATTTCTCAAATACTCTGCTTCTTCACTAGCTGTTGCTAGTGCTATCATCTCAGACTCCATAGTAGACTGAGCCAAAATAGTCTATTTCTTGGATTTCCAAGAAACAGCTCCTCCAGCGATGCTAAATATATAGCCTCTGGTCGCTTTAGAATCATCAGATAAAGTATTCCAGTCTGCATCTGAATATTCTTCAAGTACAGCTGGAAACTTTTCATAATGTAATCCAAGGTTCATAGTTCGTTTAAGGTATCTCATGACCCTTTCAACATCATGCCAGTGCTCTATACTAGGTCTACTGGTAAACCTGCACAATAATCCCACGACATAGGCAATGTCGGGTCTAGTACAATCAGTGGCATACCGAAGGCTACCAATGATGCTCGCATAATCAGACTGTCATACACCTTCACCAGTGTTCTTAAATAACTTTACACTTGGATCGTATGGTGTACATGCAGGTTTACAGTCAAAGTAATTATATTTCTTTAGTATCTTCTCAATGTAATGAGACTGATCCAAAAAAATTCCCTTTTCTGACCTAGTAATTTTAATACCAAGGATTACACTCGCCTCACCTAGATCTTTCATATCAAAATTGGCACTTAATAAGGATTTGACTGAGTTTATGGCATGAATGTTTGACCCAAAGATGAGTAGGTCATCTACATAAAGGCATATAATAGTGCAAATGTCATTCTCATATTTGTAATAAATGCATTTGTCACTTTCATTAACTTTAATACCATTTGAAATGATTAAGTTATCAAATTTTTCATGCCATTGCTTAGGTGCTTGTTTTAAGCCATATAATGATTTATCCAATTTGCATACTTTATGTTCTTGACCATGTACTACAAATCCTTCAGGCTGGTCCATATAAATTTCTTCGTCTAATTCACCATTCAAAAAGGCAGTTTTAACATCCATTTGGTGTATTAGTAAATTATGAATGGAAGCAAGTGAGATTAATACCTGAATGGATGTTATTCTAGTTACAAGTGAAAAAGTATCGAAGAAGTCTATATTTTCTTTTTGTTTAAAACCTTTAGCTACTAGTCTTGCTTTGTATTTATCTATAGTACCATCAGGTTTTAGTTTCTTTTTAAGTACCCATTTACAGCCTATAGATTTACAACCAGGGGGTAAATCTGTCAAATGCCAAGTCTCATTGGATTCAAGAGAATCCATCTCATCATTTATAGCCTCTTGCCAGAAATCGGCATCTATTGAAGATAAGGCCTCTTGGAGGTTTAAGGGATCCTCCTCTATAGTAAAAGCGCTAAAATCCGAACCAAAATCTTTTACGGTTCTTGCTCTTTTACTTCTTCTAGGTTCAACTTCAGAACTTTTATCAAGTTCTGTTCTAATAGGCGTACTTGATGTACCCCCAGTATTCCTTAATTTAAAAGGAAATTTAGTTTCATAAAAATCGGCATCATTTGATTCAATTATATTATGTGCATTTAGATCATAAAATCTGTATGCTTTGCTATTAATAGCATAACCTATAAATGCACATTCATATGCTCTACTTGCCAATTTTATTCTCTTAGGGTCTGGAATGCGAACATATGCTAAACAACCCCAAGTTCTAAAGTACGAGACACTGGGTTTATGATTCTTTAAAATTTCATAAGGTGAAATTTTATTCTTAGATTTGGGGATTCTTTTCAGAACATAGCGTACAGTCAATAAAATATCCCCCCACCAATGTTTTGCTACACCAGAATTTAGTAGGATGGCCACTACTAATTCGGTAAAAGTACTATTTTTTCTTTCAGCTTTACCGTTTATTTCAGGTGAATAGAGTGCAGTTCTCTCATGTACAATACCGTGTAATTTATAGAAGTCCAGAATTGAATTAGATTCATATTCTGTTCCTCTATCACTACGAAGTCTCTTAATTTTTCTATTTACTTGATTCTCAATTTCAGTTTTGAATGTTTTAAACATTTCAAAAGCATCACTTTTATATTTCATAAGATATACATATGTGAAATCAGAACAATCATCGATAAAAGTGATAAAATAGCGATGTCCATGTCTAGTCAAAGTACCATCAAGTTCACATATATCAGAATGAATAAAGTCTAGGGGTTCAGTTTCTCTATCAACAAACTTGTGAGGTTTCTTTGTGATTTTTGCTTGTGTACAGAATTCACATTTATCGGATTCAGATTCTGCTATCTTAGGTATCATATCTAGAGTGCTCATGTTATGAATTATTCGCTTATTAAAATGACATAATCTAGAATGCCAAATATAAAAATCACACAACATATAAGCAGAATTATTCACTTTATTAGATTCAACGTTTAATTTGAACATTCCCTCACACGCATAACCCTTTCCTACAAAGTTTCCTTTATACACAATGGTATACAAGTCAGCCCAAATAAATTGAGTAAACCATGCCTTATTAAGGAGATAGCCAGAAACCAGATTCTTCCTCATCTCTGGAGTAAGCAAAACATCTTTGAGGATCACAGTCTTTCCAGAGGTAAACTTGATCTCCACGTTTCCAGCCCCTGCAACTTTAGTGGTGTGAGAATCTCCCAGCAACACTTTCTGATCTTTAGCAGCCGTGTATGTGGAGAACATAGCACGATCATAGCAGACATGGCGAGAAGCACCAGTGTCTACCCACCAACCCTCTGATCCACCAACAAGGTGAATCTCAGTAATCATAGCCATAAGAGGCTCCTCTTCAGTCAAGTTAGCCTATGGTACAGAGCTAGGCTTGTTCCGGCACTTTCGTGCCATATGACCTGGTTTTCCATAGTTGTAACATAGAAACAACTGTCCAGAGTCATTCTTTTGGGCTGGTTTTTGCTGTCCTTTTGGGTTTCCTTGCGAATTCCCATTCTGTTTGTTGCGTCTGTTCTGATTCTTGAAAGACTTTTGATTTGGTTTCAGAACTGCGGGCTTGGTCTTTTTAGTGTTGTTGTTTGAAACAAACAACACTTCCTCTTTCTGGTCCTGTTTGCATGATGCCTCCTCAATGCGAAGGCGAGTGATCAAACTCTCTAAGGAAAATTCCTTAGTCTTATGCCGTAAGAAATTTTTAAAGTCTTTCCAACCTGGGGGCAGTTTGTCAATAATAACAGCGATTTGAAACTGTTCATCTAAAACCATACCTTCGGAGATGATCTCATGAGCTATTTTCTGCAGCTCATGAGACTGCATCTCTACTGACCTATCGTCTGTCATCTGGTACTTCAGATAGCGGCTCACAGCATACTTCTTCGCCCCTGCCTCCTCTGTATCGTATTTCTTCTGCAGCGCTTCCCAGATATGCTTCGCTGTCTTGTCTTCTTAGTTGTAGTAATCATACAGATCATCGCACAATCCGTTTAGAATAAAATTCTTGCACAGATAATCCTGTTCAGTCCAGCTCTGCAACTGGTTTGATTGTTCAGTCCAGGATGTCATCTGCGCTTCATCAGCTCCGTCAGGCTTGTCTGGCAGCTGTGGTTTGTCGGTGGTCAGAGCAGTAGCCACCTTTCTCATCTTCAGGTAGAACTCCATTTTCTGACGCCATCGTTTGAAGTGCAGACCCTCGAAACGAAACGGGGCAGCAGTCACCAATGGAATCTGGAATGCAGAGGAAGGAGCAGCATCATCTATGGTTGTTGTCGAAGCCATTGTTTCTATTCGTCTTCAATTTGTTGGGAAACAAATGGCTGAGTCACGTACTCTGTCGCTTTCTTGAAGACGATTCGGCGAACTGGCCGGTGGTGCAAAACCAGTTCGTACTTTCGCCGCCGCCTCTAGGATAAAACAGCCTCTCCGAAATTGATAACTGATTTGCTTTGCACAAACAAATCAGTGCAGATTTGCACTTTCTGATTTTTAACTGCTCGAAAATTTCTTAAGAATATTTTTAATGGCGGAGGAAAAGAAAAGCAGAATTTTGTCTATATGGATCTCGTCTGATCTGATGATAATATATAGACGAGGATTAGGTTATTCGAAAATACTGGTCAGTGGAGGAAAATAGGATCTGCGAAATACTTGGTCAAAAATTTTTACCGCTTCATATTAAAGTCGGTTCAGAAATATCCAAATTTAAAAAAACGGGTTCGAAAAATGCAGTGTTTTCTAGACCAAAAATATAAGTGTCTACACCACATGTCCAAGGCCCAAAGCCCAAGCCCAATAACGAACCGAACCAAACCGAGCCGGGCCGGGCCGGGTCGAGTCGGTCGGTCGTGCGCGCGTGTGTGGTGGTCATGATGCATGGGCTCCCTCCTCACAACAAAGCATGTATTGGGAGCCCCAAGGCCCCATCAAAGCTTCTTAGAAACAAGTATAAATACTTGCTTCTTTCATATAATCCCATGATGTGGGACTATTCACATTAAGGAGCCACTCATACACTTATTCAAATATTTTAATAATTCACACAAATTTCCAACAATCCCCCACTTGAATTTTTAAAATATTATCGAGCAGTTTCTAAAAAACATAAGACTGTGCATAAACAAAGGTGTCATCCGACTTGAACCTTTGCGTCGTGAGTAAGATTCAGTTTTTACTAGAGTGACACGTAGTCTTGAACTCTAATCCTGACATCAAACCACACACAATCTTTTCTATAGTGCAATCAAATAAGCCCATGCGTTTATGGCCATGCACGTCTATCCCAGTTTAGTGAACGCTCTAGAAGTTTTGCCCAAAACTCCATAGGAAACGGCCTCATTTCCACATTCACATAGGTGAGTCTATCAAGAGTACTCCTGAAGGTAGGTACTCCACTCCAAATAGAGTATAGATCTCATTAAGAGTTTCTATTAACTCATCCTCTATCACTTCAGGAATACATGCTTCTTAGTTTGTTAAATAGCATGTTCAACTTCTATCACTACACAACTTGTTTTTACCCATTGAACCTATTTCTTGGGATCTCCAGTCATTTAGGTCGGGTTACCATTGTGTGTGACTCAACAATCTGAGGGCAATAGTCCCATTCTTTTAGAAGAATTATGGACTTTCTCTCTTGACAGTCCTTTCGTCAAAGGATCTGCCAAATTTTCTTCACTACGTACGTAATCTACTCTAACGGTATCTGTAGAAAGTAGCTCTCTAACCATATTGTGCTTACGACGTATTTGTCGTCTCTTACCATTATAATAACGGTTCTGAACTTTTGCAATAGCCGCGGTACTATCGCAATGTATCAGCACAGCCGGTATCGGTTTTTCCCATAAGGGAATCTCAGCTAGCAGATTTCTCAAATACTCTGCTTCTTCACTAGCTGTTGCTAGTGCTATCATCGCAAACTCCATAGTAGACTGAGCCAAAATAGTATGTTTCTTGGATTTCCAAGAAACAGCTCCTCCAGCGATGCTAAATATGTAGCCACTGGTCGCTTTAGAATCATCAGATAAAGTATTCCAGTCTGCATCTGAATATCCTTCAAGTACAGCTGGAAACTTTTCATTATGTAATCCAAGGTTCATAGTTCGTTTAAGGTATCTCATGACCCTTTCAATAGCATGCCAGTGCTCTATACTAGGTCTACTGGTAAACCTGCACAATAATCCCACGACATAGGCAATGTCGGGTCTTGTACAATCAGTGGCATACCGAAGGCTACCAATGATGCTCGCATAATCAGACTGTCTTACACCTTCACCAGTGTTCTTAAATAACTTTACACTTGGATCGTATGGTGTACATGCAGGTTTACAGTCAAAGTAATTATATTTCTTTAGTATCTTCTCAATGTAATGAGACTGATCCAAAGAAATTCCCTTTTCTGACCTAGTAATTTTAATACCAAGGATTACACTCGCCTCACCTAGATCTTTGATATCAAAATTGGCACTTAATAAGGATTTGACTGAATTTATGGCATGAATGTTTGACCCAAAGATGAGTAGGTCATCTATATAAAGGCATATAATAGTGCAAATGTCATTCTCATATTTGTAATAAATGCATTTGTCACTTTCATTAACTTTAAAACCATTTGAAATGATTAAGTTATCAAATTTTTCCTGCCATTGCTTAGGTGCTTGTTTTAAACCATATAATGATTTATCCAATTTGCATACTTTATGTTCTTGACCATGTACTACAAATCCTTCAGGCTGGTCCATATAAATTTCTTCGTCTAATTCACCGTTCAAAAAGGCAGTTTTAACATCCATTTGGTGTATTAGTAAATTATGAATGGAAGCAAGTGTGATTAATACCCGAATGGATGTTATTCTAGTTACAGGTGAAAAAGTATCAAAGAAGTCTATATTTTCTTTTTGTCTAAAACCATTAGCTACTAGTCTTGCTTTGTATTTATCTATAGTACCATCAGGTTTTAGTTTCTTTTTAAGTACCCATTTACAGCCTATAGATTTACAACCAGGGGGTAAATCTGTCAAATGCCAAGTCTTATTGGATTCAAGAGAATCCATCTCATCATTTATAGCCTCTCGCCAGAAATCGGCATCTATTGAAGATAAGGCCTCTTAGATGTTTAAGGGATCCTCCTCTATAGTAAAAGCGCTAAAATCCGAACCAAAATCTTTTACGGTTCTTGCTCTTTTACTTCTTCTAGGTTCAACTTCAGAACTTTTATCAAGTTCTGTTCTAATAGGCGTACTTGATGTACCCCCACTATTCCTTAATTTAAAAGGAAATTTAGTTTCATAAAAATCGGCATCATTTGATTCAATTATATTATGTGCATTTAGATCATAAAATCTGTATGCTTTGCTATTAATAACATAGCCTATAAATGCACATTCATATGCTCTACTTGCCAATTTTATTCTCTTAGGGTCTGGAATGCGAACATATGCTAAACAACCCCAAGTTCTAAAGTACGAGACACTGGGTTTATGATTCTTTAAAATTTCATAAGGTGAAATTTTATTCTTAGATTTGGGGATTCTATTCAGAACATAGCATACAGTCAATAAAATATCCCCCCACCAATGTTTTGCGGCACCAGAATTTAGTAGGATGGCCACTACTAATTCGGTAAAAGTCCTATTTTTTCTTTCAGCTTTACCGTTCATTTCAGGTGAATAGAGTGCAGTTCTCTCATGTACAATACCGTGTAATTTATAGAAGTCCAGAATTGAATTAGATTCATATCCTGTTCCTCTATCACTACGAAGTCTCTTAATTTTTCTATTTACTTGATTCTCAATTTCAGTTTTGAATGTTTTAAACATTTCATAAGCATCACTTTTATTTTTGATAAGATATACATATGTGAAATCAGAACAATCATCGATAAAAGTGATAAAATAGCGATGTCCATGTCTAGTCAAAGTACCATCAAGTTCACATATATCAGAATGAATCAAGTCTAAGGGTTCAGTTTCTCTATCAACAGACTTGTGAGGTTTCTTTGTGATTTTTGCTTGTGTACAGAATTCACATTTATCAGATTCTGATTCTGCTATCTTAGGTATCATATCTAGAGTGCTCATGTTATGAATTATTCGCTTATTAACATGACATAATCTAGAATGCCAAATATTAAAATCACACAACATATAAGCAGAATTATTCACTTTATTAGATTCAACGTTTAATTGGAACATTCCCTCACACGCATAACCCTTTCCTACAAAGTTTACCTTATACACAATGGTATACAAGTCAGCCCCAATAAATTGAGTAAACCCGGCCTTATTAAGGAGATAGCCAGAAACCAGATTCTTCCTCATCTCTGGAGTATGCAAAACATCTTTGAGGATCACAGTCTTTCCAGAGGTAAACTTGATATCCACGTTTCCAACCCCTGCAACTTTAGTGGTGTGAGAATCTCCCAGCATCACCTTCTGATCTTCGGCAGCCGTGTATGTGGAGAACATAGCACGATCATAGCAGACATGGCGAGAAGCACCAGTGTCTACCCACCAACCCTCTGATCCACCAACAAGGTGAATCTCAGTAATCATAGCCATAAGAGGCTCCTCTTCAGTCAAGTTAGCCTGTGGTACAGAGCTAGGCTTGTTCCGACACTTTCATGCCATATGACCTGGTTTTCCACAGTTGTAACATAGAAACAACTGTCCAGAGTCATTCTTTTGGGCTGGTTTTTGCTGTCCTTTTGGGTTTCCTTGCGAATTCCCATTCTGTTTGTTGCGTCTGTTCTGATTCTTGAAAGACTTTCGATTTGGTTTCAGAACTGCGGGTTTGGTCTTTTTAGTGTTGTTGTTTGAAACAAACAACACTTCCTCTTTCTGGTCCTGTTTGCGTGCTGCCTCCTCAATGCGAAGGCGAGTGATCAAACTCTCAAAGGAAAATTCCTTAGTCTTATGCCGTAAGAAATTTTTAAAGTCTTTCCAACCTGGGGGCAGTTTGTCAATAATAACAACAATTTGAAACTGTTCATCTAAAACCATACCTTCGGAGATGATCTCATGAGCTATTTTCTACAGCTCATGAGACTGCATCTCTACTGACCTATCGTCTGTCATCTGGTACTTCAGATAGCGGCTCACAGCATACTTCTTCGCCCCTGCCTCCTCTGTATAGTATTTCTTCTGTAGCGCTTCCCAGATCTGCTTCGCTGTCTTGTCTTCTTAGTTGTAGTAATCATACAGATCATCGCACAATCCGTTTAGAATAAAATTCTTGCACAGATAATCCTATTCAGTCCAGCTCTGCAACTGGTTTGATTGTTCAGTCCAGGATGTCATCTGCGCTTCATCAGCTCTGTCAGGCTTGTCTGGCAGCTGTGGTTTGTCGGTGGTCAGAGCAGTAGCCACCTTTCTCATCGTCAGGTAGAACTCCATTTTCTGACGCCATCGTTTGAAGTGCAGACCCTCGAAACGAAACGGGGCAGCAGTCACCAATGGAATCTGGAATGCAGAGGAAGGAGCAGCATCATCTATGGTTGTTGTCGAAGCCATTGTTTCTATTCGTCTTTAATTTGTTGGGAAACAAATGGCTGAGTCACGTACTCTGTCGCTTTCTTGAAGACGATTCGGCGAACTGGCCGGTGGTGCAAAACCAGTTCGTACTTTCGCCCCTGCCTCTAGGATAAAACAGCCTCTCCGAAATTGATAACTGATTTGCTTTGCACAAACAAATCAGTGCAGATTTGCACTTTCTGATTTTTGACTGCTCGAAAATTTCTTAAGAATATTTTTAATGGCGGAGGAAAAGAAAAGCAGAATTTTGTCTATATGGATCTCGTCTGATCTGATGATAATATATAGACGAGGATTAGGTTATTCGAAAATACTGGTTAGTGGAGGAAAATAGGATCTGCGAAATACTTGGTCAAAAATTTTTACCGCTTCATATTAAAGTCGGTTCAGAAATATCCAAATTTAAAAAAACGGGTTCGAAAAATGCAGTGTTTTCTAGACCAAAATATAAGTGTCTACACCACATAGCCAAGGCCCATAGCCCAAGCCCAATAACGAACCGAACCGAACCGAGCCGAGCCGGGCCGGGCCGGGTCGAGTCGAGTCGGTCGGTCGTGCGCGCGTGTGTGGTGATCATGATGCATGGGCTCCCTCCTCACAACAAAGCATGTATTGGGAGCCCCAAGACCCCATCAAAGCTTCTTAGAAACAAGTATAAATACTTGCTTCTTTCATATAATCTCATGATGTGGGACTATTCACATTAAGGAGCCACTCATACACTTATTAAAATATTTTAATAATTCACACAAATTTCCAACAGTCCCCCACTTGAATTTTTAAAATATTATCGAGCAGTTTCTAAAAAACATAAGACTGTGCATAAACAAAGGTGTCATCCGACTTGAACCTTTGCGTCGTGAGTAAGATTCAGTTTTTACTAGAGTGACACGTAGTCTTGAAATCTATTCCTGACATCAAACCACACACAATCTTTTCTATAATGCAATCAAATAAGCCCGTGCGTTTATGGCCATGCACGTCTATCCCAGTTTAGTGAACGCTCTAGAAGTTTTGCCCAAAACTCCATAGGAAACGGCCTCATTTCCACATTCACATAGGTGAGTCTATCAAGAGTACTCCTGAAGGTAGGTACTCCACTCCAAATAGAGTATAGATCTCATTAAGAGTTTCTATTAACTCATCCTCTATCTCTTCAGGAATACATGCTTCTTAGTTTGTTAAATAGCATGTTCAACTTCTATCACTACACAACTCGTTTTTACCCATTGAACCTATTACTTGGGATCTCCAGTCATTTAGGTCGGGTTACCATTGTGTGTGACTCAACAATCTAAGGGCAATAGTCCCATTCTTTTAGAAGAATTATGGACTTTCTCTCTTGATAGTCCTTTCGTCAAAAGATCTGCCAAATTTTCTTCACTACGTACGTAATCTACTCTAACGGTATCTGTAGAAAGTAGCTCTCTAACCGTGCTGTGCTTACGACGTATTTGTCGTCTCTTAGCATTATAATAACGGTTCTGAACTTTTGCAATAGCCGCGGTACTATCGCAATGTATCAGCACAGCCGGTATCGGTTTTTCCCATAAGGGAATCTCAGCTAGCAGATTTCTCAAATACTCTGCTTCTTCACTAGCTGTTGCTAGTGCTATCATCTCAAACTCCATAGTAGACTGAGCCAAAATAGCCTGTTTCTTGGATTTCCAAGAAACAGCTCCTCCAGCGATGCTAAATATGTAGCCACTGGTCGCTTTAGAATCATCAGATAAAGTATTCCAGTCTGCATCTGAATATCCTTCAAGTACAGCTGGAAACTTTTCATAATGTAATCCAAGGTTCATAGTTCGTTTAAGGTATCTCATGACCCTTTCAATAGCATGCCAGTGCTCTATACTAGGTCTACTGGTAAACCTGCACAATAATCCCACGACATAGGCAATGTCGGGTCTAGTACAATCAGTGGCATACCGAAGGCTACCAATGATGCTCGCATAATCAGACTGTCTTACACCTTCACCAGTGTTCTTAAATAACTTTACACTTGGATCGTATGGTGTACATGCAGGTTTACAGTCAAAGTAATTATATTTCTTTAGTATCTTCTCAATGTAATGAGACTGATCCAAAGAAATTCCCTTTTCTGACCTAGTAATTTTAATACCAAGGATTACACTCGCCTCACCTAGATCTTTGATATCAAAATTGGCACTTAATAAGGATTTGACTGAGTTTATGGCATGAATGTTTGACCCAAAGATGAGTAGGTCATCTATATAAAGGCATATAATAGTGCAAATGTCATTCTCATATTTGTAATAAATGCATTTGTCACTTTCATTAACTTTAAAACCATTTGAAATGATTAAGTTATCAAATTTTTCATGCCATTGCTTAGGTGCTTGTTTTAAACCATATAATGATTTATCCAATTTGCATACTTTATGTTCTTGACCATGTACTACAAATCCTTCAGGCTGGTCCATATAAATTTCTTCGTCTAATTCACCGTTCAAAAAGGCAGTTTTAACATCCATTTGGTGTATTAGTAAATTATGAATGGAAGCAAGTGAGATTAATACCTGAATGGATGTTATTCTAGTTACAGGTGAAAAAGTATCAAAGAAGTCTATATTTTCTTTTTGTCTAAAACCATTAGCTACTAGTCTTGCTTTGTATTTATCTATAGTACCAGCAGGTTTTAGTTTCTTTTTAAGTACCCATTTACAGCCTATAGATTTACTACCAGGGGGTAAATCTGTCAAATGCCAAGTCTTATTGGATTCAAGAGAATCCATCTCATCATTTATAGCCTCTCGCCAGAAATCGGCATCTATTGAAGATAAGGCCTCTTGGAGGTTTAAGGGATCCTCCTCTATAGTAAAAGCGCTAAAATCCGAACCAAAATCTTTTACGGTTCTTGCTCTTTTACTTCTTCTAGGTTCAACTTCAGAACTTTTATCAAGTTCTGTTCTAATAGGCGTACTTGATGTACCCCCACTATTCCTTAATTTAAAAGGAAATTTAGTTTCATAAAAATCGGCATCATTTGATTCAATTATATTATGTGCATTTAGATCATAAAATCTGTATGCTTTGCTATTAATAGCATAGCCTATAAATGCACATTCATATGCTCTACTTGCCAATTTTATTCTCTTAGGGTCTGGAATGCGAACATATGCTAAACAACCCCAAGTTCTAAAGTACGAGACACTGGGTTTATGATTCTTTAAAATTTCATAAGGTGAAATTTTATTCTTAGATTTGGGGATTCTATTCAGAACATAGCATACAGTCAATAAAATATCCCCCACCAATGTTTTGCTGCACCAGAATTTAGTAGGATGGCCAATACTAATTCGGTAAAAGTCCTATTTTTTCTTTCAGCTTTACCGTTCATTTCAGGTGAATAGAGTGCAGTTCTCTCATGTACAATACCGTGTAATTTATAGAAGTCCAGAATTGAATTAGATTCATATTCTGTTCCTCTATCACTACGAAGTCTCTTAATTTTTCTATTTACTTGATTCTCAATTTCAGTTTTGAATGTTTTAAACATTTCAAAAGCATCACTTTTATTTTTGATAAGATATACATATGTGAAATCAGAACAATCATCGATAAATGTGATAAAATAGCGATGTCCATGTCTAGTCAAAGTACCATCAAGTTCACATATATCAGAATGAATCAAGTCTAAGGGTTCAGTTTCTCTATCAACAGACTTGTGAGGTTTCTTTGTGATTTTTGCTTGTGTACAGAATTCACATTTATCAGATTCTGATTCTGCTATCTTAGGTATCATATCTAGAGTGCTCATGTTATGAATTATTCGCTTATTAACATGACATAATCTAGAATGCCAAATATTAAAATCACACAACATATAAGCAGAATTATTCATTTTATTAGATTCAACGTTTAATTTGAACATTCCCTCACAAGCATAACCCTTTCCTGCAAAGTTTCCCTTATACACAATGGTATACAAGTCAGCCCCAATAAATTGAGTAAACCCTGCCTTATTAAGGAGATAGCCAGAAACCAGATTCTTCCTCATCTCTGGAGTATGCAAAACATCTTTGAGGATCACAGTCTTTCCAGAGGTAAACTTGATCTCCACGTTTCCGACCCCTACAACTTTAGTGGTGTGAGAATCTCCCAGCAACACTTTCTGATCTTCGGCAGCCGTGTATGTGGAGAACATAGCACGATCATAGCAGACATGGCGAGAAGCACCAGTGTCTACCCACCAACTCTCTGATCCACCAACAAGGTGAATCTCAGTAATCATAGCCATAAGAGGCTCCTCTTCAGTCAAGTTAGCCTGTGGTACAGAGCTAGGCTTGTTCCGACACTTTCGTGCCATATGACCTGGTTTTCCACAGTTGTAACATAGAAACAACTGTCCAGAGTCATTCTTTTGGGCTGGTTTTTGCTGTCCTTTTGGGTTTCCTTGCGAATTCCCATTATGTTTGTTGCGTCTGTTCTGATTCTTGAAAGAGTTTTGATTTGGTTTCAGAACTGCGGGTTTGGTCTTTTTACTGTTGTTGTTTGAAACAAACAACACTTCCTCTTTCTGGTCATGTTTGCGTGCTGCCTCCTCAATGCGAAGGCGAGTGATCAAACTCTCTAAGGAAAATTCCTTAGTCTTATGCCGCAAGAAAATTTTAAAGTCTTTCCAACCTGGGGGCAGTTTGTCAATAATAACAGCGATTTGAAACTGTTCATCTAAAACCATACCTTCGGAGATGATCTCATGAGCTATTTTCTGCAGCTCATGAGACTGCATCTCTACTGACCTATCGTCTATCATCTGGTACTTCAAATAGCGGCTCACAGCATACTTCTTCGCCCCTGCCTCCTCTGTATCGTATTTCTTCTGCAGCGCTTCCCAGATCTGCTTCGCTGTCTTGTCTTCTGAGTTGTAGTAATCATACAGATCATCGCTCAATCTGTTCAGAATAAAATTCTTGCACAGATAATCCTGTTCAGTCCAGCTCTGCAACTGGTTTGATTGTTCAGTTCAGGATGTCATCTGCGCTTCATCAGCTCCGTCAGGCTTGTCTGGCAGCTGTGGTTTGTCGGTGGTCAGAGCAGTAGCTACCTTTCTCATCGTCAGGTAGAACCGAACCGAACCGAGTCGGGTCGGGTCGGGTCGAGTCGCGTCGGTCGCTCGCGCGTGTGGTGGTCATGATGCATGGGCTCCCTCCTCACAACAATGCATGTATTTGGAGCCCCAAGGCCCCATCAAAGCTTCTTAGAAACAAGTATAAATACTTGCTTCTTTCATATAATCCCATGATGTGGGACTATTCACATTAAGGAACAACTCATATACTTATTCAAATATTTTAATAATTCACACAAATTTCCAACATTTATATATAATAAAGTACTAATTTTCTTTAAAAAAAGATTTTATCAATGAAAGAAACTTGTACATATACCAATTTAACACATCAATTCTTTCTATATACTTGTATAATCAGAATTTGTCACTTTCCTATTTCTATATTATCAATGCATAAATTGTAAAATGGTGTTATTATTCGTTTACAGTACACTTTTCTTAATTACGGTCAACAAAATTCATTCGCTCTTTGCTATATAAATGCACCAGCTTTTGCTTACCATCCATACCTGAACACTTCTCCTTCATCTACACCAATGGATACTAGCAATTTCTTTAAACTCACAGCTTTACTATTTTTCACACTCAACAGCCTCAATTTTGGATGTTCATTTTCTGAAAAATTTGCCCCTGGTCCATGGCTGACTGCCACAGCCACTTTCTATGGTGGACAAAATGGTAGTGGCACAATGGGTGAGCTCACATATATCCATTCACCATTTCTTTTTAATTCCTTCTGAATATTCATCATTATTATATGTTAACTAAACTATATGTATGTATAGGAGGAGCTTGTGGGTATGGAGACTTGTATAAAACGGGCTACGGCCTTAACACTGCAGCCCTGAGTACTGCACTATTCTTAGACGGTTGGACCTGCGGTGCATGCTATCAGATTCAATGCCAAAACGTTTCACAGCACTGTATTACTTCAAATGCAATTACCATTACTGCAACAAACTGGTGCCCGCCAAATTATATCGATGGAAGCTGGTGCAACCCCCCAAAGCCGCATTTCGACATGTCTCAACCTGCTTTCACGCAGATCGCAATATATCGTGCTGGTATCGTACCAGTCAATTATAGAAGGTAGTTATAGTAATAGTAATAACAATAAATTACCAAAATTTGAAAGAACAAAGAAGTTACAGATATTTAACATCTTTTTACCCTAAAGGGTGCCTTGTGTGAAGAGTGGAGGGATAAAGTACACCATACATGGGAATCCATACTTCAATCTGGTGCTGGTGTTCAATGTGGCTGGGGCGGGCGATGTGGTAGCAGTGTGGTTGAAGGGAGAGTTTACACAATGGAAGCAAATGACGAGGAACTGGGGTCAGAATTGGCAAAATGATGATCAACTGAATTATCAGAGTCTCAGTTTTATGGTGAAGACTAGTGATGGCGCAGTTATCACTCACTGGAATGTGGTGCCTCGTGGGTGGCAGTTTAACCAGACTTTTGAAGGATATTCAAATTTTAGTTAATACAATCAGGTTTATTATATATGTGAGTGATTGCTAATAAAAAAGTATGCATATATACCATATTAGCGTGTGCGTTTTTACAATAAGCGCGATAGAAGCCTGTTTTATCAGTTTGCTTGGCATTATTGCCTTCTTATGTAATGCTGATCAGTGTAAATGAAATGCGATTATAGTATTTTGAATGGCTCTACTCCAACAATTAAGATCATTTGATTTTAACAAGCGCATTGAATTAAATCATGGAAGCATGAACCAGAAATTTCAAAATCTATCCAATTTTTATTATTTTTTCCCCAAAGAATTATATAACGGTACTGTTGCAATGTCCAATTCCAAACATTTTTTCCAAATTGCTGTTAAAAATATTTAATGATTCACTTTCTGAACATTTTTTGGATTCTTATATATCAAAGAAGAAAAGGTATTGTTCATGCTTTACTTAGATTACACCGATGTCCACCGTATCAATATGCTGACGTATATTGCTCAGAATTATAATCATAATTATGTTTGAAATTTTAGGAGTTCAGACATAAGAGAGAAATTTACAACACACAAATGCTCTATATTACATTCCCCAGAGTTAATTGATTAACAATGACCAAAAACCATAGCTTACTATCTAGTCTATGAATTAATTCTTGAAGTTTTACCCCGTATATTATATTTTTACCATTGAATGATGACCATTAATATTAATTCAAAAGATTGTATTTCTTAGGAAAATTGAATGGTACACCGTATTCAACTAATGTTGTGATGCGTTTATCATGGTATATCTGCAGTCTCCAAGCTAACTCGTATGTTTTCTTGATCACAGTTTGGAAACCTGACTATTGCACACGCGTGAAATTAAAGAAGGTTCCATATGAGATATGAATCAATTAGTGTTGCTTCGGTTCAAACATGTAGTCGTGGATGCATCAGCAAAAATTCCACAAGAAGTATGGGTAGGATACATTGCATCGGAGTCATTTATCTTTTCTTGCTATTCTTCCATTTGTGTATATGATGATAATTTGGGCTGTCCTTAGGCTGAAGGAAATTTTATACTATATTGTATGTATTGCTATTAATATTGTGTGTGAACTGCATTATATATTTATATATATATGTAATGCTAATGTTTATACAATCTTAGAACCATTGGCCTACTTTGTGGACCGCAACAAAAAAGATTGCTAACATTGTTGCAGATAGGTGTCATGTAATAATATAAATCCTTTAACATGCGCACTAATATCAGTATCACTTCAAGTAAGTTAAATATATACCAATACGAATTCAAATATTGAAAGTTTTCGTTCCCTTCTTTACCATTAATAGAGTAAATTCAATCAATAAAACTTCCACCGTCTCTACCCTGATTATCTTGCATCCCAGGACAGGGGTGAGAACTTCTTTTATTCTTTTGTGCATATCTTATCTTGTCTGCATCTGTGAACCCGTGTGTATGTGCATGCCTTTGTATTTGAGATTAGATGAGTCTTCCGGACTTAACCTTAATAGGAAATTGCGAGGACGCAATTTTTATAAGGAGGAGTCTATAACAACCTGAGTTCTCGGTTACTTACTTGCTATATTAAATAATCAATCAAAATATAATATTTGGGTAATAATTAAGTTTGATAAATCATTAGCTCGTTATTCAACTTAATTATTTATGTAAATTGGTTGGGATTTGATGGCGAGTTTAATCACACTTAAGTAATTAAATTGTGGCTTGTGTAATTAATTGTGAAATTTGAGCTAAAAGGTGTAATATTGAATTTTTGTGAGAAATTGGATATTCGTAACATTTACAAATATTAACATGTGTTAATATATATATATTTATATATATATATATATGTATATATATAATATGTAATATTGTGTAAACCATAAATAGCTAGAATTGTTATAATTAATAATAAATATAAAACTGTGTGTTTTGACATGTTTAATGATTTACTAAGTTAAAAATGTGTGATTTTTTTTCATATTATAAAGATTACACAAATTTAAGTGAAATGTTTAAAAATATGTGATTTGGACATAGTTGTGAAGACCAAACCGTAAGTCAAACCGTGTTAGTGCAAGGTCTAAGGTTCTCATGGTTCAACCGATTAGATCGCTAATATTTTATTTCGATTTTTCTGATTTAAATATAAGATTATTTTAAATATAAATAAAATTTAACAAATTATGACAAGTACCCTTATCCAAAACGTTGACACGCTTTGACATGATGCAAGATACATGGATTTTATTTTCGTCTTCAACTCACTTGTCATGTAGTTTTGATATATTACCTAATTGGAATAATTATATAACAACTTAATTATCACAGCAAAAATGTAAATTTGCTAATTTCTTTATAATGAAAGAGGATTAGTTTAACAATAATTCATAAAATGTAAGCAAATAATGAATTATATCATCCAAAATTTAATGACAATTGCTATGAAATTATTTATTATGTAAAAAAAATGAAGAGTGAATCAATTATTTTTTCTCAAGTTTGAATAACCGTGAGGTTCAAAGCGGTCGGTCTAGGGTTTTTTAAGGGTTTTGAGGTTAAACCGCGGGTTTGTGCATATGCAAGATTATTTCAGTTTCAGAGTCATGACGCTCCAAGGTCAAAGGTTAATCGCGGTCGAACCGAGGTTGGATTGGGTATATGCAAGACTATTTAAGTTTGAAAGTTAATAAACTCAAAATGTTCTAGAATGATGTCAGAAAATTTATTTAGCATTGTTTGATATTAAACCATGATTATTATGTGAAGTAGTTGTGACGGCCCGCCCCGCACCAACCGACATTTTCTCCCAAAAGTGCGCTGTACACATGTCTAGTTAGCATGGAACGGGTCGTCAGAAGGAAAAAGGAAGAAGGAAATGAACATACAAAGAACCTGTAGAATGTCTCACAGCGCGTAGAACAAAATATAATAATAACATACTTGACATAAAACAGGAGAGACAGTGCATAAGCTGAAAATCAGAACTAAACATCATAGCAGCGGAAATCCAAAATACAGCTCATTACAACTTTTCAACTGTCTCAAAGCAAAGTAAGATAAATGAGGTACACTACTAATGCCCAAGTAGCGACCACCAACGACACAGGGAGAATGTGTATACATATATAATACGTGGAAGCCTCCTGCCCGCCTCCGAATCAGCTACTCGCGCATCACCGGCTAACATGTCTCTAGTCTGCTCGTGTGAGCACCCAGAGTAATAAGAGGAGACATAAAACTCTGGGTCAGACATAAAGCCTGGTATGAGCGATAAGCATCTAAAGTGAACAATAACAGGTAGACTAAAACATACCTGAACCTGGACCTGCAACCAAAGAGTTAGCACTACATACTGTACAACACTCTAAGGTATCATATCAAACAGTGTAAGGATACGGAGGTGGGGGAGGTGTGCATGTCATAATGATGGCAAACAATCAAGCATAGCATCCATCTTCACATCTCTCACTCAGTGCGTAAAGCATACGATATTCACCACTTCGATCACCCAACATTCCTTGCTACGATCACTCTGCCCCATGAAGTCATAAATGGCTTCACTGCACTGATAACGTAGCCACTAATCCTTTGCTATGTCCACTTTGCCCCATGGAGTCACAAGAACCCCACTGCACTGGCTCATAGCCTTACCAATCTTTATTATGTCCACTCTGCCCCATGGAGTCACAAGAACCCCACTGCACTGGCTCATAGTCTTACTACGCATCACCTTGCCCCTCGGGTCCTAATGGCCCTACTGCACTGATAACGTAGTCTTGCTACCATCACTTTGCCCCTCAAGTCATAATGACCCTACTGCACTGGTAAGTAGCCCATCATTCCTTTTTAGTGGTGAATCGAAGTTATGGACATCCACAACTCCTTAGCATACGTCCCGCAGCAAAGTCCAATCGTGAAGTTAGCTCGTTGGTTCCCACTTGGATCCTGAGTCACAACTTCCCATTTGAACTACCTTTGCATCTCGGGTTATTGGTCTTCTTTCTTGTTTGGGTCGGTTAGTCAAGCATCTTTCATCCGGGTCGGTTTTCATCATCCTTGGTCGGTCGGTTTTGTTCCCCCCCTGGTCGGTCGCATTTCACCAAACCTGGTCGGTCGGTTTTGTTTCCGCCCTGGTCGGTCGCATTTCACCAAACCTGGTCGGTCGGTTTTGTCCCCCTGGTCGGTCTAACTTTCACCATCCCTGGTCGGTCATTCTGGAGCTCGGGTCGGTCGGTCTCCTTCACCATTTCTGGTTGGTCGTCCTCCTTCATTCCAGGTCGGTCAAAATCTCCCCTGGTCGGTTATCTCGACCCCAAACCTGCACCATTTCAGCAAGCTATTCTCGCCTCTCGACGGCGTTTTCGACCAATCTAACACTTCTAATCAACCACAAAGCATACCATACAGTCATAGAAACATAGAGAATCAACCACAAACACCAAAACAATAATTTAGTCACAACAATATGGATCAAACATAGCCAAAACCCCATATTTTCCCTCAAATCATGTTTAGGCGTAACTAATGATAGGATTAACAAAACTTATCCAAATCAACTTAAATTCATATCAGAGGCATAAAATGATGTTTTAGAATTTTAGGATTTTTTCTAGATTTTTCTGAGCCACAATTTCGCTAATCTTCACTAATCACCCTAATTAGCCGTAATTAGTGAAAAACAATGCAAATCACTCACCTTAGCCACAAATAAACTAAGATCTGAAATGATTCTCTGATTTGATGTGAATCTCAATGCCAACAGCAGCTCCTATGTTGATTTGGTGAAGATCCTCCTTGATTAGGGGTTGCTAAGCTTAATCCTTGACCAGAAGATGATTTGGAGGTGATTTAGATGTTAGAGACCATTTTTTAGGGATTCTTGGTGATAAGTGGAGGCTAGAAAACTGAAATGGAATGATTCTCCATCTCATTTCAGCCCTCCCATAACCCTAATCCCGAAATGGGTTATGGGCCTACTCACTAATCACCCGATTTGGCCCGATTAAGCAGTTTTTCACACTCCAAACCTTGTTTCAGCCATATCTCCCAAACGGTAAGTCCGTTTGGCTAATGTGACCACTCTACGGAAAGGTAAACCATCAAACGAATCAAATGGAAGTGGTTTCAGGTCAAAATTCCTTTCCAATCAAAAGTTATGGCCAAAACAGTACCAACTAGGGGCAAAATGGTCATTTAAAAATCGACAAAAATCATGAACATGAGAAATGACTATAATAGATGTTTCCCAAGGTTACATGACCATACGACTTCATATGGGAAAGAAATAAATATTCTATAATCCTATGATGTGAAGAATACGGGTCATTACAGTAGTGGTGAAAAACATGATTTAATAGGCTAATTGTGTGCAAACAAAGCTTAAATGAGCGTTTTGTGGCTCAAACATGTGTAAATTAGCTAAAAACAAACCATCTTGGGTTTAATTACGTCATTAGTAGGCCTAGATACTTACTTAGCCTGAGAAGTATTTGATGAAATGAAAATTGTGTTTATTTCCTCCTCGGTGTCTTCTCTTTCAAAAAGAAAAACATAGAAAATAAGAGAACCCACCCTCTTTTCAATCCTTATTGCCTCCAATCCTCCTTAAAACACTAGATTTTGTTGTTTAAATCATAAACAGCAGGTTATCATCTCTTAAACTCAGATCTAACCCGTAATTTCTTGTTGTTTGTTATGGATTCATGTTTATACTATAAATCTATCTTGCAAGTTTCATGCATGCTTCAACTAACTCAAGTACAGGTAGAAAGAAGCCTTCTTCTAACCGAAAGTGCTCAAATTTAGTGTACTAATCTTCAATTCTCGCTGCCATTCCATTTCAGGTGAGTTTTCACTCACAAATTTCTAGTCTTTGAGTGTTTTGATGGCAATCAGAGAGTTTAACAATAAAAAACCTTAAGTTTTTTCTTCGTGTTTTTGAGTTGCTGAAATCACACCAAAAGATCATCTTTGAGCCGTTGTATCTTGCTATATACTCAGTGTTTTTGCAAGAATCCTTTTCCATTGTGTTTTCATGTTTTTTGTGAATGAGTCTATAAAATTTGGTGTGAATCATACTTTGTTTGGCTGGGCAAAAGATGCCTTGAAGTAGTGATCGAGGCAAGATATGCTCTTGCTCCAATTTGCGACAAGTGGGACGACTCACCCTCTCACTGGGTCGACCCAAGGGTCGACCCACTGAGAAAATGGGTCGAACCAGCTGAAGGAAATTACGTAGGTGCAATTTCCTTCTCCTGTGCACTTGACTAATGGTCCTTGTGTTGGTTTTTCCTTACTTTAATGAGTTTACTGATGTTATTTTGCCTGAATTTCAAATCCTAATAGCTTGGTTGATCAAGCCATTCAATACTGGTGTTAGGTCACATACTTTTGGGTGATTTTGTAATTTGAATTGTGAGTTTGATGATGTATTTTTGGTGCTTTAGAGCACACATACACGTTTTATAACTAGTTTTTCAATATGAAAGAAAATATTATTTTAGTTATAGTTCTAAGGCTAAATAAGTTTACAATTTCGGTTTTAAAAATAAACAGCCTCAAAACAATAGTATAGAAATCTATTTTCGTATTGTATACGGATTTAAGAAAAGAAAACAATCCATTTTCAAAATCATTTTATAAAAATCATTTTAGTAAAATTAAGTATTTTTATTTATAAACCACAATTTTCCACACTCTTCGAGATGACGTATTGGACATTAAATGATATTGTAAACCCCTTGGTATAGGGACATGGTGGTATACGAAATAGGTTAATTCCAGTATCGTCTAATTGAAGCCATTGATTTGTTGATTCTAGTGATTGTAGATTTTTGTTGTTTTCCATTATGAAGTTGACTAGCTAGTGGTAAACTAGCAGTGAGAACATGTGGTATGGGACACATTGTTAGCACTACTTGGGTTATTGTCAGAGAAGTCAATGACATATAACGTTTTTGTTGAGCCACTACCAGGGGTTGCGGTCTCGTACGTATAAAAATGCGTAAGAAGGTGTTTGTTATTAAGGGTTGTGGTCTTCTACGTGTGAAAATGAATACGAATTTGTTTGTAGTTTAGGGTTGTGGTCCTGTGCGTATGTAAAAATACATACAAAGTTGATTATTGTTATTACGCGGCATAAGTTGCATGATTAGGCCTAACACGTTGAGTTGGTACTTGGCTAAGGTCGTTATGGGCTAAATGCAGGTGCACTTCCTTGTTGCTTCGGATCTAAACCGTTTATTATGGATTTGTTGATCTGTGGATCTAGACCTTACAGATATTAAAAGTTTGTTATTTTATTGTTGGTGGTTATCCTGATTCCATTTGAATTCCTATGAGTTTACCTTTGTGCTCTATTGGGGTTTGTGTGAAGTTTTGATGTTGTAGGACTATTGCTCGTACTTGGCTCATTGCCATGTACAAGGAATTCATTAAAACATACCTTGTTGCTAATTAACTTATATACGTAGCATGCCAAGTAGTTCCCTCGGTAAACCGTTTGAATTTAAAGTAAATTTCCATATCATATTTTATCTTATCATATTATTATTAATTGTTGACTAGATTGATCTGTGTGTATTAATGCTTGGATCAGACTGAGTTTTTTCAGGTATTTTAGCAGTTGTATATCCTGTTGCTTCTATCTTGGATCTTTCAGTTTTGAGCTAAGTGGTTTTGCTGTTTTGTTGTACATATTGTATACGATCGCTGTACTTTGATGATGTGTTACGTTATTTTTGGACCCATTGGGTATATTGTGGTTGTATACCATTTTTATGACATTGTATGTTGTATTGGTAATCTATTCTGTGATGTATATATATAAGTATCGTGTTTGTTCTGGATTATTTATTAGCCACCATAACATTGTATTGAATAAAGACTAAGAGTGTAACACCCCACATTTTTAAATAAATAATAGTAAAATTTTGTAAAATTATCAGAATTTGGTCATGGAACTAGCATCATTGCGTCTGTGGCGATTTTCTGATCGATTTAGACCTATGGTTTGCTGAAACAAATTTAAAACGTAAAAGATTTCTATAAGATCAATAGCTACCTATGTTTTTAGTCTTGCGAACAAAAGCTAAGTTATGTGAGTTGGTAAAACAGGCACTTCCCAAGGTTGAGGTTATGAGTTCGAGTCTCGCTAATGTCATATGTACATATACATACATACACACACACACACACACACACATATATATATATATATATATATATATATATATATGTATGTATGTATAAATATGAGGAGTGTTCCAGGGTACCCCTGTTTTGCAGCACCCATTTACCACTTCTACCCCATCGTGAGCTACACTAGTCCAAATCCAACAAGATTTGGTAGATGTTCAATCCACATATATATTATCATCTATAAAAAAATTGAGCTCATTCCGTCATTCGTAACATTTTCAACATCTTAACTCAATTATTCACTGTTCCGACATTTATTCAAACGTTAAATTTAAGCATCAAATATATTATTCTAAGAATGTCGGAATGAGCTCAAATTTTGGATAGATGATAATATATATATGTGGATTCAATATCTATAAAATCTTGTTGGATTTGGATTAGTCTAACTCACGGTAGGGTAGAGGTGCTAAAGTGGTGCTACAAAACAAGGGTGCCCCGGAACGCTCATATACACACACACACACACACACACACACACACACACACATATATATATATATATATATATATTGAAAATGGGTAACTTATATAAACTTGAAATAAAGAAGTACATAATAACGGTTAACATACTAACCGGATTATATCAGAAAAAGAAAAACAAGCACAAAAAGTATAGACTGGATAACTAAGACCTAAAATAATCCTCTAAAAGTGCTCCAACTTGCTGAGCAACGTTCATCCACAACTTCTTGTGACAGCCTAAACTTCAGACTCATCACCGCGATACAAGGGTGAGATTAACCCGATTAATCTACCGGCCAAAAATATCGAACATAAAACATAATGAATCGCATCCACTTTCTAAGTAATCAACACAAAATTTAATATATCCAGATCAAAACAACCATCAACATCACCGCAAATCCCCTCAGACCCGAAGATCAACTCCACAACCAAAACGCTGACACCACTATCACCTTTACCATATAATAATTATTGAACCCATTCACCAAACCACACTTACCAGGCCAGGAAGGATGAAAACCTGAGGAATCGGTTAAAGGAGACTGTAACTGAACTTCAGTAACGCCAGCAAAGCCAGAACCTAGGCTCCTAAATGACTTGATCCCCTAACTTTCGCCTTCAATTTCCAGCAGAGCGTTTAGTGAAGTTCCGATCTGCTAACGCTGAAAGTGTGCGCAGTCGGTTATGAGAACGATCTCAACGGTATTAGATTTGGGGCGGTAGATTTGAGTGGTAAATAAAATTGTGTAGAAGGCTTATCAATGAAATATCATCGAAGTTTGAAGAAATAGCAGAAATTGCAAACATTTTCGTTTGGATCTGGATCTTGAATCAGAGAGATTGAAAATCCGATCTGAAATATAAAGCGAAAGGGATCTATAAATGGGGCGAGCAGCGTAAAACCAGTAACGGGAAAAGCTAGGGTAAATGGAGAAGAGAGCGTAGAGGAATAGGGAGGTAGCGGAAGAAAGTGACGATAGAAGAGAGGGGATGGCGGCAGAGAAATACCCTAGCCCCTATTAATGGGTTTTGCAGCTACTATTATTCTGATGGATGACCTTTGCTGCTTGAATGATTTTGAATATATATATATATATATATATATATATATATGAAATCCAAAAGTAATTGCAATCAATCAATATGAGTAAGAATAAATGTAACGACCTGCATACTACGTATCCAAGGGTTGTAGAATATTTATTTCATTTACATACGAAGTCATATGGTCATGTCACTTTGGGGAACGACCATTGGAGTCATTTCCAATGTTCACGATTTTTGCCGATTTTTAAATGACTGTTTTGTCCATGGAGAATCTTGTTCCGTCTATAACTTTGATTGGTAAGGAGTTTTGACCTGAAAACACTTCCGTTGGATTCACATGATGGTTTACCTTTCCGTACAATGGTCACAATTGTCAAACGGACTTACTGTTTGGGAGATATGGCTAAAATAAGGCTTGGAAAGTGAAAAACAGCTTAACCGGGCCTAATGAGGGTAATTAGCAGCTAGGCTCATAGCCCATTTCAGGATTAGGGTTATGGGGAGGCTGAAATTAGTTAAGAAATGATTTTATTTCATTCTCTCAGCCGCTTAAAACATTTCTCTAACCCTAACAATGGCCTCCACCTTCTAAAATCATCCCAAATCCCTTTCTAATCGAGGACTAAGCTAAACTACATTAAATCAAGGCAAATCAACACCAAATCAAAGTTAGAGCTACTATGTTGCATAGGAATTCGACCCAAAACAGTAGAGTTTCAGATCTAAAGTTTTGTTTGTGGTTAAGGTGAGTGATTTGCACTGTTTTTCACTAATTACGGCTAACTAGGGGTGATTAGAGATAGTTAACGAAATTATGCATGTTAAAATTATGGAAAAATATGTAAAAATTCTTAAATATTATTTTAGGGCTCTGATAATAATTTGGGTTAATTTGGATATGTTTTGCTAATCATATGGTTAAATCATGATTAAGGAGATTAAGGGGAAAACATGGGTTTTGGGTATGTTTGATCCATATTAACATGTTAAATTGTTTTTTTTTTTGGTGTTTATGGTCGATTCCATATATTACTATGACCATTTGGGGTGTTTTGTGATTGCCTAGAACTGTTAGATTAGTCGAAAACGCCATCGTATGGCGTAAATTGCTCACTGGAAAAGTTGCAAGAAATTGGTCATGTCCCGTTCATGAGACACCCTAGCAACCTGACCTGCTCGTGACTAGAAGACCACGACCAGAATCCCACGAATGGATGCATTATGAGTCGCTCCTACTTTGCACGAGCCAGTTCCCCTTCTGTTCCTACGAGTCGAGGCTCACGACCCTAATGGCGAGTCGACCACTGATCACGACCAGGACCCATGAGTGGAGCTCACGATCACGAGTCGGAGGTCACCACGAACCAGGAACTAAGGAAGGAGCCACGAACCGTGAACCTAGGAGGACCATGAGCTAACATGAGGGACCACGAACCGGAGTTTTGGAGTACCACAAGCCGATAGGGAGAATCACGAACTGAACTGAAGAGTCGTGAACCGAGATGATGACCAAAACCCGAGATGCAAAGGTACTCCAAATAGGAAGTGAGTACTCAGGATCCAGATGGGAACCAATGAGTTAGCTTCATGAGTTGGACTTTGCTGCGGGACGTGTTCAAAGGGGTTATAGATGTATATAGCTTTGACTCACCACCGAGAGACGAATATTGGCTTTGGATCAGTGTAGTGGAGTTGTCATGACTCCATGGGGGCAAAGTGGTCATGGGAGGGCTATGAGCCAGTGCAGTGGAGTTGTTATGATTCCACGGGGTAGAGTGGACATAGAAAAATATTAGTGGTTACGGATCAATGCAGTAGAACAGTCATGACTCCGTGGGGCAGAGTGATCGTAACAAAGAATTGGGTGATCAAAGTGGAGGATATCGTATACTTTATGCACTGAGTGTGAGATGTGAGGATAATTGCTAGGTTTGATGTTTGTTATCACAATGACATGCATACCCCCTCCCCATTATTTTCACACCATGTGTTAGTGTCGCCTTAGAGTGTTGTACATCCTGTTGTGCTAACTCTTTGGTTGCAGGTTCAGGTATGGTTATGTATACCTGTTATTGTTCTATTTTTGCTTCTTATCGATCGTACCTTACTTTTGTCTGACCCAGATTTTTATGTCTCTTCTTATTACTCTGGGTGCTCCTAAACGAGCATACTAGAGACAGGTTAGCTGGTTATGCACGAGTAGCTGTCCAGAGACGAGCATGAGGCTTACATGTATTGTTCTTATATATTCTCCCTGTGTTGTTGTTGGTCACTACTTTGGGCATTAGTAGTGTACCTTCCTATTTTGCTTTAGAGACAGTTTTAAAAGTTGTAATAATGATGGTTTAGATTATAAGCTGCATTTTGAATTTTTCCGTTGCTATAATGGTTTAGTTTTCAGCTTATGCATGTCTTGCCTGTTTTATATCAAGTTATGTTATTATTATATTTTGTTCCATGCACTGTGAGATATACTACAGGTTCTTTGATGATTCATAGTTTCAAATACCTTCCTTTTTTCCTTTCATTTGACAACTATCCCGTGCTGGTTGGACATTGACACAGCGCATTTCCGGAAAATGCCGGTTGGTGCGGGCGGTTGTCACAATTGGTATCAATGCTCTAGGTTGCATAGTTAACCTAGGGGAAAGACAGCAGGGAGAGATGGTATGTATATGAGAGTGCGTATTTGTTATATTTTGGGTTTTCAAAAGTCACATATATATATATATATATATATATTATTAGTATATCTAAGGATGAAGTCGCACTGCGCTAGCACCATTAAAGAGACGGTTAATCATTTTCTCCTTATAGATTGAACGACGAGCCAGTACATGAGGAATATTGGTTCAGGAGCAAATAATAGGAATGCTCCTGATATGAGGACGATGTTCACTGACTTCATGAGAGAGATGCTTAGGGATGTTCAGAGGGCAGTTCCTAATGCTGCCAATGGTGGTGGTGCGGCGGTGCAGGCGCCTAGAGCCGATTTCGCCAAGTTATGCAAGGATTACACTAGTCATCGTGGGAAACCATTCCACGGAACGGAATCGGCTACAGAAGTTCATGATTGGCTTGATAGTTGTGAGCGTATCTTCAAGGATCTGGGAATCGAAGACACAATGAAGAGAAAGCTAGCATCCCGCCAGCTGCAAGGATGGGCTGTGAGTTGGTGTAATGCTATTAAAGCTGCTACTCCCGAGGATCAAGTTACTTGGGATTAGTTTAAGACCCGATTCAGTGATAAGTTTATTCCAGCTGCCCGAAAGTCAGAGTTGTTTAGGAAGTTCTTGGAGCTTAAACAGAATAGTAGGGTAGTCTCGGAATACATTGCTGAGTTCGATACTTTACTGAAATATGGATTATCCCTTATTGACACTGTCGATAAGAAGAACGAGAAGTTCATAACTAGTTTAGATCAGTACTTGGGAGAAAGGCTTATAAGCCATATTGATGAGACTTTTGAAACGTTTGTTGGGAAAGCATTGAGATAAGAGAGCCTTTATCCTAAGCCCAAGATCGAGGTCGCTGTTACATCTACCGAGGAGCCAAAGCCACAAGCAAGCGGTGGAGGCAAGAATAATTACTAGAATAAGAGGAAGCAAAACAAGCTAAGGATGGCCAGAAAAAGAATAAGAAAGATGTTGAGTGCTTTAGTTGTGGCAAGAAGGGCCACTATGCTAAAGAATGTCGAGCGAAGCTAGTGGACTGGAAGTGCTTCAGCTGTGGCCAAGTGGGACATCATAAGGATAAATGTCCATAACCTCCTAAAGAGAAGAAGATTGTGAAAGCATATGCTATTAATGTTGTTCCTTCTTCGTCGAATGCCCCAACTGCGGCGGAGAAAGGAAAGAATGTCATCATTCAAGGTATGCTTTCTATTTATGATGTTCCTGTTCGAATATTGTTTGATACTGGGGCTTCCCGTTCCTTCATATCCAGTGACCTGGTAGATAGGTTGGGATTGGAACCGGAGATTGTCGATAGACCCTTAGTTGTGAAGAACCCGATTGGTGGTTCGACTAGCCTTAGTATGATTTGTCAAAATTTGGTCTTATCGAGTCATGGATGTATGTTTGATTATGATTGCTTTATTTTGGGCTTTACTGGGTATGGCATTATTTTGGGAGTCGATTGGCTCTAAAGGTACGGGGTGATGGTAGACTGTGAGGGATTTTCGGTGACTATTAGGGCGGATGATGGGCGGAGGGTAGTGTTTGGTGGCCTACCTAGTGATGTGGTGATGGCTAGTTTTCTAAATTCCCTCGACATTCCGCAGGATGAGTTATCAGGGGTTCCCATTGCTGGCCAGTATCCGGATACCTTCGAGGAAGTGACCGGACTTCCACCACACCAAGAGATTGAGTTCTGTATTGATTTAGTGAAATATGCCAGACCTATAGTGATGCCTCTTCGTCGTATGGCGCCAAGGGAGCAGCGAGAGCTCGGGGTGCAAGTAAGCAATCTTTTGAAGAAGGGATTTATCCGAAGAAGTGTCTCCGAATGGGGAGCACCAGTTGTATTTGCCACTAAGGCAGATGGTTCCCTATGTTTGTGTGTGGATTATCGCGAGTTGAATAAAGTGACTAGGAAGAATAAGTATCCCCTTCCACGGATAGATGATTTGTTTGATCAACTGGAAGGAGCAAGAGTATTCTCCCAGTTGGACCTCACGATAGGATTTCATTAGCTTTGAGTAGTAGCTGAGAGTATTCCTAAAACGGCCTTCCGGACGCCGTCTGGATTCTAAGAGTGGTTAGTCATGCCATTAGGATTGACCAATGCACCAACATATTTTGTGGAACTTATGAATAGGGTATTCAGGGATAAACTAAATAAGTTTTTTTTGTGTTTGTGGACGATATCTTGGTTTACTCGAGGACGGAGCAAGAACACAAGGAACATTTCAGAACAGTGATGAAGGTGTTGAGGAAACACCAATTGAAAGCGAAATTTTCTAAGTGTCACTTCTGGAGGAGGGAAGTGAGGTTCTTGGGCCATGTTGTTTCAAAGAATGGTATTGCTGTGGACCCTGCGAAGGTGGCTATGGTACAGGATTGGTCTATGCCCAAGAATGCAACAAACGTAAGAAGTTTCTTGGGATTGGTTGGATATTATCATAAGTTTACCCAGGACTTCTCCAAGATAGCGACACCATTAACTCACTTGACCAAGAATAATCAAGCTTTCGTATGAGACGGAAAGTGTGAAAATGCGTTCAAGAGTCTAAAGGAAAAGTTGACGTGTGTGCCAGTGTTTGTCATTCCTAAATGGAATGAAGAGATGACGATATATACAGATGCATGTGGTACCAGACTGGGTGCTGTATTGATGCAAGGAGGTAGGGTAGTAGCTTATGCAAGTCGGCAACTGAAACCGCATGAGAAAAGATATCCCACCCATGATTTGGAATTGGAAGCGATCGTGTTCGCATTGAAGATGTGGAGACATTATCTCTTGGGAGAAAGATTCGAGTTGTTTGCCGATCATAAGTCATTAAAGTATCATTTCTCTTAGAAGAATCTAAATCTTCGACAGCAGAAATGGCTAGAATTCTTGGCTTCCTATGATTTCGATATCGCATATACACCAGGAAAGGGCAATGCAGTAGCTGATGCACTGAGTAGGAGACATGCCTGTTTCGGGCTATGTTTCTTGAATGGAATCAATTGGAGTATATCGCAGGGTACGATTTCAGACCAAAGTGTGAATTGGATCCAGAGATGTTAGCAAATTTGTCGATCAGACCCACTTTGATTGAGTGGATTGGTTCCAGTCAAAGGGACGATCCTAACTTATTAGAAATCATCTCCAAGTTAGAGATGGGTATCGATGAGGAGATGAACAAGTATAGGCTTAATCGAGATGGATGGCTTAGAAAGAATGGAAGACTAGTTGTACCTAATGTCAATGGATTGAGATATGATGTTCTTAGAGAATGTCATCACTCAAAACTGACTATACATCCCGGTGGTAACAAAATGTATCGAGACATGAAGCAGACCTACTACTGGGAAGGGACGAAAAGAGATGTTGGGAAGTTTATATCCAAGTGCATGAATTACTAGTTAAAGATGAGCAAAAGAAACCTAGTGGTTTGTTACGACCCTTGGAAATTCCGGAATGGAAATAGGAACAAGTCCAAATGGATTTCATTGATGGGTTACCAAGGACTAGATTGGGCCATGATAGCATCAGGGTGATTGAGGACTGATTGACCAAGAGTGCAAGATTTATACCCGTCAAGTCGAATAGAAAAACAACTAAGTTAGCAAATTGTATATGAAGTGGGTAGTGAGATTTCATGGAGTACCCAAAGGCATTGTGAGTGACCAAGACCCGTTGTTTATTAGTGGATTTTGGAAGAGCTTACAAGAGGCTTTAAGGTCAGAATTACATCTCAGTACCGCTTACCATCCTCAAACTGACAGTCAAACAGAGAGGGTGAATTGAGTATTAGAAGATCTCTTGAGAGCTTGCATATTAGATTTTGGAGGGTCATGGGATGACCATTTGCATCTAGTGGAATTCGCATATAATAATAGTTAATAGTCCAGTATTGGTATGGATCCGTTTGAAGCTTCGTACGGAAGGCCGTGCAACTCACCACCATGTTGGCTAGAAATTGGTGAGAAGTTTGTGCTTGGGCCAGATGTGATAAGAGAAACCTCAGATAAGGTCAAGTTTTTCCAACATCGAATGAAGGTTGCCTAAGATAAGCAGAAGAGTTATGCTGATAAGAGACGAAGAGAACTGAAATTCTCTGTCAGCGACTTGGTATTCGTCATGATTTCTTCGTTAAAGTGTGTGATTCGATTTGGTAGGAGAGGCAAGTTAGCAACAAGATTTGTTGGACCATTCCCAATTCTCGAGCAAGTTGGGAATCTAGCGTATAAAGTTGGATTACCTAATAAGATGGCAGGAGTTCACGACGTACTTCATGTTACCCAGTTAAGGAAGTTCGTGCATGACCCCGATATGAGTATTTCACTAGATCAGTTAGATGACATCGAAGTAGAACCCGAGGTGGTTGGGAACCGCGAGCCGATCCATATTGTAGAGTACGATACAAAGCAACTTCGAAGGAAGGCGGTGAAATTGGTCAAGGTTCAGTATGAAGAGAATGAAAACGATTGTACTTAGGAAACAAAGGAGAGCGTAAGGAAGTCTTGTCCAGAACTCTTTGACTGGTGAGATTTTAATTGCAATTTAGCTATTCTGCATGCTAGGATAGACTTGTTGTGTTGTTATGTGTGTTTAATCGTTTGTAAATGGCTGGTAGGCATGCGGGACCCTTTGCATGTTTTGATTAAGGAATTTCGAGGGCGAAATTTCTTAAGGGGGGAGAATGTAACGACCTGCATTCTACGTATCGGATGGTCATAGAATATTTATTTCATTTACATACGAAGTCGTATGGTCGTGTAACTTTGGGGAACAACTATTGGGGTCATTTCCAATGTTCACGATTTTTGCTTATTTTTAAATGACCATTTTGCCCTTGGCGAATCTTGTTCCACCTATAACTTTTGATTGGTAAGGAGTTTTGACTTGAAACCACTTCCATTGGATCCAAATGATGGTTCCGTAGATTGATCACATTTGTCAAACGTACTTACCACTTGGGAGATATGGCTGAAATAAGGCTTGGAAAGTGAAAAACAGCTTAATCGGGCTTAATTAGGGTAATTAGCAGTTAAGCCCATAACCCATTTCAGGATTAGGTTTATGGGGAGGCTGAAATCAGTTAGGAAACTATTTTATTTCATTCTCTCAGCCGCCCAAAACATTTCTCTAACCCTAACAATGGCCTTCACCTTTTAAAATCATTCCAAATCGATTTCTAATCGAGGATTAAGTTAAGCTAAATCAAATCAAGGCAAATCAACACCAAATCAGAGTTGGAGCTGTTGAGGTGCATAGGAATTCGACCCAAAACAGTAGAGTTTCAGATCTGAAGTTTTTTTTGTGGTTAAGGTGAGTGATTTGAATTGTTTTTCACTAATAACGACTAATTAGGGGTGATTAGTGATAATTAACGAAATTATGCATGTTAAAATTCAAGAAAAATAAGTAAAAATTCTTAAATATTATTTTAGGGATCTGCTAAAAATTTGGGTTAATTTGGATATGTTTTGCTAATCGTACGGTGAAATCATGATTAAGGAGATTAAGAGGAAAACATGGGTTTTAGGTATGTTTGACCCATATTAACATGTTAAATTATTGTTTGGTTGTTTATGGTTGATTCCTTATGTTACTATGACTGTTTGGAGTGTTTTGTAATTGCCTAGAACTGTTAGATTGGTCGAAAACGCTGTCATATGGTGTAAATTGCTCGCTGGAAAAGTTGCAGGAAATTGGTCATGTCCCATTCGTGAGACACCCTAGCGACCTGACCCGCTCGCGACTAGAAGACCACGACCAAAAGCCCACGAATGGATGCATCACGAGTCGCTCCTACTTTGCACGAGCCAGTTCCCCTTCTCTTCCCATGAGTCGAGGCTCACGACCCCAATGGCGAGTCGACCACTGATCACGACCAGGACCCACGAGTAGAGCTCACGATCACGACCCGGAGGTCACCACAAACCGGGAACCAAGGAAGGAGCCACGAACTGTGAACCAAGGAGGACCACGAGCCGACATGGGAGATCACGAACCGGAGCTTTGGAGCACCACAAGCAGATAGGGAGAATCACTAACTGAACTGAAGAGTCGTGAACCGGGATGATGACCAAAACCTGAGATGCAAAGGTAGTCCAAATAGGAAGTGAGTACTCAGGATCCAGATGGGAACCATTGAGTTAGCTGCATGAGCCGGACTTTGCTGCAGAACATGTGTAAAGGGGTTATCGATGTCTATAGCTTTGACTCACCACTGAGAGACGAATATTAGCAATGGATCAGTGCTGTGGAGTTGTCAAGACTCCATGGGGCAAAGTGATCATAGCAGGGCTATAAGCCAGCGCAGTGGAGTTGTTATGACTCCACGGGGGCAGAGTGGACATAGCAAAGTATTAGTGGTTACGGATTAGTGCAGTGGAGCCGTCATGACTCCATGGGGCAGAGTGATCGTAACGATGAATTGGGTGATCAAAGTGGTGGATATCGTATACTTTACGCACTGAGTGAGAGATGTGAGGATGATTGCTATGTTTGATGTTTTCTATCACCATGACATGCATACCTCCTCCCCATTATTTCGACACCATGTGTTAGTGTCACCTTAGAGTATTGTACATCCTATTGTGCTAACTCTTTGGTTGCAGGTTCAGGTTCAGGTATGGTTATGTATACCTGTTATTGTTCTGTTTTTGTTGCTTATCGCTCATACCATACTTTTGTCTGACCCTGATTTTTGTGTCTCTTCTTACTACTCTGGGTGCTCCTAAACGAGCATACTAGAGACAGGTTAGCTGGTTATGCACGAGTAGTTGTCCGAAGACGAGCAGGAGGCTTACACGCATTGTTCTCATATATTCTCCCTGTGTTGTTGCTGGTCACTACTTTGGGCATTAGTAGTGTACCTTCCTATTTTGCTCTAGAAACAGTTTTAAAAGTTGTAATAATGATGGTTTAGATCATAAGCTATATTTTGAATCTTTTCGCTGCTATAATGTTTTAGTTTTCAGCTTATGCACTGTCTCCTCTACTTTATATCAAGTTATATTGTTATTATATTTTGTTTCATGCACTATGAGATATAATACAGGTTCTTTCATGATTCATAGTTTCAAATCCCTTCCTTTTCCTTTCATTTGACGACCGTCCCATGATGGTTGGACATCGGCATAGCGCATTTTAGGAAAATGTCGGCTGGGGCGGGGCAGGCTGTCACAATAAACGTCGGCATGACATCGTTTGAATTTTAAAAAGAAATGAAGTTGCGCGTCCACATAAATTAAAAAATTAAAATTAAAGTGTAATTTAAGGGTGGAAAGTAATTAGTATGAAATGAATGGAAAATAGGCAAGAGAATAGATGCGTTCAAAATTTGAAAGGCAAGAGAACAGATGCATTTGAAATTTGAATACATATTAAAAAGGAAGGAGTCAATGAATTGATTGCGTTAATAATGACGTTTATTGTGCCGCCATTAACGAACAAAGATTTGAAGAGCTATTTGTGTATATATGCGCATAATTAAGTTTGAAATTGAAATGTTGGATATACCTTATAAATGGCAGAAAATAATTTACATGGCAATATTTGGCAACAAAAGGAACGTTACAGCCAATGTTAAATGTATACATGTAATTAATATAATGAATTTAGATAACATATATTGCTACAATAATTAATTATGATGTTAATTAATCTATTAAAAGCAGCAATGAATATGGCACATTTAAAGAAAAAATGAGAGAAAAATAAATTGTATTTATTTACAATCTAAGGGTTAGAAATAACTAATAAATACTATAAATAAAGCCTTAGGTTAACCTAATTCCCCGCATCTCAAACGGAGAAAATAAATCAAAATAACGGTGGATCTAAAAAATTGGTGATTTCTAGAGAAAGGATTAGAAACTAAGGTGAGTGAATAAATATTGAATACAAATACAATGTGTAAAGTTTGTTCTTTTCTTTTTGATGTCCCCCTACGTCTCCATGTGTAGTTAAACCCTGAAGCCTTTATTTCAATTAACCTAGACTGAGAGAGACAATTATTTAAGGCTCTTATATACTGAAATGGAACTAGAAGGCCTCACCTTTTACCTAAATGTGATGTATAATTGTTAAAATCTCCCATTAAAAACCATTCACCACTTAGATTATTTGCTTCTTGAATGATACGTTGCCATAAAATATGCCTTTCGTAGAAATTGTTGCTAGCATAAACAAAAGAAAGAAACAAAGAAAGACCACCAGTGTTTTGTGCATGAACTGTAATATGTTGATTTGATGAAGAAATCAAATTAATAGAACAAACATCAGAAATCTAGTGCAATAAAATTCTTCCAGAAAATTCAGTATCATCACAAGGTAATGACTCCCATCAACTAGGTAATAATCTTCTAAACACTTCCACATTTGTACTGTTTAGTTTATTTTCAACCAAACCAATAATAGTTGGTTTGGTTTTAGTCAGAGGGGTTAATACATCACGCATATGCTTAGATGTATTCATCCTTCTGACATTCCATGTCAGTAGCGTCATTTAATAAATGATTTGCACCTTAAAGTTCTTTTAGGAGGAGCAAGAGTAACTAACTTATTCTTGCCTTTCAAATATGCTAAATAATCAACATTTTTTGTGATACCCTCTGATACATCAATATGATCTTCTACTTGAGTTGCCTCTATCAAACTATTAAAAATCCAAACTATCTTCATCAAAAAAAGGATTATCCACATCAAAATTTTGTTCAGCAGCACCTGAACAACTAGCATTCATAGGATCATCGGTGTTCTGAATTGAAGTCCAAACAGGATCCTTAGAATATTTTTGAATCGTAGATTTATGTCCAAACAGTTTACAATGATCATATCTGGAAGGAATAAATTTGTATTCAACCATAATTTCCTTTTGAAGACCTGTAACACCCCGTATTTTCTATTAACGTTATAATAACTAATCCAAGAATACTTAATTTAAAATTTGAGAATTAAGGGAAACGGGTTACGCCATTGTGCTCGTCTCGGAATTCTGGTTGAGATAGAGTCCGAGTTTGCGTAAATTGGACTTCGTATGAAGAAATTACGGCAGTTGGAAGTTTCCATAAAATTCAAATAAATTCAAACAGCTCGAAAACGAATTCAAATTTAAATTCAGAAGTCAGAAGCGGGCTGGGCGGGAAAATTCCCGCCCAAGACCCAGGTCGACCCTAGTGTCAACCTCCCCCCTACAGGTCGACCTGGGGGTCGACCTGCCCCCCTCGGGCAGAATGGAGACGATTTTGTGACTCAGTGCTAAGTCACTTGGGCGGAGGTGTAACCCTTCCTTCACTGGATGGTTGCGATTAACCCTGGCATCAACCGACGGCTCAAATTGAATTAATGTTCTATATAAGCAACCCAATGCTCAAACATAAAAATCACACAAAAATAATCCTAGAACTATCATGCTGTCAATTGAGAACTTGGAGTAGCCGTCACCAATTCAAAGACAAGATAAGAACTTGAATCAAAAATCAAATTAAAAGATTATCAAATTCAACGATCTACATCAAAGGCGACCCTACCAATTTTAGAATTCAGGTTTCAGAACGCAAGAATTCCTTTTTAGTTTGTAAGTTGGTTATTACGCAGATTTAAACATTCTTTCATATTGTAATTTGGATATAGAATGATACTTATGTATAAGATTTGATTCTCGTTAATCTTGAAGTATCATTGTAATTAATCATGTCTATATGCTTGTGGCGATGAACATATTGTATATTAATCATGTCTATATGCTTGTGGTGATGAACATATTGTATGTTATTGGAATCTATTATGATTGGGTAATGGATTTATTTTGCCAATTAAATGGTGAAACAAGTCATGTTATAAATTGGTGGTTATTTGCAAGTTTATGATCTAAAACACATGCTTATATGTTAGATCAACACTTATGTATATTCATGTTAGGTTGAATCTGTTTATGTTGTAAAATTTGGAATTGTAGTCCTTTTATGTTTTAACACATAAGTATCATGCTAAATTGTGATTTGAATACGTTTATGATAGCCCTCTTACGTTTAACACACACAAGTTATCATGCTAAGTTGCAATTTAAAAATGATTATATTATCTTTCTTATGTTTTGACATACATAAGTTAATTGCTAAGTTGCGGGTTTGAAACTGTGATTATATGTTAAACCTCCATGCTAGACCTTTGTCAAGTTTACATGACAATTAGACCCAACTTAGTCACAAGTTCACCTTTACCCATTTAATTAAAGTTAATGATACCTCTATGCCAAGTTACACATGACAAGTTGAAATGTATGCTATTTTATGTTCATTTCATGTCCCTTGTTTATTACCCCTTTTCTTGTTTATGGGTTGGGCTAATTTACTAGCCCAACATTTTATGTGATTCATGCGTACGTTCCACGGGGGTAGCGATGGGAAAAATGAAAATTCATGGCACGAATTTGTTCATAAATGTTGTTTTATGCTTCTTCATTTTGTAAGACAGATGATGCTCTGATATTGTAAAGAAATCATTGTACAAACTATTTTATCAATAAAGCAAAGTTTTATTTTCCGCTGTTTAATTTCCGCTGTCTTGTAATGTATCTGCATCTTTTACCCTAAATGCTTCACAGAACTTAGTGCATTCCCTTTGTGAGTGACACTAACGGATGTGGGATGTTACACGTGGTATCAGAGCTGAAGGTTACCGGATCAGATAAAGGATTTGAAAAATTATTTTCAAAACGGTTTTAAAAGAAGCATTTTCAAGAGAAAAGATTTGTTTTAAAAGGCATATTCCCCAAAGCCATACGCACTATCTTCTCTTCCTCTGTTTGAATTCTTGTCTCCTTCTTCCTTGAGTCTCTGGGGCTCCTGGCTTTCTAGGAGGTAACCTCATCGATGGGCAAAGTAGTGCCCTGGCTTCCATCCATAGTCGTAGTTGTCTCACCTACGGCCAGTTTTTCTTCAAGCTTATAGGGTTTTCCGTACGATGGAAGTAGTTTTCGATAGATTTGTCAACATACGGAAGAGGATGAGGAGTTTGGCTAAGGAGCATAACCCTAGTATGAGGAATTCATGGATGTAGGCTTAGCTCACGAAGGAGGAAGAAATTATAAAACCTAAGACAAGAGGAAGTATTTTATTAGGGTAGGATAGGGCATATAATTAAAAGGACAAGGGCAAGAACGAGGAACAAGATTTTCAGAAGAGCAAGTACATACTTTCGCCACCAAGCGTACCTAGGAGAAGGGTAGTGAAGTTCTGTTGGAAGAGTCTAGTTTTGCTGTTCGTATTCTTTCCTTTGGTTCTAGCGCTTCGCATTTGTTCATATCCACTTCCATAGTTGAGTCTCTGCACCATAGTACTTGCATAGTAGAAAGATCCCACTAGAGTTTCAAATCCAATTGGTGGTCCGACCAGTTTATTTTTGGTTAGTAGGGATTTGAGAATAGCTATCGAGTTTGCTTATATCATCTCACATAGATCGTCTAAATTCGGGGGAGATATTCCTTGGGTGCTTGTCTGATATTGGTTTAGGCCTTTGGGGCTTGTACTTGAGGAATGTCGAGTTCGGTTTGGATGGTTTGCGTGAGAGATGAATAGTTGTGGCAGGCACTCCAAAGAGCACGTAGTGACCTTTCGACTCTTATAGTTATGGCATGGCGGATAAGAGGGAGACCTCTAATCATCTTAGTACGTATACCTGGTACCGTGATTGAAATCTGTTTATTTTGGAAATGGAGATCCGGAACATCACAATCGTGAAGTTAAATTAGTTAAGATACAGTGGAGTAAAGCTCAAGAAGGCTAGATACTAGCATCATACCCTTTTCCTTGAGGGTGCATCCTTGATTTCTTTGTTTTAGGAGCTTTACGTATAATTGTTTCTCTCTTTCCAAAGTATATCACCTAGGTCGTATCTTCGATCCTTAGGTAGAAGCCAATGGATGTAAACATGTATTTGAAACATGTTATGGTTGATGGTTGCAAGTGGTTGCTAATGGTTGCTTGTTAATGCATATGCATACGTATTAGGCACTAGATCAGTTCAGACGCTTTCATATTACATTTACAGATATGTATTTGTTTGTAAATTGAACTTGATATGTTATCATATGGGTGTTGCATATGGATGAATGGCCGTGCACGCATATAGTATTTACATAACTAGGGATGCTTGCACACATGGTTGGACGCATGACACTGACATGACTCGCATTAAGGAGGTCGACTGAATCAGTAGACCGCCTGATTTTACAGTAGATAAAGACATATACACACACTATACATATGAACATGAAAGCATTAGAAATCTTTTAAGGACAATGAATGCCTGTGATTGAATGGTTGAGTAGATGGGCGATTAGATGGTAGGACACATTCTTCCTAACTTGAAGATTTCGAGGACGAAATCCTTTTAAGTGGGGGAGAATGTAACACCCCGTGATTCTGTAACACTAATCAAGGAAGAATTAAAAGTTAAAATCAAAATCAAGGAAACGGGCTGCGCCATTCCGTTCGTCTCGGAATTCTGCATGAAAACGAGCCCGAGTTTGCGTAAATCGGAGTCCGTATGAGGAAGATATGGCCTCCGGAAGATTCAGCGAAGTTCAGATTTCAAAACTGGTCGGGTTCGAAATTCAAAAACAAACCCAGATTGGGCAGGGTGGGAATTTTCCCACCCAAGGCATCCAGGTCGACAGGGTAGTCGACCTGGGGGTCGACCCCCCTGCTTTTTCCAGCTTTCTGCACCTGGTTCATTCTGATGTATTTGGTCACGTTCTCTGCCTAGGTTCGTCCGCCTAACACTATATAAACAGCCCTAGTCTCTTTCTCTATTCACAATTCTTTTCTACCCTTATGCTGCAAAGATTCTTGGCAAACATGGCTTCTTCTCCTTCTCTTAATTAAATAATAAATAGAATAATATATAAAATAAATCAAGACGATGAAGTGCTGCTCAAGTTGTCCAGAAGAGATTCAAATCAAGATTAAAGCTTCAAGATAAGGATTAAAGGCTAACGTCGCACGAATCATAGCAACGCCTTCTTTCTATTCTAATCTAATCTCTGTAAGTCAGTTATTTTTTGATTTGAACGTTTCTCTCTGTTCGTGACATGAATTAAAGGAATAAAAGAATATGCCAAATCTTTCTATTTGAATCTGTGCCTATTTCTTTGGACCTAATTAAGAATTGTTATGATTCAAGGACAAATAAGACTGTGACTATGAAACTATGGACCTTAGAACCATATGCCTATGACTATGAACATTGCTTATGACTATGGACATTGCCTATGACTATGAATATTGCCTATGACGGTGACTGGGACTATGAGAACTATTTTCTTGACCATGAACACAAGCCTATGCCTTTGATTAGGAAAAACATAAACTATTGCCTATGACATAGCAAGGACAACTGTGACTAAATACCTATGATTCATGACTAGAAAAGTGTTGCTTAAGTTTTGTGACTGTGAAATTGGGTCTAAACCTGATTTTCTATTCTTGGTTTTTCTTTGGTTTTAGACCTTGGGAATTTACCTATTAAGTTAGGTCTACCCATGTTCTTGAACCTGCGTCTCTGTTCTGTCTATTCTTGGTTTAGACCTTGGGAATTTACCTATTAAGTTAGGTCTACCCATGTTCTTGAACCTACGTTGTTATTCAAACCTTTTTATGCTAGTTATTATGTCCATCCTTTTTCAAAGCATCTTTGGTTCATTCCCTATTTTCTACGAATCTATATTTATCTATAATCTAGATTGAATCACGATTATACGAACGGTGGGAATACGATTTGGGCAAAATATGAAATTTACTAAGAACGTAGTTATAAACTTCGAAATTGGCATAAATTGGGAACATGTTTTATGGCATGTTCATAGAAATGCAAATTGGATAAATTTTACGCGAATTATAGGATGTGTAATTTGAATCTAGTATTGACTTGTAAAACTAGCATTTACATGAATTGTGAACTAGAATAATAAGTCTAGTTTGACATGAACTGTAATTAGAATGTTAAATCAGAATTGGATTTGCTAATTTGGCATAACGAGTATATTGGCTGTAACAACCCGGAAAATCTGGGCCAGTTTAAAATTTTTATTTTGGCAATTTTAGTGAATTTTGATTATTTAAAATGAATTATTTTAAATAATATCGACGAGAAATTTATTTAGAATATAAATCGAACGTATATATTATACGCGTCGTCGTTAGAATATAAATATTTATATAATTATAAATAGAATTGAAAATGGCGCGGTAGTTCGATAATTCGATTTCAAACTTCAATTGAATGTACCGGGTGCAAAACAATCCGGATTTTAGTGAAACCAAAAATAATGGGATCTAATTGTGAATATCTTTCCAACGAATCCGAAAAATCAAGATTTCATATCGGGAATCAAAAGATATGTCCAGTTGAAAATTCTGAATAGTCGCTATGGAATTCAGGCCCTTAAAAATGGACATTTTGCAAATGACCTCGGATTTCGACGAAACCAGTTTTGTTGGGTCCGCAGTGTCAAGTTATTGCTAGGTTTTAAATTTCATAATTTTTCGATTCAATATGTGAGCGTGGCAAAAGAAAACGCGTTTGACCAGTTTCAGTTGATTTTAAGCGACTGGAAATTGGCCATTTTTCAAATGATGTCGGAATTCGACGAAACTAGTTTTGTTAGGACCGTATCGTCAATACGAAGCTAGAAAATATTTTTCTGGAATTTTTCTAGTTAGTATGTGACCCCGGTAATTTGAAATGTGCGTTTAAAATTCAATATAAAGATTTAAATGAAAATTCAAAAGGAAACTGATTGTAGGAATCAAATCAGCTTGCGATTCATATCCCATTGTGTTCAGAATAGGGGTAAAACGCTATGGACGGCAGGCGGTGGGCCTCGTTTAGAGGTTATGTGTAAAAGTCAACTTTTTGAATAATTAAATAAAAAAAAAAATATTTTAATTCCCTTCCCTCCTTTATCTTCGTTCTGGCCCCCCCCCCTATACTTTCATTTCAGATCGAAACAGAAAAAAAAAAAGAGGCTCAAAGAAAACCCGTCGCCCTAGTTGGTCGATTGACCACCGCCGCCTCAGGCGTGGCGTCGCCCACCCGCCAGGCCCTCCCCAGCTCCGCCTCAGCCTCGCCGACCTCCACCGACAAGCGCCCTCCGTCCAAACCCCCTTCTCGCGCCGCCCCTCTTCTCCTCTTTCCCCTTTCCTTCTCGCGACCACAACCTCCGCCGCCGTCTTGTGGCACCACCGAGACATCGAGCCGCCCCCCCCTCTGTAAGTAAAACCGATTTCCTTTTTTATATTTTTTTTATCTTATTTTACTTTAAAACTGTTTTCTTATTTTACTGTTAAAACTGTTTTTTTTATAAAATGTTAAAACTGAATTTTTAAAAAGGTGAAAACTGAATTTTTTAAAATGTTAAAACTGAATTTTTAAAAAGGTGAAAACTGAATTTTTTAAAATGTTAAAACTGAATTTTTAAAAAGGTGAAAACTGAATTTTTAAAAAGGTGAAAACTGAATTTTTTAAAATGTTAAAACTGAATTTTTAAAAAGGTGAAAACTGTTTTTTTATAAAATGTTAAAACTGTTTTTTTTATAAAATGTTAAAACTGAATTTTTTAAAAAGGTGAAAACTGAATTTTATTTTAGTATAAAACTGAATTTTATTTTAGTATAAAACTGAATTTTATTTTAGTATAAGACTGAATTTTATTTTAAGGTTTAATATAGGAAAAAGGTTTTAACTTTAAAATAGGAAAAGGTTTTAACTTTAAAAGGAAAAAGATTTGATCTTTATTAGAAAAAAGGAAAACTTTTTATTAGAAAAGGCGAAGTCTATATTTTTAAAATAGAATTTTTATATATAGAACATCGAAAGAAAAATATGATTTTTATATATAGAACATCGAAAGAAAAATATGATTTTATATATGGAATAGCGAAGTAAAAATTCGATTTTTGCATATGTAGAGAATACGGGCGAAGAAAGTGATATCGACGAGAACAGTGAAGATTTCCTGCATAAGAAGAGCCGTGGAGCTAGGATAGCTATATGTGAGAATTTCTCACCTTTCAATTTCTTTTTCTAGTTATATACATACTAGGATGCAGACGGTGCTTAGTAGCACCCGACACCCGTCATCCACAGACCATGGATGGCTTGTTTGTTAAATTGTTTGGTTGTGTAGTTAGTTATATGATTTGATTTGAATGTGGTTTGTGGTGTGAAAAATCGAATCGATAAATTGGTTAGGATTAGACGTGCGCCGTTATAAGGCGAAGGAGTAAGGCTAGGTTAGATTCTTACTCCAAATTTTGTGGTTTGCATAACGAATTGATTTGATTGATGTGTGAATGGCGTGGGCCTTCACTAGACCGGGGATAAGGCTAGGCCTTGTCCCGTTTCTAGTATCGTGCCGTTATGCCGCCGAAATTTTCTAAAATAAGTTAGAAAAATAAAAATATCATTTTATTGAATAAATGAATTGAATAGAAATTCAGAAGTTGGAATAAAATGTTTTATCGTTAAAAATATAATTTTTAACGTGAAGTGAATAAAATAAAATATTCATTTATAAACCGAACGGTTTGTTTATGTACACCTATTTGAAGGACATTGATTGGGTCGATAAATTTTATACATCGCCCAACTGCACGAATAAAATATGTGTTTGATTGTTTGAAACCCCACACGGGTGTTGGGATGAAATTTGAAGTTCACTCATCCTGATTGATTAAATATGTCGATCGATTGATTGACAGGCTGTTATAAGCGTTGAATATCTATATTTGATGCTTATACAGTGTAGTGCACTTTGGTTGATGGTTGATTATTTTTCAATGTTATTATATACATGTGTTGTATGAAAATCCATATAATTAACTTTATATGGTAATTGATTGGGCCTCATTCCAGTTTTAAAATAGAAATATTTGAAACAGAAATATTCAAAATGGAATATTTGAAAATATCAATATATGAAGCCGTGTTGATTAGATTGACGCCATTTTGACGTGAACGATATTTATATCGATTTTATTCATTTCGAAATGAATTGAATTGAAAACGAATTCAAAGTGAATCGAATTAAAAGTGATTTCGAAGTGAATTGAATTAAAAGTGGTTTCGAAATGAATTGAATTGAAAACGATTTCGAAATAAATTGAATTGAAAACGATTTCGAAATAAATTGAATTGAAAACGATTTCGAAATAAATTGAATTGAAAACGATTTCGAAATAAATTTAATTGAAAACGATTTCGAAATGAATTGAATTGAAAACGATTTCGAAATGAATTGAATTGAAAACGATTTCGAAATGAATTGAATTGAAAACGATTTCGAAATGAAATGAATTGAAAACGAATTCGAAATGAATTGAAAACGATTTCGAAATGAATTGAATTGAAAACGAATTCAAATTGACTTGAAAGCGAAATGAATATGAATTCAAATTGAATTGAAATTTGAATTGAATAGAAATGAATATTCAAACGAATCTATAAAGAAGAATTCAATTTTGCTTTGAATTGAAATGGAAGTTGAAATTGCTTTTGAAACGAATTTAAAACTATTTATATAATTCGTTTTAAATAGAAATCGACGATATATATATTATATATATTATATATATAATATAATGGCCTGAATAGAACGCGCCGCGACAGTTCGTGAATTTCGACCATTTATTTCAAACGGATATTACGGGAGATCCGACCGTCGGATTCTCCTAAAACCGGAACCGTTGGGTTCGTATCGAAAAGAGCTTTCTAATGAAGGTTAGAAATTTGAAATCTAACGGTTGGATTTGGAGATACGTCCAAATCAAATTCGAAAAAGGTCGCTGTAAGTGCAGTTCGATGGCCGTTAATGGAAATCGACTGTACGGGCCTTGATAAAATTATTAAAAATAGTAATAATTTGTGTAAAATCATAAGAAATGATTTGTGAAAGTTTGGGATGAAAAACTCCATATTTGAAAAGATAAAAATAGATTTTTATCGAAATGAACTAGTTTTGAACTAGAATTATAATTCTATTTATTTTTAAATAAATAAATTGAATTCGAAAAGGGTTTTAAAAGTAACCAAAATTCCAATGATTGCATTGGAGTGGATTTGAATCGAAATTGTCTTCGGAATATTTCGATGTTGGAATTCGGGATTATACAGGTGTTGTTATGGAAATTTGAAAGATATATATTTATATCGTTATTTCCAATACGACATTTGTTAGTCGTAGAATTCGATATTGAATATAAGCCGATATATTTTCTATTCAGAGCCTTGTATTGAATATCGAATGTGATTTGGGTTTGTCGTGAATGGTGTCTTCACTAACACTGTTCTTGAACCCAGTTGAGAAAAGATTAAATCTTTTTATTTAGATTTAATGAAGTGTACCAATTAAATGATATTTAATTGGAATTGAATGGATATTGATTTTTGGGTTTATCGTGAACAGTGTTTTAAACAACACTCGTTCTTTAACCCGATAATTAATGGAATGTGATTTGGGTTTATCGTGAACCGTGTTTTAAATGACACTGATTCTTTAACCCAGTCGAAGATTAAAACTAAGTGGAGTTTTAATGAATCTTTAATTAGATTGAAAGATCGAAAATGGAGTATCACCAATTTTGCTCCAGGCGATAGTTAAATCTTTAATTAGATTTGAACGTGAAATTTAGAAACTAACTGTCGGTTAGCCAAGCAGAATGGTTTTCTGGATATTGATCTGATGTTGGTTTCGGCCTTCGGGGTTAATATTTGGGGAATTATTCTCTTGATTAATTTACGGTTAGTGACTAATGAATTGGAATGAGGCGTATGTTGTGTTTGTGTAACACTTATTTAAAATATACGCGAGTTATTCGGGAAGACCGGGTTTATCCCATTCTGAATAACTGATACGACGATAAGTCGAAGATGAAGACGATGGTCGAAGACCAGAGGTCTTCACGTCGTTTGGGTAATTACTGATGATCTTGATTGGGCTGTACACCCAAGAAGATGGAAAACAGTTAGTGATCGTCCAGACGTACTTGGAGATCGATGGATATGCGGGGTACTAGGTGCCTCCGGTTTCGTTCAGACCCAGAACGGACTTGTAAATGGACTGTGTGTCTGACATCGGATTTCATTCTGTGTGACTGATATCGGTTGCATAGGATGGTTTGCCTGTGTGGCATGCTAAGATGCAAATGATCAAGGCTTCTGTTGAAAAGCAAAGTCTTGTGGTGATGATCAAAGCACGGCCTTTGTGGCGTAGCTTTGTGTAACGTTTACCTCGCGTGTTTCACACCAGGTATGAACCAAAAACGGGAGACGGACCTCAGGGAGGGCATGCGTTTCCTTCTAGATAAAAAGTGGCGTCACTGGTTTTACACGCCCTGACGAGTTTGACTTATGTGGTTGTTGCTGTTGCGAGGCGCCTCGGATTGATCGGTCGTTCTCGAACCGATGGAGTCATTTAGTTGGCTCATTTACGCCCCAAAGGGCGGGGAAACGTAGTGTTCAGGCATTTTAATCCACATCGGTGGACCGGCCCTGACGATCCAAGGGTCACTCGAGCTCTGATCCTGAGACATGGGCTAGATTGTCTCGAATCGGTTGAGGACTATCTTTTGCCTCGGTTCATAGACGGAAATCCAATTTCCAAATACGTGACTTTGCGATTTCGATTGTATAACCTATATATGGCGACATAGTGGTATGGGGCATTCATGCCGCCTATGATTGATATTTATGATTTGAAGTTGTTTTATACACTATGCACTTATCATAGTATCAAATGATTTGTTTTAAACGTATCAAGCATTCTTTGGCTGTTATAAGGGAAAACCCTATCCTCGGCTGCGTTTCATTGTGTGATGGGACCTGGGTCTTATAACAGCTTCATTTTTCTTTATTTAGCATTGCGCTGTTTGTTTTATGCACTGGTATTCTTGGGAGGAAACCCGTTCCGTGTTATACGGCGTGGTCCCTTGATTTACCTAACTTTTAAAATAAAGAATTATAACTGTTTTAGTTCTCACACCAGTCACATGACTGACCTAGAGTTTATTGTTTTAACCTAAACTCTGGGTGCCCCTATTTTGACACGGGCAGCTAGTAGTTTTGGTTTTGCAGATTTATATTCACAGGATCCTGGTTTACAGCTGGAATGATATCCGGAAAGCTTTGTATCCGTATATCTCTTCTAGTTGTGTATTGTATTATTTTCCGCTGCTATGTATTTAAATGTAATTTAAATCTCTGATATTTCTGTGTAATATTCATTTATACTCTGTATATTCACGAATCTGATGCATTGTTGTAATATACAATGAAATGTTCTTTTATATGCGTTCTGTTGTGGCTTGTTCTCGAACTATCCGACGCTTTCCTTTACGGGGAGGTTGCGGGTCTTTACACGTGGTATCAGAGCTTTGGTTTACAAAGCTAGAGAACAAGACACATTAGAAACATACGAAAGAATACATCAGATATTGGGTTAGTAATATCCAATTAGAATGACTCGTTAGAGATAGGATCAGTAGTATCCTAGAACGAGTGTGAAGAGTATGTTTTTGAAAATGAAAACAAATTTCGTTTTGAAAATTTAAATCAACTATTCGTATTTGATTATTTATTCTATATTGATCGGGACAATCCGATATATAAAGATTTTGCATATACGTCTTGCAAACGTGTATTCGAAGTTTTAATATACTGGATGGTTATAGAATCATACTCTAGTGCCCGGGAGTAATTCTGGTGATGGGGCACTGTCGCCAGTATTTATTTTCGAGTGACGAAAGTGAGATTTCTATATATTTCCTATTGACTGGTGTGAGAACCAAAATTAGATAGGGCCTATTGTTGTGATTTGGCATCAAAAATCTGATTTTCGTATATATATCAAATTACGAATTTGAGACTCTAATTCACTAATTGATTGATGTTTGTGTTGTTTGGTTAACTGTTTGCTAATTTTGAACCATTATGCCTAATTTAATCGAATATTGAATTGTATTGAAATTTGGTCGCATTTGTTTGCATATACATATACTTACATTGAACAGGTCATAGCAAGGAGGCTAGAGCCGAGAATAAAATTTGTTTGCCCGACAAATAGGTACATGTTTACTACATAATTTCCTGTTTTGTTTGGGTGATGATGATTTTGTGAGCCTATTGGCTAGCCGCTTGGCTTTTTCTTTTTCTTTTTGAGATCTGAAGGACCGGGGAAGCTATTTGAAATTCCCCGATGCTCCCATTGCAGGGGAGGTTATGGCGAAATTTTTCAAAAATTTAGGGTGTTAGCCAAATTTTTGAAATTTTAGAAAATTCTCAGAAACTAAAAAGTTGGAGAATGGAAGCCGGATCGAATGTAGAGTTGATTAATCAAACCACTTTCGACTTTGTTCCTTTTTGGGGACGAAAAGTTTTAAGTGGGGGAGATTGTAACAACCCGGAAAATCTGGGCCAGTTTAAAATTTTTATTTTGGCAATTTTAGTGAATTTTGATTATATAAAATGAATTATTTTAAATAATATCGACGAGAAATTTATTTAGAATATAAATCGAACGTATATATTATACGCGTCGTCGTTAGAATATAAATATTTATATAATTATAAATAGAATTGAAAATGGCGCGGTAGTTCGATAATTCGATTTCAAACTTCAATTGAATGTACCGGGTGCAAAACAATCCGGATTTTAGTGAAACCAAAAATAATGGGATCTAATTGTGAATATCTTTCCAACGAATCCGAAAAATCAAGATTTCATATCGGGAATCAAAAGATATGTCCAGTTGAAAATTCTGAATAGTCGCTATGGAATTCAGGCCCTTAAAAATGGACATTTTGCAAATGACCTCGGATTTCGACGAAACCAGTTTTGTTGGGTCCGCAGTGTCAAGTTATTGCTAGGTTTTAAATTTCATAATTTTTCGATTCAATATGTGAGCGTGGCAAAAGAAAACGCGTTGGACCAGTTTCAGTTGATTTTAAGCGACTGGAAATTGGCCATTTTTCAAATGATGTCGGAATTCGACGAAACTAGTTTTGTTAGGACCGTATCGTCAATACGAAGCTAGAAAATATTTTTCTGGAATTTTTCTAGTTAGTATGTGACCCCGGTAATTTGAAATGTGCGTTTAAAATTCAATATAAAGATTTAAATGAAAATTCAAAAGGAAACTGATTGTAGGAATCAAATCAGCTTGCGATTCATATCCCATTGTGTTCAGAATAGGGGTAAAACGCTATGGACGGCAGGCGGTGGGCCTCGTTTAGAGGTTATGTGTAAAAGTCAACTTTTTGAATAATTAAATAAAAAAAAAATATTTTAATTCCCTTCCCTCCTTTATCTTCGTTCTGGCCCCCCCCCCCTATACTTTCATTTCAGATCGAAACAGAAATAAAATAAAAAAAGAGGCTCAAAGAAAACCCGTCGCCCTAGTCGGTCGATTGACCACCGCCGCCTCAGGCGTGGCGTCGCCCACCCGCCAGGCCCTCCCCAGCTCCGCCTCAGCCTCGCCGACCTCCACCGACAAGCGCCCTCCGTCCAAACCCCCTTCTCGCGCCGCCCCTCTTCTCCTCTTTCCCCTTTCCTTCTCGCGACCACAACCTCCGCCGCCGTCTTGTGGCACCACCGAGACATCGAGCCGCCCCCCCCTCTGTAAGTAAAACCGATTTCCTTTTTTATTTTTATTTTTATCTTATTTTACTTTAAAACTGTTTTCTTATTTTACTGTTAAAACTGTTTTTTTTATAAAATGTTAAAACTGAATTTTTAAAAAGGTGAAAACTGAATTTTTTAAAATGTTAAAACTGAATTTTTAAAAAGGTGAAAACTGAATTTTTTAAAATGTTAAAACTGAATTTTTAAAAAGGTGAAAACTGAATTTTTTAAAATGTTAAAACTGAATTTTTAAAAAGGTGAAAACTGAATTTTTTAAAATGTTAAAACTGAATTTTTAAAAAGGTGAAAACTGTTTTTTTATAAAATGTTAAAACTGTTTTTTTTATAAAATGTTAAAACTGAATTTTTTAAAAAGGTGAAAACTGAATTTTATTTTAGTATAAAACTGAATTTTATTTTAGTATAAAACTGAATTTTATTTTAGTATAAGACTGAATTTTATTTTAAGGTTTAATATAGGAAAAAGGTTTTAACTTTAAAATAGGAAAAGGTTTTAACTTTAAAAGGAAAAAGATTTGATCTTTATTAGAAAAAAGGAAAACTTTTTATTAGAAAAGGCGAAGTCTATATTTTTAAAATAGAATTTTTATATATAGAACTTCGATAGAAAAATAGAATTTTTATATATAGAACTTCGATAGAAAAATAGAATTTTTATATATAGAACTTCGATAGAAAAATAGAATTTTTATATATAGAACTTCGATAGAAAAATAGAATTTTTATATATAGAACTTCGATAGAAAAATAGAATTTTTATATATAGAACTTCGATAGAAAAATAGAATTTTTATATATAGAACTTCGATAGAAAAATAGAATTTTTATATATTGGACTTCGATATAAAAATATGATTTTTATATATAGAATATCGAAAGAAAAATATGATTTTTATATATAGAACATCGAAAGAAAAATATGATTTTTATATATAGAACATCGAAAGAAAAATATGATTTTATATATGGAATAGCGAAGTAAAAATTCGATTTTTGCATATGTAGAGAATACGGGCGAAGAAAGTGATATCGACGAGAACAGTGAAGATTTCCTGCATAAGAAGAGCCGTGGAGCTAGGATAGCTATATGTGAGAATTTCTCACCTTTCAATTTCTTTTTTTAGTTATATATATACTAGGATGCAGACGGTGCTTAGTAGCACCCGACACCCGTCATCCACAGACCATGGATGGCTTGTTTGTTAAATTGTTTGGTTGTGTAGTTAGTTATATGATTTGATTTGAATGTGGTTTGTGGTGTGAAAAATCGAATCGATAAATTGGTTAGGATTAGACGTTCGCCGTTATAAGGCGAAGGAGTAAGGCTAGGTTAGATTCTTACTCCAAATTTTGTGGTTTGCATAACGAATTGATTTGATTGATGTGTGAATGGCGTGGGCCTTCACTAGACCGGGGATAAGGCTAGGCCTTGTCCCGTTTCTAGTATCGTGCCGTTATGCCGCCGAAATTTTCTAAAATAAGTTAGAAAAATAAAAATATCATTTTATTGAATAAATGAATTGAATAGAAATTCAGAAGTTGGAATAAAATGTTTTATCGTTAAAAATATAATTTTTAACGTGAAGTGAATAAAATAAAATATTCATTTATAAACCGAACGGTTTGTTTATGTACACCTATTTGAAGGACATTGATTGGGTCGATAAATTTTATACATCGCCCAACTGCACGAATAAAATATGTGTTTGATTGTTTGAAACCCCACACGGGTGTTGGGATGAAATTTGAAGTTCACTCATCCTGATTGATTAAATATGTCGATCGATTGATTGACAGGCTGTTATAAGCGTTGAATATCTATATTTGATGCTTATACAGTGTAGTGCACTTTGGTTGATGGTTGATTATTTTTCAATGTTATTATATACATGTGTTGTATGAAAATCCATATAATTAACTTTATATGGTAATTGATTGGGCCTCATTCCAGTTTTAAAATAGAAATATTTGAAACAGAAATATTCAAAATGGAATATTTGAAAATATCAATATATGAAGCCGTGTTGATTAGATTGACGCCATTTTGACGTGAACGATATTTATATCGATTTTATTCATTTCGAAATGAATTGAATTGAAAACGAATTCAAAGTGAATCGAATTAAAAGTGATTTCGAAGTGAATTGAATTAAAAGTGGTTTCGAAATGAATTGAATTGAAAACGATTTCGAAATAAATTGAATTGAAAACGATTTCGAAATAAATTGAATTGAAAACGATTTCGAAATAAATTGAATTGAAAACGATTTCGAAATAAATTTAATTGAAAACGATTTCGAAATGAATTGAATTGAAAACGATTTCGAAATGAATTGAATTGAAAACGATTTCGAAATGAAATGAATTGAAAACGAATTCGAAATGAATTGAAAACGATTTCGAAATGAATTGAATTGAAAACGAATTCAAATTGACTTGAAAGCGAAATGAATATGAATTCAAATTGAATTGAAATTTGAATTGAATAGAAATGAATATTCAAACGAATCTATAAAGAAGAATTCAATTTTGCTTTGAATTGAAATGGAAGTTGAAATTGCTTTTGAAACGAATTTAAAACTATTTATATAATTCGTTTTAAATAGAAATCGACGATATATATATTATATATATTATATATATAATATAATGGCCTGAATAGAACGCGCCGCGACAGTTCGTGAATTTCGACCATTTATTTCAAACGGATATTACGGGAGATCCGACCGTCGGATTCTCCTAAAACCGGAACCGTTGGGTTCGTATCGAAAAGAGCTTTCTAATGAAGGTTAGAAATTTGAAATCTAACGGTTGGATTTGGAGATACGTCCAAATCAAATTCGAAAAAGGTCGCTGTAAGTGCAGTTCGATGGCCGTTAATGGAAATCGACTGTACGGGCCTTGATAAAATTATTAAAAATAGTAATAATTTGTGTAAAATCATAAGAAATGATTTGTGAAAGTTTGGGATGAAAAACTCCATATTTGAAAAGATAAAAATAGATTTTTATCGAAATGAACTAGTTTTGAACTAGAATTATAATTCTATTTATTTTTAAATAAATAAATTGAATTCGAAAAGGGTTTTAAAAGTAACCAAAATTCCAATGATTGCATTGGAGTGGATTTGAATCGAAATTGTCTTCGGAATATTTCGATGTTGGAATTCGGGATTATACAGGTGTTGTTATGGAAATTTGAAAGATATATATTTATATCGTTATTTCCAATACGACATTTGTTAGTCGTAGAATTCGATATTGAATATAAGCCGATATATTTTCTATTCAGAGCCTTGTATTGAATATCGAATGTGATTTGGGTTTGTCGTGAATGGTGTCTTCACTAACACTGTTCTTGAACCCAGTTGAGAAAAGATTAAATCTTTTTATTTAGATTTAATGAAGTGTACCAATTAAATGATATTTAATTGGAATTGAATGGATATTGATTTTTGGGTTTATCGTGAACAGTGTTTTAAACAACACTCGTTCTTTAACCCGATAATTAATGGAATGTGATTTGGGTTTATCGTGAACCGTGTTTTAAATGACACTGATTCTTTAACCTAGTCGAAGATTAAAACTAAGTGGAGTTTTAATGAATCTTTAATTAGATTGAAAGATCGAAAATGGAGTATCACCAATTTTGCTCCAGGCGATAGTTAAATCTTTAATTAGATTTGAACGTGAAATTTAGAAACTAACTGTCGGTTAGCCAAGCAGAATGGTTTTCTGGATATTGATCTGATGTTGGTTTCGGCCTTCGGGGTTAATATTTGGGGAATTATTCTCTTGATTAATTTACGGTTAGTGACTAATGAATTGGAATGAGGCGTATGTTGTGTTTGTGTAACACTTATTTAAAATATACGCGAGTTATTCGGGAAGACCGGGTTTATCCCATTCTGAATAACTGATACGACGATAAGTCGAAGATGAAGACGATGGTCGAAGACCAGAGGTCTTCACGTCGTTTGGGTAATTACTGATGATCTTGATTGGGCTGTACACCCAAGAAGATGGAAAACAGTTAGTGATCGTCCAGACGTACTTGGAGATCGATGGATATGCGGGGTACTAGGTGCCTCCGGTTTCGTTCAGACCCAGAACGGACTTGTAAATGGACTGTGTGTCTGACATCGGATTTCATTCTGTGTGACTGATATCGGTTGCATAGGATGGTTTGCCTGTGTGGCATGCTAAGATGCAAATGATCAAGGCTTCTGTTGAAAAGCAAAGTCTTGTGGTGATGATCAAAGCACGGCCTTTGTGGCGTAGCTTTGTGTAACGTTTACCTCGCGTGTTTCACACCAGGTATGAACCAAAAACGGGAGACGGACCTCAGGGAGGGCATGCGTTTCCTTCTAGATAAAAAGTGGCGTCAGTGGTTTTACACGCCCTGACGAGTTTGACTTATGTGGTTGTTGCTGTTGCGAGGCGCCTCGGATTGATCGGTCGTTCTCGAACCGATGGAGTCATTTAGTTGGCTCATTTACGCCCCAAAGGGCGGGGAAACGTAGTGTTCAGGCATTTTAATCCACATCGGTGGACCGGCCCTGACGATCCAAGGGTCACTCGAGCTCTGATCCTGAGACATGGGCTAGATTGTCTCGAATCGGTTGAGGACTATCTTTTGCCTCGGTTCATAGACGGAAATCCAATTTCCAAATACGTGACTTTGCGATTTCGATTGTATAACCTATATATGGCGACATAGTGGTATGGGGCATTCATGCCGCCTATGATTGATATTTATGATTTGAAGTTGTTTTATACACTATGCACTTATCATAGTATCAAATGATTTGTTTTAAACGTATCAAGCATTCTTTGGCTGTTATAAGGGAAAACCCTATCCTCGGCTGCGTTTCATTGTGTGATGGGACCTGGGTCTTATAACAGCTTCATTTTTCTTTATTTAGCATTGCGCTGTTTGTTTTATGCACTGGTATTCTTGGGAGGAAACCCGTTCCGTGTTATACGGCGTGGTCCCTTGATTTACCTAACTTTTAAAATAAAGAATTATAACTGTTTTAGTTCTCACACCAGTCACATGACTGACCTAGAGTTTATTGTTTTAACCTAAACTCTGGGTGCCCCTATTTTGACACGGGCAGCTAGTAGTTTTGGTTTTGCAGATTTATATTCACAGGATCCTGGTTTACAGCTGGAATGATATCCGGAAAGCTTTGTATCCGTATATCTCTTCTAGTTGTGTATTGTATTATTTTCCGCTGCTATGTATTTAAATGTAATTTAAATCTCTGATATTTCTGTGTAATATTCATTTATACTCTGTATATTCACGAATCTGATGCATTGTTGTAATATACAATGAAATGTTCTTTTATATGCGTTCTGTTGTGGCTTGTTCTCGAACTATCCGACGCTTTCCTTTACGGGGAGGTTGCGGGTCTTTACATTGGCGTAAATTTGAAATTGGCCACAATTAGGAAAAATTGTCAGGTTTTGCAAAATCATGGTTAGTGACACTTAATTTGGTGTAGTTTACATACCAAAAAGCATAAATATGGTATAGAAGGGAAAATAGGCCATAAGAATAAGTGTTGACAATTTACATTAAAAGAGTAATTAGGAAATAAATAAATTAGGAATGATTTACTTATAGAATTTGTCCTAAATAAGAAAATGTGAGTTTAGTCAAATTAAAGGTTTATTAACGACATCTCTTTTAATGACGCACCAAAAAGTTCTAGGGTGACAGAGAGGATAGTGTCTAGGCTTGAGTTTGGAAAATACAAGTTTCCTGCTCTCCCTGGCTATCCCTAACTGATCCGACGGACAGGATGGTTACTTTCAAAACCTGATTTGAAATTAAATCAAAACCCTTTGAATTGAGAAAAGACAAATATGCCTAAACCCGAGGTTAGACTGAGTTGCGATGTAAACCTGCCCGGAACCAACCGGCACATCTAGTGTTCGCAACAATATCTGCCTAATGTGAGTGGTCGCGGCTTTAATTTATTTAGTTAAAGCTAGAACAAGGAATGGTAGGGTTAAGTTAACCAAGACACCTAACCAATTTTACATGATAACCAGACCAGTGGGTGGGGTTAGGTTCATCCAGACACTTAACACAGTTAAGCTAGAATGGGAGGGTTAAGTCCATAGGAACACTTAAACAACTTAACACAGTCAAGCTAGTATGGGAGGGCTAAGTCCATAGGAACACTTAACTAAACTTATGGTAACAAGACCAGATTTGTAGGGGTTAAGTAACTAAGAAAACACTTAGCCAAATTAACATGTTAACTAGACTAGAAGGTGGGGTTAAGTAAAGTTAATACACTTAGCCAAATTAACATGTTAACTAGACTAGAGGTTGGGGTTAAGTAAATACACTTAGCCAATTTGATATGTTAGCTGGGCTAGACCGTAGGGTTAAGTAAGCTTGAACACTTAATCATCGGATTGTGATAAAGGAATAGGGTTAAGTCTAAAACATGAAGGGATAATACTTAACCATTAGTAATAACATGTCAGTTAAAACAGACGGGCAAGGAACACTTAACCAATACAGGATGAATGGGTAGGGTTAAGTAATAAGAAATACTTAACCAATATAACTTGGTTTGTGGTAGGGTTAAGTCATCATGAATTACTGATAACACTTAACCAGTTTAACAGGATGAATGAAGAGGGTTAAGTTGGCTTGAATTGACTAATGACACTTAACCAATCCAAATTGACGGGAAAGAGAACTAAGTATAAATCTTAGTTAAGAAAACAACGATTCTGGAAACTAAGTGGTAAATTTGAGTTAGTAAAACTAAGTAGTAATTCTTAGTATAACACAGGAAGGAGCGAATGTCCGTCTGAGTAAAAAGGAGGCTCCAACGAATTGGGTTACGAAGCCCGAGGCTTCGAGGGGACATGAGGGTACTCTTGGTATCCCTCCGTGAGGCTGCAGATGATCCTCCTGGGCTCACAGAGGTTAAGGTCTGCGTAGAAGAACCAGGGGTATACCTTGGTTGCAATATATGGCAACCTAAAGACTAGGATGGACCGGCGTGATTCGGCGAGAAAACGGTAGCCCTGTGATAGCAACTCATCGTCTACCATCCATCTTGAGTCAATCGAGATACGTGAAGCGGAAAGGCGGAGAACTCCAAAAGACCATATACTTGCTATCTAGTTATGGGTGAGGGTGGCCATAGGATAGTGGGGCACCAGGAGCCTGCGTATAGTTCTCATTTTTCAAGGTGTGCCTTTCATTAGTTGAGGGAGGGGTCAAGTGGGACCATAGCCACTGGAAAAAAAACAGACCTTAGCATCTGCATCGGCAGATATCTGAAAGCTCCCGACCGAGTTCTGTATTCCTTGATTTGCCCTGTCACAGGACTCGGACCGCACATTACAGGACATGTGCATCTAGACAAGCGATAACGATTCGCGATACATGCATGGGGAAGTATAGGAACATATAGCACTCTAGGTAGTGTGTCCTAGACTTGGGGGCATCGTTCGACAGGTAGCATAATCCCTAGTTAGACTAGGTGGCATAAATCTTGAATCCAAGAAGCGTTCAGCAGATAGCGTAAACTCTAGTTAAATCTAGAAAGCACTTGATAGAAAACCCTAGATTTGATTTAGGTAATAAATAATAAATGTATGCCTAAAGGCAACCACAAATACAGGGATTGGGATCACGTTATCGTTACTAGTTGGGACACTAGATAGGCGGTGTAGAGATATAGAAACCAGTATAACAAGGAAATAACGAAGCGGTGAAAGTATTAGAGCGTATCCAGTTTATCTTATCTTAGCATATCTTGTGACTACCTTGTCTAATCTTGCTGACCCTATCATCATGGTGTTATCTTGTATTCAGTTAATTCATGTCGTTTTGTTTTCCATGTTCACATGCTAGAAGTTACTGAACTTACTCAGGCTTTATATCTGACTCTGTTTTCTTTCATCTTCTTTTCTTCCGTTCCCCCCCCCCCCCCAGGTAGTAAAGGAGGGAATAGTTTAGCTCATGTTAAGTTGGACTGCCACTCTTTCCCAGCTTGAAGATTTCTCGAAGTTTGCTTGAATTCTCTTTTCAGATGCTAAGGCTGGCTCTTGCTAAATAATTGAGGAATATAAATGTTGTTTTATGCTTCTTCATTTTGTAAGACAGATGATGCTCTGATATTGTAAAGAAATCATTGTACAAACTATTTTATCAATAAAGCAAAGTTTTATTTTCCGCTGTTTAATTTCCGTCTGTCTTGTAATTTATCTGCATCTTTTACCCTAAATGCTCCATAGAACTTAGTGCATTCCCTTTGTGAGTGACACTAACGGATCTGGGGTGTTACACGTGGTATCAAAGCAGAAGGTTACTGGATCAGATAAAGGATTTGAAAATTATTTTCAAAACGGTTTTAAAAGAAGCATTTTCAAGAGAAAAGATTTGTGTTAAAAGGCATATTCCCCAAAGCCATACGCACTATCTTTTCTTCCTCTGTTTGAATTCTTGTCTCCTTCTTCCTTGATTCTCTGGGGCTCCTGGCTTTCTAGGAGGTAACCTCATCGATGGGCGAAGTAGTGCCCCGGCTTCCATCCATAGTCGTAGTTGTCTCACCTACGACCAGTTTTTCTTCAAGCTTATAGGGTTTTCCGTACGATGGAAGCAGTTTTCGATAGATTCGTCAACATACGGAAGAGGATGAGGAGTTTGGCTAAGGAGCATAACCCTAGTATGAGGAATTCATGGATGTAGGTTTAGCTCACGAAGGAGGAAGAAATTATAAAACCTAAGACAAGAGGAAGTATTTTTACTATGGTAGGATAGGGCATATAATTAAAAGGACAAGGGCAAGAACGAGGGTCAAGATTTTCAGAAGGGCAAGTACATACTTTCGCCACCAAGCGTACCTAGGAGAAGGGCAGTGAAGTTCTGTTGGAAGAGTCTAGTTTTGCTGTTCGTATTCATTCCTTTGGTTTTAGCGCTTCGCATTTGTTCGTATCCACTTCCATAGTTGAGTCTCTGCACCATAGTACTTGTATAGTAGAAAGATCCCACTAGAGTCTCAAATCCAATTGGTGGTCCGACCAGTTTATTTTTGGTTAGTAGGGATTTGAGAATAGCTATTGAGTTTGCTTATATCATATTAGTAGATCGTCTAAATTCGGGGGAGATATTCCTTAGGTGCTTGTCTAATATTGGTTTAGGCCTTTGGGGCTTGTACTTGAGGAATGTCGAGTTCGGTTTGGATGGTTTGCGTGAGAGATGAATAGTTGTGGCAGGCACTCCAAAGAGCAAGTAGTGACCTTTCGACTCTTATAGTTATGGCATGGCGGATAAGAGGGAGACCTCTAATCATCTTAGTACGTATACCTGGTACCGTGATTGAAATCTGTTTATTTTGGAAATGGAAATCCGGAACTTCACAATCGTGAAGTTAAATTAGTTAAGATACAGTGGAGTAAAGCTCAAGAAGGCTAGATACTAGCATTGTACCCTTTTCCTTGAGGGTGCATCCTTGATTTCTTTGTTTTAGGAGCTTTACACATAATTGTTTCTCTCTTTCCAAAGTATATCACCTAGGTCGTATCTTCGATCCTTAGGTAGAAGCCAATGGATGCAAACATGTATTTGAAACATGTTATGGTTGATGGTTGCAAGTGGTTGCTAATGGTTGCTTGTGAATGCATATGCATACGTATTAGGCACTAGATCAGTTCAGACGCTTTCATATTGCATTTACAAATATGTATTTGTTTGTAAAGTGAACTTGATATGTTATCATATGGGTGTTGCATATGGATGAATGGTCGTGGACGCATATAGTATTTACATAACTAGGGATGCTTGCATACATGGTTGGACGCATGGCACTGACATCGCTCGCATTAAGGAGGTCGACTGAATCAGTAGACCGCCTGATTTTACAGTAGATAAAGACATATACACACACTATGCATATGAACATGAAAGCATTAGAAATCTTTTAAGGACAATGAATGCATGTGATTGAATGGTTGAGTAGATGGGTGATTGGATGGTAGGACACATTCTTCCTAACTTGAAGATTTCGGGGACGAAATCCTTTTAAGTGAGGGAGAATGTAACACCTCGTGATTCTGTAACACTAATCAAGGCAGAATTAAAAGTTAAAATCAAAATCAAGGGAAATGGGCTGCGCCATTGCGTTCATCTCGGAATTCTGCATGAAAACGAGCCCGAGTTTGCGTAAATCGGAGCCCGTATGAGGAAGATATGGCCTCCGGAAGATTCAGCGAAGTTCAGATTTCAAAACTGGTCGAGTTCGAAATTCAAAAACAGACCCAGATAGGGCAGCACGGGAATTTTCCCGCCCAAGGCACCCAGGTCGACTGGGTAGTCAACCTGGGGCACCCAGGTCGACTGGGTAGTCGACCTGGGTCACCCAGGTTGACTGGGTAGTCGACCTGGGGGTCGACCCCCCTGCTTTTTCCAGCTTTCTGCACCTGGTTCGTTCTGATGTATTTGGTCACGTTCTCTGCCTAGGTTCGTCCGCCTAACATTATATAAACAGCCTTAGTCTCCTTCTCTATTCACAATTCTTTTTTACCCTTCTGCTGCAAAGATTCTTGGCGAACATGGCTTCTTCTCCTCCTCTTAATTAAATAATCAATAGAATAATATATAAAACAAATCAAGATGACGAAGTGCTGCTCAAGTTGTCCAAAAGAGATTCAAATCAAGATTAAAGCTTCAAGATAAGGATTAAAGGCTAACGTCACACGAATCATAGCAACGCCTTCTTTCTAATCTAATCTAATCTAATCTCTGTAAGTCAGTTATTTTTAGATTTGAACGTTTCTCTCTGTTCGTGACATGAATTAAAGGAATAAAAGAATATGTCAAATCTTTCTATTCGAATCTATGCCTATTTCTTTGGACCTAATTAAGAACTGTTATGATTCAAGGACAAATAAGACTGTGACTATGAAACTATGGACCTTAGAACCATATGCCTATGACTATGAACATTGCCTATGACTATGGACATTGCCTATGACTATGAATATTGCCTATGACGGTGACTATGACTATGAGAATTATTTTCTTGACCATGAACACAAGCCTATGCCTTTGATTAGGAAAAACATAAACTATTGCCTATGACGTAGCAAGGACAAATGTGACTAAACACCTATGATTCATGACTAGGAAAGTGTTGCTTAAGTTTTGTGACTGTGAAATTGGATCTAAACCTGATTTTCTATTCTTGGTTTTTCTTTGGTTTTAGACCTTGGGAATTTACCTATTAAGTTAGGTCTACCCATGTTCTTGAACATGCGTCTCTATTTTGTCTATTCTTGTTTTTAGACCTTGGGAATTTACCTATTAAGTTAGGTCTACCCATGTTCTTGAACCTATGTCGTTATTCAAAACTTTTTATGCTAGTTATTATGTCCATCCTTTTTCAAAGCATCTTTGGTTCATTCCCTATTTTCTACGAATCTAGATTTATCTATAATCTAGATTGAATCACGATTATACGAACGGTGGGAATACGATTTGGGCAAAATATGAAATTTACTAAGAACGTAGTTATAAACTTGGAAATTGGCATAAATTGGGAACATGTTTTATGGCATGTTCATAGAAATGCAAATAGGATAAATTTGACGTGAATTATAGGATGTGTAATTTGAATCTAGTATTGACTTGTAAAACTAGCATTTACATGAATTGTGAACTAGAATAATAAGTCTAGTTTGACGTGAACTGTAATTAGAATGTTAAATCAGAATTGGATTTGCTAATTTGGCATAACGAGTATATTGGCATAAATTTGAAATTGGCCATAATTGGGAAAAATTGTCAGGTTTAGCAAAATCATGGTTAGTGACACTTAATTTGGTATAGTTTACATACCAAAAAGCATAAATATGATATAGAAGGGAAAATGGGCCATAAGAATAAGTGTTGACAATTTACATTAAAAGAGCAATTAGGAAATAAGTAAATTAGGAATGATTTACTTATAGAATTGTCCTAAATAAGAAAATGTGAATTTAGACAAATTAAAGGTTTATTAACGAGATCTCTTTTAATGACACACCAGAAAGTTCTAGGGTGACAGAGAGGATAGTGTCTAGGCTTGAGTTTGGAAAATACAAGTTTCCTGCTCTCCCTGGCTATGCCTAATTGATCCGACGGACAGGATGGTTACTTTCGAAACCTGATTTGAAAATAAATCAAAATCCTTTGAATTGAGAAAAGACAAATATGCCTAAACCCGAGGTTAGACTGAGTTGCGATGTAAACCTGCCCGGAACCAACCGGCACATCAAGTGTTCGCAACAATATCTGCCTAATGTGAGTGGTCGCGGCTTTAATTTATTTAGTTAAAGCTAGAATAAGGAATGGTAGGGTTAAGTTAACCAAGACACCTAACCAATTTTACATGATAACCAGACCGGTGGGTGGGGTTAGGTTCATACAGACACTTAACACAGTTAAGCTAGAATGGGAGGGTTAAGTCCATAGGAACACTTAACCAACTTAACACAGTCAAGCTAGAATGGGAGGGCTAAGTCCATAGGAACACTTAACCAAACTTATGGTAACAAGACCAGATTTGTAGGGGTTAAGTAACTAAGAAAACACTTAGCCAAATTAACATGTTAACTAGACTAGAAGGTGGGGTTAAGTAAAGTTAATGCACTTAGCCAAATTAACATGTTAACTAGACTAGAGGTTGGGGTTAAGTAAATACACTTAGCCAATTTGATATGTTAGCTGGGCTAGACCATAGGGTTAAGTAAGCTTGAACACTTAACCATCGGATTGTGATAAAGGAATAGGGTTAAGTCTAAAACATGATGGGATAATACTTAACCATTAATAATAACATGTCAGTTAAAACAGACGGTCAAGGAACACTTAACCAATACAGGATGATGGGTAGGGTTAAGTAATAAGAAATACTTAACCAATATAACTTGGTTTGTGATAGGGTTAAGTCATCATGAATTACTGATAACACTTAACCAGTTTAACAGGATGAATGAAGAGGGTTAAGTTGGCTTGAATTGACTAATGACACTTAACCAATCCAAATTGACGGGAAAGAGAACTAAGTAGTAAATCTTAGTTAAGAAAACAACAATTCTGGAAACTAAGTGGTAAATCTGAGTTAGTAAAACTAAGTAGTAATTCTTAGTATAACACGGGAAGGAGCGCTCCGTCTGAGTAAAAAGGAGGCTCCAACGAATTGGGTTACGAAGCCCGAGGCTTCGAAGGGACATGAGGGTACTCTTGATATCCCTCTTTGAGGCTGCAGATGATCCTCCTGGGCTCACAGAGGTTAAGGTCTGTGTAGAAGAACCAGGGGTATGCCTTGGTTGCAGTATATGGAAACCTAAAGACTAGGATGGACCGGCGTGATTCGGCGAGAAAACGGTAGCCCTCTGATAGCAACTCATCGTCTACCATCCATCTTGAGTCAATCGAGATACGTGTAGCGGAAAGGCGGAGAACTCCAAAAGACCGTATACTTGCTATCTAGTTATGGGTGAGGGTGGCCATAGGATAGTGGGGCGCCAGGGGCCTGCGTATAGTTCTCATTTTTCACGGTGTACCTTTCATTAGTTGAGGGAGGGGTCAAGTGGGACCATAGCCACTGAAAAAAAAACAGACCTTAGCATCTGCATCGGCAGATATCTGAAAGCTCCCGACCGAGTTCTGTATTCCTTGATTTGCCCAGTCACAGGACTCGGACCGCACATTACAGGACATGTGCATCTAGACAAGCGATAATGATTCGCGATACATGCATGGGGAAGTATAGGAACATATACCACTCTATGTAGTGTGTCCTAGACTTGGGGGCATCGTTCGAAGGTAGCATAATCCTTAGTTGGACTAGGTGGCATAAATCCTGAATCCGAGAAGCATTCAGCAGATAGCGTAAACTCTAGTTAAATCTAGAAAGCACTTGATAGAAAACCCTAGATTTGATCTAGGTAATAAATAATAAATGTACGCCTAAAGGCAACCCCAAATACAGGGATATAGAAACTAGTATAACAAGGAAATAACGAAGCGACGAAAGTATTAGAGCGTATCCAGTTTATCTTATCTTAGCATATCTTGTCACTACCTTGTCTAATCTTGCTGACCCTATCATCATGGTGTTATCTTGTATTCAGTTAATTCATGTCATTTTGTTTTCCCTGGTCACATGCTAGAAGTTACTGAACTTACTCAGGCTTTATGTCTGACTCTGTTTTTCTTTCGTCTTCTTTTCTTCCATTCCCCCCCCCCTCCAGGTAGTAAAGGAGGGAATAGTTTAGCTCAGGTTAAGTTGGACTGCCACTCTTTCCCAGCTTGAAGATTTCTCGAAGTTTGCTTGGATTCACTTTTCAGATGCTATGGCTGGCTCTTGCTAAATAATTGGGGAATATAAATGTTGTTTTATGCTTCTTCATTTTGTAAGACAGATGATGCTCTAATATTGTAAAGAAATCATTGTACAAACTATTTTATCAATAAAGCAAAGTTTCATTTTCCGCTCCTTAATTTTCGTCTGTCTTGTAATTTATCTGCATCTTTTACCCTAAATGCTCCACAGAACTTAGTGCATTCCCTTTGTGAGTGACACAAACGGATGTGGGGTGTTACAGACCTGGAGGGGGAAAAAGGATAGAAATAGAGGGGTTCAGACATAAAGTCTGGCGAGTATGATAATTCTAACAATACTATTATCAAAATAACTAGACTAAGGCATAAGTTGGAAGACAAGTAAATGTCTATGAACTCTTAGGAAGATAAAGATAGCGTTTAAGATAACGTTAAAGATAATGGTAAAGGCACACCTAATTACTGACGAATGATTACTACACTGCACCGCACATTACTACACTACACCACACTAGTCACCCTATTGTTTGATCCCACTTGCTTCACACAGAAACTTTATAAATAGCCTTACGTACCCCTAGCTGACTACATAGGTGCTGTCTGCCCCTATCTCCACTAGGCGTACCCAACTACCCACTTTCGATCGGCTCCCTACTCGTAGATACCCGTGCTGGCCCCACAGTGGGGTGCATCACTCCCCTAAAGTGGCAACCCGATACAACTTGAGAATGCACGGCTTATACCTACACGATGCAACAACGTCTTACCTACCAGCCCGGGTCCACACACGCATACGAAACCCGTTGGACTTGCGTTGCCACCGCTCCCCGTTTTGGCCTCTTACAGTCGAACCCAGCATGCGTGTCCCGTCCTCGACTTGGGTCGAGCCCACAAAGATACGTTTGGGATACTGGTCGAAATGGGCCCCCACAACCTACCCACCTAAGCTTGTCACTAGTATATCCCACTTAACCCTCTTAGTCATGTTCATTTACATGTGTGTTTGGTTAAGTCTTACTAATCGTATTTCACATGCCACTAAGGGTACCCCCTAGATTCCTCATGCCACCCAAGGCACCTACTTAACCCCCATGTCCCACCTTACATGTTTATCTGGTTAAGTATTTCTTAATTCATTCAGGCCATAACTTCATAAATACCTCTCACATTAGACTGGCATTTATGGCAGCTGGATTTGCCGGGCGGGTCCGGGCAGTCTTACACCATAAAAGAGTCTAACCTCGTGTCTTTTCAATCGTTATGCTTTAGTTTAGGCCTAGGACCTCTCACATTGTGCTGACATTTGTGACAACTGGATTTGCTGGGCGGGTCCGGGCAGGTTTACGTCACAAACGAGTCCAACCTCGTGTCCTAAGCATTGATTAACACTTAAAATCTTTTACCCCAGTTTTAATAATTCCCTATTCAAATTATTAATTAAGTCAACTTTTAATGATGTCCATAATTGACTCAATTATGGCCATCCACTTATGGCATGCAAAATCATATCAATTGCACCCCAACTTTTTAATATTAAATCCTTAATATTACCCCTACCCCACATTTATACGTTCGCTTATTCAACGCATAATATAGGCTAGACTTGTATAGTCTAACACCTAGCACAAAGATAAATTATCACAACATATAGACAATTAAAATAAATCTAATCATAATAGGGGTGAAACTTGCATAAACTACACATGTTAAGGATCAAAAGGTGTCAACATGTTAAATGTCTCAATTTATATGATATGATCATAGCCCAAATCTATACATAAACTTGCATATGGGGTTTTTAGGCAACATAATGATGGTGTGAACTAGCATAGGATATCACATATGTCATAGCATAATTCTAGGTGTCATAATAGATGTCTTGATATATGTTCATAACTTTTCTAATCAATCTAACTTGCATATGTGACTTGTCATATAGATCAACATAACCCAAACATGATGATTTAATTAATATGAACTAACTAGCATAGATGGTAACATCATTGCCTTTTTAACATGTATGATTCATCACAACTTAGCATAGAAACTTTCAACATACATAACATCATCATAGCATGATTTACAACATGTAAGATATCATCATCACATAACATTGGATTTACAATATACATGATAGCAAAAGGGGTTTACAACAACATATATGATAATTCACATCATCTACTCATAATCCATTCATAACTCAACCTAATTAAAATGATAATAATCTTGTTATGATCATCATACTCACAATTTAGAGAAGAAAAGAGAGAGTTTTGCTTTGCTTTAGGACTGAGAGAATTAGAATTGAATTTGCTTTTCTTCTTTCTTAGTTGGCGGCGACTCCATTGATTTCCATGGCGATGGTATGACGGTAACTATTCTATTTTAATTAGGTTTAGGGTTAGCATTAGGATGTATTTATAGGTGTAGGAAGTTATTTAGGACCATTAGATTAACCCTGAACCATGAGAACCAATCAAATGCAAAATCTGCATTTGAGCGAATCGACCCACGGGTTGACAGCCAAACACCCTGGATTAACCCCTAGTCGACCCAGCAGGGCTTGGGTCGACCTCAAAAATGGGCCGGTTCGGTTATTCCCCCTCCCAATTCGCTGTTTTGAACTTTTTCGCATATTTATTTATTTAATTTTTAATTTATATATATATATATATATATCAATATATATATTTCTCTGCGCAACCCATTTCACTTAACTCTTTTCTAAAAATTAAGTATACTTTAATTTGTGAATTTTAATGTTATAAAATTACGGGGTGTTACATTCTCCCCTCCTTAAAGGATTTCGTCCCCGAAATCTCCAAGTCAAGAAGAATGTATATCCTACCGTCTAATCGTCCATCTACTCAACCATCAAACACCAGCATCCATTGTTCTTAATAGACTTCTACTGCTTTAATGTTTATATGCACAGTGTGTGTATATGTCCATATCTAATGCAAAATTAGGCGGTCTACTGATTCAGTCGACCTCCTTAGTGCAATTCATGATAGTGTCATGCGTCCAATATGTAAGCAAAAGATTCCTAATGATACATATTAATTCTATATGCGTGCCCAACCATCCACTCGAATGCAACAACTATATGATAATACAACCATTATACATCCATTTTACTAAATACATCCATATATATGCAGTATGCAATATGAACTGACTGAGCCGATCTGGTGCCTAATAGTGTGTGTATATGCATCCACGAGCAACCACTAGCAAACACTTGCATCCACTTTGCATCCACCATACATAACATGTCTCACACACATGTTTCAACCAAAGGATTATCCTAACTAAAGGTCAAAGATACTAGCGAGAGGATATACTAAAGATAAGATAAGTAAAAGCTAAGCGATAAAGGAGAAATTAAAAGACAAACCCTCAAAAAGAAAAGGGTATCGTGAACGCATCTTCTCTTCTGTCTCCCAAGTAGCGTTGCTCTCATCATCTCCCCATTGCACTTTGACTAGTCTGACCTCTCGATTCCTCAACCTCTTGATCTCCGACCCAAGAATGCGCGTAGGAGCTCGTCGAATTGTCGCATCACGCTCTATCTCCATCTCTCTGAGAAAGCTCGGCTCTACCACTTCCGCGGTCTCGTGCAAGCACTTCCTCAAATGTGACACATGGAATACGTCGTGTACACCACTAAGTCTCTCGGGCAACTCCACTCTATACGCTATCTGTCCAATTTTCTCCTTAATAGGAAACGGCCCTACAAACCTCAGTGCTAATTTCCCAACGGACCCAAAGAAAAAAACGTTCCATAATGGAGACACTTTGACAAAGACCATGTCCCCAACTTCAAACTCAAGATCTGTCCTCCTCTTATCCGCATAAGATTTCTGCCTATCCTGTGCTGCTTTCATCCTCCTTCGAATCAAGTCGATCTTCTCCGAAGTCTCCCTAATCATATCGGGCCCAAGTAAGATCTTATCCGTAGATTCCCACCAACATGTAGGTGAACGACAAGGTCTTCCATAAAGAGCTTCGAATGGTGCCATACCAATGCTGGACTGAAAGCAGTTATTATATGCGAACTCCACCAATGGAAGATGCTCTTCCCACGTACCCCCAAAGTCTAGGATACATAGCCTCAACAGATCCTCTAAAATGCGATTCACCCTCTCGATCTGGCCGTCTGTCTGAGGTTGATATGCGGTGCCCAAACATAACTGAGTCCCTACCGCCTCTTGTAAGCTTCTCCAAAATTCGCTAGTGAAAATAGGATCGCGGTCGCTCACTATGCTAGAAGGAACACCATGCAAACGAACTATTTCTCGAACGTATACGGAGGCTAACCATGGAGCAGTCCTCTTACTCTTTACGGGAATGAAATGGGCGCTTTTAGTAAGTCTATCTACTATAACCCAAATTCCCGTATTACCCTTCCTTGATCGCGGTAACCCATCCACAAAATCCATCGAGACACTATCCCACTTCCATAGTGGAACCTCCAATGGGTGAAGCAACCCACCGGGTTTCTTTTGCTCTGCTTTTACTTGTTGGCACACCAAGCTTCTAGCGACATACTCGGCCACATCTTTCTTCATGCCGGCCCAAAAGTAAACTCTCTTCGTGTCTTTGTACATCTTGTCCCCGCCGGGATGAATTGTCATCTTCGAATGATGTGCTTCGTCAAGAATAGTCTTCCTTAGGTCATCGTCTTTTGGTACACAAAGTCTACCGTCCCTACGTAACCAACCCTTATCGTCTAGGGTATACCTACGTAGATGGCTTGATGACTCTCCTCCTTTGAGTTTTTCTACTAACTCAACCAACTGCGGGTCGTCTCGCTGTGCCTCGCCAATTCGTCCCAAAAGCGTAGGTTTGACCTCCAAGGATGCTAGCAAACCGGGTACGAAGTCAACAGAAGGTCTAAAGTCAAACATCGAAATGAATTCGAAACTTCGCTGCTCAACAAACAAAGGACTTAAGGATAATATTTTTCTACTTAAGGCGTCTGCCACCACGTTACCCTTGCCAGGGGTATAGGCTATTTCGAAGTCGTAGGACGCTAAGAACTCCATCCACCTTTGCTGCCTTAAGTTCAAGTCCTTTTGAGAGAATAGGTATTTTAAAGACTTGTGGTCAGTGAATAATTCGAATTTCTCGCCAAGAAGATAATGACGCCAAGACTTAAGCGCGAAAACAATAGCGGCCAATTCTAGGTCATGTGTAGGATAATTTTTCTCATGCGCTCTCAACTTCCTTCCACCATAGGCTATTACCCTACACTCTTACATTAAGACTGCGCCTAGTCCTGTCCCACAAGCATCAGTATAAACGGTAAACGGCTTACTCCGGTCTGGCAATACTAAGATTGGGGCTGAAGTCAAAGCTCTCTTCAAACGTTGGAACGCATCATCACAATCTACGTCCCATGTGAAAACTAGGTTCTTCTTCGTCAAGCGTGTCAATGGAGCTGATATCTTTGCAAAGTCTTTGATAAACTTCCTATAGTAGCCAGCCAACCCCAAGAAACTTCTCAATTCGGTAGCATTTTTAGGGACCTTCCAATCATGGATGGCCACCACCTTTGCGGGATCCACGGCTATCCCTTCTTTGGAAACCACGTGCCCCAAGAACCGTACTTCCTTCCTCCAGAAGTGACACTTAGAAAATTTAGCCTTAAGGCTATGCGCTCGTAGGGTCTCCAACACTTCCCTAAGATGTAGGGCATGCTCTTCTTCATCCTTAGAAAAGATCAAGATGTCATCTACAAAGACTACCACGAATTTGTTAAGGTACTCCCTAAACACCCTACTCATCAAATCAACAAAATATGCTGGGGCATTTGTCAAACCGAAGGGCATCACTAGCCGTTCATAGAAACCGTCCGGAGTCCTAAAGGCAGTCTTGTCAATGCTATCCTCAGCCACTCTTAACTGATGGAAACCAGTGGCTAAGTCCAACTGTGAAAACACTGAGGCGCCAACTAACTGATCGAAGAGATCGTCAATCCTCGGCAGTGGGTGTCTGTTCTTCTTAGTAAGCTTATTAAGTTCTATATAGTCCACACACAGTCTAAGGGACCCATCCGCCTTCGTGGCAAATACTACTGGAGCACCCCCACTCCGATATACTTCGTCTTATGAACCACTTCTCAAGCAACTCCTTCACTTGCTTATCGAGTTCCCTCCTTTCACGTGGAGCCATGTGGCGTACTGGCAAAGATACTAGTTTCGCATTATCCACAAGATATATTCGAAAATCTATCTCCCACTTCGGAGGCAAGCCCTTCACCTCCTCAAACACATCCGAATATTCTCGGACCACTCTAACAGATCGTAGATTTTCCTCAGACGCGTCAAGCGATTATAGATAACTTAGCATAACCGAATTTATGGGATTACAGAAGATTTGGAGAGTGTTGCCAAGGCGAGTCACGAGCCTAACTACTCTTCTTTCACAATCAAGAACGGCCCCATTTCTGGATAACCAATCCATTCCTAAAATTAGCCCATAGCCCGTGAAGCCCAACACATAAACATCACATCTAAATTCAACGCTAAGTACGGAAATTTTCAAATCCAAACACATCATGGACAAATAAGCTGAGCCCCCTATTGGATTCGAAACAACTAAGGGATCCTCTACTAAACTGGTGTTTAAGTGCAGTGATTCAACTAATGATGTAGAGATAAACGAATGTGATGCGCCTAAATCGAATAAGGTACGGACAGGATGATCAAACAGAAAAACTAAGCTTTCAACAGAAATGGTTCTACCTCGTTCTTGCAGCGGTGGGACCGCGAGAGCCTGAACTTGTCCCCTAGCCTGCCCTGGTGCCATAAGAGCATGCACCTGTCCTCCCGAGGTAGCTCCTTCCCTCTGCCCCTTCTTTGGGCAGTCCTTCACTAAATGTCCCGCGTCGCCACAATGAAAACAGTCTGTCTTCTTTTTCTTTCGGCAATCCTTGCTGAGATAGCCTGGGATTCCACAGTTAAAGCACTTCTTCTTTCCCTTGCCATTATTGTCTTTTCCACCCTTCTTGTTTTGCTGTTGTGGTTTCTTCCGATCCCCCTTCTTCTCGGGTGCCTTATCAGTTTTAGCGCTTTTCTCCTCATGCATGAGCGCCATTTTTACTTACTTCTCAAAGATGGCCCCCATCGGGATGTCGGTCATAGCCAACCCTTGCAATGGTTCATTCAAGCCATTCACGAACCTTAGAGCCTTCTTCTCCGGCGTGTTTACTAAGTCCAAGCCAAACCTTGCTAATTGATTAAATTTATTGACATATTCTTTCACTGATGAGCTTCCTTGCTTCAATGTCAAGAACCTTTCCATATATAGATTTTCTTCCGCCCTTGAGAGAAACTTCGCCTCGAACCTACGTCTGAAATCCGCCCAAGAGTCAACAGGACGCTCCCCATTAGTGACCTTCCACCAAAATGAGGCCTCTCCCTTCATCAACCAAGCTGCTAAACGAACTCTCCTCCCTTCTTCTACTTCAAAGATTTCTAGCAATTCTTCCACCTCCTTAAGCCAATCTCTAGCTTCCACAAACGTTTCTGACCCTTGAAATGGTTTTCCACCCATAGCCTTGAATTCCTTGCATGTCTTTGCAAAAGTATCTACGCGAGGAGGAGGAGGAGGAACGGGTGCAACTGGTGGTGGAGGAACATTGGCTGGACCTGCAGCGGCCCTAGCCTCCAATAGCCTCCTATACCATCCTGGTATCGTTACACCGTCGGGTAGATTAAGATCTTCAGCCATGCTGAAACGAAAAAGGAAAGATTCAAAATAGAGAATTCGAAAGATAAAGATATATGGCTATTGGGGATTATGTTTTTCTTAAAAACTTTTCTCTTTAAATTTCTCATTAAAACATGTTTTTGAAAATACTTCTTCCAAAAATAACTATTTTTCTAAAGTATTTTTATCTGTTCTGGTAACCTTAAGCTCTGATACCACGTGTAACACCCCACGTCCATTAATGTCACTCATAAAGGGAATGCATTAACTTCCATGGAGGTTATAAGTGAATATAGAATTGAAAAATTACAACAAGACAGATAATAAATAGTACTTGGAAATCTAAAACTTCATTTTATTGCAGCGGAAATTAAACATGTTTGTTACATCATAAAACCATAAATCATAACCAAGTACAATATCCATCATCATAAAAACAAAATACTTAATCCCATTACATAAATAGCCATTAAAAAGATAACAAGATGGACTTTACTACAACGGTCCAAGCTTTCCAAAGAGAGATGAAGCAATTCAATCAAACTCCACTAGAGCTGGGCCCAACCTGAGGACCTGGAGGGGGAAAAAGGATAGAAATAGAGGGGGTCAGACATAAAGTCTGGCGAGTATGATAATTCTAACAATACTATTATCAAAATAACTAGACTAAGGCATAAGCTGGAAGACAAGTAAATGTCTATGAACTCTTAGGAAGATAAAGATAGCGTTAAAGATAACAGTAAAGGCACACCTAATTACTAACGCAAGATTACTACACTGCACCGCACATTACTACACTGCACCACACCAGTCACCCTATTGTTTGATCCCACTTGCTTCACACAGAAACTTTATAAATAGCCTTACGTACCCCTAGCTGACTACATAGGTGCTGTCTGCCCCTATCTCCATTAGGCGTACCCAACTACCCACTTTCGATCGGCTCCCTACTCGTAGATACCCGTGCTGGCCCCACAGTGGGGTGCATCACTCCCCTAAAGTGGCAACCCGATACAACTTGAGAATGCACGGCTTATACCTACACGATGCAACAACGTCTTACCTACCAGCCCGGGTCCACACACGCATATGAAACCCGTTGGACTTGCGTTGCCACCGCTCCCCGTTTTGGCCTCTTACAGTCGAACCCAGCATGCGTGTCCCGTCCTCGACTTGGGTCGAGCCCACAAAGATACGTTTGGGATACTGGTCGAATTGGGCCCCCACAAGCTACCCACCTAAGCTTGTCACTAGTATATCCCACTTAACCCTCTTAGTCATGTTCATTTACATGTGTGTTTGGTTAAGTCTTACTAATCGTATTTCACATGCCACTAAGGGCACCCCCTAGATTCCTCATGCCACCCAAGGCACCTACTTAACCCCCATGTCCCACCTTACATGTGTATCTGGTTAAGTATTTCTTAATTCATTCAGGCCATAACCTCATAAAGACCTCTCACATTAAACTGGCATTTATGGCAGCTGTATTTGCCGGGCGGGTCCGGGCAGTCTTACACCATAAAAGAGTCTAACCTCGTGTCTTTACAACCGTTATGCTTTAGTTTAGGCCTAGGACCTCTCACATTGGGCTGACATTTGTGACCACTGGATTTGTCGGGCGGGTCCGGGCAGGTTTTCGTCACAAACGAGTCCAATCTCGTGTCCTAAGCATTGATTAACACTTAAAATCTTTTACCCCAGTTTTAATAATTCCCTATTCAAATTATTAATTAAGTCAACTTTTAATGATGTCCGTAATTGACTCAATTATGGCCATCCACTTATGGCATGCAAAATCATATCAATTGCACCCCAACTTTTTAATATTAAATCCTTAATATTACCCCTACCCCACGTTTATACGTTCGCTTATTCAACGCATAATATAGGCTAGACTTGTATAGTCTAACACCTAGCACAAAGATAAATTATCACAACATATAGACAATTAAAATAAATCTAATCATAATAGGGGTGAAACTTGCATAAACTACACATGTTAAGGATCAAAAGGTGTCAACTTTCTCAATTTATATGATATGATCATAGCCCAAATCTATACATAAACTTGCATATGGGGTTTTTAGGCAACATAATGACGGTGTGAACTAGCATAGGATATCACATATGTCATAGCATAATTCTAGGTGTCATAATAGATGTCTTGGTATATGTTCATAACTTTTCTAATCAATCTAACTTGCATATGTGACTTGTCATATAGATCAACATAACCCAAACATTATGATTTAATTAATATGAACTAACTAGCATAGATGGTAACATTATGGCCTTTTTAACATGTATGATTCATCACAACTTAGCATAGAAACTTTCAACATACATAACATCATCATAGCATGATTTACAACATGTAAGATATCATCATCACATAACATTGGATTTACAATATACATGATAGCAAAAGGGGTATACAACAACATATATGATAATTCACATCATCTACTCATAATCCATTCTTAACTCAACCTAATTAAAATGATAATAATCTTGTTAAGATCATCATACTCACAATTTAGAGAAGAAAAGAGAGAGTTTTGCTTTGCTTTAGGGTTGAGAGAATTAGAATTGAATTTGCTTTTCTTCTTTCTTAGTTGGCGGCGGCTCCATTGATTTTCATGGCGATGGTATGACGGTAACTATTCAATTTTAATTAGGTTTAGGGTTAGCATTAGGATGTATTTATAGGTGTAGGAAGTTATTTAGGACCATTAGATTAACCCTGAACCATGAGAACCAATCAAATGCAAAATCTGCATTTGAGCGGGTCGGCCCACGGGTTGACAGCCAAACACCCTGGATTAACTCCTAGTCGACCCAGCGGAGCTTGGGTCGACCTCAAAAATGGGCCGGTTCGGTTATTCCCCCTCGCAATTCGCTGTTTTCAACTTTTTCGCATATTTATTTATTTAATTTTTAATTTATATATATATATATATATATATTTCTCTACGCAACCCATTTCACTTAATTCTTTTCTAAAAATTAAGTATACTTTAATTTGTGAATTTTAATGTTATAAAATTACGGGGTGTTACAGTGCACGTACTCTGGAGTGGAAAAAGCAGGCACTGGGCATCAGTAGTATACACTGTGCATCTTGAATCGTGTCAGGTTGCCACCAGAGGGACTGATACACCCCATGGTGGGACTAGCACAGGTATCTACAATCAAGCGGGGCTGAATGACACAGGACATGAATGCATGCGAGTAGGAGAAGATCATTAAGGGGATTGTTTGTTATAAACACGTGGGGCTGGTTGAACCAATAGTTTGTAGGTGCAGAGACTATAGTAATGAGTGCGATCACATGTTCCTCTTATCTTATATTAGGGTATTGTCATATGTTCTGTTATTACTGTCATGATCCCTTTCCTTGTTTAAATACTAGTAATCACCGAACTTACCAGACTTATTGTCTGACCCGTTTTCTTTCGTCCTCTTTTCTTTCGTTCCCACCCCCAGGTCCACAGGGAGGGAATACTGCAGCTTAGTCAGACTCTTTGCAAGCTTCAAGAAAGTAGATGTATGATTTGGACTCTCTCTCACCTTGGCTATGGCTCTTGGACATTATCCTTGGGGATTTATGCACTTTTATTTTTGGTTTATGCTTCTTTATTGAATAATCAAGACAGAGATTATGTTGTAATGTTTTGGAAGTTATTTTGAGACAATTTGATGTAATGCTTTTGTATTGAACCACGCATGAAATAAATAATTGAATTTCGCTGCTTATATTTATCTATCTTATAAAGTTTTCTGTGTCTTGTACCTATAACCTCCCACCAAAGTTAAGGCATTCCCTTTGTGAGTGACCTTAACGGAGGTGGGGTGTTTCACTTGGTATCAGAGCAAAGGTTTACCAGATTAGATAAGAGTTTTTGAAAATTAGTTTCAAAAAAAAAAAAAAATTAAGAAGCATTTTACGAGGAAAAGTGTTGTCTTAAATTTAAAAAGGCATAATCCCCAAATCTATATGCACTATCTTTCTATCCTTCATTTTGAATCTTTTCTTTTTCGTTTCAGCATGTCTGGGAATCTTAACCTTCCAGAGGTTGTATCGATACCTGGCTGGTTCAGGAGGTACTTAGAGGCTAGGGCCAACGACGCAGGCCCAGCAGATATTCCTCCTCCAGCTGCAGCGGTTCCTCCTCCTCCTCCTCCTCGTGAAAATGCTTTCTCAATGATTTGTAAAGACTTTAGGGCCATGGGTGGAAAGGATTTCAAGGGAACTGAATCATTCGTAGAAGCAAGGAACTGGCTTAAAGAAACTGAGGATCTGTTCGTTATCTTCGAGGTGGACGATAGGCAGAAGATATAGTTGGCGGTATGGTTGCTCAAAGATGAAGCTTCCTATTGGTGGGAATCACTAACGCTGAAAGACCAGTTGAAACATGGATGGATTTCAGAATAAGGTTTGAGATGAAATTCCTCTCACAGGCTGAACGAAGTTTACAGCTGGAAAAGTTCTTATGTCTTAAGCAAGGAAGTATGACAGTCAAAGAGTACGTCAATCAATTCAATCAGCTGGCCCGATTTGGGCTGGACTTAGCGAATACTCCTCATAAGAAGGCTCTCCATTTTTTCAAAGGATTGAATGAGCCACTTCACAGCTTGGTTATGACCCATATACCTATGGGAGCTACGTACGAGAGGTTAGTGGACATGGCACTCTTACATAAGGAAGACAAGGGCAAGAATGAGGCAAAAGCGGAAGTGCCTCAAGATAAGAAGGGGAAGGGTCGCAAAACAAGAAGGCTGATTCAAAGAAAAGCGGGAAGAACAACAAACCCCATGAAAAGAGGAAGTGTAATTTCTTGGCATTCCCGGACATCCGATCAAAGACTGCAAGAAGAAGAAAAGGAAGATGGGTGGCTGTTTCCACTGTGGTGAGACAGGATACATGGCTAGGGCCTGCCCAAGGAAGCAAGGGCAAGGAGCTGGACCTTCTTCTGGAGGACAAGTTCACGCTCTCATGGCACCTCCGAAAGAACGAGGTAGAAATATTTCTGTCGAAAGTTTAGTCTATCTTTTTGACCATCCTGTACATACACTATTTGATTCTGGCGCATCGCACTCTTTTATATCTACTGCCTTAGTGGAATCTCTGCACCTAGACACCAGCATAGTAGAGGATCCCTTGGTTGTTTCAAATCCAATTGGGGGCTCAGCTTATTTGTCAATGGTTTTTTGCATTTGAAAATATCTATACTAAGCGTTGGGTTTAGATGTAATGCCTTTTTTTTAGCTTCACTAGCTATGGGTTGATTCTAGGCATGGACTGGCTTTCCAGTAATGGTGCCATCCTCGATTGCAAAAAGGGAGTAGTTAGACTCATGACTTGCCTCGGTAACACTCTCAAAATTTCTTGTAATCCCATGAACTCCATTATGCTTAGTTATCTAGAATCTCTTGATGCGTCTATTGAGAACTTGCAGTCTGTAAGGGTAGTCTGTGAATACTCGGATGTGTTTGAAGAGGTAAAGGGCTTACCTCCGAAGCAGGAGATAGATTTCTGCATATACCTCGTGGACAATGCAAAGTCTGTTGCTTTACCCGTTAGGCACATGGCCCTATGGGAGACAAAGGAGCTCAGCAAGCAAATCAAAGAGCTATTTGAAAAGGGGTTCATAAGATGGAGTATTTCTGAATGGGGTGCTCCTGTAGTGTCTCCATCAAAGCTGATGGTTCACTCTGCCTGTGCGTTGATTATATGGAGCTAAACAAGCTGACCAAGAAGAATAGATACCCACTCCTAAGAATAGATGATTTGTTTGGTCAGCTTGTAGGTGCATCAGTTTTCTCCCAATTAGATTTAGCTACCGGGTTTCATCAGCAAAGAGTGGCTGAAGACAGCATTGATAAGACCTCGTTCAGAACTCCAGATGGTTTCTTCGAGTGGCTTGTCATGCCTTTCAGCTTGACAAACGCACCCGCTTACTTCATTGATTTAACGAGCAGGGTGTTCCGAGAGTTCCTCAATAAGTTTGTGGTGATCTTCGTAGATGATATTTTGATCTTCTCAAAGAATGAGGAAGAGAATGCTCAGCATCTAAAAGAAGTCATGGATACTCTCCGTGCACATTAGTTGAAGGCGAAATTCTCTAAATGCCATTTCTTGAGAGAAGAAGTTAGGTTCCTTGGACACGTGGTGTCAAAAGAGGGGATAGCTGTGGACCCCATGATAGTGGTTACTGTGCAAGATTGGAAGGTTCCTCGAAACGCAACCGAAGTCCAAAGCTTTCTCCGGCTAGCAGGCTTTTATCGAAAGTTCATCGATGATTTTGCAAAAATCTCAGCTCCAATTACAAGGTTGACAAAGAAGAACCTAGCTTTCAATTGGGATTTGGATTGCGATATTGCGTTCCAACATTTGAAAAGGGCTCTAACAACAGCCCCAGTTCTGACATTGCCTGATGGAAGCAAGATGTTTATAGTATCCACAGATGCATGCAGAATGGGACTAGGCATTGTTCTGATGCAAGAAGGGAAGGTAGTGGCTTATGGTGGAAGGCAGTTGAAAGTACACGAGAAAAACTACACAACACATGACCTAGATTTGGCAGCCATTGTTTTTGCACTTAAGTCTTGGCGCCATTATCTCCTAGGTGAGAAATTTGAACTGTATACTGACAATAAATCGTTGAAATACCTATTCTCGCAGATAGATCTCAACTTGAGGCAGCAGTGATGGATGGAGTTTCTTGCCTTGTATGATTTTGAGATTTCTTACACACCTGGCAAGGGCAATGCAGTAGCAGACGCCTTAAGTAGAAAGAAGTTGGCCTTAAGCACTCTCTTTGTGGAAAGGCAAAGCTTGGAGTTCATAACAAGCTTTAATTTCAGACCCTCCACTGACTTTGTACCTGGCTTGTTAGCAACGTTAGAAATGCGGCCAACTCTATTAAACTCAATCGGAGTCGCACAAAGAGAAGACCCTCAGCTAGCCGATGTGATGGACAAGTTAGTTAGGGGTGAGACTTCCAGTCACCTCAATAGATACTCCATGGATGCTAAGGGCTGGTTGAGACGACATGGAAGACTATGTGTCCCACAAGCAAGGGGCTTGGTAAAGGCGGTTCTAGAAGAGGCACACCATTCCAAACTGACCATACACCCAGGCGGAGAAAAAATGCATAAAGACAACAAAAGAGTTTTCTTTTGGAATGGAAGGAAGCGAGACGTAGCTGAATTTGTTTCTAAGTGTTTAATATGCCAACAAGTTAAGGAGGAGCAGAAGAAGCCTATTGGTCTGCTCCATCCTCTAGAGGTCCCACAGTGGAAATGGGATAGCATCTAGATGGACTTTATAGATGGGTTTCCTAGGTCAAGAAAGGGCAATACCAGCATTTGGGTAACAGTTGACAGGCTCACAAAAAGCGCCCACTTTATACCCGTCAAGAGTAGAAGGACTGCCTCATCTCTAGCATCCATATATCTTAAGGAGATAGTGTGACTCCATGGGATACCCTCTAGCATAGTGAGTGATCGAGACCCTATTTTCACGAGCGAGTTTTGGAAGAGTTTACAAGAGGCTGTAGGCACACAGTTATGCTTAAGTACGACCTATCACCCTCAAACCGATGGCCAGACAGAAAGAGTCAACAGCGTATTAGAAGACCTCTTGAGATTATGCATTATTGACTTCGGAGGGTCATGGGAGGATCATCTATCTTTGGTGGAATTTGCTTACAACAATAGCTACCAAGCCACCATAGGCATGGCGGCTTTCGAAGCTTTATATGGAAGACCGTGTAGGTCACCAATTTGCTGGTGGGGGTCCACAAAGAAGATCATACTTGGATCAGACATGATTAGGGAAACTTCAGAGGAAGTTGACTTGATACGAAGAAGAATGAAGACTGCCCAAGATAGACAGAAGTCCTACGCAGACAAAAGAAGAACTGACCTTGAGTTCGAAGTTGGAGACAAGGTATTCCTTAAAGTATCTCCTTTGAGGAACGTCGTTCGCTTTGGATCCGCAGGAAAGTTAGCACCAAGATTTATAGGGTCGTTCCCTATCATCGAAAGGTTGGGAAGATGGCTTATAGGGTACAGCTCCCCGAAAGATTGGCCGGGATTCATAATGTCTTTCATGTCTCTTACCTGCGGAAATGCTTACGCGAGTCTGCGGAAGTGGTAGAACCAAGTATGCTAGAGGAAGTTGAAGTTGAACGAGAAGCAACTGTGTGGAGAATTCCAACCCGTATCTTGGGAACAAAAGTCAAAAAGATATGCAACCATGAAGTTAAGCTCGTCAAAGTTCAATGGAGCGACACCGAGGACGACACGACTTAGGAAACTGAGGACAGAATACGCGCAGCCTACCCTTTTCTTTTTTAGGGTACATCCTTAATCTATTTTTCCTTAAGTTTATGCTCGTATCTATCTTTTTTAGGTATATCTCCTCAATCCTATCTTTTATCCTTAGGTAGGAACCCATTTGGATGTAAACATGTAATTGAAACATGTTATGATTGATGGTCGCAAGTGGTTGCTAGTAGTTGTTGGTGGATGCAAATAAACACACATTAGGTATTAGATCGGCTCAGTCACTTTCGTATTGCATATGCATATATGTATTGGTTTATGGATTAAAACTTGATGTGTTATCATATGGACGTTTCATTTGAATGAATTATTGTGCACTCATATAGGAAATTTTGAGTAGGAAAAATTGCATTCATAATGGACTCATGGCACTGACATAATTTGCATCAAGGAGGTCAACGGAATCAGTAGACTGCCTAATTTTGCATTAGATAAGGACATGTACACACACAATGCATGTGATCATGAAGCATTAGAAATCTTTTAAGGACAATGGATGCATGTGTTTGATGGTTGAGTAGATGGGTGTTTGTATGGTAGGATATAAGTTCTTCTCGACTTGAGGATTTCGAGGACGAGATTCTAAAAGGAGGGGAGAATGTAACACCCTGTATTTTCTATTAACGTTATAATAACGAATCCAAGAATACTTAACTTAAAATGTGAGAATTAAGGGAAACGGGTTTCGCCATTGTGTTCGCCTCGAAATTCTAGTTGAGATAGAGTCCGAGTTTGCATAAATTGGACTTCGTATAAAGAAGTTATGGCTGTCGGAAGTTTCCAATAAATTCAAACAGCTCGAAAACGAATTCAAATTCAAATTCAGAAGTCAGAAGAGGGCTGGGTGGGAAAATTCCCGCCCAGGACCCAGGTCGACCAGGGGTCGACCCTAATGGCGACCTCCCCCCTACAGGTCGACCTGGGGGTCGACCTGCAGCCCCCCCCCCCCACGAGCACATCTGAATGGTGACGATTTTGTGACTCAGTGCTGAGTCACTAGGACTGAGGTGTCACCCTATCTTCACTGGATGGTTGCGATTAACCCTAGCATCATCTAACGGCTCAAATTGAATTGAAATTCTATATAAGCAACCCAATGCTCAAAACTAAAAATCACACAAAAATAATCCTAAAACTATCATGCTGTCAATTGAGAACTTAGAGTAGCCGTCACCAATTCAAAGACAAGATAAGAACTTGAATCAAAAATCAAATTAAAAGATTATCAAATTCAATGAGCTACATCAAAGGCGAGCTTTCCAATTTCAGAATTCATATTTCAGAACGCAAGAATTCCTTTTTAGTTCGTAAGTTGGTTATTATGCAGATTTAAACATTCTTTCAATTGAATCATGACATGTTGTAATTTGGATATAGAATGATGCTTATGTATAAGATTTGATTCTCGTTTATCTTAAAGTATCATTGTAATTAATCATGTCTATATGCTTGTGGTGATGAACATACTGTATATTAATCATGTCTATATGCTTGTGGTGATGAACATATTGTATGTTATTGGAATCTATTATGATTGGGTAATGGATTTATTTTGCCAATTAAATGGTGAAACATGTCATGTTATAAATTGGTGGTTATTTGCAAGTTTATGATCTAAAACACATGCTTATATGTTAGATCAACACTTATGTATATTCATGTTAGGTTGAATCTATTTATATTGTAAAATTTGGAATTGTAGTCCTTTCATGTTTTAACACATAAGTATCATGCTAAATTGTGATTCGAATACGTTTATGACAACCCTCTTATGTTTAACACACACAAGTTATCATGCTAATTTGCAATTTAAAAATGATTATAGTAGCTTTCTTATGTTTTGACATACATAAGTTAATTGCTAAGTTGTGGGTTTGAAACTGTGATTATATGTTAAACCTCCATGCTAGACCTTTGTCAAGTTTACATGACAATTAGACCCAACTTAGTCACAAGTTCACCTTTACCCATTTAATTAAAGTTAATGATACCTCTATGCCAAGTTACACATGACAAGTTGAAATGTATGCTATTTTATGTTCATTTCATGTCCCTTGTTTATTACCCCTTTTCTTGTTAATGGGTTGGGCTAATTTACTAGCCCAACATTTTATGTGATTCATGCGTACGTTCCACGGGGGTAGCGATGGGAAAAATGAAAATTCATGGCACGGATTTGTTCATTAAATGGTATGTTTGATATACCATTTATGGTGAGCATAATCAAAGGATAATTATGGCATGACTAAATTAAATTTAATCTACATAAGGAAATTAGATATATATAGAAAAATGTGAATTTAGAAAAGATGAATATGCCTAACCCGAGGTTAGAATGAGTTGTGGCGTAAATCTTCCTGGAACCGACTGGATATCCAGTGACCACAACAAGACCTGTCTAATGTGGGTGGCTAGTGCATCAAGCCCAAAAAGAATCTGAGGTTAGACTGAGTTGTGGTGTAAATCTGCACGGAACCGACCGGCACATCCAGTGATCACAACAAGACTTGTCTAATGTGAGTGGTTGGTGCTTTAATAATTAAAGCTAAGTCAGGATTGGTAGGGTTAAGTCAATTAGGAAAACACTTAACCGATTCAATATTTTAACTAAACGAATAGGCAGGGTTAGGTAAACTTGGACACTTAACCAAATAAACATGTTGATTAGAAAACCCTAATAACGGGGGGAAATTTCAGTAGTAACCCACATTGATGTATCATGGTACCCTGAAACTAAGCAGGGTGGGGCACGTTTACTGGGCTGAATTATAAGCGGTCAAAACATTGGCGGTTGCTGGGCCAGTGTAGGTTCCGACGGAGTATGGGCGTGCACGTACTCCAGAGTGGAAAAAGCAGGCACTGGGCATCAGTAGTATACACTATGCATCTTGAATCATGTCGGGTTGCCACCAGAGGGACTGATACACCCCATGGTGGGACCAGCACATGTATCTACAGTCAAGCAGGGCCGAATGACACAAGACATGAATGCATGCGAGTAGGAGAAGATCATTAAGGGGATCGTTTGTTATAAACACGTGGGGCTGGTTGAACCAATAGTTGGTAGGTGCATAGATAGTAATGGGTGCGATTACATGTTCCACTTATCTTATATTAGGGTATTGTCCTATGTTCTGTTATTACTGTCATGATCCGTTTCCTTGTTTAAATACTAGTAATCACTGAACTTACCAGACTTATTGTCTGACCCGTTTTCTTTCGTCCTCTTTTCTTCCGTTTCCCCCTCCAGGTCCACAGGGAGGGAATACTGCAGCTTAGTCAGACTCTTTGCAAGCTTCAAGAAAGTAGATGTATGATTTGGACTCTCTCTCACCTTGGCTATAGCTCTTGACAATATCCTTGGGGATTTATGCACTTTTATTTTTGGTTTATGCTTCTTTATTGAATAATCAAGACAGAGATTATGTTGTAATGTTTTGGAAGTTATTTTGAGAAAATTTGATGTAATGCTTTTGTATTGAACCACGCATGAAATAAATAATTGAATTTTGCTGCTTATATTTATCTGTCTTGTAAAGTTTTCTGTGTCTTGTACCTATAACCCTCCACCAAAGTTAAGGCATTCCCTTTGTGAGTGACCTTAACGGAGATGGGGTGTTTCAAGACCATTACGCAGTAGGATAGGAATTTTATCAACCAACTTCGAGTCCATATTTATACCAACTAAAATTCTAGCAAACTTTGTAATTTTACTACTAGTACTTCTTTCATCTACACGAATTGGTTCCCCTATATAGCTTGCTATCATCGAAAATGCATTTTTCGTCCACATTTCAATATCAAGTTTGAAAAGCTTTATCCAGATCTTTACCTTGTTTTCCTGAAACTTCTCAAATTCATAACCAAGAAACCACTCGAAAACCATTAATAATCTTCCAAAATATGAGTAAGTCGTGGTTTTCAAAATGGATAAACAATCTTCTGCTGCTTCAAACTATACTATATAATGAAAATCTGAAGTGATGTGAACCAGAAAATTACCTTTCGAATGCCAAACCTTTGTAATATAATCTTTCAATTTAACCACAGCTAGCTGGAAATCCGCTGGATGTAAATAGTAGAATTAATCCATGAATCAGCAGATGCCTTAGAAGTGTTCTCTGAAAGATACACATAATTCTCTGAAGGTTTAACATATTCAAGAGAGAGAAAATCTTCCTCGATCGAATGAAACGATTGATTATCATCATCTGGATCTAAGCTAGGTATATTCGAATCCCGAACTAGAATAGAATTTGATGAATTGAGAGATGGTTTTGGCAGGAGATTCGAAGAGGAATCCCTTAACGAGTCCTCCATATATACTATATTAGGTTTAATCTACTTGGGAGTAGATGGATGTGACGAGTGTGCAGAGCTTAGAGCGCTCTTAACCCGAAGAACCTAATAATTAAGAAAATGTAACTGAACAGTATATGTGGGGTTACTGCAGAATGTATTCTCTTGCCAGAATTTGTGTTCTGACCCCTTCCTCGTAACATACTCATAGGTTAGATTTATGGAAGAGATTAGGTAGCCTTTGTACAGTTATTATTCAGTGTCATTTTTTTGGTAAGTCTATATTTACTTATTATACTTATTCATTCCACCTTAAAATGTTTTATCAAGCTTTTATATATTTATTATCTTTGTCTTTTCTGTAGGATACTGGACGATCCAACTCGAGCTTCAATAGATTGGGATTTTTACGAAAAATTCAGTTTTTTGAAATTTGGTTTGTTACAAAGAATGTCGATCCACGAAAAAAGAATATAGTACATTTACTGATACTCTTGATGTTTATTTAATACAAAGACTCATGGATGGTCGCTCCTAACAAGCCCTATTCTCTGCACTAGTAAACGACATTACTCATAATGTTGTTTACTAATGTGGGTCTCAGAGTGGGGGCGTCACAACTTGGTATCAGAGCTGAATTCAAAACAAAATGCGATCGATACAGAGCAAAATAAGAGTAAATACAGTACATTGAGATACAATAAAAGTGTTGTTACATGAATCCCTTGTGTCTTTTGTTAAATTGAGTCATGCATTAGGGTGTATTTGCTTTTGACCTTTGTTCTTGTGTGGGGTAATATATAAAGGGAATACATCTAGTTATAAACTGCTTTATAATTTCATAGTATTCCTTATAGTTGAATGCTTGAATATATCTTACTCTTCTGTTTTGGTCCTATCATATCTTGTCTTTCAGTGATGACTGGTAGAGGAAAAAGGCAAAAGTCGGGTGTTGGGCCAACTAATGGTACAAGACCGGATGTAAAGGTAGGAATGACCAATGGTCTAGGTCCTAACGTAGTGATTGGGTCGTCCAGTGGCACTCAGCGCACTAAGGATACTAGACCACCCAGTGATTCTCGTCGCAAATTTGTGAACCTGTCTACCAATCAGTTATTAGAGCTTATTCCGAGCACCAGCCTCTCGCTCCCGATCATTTATCCCCTCGACATAAGTCAGACTATGTGCGCATGTGCATCGAATTCACCCATCTTGGTGGGAAGACTTTTCTTAGTTCTGAGTCAGTATTGGAGGTCCAAGCATGGATCCATACTTGCGACTGCATCTTTACTCGTATGGACATTTCATCTCATCACTAGGTTCTTGTAGCATCTAGTATGTTGCAAGGATGAGCCTTAGACTGGTATGAGCTGTTAGTTGCTGAATTTGATGAGTCTTTCCTTGAGTGGAAACAATTCCGGGAGCGTTTTGAGCTCAGGTTCTTTCTAGAGTCGGAGAAAGCCATCCTTGCTTGACGTTTCCTTGATCTCAAATCAAGAAATTCGGTTGTTTCTGAGTATGTATCATCGTTTGAGTCTCTTTATAAGTAGGGTATGGAGCATGGTAGCACTTTTTATAAAAAGAATCTCATGTTCGTATTTGGATTGAAGAAATATCTTAAGAAGGCGTTAATGTTGCAGCTTAAGCTATCATTTGAGGAGTTAGATGACCATTACATCATAAAAACTTCTGACTTGCTCTTAAACATCAGAGTACGAATTAAAAAAAGAAAAATCCCCAAATAAAAATATAGCCATAGTAACAAGGATAGGAGCTTGAGCAATGCATCTAAGCAGCTCCAGCAAATGATAGCAGAATCCTGGTCAAGCTTGCGTATTCCCTCCCTGAGAACCTGGGAGAAACAGAAGAAAGAAGAGGAAACAAAAAGGGTCAGGCATAAAGTATGGAAAGTCTAGTTATTTTTAGAAAGTAAATAAGTAAAAGTATCATGACAGGCATACAAAGTCGATAGGAGAGATAATATCACAAAAAGGCAGGTATGACAAGGTAAAAATGACAGAGCTTATACACTTCCCTAATGATTACTCTGATTCTCTACACCAATACAAGTATAACCAGAATGAGATGATCCCAGACGTTATAAAACGGTAGACTTAGGCATACGTCTAGATGTACCTTAACTACTAACCTAATCGATCGGCTCGCTACTCCGTAGATAACCTGTGTCGGCCCCACAGTAGGAGGTATGACTTCCTAAAGTGGCAACCCTTCGTGATGTGCATAACCACATCTACTGGTGTCACGGTCGTCTTATCCCCCTCTGCCCTACCCATGCACGCACAAGTCCCCGGTCGGTTTGCGCCGCCCACACTATCCTTCACGTTTGGATATCTTACAATCAGCCCAGCAAGCGTGTCCCTACTCCGACCTAGGGCGGAGTACTCGTTCGATACCATTATATGGGTTACTGAGTGAAACGGGTCCCACACACAAGATGATACAAGCTCTGCCCTTTGTCTTGTATCACCACTAGGATTTATCGGTGTCTTTAATTACATAACCCCATCATATCTACAGGTAATGCTTACCTAACGGTGTCTTTAATTACATAAACCTAACCGGTTAAGTTTGTGGGCCTATATATAAATATTACCTGCCCTATCCAGATTTACTTAACCCACATATTGTTCAAACTGATTTACTTAACCTCTATTCAAGTTCATGTTCATACAATACCTATGGATTCAACTAAGTTAAGTATTTTAATTTGTTACCATGTCCATTTATGGTTATAATATGCTGGTCCCCTCACATTAAGCCTACCACTTGTGGATGCTGGATATGCCGGGCGGTTCCGAACAGACTTCTTCCACAAGTCGGTCTTAACCTCCTGTCTCAACACGTCTCGTATTTGTGCACCTAGACCTCGCACATTAGATTCACCACTTGTGGTCGTTGGATACGTCGGGCGGTTCCGGGCAGACTTCCACCACAAGTGTAATCTAACCTCGTGTCTTGGCGCAATTACAGTTTCTAATTACTGTAATCCTAGGCATTTCATTATTAGCCAATTTTACCTATGTAATTATATTTTTTATGCCCCTTTTCCCCAAAGATGTCCATAATGAATTATATGCCCTACATTCATATTCATAAGTTATGCCGGATTTCCCCTTTACAAGTTATACCCAATTTCAAATTTTTTCCCCTCATTCCTAAACTAACGCTTTCGCAGAATTTTAGCGGCATGCGCAGGCTCGAAAGTAGCCTGGCTATATAAAATAAAAAGGGAAAGGATGAAGGGAAGATGACAAAAATGATTATTTTAATCAAAATTGACATAAACATATAATGGCATAATGTTAAGATGGACATATAAGAACAGATCTGTTGAACTTGTGATAATAAAACTGGTTCTAACATAGTAGGGATGTTATAAAAGGCATGATTAGATCTAAACAAGGATTAAGATGTCCATCTAATGGCAGATCCAAATTAACTACAAACATGATAGGTACAAGATGATCTAAATAGTGAATTAGATCTAAAATCAAAAGTAGATCTGATAAGATAAAGGTTAAGATCTAAGTCATAGTTAATTCAGAATATCATGGATTCACAAATTACAATAGATCAGGTATGATTCATCATAAGGATAGATCCAAATTACAGTAATATCATGCTTTACTTTTAATTATTTAAATCTAAAGGGAACTTAAACTCACAGTGTTCGGATCTAGAAAGAATAGGAGAAAAACCGAGGTTGAATCACAGATCTACACTTGAATCTCTAAATTTGATTGCGGAAGAAAGAAAAAGATTTGATTCAGTCTAGGCACCGACATCATTTAGGCCTCCATTGATTTTACTATGAGAAAACTAGAGAAATGAGGTCATATATATAGCTGTCAACCCCCAGAACCGACCTGCCACGTCAGCCCTAGGGGGGTCGAGCCCCCTTAGGGGGCCGACCCATGGGTCAACACCCACTTGAGGGATCCACCCAAGGGTCGGCACCCCCTTAAGGGGTCGACTCCCCTGGGCGAGATTTTTCCCGCTCACCCGAATTACTGTGATTTGAATTTGAATTTCTAGACCTAATTTTTGAACTTCTGGACCTAATTTTTGATTCTCTTCGGCGTATACAAACTTCTAACCTTCATAACATCTTCATACGGTGTGCGTTTTACACAAACCAAATGTTTATCTTGACCTTAATTTCGAGACGGACGCAATGACACAGTCCATTTCCCTTAATTCTGGATATTAAATTAATTTTTCTTTAAATTTTCCTCTTTAATGTTGTTAAAATTAGGGGGTGTTACATTCTCCCATACACAAAAGATTTCGTCCCCGAAATCTCCAAGTTAGATGTATATCCTACCATCCATCACCCATCTACACATCCACCAATCACAGGCATCCATTGTCCTTAAAGAATTCGAATGCTTATATGAACATACGCAAAGGTGTGTGTATATGTCCCAATACTAATGCGAAGATCAGGTAGTCTACTGATTCAGTCGACCTCCTTAATGCAATGTATATTAGTGCCATGAATCCAACATGTATGCAACAATCCTATTATAACATGTAAGTTCTATATGGGTGCACAAACATCCATCCAAATGCAACATCCATATGATGCATCATTCAATTTCATCCATAAAAAGAAGAAAAATGCATACACATCCATATGCAATATGAGAGTGATCGAGCCGATCTACTGCCTAATGGGTGTGTATATGCATCCATGAGCAAACACTTGCATCCACTTGCATCCATCAAACATAAATTGTCTCAAACACATGTTTACATCCATGGGATTCCTACCTAAAGGTCGAAAATTTATTTGATAGGATATAATTAAACGATAGAAACAAGCATAAATAAAAGCTTTGGAAAAGGAGTTAAGAACATACTTTCTAAAAGAAAAGTGTACGAAGAACGAATCTTGTCTTTGGTCTCCCAAGTCGCATTTTATGGGTTATCTCCCCATTGAAATTTCACTAACTTGACTTCTCTATTACGTAGCTTCTTAACTTCTGATCCAAGAATACACGAAGGAACTCGTTTGACTGTCGCCTCTCGTTCCACTTCTACTTCCTCCAATATACCCGGCTTAACTACTTCCGCTGTATCATGCAAGTACTTCCGCAAATGAGAAACATGGAAAACATCATAAATTCTGGATAATCTCTGTGGCAGCTTTACTTTATAGGTCGTTTGGCCAATCCTTTCTGTTATGGGAAATGGCCCTACAAATCTTGGTGCCAATTTCCCTACAGATCCGAAGCAAACCACATTCCTCAAAGGTGACACTTTAATTAAAACCATGTCTCCTACTTCAAATTCAATGTCAGTCCTTCTCTTGTCTGCGTGGGATTTCTGCCTATCTTTAGCGGTCTTCATTCGTCGTCTAATAAGATCAATCTTCTCGGACGTTTCTCTAACCATATCTGGTCCAAGTGATAGTCTTTCTACAGATTCCCACTAACAAGTTGGTGACTTACAGGGTCGTCCGTAAATGTTTCGAAGGGTGTCATACCAGTGCTAGCTTGATAACTGTTGTTGTAGGAAAACTCTGCTAAAGGAAGATGCTCTTCCCAAGTCCTTCCGAAGTCTAGGATACACAGCCTCAAAAGATCCTCAAGAATTCTGTTCACCCTCTCCATATGTCCATCGATCTGAGGATGATAAGCGGTGCTCAAACATAACTGTGTACCTAATGCTTCTTGCAAGCTCCTCCAAAATTCACTAGTGAAAATAGGGTCATGATAGCTTACGATGTTGGAAGGTACTCCATGAAGACAGACTATCTCACGAACATAAATTGTTGCCAACCATGCTGCCGTCCTGTTGCTTTTAACTGGAATGAAATGAGAGCTCTTAGTAAGTCCATCCACCAAAACCCAAATACTGGTATTGCCTTTCTTTGATCTAGGCAAACCATCTATGAAATCCATAGAGACGCTCTCCCTCTTCCACTGTGGAACCTCCAAAGGATGAAGTAAACCACCAGGCTTCTTTTGCTCAGCTTTGACTTACTGACAAACTAAACATTGAGAAACAAACTCTGCCATATCTTTCTTCATCCCAGCCCAAAAGAAAACCCTCTTCATGTCCCTAAACATCTTATCACTGCCTGGATGAATAGTCATCTTAGAATGATGGGATTCTTCTAGGATTGTCTTTAACAAACTTCCAATTTGGGGAACACAAAGCCTTCCATCTCGCCGCAACCACCCTTTATCTTCAATGGAATGTCTCTTGAGGTAACTCGAAGTCTCCTCTTTACTGAGCCTATCCAAGATGTCTGAAATCTGTGGATTATCTCGCTGCGAAGCTCCTATCTGGTCCATAAGAGTGGGTCGTATCTCTAGCGATGCAAATAAACCTGGCAATAATTTGGTGGAGGGTCTAAAGTCAAAAGTCGATATGAACTCCAAGCTTTTCCTTTCCACAAACATAGGACTTAAGGCCATCCTTTGCCTACTCAGTGTGTCTTCTACCACATTATCCTTGCCAGGGGTATAAGCAATCTCAAAATCATAAGAAGCTAGGAACTCCATCCACCTTTGTTGCCTTAAATTAAGATCCTTCTGCAAGAACAAGTACTTGAAAGATTTATGATTGGTGGACAACTCGAACTTCTCTCCAAGAAAATAATGACACCACATCTTAAGCACGAATACTATTGCAGCTAGCTCTAAATCATGGATAGGGTAGTTCTTCTCATGAACCCTTAGCTGTCTTACCCCATAACACATTACCTTCCCTTCTTGCATCAGAACCACACCAAGCCCTGTACCACATGCATCGGTGTAAATTGTAAACACTTTATTCCCATTAGGCAAGGTCGGGACTGGGGCTATTGTCAGAGCCCTTTTCAATTGTTGGAAAGCAACATCACAATTTATATCCTATGAAAATGCCACATTCTTCTTTGTCAGTCTGGTGAGTGGGGCTGATATCTTTGCGAAGTCCTTAATGAACTTCCTATGATAGCCTGTCAATCCAAGAAAGCTTCTCACCTCCGTTGCATTTTTTGGAACTTGCCAAGCTTGTACTGCCTCTACCTTTGCGGGATCTACTACTATCCCATCTTTGGAAACCACATGCCCTAGAAATCTCACCTCTGTTCTCCAAAAATGGCATATGGAGAATTTTTCCTTAAGCTGATGCGCACGGAGAATTTTCAAAATTTCTTTCAAATGTTGGGCATTCTCTTCCTCGCTCTTTGAGAAGATCGAGATATCATCAACAAAGACAACGACAAATTTATTTAGAAACTCCTGAAACACCCTACTCATCAGATTGACAAAATAGGCAGGTGCATTCGTCAACCCAAAAGGCATAACTAGCCATTTAAAGAAACCATATGGAGTCCTAGTAGCGGTCTTATCTATAGTGTCCTTAGCCACCCTCAACTGATGAAACCCCGTGGCCAAGTCTAACTAAGAGAATATCGAGGCACCAACATGCTGGTCAAACAAGTCATATATTTTCGGAAGTGGGTGCCTGTTCTTCTTTGTGAGTTTGTTCAACTCTCTATAGTCCACACATAAGCGAAGCGAACCATCCGCCTTAGTCGCGAATAAAACTGGAGCACCCCATTCAGATATGTTTTGCCTAATAAACCCTTTCTCAAGTGGCTCCCCTACTTGCTTGCTAAGCTCCCTCGTCTCCCTTGGAGCTATACAGCGCACATGTATTGCAATTAGCTTTGCATTGTCCACCAAATATATACGAAAGTCGATCTCGAGCCTCGGAGGTATGCCCCGTACCTCATCAAAAACAACAGAATAATCTCGGACTACTGGAATAGATTGCAAATCATTGATAGATGCATCTAGAGACTCTAGGAAACTAAGCATAACCGATCCTTGTGGGTCACAAGAAATCTCGAGGGTCCTCCCATGACAAGTCAGAAACCTAACCACCCTCTTCTCACAACCCAGAATGACACCATACATGGCTAGCCAATCCATCCCTAGAATCAAACCGTAGCTCATAAAACCGAGCACATATGCGTCACACTCAAATTCGACGCCTAACACATATATTCTCAAACCCCGACAAATCATGGACAAATGAGCCGAACCACCAATGGGGTTTGAGATAATAATGGGATCCTATACCATGCTAGTATTTAATTGCAGAGATTCAACCACAGAACTAGATATAAATGAATGTGAAGCTCCAATATCCAAAAGAGTTCTAATAGGATGTCTGGAAGGAGAAATCAAACTTTCCACGGAAATTTTCCTACCTCTATCCGGAGTACTGGTCGCAAGAGCATGCACCTGCCCTCCAGAAGCTCCTGCCCTTTGACCTTGTCCCTGTTTCTTCGAGCACTCCTTAGCAAAGCGTCTGACCTCTCCACAATGGAAGCAAGAATTCTTCCTTATTTTGCAGCCTTCACCAAGTGACCCTCACATCCACAACTGTGACACTTCCTCTTATCTTTACCCCTGTCATTCTTGCCTCCCTTCTTCTATTGTTGTTGCTATCCTTTGTTGGGCCATACTTTCTTGTTTTGCGTTGTTTCCTCGGCCTTTACTTCCTTCTTTTCTCCTTTGTCTTCCTCATGCATCAAGGCCATATCAACAAGCCTTTCAAAAGTAGCTCCCATTGGAATATGGGACATAGCTAACCCATGAAGGGGTTCATTCAGCCCTTTAGCAAACCGCAAGGCTTTCTTATGCAGAGTATCTACCAGTTCCAATCCAAACCTTGCTAGTTGGTTTAATATTATTTAACAGTCATGTTTCCTTGTTTGAGCGCCAAGAACATCTCCGTTTGCATGCTTTTCTCATCCTGGGAAAGAAACTTCATTTCAAACCTCTGTCTAAAATCAACCCATGTCTCCACCAGACGTCCAGCTTGGGTAACTACCCACCAGAATGAAGCTTCATCTTTCAGTAGCCTGACAGCTAACTGAATCTTCCTATGATCATGTACATCAAAAGTTCCAAACAAGTCCTTTGTCTCATTGAGCCGATTCCTTGCTTCTACGAACGTCTCGGTTCTATGGAATGGCTTTCCTCCCATAGCCCGGAAATCTTTGCAAACCATAGAGAAGTTGTCTGCACATGAAGGAGGAGGAGGAGAAGGAATAACGGGTGCAACTGGAGGAGGAACGTCAGCTTGACCACCGGCATTCGCCATGGCCTCTAGATACTTACGGAACTAGTCTGGTGTTGTAACGTCCTCTGGAATATTAGGTTCCCCAGACGTGCTAAAAAGAAAAGGAAAGAGATTTAGACAAAGGATCGAAAGAAAGTACATATGGCTTTGGGGAATATGTTTTTCAAAACAGACTTTTATTTTTGAAAATGCTTTCTTTTAAAACCTTTTTGAAAATAATTTTCGAAAACTTTGATCTAATCTGGTAACCTTCAGCTTTGATACCAAGTGTGACACCCCACGTCCGTTAATATCACTCAATAAGAGAATGCATTAAGTTTCGCGAAGCGTTATAGGTAAACAAAAACATTACAAGACAGATATAAAAATAGCAGCGGAATAAAAACTAAGTTTATTAATCATAAAGCATTATGGTTCAAAACATCATATGTTTGAATTACATAAAAATCAATACATCATGAAAACTTCTGTTTTGCTCTTGAATATCAGAGTAAAAATAAAAGAAGAAAAATCCCCAAATAAAAACATAGCCATAGTAACAAGGATAGTAACTTGAGCAATACATCTAAGCAGCTCCATCAAATGATAGCAGAATCCTGGTCAAGCTTGGGTATTCCCTCCCTGAGAACCTGGGGGGAAACGAAAGAAAGAAGAGGAAATAAAAAGGGTTAGACATAAAGTCTGGCGAGTCTAGTTACTTTTAGAAAGTAAATAAGTAAAAGTATCATGATAGATATACAAAGCGGATAGGAGAGATAATATCACAAAAATGCAGGTATGACAAGGCAAAAATGATAGAGTGTATACGCTTCCCTAATAATTACTCTGATTCTTTGCATTAATACTAGTATAACAAGAATGAGATAATCCCAACCGCAATAAGATGGTAGACTTAGGCATACATCTAGATGTACACTAACTACTACCCTAATCAATCAGCTCCCTACTCCGTAGATACCCTGTGTCAGTCCCACAATAGGAGGTATCACTTCTTAAAGTTGCAATCCTTCATGATGTGCACAACCATATCTATTGGTGTCACAATCGTCTTATCCCCCTCTGCCCGGCCCATGCACGCACACTTCCCGGTCGGTTTGCGCCGCTCACACCGTCCTTCAAGTTTGGATCTCTTACAATCAGCCTAGGAAGCGTGTACATACTCCGACCTAGGGCGGAGTATTCGTTCGATGCCATTATATGGGTTACTGACTGAAACGGGTTCCACACACAAGATGATACATGCTCTCCCCCTTGTCTTATATCCCCACTAGGATTTCCACAGGTTATGTATACCTATTTGTGTCTTTAATTACATAACCCCATCATTTCTATAGGTTATGCTTACCTAACAGTGTATTTAATTACATAAACCTAACCGGTTAAGTTCATCGGCCTATATATAAATATTACTCACCCTATCCAGATTTACTTAACCCACCCACTGTTCAAACAAATTTACTTAACCCCTATTCAAGTTCATGTTCATACAATCTCTATGGATACAACTAGGTTAAGTATTCCAATTCATTACCATGTCCATTTATGGTTATAATGTGTTGGACCCCTCACATTAAGCCTACCACTTGTGGATGCTGGATATGTCGGGCGGTTGCGGGCTGACTTCTTCAACAAGTCGGGCTTAACCTTGTGTCTCGGCACGTCTCGTATTTGTGCACCTAGGACCCTCACATTAGATTCACCATTTGTGATCGCTAAATATGTCGGGCGGTTCCGGGCAGACTTCCACCACAAGTGTAATCTAACCTCGTGTCTAGGCGCAATTACAGTTTTTTTTACTGTAATCCTACGCATTTCATTATTAGCCAACTTTAACTATGTTGTTAAAGGTTTCATGCCCCTTTTCCCCAAATATGTTCACAATGAATTATATGCCCTAAATTCATATTCATAAAAATTATTCAAGTTATGCCAGATTTCCCCTTTACAAGTTATGCTTAATTTCAATGTTTTTCCCCTCGTTCTCAAACTAACGCATTCACATATTTTTAGTGGCATGCCTAGGCTCGAAAGTAGCCTAGATATATAAATAGAAAGGGAAAGGGTGAAGGGAAGATGACAGAAATGATTATTCTAATCAAAATTGACTTAAACATATAATGGCATAATGTTAAGATGGACATATAAGAATAGATCTGGTGAACTTGTGATAATAAAACTGGTTCTAACATAGTAGGGATGTCATAAAAGGCATGATTAAATCTAAACAAGGATTTAAATGTCCAACTAATGACAGATCCAAATTAACCACAAACATGATAGGTACAAGATGATATAAATAGTGAATAAGATCTAAAATCAAAAGTAGATCTGACAAGATAAAGGTTAAGATCTAAGTCATAGTTAATTCAGAATATCATGGATTTACAAATTACAATAGATCTGGTATGATTCAGACGCAGGGATATATCCAAATTATAGTCATATAAAGCTTTACTTTTAATTATTTAAATCTAAAGGAAACTTAAACTCACAGTGTTCAGATCTAGAAAAAAATAGAAGGAAAAAAGAGGAGGTTGAATCACAGATCTACACTTGAATCTCTAAACTTGATTGCAGAAGAAAGAAAAAGATTTGGCTCAGTCTAGGTACCAACAGCATTTAGGCCTCCATTGATTCTAGTGTGAGAAAACTAGAGAAATGAGGTTGCAAGCTATCAGCCCCCAGAACCGACCTGCCATGTCAGCCCTAGGGGGGTCGACACCCCCCTGAGGGGTCGACACCCACCTTAAGGTGTCGACTCCCCTGGGTGGGATTTTTCCTGCTCACCCGAATTTATGTGATTTGAACGATTTTGAACTTCTGGGCCTAATTTTTGAATTCTTGGACCATATATATATATATATATATATATATATATATATATTCTTGCGTGTATACAAACTTCAAACCTTCATAACTTCTTCATACGATGTCCGTTTTACGCAAACCAAATGTCTATCTTGACCAGAATTTCGAGACAGATGTAATGGCATAGTCTGTTTCCCTTAATTCTGGATAATAGATTAATTATTCTTTAATTTGTCCTCATTAAATTTGTTAAAACTATGGGGTGTTACACATGGCGTACACACTCTATCCTTGAATGTTCTATTTCTTTTCGTGATAGGATGATTCATTTTTATTCAGTATAGGTGCTTCACATTCATTCGTATGGATGGAGATTATGGATATTATTTCATTAGTTGTTTCTTGTATTGTGACTTCTTTGAGGACTGTGAAACCTATTGGGGTATCCGCTACCCTTAGCCTATTGTGTGATAATGTTGACATCTTTATTTATGGATTTCCTCTCCGTGCGAATCTACACGTGTTCCCTCCACTCGAATTCGATATGATCTTGGCTACGGACTGGCTCCTGCGATACAAGGCCATGATTTTGTGTGTTAAGAGAACTTTGTATCACACAGATCCTAAATCACCTTCTCAGCTTTCTCTCGTCCTTCGTGATGTTGATTATGAACCTATAACATCTTTATAATTTCTCTTTTGAGACCACGATGATGATATGTCTTGCATTCTCATTGTTTGTGATCATGCTCATGTTTTCGAGCCCGTGTCGGGGTTCCTACCCAAACGAGCTATTGATTTCCGTATAGATTTGGTTCCTAGTTCTCACCCTGTTAGTCATCCTCTTATGCTGATGTCGATTAAAGAAAATGAGGAACTCAAGAAGCAACTTCTCGAGCTTGAGTCCAAGCAATTCATTTAGTCCAAATCATCACCATAGATTGTCGTGGTCATCTTTGTTTGGAAGTCCGATGGATCTATTAGGCTTTGCGTTGATTATCGCAAGATTAATTAGCTTACCATCAAGAACCATTATTCTTTTCCTAATGCAGTCGAAATAAGAGGGCTTACAAGTTAGACAGTTCTGTATCCCATCGACGATATGCTTGATCAGTTGAGTGGAGCTAGGGTCTTCCATTAATTGGTCCTCTCAACCGATTTTCATCTGTTACGAGTTGTGGAGGATAGCATTCCGCTCATTGCTTTTCGTACCCGTTATTTTTCTAGAGGAAACAGATGTGCTACATAGCACTACACAGCCGGTTAAATAGCATAATTGGTAAATATATCCAATCAACAAGCTTGATCAGTAACCCAAAAGTAGTATTTTGGGATTTAGTTACAATCCCAAAAGTTCAAGTAGCAAAATATAAAAGATACAGATATATGTACATAAAAAGAGTGATAACCACATCAAACCTAAAAATTGCATGCACTTTGATCAGAAATTCCTTCCAGCGAGCCATCCAGCATTTGTGCTCCCTTGTGGTTCTTCATGATGAGTCTTCGATGGAAGAGTGAGTCTGAAGGGAGATGAGTTTGCTGTATCCATTATTACTCTAATGAGTGGCATGTCATGCCGTTCGGTTTGACTAATGCCCCAACATTCTTCACCGATCTTATGAATTGAATGTTCCGTGATTATCTCGACAAGTTTGTCCTTTTCTTCATAGATAATATCCTTGTTTAGTCAAATCCAAAGTCGAGCATGCTAACCCTTTGTGGATTATTTTGAGTACCCTCCGCAATCATTAGCTTAAGGCCATGCTATATAAATGCCAATTTTGGGAGAGTCAAGTTTGGTTTTTTGACCATGTTGTTTTAGCCGAAGGCATTTATGTTGACCCATTTAAGATCGAGGCCATCCAAAATTGGAAGTGGCCCGAGAATGTGTCAGATATCTGTAGTTTCTTGAGTTTGGCTGGTTATTAACGTTGCTTTATTTGTGATTTCTTTTGCATCATGCTTTCGCTTACTCGTTTTATCCGTAAGGGTGTTTGCTTCGATTGGTCTGATCAGTGTCAAGCTTCCTTTCAAGCACTGAAGGAACTTCTCACTAATGCTTATGTTCTAGTAGTTCCGAAAGGGAACCATGACCTTGTTGTTTATACCGATGCTAGTCGTTGTGGTTAGGTAGCTGTGTTGATGCAGTATTATCATGTTGTAGCTTATGCATCTCTCCAATTACGGCCAAATGAGGTTCAGTATGTTTCCCACTAGCTTGAATTAGCCTCTATCGTGTTTGCTTTAAATATTTAGCATCATCATCTGCTTAGCAAGCATTTCAATTTATTCACAAACCATAAATCTCTAAAGTATCTATTTTTCAGAAAGAGCTCAACATGCGTCAGCATCGTTGGCTCGAGTTTCTTGCAATTTATGATTTTGACATCCATTATACACCTAGGAAGGGTAATCATGTTGCTGATGTGCTTAATCACAGGCATTCAGCAGTTATTTCCATAATGTTAGCCGAGTGGGATGTCTTGGAGACTTTATCTTGTTGTGATATTCAAGATCGTGCTTTTTCGAAAATTTCTCGAGTTAGTATGGACTCTCAGCCATCTATTTTTGATCGTGTTACTGATGCACAGAGGCGTGATCTCGAGGTAATGCACCTTATCCATCTTTGTGTGGCTGAGTCCCGGGATGAGGAAGTACGGGACTATAGTGTTGATTCTCGTGGTTGTCTTTGAATAAAGAACTGTATTATTGTGTCTTTCAATCCAATACTCAAGGGTGACATTCTAGACGATTGCCATTGCACTAAGTTTATTATCCATCCCAGAAGAAGTAAGATGTTTGCCGATATGCATCACCTTAATTATTGGAAGGGCTTGAAGCGCAATGTTGTAGGTTATGTGAGTAATTGCATGACTTGACAACTTATTAAAGTCGAGCATCAGCGACTATCCAGTTTTCTCCAACATTTAGAGGTTCCATTGTGGAAATAGGACCATATTTCGATGGATTACATTGATGGCCTACCTCGTTCGATGTCGGGACATTTTGGGTTATTATCGTTCGTCTCATTAAGTCAGCTTACTTCATTCCTATTAAGTCTTATAGGGATACATCTCTTCTTTCCAAGCTTTATATTAAGGAGATTGTTCGTCTTCACGGAATTACTTCATCCATTGTTTGTGATCATGATCCCTTATTCACTAGCCATTTCTGGAGCAGTCTTCAACAATATTTGGGAACAAAGATAAATTTCTGGAGCAGTCAAGCACATAACAGGAAAGTTGGCTCTGTGCTTTATAGGTCCATTCCTGATCATAGAGCGTATTGGATCTGTTTGTAACACCCCACCTCCGCCAGGGCCACACTCACGAGTGCTGGCACTAGCTTTGGAGGGGTGTTGTCAAGGTAAACATGCACAGAGATATCACAAGACAGAACATAGATAAATAAGTAAGTAAAGCAGCGGTAGAAATTTAAAAACCATCATTTCAAAACCAAATAGTCAACTTACATCAAAGTACTTAGTCATAATTTTCCAACTACCACAAGTCTAAAAAAACATAAACTGAAAATAACATAAAGTAAACTATCCCCAAGATAGATGTGGTGAAGCCATAGCTAGCTCAAGTCTAAACCGTACATGAGCTGTCAAGAAAGAAAGCCAAGTGTCCAAGCTAAGCACTAGTGTTCCCTCCCTGAGAACCTGGGGGGAAACGGAAGAAAAGAGGCGAAAGAAAAAGGGTCAGTCATAAAGACTGGTAAGTCCTACCTACTATTAGTATAAAAACTAATAAAGTTAACTAAACATGATAAACTGAGATGAAACATAAAGATGGTAACTAACTGGCATGATAATAGATAACAAGGTAGATCAAGTGTGGCATCGCATATACAAGGTTTAGTTTTGCACCCACAGTACTAGTATTCCAACCCATGTCAAGTATAAACAAGAAATGATCCCTTGGCCCAATATCATGAGGTGACCCAAGTCGGGGTCCAACTACACGGTTTAGTCGATCGGCTCCCTATAAGCCTAACTCGTCGAGTGTCGGTGTCATACGGCCCAATCACGAAATGTAGTCAAACTGTGCTAGGTCCATCATAGGGTGTATCAATTCATAGGGTGCCAACCACTGACACGAATCAAGCACGCACAGTCTGAACCTACTGGTGCCCGTGCCTGCTTTTTCAACTCCGGACTATGTGCACGACCATAGTCCGCCTGAACCTACACCGGCACACCTACTCAGCCGTCGTTATGGTCGCTTACAATCAGCCCTGTAATCGTGCCCCACCCTAGCCTAGTCCCTAGGGTACCGTGATACATCCAAGAGGGTTACTGCTGAAAAGGACCGCGTGACTAGGGTTTCTAACGGGTTAAGTGTGGTTTACACCACAACCTAGTCTAACCTCGGGTTTTAAGCGCGATGTGACCAACTTCTCGCATTGGATCCTATTTTTTGTAGCCACTGGATTTGCTGGGCGGTTCCGGGCAGATTTACGCTACAAACTCAACCCAACCTCGAGTTGGCCACTTTATGGTTTTCTACATGTCATGACCATATTCAAGTTTTCAAGCATAATAAAATTTCATGTCACATTTCAAGTCATGTTTTCATGTTATTTCAAGTTTGCCTAACTACCCATAACGTATCCCCATCGCATGTAAATTCGCATCAACACAAGTGAATCAAGGAGCATAAAAATATGACCAAGAGGGGCATAAGGTTGGTAAAGTTGGTCATAAGTTAAATATGATGATATTTGAGGCAAAGGTGTTCATCCCAACTAGCATATAGGATTATTGGCCTCAAAACATGTATGACATCAAACTTAGCAAATAAACTTGTGGGTAGCATGTAGTTCTGTTGAATATATGATTTTTTGTTTGATGATAACAAATAGATTTTTACTGATGTGTTTGATGGTGGAATAATTAGTATTATTGGTTGATGATGCTTTACACAAAATACAGGAAATTTACACGAGTTTTTGTCTTCCAATAATATATTTTTATTCCACAAAACAATTACATACTCTCACTTACTACATATCCTTTTCAATTACAAATAAATTCAGTTCAAATGTCTACACTACATATACATCTATTCTTGCTAGTTTAATCTTGTTGTGCTCACTCTAACTGTCCCAAGCTCCTAGTGCATCATCCTGAAACCTGTCACAAAAGAAGGTACACACAGTATGCTGGAACTAAAATAAACACTGGACAAATAAAATTTTACTGTTTGATTGATTCTCTATTTGTCTCAGTTTCCTGTGTGTTTCTCTCATCATATTTCAGACTTGAACAGCCACGCCATAACCATACTGGTTTGCTGATCAGAACCAACTGTTTTTGACCAGCCTCAACACAGTACAGCTTGACTGCTGTTTTGTTTCTTTGTGTTTCAGGACAAAGTGAAATACATGGTGTCAATACAAAAAGAAAGGTAGCCAAGTAAAAGTCAAAGGTGGTCCGCAAGACAACAGCAAAGAACAAGCCATTGTTCAGTATGCAAAACAACAACAAATTGGTCGAGCACAAAACAAGCAAAGAAGTATGGCAAAGTTCAAACACAAGTGCACAGTTCAGACTACATAGTCTAGGCACCTCAAAGTCAAAGGGTGCAGCAGCAATGACATAGCAGCAAGACATTCATGGTGGTACTTAAGACAAAGTTCAAATGGTCAAGAATGCTAATATGGATAAGCAGCAAGGAATGCAAATGATACATGTATGTACAGTGTGGTGTACAGTGGTACACATCCAAAATGAAAAGGTAGCATATACATGAATTTCAGCATGGTCGAGTTCAAGTATGAAGTAGTGAATGAAGCATACAAAGCATAAGCATGTATGAACAGCAAGCATGTTTTCACAAACAATGTCAATGGCCGACATAACAAAAGTGGTGCAGCTGAGATGGTGTTCACAAATGGAGCAAATCATTTTATACATGCAGGAAGAAATCAGTGTGAAAACAGCATATAGCAGTTCATCAAGTGAGTGATAGAAATGAAGTGTACAAGATTGGCAATGTGGCAAGTTTTATATGATTTCCAAAAAGTAAATGAATGATTCACAGAAATTAAAATTCATTTAAATCTTGTTTTGGTTCAATCATGAAATAAATTCTAGGCAACATAATCAAAGGGGACAGTGATATACATTTTCCAGTTTTATATATGAACATATATGGAATGTGTTCAATTAAAATGCCAGCAATTCCGTGATCAGTGAGGAGGGAAATTTAAAGCATGCACAAATCAATCTCTTCTAAATCAAGCAAGTAATCAGAATACAAGCATGTGTCAAGGGACCACAAATGAATTTATTTCCAGAATTGACAAATCAAAGTAAAGCTGAATCTATCAACAATATCAAAAGAGGAAACCATGGCAATTTAAATCATTCAACAGTTTTTTGTTTTTGCGCAAGAAAAGGGACAATTTAAATGTCCAAGTTCATTCAAAATCAAGGCCGAATTATCAGCAAAAGTAGAAGGGGAAACCACAATCAAATTCAAGTTCAATCAAAGGAAATCAGAAAGGGGAAACACGCAAAATCATCGCAAGTCTCTAACGTGAAATCAGAGAGCAAGGGTTTCTAAAACCCTATATAAACACACACCTTCATCATCGACAATGCATCCAACAATTCGACAACAAAAATCGAAACCCTAATTTCAAATCAGAGAACTCACAGAGATTTTCGATCGAGACTTTGCCCAAATACAAGTCGACGAAGAGCAAGCTGCAAGCTTTCAAAGCCATCAGAGATCTGAAATTTCCAACAGCAATCGATTTCGTTTTGGGGCCAAAGATTAAGAAGAAAACCCTAGAAGTTTTCGGCCGCCATATATTTTTTTTTCCTCAGAGACAAAGGATCGGAGCAAAAGTGAAAGAGATAGTGAAATGGGCCGGCCTAACTTGGTTTGGCTAAGCCAAGTCATTAAAAAAGGGGATCTGCCTTTGTTTTTTTAATTCCATGAGTATTTTCTTTGTTGTAATTTCTTAACAACAACAATTTTTTTTAGTTTTTTTTTTCTAACTAGGTATACACATTACTGGTCTGTAGTGTGGGAAAAACTGGTCTAGGTTACATAGGTCAGTCTAAGATTTTGAGCATAGGGTCAGACAGGAGCAGAAGTTGCAAGTTTACATAGGATTGTAAGCGAGGTCTGTTTGTATCTCCTAGTAGAAATCTTAGCAAAGCAGCAGTTGGCACAGTTTGCCGAAGCTGGGTATCTTTGCGCGTAATTTATTTTCTGCACTGATTTTTATTATCTCTACTGATTATTAAAAACCCTATTCACCCCCCCTCTAGGGTTATTTTCGATCCTACAATTGGTATCAGAGCCAGTGTGTAACCCTAGAATCATGACTTCAATGAACAATGCTTTTTCAGAAGGTCAATCTATTGCTAGACCACCCATATTCAATGGTGGTGATTATGCGTATTGGAAAGCTAGGATGAAAATCTATCTTGTTTCTGTTGATTATGATGTCTGGGATATCATTGAAACTGGATATAAACCTCCTACTGAAACTGTTAATGGAACTGTAATACCTAAACCAAAAAGTAGGTGGGATGCAAATGATAAGAAACTATACTCTATAGATTCTAAAGCCATGAATGCTCTGATTTGTGCTCTTGATAAAACAGAATATAACAGAATTTCTCAATGTAATACAGCCCAGGAAATTTGGCATACTCTGGAAGTCACACACGAAGGAACTTCACAGGTTAAAGAATCCCGTCTTGCCATGTTCAGTAATGAATACGAAAACTTCATCATGCAGAAGGACGAGAGCATCAAGGACATGTATGGTCGCTTTTCTGTGCTGGTCTACAATGCTAGAGCTCTTGGAAAGGTCTATACAGAAGTAGAACTTGTGAGAAAAATTCTGCGTGTTCTGCCAATGAACTTTGAAGCAAAAGTCACCGCCATTCAAGAATCTAAAGATCTGAGTAAGCTGAGCATGGAAGAGCTTATCGGGAACCTCATGACATATGAAATGGAGCTAAAAGCAAGAGAAGATCGCAACAACTCAGATCTGAAAAAGAAGTCAATAGCCTTGTCCAACACTGTCACCAGCGATAGTGAAGATCCGATTGAACAGCTTGCCATGGCAGTCAGACAACTCACGAAGTGGAGCAAATTCAAACCTCGGAAGAATAGACCAAAGACCAACAATTCAGAAGATGAACCACTCTGCTACAACTGCCAAAAGCCGGGACACATAAAACCAAATTGTCCACTTCTCCAAAGAAACAAGAAGAAAAAGAAAGCTTTTGCTATGACTTGGGATGACGAGGAAGGAGAAGAAGATTCAGACAGCAGTGAGGAGGAAAGCAACCTGTGCTTCATGGCAAAGTCAGATCTAGAAGATGCCAACAAAGAAACCACTGAGGTATACCATTATAACGATCTAGTTTTAATGCGTAAACATCTTTCTGAAATTATTGACGCATTAGAATCAGAAGCAGAAAAACTGAAGGCAAAAAACCTTGATCTTATTCACAATAATAAGAAGTTGAAATCTGAACTTGAAAACGTTTCAAACAACAACAATCTAGATTGTGAAATTTGTAAGGCTGTGAACCTAGAACTATCAACACTCAAGTGCCCCATGAAGAATCTTGAAAAGGTAAATCTGACTCTAAAAGAAGATGACACTAAAAGAAAGAATTACACTTCACTTGAGAATGAGAACACAATCTTAAGAACAAGAGTTCAAGATCTTGAAGTTGCTTTGAATAAATTCTCAATTGGTCAAACATCTTTTAACATGTTGCTTGGAAATCAACTGTTTGCAAATAATAGAAAAGGACTTGGCTTTGGAAAGATACAAGAAAAAATGACTAAAATTGACAATGTTAAAGGAAGAGGTATCTTTCCCAAATGTGTAAAATGTGGAGAAATTGGTCACAGCCATGAAAACTGCAACAAGATTCAAAAGTTCAAAAAGGTTTGGGTTCCTAAATACTTGGCACACAATTATCATAATAATTGGAGCACAAATAAAAGTAAAAAATCAAATCTGGGTGCCAAAAGAATCTTATGATCATCATTTTTCTACTACTGATATGCTTGGACCTAGAAGATTCTCTGGGTCATCCTCTTCTTCATATGTGTAGGTATGTTGGCGGGCTAAGGAGCAACAGAAATGGTATTTGGATTCAGGTTGCTCCAGACATATGACAGGAGACAAAAGACTGTTCCTTATCCTTGAAAAACATAAAGGTGGGAATGTGACTCTAGGTGACAACAGCAAATGTAAAATTATTGGTAAAGGAAAAGTAGGTAACAGTATTTTTGTCTTAACTGATGTTCTATATGTTGATAATCTATTTCACAATCTTATCTCTATCAGTCAACTCTGTGATAAAGGAATGAATGTTGTGTTTGATAGTAAAGTTTGCAAAATCATAGAAATATCCTCTGGAAAGGTAGTTTTTACAGGGAAAAGAATTGGAAATGTCTACACACTCTCCTTCGATGATGTAACTGTCTCTAGGTGCTTGATAGCAACGGAAGAGGAGGCAATCCTATGGCACAGAAGGCTGGCACATGCAAGTATGGGTCTTCTTAAAAGACTGGAAACAAACGAACTTGTCAGAGGTTTGCCTCATCAGAAATTCAAAAATAACAAGGTGTGTAAAGCCTGTACTATGGGAAAACTTAGTCGCTCATCTTTTCGTCCAAAAAATGCTGTTAGTACGTCACGTGTGCTTGAATTGATTCATATGGATTTGTTTGGACCTACTGACATTGCTAGTTTAAATGGTAAACGTTATTGTTATGTATTGGTTGATGATTACTCTAGATTTACATGGGTTTACTTTCTAGCCAAAAAGTCTGAAGTTTTTGATTATTTTTCAAAATTTTCAAAACTTGTTCAAAATGAAAAAGGGTTTTCAATTAAAACCTTGAGAAGTGATCATGGAGGTGAATTTGAAAATTTAGACTTTGAAAAACTTTGTGAAGAAAATGGTTTTAAACATGAGTTTTCCGCTCCTCGAACACCTCAACAAAATGGGGTGGTTGAAAGGAAAAATCGTACATTACAAGAAATGGCTAGATCTATGTTATGTGAATATAATTTGCCTCAAATCTTCTGGGCTGAGGCAGTAAATACTTCATGCTATGTAATGAATAGAGTTATGATTAGACCAATACTTAATAAAACGTCATACGAACTTTGGTCTGACAAAAAGCCTAACATTTCGTACTTTAGAGTGTTTGGATGTCCTTGTTATATTTTGAACACAGGAGAACAGCTTGGGAAATTTGAGCCAAAAATGATTGATGGGATTTTCATGGGCTATTCCTCAAGAAGCAAAGCTTACAGAATCTTCAATAAACAATCAAGAACAATTGTGGAAACCGTCAATGTAAAATTCAATGAAACAGATGTGGATATGATCTCTGAAGAAGATAAAGATGATGGTGGTGCACAAGGAGTTGAACAAGAAAACAACGATGTTGAGGCAAGCAACGAAAAAGCCACTGAAGTAGCAGCAAATGTTGAAAGACTGAAATTCAAGCCCAGTCATCCTCCAGATTTGGTAATTGGAAGCCCAACAGCTGGTGTTCGTACACGTTCCTCTTTCAATAAGGATGTTTGTACTTTTTGTATTCATAATGCTTTTGTATCTGAAATAGAACCAGGTTCTTATGATATTGCTCTTAATGATGAATTTTGGTTGTTAGCTATGCAAGAAGAACTTAACCAGTTTGAGAGAAACAAAGTCTGGAACTTGGTACCTAGGCCAAAAGACTATCCAGTAGTTGGAACCAAATGGGTGTTTAAAAATAAACTTAATGAGTCTGGAAATGTAATTAGAAACAAAGCTAGGTTGGTTGCTAAGGGGTAGAATCAGATCGAAGGCATTGACTTTGATGAAACGTTTGCCCCAGTTGCTAGGTTAGAAGCAATTAGAATATTGTTGAGCTTTGCTTGTTTTAAAGGATTTAAACTGAAACAAATGGATGTGAAAAGTGCTTTTCTGAATGGAGAACTAAAAGAAGAGGTTTATGTTGAACAACCCCCTGGTTTTGAGAGTCACGATTTTCCAAACCATGTGTATAAATTAGAAAAAGCATTGTATGGCCTTAAGCAAGCTCCTCGAGCTTGGTATGACTGTCTCTGTACTTATCTTTTGGAAAACGGCTTTAAAAAGGGATGTGCTGACACGACTCTGTTTCTTTCACATGACGGTGATGATTTTTTGATTGTTCAAATCTATGTTGATGATATCATATACGGTGCTACTAATGATGTCTTGTGTGAAAAATTTGAAAAAGTGATGCAGGACAAATTTGAGATGAGCTTGGTGGGAGAACTGAAATATTTTCTTGGCTTTCAAATCAAACAGAGCAGCAAAGGTATCTTTATCTCTCAAACAAAGTATGTGATGGAGTTACTGAAGAAATTTGAAGTTGAAGATGCAAAACCGATGAAAACACCAATGAGTCCAACAACCAAGCTTGACAAAGATGAAAAAGGTGTTGCTGTTGACCCCAAAAAATATCGCGGTATTATCGGTTCGCTTCTTTATCTTTCTGCTTCTAGACCCGATATTATGTTTTCTGTTTGTTTGTGTGCTCGTTTTCAATCAAATCCAAAAGAATCTCATTTAAAAGCCACAAAACGAATTCTGAGATATTTGGTACACACATCAAATCTTGGTTTATGGTATCCTTCTTGTGATAACTTTAATTTAGTTGGGTTTACCGATGCTGATTATGCTGGCTCACTCACTGATAGGAAGAGTACTAGTGGAACTTGTTTCATGCTAGGTCATTCACTTGTCTCATGGTCAAGTCGTAAACAAAATTGTGTTGCTTTATCCACCACTGAGGCTGAATATATTGCTTCAGGAAGTTGTTGTGCACAGATTTTATGGATGATGCAGACTCTATCTGACTTTGGACTTTGCTATAAACGAGTTCCTTTAAAGTGTGACAGTAAGAGTGCAATTGATTTATCAAATAATCCTGTACATCACTCACGCACAAAACACATTGATGTACGACACCACTTTCTTAGAGATCATATTATCAGTGAAGACGTTTGTATTGAATTTATTCCAACTGAATCTCAACTGGCTGATATTTTCACAAAACCTCTTCCCGAAGAAAGATTTTGCAGATTGCATTTGGAGTTGGGAATAATAGAAATAAATTAATCTCTTCGCATTTTTGGGTAAATTTTCTCTTGAGATGTTCTGTTATCAATATCATTTTCTGACAAGTAATCCAATCTTCAAACCATCAAGAAAAGAACAGTTTTTCGTTTGGACATTTTATGATAAAATTGTGACTATGTAAGATTTCAGAATATGAGATGGTTGAAAGTTTGTCTACAACTCTGATGTGATTGAATATTCTTTATAATATGAGTAAATTAGGAACTTTTTTCGCATCCATCTCAGTCTCTATCATCCTTCTATCATTTATTATAAAAATTATACACTAATAATTTCTCTGACCTCATTTAAAAATCCAAGCTCTGGTCATGCATGGTCATGAGATTTTTTTTTCATGTTGCAACTAATCCCATTTAAAAATCCAAGTTCTGGTTATGCGTGGTTAGTGTGCTCTTGAATTAAAAAAATAAAAATAAAAAAAAATTAGTATGATTATTATGATTTTTATTTTCTGATTTGTGAAATATGTTCCTATTTTTACGAATTATTATGATTTTTATTTGATTGTTTGGGGATTTCTGGCTCTGATTCTGTCAAGTGACTTGTTTTCTCACTACAGTCTATATCCTTTGAAAATGTTCAGAACTGTTCATCTTTTGATGATTACAAAGGGGGAGAAGGAGTTAAGATTTTGTGTTGTTTACAAACATCTATAGATTTTATTTTGCCATTAATGCTAAGCGTTTAATTACTTTCTTTTTTTTCTTCCAATTTCTTATTTTATGTCTGTTTATAACTGATAGGGGGAGCACAAATATAGGGGGAGTTCATTTCAAACACATCCTGTCCTGTCATCCTCAAAAATATTAAGTCTGTTTGTCATCATCAAAAGGGGGAGTTTGTTGAATATATGATTTTTTGTTTGATGATAACAAATAGATTTTTACTGATGTGTTTGATGGTGGAATAATTAGTATTATTGGTTGATGATGCTTTACACAAAATACAGGAAATTTACACGAGTTTTTGTCTTCCAATAATATATTTTTATTCCACAAAACAATTACATACTCTCACTTACTACATATCCTTTTCAATTACAAATAAATTCAGTTCAAATGTCTACACTACATATACATCTGTTCTTGCTGGTTTAATCTTGTTGTGCTCACTCTAACTGTCCCAAGCTCCTAGTGCATCATCCTGAAACCTGTCACAAAAGAAGGTACACACAGTATGCTGTAACTAAAATAAACACTGGACAAATAAAATTTTACTGTTTGATTGATTCTCTATTTGTCTCAGTTTCCTGTGTGTTTCTCTCATCATATTTCAGACTTGAACAGCCACGCCATAACCATACTGGTTTGCTGATCAGAACCAACTGTTTCTGACCAGCCTCAACACAGTACAGCTTGACTGCTGTTTTGTTTCTTTGTGTTTCAGGACAAAGTGAAATACATGGTGTCAATACAAAAAGAAAGGTAGCCAAGTAAAAGTCAAAGGTGGTCCGCAAGACAACAGCAAAGAACAAGCCATTGTTCAGTATGCAAAACAACAACAAATTGGTCGAACACAAAACAAGCAAAGAAGTATGGCAAAGTTCAAACACAAGTGCACAGTTCGGACTACATAGTCTAGGCAGCTCAAAGTCAAAGGGTGCAGCAGCAATGACATAGCAGCAAGACATTCATGGTGGAACTCAAGACAAAGTTCAAATGGTCAAGAATGCTAATATGGATAAGCAGCAAGGAATGCAAATGATACATGTATGTACAGTGTGGTGTACAGTGGTACACATCCAAAATGAAAAGGCAGCATATACATGAATTTCAGCATGGTCGAGTTCAAGTATGAAGTAGTGAATGAAGCATACAAAGCATAAGCATGTATGAACAGCAAGCATGTTTTCACAAACAATGTCAATGGTCGACATAACAAAAGTGGTGCAGCTGAGATGGTGTTCACAAATGGAGCAAATCATTTTATACATGCAGGAAGAAATCAGTGTGAAAACAGCATATAGCAGTTCATCAAGTGAGTGATAGAAATGAAGTGTACAAGATTGGCAATGTGGCAAGTTTTATATGATTTCCAGAAAGTAAATGAATGATTCACAGAAATTAAAATTCATTTAAATCTTGTTTTGGTTCAATCATGAAATAAATTCTAGGCAACATAATCAAAGGGGACAGTGATATACATTTTCCAGTTTTATATATGAACATATATGGAATGTGTTCAATTAAAATGCCAGCAATTCCGTGATCAGTGAGGAGGGAAATTTAAAGCATGCACAAATCAATCTCTTCTAAATCAAGCAAGTAATCAGAATACAAGCATGTGTCAAGGGACCATAAATGAATTTATTTCCAGAATTGACAAATCAAAGTAAAGCCGAATCTATCAACAATATCAAAAGAGGAAACCATGGCAATTTAAATCATTCAACAGTTTTTTGTTTTTGCGCAAGAAAAGGGACAATTTAAATGTCCAAGTTCATTCAAAATCAAGGCCGAATTATCAGCAAAAGTAGAAGGGGAAACCACAATCAAATTCAAGTTCAATCAAAGGAAATCAGAAAGGGGAAACACGCAAAATCATCGCAAGTCTCTAACACGAAATCAGAGAGCAAGGGTTTCTAAAACCCTATATAAACACACACCTTCATCATCGACAATGCATCCAACAATTCGACAACAAAAATCGAAACCCTAATTTCAAATCAGAGAACTCACAGAGATTTTCGATCGAGACTTTGCCCAAATACAAGTCGACGAAGAGCAAGCTGCAAGCTTTCAAAGCCATCAGAGATCTGAAATTTCCAACAGCAATCGATTTCGTTTTGGGGCCAAAGATTAAGAAGAAAACCCTAGAAGTTTTCGGCCGCCATATATTTTTTTTTCCTCAGAGACAAAGGATCGGAGCAAAAGTGAAAGAGATAATGAAATGGGCCGGCCTAACTTGGTTTGGCTAAGCCAAGTCATTAAAAAAGGGGATCTGCCTTTGTTTTTTTAATTCCATGAGTATTTTCTTTGTTGTAATTTCTTAACAACAACAATTTTTTTTAGTTTTTTTTAACTAGGTATACACATTACTGGTCTGTAGTGTGGGAAAAACTGGTCTAGGTTACATAGGTCAGTCTAAGATTTTGAGCATAGGGTCAGACAGGAGCAGAAGTTGCAAGTTTACATAGGATTGTAAGCGAGGTCTGTTTGTATCTCCTAGTAGAAATTTTAGCAAGGCAGCAGTAGGCACAGTTTGCCGAAGCTGGGTATCTTTGCACGTAATTTATTTTCTGCACTGATTTTTATTATCTCTACCGATTATTAAAAACCCTATTCACCCCCCTCTAGGGTTATTTTCGATCCTACAAGTTCAACATCATAGGCAAAGGTGAAACATGATAATAGTTGACATAGAGTGATAAACTTGTGGGTAGCATGTAGTTCAACATCATATGCAAGTTAACATCAAGGTTATGGGGGGATTCTAAGTTTCATTATGCATAACCACCAAGTTCTATGTTGCATTATGCATAACCATCAAATAAAGCCCATAGCTTTCTACCCAAAAATCAAGGTAAATGGCACTAGGTTCATGATAATGCCACAATCATAGATCAAAAGAGTAACAAATCGATCTATGCATACAAATATAGCCCCAAGACAAGTATTATACCCAAAAGTCTCATTTCAACCTGCTACATGATCATATTAACTTCATAGTTTAATTCTAAGAGTAGAGTGGGGCTTACAAAGCGTGGCTATGAGAACTAGAACCAAATAAAACAATATAGAGACGTCGTAGAAGCTCTAGGAATGAGGTAGCAACACAAATAGCCTTGAGAATAAGTAGCTCCTTTGATAGAAAGAAGAAAGCTTGCTCCTTTTTGCCTTAGAGGCTCTCAAGATGAAGATGGAGGCCATGATTAGGGAGCATTTTGGCAGAATTTAGTTGTTAGGATGATTTGTGATGGTTTAGGCTAGGTATTAGGGTGTTTTTATAGGTGTAGAGTCTAGTTTAGGCCATAGGATTAACCCTAATTTAGATCTGAACCATCAAATCCCGTCACAGGCCAAGCAAACAGACCAAAGGAGCAAACTGGTGCACCAGACCAGCAGGGTCCGACCAGAGGGGGTCGACCCCCAGGTCGACTCCCCAGTCAACCTGGGGGGGCAGGTTGACTCCCCAGTCGACCCCCCTGTCGACCTGGGGTAGGGAGAGAAATTTTCCCGCCCAATCTTCTTCTGTCTGAATTTGAATTTCGGGATGAATTCTGTTTTTTCTGAAATCTTCTATGGGCCATAACTTGGTCATACGGACTCCGATTTACGAAATTTCGGACTCGTTTTCAAGAAGAATTTCAAGATGAACGCAATGGCGTAACCCATTCCCATTGCTTCTTAACTTAGAATTTAATTCTGCCCTGATTTCTTGTTTTAACATGTCATAAAAATTCGGGTTGTTACATTCTCCCCTCCTTAAACGATTTCGTCCCCGAAATTTCCAAGTTAGGAAGAACGTATCCTACCATCCATCATCCATCTACTCAAGCATCATCCACAAGCAATCATTGTCCTTAAGAGATTTCTAATGCTGTATGAATCCATGCAAAAGTGTGTGTATAAGCACCTATCTAATGTGAAAATCAAGCGGTTACTGACTCAGTAAACCTCCTTAATGCAGAATATGTTAGTGCAATGAGTCCAAATGTATGCAATTTCCTAACATAATTTATAATCTCTACATGAGTGCACATAACATTCAACCATATGCAACATCCACGTGATAGCATAACAAGTTTCATCCATGAATAATCATAAAGACTCATGCATATGCAATATGAAAGTGTGTGAGCCGATCTTAGTGCTTAACGTGTATCATGCATCCACGAGTAACCACTTGCAAACACTTGCAACCGTTTGCAACCATCAAGCATAACATGTTTCAACTACATGTTTCATCCAAAGGGTTTCTACCTAAGGTTCTCATGACAAGATTATCGAGATAACAAGATAAACATGGATAGCAAAAGAAAGATATGCTAACTAGGAAAGGAGATTGAGAATGTACCCTAAAAAGGAATGGATAAAGCCCACGCATCTTCTCCTCAGTTTCCCAAGTTGCATCTTCATCGGCTTCACTCCACTGAACCTTTACTAACTTGACTTCCTGTTTCCTCAGTTTCTTGATCTCCGTTCCCAAGATACGAATCGGAGCTCGCCTCAGGGTTGCCTCTTTCTCTACCTCCACGTCTCCAAGAATGCTAGGCTTTACTACTTCGGCTGATTCATGTAGGCATTTTCGGAGATGCGAGACATGAAAAACATTGTGCACTCCAGCCAGCTTCTCGGGCAATTCCACTTTATAAGCCATTCGCCCAATCTTCTCGATGATAGGGAAGGGTCCTACGAACCTTGGTGCTAGCTTTCCAACTGCTCCAAAACGAACCACATTTCGCAAAGGAGAGACCTTCACAAAGACCATATCACCAACTTCAAACTCTAAGTATGTCCTTCGCTTGTCTGCATAGGATTTCTGTCTGTCTTGGGCCGCTTTCATCCGCTTTCGAATCAACTCAACCTTCTCGGATGTGTCCCTTATCATGTCGGGCCCAAGTATAAGCTTATCCGTTGTCTCCCACCAACATGTTGGTGACTTGCACGACCTCCCATACAAAGCTTCGAATGGTGTCATCCCTATGCTTGCTTGGTAGCTGTTATTGTAAGAAAACTCTACAAGAGGAAGGTGGTCTTCCCAAGTGCCACCAAAGTCAAGAATGCATAGCCTCAACAGATCCTCTAGTACCCTATTCACCCTTTCGGTCTGGCCATCCGTCTGTGGGTGATAGGTTGTACTTAGATTCAATCGCGTACCCATCGCTTCTTGCAAACTATTCCAGAATTGGCTAGTGAAGATTGGGTCACGATCGCTAACTATGCTAGAAGGAACTCCATGCAATCGCACTATCTCTCGAAGATAAACGGATGCTAGCCATGATGTGGTCCTCTTGGTCTTTACTGGAATAAAATAGGCGCTCTTCGTGAGTCTATCCACTATGACCCATATGCTTGTATTCCCCTTCCTTGATCTCGGCAATCCATCCACAAAATCCATAGAAATACTTTCCCACTTCCATTGCGGGTCCTCCAATGGATGTAGTAGCCCACCGGGCTTCTTCGACTCGGCCTTTACTTGCTGGCAAACAATGCATCAAGAAACAAACTCTGCAACATCCTTTTTCATCCCATCCCAAAAGAAAATGTGCTTCATATCCCGGTACATCTTATCCCCTCCGGGATGTATGGTCATCCTCGAGTGATGCGCCTCCTCAAGAATTTTATCTACTAAGTCTCCTACTCGTGGGACACATAGTCTTCCATCACGCCTTAGCCACCCCTTGTCATCAATAGTATATCTAGCGAGGTGATTTGACATCTCACCCCGAATCAACTTGTCCATGATCTCGACTATTTGCGGGTCTTCTCTCTGTGAAGTCCCAACTTGATCAAGAAGTGTAGTTCTAAGCTCAAGGGATGCTAACGAACCAGTCATCGACTCAACAGTAGGTGTAAAATCAAAGGCTGCCAAGAACTCTAGGCTCCTCATCTCAACGAATAAGGGACTCAAAGTCAACCTTTTTCTACTTAGCGCATCCGCCACAACATTACCCTTGCCAGGTGTATAAGCTATATCGAAGTCATATGATGCCAAGAATTTCATCCACCTCTGCTGCCTTAGATTCAAATCTTTCTGCGAGAAGAGGTACTTGAGCGACTTGTGATCGGTATATAACTCAAACCTTTCGCCTAGAAGATAATGGCGCCAAGATTTTAGTGCAAAGACGATCGCCGCCAACTCCAAATCATGAGTGGGATAGTTCTTCTCATGAACCTTGAGTTGCCTACTCCCAAAGCATATCACTCTCCCTTCTTGCATCACGACAGCGCTTAATCCCGTGCCACATGCATCGGTGTACACGGTAAACAACTTCCCTCCATCGGGTAATGCTAGAACTGGAGCTGTGGTGAGGGCTTTCTTGAGCCTTTGAAAAGCAAGCTCACACTCTAAGTCCCATGCAAAGACTAAGTTCTTCTTCGTTAACTTAGTGAGAGGGGCTGAAATCTTAGCGAAGTCCTTAATGAACTTCCTATAAAACCCTGCCAGACCGAGAAAGCTTCTCACTTCAGTTGCATTCTTCGGGACTTTCCAGTCTTGTACCGCCACTACTTTAGCGGGATCCATAGCTATGCCCTGCTTAGAAACTATATGCCCAAGGAACCGAACTTCACTTCTCCAGAAATGGCATTTGGAGAACTTGGCTTTTAACTGATGAGCTCTAAGCGTATCCATAACCTGCTTGAGATGTATAACATGCTCTTCCTCGTCCTTAGAGAAGATTAGAATATCATCCACGAAGACAACCACAAACTTGTTAAGGAACTCCCTAAACACCCTACTCATCAAATCAACGAAGTATGCGGGTGCATTAGTCAAACCGAACGGCATGACGATCCATTCAAAGAATCCATCTGGAGTCCTAAACGCGGTCTTATCAATACTATTCTCAGCCACTCTAAGATGATGGAATTCAGTGGCTAGATCGAGTTGAGAGAAAACAGAAGCACCGACAAGCTGGTCAAAGAGATCATCAATCCTCGGTAATGGGTGCCTATTCTTCTTTGTCATCTTGTTTAACTCACGGTAATCAACACATAGACGAAGTGAACCATCCGCCTTAGTAGCGAATACCACAGGAGCACCCCATTCAGAAATGCTTCGCCTAATGAATTTTTTCTCAAGCAACTCCTTGATTTGCTTGCTAAGCTCTCTTCTTTCTCGCGGGGCCATATGCCTAACAGGCAACGAGACTGGCTTAGCATTATCAATAAGATAAATACAGAAGTCTATCTCGCGTTTAGGGGGTAACCCCTTCACCTCATCAAAAACATCAGGATATTCTCGGACCACCCTCACAGATTGAAGATTGTTAATAGATGAGTCGAGGGATTCAAGATAACATAACATGACGGGATCCAGACGGTTACAAGAAATCTCTAGGGTATTGCCAAGGCAAGTCATAAGCCTCACTACCCTATGCTCACAATCGAGAATGGCTCCATAACTGGACAACCAATCCATGCCCAAAATCAACCCGTATCCCATGAACCCGAGAACATAAGCATTACATGTGAATTCTACGGTCAAGATAGAAATCCTCAAATCCATACAAATCATAGATAGATGGGCGGAACCCCCAATTGGATTTGAAACGCTAACGGGATCCTCAACTAGACTAGTACTTAGGTGCAAACTTTCGACAATGTCAGAAGAGATAAAGGTATGTGATGCGCCAGAATCAAATAAAGTTCGAACAAGAAAACCAGAAATGTAAACAAGGCTTTCTACAGAAATATTACCTCGGTCCGGAGCTGGAGTAGTGTTGAGAGCATGCATCTGCCCTCCAGAAGGTCCTGCCCGCTGAGTCTATCCTTTCCCCTATCCTTACTTCTTTGGGAAATCCTTACTGAAGTGTCCAGATTCTCCGCAATGAAAGCACTCTCCCAACTTCCTCTTCTTCTTCCTACAATCTTTGGCTATATGTCCAGTGATCCCACAAAAGTTGCACTTCCTTGTCTCCTTTGCCTTGTTGTTGTTAGCCTTGTTACCCTTGTTGTTCTGATTGCTCTGATTGTTCTGATTGCCTCCCCACTTGGAGTCCTCCTTCTTGGTTTGAGTCTCATTAAGCTTAACCTCTTTCTTGCCACTCTTATCATCTCCTTGAAGCAAGGCCATATCTACCAAGCTCTCAAAAGTGGCCCCCATGGGTATATGAGACATGGCCAATCCTTGCAATGGCTCATTCAATCCTCGAGCAAAGCGTAGAGCCTTCTTCTGAGGTGTGTTAACCATGTCTAAACCGAATCGAGCAAGCTGGTTAAACTTATTCACATACTCCCTCACGGTCATGTTCCCTTGCTTCAAAGATATAAACTTCTCCATTTGCAGATTCTCCTCAGCAGATGATAGAAACTTAAGCCCAAATCTCCCTCTAAAGTCGGCCCAAATCTCTATAGGCCTAGTAGCATTGGTGACTTCCCACCAATAAGCAGCTTCCTCTTTCAATAGCGATGCCGCCAACAGAACTTTCCTCCGGTCTTCTACTTCAAAAATAGCAAAAAGATCTCCAGTTTCCTTTAACCAGTTTCTTGCCTCAACATAAGTCTCTGTCCCAACAAAATTCTTGCCACCCATCGCCTTAAAGTCTTTGCAAATCTTCGCGAAATCCGCTTGCAGACGCTGGGGAGGAGGAGGAGGAGGAACCTCAGGTACGGGAGGAGGAGTGGGAGTGTTTGCTGGGCCGGTATCATTGGCCCTAGCTTCCAAGTACCTTCGGAACCATCCAGGTATGGTTACTCCCACATGAAGGTTAAGATCGGCCATGCTGAAAAAGGAAAAGATAGATTTAGATTGAAGAAACGAAGGATAGTGCTAATGGATTTTGGGGAATAGCCTTGTAAAATAAACTAGACTTTCCTTGGAAAAAAAACTTAATTGGTTTTGAAAATAGTTTTTCAAAAAGGATTTTTAAAACTTTTGTCCGGTCTAGTAAAACCTGGCTCTGATACCAAATGTAACACCCCACCTCCGCCAGGGCCACACTCACGAGTCCTGGCACTAGCTTTGGAGGGGTGTTGTCAAGGTAAACATGCACAGAGATATCACAAGATAGAACATAGATAAATAAGTAAGTAAAGCAGCGGTAGAAATTAAAAAACCATCATTTCAAAACCAAATAGTCAACTTACATCAAAGTACTTAGTCATTATTTTCCAACTACCACAAGTCTAAAAAACATAAACTAAAAATAACATAAAGTAAACTATCCCCAAGATAGATGTGGTGAAGCCATAGCTAGCTCAAGTCCAAACCGTACATGAGCTGTCAAGAAAGCAAGCCAAGTGTCCAAGCTAAGCACTAGTGTTCCCTCCCTGAGAACCTGGGGGAGGGGGAACGGAAGAAAAGAGGCGAAATAAAAAGGGTCAGTCATAAAGACTGGTAAGTCCTACCTACTATTAGTATAAAAAATAATAAAGTTAACTAAACATGAGAAACTAAGATGAAACATAAAGATGGTAACTAACTGGCATGATAAATAGATAACAAGGTAGATCAAGTGTGGCATCGCATGTACAAGGTTTAGTTTTGCACCCACAGTACTAGTATTCCAAACCATATCAAGTATAAACAAGAAATGATCCCTTGGCCCAATATCATGAGGTGACCCAAGTCGGGGTCCGACTACACGGTCTAGTCGATCGGCTCCCTATAAGCCTAACTCGTCGAGTGTCGGTGTCATGCGGCCAAATCACGAAATGTAGTCAAACTGTGCTAGGTCCACCCTAGGGTGTATCAAATCCTAGGGTGCCAACCACTGACATGAATCAAGCACGCACAGTCTGAACCTACTGGTGCCCATGCCTGCTTTTTCAACTCCGGACTATGTGCACGACCATAGTCCGCCTGAACCTACACCGGCGCACCTACTCAGCTGTCGTTCTGGTCGCTTACAATCAGCCCAGTAATCGTGCCCCACCCTAGCCTAGTCCCTAGGTTATCGTGATACATCCAAGAGGGTTACTGCTGAAAAGGACCGCGTGACTAGGGTTTCTAATGGGTTAAGTGTGATTAACCCTATCCAGTCATGTATCAAGTTGGTTAAGTGTATCCAAGTGGTTCATGAATTAACCATAACATGTGGCATTAATTAATTTAATGCACCGAACCTCTCACATTAGACTTTGTTGTGGTTACTGGATATGCCGGGCGGGTCCGGGCAGCTTTACACCACAACCTAGTCAAACCTCGGGTTTTAAGCGCGATGTGACCAACTTCTCACATTGGATCCTATTGTTTGTAACCACTGGATTTGCCGGGCGGTTCCGGGCAGATTTACGCTACAAACTCAACCCAACCTCGAGTTGGCCACTTTATGGTTTTCTACATGTCATGACCATATTCAAGTTTTCAAGCATAATAAAATTTCATGTCACATTTTAAGTCATGTTTTCATGTTATTTCAAGTCTGCCTAACTACCCGTAACGTATCCCCATCGCACGTAAATTCGCATCAACACAAGTGAATCAAGGAGCATAAAAATATGACCAAGAGGGGCATAAGGTTGGTAAAGTTGGTCATAAGTTAAATATGATGATATTTGAGGCAAAGGTGTTCATCCCAACTAGCATATAGGATTATTGGCCTCAAAACATGTATTACATCAAACTTAGCAAATAAACTTGTGGGTAGCATGTAGTTCAACATCATAGGCAAATGTGAAACATGATAATAGTTGACATAGAGTGATAAACTTGTGGGTAGCATGTAGTTCAACATCATATGCAAGTTAACATCAAGGTTATGGGGGGGTTCTAAGTTGCATTGTGCATAACCACCAAGTTCTATGTTGCATTATGCATAACCACCAAATAAAGCTCATAGCTTTCTACCCAAAAATCAAGGTAAATGGTACTAGGTTCATGATAGTGCCACAATCATAGATCAAAAGATTCATAAATGGATCTATGCATACAAATATAGCCCCAAGACAAGTATTATACCCAAAAGTCTCATTTCAACTTGCTGGATGATCATGTTAACTTCATAGTTTAAATCTAAGAGTAGAGTGGGGCTTACAAAGCGTGTCTATGAGAACTAGAACCAAATAAAACAAGACAGAGACGTCGTAGAAGCTCTAGGAATGAGGTAGCAACACAAATAGCTTTGAGAATAAGTAGCTCCTTTGATAGAAAGAAGAAAGCTTGCTCCTTTTCGCCTTAGAAGCTCTCAAGATGAAGATGGAGGCCATGATTAGGGAGCATTTTGGCAGAATTTAGTTGTTAGGATGATTCGTGATGGTTTAGGCAAGGTATTAGGGTGTTTTTATAGGTGTAGAGACTAGTTTAGGCCATAGTATTAACCCTAATTTAGATCTGAACCATCAAATCCCGTCAAAGGCCAAGCAAACATACCAAAGGAGCAAACTGGTGCACCAGACCAGCAGGGTCCGACCAGGGGGGGTCGACCCCCAGGTCGACACCCAGGTCGACTCCCCAGTCGACCTGGGGGGAAGGTTGACTCCCTAGTCAATCCCCCTGTCGACCTGGGGTAGGGCGGGAAATTTTCCCGCCCAATCTTCTTCTGTCTGAATTTGAATTTCGGGCTGAATTCTGATTTTTCTGAAATATTCAATGGGCCATAACTTGGTCATACGGACTCCGATTTACGAAATTTCAGACTCGTTTTCAAGCAGAATTTCGAGACGAACGCAATGGCGTAACCCGTTCCCATTTATTCTTAACTTAGAATTTAATTCTTCCCTGATTTCTTGTTTTAACATGTTATAAAAATTCGGGTTGTTACACTGTTGCATATCGTGTATCTCTTATAGCTCATCTATCTAGTATCCAAAATGCATTCCATGTGTCACAGCTTAGGAAGTACCATAGAGATATAGATTCAGTTATCGATCCTTTTAAGCAACTTGATATTGAGATATCTCCTGATTTATCCATCATGCAGCGGCCTATTCACATTCTTGATTCGAACGTGAGACGTCTTCAGAGTAAGGATGTTCCTTTCGTGAAGGTCTAGTGATCAGCTGATTCGAAAGACTTTACATGGGAAACCAGGGAGCCTATCGAGCGTCTATATCCTGATTTTCTTAAATCACACGATGGGACCGAGAACTTCTTTTATCCTTTTGTGTATATCATATCTTGTCCACATGTGTGAACCCTTGTGTATGTGCAGGCTTTTGTGTTTGGGATTAGATGAGTTGTATGGACTTAACCTAAAGGAAATTGCGGGGACATAATTTTTATAAATGGGGACTTTGTAACAACCCAAGTTTTCTGATGTTATTACCAAATTTCAACACCAAAACAGGCTATCGGTGAAGGGGTATCAAGCCGCCACCAGCATAAGCTAGAGATCAGAAAGTATAAACCCAACATTAGAATGATCGAAAGCATAAGAGAAATAATGGTGATAATAGACAACCATCACCATCCTGGAAGGGGAGAGCTTAGAACCAGAAAAGAAAAGGGATATTGATAGGTTAGTTCCGAAATAGAAAACAAATAATGTGAAGTCAATTACGGAAGTCAATCACCTCAAACCGGAATCAAATAAGAAAAAAGAGCGACAACGCATGATCCGAGACCAAAGACTTGACAAGGAACAAAGCAAAGTGAGCCAAAAGGGCTATCGACATTAATTCACTTAATGCCGAAACAAAAAAAGACTAAAGACAATAAAGGAACAAGAGCCAGAAACAAAAGCATCCTACAAGCTAGCTATCAGACTCAAAGCTTGTCGGCTACTTAGAAACCACTTCAACAAGAAGTATACCGAAAGCACCCTTCCGGAAGACCAAAGATCCACCTTAGGGACTCACTAAAAGTAAGCCAAAGTATTTGTGAAGAAGAGCTATCCACACTAACATGCTTAGTGTTGATACCGAAAGGGGTGACGACTCTAGCAACGCAAGAGATTAAAGCACGAAGGGAAACATCCTGAAAAATTATAGACCAGACTAAAAGCTTATCTTCGAAAGCCGGAGGCTATACCTGATGCTATCAATGCCAATAGGCTTGGTATCAATACGGAAGCTAAAAACAACTCCAAAGATAAGCTCCAAGGACTGAAACCATCTTTTCGAAAGCTAAGACCGACACGCTAAAGGCTATGACATATCTCTCAACAACAACCGGGACCCGAGCAACCAGAACCGAAATGTAATAAACCGGAAAATCAGAGCTAATTTAAAAAAATTATTTTAAGAAATTTTAAAAGAAAACATGTCAGCCATTTTGCAAACGACCTCCGTTTCTGACAATACCACTTTTGTTGGATCTGGAACGTCAAATTATTGCTAGGTTTAAATTTTCATAATTTTTTAAATTAACATGTGAGCGTGGTAAATTAAAACACGTTTGGTAATTTCTGTTGAATTGGGTCGACCATTAAAAAATACCATTTTTCAAATGGTCTCCAAATTCGACGAAATTAATTTTGTTAGGACCGTATCGTCAAAAAATAGCTAGATTTATTTTTCAGGAATTTTTGGAATCGGTATGTGGCCACAATAAATTAATATGTACATTCAAATTTAATATTAAATGTTTTATATTTTAATTTAAAGAAAAACAGACTGAAACAGTTGAATGGGCTTACGAAACATAGTCCACTGTGTCTAGAATGGGGTATTTAGCTACTAGCGACAGTCGCTAGGCTTGATTTGGAGTTATTATGGATTAACGGGCCTTTTTAGTGTTAAAGAATTAAATAATTTTATATTATAAATACGCTAGGATCAAGAAACCCTAATCCTATCTGTAGTCGCCGCCCTCTTTATAAATCAATGCCATAAAAACTTCCAACCTATTTCCCTTAAATTCTTTTAATTCTTGCAATGAAATCATTCAATCCTTAAGGCAATATTGTTGTCCTCTTTTTGCTCTTCACATCCGTACGGTGAGATCGTCTAGAGCTCTGTATTTCGCTCAATTTGGACCCAAACCGTCACCGTTCAAGCCGCCAGAACTCCCCCAACCCACCACCGAGTTCGATTCCATTGCCACCCGTGGTGCGCGCTTCCAAGCCCGACAAGGTGGAGTAATCCGATCTTCCTACGACGTTGTAACTTGATCGAAATTGTGAACCCTAGATTTGAACAAAACGGAAAAAGGTATCGGCCTTGTAACTGGAAAGAAGAAGGTGAAATAATTTTTATTTAATTACTTAATTAATTAAATTTAAAATACCATGAACCTTTAAAAATTCACAACCTGTTCATACGATGTCGAAATCATATGAAACCAGAGCCATTATGATCGCGATGACGTCTTCTACATTCTAGAAGAGATTGGGACATATTTGGAGCTTGCAACGAATTTTGGCGAAGTCAAAACTAAGGTGAGATCTCTAAATTTAAAATAAAATTTATTGTGATCATAATGTAAAATATATATATATATATATATATATATATATATATACGTTGTGTAAAATACATGTATGCGTTGTATGAAATTGAAATTAATTGATTGAGGTTGCGATGAATTGTTGGATTGAATTATGTGGTAAAATATATTTATACAATAGAAATCATATTTTTGTTGGATATTTGTATCAATAAAATTTTCATGTTTGGTAAAATATGTTTATACAATAAAAATCATATTTTTATTGTATATATGAATCAATAAAATGTTCATGTTTGGTACAAAATATTTATACAATAAAAATCATATTTTTATTGTATATATGAATCAATAAAATATTCATGTTAAAAGATAATTCTTTTTTTACAATAAAAATCACGTTTTTATTGTATGTTTAAATCATTAAAAATATTAATTATTTGAAAAGAAAATGTTTACAATAAAAATCACATTTTTATTGTATGTAGGAATAAACAAAATATTCATTGTTTAAAATAAAACATGTTAACCATAAAAATATACATTTTTATTGTGTATGTAGGAATGATTGAAAATATTCATTGTTTGAATAAAATATGTTAACAATAAAAATTATATTTTTATTGTATTACTGATTCATTAAAAAGAATCATGTTTTAAATAAAATGTTTAAACATTAAAAATTACATTTTTATTGTATATTCAAATCATTAAAAAGGAACCATGTTTTAAATAAAATGATTGGATAATAAAATTATATTTTTTATTGTATTATTGATTCATTAAAAATGATCATATGTTAAAGTATGATTTGTCATTGAAAATGTAACTTTTTACATATTAATTTAGATTAAAAGAGTAACATGTTAATATATGATTTGTCATTGAAAATGTAACTTTTTACATGTTAGTTTAGATTCAAAGAGTAACATGTTAATATATGATTTGTCATTGAAAATGTAACTTTTTACATGTTAGTTTAGATTCAAATAATAACATGTCAATATATGATTTGTCACTGAAAATGTAACTTTTTACATGTTAGTTTAGATTAAAAGAGTAACATGTTAATATATGATTTGTCATTGAAAATGTAACTTTTTATATGTTAGTTTAGATTAAAAGAATAACATGTTAATATATATTTTGTCATTAAAAATGTCATTAACATGTTAGCGATGTTAATGTAAATAGAATCATTTGTTAAAAATGATTTTGTTAGATTTAAAATAATCACTTACATGTTAGCAAAGTAGAAAAATGATCATTGGTTAATACATGTTTTGTTTATTAAAATGTAATCACTTACATGTTAGCAAAGTAGAAAAATGATCATTTGTTAATACATGTTTTGTTTATTAAAATGTAATCACTCACATGTTAGCAAAGTAGAAAAATGATCATTTGTTAATACATGTTTTGTTTATTAAAATGTAATCACTCACATGTTAGCAAAGTAGAAAAATGATTATTTGTTAATACATGTTTTGCTTATTAAAATGTAATCACTTACATGTTAGCAAAGTAGAAAAATGGTCATTTGTTAATACACGTTTTGTTTATTAAAATGTAATCACTTACATGTTAGCAAAGTAGACAAATGATTATTTGTTAATACGTGTTTTTTTATTAAAATGTAATCATTCACATGTTAGCAAAGTAGAAAATGATCATTTGTTAATACATGTTTTATTTATTGAAATGTAATCACTTACATGTTAGCAAAGTAGAAAAATGATCATTTGTTAATACATGTTTTGTTTATTAAAACATTATCATTTACATGTTCATTTGTTTATATATGTTTTGTTTATTATAACATTATCATTTACATGTTAGCGATGTTAATAGAAAAATGTTCATTTGTATAATATGTATTGGTTTATTAAAATAATGTCCTTTACATGTTAGCGGAGTTAGAAAAAAAATCATTTGTTAAACATGTATTGATTCATTAAAATAATATTATTTTTAACATGTTAATGAAGTGAATGAAATAGACATATCTTGAAATATATGTTTGTATGTTAAAAATATAATTTTTTAACGTGAATTTGAATTGTAAAAAATTTACATGAAATAAAATAAATGGTTTTGAAATCGTCAAACGATTTATATTTATATTTATAAATATACAAATATAAACTATAATTAAACGAATAACGCGCGGTAGTTCTCGTTTTGGAATCGTAACTTTAAATGATTATACCAAGAGATCTGACCGTTGGATTTTCCCAAAACAGGAACTGTTGGGTTCACTTTAAAAAGATCTTTCCAACGATATTAAATTTGTTAAGATCCAACGGTTAGATTTCGAGAAATATGTAATTCAAATTTGGATAAAACAGCACCAGGGTTGCGTAATGACACGAGCGTCATTCGAATTAAATAGACTATTTTTATATAAATAAAAATAGTGATAAATCGTTATAAAATATTATTAACGATATGAAATAGAAATAAACCAATTTTCCTTGGTTTATAAATTAATATGGATGGTTAGATCTATTCGACATTAATCTATAGAATTGAATTAAATTTTACTATATAAAGAAATATTTGAATGATATATATTCGAGAAATATTTGAAAGGGCCGAGTTAAATCTCATTTCAAATAATTATATGATGGTTTAAAGTCGAAGATATTGAAGATGATGGTTGAAGAAGGTTCCAATAAATAGAAAATAAGTCTAGATAAAGTATGAGGCCAAAAGAGCATGTTAATTTGATCGTCATGAATTTTTCTGAATTTGATATCACACTTGGATTGGATTGGTTAACAAAGTATGAGGCCGAAATTAGATGCGCAGAAAGAGTAGTTAAAATTAAAACCAAATTTGGAGATATTATTGTTATACTATGCCACGGTTCAGAAACTTATAGAAAAGAATTTTGGCCTTCTCTAGAAGTTACTCCTGCTTCTATTGAGAATATTCTTGTAGTTAAAGATTATGATAATGTGTTTGAAGAAGTTGATAGCTTACCTCCGCGAAAAGAAAATGACTTCAGGATCGATTTAGTTCCGAATGCAAGGCCAGTCGTGCATGCTATTTGAAGAATGACGTTGAAAGAAAAAGAATAATTGAGTAATCAAACTCAACATCTTTTGTGGAAAGGTCTGATCAGGCCTGGCTTTTCAAATTGGGGTGCAGCGGTAGTGTTTGTTCCAAAGTCATAAGGTACTCTCAGACTATGTGTGGATTGCCAAGAGCTCAATAAGCAGACACTTAAGAACAAATATCCATTACCGCGTATTGATGATTTGTTATATCGCTTGAATGGAGCGCAAGTGTTCTCTAGAATGGACCAAGCTACAGTTTCCATCAATTGTGTACTGCCGAAGAATGTGTTCCTTTGACAGCTTTCAGAGGTCCAGACTTATTCTATGAGTGGTTAGTAATGCCGTTCAGCTTATGTAACGCTCTTGCTTACTTTGTCGATTTAATGAACAGAGTATTCTGCGATGTCTTGAATAAATTTGTGCTGGTTTTCATTGACGACATTTTAATCTTCTCTAAGTCCACTGTCGAGCATGCAAAGCATTTGGAAAAAGTTTTGGAAATTCTGTGAAAGAATGTTTAAAAGCCAAATTTTCTAAATGCATATTCTGGCAAAAAGAAGTAAAGTTCCTCGGTCATGTAGTATAGAAGAAAGGAATTTCAGTGGATACAGGCAAAATCACAGCCATTCAACATTGAAGCAGCCTAGCACGCCTACAGAAGTCAGAAGTTATCTAGGATTGGCTGCCTACAAATTGAAATTCATTAAAGATTTTTCGAAGCTATCTAGTCCATTAACGAAACTTACCAAGAAGCATACATGGTTTAATTGGACGCCTGAATGTGAGGCAGCTTTCCAAGACCTGAAATTAAGGTTGACTACTGCCCCCGTGTTGACTATTATTGATGGCAATCAAGACTTGACCGTCTATATAGATGCTTCTCTTGAAGGTGTTAGTGAGGTATTAATGCAAAGAGGCCAAGTAGTTGCTTATGCTACCCGTCAGTTGAAGCCGCATGTGAAGAGATATCCTACTCATAATCTTGAGTTGTTAGCCGTCTTTTTTGCTTTGAAAATATGGAGAAACTATCTTTTGGGTGAGAAGTTCGAATTATATACAGATCATAAATCATTGAAGTATCTGTTCACCCAGAAGGACTTGAATTTGAGGCGGCAGCGTTAATTAGAATTCCTTGCGGCGTACGATCTAGATATTTTGTATACTCCGGGGAAAGCCAATGTTGTAGTTGATGCGCTTAGCAGAAAGAATGCGATCATCGCCAATCTTATCATTGTGCCTTCATTAATTGATAAGATCTCTGTTCTTCATAATGATGATAAGTTTATTCAGATGATCAGCGAACGAGTTTGAAAGGGCGAAGTTTCAAGCTTCCAAATTGATAGCAAGGGGACTCTTAGATTGCAAGAGTGAATATGTGTTCCGGATATTCCCGAGCTCAAAAGAGAAGCAATGGACGAATTTCACAAATCTAAACTTATCATCCATCTAGGAGTAAGTAAGATGTATCACGATATTAAGCGCACATTCTGGTGGAAGGCGATGAAAAGAGACATCTCCATATATGTTGGCAGGTGTCTACTTGTTAATAAGTCAAAAGCGATCAGCAAAATCTCGCAGGATTGTTGCAACCATTGGAGATTCCAGATTGAAGTGGGATTAAATCTCCATGGATTTCATTGATGGCTTGTGCCGAACCAAGAAAGGCAATGACAATATATGGGTGATCGTAGATTGTTTCACAAAGACTGCCCATTTTATTCCTGTCAGATCTACTAGAACAGCTCAAAGTCTAGCGCAGATTTATTTCACAGAAATTGTCAGACTACATGGAGTTCCCAATAGTATTATCAGTGATCGTGATGCGATATTCGCTAGTAAATTTTGGAAGCGTTCCAAGAGAAGCTGGGGACAAAGTTAAATCTGAGCACTGCTGAAGCGACCCGAATCTCCCCTTCAAGGAAAGCCCGAATTGAATTGAGAATACAATAAATCAGAACACAAACAAAAGAAATTTCATTGCTTATTACAACAATTCCATCAGAATACAAGAATATACAGAGTATGAATAAATATTACACATTTACTAAATATCAGAGATTTACAAGTTACAATGCAGAAGAAAATAATACAAAATACAACTGAAAAGAATATACAGATACAGAGCTTTCCGAATATCATTCCGGTTGTAAACCAGGATCCTATGAATATAAATCTGCAAAACTTAAAACTACAAGCTGCCCATGTGGAAATAGGGGCACCCAGAGTTTAGGTTAAAACAATAAACTCCACGTCAGTCATGTGACTGGTGTGAGAACTTAAACAATCATTATTTTGATTTTAAAGTTAGGTAAACCAAGGGACCATGCCATATAGCACGGAACGGGTTTACCCCCAAGAATACCAGTGCATAAAACAAACAGCGCAATGCTAAATAAAGAACAATGAAGCTATTATAAGACTCAAGTCCCATCACACAATGCAACACAAACCAGAGGATAGAGTTTTACCTTATAATACCCAAATATGTTTGGTACGTGAAATTTCATATTTTAGTATTACTATAAGTGTATAGTGCCAAAAAAAATTCAAATATAAATGTATCAATCATAAACGGCATGAGTACCCCATCTCACTATGTCGCCATACTAGGCTCTACAATCAAAACCGCAATTGTCACGTATTGGAAGTTGGATTTCCATCTGCGAACCAAGGTAAGGGATCGTCCTTACCGCTTCGAGACGCTCTAGCCCGTATCTCAGGATCAGAGCTCGAGTGGCCCTTGGATCATCAAGGCCGGTCCACTCGACGTGGGTTAAAATGCATGAACACTACGTTTTCCCACCCTATGGGGCGCCAATCTGGTCTGTATAAAGACCGTCCATCGGCTCCGCAAAGACCGAAATAATCAAGGCGCCTCGCTATCCATCATCCACATAAGTAAAACGCCAGGTCTTGCAAAACGTTGACACCACTCCTAGCTAGAAGGAAACGCATGTCCTCCCTGAAGTCCTCTCCCGTTTCTCGTTCACACTGGGGTGCGAGGCTCGCGAATTAACGCTACACAAAGCTATGCTATATTAAAGTCGTGCTTTGATCATCAACCACAAGACTCTGCTTTTCAACAGAAGCCTTGATCATTTGCATCTCAGCATGCCACACAGGCAATTCACGCTACGCAACCAATGTCTATCAATCACACAGAATGAAATCTGATGTCAGACGCACATCCATTTACAAGTTCATACTGGCTCTGAACGAAACCGGAGGCACCTTATTCCTCGTCCCGTATGTCCAATACTGGAGAGATCCCTCACATATCCGGTCGATCTCTAAGTACATCTGGACGATCACCACTTATTACCTTGTCTTGGGTGTACAGCCCAATCAAGACATCAGTAATCATCCAAAAGATGTGAAGACCTCCGGTCTTCAACCACCGTCTACATCGTCGACATATCATCGATTTAGTTATTCAGAATGGATAAACCCAGTCTTTCCGAATAACTTGCGTATATTATAAACAAGTGATACAAAAACACAACATACGCCTCATTCCAATCTAGAATATTCCTTTATTCAAATATTCTTATACTTTCGGAAATGATCCCATTAATTTTATCAAAGATAAATTCTTTAAAATTATTCTTTAATCTTTCTTTGGATATCAATCCAAATCATATTAAGGTTTATCCAAACTAGTCGGGATTAGCGAACCTTATCGAAGTAATCATTTGTTTAATTTCCCAATCCCAACCTATTCATCCCATAAAGCAAAACTGGTAATACTTCATATCTAACACCACAGTGTTATCAGTAAATTCAATTACCATTTAACGTTCAAATCTAATTAAAGATTTAACGGTCGCCTGGAGCAAAACTGGTGATACTTCATTCCCGATCATTTCTTGAATTTGATAATTTTAGTTATCAAATTCACCTTTCAATCTATTTAAAGATTCATTAAAACTCTGATTCAGTTTTAATTTCCAAAAATCATTACTTAATGATTATTCAAAGTTAAGAAATAAATCTTATCTTTAACTGGGTTAAAGAACTATTGTCATTTAAAATACAGCTCACATTAAACCCAAAATCACATTCCATTAACAATGGAATCTTCATGGAAAACCAATCAATATATATAATTGATATAAACTTCTATATCCAACTGATACTATAAATGGAATAATGGAAAAGCCTCTTAAATTCCATATATAGTAACAGTCTTCCTCCACAGAAGTCCACTTCGATTATTACCAAATCGAATTCCATTCCATTCCAATTTATTTTATTAAATTGGAAAACTTCACTTTGGAAAATTTCCTATAAATGTTAACAAAATATTTATAAATTTCAAATCGCATTTCACTGTAAATCGGGTTAAAGAACGAATGTCGTTAAAAACACAATTCACGATAAACCCATTTCACATTCCATTTTATTCCAATTAGTAAATATAATTGGAAACTATAACAACCTTAATTAAAAGATTTATTCTCTTCACATGCTGTTCAAGAACAGTGTTACTGAAGACACCATTCATGACAAACCCAAAATCCCATTTGATATTAAATACAAGGCTCTGAATAGAAAATATATCGGCTTATATTCAATATCAAATACTACAACCAACAAATATCATATGGGAAATAACGATATAAATATATCTTTCAAATTTCCATAACAATATCTGTATAATCACGAAATCCAACATCGAAATATTCCGAAGACAATTTCGACTCAAATCAATTCCAATTTATATATTGGAAATCATAATAATTTTTAAAACCATTTCAAATCCAATTTATTTATTTAAAAAAAAAAGGATTATAATTCTAGTTAATAACTAGTTCATTTCGATGAAAATCTATTTTTATCTTTTCAAATATGGAATTTTTCATCCTAATTCTTTCCAAATCATTTCTTATGATTTTACACTAATTATTGGTAGTTTTAATAATTTTATCAAGGCCTGTACAGTTGATTTCCATAAATGGCCATTGAACTGCACTTACAGCGACCTTTTCCGAAATTGATTTGGACATAATTCCAAAATCCAACCGTTAGATTTCAAATCTCTAATATTCGTTGGAAAGCACTTTTTGATACGAACCCAACGGTTCCGGTTTTAGGAGAATTCGATGGTCGGATCTCCCATAATATCCATTCGAAATCAATGGTCGAAATTCGCGAACTGCCGCAGTGCGGCGCATTCTATTCAGGCCAATATATATATATATATATATATATATATATATATATATATATTTCATCGATTTCCATTTAAAATATATTTTATAAATTGGTTTAAAAAAAATTCAAAATGATTTCAACTTCATATTCCATTTCAAATCAAAATTGAATATTACATATCATTAACATATAAATGGTAATATTTTCAAACACCAGATTTTCAAATCATTTTCTTTTCGATATTCATTATAAAAATGAATAATATCGATATAAATATCGTTCGCGTCAATATGGCGTTAATCTAATCAACACAGCTTTATATATTTAAATATATTCGTGTCCATCCCGAATCGGACATCAAAATCACATTTTGATCCATTACTGAATATTATTTTAAAATATTCATTATTTTACAATATTCGTTATTTTAAAATATTTATGTTTTCTGAACTGGAATTAGATACAGTCAATTACCATATAATGTCATTATATGGATTTCATACAACACATGTATACAACAACAGCGATAAATGATCATCCATCATCCAGAGTGCATTCTACACTGCATAAGCATTAAATATAAATATTTAACACTTACAACAGCCTATCAACCAATCGATCGACATACAACTAAACAATTGGGATTAGTGTACGTCAAATATCATCCCAACACCCGTGTGGGGTTTCAATCAATCAAACACAGATTTTATTTGTGCAGTTGGACGATGTGTCCCGATCAATATCAGTCAAATAGGTATACATAAACAAATCGTCTGATCTGTAAATGAATATTTATTTTATTCACATACCCGTTAATAATTATATTTTTAACGCTAAAATATTTATTCGGTTCATTTACATAATAAAAACGATATTTTTATTGTTCTGACATATTTTAGAAAATTTTGGCGGCATAACGGCGCGATATCAAAATCGGGTAATGTCTAGCATTACCCCTCTCCTGATATTGGCTTGCGCCATACACGCATATCAATTCATTTCACCCAAACAACCAAATTCAACCAAATAATCTAATCAACCTAACCAAACAATCAAACAAGTTGTCCATGGTCTGTGCACGACTGGGAATAGTTCATATATGCAGTTATAAAATAAATAACTGTACAAAAAAATTATAGTGAGGAGTTCTCACATTTGTGATCCACTCCTCCATTCTCTATTTCTGAACAGTTCGGATTTGCCCAAAATTCCAATGCGATCTTTCCTGTTGTTCATAGTAAAAATTGCATTTTTAATATGATGTTTATTTTAAAAATCACATTTTTATAATATCACTTCATATATAAAAATCATATATTTTTATATCGTTATTCATATAATATATAGTTCCTATTTTTAACATCGTTAAAAAAAATCATGTTTTCACCGCTCGTGTTAAAAAACAAAAAATCACATTTTTACCCCTCGCCTTTGCAACATAAAAATCATATTTTTATTATCTCTATAATACAAAAATCATATTTTTATTCCGCTACTCATATAAAAATCGAATCTTTATTCTCACTACTTCATGATAAAAATAAAGTTCAAATTTTTATTTCACTCCTCACATACTAAAAATTATATTTTTATTATGCTACATATACAAAAATTATATTTTTTTGGCTACCTCATATCCATAAAATTCATATCTTCTTTTAACTAAAAATTATATCTTTATATATCTAAAGATGATATTTTTATATAACTAAAAATTATATATTTTCTTATAAACTAAAAGTCATACCTTTTTTACTTTCAAAAATCATAGCTTTTATAAAATAAAAATCCCAACTTTCATAAGTAAAAATCATATTTTTACAAGTAAAATCGTATTTTTAATACTATATTATCTATATACAAATCAGATTTTTGAACAGCGATATATAATTAAATTAAATTAATAAAACTTACTATTTAATTTTAAGATCAGCCTGGGGGTTTCTCGGCATTGACGATGGTCGGAGGAAGAAGGGGGAAAAGGAGTTGCTCGCGAGATAGTCTGGTGGTGGATCCTGTGGCGGTGGCGGCTGCTTTCCGTCGTAGGGAGGGTGCTAGGGTTTCAGGAATGGGGCTGTAACGAAGAGAGATCGCACGAGGGAGGAGGAGCTAATGAGGGCGATGGGCCACTAGCGATCGAAGGGCAAGGGAGAGGGGTGCGACGAGGTGGTGAGCGGAGTAGGGCTGAGGGGCGATGGCGTGTCGCCATTTTAATTTGGAGGAGCCGATGTTTTTGATCGGGGAAACAAAGTGAAAATGGAGGGGGTGTTAATGTAATTTTATATTATTTTTGTTTCAAATACGTTGACTTTTCATTCGACCACCAAATGGGACCCAACGACAATCGCCCATAGCGTAATACCCCCATTCCGAACACAATGGGATGTGTTTCATTAACCAATTTGGTTGTTACGATCAATTTCCGCTAAAATTAAAATATAAATCAATATATGTTCAATTTGAACGCACATTTTAATTTACCAGGGCCACATACTAACTCTAAAAATTCTAGAAAAATAAATCTGGCTATGTTTTGATGATACGGTCCTAACAAAACTAATTTCGTCGAATTTAGAGACCGTTTGAAAAATGGCTATTTTCTGATCGATCCAAATTAACTAAAACTGTCAAAACACGTTTTGTTCCGCCACGCTCACATATTTATCTCAAAAATTATGAATTTTGTAATCTAGCAATAACTTGACATCCCAGATCCAACAAAGGTGGTTTCATCGAAAACGAAGGTCATTTGCCAAATGGCTATTTTTAAGGGCTATATTTCTATAGCGACTATTCTGAATTTTCAATTGGGTATAACTTTTTATTCCCGCTATGAAATTTCAAATTTTTGGATTTATTGGAAAGATATTTTCAAATAAATTCAAATGTTTTTGGTTTCGCTAAATCCGGTTTATTTTGAATCCTGTACATTCATTCGAAATTTGAAATCGAATTTTCAAACTACCGCGCCATTTCCAATTTATTTTATAATTAAAATAAATATTTATATTCTGATGACGATTCAAATAATTATATACACTTTAATTCTATTCAAAATAAATTTATCATCGTTATTATTTAAAATAAATCATTTTAAATATTCAAAATTCATTAAAATCGCCAAAATAAAAATTTTAATTTGGTTCTGATTTTCCGGGTTGTTACAGTCTCCCCTACTTAAAATCTTTTCGTCTTCGAAAAGGAACGGAGTTGAAAGCTGTTTAACTAATCAACTCAACTTTCAGTTTGGCTTTCATTCTTCAGCTTTTCGGTTTCTAAGAAATTTCCAATTCTTCAAAAATTTGGCTAACACCCTAAATTTTCGAATTTTTTTGCCATAACCTCCTTTGTACGGGGAGTGGTTTGGAAATTTATTGGTCCGTATTAGGCACCCAATAAATCCTAAAAAGCATACACATATTTATAGTGATATATTCCGGTGTCCACAGGGGAGTGTGTATAGATCATAACTCCAGAGAATAAATTCTCGTCACCCTATAAATGGTTTTTTTGCCTTAATGACCAGAGAGATGTGTATATTGTCATCTCCAGACTCGTGTGGGGTTTTTATTAATCTGGCAATTTGCCATTATATTTTATATGGTCCATATCAGTCTTCGGTTCAACCTGAAATATAGTCATCGCCATACAAACCTCTCGCTTGTATGGTAAATCTTCAACCTCATCACTTAAGCCCCAAATGCTTACGTGGTTTATGATAGAGTAATCTTCAAGCAGTATGCCATGTAGTATAGTTCAAAATTTATTGTTTCTATCCTATGGCGATGTTTATAATCTCACATAGAACAACTAGCACACCACATCCAATGACATTCACAGGAGTTGATATAATAAATAAAATTGCGCATCCAACTCATTAATGCTTATCTATTTGTCGGGCATGCAAATAAATTCTTTACTCAACAGCAAATCCATTTACCTGGTTATCAATGTGTATATATATATATACATGCACATCTAAGCTAAAAATAATATTCTTAGCGAACAAACATCTATTTCACCACACAGCTATTTTTAGCACTTCATATACATGATAAAAATGTTAATTTTATCATTTTAATCCGAATTGGCTAATGGTTCAAAATTTTAATTAATCAAACCAATAATCAAGCAACATAATCAGCAATCAATTAGTGATTATAGTTTCAAACACATAATTTTAGATATATATACAAAAATCATGTTTTTGATGCCAGTTCACAACAATAAACCCTATCTAGTTCTGGTTCTCACACCAGCCAATTGGAATTACATAAATATCCCACTTTCGAAACTCGAACATAAATATTGATGATGTAGCTGTTGTCATCAGGGTTATCCCCAGGCGACTAGAATGTGATTCTATATCTATCCAGTATATTTGAGGCTATCCAGTATATTTGAGGCTTCGTATACATGTAGATTAGACGTATATTCAAAACCTCCATATACTCTATAGTCCAAATTCAATTTAAAATAAATATTCAAATACGAATAATTGAATTTAATTTTCAAAACAAAATTCGTTTCCATTTATATTTTTAAAAATAACTCTCTTCAGACTCATTCTAGGATATTGCTGATCCCATCTCCAACGAGTCACTCTCATTGGATATTACTAATCCAATTTCTGATGAATTCTTTTGTTTGGTTCTAAAGTGTAATGTCCCGTATTTTTACGGTATTTTACTTCATTAATTTAATTATATAAATAGTGATTTAGAGAATTAAATGGTCGTTTAGTTAAATTAAATGGAATATTTAATTAAACTAAATAATAGAATAATATATTAATTCAGAAATAATCAAAAATAGTGGAATTCACAATATAGCGTGAATTGGATTATTTAAAATATATAATTCAGTTTAGAGTTGAATTATATTATCGAATATATTATATAAACGAAGTCGAACGTATAAATTATATAATAATTATAATCAAGGTCGAAATGGTGCGACAGTTCGCTATTTGATGATTTAAACTTCAATTGAATATACTGAATCCGTTTTAAATTAGATTTCTGTGGAACAAGAAACGTTTGGAGCTAGTGAAGTATATTTTTCTAGTGGAAGAGAAAAATCGGGATTTCATTGTGTAGATTTTGATTTATGTCCAAATCAAATTTTCAAAAAGTCGCTATAGAATTCCTTTATAATTTATAACGATTTATTTATATTATAAATGAATTTTTCAATATAAATTCAATATCGATTCGACCTGGATTTGAATATCGAGTTATAAATCCAATTGGAGCTATATGATATCGTATGTGAATATATATACGATAATATTAATTTATTAATATTTAATTTAATTATTTTTAAATATATTTATATTTAAAATTGGGTTATTTAGAGCTTTAAAAATACCAATTTTGCAAACGACCTTCGTTTTCGACGAACCTAATTTTGTTGGATCCGCAATATTAAACTACTTTTAGATTTCAATTTTCGTGATTTTTAGAGTCAGTGTGTGGCCGTACGAATTTTTAATGTGAAAAACAATCTATATTTTGATGGTTAAAAATACGCTGTACGAGCAAACGGTGTCGAAATTCGATGAAACCAGTTTCGTTGGGTTCGTGATGTCGAACTGAAGGTGTATGTCCATTTTCATGATTTTTGGGTATCATATATGATTATAGGAATTTTTTTACAATATATACATTTAGCGGTTGCTTAAAAATAAATATAATATTGAATATAAAAATATTATAAAAATCCTATACAATACCCTTAACATTTCAAAACCCTAAATCATTTTCTCAGGTCAAACGAAATGTGCCTCAACTGCTGAAACCAAAATGTGGAGAAAATCATTCTTTAAAAATCATAATCAAATCGAACAAATTTCTATAAATCTTGAAATATAGAAATTTGAAACCTTGAAGCCATTCTCTTTGAAATGGTATAGCTTTTAAGCTACTCAATCAAATATTGGGAACTCGGCTTTTGCAGCAGGTGCCTAGGGTTCAATACTTTGGGAATTTGGGTGCGATTTAGGAAATTCGAAGGTGAGTGTTGTGTTCAGAGTGGAGTTTAGTGTCATCTGGGAATGTTTTGTGGTATTCGATCAAAATTAGTGTCGATCATTTCCATGAGCTACTGTGACGAGTTCGTCGATGCGATCCGTTCCTCGCGTTCGAACTATGCATTTGTTGTATAAGGAGATGGAGGGTTTTGGGAGGAGCATCATGGTGATTTTTATTTGATTTGTAGTATGTTGTGGAATGAAAACGGAGTGGAGGAATGTTTGGTAATGGCATTGAAATACTGGAGCGATGGGTTTCTGTTTGGGGAAGAAGGTCTACAACACGGGTCGGGTTCAAACGAGGTATGGGCTGTGTTAATTTGCTAAGGCCCAATGTTTACTTATATATTTAAGTTTTCTTTTAAATTTAAATAGTTTATTAACTTTTAAAATTTATATCTTATCCATACGTGATTAGAAATTGATGAAACAAGATCTGTTGGGATCGTATGGACGGACACTACACAACGGAACTGACTAGGAGTGGATTGGAGCTCGTTACAATTTATAGCAAAATAAATTGTCCGTCTGAATCAACAGACGCAAATTTTTATTTAACGGTTAACGTGAAATGTGAGTAAAACTCACCAACTCTGAAGAGTTATATTTTTATAGCATATTTTTAGAACTGATAATTATCTGTTGATTGTTGTGTGTTAACTATTTGGTTGAATTGCTTATGTATTGGTTGAAATTATAGATCACGATATATATATATATATAAATCGTTAATCAAATATTGATTCTGTTTAGCAGAATATTTCATATTGAAATGAAATCGATGTTAATTATATTGTTTAACATCTGTGATGCAGGGAAACAGGTCAGAGGAATCCATCTGTTGTTGTTCTTCATATATTTTATTGTTCTTCATATATGATGATATATCATGTGATATATAATCTGTTGTTGATGATGTGTGTTAAAATGATATTGATCATTGTTATTCGGTATTTTAAATATCGTAAGAAATGCTGGAATGTAGAAAAGCGGATTTTCAAAGTATATTTTGAAAATGAATTATTTATATAAAATCAATGGATTTTATATAAAAAAGGAATTATTTGTAAAACATTTACAAATAGAATTGAAAAGGAAAATAATTGTGAAACCAATAAAAAAGGAAAATATTTGTGAAACAAATATAAAAGGAAAATATTTGTGAAACCAATAGGAAAGGAATATTTATTTTTCAAATAAATAAAATAGAAAAGGAAATATTTAATAAAATAAATCGAATTATCAAAAGGAATTTATTTGGTAAATAAATAGATTATAAAAGAAAATACTTGAAAATGAATAGAATAGTATAAAAGAGAATTTTATATTTGAAAGGTTTAGACCCGTGCTTCACACACGGGTATAACATGATATGGATTTAAAGCCAAGATTTTAAATAGAATCTGTTCTAGCCGATAGATTGAGAAGACTAATTTATAAATAATATTTTATATATTAAATAAATTATTTATCATTGGGTAAATAGAATATATAAGTTAGGACTTATATAGAGAAGTAAGAATCGATTTCAACATCGATTATTGAAACTGAATATGGACGTAGAGTTAATCAAGATGTGTTAAATCAAAATGAGTTAGAAGAGTTAATAGAATTAGAGTTAATCGATTAGAGTTAGAGTTAATCGTTTAGAGTTAGAGTAAATAGACTAGAGTTAGAATTAATTGATTAAAGTTAGAGTTAATCAGTTAGAGCTAACCAATTAGAGAATCAGTTAGAGTTAACCAGTTAGAGTTAATCGGTTAGAGTTAATCAGTTAGAGTTAACCAGTAAGAGTTAATCAATTAGAATAAATCGATTGGAGTTAAAACGAACTCGAGTTATTCAATTAGAGTTGATTAAGTTAGCCGAATATTAGTTTATTCGAATAGGAAAAGAAATTATCGAATATAGTTTATTCGAAAGGAGTTAATCAAATATAGTTTATTCGAAAGAATAGTAATCGAATATAGTTTATTCGAATAGAGTTAAAAGAGAAATCGAATATAGTTTATTCGAATAGAGTTAAAGGAGTTATCGAATATTAGTTATTCGAAAGGAGTTAATCGAATATAGTTATTCGAAGAAAGAGTTATCGAATAAGGTTATTCGAAGAAGAGAATTAATCGAATATTAGTTATTCGAAAGGAGTTATCGAATATTAGTTATTCGAAAGGACTTAATCGAATATAGTTTATTCGAATAGAGTTAAAGGAGTTAATCGAATATAGTTTATTCGAAAGGAGCTAAGTGGTAAGAATTAATGAATTAAAGTTAATCGAGTTAAAGTTAATGGAGTTCGGGTTAATTGATTTGAGTTAGTCGAGTTATATTTTGGAGCTAGATATTTCAGAAGTAGGGATTATAACGCTATAGTTATAATCAATGTTTTTCAATAAAGAAGTGGATTCGTAAATAAAATCCTAGAGTTTCATAAGGAAGTTTGTTGAAGATTTAAAAGATAAACTTTATCTATTCCGAAGTTAAAACATTGTTCAGTTAAGGTCTGGGAGGTAATTATACCCCAACTTGATCGCATTGCTTCTTAACTAAGGAATGGCTAAGGTTTGATAGTTAAGTGAATTTAGTTAATGAGTGAAATGGTTTGAGTTGGTATGGCGATGTTTGATTTAAACATCAGTTTAAATCTAGTGAAGGAGTTTTGGAAATGTTTTCCAAATAAGAATCAGAAATGTTTTCTGATAATAGAAAATAAGAATTTAGAATATATGGAAACAAGAGATAAGTAAATTAATGAACTAAAGAGATAAATGTTAAATGATGATTGATCGATATAATTTCCATCTGGAAATAATATCATTGTTTGCACACGTGTTTTTCTTTGATAGTTAAATCACATACTATCAAAGTTTTGACCACTTTTCCTTCGTCAATACGGAGAGACCGATTGGATTATTGTCCGAGAACCACTCCGTATGGACGTTAATGTTTCGAATCAAATAGATCGAAGACAAATTAAAGACGGAGTTTATACAAGGGCTATTGTACAAATCTTAGGTAGAGACTGCCTAAAATCGATGTACGGAATAGTGCTTTTGGTTTGTCCAGTCCCAGGACAACTTGAATGGACGAATGTCTGACAGAGTATATCAGGTAGATCGCGTAAGTTTATCATTTCAAATGTATTTACGTTGGTGGCGGAGGAATTTGTTTCTCTTAGCTTATACCCATGGTATTTTTGGGGAAAACAATTTGTGATTTGATGGGTATGATGATGTGGCATTCAAAGTAAATGAGGAGTGATATGTTAAAAGATACTTTATAACCTCAAGCCTCATCAACTGGAAAATGACAGAAATCGGGCAGGCATCATGGCTAAGTGGGCCGCAGCCAAGTAGGGTAAATTGCCACCATCTAGAGAATATTCATATTTGTTACTTCTTTCAATTCTGTATCTCCTGGGAATGGTTATGTTGGTTTACCAACTGTAAGGTGACAATATATTCGATACAACTGTAAGGTGACAATATATTTGATACACTCAAGCGAAATCAATGGTCGGTCATGTGTGGCCGAGTTGCAAGATGTTCTTGTTGAAGTCCAGTGTATCACTTCTGGAGTACACTGGGCGGAAGGTGGATCCATACCTTGTCATAGTTGGAATCCATTCCCCAAATAAGAGCCCGCGGTTTTGATTGTATATTATATATGTAAAACGTTAGATGCAAGCGTTTCTACTAGATTGATATTACTTGTGTTAGACATTACTATAATATCAGAATAATATTGCTTTACAAATGATTTGGGTTATCATAAGGTAAAAAACCATCCGTGTTTATGTGTGGATCGGTCTTATGATTATTCTTTCTTTTGAAAGGATTTTTAAAGTTAAACAAATGATTTGAGTTTACTCACACCAGTCACATGACTGACCCATAGTTTATTTTGTTTTGTTTTCCCTAAACTCTTGGGTGCCCAATTTTGTATGGGAAATCAAGTAATCGGGATTTACAGATGCTTGAAGAACTGGAGCAGGAGGCTTCAGAATTATATAGCTATGGTTTTTAAGCTGTGTAGTCAGTGCTGTACTTTGGAAATGATATGTATATTTAAGTACAAATTTATATTTCAAAGTTATGTTATATATTATATGTTATTCATTCCGCTGTGAGGTTCGTGTTACTCTGATGTTGTGTTGTTGTTCTTCTTCTTCTATTCTAAGTTTCTATCTTATCTATTCTCACCCTCAAATTTCTTTCATTAACTACCGGTATTTTCGATGTTTGGATAATCGACGTGGGTTTTATATCAATTACCAGAGTCGAAAATTTTCCGGGACGTTACAGTTGGTATCATAGCTGAAGGTTAAGTAATTATCTTGGCTCTGTGGCGTGATTCAGTAGAGATAGGGTTAGCAATACCCTAGATTGAGTTGATTGTATATATACTCGTGAACGAATTTGTTATTCAATATAAAATGGTTTTATATTGTGGAGTTTTGTTGGTTGAGTTGTTTATGAGTTCTGGTCGATCAGTTTGATCCACTGTATCGGTAGGAGTTTATAAACACTCGAATACGATGAACCGACATAGTATGTTTGACAAGCGGGTAAATGAAATAATTTTACACAAAGTATATTTTGATAAAAAGGATTTATATTGGAATGATTATAATATATTGGATATACAAGTTGTTATTATAATCGAGTAAGATTATAATTGAAATGGTTATATAAATAACCAATCAGAATTCATATAAGTGAAATACGTGAAATCAGATGAATTAAATCTGAATTACAATCAGAATTGAAATTAAAACCCTGGAGATTTGGAAAGGTGTTTGTAAATCGATTTGGATTAAGTATATCAGAATTTTAAAATCCTAGGAGATTTTAAATTGTTGTTCAAGCAATTTGAATGGTATTTTGAAATGTATTTCATAATGGAATGGTTTAAAAGTGATTTTGAAAGTGATATAGTATTAAACTCACTTCGATGGCTGGGAAATAACCCTGATGATGAATTGCAACATCATTAGTGTTCATTCCGAGTTCTAAGTGACGGATTACTACCAAAGATATTGATTTCGAATTGTTTTGGCAAAACAAGTTGTTGTAAATCCTGAAAAGGGAAGTTTGACTTTTGAAAAAAGCAAAGCAGTTTAAAACTCCCAGGAAGAGACTGTTTGAATTAAAAACAAATTTAAATAAAAATTATGGAAATAAATTGGAATTGAATTGAAATCCAGTTAAGTGGAAATTGAATTGAAATTTGCAAAAGCAAATTGGAGTTGAAATGGGATTAGAAGGATATCGAGAAATTTGGATTTGTGGGATAGAAGTTTGAAATGAGATTCAGTTTGGATATAAGCGAATGGTTGTGTTGAGGATAGAAACTGATTGGAATTTGATTGGAATGATATTGATATATGTTGAATTGATAACAGATGGAAAGAAAATAATGATATGCCCGACAAAAAGGTACAAGTTTATATTTGGTATAAGCATGTGATTTATGAGCCGAATTGGCCGCTTGGCTATTCGATTTTATTTTGGATTGGAAAAGGCCCAGAGAGGCGAGTTGGAGTTTGAGCTATTGACCAGTATAAAGGAGGTGCTGGTGAAATTTTTCGAAAATTTAATGTGTTAGAAAATTTTCAAAATTTTTGAAAATTTTCGTTAGTCGAAATTAAATTGGTTCAGTTGAAACTGAAGTTAAGAAGTGAATAAATAAGTTCAAACCAGTCAATAGGGTTTGTTTTCTACCTTAGCAATTTCGAGGACGAAATTATTTTAAGGGGGAAAGAATGTAATGTCCCGTATTTTTACGGTATTTTAATTCATTAATTTAATTATATAAATAGTGATTTAGAGAATTAAATGGTCGTTTAATTAAATTAAATGGAATATTTAATTAAAATAAATAATAGAATAATATATTAATTCAGAAATAATCAAAAATAGTGGAATTCACAATATAGTGTGAATTGGATTATTTAAAATATATAATTCAGTTTAGAATTGAATTATATTAGCGAATATATTATATAAACGAAGTTGAACGTATAAATTATATAATAATTATAATCGAGCTCGAAATGGCGCGACAGTTCGCTATTTGAACTTCAATTGAATATACAGAATCCATTTTAAATCGGATTTCTGTGAAACAAGAAACGTTCGGAGCTGGTGAAGTATATTTTTCTAGTGGAAGAGAAAAATCGGGATTTCATTATGTAGATTTTGATTTATGTCCAAATCAAATTTTAGAAAAGTCGCTATGGAATTCCTTTACAATTTATAATGATTTATTTATATTATAAATGAATTTTTCAATATAAATTGAATATCAATTCAACCGGGATTTGAATATCGAGTTATAAATCCTATTGGAGCTGTATGATATCGTATATGAATATACATACGATAATATTAATTTATTAATATTTAATTTAATTATTTTTAAATATATTTATATTTAAAATGGGGTTATTTAGAGCTTTAAAAATAACCAATTTTGCAAACGACCTTCATTTTCGACGAAACTAATTTTGTTGGATCCGCAATATTAAATTATTGTTAGGTTTCAATTTTCGTTATTTTTAGAGTCAGTGTGTGGCCGTACATATTTTTAATGTGAATAATAGTCGATATTTTGACGGTTAAAAATACGCTGTGTTAGCAAATGGAGTCGAATTTCGATGAAACCAGTTTCGTTGGGTCCGTGATGTCGAACCGAAGGTGTATGTCCATTTTCATGATTTTTGGGTATCATGTGTGATTATAGGAATTTTTAACAACATATACATTTAGCGGTTGCTTAAAAATAAATATAATATTGAATATTAAAATGTTATAAAAATCCTATATAATACCCTTAACATTTCAAAACCCTAAATCATTTTCTAAGGTCAAACGAAATGCGCCTCCACTGCTGAAACCAAAACGTGGAAGAAAATCATTCTTTAAAAATCATAATCAAATCAAACAAATTTCTATAAATCTTGAAATATAGATATTTGAAACCTTGAAGCCATTCTCTTCGAAATGGTATAGCGTTTAGGCTACTCGATCAAATACTGGGAACTCGGCTTTTGCAGCAGGTGCCAAGGGTTCAATACTTTGGGAATTCGGGTGCGATTTAGGAAATTTGAAGGTGAGTGTTGCGTTCAAAGTGGGGTTTAGTGTCATCTGGGAATGTCTGGTGGTATTCGATCAAAATTAGTGTCGATCCTTTCCTTGAGCTACTGTGACGAGTTCGTCGACGCGATCCATTCCTCGTGTTCGAACTATGCATTTGTAGTATAAGGAGATGCAGGGTTTTGGGAGGAGCATCATGGTGATTTTTATTTGATTTGTAGTATTTTGTGGAAGGAGAAAAAAGTGGAGGAATGTTTGGTAATGGCATTGAAATACTGGAGCGATGGGTTTCTGTTTGGGGAAGAAGGTCTCCAACGCGGATCAGGTTCAAACGGGGTATGGGCTGTTAATATGCTAAGGCCCAATATTTACTCATATATTTAAGTTTTCTTTTAAATTTAAATAGTTTATTAACTTGTAAAATTTATATCTTATCCATACGTGATTAGAAATGGATGAAACACGATCCGTTGGGATCGTATGGATGGACATTACACAATGGAACTGACTGGGAGTGGATTGGACCTCGTTACAATTTGTAGCGAAATAAATTGTCCGTATGAATCAACAGACGCAAATCTTTATTTAACGGTTAACGCGAAATGTGAGTAAAACTCACCAACTCTGAATAGTTATATTTTTATAGCATATTTTTAGAACTGATAATTATCTATTAATTGTTGTGTGTTAACTGTTTGGTTGAATTGCTTATGTATTGGTTGAAATTATAGATAACGATATATATATGTATATAAATCGTTAATCAAATATTGATTCTGTTTAGCAGAATATTTCATATTGAAATGAAATCGATGTAATTATATTGTTTAACATCTGTGATGCAGGGAAACAGGTCGGAGGAATCCAACTGGATTCCTCAACATTTATTTTATTGTTCTTCATATATGATGATATGTGATGTGATATATAATTTCTTGTTGATGATGTGTGTTAAAATGATATTGATCATTATTATTCAGTATTTTAAATACCGTAAGAAATAGTGGAATGTAGAAAAAGGTGATTTTCAAAGTATATTTTGAAAATGAATTATTTATATAAAATCAATGGATTTTATATAAAAAAGGAATTATTTGTAAAATATTTACAAATAAAATTGAAAAGGAAAATATTTGTGAAACCAATAGAAAAGGAAAATATTTGTGAAACTAATATAAAAGGAAAATATTTGTGAAACCAATAGGAAAGGAATATTTATTTGTTAAATAAATAAAATAGAAAAGTAAATATTTTATAAAATAAATGGAATTATCAAAAAGAATTTATTTGGTAAATAAATAGATTATAAAAGGAAATACTTGAAAATGAATAGACTAGTATAAAAGAGAATTTTATATTTAAAAGTTTTAGACCCGTGCTTCGCACACGGATATAACATGATATGGATTTAAAGCCAAGATTTTAAATTGAATCTGTTCTAGCCGATAGATTGAGAAGACTAATTTATAAATAATATTTTATAAATTAAATAAATTATTTATCATTGGATAAATAGAATATATAAGTCAGGACTTATATAGAGAAGTAAGAATTGATTTCAACATCGATAGTTGAAACTGAACGTAGAGTTAATCAAGATGTGTTAAATCAAAATGAGTTAGAGGAGTTAATAGAATTAGAGTTAATCGATTAGAGTTAGAGTTAATCGATTAGAGTTAGAGTAAATCGATTAGAGTTAGAATTAATCGATTAGAGTTAGAGTTAATCAGTTAGAGTTAACCAGTTAGAGAATTAGTTAGAGTTAACCAGTTAGAGTTAATCAGTTAGAGTTAATCAGTTAGAGTTAACCAGTTAGAGTTAATCAATTAGAATAAATCGATTGGAGTTAAAACGAACTTGAGTTATTCGATTAGAGTTAATCAAGTTAGTCGAATATTAGTTTATTCGAATAGGAAAAGAATTTATCGAATATAGTTTATTCGAAAGGAGTTAATCGAATATAGTTTATTCGAAAGAAGAGTAATCGAATATAGTTTATTCAAATAGAGTTAAAAGAGAAATTGAATATTGTTTGTTCGAATAGAGTTAAAGGAGTTATCAAATATTAGTTATTCAAAAGGATTTAATAGAATATAGTTTTTCGAAGAAAGAGTTATCGAATAAGGTTATTCGAAGAAGAGAATTAATCGAATATTAGTTATTCGAAAGGAGTTATCAAATATTAGTTATTCGAAAGGTGTTGTCGAATATTAGTTATTCGAAAGGAGTTATCGAATATTAGTTATTTAAAAGGAGTTAATCGAATATAATTTATTCGAATAGAGTTAAAGGAGTTAATCGGATATAGTTTATTCGAAAGGAGTTAAGTGATAAGAATTAATGAATTAAAGTTAATGGAGTTAGGGTTAATTGATTTGAGTTAGTCGAGTTATATTTTGGAGCTAGATATTTCAGAAGTAGGGATTATAACGCTATAGTTATAATCAATGTTTTTCAATAAAGAAGTGGATTCGTAAATAGAATCCGAGAGTTTCGTAAGGAAGTTTGTTAAAGATTTAAAAGATAAACTTTGTCTATTCCGAAGTTAAAACATTGTTCAGTTAAGGTCTGAGAGGTAATTATACCCCAACTTGATTGACTTCCTTCTTAACTAAGGAATGGCTAAGGTTTGATGGTTAAGTGAATTTAGTTAATGAGTGAAATGGTTTGAGTTGGCATGGCGATGTTTGATTTAAACATCAGTTTAAATCCAGTGAAGGAGTTTTGGAAATGTTTTCCAAATAAGAATCAAAAATGTTTTCTGATAATAGAAAATAAGAATTTAGAATATATGGAAACAGGAGATAAGTAAATTAATGAACTAAAGAGATAAATGTTAAATGATGATTGATCAATATAATTTCCATCTGGAAATAATATCGTTGTTTGCACACGTGTTTTTCTTTGATAGTTAAATCACAGACTATCAAAGTTTTGACCATTTTTCCGTCTTCAATACGGAGAGACCGGTTGGATTATTATCCGAGAACCACTCCGTATGGGCGTTAGCTTTTCGAATCAAATAGATCGAAGACAAATTAAAGACGGAGTTTATACAAGGGCTATTGTATAAATCTTAGGTAGAGATAGCCTAAGATGGATGTACAGAATAGTGCCTTCGGTTTGTCTAGTCCCTGGGCAACTTGAATGGAAGAATGTCTGACAGAATTTATCTAGTAGCTCGCGTAAATTGATCGTTTCAAATGTATTTACGTTGGTGGCGGAGGAATTCGTTTCTCTTAGCTTATACCCGTGGTATTTTTGGGGAAATCAATTTGTGATTTGACGGTTATGATTATGTGGCATTCAAAGTAAATGAGGAGTGATCTGTTAATTATAACCTCAAGCCTCATCAACTAGGAAATGACAGAAATCGGGCAGGCAGCATGGCTAAGTGGGCCGCACCTAAGTAGGGTATATTGTCACCATCTAGAAAATATTCATATTTGTTACTTCTTTCAATTCTGTATCTCCTGGGAATGGTTATGTTGGTTTACCAACTATGAGGTGACAATATATTCGATACACTCAAGCGAAATGAGTTGTCGGTCATGTGTGGCCGAGTTGCAAGATGTTCTTGTTGAACTCCAGTGTATCGCTTCTAGAGTACACTGAGCGGAAGGTGGATCCATATCTTGTCATAGTTGGAATCCATTCCCCAAATAAGAGCCCGCGGTTTTGATTGTATATTATATATAAAGAACGTTTGATGCAAGCATTTCTACTAGATTGATATTACTTGTGTTAGACATTATTATAATATCAGAATAATATTGTTTTACAAATGATTTGGGTTATCGTAAGGTAAAAACCATCCGTATTTATGTGTGGATCGGTCTTACGATTATTCTTTCTTTTGAAAGGATTTTTAAAGTTAAACAAATGATTTGAGTTTACTCACACAAGTCACATGACTAACCCAGAGTTTATTTTTTTTCGTTTTCCTAAACTCTTAGGTACCCAATTTTGTGTGGCCAGTCAAGTAGTCGGGATTTTCAGATACTTGAAGAGCTGGAGCAGGAGGCTTCAGAATTATATAGCTATGGTTTTTCCGCTGTATTGTAAGTGCTGTACTTTGGAAATGATATGTATATTCAAGTACAGATTTATATTTCAAAGTTATGTTATATATTATATGTTATTCGTTCCGCTGTGAGGTTCGTGTTACTCTGATGTTGTGTTGTTGTTCTTCATCTATTCTAAGTTTCTATCTTATATATTCTCACCCTCTAATTTATTTCATTAACTACCGATATTTTCGATGTTTGGATAATCGACGTGGGTTTTATGCCAATGACCAAAGATCAAAAATTTCTGGGTCGTCACATAAAGTGTCTTGTTCTCGAACTCTGTAAAGCAAAGCTCTGATACCAAATGAAGCGACACGAACCTCCGCGTGATGGAAAGCCCGAATTGAATTGAGAACACGACAAATCAGTAAACAAACAGAAGAACATTTCATTGCTTATTACAACAATTCCATCAGAATACAAGAATATGCAGAGTATGAATAAATATTACACATATACTAAATATCATAGATTTACAAGTTACAATGCAGCGGAAAATAATACAAAACACAACTGAAAAGAATATACGGATATAGAGCTTTCTGAATATCATTCCAGCTGTAAACCAGGATCCTGTAAATATAAATCTGCAAAACCCAAAACTATAAGCTGTCCATGCGGAAATAGGGGCACATAGAGTTTAGGTTAAAACAATAAACTCCAGGTCAGTCATGTTACTGGTGTGAGAACTAAAACAGTCATTATTTTGATTTTAAAAGTTAGGTAAATCAAGGGACCATGCCGTATAATATGGAACGGGTTTACCCCTAAGAATACCAGTGCATAAAACAAACAGAGCAATGCTAAATAAAGAACAATGAAGCTATTATAAGACTCAGGTCCCATCACACAATGCAACGAAAGCCGGAGGATAGAGTTTTACCTTATAATAGCCAAATATGTTTGGTATGTGAAATTTCGTATTTTACTATTACTATAAGTGTATAGTGTAAAAAAAATTCAAATATAAATGTATCAATCATAGACAGCATGAGAGCCCCATCCCACTATGCCGCCATACTAGGCTCTACAATCAAAACTACAATTGTCATGTATTGAATGTTGGATTTCCATCTGTGAACCAAGGCAAGGGATCATCCTTACCACATCGAGACGCTCTAGGCCATGTCTCAGGATCAGAGCTCGAGTGACCTTTGGATTGTCAGGGCCGGTCCACTCGATGTGGGTTAAAATGCATGAACATTACGTTTCCTCACCCTATGGGGCGTCAATCTGGTCTATATAAAGACCATCCATCGGCTCCGAGGAGACCGAAATAACCGAGGCGCCTCGCTATCCATCATCCACATAAGTAAAACGTCAGGGCTTGCAAAACGCTGACACCACTCCTAGCTAGAAGGAAATGCATGTCCTCCCTAAAGTTCTCTCCCATTTCTGGTTCACACCGGGGTGCGAGACTCGCGAATTAACGCTAAACAAAGTTATGCCATATTAAAGCCGTGCTTTGATCATCAACCACAAGACTCTGCTTTTCAACAGAAGCCTTGATCATTTGCATCTCAGCATGCCACACAGGCAATTCACGCTATGCAACTCATGTCTATCAATCACACAGAATGATGTTCGATGTTAGACACACATCCATTTACAAGTTCGTTCGGGGTCTGAACAAAACTGGAGGCACCTTATTCCTCATCCCGTATGTCCAATACAGGAGAGTGGCCCTCACATATCCGGTCGATCTCCAAGTACGTCTGGACGATCACCACTTATTACCTTGTCTTGGGTGTACAGCCCAATCAAGACATCAGTAATCATCCAAAACGATGTGAAGACCTCCGGTCTTCAACCACTATCTTCGTCGTCGACATATCGCCGATTCAGTTATTCAAAATGGGATAAACCCGGTCTTTCCGAATAACTCGCGTATATTAAAAACAAGTCCTACAAGAACATAACATATGCCTCATTCCAATCTAGAATATTCCTTTATTCAAATATTCTTATACTTTGGGAAAGGTTCCCACTAATTTTATCAAAGATAATTTCTTTAAATTTATTCTTTAATCTTCCTTTGGACATCAATCCAAATCATATTAAGGTTTATCCAAACTAGTCGGGATTAGTGGACCTTACCGAAGTAATCATTTGTTTAATTTCCCAATCCCAACCTATTCATCCCATGAAGCAAAACTAGTAATATTTCATATCTAACACCACAGTGTTATTGGTAAATTCAATTTACATGTCATGTACAAATCTAATTAAAGATTTAACTATCGCGTGTAGAAAAATTGGTGATACTCCATTCTCGATCATTTCTTGAATTTGATAATTTTAGTTATCAAATTCACCTTTCAATCTATTAAAGATTCATTAAAACTCTAAATCAGTTTTGATTTCCAAAAATTATTACTTAATGATAATTCAAAGTTAAGAAATAAATCATATCTTTAACTGGGTTAAAGAACTAATGTCATTCAAAACACAGCTCACGATAAACCCAAAATCACATTCCATTAACAATGGAATCTTCACGAAAAAAAGATCAATATATATAATCGATATGAACTTCTATATCTAACCGATACTATAAATGGAATAATGGCAAAGCCTCTTAAATTCCATGTATAGTAATAGTCTTCCTCCACAAAAGTCCACTTCGATTATTATCAAATTGAATTCCATTCCATTCCAATCAATTTTATTAAATTGGAAAACTTCACTTTGGAAATCTCCTTTAAATCTTAACAAAAAAAAATATAAATTCCAAATCACATTTCACTGTAAATCGGGTTAAAGAACGAATGTCGTTAAAATCATAGTTCACGATAAACCCATTTCACATTCCATTTTATTCCAATTATTAAATATAATTGGAAACTCTAACAATCTTAATTAAAATATTTATTCTCTTCACATGGGGTTCAAGAACAGCGTTACTGAAGACACCGTTCACGACAAACCCAAAATCCCATTTGATATTAAATACAAGGCTCTGAATAGAAAATATATCGGCTTATATTCAATATCAAATACTACAACCAACAAATATCGTATGGGAAATAACGATATAAATATATCTTTCAAATTTCTATAACAATATCCATATAATCATGAAATCCAACATCGAAATATTCCGAAAACAATTTCGATTCAAATCCATTCCAATTTATATATTGGAAATCAGGGTTATTTTTAAAACCATTTCTATTCCAATTTATTTATTTAAAAAAAATTGGATTACAATTTTAGTTAATAACTAGTTCATTTCGATAAAAATCCATTTTTATCTTTTAAAATATGGAGTTTTTCATCCCAATTCTTTCCAAATCATTTCTTATGATTTTACACTAATTATTGATAGTTTTAATAATTTTATCAAGGCCTGTACTGTCGATTTCCATAAACGGCCATCAAACTGCACTTACAGTGACCTTTTCCGAATTTGATTTGGACATAATTCCAAATCCATCTGTTAGATTTCAAATCTCTAATATTTGTTAGAAATCTCTTTTCGATATGAACCCAACAGTTCCGGTTTTAGGAGAATTCGATGGTCGGATCTCCCATAATATCCATTCGAAGTCAATGGTTGAAATTCGCGAACTGCCGCAGCACAGTGCGTTCTATTAAGGCCATTATATTATATATATATATATATAATGTTTTTTCATCGATTTCCATTTAAAACGTATTTTATAAATTGGTTTAAATTCGTTTTCAAAACGATTTCAACTCATATTCAATTTCAAACCAAATTGAATATTCCATATCATTAACATATAAATGATAATATTTCCAAACATCAGATTTTGAAATCATTTTCTTTTCGATATTCATTATAAAAATGAATAAAATCGATATAAATATCGTTCACGTAAAAATGGCATTAATCTAATCAACACGGTTTTATATATTTAAATATATTCGTGTCCATCCCAAATCGGACATCAAAATCACATTTCGATCCATTACTGAATATTATTTTAAAATATTCGTTATTTTAAAATATTCGTTCTTTCTGAACTGGATTCAGACATAGTCAATTACCATATAATGTCATTATATGGATTTCATACAACACATGTATACAACAGTAGTGATAAATAATCATCCAGAGTGCATTCTACACTGCATGAGCATTAAATATAAATATTTAACACTTACAAGAGCTTGTCAACCAATCGATCGACATACAACTAAACAATTGGGATTAGTGTACGTCAAATATCATCCCAACACCCGTGTTGGGTTTCAATCAATCAAACACAGATTTTATTTGTGCAGTCGGGCGATGTGTAAAATATATCGTTCCAATCAATATCAGTCAAATGGGTGTACATAAATAAATCGGCTGATCTGTAAATGAATATTTATTTTATTCATATACCCGTTAAAAATTATATTTTTAACGATAAAATATTTATTCAGCTCATTTACACAATAAAAACGATATTTTTATTGTTCTGACATATTTTAGAAAATTTTGGCAGCATAACGGCACGATATCAAAATCGGGTAATGTCTAGCATTACCCCTCTCTTGGTATTGGCTCGCGCCATACACACATATCAATTCTAATCAATTCATTTCACCCAAATAGCCAAATTCAACCAAATAATATAATCAACCAAACCAAACAATCAAACAAGCCGTCCATGGTCTGTGGACGACGGGGAACAGTTCATTTATGCAGTTATAAAATAAATAATTGTACAAATAAAATTATAGTGACGAGTTCCCACCTTTGGGATCCACTCCTCCATTCTCTTTTTCTGAACGGTCGATGGAAGAAGGGGGAAGCGGATTTGCTCGCGAGGTGGTTTGGTGGTGGATCATGTGGCAGCGACAGCTGCTTTCCGTCCCGGGGGGGGGGGGGGGGAGGAGGGGAGGGGCTAGGGTTTCAGGAATGGGGCTGTAACGAAGAGAGATCGCACGAGGGAGGAGGAGCTAACGGGGGTGGGCCACTGGCGATCGAAGGGTAAGGGAGAGGGGTGCGACGCGGCGGTGGGCGGAGGAGGGCTGAGGGGAGATGGCGCGTTGCCATTTTGATTTGGAGGAGTCGATGTTTTTGCTCGGGTAAACAAAGTGAAAAAGGAGGGGGTGTTAATGTAATTTTATATTTTATTATATTATTTTTATTTCAAATATGTTGACTTTTCATTCGACCACCAAGCGAGACCCAACGATTATCGCCCATAGCGTAATACCCCCATTCCAAAAACAATGGGATGTGTTTCGTAACCCAATTTGGTTGTTACGATCAGTTTTCGCTAAAATTAAAATATAAATCAGTATATATTCAATTTGAATGCACATTTTAATTTACCAGGGCCACATACTAACTCTAAAAATTCTAGAAAAATAAATCTGGCTATGTTTTAATGATACTGTCCTAACAAAACTAATTTAATCAAATTTGAAGACCATTTGAAAAATGGCTATTATTTTCTGGTCGATCCAAATTGACTAAAACTGTCAAAACACGTTTTACTTCGCCATGCTCACATATTAATTCCAAAAATTATGAATTTGGGAATCTAGCAATAAATTGACATCCCAGATCCAACAAAAGTGGTTTCGTTGAAAACGGAGATCGTTTGCAAAATGGCTATTTTTAAGGGCTATATTTCCATAGCGACTATTCTGAATTTTCAACTGGGCATAACTTTTTAGTCCTGCTATGAAATTTAATTTTTCGGATAAGTTGGAAATATATTTTCAAATAGATTCAAATGTTTTTGGTTTCGCTAAAATCCGGTTTATTTTGAATCCTGCACATTCATTTGAAATTTGAAATCGAATTTTCAAACAACCGCGCCATTTCCAATTTATTTTATAATTAAAATAAATATTTATATTCTAACGACGATTCAAATAAATATATATGTTCTAATTCTATTCAAAATAAATTTCTCATCGTTATTCTTTAAAATAAATCATTTTAAATATTCAAAATTCATTAAAATCGCCAAAATAAAATTTTTAAATTGGTTCTGATTTTCCGGGTTGTTACGACTGCTTATCATCCTCAAATAGATGGCCGGACTGAGAGGGTAAATCATATACTGGAAGACTTGTTGTGGCCATGTAATCTTGATTTTGGTGGATTGTGGGAAGATCACGTGCATTTGGTTGAGTTCTCATATAATAACATTTACCAAGCAAGCTTACAAAAGTTGCCATTCAAAGCATTGTATGGCAGACTATTTAGATCCCCCACATGTTGGGTAGAACCCGGCAATCGACTAGTATTGGGTCCCGACATGATTCGGGAAGCTTCGGATAAAGTTGATTTCATTAAGAAGCGACTGCAGACAACTCAAAGTCGACAGAAGAGTTATGCAGATTCGAGAAGAAGAGATTTAGCATTTGCTATTGGTGATTATGTATATTTGAGAGTTTTCCAAATGAGAGGAGTAGTCCGGTTCGGGAAAACAGGGAAGCTGAAGCCCAGATTTATTGGTCTATTTCCTATACTCGAAGGAATTGGAACTCTTGCTTAAAGGGTTCAGTAACCTAACTGGTTGCCAAGAGTACATGATGTATTTCACGTGTCTCAACTTCAAAAGCATGTGCCTGATCCAGATCTAACTGTGGAGGAAGCCGCGCAACAAGATTTGGATATTACTCCAAGCTTAGTAGTGAGAAGAGAGCCAGTGAAAATTATTGGCAAAGAAATCAGAGTTTTGGGTAACAAGAGAATCCATTTAGTCAAAGTGCAGTGGAGCAGAAATCCTAGAGACTGTATACGGGAGACCGAGGATCGCATTAAACAGGCTTATCCTAAGTGCAGAGTGGACATCTCTGATTAGCTCTTGTGTCGAGGTACATTTACAATATTTTGCATTTTTCGTTTTATTTCCTACTTTACTATTGTTTCCTTTTCGGGGACGAAAAGATTTCAAGTGGGGGAGATTGTAACAATCCGAAAAATCAGAACCAATTTAAAAATTTTATTTTAAAAATTTTTAACAAAAAATGTGTCAAAATTTAAAAATTCCATTTTTAAATAATATCAAAGCCCTTAAAGATAGCCATTTTGCAAACGACCTCCGTTTTCGATGAAACCACTTTTGTTAGATTCAGAATGTCAAATTATTACTGAGTTTAAATTTCCATAATTTTTGGAATTAATATGTAAGCATGGTAAATTAAAACGCGTTTGGTAATTTCTATTGAATTGGGTCGACCATTAAAAAACACCATTTTTCAAAAGGTCTCCAAATTCAATGAAATTATTTTTTTTACGACCGTATCGTCAAAACATAGCTAGATTTATTTTTTGGGAAATTTTGAAGTAAGTATGTGGCCCGGATAAATTAAAATGTACGTTCAAATTTAATATTGAATATTTTATATTTTAATTTAAAGAAAAACAGACTGAAATAGTCAAATGGGCTTATGAAATATAGTCCATTGTGTCCAGAATGGGGGTATTTAGCTAGGGGCGACAGTTACTGGGCTTGATTTGGAGTTGGCACGGATTAACGGGCCTTTTTAATGTTAAAGAATTAAATAATTAAAAATTATAAATACCCTAGGATTAAGAAACCCTAATCCTATCTGTAGCCGCCACCCTCTTTATAAATCAACGCCATAAAAACTTCCAAACTATTCCCCTCAAATTCTTTTAATCCTTGCAATGAAATCATTCACTCCTTAAGGCAATATTGTTGTACTCTTTTTGCTCTTCACATCCGTACGGTGAGATCGTCTGGTGCTCTGTATTTCGCTCGATTTGGCCACCCAAACCGCCGTCATTTGCTCCGCCATAACTCCCCCAACCTGCTACCGAGTTCGTCGTCGTTGCCACCCCCAGCGTATGCTTCCAAGCTCGATAAGGTGGAGCAGTCCGATCTTCCTCCGACGTTGTAATTTGATCGAAATTGTGAACCCTAGATTTGAACAAAACAGAAAAAGGCGTCGGCCTTGTAACTAGCAGGAAGAAGGTGAAATAATTTTTATTTAATTACTTAATTAATTAAATTTAAAATGCCATGAACCTTTAAAAATTCATAACTTGAACATACGAGGTCGAAATCACATGAAACAGGAACCATTGTAATCGTGACAACGTCTTCTACATTCTAGAAGAGACCGTGATATATTTGGAGCTTGCTACGAATTTAGGCAAAGTCAAAACCAAGGTGAGATCTCAAAATTTAAAATAAAATTTATCGTGATGTTAAATTTATATATATAAGTTGTGTAAAATACATGTATGCGTTGTATGAAATTGATTGATTGTGGTTGCGATGAATTATTGGATTGAATTGTGTGGTAAAATATGTTTATACAATTAAAAATCATATTTTTATTATATATATGAATCAATAAAATGTTCATGTTTGGTAAAATATGTTTATACAATAAAAATCATATATATATTGTATATATGAATCAATAAAATGTTCATGTTTGGTAAAAAAGTTTATACAATAAAAATCATATTTTTGTTATATATATGAATCAATAAAATATTCATGTTTAAAAGATAAAAAAAAATTACAATAAAAATCACATTTTTATTGTATGTTTAAATCATTAAAAATATTCATTGTTTGAAAAGAAAATGTTTATACAATAAAAATCACATTTTTATTGTATGTATGAATAAGCAAAATATTCATTGTTTGAAATAAAACATGTTAACAATAAAAATATACATTTTTATTGTGTATGTAAGAATGATTGAAAATATTCATTGTTTGAATAAAATATGTTAATATTAAAAATTATATTTTTATTGTATTATTGATTCATTAAAAAGAATCATGTTTTTAATAAAATATTTAAACATTAAAAATTACATTTTTATTGTATGTTCAAATCATTAAAAAGGAATCATGTTTTAAATAAAATGATTGGACAATAAAATTTATATTTTTTATTGTATTATTGATTCATTAAAAATCATCATAGGTTAAAGTATGATTTGTCATTGAAAATGTAACTTTTTACATGTTAGTTTAGATTAAAAGAGTAACATGTTAATATATGATTTGTCATTGAAATTGTAACTTTTTACATGTTAGTTTATATTCAAAGAATAATATGTTAATATATGATTTGTCATTGAAAATGTAACTTTTTACATGTTAGTTTAGATTCAAAGAATAAAATGTTAATATATTATTTGTCATTGAAAATGTATCTTTTTACGTGTTAGTTTAGATTAAAAGAGTAACATGTTAATATATGACTTGTCATTAAAAATGTAACTTTTTACATGTTAGTTTAAATTAAAATTATAACATGTTAATATATGTTTTGTCATTAAAAATGTCATTAACATGTAAGCAATGTTAATGTAAAAAGAATCATTTGTTAAAAATGATTTTATTAGATTTAAAATAATCACTTACATGTTAGCAAAGTAGAAAAATGATCATTTATTAATACATATTTTGTTTATTAAAATGTAATCACTTACATGTTAGCAAAGTAGAAAGTGACCATTTGTTAATGCATGTTTTGTTTATTAAAATGTAATCACTCACATGTTAGCAAAGTAGAAAAATGATCATTTGTTAATACATATTTTGTTTGTTAAAATGTAATCACTCACATGTTAGCAAAATAGAAAAATGATCATTTGTTAATACAAGTTTTGTTTATTACTCACATGTTAGCAAAGTAGAAAAATGATCGTTTGTTAATACATGTTTTGTTTATTAAAATGCAATCACTTACATGTTAGCAAAGTAGAAAAATGATCATTTGTCAATACATGTTTTGTTTATTAAAATGTAATCGCTCACATGTTAGCAAAGTAGAAAATGATCATTTGTTAATACATATTTTGTATATTAAAATGTAATCATTTACATGTTAGTAAAGTAGAAAAATGATCATTTGTTAATACATGTTTTGTTTATTAAAACATTATCATTTACATGTTAGCGAAAAAGAAAAATGATCATTCGTTAATATATGTTTTGTTTATTAAAACATTATCATTTACACGTTAGCGATGTTAATATAAAAAATGTTCATTTGTATAATATGTATTGATTTATTAAAATAAGGTCCTTTACATGTTAGCGGAGTTAGGAAAAAAAATCGTTTGTTAAACATGTATTGATTCATTAAAATAGTATTATTTTTAACATGCTAATGAAGTGAATGAAATAGAAATATCTTGAAATATATGTTTGTATGTTAAAAATATAATTTTTTTTAACATGAATTTGGATTGTATAAAATTTACATGAAGTAAAATAAATGGTTTTGAAATCGTCGAACGATTTATATTTATATTTTTATATATACAAATATAAATTAAAATTAAATAAATCGTGTGCGGTAGTTCTTGTTTTGAAATCGTAACTTTAAACGATTATACCGGGAGATCCGACCGTCGGATTTTCCTAAAACTGGAACCATTGGGTTCGCTTTGAAAAGATCTTTCCAACGATATTAAATTTGTTAATATCCAATGGTTAGATTTCGAGAAATGTGTAATTCAAATTTGGATAAAAACAGTGTCAGTGTCGCGTAATGACCTGAAGCGTCATTCAAATTAAATATACTATTTTTATATAAATAAAAATAGCGATAAATTGTTATAAAATATTATTAACGATATGAAATGGAAATAAACCAATTTTCCTTGGTTTATAAAGTAATATGGATGGTTAGATCGACATTAATCTATAGAATTGAATTTAATTTAACTAAAGAAAGAAATGATCTGAATTATATATATTTGACAATTATTTGAAAAGGCCGAGTTAAATCTCATTTCGAATAATTATACGACGGTTTAAAGTCGAAGACATTGAAGACGGTGGTTGAACACCGACGATCTTCACATCGAATGGACGACTACTAATGCCCTGAATTGGGTAGCTCGTGGTAAAGGGTTAATGTGGTAGTTGTCCGGACGTACTTGTTGATTGTCCGGATTTGCGAGAACCTCTCTTCCGTATTGGACATACGGGATGAGGAATAGGGTGTCTCTGGTTTCGTTCAGACCTAGAACAGAGTTGAAATGGATATGTGTCTGATATTGGATTTCGTTCTATGTTAATTGATTTCTATTATATATACATATGTTTGGTGGCGGATAATTTATTCTTTTGCTTAACACCCTTCTCTAAGATGTATGAGCTTAGAGGTTATATATTGATAGACATCAGTGTCATGGCATGGATTGTCAATGTGGCATGCTAAGATGCAACTGATCAAGACTTTTGTTGAAAAGCAGAGTCTTGTGGTTGATGATCAAAGCACAGCATAAATTAGCATAGCTTTGTGTATAGCGTGACTTTGCGAGCCTCACTGAGACGACCTGAACTTCCCTGTAAAGGAAAGCCCGGATTGAACTGAGAACACGACAAATCAGAACACAAACATAAGAACATTACATTGCATATTACAACAATTACATCAGAGTACAAGAATATACAGAGTATGAACAAATAATATACATTAGATAAATACCAGAGATTTACAAATTACAATGCAGCAGAAAATAATACAAAAACACAACTGAAAGAGATACGGGGATACAGAGCTTTCCGAATATCATTCCAGTTATAAACCAGGATCCTGTGAATATAAATCTGCAAAACCAAAACTACTAGCTGCTCGTGTGGAAAATGGGGGCACCCAGAGTTTAGGTTAAAACAATAAACTCCAGGTCAGTCATGTGACTAGTGTGAGAACTAAAACAGTTACTAAATCTTTACTTTAAAACAAGGTAAATCAAGGGACCACGACGTATAACACGGAACGGGTTTCCTCCCAAGAATACCAGTGTATAAAACAAATAGCGCAATGCTTTTTGGAAAAATGAAGTTATTATAAGAATCAGGTCCCATCACACAATGCAATGCAAGCTGAAGGATAGAATTTTACCTTATAATAACCAAACATGCTTGGTACATTTAAGACAAATCATTTTGATACTATTATAGTGTAAAGTGTATGAAAACAACTACAAATATAAATGTATCAATCATAGACGGCATGAGTGCCCCATCCTACTGTGTCGCCATACTAAGCTCTACCAATAAAACTGAAATGTCACGTATTAGAAGTTGGATTTCTGTCTGTAAACCAAGGCAAGGGATCGTCCTTACTGGTTCGAGACAATCTTGCCTACCATGTCTCAGGCAAGCACGCAGGCAAGCCTTGGATCATCAGGGCCGGTCCACACGGAGTGGATTAAAATTCCTGAACAATGTGTTTCCCCGCCCTATGGGGCGTAAAGTGGTCCTATACCGACCAAACCATCCATCGGCGCCGTAGTGACCAATATAACTGAGGCGCCTCGCTTTCCATCATCCACATAAGTAAAATATCAGGGCTTGTAAACGCTGTCACCACTCCTAGCTAGAAAGAAACGCATGTCCTCCCTGAGGTCCTCTCCCGTTTCTGGTTCACACCGGGGTGTGAGGCTTACGAATTAACGCTACACAAAGCTATGCTATATAAAAGCCGTGCTTTGATCATTAAGCACAAGACTCTGCTTTTCAACAAAAGCCTTGATCATTTGCATCACAGCATGCCACGTCGGCAATTCATGCCATGCAACTAATGTCCGTCAATCACACAGAATGAAATCCGATGTCAGACACACAGTCCATTTACAAGTTCTTTCTGGGTCTGAACGAAACCAGAGGCACCTTATTCCTTGTCCCGTATGTCCAATACAAGAGAGAGGTCCTCGCATATCCGGTCGATCTCCAAGTACGTCCGGAATGATCAACACTTATTACCTCGTCTTGGGTGTACAGCCCAATCAAGACATCAGCAATCATCCAAACGATGTGAAGACCTCTGGTCTTCAACCACCGTCTTCATCGTCGACTTATTGTCGAATCAGTTATTCGGAATGGGTATAAACTTGGCCTTTCCGAATAACTCGCGTATATAATAAACAAGTGCTACACAAACACAACATACACCTCTTTCCGATTCAGAACATTCTTTTATTCAAATATTCACATTCTTAGGGAAAGGTTCCCGTTAATTTTATCAAAGAAAAATTCTTTAAATTTATTCTTTAATCTTCCTTTCGATATCATTTCAAACCATATTAAGGTTTTCCAAACTAATCGGGATTAGCGCTCCTTACCGAAGTAATCATTTGTTTAATTTCCCAATCCCAACCTATTCATCCCATGGAGCAAAACTGGTAATACTCTATATCTAACACCACGGTGTTATCGGTAAATATTAATTAACATTTCACGTTCAAATCTAATTAAAGATTTAGCTATCGCCAGGAGTAAAACTGGTGACACTCCATTCTCGATCATTTTCTTGAATTGTTAATTTTAATTATCATCTTCACTTTTCAATCTAATTAAATATTCATAAAAACTCTAATTCAGTTTTAATCTCTAAAAATCATTACTTATTGATTATTCAAAGTTAAGATATCAATCTTATCTTTAACTGGGTTAAAGAACTAATGTCATTTAAAACATAGCTCACGATTAAGCCAAAATTACATCCCAATAATTATGGAATCTTCACGGAAAAACCAATCAATATGTAATCGATATCAATTCCCATATCCGACCAGTAATATAAATGGAATAACGGCAAAGCCTTTTAAATTCCATATATATTGACAGTCTTCCTCCACAGAAGTTCACTTCGATTATTACCAAATCGAATTCCATTCCATTCCAATATATTAAATTGGAAAACCTTACTTCTGAAAATTTCTATTAAATCTTAATAGAAAGATTTATAAATTCCAAATCACATTCCATTGCAAATCGGGTTAAAGAACGAATGTCGTTAAAAACACAGTTCACAATAAACCCAACTCACATTCCATTTCAATTCCAATTAAATGTTAATTAATTGGTAATTCTTCTTTAAATCTTAGTTAAAAGATTTATTCTTTTCACATGGGGTTAAAGAACAGTGTTACGGAAGACACCATTCCATCTGCCTCTAATCGTAAATTAGTAAGAGAACAATTCCTTAAGTATTAATCCCGAAGGCCGAAACCAACATCAGATCAATACCAGGTAACCATTCAACTTAACTAATCTCCATTTAGTTTCTAATTTTCTTAACTTCGTTGGGTTTAAGAACGACATTTTTAAAGGCACCATTCACGACAAACCCAAAATTCAATTCAATTCATTTCCAACTAAATGTTAATTAATTGGTAAACCTCATTAAATTTTAATAAAAATTTTTAATCTTTTCTCAACTGGGTTTAAGAACATTGTCAGTGAAGACACCATTAACGACAAACTCAAAATTCCAATTGATATTAAATACAAGGCTCTGAATAGAAAATATATTGGCTTATACTCAATATCAAATTCTGAAATCAACAAATATCGTATTGGAATAAGGATATATATATCTTCCAAATTCCTCCACAATGTCCATACAATCACGGAATCCAATATCAAAATATTCCGAAGATAATTTTGATTCATATCCATTCCAATTCATATATTGGAAATTCCGGTTATTTTTAAAACCATTTCAAATCCAATTTATTTATTTAAAAATATTGGATTATAATTCTAATTCATAACTAGTTCATTTCGATAAAAATATATTTTTATCTTACCAAATATGGAATTTTTCATCCTAGTTCTTCCCAAATCATTTATTATAATTTTACACAAATTATTAATATTTTTAATAATTTTGTCGAGGCACGTACAGTCGATTTCCATAAATGGTCGTCGAACTACACTTACAGCGACCTTTTCCAAATTTGATTTGGACATAATTCCAAATCCAATCGTTATATTTCAAATCTCTAATATTCGTTGGAAAGCTCTTTCCGATACGAACCCAATGGTTCTGGTTTCAGGAGAATATGACGGTCGGATCTCCCGTAACGTCAACTCGAAGTCAATGGTCGAAATTCGCGAACGATCGCCGCGCGGTGCGTTTTATTCAGGCCATTTAATATATATTATATATTTTTCGTCGATTTCCATTTAAAACGTATTTTATAAATCGTTTTAGCTTCATTTTTAAAAATGATTCTAACTTCATTTTCAATTTTAAATCAAAATTGAATATTCCTTATCATTATAATATATAAATGATAATATTTTCAAAATATCAGATTTTGAAATCATTCCCTTTCGATATTCATTATAAAAATGTATAAAATCGATATAAATATCGTTCGCATCAAAATGGCGTATATCTAATCAACACGGTTATATATATTTAAATATATTCGTGTCCATCCCAAATCGGACATCAAAATCAGATTTTGATCTTTTACTGAATATTATTTTAAAATATTCATTATTTTAAAATATTCATTCTTTCTAAAGCGGAATCAGTCATAGCCAATTACCATATAATGTTATTATATAGATTTCATACAACACATGTATACAACAATAGTGATAAATAATCATCCATCAACCAAAGTGCGTTCTACACTGTATAAGCATTAAATATAAATATTTAATTCTTACAACAGCATATCAACCAATCGATCGATAAACAACTAAACAATTGGGATTATGTACGTCAAATATCATCCCAACACCAGTGTGGGGTTTCAACCAACAAATACTGAATATTATTTGTGCAGTTGGGCGACGTATAAAATTTATCGTCCTAATCCATATAAGTCAAATGGGTGTACATAAACAAATCGTCTGATTTGTGAATGAATATTTATTTTATTCATATACACGTTAAAAATTATATTTTTAATGATTAAATATTTATTTCAACACATGAATATTCTATTCAGTTCATTTATACAATAAAAATGATATCTTTATTTTTTTAACTTATTTTAGAAAATTTTGGCGGCATAACGGTGCGATACTAGAACCGGGATAAGGTCTAGCCCTATCCCTCGTCCAATAATGGCTCGCGCCATACACAAACCATATCATATCAATTCATTTCACATTCCAAACCAATCCAAATAAATAAATCAACGAAACTAAACAATCAAACAAGTCGTCCATGGTTTGTGGATGACGGGGAGCAGCTCATATATGCAGTTATAAAATAAATAACTGAACAGAAAATTTTAGTGAGGAGTTCTCACCCAAAAGCTTAACTAAACACCGCGACTCTTCATATGTAAAAAATCTTCGTCGTGTTTCCAACGAGATCTTTTTCACATAGTATATGTTAAAAATCTTGTTTTTAACATTGCTATTTATATAATTAAAAATCTCATTTTTACCATTCAGTTTTCTATATAAAAATCATATTTTTACATCGCTACTCCATTATAAAAATTATATTTTTATAACGCTACTGCACATATCAAAATCATATTTTTATATAACTAAAAATTATATTTTTCTTTGACAAAAAATCATATTTTTATATGAATAAAAATCTCATCTTTAGATTATTAAAAATCTCGTCTTTATAGAAATAAAAATCTAATCTTTTCTAAATCAAAGATCTAATCTTTTCTATAAACAAAAATATTATCTTTCTCTCTTTAAAAACCATAACTTTCTATATTATTAAAAATCCTATTTTTACTTCGATAAAAATCATATCTTTATTTAAAATAAAAATCATAGCTTTGCTTAATTAAAAATCTAAACTTTCATACATAAAAAATTCGGTCTTTTCACAATTAAAAATCTTAGAACTCACTATGATATATATATATATATATATATTAAAACAATGGTATGTATGAATTAATTAGTGCTTAATTCGTGAATTAAATAAACTAATTACTTTAGGTAAAATAATTAAAACTCACAGTATACGGATAGGAGGGGGTTGCTGAGTTCGCCGAAGGTAGCGGTTCAGGCAGGAGGGGAGGGGTCGGATCTGCGGTGGCGGTCTCGGAAGGCAAGGGGAGGGCGGCGGCTAAGGGTTATGGGGATTGGGGTTTCTTCAATCAAAGGATCGATCGTCGAGGGAGGGTTTTGACGCGAGGACGGAGGGCGCTGACATGGGGGAAACTCCGGCGGTGATGGGAGGCGGTGGCGCTTGCCGCGGTGGCAGCGCGGTGGGAGAAAACGCGACATCTTTGTGTTTTTTCCTTTTCAGTTTGAATTTGAACGATATGGGGGGGCTCGCGTTGACTAAGGGAAAGTGGAAAAGGTGGGATTATAAAAATATATATTTAATTCTATTTAAATTCAAAAATGTAAGTTTTTATTTCAAACACCAATCCAACCTCACCGACTGTTGTCCCTAGCTAATTGCCCCCATTCCGAACACAATGGGATATGTAACGTTAGCAAATTCGACTGTTACAATATATTTTCGTTAAATTTAAAACATAAATCATTATATTTTAAATTCAAATGCACATTTTAATTTACCGAGGCCACATTCCAACTCCAAAAATTCCACAAAAATAAATCCGGCTATATTGGGACGATGCGGTCCCAACAAAACTGATTTCGTCAAATTTGAAGACCTTTTGAAAAATGGTCATTTTCTGGTCGATTCAAATTGACTGAAATTGACAAAACACGTTTTCTTTTGCCATGCTCACATATTGATTCCAAAAATTATGAAAATTGGAACCTAGCAATAGTTTGACACTCCGGATTCAACAAAAGTGGTTTCATCAAAAATGGAGGTCGTTTGCAAAATAGTCATTTTTAAGGGCTATATTTCCATAGAGACTATTCTGAATTTTCAACTGGACATAACTTTTTATTCCCGCTATGAAATTTGGATTTTTCGGGTTCATTGGAAAGATATTTTCAAACGGATTCTAATATTTTTGGTTTCACTAAAATCCACTTTATTTTGAATCTTGTACATTCATTTGAAATTTGAAATCGAATTTTCAAACGACCACGCCATTTTCAATTCCTTTTATAATTAAAATAAATATTTATATTCTAACTTCGAATTATATAAATATATACATTCTAATTCTGTTCAAAATAAATTTCTCGTTGTAATTATTTAAAATAAATCATTTTAAATATTCAAAATTCATTAAAATTGCCAAAATAAATTTTTTAAATTGGTTCTGATTTTTCGGGTTGTTACACTCACACCCCGGTAAGAGTCAAAAACGGGATAAGGGAACGCAGGGAGTACATGGCGTTTCTTTCCAACTAGAAGTGGTGTCATGGTATGGAGCCTAGACAATTTTACTTATATGGATGATGGATTGTGAGGGCCCTCGATATATTGGTCGTTACTGGCCAAATGATAGGTTCGATAGGACCGAGAAACGTGTGTTCAGGAATAACTAATCCACTAAAGTATGTGTGGACTGGCCCTGCAGGATCCAAGGGTTGCCCGTAGGTGTGTGGGTCATCTTGCTAGAGGTGACCCGAATCGGTAAGGAGACCATCCCTAGCCTTGACTCATGATGGAAACCCAATTTCCAATACGACATTACCGATTTGATTGTAAACCTATATATGGCGACATAGTAGGATGGGGTACTATGTCGTCTAGGAATGATACATTTATATTGAAAAGTGTTTTAAGCTGACTAGACACTAATAATAATATCAAATAAATTTGTTTTGCGTACCAAGCATTTTGACCATTATAAGGTAAAACTCTATCCTTCGGTTTGCGTTCCATTGTGTGATGGGACTTGAGTCTTAAAATGCTTTCATTTTTCTAAAAAGTATTGCGCTGTTTAAAAGATTCACTTATTTTATGCACAGGCAATCCAATGGAGTAAACCCGTTCCGCGTTAGCGGCGTGGTCCTGTGATTAGCCTTATTATTAGATAAGTTAAGTAAGATTTCTCATACCACTCCCATGACTGACTCGTAGTTTGTTTTCACTTGCAAACTCGGGTGCCCTTATTTTTACACGGGCAGCCAAGTAAATAGGTATCAGGCTTTATTTTGGATATGCACCGTAGTAGGAGGTGCTCTTTTGGTAGAAGACGAAGACTATCTTTTATCTCTTATTTTGGATATTTAGACATCACCTTATCTATGTTGTATTTGATGATGTTGTAGACTTATTTTCTATTTGTTGGAACCTTTTATGTACTAAGTAGTATCCTGTGTCTGTGCAACTCTGATGTTGATGACATTTATGATTCCGCTGCTATGATGATGAGTATTATTCTATGATTCCATGTGTTGTGCTATTATCTGTAATCTGCTGATGTGATAAATGTGTTATGTTCTAATGGTTATCCTTGTTTCCGTGGCACAGGATTTTGGGGTTATCATAGCGAAAGGTGAAAAGCAGCCGACACACGGCTACTGCACCCGAAAGAGGCTTTTGCTGACCCAATGTCAAAAGGGGTCCTGATTCGTCTTTAAATATGACCCTAGGGGTCAGATTTTGGGGGCCAAATTCTCATTTCTCAATCTTGTACTCTTTTCTTCTAGAGTAAACCATAATTTCTAAATCAATTTGGGGATTATCTTTATAAACACTTATGTATTCCAAATCAACAAGCAATAAAGGGTGGATCCACACTTAGCTTAATTTCTATGAGTTGTTTAGCAACTTCCTTTACATACTACCGTATGTTATCTACAAGATAAAGGTTTCCTACACAAGCTTAAACCTTTCCTCAAGGTTATTGAAAAACCCTTTCTACAAGCCGTTTAGCTTCTGTCTTGTGTTGAGCTTAAGGAACCCTTATCCCAACGTAACTATTGGTCCTTTAGTCTTGTAAGTGTGGTACTCACCCCTTGATGGATGAGTAAGTAAATCTTCGGGCTTAAGACCTTGATATCTAGGAAACGGTGAACTAAATCAAGCTTGTAGGAACTAGATAATCCCATTTTCCCCTTAGGTCCATTTCCTTAGGCCTATCTCCGGTGTTGATGAAAAGTATCATTAACATTTTGGCGCTAGAAGGAGGGCCTGAACCTCCGACCTTGTGTTTAACAACCATATATCTAACTGTGTTGTCCTGTCCCGAATTGGACTAGGCTTTGAAGAAGCAGAAACCATGAATATGTCTCTTTAAGTAACTACTAAGTCCCCCGTGTTTACATCAAGTGTTAATGAACCATAGACTATCGAAAGGCAAAGGATTAAGCTGGAAGCCTTGAATATCCAAAGTAAGGAAAAAGAAGTAGAGCCTTATGATCCTAACTATTGGAGCATAAACCATTTCCATTAGGACCAACCCCAATCTTTGGCCTAAGCAATTCTACGTCAAAGAAGTGCAACTCGTTTATCCGCATAAAAGAGGTCATTCAAGCACAGGCTGAGGTAACGATATTTGGGCAAAGAGTTGCGAAAGGTTTCAATCACCCCACCCTAAGATGGTTCAAAATAGTTATATCTCTGTCTCAAGACATGGCTAAAAGGAATTTTGAAGACAAAAAACAATGGAATTGAGTAATAAAAAAGTTAAGTCCCAACATCGAAAGAAAGCCTTCGAATCAAGATTTCCAAAAGGATATGAGCTTACTACATCAATTGAGAGTATCTACTTCCTTCCTAAGCATGAGTTAGACTTTTGGCTATCGTCAAAGAAGAAACACAAGAATGAAGCCAAGCTAGGAGGACCTTACTACTACTATCATATGATGAATGAGCATGAAACCAATCATTGCAGAGTCCTAGAAGGAATGATCATCTTTTAGTCAAGGAAAACTACATTGATATGTAAAGAAGACATAGTCAACCACAACAATGAATTCTTTGAGGAAAGAATGTCTACATAACTAAAGGTTTGGAAACCGTCTCAAAATTCGGAATAACCCGAAAAAGGGTCAGGTAGAAAATGGATAAAAACTCTTGTCATCGCCAAGTTGGCCGGGGCAAGGCACCCTTTTGAGGAGGGGTGGTGTGCAAGCCTTTATTTGCGCCCAAATCAGGAAGGGCCACGTTAAAGCATCAAAAGCGTAAGCCTCCGAACCACACCAGAAATGGTTGGGATGGAGCATCTATTTAGCACGCCCTGCTTCTGCTCGTAGAAGAGTACGCCCTGCCTCTGCTATGAACTAAACACGTCCTACCTCTGCTGGAAGAAGAGAATGTTCTACCTCTGCTTATGTTCCACGTTATCCGTAAAAGGGAACGCAACCCTTATCATCACTTACGATGGCCAGGATAAGGCACCCTTGAATGGGGGTGGAGTGTAAGCCTCTATCATCGCCTATGATGGCCAAGGTAGAGCATCAAAAGAGTAAGCCTTAATTCCTCGTCTACGATGGCCCAGTTTAAGCATTTAAGCCCTTATCATCGCCTAAGATGGCCAGGGTAAGGTGCCTCCTGGAGGGAGGTCAGGTAAGTCCTTGGGCCCTGCTTGAGGATAATCTAACCAAGCACATCGGACACACAGGCCCGGAGAGTGGTCAACAAAGAATGTGCATCCTCTGCATTGATAATCAAAAGCCCAGGGAGTGGCTCACGGAGCACGTACATCCTTTGCTTCATAAGTCAAACCCAAAGGGAGTAACAAAACTAATTGACAGAAGTGGATTTCTGGTCTTCCATTCTTAATACCCGAATCAAGGTTAGTTCGGGATTTCTATTATCGCCAGAAGAGGTTTTCTGGTCTTTCACTAAATACTCAAATTAGGGTTGATTCAGGACTTCTATTGGTTACCAAGAAAAGAACTCCTGACCTTCTGTCAAGAATTTTAGCCTGGAATGTGTTTCGAAGCTTCTTGTTGTCACCAGAGGAGGTATAATGGACATCTTTTATTAATACCCTAATCTAGGTTACGAGGGCTTCAGTTCTCACTCCTGGAAAAGGGCTTTAAAAACAGGATTTAGTTGGGAATCCTAAGTCTGCTATCTAAAAGCTTTCAATTGAAGAAAATAATCTTCCATCTTGCCCAAGGATATTTCTTAAACTTATATATACATTATCTGTGTGAAATACAAGAAAAAATCACATAATAAGTAGTGCATACACAATTTACAAGTTTATTTACAAGTGTTATCTCATGGGTTATCCGAATACGTAAACATAAACATTATAATTACAAATATGATCAAGTATCTTGCTCCTCTTCATACTCAGGTAAAGGGGGATTAATGGTATGACAAATAGCGATGCTTAGAAGCTCGTTAATCTTGCGTACCTTTCTGCTAATCTCATTAAGGTTGTCTGAGGGTTTGATTTGAAGTTTCAAAGCCCTATTACAAGCTCTACACATATCCCTTAGGGACTTATTTTATTTATATAAATCAGAGATTTTCACGTGTAAATCATGCCTTTCCTCTTGTAAATTTCCAATCTGAGAAACCTAATGGTTGATGTGACGAAACGTATCCTCATTAAGCTTAGCATCGTAAATACCTTTCATCTCAGCTATCACTCTATTACACCGCTTAAAAATGACAAATGCATATAACCCTTGAAGGGGGTTCCTCATATAAAAATACTTCTGAGAAGTTGAAGCCTTATGCCTAGTCACAGTTTTAGAAGACTGAGACACTGTTCTCATAGGAATGTTTTTGAAGGAATATTCCCACGTCTTACAACTTGCATTAGCATTATCTAATTTTATTTCCAAGTTAGCTACCCGCTGACGCAATCCTCTTAGCTCATCCTCAAAATCAATAAATGGTTTGGTATTTATATATTTCTTTAATCCAAGGATAAATCTACTCTTTTCCTCTGGTTGACCGTTCAAAGTATCCACCTTTTCATTCAAAAGCTTGATCGTCAGGTTTCGATGTATAATCACTCTCTCCCAGAATGTGGAAGATCCCTCTCTAAGAATGCCACTTTTCTTTGCCTCTATTAATACTTCATCCCCTACTGGGAAAGTTTCATGCCGATCTACATGCTCACAGAAATAAGAAGTAGTTACGCATAAGTTTTTTACTCCCAAAAGAAAGAAGAAAATGGTATTATATTTCTCAAGAAAAGTTTTGCATGAACTTTACTCAAAACCAGTTTTAATTGTTTTGACAGACATATGAACCAAAAAGAGTTACAGGGATTTAAACTTACTTATCAATATATTCATTGTTTATATATCAGCTTGGCATGTTCAATCCTAAGCCTTTTAAAATCATCTCACTTCCTTCGCCCAAAATGTTAAAGAGGAGTTGAGGGTATTTTGTATAAATGCTCATAAGCTCTCTTAGGAAGTGTTTTCTTCCAAGTACATGTGATGACATTGTTGAACGTTCCTTTTTCAATCTAGATATCGAACATAACACATCCTCATGAAAAACATGGTTCTTCCATAATATAAATAGAAAAATCAGCAATCATGAACAACAGTAGGATTACCAATACACTTACGCATGCATAACAACAAGTTTACAGATACTTCTCCTGTTGAAACAGAATTGACCTCTTAAACATCTCAGTAAAAAACTTATTCTTGTTGTACTTAAGCTTTTCTGGGGAAGGTCCCTAGGAATTGAAAGAACCCTTGGAAGATTCCAACATACCCATTAGTGTGGGTCAGTTCTAAATTCATCTTGATAATTCCCATGGAGGCGATGTATCAAACCCCCACAAAGATCCCATAGAAAGGAAAAGTCTACTGTGGTGTATCGCTTATAAATCTCATACAAGAAATTCACTAGAATATCTCTATCCTCAATCAACATAAAAAATAGAGTCGTCGGCTCCTTGTTTTCCTCCAAAATGGTTTCCCTGTGCTTTCGTGCTTTCTTTAGCCTGGTTACAGCTTCATGCTTTTAATAAAACATAAGTTTAGAAGCACTCTTGTCAATATCATGATATCATCGTGACAATGTGTTATAGTCCTTTAATAGTCTTTCTTGCTCTATATGGGACCGGGTTATTTCCTTCTGTTTCTTATCTAATTCTGCTCTAAGTTGCGAAACAATATTTCTTTTGGTCTATACAATGTAATTACAGGAAAATAGTGTGCGCCCTGTACCATTAGACCTTTCCCCCGAAATGTGTTATGCCAATGCCCGACTAGCACGGGACGATTGTTAAAAGAGTTGAAACAATGAATTACCAAAGATCCTATATTATATCTCACAGGGCATGGAATAAAATATAATAATAACATAACTTGATATAAACAGGAAACACAGTATATAAGCTGAAAACTAAACCATATCCGTCAAAGTAGCGGAATCCAAAATATAGCTTTATATCCAATTATTACAACTTTAAAATACTATCTCTAAAGGAAATAAAAGATGCAGACTACTAGTGCCCGAAGCAGCGACCAACAACAACACAGGGAGAACATGTATAAAGTACGTGGAAGCCTCCTGCTCGTCTCCGGACAGCTACTCGAGCATAACCACCTAACCTGCCTCTAGTTTACTCGTTTAGGAGCACCCAGAGTAATAAGAAGAGACATAAAACTCTAGGTCAGACGAAAGTCTGGTGTGAGCGATAACAAATCTACATAACTGAACAAAGCAATAACAAGTATAAATAATCATGCCTGACCTGGACCTGCAACCAAAGAGTTAGCACAACAAGATGTACAATACTCTAAGGTAACACTACATAAAGTGTAAAATGGGAGTGTGTGTGTAATGGTGATAGCAAACATCAAACATAGCAATCATTCTCACATCTCTCACTTGGTGCGTAAAGCATACGATATCCACCCCTTTGATCACCAAATCCATTGGGGACATGATGGGTCCACACCGCCATGGACTCCGTACAACTATTGCTATGACCACACCACCCTAGTATATAGTCAATAACCTTACCCAGTCCACACCGCCCTGGCTCTAGGTATGGGCCAACCAGTCCACACCGCCCTGGTTCTGGTTCGTCTACATTCTCCCTTTCTCAATAGTGAACTAAAGTTATAGACATCGATAACTCCTTAGCACACGTCCAGCAGCAAAGCCTAACTATAGAAGTTAACTCGTTGGTTCCCATCTGGATCCTGAGCGATAACTTCCCGCTTGGACTTCCTTTGCATCCCGGGTTTTGGTCGAATTGGAGATGGTCTTCATAAGAGTTCATGATCGTCGTCGCGTGGTAGTGGTAGAAGCTCAAATCTGTTCGGTTTGGCTTCCTTTCCTCGGTTTGGTTCGGTGCTCCGGTTCGGCTCGTGCTTTCCAGTTTGATTCGGTTCTCCGGTTCAACTCGTGCTCTCCAGTTCGATTCGGTGCATCCACCTCGATCCGATCTGATCCCATGCTAGGCACTATTCCCATCCAATCCCCCCTGCAACTCCAACTCGATTCAATGGCCTTCTTTTTTGCCATACTTCCTCTTGTCGCTAATCCGGGTTGGTCCGGCTAGTCAATCTGCCCAATTGGACCCTTATCCGATCCGAATTGGAATCCTGGCATTTTTCCAGCAAAACATGTATTGTCCATTCTTGCCATACAACGACATTTCTAACCATTCTAACTTTACTAAACAATAATAAAACATACCGGTGGTAGTAGTAACATGTAGAATCAACCAAAAACATAAAAGCAACGATTTCACATTTTAATTTAGATCAAACATACCCAAATTCATGATTTTCCCCTTAATCCCCTAAATTTAGGGATTAACATAATAAATACAAATCATCCCAATTTCATATATGTGACATAAAATATGATTTTAGAACTTATGCATATTTTTCCAGAATTTTTAGGTGTATAATTTCGCTAATTATCACTAGTTACCCCTAATTAGCCATAATTAGTGAATAAACATGCTAATCACTCATCTCAGCCAACAATAAATGATATATCTGAAACTTTTACTGATTTGGCTTGGATTCCAATATGGTGCAGCAGTTGTACCTCGAATTTGGGGTTAATTCGGCTTGATTTGATGTAGATTTGATTAATTTGTGATTAGAGAGAGATTTAGAAGATCGAAGCCATGATTAGGATTTGAGAAAGGTTTGTGAAGGGTAGAAAAATGAAAAGAGATGATTCTCTAACTCCTTTCTGCCCTCCCATAACCCTAATCCCGAATTGGGTTATGGGCCTAGCTGCTAATCACTTAATTAAGCCCAATTAGGCTGTTTTCCATCTTTTAAATTTTATTTCAGCCAAATCTCCCAAACGGTAAGTCCGTTTGATTAATATGGCCACTCTACGGAATGTGAAACCATCATCTAAATCCAATGGAATGGTTTTAGGTCAAAATTCCTTACCAATCAAAAGTTATAGGTGGAACAAGATTCGCCAAGGGAAAATGGTCATTTTAAAATCTGGCAAACATCGTGAATGTGGGAAATGACCCCAATAGTCGTTTCCCAAAGTTACACGACCGTATGTCTTCGTATGAAGATAAAACAAATATTCTATGATCCTTTGATACGTAGAATACGGGTCGTTACACTCTCCCTCCTTACGAAATTTCGCCCCCGAAATTCCTTAACCAAGAAAACATACGATAGTGTCCCGCATGCCTATCAACCACTTACAAACAATCAAACATATATAATAAACACAACAAGCCTGTCCTAGCAAGTGGTTTACTAACAAGGGAATAACTGTACTGCGATTAAAATCTTACCAGGTAAAGAGCTTTGGATACAACTTCCTTATGCTCTCCTAGGTTTACCAAGTACAATCATTCTCATTATCACCCCACTAGACCTTAACCAGTTTCACCGTCTTCCTTCGAAGTTGTTTCGTATCATGTCCGACAATGCAAATCGCTCTACGGCTTCCAAATGCCTCGGATTCTATCTCGATATCACCCAATTGATTTGGTGAAATAATTATATCAGAATTGTGCATGAATTTCCTTAACTGGGATACATAAAATACGTTATGCACTCCTGCCATCTTGTCAGGCAATCCAACTTTATACGCTAAATTCCCAACTCGCTCGAGAATTGGAAATGGACTAACAAACCTTGGTGCTAACTTACCTCTCCAACCAAACTGAATCACACTCCTCAACGGAGAAATTTTCACGAATACCAAGTCTATCTCTTCGTCTTTTATCAGCATAACTCTTCTGCCTACCTTGGGCAGCCTTTACTGGTTGTTAAATAACCTTGATCATATCTGAAGTTTCTCTTATTACATCTGGCCCAAGCACAAATTTCTCTACAGTTTCCAACCAACTTGATGGTGAGTTACATGGTCTTCCGTATAAAGAATCAAATGGAGCCATACCGATACTGGATTGATAACTATTATTATATGCGAACTCAACCAGATGCAAATGGTCATCCCATGACCTTCAAAATCCAATAGACAAGCTCTCAAGGGATCCTCTAATACATGATTCACCCTCTCTATTTGACCATCGGTTTGAGGATGGTACGCAGTACTGAGGTGTTATTCCAACCCTAAGGCCTCTTGTAAGCTCTTCCAAAACCCACTAGTAAATAATGGATCTCGATGACTCACAATACCTTTAGGTACTCCATGAAATCTCACTACCCACTTCATGTATATTTCTGCTAACTTAGCTGTCGTTCTATTTAACTTGACCGGTATTAACCTTGCACTCTTGGTCAATTGATCCACAATCACCCAAATACTATCATAACCCGATCTAGTCCTTGGTAAACCATCAATGAAATCCAATGATACTTGTTCCCATCTCCATTTGTGAATTTCAACGGTTATAACAAACCACTAGGCTTCTTTTGCTCGGCTTTAACTAATTGGCAGTACATGTACTTGGATATAAACTTCCCAATGTCTCTGTTCATCCCTTCCCAGTAGTAGGTCTGCTTCATGTCTTAATATATTTTGTTACCACCGGGATGTATAGTTAGTTTCGAGTGATGACACTCTCTAAGCACTTCATCTCTCAATCCACTGACGTTGGTACAACTACTCTCCCATTTTTTCTAAGCCATCCTTCTCGATCAAGTCCATACTTGTTCATTCCCTCACCGTCGATACCCATCTCTACCTTGGGGATGATTTCCAATAGATTAGGATCATCCCTCTGACTGGAACCGATCCTCTCAATCAGAGTCAGTCTGATTGTAACAACCTGAATTTTAGGGATGCTAATTTTGGGAATCAATCAACTAATCAGTGCAATTATAGCAAAATTAACTGGAAACTTGGAAAAAAATAGGAAAAAGAAATTGTTTTTGCAAATTAAATGTATGCATAACGCATATAGTAATAGGTACAATTTCAAAGAAGGGTCTAGAATATGTGTATATATGAACAAATATAGGAAGAAATTATAAGTTAGGGGAGTTTATATTGGTAAATAAAAGAAAATAATAAAGAAAGAGAGATATTTTGGATGAATCTTCTAGATTAAGGGCTTTTACATAAAAATACCTTCGCTTTATTTTTTTCACGGCACGTGAAAATCTTTTAGGGGAGAAAGAAAGAAATAGAGAACCTATTTCTCCACTAATGTTTTCAAAAGAATAACAAAATCTCCCTCTTTTTCTATGAATTAAATCATTGATTTGATTCACAAATGGGGCAATTAAAGAAGGAAGCACAAGCAATTGGAAAGCTAGCTGATTTAGGTCTTGTAAGATTGCTTTTGGAGTTTTTGGTTAGTAAAGATTCAATTTTTGTTCAATTTTATAGTTTGAGATTCTTGCCTTAGCCTAAAGATGAAATCTTTAGGTATGTTTGATTGGCAACTTCCTTCCCTATGTCATTTTGCGTTGTTAGAATATTCGCAATTAGAATTAAATGGAAACTCTAAATTTACATTAGTGAAAATAATTTTGTGATGAGGAAATGGAAGAGTGAATTTATTTTTCTAATGCAACTGAAATGCATGTTTCATGCATTTTGAATTATCTCAAAGTGGGGACATGAAAATAAAGATTTTCAGTCATGTGCTGAAAATACTTGTCAAAGAACATACGATCTGTGCCAATTGGAAACGTCTCTAGATTTGGAATTTTTTACACATAAACTTCATTCATGTTCAAAGATAATGCAAAAATTTTGAATTTTAATGATTAAACTTCTATTTTTTATGATTTTTTTTAAGTGGGTATACGAAAACTAAGTTGTTTAAACCTGACCAGAAAATAGATTGTGAATAATATGAGATCAGTACAAATTGGTAAGGAATTTAGATTTGAAATTTTATAAACATAAACTACATTCATATTAAAAACTACTGTAAAACTTTTGAGTGAAAAAAATTAAATTTCGAATTTCTATGATTTTTGTGACTTGGGTATGTGAAAATTGAGATCTTGAGAACACAGCAGAAAATGGAATGTGAAGAACATGAAATCTGAACCAACTGATAAGGAATTTAGCTTTGAAATTTTATGCACATAAAATAAATTCATATTCAAAGCTAATATAAAAAATTTGCTTTAAAAATATTAAATTTCGAATTTCTATGATTTTTGCAAGTTGGGTATATGAAAATTGAGATTTTTAGAACACACGAAAATGGGTTGTGAAGAATATGAAATCTAGAACAAATGGTTTCGAGTTTGGTTCTCAAATTTGGTACATACAAACTACACTGATATTCAAAGGTACTGTAAAACATTTATCTTTAAAAAATTAAATGTTGATTTTATATGATTTTTAAAATATCAGCATATGTAATTTGATATTTTCAGGCCTAAACAAAAATTGTTTTGGGTATAACTTTTTGGTTTCTTATAGGATTTTGATAACTTGAAGTTTGGGAAAGCTTAGAAAATGTGTTATGACTTTGATGTTTTATGATTTGTATAAATTTAATGTCTAAATTGTCAAAAAATTAATTCTTTGCAGCTGGCCTGTCAATAAAGATAGATTGAATTTTAAGACACGACTTACGAACCAAATTTCATATTTAGGATTTTGAGACAATTGTTGATCTACATAAGTGGTTTTCAAATATGATTTATAACATTATAACTTTGTGGAATAGTTATTCATGTGTATTTCCAATAAGTGGAATTTACTCCCATTTAGTAAATATTAAAGTAATGCAATGTAGTATAGGACGCAAGTGCATTACTTAAGTAGCTACTATTTGGAAGTATATGAAACTTTTTGGATTGATGTGGTTTTAGATCTTCATTGAGTTGGCATACTTATATGCCATTCTTATGAGGATATCTTTTTCTCTATCTCAACTATTATCATTTGATTTATTTTGTCATATTGTTTTATATATGATATTTATTATGAGTATCATATTGACTTATATATGATACTCTGACTTGATTTATTTTATCATATTGTTTTTATATATGATAAAGTTGAATATCAGCTTTGTTTTGTTAAATTTGGGTTATGATTATTATTATTTTTTGCATGTGATGGTATATTTTCAAAACATGATTAAGTTTACAAAGTGTTTAACGTTATAAACACTTTGAATTTCATGCAATATTTATTATAAAATAATGTTTATAAAAATACTTTTGATTTCGGGATTAGGATAGATTGGACTCTGTTGTACCAATGGACCAAAACTTCATCTTAGTCGACCTGATTCAGGATCGCTACCTGAATTGGTGGTTTTAAATTTTGGCCACCTACCACCAAAGGTCAACGGTCTGCTACATTGGGCAATTTTGTTGTTTCGATCGGGATTCCCAATCAGTGGGTCACGGATTACAATAGATGGGGGCGGGGGGGTCCCACGTGTAGTGTTGTGAACGGGTAGCATACGGCCTTCTCCTTAGACCGTCTTGGTTATCCTGGGTTAATCGCCTGGTGTGTTATGACGCTATGAGTAGATTACGGTGCTAATGTCTCGATGCGCGCTCGAGCTCTACCACTGTGATTTTACAATACTAGCGCCTGTTTATTTGGTATATTATGAGTCGGGTCATATTTATCGCATAATCCTCTAATATTATATTACATTACTATAATTGATCAATTTTATTATCATATTGATCTATATATGATAATTGTTATGAGTATCGTATTGATTTATGTATGATACTTTGATTTGATTTATATTATCATATTTATTTATATACGATAATTGTTATGAGTATCAAACTGATTTATATATGATACTCTGATTTGATTTATATTATCATATTGATTTATATATGATAATTGTTATGAGCATCCTATTGATTTATATATGATACTCTGTTTTGATTTATTTTATCATATTGATTTATATATGATAATTGTTATGAGTATCATATTGATTTATATATGATACTCGGATTTGACTGATTTATATATGATAATTGTTTTGAGTATCGTATTGATTTATACATAATACTCTAATTTGATTTAAATTGTCATATTGATTTATATATGATAATTGTTTTGAGTATCGTATTGATTTATATATGATACTCTGATTTGATTTAGATTATCATATTGATTTATATATGATACTCTGTTTTGATTTATTTTATCATATTGATTTATATATGATAATTGTTATGAGTATCATATTGATTTATATATAATACCCTGATTTGATTGATTTATATATGATAATTGTTATGAGTATCGTATTGATTTATATATGATACTCTGATTTGATTTATATTATCATATTAATTTATATATGATAATTGTTATGAGTATTGTATTGATTTATATATGATACTCTGTTTTGATTTATTTTATCATATTGATTTATATATGATAATTGTTATGAGTATAATATTGATTTATATATGATGCTCTGATTTGATTGATTTACATATGATAATTAATGTTGGTATTGTATTAAGTTACATGCAATACGTATGTTTGGAATTATCGCTTATTTAAATGAGAGAATTATGCTAAAAATTTCATGTATATAGTAACATTCATATGCCTCTCATTGACCTATACATGTTGCATCATTTATCTTTTGTTTTCAAATTTTGATCTCCATGGATTCTTACTTCACTCACACTAGACATAGTCTGGCCCGTGTGATTTGTTTGTTTTCTAAAACAATACTCGGGTCATATTGAGGTTGATTGCAAGTTAGGTTGCATGGACTGTAGCAGCATTCTTATCCTTTTACACGTTCAGGGTTTTGGATATGCAGCTTTGGACTATTAATAGCTAGTAGTTTGTCATGGTATGTATGTTATTATGTACTTTGGAAGTGATATTATGTATTATGGACATCACTATTATGATATGTATTATGTATTCCGTTGTTGTCATTGTGATGTGATTGATTCTATTGTATTTTGTACTATGCAACTTGGGAAATTGTCTTATATCATTGCTTTGAACCTAGACTAAGCACGAATGGTAAGTTGAAAGGTTTTAAAATTTTCATGTCAGTGTTCGTTCAAATGAGTATAGCATTTAACCCTATCAAGTTCCATTCTCTGTGCTTTCCAACAGTAATACTTAGTATTGCTCTTGGTTAGCATGGGTATAGGGGTTGGGTGTTACACTGATCGTCAAACTTGCTAACACCTCTGGATCTAATTCATACTTAGGCCTGAAATCATATCCCGCGATACACTCTGGTTGCTTCCATTCAAGAAACATAGCCCCCAAATCGGCATGTCTCCTACCCAATGCATCAGCTACCGCATTGCCCTTCTCAGGTGTGTATGCGATATTGAAATCATATGAAGCCAAGAACTCTAACCATCTCTGCTGACAAAGATTTAAATCCTTTCAATAGAAAAGATACTTTAATGACTTATGATCGGTAAACAACTCGAATCTTTCTCCCAAGAGATTGTGTCTCCACATCTTTAACGCGAACAAGATCGTTACCAAATCCAAGTCATGAGTAGGATATCTTTTTTTCATGTGGTTTCAGTTGTTGACTAGAATAAGATACAACCTTACCTCCTTGCATCAGTACAACACCTAGTCCGGTACCACAGGCATCCGTGTATATCGTCATCTCTTCGTTCCCCTTAGGAATAACTAACACTGGTGCACATGGTAACTTCTCCTTTAGACTTTTAAATGAATTCTCACACCTTTCATCCCAAAACAAAATCTTGATTCTTCTTGGTTAACGGGGTTAACAGTGTCACTATCGTGGAGAAGACTTGAACAAACTTACGATAATATCCAGCAAATCCCAAGAAACTTCTCACGTCCATTGCATTCTTGGATGTAGACCAATCTTGCACTGTAGCCACCTTCGCAGGGTCCACAGCAATACCATTCTATGAAACAACATGGCCCAAGAATCTCAATTCCCTCCTCCAGAAGTGACACATAGAAAATTTCGCTTTCAGTTGGTGTTTCCTCAACACCTCCATCACTACCCTCAAATGTTCCGTGTGTTCTTCCTCTGTCCTCGAGTAAACCAAGATATCATCCATTAACACAAGAACAAACTTATTTAATTGATCCCTTAAAACTCTATTCATAAGATCCACAAAATATGTGGGTGCATTGGTTAACCCGAATGGCATGACCAACCACTCATAGAATCCAGACGGCGTTCGAAATGTCATTTTAGATATACTCTCAGCTGCTACTCGGAACTGATGAAATCCTATCATGAGATCCAACTGGGAAAACACTCTTGCTCCATTTAGTTGATTAAACAAATCATCTATCTATGGAAGAGGATACTTATTCTTCCTAGTCACCTTGTTCAACTCGCGGTAGTCCGTATATAAGCGAAGGGAACCATCGGCGTTGGTAGCAAATACAACTGGTGCTTCCCACTCAGAAACATTTCGTTGGATAAATCCCTTCTTCAAAAGATCGCCTACTTGCACTTTGAGCTCTCGCTGCTCCCTTGGCACCATACGACGAATAGGCATCACTATAGGTCTCGCATCTTTCACTATATCAATCCGAAACTCGATCTTTCGGTGTAGTGAAAGTCCGGCCACTTCCTCAAAGATGTCTGGATACTCGCCTGCAATAGGTATATCTGATAAATCATCATACGGGATGTCGATGGAATATAGAAAACTAGCCATCACCCATCACTAGGTAGCCAACCCAATACCACCCTCCGCCCATCATCCGCTCTAGTAGTCATCGAAGACTTCTCACAGTCTACCACTACCCCATACCTTCGGAGCCAATCGACTCCCAACATAATGTCATACCCAGTAAAGCCCCAAAAAAAGCAATCACAAGCAAACATACATCCAAGACTCGATAAGACCAAATTACGACAAATCATACAAAGGATAGTCGAAGCATCGGTCGGGTTTGTCATAACTAAAGGTCTATCGACATTCTCGGGTTCTAATGCCAACCTATCTACCAGGTCACTAGATATGAAGGAACGGGAAGCCCTGGTATCAATCAATACTCGAACATGAAAGCATACCTTGAATAACGGCACCCTTTACTTTCTTTGTCGCGGTTGGGGGCATTTGACGAAGAAGGAACAACATTGATAGCATATGCTTTCACGATCTGCTTCTCCTTAAGGGGTTGTGGACATTTATTCTTGAAATGTCCCACTTAGTCACAGTTGAAGCACTTATTCTCCCCAGGCTTCGCTCAACAATCTTTGATATAGTGGCCCTTCTTGCTGCAGCCAAAGCACTCAATATCTTTCTTATTCTTCTTTCTCTGACCATCCTTGGTTTGGTTTTGTTTTCTATTATTCTAGGAATTCTTCTTGCCTTCACCGCTTGCTTGCGGTTTTGTCTCCTCTGCAGATGCAATAGCAACATCGGTCTTCGATTTAGGGTAAAGGCTCTCTGATCTCAATGCCTTCCCTACAATAGATTCAAAGGTCTCATCGATATGGTTTATAAGTCTTTCCCTTAAGTACTCATCTAAGCTAGCTATGAACTTCTTGTTCTTCTTCTCGGCAGTATCGATAAGAGATAATCAATATTTCGATAAGGTATCGAATGCAGCAACATATTTTGAGGTTGCCCCACCAATTTTCTTAAGTTTAAAAAACTTCCTGAATAATTCTGATTTCTGTGCAGCTGAAATAAACGTGTCACTGAAGCGAGTCTTAAACTGATTCCAAGTAATTTGATCCTCGGGAGTAGCCGTTTTAATAGCATTCCACCAATTCATTTCTCTTTATTGCATCATCGATCCCCAAATCCTCGAAGATGCACTCACAACTATCAAGCCAATCCTGAACCTCATTAGTCGATTCTGTTCCATGGAACGGTTTCCCACCAAGACTAGTATAATCCTTGTTAAGATTGGCGAAATCGGCTCTTGGCGCCTGCACTATTGCACCACCACTGTTAGCAGCATTAGGAACTGCTCCCTGAGCATCCCTAAGCATCTCTCGCATGAAGGCAGTAAATATCGTCCTCATATCAGGGACATTCCCATTATTGGCCCCTAAACCCGCTTTCTCATCAACTCTCGGTGCGGAGTTCCTCACCGTACTCCTCGTATTTCGGCTCATCGTTCAATCTATAAAGAGAAAACGATTAACCGTCTCCTTATTGGTGCCAGTTACTAACAGTATATACATAGTTTTTGAAAACTAAAATATCACAAGTACGCGCTCTCATATACGTATACTATCTCTCCCTGATATCTTCTCCTAGGTTAAACTATGCAACCTCGCTCTGATACCAAGTGTGACGGCCGCCCCATATTATCAGACATTTCCCCCGAAATGCACTGTGCTAATGCTCGACGAGAACGGGAAGATCGTCAAAAGGGTTGAAACGATGAATTACCAAAGATCACGTAGTATATCTCACAGTGCATGGAATAAAATATAATAATAACATAACTTGATGTAAAACAGGTAAGACAGTATATAAGCTGAAAACTAAACCATATCCATCAGAGTAGCAGAATCCAAAATGCAGCTTCATATCCAATTATTACAACTTTAAAATACCGTCTCTAAATGAAATAAAAGAGGTACACCACTAATGCTCAAAGCAGCAACCTACAACAACATGGGGAGAATATGTATCACTAGTACAAAAAGCACTTGTTGCTTCTCCTGATTTGCCTCTGATGTGCTTGCAACAGAAGCAAATAATATTATTTGCTTTTGTTCCATCATTAGAACGGAAGCAACTGGTATAAGGAAAAAAGAAGAAAATCTATCTATACAAATTTGCTTCCATTGATGTAGAGACAGAAGCAATAATAAGGAAGCAAATTCAGTTTTTTGCTCCCAATTATTATATAACAGAAGCAATTTCGTTTTACTTGATACCGGACCGTGTAACCCAAAATCCCTCGGCCCAAAATAACCTTTCACCGCGCTCAAAATTCACGGAAAGAAACATTGCCCAAAGTTAACAGAAAGACAATCGATTATCAAAGGGAAAGGGGAAAAAAGCAACTGATTTGCATCGACATCGTCTCTTAAGAGACATCAAGATTCAAGGGTGAATCTTCATCTACATCAACTCTTATTCCAATCGACATTTCCTTTCGCTTCTTCCAATCGACATTTAGATATGTGTTTTAACCAATTTGTATCGACGTCAAGAAGGAATTTTTCTCTTCAATGCTAATTTGGATCTGCCTGATTTACTGATTTGCTAGTTTGGATTGCTCCAGGTATTACCGATTTACTAATTTCGTTGTTTTTTATTCCCTAAATTAATGCAATGCGTTTTGAGTTTAGAAGAGTTCAAAGTGATGGATGATTTTTTTTGTTAACTTATAAATTGGTGCCATTGATAAGTTATATTCTGGTAGTAGTTAAAATATGATGTGAATAATATCAGATTTGATGAAAAAGAAATTGTACGTTATTTCTCTTTATCCAATTAGCCCTTCTTGATAAAAATGAAAGAAGGAAGAGGGATTGGCTATGAGACAAAATAACAGAAGGAAATGAGAAAAATAAACATAGAAACATTCATTTATAATATGCAAACCAAACACTAAACAAAAATTCTTTTTGAAATGTATTAGTGTTGATCCATTTCCAAAAGGAACTGGCACTGTACACAATTTTCACCTCAAGCAACCCCAAGTCTCCATTTAACAGAATGAGCGCCAGAGACTAGTTACTGACTAGAATCAAATACTTGATCAACCTATACAAAGATGAGGCGCTCAACATTATATGTGTTGGGTACATCTTAGGCGCCAGCTTGGCCGTGCTGAGTGCTTTTGATATAGTTGAAAATGGCCCGGTTGCCTTTCTTGTATGTGTAGTAGTGTTCGGAAGCCTGCAAATAGGGAACAAGGAGTTCAGTGAGAGGGTAAAAGGGCTACCGAACTTTGAAGGCTCTTCATGTCAAGAACAAGATCGATCTCATACCGTTGTACCCGACCAGGCTATTGGACTTCGCGTATACGCGTACGGATCTAGTGGTGGATGCTCGGAAGGCTCCTTATATAAAGGATTCGAAGAACTTGAGCGACTGACATAACTTGCAAGGGATACCACATTGGGTAGAAGGGTGGAACGGGGAAGGAGGGGAATTTGAAATGAAGGCGAAGAGGAGCATTACTTTGGTTAACAAGTCTCCGGAGTATTTGAAGGACGAGTGTTTGATTCCTGGGTCATGGTGGGTTGAGAAGAATAAAGGAATGGTGATTGATGATGAAGGGGAATGGAAGCTGGCTCCTTTGGGTGAAGATGATTTGCCAAAGGTTCCTGATGGTGGTGATGTAAATAGTGGTGTTGGGTTGGAATTCGCTGTTACTTCTCTGGATAAGAAGAAGAGGACAGATTCTAGGAAAGTTGTTGGTAAATTGGTGTCCTGTTTTCGAGCAGTTTTAGTTAAGGTTTTAATATATTTGAGTTCATACATCTAAAAAAATAAGGAACCGGAACCGAACCATTTTACAGAAAAAAAAAAAAAAAAGCTATCTCAATTCTTTCGAACTTTGTAACAAACCACTTATGTCGAACGTAATTAGAAGCCAAGCCTCATATGCTATTTGGTGTTTTGTTTAGGCATATACTTCAATTATAAAAAATATACTTTCCTAGTGCTCAATTTCAAAAGATGTACTTCAATTGTTTGGGCATGGTAAGATATACCTCATATGTAAAGATATACTTCAATTGTTTAGTTGTGCAAAGAGATGAGTTAAACATATACTCCAAGTCCTAGTGAGATAGCGTATAAGTTGATGTTTTGTTTAGGTATGCTCATATGTATATTTTTACGATTGTTGTACATTTAAATTTGTTACGTGAAGAAGGGTTATATTACATTTACAATTCATTAGTAAATTGTTCAGTTGCAAAGCTTAAGAACCAACCTGAATGTTAATCAAATCTAACCCTTTTTAAGTCAGCACAAGTATATTGCGAATACACTTACAATTATCTTTTACTTTTAACAGAGCTTTGTGTTTAGCTAATCATGTGCTTGTATGATACAATTATGAATGATTATATTGTTCGTATATGTCTTTAGTCGTTCTAGTAATGATTATATATGCATTTACAAAAGCATGTGTTCACATCGGTTACTCTTTTATTTTCTCTTGTTTAAACATGCATTGATAGTCAGAGTTTAGTATGACGGTGCTCTTTTGCTTCTTGTTTGCCTGAGCTAAAGGCTTTATTATTTATTTTTAACCTTTATCCTTTTTGAATGTATGGCTAGTGAGTGAACTATGTTTCACTTCTTTGTTAAAGATACGATCTTTGTTTGATGCCCATTATATGTTATCTTGCTTTGATGTAGCTACATTATTTTGGGACAAGTGCTGAAATTTTAATATGCAAGGTCAAGTTGTGCAGAATCACTAGCCTTTTTACCTTTTTACTAATGCAAATTCATCCTATGCTAATGGGCTACAACACATAATATTTCATTTTTCCTTGTGCCCATGGGCGCAGCTATTTATAAAATATGGTGACATAGTTTTTGCACATATTAACCAAAGCCACCGGTTCAAATGTTTGTTAGGAACACTAAAAGTGACATGCTTGCAAAACAATGGGCGCAATAAAAAAACCAGAGTCAAATTATCGAGTTACACGAGGTATCACTTTCTTAGTTTTATCGTTTCCCATCATATTTTATATTAAGTAATTGTATGATTATTTTATTTTTTTTAAACATCTCTTAATTACAGAATTTTATATAAGTTGATTCTTGTAGCCAACAAGAGATGGACGAGGTTCGAGATAATATAGCTGGTAATATCATGCAGAACTAGATGCAATTGTCGTATATGCTTCAATATTGTGAGTTTATTCTTATCTCTTTTAGTTGCATCATATTATAATAATAGATCCGTTATACATGGGTTTGGTATTAATTAGTCCATTTGAAACTAATTTAGTATAAAATAAGGTAAATATAGTAGATTCTTTCAATGTGTTTACCAGTCATTTTACATAGTTAGAAATGGTACGTCATTTGATGCAGCAGCTTTTAAGTGTTTGAAATGCGATAGAACTTGGATACTATGTTGTTTGAAATCAAGAGACCCCAAAAAAAGCGGTCAGCAAATTGAAATAGACTTGATTACTTGGATTATAGTTTTTATTTATAGCCTATGTCGATGAAATATGCACGGCGATAACCACTATTAGGTAGGTGTCACGGTGGTAACCATAATTTGGTAGGTGTCGAGCTGCATTGAGTGCTAATGGGGATTGCTTTAGGTCTTCAGGGTATGCATTCTAATTGTGCTTCGGTAAACCATGTCAGTGCAGGTTGTGGTTTAGGCCAAATTTTGATTGAGAACATCTCATCAATGGGGAAATTGTGTTTTAAGGTGGATGAATCTTTGGATTTTTATCACCAATATTTTGGGTCTGGATCAAGAAAACGTAGGCAACAAGATTTTGGATTTAGTCAGAATTCAGGGAGAAGGGGAGCATATGCTTAATCAGTATAGAACATATGTAATATGCGTTTTGTGTAGATATGTTGTAGTTTCCAAGTAAAAGGATTTGCAGTTTCATTGGTGATGATGACAAGTGTAAAGGGAATGTCTGCAATTTCCTTTTTATATATATAAGTGGATTAAAGAGGATGGATGAGGTAGGAAGAAGGGCTGGTTTGCAGTGATAGTGCAGTTTAGTTTTGTATTGAAGGGGAGAGTGTATACAGTTAATGGTGACATTGAAGGAGTCATGAAATATTGCATTTAAATACATTTTTTGCATGAAGATTTCTACTATTTTACCATTTAGCAATTATTATCAATTTAACTCTTTACACCAACCTTATATCACATCTACCATACCATGTTTTATGCATGTTTATTTTTATGTTATGCATTTATATAAATCGAAATATTGCCCAATAAGCGTCTATCCGATAAGTGTGCACAAGTACTAAGCCTTTCTATAAATATTGTAATAAAGGATGCCGATAGTAAATGAGGGCATACATAAGTGTGCAGTTATACTGCATGAGAACCATGTTTAATAGTAAAATTATTTTTGTAACATGTCAGTGGATGTATTTATGCCATGTGCTACACTTACGTTTATATTCACTAATACATCCATATATACTAGATTGCACGTGCAGATGTCATCTGCGTTTTGCATACATTACTGTTGACAAACAACATAATTTGTAGTCAAACCATTCAATCATTAAATGAAAAAGTCATTACACATGTAATGTTTTTCTATGTATTTTGTAGAAAATATGGAGCTGACTTTAATGTGTATCTCATGTCAATAAAAGGTGCTTGAGAAGAAAATCCAAAAGCAAACAAGGATTCGAGAACATTGGTTTTGTCATCTTAGGATTTGTTAGTTTTCAAATATATTATATATTGTACGATAGACTTGCAACAATACATTGACAACCAATGACAGTTGAAGAAGTTGGAACTGGAACTAAACGTTAACATACCCTAAAGGAGAACATGGTATAAAATATGATAACTATATTAGAAGATTGGTTTCCTTAATCTAAATTTATAAACATATGAAACAAATCTTATCTTCATTCTCAAAATTTGTTTGGTTTGGACTGTATAACGCAATATTTCGATCTATATAAAATGTGTTCCAACTCTTTAGATTCATGTTTTACGCATGTTTCCTTTGATGTTTTTGGTTAAAACCTGAAAGTTCAACGTTCACACATCCCTTTTCGGTGTTGCTTTCAAAGTGTTGACAATGATGGATTTTCAGGCATTGAATAATAAACATCACAATATAAATATTAATTTGCTATGCTAATTCCTAGTGATCATCCTCCCTATAAACAATTATATAGACAAGAAAACCCCACATTAAAATTGAGAACTGACAACAACCCTTACATAATGACTAAATTCTACATGTGCCCTTTTGATCATTCCACCTTTGGGCATGGTTTTACATAGACGTGTTTGTGATTTTGTGCTCGTTAGTAGCTATAAAGGAGTGATGTAGTCAGTAAAGAAGTCATGATGTGAAAGGAAAAAAGATAGGAAAATTAGCCATAAAAGTCGTTCATTAGATAAGGTACACGGTGTTTACCTTCGTTTAATTTGTGCATTTAAGTGTACCTGATAGTTGAGTACTGTCTTATATGTTGCTTTAGATAAGCCTTCTTGTTCATAAAATCTAGAAACTCAAACTTTAGTTTCTGATATGAGAAGGAAACCCTTCCATGTCTTGAATCTTTGTTCAAGTTTTGTTTAGTCAATCTACATTATGTATACTGTATTCTTGTCTGCTATTCTTGAAACTTGGTCGGTGTTGGCTTTGCAACGAAATTATTTTCTGTCCTTTACCTTGTCACGCTATCATTGTATACGTAACGTCATAATCCATGTATTATTGTTCATCCATGGTAAACATAACTGCTATACCTACTTTATAGTATATATTTAAGCTAATCGTTCAGTTCTAAACTCTTGGAACTAGATAGGCCTTCTTGATCTTAAAACCAAATCGCTATTCAATAGTGTCAGCAAATGGAAAAATCTCAGGCTTGCATACCATAATGTCAGACTTTCTGCACTTGTTTCATGCTTTGATTAGGGGCACATGCTAGATGCTTAAAATTAGCTTGCAATTCTAGCACTTGGATTCGAAATATCAACTGAAAATCATGAGATAAAAAATCAATGAATGGAATTAACATGATAATCGTATTTTCAGCTATGCTGGTTTGGGACCCCTTGGCGCTAATTACTTTGTTGCCTTCCTTTTTGTACCATGCTATAAGTAGCTTTGTTTTAGTTAGTTTTATTTGTTGTTTTATTTTAATGCATCTGAAATAGACATGATAATTAAATGTAAATATTTAAATGCTATAAGTAGCTTGGATGCTGTAGAAGTAGGGAGTGAAGACAGTTTTTGGAATTTTCTTCTACTTGGTATTAATATGTGTTTATGAATTAACATTGGTAGAAAAAAGTCAATAATTTGCCACTTTTTGGGCACCGTGCTTTTTATTATTCGCATTGGACTAATAATATGTGTTTATGTGTTTATTATTATACTTGATATCAATTGTAACCCTTCGAATATGACAATTTAGACTAGTATGTTGCGTTTAAGCAATCAATACAAATTTCAAGTTTCTGCTTGGTCCTAGTTTAATATTTACTAATGACACAACAACATAGTTTTCTGAATCAACTCATACACGTTAAAAGTAAAACATGTGATGATTGATTAGTTGTAAGCACTTTAAATTGTTTTGTGCATCATGCCTGATGCAGTGTGGGTTATACATGCAAATTTTGTGCTGTAATGCAATTCACTACATTCTAGTACACAAATGATCACCTGATGATAACATGACAATAAAATTAAATGGTTAACTTTAAGGTTCACAATTGTATATATGAACCCGTTAATTCTATGTAAGCACAATTCCATGTAAACACGCAGAATAAGTCATTATAGGCTTTTTTTTCTTTTTCAAGGAAAAAACAATCAGACAATCTTTTAACAAGCAAAGCAAACATCACCGTTCATTGGAGATAGCCCAAACTCTTCACTATTAGAAAAATTGCATGGGTCCAGACAAGAAGTAAATTATTACAAACACAGTAAAAAAATTATGAATATGAAAGATAGGAAACAATGTTGAATACTCAGATATTTTGATATTGAGTGATGTAATATTTTGATTTTCAAACAGATTAATGTGCCCCCTTTTTTATAGGGAACTTTATTAGGAATACTTCGATGTTTCTCTTATTACTATTTGACCTATGTAACCTGCAATACTGGGACGACTTAAACTAATTCTAAGTGTGTGATCCTGTAAAAGTTTCCCTTCTGGATTCGACAAGGTAAATTGTTCAATTTAACTTCATTAATTGTTTAATGTTTTTCATATAACAGTTAAAAGATATTATATCAATAATGATGACTTAATCTAATGTGCTACTGAATAAAATGAGACCTGATCAACTAGTGACAATTGCAAGCCTGTAAGGCAAAACAGATTCTAGTCTGTTTCCTATTTATGGAATATGTCTACATACTATAAACAAGGCTACTAGCTGCGAGCCGCAGATCATGCCTACTCCCTTACCATCGCATCTACCAGACTGCCACACACTTGTCCCAGTTAGTGCTTTAAACAATAAATGTAAAGTTTGCAAAGGATCTAAGACTCTGCTATCCATGTTGGTTTCATTTCTTCTCCTCTATCTATCATGTTGTGTCGAGAAATCCACCTTCATTATGTTTTTAGGTATGTCAATTGAGTTTTGAAGTCGTTCTTATTATGTAAGGTAGTTTCAGATTAGCATTGCATAAAGGTGAGCGTTTAACTCACTCCTGAATATTAAATTTGTTATGCAAGTTTAAACAAAATCCTATTGCAACAATGTAACGCCCCACCTCTATACCCACTATCGTCCGGTTCATTTCAGAGAAATGTCGCAGACCATAATGGAGAATGAGGTTTGTGAAGGGCGACCGATTATATAATTGCTCTGTGTGAGCAATTCACATCGGATTCTGATATCGATTAAAATTTCGACATGACCATTCGGCACATAGGGCAACTACACAACGGCTATATGCTATCCGGAAAGAAGTATAAAATAGCCAACAACAATATAAATATGGTATATCTCAAAGCCAGACACAGAATAATCATATCACAAAGGCGGAATAGATGTGAATAAACCAAGAATATGTACAACAAGCTAGTGGTCAACAAATATCCACTAATACATGTACCAAGATCTACATAAAAGAATATGTACACTATGATAGATAATGTCATAGGTACTAAAGTACATAAAACTTCAAAGACAGAGTAGCAAGATGAAAGCGGAAGATCAATCCTGCTAGGAGTCCCAGAGGAGTACCTAAAATGACTTGGCCTGACCCGAGTATTACTTATAAGGAAATAAACAATAAACGGATCAGTCTAGCTGTACTTGTCAAATAAACTGAGATAACAAGAGATATAACACAGGATGACATGATTCTACTAATAACATCTAATCATAACTAAATATGAAACATGGCATGTCAACACAACTATCTCTAAATAATCTCCTAGCTAATGTGGAATTCAACATTCCAATAATCATAAATCATCAAGAAATCATAAATCATCAAGTAATCATAAATCATCAAGTAATCATAAATCATGAAGTAATCATAAATCACCAAGTAATCATAAATCATCAAGACATCATAAATCACTAAGACATCATAGAAAACATCACCAAGAGGCAGGCCTGTTCACCAAGATGAGATACGATCTCTAGGTAGCGAACCTATAAGTTTGAGCCCAAGCTCCCCACGAAGCCGGGTCATGACCCCGGTAGATGAAAACATAAATCATAGAAAATCATAGAAGGTTGGACCGAAGTCCCATAAATAAAATCCAAGAATCGTAAATCCCACTCGGGCGATCGAGGACCACAAAACACAAGTCATAAAGGGTCACATCGATCCGGGTGAATAGAAATTACTCCGAGCTAGTTAGTATACGGAAATAGCGACATGTCCCATAACCACACGCTATTCTCAAATATTTACGAACCCGTAATTGGTTCCTATTCAAAACAGAGAAAATCATAGAAGGAGCAGTGCCACGGTTTTCGATCGGACGAGTCCAAGAATTAACTATCGAAGCAAAAGCAAGGGTTCATAGTCCTTGATTTTACTAAGACATTTGATTAGATTTCTCATACGAACGAGAAAAAGGTTTATAAAATATATACTAGTAGCTTTGAAGAAGGTTCATAAAACGATTTCGTAAATTAGCTTCGTATAATGAAGTAAGATTGGAACCATTTTAGTACAAGAATTTGATATCTACTAATAACATAAAACCTCTTTATATAATATCAAAGTGGCAATAAACAATAGTACGATTGTCGAGGCAAATCGATCAAGGGGGTTCATGTCACAATGACGTGATCTCAAATCATAGATTATAAACTCACATCACAACAACATATAGGAAATCAAGGGATAACAGTTGTAATTTAGATCAACGAACAAATCGAAATCCAAAACTAGCACCCGAAGGTTTTGAACTAAATCGGAATAGACTCGAAGGATATCGAGTCGATAATTCACGTTTTAGAGGCGTGAATCATCTTAACAAGAGTATACGGGCCTTAGAATGATCACTTATTCAATTCACATCATAAACAAATGTGAATCGGCCAATAAGGATCAACATTGGAAGAATCACATGAAAATCAAAGTCGAGGAATCGAGATGCAAAAATCTGCGAACCAGAGAAACTGACAAGTCACAAACAAAGTCGAAATGGGCCGAAACTTGGCCGGGAATGAGCTCAAACGATTCTAAACTATTGACCGTGGTACACTGGTCAATAGCAGTTTCAGGCAGACAGCCGTCTGTCACTATAGGGACATACGTCTGAGCTGACCGTAAGCAGTTTTATATTTTTCCCGAGAGCCGAGACAGACGTCTGACCCATTTTGGTCAGACGTCTGAGCTGAAGCAATTATTTATTTTCTTCCCCAAATATTGACAGACGTCTGTCACCCTCCCGGACAGACGTCTGAGCTGTAGTATGGCCATTTTTTCTTAGGAAATGAGGTGCAAATGGTTCTCGGACGAGCTCGGATCAATGGTGATGGCTTATAACGTTTTCTAATTGAAAATGAAGCCTCATTAGCTCACCGAAAACACTCAAGAACTCATACGCATACATGCAAGCATTCATACAAGAGATTTGCGATGGTTTCGATCATAAGTTCAAAGGTGAACTAAATTTCAAACCAAAGCTATCAAACACGATTCAGACTAGAACAAGATGGTTTGGCAATACTAAAGGGAAGCTACAAGAGCATGGGTGCACAAAATAACTTCACCTATAACGTATACAAACATTCATATAAGATATTTGCGATGATTCTTGGTTATAAACTCCAAAATGACCAAATTGTCTAACCGAAGCAATCAAATGCAACATAAGTGAATTGTGAAGTCTTAGAACTTTATCGGTGAACAATGGAGCTTCACAACCACGCCAAAACAACACGCAACATATGAATGGATCATATGAGTACTCCAAATCATAATTTTCCAACTCCATGAAACATGAATACATGAAATCAAATTAGTTACACTAGCTTAACCAATTCACTAGCATATGAAAACTCAATGAACACTAAATTACACTTGTGCAAGCCATAAACTTGCGGCATAGATGTGAGTTCAATGAAGAACTCACCTTGGTTTCAAACGACGAAGAACAAGCTCCAATCCAAGCAAAGAACCCACCTTTCTTCATTAGCTCCTCAATAATCACCTCATAAACCCAAATGAAGACTCATGAGTGTTAGGGCACACTACAAATCCGAAATTTAGAGGAGAGAAAGGTAGAGAGGGAGAGTAGAGAGCTTACCCATGTCTTATAATTAGATTTGCACTTGAATTGAGCTCTAGATTAGAAGCCCTAGCTTAGGGAATTTCTATTTCCCATTCCCTCTCCATTTCTATCTCTTTTTTCTAATTTTGGAGAATGAATGAAGGAGGGAGGAAGACTTGGGGTTATATGTTGACCTAGGCTAGCTCAACCAAGACCCAACCCAAAGTTCCCAAATCTCCGAAACTCGAAACATATCGAACCTTATAGTTTTCGAACACCTAAACGACGTTTTGAACTCGATGGAAGTGGTTTCGAGTCCAAATTCATTCGTATGTGAAAAGTGATATTTTGGCCATACATTCTGATGAGAAAACGACCAAATTTCACTAACTCAAAAGGTATCGATGCTTATTGTCAAAAAGGCCGTAAATGATGATCCGGACTCAATGGTAGTGGTCCCGAATCCTAATTTTATCGTTTATGAAAAACGACATTTTGAGTGACACATGAGATACAACGATATATTTAAATAAAATATTTAAATCTAAAACCGTCGAATAAGCGGGTTGTTACAAGCAATATTTTATTGTTTGCTGTTTGGGTATTGACATTGAGTTGAATTTGACATTTAACTTGAAGCCCATGCAAATTGACACCCAACACGTGAGTGTTTTTATAACTCTCACTGATTAATCGTTTAAATGCAAGTTTAACAAAATTTTATGTTAATTATTATCACATATACTTGTCATATGTGCTAAGTCAATAATTATTAAATTGAAAGTTTAACTCGTTAAAATGTTAACAAATACTGATATATATTTAGCTAGTGTAAATAAAAATAATAATGGCAAGCTAATTTATTAGTATAGAATGTTTGATTATATCAGTGATTAAATGCATTATGGCATCTGTCATCGAGGTAGTTTGCAGCATTCAAAATACCAGCAGCACTAGATATGAAACAAGTGTGATTATAAGATAGGTACTGATATAATATGCATGCAACAGTTGAATATTTAATTTTGTCGGAAGTGATTTTTTTAGAGTGGCATTAAACCGGTGCTAAAAGTTTGTACGAAAGTTTTTTTTTGTTTTTAAAGAGTGGCATTAAACCGGTGCTAAAAGTTTATTTTGTTTTGCTGTCCAGGTAATGCACTATGTCAATTGTAGCCAACAATCAGAGAGCACCATGTTTGAAGAAACCAATGAGAAACTACATTCCCCTCAAAGAGCTGTATTTTCTAGAAACCACACTTCATCATAAAACTGTGATTTTATAATTAGTAAGTTGTAGTTCTAAGTTTGTACTTGTGTTTTCTTGTGTTAAGACCAGATTATTAACGATATTACTAAATTATTTTGTTTTCTGTCATGTTGTTTCTCTTAAATGTATGAACTATAATACTATCAATGAAATTGTTGCATTCAGTTGTCCAATTTGTATTGTTATATATTCCGATTATATAATTGCTAAAGATAATTATTTGTAATATATATCAATTGCTTGTTTGAGAATTATATTGCTTTGAAAGGGGTATATTTTATTGTTAAATGTAGTTTTTTGCTTTTGATGTAAGCACAACAGAAGTAACAAATAAGGTCCCGTTACCCCTTTTAGCTTCGACGGCTGGTAACGGAAAAAAAAGTGATGTTTTTGTTGCTTCCTTGTGTACCAGAAGCAACAAAGTTGGGTGTGTTTGCGTCTTCTTCATTTGCTTCTGATGTTGAACAGAAGCAACATGGGGTAAGAAACTAAAGCAAAAAAATGTTTTTTTGCTTTTGTTCCCAAGCCGAAGCTACAACTTTTGCTTTGTTGCTTCAACTGTAGTTGCTTCTGTTGTTGAATCGAAGCAACAGGGGTTAGAGAACAGAAGCAAAAGGCCAGTTTTTTAGTAGTGTATAAAGTACATGGAAGCCTCCTGCTTGCCTTCTAGCAGCTACACGTGCATAACCACCTAACCTGCCTCTAGTCTGCTCGTTTAGGAGCACCTAGAGTAATAAGAAGAGACATAAAACTCTGGGTTAGACGAAAGTCTGGTGTGAGTGATAGCAAATCTACATAACTGAACCAAGCAATAATAGGTATAAATAGTCATACCTGACCTGGACCTGCAACCAAAGGGTTAACATAACAAAATGTACAATACTTTAAGGTAACACTAACATAAAGTGTAAAGTGGGAGTGTGCATGCCATGGTGATAGCAAACATCAGACATAGCAATCATCCTCACATCTCTTACTCAGTGTGTAAAGCATACGATATCCACCGCTTTGATCACCAAATCCATTAGGGCCATGACGGGTCTACGCCGCCCTGGACGTTGTACAACTATTATTATGACCATACCGCCCTGGTCTATAGTCAATAACCCTACCCAGTCCACATCGCCCTGGCTCTAGGGTATGGACCAACCAGTCCACGCCGCCCCGGCTCTGGTTCGTCTACATGCCAACATAACTTACGTTTTATAATACGAAATCCAAAATTTTCACTTTCATTAAAAAGTTATTGTTAAATAGATCCTAACATTTCTTGTTTTATTGAATCCGACTTATTTTGAGTTCTGTATATTTATTTAAAGTTCAAGATGTATTATTATGAACTACCACGACGTTACAACTTCGTTTTAATTAAATATTAAATTCTTACATTCAAACTTCATTTTTAAATAAATTCTAAGTAGTTTATTCTCAAAATAAACCATTTAAAATATTTAATTCCATTAAAATCAATTTAAAATAATTTTTAAATTGGTTCCAAAATTCAGGGTTGTTACACTAGGTTTGTTTCGAAATCGAAAGAGAGGATCAAAGCCAAGGGTAATTCAAAATAGGTTCAGTTACTTCGAAGTAGTATGGCTAGGATCATTGAAGTATTCTATTATTTGAACCAATAACTCGAAGCACCGTAGTTGTCTCAAAGAAAGAAAGAGCTTCAAGGCATTGATTCGAAAAAGGGGAGCGCTTTGATGCAGTTGGTTCAAAGCAAGCAAGTATTTCAAAGCAATAATTCGAAGCAATCTAATGCTTCTAAGCTAAATGATTTGGAGTAGAGAGTATATGATTTGAAGGAAGACAGTTGGTTAGGAGCAAGGTAGCACTTTATAGCAGTAATTTAGAGAAAGATGGTGATTCTAAGCATTGCAGATCAATGTTCAAAGCAAGACAATTTTTTGATTCAAAGGTTTTTCTTCGAGCCAATAAAAAAATGATTTTTCTTCACTTGAATTAAAGTGTTTCTATGATTGAAGCAAAGTGTTTCGAAGCATAGTGTTATGAAGTTCAAGGCAAAGCATTTTAAAGCTCGAAGCAAGTGTTTCGAAGCCCAAATCAGAGATCTTCGATAATCGAAGAGGGTACTTAGAAGTTTGAAGCGATGTGTTCGAGGTATAATATAATACCATGCTTATTAAGGAAAGAATTTGACATAATTTTAAGTTGCTTAAATCGAAACTAAAGTCATATTTGAAGCGAAGTAAGTTTTAAATCCAAGAAAAGTGGTTGTTCCATAAAGAGGCAAGAGAAAGTTGTGTAAATCAGAGGAAGATGTGACTCTTTGATTGAAAACTCGGAAATTGGGTTGAATTAAAGGAGTAATAGATAAGAAAGTCCATCTCTTTGGTTAGCAATTCAAGAATTAAGTTGAATCGATGGAGTGATGAATTATTTTGACTCTACGATTGAAAACTCAGGAATTGGGTTGAGTTAAAGGAGTATGATAGATAGCTCAGGATGGACCGAGACTACAAGATAATGGATTGGTTTGAATGCAACTCCAATTAAAGTTAGAGTAGTGGATGCTCATGTGACTGAAAGTGACAAGGAATAATTGATAGCTTGGAGTGTTATAGTTGTTGACTTAAAGCAGGGTTTCATCGAAATGCCCATCAAGGCTAGTAGTGATGATCTTATACCATGAATTGCCCAAACGGGGTGATCCAGGTGCTGGACACTTGGGTCCTAAAGGAGAATGTGTTGAACATATGATTTCCACAAACATGATAGTCAGACTAGAACTAGATTTTTCCATCATCCTTTGATAAAAGTGAGGATGAGCAAACATGCTATCAATGTGTTGGTAGTCACCTGCCTTTTTCGACAGCTTCAAGTCGATATTTAAACCAACTTAAACATTCGAGACAGTGAGTTGTTAATTTCCATGGGGTTAAAAATATAAATCATCGAAGAATTACAGACACAAAACATAGAATATCTCACAGTAGAGGTGAATATTATACAATAATACAAAAAAATTAATTAATACATAATATCAGAGTTAAGAAATAAATACAGATACAGCAGCAGATTAAATATTGAATCTTACAAATACATAAATAAATGACCAAACAGTAATATACAGAATATGCACAGATAGATGGCTAAATCCAATGAATCTCAAGCTCCAACAGATAAATCTTCGAAGCTGAAATACTCAGGCTGACCCAAGCATAACGCAAAAAACAAAACACTCGAGTCTGGAATAACACTCTTATATAAGTGAATTAACTTAAATGAAATGTTCAATGAAAAGCAAATAACTTAAAAGATGTCTGGGATTCAATCCTTTAACGATTCATGAAACAAATATATAGAATAAAATAGCTATTATAGTGATGTATATTCAGTAAAGTAAAGATAATGAAAATAACATAAGCGGGATTACATTCTTACCCTTATGCCATTTACATACATTGTCGTACACATTGCATATGAAACACCAGTACTTCGGTTGATAGGGATGCGCCACGATAAAATAACGTTAAATCAAAATCGTTGGAGGCTAGATCAGGATAAATATGATGGCATGCGAGGTAATATCCAGGGTGGGATTCTACTATTTATGCTTTCGAACCAATGGTAATATATATCCGCAGCTAGCAACCACCTCAGAACATACTCCCATAATCAAAAGGTGCACCCAAATAAATCATAAAGTAATAGAGATTAATGGAGATGGTATTGAAGAAGCATGTATAATTGAATGTGCGACCTTATTTAGTCACGGTATAGCTCATGTTTAGTCATTTTAATTATGACCCACATGTCAAGGCTATCCATCATCTTTCCCTTTCTTTAAATCCAGTAAGCATCGCCAAATCCATTCTATTTCATTCTGGATTCTCCACCACATGGACAGTTGTTAAAGTGGAATCATATTGGTAGAAAGTATCACAATACCGACTCTGATCTCTTTAGTAATCCAAATGTTTATTTCACAATGCGGTCATTAAATTTGAAATCATATTTTAGTTTCCTAAATAAATTGTTTTAGTATTGATTTACTTATAAATTTCTTGAATATATTCAATCATTCGACATCATTTCAAATTTCGATACTTACAAACCTATCCATTATTAAAAATTCACATTTGGTTATAGATTCCAAGTCAAAGTATCATAATCAACTTGAATCATTATATTCATAATAGCTCAGATCTGACATATATATATATATATCTTATTTTAAAATAGTTAAGTTAAATATAAAATAGTTGAGTTTGATATAAAATATTTGAACAAATTGTTAAAAAGTTTGAATAAATAGTTAGGGATGGTATACAGTATTTTGAATAAATAGTTAAGTTTGATATAAAATAGTTCAAATAGAATAGTTAAGTTCAAATTCAATGTTTTAAACAAAACAGTTATAAGAAGAGTGGTAAAATATATATTAGTTGTAAAATAAAATAAAACCAATTTCCACACAATAGTCCAATCTGGATCAAATATCCACATTTTCAAGACTTGGCTTAATATTAAATCAAATTCTGAGCTTCAATTCATTTCAACTTGACTTCTAATGGTACAAGTTTCAAATTAAACATGGTGTTTAATTCAGTTTACATCTTAGATTCAATTTTATTTGATCATTATTTCAATTCAATATTTAAACTTTATATTTTAAATTCATTCCATTTCATTGGTTTTAAATCAACATTCGCATTTCCAAGTGTTAAATTTATTTCTTAAACCAATTCTTTGAAGCTCAAAGTTTATCATTTAAAATCTATTAAATCATTATGCTTAATAAGAAGTTTATGTCAATTGACCCAAATCTTTCCATTTAATTAATTTAAAAAAATATTTAAACCTTTCAAAATCTTTAATCAAGTTTATTTTTTACTTTCGACCAACATACCAAAGTTTCAGATTTTGTTAAAACCAATCATTAATCTAACATGTTTTAACTTATAAATTCGAGTTAAAATTTTTGAATTAATAATTTAAACTTAAAATATAAATTAAATATAAAAAATAAATTTGATAAATCAAACATATTTATACAATTTTCGGAGATAGTATTATCTTCCAATAACCGGTCTAATTTATAAAACTCTTATTAAATTCTTTCACTAAATGAATTTTTCATAAATTCATACATTCAAGTTAAAACATTTCAAATCTTAAATTTTTATACTTAGATATCTAAATTACATTTCAAAATAGATACATATTTATAAAATTTTAGAAAATATTTTTTATTTATTTGCCATGGTGTTCGTATATACTTTTCTATTATATGTTCAAGTAATACAGATATATATCATTTCAATCCATTTTAAAAATTCAACTCCCGGATCTATACCATTTCAACCCGCATCCCAAATTGGTTTGATTATATTTACTAAATTTATACAGTCATTCAAGTATGTATCTTTTCAACCCATTGCGATTTTCCCTTAGTCTACAAGGAACGTGCAGTGTGAGAATAAAATAAAACTAGATATAACATCACAAATGTCACATAAAAATCAGAACATATAAACCAATCACATAGCAATATATATCGTGTCATATATGTCATACGTGTGTATGCCACATGTGCGCAAGTCATATAACAAATAGTTATAAATTTCTAACGCAATCCTTGCATTTGTATATCATTTCAAAATTTTAATTCACTTAATAAAAATGCTAGTCGTGAGTAAGTAAACTCACCTTCATGGATTGTAGATTGTAGCAAGCACAAGACTCAACACAATCGGAATAGACAACAACGCTTGGACTGTTGGAAAAGACACGCATAATGGAAAATGATCTAAAATCGGTTAAATTAAGAATTTTATTTCTCTATTACAAAGAAGAGAGGAGAGGGTGGACTGTTGGCGTGCGCAAAAAATGTCGACTGATCTTACGTCTATTAGTGTAGTGGGTTCGGATACAGGTGGGCTAGGGCAAGGGCAGCGATGGGTTTGAACTAGGCTTTGGTAGAGGAGGATGGCGTTACCAGAAAGGTTTCATGCATGCGACATGGTGGATCTCAAGAGGCACGCAGGCCGGATCGGGTATGAAATCTCGGAAGCGATGAGGTTGTCATGGATTGTGGTGAGGCAGAGGGAAACATGGTAGAGGCGGTTGAATAGCTTAGGGCGCTCGATGGTTGAGGTCAATGGAAGGAGTGTTGGACTATGACTTTGGGAAAAGAGGTAGCTTTTGGGGATAACAGATTTGGGAAGGAAGAAAACGTCATGGAAAAAAATCAAAGGAAACGTGAAAAAGGGGAAAGTACAAGAAAAGTATAAGCATGCATTTTAATTCTTAGCTTAAGAACACGTGTTGTTTTCTCTTTTTTTTTTCTTAATTACTTAAGATGATATACATAAACAAAGGGTGTTTATGTTGCTCATTTTCAACCCAAAAATTATTTATTTAGAATGGTAAGTGTTTGAATTTTACGAAATGAAAAATATTGTTCTGCTTACAATATCTTCTAGTATTTTTAATTTAGATTCGCTTAAATTATTATAACGTTTAGTTTTTAATGATTTTCAAATTCCTAAGTTCATTAATAACTACGAACCTCAGTTTAAATTAGGGGTGGGCGCAGGTCGGTTTGGAGTTCGAACCGCTTCCGCACCACATCAAACGGTTGATTAAAAAGAAAACCCATTATACAACTCGTTTAAATGGTTTGGTTTCAGTTTGGTTTTAACATATTACGGTTCAATTTTGGTTTGGTCCAGTTTGAATCCGTATTAAATATGAAATAAGAGAATTACTTTCATCAATAATTAATTTACAACTGTGTTACTTAAAAGGGTAAAGCACAAAATGTTACCCAAAATTAAAAGATTGGTTTCTAACTGTTTGAGTACTTCAATTTTACATTTAATGACAAGTGAAATTGATTTAATACATTGACTAAACATTAATTTTAATCAATGCATAAACATTAAGTAAGATAACTCATATTTATCCAAAAAAAGATACAGAAACTATTATACTAAAATTATAACTTTCTCCTTTTTGACAACGATTATTATTAATATAATAGGAATGTATTCTAAAATAGAATATACATTGTTAAAATCAATAATTAGATAGGAATTAGTTATAATTTTGTTATAAGATTATTAGCGCAACTATTCGGTTTGGTTCAGTTTAATATGGTTGGGTCAACAACTCATACCGCAATCGGACCGTATCGTTACGAGTCGGTCTGGTTTAGAGTACCTTCTTTAAAGAGAATATTGGATCAGGTTTTCCGCACTGCTTTTACGGTTCGGTATGGGCGGTTTTCGTATGGCGTTGCGGTTTATGACCACCCCTAGTTTAAATCATTAGATTCAACAACTAACTTCATAATTTAAAAAGTCAAAATTGTCAAGTCGTGGCATCCCCCTCCCCCCCCCCCCCAAACCCCCACTCGACACTTTCCATTCTCGAAAAAAGAACTTCGTCAAAATCATACGTATATAATTTAACAAGGTACTCTACTATATTACATAGCACTTACTTGTTAGAAAGAGGCTAAGTTATAGATTTTTTAAATTAAAAAAAATCTAGCACCAGATTTACAGAAAATTTCGAAAGTGTCTTATTTGCATGGCTCAATTGGAAAAATTTACGATGTATATATATATATATATATATATCAATATACATCTCATCTACGTGATTAAGCATCCCTAACCAAGGGTAACAACATATATACAACCCAAATGCGATATGCAATCTGAAATAGTACCTTGTTTAGCATTTTTAAGCATGTTTGCTTATTTTTCTAGCATTTTAACACAAAAGAAAGCTACAAAGCGAAATGTATGCCCTTGCTACCTACTAAAAACCTAACAAGAAAATGAGAATCATGCATACACAGATTAAACTTAGCATACGTAGCATAAACAATAAACAACATAAGCAAGCACGTCATGGTAAAACAAAAGCATAAGAAACCATCATAAGATGTTAATATCATATATATTCTTGTGTTTATTTCACTTACAACCCATGCTACATTCAAATACACATACTTTTGATTTTATTAATATTCATTCATTCGCATGAAATTTATTTTTCTTCAGGTCGTTCACGTTAACTTTGATTTACATTCAATTTATCTACACATTCATTTTTGTGAACATTCATGTTATTACCATACATTTCACTTACATAAAAATTTTATTATCAAACCATTAGCGTTTAATTTACTTACATTAATTAACATTTAATTCATCGAATTCGATTTATCTTCATTCAACGCCCATTATTTTATTTATGTCATGTTTGTTTAAGCTTCCTTAATAACATATCTCATTTACTTATTTCATATTATTTTTTCCTTCGTCAAAATTCATTATTGTCAACATTTATTTCATTTGAAATAAATAAATTTCCATTTCATTAATTTTTATCCATTTGACTTATGTTCAATTCATTTTCATTCCACTTCCAATCATTTTAATTCCTATTTCAGTTTGATCAACTCATAAATTTTTATTAACTAGTTTCATTTTATTTATTTCATTTAATTTATCTCGAGCTAACTTTGAATTCAAAATTCATTTTACTAGTTCATTTCATTAGCTATATTTTGTTAAGATTCATCTTCCTTTATCATTCAATGAATTAACATTTACAGAAATCAAATGTTCTGGCATTGAATTAATAATATTCATTTTACAACTTCAATTATTTTTTATTTCAGTTGAGAATCACCTCCATTTAATTCCTTCTAGCTAATTTAAAATTTATAATTCATATTTTCCATTTATTATCAAATTTACTAGTGAAACACTCACTTATCATTCTTAGGTTGATATAAATTCTAAAACTCATTTCCATTTTATTACAACTTTATTCAGTTATTAGCTATCTGAAAAATACAATTTAATACATTTTTAACATTCTCTACAAATTTAATTTATATTTTCCAAAAAAAATCATATATTTGTAATTTGTTTATTTTTTAAATTCACATTTATTTAACAAGCTAATATTCTCGTATTTTTCTCATTAATCCTTTTAGATATTATATAAATATTAAGTATCAGTTCAACGTCTTGATTGGAAATATATATCTTTTTCACTTTCGAAACCTCAAATAAATATTGATGATGCTACGGTCATTATCACAATCATTTCCAAGTGGCTAGTATATGATTCTATATCTATCCAGTACATATAAGATTTAGAACATACATTAGCTAAACGTATATCCAAAATCTTTACATGCTCGGTAGTTCAGTCTTAACATCGAATAAATACTTGAAACTCTTATTATTAAAATAAAATATATATACTAATTTACAAATATATATATGACAAAATAATATATTTCAAAACATTTCTTATGATAAGATTACAAACAGAAAAATTATATATTCCTCCACTTAATTATTTTGTGATATTCTGATTCCAATCATTTTTTTATAAGTATACTAACTTATAATTTTCAATGGAAAAGCATATAAATTAATATTCTAAAAATGTAAATGTTACATATTTTCTTAACATAATTAGTATTTTATTAGGTTACATATCCTTGATTTCCAATCTATATCTTAAATGATCTTTAAACTTTTACACTCAATTTCACTTTTAACAAGTTTAAAATCTTATTAACCATTGAATATACAAGTTAGGTCAATTTTTTAAATTCAATCCTAATAAATCATATTCAAATCATTCTTATTATCAATTTTTCATTCTTAATATTACCATAGTTTAAATCATCTTTATATTAATATTTAACTTTCAAATACTCATTCTCAATTTTAAAAAAATAATACTCAATTTTATTGACTTGGCGAACATGTCCTACCATTTTCATTTGCCAAAATTATAATTAAGAATATATTTAATTAAGTTTCCATTTGTATATACATAACATTACAATTTAATTTATATTCAGTTCAATCTTATTAACTTTGATTCATGTTCGTAGTACTCATACCATTCTAAAAAAATTTTGGGCAAGACCAACCATTTTCAAAGTGACCGCAAACAAATGTTATTATAAAAAATAATAATTACACAATTATTACAAGAGATTGGCAGAATACCAACCTAGTACATTCGGATTTTAAGGTGGATCATCCACCATTATCGGTTTTTAAGGTGGACCATCCACTACAACGGTTTTTATAGTGGACCAACCACTTAAACTAACTAGCTTTAGCCTGGAAGCCATAGCATAATGACTAAACTGTTAAACATGCACACTAGCTTATAGAATTGGAGCTAGGACGTTTACCTAGACTATAGTATCACAAGACGCTGCACAAGGAGTACATTACATAACATGACTAACCTTGATAATACTTATACACTACGTACACAGAGGCATGCCATTACATAAACTAAATATCTAGCACCAGGAAAACAAAAGCAAATTTATTTTTAAGTAACAAAATTTATATCTTTACCGAACCATACGTTGATTAATAAGTTCTAGTTGCCCATATAAAATTCTATACAAAAATATTTCATTTCATGAGTTTAATTTATACATACCTCAAATTTTTATTTCCTATTTATAAGTATCCCATTTAAAACAAATTCATGTTCTAATTATATTCATTTACAAGTCAAATTTATATTTTGTACCAATTTAACTAAGAATTTCATAATATCAAAATATTTCTTAACAGCTATTATTATTTTATAAATCTTATTTATCTCAATTTTCTAATTATAACATTTTAAGTTCACATCTAAATATTTCACTACTATAGGATTTTATGCTATAGGATTTCTGAAATTACTTAGTTTAATTTATATAACCAAGTGTTTAATTACATAAGTAATACAACCAAAGTAAATATTTTAATTATTTATTCACCCAAAACTTATTATTCACGCAAGATTTATATTTTAATTTCTTTTGCATTCTTTATTTAGTTAGATTTGAGTTATGTTTGGAAAATAAGATAGAAGGTGAATTAACGAACAAATCTAATCGATAGGAATTTATCCCGGATAGGGACTTAAATAAATTAAATTAGACAAGATTTAGGATTCCAAAGGCAATTAGTTCTAAATTTCCTAAGACGGACTAAGAACGAGATCGAAGCTTAAATTCAAGAAATCCTAACCTAAGAAAAATTAACTAAAGTGATAAACTCAAAGTAATAATTTCTAAGACATGGCTAATTTTTTTAGATTATATATATATACACACATATATATATATATATACATATATATATATATCTGTATGTATATAAATATACATAAAAGTCTGTTAAAATCCTCTAAAATCACTTAAAACTATTTTAAATATTGAAAGTGCTCTCACTTGAATGATTCTAGTGACAATTTGACTCCTTCTAAGGTAATGTTATCCTATCTATAACAAGTTTTTCAACCCCATAAGCTAAGATTTATATAAAACCAAAGCTCTGATAATAAGCTATAACAATCTGGCTTTTTGGACCGCTTCAAGTCGATAATTAAACCAACTTAGGCCGTTCGAAATAGGAGATTGTTAATTACCATGGGATTAGAAATATAAATCATCATAGAATCATAGACACATGACACATAATATCTCATAACGAAAGTGAATATTATATAATGACAAAAAATCTTTTAGTTTATACATGATATCAGAGTTCAGAAATAAATACATATATAGTAGAAGACTGAATAACGAATCTTACGAATATATGAATAAATGACTGAAATAACATTATATGGAATATACACTGATAAATGGCTAAATCTAGCGAATTTCAAGCTCCAACAGATAAATCTCTGAAGTTGAAACTTAGGCTGACCCAAGCATAATGTAAAATAAAATACCCGAGTTAGGACTAACGTTCTTATATAAGTGAATTAACTCAATGGAAATGTTCGATTAAATGCAAATAACTTAAAGGATGTTTAGGATTCCATCCTTAAAGATCCATGATACTAAGATATGTATATATATATAATACACTATTATAATAATGACTATTTCTTAAAGTAAAGATAACGAAAATAACGTAAGCGATATTACATTTTCAACCTTGCGCCATTTATAGACATTGCCGTACACATTGCATATAAGCACTAGTAGAGAGGGATATGCCGTGATATGACAACGTTAAATCAAAATTGTAGAGGGCTCGATCAGGATAAATGTAACAAGGCACGTGAGGAAATACATAGGGTAGGATTCTACCAGTTACATTCCTAAACTGGTGGTAACGCCTAGTCACAAACACTGCCCACCTTGGAACACACTCCCAATCAAAGCGTGCACCCCAATCAATCACTAAGTAATAGAGATGGTATCGAAGAAGTGTGTACGATCAAAGGTGTGACCTCACTTAGTCACGGTACAGCTTTTGTTTTAGTCATTTTAATTATGACTCGAAGATCAAGGCTATCCAACATCGTTCTCTTTCTTCAAACATAGTAATCATCGCCAAATCTATCCTACTTCATTCTGGATTCCCCATCACGTGCATAGTCGTTAAAGTGGTATCGGGATAAGCAGAAAGCCTAACAATAATGACTCTGGTCTTGTAGTGTCCCGAAATTCCGGTCCAATTTGAGTTGACCAAATAACAAGTGACCAACCCATATTATACTGGAAAACCAGAAAAAAAACTAATAGAAAGAAAACAGAGGGTGAGAATATATAAGATAGAAACTTAGAATAGAAGAAGAAGAAGAAGAACATACAACATCAGAGTAAACACGAATCTCACAGCGGAACGAATAAATATATTTCATAACATAACTTTGAAATAAAACAGTATCTGTATACAATACCATTATTAGAGTATAACACTTAACAACACAGCAGAAATAACAATAGCTATATAATCCTGAAGCCTCCTGCTCCAGCTCTTCAAGTATCTGTGAATCCCGACTACTTGACTACCCGTACCAAATTGGGCACCCAAGAGTTTAGGGAAAACAAAACAGAATAAACTCTGGGTCAGTCATGTGACTGGTGTGAATAAACTCCAACAATTTGTTTAACTTTTAAAATCCTTTCCAAAGAAATGATAATCGTAAGATCGATCCACACATAAACACGGATGGTTTTTACCTTACGATAACCCAGATATTTCTAAAACGGTACTTGTCTGATATTATAATAATATCTAGATCAAGTAAATAGAAATCTAGCAGAAACGCTTGCATCTAACGTTCTACATATATAATATACAATCAAAACCGCGGGCTCTTATTTGCGAATGGATTCCAACTATGACAAGGTATGGATCCACCTTCCACCCAGTGTACTCTAGAAGCGATACACTGGAGTTCAACAAGAACATCTTGTAACTCGGCCACACATGACCAACCATTCATTTCTCTTGAATGTATCGAATATATTGTCACCTACGGTTGCTAGCAACATAACCGTTCCCGGGAGATACCAAATTTAAAGAAGTAACAAATGAATATTCTCTAGATGATGACAATATACCCTAATTGGATGCGGCCCACTTAGCCATGCTGCCTGCCCGATTTCTATCATTTCCCAGTTGATGAGGCTTGAGATAATAACGTATCTCCATACAGATCACGTCTTCATTTACTTTGAATGCCACATCATCATACCCGTCAAATCACAAATTGTCCTGGGACTGGACAAACCGAAGGTAAATACATATGAAACGATCAACTTACGCGAACTACCAGATATACTCGGTCAGACATTCACCCATTCAAGTTGTCCTGGGGCTGGACAAACCGAAGGCACTATTCAGTACATCCATCTTAGGCAATCTCTACCTAAGATTTATAAAATAGCCCTTGCACTTTACTCCGTCTTCAATATATTCAGCATACTTGGTTTGCAACGCTTATGCCAATACGGAGTGGTTCTTCAGATAATAATCCAACCAGTCTCTCCATATTAACAACGTAAAAATGGTCAGAAAATTTGATAGTTGGTGATTTAACAATCAGATGAAAACACGTGTGCAAACAATAATCTTATTTCCAATTGGAATTTCTATAGATCAATCGTCATATATATATATATACATATATTCATATTTCCTTATTTTCTATATTCAGAAAATATATGTTATGAACATTGGAATACATTTCCATTTCTTATTTTCTATTAATAGAAAATATTTCTGATTCTTATTTGGAAAACATTTCCAAAACTCCTTCAATTGCTTTAAACAGATGTTTAAATAAAACATCGCTAAGCCAACTCAAACCATTACACTCATTAACTAAATTCACTTAACCATCCTTTACGATCAAACCTTAACCATTCCTTAGTTAAGAAGGGAGTCAATCAAGTTGGGGTATAATTACGTCTCAGACCTTAACTGAACAACATTTTAACTTCGGAGTAGACAAAGTTTATCATTTAAATCTTTAACAAACTTCCTTACGAAACTCTCGGATTCTACTTACGCATCCACTTCTTTATTGAAAACATTGATTATAACTATAGCGTTATAATCCCTACTTTCGAAATATCTAACTTCGAATATAACTCTTATTTATTACTTTGGATAAATAAATAAACAACAATTTATTAGTAAATAAATAAATCCTGATTTAAAAACGGAAAGTGAATAGTACTTTCCCGAATTCGATATAATCGAAATTCAACGTATATCTCTCTTTCGAATATTCTCACTTCGATAACTCCTTTTCGAATTAACTATATTCGATTAACTCCTTTTTAATAACTTATATTCAATTAACTCCTTTCAAATAAACTAATATTCAATAACTCCTTTCGAATAAACTATATTCGACACTCTTTCTTCTAATAACTATATTCGATTAATTCCTTTTTACTCTATTCGAATAACTAATATTCGATTAACTCTATTTAACACTATTTGAATAACTAATATTCGATAACTCTATTTAACTCTATTCGAATAAACTATATTCGATAACTCCTTTAACTCTATTCGAATAACTAATATTCGACTACCTCTTATTCGATTAACTCTAATCCGATTTAACTCTAATTCGAACAACTTTAATTGATAACTCTAATTGATAACTCTAATTTATTAACATTATTCGATTAACTCTAATCGATAACTCTATTCAATTAACTCTATTCAGTTAACTCTATCCTTTGACTCTAACTGATTAACTCAATTTGATTAATTCGTTTTAACTAACTAAATTTGATTAACTCTTCGACTGACTTATTTTGACTAACTCTTCCTGATTTAACTTATCTCGACTAACTCTTTTGATTAACTCACTTGATTAACTCGATTTGATTAACTCACTTCCATATTCGGTTTCAAATATCGATATTGAAATCGATTCTTAATTCTGTATATAAGTCTTGACATATATTCCATTTATCCAAATGATAAATATTTACTTAATGTATAAAATATTATTTATAAATTATTCTTCCCAATTCATTTGTTAAAACACATTTTTATTTAATATCCATTTTAAATAAATCAATTCATAATTCTTTTATAATTGGAAATGTCCTTTTTGATAATTCTATTCATTTTCCAAAAATCCCTTTTATAAAATCTTATTTATTTTCAAATAAATTCCTTTTATAAATCTCTATTAATTTTCCAATTAATTCCTTTCTACACATCTATTTATTTCTAAATAAATAATCCTTTTACATTTCTTTTACAAGTATATTCCTTTGTATTTGTTTTTACAAATATTTTCCTTTATATTTGGTTTACAAATAATTTCCTTTTCAACTCTTTGATTTTATAATTATTTCCTTTTATAAAATCCTTTTCCTTTTATATATAAAATCCATTGATTTTATATAAATAATTTATTTTCAAAATATACTTTGAAAATCCCCTTTTTACATCCTAGTATTTCTTACGGTATTTAAAATACCAAACAACAGTGATCGATATCATTCAAACACACATAATCAACAACGGATTATATATCACATCATATATCACAAGATATGAAACAAAATAGTATTTTATATATTGAGGAACCCAGTTGGGTCCCTCCAACCTGTTTCCCTGCAACACAGATGTTAAACAATATAATCAACATCGATTTCATTCAATATAACAGAATCAATATTTGATTAACGATTTATATATATATATATATCATTATCTATAATTTCAACCAATACATAAGCAATTCAACCAAACAGTTAACACATAGCAATCAACAGATAATTGTCAGTTCCAAGAATACGTTATAAGAATATAACTGTTCAGAGTTGGTGAGTTTTACTCACACTGGACGATCATCGTTAATAACGATTTACGGTCGTTGATTCAAACCAAACAATATATTTTGTCGTAAATTGAGACGAGCTCCAATCCATTCCAAACCAGATTCCAGAATGTTGTCCTCGTTCATACGATCATGTCGGATCTTGGTTCGCTGAATTTCGATAACGTATGTGATAGTTATCGCATTTACAATTTTGAACAAATTTAAATAAAACAAAAAATTGAATTCTGTATTTACTTTGGGCTTTAACCTTTCTACTATGTCTGGCCCATCACCCAAATGTACCTACTCCCAAAGTCTTCTTCCCCAAACAAGAAAATCCGTTCCCTCCTTTCCTGTACAAAACCTGTTAACCCTATTTTGACCCTTCCTTGACATCACCTCGGCCACCAAACGGTGTCATCGACTTCACCTTAGCACTCACCAACTCAATCTCCACCTGCCCGACCCCAACCCAACAAACTCGACGACCCTCTTCACCACGACCTGCTGCTTCTACCTCGATTCCAGGGAAAGTCGCACCATCCAAAACAGCGTCGATCCCTACCAAACTCCCTCCCCCGATGCGTCCCCTCACCAAGAACTTCACTGCACCACCGAAATCACCTCCGTCGTCTCTGCTGATCGAAAGCCACTGCCCTAGCTTGCCGAAGTAATGATGCCCAGTAAAATGCATCGTACCCAAAACGAAGACCACCCATGTGAAGCTGTCGAGCATTGGAGTTCGATGAATCCAACACCGAAGGATTTCATTGAGTATTTCACTGGATTTAATTACTTAAAGATTAAAACGAAGTGGCGGCTACCTTTATTTCGATGTATAGAAGATAAAAAAATAACTAGGTCTTAAGAAAGGAGGCTTAGTATTTACAGAGATTTAATTTTGGATTCTTGGAAGAGGATTCTCCACGTTTTTGCGTTTTGCTTTGGTGGTGGCTGAGAAAAACAAATATGCGGCCTTCATTTTGACCAAGAAAATGATTTTAAGGGTTTAGAGAAGTTAGTAGTGTATTTATAGTATTTTTAAATATATTTTTTATTCAAATACTATATTTATTTTTAATCAACCGCTACTTGCGTTCGGCTTTAAAAATCCCCATGATCACATACGACACCCAAAAATTATGAAAATTGGCATGCAGCTACAGTTTGACATCACGGACCCAACGAAACTGGTTTCGTCGAATTCCGACTCCATTTGCTCACATAGCGTATTTTTAACCGTCAAAATACTAACTGTTCTTCACATTAAAAATCCCATACGGCCACATACAGACTTCAAAAATCACAAAACTTGACATCTAACAATAATTTAACATTGCGGATCCAATAAAATTAGTTTCATCAAAAACAGAGGTCGTTTGCGAAACTGGCTATTTTTAAAGCTCTAAAATATACCATTTATATATATAAATATATTTAAAAATAATTAATTAAATATTTAAAAATAAATATTATCGTATATATTTACAATAGAATATCATACAGCTCCAATTGGATTTATAGCTCGATATTCAAATCCCGGCTGAATCGATATTCGATTTATATTGAAAATTCCTTTTATAATATAAATAAATCGATATAAATTATAAAGGAATTCCATAGCGACTTTTCTAAATTTTGATTTGGACATAAATCTGAATCTACACAATGAAATCCCGATTTTTCTCTTCCACTAGAAAATATACTTTACCAGCTCCGAACGTTTCTTGTTTCATAAAAAACTGATTTAAAACGGACCATGTATATTCAGTTGAAGTTCAAATCGCCAAATAGCGAACTACCGCGCCATTTCGAGTTCGATTATAATTATAATATAATTATACATTCAAACTTCGTTTATATAATTTATTCTTTATTCGAATTCAATTCCAAACTGAATTATATATATTTTTGAATTGTCCGGTTCACATTATATTGTCAATTTGCTATTTCTGATTATTTCAGAATTAAATATATTATTCTATTATTTATATTAATTAAATATTCAATATAATTTAATTAAACAACCATTTTCACTATTTAGATAATTAAATAAATTAATTATATATCGCTGAAAATACGAGTCGTTGCATTCTTTACCCCTTAAAATAATTTCGTCCTCGACATTGCTAAGGTAGAAAACTAACCCTATTAACTGGGTTAAAAATTATTTATTTACTTATTTAATTTCAATTTCAACTAAATCAATTTATTTCAATTAAAATAATAATTCATTTCTATTAACGAAAATTTTCAAAAATCTTGAAAATTTCCTAACACCCGAAATTTTCGAAAAATTACGCCAGCACCTCCTTTGTATGGGTTAATCGGTATAACTACAGATCGCCTTTCTGGGCCTTCTCCAACCCAAAAGAAAATCAAACAGCCAAGCAGTTTGCCAATTCGGCTCATAAATCTCATGCCTAATTTAAATATAAACTTGTACCTTTTTGTCGGGTATATCAACTCTTTCACTTTCAATCTGCTATAAAGTCAGCATATATAAATGTATTCCCAATCAATTTCCAGTCAGTCCATTCTCAACACAATCATTCGCATATCCAATTCAAATTTCATTCTCACTTTCTATTCCACAAATCCAAATTTCTCGATATCCTTCTAATCCAATTCAACTCTAATTTGCTTTTGCAAATTTCAATTCAATTTGGTTTTAAATCAAACAATCTCTCCTTGGGAATTTTAAATAACTTTGCTTTTCCAAAATCAAATATCCCTTTTTGAAATTCAAAACAACTTGGTTTTCTCAAAACAATTCAAAAATCCTCTCTTTGGTAGTAATCCGTCACTTACACACTCGAAAATGAACACTGATGATGTCATGATCATCATCGGAGTCTATTTCCAGCTGTCGAAGTGAGTTTAATACAATATCACCTTCAAAACCATATCTAAACACTTCTATTTTGAAATCAGTTCAAAATATCATTTGTAGTGCTTTAAACAATTTAAAATCTCCTAGAAGTTTAAAATTCATATATATTTAATCCAATTCCATTTACAACCACTTCTCCAACTTTTAATTCCAATTCTGATTCTAAATTCAGATATAATCCATTTAATTCCATATACTATACTTATATGAATTCTGATTGGTTATTTACATAACCATTCAATTTATAATCTTACTCGATTATAATAACAACCAATATATCCAATATATTATAATTCCAATTTGTATATTTTCTCTATATCAAAATATACTTTGGGTAAAATTATTTTCATTTACCCTTTTTTCAAAACATATCGTGTCGACCCATCGTATTCAAGTGTTTACAACCCCTACCGATACAGTGGATCAAACTGATCTACAGAACCCATAAACGACTCAACCAATAAATCTCCATAATATAAAACAATTTTTTATATCAATAACAAATAGGCGCTCGTATATATACACTCAACTCAATCTAGGGCATTACTAACCCCATCTCTGCTGAGTCACGCCACAGAGCCAAGGTAATTACTTAACCTTAGGCTCTGATACCAACTGTAGTGTCCCGAAATTCTGGTCCAATTTGAGTTGACCAAATAACTCAAGTCCAAACCATATTATATTGGAAAACCAGAAAAAAAACTAATAGAAAGAAAACAAAGGGTGAGAATAGATAAGATAGAAACTTAGAATAGAAGAAGAAGAACATACAATATCAGAGTAAACACGAATCTCACAGCGGAACAAATAAATATATTTCATAACATAACTTTGAAATAAAACAGTATCTGTACACAATACCATTATTAGAGTATAACACTTACAACACAGCTGAAATAACAATAGCTATATAATCCTGAAGCCTCCTGCTCCAGCTCTTCAAGTATCTGTAAATCCCAACTACTTGACTGCCAGTACAAAATTGGGCACCCAAGAGTTTAAGGAAAACAAAAAAAAATAAACTCTGGGTCAGTCATGTGACTAGTGTGAGTAAACTCCAAAAATTTGTTTAACTTTTAAAATCCTTTCTCAATAAATGATAATCGTAAGACCGATCCACACATAAACACGGAAGGTTTTTACCTTACGATAACCCAGATATTTCTAAAACGATACTTGTCTGATATTATAATAATGTCTAGATCAAGTAAATAGAAATCTAGCAGAAAAGATTGCATCTAACGTTCTACATATATAATATACAATCAAAACCGCGATCTCTTATTTGGGGAATGGATTCCAGCTATGAAAAGGTATGGATCCACCTTCCGCTCAGTGTACTCTAGAAGCGATACACTGGAGTTCAACAAGAACATCTTGTAACTCGGCCACACATGACCGAGCATTCATTTCTCTTGAATGTATCAAATATATTGTCACCTACGGTTGCTAGCAACATAACCGTTCCCAGGAGATACAGAATTGAAAGAAGTAACAAATGAATATTCTATATATGATGACAATATACCCTAATTGGGTGCTGCCCACTTAGCCATGCTGCCTGCCCGATTTATGTCATTTCCCAGTTGATGAGGCTTGAGGTTATAACGTATCTCTATACAGATCGCGTCTTCATTTACTTTGAATGCCACATCATCATACCCGTCAAATTACAAATTGATTTCCCTAAAAATCCCACGGGTATAAGCTAAGAGGAACAAATTCTTCTGCCACCAACGCAAATACATATGAAACGATCAACTTACGCGATCTACCAGATATACTCTGTCAGACATTCATCCATTCAAGTTGTCCTGGGACTGGACAAACCGAAGGCACTATTCAGTACATCCATCTTTGGCAATCTCTACCTAAGATTTATACAATAGCCCTTGCACTTTACTCCGTCTTCAATATATTCAGCATACTTGGTTTGCAACGCTTATGCCAAAACAGAGTGGTTCTTCGGATAATAATCCAACCGGTCTCTCCATATTAACAACGTAAAAATGGTCAGAAAATTTGATAGTTGGTGATTTAACAATCAGATGAAAACACGTCTGCAAACAATAATCTTATTTCCAATTGGAATTTCTATTGATCAATCATCATATATATATATATATATGTATATGTATATGTATATGTATATATATATATACATATATTCATATTTCCTTATTTTCTATATTCAGAAAATATATGTTATGAACATTGGAAAACATTTCCATTTCTTAGTTTCTATTATTAGAAAATATTTCTGATTCTTATTTGGAAAACATTTCCAAAACTCCTTCATTTGCTTTAAACAGATGTTTAAATAAAACATCGCTAAGCCAACTCAAACCATTATACTCATTAACTAAATTCACTTAACCATCCTTCACGATCAAACCTTAACCATTCCCTAGTTAAGAAGGGAGTCAATCAAGTTGGGGTATAATTACCTTTCAGATCTTAATTGAACAACGTTTTAACTTCGGAATAGACAAAGTTTATCTTTTAAATCTTTAACAAATTTCCTTACGAAACTCTTGGATTCTATTTACGCATCCACTTTTTTATTGAAAACATTGATTATAACTATAGCGTTAAAATCCCTACTTTTGAAATATCTAACTTCGAATATAACTCTTATTTATTACTTTGGATAAATAAACAAACAACAATTTATTTGTAAATAAAGAAATCCTGATTTAAAAACGGAAAGTGAATAGTACTTTCCCGAATTCGATATAATCGAATTTCAACATATAACTCTCTTTCGAATATTCTCTATTCGATAACTCCTTTTCAAATTAACTATATTCGATTAACTCCTTTTGAATAACTTATATTCAATTAACTGCTTTCAAATAAACTAATATTCGATAACTCCTTTCGAATAAACTATATTCGATGATTCTTTTCGAATAAACTATATTCGATAATTCCTTTTGATTAAACTATATTCGACACTCTTTCTTCGAATAACTATATTCGATTAATTCCTTTTTACTCTATTCGAATAACTAATATTCGATTAACTCTATTTAACACTATTCGAATAACTAATATTCGATAAATCTATTTAAATCTATTCGAATAGACTATATTCCATAACTCCTTTAACTCTATTCGAATAACTAATATTTGATTACCTCTTATTCGATTAACTCTAATCCGATTTAACTCTAACTCGAACAACTTTAATCGATAACTCTAATTGATTAACATTGTTCGATTAACTCTAATCGATAACTCTATTCAATTAACTCTATCCTTCGACTCTAACTGATTAACTCAATTTGATTAATTCGTTTTGATTAACTCAATTTTATTAACTCCGCGACTAACTTCTTTTGACTAACTCTTATTGATTTAACTTATCTCGACTGACTCTTTTGATAAACTCACTTGATTAACTCGACTTGATTAACTCACTTCCATATTCGGTTTCAAATATCGATGTTGAAATCGATTCTTAATTCTCTATATAAGTCTTGAATTATAGATTCCATTTATCCAAATGATTGATTTTTACTTAATTTATAAAATATTATTTATAAATTATTCTTCTCAGTTCATTTTTTAAAACACATTATTATTTAATATCTATTTTAGATTAATCAATTCATAATTCTTTTATAATTGGAAATGTCCTTTTTGATAATTCAATTCATTTTCCAAAAATCCCTTTTATAAAATCTTATTTATTTTCAGATAAATTCCTTTTACAAATCTCTATTCATTTTCCAATTAATTCCTTTTTACACTTCTATTTATTTTTAAATAAATAATCCTTTTACATTTCTTTTACAAGTATTTTCCTTTATATTTGTTTTTACAAATATTTTCCTTTATATTTGGTTTACAAATAAGTTCGTTTTCAAATCTTTGATTTTATAATTATTATTTTTATAAAATCCTTTTCCTTTTATATATAAAATCCATTGATTTTATATAAATAATTTATTTTCAAAATATACTTTGAAAATCCCCTTTTTACATCCCGGTATTTCTTACAGTATTTAAAATACCAAACAACAGTGATCGATATCATTCAAACACACATAATCAACAATAGATTATATATCACATCATATATCACAATATATGAAACAAAATAGTATTTTATATATTGAGGAACCCAGTTGGGTCCCTTCAACCTGTTTCCCTGCATGACAGATGTTAAACAATATAATCCACATCGATTTCACTCAGTATGAAATATTCTGCTAATAGAATCCATATTTGATTAACGATTTATATATATATCGTTATCTATAATTTCAACCAATACATAAGCAATTCAATCAAACAGTTAACACACAGCAATCAACAAATAATTATCAGTTCTAAGAATATGTTATAAAAATATAATTGTTCAGAGTTGGTGAGTTTTACTCACATTGGACGATCATCGTTAATAACGATTTACGGTCGTTGATTCAGACCAGGCAATATATTTTGTCGTAAATTGAGACGAGCTCCAATCCATTCCAAACCAGATTCCAGAATGCTATCCTCGTTCAGACGATTCTGTCGGATCTTGGTTTGCTGAATTTCGATAACGTATGTGATAGTTATCGCATTTACAATTTTAAACAAATTTAAATAAAACAAAAAACTTGAATTCTATATTTACTTTGGGCTTTAACCTTTCTGTTATGTCCGACCCATCACCCAAATGTACCCGCTCCCAAAGTCTTCTTCCCCAAACAAGAAAATCCGCTCCCTCCTTTCTGTACAAAACCCGTTGACCCTATTTTGACCCATCCCTGACATCACCTCGGCAACCAAACGGTGTCGTCGACTTTACCTTAGCACTCACCAAGTCAATCTCCACCTGCCCGACCCCAACCCAACAAACTCGACGAGCCTCTTCGCCACGACCTACTGCTTCTACCTCGCTTCCAGGGAAAGTCGCACTGTCCAAAACAGCGTCGACCCCTATCAAACTCCCTCCCCTGATGCGCCTCCTCATCAAGAACTTCACTGCACCACCGAAATCACCTCTGTCTTCTCTGCTGGCCCAAAGCCACTGCCCTAGCTTGCCGTGCCAAAGTAACGATGCCCAGTAAAGTGCATCGTACCCAAAACGAAGACCACCCATGTGAAGCTGTCGAGCATTGGAGTTCAATGAATCCAACACCGAAGAATTTCATTGAGTATTTCACTGGATTTAATTACTCGAAGATTAAAATGAAGTAGCGGCTACCTTTATTTCGATGTACAGAAGATAAAAAAAATAACTAGGTCTTAAGGAAGGGGGCTTAGTATTTATAGAGATTTGATTTGGGATTCTTGGAAGAGGATTCTCCACGTTTTTGCGTTTTGCTTTGGTGGTGGCTGAGAAAAACAAATGCGTGGCCTTCATTTTAACCAAGAAAATGATTCTAAGGGATTAGAGAAGTTAGTAGTGTATTTATAAGATTTTTAAATATTTTTTTATTCAAATATTATATTTATTTTTAATCAACCACTACTTGCGTTCGGCTCTAAAAATCCCCATGATCACATACGACACCCAAAAATCATGAAAATTGGCATGGAGCTACAATTTGACATCACAGACCCAACGAAACTAGTTTCGTCGAATTCCGACTCCGTTTTCTCACACAACGTATTTTTAACCGTCAAAATACTAACTGTTCTTCACATTAAAAATCCCATACGGTCACATACTGACTTCAAAAATCACGAAACTTGACATCTAACAATAATTTAACATTGCGGATCCAACAAAATTAGTTTCGTCGAAAACAGAGGTCGTTCGCAAAATTGGCTATTTTTAAAGCTCTAAAATAGACCATTTAAATATATAAATATATTTAAAAATAATTAAATTAAATATTGAAAAATAAATATTACCATATATATTCACAATAGAATATCATGCAGCTCCAATTAGATTTATAGCTCGATATTCAAATCCCGATTGAATCGATATTCGATTTATATTGAAAATTCCTTTTATAATATAAATAAATCGATATAAATTATAAAGGAATTCCATAGCGACTTTTCTAAAATTTGATTTGTACATAAATCAAAATCTACACAATGAAATCCCGATTTTTCTCTTCCATTAGAAAAATATACTTTACCAGCTCCGAAACGTTTCTTGTCTCACAGAAATCCGATTTAAAACGGACCCTGTATATTCAGTTGAAGTTCAAATCGCCAAATAGCGAACTGCCGCGCCATTTCGAGCTCGATTATAATTATAATATAATTATACGTTCAAACTTCGTTTATATAACATATTCGTTATTCGAATTCAATTCCAAATTGAATTATATTTGAATTGTCCAGTTCACATTATATTGTCAATTCACTATTTCTGATTATTTCATAATTAAATATATTATTCCACTATTTATATTAATTAAATATTCAATATAATTTAATTAAACAACCTTTTTCACTATTTAAATAATAAAATAAAATAATTATATATCGCTGAAAATACGGGTCGTTACAGGTCTATTTAACAAGACCCAAACGCTTATTTCACACTGTGGTCGTTAAATTTGAAATCATATTTCGATTTCGTAAATCACTGGTTTTATCATTTATTTATTTATAACTTTCTCGCATCGATTCAATCATTCGACACCAATTTAAATTTCAATACTTACAAACCAATTCATTATTAAAAATTCACATTCGGTTTTAGATTCCAAGTCAGAATGTCATAATCCACTTGAATCTTCATATTCAATCATTTTGGCCAGAATAGCTCGGATAGGACATATATATCTTATTTTAAAATAGTTAACTTAAATATAAAATAGTTTGAACAAAATAGTTGAGTTTAGTGTAAAATAGTTTGAATAAATAAGCGAGTAGTTTGAATAAATAGTTAAGTTTAGTATAAAGAGTTTAAATAGTTAGATTCAATATAAAATAGCTTAAATAAAATACTTAAGTTGATATTCAATGGTTTAAATAAAATAGTTTATTGAAATAGTGGCAAAATATATATTAGTTGGAACATAGAATATTAATAATTTTCAAGTAATAGTCCAATCCCAATCAAATATCCACATTTTTAAGATTCGACTTAATATTAAGTCAAATTCCGAACTTTAATTCATTTCAACTTGACTTTTAATGGCACATAAATTTCAAATTTAAACATGGCGTTCAAATTAGTTTATGACTTAAATTCAAAAATAATCATTGCTCTTATTCCGTATTTAAACTTTATATTTTAAATTCATTCCATTTCATTGGTTTTAGATCAACATTAAAATTTCAATTGTTAGGTTTATTTTTTAAACCAGTTCTTCAAAGTTCAAAATTTATCAATTAAAAATCGATTAAATCATTAAGCTTAATAAAAATTTATGCCAACTGACCCAAATCTTTCCATTTAATTAATTTAAACAAACATAAATTTTAAACCTTTTAAAATCTTTAATCAAATATACATTTAAACTTTCTAACAATAAATCAATGTTCAATATTTTATTAAAACCATTCATTTATCAAACTAGTTTAACTTATTAATCCAAGTTTAAAAATTTTAAAACAGTAATTTAAACTTAAAATATATAATCAATTTGACAAATCAAACATATTTATACAATTTCTGAAGATAATATTATCTTCAAATAACCAGTCTAATTTATAAAACGCTTATTAAATTCATACATTCAAGTTAAAACATTTCAAAGATTAATTTTTTTACTAAGATATTTTAACTATGTTTCAAAATAAATACATATTTATATAATTTTAGAAAATAGTTTTTATTTATTGACCACGGTGTCCATATCTACTTTTATATCCTATGGTCAAATAATACAAATATATATTATTTCAATCTGTCTTAAAATTTTGAATCCCGAGCATATATCATTTCAACCAGCATCCCAAATCGATACGAATTTATCTCCTATATTTATACAACCATTCGGGTATGTATCATTTCAACCATGTTGATTTTTCCTAAATCCACAGGGAACTTGCAATGTGAGAGCAAAATAAAACTAGATATATGACATCGTAAATGTCATACAACAATCGGAACATAGCAGCCAATCACATAACAATATATTTGTATCATATATGTCATATGTGTGTGTGCCACATGTGCGCAAGTCATATAACAAACAATTGTTAATTTCTAATGCAGTCCTAACATTTCGTGTCATTTCAAAAATTCAATTCACCTCATAAAAATGTCGATCGTGAGTGAGTAAACTTATATTTCATAGATTATAGATTGCTATAAGTATAAGACTCAACACGGTCGGAATAGACAACAACACTAGGACAACTGGCAACAATATGTGCATAACGGATAGCGATTTAAAATCAATCAAATTGAGGATTTTTGTTTTCTTTTTGTTTTTGAAAAGGAAAAAAGATAGGCCCAAAGCCCATGTAAACGGGTAAAGACCTGAAACACAACAGCAAGGTTACAACACAGCATCACAACCCTAGCCGCCAAACATAATCTCAACGAGAAACCCTAAACGAGATCAATAGAAATGGCGGCCTCCAAAAAAGCTAAACCTCCTACTTCATGGCGACTTCCAAACGGAGTCATCCATGACTTCGCTTCTCCACTCTTTAGTTCCAAGTTTGTTATTGTCGTCTTTGTCTCTCAGGCACCAAGTCCCATAGCTTGAATTACGACTCTGATGATTAGTGAGGGTTAAGAGTTCAAATCCATCAGATCCGAGCTGTTTGAACTCTCAAAGCTTCTCTTCCTTCTAGATGAGTCTCTAGTGACATCATAGGGTCTTCCTCTGCCGCTTTCGCCATCTGACCAGTTAGATAAGCGATAGATCTGGTGATTGAGAAATCTTTTATAATGATTATCACCGATTTTCTAAAAAAAATCTGATTTTCCCATCTGATTGCCTTTTATTCAGGTGATTGAATGGATCTGGATCACTGCTGAAGGTACCTCCCTCTGTATCAGGTAAAAGCAAGCCTTTACAATTCGATTTAGAAATAAAATCACGCACTTTAGAAGTAAAATTATGTCTACTTCCCTCACAGAAGTTAGATCTGATAGCGGGGTTGATGGATACTTCAGGAAGGAAGCCAAATCTGTTAGAATCACTGTCAATAGTCTAGTCATAACTGCATAAAAGCGGATCTCTAATATCTGCATCAGGCAAGCAAGAGGATTTAATGTTCTTACTACTATCAGTACTAAAGTTATAATTTACTTTAATAAGATAACTCCCTTTGTTGCTAGAATCACTAGTAGCAGAATAGAGATTGGCTTCACCTGTAGGGGGGTTGGAGAGACATGTCGGGTATGAGATTCAAATATGTACAATGGCATATTTTACAGTATAACTTTTGATAATCATTATCACTCACATCAGGCTATTGTCTGGCCCAAGATTTTATGTTTCATCTTGTTATCTTAGGCCCACATCGAAGATGTTGATAGATAGACTAGATAACAGGTTTTGGGTGACGTCGGAGTTTGGAGAAACTATGGTGTGTTACTCCATTTTATAGACATTCGCTTTTATATGCGTAGTACTAAGTGATGAGGATATAATGAGGTCTTGATGTGCTTTACATTATTACTTCATGATGTACATTACTCAATGATTATATAACTTGATGTTGTATTTGCTCTGTTATAAACCGAACCAACTGGCCAAACTAGAATTTAACGTTTGAAAACTTGAATTAAGTTGAAAATTTGTGATGAGTTGAGGGACCAAAAATTTCTATATACTGATTTCGAATTGTGTACTGCTATGTTTCAACCTTTCTGAAACAAGTCATGGTTTCATTTTTGTTTCATTTGCATATGTTATTTGCATTCATTAGAACCATAACATACTGCATTTGGATTTTGTGGGTAGTATCCGCTGAAAACCCTCACGGGACACCTCTCGTCCTATAAGGGACACCTAGATGTTTAACCACTTGTTGCATACGCTCAATGCAATCGTGATTCCTACTAAAGTGTGACCTATCTAGTTTAGCTTTTGTTTTTCTCGAGGACGAGTAAAAGATAAGTGTGATGGTATTTGATTAACATGTAAAAGTGTTTATTTTTACACTCATATCTTATTTTTATTGTAAATAAATAAATCTTACTTTGGATATATTTTGTGTGTTTTCACAAGTTGCTCAATAAATGTCTCATTCATTCAATTAAAGACCAACTGCAAAGAAAAAACTACTTTCCTCTATCAACACTATCTCAGTTGCAAAAGATGTTGTAGCTCACTGGTAAATGCCTGGAAATTTGGACAGAGTGACATGGGTTCGATCCAAATCTCTAAGCCTTTACCAGTGAGCTACAACATCTTTTGCAATTGATATAGTGTTGATAGGGGAAAGTAGCTTTTTCTTTGTAGTTGGTCTTTAATTGAATGAAGGAGACATTTATTGAACAAACCTATGAAAACACACAAAAAGTACCCAAAGTAATATTTATTCATTTACAATAAAGATAAGATATGAGCGTAAAAATATACATTTTTACTTGTTAATCAGTTCACTACGATTATATCTATATTTCATAATATATTCTATCCATACGCTATGAGATATACAACATGTTTTACTTTTATTTATTCTCTGACGATCATCCCATATCAGCTTGGTATGTGAACAACGTATCTATTCATCTTTCACTAGTGGTATGGGGCGGTCATTGCATTTTGTCTTTATCCTTATTTTTTTATTTTTTTATTATAGTTAGTGGGAGACCGTTGAATAAATGTAATAAAGCTTTTGTCTCACGACGTCTGATATTCAAACATTTTCCTCCTTATATACTAGGGAGTGCGAGTTTGTTGACATTATTTAACGTGGGTCACCATGACACCACTTACGGTGTTAGTGGTGTGTGGATGAGATTTAATAGGAGAAATTCAGGAGGCAATCACAGCCTCACACCATTAACACCGTTAAAGGTGTCATTGTGATCCATGTTAAAATGGGGTCAATAAACTTCTACTGTATATACTAGGCACGGGTACTACGAATTATTTGGTTTGTACGTACATGCTCGCACGCCCAAGTGATGTGGGCGAACATGTGCATGAGATGCTTTAGTAACGCAATTGACATATCAACACTTAGCTGCGATGAAATAAACTTTTGTGTATTTTGTTTTTCTTTTATTTCGGCTTTAAAATTTATTAAAAAAAAGTCTTTTTATTTACTTATCTGTTAATTTCATAATTATTGTAAGTTATGAATTTATAATAAAAAAGTTGTCATTTCATTGTCTAATATGTTCAAGTTTCTTTTGTTTTGAGTTCTTAATTGAAATTTTCTACTCCCGCTCCTATTTATATATGTTATTTTGACAGAAAGAGATACAAAAGGGCTTTATTCATTTTCCTAAATTTCTCAAAAGCTCCTGAGCTTATGGTCTTTCTTTAAACTTGAGTGCACAAATTTGAAGTCCGTTATGTTAACCTTAGGAGAAAACAGTAAACAACGATTGCACCTGACTCATACGTTATTTGCTTCCAAGACAATGACATATCCACGGCACAATCTCTCTTATTACTTTTTATTGAATTTCCTTTCAAACAAATTGTTAGTATCATTGTAATTTGATTTATTTTTGTATTTCTCTTGTTCACATGTTTCAACTCTATATGCCTCATCTGATATATTGCTGATCTTGCACTATGTAATTCAAATCCATTTTGTCCATTTTAATTTATAGTATATATTTTATAGGGAGCGGTTAGTATAACACAAATTGAGAGATACAGAGCCTCAACATTTGGATCTTTTTATCCTTATATGGAGAGGTGGAATTCAGGGTGAGATCCAATGGTAGAGATCACTTGTATCCCCAGTTATGTCTAAATAAACTTTCCCTATTTTTATGTCAATTTGATTCAGATCCGCTTTTGTTCTCAGTCATTATTCATATATATGTTAATCACGTTTGATGTTCTTTAAGATTATGTCTCGTTTGATAATTTTTTGTTCTTTATATAATTTAGATTTGAGTGCTTTTACCAAGAATTTATTTGTATCGAAGTCGTCTGATTCTTCTTTATTTTGTTTTGGAAACTTCTATCGAAAAAAGAAAAAAAAAATGGTTCTAATTAAGAAACATCTAATAATTTTATAATATTTTGCCATACTAATATAAATAAATGTATATGTTAATTATCTAAACTAGTTTGAAACTTGATTTGTTATATTTAAAAATTTTATATAATTATTTGGATAGTGTTTATCTTTATTAATAGTTGGCTTCTAAGCAAAAACATTTAGTCTGACTGTAAACTTTTTCAAAATTATCCTTGATATACAGTTCTTTAAACAATTATCATTCTAAAAATTAGCATCTAAATAAAAAAGCTTTACTTTTGTTTAAAAACGTCACATCACTTAAAATTAGGATCTACCAGATATTTTCTTTTATAAATTCAAAACACTCTGTCATATATACTAACAAACATGATATTATATTTAACTATTAAACTTAACACGCATTTTCCACAATATATTTTTAATAACAACAAACAAAATTATAAACTAATTAACAAATAGTCATAATTTAAAAATAAAAATTTAAACCACGTACACATGGTTATGATGCAAAAATATAGATAAATATTTATGTAAATCATTTCTTTTATTCCGTTTCACATAATTTTTGAAGAAAACAAAATCAATTTACATGTAAAGTTTGTGTCAACATCATGTGCGAAGCACGTGCACTAACACTCGTGTAAATAAAAGTTTTTAATGTGGAACTTTTGAATGACCTTTTGTGTAAAATCCAATTTCTTTTGCTTATTATCTGTATTTAAAGTTTGTGTAAATCCTAAATCTTTTGCTTTCTTTTTGAGATTTGTTTTCTTTCTAAATCAGAAGCTTAATTCAAATTGTTAACTTTAGATTCAAACATATAAACACATACATATAGAATAAAAACAATCTTTACATACATAATATTTTTATTAATTTAAAAACTAATTTTTAATTATTTATGTATGCAAATACATGTGTATGTTACTTCAACTCAAATTTAAATTTATAAAGTGGTATATATATAAAACTATAGATTTTAATCTAAACCTCTTCTTCAATCGAAACTAAATTTATAATGTTTGGTTTCAAAAACATACAAAATTGTCGAGTTATGATCAATATTGTTCATGTGGTTGAGCACTTTGATATTGGTGCGAAATATCGCAAATTAGAGACTTGTGTAAGCTATTGGACATATTTTAACATGCAGTTTGTTGTACACCACATAAGAATTGTAGTACTAACATGTATTCTAATATAAATACTCTTAACAAAAAAGGTAAAATTTAATTTCATTATATACATATATGTTTATATGTTCACATATATTTATTGATCTAGCAGGGTGTGTATGTTTGTGTCCGCGCAAGCGCAATCTTAGATCGAAACGTTGGTCAACAATGGTATATATAAAGTGGAAATGATGGTGTTTTATGGTGAATTTTCAACGCCTATACACAATAAATTTAGTGTGGTTCTACAGGAACAGCGGTTTGTGCTTCGGGGTACCACCGGTATCATCGAACGTATTTTTTTTACCGTGTTCGACATACAACTGTCAGCCGAACAATGGTCAGCCAACGGTACTGTGGTACCCCTAGCATAACGCGGTGCCCTTAGCACCGCACAAATTTAACACCATGTGCACTTCTTATTTGTAACACATGCATTTTACACAAAAGTGTGTACGCACTTGTAAACCAAAACTTAATAATATAATAATAATAATAAACTTAACAATGGGCAGATTTGAATTTCTTCCTCCTATTGCAATGGAAACTTATATGCACATTAGCTTTTTACCTTCCTCACCTGTTGTTTATAGCATGCAACATGACTTCTGCATATACTAAAATCATAAGAGAAGACTATAGATTGTCTTTAACGATGTAATGACCATGAAGGTATCTATACATGTGGAACAGCAAATTTTGGTTTAAAGAACATAACAAGAAAGGGAAAAGAAAAAAAAAAAAAACTACAGAATGGAATTTATTGATATTACAAACAATTCGACCAAAAATGAAAGGGAAGGAAGCATTCACCTGAAAGAACAGAGTAAAGATGAAGGTTGCCATAAATATCTATTTTCTTCATCACACAACTAAAGATGATTGTTCAAAATAAAGAATATAATCCTTGAAGCTTAGCAGAAGCTCGCATAAGTAGCTGATTCATCTTCAAATGGCTGTAATTGCAGATTAAGATCTCAACTGATTCCTACATGATTGAAATAACAGAAAATAAAGAAAATAAAAGGAAATGACTCCAAGTAAACTAAATGGAGATAATATTTTCTTTCATTTTCTGAATACTTTTCTATATAAATCACCATCCTTTAAACATTCTTTCAACATTATCCAAGTGTACATAAATTTACCCTACACTGTCAAGACGTTTTGCTATTCACTGCCTTCTTTGCTGCAAACAGCTGTTTAAGAAAAGAAAGCTTGTTTCCTTTACTACGCGGAGAAGAGGATGCTGAAGTAGGGGTACTTGAACCCGATCCGTTATTGTTAGACCCATTACTGTTTGTCAAAATGGGTGATGTCTTGATGGCATGAGACTCTGGTGGAGGAGAAGGAGGTGGAAGTGTGAACAGAAATTCATTGAGCATTCGGACAATTAGACTGAAACTTGGCCTCGAATTCGGTTCCTCAACCCAACATGACTGTACTATAAAGACAAGCTCAGGAGGAGCATCTTCAGGCAGAGCAGGGCGTACTTGCTGTAAACATTTCACAGAAATGAATGAATTATAGTGACTGCTATGTAATCCATAAGAATTACAATATGAATGGTATAACAATATTAACAAGAAAAAAGAAAAGAAGAAAAAAAGAAGTAATGAATACCAAGGTGAATTATAGCTAGCAAGGTGAAGTATCTACAGCCCAGTAGAACAATATTGTTTCTAAGACAAATATAATCTAATTATACAATCAAACAGGTTTGGAACTAACACAAGTACGGTATCACACAGATGTTCACAAGTATCATCAACATTTGATGTAAAAAATACATAGTTCAAGGTATTTCTATCAATATAGGTAAACAACTGTACATATTCGGAAGCATGATAACTACCTCTTAGAAATTTTGCCTATAGTTAAACTATACAATTGTACTATGATCTATAACTATATTGTTCTTATTGTTATTTTTAATAATTGAAGTGTTGATTTTGCAGCATAAAGATTTACCTTGAAGGCAGCAGCATATGCAGCTTGCAAGTTGGACATGCCTTCAAATGGCATACGATTGGTTAAAAGCTCCCAAAAGACAATCCCAAAGCTATATACATCAACTTTGTTTGTGTAATGCTTCTTTTCACCTCGCCTCAATGTTACCGTGCTGTATAACTGTTATAATGAAAAAAACAAAAAACAAAAAACAAAAAATGAAGGAGGGCATTATTAGGTATTTCGCAAAGATATTGAACGCGGGCAAATATAAAACATGCTGTCAAATAATATTAGTGAAGACAGCAGAAACATATTTATCTTCGATGGCAATTTATTCACTGTTTTGATGAATACAATACACTTGGGTATGTGCAACAGTTAAGTTGGGATTTAAACTGTATCCATGGATTAAAAAATGTCATTTAAACAATGGTGACGTAACATCAATACGTCTACCATTTTTGATTTATTATGAAAATATCAGACAACCCCATGGAGTTCATGTTTTAGCAGTTACAACATATATATCTTAAAAGTTGGATACAGCACGGAGACAGCACATGAATAATATCATTAACAGTCATAATCCATAATAACACCAGTACCGACATAATTATCAAATATGATTAACAGTTCATGTTTTATTGCATAATAATTTGATCTTTGAAGTTGTTAAAAATGGGGACAGCGCTCACAGTATACGAAGCCTGATGCAGCATAAACAATCAATGCAATATCAAAACAACCGTACTTTATTATAATATTATCTACGATAGACACTTGAAAACAAATTAGTAACTCACATGCCCGTTTACAAAGTCCGACAGGGGGAAAAAGAAATAGGAACAAGAGATAATAAAGAAATAAAAGAAAAAACACGCACAGCTTGTCCAGTAACACAACAGAGAATGATCTTTCATGCCGTTAACAGAAAAATTAGCACATAAAAAATAACGTATACAAGTAAACTAAAAAGGTCTGATTTACAGTACCTCAGGAGCCATCCATCTATATGTTCCAGTTTCTGCGGTCATCATCTCAGTTACAGTTTCTTCTCTTGCAAGTCCAAAATCAATAAGTTTAACATTCCTTTGATTGGCCGTAAGTAACAGATTATCTGCAGATTCCGCTTTTACTTAGTGGTGCATGCAAGTTGGTTATTGCATAACTTAGTTAGCTATACAGTATGAATCAAACAGGTTCTTTAAGTTCATAAATTTTATATCATCGACAGATATCCAACCAACAATCAGGTGTGTCGAGTAAGTTTCAGTTGTAATTAGGTGCCAGAAACTTCAGGAACCTTGATTTGGAGAAATATAGCAATTAAAATATATGTTCCAACTTTTAGATTGGATCAGTTAACGTGTTTAAAAAAATAAGCCAAACTGAAATGTTTCCAGAAGTCTACGAATCAGGGACGTCTATAAAGTATGTCGTAAAACTTCTGTTATGTGCACTCTGGAGGACAAATCAAATATTTATAGCATCCCTATTCAGATATGATAGCAATCTACAATAATCAGAAAGTGCATCGACATTTTATATACCAGGTTTTAAATCTCGATGGATAATGCCATTAGCATGTAGGCAATCCATTGCACGTGCAATGTCAAGTGCAAAGCTGACTGCTGTTCTCAGATCAAGTTGTTTAGGACGAATACTGGCCAAATAATTTTTTAAAGACATTCCAGGTAGCAGCTCGGTAGCAATCACCATGAAAGGGTCCATGCATGCACCAATGAACTGCAGAGACGATACAGTTGAGCAATATAACAATTGACCAAATGCAAAATGTGGACAAAAACACCCACAAATTCACCCCATATTGCATTTTTTGCATGAGTATATAAGCATGAGGTATGAACACCCCTATGTATAACTTATAGTAAAGCATGTTTCATTTTTTTAGGAATTACAAGAAGATGGGCATGTAAAAGCACTGATATGCTAAATGGCATGCATTGAAGTGTAAATAATATATATTTTTTTAATGTTCTTCTAAGTAAGATTTCTTTACATAGTGATACTAAGACACACCAAGGTAAACATGCATACAACACTAAAAGAAGGTAGGAAATTTACCTGTACAAGGTTTTCATGTTTCACTCGACATAGCATATTTACTTCTCGAATAAAACGACTTCTGAGTGTAGATATTTCTTCAGGAGTGTCACCTTTATTAAGAACTTTGATTGCTACAATTTGCTCACCATACCTAGTTGGATACGAGTTTTACAATAATGAGTATAAGTAAAACAACTCAACAGGAGAAATTAGACATTGTATCAGCTGTTCTCTCTCTTTCTCTCTTTATATATATACACACACAATATAAGAAATGGATGTGGTGTTCAATCATAAACCATTTACACTTCAAAAAATTACAATGAAAAAAGGAGGAGGGGTATATCGTTAGCTAGGAATGAGCAGCAAGCACTCATGCATCTTTCAGCGCAAGGTATGGGATGAGTCATTTTAGGCAATTCCAAGGATCATGGATGTTTCAAAAACATTGTGTTCAGGGATACATGAGAGGGAACCATATCAAGTACATATACAGTGGTTTTGGTTGGCAATATGCCAAGATCTCCACATAGTTTCGTCATATCGAAAAACTTGTAAACATAGACTGCGATCAGTAGAGTACAACATTTTCGGCAATTTGTTTCAACTCTGATGTAAAAATGAAAACGGCAAAGTGGTTAGGACCTTGTAGCCTGAGAGAATATAATAAATATTTGATACTGGAAGCTAGAAGTTGAAATGTATGGTAGGTAAAAACTTGTGCTTCTTACAAAGAAAAGAGGAGAAATTATAACATAAAAACGGGCCTATGCTTGTGATGAATGATCAGTAATATATTTACAATGACAAATAATGTGAAATATAATTTGTCGGCATTTATTTTAGGAGATGAACTCCTACAGACTAGCACTAACCAATAGAACCACCATACAAATTAATATTATCTCGAACTAACCATAGCTTGAATTGTTTTGGGTTTAGAAAACCAAAGAAAGAGATGTCATTTCTAGTCTATCTCTTTCTACATATGGAAAGTAAAGAAATCATTATATAATAATCAAGAAATTGAAATAGAAAAGAAAAAAGGGAGGTTTGTGATGATTTTAAAATCTTTTCGGGTTTATCCAATTTCATCAGTATTATAAGAATTTCTTAATTTCTATGTAAATCAAGATTGAGGAAAGGAAGTTTTCGAATCACTGACTCAGGTCCTTAACAAAATTAAACATGAGAGAATATGCACTGGTCTAAGTACTGTCAAAAGGCAATGCTCCTACTGGGTACATCTAACAAACAGCTGTGGTACTAATACTTTAACTACCCATTGCTTTTTTCCATAATAGCATACACAAAACATTATTGCTGGAATTCTGCAATTGATTCACCATCTTCTACAAAGTATAGGCAACTTGAAAGTTGGGCTTGAAGCACCTTATAAACCAAGTAGTCATTTAGAATAAAATAAAAATCCTCTAACCTATCATGCTGAAATAAATCAACAGCATATAGAACATCATTCATACATCAGGTTTTTTATAGCTGATACTCTGATAATTCTTGATATGAGAGCAGAGAAATACTTGCATCAAATACGTAAATATGCATACTTGCGTAAATCTGGAGCAACAATATATCCCAAAATCACAATATTTACCACAAATAGAATGTTTTGTTAATAATCAATATGGATGGCATAAGCAAAGTTGCACCTTTTACAAACTGGTATATTGGTTTATTCCAGCACAAAGCTCAATCATGAGCAATCAGTCAAATACAAAAAACTGAAAACAGAACAATCAACTTACTTCCCCTCATAGACTTTTCCATGAGCCCCTTCTCCAATCTTCGCACCAATAAAAAGTAACTTCGGATTGATCAAAACTTTTTTTTCGATCTCATAAACATTACTTTCACTTCCTTCGCTTTTACATTTTTGACTTGATTCGCTCTTCCCATTACTACACGACCTCCTCGAGTATTGCAAGTTTTCATCAACCACTCTACCGTTGCTCGATCTCTTATACTCCTCACAGCAGCTCATTTTCATAAACCAAGCCCGCAATTAAGTGACAAATTTCTTCGCAAAATTTACAAATTCATAACAGTTTACAAAACTTACAAGCTTATATCTCCAAATAACCCCGACTATAAGTAATGAAATACCCAAAAGAAGACGCTTTGAAACCCTAACCCTAGCTTATTTCACTGATTTCTCTTTGAGTGAAAAACGAACTAAAAAGGAAAAAAAGAATAGTAAAAAAAGAGAAAGAAAATGGAAAGTAGCGTAATTCAGCAGTCGCCCTTTTTATACTGTTCCGATCAATTATTGAATTATTCGAGTTAAAAAAAAAAAAAAAAAGAAAGAAAACGAAAAGAAACTTCCTCTATCACTATTGGTAAACAAATGGAAGGGGAACACGTGTCCGTTCAAGTGGAAAAAAAAATATCAACTGGATAGGCACGTGCGTCGCACGTAGTACGGGAATCCGGGGCCATGAAGATCTGATTTGTGTCCGGCCATAAAATCCAAACTTAATTCTATATTAAAAAAAATAAAAGTGGCTACTACCGAAACTCCAGTTTAAATCTTTATAAACTTAGAAAAAATAATACACTTAAAACGTTTTTTAACATATAATAATGCTATTTTACCAAGCCCTTTCCATTTGAAATAACGGAGGAAAAATCAATCTTGTTTATAAAATTTAAAAAAAACATCTTACATGGTTATTTTGTTTGATCGGGGGTATTATATGACATCATGTTTAGAAGCACTAATTTTTACATCTTAACCACAACCACTCGTTTATATATAGATAATGAGCGATTGAGAAAGAACCACCTTAACCGGCTTAGTCGACCTAGAGGATTGTTGGGGGCAAATCAGACTTTGTCGGCCTTCAACTCTCCCTAATGCAAACCAGAACCACCCTAAGCGATTTTCATTTATCTGGCTAAGAAAGTATGAATAAGAAGTCTTTTAGCCGATTTTTTTTTAGGTGATTAAGAAAGTATGAATAAGAAGTCTTTTAAACAAAAATACTAATAATATTATTGTTCGTCGGTTTTCTTTTAACCGGCTAACACAACCAAAGCAACTCGGGAATGTGCACTACTTGAGGTACAATGTAACACAACCTTTCTTAATTATGTACGAGTACTTGGTGTGACCAATATATATGGTATTATTTAAGTAGCTGAAGAATAATAATGACGTGGGTGGTGATAGGTTTAGGCATATGTTGAAATGTGGCTTTCGTTGAACAATCATTTGTAATATTAACGTTAAATTATTGGGAGGTGCCATGTTTGTCAAATGTCACTTTGGAAAAAAAAACGCATGGTGTTTCTTACTTTTTATCTTTTTTTACTTTGGAACGTTAGTGCTCGAGATGCTTTTTTAGTACAAAATTGTTTAATATAACGAGGGTGATGTTTAGTAAATTAGTGGATGGCAGTTTAGCCACAAGTAGTCTGTCTTATCTAAAGCAACAGGTGATGTGAGCAGGAATATTAAGTTGCAATCAAAATCAAAACATAATATTACTAGTACGAGCGTATGATACATTTGACCGGCAGTGGATCGTCTGGACCGAAATCCCACGGACCCAGTGGACCAAATGCATCTGGCCCTCTGATTTTCGGTGGGTCACACCGAAATCAATGGCCAAGATGCATTTGATCCACCGAGTCCGTGGGATTTCGGTCCAGACGATCCAAGCCCCATTTGACCATTAAACTCTTTGCATTAATTTTAGCGCAAATTACCCACACCAACTTTCAATGGTACTCTTTTTTATGAGGCATTTTTACCTATACTTCAAAAATAAATACAAAGGCGTAACTTTTATTTATTTTTTTTTCACTAAAAAGAAACTAAATTGAGCAGCAAACACATGTTATAGAATAAAACTTGTTTTTTTTTTCCTTATTTTTTTTTCTATTTTATTCATCTTGCATCCTTCTCTAATTAAATTTTATTATCTTCTCCGATTTCAGGTCCAAAATCTTAACAGTAACTGCTACTATAAATGATGATTCGAACAAAAATGGTGTTCACTTCAAAAAGAAAAATTATACACTACGAATTTAAACCTATGCACAAATCCAAAAAGAAATATTAAACCGACAAACTAAACTCTGTATGTAAATCCAAAAGAAAATTTGCATATCCATTGATTTGTTAAATAACTTCTACATTACGTACACTTTCTTCGTTGATAGTCAATATATTTTAAGGAATTTCATTTGCAAATTGCTTCGTGAATTATAGATTGATTTTGATCATAGACGAAACAAGAAGACGACTAGAGATTACATGAAATACGGTTTAAAATAAAATGGTATATTAGTCAATTTGTGATTTAATTTTGTCAGGGACTATCCCCTAAAACTCAGAAAGAACCTTTTATAAAAAAACATGACCCTTCGTCGAGTATATAGGAGTGTAAGTAATAATGTCAATTTTATTTTCTTAAGTAAAACAAATTGAGATTTACATTTTCCCTCAATAGCCATAAGAGAACAATCCTCCTTGAAAAACTCTTCACTTCCTGACATCAATTTAGACAAGCCATCTGATCCATCTTAAATTAGATTTCCATTTCATAGTAACGCGTTCATCAATAAAGGCAGTTTTTGAACTGTACGGAATTACAAATGGATAGCTTTCACTGAGAGAGTGAGTTTGTTGACACAAATTTATGTGGTGTCACCATGACTTCGGCCTTCCATTGGTGGAAATCAGGGAGGCCCATATGAGTCTCCTTGATTTCCACCAACCAGGTGGTGGAGTCACATTGACACCACATAAAGTGGTGCCAACAAACTTGTATTGCTTTCACTCATCAAGAAACTAGGGAGGATGCACTAACGAGTTTGAACAAAGTCGCACGTTGAAAGATGACGGGATTTCAAATCCCAAAACCCTCAAAATATTGCATCTTTTTGGAGAGAGTCGTTAGTATCCCAAAAAGTCAACTACCTTCTCACTGAACAAAAATCAAGAAGTTAAAACATGGAAAGACATACTTTTTGGAGAACAATATAACTTAGGGGTGAGCACGGCTCAGTCTGGTGCGGTTTGGAGCCCAATCCGCTTCTACACCGCATCAAACAGTTCGTCAAAAATACAAATCATTATACTAACTGTTCAAACGGTTCGGCTTTAGTTTGGTTTTGTAATACGGTCTGGTTTTGGTTCGGTCTGATTTGAACTTGTATTAAATATGAAATAAGAGAATTAATTCCATCAACAATCAATTTACAATTGTGTGGCGTTGTCACGTAAAGGTTAAAACTCACAATTTAATCCTGAATTGAAAGATTTGTTTTTAATTAATTGTATGAATATATACTTCAATTTCACTTTTAATGAAAAATAAAATTTATTTTAGTACATTAACCAAGCATCAGCGTTTCTTAACGCATAAACATTAAGTAAGATAAACAATATTATATCTAGCATTATCCAAAAAAATGATATCGAAACTATATAAATTTCCTTTGTGATAACGACTATTATTAATATAAAAACATTATATGCTGAAAACAGAATACACATCATTAAAATAATAAATAAGATAGAAATTAATTATATTTTAATCATAATATTATTAGTGTAGGTATTCGGTTCGGTTTATTACGGTCGGGTCAATCGTTTAAACCGCAACTGAATCGTACCATTGCGAGTCAGTTTAATTTGGGGTATTTGCTATAGGAGAGGATTCAATTTGGTTTTCCGCACCGTTTTTGCAGTCTGATCTGGGCGGTTTCTATATTACGGTGCGGTGTATGCTCACCTCTAAGATAACTAAGAATCAAACGAATCAATTTGGAATGTATACCTCAATTGAAAATCGGTAATCTGAAAACATGCATAATTGAAGAAGTGGTTTTGTAAAAGAACATAAGGCCGCGAGAAAAATGCAATTCTTTCTTATGTTGTAGTGCAAAACCTTTCTTTAATTTAAAGCTTATATGTAAAGGGTTTGGAAACCATTAAATGAATTTGAGGTATATTCCAAAGAGAATGAACTTTTTATCAATATTAAATAAACATCAAGTTGTGTTAGAATACTCAACAGTAACCGTTATTATAATGATGGGAGGCACATCATAATAAGGAGGTGGTCTAATACTATCAGGCTCGATAAAGATATACTATCAACAATGTCAATGTGGATCTGATCACCAAATATGAATCTCAAGTTAGGGCATGGAGGCATTTCGCGTTATGACCGGTATTATAGGAAAAGCAGTTAAATGTAATGCAGCCGCAACAAAGAAAATGTGTGTCTGAATTATGGTTAAAGTATCTACAACAAATGAACTCCCGAAAGAAGTCTATCTCACCATATATAATGCCGAAAAAATTATATAAAAGGGCGGGTTACGAATGGGTTCAACCAAGTCTGGAATTTGCATACGTTTTTATCATAATGTAAACCAGTGTAATTCAATCCTGATTATACTATGTTAAATTAAATTACAGTAGGAATTAAACTATTATAAATACCCTAACTAATCTATACCTAAGTTTAACAGGAAGTAAACTACAATAAATAATTATAAATTAAACTCAATTAATAGGGATTAAGCGATAATATATACCACTACCAAAAAGATATAATTGAAATTCACTTACTCGTCGTCCTAAGCTTTATTCTTCGACTACTGCAAATCCCACCTCAAAATATGATAATATAACTATTTAATTTAATAAACTTTCTCCCTTATAAAAAATTTAGGTCAGGTCAGTCTCAAAAGAAGATAAGACGGAGGGGAAAAGATTGTGTTGTAAGGAATTAGCTAGGCCTGGGGGTCTATTAATAGGTTAGGTTAAGGTTCTCAGACCGTTGGATTCCTAAATTATATTTAGGTTAGCTACATCATTCAACTAATAGGTATTCACCACGTCAGTATCAAAACCGACCAATAAAACTGTAACAACCCGGGTTTTTCAGTAACCGGGAAGTGCAGATTTATTATGTTTTGTGATTCTTAAGATTATATGTTGGTGATACGAGTTTTTGATACTAACTCATACAAAAATTAAATTAGAGAAAAAAATAAATTTTTCAGCATTTGTTAGAACTAAACATTTGGAATAAATTATATAATTTTGTTATAATAGAAATTTATTCCAATCTTTAACCATAAGATCATAATTTAATAATTAAAGGGGTATTGAAAATATATTTTTGGGAATCTATATTTAAGGGGAAATGTATTTTCAATATCAAAGGGTAAATTGTTGATTTAATTATTAAATTACTAATTAGGGTTTAAAATACAAAGATTTATTTCGATAATAACGTCAACAAAGGGATTGTGTTCAAATTACATTAATGAATTTAAAGTGTACATATGGATTTTAAAATATAACAAATGAACAAGTTGGTTTGTTGATTTTATAAGTGTATAAATATTGATGTGAATCATTATTTATAGAATTGATATGTTTTTATCGGTGATAATAAAATTTAAATCGTTGAGTTAATAAAATGTACAACATAATTGTTGTATGTAATAATACAGATGAGAATGTGTGTTTTAACATGTTAATTACTTATTTGGTTAAAATAAGTCATTGATAATATTTGTTTGTGTATTTTAGAGATAGCCAAGTATAAATAAATATATTTTCAACAAATACATTTATTTTGATGTTATGTTGGAATTAGTATTTAAAGTAGTGCAAATGTGTTTGTATATTTTGACATAATTTATGATGCATAAAATTAAAAATGAGCAAATTGAGATACTTATTCATTTGTATTTTAAAGGATGCGAAAATATAAGTGAAAAGTTTATAAAGTGTAACTTATGTAAATTTATGGTCAAAATTGCAAATTTTGTGTAACAATGATAATTTAGAGATAATAAGCTTTGAAATGATTTTAAAACAAGGTTTACAAATTTATTTAACTTAGTTTGTTGTTTAATTTTGAGTGGGTGTGATCAAGAAGGTAAAACATAGTGTAAAACATGATTGTAATGGGTTAAACATAGGTTAATTGGCCCAATTTTGGGCTTTTGAGGGTTAATAATCACTTAGAGGCTTAATTAAAGAATTAGGGACTAATTTCATAATTATCAAAAGAGAATTCTGGAGAAAAGAAAGGAACGCAACTTTCTCACTCGTTCTCTTCTTTCTTTTAGCTGAAGCTTTGGTGGTGAATCCATGACTTGCCTTCCTCCTCAAAAATCCAAACCCTATCTATTGCAAAAAAAAAAAAAAAAAAAAAAAATCATATAAATTTCCAAAAATCCTCAAATTTTGATATGATGTTGCTGAGAGGTTCCAGCACCTCTGCTCCAAATCTCATGGCATTTGGATTAGTGTTGATGGGTCAAACCTCTTCTTTTCTCTAGTGATTTTCGGGTCAGATCTGGGCTAAAAATAGAGGTCAGTATAAGAATCGTAACTAATTCTAGAAAAATCTAAAAATTACAAAATTTGGATATGTTATTCTCAACTCATAAACGCACCTTGTGTAAAAATTTCGTATGAAAATAATTGATATTGCTATGCCAAACCCTTATTACAACAGAGGGTAAAAATGCAGTTTTTTTGGGAATTAATGATGAGTTGAGACATGCTTGCATTAATTTTAAGTATGACTAGATTATTGTTTGCTCTATCTTCATTTCTCAGCCTAGATCCAAGCTCTGGTCCATCTCCAGTGAGGGGAAAAAATCAAAATAAGAAGAATTGGGTTTTTTGTGAAAGAGAAAAGTTGTTGCATGTCGCTAATTTGCTTCCTACAGCTGCAAATCAAGATGAATTCTTCTAGTAAACCAATCAAGGTGAGTCGGTAGACTCACACTTTCTAGTTTACATTTTTTTTTAGTTTTATTTATTGAACCAATTTACTGTCCGTATAAGATACGTAGCTTTTCCGAGCCATATTGGTCATTTTGGGTTGTGCTGAAATCACCTCGAAACCCCATGTTTGAGCCTTCATAACTTTTAGATAGTTGAGTCTTTTTGCTTGATTCTTTTTTTGTTGGAAAGATAAGGTTTTCTGCTGTGCGACGTCAGTTTTTAGATCATTTAGAGGTCATTTGAATGCTTTGAACTGACCTCAAAGTCGAACTTTGGTCGTGATTCAGACCTGAGTTTGAATTTGTTGAGTGAAAATAGCGACAAAACCCAACTTTGGGGTTCTATATCTCCTTCGTTATCAATCCGTTTTGAGTGATTCTTTTTGTTTTATAAATCTTGGGAGATTTTCTATACGCTTGCAAATTTTTAGGTCAGTCCGAGATAGTTTGGCTATTCAAACCTGGTCACAAAGTTGGATCTGGAAGTGATTTCAGCCCAGCTGAAATTCAGTCCAAAGTCTAAGTTTGGAGCACCATATCTTTTTCATGCGATGTCGGAATTCAGTGAATCTTTTTTATTTTGGAAGTCAGTTCTTTCTAGTTTGTACATATCAAATTTTAGATCATTCAGATATTGTTTGATCATTCGAAACTATTCTGAAAGTTGCAACCTTGATTGATTTTTACGCATATTCCATGCCTTAGTGTAAATTTGGGCGTCTTTCCTTAAATGCTTTTATGCTTTTCTTGATCTACTTTTAAACCATGCTTTTTATGTTATGTTTTGGCTTACTTTATTAATGGAGAAGCCTAAATTATCACTAATGCATAATTTGGGTTTTGTGTATGTAGTGATGAGTTTTGAGCACACATTGCACGATTTAAACTAGTTTCCTAATATACATATAAATTAAGTTTTCATTATAGTTTTGAGGCTAAATGAGATTTATAATTTTAGGTTTTACACTAAGAGGCCTCGAAACAATAGTAGAAAATCCTATCTTCAAATCTATAGCTTTCCAAGAAAGAAAACTATTGGTTTCATAAAATATTTCACAACATATTTCGAAATCAAGTATTTTCTTATATATAAACTACACAATCTTTCACCCTTCAAGATAACGTATTGGATTTTAAACGACATCGTGCACTCTGTGGTATGGGACATGGAAGTATACGAAGTTAGTTAATTCCAGTATAGTTAGATTAAAGCTGATGTCTTATTAATGATGTTTTGGTGTTTTAGATGTTTTCTGTTGCGAAGTTGATAAGCAGCTAGTGAACCAGTAGTGAGAACGTGTGGTATGGGACGCACTGTTACCAATACTCGGTTTACTGACTGTGAGTCAATGATGCATATTGTGTTTTGTTAAGCTAGTACTTTGCTTCGGGGTGAAGTCGAGACTCGGGGGGAGTCATGTATACGTGTTCACTTGACCGGAGGGGTCAAGATACACTCGGCCGGGGGGGGGGGGGTCGCAGTGATAGGCGCCTAACTTGAATACGTATAAGTACTGAGCTAAGCTCGGGGGAGCTATATTATCATGTGTTTGCACGTGAAAATTTATTTCTAATGGATCCATATTGTGATGATATTTTGTGATTTGACCTATACGATCATACATGGAGGATTATTGGAATTTAAATTTACATAAACATTTTGTGATCTTCTATGTTGGAGTGTGATGCTCCTTCCGTGATATTTGACTCATTTGAGTTATATGATGATTTTGATGATTTTCATTTGATGATACACGGCTATTGCTCGGGATGAGCAAAATTATAGCTTAGGATGTGCTCTATTGTTATGGAATGTGTACGTTTCTTATGATTTCTTTTATGATTTGGGTTTGATGATTCTTACTCGATCGGGGTGATCGTACATTTGCAAAGAGCAATTGGATTTCTAATCCAACATATTTTGAGACTTAGATGTTTTGGAGTGGGATACTCCCTTTATTGATAATTTAACTCATTTAACATGTCTATGATAATTTTGATGATTTTGGTGTTATGTTTCCATTGTGCTCGAGTATGGTGATATATTTAGCCTAGATCTAGTCCTTGAGGCTTGTATATTTATCCCTTCTATTATGTCATGTGACTGAAACTAATTAATTCCTATATGTCATCATATTCACAACTCTTAGGGTAAAGAGTTGTATATCTTATGCTTATCTATTTCTTATACTAATTTGTAAACTAGACTGACCCGTGTGTGTATTCCTCGGGTCAGACCGAGATATTTCAGGTGTAGTTGCTGAGCTTGGGGTTAGCAGGTTCTCTTTAGTCTATCTTCACCGTAGCTACATTCACTTGAGCTTATGTAGTCGAGTTCGAATAGTAGGGATTTCTATTATTTCATTGTTGTATCATTTTGTAAGCGAGAGAAGTTTATCTATTCTTTTTGTAGCACATGCAATTGTTGTACTCTAACGATGTAATATTATGTAACTGTTCTGTGATCTGTGATTGTGTAATTATATATACTATGTTCTGAGCTGATCCTATAGCCACCGTAGAATTGTACCACATAAAGTATTAAGTATGTCGAGCCTCTAGAAAAAAAATAACAATCACTTTATCGGCATACTTAAGACTTGCTAATGCAAATCTACTAGTGGTCTCCCCTAACCAGCCCTATTCTCCGCTCTAATAGACAACATTACATAGTAATGCTCTTTATTAAGGTGGGTATCGGGGTGGGGCGTTACAAAATGCTATCAGAGCATAAGTTCAAAACAAAGTACATTAGACACCGAACAGAACAAGAATAGTACATGTGTTGCAACGTGGAAGGATAACAATCGTGTCTACTTTATCGTTTCCTTTGTTATCCTATCTTGAGTTACTTATCTGAGTGTCGCGGGAATACTTGTGGTTGAGGGATGCATCTAGGAATAAGGGGATTATTCCATAGGTAGTCCATTATTAATATCTCTTTTCGTAATGTGATTCGATAAGAGAATCTTTCCATCCTCTTTATCTTTCCAAGTTCGAACCTTTGGGTTAAAAAAAAATGATTGATTTGGTTGTTGGGTTTGGTAAAAGGAAATATAAGTGTATTTGTAACTTAAAATTTAAAAGTGAATTTTACTTTAAGGATGAAATGTTAGAGTTTAAATAAGTGAAAATTAGGCACACATCCCTAAAATTAAAGTTAATTAACGTGTAATCCTCCCGCTTTAAATTATACTTTTCGCATCCCTATTTTTTTCGGTATTCTTTTTCCACAAATACCCTTGTTCAAATTAACGCATTTTTCTTTTCATGGCGGCTTCATGGTTTTCTTCATGGATTTGATTCATACGGCTATTATTTAGAGAGAATACTTTCGTTGATTTAATGTTGTTTTCGTCAATGTTTTTTTTCCTGAGATTCAATATTTGATCTAATTGCGATTTGTTGAAGAATCTAATATTCGATTTCTTCAGCGATTGAGAGATATAATGAATGTTTCATCTTCAAGGTAATTTGCACTTTTTTTTTTCATATGTGTGTTATTATTATATTCGATTTGTTTTGATGTATTTATTATTATTTATAAGGCTTCTTTTATGAGATTAAATTTCAATACATTTGTGCAACTTTTTTGAATGCGTGCATACAAGTATGCTAATATTTTTATTATGTGCTTACAAGTATGAAACTATTTTGTGGTTTGGATAACAAAGGTATGCAATTGTCCTGAATATGTGCATACAAGTATGCAACTATTTTGTGTATGTGCATATAAATATGCAACTTTTCTTAAAAAGTGGATAAAATTGTACGCTTCTATTTTGAATATGCGCATACAGATATGCAACTATTCCCTATATGTTCATACAGATATGCAACTATTCTGAATATATGTAATACAACTATTATTAACAGTTGCATAAAAGTATGCTGAGATTCTGGATATATGTGTACATGTATGCATATAATTATAATATGCTGCAAATGTGTGTGTAGTTTTATTTGATTAATGCTGATAAGGTTTATTAATAATTCTCTTCTTTGTATAACAGTGTTCCTGCTAATGTTGGTGTATTGGTCTTGTTGAAGTTTGGGAATGATAGTTTTCTATACGTCTTTATTTTGATAGTACTGTTGATATTGTGAGATATGCTGTTTATGGTAAATGGATTTATTTAAGTCAATTGTCATTTGAATTGTATCACATTAGAGATGGCTTGAGAATGAATATTCAAAGTAATTCTGATCTTCGATCTATTCTATTGTTGGCTGCACATAATCATAAGGATTATTTGGTTTTTTTCTGTTGAGGTCAATCGTAGTAGTTCTTCAGTTAACAATGCTAGGTCAGATGATGTTTCTTGTGGTAGTGATTCTTCTTTTTCTGGTACATGTGATTCAAACAATCAATTGAAACAATTGTTGAGAAGTGATTTGAATCAACCTGTTTTTTCTGGTGTTGGTCAGCAATTTCCAGGAGGTTTTACTGAATTTAGGTTGTATGTGATGATGTATAGTATGAAGACTGGATACAAGCTTAATTTGGTTAAGAATGACATGGAAAGAGTTACAGCCGTTTGTTCTAAGCAAAATTGTACTTTTAGGATTCATGCTTCTGTTAAGTTCAATCTTCCTGGCTATTTTGTTTTAAAGAGATTTCAACCTGATCATACTTGTGGTGCTGGAATTCATGATATAAACAATCCTGTTATATCCAGCAAATTCATTAAGTTGTTAGTTTATGATCATATTCATTCTAATCCATTAATGAAGACCAAGGACATTATTAATTTGTTTCAAACCGAGTATAATATTATTTTGAAGTATTACTATACTTATAGTGGGAAGAAGTTGACATTAGAAGAGTTACATGGAAGTAATATAATGTCTTATCATCATTTGCAGTCATTTTGTGATGCTGTTGTTACTACTAATCCTGGGAGTAAAGTTGTGTTGGAGTGTAATGATGATACACGTCAATTTGAAAGGGTTTTTATTGGTTTCGAAGCTTGTGCACATGGATTTCAATATTGTCGTCCTTTAATTTTTGTTGGTGCTACTTTTATGAAAGGAAGAGCTCAAGGTTGTTTGATGGCTGCTGCTGGTAAAAATGGAAATGAAGGTGTCAGTTTATAACTGTATGTGTATGCATAAAAGTATGCAGTTATATTTATTATATGCATTCATGTATGCAACTATTCTGGATGAATGCATAGGGATATAATAATCTTCTACATGTATGCATACAATTATGCAGCTATTCTTAATACATTCATAGAAGTATGTAAATATCATGAATACATGCAATCATTTGCATGCATCTATTCTGAATAAGTGCATACTTGCATGCATCTGTTTTGAATAAGTGCATATATGCATGCATCTATTGTGAATAAGTGTAAATATTATGAATACATGCATTCATTTGCATGCATATATTCTGAATAAGTGCATACTTGCATGCATCTATTCTGAATAAGTGCATATATACATGCATTCATTTGCATGCATCTGTTTTGAATAAGTGCATACTTGCATGCATCTGTTTTGTAAATTTGCATTCAAGTATGCTATTATTTGGAATACACAATTATGCAACTGATCTAAAAATTTGCAAAAATTATTTATAATTGTTGCTGATTTTATTTTTTGTTTGATAATACGTTTGTTTCTGTTAACAGGTTTTTCTCTTTAGCAGTTGCTATTGTGTCCTGGGAAGATGAAGACAATTGCATTTGGTATTGTGAACAACTGAAAGAGTTTCTTAAGGATGATAGTCGAAGCTTTGTTTTCAATTCTGATCGTCATCCTGATGTTCTTGTTGCTATTCCGAAAGTGTTTCCAAATTCAGTTCATGGTTCTTGTTTTTATCATTTGAACAACAATTTAAAGGTTGCTCTAAAATCTGAATTTTCCAAATCAAACAAGAAGTTGTTGTTAGATTTGTTTACACGAGTTGCTTATGCTTCTAATTTGATTGATTTTAATGCTGCATTGAAGAATTTTAGAGATGTTGGTGGATCCAAAGTGGTAAATTTTTTGAGCGGAATTCCTTTTGAGAAGTTTGCAAATGTTTTTTTTCCCTGGTTGTCGTTATGGTAAGGTGTCTTCTAATTGTTCGGAGAGTTTTAACAAATGGATTTTGGAGGAAAGACATTTACCAATTACTGCTTGTTTGGATAAAATTAGAATGAAGTTAATGAAACTTATGTCTGACCATCGTGAAGTTGCTTCTATTTGGAATAGTGTTTTATGTCCTGTGATTGAAACTCGATTAAGAAACCTTTATTTGGAAGAAGCTTCGTGGTTTGTTATCAAATCAAGTGAATATGTGTTTGAAGTTCATTCTCCGGTCCATCAATTCGTTGATTTACATAGTCGAGTGTGTTCTTGTAACATGTGGCAAATTAATGGTTTTCCTTGCTCTCATGCTATAAGATGTATTTTAAGTTGTGAGAAGTTGGATGTGTATGACTACATCGAAGATTACTTCAAAGTTTCTTATTTTCGATTAACTTATTCTCATGCAATCAATCCTATCATAGACTTTATGGGTGAAGCAATTGAAGATGCAATTATAGCTCCTCCAAAAGGTAGAAGAATTCCCGGCCGTCCATCGTCTTCTAAAAGGTTAAAATCTGCTGGTGAATTTACAAAGACTATTAGATGTGGGTTATGCAAAAAGTTGGGGCATAACAAAAGGACTTGTTCTTCACAAGGAAACTAATTGCAATTTGGTTTAGTATTTTAATATGTTTGTAACTAGTTTGAATTTTTCTGTTTTGTTGTTTACTGTTTGTAAACAAGTTGAATATTTCTGTTATGTTTGTAACTTTGGTTTATTATTTGGGTGCATTTTTTACAGCTCTCTATTAAGTTTCAAAATATAAAAAAAACCCCGATGATAAAAAAATTATAAAATACATCCCTATTTTTGAATTTCCACTAAAAAAATTCCTGATCTACCCTTACGCACCTAAGAAACTATCCAACAAATGTTCGTCCTCATTTACTCAGTCCGCCGCTCCTATTATCTCGCTCAAAAAACTAATCCTACAATTCTGGAAAACCGTCATTCATTCCAACAGCGTGGTTTTTTTTTTTTAAACGAAAAACTGGACAATTAAATACAAATATTATGTAAAATTGCATACATTTATGCAACTAAATAAAATAATTGCATACATATATTAATATTATACAGAAAATAAATTATTACTTTTAAGCAACAATGAAGTAGACATGCATACATTAACATTATACAGAAATAAATTTTAACTTGAATGTAGTGACTACAATTTTTTTATTAAGTTTTTTGGTTTTCACGAAAAACTAGACAATTAGATACAAAAATTACATAAAATTGCATACATATATGCAACTAAGTGAAATAATTGCATACACATACATAACTGTACTGGATAATTGCTGAAACAAAATAAGTGACCTAAAAGTAAATACATATAATTATAACAAGATGCACATATATATGCAAATAACAGAAATATGTGCATACTTACATGAAAAATTCGTAACATTTACATGTATTACATCAAAAAATACTTACAGACCACATTTACATTTACTACATCAAAAATTTCAGAACATTTACAAAGCAGAGATAATGGTCTTTTGAAGAACAAATAATTTTGTTAAGACCCAGCTTATTGCACAAACCACATCTAGTAGACTCTGTAGAAGAAACTGCAGATTTCAATCATTTGGAAAAAGATGGACGGCCAAGCTTCAGCAACACCACTACACCAATATCCGCCAGAACACTGTTATCAAAAAAAAAGAAAATCAACACTGATAAGCTTAATGTGTAGAAACCTAAATTACAAAAACAGCATCTGATTAATATAAATACACGCGTACAATACAGCAAAAAAACAATAATTTCTGATTATTTATATGCAAATATTCTACATATATGCATAGAAATATGAATATATTTGTAAAATAATATATTTTCCTGATTGTTTGATAAAAAATTGCATACAGATATGCATATATTAATAATAGATGCATAAGTGTCCGCAACTTTTACTCAAAATTACAGCAAAAACCCATAAGTTCTAACAATAGTTTCATGAATTTATGTTTTTTTCAGGTCCTTATCATATGAAAAATCGTATTTTTATGCTAATACTAATCGTATTTTTACAGATCCAAACCGTCCATATGCAAGCATTCTACATACATGCATAGAAATATGAATATATTTGTAAAATAATATGTTTATCTGATTGTTTGATAAAAAATTGCATACAGATATGCATATATTAATAATAGATGCATATTTGTCCGCAACTTTTAATCAGAATTACAGCAAAAATCCAAACCGTCCACAACAATAGTTTCATGAATTTTTTTTCAGGTCCTTATCATATGAAAAATCGTATTTTTAGGCTAATACTAACCTTATATGTATCCTTCAAATAAAATCAGAAAGAAAAGGAAAAAAACTCACACAAAAAAACCGGGTTTTGGATCGCCGGAGCCGGAAAGGGAGGAGGGTTATGCTGGAGGTGGGGGTGCGCCAGTGGGTAGCGGCGCGTTGGCAGATCCTAGTGCTGGAGCGTCGAGCGACGGTTTAGGTTTTGGGGTCTCGTGATTTGGGGCTGGTCGATGGTGGTCGTCGCTGATTGCTGGAGTGGGGACGCGCCAGTGGGTAGCGGCGCTTTGGCGGATCCTGGTGCTGGAGCGTCGAGCGGCGGTTTAGGTTTAGGTTTTGGATTCCGCCGCCATGGATTAGAAAATTATATTTCTATAAGAAATAAAAACATAATACGTAACATATAGTGAAAAACGCACAGTTAAAATCGAATGAGGGCATTTCCGGAAAAAAAAGCTGCGTTTTAAAAATAAGGATGAAATTTATACGTTTCAAAAGGGGAGGATGTGAGCCCAATTTACTTTAGTTTTAAGGATGTGGGACTAATTTTCACTTATTATTTTAATGTTTCTGTCTGAAGTTTGGTTTTGTATTTTGAATATTATTGTCAATATATGTGTTCTGTTTTACATACATGTATATATGCATACTGTGAATGAATGTAAGTAGCCTGTTGTTTTCCTGTATATATGCATACATATATGCTACTATTTAGAATATTTAGCATTCTAGTATGCAACTTTTCTGTATAGATGCATACATTCCGGCTATAAATTTGTATACAGTACACATATATACTGTGAATTTGTGTTTAGTGTTTCTGTGATGAAGTTTGGTTTATTGTTTATGTGAATACTGTGTATGAATGTAAGTACCCAGTTTTTTTTTCCTATATATATGCATACATGTATGCTGCTATTTCGAATATTAGCATTTTAGTATGCAACTTTGCTATATAGATGCATACATTCCGGCTACAAATTTGTATACAATACATATATATTCAGATTTTCTTAATATGAGCATATGATTATGCATTTATAATGATTAGATGCATACATTCGAGTAATAAATTGGTATAAAGAATATAAATTCACGTTTTCTAAATATACGCATATAAGTATGCAACTATTTTGGATATGTACATAATAGTATGCGGTTTTTTAATAATTAATTGAATCAGCAACAGTAATGTAAGAAATATAAGTAAAATCGAACGAACTTAACTAAGTACAAAAAATTACACATTGGTTCAGCTTGAAAACTAGATAATCACTTGCCAGTAGTTCATACATTGTACTTTAGTCAAAATATTTACAATACTTTGATCATTGTATTTTAGCCAAAATATTTATAAGAAGTGAAAAGACCATTTTCCACAAATTTAAGCAGAAGGTTTGTTTGCATCTGAAAATATAAAGTTCTGTGTCAGGTCTTCTTCTGGAGTCCAACTATGAGGTTTGCGATTGAGAAGTTCGTAAGAAAGCTTGGCCCGTTGTAGATAAATAGTCGCAGGCTTGTACATTTCATCCTTTTTATCAATTTCTTTGTACTCGCTTCTCTGTTTCAACATGTTAATAACGAACATTCCACAATCAACCCTGCAGAATTTGTAAAACATGATTAATATTATGCTAGTATTTAAGAAAGTTGCATACAAGTATGCACATATTCATACTATATCAGTAAATAATTGTAAATACAAGTATGTAAATACAAGTATGCATACAAGTGTAAAAATAATTGTAAATACAAGTATGCAATTATTTTTATTTACTTACGTGGCTCCTTGTTGTGGGCAATTAGCAATTTCAAGTTGTCCATGCTTCTGAAAATTCTTGTTCTCTAGCTTTTTCAGCAATCCACTGATGTAAATTCTCTGTATATGTATAAAAAAAACATACATATGACTATTTATAACAGTTTAGATACTAGTTTGAATGTCAATTATCTTCAATTTACATACAAAATCTCTTGCAAGTCTTTGGTGATTTCCTCCTTCACGACGATTTTTGTTGGAATCGTAATGTATCCATCTTCTACTGTCTTTTATAAATTCTAACAATGAAATATGGTTTCCCTCGTGGGTAGAAATCAATATTTTTGTGCTTGTGTTGTAGAATGTTTGCACTTTTTTATCAATAAAATGCTCTCTGTTTTCCAATGATTCATTCTTAATTAATGCCTGTAATTGCAATCATTTTAGTGACCAAAATTTTTGATGTTACAAGAAAATTTTGCTAGAAAATTAATAAAAACTTACAGAAGCAATATTTCTGATGTACATGATTTCTGATGGTCGTTGTTGAGCTCATGTGCACACCAGTCAATTATCTGTTTAAATTAGTAGACTGTAAATGTTAAGGAAAACTTCCAGCTAATAATCACCATATGAGACTACATTTGAATTTGACTGCGGGTATACCTGTGAGTCAAGGAATCCTCCAGATATTAAATCAGCTAATGGAACTCCAAAAATGTATATGTCTGCGTCGTTATTAAGGTATGCGCTTCTACTGCTAATTTATGTAATATATTTAGAGAATTTCTAGAAATATATTATCACTAATCTATGCATCTAATCTTAATAATTGCATATATATATATATATATGCAACTTTTATTTTTAATTAAAACATTTAGAAAATTTAATTAAGTTTTTAAGTAATTTTACCCCAGGTCTGAATTTGAAAAATATGCTTCTAGTTTCTGGATTTGATCCTCTGGTAGTTGCTTAACATTGTTAAATTTCCTGACGTCCATTTTTGTTCGTACATACGTTTCTTCTGATGTTGTTCTCATCTCATAATCCTCAACAATCACGATTCCTGTTTGTTCCTGTTTTTTTCTGTTTTTTTGGGCTGCAGCTGAGAATAATATAAGATATCAGCAATGTATTGATGGAAACTTTCTATTTGGAACATTATTACCATTAGAAATTATTTTTATTTTTTTTACCTTTTTGCTTTCTAACATTTTGAAGCTTCAGCTTCTTTTGCTTCCCGTTGTCATTATTCTTCTCCAGCTCCTTTATGTCTTTTGATTTTTCATCATCAATTTTATGATCATTATTCTTCTCCATGTTATCTATTTACATATTATTAATCTCATCAATAATTGAACAGATGCACACAAGCAAGCAACTATTCAGAAATAGCTGCACACAAACATGCAACTATTTTTGAATAGTTGCAAACAAGCATAGAACTATTCTGAACAAATGCACCCAAGCATGCAACAATTAGTAATAGATGCACATAAGAATGCAATAATTTTGTTATACTGTATTGCTTGAAACTAAATAATGTGTTCATTATTTATTACCATCAGAATACTATAATTATTTTTTACCTTTTTCCTTCTCCACCTCCTTCTGCTCTTTGTCCACCACGTTCTTTTCTTTCTCCATCTCCTTCTCTGGCTTCTTTGGCTCCTGTTTCTTCTCCACATCTTTCTGTTCTTTCTCCGCCTCCTTCTCTGGCTCCTGTTCCTTCTGTCCAACCTCATCATTGTTCTTCTCTGTATCTACTTCCATGTTCTCAGTCTGATCAATATTTCTTGTATCAGCTTTTTTATCTTTATCCTGCATGCCAACATCTAAAAATTTTTGCGGTTCTTCGTTTCCTTTATCTTCTGCAGTGTTTTCTTTTTCCACATTATCTCTGTCAACATTTTCATTCTTGTCACCTTCGATACTTTTATTCTCATCATCATCAGCATTATTATTCTCATCTTCATTTTCATCGTTCATATTAAACTTTTCCTGCTTTTTATCCTCACTCTCATCATTATTCTCACTTTCATTGTCATCGTTCATATTATCATTTTTCTGCTTTTTATTCTCACTCTCATCGTCATACCGAGCCTCACTTTCATTCTCAATCTTATCCTCATTATCCTTTTCCTCTTCATTATCCTCACTTTCATTGTCATTATCCTCACTTTCATCATTATCCTCATTTTCAATTGCATTCGCATCTTTTATTCGAAGTTGTACTTTTCTTCCCTTTTCTTCACTCTCGGTGCTTTCTTTACCCTCAGTGCTTTCTTCACTCTCATTAATTTTCTCACTATCAGCGTTTTCGTCACTCTCCTTATTTTCCTCACTTTCATCTTCTTTTGATTTATCACCGTCAGCAAGTCCTTGTAGTCTTTTTTTAACCTTAAATTTTCCTGTTTAAGTTGTTTATTTTCTTGTTGTAGCTTTACTATCAAGCTCGTGTAATTTTCCACCCGTTTTTGGTAAACTGCTTCGTACTCTTTGTCTTTGTAAATAGCTTGTTCTAACAGTTCTAAATCCTTTCCTTGGGACTCCTGAAAACAAAGGTAGCAAATGTTCAACTAATACTGAAAATAAATGCAGTAATGTATGCATCTGTAGAAAACGAGTGCATACATCCATGCATTTTTTATACAGATGAATACATAGATGCATCTGTTCAAAATATATGCACAAATATATGAAACTGAATTTGACTGTTGTGAATAGACGCATAGATGCGTGCAATTGTTATGATTATAATCATACATGGACGCACCTCTTTATAATAGATGCATACAAGTATGTAACTATTCCTATATATCTGCATAGTTGTATGCAACATTTTTAATATGACACTAAAAAATTATTCAAAATTAAATATTACTTACAGTTGTGTATTTGATGTTTATTAACATGTTTGGCTTCAACAATTTTATATCCCATTTTGCAGCCAGGGGATATACATCACTGTATTCTTTCTTTATATTTTTTAGAACATAGGTTTTTTCGCAAACCCAACACTGGAAAAAAAAAATATTTATTTATTATTAGAATGAACAATAATTAAATAAGAAACATACAAAAAAGTTCAAAATAGTACCAGCAATAGTGTCACACAAGCATTAATCTTGCGTGGTGTATCACAGTATTTTTCCACCTGGGTTATGATATGGTTGTGTATGGTTTTTGGCCAAGGTATTTTCATTAATTTTTGGCTGCATACACAATATGGAATCAAGGTCCATGGTAAGCTGTATTTTGGGTTTGTTAGAAGAAATGTTGCGGCCAAATAAAGAAGTATAAGCTTCACTGCATCAAATTTTGCTTCGGCTGTGTCTTCTTTTAATGTCAAAAAAATTTGTCTCTTTATATTTTTCTTGTTGACTGAGGCTTCTCCTTTAAAATGTCTTTCCATGAACGATTTATATTCTTAATCGTCCTTCTCGTTCTTTTTCAAGTGCCCTGTTGTTTTTATTATCTCTCCTTGTATTGGAGCACCTAGTAAATCTGCAACATCTTCTTGTGTAAAAGTTAGCATCATATCACCAAACTGAAAATATTTTAAATTCTTCTTGTAGTTCTTGACGATGAGATCTAAAGTTGTAGAATTTTTAATGGTTTCTGCAGGTGAAATGAGCCCATCAAAAATCATGTTAATAAACCAGTAGAGCGGCAGTTTTTTCAAATATTTTGAATGTTGTGCTGTAAATAGTTCATCTTTGTTTATCTTTTCCACCAATTCAATGAATGCCTTAATATTATTTCTGTATACATTGTCCTTCCTGGGAAGCATTGGTTCATCTTCAGGTTTCCTTCGTTTGATTATTGGTGCATGTTTTGAAAGGTTTTCTTTGACAATTATTGCTGTTTCTTTTTGAATGTCTTCTTTATCACCTTCTTCAACATTTGCTCTCTGTAATAGGGGTTAAAAATTATTTAAATAAGTTTTGAATATATGCAGATATTTGAGCACTTTTGTGCGACTACTCTTAATAAAATTATACAAGCGTGCAACTATTATAAATAATAACGCACAAGTGTGCAACTATCCTGAATAATAGCACAAAAGTGTGCAACTATCCTGAATAAAAGCATATAGGAAAGCAACTATCATGAACAACAGAATATAGGAATGCAACCATCGTGAGTAAAATCATACAAGCATGCAACTATCCTGAATAAAAGAACACAATAACGCAACTATCCTTAATAAAAGCACACAAGCGTGCAACTATCCTGAATAAAAGCACACAAGCGTGCAACTATCCTGAATAAAGGCACACAAGCGTGCGACTATCTTGAATAAAAGCACACAAACGTGCGATTATCCTGAATAAAAGCATGCATGCGTGCCACTATGCTGAATAAAAGCACGCAAGCGTGCGACTATCCTGAATAAAAGCACGCAAGCGTGCGACTATCCTGAATAAAAGCACGCAAGGGTGCGACTATCCTTAATAAAAGCACGCAAGGGTGCGACTATCCTGAATAAAAGCACGCAAGGGTGCGACTATCCTGAATAAAAGCACGCAAGGGTGCGACTATCCTGAATAAAAGCACGCATGCGTGCGACTATCCTGAATAAAAGCACGCATGCGTGCCACTATCCGGAATAAAAGCACGCATGCGTGCGACTATCCTGAATAAAAGCACGATTGCGTGCGACTATCCTAAATAAAAGCACACAATCGTGCGACTATCTTGAATAAAAGCACCCAAGCTTGCAACTATCCTGAATAAAAGCACACAAGGTTGCGACTATCCTAAATAAAAGCACACAAGCGTGCGACTATCCTGAATATAAGCACGCATGCGTGCGACTATCCTGAATAAAAGCACGCATGCGTGCGACTATCCTGAATAAAAGCACACAAGCATGCGACTATCCTGAATAAAAGCACATAATCGTGCGACTATCCTGAATAAAAGCACACAAGCGTGCAACTATCCTGAATAAAAGCACACATGCGTGCGACTATCCTGTATAAAAGCACGCATGCGTATGACTATCCTGAATAAAAGCACGCATGCGTGCGACTATCCTGAATAAAAGCAAGCATGCGTGCGACTATCCTGAATAAAAGCACGCAAGCGTGCGACTATCCTAAATAAAAGCACGCATTCGTGCGACTATCCTGAATAAAAGCACACAAGCATGCGACTATCCTAAATAAAAGCACACAATTGTGTGACTATACTTAATATAAGCACACAAGCGTGCAACAATCCTGAATAAAAGCACATAAGGGTGCGACTAGCCTGAATAAAAGCACACAAACGTGCGACTATCCTGAATAAAAGCACACAAGCGTGCAACTATGCTGAATAAAAGCACGCATGCGTGCCACTATCCTGAATAAAAGCACACATGCGTGCGACTATCCTGAATAAAAGCACGCATGCGTGCGACTATCCGGAATAAAAGCACACAAGCGTACAACTATCCTGAATAAAAGCACGCATGCGTGCGACTATCCTGATTAAAAGCACGCATGCGTGCGACTATCCTGAATAAATGTGCGACTATCTTGAATAAATGCACGCATGCGTGCGACTATCCTGAATAAAAGCACACAAGGGTGCGACTATCTTGAATAAAAGCACGCATGTGTGCGACTATCCTGAATAAATGCACGCATGCGTGCAACTATCCTGAATAAAAGCACACAAGGGTGCAACTATCCGGAATAAAAGCACGCATGCGTGCGACTATCATTAATAAAAGCATACAAGTATGCAACTATCCGTAATAAAATCATCCAAGAATGCAACTATCGTGAATAAAATCACACATGTGTGCAACTATCATGAATAATAGCACAAAAGTTGCAACTATCCGGAATATAATTATGTAATCAAGTAACAAACATTAATAAAACCACATTAATAATTTTATTCGGAATAAAATTATGAATAACAACATTTACGCATGCGACTATCATTAATAAAACCACATAAACGTGCAAGAATTTACAATAACAGCATTCAAGGTTGCAACAATTTTAAGTAACAACAAATTTTGATAATAATTCAAAAAATCAGTAAATACTGAAGTTTTTTAGTAACTAAGTATAATATTTGTCACAATCACTTTCGATTACTGTTGTTTACAATCTATAATATACATTTTTCATAAACAGTGAAATCTAAAATAAGGAATACAAAAATATACCTTCCCTCGCACCATTGTTGATAAAAACGACAATGATTTTCCAGTTTTCAGAAGATCGAGATTAAGTGAAGATCGCGATTAGGGTTTGATTTATTTTGTTAATCGACTGATTTAGTACAATGATTTGTTGTAAGTAGTTGCGGTTAGGTTTATGAGGCATCGGAAGGATAAAACTGGAAATAATAGACCCGCATTCAAAAATAGGGACCTAATTTTTAATGTTACAGCGGCTGGACTTTTTTTAATTTTGAAAGTTAATAGGGATGTTAGCCTAACGTTCTCTTTAAATAAAGTAAATCAGAGTGCACAATGGAAGTAGCAGAATCACTTTGGTTGTGCTAAAATTTTGACATAATTAGTCATGGGATATGGGATGAGAATAATGAGGAATTACAAATATCGATGAGCTAATTACTTTATAAAACGATACTTAAAAATTAAACTGGAAATTATTTTAAGTGTTGAATGGTCTGATGAGTATCTTAAGGGTTTTGGTCGATACGTCTGATCAACGATATCGATAAAAATTATTTAAACACTTATTCGAGACTATCTAACACTATAGATGAGTAGTAAAAAAGAAAATGAAGTTGGATGAAAAAATAAAATATGAAGTTACCACGTTGGAATAGTATTAAACCACTACGTGGGATGTGGAGCATAGTGACTTTGGTGAGGCAATGGCGATGATTTGTTGACATCGCAACCAAGTACTGTGAAGGATTGATAGAAAATAGTGGTTTAATGTTATTCCTATTGAATTGTAAATGAAAAATTAAAATGGGTTGAGTAAATAGCGTTTTAAATATACAACTTTCTAAAACAAGCGCGTCACTTTTGAGATATACATTCATAATTACATTCACTTGGCTAGTTGCCGCCATAGAGATGGATATAAACCTCGAGAAATGGCGAGGCTATTTGATGATTGAAAAGTCCAAGTAGCAGTCATACTTTGAGGAAAGTTTGATAACTTTAATGGTAAGGTAACGTCAAGCAATGAGGGGGGAGCGAAAAATCTTGAGTGTGTATTTCAAATAACGTCTTGTGAAAGATAAGTTGTGTTATTTAAAGCTTGATATTAGTGAGTTAATGAATATGATTAAAGTTTTATTTAAGATTTGGATAAGTTCAAGAGAGAGATTTTGAGGCTAAATATTTTATATGATGAAAATTTCTAAATTCCATGTGCTAGCATCTTAAATCAACAAGTTTTAAAAAAGAAATTTTAAATTAATAACTTGTAAAATCTAAATTAATAAAGTTTCATTCTTAACAAATTGCGAGGACGCAATTTATTTAAGGAAGGGGGGGGGGGGGAGAGTCTGTAACAACCCGGGTTTTTCAGTAACCGGGAAGTGAAGATTTATTATGTTTTGTGATTCTTAAGATTATATGTTGGTGATATGAGTTTGTGATACTAACTCATACAAAATTTAAATTAGAGAAAAAAATAAAGTTTTCAGCATTTGTTAGAACTAAACATTTGGAATAAATTATATAATTTTGTTATAATAGAAATTTATTTCAATCTATAACCATAAGATCATAATTTAATAATTAAACGGGGTATTGAAAATATATTTTTGGGAATCTATATTTAGCAGGAAATGTATTTCCAATATCAAAGGGTAAATTGTTGATTAAATTATTAAATTATTAATTGAGGTTTTAAATACAAAGAATTATTTCGATAATAACGTCAACAAAGGGATTGTGTTCAAATTACATTAATGAATTTAAAGTGTACATATGGATTTTAAAATATAATCAATGAACAAGTTGGTTTGTTGATTTTATAAGAGTATAAATATTGATGTGAATCATTATTTATAGAATTGATATGTTTTTAGCGGTGATAATAAAATTTAAATCGTTGAGTTAATAATATGTACAACATAATTGTTGTATGTAATAATACAGATGAGAATGTGTGTTTTAACATGTTAATTACTTATTTGGTTAAAATAAGTCATTGATGATATTTGTTTGTGTATTTTAGAGATAGCCAAGTATAAATAAATATATTTTCAACAAACACATTTATTTTGATGTTATGTTGGAATTAATATTTAAAGTAGTGCAAATGTGTTTGTATATTTTGACATAATTTATGATGCATAAAATTAAAAATGAGCAAAATGAGATACTTATTCATTTGTATTTTAAAGGATGTGAAAATATAAGTGAAAAGTTTATAAAGTGTAACTTATGTAAATTTATGATCTAAATTGCAAATTTTGTGTAACAATGATAATTTAGAGATAATAAGCTTTGAAATGATTTTAAAACAAGGTTTACAAATTTATTTAACTTAGTTTGTTAAATTCTGAGTGTGTGTGATCAAGAAGGTAAAACATAGTATAAAACATGATTGTAATGGGTTAAACATAGGTTAACTGGCCTAATTTTGGGCTTTTGAGGGTTAATAATCACTTAGAGGCTTAATTAAAGAATTAGGGACTAATTTCATAATTATCAAATGAGAATTCTGGAGAAAAGAAAGGAATGTTACTTTTGCACTCGTTCTCTTCTTTCTTTTACCTGAAGCTTTGGTGGTGAATCCATGGCTTGCCTTCCTCCTCAAAAATCCAAACCATATCTATTGCAAAAATCAAAACAAATCATATAGATTTCCAAAAATCCTCAAATTTTGATATGATGTTGCTGAGAGGTTCTAGCACCTCTGCTCCAAATCTCATGGTATTTGGATTAGTGTTGATGGGTCAAACGTCTTCTTTTCTCTAGTGATTTTCGGGTCAGATCTGGGCTAAAAAGAGAGGTCAGTATAAAAATCATAACTAATTCTAGAAAAATCTAAAAATCACAAAATTTGGATATATTATTCTCAACTCATAAACGCACCTTGAGTAAAAATTTCGTATGAAAATAATTGATATTGCTATGCCAAACCCTTATTGCAACAGAGGGTAAAAATGCAGTTTTTTTGGGAATTAATGATGAGTTGAGACATGCTTGCATTAATTTTAAGTATGACTAGATTATTGTTTGCTCTATCTTCATTGCTCAGCCTAGATCCAAGCTCTGGTCCATCTCCAGTGAGGGGAAAAATCAAAATAAGAAGAGTTGGGTTTTTTGTGAAAGAGAAAAGTTGTTGCATGTCGCTAATTTGCTTCCTACAACTACAAATCAAGAGGAATTCTTCTAATAAACCAATCAACGTGAGTCGGTAGACTGATACTTTCTAGTTTACAATTTTTTTTAGTTTTATTTATTGAACCAATTTACTGTCCGTATAAGATACGTAGCTTTTCCGAGCCATATTGGTCATTTTGGGTTGTGCTGAAATCACATTGAAACCCCATGTTTGAGCCTTCATAACTTTTAGATAGTTGAGTCTTTTTGCTTGATTCTTTTTTTGTTGGAAAGCTAAGGTTTTCTACTGTGTACGTGTCAGCTTTTAGATCATTTAGAGTTCATTTGAATGCTTTGAACTGACCTCAAAGTCGAACTTTGATCGTGATTCAGACCTGAGTTTGAATTTGTTGAGTGAAAATAGCGACAAAACCCAACTTTGGGGTTCTATATCTCCTTCGTTATCAATCCGTTTTGAGTGATTCATTTTGTTTTATAAATCTTGGGATATTTTCTATATGCTTGCAAATTTTTAGGTCGGTCCGAGATAGTTTGGCTATTCAAACCTGGTCACAAAGTTGGATCTGGAAGTGATTTCAGCCCAGCTAAAATTCAGTCCAAAGTCTAAGTTTGGAGCACCATATCTTTTTCATGCGATGCCGGAATTCAGTGAGTCTTTTTTATTTTGGAAGTCAGTTCTTTCTAGTTTGTACATATCAAATTTTAGATCATTCAGAGATTGTTTGATCATTCGAAACTATTCTGAAAGTTGCAACCTTGATTGATTTTTGCGCATATTCCATGCCTTAGTGTAAATTTGGGCGTCTTTCCTTAAATGCTTTTATGCTTTTCTTGATCTACTTTTAAACCATGCTTTTTATGTTATGTTTTGGCTTACTTTATTAATGGAGAAGCCTAAATTATCACTAATGCATAATTTGGGTTTTGTGTATGTAGTGATGAGTTTTGAGCACACATTGCACGATTTAAACTAGTTTTCTTGTATACATATAAATTAAGTTTTCATTATAGTTTTGAGGCTAAATGAGATTTATAATTTTAGTTTTTACACTAAGTGGCCTCGAAACAATAGTAGAAAAACCTATCTTCAAATCTATAGCTTTCCAAGAAAGAAAACTATTGGTTTCATAAAATATTTCACAACATATATTTCGAAATCAAGTATTTTCTTATATATAAACTACACAATCTTTCACCCTTCAAGATAACGTATTGGATTTTAAATGACATCGTACACTCTGTGGTATGGGACATGGAAGTATACGAAGTTGGTTAATTCCAGTATAGTTAGATTGAAGCTGATGTCTTATTAATGATGTTTTGGTGTTTTAGATGTTTTCTGTTGCGAAGTTGATAAGCAGCTAGTGAACTATTAGTGAGAGCGTGTGGTATGGGACGCACTGTTACCACTACTCGGTTTACTGACTGTGAGTCAATGACGTATATTGTGTTTTGTTAAGCCAGTACTTTGCTTCGGGCCGAAGCCGAGATTCGGGGGGAGTCATGTATACGTGTTCATTTGACCGGAGGGGTCAATATACACTCGGGGGGGGGGGGGGGGGCAGTGATAGGCGCCTAACTTGAATACGTATAAGTACTGAGCTAAGCTCGGGGGGAGCTATATTATCATGTGGTTGCACGTGAAAATTTATTTCTAATGGATCCATATTGTGATGATATTTTGTGATTTGATCTATACGATCATACATGGAGGATTATTGGATTTTAAATTTACATAAACATTTTGTGATCTTCTATGTTGGAGTGTGATGCTCCTTCCGTGATATTTGACTCATTTGAGTTATATGATGATTTTGATGGTTTTCATTTGATGATACACGGCTATTGCTCGGGATGAGCAACATTATAGCTTAGGATGGGCTCTAATGTTATGGAACGTGTACATTTCTTATGATTTCTTTTATGATTTAGGTTTGATGATTCTTACTCGATCGGGGTGATCGTACATTTGCAAAGAGCAATTGGATTTCTAATCCAACATATTTTGAGACTTAGATGTTTTGGAGTGAGATACTCCCTTTATTGATAATTTAACTCATTTAAGATCTATGATAATTTTGATGATTTTGTTGTTATGTTTCCATTGTGCTCGAGTATGGTGATATACTTAGCCTAGATCTAGTCCTTGAGGCTTGTATATTTGCCCCTTCTATTATGTCATGTGACTAAAACTAATTAATTCCTTTATGTCATCATATTCACAACTCTTAGGTTAAAGAGTTGTATATCTTGTGCTTATCTATTTCTTATTCTGATTTGTAAACTAGACTGACCCGTGTGTGTATTCCTTGGGTCAGACCGAGATATTTCCGGTGTAGTTGCTGAGCTTGGGGTTAGTAGGTTCTCTTTAGTCTATCTTCATCGTAGCTTTATTCACTTGAGCTTATGTAGTCGAGTTCGAATAGTAGGGATTTCTATTATTTCATTGTTGTATCAATTTGTAAGCAAGAGAAGTTTATCTATTCTTTTTGTAGCACTTGCAATTGTTGTACTCTAACGATGTAATATTATGTAACTGTTCTGTGATCTGTGATAGTGTAATTATATGTACTGTGTTCTGAGCTGATCCTGTAGCCACCGTAGAATTGTACCACATAAAGTATTAAGTATGTCGAGCCTCTAGAAAAATAATAGTAATCACTTTATCGACATACTTAAGACTTGCTAATGCAAATCTACGAGTGGTCTCCCCTAACCATTTCTATTCTCCGCTCTAATTGAAAATAAAATCACCACGAATACAATGGGGCTGGTCTCGTGACCAAATTCTAAAAAATTTGTGAATTTTATTTAATTATTCAATTAAAAATGCAAGGTGGTACACAAGCATTGATTTCGTTTGAATTAAAATGAGATTAAATGAGTAAATTAATAAAATAATAGTTAAGTTGCTATATTTATCTTTCTTTACCAAAATCGGGCTAATGTTCCATTCACTCATAGTCGTTATTTTCACAACTTGAAATGTCGATCTCCTAATCCACTAAACATAAAATTATGAAACCTATATATTTCGGTCGCATGGAAGAGGGATTCACGCGTATATGCCTTTTGGAACACACTGTGCAATTTGAGGCTGAAGGGTCTGAATTAGGTTTCGGGTTTATCGGTGCTACTGTCAAAGGTTGGTCATTTCAAAATCGTATTTGGATAATGGGGGAGAAGGAGCGCCTTTGCCCGATTTTTTGGCCATCCCGGTAGCCCGTGATGAATCGCGACCTATAATAGGTCGTGAAAGGGAAGCCATGTCACATTTTTTTGGGGGAGGTCAGACTTAAAGTTGAGGTAATCGTCGTGGAGAGAATTCGAAGGTTGGTTCGCTGGTGAAGACATAATTGAATTTCATTGAGTAGGCTGCGAGATAATGGATCTTGAAGCTCATTGCTATGACTATTATACATAATCACTGTATGGTGTATATACGGTGTGAATAAGTGGATTTAATTATTTAACTAATCATGAAACTTATACATGTTATATCTTTTGTATATGTATTTGGATGTCATCTCTTTCGTTGGACTCGCATTGGACAACTCTACGTTTTGATCTAGCTTGGGTTGATTTAGCTAATGTGAGTGATATTGTCTCTCACTGTACTGTACTTGTTCATATAGTGTAAGTCTTACGTTTTAAAATGATTTCTGATTATTAACGCAATTCGATCATAGGATAATTGAACCTAGTAAATAATTATTAAAAAGATAAAAAGTGATTTAAGAAATTTTAACCGTTGTTATCACATTTTACCTAGGTGCGCACTATTGTGCGTGCTATTTACTCGTTTATGCGCTATTGCATGTTTTTTGGTTATATTGCTAGATTTTGGCTATTTGGACTTTTATTTCATTTTGATTGTTGTAGTTAGGTTCTATTTGATTTATTATCGCTACTATAGATTTTTTTTATGCCATTTTAGGAATTTGTATGACTACTGGTTTCATGGTTGAATTATTTGCTTAGTTTAGCTTAAAATGCTGTTACTAAGCGATCTAATATTGGGAAATCTCGTTCATTTGAGTTTGCGGTGCATATCAATTAAATGCACCTGTCGGTGTATCTTGATCGAATGCACAAGGATGATAGACTCGTATGGATCAGATAAATTCCCAAAGTAGCTTCAGAGTGTTTGGATGGATTCGATGACAGAGCAACATTGGAGCTCGGTGACGGTCAAATTTCAACTTCTCATCAGGAGGAGTACGCATTGCCAATGTGCCTTGGATGATCCACATCTCCGGGTTAGGCATTGATGAGCATTGAAGTATCCATGTGGTTGAGAGCCCTCACAGCCCTAGCACAATGATGCAATTATTGGGGGCGCGCTCTACCACCGAGCTAATAGATGAATTTCACGACGAATGCCGAACGTTTTCCCTGAATGCGTATTTAACCTATTTTGGGTAAACAGGTGATCCGAATTGTCGTAATTGATTACTATGAAGTTATCGATTACTATTATTATTGGCCACTTAGGCCAAACTTATATGTACGATGGTATAATTCCGATGAGCATGATATTGTGGTTCGTTCGATAGTGATTCAGTGTAATGGCTCATCGATTAGTGGCTTCAACATGAAGCGAGGATGTAAGGGAACATACAAGTTCTCGTGCTCCATTTAGTCTGTAAGTGAAATATGGGTTAGTTTAAGATAGAATTTAGGGAAAATATTTAGAACCATCTGAAATCAACAATGGAACAAAGTTGGATTGTCAATGAAGTAGTCTCCCATCAGCCTTTCATGTCCATCCTTATAGTCGCTCGTATATCGTCGGTCAATCCATCAAGGTATACTACCATGACGGTTACTCATTAATCCTTCACCAAGAAAGTAAATATCCCATCGACGTTTGTTGATTCTGCAACTCTACCGCCTTATTGTCCAGTTCTTGTTCATTGTCGTAGGTTTGGTCCATGTCTTCATAGTACTGGTAGTAAAGGTTTGATTCATGTCTTCATAGTACTGGTAGTATAGGTTTGGATCCATGATTGTCAAGGAGCTTGAAACACTTGAGTGTCAATGAGTTTAAGTTATATTTTGTTGTAGCTTTTTGCAATGGTGGTACATGTTTATATAATGGAGAAAACAACTACTTTAATCTCATTGCATGGCTACAGCAATAACTCATTCATTATCTCAACATGGCTACAGCAACTACTCATTCATTATTTCATTATGGCTACAGTCTTCAAAAAAATCATAGCTATAGTAAACGTCATGTCTCACATTTTAATCTTTATCACCCAGTGGCTACAACAACCCATCATTTGGAAAAATTTGCATCGAAGCTGTAGGAACCACTTTGTCTTTATCACCTAGTGCCTACAACGATCAGTCATTTAGAAAAAAACGTGCATCATGACTGTAGGAATTGTTTTGTCTTTATCAACTATGGCTACATTTATCAATCGTTTGAAAAAAAAAGTGCATCGTGGCTACAAGAACCGCTTTATCTTTATCACCTAGTGGCTATAACAATCAATCGTTTGGAAAAACATGCATCGTGGCTATAGAACCACTTTTTCTTTATCACCTAGCAGCTTCCAAGTGTTAAGAAAAACATGCATCGTGGCTACAATGACTGAGTGCGACCAGACGTTATAAATATCATGGCTACAGTTTTTGTAAAAATTGTGGCTACCGTCTATGTCATGTCTGACATCTGAAAGTTTTTAAACTTGATACTCTTATGCTAATAAATGTTTAACTCATCTACCAATTTGTACATAATTTTCTTAACTAAAATGCCCATCATTAATCGGTCTTCTTTGGAGTTACTTATTCTTGTAAAAGCCTATCTTGAAGTTGATCGCATCCATGATATTATGCGATGTAATGTTGGGGGTCTAAGCCATGAAATGCTATAGAATATAGTGGCAGAAACTTACACAACCACCCTGACTGCTCTGCGAGGCGCACATATTCAAAAATCCATAAATCACATAGGGATTTTGCGGAAGCTTGTAATCGTTACCGCGACATTATCGTGATCGTTGAAGAAGAAGATATATTTCAAGCAAATCGTACTACATTTGATTCACATTACTTATTCGAATACAAAAAGGAATTCATTGGACAAGAAGCTTATGAACTTCTCTATAGTTGGCTTACCCGATATGGCTTCGAATAAAAATTGTCACTGGAAAGACTTTTTTGTACGTTTATTGCATTTAGCATTTGATATTGTGGTCATTTATGTTGTTTGTTTTTGCATTATATCACGTCATGTTTAATTTGTAGCATTTTTAATCCGTTCCGTTGTTTGTTGAGGAAAATTCAAAAACCAATATTATATTATGTCTAGGTAAACATTTAAGTGCGGGTACCAAACCACCTAACCATGTTTTTTTAGAAATTTTCACTTGGACAAATCTTATAATGTACACGATCAAATCAGGATTTGCGATTTTCGTGTGAGAGATGTATTCTAATAAGTACCCAGAGTCTTGTTTGGAAGAATTCCGACATTTGCTGAATCATATAAACAAATTTAAAACTTATTTCAAATAAATACAAACAACTGTTCCACGACGAGATTTTAACTATTTTAAGTTTATTAGTTCAAACTTTTTAAACAGAGGATGACCCTGCTAGTCTAACTCATTTAGAAGCGTTTCTGAAATCTCGCCCAACTACAATCGCTTGAATGTTGTTGCAACTGTAGTGGGTTTAATAGCATTGTTTGATGCTGAAAATTCAAAAACCAAGTTTCATTATATTCCATTAGGTAAACATTTAGGTGCGGTTACTAAACTACATAACCGTGATTTTTTGGGAATTTTCACTTGGACATATCTCACAATGTACACAACCAAATCAGGATTTATGACTTTCATGTGAAAGAGTATTCCAATAAGTACCGCAGAGTCTTGTTTGAAAGAATTAAGGCGTTTTGTGAATCGTATAAACAAATTTGAAACTTATTTCGAATAAATACGAACTATTATTCCACGACTAGATCGTTTTAACTATATTTAGTTTACTAGTTAAAACTTTTTAAACAGAGGACGACCTGACTAGTCAAACTCATTCGGAAGCTGTTCTGAAATCTTGCCCAACTACGATTGCATGAATGTTGCTACAACTGTAGCGTGTTTATTCCGTAGGGTTGTTTGTAGTGGAAAATTCAAAACCCAAGTTTTATTATAGTGAATATTAGGCACACGTCCCTAAAACCAAACTTAATTAGGCTCAGGTCCGGTCATAAACTTATTGTAAATTTAGGCACACGTATATATCTGTATTCCAAAAATTCAGTAATATATATATATATCACGTAAATTCATAATTAATTAAAACATGTAAACGCTGAAAAAATTAGATCCAAAAAACATCAAACAAGGCCGTCAAAAAAAAAAAAAAGAAAGAAAGAAAGAACAACGAAAATGCAGTTAAATGCATTATATTATGCAAATATATGTATTTTCCTGCATATATCTGTGCATGTTTTCAACTCATGCATCTGTGTTTGATTTTTTTGGCATACATCTATGCAGGTATTGCGTAATTTTGCCATACAAATGTGCAGAAATTCTCATGCATAAGTATCAGTTCAAATTTCTGCATGAAATACTTGCATACTTTTGTGCAAGTATTCCAAATAGTTGCACACATGTATGCAAGTTTATGTCCAGATTTTCAGTAGAAAACAACGAATGCAATATGTGCATACATATGTGCAACTATTGGAAAAAGTTGCATACTATGCAACTTTTTTTCCTTTTTTTTTTGCGTGGACTTCCAAGAATATTTCTAGATTTTAGAATTTTTTTTTTAGTTGGTAGTGCCAAAAATTTTGGCTGAAAATTGAAAAAGGCGGAAGTTTTCAAAATAGCAGGCGGAAGTGAGAAAATAGGGGGCGGGTTTGAAAGTGAAACATGATAGGGATGCGGCGTGTATTTTAAAATATAATAGGGATGTGAGGCAAAAGTACCCTTTATTATATTCTGTTTAGGTAAACATTTAGGTGCGGTTACCAAACCACCTAACCGTGATTTTTTTCAAAACGGGATTCCTCATCGCTTTTCTCTTACATACTTTTCCACCTTCCTACTTTACCAGATCTTTCCGATACCAGTACAAAATCCAACGTCCCAATCTACACCTCTATTGAAAATAATCTACAATAATTATTGTATTTTCGCTATTCGACTAATTTTCCATCGCAATCAAAGGTAGTTTTATTATACATAACATGTTTTTCATTTTCTCATATGTAACATGTTTACAATTTCTTGTCATTTTGTCACACAAATTTTATTTCACCATTACGTAGAATGGATCAATGGGAAATTGAAGATGAGACTTTGATAAAGTATTTTAGAGTTTATATCGTCTGAGAAGATGATGAATGTTGATTACATACCAAAAACCAAATTATCACCTACTAGCCATCAACCGGGTAGAGAATTTTGCACTTAAACTGAAACGGTTGTTGTTTTTAACAACTCGATCATCCTCCCGGTAGCAAGCAAAAGTATTTCGTTACGGTGAATGGTGGTAGATGAGTTAATCGTCGTCGAGCACTGGCTATTGGGGAGCCCGCACCAAGAAAGCTATGTTACTGTAAAAGAGTATCTGATGTGATTGTTGCTAAAAATAGGAGTGTTTGTATAGGTTGAAGGTTCTACAACTGTATTAACTATACATTGAGACAATCTTAACCTTATTCCACTATTGTAAGTATAGTGAGTGTATTGATCCTCTAGTGTGTGATAGAGACATAAGTATGCACTGGAGATGCAAGATGAAAATGAATGATTGAAAGAGAGATTAATTAGGTTTGGAAACAGAGATTTGCTGCTTGAAATAACTTAATTCGAAATCAGAAATGCAACTCCTAATATACCCCAATGAGTAGTTTGTACGAATGTAATTGTATGAATGAGGTATGAATATATCCGTCATAGTATCATGTTTGGAAAAGTAGTTAGTACGAGTGTATGAGCCAATGCATTCAATGTGTAAATGAAATTGTTGAATGTATGCTCATGGAAAATTGTCGTCGATGTATAAATGATAATTATTCTTCTACAAGCAACATTAATAATTTCAATAACTTAAGTGGTGTGCAGTGTGTTGTCATTTCAACAGAGAACTACCATTCCAACAGCGTACAGTGTGCAGTCAGTTCAACATCGTGCAACATGCAACGTAAAATAATTTCAAAAACTTTAGGAGTATGCAGTGTGTAGTTATTTCAACAGAGAACAATCATTCCAAGCAGTTAGTTCAACATCGTGCAATGTGCAATGTGAAGTAATTTCAACAACTTTTGGAGTGTGCAGTGTGTAGCTATTTCAACAGCCTTCAACTATAGCGTGTTTAATTCGTATCATTGTTTGTAGAGGAGAATTCATAAACCAAGTTATATTTTATTCCGTTTAGTTGAACATTTAGGTACGGTAACCAAACCACGTAACCGCGATTTTTTAGGAATTTTCAATTGGACATTTCTCACAATTACACGACTAAATCAGGATTTATGACTTTTATGTGAAAGATGTATTCCAATAAGTACTGTACAGTCTTGTTCGAAACAATTCAGGAATTTTACGGATCGTATAAACAATTTTGAACCTTATTTCAAATAACGACGAACCATCACTATGCGATCAGCTCGTTTTAACTATGTTTAGTTTATTAGTTCAAATATTTTAATCAGAGGATGACTCGACTATTTTAACGCGTTCAAAAGCTATTCTGGAATATCTAACAACTGTCTGCTTTATTCTAAACGGGATTCCTCATCCTTTTTCTCTCATATACTTTAGTAGTTCAACATCGTGCAATGCGCAATGTGAATTAATTTCGATAGCTTTAGTAGTGTGCAATGCGTAATCATTTCATCAGAGTGTTGTCATTCCAATAGTGTACAATGTGCAGTCGGTTCAACATTGTGCAATGTGAAGTAATTTTGACAACTGTTCCAGTGTGCGGTGTGTAGTCATTTCAACAGCTTTCGCACAACTATGTCCATATGTATGACCTACATCTATGTCTTGCTCACAAATCTTCAGTAAAATAAGCTCCTTCTTCCCCCACACCTTTGCATACTCAAGGCTATTCCTTCATAGACTTCATCTGTTGATTCTGACTGGTGGTCAGCACATGATCCTTTAGATAGTCCACGAACCAATGTAGATTGACTTATCGAATACTAAGAGCAGCACTACGAGGACGTCCATCGTGAGTTCCCAAATTAGAGCCAACTTCGAATTCAAGAACCTGTTGAACCTCTATATGGACAGGAGGGTGGTTATGTTATAGAATTCAAGTATAAAAAGATATCTGATTCATGTTATATATATAATTTAAACCAATTGATCTTTTAATTAATTCCATTTATTTCATAATTAATTTTCTCAATTAATTGCTTACTCAAATTTATCGTTCTCTTCATTATTTCTCATCCGTTACAATATTAAAATGTTAAACGATTCATTCTCCTTCCCTAATTCACCTGTCTATAAACTTATTATTTACACATGTTTGGAGATTTTCAAATATGTGCAACTTTCAAGGTTATATATATCTTTATAAAATTATTTATTTACCCAATAATTCAGGGTTGTGACATACATTAATTAACAATAATTACCCAATAATGTACATTAATTACTGTTGTAATGTACGTTAATTTTAATTAATTCCTTAACGTTTTACCCCTTGGATGTATATATTTTAGTACCATTCATCTCTCTAATCAATTTCTGATACATATGCCGATCCCAAAAATTTATTTCCAACAAATTATATTTTCAAATTTGAAATTCAAACTTTTATATATGCGCATAAATGCGTAAGTTATGTTAGTTAATTGAACATAAGTTCTTATCCATTCTCTAGGCAAGTTTCCTTTACTATCAAATTCAACGAACTCATTGCTGATTGTGTATACATCCTCAAATTTGAAATTCCGAATGCATCATCATTCAATAAATCAATCGTAATTAATTCTCATCATTAGTAACTAATTCCATAATCATTTTAATCCTATTCCCATCGTGTACGTGCATGTATATATAAAAATCTATCTCCTTTTTTTTTAATACGCGCACATAAATTTTAGTTATAATGTACATTAATTATAATTAAAAAGTACATTAATGGCTATTAATCCTTAAAAATAATTCTTAACTAATTAATTTTTTTCCAATGTATTTATTATCTTTATTAATAATTATCTTGGAAGCATAAACTTTTGGTCCCACCTAAACTTCCAAAATTGCCCTTCATTTTTAAACAATTGATATTCCAAAAAATAGCATCTAAATGAAAGAGCATTAATTTTTATAAATGTTAACATTGCTTAAATTAGGATCTAACAGATCTTTTTTACAATTTTAAAATGTTTTTTTCATATGTATTACAAAATTTAATATCACTCAGAAATAGGATCTTGCAAATAAACTTAATATACATTTAATAACAAAAAAAATCACACTAATAAAAAATGTTGGAACTTCGAAATTAAAATTCAAACAAACTACACATGATGCAAATGTAAAAACATAGATAAATATTTATGAAATTAATTGTTTTTTGGCAAAGTCGTCCGGTTTTTAAGGTGACCGCAAATACCTTTATTATAACTAATAATAAAATACATAAAAGTACATGTGATTGTTAGTTGACAATCAACTACATAGGTTTTCAAGGAGGACCGTCCACCATATATAGAATTTATAGTGTTTCGCTCACTCTACCTGAACATGCTTACAAAACTGGAGCTAGCAAAATAACTAGACTGCAAAAATAAAGTAAGTGCCGGAGCTTGACAATCACGCCAAGACTAGTATGTGCTAACAAAGAAGTTATTCCCCATTAGCATCACCTGGTGGTGTACCTAGAGTAGCCTCCGCAAAGTGCAAGGCAAGGTCCACAACAAAGTACGGGGAGTGCTCGGAATACAAATATCTTCTGTCCTAGGTTGTGTCATTTAGCAACTGCACATTTCTAATTCCATTTTCGCCTTATTTAATCAAAACAAGACCTACACTTTCAACTTGGTATAGTAATTTACTAGATTCCCCTTCTTCACCTATAAAAATATAATATTTCTCTTCACTTGGTTTGTATCTCATTTCAGAATTAGTATGTATCAAAGCTCCTTCTTCAGCATTCTATGTGAAAATCTTACCGTTTTCAGTGTCATCAGTTTGTGTGTTGTCTTGGGGAGCTACAACAAGCGTCTCAGAAATAGGTGTGGCAAGCGGTGCACGAGGCTTCGGAACCCACTGTAGGTTCGCCTTACATAGCGGTGACATGTTAGATGGTACAGAGGATGCCACACATAACCTAGCAGTATGCCCAAAGGATTGACATTTGGAGTAGATATCTGGGATCCAGCTATATCGTACATCAACATCTACATCATAACCTTAAACTAGTGTCACATGCAAATTTTTAGGTAGAGGTCTCAAGGATGAGATTTCTATAAGAGCTCTAGCATAGTTTAGGATCTTCCTTGCCACCGTATTCGTGTCATAGCATCTAAGTTTGCCAACCAGACTAGCTAACCAATCCAAACCAAACAGGGGCTGAAGTACCGATGGAATATTGGTGAATGTTGCCCAAACCGGAATGGATAATATTTTTTCTCTAGCTTTACCAACCGTGACACTCCAAGGTGTAATTATGAAAGGTTGTCCTTCAATAATAATCGGATCCCTCTCAAGTATGCTCAATTTATTATTTGGACTACTGAATTTCATATGAAACATTGAGTCAAAATGTTGCATATGCAATTTACATCTCAATCTCCAGTACTTGTCACATTGCTCACGAACCACGTGGTATGGTGGAGCTTTATCTAAAAAACCAACAAGGTGATCAACCAAATACTCGGCTCCAAAGCGGTGTACTTCGGATGGCATAACACTACATCCATTAGCAGTTATCGATTGAAAGTTCTAATAAGGGGTGTAATTTCCAGCTACTTTGGGAAGATTTCTATAATAGGAGGTCCAACAAGGTGGAACAGGGGTTGGCACAACACTAGGAGAAAAGATGGTAACAGTTCGTTTAGCACTGCATTCTGTCAAGCAGTTAATGGGCATGATTCCTTGTCAGTAGCTCTGGCTATATCGACACAATTCCAACTCCATCATTGACAATCAAATCAGGTGTTGCCACATCCAAACTAGCACCATTTTCAGACAAAGTTTCCAATAGAGATATCCATCTCGTTTTAGCAGTTGTCACGATAAGAGGGGATAAGGGCGTAGGCAAAATATTACCAGTAAGCTTCAAAAGCGGAGTCGAAGCTGCAGGGATAACAACCTCAAGTCCTGCAATAAAGTTCGCTGATGTAGAAGGATGGGATCTGGTGCTCGATTGGTCAAAGTGGGAAGCACGACCAAACGCGTCCTTGAGCTAGGGCTTGGAGGTTCGGACGGCGGGGAGGAGTAACGGCGCGACATGGAGAAGAGGGTGAGCGAAGAAGGAAAAGAAGAGCGTGTAGGTAATTTGATTTATCCGCAGATAGCGGCCACTAGGGATTCCAATTTTGTTTGGCTCATGCTGAAATATTTTTAAAATATGTAAAATATATATAATTTTTTTTTGCCAAAAGCATGTGCTATCATCACGCTCAGAAGCGCATGTCATAATCCTCATATTACATAAAGAATTTGTAAAAGTTTTATTTCACGAGCGAAGCGCGTTCCGTAACACTTGTCATTACTTTATATCCTGAATTTCAGTTGTACACAACTAATTTAAGGCTATGTAAACAGACACACACATTTACATATACATATCTAATTATTTCCAACAATAGACTTTAAATTGTCATAACTTCTTCATTTGAACTCCAATCAGGAAACAATATATATTTAAGTTCATAGTAAAATCACTACAAACACAATAGCGAGAGTTTTGTAGCCAAATTCTAATATTTACAAAATGTCCATTTTTCATCATTTCCAAATTTTGTTAATTAAACTCATATTAATTAATTATTCAAAAATGCGGGGTGATAAACTGGTATATAGTTTAATCTTGTTTTTCCTTAAAATTACCCAGAATTAAATCTAGTAACATCGTTTTCCTATGCTTATTGTGATTTAAAGAATCCAAACATTTAATAAATTTTTAAAGAATCCAAACATTTAGAAAGAGATATTTTTGGGAAACGATATTTTTAGGAAAACAATTGTTAAGAAATATCTTTTAAGTATTTATATGTTTGTTTGGATATTATATTTATTCCCTGTTTTATAGATTATTTGTTCCCTGTTTTCTAGATTTGGACAGGATAGGAAATTTGTTGTGCTTGTATTATAAATATGTGGTTTCACGATTGATAATAAAGCAAGAAGAGATTCATTAATTCTTCATGGTATCAGAGCCATAGAGAACGTTTTTTTTCTTTAGAATAATCTGATATGGCTATATCAGGTCTTCTTGGTAATGCTAAAATTCCTGACAATAGATTGAATGGCAATTTGATGCCTCATCTTGGATTATTGATACCGGAGAAACTCACCATATTACAGGATAAAGCTCTTGGTTGTTTGAAACACAAAAATTTGAATGCACGGTTGGTTTACCGAATGGTGAAAAAGTAGTTTCCGCTTTGGTGGGATTCGTTCGTTTATCAGACATGATTACTCTTACCGGAGTTCTGTATGTTCCAAATTTGAGTTGCAACTTACTTTCTGTCTCTCAACTTAATGATGATTTACAAACCGTTGTCCAATTTGATTCTCATATTTTTGCTATGTAGGACCGAACGAAGGAGCTGATTGGAACGGGAATTAGGAGAGACTGACTGTACTACTTTAGCAAATTGAAATTTGTGTCTACCGCTAAAGCTACATCAAATTTGGAGTTGTGGCATCATCAGCTCGGGCATCCTTCGAAAAAAGTAGTTAAGTTAATTTTTTGTGTTAATAGTAATAAAGATCGTTTGACAAGGGATGTGAAGTGTGTATGCGTGCTAAACATTGTAGAGACAAATTTCCTTTGAATACTAATAAAGCTTCTCGGATTTTTGAGAAAATACATTGTGATTTGTGGGGTTCATATAATCATTTTTCGTCATGTGGAGCTCGTTAATTTTTGACAATAGTTGCTGATTTTTGAAGAGCAGTTTGGATTTATTTATTAGTTGATAAATTGAAAGTATTTCAATTATTTATGGCTTTTGTTGCTATAGTTGATAGAGAATTCTCTCAAACAATTAAAGTAGTTCAAAGTGACAACAGGATTGAGTCTAATTGTTTGCTTGAATATTTTAATGCAACCGGAATTCTATTTCAAACTTCTTGTGTGGGTACTCTGCCACAACATGGGAGAGTTGAGAGGAAGCATAAACATATCTTGAATGTTAGTTGGGCATTGCGTTTTCAAGCAAAATTACCTATTTAATTTTAGGGGAAATGTGTTCTTGCTGTGTTCGCTTAATGAATCGTACCCCCAACTCCTCTTTTACTGAATAAAACACCATTCGAAATACTTTTTAATAAACCCCCCTCTTTTGGTGCTATTTGAACCTTTGGGTGCTTGTGTTTTTCTCATAATAAGAAAACTAACGGTGATAAATTTGCTAGTCGAAGTAGAAAATGTGTTTTTGTTGGATATCCATTTAGTATAAAAGGGTGGAGATTGTTTGATTTGGATACAAAAGAATTTTTGTTTCATGAGATGTAAAATTCTTTGAGGCTGTGTTCCCGTTTGCATGTCTGGAAGATGTGAACACCACGAATATCGAACATATTGATCAAGAAATACATGAGGATTTTACAGAATTAATTTTGGATAAGGAAATTGAGGTTGGCGAATTTTTGGGTGAACAACAAGCCGAACCATTAGACCCAGCATCTCCCGAGTTCTCATTAGCGACTAATCCAGCCGCTATAGTAGCAGCTCCAGCAGTCCGTGAATAGGAAATGGTTCGTTGATTTCGAGAAAAAATCTCGAACGTCATGTATCGGGACTTTATGACACATATAATAATTTTCTAACAGTACATTCTCATCTCCTTCCTCTGCTGATCTCTCCTCAGGCATTCCTTATCCTTTAGCACATTATTTAAATTATGACAATTTTTCTGTAAATTATCGAAGATTTCTTGTAGCTATTTTCATGGATAATGATCCTAAATCTTTTAAAGAGGTTATGAAGTACGATGGGTGGAGACAATCAATGAAGGAGGAAATCCAAGCTCTTGAGGATAATGGAAAGTTGTCTTTGGAACATCTCCCCCATGAAAACGTGCTTTTGGTGGTCGTTGGGTATACAAGACCAAGTATTTGTCAAATGGGGATGTTGAGCGCCTCAAATCAAGATTGGTCGTGTTTCTGTGTTTGGAAATCACCAACATAAGGGTATTGACTACAATGAAACATTTGCTCCAGTGGCCAAGATGAAAACAGTTCGTGTCTTTCTAGAAGTAGCAGCTCAAAAAATTGGGAACTGCACCAGATGGATGTCCATAATGCCTTCTTGCATGGTGATCTAGATGAAGAGGTGTACATGAAATTACCTCCTGGATTTGAGAGTTTGGAACCGTCTTTGGTGAGTCGGTTGTGCAAATCATTGTATGGCTTGAGACAAGCTCTTAGGTGTTGGTTTGCAAAATTGGTGTCAACGTTGAAAGGTTATGGTTTCTCTCAATCCTACTCAGACTATTCTCTCTTTACATATGCTAGAGGTGTTGTTCACATTAGTGTCTTAGTTTATGTAGATGATTTTCTTATCTCTAGAATGATTCCGCCACACTTACCATTTTCAAAGCTTATCTTAGTGATTGTTTCAAAATGAAAGGCCTAGGAGGTTTCAAATATTTTTTAGGCATTGAAGTGGCCCGTAGCTCACTAGGATTATTTTTATGTCTACGAAGATACACATTGGACATTATTTCTGAAACAAATTTGTTAGGAGGAAAGCCAAGTGCCTTTCCAATTGAGAAGAATCATAAGCTTGGTCTTGCTACTGGCGAATTTATGCAGGATCACGCATCATATCGACGACTTGTGAGTCATTTGATGTATCTTTCCATCACCCGAACAGACTTGGCTTATTCGCTTTATATTTTGTCTCAATTTATGCAAGAACTTCGCATGGAGCATTGGGAAGCGGCCCTTCGAGTCGTTCACTATTTGAAAGGGACTCCCGGTCAGGGTATTTTGCTGTGTGCTGATAGTGAGTTGACATTGGAAGTTTGGTGTGATTTGGACTAGGCAGCCTGTCCTCTTACTCGCCATTCTATGATAGGATGGCTAGTGTTTTTAGGTTAATCTCTGATTTCTCGGAAGATGAAGGAACAAAGCATGGTTTCCCGGTCCTTTGCCGAAGGTGAGTACAGGTCAATAGCTGCGGTTACTTGTGAATTAAAGTGGCTAAAAGGTCTATTGTTGAGTTTGGGTGTTCATTATCCCGTGGCAATTAAATTAGTGTGGTGTTAAGGGCACCCCAATATCCTCTTCCTAATACCGCAATTAAAAAAAAAAATTCACTAAATTTTGTATGCTTCCTAATACCACATTACCTCTCCATTCTAGTCTCTTACCCAACCAGTATTTACTGAACTAATCACTTATTCGGTCCTAATTTGAAAACCCTTATCAAGAATAATCGCTTTCTACTTCATCTTTCCCATAGGAAAATTCTAATTATTACCATTTAAATCCCTAATTTCTCATTTTCTCTTATAGTTTGCTTAATTCAAACCTTATTCATGACTTTTGTATATTTAGGCACGCATTCTTTTAGTCTCATTGAATTTTTGTGAGAAGAAAGATGGCTGATTTTGCTGGAAACAAAAAACATGGCAATGAATCAAAAAATAAGGTAATGGTGATGTGGTAGGCCTTATTTTTTACGTATAGTATTAAGAAGAGTGTAACGATAATTCTTGTGGTATTTTTTAGTAGCGGTAATAGGAAGAGTAAATATGGGTGCCCTTAGCACCACACTTAAATTATATTGTGATAGTGAGTCTGCTTTGCATATTGCAAAAAAATCCAATTTTTCACGAGCGAACAAAACATATTGAAGTTGATTGTCATTTTTTCAGAATGCAATAAACGAGGTTTTGATTTCGCCATCTCATGTCTCTACATCATTTCAACTGACGGATATTTTCACAAAACCTCTAGGAAAGACTCGGTTTTATTTTCTTCTTCCCAAGTTGGTAATTTTTGAATCCCATGCTCTAACTTGAGGGGGGGGGTATTGAGATATATTTAGATAAATATATTTTAGGGAAATGATATTTTTAGGAAAACAATTGTTATGAAATACATATTTACATATTTATCTATTTGTTTCCTGTTTTCTAGATTTGGACGTGATTTCAGGGATATGATATTTGTTTCCTGTTTTCTAGATTTGGACATGAAAGGAAATTTGGTGTGCTTTTACTATAAATATTGGTTTCATGATTGATAATAAAGTAAGAAGAGATTCATTAATTCTTCACATTTTCTTATGCTTCTTGTGATTTAAAGAATCCAAACATTTAATACGTTTTTATGAACAAATTGTTAGTGATTGATTTTGATTTATAGAATTTTCACATAAGTCGATATTTATAAAAGAATTTTCTAGAAACATTGTATAACGAAATATGGTTAGAAACATAGAGTTTGACAAATTTTGTAAAAGAACCGTATTTATTTCCTAAGATTTCCGAATATATTTTAAGCGAGCTATGTAAGGAATAATATTATGGTGAAAAGGACTTAATGGGTGGGAAGAGGCAGATATTGGTGGTAAGGTAATTTTTAGAGTAAGTTTAAAACCAAATAGGCATTGACAAGGAGCTGTTAGAGGTGTAGATGGGAAGATTTTGATGTATCGAGAGAAAGTGGTGATGAGCGAGGTGCTAAACATGAAGTAAATGAATTAAGTATGAAAGCTAAGAAATTCTAAGCCTTTTTAAACTGTAAGTTGTGAATCATAGAAAAACGAGGAACAAGGGGTAAAGAGTAAATATGTACAGAGGATGTGATTTTCAAAACCTTGGTTTGAGATTATGTAAGTTAATGAAACAAAGGAAAGCTTAGTCAGGTTTCTTTAGAGGATTTCAAGCATGGTGATTACCGAGAGTGGGTTAGTTATTGGTAGAAAGTTAATACCAAAATAAATTGACTTCCAAAGGGAAAATCTATGACATGGCTTAAGATGGCTGAATCACTACTTAGAACATTATAATAGAAAAACTAGCGAACTCAATCAAAGACTGCTAGACATAGAATAAATTGATGAGTAGTTAAAGGAAGGTCTAAATAAGTGAATGGTTTGTATTGTTTTCAGTAGATGGAATTGTTGGAATTCGTAAGTATTGAATGAAACATACTTTGTCTATTGTCCCACATAATTTAAGCGAACATGTGCGACTGTTCAGTGAAAAGGCGTGACTATTAGAAGCATGATTTTTCACGAAGAGACACTTCGCGAAAAGACACCTCATGAAAAGACACCTCACGAAAAGACACTTTGCGAAATGACACATCATTCCACCAACGGTCATATTTCAGCGAAAAGGCACTTCGTGAAAAGACACTTCACGAAAAGGCATTTTCTTTCGCAAATGGTCACATTTCAGCGAAAAAACACTTCGCGAAAAGACACTTCCTTTCACCGAAGGAGATGGGTCTGTACGAAGTGGTACGATCACGACCGTTCGAAAGAGATGCGACGGTACGAAGAGGTACGAGCACGATCGTTCGAAAGAGATGCGACTGTTGCGACCATTCAGAAGAGATGTGACTGTACGAAGAGGTACAGGTGCGACCGTTCGAAGTGATGAGGATAAAATATAAATAAGGAGGAAACCTGATCACTTTCCTCACTGATTCCAATCCGAACTTCATTCTCTCTTCTTTAATACTCTTATATATAATCACAGAGTGACATACTCATTACAATCTCGTGCATAATACGTCTGTTGTATCTTGGGAGAATTTTGAAATAAAATTCTTAAGGAAATTGTTACGACAAGTCTCAGACATCATCGGGTTAGATTTCTAGTTTATTTGTATATAAATATACATTATTCTATGATCTCTCCTTTCTCTACGTTGTGCTATTTCTTAAAATAGTATAAAGTTGTTGTTGTAAATTAACTACAACATATTGATTGCTATCATTAGCTAATATTGAATTCCAAAGTAGTGGAAATTCAAGTTATAAACTTGTGTGACGAGTTCATAATTCTCTGTTTTGGTATACTAGACATTTAACATCTTAAGAATTTTATCATTTTCTTACTAAAATAGAGATGACAACGTTTGAATTATCAACAAAGGATGAGGTAGAAAATCAGTTAAATAAAAAGATCAAGATATTGAGATCTGATCGAGGTGGAGAATATGATTCATCGTTTGAACAATTCTATGCAGAAAATGGAATAATTTGTCAAACAATAGCCCCAGATTCACTACAACAAAATGGTATTGCCGAGAGAAAGAATAGAACGTTGAAAGATATGATTAATGCGATGCTACTGACCTCTGGCTTACCGACAAACTTGTGGGGGGAGACCTTAAATTTGTCTAATCATATTTTAAACAAGGTTCCTCACAATAAAATAGGAACAATTCCATATGAGTTATGGAAATGACATAAACCAAGCTTTAAATACCTCAAAGTGTGGGGGTGCTTGGAAAAAGTTCCAGTTCCGCCTTCTAAGAATTGCACAAGACCAGATATAGCTTATATAGTAATACGATTAAGTAGGCATACAAGCAATCCAGGAGAAGAAACTGGAAAATACTAATGAGAGTGCTTGGATATTTAAAAAATACCACAAAATATTCGTTACATTATGGGAAATATCCTCCCGTCTTAGAAGGATATAGTGATGCAAACTGGATTGCCGATTCAGAGGAATCAAAATCAACTAGTGGTTATGTATTTACCCTAGCAGGGGAAGCAGTATCATGGAAATCTACTAAACAGACATGCATAGCTCGATCCACTATGGAATCAGAGTTCATTACGTTAGATAAAGCAGCCGAAGAAGCAGAATGGCTTCGTCATTTTTTAGAAGATATTCCTTTTTGGCCCAAACCTGTGCAAGCCATATGCATACAGTGTGATAACCAAGCAACTCTAAACATAGCACAAACTTTGTGTATAACGGAAAGTCATGACATATTCGTAGACGCCATAACACAATTAGGTAGTTACTCTCAAATGGAACTGTTTCCATAGATTATGTGAGAACAAATGATAACCTAGCAGATCCATTTACTAAAGGTTTATCAAGAGAGAAAATTGACTGCGCATCGAGGGGAATGGGTTTAAAAGCCTAAACCAACAAGAGTTATCTTATACGGAAAACTATCCTAGCGACTGTAGATCCCATGGACTAGGATCAATAGGCAAACCATTATGCATAATGCATATTTGGACATAGTCCTACTCCATTCCTATGGTGCACCATATAAATGCATGCATACGGAAGTATTACAAGGTTAAATTACGTTTTTTTAATGATGACCATATCTTGAAAATAAGAAGTAGGGTACATATAGGATACTCCTAATGGTTGCGATCACCTATGTTAGTGTGAGTTGGGTCGGCTCTATGAGAATTTTAAAGGCTTAAATTCTCTATAACACTCGCAGAACCAAGAAGTGTTCAGGACCAAAAGCATAACCAAGAGATTGGATGAGAAGGGAATCGATGCATCGTAAAGCTTATTGCCTAGATATACAATAACGGCTGACGGTTCACGATGAAATAATTCACCGATTAGCCAAGTAGATCCGATAAGTTTTAACTAGGGAAAGTTCAAAGTGAAATATCTACTTATCCATGATAAAGCATTATTCCATATGTACTCTGTGATATTTCGCTTTGTGTGGGGGAAAAGAATATTATCATTCATGTGGGGGACTATTGGAATTCGTAAGTATTGAATGAAATATACTTTGTCCATTGTCCCACATAATTTAAGCGAACATGTGCGACTGTTCAGTTAAAGGGTGTGACTATTAGAAGCATGATTTTTCGCGAAGATACGCTTCGTGAAAAGACACCTCGTGAAAAGACACCTCGCGAAAATACACTTTCTTTCACTAACGGTCATTTTTTCCAATGGTCATATTTCAACAAAAAGACACTTCGCGAAAAGACATTTCACGAAAAGACACTTCACGAAAAGGCATTTCCTTTCGCCAAACAGTCACATTTCAGCGAAAAGACACTTCCTTTCATCGAAGGAGATGGGTCTGTACGAAAAGGTACGATCACGACCGTTCGAAAGAGATACGACTGTACGAAGAGGTACGAGCACGACCGTTCGAAAGAGATGCGACTGTACGAAGAGATACGGGTGTGACCGTTCAGAAGAGATGCAACTGTACGAAGAGGTACGGGTGCGACCGTTCGAAGGGATGCAGATAAACTATAAATAAGGAGGAAACCTGATCACTTTCCTCACTGATTCCAATCCGAACTTCCTTCTCTCTTCTTTAATGCTCTTATATATAATCACAGAGTGACTTACTCATTAAAATCTCGTGCAGAATACGTCAGTTGTATCTTGGGAGAATTTTGAAATAAAATTCTTAAGGAAAATGTTACGACAAGCCTCAGACATCATCGAGTTAGATTTCTAGTTTATTTGTATATTTATATACATTGTTCTATAATCTCTCCTTTCTCTACGTTGTGATATTTCTTAAAATAGTATAACGTTGTTGTTGTAAATTAATTATAACATATTGATTGCTATCATTAGCTAATATTGAATTTCAGAGTAGTGGAAATTCAAGTTATAAACTTGTGTGACGAGTGTATAATTCTCTGTTTTTGTATACTAGACATTTAACAGGAATAAGGTTTGATGTGGCAACCAAGAAACGAAAGCATATGTGTAAGGCTAATGTTTGGTAATTGAAACACCAAATCATTGTTGTATGCCTAAGTAGGAGCCAAATATGATATTGTAAATAGTATAATTAAAGAAGAAGCGATGGCATAAGGCCATAATGGTAGTTGAGTACTAAGATTACAACTCTTTTCGTAAAAAAATTGTCCTCATTGCAACACAGGTTTGAAAAGAAAAGTCAATAATGATTGAATATAACATTACATTAGACGACCATTGATTCTTATTAAAGGATATTGCTAATCCCAGACTTTATGTTTGAACTATTTTTTAATCAGTTTTTCTCTACAAAGCTATATATGGTAATTCAAGTAGACAATGTTTATGGATCCAAGCAAGTTGCTTTGCAAAATGAAAAAAATGACTTTGAAGTTAAAAAGGCAAAGGTGATATAAATGTTGTTTTTATTTCTAGTATATTTATTGTTCGTGTGTCTAGGATTGTAATATATTTGTGTCCTTATATTGGTATGATTTTGGAAATTAATCTAGAATCATAATGAAAAATTCATTTATTGACTTCAAATTGATGCATTATCTACTTACTATATTAATGAGTAACAAATCACACATTTGTTGTTGAAAGATGATTCAAAGGTAACTGCTGCACAATGAAGCATCTCAAGAATTTGAAATGAAGAATACTATTATAACCGCACAACGGTGGAAAAAACCGACCATTAAGTCATCTGATATCAAAGTAAAAAATTCTATTAACTATATTTTTGAACAAGAAATTAATGAAAAATTCAATGTGTTAGTTTAAAAAATGAAAATTAGTGCAAATATGTAAATTCTATTAATTAATATATTTTGAGTCATTACCAATTTTATATAATGAAGTGAGAAATAAAACAAATTGAATTTTCAATTGAAAAAGATAAATACCTAAAAGTAGCATTGTTTATTATATTTGTGAATTGTTAATTAAAAAATATAAATAATGCAGCTTACAACACATCATTATATTTGTGAATTATCAATTAAAAAAGATAAATAATGCAATAATAAAAGTAATAAATAAATCATATATCAATGAAGTATATTAATAAAATAAATACCTAAAAGTAGCATTGTTAATTTCAAGAACTAAAATTCTGAGATGACTAAACTAACATTGGAGTAATAAATAAATAATTAAACTGAAGAATCTGTCATTCTTGGTATTTCTTCCAACAAAAAATTTGTTCCAGCCGAGTACTCAACAATGGACTGTGACATAACAGTGATCTTTTTCTCGTTCATGTAATCAATTTGAGCAATGCCAAGCTTGAAAAGACGTGGTATCCATAGCAACTCCTTTAGCTTTTGTTCATATACATCCTCGCCTTCTTCATTCTTAATATTGCAAAGATCATCGGCACTGCAACCTATAATTTCCTCTACTATTTCGTTAAAAACGATAATCCATGCTTCGTCAGTTGTATCTTTAATTTTCATTACCATTATAAATCTGCATTATAAAAGCATATTATTGCATATATTAACACTTAGTATAATAGTTAATTATAAATATATGTATATATATGTTTTTTCCTCAAAACACAAGTACTTTCACTATGTTGGCATGCTTTGCACCAATAACTAGATTATGTAGCTTGTATAATCTTTTTGTTGCACTTTTTACAAGCTTCGTACCATAGTTTTTGACTTTTAATGTAAGTTATGTATGCGAGTACACTGAAGAATACACACTGTATATTGAGAAATAATAATCAACATATATGAAATTATTAGTTTACAATATAATTTGCAAAATGGTGTACTAACCTTGTCCTCACCCAATGTCGAATTGCTTGTTATTTGAGAAAGCATGACTTTATCATAAGTAGTAGGGGATATTTTCACATTTTTGCCCTCTTGATTGTACCAACATCTGGGATTTTTAACTTCTAAAATGTCCGGATTTATGGCTAAATTGGTTTTACTCAATGTTGATAAAGATAAACCTATGATAACATCAAATAATATTAAAAATTGATGGGTCAAATAATATAAAAAAATGGTGGCATGATAAAATTTAAAAATATTAAACATTTTTACCGTCAGAATCTCCTGCTTTTGCATTTTTAATAGTTATATAAGAGCATCATCAATAATTTCCACCAATTCAGAACCAACTCCCGTAGCAAGCTCTCCCCAAAATTTTACATTCACAGTTTTGTATCTGCAATATAAGTCTAATTGTTAATATTTCAGTTTTGAAAAAATAAAAAGTTCAATATGTTTACTTACGAGTCATCTGCAATAAATACATCCCGTTTTAGAAGGGTCTCACTGTTTTGTCAGTTTTTTTAGTTGGTGAGACACTTTAAACAAGCCCTACTACGTCTGAATGGCACTTATGATAAGAAAATACACAACAAGATTTTAAAAATTAATAGTGTAGATCCATTACTTACTACTTCCTTTTTGAAAGGTACTTTTGGAGCTGATTAACTTCTACAAAATTATATATACCTTCGGTACAGAGAAGCTCGCGTCATCCACCATTTCGACCGATGAGTTCTCATTTAGAATAATCTCATAATCATTTTTTATGGTGTTGAAATCTTTATTTCTGGACATATCCATTTGAGTGATAAATCTGAAGTAAATCATAATCAAATACAAACTATCAGATTTCGACTTTTGTGTGAAGTGAGAACAAATAAATATATATCATAATCAAATGCTAGTATCAAAAATAAACTAAAAATATGAACAAGCACAAGTAAATACATATTTTATATTTTTTTGTTGGTTTATTTCTTCTTATTTTAACATTAGAGTATAGCAAAATGTATTGAATTAGAATTCACCTGAACCTTTCCTACTATCAAAGATGCAGTGCATTCCAACAACTAGAAATGGAAATTAGATATAAATCTACTAATCTACCTAAGAAAGAAAATAGATATAAATTTTTCGAATGAACAGTAGGGAAAATCAAGTATTATTGATAATTGAGTAAATAAATCATGTGGCTATTTTATGATTTTTATTTTTGGAAACATGAAAAAGCTTAAGATAAAGACTATGAGCACGCAACAATTGATCTCAACGTCTTTGTATATGGAGGAGAAGCATGTAAACCTGAAAGTATCTCAAAAATGTTTTTTCTTTTTATTGGATAATATTGCTTCAAAACTCATATGTTATTGAATACATCGTATAATCTAGAATGATTTGCCAGTATTCAGTTGTATGTTTGTGATTGTAAATCAATACGATAGGTAGTGATCAATGCATGTGATATCAAATCAAATGGAAAGGCGGTATTATAAAAGAATTATTCAGTACAAATTATACTGCAGAAGTATGTCATTTTTTGTCGGAAACTTGCATCATGCAGTGGGTTTAATATTGGTTGAAATATGGAAAATGGGAAAATAGAAGACTCAAGTAATGTATATGAATTATCCGTGTATAAGACTAGACATATCTTTGTTAAATCAGCCTGTGCAACTCATACACATATCTTATTGGAAGATAATAATGAAATTAGTTGACATATACACCCTATGTTGAAATTCAACAATGTATTAAAACCTCAGATAATTCGTTTGACTGACAGGTTTGTGTGAGTATATTAAGGAGACATCAGCTTGATGGAGCTAAAATGATCGAAGTTCAAGCAACAGATTCATGAAAATAATACAACGATATTTCATGGTTATAACACTTCAAAGAAAAAGCATATTCCTTTTGGATCCCATATCTTCAAAATATCTACGTGCACCGGTCATATCATGTAAAAATGCATGTGCGCCTCGAGCTGATCACCTCAAAAATCTGGGTCAGCTAACTTCATATCCCTCAAAGGATATGAATCAACATCCTTTGTACCCCATAGATATGAGATCCGACCCTCAAAAACAGTTGAGCAAGGCGGGTGGATAACTAAAAAAGTCGTGTACGCACTAGAGTTTGGGATCCCCTATCCCAATCGGCCTTTGTTTAGATACCAAGTTAGCTAAATCATGCATCTCCCAACTCATGCGAATCACTGAATTTCAATTGATTACTAAATCGTGAAAATGGAAGCTCTTGGAAAACCCAATTAATGGCTTCCACCAAGTAGATTTTTGTTAAAAACACCATTTTCAGACTTAGGAACTTCGTATACGCAAACTCCTTCAATGTTTAAGCACTCGTACTACTCGCGTTAGCATTTTGGATCTTCATAACTCTTGTACTTAAGAGAAAACATTGATTCTACTTTGTAACTTGTAAAAATGATTAATAAAGTGCTAAACTTTCAGAGAGGACGCAGGCTTCAACAGGTCAAACCACTACAAATTTTGTAAGACTGTTTTCGTAAATTTTTCCCTATGCACATATTCACATCGCATATCACTTATTTCTCGCATTGGGCAATAAGTTTCAAATTTTTGAACTCTCGAGCGTTGACGCCCACTTTTCGGCATCAACAAAGACATAATGACAAAATTTTAAAAAAAATTCAAATATTTTTTCTTAATGTTTTCCTTCCTTTATAGAATGTGTGAATCCACATCTGTTTATAGGGTTTCACATCACTCAATCTTAAAGTTTGACATAATATCTTCCAAATATTCTCATATACAAATTCAAACATTTATTCCATTAGTATCTCATATATTCTAGATTCTAAACATTTCATGTGCACTAAATATCAACATTATTCAAATGTAAAAACTAGTTAATTTCCAAATTCCACAGTAAACCTACCTTTGCCACTCCTAGTATTGTTTGAAATCTTTGTATTGCATGTGCAATGGTCAAAATTGAGATATTATCCAGATTTCATGTCATTGATCTTCATTGTAGGATCAAAATTTTTTGTTTTTTCTTTCATTTCGTCCTCCATAATTATAGTTGAATTTTCCAAAAAAATAAAGGGTTTTTTACTTCCACTTTGTTCCAGTGTCATAATTCTAAACGAGTCATTTATGTTATCTTTGAATTCTTCATAAATTAACGCTTGGAATCATTGATCTATCCAATTTATTTATATATTCTAAAAAATAAATCAATTTTGCATGAATTTTCATAAATCACCGATCAAAAAGTAAGATCCCTCAAAATAGAGATTGTTTTAACATTGTTAACCACTTTGATCTTATCGTCACAGTGTTCATGGCTTATATTTTTCACTCCCACTTTGACTATATCTATTTTTAACACTATAACTTCTTTGTTTCATTTCATTTTTGCTAACATTTTAATTATGCTTCGAACTCTTGAATTTCATCTACTTGAATCATGTCTTCTTCTTATTCTTTGCTTTCATATGTCTCATTATTTATACTATCTTTTTTAACTTTATTTTCTTTATATTAATCTTTTTATGCTCTTCCAAATTAATTCATTAGCACTCTCATTTTCACTTTCTGGATTTCCTAATTTATGAAAGCTCTTTACCTTTTATTTCTTTGGTTTTCTCTTTCATTGCTTCCTTCATCTTTGGAAACTCCACTGTAACATTTTCCTCTGTATCGTTCTTCGTTTTCTCTTCCTTAGCATAATTATTTCTTAGCTTGTAAATTTTATTTCCATCATTATTATTGGCTATAATATTTTCTTTAAGATATTGTGGTTTGTTCGTATTAGCTTCCAAATCTAAGTATCATGTCTTTTCACTTTTAATTTCGGTTACTATGGATTCATGTTTTAAATGTCACGCTGTCCTTCATTGATTCATCAAGCTTACCAAAAATTCTTTTTCTTCCACACATATGGTTGCTTGCACTGCTATCTAGATATAACTGATTATTTTCACCTTTTTCGTTTTTCTTATATGCCTGCAATAAAGGGCCATCTTCTTGATTTTTTGCTTTAATGTATTTGACATTCTCTATAACTTTGTTGTTGCTTTGAGCTCGGCATTCATAATGATAACATCCAAGTTTTTCACAATTGTAGCATTTGATGTGTTTGATTATTGTCATTGCCAAGAATTGCCTAGAGTGTTCAAAAGGAAAAAGGGATTTCCGGATGCTAATAAAGATGAGTGTACACGTGCGCAGCAGGAATCACTATGCATGTATATATTCCCAGTTCAACAATTTCCAAATTCCACTATTTCTTTATGAAATTTCTCTGAATTTAACTTATGAAAAATCATCATAAAATCTATGGATTACTAATTCATAAGACTGGAATTCCGATCAAGAAAAAGAGATTTAAATATTGAATTTTACAGTTTTAATAGGAATAAAAGTATACAGTTTTATATGGCAATTAGCCAGGTTTATGCACAAGATACACCTTTTTATATAAAATATTTGTGAAACCTATTTTTCTAGATATTCCGCAATAGAAAAATGCATCTATATATCATCAAATATATGTATATTGAAAATTATGTGCACACCAATCTCCTTATATTGTTGTAGTAAGGTCTTGGGAAATTAGTAGGGGTTTTCTATTAAGTAATGACTCAGGGAGGTAGTTAATCTTAAATTAGTGAATTTAATACATTTTAAACTGAAAATTTTTGGGGGTCACTTCAAGAATCTACTACTTCGATGGAAATATCTTCAATAATTATCGTAAATTATTTTCATATATCTTCAATGTAAAAAATTACAATATAATTTTTCAATACTAAAACTGCCAATGTCTACAGCAGTTTAATTTCTAATGAATAAAAAATAAATATTAAATTAAAGACAATGGAAGTACAAAATGGTGATTTTAGCAAACTAAATACCAAATTGAAGTATTCCTGTAAAATCAAACTGTCAACAAATTGGAACCCCTTAAATTGAAACCTCTAAATTAATAATGGTTATGGGCATATATTGAAAACCAAAGTTGGAACCCCCCCCCCCCCCCCACACACACACAAAATAAAATTTAAAACTCCTAAATTAGTAAATGTTGTGGCTATATATTGAAACCCAAACTTTTAGTAAAACTAGAATCAAAATTTCAGCAAATTGGAATCAGGCTATTGTTAAAAATGGAACCAAACTTTCAACCAGTAAAATTGATACCAAATTTCCAGCAATGTTGAGACCAAATTTAATTCTTCCAAAAAAAGTCACATCAATTCATTAAATTGAAATCACTTACTTCACATTTCCATACATTGATGCAAGCAAAGGAGGAGCATTGCATTGTGCGTGAATCGCGGAGGAGAAGGCAGGTCCAGTGGAGCAGCGGATGAAGGCAAAATATTCAATCAATTAGGTCTTTCCCCGCCCTCTGTATAGAATTTTGTTTCTGTTTTTTGTTTTCCTTTTTTTTGAACCTGGGAGGGTCAAATGCCTAGCCCAATATACACGTAGAACCGCCTCTAAGGGATGGTTCATAATTTCAGTTTCTATCCAAAACGGAGAACTACAGTTTTTTTTTATAGAAAATATCTTGAATGCTAGCCGCAATCTTAATTTATAAGACACTAGCCTTTGGTCCAAAGCTTTATTCAAGTAAGCTTAAAGCACATTTGCATTATTCTTCAACATACAATATTAAATATTTCAGGTATTGCGACAGCCCAATAGTTCCCATGATTTTGTTAGGTTTCCCTCTAGTTCAGCCCTATCCAAATCTCGTAAATGAATGACCCAGTAAAAGGCTGGCGTCCAGATGAGCCAATTAAAAGATGAACTATAACTTTGCAATAACGTATTAAGCAAGTGAGGTTGACATTTGTAAAGTGTTTTTGCACTTGCATGAGCTAATTAAAAGAATGACCCAGTGGGATATCCCACACATGATTTTAAGTTATATTGCATATTGCATTTTCATCGTTACGATGATATTATTTCATATGTAAATTACATTTTAATTCTGCAACATATAACTGAAAACAAAAAAAATGCTATCCATGATCGTGTAGTATAATTGTAGTGGAAATTAGGGAGATATTCTTATTTTCAAACTTTATTCAATGCAGCTCCCTCCCGATGTTTATATGTGTAGTGGGTACTTATTTACTGGAGCAACGTGATTTTCGGTTTTTTCGCGCTGTTGCATAAAAAAATACAAATTTGTATATATTAAAGGAAGGATTCTTATTTTTTTTGAAAAATCGACACTTTTAACGAAAAATTGCTGGCATTTCAGCAATTATTCACATAGCCTGTTGCTGGTAATAAAAATGAAAAAAAAAAGTTGCAGCAATGTCTGCAATTATTCTGAATAATTTTTGATATATCTATAGTTATCTTACAATGTATTATATATGTGTGTTGCAGTGTGTTGTATATCTTAATTGTTAGTAATTATTACAAATAATGGCTTCGTTTACTGCAATTTTCCTGAAAGTAAACATTTTTCATTTATATGCAAGTCTTTTTTCATTTTTTGATTATTTTTGTACAATACTTCTATGTTTAAATAATTGTTGGTTTTGAATTAAAAATTTCAGAGCAAATCAACAAAAATTGCATGAAAAACTGCAATTTTAGAAATAGTTGTTGCGGCGTCTGCAATTTTACGAAATATTGCTGAAATTCGATGGAATGTGAATATTTTTTTGAATAATTTTTATTGTAGTTTTTTTTTGAATATGATGATGATTGTGTATTGAATTAAATTTTGAAGCTTGGCAAATTATTATGTTGTTTTTTTTTTTTTGTGATTTTCGAAAAATTAGGACTTAATTTATATGGTTTTAAGACAGAGAGTTTTTTGTATTTTAAAATATAAACTAAACCTAAGCCAAACTATTCCCATAATTTAATGTCATATTTCTTTTACATCATTAATATAAAAAGATTTTTCTATCTAATTATGGTAAAAGAAAAATAATTTACTAGCACTTATTTAATAATCCACATATAAGCCAATTAACTGTTTTTTTATTTGCATAATCTACATTTTCTTCTTATTTTGGAATTGATTTAAAAAATGGATAAATTTTGAGATTTTTAGAAGTTGAATATTTATTTTTTGAATTTCAATAGGAATTAATTCCAACAAAACCATTCAAATAACAATTTCTCATGGCAAGAAATAGTTAATGTATTCACAACCTACATGTGATGGGCTCCATCAAACATTTTGAAAATCAAGATGATAACAACTCAAAAAAAGAGACAAAAAATTAGAGTTAAAGATAATATATTTATTTTATTTCTCCATACTTCTCCATATTAGTTCTATAATATCATAAGGAAATATAGAAGAGAAGATATAATCATGATGGTGCCTAAATGGATCAATCATCAGCGCAACAATAACATTCTCGCACTCCTTTGTCATTTATTTTGCATGTTCCAATAACATTGTCATTATGCCAATTCTCTTTGCATTTTGCAGTGCAATCTGCATGGTTTTTACATTCATGTTTGGCTTTCTTGAACAAAAAACAACTGCCCTCCACATTGTTTATTTCTACACACATGCATACATGTTATACCAAAATTGATTTCCATAGAAATGTCATAAATATATATATATATATATATATATATATATATATATATATATAATGATAGAGTAACATATAACTGTATATTAAAAATACCTAAATTCATTGCAAGCAGAACCAAAATAAGTGCATAAATAACTATTTTTGTAGACCACATAACTCTTGTATTGATGGATTGATGAAAATTGTACAGCTAAATTGTAGTCAAATGAATATTTATATGGTGTTCCATATAATAGTGAACAAATATTTATGTATATGCATATCCAATAATTATTAAGTATATCAATACAAACAGATACACAATAAAAAATGAAAGAGAAATTCCTGAACTAAACTCACGTCATGTAGATAACGTATTTACTTAGTACATAATAAATACAAGAGATTTCTAGAATTACTCATACACCACTATAAATTATTCATTTCCCATCAATAACTAAATATCTTTTATTTCTTTTTTCTAAAATTTAAAAGTGGATATTTTATTTTAAAATAGATTCAAATATAAGTTTAAGAAAAAAAACTACCTACTAGAATCTAAGAAAATAGATGATGGAGGCCAACTAACATTGCAGAAGTACATGAGCTTTTCGAGGTCAATATGTGGTCAACGCAACATTGATAAACGAGATACCAACCTCATGTCAACACCAAATATTCAATATCATGTTGACGCCTTTCAGGATATATACATCGATGTTTGACCAATGCCATCTATCGAAACAAATATTCTAGTATTGTGTCAATGTCTTGTCGATCCCACGTTGTAACAATATATATATATATATATATATATATATATATATATATAACATGTTGATACTAATAAAATGTACCTAGGCTTTCATTGTCGAAGTTATACTTATTGTAAATTTTAATTTATTGTAAATATTGATTTTAGAAAAATTAGATAAGTAGTTGGAGAAGAAGAAAATGATCTTTTTCTAAAAGAAGAGTATATAGCTTTATTACAAAACTTAATAACAAAAGTTCATATTTTTATTACAATTTTTTCTTACTTTTTCCCTTACTTCCTAAAATGAGTAAATCGTGTTAATTTATAAGGATCACATATCAAATAAATAGTTAAGTTTACTCAATCTAAATGTTCCACATTAATCTCTCATAAAGAACCTCATATACGGATTCAACATGTATTCCACAAATATCTCATATATTATAGATTCTAAATTTTTCATATGACCAAAAAAACAATGTTATTCAACTGCAAAATCTAGTTTATTTCCAAAATTCACTAGTTAATTTGATTTTACTACTCTAATTATTGCTTGAAATCATTGTATTTCATGTGCTTTGGTAGGAGCAAAAATATTATCTAAGCTTTTGTCATTATGTTGATCTTGTTACTCAGCGTCGAGATCTTCAATGTAAAGTCATAATTCTTGTTTTACTTCTTTCATTTCATCATTTTTCATTAAAGTAGAATTTTCCAAAGAGTAAGAGTTTTAACTTCCACCTTATTCAGTGTCATATGTTCTAAATTTTTGAATTTGTTCAGGAGGGAAATCGACCGGAACCGTAAAACCCTCCTTAGTGCACTAGCCCGGTCCATGACTACCACATAAGTGGTTGATCTTAGCGTATGCACATGGTAAACCCTTAGCATGCAATTCCAGATTTCGAACTCGCATCACTGTTATCTCGACACAAGTCATTATCTACTGGGCTAATGCTGCGAATAAATGAGTCATATGTTCTAAACGAGTCATGTATTTTATTTTTGAATTCTAGCATTAATTGATGCATGTAATCTTTGATCCATCCAATTTATTTATATATTTTCAAAAAGTTACTTTTACATGACTTTTCATTCGTGGCCACTTTGTTCATATCATCATAACGTCCATCGCTTGTCTCTTTCACTCCCACTTTGACCAATTTTTTTTTCACTCCTTAGCAATCTTTGTTTCTTTATATTTTTGTTCTTATTCCAAATATCCCTCAAGCTCTTTAACTTCGTCTACTTGATTCATGCCTTCTTCTTGTTCTTTGCTTTCATACCTATTTTTACTAATATTATCTTTGTAGACTTTATCTTTATTAAGCTACTTTTTGTCAGCTAAATGCAACACCCAAATGCCAAGTAGTATTGACAAAGAAGTAATATAAATTGAGACATAGAATGCAAACAATAGGAAAATACATAATTTATAGTAGTTTGCTACATCGTGCCTACATCCACTATGGGGTAATTTTTGTTTATGTTGCTTCATTAAAGTTATAGTTTGTTTTTATTATAAAAATGTAGAGAAAACAAGTCGGGTGTTGGTAGTGGCAGAGTCCCTACTTATGAGTGCCAAGAAGTCAAAGCCAAAAAAGATCCCTAAAAAGTGCCATTTTGATGTCTTATGTATATATATAGAGAGGATATGTCCGTCCATGAATCAAGAAGTAAAAAGTGGATTCATGGTGTAACTGCATTTGAGAAAATACGGATATAATCCCTCAATTTACAGGGATCAGTACCGATCTCATTGAAGGGATTAGCTGACATGTACTAAACCCCCGATCTACGATAGTAAGGACTGTTTATGGAATACGACATATTAATTACCTCAACAGATCATAAAATATAGCATAATAAAAATTTCAGAGAATAATTTACATCATATCACATCAACGGAAATAATCATCATCATCATCATCATCATCATCATTGTTAACGATATTATTCGTCAACACCGGGGATAGGTCTATGGAAGTGGACATAAGGGAAAAATAGGGTTATTTAGCTTTCACGAGTCTGAGTTATTTCACCATTTCCTAGATACCAAGTTTCAGTGCCCAAAAGATTAGTTACTCTTACCTCGATGTGGTGAGCATCATGCTTAAGCGACTCAAGAACCAACAGTTATCTTGGGGCAAGGCTTCCCTAAGCACAACCCTCGATAGAAGGTTAAACGACTTGTAGGAAGGGGTTCTGCAATAACCTGGCGAAAGGATCTAAGTTTGAGTAGGAACCCGTGACTATGTAAAAAGCATATGGTATATAAGATAGGCAGTAGCTATGAAAACTCGTAGAAACACTCATAAGAAATATGATAAGTATTGATCCGCTCTTTATTGATCTTTGATTTGGAGTACATAAGTGATTACAATAAAAATACCCAAATTGATTTAGGAATTAGGGTTTACTCTAGAGAAAAAGAGTACAAGAATGAGAAATGAGAAAACTGCCCCGAAAATGATACCCCTGAGGTCTTATTTATAGAGAATTCGGCCCGCTTTTGCCATTGTGCAAGCAGAAGCCACTGTCGGTCGCTTCTCCCTTTGGTTTCGGTTGTTTTGGCTCTCATCCGCTCTTTAGGCTTTGCTTACGACTTTTTAAGGTGTCGGTTCTGGATCTTGGAAGGATGGTCCCGGTCTTTGGAACTTCTTTTTGATGTCATATCTATCTTCTTTATATTGATACCGAGCCTGTCAGTGTTGATTGCTTTTGGAAGCTTTAGGCTTCTAGATATCGGCTTTCGAGCACGAGCTTTCGGTCTTGCTATTAATTCCTCATGGAACTTGCCTTCATGATTCAAGTGGATGGTTACCGGATCTGCCACCCTTGTCGATATCGACACTAAGCAAATTAGTATGGATAGTTTGTCTCTCTTCGAGGTTCCGGCTTGTCTATCAGTTGATTCCTGAAGTGTATCTCGTCTTTCCAGAGGGTTGTTTCCGGTGCTTTATTAGTTGCTTACTAAAGTAGCCTCTTGGTGACAATATGATGGGGGTCTCAGTAGCTGGTTCTCGGATGATTCCCTTATGTTTTAAACTCTGTACTTTTGATGCTCTCGTTCCGCGATGTATCAGTATTAAGCCAGTTAATACCGATAGCCCTTTCGTCCTTCTAGGTCTTGGTCTGTAGGATTCCCAGTCTTTCTCTTCATTAGCTTCTGGTTTGAGGTGACCCTCCATTATCTGCCATTCGTGCCATAACTACCCAGTCGGTATCCTTTCTTTGTATTGTCTTTGAGTTATTTTCTTTAATGATGGTGTTAGTTGCCTGGCTTTCTGGTTGTTCCCTTATGCTCTCGGTTTTACCTTGTGCCTGATTCTTGCTTGTGGATTATCCTTCTATGCTTATGACGGTCCGTTACACCTTCACCGAAAGTCTGTCTCGGTGTTAAGTTTGGTAGTAACATTTTCCCCCTCCCTTGTGAAGGGGGTAATTTCGACTTTTCAAGTCAAACCTTTTGACTTTCTTTTAGTGTGTTGACCCTGTGTCTCTTGGCATCCTTCAATCAGTTCCGCTAATGGGTTTCTATCTGTACGGTTTAGATTTGCAAGATAGTTTATTATAAATATTTTGTCCTTCTTCATCTCTGCCTTTTACCTGCAAATCAAATTCTTGAGCCAGATTATCATTCTTTAAAGAATTACTCATGTCCCTTTTTTCCTAGAATCTCGAATTTGATTCTCTGTAAGTATCCTTATTTCTATTGTAGTAGTATTCTAAATTATGCATTTAAATCGATTGGAAAATTGAACAAGATTTTGACATATTTTAATGCCAGTTTTACAATGATGATAGCTTCAACGATCGATATAATGGGTTACTCATTTTCTTAACATGTCACTCTAGGGGTTTTGGTATACAAAGATAGTTATGTAAAGTGGTAATTTTATCATGAATTAAGATGCTATGCTTCCGGTATGAGTTAATTCGATTGCCATTTCTATTATTTTTTTTTGTTTTCGACCTTTACGACGCTGTCATTTGTATTTATTTAGCTTCCGCCTTAGGGGTGTCGGCAAAGTTTGTAAGCTTAACATTTAAGATATTTCGATCTTGACTTAACTCGTGTCGGGTTTGAGGACCAACTAGGCTTTCGGTGATAATATTGAACTATTTGGTCTTGGTTGAGCCATCGCTAGACATCATTGATAGTTTGATTTTTCTGGTGTATGTCTTTTGTCCTTTGAATTTTGATGTCGGGATAACTAGTTTTACTATCATTAAAAGCCTAATTGTTCCTAAGTAGATGTAAATTATGTGCATACCCTTTTAAGATCAACACGTAGGATCAACCTGCCATATAACAAATTAAATCCTTAATACTAACAAGTTGTACTGTTGTGTTGTCTGTTTATGGATGCTATATGCATATTTATGGAAAAAGAAAATAGTGCTAATCACATATGTTATGAAATGATATCAACTTGCAGCATTATGTCATGTAAAAAGAGCCCCGTTAACCCAAAGGCCAAGGGTTCCAATACTCCACGATCCAAGAAGGAGTTCACTTTAAGGTCTTCTTTAATCCCCTCTCAAGATAAGGTAAAAACCATTCTTGATAGTTCTGGAATATCTGGCATAGATGCCATTGCTGCTTCTGTACGAGATTCCATTAAAAATGCTCCAAAAGGGAACTTCGCATACTCGGTGATCTATATTTGGCATGGAGGTTTCCTTCCTTTTCCACCCTTCCTGTCCAGGATCTTGTGTGATCTTGGAGTTGCTCTTATCCAACTCTCACCTAACACCTACACCTTTCTTTTATGCTTAGAATTTCTGGCACTTGCGTCAAACCAAATCTCTCTTAGCCCCAAACTCATTTGTCATATAATACGATTCTCCAAAAGTGCAGATTCGCCCCTTTGGCGTGCGAATCCGATAAAGAGGCTGATAAGCGACAACATTAGCAAGACTAAGTCTTGGGAGGACCAATTTTTTTTCGTTAGGTGCCCTTCCGGTATATCAGGCAAATTCATCGAACTTGTTACGTTTCGTGTCTTTTGAAAGCAATTATATGATACTAGCGTTTCCTATTTAACCCTTGATTTTACATAGAGCCTCCTTCTAAAAGAGCCACTTTGTCGGAAGAGGAGACTCAAGTTGTTGAGGCTATCTTCAAAGTACCAGAGGATCTTATACGTCGTTCATCTCTTCTTGCTGTTGATAGGCTTCGTCAATATGGCTTTCTTCCTCCGAGGCAAAATATTTTGGGATAACCACCCATTCTGTTTTCTAATGCTAAGGGTTTGTTGTTGAATTCTAATACTTTCAATGCAACATCTCTTATATTTTTAGATATTTTAAACAGAATTGCACTTCCGTTCAGACAAGATTTTTCATTTTTTCCTATTGGTCTTCTTGTTCTTAGTTTTCTGATATAGCCATTTCTATTTAGGATCCATGGCTTCTAAGAGCACCTCCGCTCTCAATGTTTTTTCCCAGTCTGATGTTGTAGCTTTAAAGAGGCTTGCCGATTCCGATATTTAGCCATCGCCGAAAAGACCAAAACATGATAAGTCAGTCCATTTTTGCAAGGAAGCTGTCACCATGACAAGAACACAGGTAGTTTCTAACCCTACTTCTTCTGATGTTGATAAGATTATCGACATTGGTGCTTCCCCTGACCTTTCTCCAAGAAATAAAACAACAAGCAGTTCTGCATCACCCGTCTCTCTTAGAGAACTAGATGATAGAGAGCATAGTTCATTTACTCCCTCCTCTTCCCAACGTGTTATTTTTCCTGCACTTCCCCTGTAGGCTTTGGATTTTGATAAGTTTGTGAATCTCGCTCTTTCGTCTCCTGAAGTTGCTAACATTTCACTGTCTTCTTTGTCTTTGGACTAAGAGGATTTTTATCAGCGGCTAATCAGGGACCAACTTTTGGTATTAGTTCACTCTCTTAAGCTTCTCTTTTATTACGCTACTTTCGTACAGAGCTCAATCTTTTCTTTTTCTTATCTTTTAGGTGACGAAAAGTTGGTTCTTGTCCAAGGGAGTGGTTTTTTCATCTTCTGCTGATATTACTGTTCTTAGGGAAGAAAATATGGCTTTAAATGATAAGGTTGGCATCCTATCGCGGGAGAAGACAGAAAACGATAGTGAATGCAGGTGATTGGAGGTTTTACTGGAGGGGGAGAAGGAGACTAATGACATGTTATTGAAGCAGGTTAAGGATTTCAAGAATGAGAAAACAAAATGGCAACCCGTCATGCCGTTGAACTGGATAAGATGGACAATAAGCCTTCTACTGCAAAACGACTGATTTACAAGACAAGCGATAGGATATTTGATTTTCTAAAAGTTCATGTAACACCCCACCTCCGTTAAGGTCACTCACAAAGGGAATGCCTTAACTTTGGTGGAGCATTTTAGTAAACAGAACAGAAACTTACAAGACAGATAAAACAGTACTTGAAAATTTTTAACTTTATTACAGTAGAAACAGAAATCAATATGGTTACATCCTTTCAAATCTCAGAATTCAAGTACAAATATCAGTCTTGTACAAAAGCCTTCAAAATGCATGTTTAAAATCATAATCCCCATAGAACGGGAGCTATACAGAGCCAAGCCATACTTTAAGCACTTCAAGCAGAGAGAAATCCGGATCAAGCTAAAGTATTCCCTCCTTAGATAACCTGGGGGGGGGGGGAAACGGAAGAAAGGAGGCGAAACAACAAGGGTCAGACAAAAAGTCTGGCAAGTCCAGTGACTTTCAGCATATGAACAGATAATAATAATATGACATGAACATAAAACTGGATGAGAGATAACTGTAACAGGTGTAGCAGATATAACAGAAGAACAGAATGACATAGACTATTGCTTTACACTTCTCTGCACTAATATTAGTATAACAGAATTAGGTGTCACCCTAATGTCTAAACTGAAACGGAAATGGGTACAGAATAATTTAACAGAAACAGGATGCTAATAATGGGCCTTTACTACCCGATCAGAAACAGACAGAAGCAGAAACAGATTAATCCCTACGGAAACAGAATGTAGAATTAGGTGTACACTAGTAATGGGCCTTTACCACCCGAACAGACGGTACCACGTAGAAACAGACAGGTGTTACCACCCAACAGAAACAGACGGTACCAACAGAAACAGACAGAACTAAGTGTACCCTAAAACCCTACCCCAAGTGATCGGCTCCCTAATACATAAATATCTTGTGTCGGCCCCACAATAGGGTGTATCACTCCCTAAAGTGACAACCAATTGGCACAGACCTATTTACAGATGTCACGACGTCTTACATCCTCAGAGGCAGACCGGGATCCATGCACGAACATGACCCGGTTGGAACGCACCATCAACACCTCTCGCCATTATCAGAATGAACCACTTATAATTAGTTCAGTAAGCGTGCCCGGACCCTACTTCCTGTTGGGTCAAAGTGTTGATACCAGAAAGGGTTACTGACTAATATGGGTCCCAAACAACAGATGACACAAGTAATTCCCCTCCTAACCTTGTGTCCCCAGACTAACAGATTTCAGTTTAACTTGTCTACAAGTTTCAGACATACAAAATTTAGATTAACTAGTTCACTGATCAGGCAATCAAGTTAACAGGTTTTCAGACTAACGGATCAAATTTTCGGATTAACAGGCTTACAGATTAACTGGTTCCAGATTATCTAACTTTGTATTGGGCTTATGGATTCACAAAACGGGTTTATCAGATTCATTGGTCCAGTTGGTTTAACCTTACCCAACATGTTTTAGACATCACAATTATCTCATATTTTCATTAATTAAATATTAATGCCCAAACCTCTCACATTAGACTGACAGTTTGTGGCTACTGGTTAGGCCGGTTGGTTCCGGGCAGGTTTCTGTCGCAAACTGAGTCTAACCTCGGGTTTCAAGCACGTTATGACTAACTTCTCACATTAGAACCTATTGTTTGCGACCACTGGAATATGCCGGGCGGTTCCGGGCAGAATTACGTCGCAAACTCATTCTAACCTCGAGTTAGCCATGTTTATCTTTGCGGCCAATTAATTAATGATTTACCATTTATACTCATGCCTAATATACATGTCAATTATTCATAGTTAATGACAACAACAGACTGAATATATCAACTCAACGGATATAGCAGATAACAAGTTTTGCAGATTAGGCGACTTAACGGATTTAGCCGATTAAACAAACTAGCAGATTTTAGCATATAACAGATTAGGCATCTCAACAGACAAATTTAACAGACTAGGCATCTCAATCTAATTAGCAGTTTAGGCAGAATTGGCAGATTAGAACTAGCAAATTAGGCAAATATATTAGATTTAATCATTCCTTAAGGTTTCACAACATATCTTGCCTAAATATAAATCTTGCCTAAGTTCACATGCATAAATAATAGTCATGATTCCCAATATGATCATTTATCCCATGTTTGCATTAAATTCACATAGCACAGATTATGGTCATAATTTACCATATATCATATGTTCCCCTTTTTATTAAACTTGCAAAGTGTAGAAGATCCATATATAGATTATACCAAATATAACCATAGATTACTATGCATGTCATATATCCCAAAGATCCCTTACTTAGGTGTTTATTTACATAATAGATATCCTACTTCCATGTAAATCTTTCTACCTAAGCCATATTCCCCTTTTTTTTAAGTCATAGTCCGTTATATAAAATATGCCCAAGGATCTAGATCTAACCTGTATTATGTCTTTCTATTCAGATCTTAATTTTTAACATGCCTTATATTCCAGATTTACAAGTCATATATTATCATATGATAATCCCAAATTGTCATATATGCATAGATCTAGATCTAGTTTACAACCTATGTCCTTCACTCAAATCAGTCACAAATCAGTCCAATTATGCATCATTCATTTTATTGTCCCAAATATTTTAGCGTATGTTAATCTCTTATGAGATTGGCTCAGGCTCGTGGTAGCCTGGCTATAGAACAAAAAGAGGAAAGAGATAAGATAGATCCAAACAGAACAGAAAAGAACAGATATAGTCTCATATTCAGATTTACAATTCATGTCACAATCAGAATTAACGTTTATATCGGAAAATAACTGTACTTTCCTTGATTGGATTAAAGAAAGAACTTTAACTTGTTGTAGAATCTTTGCAGAAACTTTAATCTCTAGTTTGAATTGAGTTGCTTAGGCTGATGTTGATTATCTTCTAGTTTTGATTCCAGCAGAGTAGCGACGCCATTATCTTATTTTAGTTAGAATAAAGGTAGAGTATAGGTAGAATGAAGTTGTGTGGAGAGAAAGTGAGGTTTGGGGGTGTTTTTTTTAGGAGAATAGGGTGATTTAGAGCCTTCAGATCAGTCCAGAAGTCATCAGAATCGTACAGCTCGAATACACATCATCCAGCCACTCAAAAGAAGACACGTCACCTCAGAACACACCAGAATTCGGTGCTGGATTTGTATGGGCGCACTTGGCAGGTGCGCCAGTGTATTTTTGTACTGGCGCACTTCACAAGTGCGCCAGTGTATTCTGGCCTATTTCCGGTTTTTCTGCCTAACTTCGTTCGTCCATATCTTCTTCATACGGACTCCGATTTACGCAAACTCAGACTCTATTTCGCGTATTTTTCCGAGACGAACACAATGGCGCAACCCGTTTCCCTTAATTCTTCTCCTAAAAATTAATTATACCTTGATTTTTAACTCTTATGTTTACAGAAAATACGGGGTGTTACATTCTCCCCTCCTTAGAGGATTTCGTCCCCGAAATCTTCAAGTTAAGAAGAATGTGTCCTACCATCAAATCACCCATCTACTCAACCATCATCCACAAGCATCCATTGTCCTTAGAAAACTTCTAATGTTGTATGAACATATGCAAAAGTATGTGTATATGTTCCTTATCTAATGCAAAGATCAGGCGGTCTACTGATTCAGTTGACCTCCTTAATGCGAATTATGTCAGTGCCATGAGTCCAACATGTATGCAATAGAATTCTAATGATATATATTATTTCTATATGAGTGCACAATCATTCACTCAAATGCAACATCCATGTGCTGAATCAACCATTTTGCATCCACAAGAATTGAAAAATGCTCACCCATCCATATGCAGTATGAGAGTGTTTTCGAGCCGATCTAGTGCCTAGTGTGTGTATATGCATCCACGGGCAACCACTAGCAACCACTTGCATCCACTTGCAACCATCAAACATAACATGTCTCAAACACATGTTTACACCCATTAGTTTCTACCTAAAGTTCGAATATTCGATCGATAGGATACAGTCGAATGATGGAAGCGAGTACAGATAGAACGAAAATTTGGTTCCCATTAGACATGGGTCCTAAGTATCGGCCCCAAAGACCGAAACCAACATCAAATTGAAACTCAGAGGATTACCTTCTTTAGACAACGTCAAAACTGGAAATCCTATCAAAAGTATTTAGATATTTACAGACTACTGGTACAGATCAGGTTCCCTAATGATTCTTAGGAAGCTAAGCATGATAAAATCATACCCCACGAAAACTCAGAATGTATGCGTCATACTTGACGCCTAACACAGATATCCCTCAAACCCCAATCTCAAACAGATGATCCATAACCCTTATGGGTCTGAGTCTACAGCGGAATTCAGAAATAATACTAGTATTAAAGTGCAGAGTATCGATTACAAAATCAAAATACCAGAATCAGAAAAAGTCTTAACTCCATAATCAGATAAAGAAATTAAACCTACTATAGAAATTTTCCTATTTCTATCCTAGCCACTAGCCTCAAGAGTGTTCGCCTTCCCTCCTTGTCCTCGTCTCTTCGGGCAGTCCCTAGTGAAGTGTCCCATCTCCCCACAGTTGAAGCAAGCGCCCTTCCTTTTTCTGCAATCCTTGTTCAGATGAGTCGAGCTCCCACAAGTAAAGCACTTTTTCCCCTTCTTATCTTCAGACTTCTCATCCTTCTTTTGTGTTTCCTTTTTGGGCCCCGCTTTCTTATTCTGTGGTTCTTCCTTCTTTGTCTCTTTCGGGCCCTTGTCTTCCTCGTGCAGTAGTGCCATATCCACCAATTTCTCGTAAGTTGCTCCCATGGGTACATGGGTCATGGCTAGGCTGTGCAGTGGCTCGTTCAATCCTTTAACAAAGCGGAGAGCCTTTTTATGCTGATTGTTGACTAAATCCAATCCGAACCTAGCCAGTTGGTTGAACTGGTTGACGTATTCCTTGACCGTCATACTTCCTTGCTTAAGAGATAAGAACTTTTCCAATTGTAAACTTCGTTCAGCTTGCGAGAGGAATTTTGTCTCAAACCTTGTTCTGAAATCCATCCATGTCTCAACCGGCCTCTCGGCGTTAGTGACTTCCCACCAGTAGGAAGCTTCGTCTTTGAGCAGCCATACTGCCAAATGTACCTTTTGCCTATCGTCCACCTCGAAGATAACGAATAGATCCTCAGTTTCTTTGAGCCAATTCCTTGCTTCTACGAATGATTCAGTTCCTTTGAAATCCTTCCCACCCATGGCCCTAAAATCTCTACAGATCTTTGAGAAAGCAATTGCACGAGGAGGGGGTGGAAGAGGGGGATCATTTGCTGGACCTGCAGCGGCGGTCCTAGCCTCAAGATATTGACGAAACCAACCGGGTACATGAACACCCTCTGGTATCTCAGATGCTTCAGACATGCTGAAACGAAAAAGGAAAGGTTCAATACAAAAAGGACTGAAAGAAAGATATATGGCTCTTGGGGATTATGTTTTTTCAAAATAAGCTTTATTTTTTAAAATACTTCCTTTCAAAACCTTTTTTTTTTTGAAAATAGTTTTCAAAACTTTTTATAAAATCTGGTAACCTTCAGCTATGATACCAAGTGTAACACCCCACCTCCGTTAAGTTCACTCACAAAGGGAATGCCTTAACTTTGGTGGAGCATTTTAGTAAACAGAACAGAAACTTACAAGACAGATAAAACAGTACTTGAAAATTTTTAACTTTATTACAGTAGAAACAGAAATCAATATGGTTACATCCTTTCAAATCTCAGAATTCAAGTACAAATATCAGTCTTGTACAAAAGCCTTCAAAATGCATGTTTAAAATCATAATCCCCATAGAACGGGAGCTATACAGAGCCAAGCCATACTTTAAGCACTTCAAGTAGAGAGAAATCCGGATCAAGCTAAAGTATTCCCTCCTTAGATAACCTGGGGGGGAAACAGAAGAAAGGAGGCGAAACAACAAGGGTCAGACAAAAAGTCTGGCAAGTCCAGTGACTTTCAGCATATGAACAGATAATAATAATATGACATGAACATAAAACTGGATGAGAGATAACTGTAACAGGTGTAGTAGATATAAAATAAGAACAGAATGACATAGACTATTGCTTTACACTTCTCTGCACTAATATTAGTATAACAGAATTAGGTGTCACCCTAATGTCTAAACTGAAACAGAAACGGGTACATAATAATTTAACAGAAACAGGATGCTAATAATGGGCCTTTACTACCCGATCAGAAACAGATAGAAGCAGAAACAGATTAATCCCTACGGAAACAGAATGTAGAATTAGGTGTACACTAGTAATGGGCCTTTACCACCCGAACAGACGGTACCACGTAGAAACAGACAGGTGTTACCACCCAACAGAAACAGACGGTACCAACAGAAACAGACAGAACTAAGTGTACCCTAAAACCCTACCCCAAGCGATCGGCTCCCTAATACATAAATATCCTGTGTCGGCCCCACAATAGGGTGTATCACTCCCTAAAGTGACAACCAATTGGCACAGACCTATTTACAGATGTCACGGCGTCTTACATCCTCAGAGGCAGACCGGGATCCATGCACGCACATGACCCGGTCGGAACGCACCATCAACACCTCTCGCCATTATCAGAATGAACCACTTATAATTAGTTCAGTAAGCGTGCCCGGACCCTACTTCCTGTTGGGTCAAAGTGTTGATACCAGAAAGGGTTACTGACTAATATGGGTCCCAAACAACAGATGACACAAGTAATTCCCCTCCTAACCTTGTGTCCCCAGACTAACAGATTTCAGTTTAACTTGTCTACAAGTTTCAGACATACAAAATTTAGATTAACTAGTTCACTGATCAGGCAATCAAGTTAACAGGTTTTCAGACTAACGGATCAAATTTTCGGATTAACAGGCTTACAGATTATCTGGTTCCAGATTATCTAACTTTGTATTGGGCTTATGGATTCACGAAACGGGTTTATCAGATTCATTGGTCCAGTTGGTTTAACCTTACCCAACATGTTTTAGACATCATAATTATCTCATATTTTCATTAATTAAATATTAATGCCCAAACCTCTCACATTAGACTGACAGTTTGCGGCTACTGGTTAGGCCGGTTGGTTCCGGGCAGGTTTCTGTCGCAAACTGAGTCTAACATCGGGTTTCAAGCACGTTATGACTAACTTTTCACATTAGAACCTATTGTTTGCGACCAATGGAATATGCCGGGCGGTTCCGGGCAGAATTACGTCTCAAACTCATTCTAACCTCGAGTTAGCCATGTTTATCTTTGCGGCCAATTAATTAATGATTTACCATTTATACTCATGCCTAATATACATGTCAATTTTTCATAGCTAATGACGACAACAGACTGAATATATCAACTCAATGGATATAGCAGATAACAAGTTTTGCAGATTAGGCGACTTAACGGATTTAGCCGATTAAACAAACTAGCAGATTTTAGCATATAACAGATTAGGCATCTCAACAGACAAATTTAACAGACTAGGCATCTCAATCTAATTAGCAGTTTAGGCAGAATTGGCAGATTAGAACTAGCAAATTAGGCAAATATATTAGATTTAATCATTCCTTAAGGTTTCACAACATATCTTGCCTAAATATAAATCTTGCCTAAGTTCACATGCATAAATAATAGTCATGATTCCCAATATGATCATTTATCCCATGTTTGCATTAAATTCACATAGCACAGATTATGGTCATAATTTACCATATATCATATGTTCCCCTTTTTATTAAACTTGCAAAGTGTAGAAGATCCATATATAGATTATACCAAATATAACCATAGATTACTATGCATGTCATATATCCCAAAGATCCCTTACTTAGGTGTTTATTTACATAATAAATATCCTACTTCCATGTAAATCTTTCTACCTAAGCCATATTCCCCTTTTTTTTTAAGTCATAGTCCGTTATATAAAATATGCCCAAGGATCTAGATCTAACCTGTATTATGTCTTTCTATTCAGATCTAAATTTTTAACATGCCTTATATTCCAGATTTACAAGTCATATATTATCATATGATAATCCCAAATTGTCATATATGCATAGATCTAGATCTAGTTTACAACCTATGTCCTTCACTCAAATCAGTCACAAATCAGTCCAATTATGCATCATTCATTTTATTTTCCCAAATATTTTAGCGTATGTTAATCTCTTATGAGATTGGCTCAGGCTCGTGGTAGCCTGGCTATAAAACAAAAAGAGGAAAGAGATAAGATAGATCCAAACAGAACAGAAAAGAACAGATATAGTCTCATATTCAGATTTACAATTCATGTCACAATCAGAATTAACGTTTATATTGGAAAATAACTGTACTTGCCTTGATTGGATTAAAGAAAGAACTTTAACTTGTTGTAGAATCTTTGTAGAAACTTTAATCTCTAGTTTGAATTGAGTTGCTTAGGCTGATGTTGATTATCTTCTAGTTTTGATTCCAGCAGAGTAGCGACGCCATTATCTTATTTTAGTTAGAGCAAAGGTAGAGTATAGGTAGAATGAAGTTGTGTGGAGAGAAAGTGAGGTTTGGGGGTGTTTTTATAGGAGAATAGGGTGATTTAGAGCCTTCAGATCAGTCCATAAGTCATCAGAATCGTACAGCTCGAATACACATCGTCCAGCCACTCAAAAGAAGACATGTCACCTCAGAACACACCAGAATTCGGTGCTGGATTTGTATGGGCGCACTTGGCAGGTGCGCCAGTGTATTTTGTACTGGTGCACTTCACAAGTGCGCCAGTGTATTCTGGCCTGCTTCCGGTTTTTCTGCCTAACTTCGTTCGTCCATATCTTCTTCATACGGACTCCGATTTACGCAAATTCAGACTCTATTTCGCGTATTTTTCCGAGACGAACACAATGGCGCAACCCGTTTCCCTTAATTCTTCTCCTAAAAATTAATTATACCTTGATTTTTAACTCTTATGTTTACAGAAAATACGGGGTGTTACAGTTCACCTCCATGATATTGTCATGGAATACTTTGAAGATTCCCTCTTTCTCGATTTTTCTGATAACCATAAGAAATTTCCTGGGATTGACTTTACTTTAGCGCATCCCTCCGTTAGGAGTAGTGTTTTGGTATGAATCAAGCAGGTTAAGAGAGAAGGTAACGTTCCTCCGAAGGACAAGGTAAACCCTGAGTCTTTTCCGCTTATAGAGGAGTTTCCTAAGGATTTTGATAATGAGGAAGAAGAAGACACAATTGTTGACGAGGGGACAGGAGGAGATGAGTGCCAGCGAGATGAGGATGGTAGGGATGCAGGAGACTCTTCCTCTGCTGCTACGGGGATACTTGATCCGAAGTGGACCAATAGCGACTCTTTGAGCACCTCACTTACTCGAGGTCCAATTGCAACTCTCTCCAAGGAGGATGTTTTTCAAAGCCTAAGGGTAAATAAGTTCATGTTCAACCCGATATCTCTGCCACTTAGGTATGGCTCTCACTCTTGAAATGTTTTCTTCCCTCTTGAATTTGTATCAATAATTAGCTTCCTCATATTGCGGAAACCCCTTGCTTCTCTGAATGCATGAGTCATAGTAATGCATTATATCCATCGTTTTTAGATACAAAGGACTTTCAAAGGTCTTGCTTTGTAAACCTACGGAAAACCATCTAGTAGAAAACTTAGATGTTTTAGCATAAGATATTTCTAACTTCTTCATGATTTGCGGTTTAATTTTTATAACACTTATGATCAATTGTCTTATATTAATATACGTAATGGGGATGTTATGCTTACTAACTAGTAGATTGGTGCTATCCTGATCCTGTGGATGTTTATGTTTGTTGAAATAATTCAGGACTTGTATGGTAGAAGTTTTTGTGGTTGTTTTCCTTCGATATGTATGATATTACTAGTGTCGTTGTTTGGCAATTAGATATCACACATCACTATACTTCGTCTTATCCGTGACTAGGAGGATCAATTCCAGACCCCCTCCTCACAATTTAGAGAAGAACCTTTGACCATCGCGGGTCGCAAAGATATCTTTGAGGCTGCTCCCCCTTTGGGATGGAAAAGAATGTATTATCTACAAAAGATAACCATCAAAAACCTTAAGGAACAAGCACCCTATTTGGAGAATCAACACAAAGAGAAAAATGAGACTATCCATGAGCTGCAATGCCAGCTAAAGGTTGGCCCTTACTAGCTCAGATGCGGAGATATGCAAACTACTTCATCGAATTGATGAGTTTGAGACTGAATCAGCGAAAACAAAGGTAGTTTATGCCTCGGAATTAGCTTTACAAAATCCTGATTCGGATTAATGGACTTGGTTTCTATAGATCTACCGTGTGTAAAAATGTGATACCTCTCTCAAGCGTCTCTAATGTAGTACCCTCAAAATATTAGTTATGTGTATGCATCAACTCATGACATAGTTTTATGACCATGTTTGTGTATTATGTTAGTGTCACCTGGTATGTAATACTTTTTCCTTGGCTAGGAACATTCTCTTTTCGGAATCTTATTATACCATTCTACATAGATTTAATGCACTCTATTAGGCGTTAGTTCGTAAGGCACACATGATGCATCACCTGCTCTTGTTGAAATTAATAGTATCATAATATTGAATATATGAATGATGACGAGTCTACTTATACTTTCTGCACTAATGAAAGTCTCCTAATGTAATAGGTATTTCAAGGAAACCACCCTTTATGAGAATTAAAAAAAGTGAAATTTCTATCCCAAGGTTTTGTTAGGAATCTAAGATGCTTATATTAGCTCACCCCTGAGTTCATGTGCTAATGTAGCGCGTCTATTTTTATTGTGTATGCATTTGATATAGTTAATAAGGACTTAATGTATGTAGGAGTTAAGTAAATCTACCTGAGCAATATAGAAGACCTCTGACCTTGTTTAAAGGCCTCTTGGTAATAGGCTCCAGCTATTAGGTTGATGGTATATCCCCTCCTTAAGGATTAGAACCTTGTGACCCAGATTAGGGTATTGAGTATAGAGTTCCAGAAATCAACTTCTGATAGCAATAGGGCTTTGATCCATCTTCTGGATTAGGGTGCGTGACTAGAAATCCGCTTCTGGTTGTAACGGAAGTCTGGTTCCCAAACAGATTTAGATTATTAAGAAGGTCAAATATCTTTTTTTGATAAAAGTTAAACTTCAGAACTGACCCAGATTCCGATATTTATGATAGGGCCGGAAATCCACTTCCAGCAATAATTGTGATTCGAATCAACCCGGATTCGGGTGTTTAAGATAGGACCGGAAATCCACTTCCGGCATAATTATGATCTGAATCAACCTAGATTCAGCTATTTAAGATAGGACTGGATATCCACTTTTGGAAATAATTGTGATCCGAATCAACCCAAATTCGGGTATTAGGATAAGGAGAGGGAGATCACTTTCGGTATTAGCTTTGTTACCCTTTTTGGTGATTTGTGAAGTAGAGGATGTACGTGCTTCCTGAGCCACTCTCTGGGATTTTTATTGTCAAAGCAAAGGATGTACGTGCTTTGTTGGCCACTCTCTGGGCATGTGCGTCCGGTGCACTTGGCTAGCTTATCCATAAGCAGGGCCCAAGGACTAACCCGACCTTCCTTCAGGAGGCGCCTTATCCTGACCATTATAGGCAATGATAAGGTCTTAGAATCTTAAACCGGGCCATCGTAGATGTAGAATTAAGGCTTACTATTTTGATGCTCTACCCTGGCCATCGTAGGCGGTGATAGAGCCTTACTCTCCGCCCCCTCCAAGGAGTGCCTTATCCTGGCCATCGTAGGCGATGATAAGGGTTGGCATTCCCTTCTGCGGGTAACGTGGAACATAAGCAGAGGTAGGACGTGCCCTTCTACGAGTAGAGGTAGGACGTGCTTAACTAATAGCAGAGGTAGGGTGTACTCTTCTACAAGCAGAGGCAGGGCATGCTAATTAGATACTCCATCACAACTATTTTAGGTGTGGGTCGGAGGCTTATGCTTTCGATGCTTTAACCTGACTGTTACTATCAAAATTAACTCCGATGTAAGCTAACGGTGAAGGGGTATTAGATGAACACAAGAACATAGGAATTTTCCAAAAAGTAAGAGCCAAACACTAGAAAGAACTCAAAAGCTACAAATTACCGACAAGGTCTATCCGGTAGGGTTTATTCGGCAGGGGGTTATATAATGAAAGGCTATCTAAGATAGAATCTAAGAAAGAGGGAGGCCAGAGCTCCGCTACTCAAAACCCAAAAATTCGAAAGGACCATTGGTATTAACCTGCTTAATACTGATACGTCAAGAGGAGAAGGCATCAAGAATACCAATCTGAAAGTACGAAGGGGTTATCAGGAACCATCTTTTGAAACATCCACTACATAAACATCGAAATGCCATATTGATTAAAAAAGTCAAATCACCGGGAGCTACCTTCAGGAAGACCAGGCTATACCCGAAGGTTCCATTGGAAGGCAAACCGGAACCCTAAAAGGGGTACCGACTATCCATACTAATCTGCTCGGTACCGACATCAACAAGGGTTCTGTACCTACAACTATCAATATACATCACGAGGGAAAGCACCTTAAAGTATTTATGAGAAAACCGAAAGCCTAGACCCGGAAGCCACAGTCGGGAGCACAAATGTCTTCCTAAAGTCATTTACATCGACAAGATCATATAAATCTCGAAAAAGCCTCAACTGACTGGGACCCTCACTCCGGAAGCATTAATCAGCACCATGAAGGCGGTCGGAAGCTAAACATCCGAAACCAAGTAGAAAAGCAGCCGATAGAGGCTTCTGCAAGCCCAATGGCCCAACAACAGAAGGGGACCCGAATTCTCTTTAAATAGGAGCCTAGGAATCACAATTTGCTGAGGGATTTTCTCATTCTTATTATTATATTCTTTTTTTGTAGAGTAAACCCTAATTCTTAGATCAATTTGGGGAATTCTTCTATTCTATTCATGTATTCTAAATTAAAGATCAATAGAGTGTGAATCAATATTTAGAGTATTCCTTTATGGGTTTGTCATGTGATTTCTCAATTATTGTTGCCGCAATTTACCGTTTTCTTCCTACATGTTTATGAACCTATATCCGAACCTTTCTGCAAGTCAAGTGAAACACACCCCTTTATACAAATTTAGACCCTTCAGCAAGCTTAGTGCAGAACCCATTTCTACAAACCGTTAAGTCACTCGCTAAGGGTTGCGTTTAGGAATCCTTTGTCCCAAGATAATTGTCGGTTCTCAAATCACTTAAGCATGAAACTTACCCTATTGAGGGAAGAGTATCTATTCTTTTGGATTCCAAACCTTGATATCTAGGAGGCGGTGAACAAACTCAAACTTGTGAAGGCTAAACAACCTATTTTCCCCTTAGATCCACTTTCACTGACCTATCTCCGGTGTTGACGAAAAATATCGTTAACATTTTGGTGCTAGATGGATGACCTGAACCTCCGATCCTTTGGTTAACCTTACCACATATCTACCCATTCTATTCCGTCCCGGATTGGACTAAAGCTTTGAAGAAGCAAATTTATGGGTAAGAGGTCCCAACAAGAGTCTTCCGAATCTCGAATGGATAAGTCAGAATCACTGATCCAAGAGTGACAGAAGAACAAAGGCTGAGGATGGAAGCCTTGCGAATGATGAAACGAAAAAGGGAAATAGAACAATACGCTTCCGATGCTTGGAATAATAACCTTTCCCATATAGGACAAACCCTAACATCTCGTCTAAGTAGCTCTATATCAAAGGATATTAACATTTTCTCTCACATAAGGAGAACTCTCCACAAGCAAATTAGAGGAATGGCGTTTGAACAAGAAGTAATAGATGATTTTGACCACTTCGCCAACAAATGGTCGGAAAGGATAGCACCGCAATCTCGGTATATTTTGACCACTTCACCAACAAAGAGAGAGGCTTGCGCCAAGATTACCCAAGGGATACTACTTTACCACCTCGATGGAAAATATCTACTTCTTAACCAAACATGAACTCAAATTTTGGCCATTCACAAAGAAAAAACCCAAATACGAAAGGAAGTCAGGAGTACCCTACTGTCATTACCACATGATGAATGGACATGAAACTAACCACTGCAGAATCCTTGAGGAAATGGTCATCAAATTCATTAACCAAGGCCAATTGCAAAAGTTTATAAAAAGATCAGATTAAGTTCAATAAAATTTCATAAAAAAGGATTATCAAACACGACCAGGGGTACGTAAAACCCTCCTTTTCAAAGCTTAAAGAAACCCCAAGATGAGTCAAAACACAAATGGATCAAATCCTTTTTCATCACCAAATTGGTCGGGGCAAGGCATCCTCTGGAGGGGGTGGCGTGTTAGTCTTTTTCCATGCCTAAATCAGAGGGGGCTAGGTTAAAGCATCAAAAGCGTAAGCCTTCGTTTCACACCAGAAATGGTCATGGCGGAGCATCTAAAATAAGCATGCCCTACCTCTGCTCGTAGAAGAGTAGACCCTGCCTATGCTATGAACTAAGCACGTCCTACCTCTACTCGCAAAAGAGCATGTCCTACCTCTGCTTATGTTCCACGTTACCCGCAGAAGGGAACGCCAACACCTATCGTCGCCTACGATGGTCAGGATAGGGCACCCCTCAGAGGGGGGTGATGTGTAAGCCTCTATCAGTACCTACAATGGTCAGTATGGAGCATCAAAAAAGTAAACCTTAATTTCGTGCCTATGATGGCCTGATTTAACTTTCTAAGAGCTTATCATCGCCTATGATGGTCAGGACAAGGCGCCTCCTGGAGGGAGGTCAGGTAAGTCCTTGGACCCTACTTATGGATAAGCTAGCCAAGCGCACTAGACGCACAGGCCCAGAGAGTGGCCAACAAAGCACGTACATCCTCTGCTTTGACATCAAAAGCCCAAATAGTGGCTCGAGAAGTACGTATACCCTCTGCTTCACAAATCAAGTCCAAGGGGAATACCCAAAACATTAATACCAGAAGTGGATTTCTAGGACTCAATCTTTAATAACCTGAATCTGGGTTGGTTTAGATTTTCACAAATACCGAAAATGGGATCGTAGTCTTATCTCACCACCGAATCTGGGTTGATTCGACTTTCAACAAAGGCCAAAAGCGGATTTCTGGTCTCCCATCTTAATACCCAAGTATGGCTTGACTCAAGTGCCAATTACAACCGGATGAGGAATTCTGGTCTCATCACAAATATCCAAATCTGGATCGATTCAGAATCATAATTATAAACAAGAAGGAGCTTTTCAACCTTCTCGCTGATCCGAATCTGGCTGCAATTACACTCCTACTATTACTAGGGACAAACTCATGGCCTTCTCACTTGCTCAGGGAAGTGTCTTTAACCTATACATTCATCAATTTATTATCGAAGCATGTCAAATACTTACACTAACACAAAAAACAAAAGTAATCACTACAGACATCTCATATCTACCGTACCTTGGCACTATTAACCCTGCTGAGAGCTAGTGGCGCTTTACGAAAGCCTTTAAGTCAAACTTCTAACAAAATGTGCTATATATGTGCATCATGTCATGGTAAAGCCATAACAAGAGAAGAAAAGTTTGAATCCGAACATTTATCCATTTTATCTGCATAAACAAGAAGGAAAGCATCATAGAAGGAGTTAACCATGATTTCATCCAAAGTGGTCTGAAGGAAGCAAGAAATTCTCCATTTAGCGTTACTGACTACACTGGAAAACCTGGTTAGTAACGCTTTCTTCTTACCAATTTTGATCTTGAGGGAACCATTCTCTTTTTCCAGAAGGGAATTCTGATCATCAAAGGAAGAACAACGAGAATTGAGCATGCCAATATCCTCTTTGGATCTCTCCAGGCTCCTCTTTAAGCATTATTTTCTTCAACCAGGGCCATGTAGGATTCTTGTCCCAAGGCAATAGAACTCATAGCTTCCAATAAAGCACGCTCCACAGCTAGACCCTCTTTTTCAACAACCAGAGCATATTTTTCCTTCTTCAGAGTCACGTTCTCTCTTTTAAGCCTCGACAGCTCAGTAGGATCTGGAGTATTGTCTTGCATCATAAACCACTTCTTGATAGCTTATAAAGGACATAACAGTCAGGAACAAAATATTTAAAGAACGGCAAGTAAATAGGGACGAGGGAAACAAAATACCATAAGTAGTTGCTCGATCAAAGCATGACAACTTCCAAGGGAATCGAATGAGGATTCGACAACATAAAAAGCAGAAGAAGAAATAATCTAGCCAACTAATTCATCGAATTTACCACCATTAGTAGGATTGGTGAAATCAAGAGGAGCGATATCCTCGGAAGAAGAAGAAAAACCCATTGCATGATGCAACTCATGGGGGACTTCGGAAGATCCAGCATTGCGGGAGTTCGAGCTAGAAACCTTCATTTGAGAAGTAATCTCCAAGATATCGAGAACCACATCAAAATGAGCAGTTAGGTTTACCACATCTTTAGATCTCTTCGACGGAGAATCTTATAAACCTTTCTCCAAGAGATTCCTCTTTACATTTTCTCTAGATTTTAATAATGCATCCATAAGAGAAGAAACCCCAACTCTCGGAACCAAGGAGACAGAGCCGGTCTTACTGGATTCAGTACAAGCCACTTCAAAATACACAGTGAGAAGAAATGAAGAAAAGGATAAAGCACAACTCCGTTTTTTTAAAAGAGCGTATACCTGAGTTATCAAGGGATAAAGGAGAATTAGGAGAGAAAGGGGCATCTCTCCCCAATGACAAAAAAGGCATCCCCTTGCTAAGTAGGACCAAAGGTGGTTGCCCAATGATGAATTGACCAGCTGGCAATAAAGAATTCCTCCGAAGGATAGAAGAAGTAAGCAGCAGAGACCGGTTACCATATTTTCCAAAAGCAACGCCCAAGCCATCAATTAACTCCTTATCCGCGAAAATTGGTAGTTTAGGAACAACATATGTGGAAACGAAGACAGAATACTGAAAGAAAAAAAATGCTTGGCTATGCATACTTAAGGTGTGAAAGCCGTCGGTGAGGCCCGAGGGACAGCGGATGAAGAAAAATTGATTTTCCCAATCTTTGAACCATGTCGATCCTTCGACTAACAGTTTCTTCGTAGGATTTGAACGAAAAATCTGAGGAATAGTGTCACTAAGTTTGGAAGGACGAACCAAGTAATCAAGATTGGAAGGAGTTAAAGAACCATTGCCCGATTCTAAAGACAAAAGTTCCAAGCCCCACAAGTAGGTGTAGGTGTTAAGAGAAAGTTGAATAGGAGCAATTCCCAAGTTCTGTAGATAACGATGAAGAAAATTCAAAAAAGGGATAAAACGTCCATGCCAAATATGAACCGCTGAATAAGCAAAGTAACCCTTCGGAGGAGAGGAAATGGTGTCCTTTTCACGGAGAAGGATGTCGTCAACTCCTGAAATTTTAAAATCCTTAAGGATAGCATTAACTTGCTCTTGAGATGAAATCATAGAATTCTTCTCAATGACACTAACTTTCCTAAAGGTGGGAAGATCGTTTTCCAGAGGGCCATTCCTATTAGGTTTTAAAGCAATGTGCTTCTTTCCCATCATACCAGGTATGATCTATTAAATTTTTACGCAACAAGGTAAGATTAGTATCCGAAAGGGTATGAACTTTATTATTATGCGCAAAACCCACCAGTGGTGGGATATTTTGTCTTCAAACGCCACCACAAAAAGATGAAAGCAAAATGAAAAAGCTAATTTAAAATTTGGAGTTGTTCGCCTGAAACTGGTTACAAAGAAACTAAAAACATGGATGGCTTACCGATATGATTATTTAATAACTGATACTTCCTTGAGATTTTTTTTCAGGAAATGATAAAAGAAAGAAAGGAATCAATAAGGAGGGAGTATATATAATGGAAGAGATAGATATCAGATCCGCTTAAATTTTGACTTGAAAAGTCGAAAACACCCCTTCACTAGGGGGGTAAATGTTACTATCAAGAATACCAAGTTGAAAGTACGAAGGGGTTATCTGGAACCAGCTTCCGAAACATTCATTGCATAAACACCGAAATGCTACATTGATAAACAACAGACAAATCGCCGGGAGCTACCTTCCGAACGACCAGACTATACCCGAAGGCTCCACCAGAAGGAAAACCGGAACCCTAAAAGGGGTACCGTCTATCCATACAAATCTGGTCAGTGCCGACACCAACAGGGTTTCCGAACCGACAATTGTCTACATGCTTCACAAGGGCAAGCTCCTCAAAGTATTCATGAGAAAACCGGAAGCCTACCCCCGGAAGCCACAACTAGGAGCAAAAATGTCTTCCAAAAGTAATTTACATCGACAAGCTCATATTAATCTCGAAGAAGCCTCAACTGACCGGGACCCTCACTCCGGAAGCAAAAATCAACAGCACGAAGGCGACCGAGAGCTAAACATCTGAGTCCAAGGAGAAAAGCGGTTGATAGAGGCTTGTGCAGGCCCAATGGCCAAACAGTTGAAGGGTCCCCGAATTCTCTATAAATAAGACCCAGGGGTCACATTTTAGGGAGGGATTTTCTCATTCTTATTCTTGTATTATTTTTTCTCTAGAGTAAACCCTAATTCTTAGATCAATTTGGAGATTTCTTCTATTCATGTATTCTAAATCAAAGACCAATAAATTGTGAATCAATACTTAGAGTATTTCTTAATGGTATGGTCATGTGATTTCTCAGTTACTTTTGCTGTAGCTTACTGTTTGCTTCCTACATATGTATGACCTATATCCAAAACTTTCTGCAAGTCAAGTGAAACACCACCCTTTCTACAAATTTAGACCCTTCCACAAGCTCAGTGCAGAACCCCTTTCTACAAACCATTAAGTCATTCGTTAAGGGTTGCACTTAGGAATCCTTCATCCCAAGATATCTGTCGGTTCACGAATCACTTAAATGTGATACTCACCCCATTGAGGGAAGAGTAACTATTCTTTTGGATTCCAAACCTTGATATCTAGGAGGTGGTGAACTAATTCAAACTTGTGAAGGCTAAACAACCTATTTTCCCCTAGGTCCGCTTTCATAGACCTATCTCCGGTGTTGACGAAAAATAATGTTAACACTGACCCTTTCCGATTTAGGCGCGGAGAAAGGCTTACACACCACCCCCTCCTGGGGATGCCTTTCCCTGGCCAACTTGGCGGTGACAATGGTTTTTATCCATTTGTGGTTTGACCCATCTTTAGTTGTTTCGAGCTCCAAGAGGGTTTCCATATTTTTAGTCATTTAGGCAATCCTTTTCCTAAGGACCTTTATTAGACTTAGTTTGACCTTCTTATAAAGTCTTGTAGCTGGCCTTGATGATCAATCCATCAAGGACTTTGCAATGATTGGTTTCATGTTCGTTTACCATATGATAAAGACAGTATCCCCCCTTTTCCTTTCGTACTCGGGCTTCTTCTTTGCAGACAATCAATAATTGAGCCCTTGTTAAGTTAGGAGGTAAATGTTTTCCATTAATGTGGTAACGTGGCACCCATTAAGCATTCTGGGTATAAAGTCGCTTCCTTATCGTTTAAGTTTAGCCCTTTAGTTATTTAACCTGTTGTTGCATCCATATCCTTGCTTCTTCTTTTCACGATGTCTTGAGATCGATGGACTATCCTTTTAGTTCATTTGGAAGCAAAGCACTTAAAATCCCTAATCGTTTCTTGTTCGAATACCATTCCTTTGGCTTGCTCATAAATAGCTTGTCTTACATGAGAAAAAGGGTCATACTCCTTTGGTGTAGGATCATTTAGAGTAACCATTGGTGCTTGTCCTACGTAGGAAGGGTTATCGTTCCAACAATCAGGATGGTGTTGTTCTACTTCTCTTTTCCAGTTGATTACTTGCAGAGGTTCCATTCTTAACATCTGTTCTTCTGTCACTCTTGGGTCAGTATTACCTGACATAGCCATTTAAGATCCACAAGACTCTCATTGGGACCTTTTTCCTATAATTTTGCTTCTTCAAAGCTTAGTCCAACCTCGGATGGAACGAAACAGCTAGATATGAGGTCAAGTTAACCACAAGGGCAGAGGTTCAAGCCCTCCTTCTAGCGCCAAAATGTTAATGATATTTTTCGTTAAAACCAGGGATAGGTTTATAAAGTGGACCTAAGAGGAAAATGGGGTTATTTAGCTTTCACGATTCTGAGTTCACCGTTTCCTAGATATCAAGGTTAAGAGCCCAAAAGATTAGTTACTCTTTCCTCTATGTGGTGAGCATCACGCTTAAGCAGCTCAAAAACCAACAATTATCTTGGGACAAGGGTTCCTTAAGAACAACCTTCGGTAGAATGTCAAACGGCTTACAGGAACGGGTTCTGCAATAACTTGGCTGAAGGATCTAAGTTTGAGTAGGAACGCGTGTCTATGTAGAAAGCATATGGTATGTCATATAGGCAGTAGCTAGGAACACTCATAAGAAATATGATAAGTGATGATCCGCTCTTTATTGATCTTTTATTTAGAGTACATAAGTGATTACAATAGAAATAACCAAATTGATTTAGGAATTATGGTTTACTCTAGAGAAAAAGAGTACAAGAATGAGAAATGAGAAAATCCCATGTCGGCCGCTTCTCCCTTTGGTTTCGGTTGCTTTGGCTCTAGACTGCTCTTTAGGCTTTGCTTATGACTTTTTAAGGTGCCAGTTTGGGCTCTTTTAAGGACGGTCCCGGTCTTTGGAACCTCTTTTTGACGTCACATCTATATTCTTTGTAATGATACTGAACCTGTCGGTGTGGATAACATTCAGAAGCTTTAGGCTTCTGGATATAGGATTTCGGTCATGAGCTTTCGGTCTTGCTATTAATTCCTCATGGAACTTTCCTTCATGATTCAAGTGGATTGTTACCAGATCCGTTACCCCTATCGGTATCGACACTAAGAAAATTAGTGTGGATTGCTTGTCTCTCTTCGGGGTTCTAGCTTGTCTTTTGGTACATTCCTGAAGTGTATCTTGGCTTTCGAGAGGGTTGCTTCCGGTGCTTTATTAGTTGCATACTAAAATAGCCTCTCAGTGACCATCTGATGGGGGTATCGGTATCTGGTTCTCGGATGATTGCCTTATGTCTTAAACTCTTTACTTTTGATGCTCTCGTTCCGCGATGCATCAGTATTAAGCGATTTAATATCTTTAGCCCTTTTGTCATTCTAGGTCCCGATCTGTAGGATTCCTAGTCTTTCTCTTCATTGGCTTCTGATTTTGGGTGACTCTTTGTTATCTGCCCTTCATGTTGAAACTACCCTGTTGGTATCCTTTCTTTGTATTGGCTTTGAGTTCTTTTCTTTAATGATGGTGTCAGTTGAAAGTCTATAATAGGATCGTATGGGTGTCTAAATAGTAGCAAGTATTAAGATGATGCAATATTAAGCAGTAAAGGTAAAATAAAAAGTAATCACACTGATATTTTATCCAGGTTCAGTCCTCCCGTCCTACGTCCAGTCCCGAAGCTCCCCTTCGGCCTTTTTTTTATCCATAGAAAACTTCCCTCACTTCGCCCGGAGGAATAGGCTTACAGTAAGAATATCTTTTGACAAACTTGTGTTCTTTAAACACTGATTTTGACTGCTGTTTACAAATTGCTTCTATAGTCTCCTTGATTAGATACGAATGTTGAAGAATTGAGAGAATATAGAAGGATTTTGAAATGCTTGAATAGATAATTGTTAAGCAATGAAAGTAGAGAGTTTCTCAGAAAATAGATTATAAATCTAGAAAGAAGAATGTGTGTTTTTTAGATCTTGATCTTAGATGTATTTATAATAGATGAAGAGTTGTTATCAAGTGTTGTAATTTTTGAGCAAAAAGAAACCAAAACTCTTCATTTTGAAAGAAGACATCTTTTGGAAAACTGATTTAGAGAAGATACGACAGTTTGAAAAGGTGCCTGTTTGTAGAGCGTCTGCATCCGCTCAAACGTCTGTCTCTTGTATGATAGACATCTGTATGTGTATTTTAAATATTCAGAATACACGTACAGACGTCTGTCAAGTAATGAGACAGACGTCTCTTTAAGATGGGATTGTAACCAGAGGCTTCAGACATGTGTCTTGAATATGACAGACGTCTGTGCTGAATTAGGAAGAAATCCGATCTTGCAGTCATACGTCTGTCTATTTAAAAGACAGACGTCCGTTTATGCCCAGACACACTGAATTCTCATATTTGATCAAGGTGACTTTACATTCAATTTGTAACACCCCACGTCCATTAATGTCACTCACAAAGGGAATGCATTAACTTCCATGGAGGTTTTAAGTGAATATAGAACAGAAAAATTACAATAAGACAGATAATAAGTAGTACTTGGAAATCTAAAACTTCATTTTATTGCAGCGGAAATTAAACATGTTTGTTACATCATAAAACCATAAATCAGAGTCAAGTACAATATCCATCTTGATAAAACAAAATACATAACCCCATTACAAAAATAGCCATTAAAGAAGATAACAAGCTGGACTTTATTTCAACGGTCCAAGCTTTCCAAAGAGAGATGAAGCAATCCAATCAAACTCCACTAGAGCTGGGCCCAACCTGAGGAACTGGAGGGGAAAAAAGGATAGAAATGGAGGGGGTCAGACATAAAGTTGGGCGAGTATGACAATTTTAACAATACTACTATCAAAATAACTAGACTAAGGCATAAGCTGGAAGACAAGTAAATGCCTATGAACTACTAGGTATGGAAGAGCAGATAAAGATAACGTTAAAGGCATACCTAATTACTAACGAATAATTACTACACTGCACCACACCAGTCACCCTCAAAGTTGATCCCACTCGCTTCACACAGAAACTATATAAATAGCCTTGCGTACCCCTAGCTGACTACATAGGTGCCGTCTGCCCCTATCTCCGCTAGGTGTACCCTACTACCCACTTTCGATCGGCTCCCTACTCGTAGATACCCATGCTGGCCCCACAGTGGGGTGTATCACTCCCATAAAGTGGCAACCCGATACAGCTAAAGAATGCACGGCTTATACCTACACGATGCAACAACGTCTTACCTACCAGCCCAGGTCCACACACACATATGAAACCCGTTGGACTTGCGTTGCCACCGCTACCCCGTTTTGGCCTCTTATAGTCAAGCCCAGTATGCGTGTCCCGTCCTCGACTTGGGTCGAGCCCACAAAGATACATTTGGGTTACTGGTTGAAATGGGCCCCCACAAGCTACCCACCTAAGCTTGTCACCATTAGTATATCCCACTTAACCCTCTTAGTCATGTTCATTTACATGTGTGTTTGGTTAAGTCTTACTAATCGTATTTCACATGCCACTAAGGGCACCCACCAGATTCCTCATGCCACCCAAGGCACCTAATTAACCCCCATGTCCCACCTTACATGTTTATCTGGTTAAGTATTTCTTAATTCATTCAGGCCATAACCTCATAAAGACCTCTCACATTAGACTGGCATTTATGGCAGCTGGATTTGCCGGGAGGGTCCGGGCAGTCTTACACCATAAAAGAGTCTAACCTCGTGTCTTTACAACTGTTATGCTTTAGTTTAGCCTAGGACCTCTCACATTGGGCTGACATTTGTGACCGCTGGATTTGCCGGGCGGGTCCGGGCAGGTTTACGTCACAAACGAGTCCAACCTCTTGTCCTAAGCATTGATTATCACTTATAATCTTTTAACCCAGTTTTGAATATATCCCTATTCAAATCATTAATTATTTCCAATTTTAATGATGTCCATAATTGGCTCAATTATGGCCATCCATTCATGGCATGCAAAATCATATCAATTGCACCCCAACTTCTTAATATTAAATCCTTAACATTACCCCTACCCCACGTTATACATTCGCTTATTCAGTGCAGAATATACGTTAGACTCGAATAGTCTAACTCATAGTACAAGGATAAATTATCACAACATATAGACAAATAAAATAATCTAGTCATAATAGGGGTGAAACTTGCATAAAACTACACATGTTAAGGGTCTAAAGGTGTTAACTTGTTAAATGTCACAATTTACATGATATGATCATAACCCAAATTCAAGTATAAACTTGCATATGGGGTTTTATGCGACATAGTGAGGGTGTGAACTAGCATCTAATACATAGAATTGACATATGTCATAGCATAATTCTAGATGTCATAATTCTAGATCTAAATAGATGTCATGGCATATGTTCATAATCTTTACTAATTAATCTAGACTTGCATACATGGTTTGTCATATAGATCAACATAGCCCAAACATTATGATTTGATTAACATGAACTAATTAGCATAGATAACAACATCATGACTTTATAACATGTATGATTTATCACAACTTAGCATAGAAAATTACAACCTATACAATATCATCATGGCATGATTTACAACATATAGGATATCATCATCACATAACATAGGATTTACAACATACATGATAGCATAACATATATGACAATCCACATCATTCACTTATAATCCATTCATAACTTAATCTAATTAGTTTAATAATAATCTTGTTAAGTTCATCATACTCACAATTAGAAGAGAAAGGGAGTCTTGATTTGCTTTAGAGTTGAGTAGAATTAGGGTTTTGATTAGATTTTCTTCCTTCTTAGTTGGCGGCGGCTAGACTGAGTTCCATGGCGGCGGTATGACGATGGTTATTCTATTTTTCATGTGAATTAGAGTGAGAGACTACCTAGGTATTTATAGAGTTTAGGATTTATTTAGACCGTCAGATTAACTCAGAACTAACCTGAACCGTTAAATTTGCCAACTCAGCCCTAAAACACATCAGCAGCTCAAGATTGGGCTCAGTCAAACCCTAGCCGCCTGGACAGGTCGACACCCAGGTCGACTGCCCAGTCGACTGCCCAGTCGACCTGGGGGGGGGGTGTCGACTGCCCAGTCGACTTGGGGTGCTGGGCGGGAATTTTCCCGCCTAGCCTGTTTGACTTCGAATTTTGAACTTTAAAAATTTTCTGAAATCTGTTTTGGATTTTCTAAAACTTCCGATGGCCATAACTTCTTCATACGAATTCCAATTCACGCAAACTCAGACTCTATTTCAACCAGAATTCCGAGACGAACACAATGGCGTAACCCGTTTCCCATAATTCTCACGTCTGAGATTAGTTATTCTTTAATTTGTGAATATTAATATTAACAGAATTACGGGGTATTACATTCTCCCCTCCTTAAAGGATTTCGACCCCGAAATCTTTAAGTCAAGAAGAATGTATATCCTAACATCCAATCATCCATCTACTCAACCATCAAACACAAGCATCCATTGTCCTTATAGACTTCTAATGCTTTCATGTTTAAATGCACAGTGTGTGTATATGTCCATATCTAATGCAAAATCAGGCGGTCCACTGATTCAGTTGACCTCCTTAATGCAAATCATGATAGTGCCATGCGTCTATTATGTATGCAAAAGTTCCTTAATGCTACATATTATCTCTATATGCGTGCACAATCATCATCTGAATGCAGCATCCATATGATAAAAACAAATCCTCATACATCCATTTTACTAAATACATCCATATATATGCAATACGCAATATGAAGTGACTGAGCCGATCAAGTGCCTAATAGTGTGTGTATATGCGTCCACGAGCAACCACTAGCAAACACTTGCGTCCACTTTGCATCCATCATACATAACATGTCTCAAACACATGTTTCAACCATAGGATTATCCTAACTAAAGGTTAAGGATACTAGCGAGAGGATACTCTAAAGGTAAGATAAGTACAATATAAGCGATAAAGGAGAAATTAAAGGACATACCCTCAAAAATAAAAGGGTACAACGAACGCATCTTCTCTTCCGTCTCCCAAGTAGCGTTGCTCTCATCATCCCCCCATTGTACTTTGACTAGTCTGACCTCTCGATTTCTCAGCTTCTTAATCTCCGACCCAAGAATGCATGTAGGAGCTCGTCGAATCGTCGCATCACGCTCTATCTCCACCTCTCTAAGCAAGTTCGGCTCTACCACCTCCGCTGTCTCGTGCAAGCACTTCCTCAAATGTGACACATGGAATACGTCGTGTACACCACTAAGTCTCTCGAGCAACTCCACTCTATACGCCATCTGCCCAATCCTTTCCTTAATAGGAAACGGCCCTACGAACCTCGGTGCTAACTTCCCAACGTACCCAAATTGAACAACGTTCCGTAATGGAGACACTTTGATAAAGACCATGTCCCTAACATCGAACTCAAGATATGTCCTCCTCTTATCCGCATAAGATTTTTGCCTATCTTGCGCCGTCTTCATCCTCCTTCGAATCAAGTCGATCTTTTCCGAAGTCTCTCTAATCATATCGGGCCCAAGTAAGATCTTATCCGTAGATTCCCACCAACATGTAGGTGAGCGACAAGGTCGTCCATAAAGAGCTTCGAAAGGTGCCATGCCAATGCTAGATTGAAAGCTATTATTATATGCGAACTCCACCAATGGAAGATGCTCTTCCCATGTACCCCCAAAGTCTAGGATACATAGCCTCAATAGGTCCTCTAGAATACGATTCACTCTCTCGGTTTGGCCGTCCGTTTGAGGATGATATGCGGTGCTCAAACATAACTGAGTCCCTACCGCCTCTTGCAAGCTCTTCCAAAATTCGCTAGTGAGAATAGGATCGCGGTCGCTCACTATGCTAGAAGGAACACCATGCAAACGAACTATTTCTCGGACGTATACAGAATCTAACCATGGAGCAGTCCTCTTACTCTTCACGGGAACGAAATGGGCGCTCTTAGTAAGTCTATCTACTATAACCCAAATCCCCGTATTACTCTTCCTTGATCGCGGTAATCCATCCACAAAGTTCATCGAGACACTTTCCCACTTCCATAGTGGAAACTCCAATGGGTGAAGCAACCCACCGGGTTTCTTTTGCTCCGCTTTTACTTGTTGGCAAACCAAGCATCTAGCGACATACTCGGCCACATCCCTCTTCATACCGGCCCAAAAGAAAACTCGCTTCATGTCTTTGTACGTCTTGTCCTCGCCGGGATGAATAGTCATCTTCGAACGATGTGCATCATCAAGAATAGCCTTCCTTAGGTCATCGTCTTTTGGTACACAAAGTCCACCGTCCCTACGTAACCAACCCTTATCATCTAGGGTATACCTACAGAGATGGCTTGATGACTCCCCTCTTTTGAGCTTTTCTACTAACTCAACCAACTGTGGGTCGTCTCGCTGTGCCTCGCCAATCCATCCCAAAAGCGTAGGTCTGACCTCCAAGGATGCTAGCAAACCGGGTACAAAGTCAACGGAAGGTCTAAAGTCAAACATCAAAATGAATTCTGAGCTTCTCCGCTCAACAAACAAAGGACTTAAGGATAGTCTTTTTCCACATAAGGCATCTGCCACTACATTAACCTTGCCAGGGGTGTATGCTATTTCTAAATCGTAGGATGCTAAGAATTCGATCCACCTTTGCTGCCTTAAGTTCAAGTCCTTCTGAGAGAATAAGTATTTTAAATATTTGTGGACAGTGAATAATTCGAATTTCTCGCCAAGAAGATAATGACGCCAAGACTTAAGCGCGAAAACAATAGCGGCCAACTCTAGGTCATGCGTGGGGTAATTCTTCTCATGCGCTCTCAACTGCCTTCCACCATAGGCTATTACCCTACCCTCTTGCATTAAGACTGCGCCTAGTCCTGTCCCACAAGCGTCAGTATAAATAGTAAATGGCTTACTCCCATCTGGCAATACTAAGACTGGGGCTGAAGTCAAAGCTCTCTTCAAACGTTGGAACGCATCATCAAAATCTACGTCCCATGTGAAAACTAAGTTCTTCTTCGTCAAGCGTGTTAATGGAGCTGATATCTTTGCGAAGTCTTTGATAAACTTCCTATAGTAGCCAGCCAATCCCAAGAAACTTCTCACTTCGGTAGCATTTTTAGGGACCTTCCAATCTTGGATGGCCACCACCTTCGCGGGATCCACAGCTATCCCTTCTTTGGAAACCACGTGACCTAAGAATCGTACTTCCTTCCTCCAGAAGTGACATTTGGAAAATTTAGCTTTAAGGCTATGTGCTTGAAGAGCCTCCAACACTTCCCTAAGATGTAGGGCATGCTCTTCTTCATCCTTAGAAAAGAACAAGATGTCGTCTACAAAGACTACCACGAATTTATTAAGGTACTCCCTAAACACCCTACTCATCAAATCAACAAAGTATGCGGGGGCGTCTGTCAAACCGAAGGGCATTACTAGCCATTCATAGAAACCGTCCGGAGTCCTAAAGGCAGTCTTGTCAATGCTATCCTCAGCCACTCTCAACTGATGGAATCCAGTGGCTAGGTCCAACTGCGAAAACACTGAGGCGCCAACTAACTGATCGAAGAGATCGTCAATCCTCGGCAGTGGGTGTCTGTTTTTCTTAGTAAGCTTATTAAGTTCTCTATAGTCCACACAAAGTCTAAGGGACCCATCTGCCTTCGTGGCAAATACTACTGGAGCACCTCACTCCGATATACTACGTCTTATGAACTCCTTCTCAAGCAACTCCTTCACTTGCTTATTGAGTTCCCTCCTTTCACGAGGAGCCATGTGGCGTACTGGCAAAGATACTGGTTTTGCATTATCCACAAGATATATTCGAAAATCTATCTCCCGCTTTAGAGGTAAGCCCTTCACCTCCTCAAACACATCCGAATATTCTCGGACCACTCTAACAGATCGTAGATTTTCCACCGACGCGTCAAGCGATTCTAAATAACTTAGCATAACGGAATTTATGGGACTACAAAAGATTTCGAGAGCGTTACCAAGGCAAGTCATGAGCCTAACTACTCTCCTTTCACAATCAAGAACGGTCCCATTTCTGGATAACCAATCCATTCCTAAAATTATCCCATAGCCCGTGAAGCCCAAAACATAAGCATCACATCTAAACTCAACGCTAAGTATAGAAATTTTCAAATCCAAACACATCATGGACAAATAAGCTGAGCCCCCAATTGGATTCGAAACAACTAAGGGATCCTCTACTAAACTGGTGTTTAAGTGCAGTGATTCAACTAATGATGTAGAGATAAACGAATGCGATGCGCCAGAATCGAATAAGGTACGGACAGGATGATCAAACAGAAAAACTAAGCTTTCAACAGAAATGGTTCTACCTCGTTCTTGCAGCAGTGGGACCGCGAGAGCCTGAACTTGTCCCCTTGCCTGCACTGGTGCCATAAGAGCCTGCACCTGTCCTCCCGAGGTAGACCCTGCCCTCTGCCCCTTCTTTGGGCAGTCCTTCACTAGATGTCCCGCTTCGTCATAGTGAAAACAACCAGTCTTCGTTTTCTTTCGGCAATCCTTGCTGAGATGGCCTGGTGTTCCACAGTTAAAGCATTTCTTCTTTCCCTTGCCATTATTGTCTTTACCACCCTTCTTGTTTTGCTGTTGTGGTTTCTTCTGATCCCCTTTCTTCTCGGGTGCCTTATCAGCTTTAGTGCCTTTCTCCTCGTGCATGAGTGCCATGTCTACTAGCTTCTCAAAGGTTGCCCCCATAGGGATGTGGCTCATAGCCAACCCTTTCAACGGTTCATTCAAGCCATTAACGAACCTCAGAGCCTTCTTCTCCGGCGTGTTCACTAAGTCAAAGCCAAATCTTGCTAACTGTATAAATTTGTTGACATATTCTTTCACTGATGAGCTTCCTTGCTTCAATGTCAAGGACCTTTCCATATATAGATTCTCTTCTGCCCTTGAGAGAAACTTTGCCTCAAACCTACGTCTGAAATCCGCCCAAGAATCAACAGGACGCTCCCCATTAGTGACCTACCACCAAAACGAGGCCTCTCCCTTCATTAACCAAGCTGCTAATTTGACTTTCCTCCCTTCTTCTACTTCAAAGATTTCCTCTAGCTTCCACAAACGTTGCTGACCCTTGAAAAGGTTTTCCACCCATAGCCTTAAATTCCTTACACGTCTTTGCTAAAGTATCAGCGCGAGGAGGAAGAGGAGGAGGAGCGGGTGCAACTGGCGGTGGAGGAACATTGGCTGGACCTGCAGCGGCCCTAGGCTCTAATAACCTCCTATACCATCCTGGTTACACCGTCCGGAAGGTTAAGTTCTTCAGCCATGCTGAAACGAAAAAGGAAAGATTCAAAATGGAGAATTCGAAAGATAAAGATATGGCTATTGGGGATTATGTTTTTCATAAAAACTTTCCTCTTTAAATTACTCATCAAGACATGTTTTTGAAAACACTTCTTCCAAAAATAATTTAGAAAAATAGTTTTTCTAAAAAAATTATCTGTTCTGGTAACCTTAAGCTCTGATACCACGGGTATCACCCCACGTCCATTAATGTCACTCACAAAGGGAATGCATTAACTTCCATGGAGGTTTTAAGTGAATATAGAACAGAAAAATTACAATAAGACAGATAATAAGTAATACTTTGAAATCTAAAACTTCATTTTATTGCAGCGGAAATTAAACATGTTTGTTACATCATAAAACCATAAATCAGAGTCAAGTACAATATCCATCTTGATAAAACAAAATACATAATCCCATTACAAAAATAGCCATTAAAGAAGATAACAAGCTGGACTTTACTTCAACGGTCCAAGCTTTCCAAAGAGAGATGAAGCAATCCAATCAAACTCCACTAGAGCTGGGCCCAACTTGAGGACCTGGAGGGGGAAAAAGGATAGAAATGGAGGGGGTCAGACATAAATTCTGGCGAGTATGACAATTCTAACAACACTACTATCTAAATAACTAGACTAAGGCATAAGATGGAAGACAAGTAAATGTCTATGAACTATTAGGTAAGGAAGAGCAGATAAAGATAACGTTAAAGGCATACCTAATTACTAACGAATAATTACTACACTGCACCACACCAGTCACCCTCAAAGTTGATCCCACTCGCTTCACACAGAAACTATACAAATAGCCTTGCATACCCCTAGCTGACTACATAGGTGTCGTCTTCCCCTATCTCCGCTAGGTGTACCCCACTACCCACTTTCGATCGGCTCCCTACTCGTAGATACCCATGCTGGCCCCACAGTGGGGTGTATCACTCCACTAAAGTGGCAACCCGATATAGCTAAAGAATGCACGGATTATACCTACACAATGCAACAACGTCTTACCTACCAGCCCGGGTCCACACACGCATATGAAACCCGTTGGACTTGCATTGCCACCGCTACCCCGTTTTGGCCTCTTATAGTCAAGCCCAGTATGCGTGTCCCGTCCTCGACTTGGGTCGAGCCCACAAAGATACGTTTGGGTTACTGGTTGAAATGGGCCCCCACAAGCTACCCACCTAAGCTTGTCACCATTAGTATATCCTACATAACCCTCTTAGTCATGTTCATTTACATGTGTGATTGGTTAAGTCTTACTAATCATATTTCACATGCCACTAAGGGCACCCACTAGATTCCTCATGCCACCAAGGCACCTACTTAACCCCCATGTCCCACTTTACACGTTTATCTGGTTAAATATTTCTTAATTCCTTCAGGCCATAACCTCATCAAGACCTCTCACATTGGACTGGCATTTATGACAGCTGGATTTGCCGGGAGGGTCCGGGCAGTCTTACACCATAAAAGAGTCTAACCTCGTGTCTTTACAACTGTTATGCTTTAGTTTAGCCTAGGACCTCTCACATTGGGCTGACATTTGTGACCACTGGATTTGCCGGGCGGGTCCGGGCAAGTTTACGTCACAAACGAGTCCAACCTCGTGTCCTAAGCATTGATTATCACTTATAATCTTTTAACCCAGTTTTGAGTATATCCCTATTCAAATCATTAATTATTTCCAATTTTAATGATGTCCATAATTGACTCAATTATGCCCATCCATTCATGGCATGCAAAATCATATCAATTGCACCCCAACTTCTTAATATTAAATCCTTAACATTACCCCTACCCCACGTTATACATTCGCTTATTCAGTGCAGAATATACGTTAGACTCGAATAGTCTAACTCATAGTACAAGGATAAATTATCACAACATATAGACAAATAAAATAATCTAGTCATAATAGGGGTGAAACTTGCATAAAACTACACATGTTAAGGGTCTAAAGGTGTTAACTTGTTAAATGTCACAATTTACATGATATGATCATAACCCAAATTCAAGTATAAACTTGCATATGGGGTTTTATGCGACATAGTGAGGGTGTGAACTAGCATCTAATACATAGAATTGACATATGTCATAGCATAATTCTAGATGTCATAATTCTAGATCTAAATAGATGTCATGGCATATGTTCATAATCTTTACTAATTAATCTAGACTTGCATACATGGTTTGTCATATAGATCAACATAGCCCAAACATTATGATTTGATTAACATGAACTAATTAGCATAGATAACAACATCATGACTTTATAACATGTATGATTTATCACAACTTAGCATAGAAAATTACAACCTATACAATATCATCATGGCATGATTTACAACATATAGGATATCATCATCACATAACATAGGATTTACAACATACATGATAGCATAACATATATGACAATCCACATCATTCACTTATAATCCATTCATAACTTAATCTAATTAGTTTAATAATAATCTTGTTAAGATCATCATACTCACAATTAGAAGAGAAAGAGAGTCTTGATTTGCTTTAGAGTTGAGTAGAATTAGGGTTTTGATTAGTTTTTCTTCCTTCTTAGTTGGCGGCGGCTAGACTGAGTTCCATGGCGGCGGTATGACGGTGGCTATTTTACTTTTCATGTGAATTAGAGTGAGAGACTACCTAGGTATTTATAGAGTTTAGGATTTATTTAGACCGTCAGATCAACTCAGAACTAACCTAAACCGTTAAATTTGCCAACTCATCCCAAAAACACATCAGCAGCTCAAGATTGGGCTCAGTCAAACCCTAGCCGCCTGGACAGGTCGACACCCAGGTCGACTGCCCAGTCGACCTGGGGGGGTGTCGACTGCCCAGTCGACTCCCCAGTCGACCTGGGGTGCTAGGCGGGAATTTTCCCACCTAGCCCGCTTGACTTCGAATTTTGAATTTTAAAAATTTTCTGAATTCTGTTTTGGATTTTCTGAAACTTCCGATGGCCATAACTTCTTCATACGAAGTCCAATTCACGCAAACTCGGACTCTATTTCAACCAGGCGCAACCCATTTCCCACAATTCTCACGTCTGAGATTAGTTATTCTTTAATTTTTGAATATTAATATTAACAGAATTACGGGGTATTACATTCTCCCCTCCTTAAAGGATTTCGACCCCGAAATCTTTAAGTCAAGAAGAATGTATATCCTAACATACAATCATCCATCTGCTCAACCATCAAACACAAGCATCCATTATCCTTATAGACTTCTAATGCTTTCATGTTTAAATGCACAGTGTGTGTATATGTCCGTATCTAATGCAAAAACAGGCGGTCCACTGATTTAGTTGACCTCCTTAATGCAAATCATGATAGTGCCATGCATCTATTATGTATGCAAAAGTCCCTTAATGCTACATATTATCTCTATATGTGTGCACAATCATCATCTGAATGCAGCATCCATATGATAAAAACAAATCCTCATACATCCATTTTACTAAATACATCCATATATATGCAATATGCAATATGAAGTGACTGAGCCGATCTAGTGCCTAATAGTGTGTGTATATGCATCCACGAGCAACCACTAGCAAACACTTGCGTCCACTTTGCGTCCATCATACATAACATGTCTCAAACACATGTTTCAACCATAGGATTATCCTAACTAAAGATCAAGGATACTAGCGAGAGGATACTCTAAAGGTAAGATAAGTACAATATAAGCAATAAAGGAGAAATTAAAGGACATACCCTCAAAAAGAAAAGGGTACAACGAACGCATCTTCTCTTCTGTCTCCCAAGTAGCGTTGCTCTCATCATCCCCCCATTGTACTTTGACTAGTCTGACCTCTCGATTTCTCAGCTTCTTAATCTCCGACCCAAGAATGCATGTAGGAGCTCGTCGAATCGTCGCATCACGCTCTATCTCCACCTCTCTAAGCAAGTTCGGCTCTACCACCTCCGCGGTCTCGTGCAAGCACTTCCTCAAATGTGACACATGGAATACGTCGTGTACACCACTAAGTCTCTCGGGCAACTCCACTCTATACGCCATCTGCCCAATCCTTTCCCTAATAGGAAACGGCCCTACGAACCTCGGTGCTAACTTCCCAACGGACCCAAATCGAACAACGTTCCGTAATGGAGACACTTTGATAAAGACCATGTCCCCAACATCAAACTCAAGATCTGTCCTCCTCTTATCCACGTAAGATTTCTGCCTATCTTGCGCCGTCTTCATCCTCCTTCGAATCAAGTCGATCTTTTCTGAAGTCTCTCTAATCATATCGGGCCCAAGTAAGATCTTATCCGTAGATTCCCACCAACATGTAGGTGAGCGACAAGGTCGTCCATAAAGAGCTTCGAAAGGTGTCATGCCAATGCTAGATTGAAAGCTATTATTATATGCGAACTCCACCAATGGAAGATGCTCTTCCCATGTACCCCCAAAGTCTAGGATACATAGCCTCAATAGGTCCTCTAGAATACGATTCACTCTCTCGGTTTGGCCGTTCGTTTGAGGATGATATGCGGTGCTCAAACATAACTGAGTCCCTACCGCCTCTTGCAAGCTCTTCCAAAATTCGCTAGTGAAAATAGGATCGCGGTCGCTCACTATGCTAGAAGGAACACCATGCAAAAGAACTATTTCTCGGACGTATACAGAAGCTAACCATGGAGCAGTCCTCTTACTCTTCATGGGAATGAAATGGGCGCTCATAGTAAGTCTATCTCCTATAACCCAAATCCCCGTATTACTATTCCTTGATCGCGGTAATCCATCCACAAAGTCCATCGAGACACTTTCCCACTTCCATAGTGGAACCTCCAATGGGTGAAGCTACCCACCGGGTTTCTTTTGCTCCGCTTTCACTTGTTGGCACACCAAGCATCTAGCGACATACTCGGCCACATCACTCTTCATACCGGCCCAAAAGAAAACTCGCTTCATGTCTTTGTACATCTTGTCCCCGCCGGGATGAATGGTCATCTTCGAACGATGTGCATCATCAAGAATATGCTTCCTCAGGTCATCGTCTTTTGGTACACAAAGTCCACCGTCCCTACGTAACCAACCCTTATCGTCTAGGGTATACCTACGGAGATGGCTTGATGACTCCCCTCTTTTGAGCTTTTCTACTAACTCAACCAACTGTGGGTCGTCTCGCTGTGCCTCGCCAATCCGTCCCAAAAGCGTAGGTCTGACCTCCAAGGATGCTAGCAAACCGGGTACAAAGTCAACGGAAGGTCTAAAGTCAAACATCGAAATGAATTCTAAGCTTCGCCGCTCAACAAACAAAGGACTTAAGGATAATCTTTTTCTACTTAAGGCATCTGCCACTACATTACCCTTGCCAGGGGTATATGCTATTTCGAAATCGTAGGATGCTAAGAATTCCATCCACCGTTGCTGCCTTAAGTTCAAGTTTTTCTGAGAGAATAAGTATTTTAAAGATTTGTGATCAGTGAATAATTCGAATTTCTCGCCAAGAAGATAATGACGCCAAGATTTAAGCGTGAAAACAATAGCGGCCAACTCTAGGTCATGCGTGGGGTAATTCTTCTCATGCGCTCTCAACTGCCTTCGACCATAGGCTATTACCCTACCCTCTTGCATTAAGACTGCGCCTAGTCCTGTCCCACAAGCGTCAGTATAAATAGTAAATGGCTTACTTCCATCTGGCAATACTAAGACTGGGGCTGAAGCCAAAGCTCTCTTCAAACATTGGAACGCATCATCACAATCTACGTCCCATGTGAAAACTACGTTCTTCTTCGTCAAGCGTGTTAATGGAGCTGATATCTTTGCGAAGTCTTTGATAAACTTCCTATAGTAGCCAGCCAACCCCAAGAAACTTCTCACTTTGGTAGCATTTTTATGGACCTTCCAATCTTGGATGGCCACCACCTTCGCGGGATCCACAGCTATCCCTTCTTTGGAAACCACGTCCCCTAAGAATCGTACTTCCTTCCTCCAGAAGTGACATTTGGAAAATTTAGCTTTAAGGCTATGCGCTTGAAGAGTCTCCAACACTTCCCTAAGATGTAGGGCATGCTCTTCTTCATCCTTAGAAAAGATCAAGATGTCGTCTACAAAGACTACCACGAATTTATTAAGGTACCCCCTAAACACCCTACTCATCAAATCAACAAAGTATGCGGGGGCGTTTGTCAAACTGAAGGGCATTACTAGCCATTCATAGAAACCGTCCGGAGTCCTAAAGGCAGTCTTTTCAATGCTATCCTCAGCCACTCTCAACTGAAGGAATCCAGTGGCTAGGTCCAACTGCGAAAACACTGAGGCGCCAACTAACTGATCGAAGAGATCGTCAATCCTCGGCTGTGGGTTTCTGTTTTTCTTAGTAAGCTTATTAAGTTATCTATAGTCCACACAAAGTCTAAGGGACCCATCCGCCTTTGTGGCAAATACTACTGGAGCACCCCACTCCGATATACTACGTCTTATGAACCCCTTCTCAAGCAACTCCTTCACTTGCTTATTGAGTTGCCTCCTTTCATGAGGAGCCATGTGGTGTACTGGCAAAGATACTGGTTTCGCATTATCCACAAGATATATTCGAAAATCTATCTTCCGCTTCGGAGGTAAGCCCTTCACCTCCTCAAACACATCCGAATATTATCGGACCACTCTAACAGATCGTAGATTTTTCACCGATGCGTCAAGTGATTCTAAATAACTTAGCATAACGGAATTTATGGGACTACAAAAGATTTCGAGAGTGTTACCAAGGCGAGTCATGAGCCTAACTACTCTCCTTTCACAATCAAGAACGGCGCCATTTCTGGATAACCAATCCATTCCTAAAATTATCCCATAGCCCGTGAAGCCCAAAACATAAGCATCACATCTAAACTCAACGCTAAGTATAGAAATTTTCAAATCCAAACACATCATGGACAAATAACCTGAGCCCCCAATTGGATTCGAAACAACTAAGGGATCCTCTACTAAACTGGTGTTTAAGTGCAGTGATTCAACTAATGATGTAGAGATAAATGAATGCGATGCACCAGAATCGAATAAGGTATGGACAGGATGATCAAACAGAAAAACTAAGCTTTCAACAGAAATGGTTCTACCTCGTTCTTGCAGCGGTGGGACCGCGAGAGCCTGAACTTGTCCCCTTGCCTGCCCTGGTGCCATAAGAGCCTGCACCTGTCCTCCCGAGGTAGACCCTGCCCTCTGCCCCTTCTTTGGGCAGTCCTTCACTAGATGTCCCGCTTCGCCACAGTGAAAACAGCCAGTCTTCCTTTTCTTTCGGCAATCCTTGCTGAGATGGCTGGTGTCCCACAGTTAAAGCATTTCTTCTTCCCCTTGCCATTATTGTCTTTACCACCCTTCTTGTTTTGCTGTTGTGGTTTCTTCTGATCCCCTTTCTTCTCGGGTGCCTTATCAGCTTTAGTGCCTTTCTCCTCGTGCATGAGTGCCATGTCTACTAGCTTCTCAAATGTGACCCCCATAGGGATGTGGGTCATAGACAACCCTTGCAATAGTTCATTCAAGCCATTAACGAACCTCAGAGCCTTCTTCTCCAGCGTGTTCACTAAGTCCAAGCCAAATCTTGCTAACTGATTAAATTTGTTGACATATTCATTCACTGATGAGCTTCCTTGCTTCAATGTCAAGGACCTTTCCATATATAGATTCTCTTCTGCCGTTGAGAGAAACTTTGCCTCAAACCTACGTCTGAAATCCGCCCAAGAATCAACAGGACGCTCCCCATTAGCGACCTCCCACCAAAACGAGGCCTCTCCCTTCATTAACCAAGCTGCTAATTTGACTTTCCTCCCTTCTTCTACTTCAAAGATTTCCTCTAGCTTCCACAAACGTTGCTGACCCTTGAAAAGGTTTTCCACCCATAGCCTTAAATTCCTTACGCGTCTTTGCAAAAGTATCGGCGCGAGGAGGAGGAGGAGCGGGTGCAACTGGTGGTGGAGGAACATTGGCTAGACCTGCAGCAGCCCTAGCCTCTAATAACCTCCTATACCATCCTGGTATCGTTACACCGTCCAGAAGGTTAAGATCTTCAGCAATGCTGAAACGAAAAAGGAAAGATTTAAAATGGAGAATTCGAAAGATAAAAATATGGTTATTGGGGATTATGTTTTTCATATAAACTTTCCTCTTTAAGTTACTCATCAAGACATGTTTTTGAAAACACTTCTTCCAAAAATAATTTAGAAAAATAGTTTTTCTAAAAAATTTATCTGTTCTGGTAACCTTAAGATCTGATACCACGTGTAACACCCCACGTCCATTAATGTCACTCACAAAGGGAATGCATTAACTTCCATGGAGGTTTTGAGGGAATATAGAACAGAAAAATTACAATAAGATAGATAATAAGTAATACTTGGAAATCTAAAACTTCATTTTATTGCAGCGAAAACTAAACATGTTTGTTACATCATGAAACCATAAATCAGAGTCAATTACAATATCCATCTTAATAAAACAAAATACATAACCCCATTACAAAAATAGCCATTAAAGAATATAACAAGCTGGACTTTACTTCAACGGTCCAAGCTTTCCAAAGAGAGATGAAGCAATCCAATCAAACTCCACTAGAGCTGGGCCCAACTTGAGGACCTGGAGGGGGGAAAAGGACAGAAATGGAGGAGGTCAGACATAAAGTCTGGCGAGTATGACAATTCTAACAACACTACTATCAAAACAACTAGACTAAGGCATAAGCTGGAAGACAAGTAAATGTCTATGAACTATTAGGTATGGAAGAGCATATAAAGATAACGTTAAAGGCATACCTAATTACTAACGAATAATTACTACACTGCACCACACCAGTCACCCTCAAAGTTGATCCCACTCGCTTCACACAGAAACTATATAAATAGCCTTGCGTGCCTCTAGCTGACTACATAGGTGTCGTCTGCCCCTATCTCCGCTAGGTGTACCCCACTACCCACTTTCGATCGGCTCCCTACTCGTAGATACCCGTGCTGGCCCCACAGTGGAGTGTATCACTCCCCTAAAGTGGCAACCTGATACAGCTAAAGAATGCATGGCTTATACCTACACGATGCAACAACGTCTTACCTACCAGCCTGGGTACACACACGCATATGAAACCCATTGGAATTGCGTTGCCACCGCTACCCCGTTTTGGCCTCTTATAGTCAAGCCCAGTATGCGTGTCCCATCCTCGACTTGGGTCGAGCCCACAAAGATACGTTTGGGTTACTGGTTGAAATGGGCCCCCACAAGCTACCCACCTAAGCTTGTCACCATTAGTATATCCCACTTAACCCTCTTAGTCATGTTCATTTACATGTGTGTTTGGTTAAGTCTTACTAATCGTATTTCAGATGCCACTAAGGGTACCCACTAGATTCCTCATGCCACCCAAGGAACCTACTTAACCCCCATGTCCCACCTTACATGTTTATCTGGTTAAGTATTTCTTAATTCATTCAGGCCATAACCTCATAAAGACCTCTCACATTCGACTGGCATTTATGGCAGCAGGATATGCCGGGCGGGTCCGGACAGTCTTACACCATAAAAGAGTCTAACCTCATGTCTTTACAACTATTATGCTTTAGTTTAGCCTAGGACCTCTCAGATTGGGCTGACATTTGTGACCACTGGATTTGCCGGGCGGGTCCGGGCAGGTTTACGTCACAAACGAGTCCAACCTCGTGTCCTAAGCATTGATTATCACTTATAATCTTTTACCCCAGTTTTGAATATATCCCTATTCAAATCATTAATTATTTCCAATTTTAATGATGTCCATAATTGACTCAATTATGCCCATCCATTCATGGCATGCAAAATCATATCAATTGCACCCCAACTTCTTAATATTAAATCCTTAATATTACCCCTACCCCACGTTATACGTTCGCTTATTCAACGTAGAATATACGCTAGACTCGAATAGTCTAACTCATAGTACAAGGATAAATTATCACAACATATAGACAAATAAAATAATCTAGTCATAATAGGGGTGAAACTTGCATAAAACTACACATGTTAAGGGTCTAAAGGTGTCAACTTGTTAAATGTCACAATTTACATGATATGATCATAACCCAAATTCATGTATAAACTTGCATATGGGGTTTCATGCGACATAATGAGGGTGTGAACTAGCATCTAATACATATAATTCACATATCTCATAGCATGATTCTAGATGTCATAATTCTAGATCTAAATAGATGTCATGGCATATGTTCATAATCTTCACTAATCAATCTAAACTTGCATACATGGTTTGTCATATAGATCAACATAGCCCAAACATTATGATTTGATTAACATGAACTAATTAGCATAGATAACAACATCATGACTTTATAACATGTATGATTTATCACAACTTAGCATAGAAAATTACAACCTATACAATATCATCATGACATGATTTACAACATATAGGATATCATCATCACATAACATAGGATTTACAACGTACATGATAGCATAACATATATGACAATCCACATCATTCACTTATAATCCATTTATAACTTAATCTAATTAGTTTAATAATAATCTTGTTAAGATCATCATACTCACAATTAGAAGAGAAAGAGAGTCTTGATTTGCTTTAGAGTTGAGTAGAATTAGGGTTTTGGTTAGCTTTTCTTCCTTCTTAGTTGGCGGCGGCTATACTGAGTTCCATGGCGGCGGTATGACGGTGGCTATTATATTTTTCATGTGAATTAGTGTGAGAGACTACCTAGGTATTTATAGAGTTTAGGATTTATTTAGACCGTCATATCAACTCAGAACTAACCTGAACCGTTAAATTTGCCAACTCAGCCCTACAGACACATCAGCAGCTCAAGATTGGGCTCAGTCTAACCCTAGCCGCCTGGACAGGTCGACACCCAGGTCGACTGCCAGTCGACCTGGGGGGGTGTCGACTGCCCGGTCTACTCCCCAGTTGACCTGGGGTGCTGGGCGGGAATTTTCCCGCCTAGCCTATTCGACTTCGAATTTTGAATTTTCTAAAATCTGTTTTGAATTTTCTGAAACTTCCGATGGCCATAACTTATTCATTCGAAGTCCAATTTATGCAAACTCGAACTCTATTTCAACCAGAATTCCGAGACGAACACAATGGCGCAACCCGTTTCCCTCAATTCTCATGTCTGAGATTAGTTATTCTTTAATTTGTGAATATTAATATTAACAGAATTACGGGGTGTTACACAATTTGTCTAATTATATGAGAGAAATATACTTTTTATGACTAAGTATCCTTGTAATCTTGATTCTTCCCTTGTGTATCTCTTCCTTATATAGTTCCTGCATTAACATATGAGATATGTGTATATTGTTTGTTGTCATCAAAACTTAGAGAATGACACTCTCCTCCTTTTTGATGATGACAAACATATACGTGTAAAGCTCCCCTGAGTTGATGATATCCCTTGTTCTCCCCCTTTTGGCATTATCAAAAAATATAGAAAGACACATTGATAGGAAACAGAACATAGATGTCAACATACAATATTAAACAGAAGTCATAGTGCGCCAAATGAAAATAAAGTTAAAGTACAAACCATAATGCATACTAAAGAAAGATAAATAAAGTTCCTAGGCATCCGTAAAGTATCCCCATAGATCAGCAGACTGATTTCCGTTATAGTCCCATTGAGATTCGTCGTTATAACTTCTATTCTCATGAATGGTAAGTCCATGAAAAGCATGCTGAGTAGTACCAGGATCAACGTACGGAGGCCAGTCATCATCTTCCTCATCGTCGGAAGCAGTTGCTGTTTCCTTACTAGGAGCATGTTCAAGAGGAGAATGTTGTCGAGTGCTGGATTCAAGCGGTATGTCTCTAATAATGGGTATAGGTGGAGGAAAAGTAGTTGATGCTGACGATGAACGGGAGGAGGATGAATGACCACGAATTTTGCGATAAATTTCACCAAGGGAGTGCACAACTTTATCCAAAGTGTTTTCAACTTTTATCATACGTGTGGAGAAAGAACTTTCTAACCTTGTTACTTTCGTTCCTAAATTTTTTTGATTTAACGAAAGTAATCATTGACTGTGCAAAGTAATATCTTGTATACTTCCCCATGTCCTATATCTAGTCTTGCTTCCTAGATATTAGGATCAGAATGATATTCGGTTGGTTCGCTAGTTTTGGTTTTTTGCCGTTGTCGCCTTTGAGGTTGTGCCGGTTGTTGAGGTTTGTTTTGTTGTGCTTGCCATTGTTCAAAGGGAATGATTCAGGGAGGGAGATCAGGTAAGTGCATTAAGGCAGCAAACCGTATGCCACTCTTCTCTACTTCTTTTTCCGGATATATGGAGAGATAAAGATTTATTCCTTGTAACCTGAAAATTCTCATAAGATATGCACCATATGGTATAGTTCGTTCGGTTGGGGTCCAAAAGTCTCTAATTTGTTCGAAAATAAACTGTGCCCAATTTACTCGAGTGTTTCCAAAAATAGCATACAAAGCTTTATGATCATTTGGATACACTTGCTCATGGGTTCCAAGACATGGCATGGCTGTGTTAATTAGCATATGATTTATGATGCGTGGCCTAGGATGAAAATTAGATGGAGTCATCTTTGGGCAATGATCTTGCCATATTAGATGTGTAATTCTATCCCTAGGTTTATACCGCATGTTGGGAATCTCTTATAAAGGAGTACCAGTAGATGATGTTCCCAAAATTCGACCAATAATTTCAATATTGATTGTAATTAGTTGGCCATAAACTAAAGACCAAATCTAGTTTTCAGCATCTGGTGGAGACCAAAATGAAGGCAAGCACAGTTTGATGAAAAACAAGTATAGGGCTGGAGAATCAATCATACCTTGATTGGAATCATAATTCACAAGTTGAGTTAGATTTGCACGAGCCAAAGTATCGTTAACATCATAATGAGTTAATTGTCTCAAAGGATAGAAAGGCCCTGTGTGAATAGATTTCTTCTTAAGTGATTCCAAGATCTGTTGGCTATCTGAAGCTTTCATCCAATCTTTTATTTGCTTATTAGTTGCATAATTTGGAGTTTCTTGTTGAGAAGAGGAACCTTCAGTAGTCTTCTTGCGTTTATTGGAAGCCTTTTTTGGAGCCATTAAATCATGTTGAATAGTTTGAAATCTAGTATACATATCACTAATATTTTCACCTGCCTTCATTTTAAAAGATGAAAACTGATTTTGCAAGATCGATATCTTGGTTTGTTTTACTTTAGTAGTAACTTCATGATTGATTTGTAGAGTTCTCCATATATCATAAGCAGTAGTGCACATCATTACTCGTGAAAACTCATTTTTACCTAATGCACAAAATAATACATTCATGGATTTTGAACTATTTGATGCTGCTTTTTGAACATCAGTCCAAGTACTCAATTCAGTGGTTGGTGGTTCATATTTCTTTTGAGTAGCAGCCCATATTTCTAAACCATTAGCTTCCATAAAAATTCTCATACGTGTTGACCAGTATGCATAATTACCCATTAAATAGTGGAGGTCTTTGTGTAGATTGTCCTTCTTGAAAAATGCTACTAACACTATTACTTGCCATATTAAACACAAAGAAACAAACACAAATTACTATTATTTGTTATGACCAAGCTCTGATACCAATTGAAAGTCTATAATAGGATCGTAAGAGTGTCTAAACAGTAGCGAGTATTAAGATGATGCAATATTAAGTAGTAAAGGTAAAATAAAAAGTAATCACACTGATATTTTATCCTGGTTCGGACCTCCCATCCTACGTCCAGTCCCGAAGCTCCCTTTCGGCCTTTTCTTTATCCACATAAAACATCCCTCACTTCGCCCGGAGGAATAGGCTTACAATAAGAATATCTTTTGACAAACTTGTGTTTTTTAAACAATGATTTTGACTGTTGTTTACAAATTGCTCCTATAGTCTCCTTGATTAGATATGATTGTTGAAGAACTGAGAGAATATAGAAGGATTCTGAAATGCTTAAATAGAGAATTGTTAAGCAATGAAAGTAAAGAGTTTCTCAGAAAATAGATTATAGATCTAGAAAGAAGAATCGGTGTTTTTTAGATCTTGATCTTAGATGTATTTATAATAAATGGAGAGTTGTTATCAAGTGTTGTAATTTTTGAGCAAAAAGAAACCAAAACTCTTCATTTTGAAAGAAGACATCTTTTGGAAAACTGATTTAGAGAAGATACGACAGTTTGAAAAGGTGCCTATTTGTAGAGCGTCCGTATCCGCTTAGACGTCTGTCTCTTGTATGACAGACGTCTGTATGTGTATTTTAAATATTCAGAATACACATACAGACATTTGTCAAGTAATGAGACAGACGTCTCTGTAAGATAGGACTGTAACCCGAGGCTTCAGACAGATGTCTGTCTTGAATATGACAGACGTCTGTCTTGAATATGACAGACGTCTGTGCTGAGTTCGGAAGAAATCCTATCTTACAGTCAAACGTCTGTCTATTCAGAAGACAGACGTCTGTTTATGCCCAAACACACTGAATTCTCATATTTGATCAAGGAGATTTTACATTCAAGCTATCTAATTATATGAGAGAAATATACTCTTTATGACTAAGTGTCCTTGTAATCTTGATTCTTCCCTTGTGTATCTCTTCCTTGTATGGTTCCTGCATTAACATATGAGATATGTGTATATTGTTTGTCGTCATCAAAACTTAGAGTCTGAAATCAGTTGCCTGGCTTTCAGGTCGTTCCCTTATGCTCTTGGTTTTACCTTGAGCCTGATTCTTACTTATGGATTATCCTTCTGTGCTTATGACGGTCCGCTACCCCTTCACCAACAGCCTGTCTCGGTGTAAAGTTTGGTAGTAACAATCAACATCAGAGTTGCACAGTTTATAGGATTCTACTTAGTACATAACAAAGTTTCATCAAATGGATAATAAATTAGCAGCGGAATCAAATATAATTATACATAAGATAGTGTTCAAAAGTTCAATTGGAATGATAAAAAGATAAGGCATATAAAGGGACCCCATCGTTTGACACGGAATGGGTTACTCCACTCGATTGCCAGTGCCTTAAATAACGTAAAGTAAAACAAAATAAACAATGCAATGCTTTTTAGAAAAATTAAGTCGTTATAAGTCTCGGGTCCCATCACACAATGCAATGCAAGCCGTAGGATAGAGTTTTACCTTATAATGGCTAAATATGCTTGATACATGGAAAATAAAAATCATTTGGTATTATTATTAGTGTCTAGGTGTTTTAGAATGATTTCAACATAAATGTATCAATCTTAGACGGCATAATACCCCATCCTACTATGTCGCCGTAAGTATACAACTAAAACCATAAAATCTCGTATTGGAAATTGGATTCCATCTATGAGCCAAGGCAAGGTATCTCTCCTCGCCGAATTCGGGCCATCTCTAGCGGGATGCCCAGGATCACACACTTGGGCGACCTTAGATCGGTAAGGCCGGTCGGTCACAAGGTTGCTGATTATTTATGCCTGAGTCATGCGTTTCCCTATCATATCAGGCCTACAATCTTGTCAGCATGTCGACCATCTGGTACTTTTACGGCCATATCTGTGTCGCCTTGCTATCCAACATCCACATAAGTAAATATTTCTGGGATCCATACCATGGCACTACTTCTATCTAGAAAGAAACACATATTCTCCCTACGGTCCCACATCCCGTTTTTGACTCATACTAGGATGTGAATTTTGCGAATTAACCTTGTACACAAAGATGTGCTATATTAAAGTTGTGCATTGATCATCATCCACAAAGCTCTGCTTTCAACAAGAGCTTTGATCACAACATCTCAGCATACCACCCAGTCATTCCAGACCATACAACTGATTACTACCAATATATTACTTCTACGCTCATACTTCTCAAAGAAGGGTGTTGAGCTAAGATAATAATTTCTCCGCCACCAAAAAAAATGTATATTTAACAGAAATTAATTAATGTAGTTGAGAATACCAAGTTAGACATACAATCCATTTACAAGTATGTTTTGGGTCTGAACAAAACCGGAGGCACCTTATTCCTTGTCCCATATGTCCAATACAAGAGAAAGGTCCTCGCATATATGGACAATGAACACATACGTCCATACAACTACCACTATAACCCCTTCAAGGGAGCTACCCAAATCCAGGGAATCAGTAATAATCCATTCGATGTGAAGATTGTCGGTCTTGCACCGTCTTCAATATCTTTGATTTTTAATCGTCGTTTAATTATTTGAACTGGGACTTAACCCGGTCTTTTAAAATAATACTCGCATAAACAAATCAAATCAAATTCTTATTTGAATTATTCATTTACCAAATAAATTTTTTTTTTAATCAGTTTCTTTCTTAAGATTCAAAATCTTATTCTTTTCTCGTTATATCATTTATAATTCGTATAAACCAAGTGAAATTGGTTTATAATCATTTGAAATCATTTATAAAACTTTAAAATAATTTTTCACTATTTTCATGTTTATGAAAATAGTCCATTTCCATTGAACGATGTTTTAGGTCATTCAACAGCATTGGCGTTGTTTTTATTCAAATTTGAATTAAACATTCCTAAAAATATAACCGTTGGATATTTGCACATTTATTATCGATGGAAAGATCTTCTCGAAACGAATCCCACGGTACTAATTTTAGGAAAATTCGACGGTTGGATCTCTCAATATTTTCGTTTAAAATTACGAGTCTAAAATACAAACTACCACTGTGTTATACATTTATTTTAATTTATATTCGACGTATATAAATATTATACGACGAGAAACTTCTAAACGAATTTATTTATTAAATATTTGACTAATGCCTTATATTTTCGGAAAAAAATCGCCATAACCTCGTTTGTATGAGGTGCTCGAAAAAAGAACAACTTGCCTCAAAAGGCCCACATAAATCAATATATATACATACATCTAATGTAAATTGGGAGATGTGTAAAAATATATCAGCCCAACACCCGAAATGGGATTAAAATCATGTGAACAATAATTGTGACTTATATACACCCAAGGGAGATGTGTGAAAAATCATCCCTTAACCCTGTGATTGGGATTAGTCGTGATCCATTTGCCTTATCTACACACAAGAAAACACGTATATTTTTGAAATCTCAAGACCCATGTGGGGTTTTGTAATTAAATACAGCGATTTTCGTTATAGTTTTATTTAGTCCATATCATATAAGCATCCACAATTTCATGCTACACGAATTTTCTGTCCAGTCCACATCTGATAATTATTAGGCCATTACCTATCCTTCGATTCTTTTGTTCTCGTCATATAATCATCAAATAAACCTATGCTATACGGTTCACAACATATAAGCATCAAGAAGCTACATGCTTATATGGGTATGCTATGCTATGTTATGTAGTGTGGTCCACATCTGTTTACTGTCTAACGGTATGTGTTTAATATTATCCAAAAAACCATCACAACGCATTCAATTCACACACAATCAATTATAAATAAATAAACTGTGCAACCAATACCATTTAAGGAAAAATAAATTCTCAATATACTTGGTGAATAATTTAAATGATGAACCAAAAAGGGGTATCATTTATAACTTGATAAAATGACATTTTTATCTAACTAATCAATGTTTAACTTAAAAATAAACTTGGGAGATCAGTGATAAACATGATTAAATATTTTTAATCAACTACAAGTAGTTAAATAAAACTCACTAATTTACTACGTGAATTTTATTTCCATGCAAACATCAATAACCACGCGTATCTTGATTTAAAATGATATGTTTATCTTTCTAATCGCCAACTAACGTCTGAATAAATTATTATTATTAATCCATATTCATCGTATAACTTCGTAGTTAATTTTGTTTTTTACTATCAATCATTTATAGCGAATAGTTAATTTTATTTAATCCATTTTAAGCTACGGTTTCTTATCATCGGTAGCGTTTTACATAGACATTTTACGCATCTTAGCTACTTTGCATATATCGACTAAAAATGATATTTTTAACTTGCTAAACATTATTTAGCATCATAATAAATTTTATTTACTAACTAATACTCATCATTTAATTAAACAATTAACTTGCAAATGATTATTTTATAATCTACCCTTTTATAAGTGAGTTCAGATTTCTTACCGAGATTTCCACTCCACCAATCATTAATGCAGAGGAATACGAACACTTTTTGGGCTCCCACGCGGTTTTCCAACGGCCTACAGAGCACGAATGATGCTTCAACACTCGCTAGCTCACGGATACTTGTAGATCGAGAGTTTGGGGCTTAACGGGGGGTGAAATGGGCACAAATGGGGCTATGGATCTCGTGGGCCCGCTATCCGGGCTTGGCCCAGTGAGAAGGATGGCTATTAGGGGGCTTAGGGGGTGTAGGAGGAACTAGAAGAGGAGCTAGAGGGTGTAAGAAGTGTCAGAGGGGATAAAGGAGGGATTTTGGTGAAAATAAGAGAGGGGGTTGTTTGGCTCGATGGCGGCTAAGGGAGGGAGGTGCGGCGTCGCTAAGCAGTGGGGAGGGTGGTTAGAGGGTTGGTATGACAGCGTGTTAGAGGAGGAGGGAGGCCATAGATGTGGAGGAGGAAGGAGAAAGGAAGGGGAAAAGGAGAGAAAGAAAGAAAGAACAAAAAGAGAAAAGATGGGGGCCTAATTGCAAATTTACCCCCTTCTCGTGGATCGCTGACGTGGCGCGATCACATGAGTTCCAACAAAACAATCTTGGCCCGTCAGATGGCCTTTTTTTAATTTAAGTTTTACAACTCAACGTTTATAAAGGTGTGTTAGTTGGCCTCCACCTCTTTTTATCAAACGATCACAAATTAATTACGTTTACTACAAAATTTTGGATTATGATAATAAACGTAATTACGAATCCAACGGAATAGGTTCTATTGAATTTCGAGTTTGCTTGATCGTCCATTTTATTTTTCGATCGCGGTTTAGCTTGTTTTAGAAATGCAATTTTAGCATACGCTTTTTTCTCACATGCCCACACGCTAGCTCCAAAATTATGAAACTCAGGATTCTGCCTTTGTTCAACGCTACAGATTCAATAAAAAGAGTTTCGTTGAATTACGAGTTCATCTCAACAATGTTCCTTCATAAACAAATCGTCAGTATTACATCGAATATTATTATCGTGCCCGGCCACATACAAACTCCGTTTGGCACGAAATTTGAAATATAGCAAGGATTTATTATTCCGAATCCAACAAAATTGGTTTCGTCGAAAATTGATGTCACGAATTTCCTATTATGCATCATTTTGTAATATCCCTCAAAACCAATGAAATCTTGCAAAAGTTCGGGCCAAGTCCAGTATAAACATTCAATGCTATTATTTCCATTTTATAGTCGGTGTTCACTGGACATCATGAAGACCCTTTATCCCCTCGGTCAGTGTTTACTGGACCTCATACAGACTCTTCATCCTCTCAATCCAATAATACCACTCTTCATGAAGACCCTGGTGCAGAGAGCTCCAATGCTGTTGGTATGCAGGTGGCCCTGGGCATCCCCACTACGCAAGCTGCATTGCTCACCACTAGCAAAAGAAAAGAGAGTCAAGGTCGTAGGATACAAGCATAGTGGTCTAATGACAAGGGCCGACAACGGAAGATTGGGACAGAGCCCTTGATAGATGTGTGGGACATAGGTCTCGTGGTACTTGTTGCCCACCCTTTTACACATGTCTTTTTTTGGGAGGTCTACATCCGTTATGTGGCATAGGTGTCACATCATGTACGAAACTTAATATATACCACTTCTAGGAATAGCCCATTATGTTGCATCTCTTCCGAGACTAGGACCTTTTATCATAACTTCTGCTCATTGCATACTTTGATATACTAAGTTTCGTACGTGATGTGACACCTATGCCACATAATGGATGTAGACCTCCCAAAAAAAGACGTGTGTAAAAAGGGTGGGCAGCAAGTACCACGAGCCCTCTGTCCCACATATCTCCCAAGCACAAGCCCCGAAGGCCTAAACCAACATCAGACAAGCACCCTAGAGATATCTCCTTCGACGTCGAATAATCTACACGAGATGATACAAGAAAAACAATCATTCATCCATGACTCTGGCTATCACTACCAATGTTTCTTTGAAACCATTGTAAATCGTATGAACGACTAAACACATTACCATCAAATGTTAAGGGCTAATGGTAAACCCCGGTTCTAGAAAAACTCCATACACCATGCAACGAAATGTATCTAGGCCCGTCGAACTACCCATGGTACTCGACCAATTACTTCTATTCTTTTGGACGTCCCCATTATACCCCTGCTTTGAGTCCGCTAGAAACATTGGGTCAATCTAGTTATATTGATTATTTGCTTCTCTACCTTTCCTCTATCTATCCCTCTATTTAGTACTGATATGGGAATTTTGTACGGTCTACTAGCCATGAAAGATAGAGTGAATTTTAATTGAAGCCTGGGAATCTATATCTATAAGAAGACGCAAATAAAACACTCCTTCTCAAAGCAAGAGAACCAGAGTTATTCTAAGCAAGCAGTCATGCTATGGGAACATGACCCAGAACCACTTCGAACGAACCTAGAGTAATGACTATTTTTAATTTACACATATATGAATTATTATATATATAGTATATTGCATGATACTGATGATCAAGACAGTATAATATCAAGATTAAAGATCTAGATTAATTGTTTGAGAGTCAGAGCATGAAGACTCATAAGTTTTGAAGAGTTTAAGATTTCAAGATATTATCGAATCGTAGAGTTTACGTTAAATCTTAGGTTGCACTTATCAGATCACCATCCATTTTTACAAAATGATACCAAATCCGAGAATCAAAACCAAAACCAAAGCCAAAGTTGTCGCGCCCCCTACCTGGTGCACCAAAGTGTTAACGCGGGGAGTTGGTCATTTGTGCACGCGAACACCCAAGTGTTACTAGAGAAGTAAATCCAATAATAATATCCAAAATGCGCTGAAATATAAAGGGACGCACAACTTTTTATAGTGGTTCTACACTAACGCTTACGTCTTCTGTATAGTCTGCTAGAACTAGAGATGGTCGGCCATAAACTGCTTGAAACAGGGACATTCCAATGGATGTATGTTTTGTAGTATTATACCACCACTCGGCCCATGTAGGGGTGGCAATTAGACCCGACCCGATAGACCCGGACCCGAGCCGATAGACCTGGACCCGACCCGGCAGACCTCGGTTCTAGGTGGGTTTGCTTTTTTGGGGTCTAAACTATACATTTCAAATATCTGGACCCGACCCGACCTAAGCTTCGGGTCGGGTCGGGTCCGATTGAATAATTACACTAAAAATACATATATTTCAATGTTTATTGGTCGGGTCTTTCGGGTCGAGTCTATGTGGGTCGGGTTGGATCGGGTCTTGATGGTATTTTTTATCACCTAGACCAGACCCAAGACCCATCGGGCTCGGTTCGGGTTCGTGTCTTTTCGGGTTGGTTCGAGTTTTCGGTTCTCGGTTCTAATTGCCAGCCCTAGTCCCATGGAAGGCATTTAGTCCGTTAAGTTGGAATATCATTCACAATCCCGCGCAAATAGGTTTCCAAGCATCAGTTGGCCACCTCAGATTGCCCGTTGGATTGCGGATGGTAGGCACTGCTCAATCGTAGCATAGTACCGTGAAGCCGAAATAATTCTTTCCAAAATATGCTTGTGAATAACTTGTCTCTGTCCGAAACAATTGATCTAGGAAAATCGTGTAGCCAAACATACTCCTGTAGGAAATGCGAAGCTAATTGCGATGCTGAGATCGAGGTTGGCAAGGCACAGAAATGCGCGTATTTGGGGAGACCGTGGACTATCACCCAAATTAAAGTACGCTTATTTGATTGTGGAAGGTGCGTGATGAAATCCATGCTTATATCCTCCTATATAAGAGCTGGGATCAGTAGTGGCTGAAGTAAGCCTTTTGACAACCGTGTTATCCAGTTTGACTTGTAGACATGTCGAACATTATTTGACGAAAGCTTGTAATGTATCCAACAACTTGGGCTAATAAAATTTACTTGCAATCCGTGCGATGGCGGCTCGAATCCTAGAGTGTCCTCCAATTTTTGATGCGTGCAGTTCATTGACAATCACATTTTTTAAAGCAGCATCATCGGGTTCATACAATCGTTTTTTCCAGTATAACAAATTATTTCGGTATGTAAATTTGGGATTAGTACAAATACCTGCTTGAAGCTGTTTGATTATTGTCTTGGCTACGACATCTGCCTGTAGTGCGCCTTCGATGTCAGTCAGAAGTGAAAATGTTGGGCCTGAAACTGCAGTCATTGTTGCCTCCTCGATGAATCGTGATAGGACACCTGCCACCGCATTTTGCTTCCCCGTCGATAGTGGATGATGAAATCAAACCCAAGGAGTTTCGTCAGCCACTTCTGCTGCTCCAGCATCTAAATCGTCTAATACATCATCTCTTTGAGGCTTCGGTGATCAGTAAAATTTTTGAATGGACGACCTAGCAAATAGTGTCGCCATTTTTTATGGAAGAAGTAATTGCAAACATCTCTCTAGAAAAGGTGGAAGCTTTTTGAAGGTGGTGAGGTAGTTTAAGGCTGAAGAAGACATTTGGGTGGTCATTTTGGGCGAGTACGGCTCCGATTGCGATGGAAGAAGCGTCGGTGGTGACTGTGAAGGTTTGTTCGAAGTTTGGGAGAGACAGAATTGGGGTTTAAGTGACGGTAGTTTTGAGTTGGACGAAGGCTAATTGGGCTTGATCGGTCCAGGAAAATTCCTTTTGTTTCAATAAATCAGGTATTGAGCCGACGATTGTTGCATAGTTTCGAATAAATCTCCTATAATATCCCATAAGGCCCAAGAATCCACGCACGACTGTAATTGAATTAGGGGTCGGCCAGTTTACCATTGCAATTATCTTTGTTGGATCGACTTGTACCCCTCTTGCCAAAATTATATGGCTCAGGTATTCCAACTGTGTTAGGCTGAAAGTACATTTGTTTAGATTAGCGAAGAAGTGGTATTGGTCAAGGATTTGGAGCGTCATGGTGAGGTGTGTGAAATGGTCATCCCAAGAGGAGCTATAGATTAGGACGTCGTTTAAATTTTTGAAAATGCGGCCGAAATATGGTGTTTATTGTTGCTTGAAATCCAGATGGGGCATTTATCATTCCAAAGGGCATTACTAAGAATTCGTAATGTCCTTCATGAGTACGAAAAGCGGTTTTGGGAAGGTCGGGTGGGTGGACACGGATTTGAAAGTAACCGCTCTGAAGGTCAAGCTTAGAAAAATAATTGCACCATAGAGTTCATCTAATAACTCATCGACTATCGAGATCGGAAACCGATCTTTGATTGTACTAGCGTTGTGTGCTCGATAGTCAATGCAGAATCACCATGAGCCATCTTTCTTCTTGACTAAAAGGACGGGTGAGGGAAACGGGCTATTGGATGGTTGGATTATTTTGGAGTGGAGCATGTCTTGGATTTGTCGTTCAATTTCGTTTTTCCGGAAATACGGGTATCTATATGGTTCAATGTTTATGGGATTTGAGGTGGGTGAAAGATTAACGTGATGGTTTAAATGTCTGTGTGGTGGTAGGTCTTTCAGTTGGGCAACGATGTAGGAATAGTTGTGTAGTAGTCATTGCATTCGAGGTTCACGTGGTGTATTATTTGGTTAATAATGGTTGGGTTTGTGCTTGGGCTTAGTTGGAGGTAAAGGAATTATGAGATGAAAGATGCGGCCTCTAAGCGCTTAAGTTTGTGTAAGGATATTGGGTGCGGTTCGTGGGCCTGGTCCAGCCCAGTTAGGCAGATGGGTCTGCCGTGGATTTCAAAACTCATCGTTCATTTTCTATAATCCATTGTTATTGGTCCCAGCAATTCCAACCATTGGATCCCTAAGACTGCATCTGAGCCGACAATTTCAAGTAAATGAAAATCAATTCTACATTCATGTCCTTGTATCTGAACGCTTACCCCTTTACAACAGCCCATACTTCGCAGCTTTTCACCATTTCCCACAGTTACGGTGGAAGCGCTCGCACTGTCGTTTAATAAACCCAAGAATTTTGCGGTCTTTGGGTGCAAGTAATTATGCGTGGAGCTGGAATCCACTAATATCGAGATTTGGTTTCCTCCGACAAGAGGTGGAAGGCGTATTGCCCTTGGGTGTGTAGATCCAGTTAAGCCACGGAATGATATTTCTTGAGGAGTTTCATGTGGGGATTCGATTGTGAGTGGTAAATCAGGGTATGTGGTGGTTCGGCTTCATTTTCAGTTTGGGTGTTTGTGTCAACTTGGCTGTCGTCAGGTAGAGTCATCAGAATATGGGTTGGTTTACAATGGTGTCCAAATTGGTACTTCTCATCACAATTGAAACACAGCCCTTGCTATTTGCATGCGTTCATCTCGGCTTGGGTGAGTTATGTTATGGGTATTGTTGGTTTGTGTGGACGGTGTTTGTGGAAATGACTGAGTGTTATTCCGTATTGCTTGTTTTGTGAAGTTTTGGTTGGTTTTGGAAAATGAATATCTGGGTTGATCAGTGAATTTCCGTTTAATAAGTTTTGCAAATTCTATTGCATCGGAAAGTGTCGTAGGTTTTTGGAGGAGTAATTCGTTTTGGATGTGTGTTTTGAGGCCGGAAATGAAACATTGGAGGATCGATTCTGGGTTTAATGTGGGGATGCGATTGCATAATGTTTCAAAGGTCGCTTGATAGTTGTCTACATAGGTGAGTTGTTTGAGTTTAAAGAGTATTATTGCCTGCGGGTTCAAGAATGTTGGTGGTCTTGACCGTTGCTCCACTGCCTTCAATAGTGCTGGCCATGACGATAATTGTTTATTTCAGTGCATCCATTGGAATCACGTAAGGTCCTGACCTTGCATATGAAAACTAGCGAGCTCTACTCGCTGATCTTCGGGTGTGAGTAATACGTGAAATATCGATCTTCCTAGAAAATCCAGCTGTGAGGATTCGAGCCGTCAAAGTTTATGAGAGAGATTTTTGGGTTCCTATTTTGGTGTGGAGTAGATAATAGCGGCAGCTTCCTGCTGGGTAGGGCTTGAGTGTGTGAGTTGGCGGTTTGGTTATTTGGTGATGGTGGTGAAAGGTTGTCAAATTTGGTGTTTAGATCAGCCACTGATTTGGTAAAGTTTTGGATGGCTTGTTTGATGCCAGTGATGTCCGCGTTTTGTGTTTCAAAGAGGGAGCCGTGACTGGTTAAGGTATTTTGGATCATGGTTTTAGGTGTTTTGGACAGAGGTGATAGTGTCTTGATGTGTGGTGAGCTGGTTGAGGGCATCATCAACTTTTGTCATGGTGATGGTAGATTTGGATTTGATGGGAGAGGAAAACGAGGAGGGGTGGTCAACAATGAAAGCACCAGATTGTTATGAACACATAGGGAATTGAACAAGATAGGAGAGAAAATAGGGAAGATGAAGAGAGAAAGAGCTGGAAAAAGAAGGTTAAGAGGGAGAGAGATTTCACAACTAATTGTTCCATACCATTACTCTGCAAATCCTGCATACATATAGCCGTTCGTCACACACTTTCCAGCGTGGCATAACTAATTCTTAGCGGGAATAACAATTGCCATAATAAAAAAACAAGAAAATGCGTAAAAAGTAATATAGTAGTGGTGCTGATATTTGTTTACTCACGTGCAACAGCTTCATCCTGCAGTAATATTGTTACTCTCTAAATCTTACTAGTATCTACGTTTTTCTTTTTGGTCGTGTATTCTCGTGGATGCTCTCAACTCGTGCATGTACATCAGTGTTGGTCGTATCACATATTTATGCAGCATGATTACTTCTCATGACCAGTATGTTGTTAAACCATGTAATTTCTTCTATGCTTAAGGATTTTATTTTGTTTATTCTCTATTTTATGAACCTCATGTTAAACTTATTCCAGTATATGGAACGAGAAGGGCTCAATGGATGATTATACAAAGGTTTCATGTCCAGTTTGTTCTAAATTTTGCCTAGTATTAGGTGTACTCTTTTTTTAGGTGTTACAAATTCCGTAATCAAATCTTACGTTGTGAATCATCTTTTGTATGTATAAACTAGTTTGAATTTCATTCACATCCTTGTAATAAATACAATTGGTTATGTATTCAGATCACCTACTTAGATTTTGAGAGAAAACTACTATTAGATCCACTTATATCTACAAATATTAAGTAAGTTTTATATAAATTTAACTAACATGAATTTTTTTATAATATTAACCGAATTAACAAAATTACCTATTTTTTACAAAAAATTAACTATATTAAAAAAGTTTTATTAAAAGTAAACATATTTATAAAAGTTAAATAAATTTGTAAAAATTAAATACTTAAATAAATTAATTAAGCTTTACAAAAGTTTAACTAAGTTAACAATTTTTTATAAACAAGTAACTAATTATACAAATATAACAATATTGAAAAAAATTAACTAATCTTATAGAAATTAGCTACATTAACTTAGTTTTACAAAAGTTAAATAATTTTATAAAATTGACCATCTCATAAATTTTTTAAATAAATTTATAAAAATTAATTATGTTATATAAAATTTTAATTAAGTTAAACAGGTTCTATATAAATTAAATTAGGGGTGACAATTTGATCCGACTCGATGGACCAGGGCCCAACCCGACGGATCTCGGTTTTAGACGGGTCGGGTTTTGTCGGGTCTGAACTATACATTTCAAAAATCTGAACCTAACCCGACCCGACCCGACCCGAGCTTTAGTCCGGGTCGGGTCGAGTCAGTTCGGGTTCGGTTGGATAATAACACTAAAAATACATATTTCAATGCTTTTTGGTCGGTCTTTCAGGTTGGGTCAATTCGAGTCGGGTTTGATCGAGTCTTAATTATATTTTCATCACCTAGACCCGACCCAAGACCCATCGGGTTCGGGTCTTGCCGAATCGGTTTGATTCAGGTTTTTGGTTTGCGGTTCTAATCGTCAGTCCTAAATTAAATAATTATCTAAATATTAAAAAAAAAAAGTAAATAAATTTATAATAAATAACTAAGTTTATAAAAAATTTGCAAAGTTTTATAATAATTAATCTAATTCATTTAAATTAGCTAATTTTATAGATTGTAACTAAATTTTATAGAAATTAAGTGCATTTGTTAAAACTAAGTAAGTTTATAAAATTTTATTACATTTCTAAAATGAACCAAGTATTATAAAAATAAGGAAGTTAATTAAGTTTTACTAATATAATAATGGTTAACCAAGCTGTATGAACACCCAACAAAATTAATTACGTTTGTAAAATGTAACCAAGTTCTATAAGAAACTAACTTTATTTTATGAGAATTTTACAATATTGGCAGAGTTTCCATATAATTTATTGTATAAATTTTAACTAAATTAACTACATTAACCAAGCTCAATAAAAATTAAACAAAATTTTAAAATTGACAAAGTTTTATAAAACCTAAAATAAATTTATAAAAATTAACTTAGTTAATTTTTTTATGCATGTTAAACAAGTTTATATAAAATGAATAATTATCTTAATATTGACAATATTTTATAAAAAGTAAATAAATTTATAAAAAAATATTCAAGTTCATAAAAATTTAACAAATTAAATAAATTTATAAAAGATAAATAATTTATAAAAATATTTAATTTCTATAAAAATTAAGTAAGCTTATAAAAATTAACTAAATTTATAGTTTCTTTTTGGCAACGCCAACCGGTTTTTATAGTGATCCGTAACACTTTTTAGTATAACAAATAGTAATATAGTTACATACAGGAGTTATGCATTTCCTAACTACTACAATCAGTTTTTAGAGTGGACCATCCAATGCAACTGTTTTAGTTCATTGAACAAGGGCTAGGTTATATACCTAGACCAATATAAGACTCCAATCTCCACGTAGGGAGCACACTTTACATCGATTACAAAACAGACTTGACACAATTTCAAACACCCATAAATGTGAAACTTAGACATATATGACACTACAGACATTGACATACACCACTCGAATAAAATATAAAAAAAGCTTCTACTACAATTAGCCCAGCTTTACATAACATGGAAAAATGCAACACAAAACATCCTGAAACACAATCCATATTGGCAAAAGATAAATGACTTTCTCCTGAAAGAGAAAATACAGCTTCCCTATATCTCATGAACCAGCAAGACAAAAATCAGCAAATGACATAGGACAACCTTTCACTATAGCAGGACAAGATACAACACAGCACCAACGACCATAGTTAATTTCACCAAGCAGTCCCCTACACAGTTCAATGGACCACCGCAAACAATGACATTCTAACTTACAACATGGACAACAAAAAGCTAACCATGATGAATAATGACATATTATTAAAAAAAAAAACTAAATTTCAGATGATCCATTAGCCCATGAAGCAGAATCACATAATCAAACATCACCAATTACATAGACCATAGAATGAGAAGGAAACAAAAAAGGAGCATAGCATACCCGAACCCGATAGCCATTAAAGTGGAGCAATCACTATGGCCACCATTGAGCGGGTAGCAACACCACCAAGAAGAAAACATAGAGTCGCTCTGACCACCCCCACAATACCACTCAAACCAAAAGTCCAAATTCAAAAAACACAACCACAAAATTACCAAGCAAAACAAGAGATGCAAACCAAAACGAACCAGACACATAGGAATCACCGAACAATGAAGATAACTACAAAGCCAAAAAAAGATCCTCATCAACTGTAAAACAATCTCGTGTGGAGGGTCTTTCAACCGAGTAGTTATACTAATGTAGCCATGAGCCTGCAATAGATCTGTACGCCAAGGATCATCAAAGCAAGTGAAGAATGGGAAAATTGAGAAATCATAGTTTGGATCCGAGATAAGATAAAAGGGCTCAAGGGACCGCGAACAACAAAACCATAAGCACAACGAAAACTAAAGTTAATGGGAGGGATATGATGCTATAAAGAGAGACGAGAGAAATAGGGTTGAAAAAGAAATTCAAGGTGGCTAAAATCTAAATCTAGTCACTATTTCCATGGTTTCATAACTAATTTTCTTTAGGCTTTTATAAAATTTAATTATGGTTTTAAAATAAATTAAATTTATAAAGATAAAAAGGTAATAGAGTTTAACTAATTTTTATTAAAATTAATCGAGTTTTATAAACATTTGACAAAGTTTATTAAGTTTGTAAAATGTAACCAAGTTTTTTTTTAAAAATTAACTATGTTTTTAATAAAATTTAATTAGATTAACAAAAACTAGGTCTTATAAAAGTTACATAAATTTCTAAAATTGATTAAGTTTTATAAAACTTAAATAAACTTAAAAAATTAACAAAATTGTACAAAATTCAAAATATAATAAACAATTTTATATAAGTTAAATAATTTGCTAAATATTAACAATATGTTGGGAAAAGTAAATATTTTTTTTTATAAAAGTTTGACAAAGTTACCTAAGTTTTACAAGCATTGAATAATTTTATAAAAATTAGCAAACTTTATAAAAATTAGCAAATTTTATAAAAATTAACCTAGTTTATATAAACTAACTAACTTTTATAGAAGTTAACTAGGTTTTATAAAATAAATTATGTTTATAAAAAAATAACCAAGTTTATAAAATCTAGTAGAAGTTTGAAAACAAAAAAAGCTTATAAAAATAATGAACTCAATAAAGTTTCAACAATTTTTTTTAAAAGTCAACCGTTTTTTATAAAAAGCTGACAAAGATATTTAGTTGTAAAATTTAACCAAGTTTTTATGGAGAATTAACTATGTTGTATAAAAAAATTTAAAATTTAACAAAGTTTCTATATAATATATTTAGTATCATAAACATTTTGCTAAGTTAGTTAAGTTTTAAAAAAATTAAACAAGTTTTATAAAGATCAAGTTTTATAAAATTAAATTAGTTTAAGTAAATTAATTTTACCTACAATGGCATGAATAATAAAAGTAGTTTAAAATTGAATAAGATCATGAACATCACATATTGTTATTTAAATGTGAAATTATATATGCATATTTTTCATGAACCGTCTTCATGGATAACTATATATTGAACTTTTTCTTTACAAATAACTACTACATTTGGTGTGGGCGAGTCGCAATGGTAATCTAAAGTAATATATAGTGTCATATACATATATATATATATATATATCTTTTGGGTATGAATATTTCTATGTATCATTATGGTTGGAATGTTTGTGTCTAATATTAGTTTTGGTTATGCGCATTTGTAGTCTTCATACATTGTAATGAAATATCATGGAAATATCCTATTTTGGTGTGATTTTATTTGTTTACATATATTATATTGGTTATCGAATGTCATTCAATGCAATATTTGTGATATTTAAGATTTGTAATGTATATGCATTGTATGGCACATAGAAACATATGAGATCTAATGTCATATGACGATAACATTATAAAAATGCCACATATTCGGTAATAGTGTTTTCAAATGTTATCCTAGATAGCATTTCATAACACTCACAAAACGCTATTGTTAGGATGTTTTTATAACATTTACATCGTGTTGTCTAGTAACCATACTTGACAATAAACGATATTTTTTAAAGTGTTTTTGACAATTCTATCAGAATCATTTCAGGAAGTTTTAAAATGCTATTAAAAGCACTTATTTATAGCAATTCTAATTTTGCTATTATACATCCCTACAATTGCTGGTTTGATTTACAATATTCATAAAAACACTATTAAAGTATTTAACAACAATTTCAAAACACTATTTAAAATCTAGATTATTGTAGTGACATTCTTTAGGTTTTCCTATATTAGTACGTTATACTCCACCGAGATTTCTTATTGTTATTTCCAAAAGTAATCACTACTACCTTCTCCATATTCTTATTCCTTTTTCTCCATCTTACCTAGAGGCTAATTCCTATCTACTTGATATTTAAAAAATTTTGTTTGATATTCATTTGTTTTTTTCATAAATTAAAGCTTTAAACTTTTAAAGTTCTGGTTAGAAACTTCTTTTCCAAAAGTTTATTTATTTTCAACAAATCATTTTTAAAAACTAAAATCAAAACACTTATCGAAATCCTCAAATTTAAAAAAAAATTGTAGGCAAGGGATGCTGGGGAAAAATTTCCCAAAAACATCTTGGGAATAAAACCCAACCTTGCGGAAAAACAAATAGGAATGGATTGACGGCGAGGCAAAACAGACAGCAGATAGTCACCAGCAAAACAATCACGGATAAAACAATAAAAGAAAGAGTACAAGAGATTTATAGTGATACCATTAACGTCTTGTTAGTGTACGTCCACTTGGGAAGAGGAGATTTTATTACTTTTCTAAATAAGAAAATACTACAAGACTAATAATAGGGAGAAAGAAGAAGAAATACAACTTTTAGAGATTATCCATACATTTACCTAATCCCTATCCTTATATAAGGATTAATACTTGGGGTTAAAGTGTTTGATTTATGTTATAAATCAATGCTTAGTTAATTATCCAATTTATTTGCTCCCAATTAGAGAATTAATTCTTTACTTCAATATCCCAAAAAGAAACTTCTTCATATTCTTCCACCACTACAAGAAAAATACCCTACTGCAACTAACTATTTGCAACAGGCGATAAACAACAGTTGCAGTAAATGATATTTAATAACAGACCTATTATAGTAGTTGCAATAGATAAGATTTAGCAACTTGCCTTTTCTTTCTGTTGCGGAAAGCATATTTTTAGCAGCCGCGCTTCTCTTCCTGTTGCAAAAACATACTTTTAGCAACTGTGCTTCCATATCAGTTACAACAAACATATTATTTGCAACTGCTCTCCCTAGCCAGTTGCGAATAAATATCTTTAGCAACTGTTTTTGCTAGTTGCAGTTACTATGTTTTTTTACAACCAGTAAAGTCAGTTGTGAAAAACATTTAGTACAAGTTTTATTGATTAACTTTTAATAATTAATTTTAAATAGTTATCAATTAAATGATTAACTACTAGTAATTATATAATAATTAAGATTAATATTTAATTATTATTAATTAATAATGAAATTAAAGTATTTTAAATTGATAGTTATAACTGATAATTAAATAATAAATTAATAATTAACATTTAAAAAATAATAAGATAGATAAATAAGTATTAAATTATAATAAATTAATAATTAAAAACTAATGGACAATAATTAATAATTAGTAAATCTAATTAACAACAGATATTAAATAATTAATAAATTATACATAATACATTGTGTTTGACAATTAGTATTCGATTATAATTGAGAAGTAAAACTACTAATAATTTAATGTAATTAAAATAATTTGTAATAAATAACTTTTCAATAAATATTTACTAAATTACCAACTATATTAGTAATTACTTAATAATTAAGATTACAATTTAATACAATTATTAATTAACAATTTTTTTATAAAGTGATATTTACAGTTAATAACTCTATATTAATAATAATTAACAGTTCTTTATAGTTAATAACTCCATAATCAATAATAATTAACCGTTTATATGCTCCAGCCCTTTGGCTTCACCTCGCTGAAATTTTGGCTCCTCTGTTAGAAATTTTGGCGGCTCTTAGAAATTTTGGCTCCATCCCTAAAAATATTTTGGCTCCAACCTTAAAATTCCGCCACGACATTTTTCTCCCCAGTCCCCACCTCTTTTCTAGCCTTTACCCATTCACCCTTTATCCTTCATACCCTAAATCCCCAATCCACTACTCTTGCTTCTAAAGGACAAAGCTGCTACAATTTCCGTCGTCATATCCAAGTCAGATTTCGTCAGCACCGCCACTGATGCCATCCTCAACTCTGTTACCGCTATGATCTTTCTCTCACAACGACGAGCATCTTCTCGCTATGGAAGAATCGCCACTCAAAGAAAAGTGGAACGAAATCGGTATTTTCCATAAATAATCAGATATTTTATTCTTGTTTAAGGAATTTTTTTTATCGGTCCATGTTCAGCTTGTTATAATTCGTCATCAGGGATTTCATATAAATCAGTTGAGTTACCTTTTTTTCTCATGCTTGCTTTTTCCATAGTCTTTCTGTTTAATCGTTGAATGCTTTAAATTGTTGATTAAGTGCTCAATTAGCATGGGTAGTTTATTGAAAAAAACAAATTGTTTGATTTGTTTTCTTACAAATTTAACTAGGAACCCGTTCAATTCATCTGGCTCCTTTCTTAACTTTGATTTGATGAACTGTTAGAGATGTTTCTGATTCATGCAAGCTGAGTGATGAACATCAGTGTCTGCTTTCCTAACATTATAAAAATTACGATGCGGAGTGGTTTTTTGTGCCAGGAACTCTCTATCCGCATTGAGCATCAAGTGGCCATTAAATTTCTATTAGGTTGCGGTTAAATACGAATCCAAGTCAGCCTCTAAATGTAATAAAAAAATTAAGCTTTGAAAACTGAAACAGAACAGTGTTGTAACAGATTGCCCTTCATTAGATGCTCCTTATTGTCCATCAAGTTTTAGTTCTGATACATGCTTCTAGGTCAACCAAATCTAATATTAAATGTTGTAGCAGTGCTTTCAGTGAGAATACTAAAATTGGTTTCTTACAGTATCTCACACAAAATATTTCATCTAGAGCACTTTATAATCATAGGATCAAGAAGATCTAAGGATGCCATGTCAGCAACGGTGTAAACAAGTGTGTTTTAAAATAATATTCTCACATATCGTGATAGATGGTATAAAAAGCAAATTTGCAAAATATAAAATGAATTGGTGTTGTTTTCATATGATAAAAACTATATTTATATCATAATCGATATGGTCCCACAGGCTCAAATATAAACATACAAACAGTGATAGCAAATACCAAAAAGAGTTCACATTGTTGATATAATTTGCTGCATTCGTTTGCGCTCAATAGTCAGTTACTCTCAATCCTGATTCCTAAAGTGCAAAGTTTAGTTGGGAGATTGCTAGTAGTTACTGCTCACGCTCAGATCAAATATGGTTAAAAATCAATGTATTTCACTATGTTTATTAAGGTAAACGCTTAAATTATAGCGGTGAACTATGGAAGTTTTAAAAATACTGAAATTAGCTGATTAAGTTGTAACTGACGTTATGAGTGGTTGCTGCCACATATGCTACAAATGTAAGTTCAAAAACGTTTAAAAATCAATAGCAAAATTACTTATTTATGCATGATCATGCGCATTGATCTAAATCATCTCGTGATGCCTTTTTTCCAACTATGATTCATGCTCTTATGCAACTGTAGCTTTTAATGGTATCCACTATAATCTGCCATATTGGTCTGTAATCGTTATCCTTAATTGCAAAAAAATGGTTTTCAGCACAACAAGGTACAAAACACTTGTCATTTATTTATTTATTTTTTGCATTGAATATGCTTGATATGTTTCAATCCTCAATATTTCACATTTTTTCCTCTTTCCTTTTAACTTTTCCTCTTTGTACTTGTTTGCAGCATGGAGTATTTGCTTATCTGAGTTTGTTACACACGCCATTTATGAAGGTAGTATTAATATGCTCGTGAACAACATTTACTGTTGCATGGTATGCTAATATTCATGACTTGGATGAAATACGAAAGGAGACCTTTTGGTAAGGAATGAATTATCACGTTTTTTCTCTTCCTCCTCAAAGTGCAAAAAAACTCCGTTCTCCTTATTCGTTGTATATCTGTAATGTTTCATAGTGGACAGATCATCCAATTATCAAACTCAATGCTATTCAATGCCAATGCGCATTATTTCAAGTGCAACTTAAGTGGAAACACTACTCAATGCATGCTAATTCACAAGATGCAGGAGCTCGATGAGATAAAAAAGAGACTGAAGGAGATTGGCACGGAGGAGCATGATTCTTTATTGGTGTACGTAGGATTATAGCTTGCTTTGCCATCCATCACAACAGAAATTGTTATACATGAATGGTGTATGAAAATTGTAGAAATTTTTGTTGTAATTGTTTGTACTATTAAAACTTTGTTAAAATAAAATTTGTTCATTTTATTTTGTGATATACACTATTACTAAAATGAATACTTTTGATATGTAATATCTATAAGCTATATTTTTTTATATATTTATGGATCTACTGCAACAGGCATACACTGTTGCAAAATGATCTGTTGCAACAGCAAAAGCCTGTTGTAAAAAAGTATACCGCAACATATTACTGCAACAGGCAGAAAATGTTGCGGACTTTTAACAACCTCGGCTATACCAACAGGCGTAGGCCTGTTGCAATAGGTCTACTGCAACATATATCGCCTGTTGCGAAAAGTGTTTTTTTGTTGTAGTGCACTTATATAGGTAATTTATTGCCCTGTCTAATTTTACAAAATGGGCAATAAATTTTCTGATATCCTCCAAATCTTCTGCAGTTGGAAATATTATATTACTCAAATTAACAATATTTCCCAAACCTTCTCTAAATGGAAATATTGTATCACCATAATCAATAATATCTTCCAAATCTTCTGCAAATGGAAATATTGTATCATGAAATCTAGCAATACCCACCTTGATACTATATTTCCTTGAAAGCATACCATCTCCACCTGCATCCTCTTACTCTAAGCATATTCTCGGACAAGACACCATTGTTACTTCCCCCAATGAGCTTCCACATGGCCATCACCCATTGCACTTTGTAAACAAACTCCGTCAACGCCACCGCCTGCCAATAAAGAGTTCAAAGTACCCCCTTTATGTAAGACCTATCAATATTCACCACGAAAGCACACATCTCCATGAACCATCTCAACTCTCTCCCTAATCGTGCCACCGCATGGCACCTAGCATTTCGATAAGCGATTCCAGCTCGAGCTACGCTCGAACTAAGCAGTCTGCAAAGACTTATTCATATCCACTTCTTTCTCTTTTGATCTTTGACCAACTTAAGACGATCCCTTCTTATACTTATCAAGCACATCCTTTTGACAAAATCCCACCTTGTTGAAGCTTTCCACTTTGATCATATTCTGCCTATGTAGAAACTCAAAGTCCCTTCTCGTATGCCTAGCTTTGACATCTTTTCCACGAGAACTGTAGACTCCAACCCTTGAATCTCCAAGTACAGTGCTTCCCCTCAGGAGATACAAATTATGAAACATATCTCCCTTCAACACTACAAATGCACCCTTAGAAACCCTTAGACCATCCTTATAAGGAGTCACCTCGCATCCTTTAGATGTCAACTGCCCAAGAGATACCATTGACTTCAGAAGACCAGGAACATAACAGACACCTGTCAAGGTGCGTGTTACCCCGTCATACATGCGAATCTGCACAGTACCTTCGCCCATGACTCTACAACTAGCATCATTTCCCATAAGAATCAGTTTCCCTCTTTTTCTTTTGAAAAAACTAAAATAATTCTTACTAGGTGTCATATGAAAAGACGCCCTCGTATCTGGCACCCAATGGTCTAATATATCCGATACTACCGCTGTCAACATGTCATTAGACAAAAAATCCTCCACCGCAACTGATGAATTTCCAGCTTCAAGTTTTTTCTTCAAGTCCAAACAATCTCTCTTCCAATGGTCTGGTTTCTTGCAAATGTAGCACTTCCGATCTCTTGACTTTATTTCTTTTTCTTCTTCTTCTTCTTCCCCACTTTCTCCATACCAGCTAATAAGGCTTCTGTACTGCTTCCTCCTCTACCTTCACTCAGCCCCTTCATCTGATCCCTCAAGTCCTCAGATAGAAGACTGCCTTCACATCATTTGCTTTTAGTGCATCTCCAGCATAGATAAGACTGTTAGCGAAACTTGTGTATCGTGCCGGAAGAGAACACAAAAGAATCATTTCTATTTTCTCCTCGTCCACTTTCAAGTCAACAGTCTTCATCTTCATCCCGAGATCATCGAAGAAGCTTAGATGTGCCTTCACTGAAGTACCCTCTCTCATTTACATGGTGAAGAACGTCTTCCACCAAATCAGACGGTTGGTTAGTGACTTCTTTAAATAAAGTTTTTCCAGCGTGGTCCAAATGTCCTTAGTAGTGGTCTCTCCACTAATCTCTGAAATGACATTTTCTCCCATTGCCAAATGTAAAGTAGTAAATGCCCACCGTTCCATCTTCTTCCTCTCCAGGGCTGAAATATTATCCATCAACTCCTCAGGAGCAAACACCATAGGATGAACATTGTTCCTCATCAGAACAACTTTCATCCTCCATTGCTACTTCTCAAAATCTTTATCCCCGTTCAATCTTTCTATTGCTAACTAAAATCCTACTGCCATATATGTCCCTTTGACATATGGCCTTGATACAATTGCTGAATTCTCCTCATCTCCTGCCATAATGCCTAACTCCCTTTCTCAATCAACCTCGTAGCCCTGATACCAATTATCGGGGATTTTTTTTCCATAAAATGCCTTGGGAATAAAACCCAACCTTGCAGAAAAAAATATAGTAATGGATTGTTGGCGAGGCAAAACAAACACTAATAGTCACCAGCTAAACAATCATGGATCAAATAATGAAAGAAAGAACACAAGAGATTTATAGTGGATCCACTAACGTCTTGTTATTTTATGTCCACTTGGGGAGAGGAGATTTTATTACTTTTCTATACTACAAGACTGATAATAGGGAGGAAGAAGAAGAAATACAACTTTTAGAGATTATCCATACATTTACCTAATCCCTATCCTTATGTAAGGATTAATACTTGGGGTTGAAGTAATTGATTTATGGTTATAAATCAATGCCTAATTAATTCTCCAATTTATTTTCTCCCAATCAGATAATTAATTTTTTACTTCAATATCAAAAAAAAACTTCTTCGTATTCTTCCACTTATGTAGGTAATTTATTTCCCTGTCTAATTTTAAAAAAGAGGCAATAATTTTTTTGATATCTTCCAAATCTTCTATAGTTGGAAATATTATATTACTCAAATTAACAATATTCCCCAGATCTTCTCTAAATGGAAATATTGCGTCACCATAATCAATAATATCTTCCAAATCTTCTACAAACGGAAATATTGTATCACGAAATCTAATAAGGGAAATTGTTCTCCTATTAATCCGTTTGCCCTTCATATTCTTCCAACCATCAAGTATTGGTCATGCCCTATTCTATCCTAAAAGGAATTCTAGAAAGACACATGGCTAGATGCACATAACGAGAAAATGTGTATTTTCTTAGCCTTTTATGTTTTCCTATTCCTACAATATTAGTGCAATCTCCTACGGTTCTGCAACACTATTCTAATCCTCCTTTTTTGAATCCTTTAACCTATTCGAAATTCCTACAACTTTTTCTTCTTAAAAAGATTAGAGTTATCAAAACCTTTTTCTAAAATTTCCATATCAGTTCCACATATGTTATCGTCCCCCATAAAAGTGTACCGTCTTAATCAAATTTTGAAATTTCACTTAAAAATTCCAAGTTACTTATTAAATCACATATTTAACAAATTTGGAAAAATTTAGTATTGTTATTATAACACCCCATAATTTTTACAACTCTAAAGAGGATAAATTAAAGAATAATTAATTTAATATTCAGAATTAAGTGAAATGGACTGCACCATTGCGTTCCTCTCGAAATTCTAGCCAAAATAGACACTTGGTTTGCGTAAAACGGACTCCATATGAAGAAGTTATTAAGGTTTGAAGTTTGTATACGCGCAAGAGAATTATATATATATATTATATACAAAAAATCAAATTTAGTTCAAAATCGTTCAAAATGCAGAAAACTGGGTGAGAAGGAATTCTCCTGCATAGGAGGGGTGTCGATCCATGGGTCGACCTCACTAGATGGGGGTCGACCCCCCTAGTGCTGACGTGGCATGTCGGTTCTGGGGGCTGGTAGCTATATATATGGCTCAATTTTTCTTTTTTTCTACACTGAACATTAATGGAGGACTAAATGATATCAGTGCTTGGACTAAATCAAACCTTTTACTTCTTCAGCAATCAAACTAATCAAGTTTAGAGGTTCAAGTGTAGATCTACATCAACAATTCTTTCTTCTCTATTTTTCTAGATTCGAACACTGTGAGTTTAAGTTACTTTAGATTTAAATAATTAAAAGTAAAATATGATATGACTATAATTTTTATCTATCCCAGTGATTGAATCATACCAAATCTATTGTAATTTGTGAATCCATGATATTCTGAATTAACTATGACTTGGATCTTAACTTTTATCATGTCCGATCTACTTTTGATTATAGATCTAATTCACTATTTAGATCATCTTGTACCTATCATGCTTGTGGTTTATTTGGATCTGTCATTAGTTGGACATCTAAATCCTTTATTAGATGTAATCATGCCTATTATGACATCCCTATTATGTTACATTCAGTTCTATTATCATATGTTTGTTAGATCTATCCCAATATGCCTAACTTGTCATTATGTCACTACATGTTTATGCCTAAATTCTATCATTTTATGTCATCCATGTTAGTATGATCTTTTCCGTCATCTTCCCTTCATCTTTCCCTTTTATTTTTATATAGCCTGGCTACTTTCGAGCCTAGGCATGCCGTTGAAATATGCGAATACATTAAAATGGGGAACGAGGGGAAAAATATTGATATTGGGCATAACTTGTAAATGGGAAATTTGTCATGACTTGAATAACGTTTATGTATAAGAGTTTAGGGCATATAATTAATTATGAACATAATTGGGGAAAAAGGGGCATGAAACCTATAATGACATAGGTAAAATTGGTTAATAATGAAGATGTCTAGAATTACAATAACTGAAATTGTAAACCACGTTTAGAAACGAGGTTAGATTACACTTGTGGTGGAAGTCTTCCCGGACCCGATCGGCATATCCAGCATCCACAAGTTGTAGGCATAATGTTGGAGGTCTAGCACATTATAACCATAAATGGACAAGGTAATGAATTGGAATACTTAACCTAGTTGAATCCATAGGGATTGTATGAACATGAACTTTAATAGGGGTTAAGTAATTTTTTTTGAATATTGGGTGGGTTAAGTAAAACTGAGGGGGTGGGTAATATTTATATATAGGCCCACAAACGTAACCGGATGGGGTTGTGTAATTAAAGACACCAACATGTTTACATAACTGGTGGAAATCCTAGTTGGGATACAAGACAAGGGGGAGAGCTTGTATTATCTTGTGTGTGGGACCCGTCTCAGTTAGTAACTCATATAACGGTATCGAACGAGTACATAGTCCTAGGTCGGAGTTGGGGCATGCTTACTGGGATGATTGTAAGAGATCCAAATGTGAAGGATGGTGCGGGCGATGCAAACCGACCGGGGACATGTGCCTGCATGGGCCGGGCAGAGGGGGATAAAACGACCGTGACACGAGTAGATATGGTTGTGCACATCAATGAAGAGTTGCCACTTTAGGAACTTATACCTCCTACCGTGGGGCTGGCATAGGGTATCTACGGAGTAGGGAGCCAATAGATTAGCGTATTAGTTAGGGTACATCTAGACTCTGGTAAAAAAGTTTAGGAGCCTGTTAGGTTGGGCTGCCTGTGGATTGTATGAGGTTAAAAACCTCTCACCAGAAGTACGCCTATGTCTACCATCTTATAGTTGTTGGGATCATCTTATTCTGGTTATACTAGTATCGCTGCAGAGCAATCATTAGAGACGCGTGTACACTCTATCATGTTTACCTTGCCTTACCTGCCTTTTTGTGATGTTATCTTTCTTATCACTTTATATGTCTATCATGCTACTTTTACTTATTTACTTGTTAAAAGTAACCAGACTCGCCAAACTTTATGTCTGACCCTTTTTGTTTCCTCTTCTTTCTTCCGTTACACCCCAGGTTCTCAGGGTGGGAATACTCAAGCTTGATTTGGATTCTGCTATCATTTTGCTGGAGCTGCTTAGATGTATTGCTCAAGATCCTATCATTACTATGGATATGTTTTATTTGGGGATTATGCTTCTTTTATTTTGTACGCTGATGTTTAAGTGGAAGACAAGAGTTTTTATGATGTCCTGGTTTTTATGTAATTCAGACATATAATGTTTTGAACCATGATGCTTTATGATTAATAAAGTTTGTTTTATTCTGCTGCAAATTTTATATCTGTCTTATAATGTTACTTTTTCTTTTTACCTATAACGCTTCACGAAACTTAATGCATTCTCTTAATGAGTGACATTAACGGACGCGGGGTGTCACACTTGGTATCAGAGCTGAAGATTACCAGATTAGATAAAAGTTTTTGAAAATTATTTTCAAAAAGGTTTTAAAAGATAGCATTTTCAAAAAGAAAAGTCTATTTTGAAAAACATATTCTCCAAAGCCATATGTAATATCTTTCGATCCTTTGTCCGAATCTCTTTCCTTTTCTTTTCATCATGTCCGGGGAACCAAATATTCCTCAGGGCGTTACGATACTAGGCTGGTTTCGTAGGTATCTAGAGGCCACGGCGCCTGCCGGTGGTCAAGTTGATGTTCCTCCCCTAGCTACACCCATCGTTTTTCCTCCTCCCCCTCCTCCAAGAGCAGATAATTTCGCCAAGATCTGCAAATATTTCCATGCCATGGGAGGAAAGCCATTCCGTGGAACTGAAACTTTCGTAGAGGCAAGGAATTGGCTCAAGGAGACCAAGGAATTATTTTGAATTTTAGAAGTAGAAGATCGAAGGAAGATTCGGTAAGTTGTCTAGCTACTAAAAGATGAAGCTTCATTCAGGTGGGAAGTTACCCAGGCTGGACGTCCGGCGGAGACATGGGATGGTTTTAGAATGAGGTTTGAAATGTAGTTTCTTTCTTAAGTTGAGAAAAGCATGCAAATGGAGAAGTTCTTGGCGCTCAAGCAAGGAAACATGACTGTTAAAGAATATGTGAACAAATTCAATGAGCTAGCAAGGTTTGGATTGGAACTGGTAGATACTCCGCATAAGAAAGCTTTGCAGTTTGTTAAAGGGCTGAATGAACCCCTTCATGGGTTAACTATGCCCTTATTCTAGTGGGAGCTACTTTTGAAAGGCTTGTTGATATGGTCTTGATGCATGAGGAAGACAAAGGGGAGAAGAAGGATGTTAAGGCTGAGTAAACAACGTAAAATAAGAAGGTATGGCCCAAGAAAGGACAACAACAACAAAAGAAAGGTGGAAACAATGACAAAGCTAAGGATAAGAGGAAGTGTCACAGTGGTGGATGAGAGGATCATTTGGTCAAAGACTGCAAAAGAAGGAAGAATACTTGCTTTAATTGTGGAGAGGTCGGACACTTTGCTAGGGTGTGCCAGGGCAGGAGCTTCTGGAGGGCAAGAGCATGCTCTCGTGACCAGTACTCCAGATAAAGGTAGGAAAATTTCCGTGGAAGGTTTGATTTCTCTTTCTAATCATCCTATTAGAACTCGTTTTTATTCTGGCGCTTCGCATTCATTTATATCTAGTTTTGTGGTTGAGTCTCTGCCCCTAAATACTAGTATGGTAGTGGATCTCGTTGTTGTCTCAAACCACATTGGTGGTTCGGCTCATTTGTCCATGATTTGTCGGGGTTTGAGAATATCAGTGTTGGGCATCGAGTTTGACTGCGACGCGTACGTGCTCGGTTTTATGGTCTATGGTTTGATTCTACAGATGGATTGTCTAGCCATGTGTGGTTCCGTTCTGGATTGTGAGAGGAGGGTCGTTAGGCTTTTGACCTGTCATGGGAGGACCCTCGAGATTTCTTGTGCTCGTGAGTGTCTGTCATGCTTTGTTTCCTAGAATCTCTTGATGTATCTACTAATGATCTGCAATCTGTGCCGGTAGTCTGTGACTGTCCTGATGTTTTTGAGGAGGTTTGGGGCTTACCTCCGAAGCGCGAGATTTATTTCCGTATATATTTGGTGGATAATGCAAAGCCAGTTGCATTACCTTTGCGCCATATGGCTCCAAGAGAAATGAGGGAGCTTAGTAAACAAGTAAGGGAGCTACTTGAAAAAGGGTTTATTATGCGAAGCATATCAGAATGGGGTGCTCCGGTGGTATTCACAACTAAGGCGGATGGCTCGCTTCGCTTATGTGTGGACTATAGGGAGTTGAATAAACTCACTAAGAAGAGTAGGCACCCACTCCTGAGGATAGATGATTTGTTTGACCAGCTTGTTGGTGCATAAGTATTTTCTCAGTTAGACTTGGCCACGGGGTTTCATCAGTTAAGGGTGGCCGATGACGGTATAGACAAGACAGCTTTTCGAACTTCAGATGGTTTCTTTGAATGGCTCGTTATGCCTTTTGGGTTAATTAATGCACTCGCCTATTTTGTTGATCTAATGAGTAGGGTGTTTCAGGAGTTCCTAAATAAATTTGTCGTGGTCTTTGTTGATAATTTCTTGATCTTCTTAAAGAACGAAGAAGAGCATGCCCAACATTTGAGGGAGTTTTGGAAAATCTATGTGCGCATCATCTTAAGGAAAAGTTCTCCAAATGCCATTTTTGGAGAAAAGAGGTGATATTCTTAGAGCATGTGGTTTCTAAGGATGGGATAACAGTAGATCCCGCAAAGGTGGTGGTAGTTCAAGATTGGCAAGTCACAAAGAATGCAACCGAGGTGAGAAGTTTTCTGGGGTTAGCAGGCTATTATAGGAAGTTTATTAAGGACTTCGTAAAAATATTAGCCCCACTCACCAAGCTGACAAAGAAGAATCTGGCATTTTCATGGGATATAGATTATGATATCGCTTTCCAACGATTGAAGAGGGCTTTGACAACAGCCTCAGTCTTGACCTTGCTCGATGGGAACAAGATGTTCACAGTATACACTGACGCATGCGGTACAGGGCTTGGTGTGGTTTTGATGCAAGAGGGAAGGGTTTTATGCTATGGAGGTAGACAACTAAGAGTTCATGAGAAGAACAACCCTACCCATGACTTAAAGCTAGCTTCCATAGTGTTCGCACTTAAGACGTGGCATCATTATTTACTTGGAGAGAAGTTCGAGTTGTACACTGATCATTAATCTCTCCAGTACTTGTTTTCACAAATGGATCTCAATTTGAGGCAGCAAAGGTGGATGGAGTTCCTAGCATCTTATGACTTCGAGATTTCTTATACCCCTGGCAAGGGTAATGTGGTGGCAGACACACTAAGTAGGCAGAGGGTGGTCTTAAGTCCTTCGTTTGTGGAAAGGAAAAGCTTGGAGTTTATATCGACTTTTGACTTTAGACCCTCCACCGAGTTTTTACCTGGCTTATTTGCATCACTGGAGGTGCGGCCCACTCTTATTGATCAATTAGGAGCTTCACAGTGAGAGGACCCGTAGATTTCAGACATCTTAGATAAGCTCAGTAGAGGGGAGACTTCTAGTCACCTCGACAGATATTCCGTAGATGAGAAAGGGTGGGTGCGACGAGATGGAAGGCTTTGTGTTCCTCGAATTAGGAGCAAGGTTTTAAATCTCGGTTTTTGGCCAATATCTCGGAAAAATATCTCGGATATCTCGGACGATATTTGAAACACTTACAACTAAACTGGCTGCCAAATCTCGGATTTTGGCCAATATCTCGGATTTTCCATCTCGGCGATCTCGGGGAGATTTAAAAGCCTGATTAGGAGTTTGATAAAGACAGTCCTAGAAGAAGCCCATCATTCTAAGATGACTATTCATCCAGGTGGCGATAAGATGTATAGGGATATGAAGAGGAATTTCTTTTGGGATGGGATGAAGAAAGATGTGGTAGAGTTTGTTTTACAGTGTTTGATTTGCCCGCAAGTTAAAGATGAGCAAAAGAAGCCCAGTGGTTTACTTCATCCCTTGGAGGTTCCGCAGTGGAAATGGGAGAGTGTCTCTATGGATTTCATAGATGGTTTGCCTGGATCAAAGAAAGGAAACACCAGTATTTGGGTTGTAGTGGATAGACTCACCAAGAGCGCTCATTTCATTCTAGTTAAGAGCAAGAGGACGGTAACATGGTTGGCAGCAGTTTACGTTCGTGAGATACTCCGTCTTCATGGAATACCTTCCAGTATCGTAAGTGATCGTGACCCCATCTTTACCAGTGAATTTTGGAGGATCTTGCAAGAAGCATTAGGTACACAGTTATGTTTTGAGCACCACTTATCATCCTCAGACCGATGGACAGACGGAGAGGGTGAACAGAGTTCTAGAGGATCTTCTGAGGCTGTGTATCCTAGACTTCGGAGGGACTTGGGAAGAGCATCTTCCTTTAGTAGAGTTCGCCTACAACAATAGTTATCAAGCTAGCATTGTCATGGCCCCCTTTCGAAGCATTGTACGGACGACCCTTTCAATCACCAACTTGTTGGTGGGAATCTACAGAAAGGCTATTACTAGGACTAGATATGGCCCGAGAAAGTCCGAGAAAATTGACCTTATTAGACGGTGAATGAAGACCGCTCAAGATAGGCAGAAATCCTATGCAGACAAGAGAAGAACTGACATTGAATTTGAAGTAGGAGACATGGTTTTAATTAAAGTGTCACCTTTGAGGAATGTGGTTCGCTTCGGATTTGTAGGGAAATTAGCACCTAGATTCGTGGGGCCGTTTCCTATACTAGAAAGAATTGGTTACATGACCTATAGAGTAAAGCTACAAGAAAGACTATCAGGTGTTCATGATGTTTTCCACGTTTCTCATTTGCAGAAGTGTTTGCATGATACCGCGGAAGTAGTTGAGCCGGGTATATTAGAGGATGTAGAAGTGGAGCGGGAGGCGACAGTTAGACGAGTCCCTACCCGTATTCTTGGATCAGAAGTTAAGAAGCTATGCAATGAAGAAATCAAGTTAATGAAAGTTCAGTGGGGATCTAACCCAGTGGATGCGACCTTGGAGACCGAAGACAAGATTCGTGCTTCGTACCCTTTCCTTTTCGAGGGTATGTTCTTAACTCCTTTTCCAAAATTTTGTCTATGCTTATTTCTATCATTTATGTAATATCCTATCGATCGAATCTTCGACCTTTAGGTAGGAATCCTCATGATTGTAAACATGAGTTTGAGAATTGTTATGTTTGATGGATGCAAGTGTTGCTAGTGGATGCTCGTGGATGCATACACACACATTAGGAACTAGATCGGCTCAATCACTCACATACTGTATATAGATGTGTGTGCATTTTTTTCTTCTTTTATTGGATGAAAGTGGGTGTATCATCATATGGACATTGCATTTGGATGGATGATTGTGCACACATATAGAACTTACATGAAAATAGGATTGTTTGCATACATATTGGATGCATGGCACCAACATACATTGCATTAAGGAGGTCGACTGAATCAGTAGACCGCCTGATCTTTTTCATTAGTGTAAGGACATATACACATACCTTTGCATATGTTCATAAAAGCATTAAAAATCCTTTAAGGACAATGGATGCTTGTGATTGGTGGATGAGTAGATGGATGTGGATGGTAGGACATACATTCTTCTTAACTTGGAGATTTCGGGGTCAAAATCCATTGAGTAGGGGAGAATGTAACACCCCGTAATTTTAACAACTCTAAAGAGGATAAGTTAAAGAATAATTAATTTAATATTCATAATTCAGTGAAACGGACTACACCATTGCGTTTGTCTCGAAATTCTGGCCAAAATAGACACTTGGTTTGCGTAAAATGGACTCTGTATAAAGAAGTTACTAAGGTTTGAAGTTTGTATACGCACAAGAGAATTATATATATATATATATATATATATATATATATATATATATTCATAAAATCAAATTTCAGTTCAAAATCGTTAAAAACTCAGAAAACTGTGTGAGCGGGAATTCTTCCACCCAGGGAGTCGATCCTATAAGAGGGGTGTCGACCCCTAGGTCAACCTCATAAGGGGGGGGAGGGGGGTGGTTGACCCCCCTAGGGCTGACGTGGCATGTCGGTTCTAGGGGCTGGCAGCTATATATATGGCTCCATTTGTCTTGTTTTCTACATTGAAATTTAATGGAGGACTAGATGATGTCGGTGCTTAGACTGAATCAAACCATTTTCTTCTTCTACAAACAAACTAATCAAGTTTAGAGATTCAAGTGTAGATCCGTGATTCAACATCAACAATTCTTTCTTCTCTATTTTTCTAGATCCGAACACTGTGAGTTTAAGTTACCTTTAGATTTAAATAATTACAAGTTAAATATGATATGACTGTAATTTGGATCTATCCTTGTGACCGAATCATACCAGATCTATTGTAGTTTGTGAATCCATGATATTCTGAATTAACTATGACTTTGATCTCAACCTTTATCATGTTAGATCCACTTTTGATTATAGATCTAATTCACTATTTAGATCATCTTGTACCTATCATGCTTGTGGTTAATTTGGATCTGTCATTAGTTGGACATCTAAATCCTTGTTTAGATCTAATCATGCCTATTATGACATCCCTTTTTTGTTACATTCAGTTCTATTATCATATGTTTGTTAGATATGTCCCAATATGCCTAACTTGTCTTTATGTCACTACATGTTTATGCCTAAATTCTGTCATTTTATGTCATCCATGTTAGTATGATCTTTTCCATTATCTTCCCTTCGTCTTTCCCATTTGTTTTTATATAGCCTGGATACTTTCGAGCATAGGCATGTCAATGAAATATGCAAATACGTTAAAACTGGAACGAGGGGAAAGACATTAATATTGGGCTTAACTTGTAAATGGGAAATTTGGCATGACTTGAATAACGTTTATGTATAGGAATTTAGGGCATATAATTCATTATGAACATAATTGGGGAAAAAGAGGCATGAAACCTATAACGACATAGGTAAAATTGGTTAGTTATGAAGATGCCTAGAATTACAATAACTGAAATTGTAAACCGCGCTTAGACACGAGGTTAGATTAAACTTATGGTGGAAGTCTGCCCGGAACCGCCCGGCATATCCAGCAACATCAAGTGTTGAATCTAATGTGAGGGGTCTAAGTGCACAAATATGAGACGTGCTAAGACACACAGTTAAGCCTGACTTATGGAATAAGTCTGCCCGGATCCGACCGACATATCCAGCATCCACAAGTTGTTGGCTTAATGTCGGAGGTCTAGCACATTATAACCATAAATGAACATGGTAATGAATTGGAATACTTAACCCAGTTGAATCCACAGGGATTGTATGAACATGAACTTGAATAGGGGTTAAGTAAATTTGTTTGAACAGTGGGTGGGTTAAGTAAAACTAAGGGGGCGGGTAATATTTCTATATAGGCCCACAAACTTAACCTGAGGGGGTTATGTAATTAAAGACACCAACAAGTATACATAACCGGTGGAAATCCTAGTGGGGATACAAGACAAGGGGGAGAGCTTGCATCATCTTGTGTGTGGGACCCGCTTCAGTCAGTAACCCATATAACGGTATAGAACGAGTACTCCGTCCTAGGTCAGAGTTGGGCACGCTTACTAGGCTGATTGTAAGAGATCCAAACATGAAGGATGGTGTGGGCGGCACAAACCGACCGGGGACATGTGCGTGCATGGGCCGGGCTGAGGGGGATAAGACGACCGTGACACGTGTAGATATGGTTGTGCACATCAACGAAGGGTTGCCACTTTAGGAAGTGATACCTCCTACTGTGGGGCCGACACAGGGTACCTATAGAGTAGGGAGCCAATCGATTAGTGTAGTTGTTAGGGTACATCTAGACTCTGGTAAAAAAGTTTAGGAGCCTACTAGGTTGGGCTGCCTGTGGATTGTATGGGGTTAAAAACCTCTCACCAGAAGTACGCCTAAGTCTACCATCTTATAGTTGTTGGGATCATCTCATTATGGTTATACTAGAATCGGTGCAGAGCAATCATTAGAGAAGCGTATACACTTTATCATGTTTACCTTGCCTTACCTGCCTTTTTATGATGTTATCTTTCTTATCCACTTTATATGCCTGTCATGCTACTTTTACTTATTTACTTGCTAAAAGTAACTGGACTCGCCTTACTTTATGTCTGACCCTTTTTGTTTCCTCTTCTTTCTTCCGTTCCCCCCTCCAGGTTCTCAGGGTGGGAATACTCAAGCTTCACTAGGATTCTTCTATCATTTTGCTGGAGCTGCGTAGATGTATTGCTCAAGCTCCTATCTTTACTATGGCTATGTTTTTAATTGGGGATTATGCTTCTTTTATTTTGTACTCTGATGTTTAAGTGCAAGACATAAGTTTTTTTATGATGTACTGGTTTTTTTGTCATTCAGACATATAATGTTTTGAACCATGATGGTTTATGATTAATAAAGTTTGTTTTATTCCGCTGCAAAATTTATATCTGTCTTGTAATGTTTCTGTTTACCTATAACGCTTCGCGAAACTTAATGCATTCTCTTAATGAGTGACATTAACGGACGTGGGGTGTCACCGTTATATATTCCAAATTATGAAATTCATTCCAAAGTATACTCTTTGAAATAAAATTATTTCTAAAACCATTAATAGGCTAATACTCAAAGTAGGCTTACAACCTCCATTTTCTTCTAAAATATTCACGTTCCAAATCTTGCTAATCTTTCTTTCATGCTAAAAATATTTTTTACTTAGCAAATATCTTATTTTCTGAAACATAAGTATTTATCCTATTAATCTTAGTAAATTCATGTATTCCTATATTCCTACCGCCTATAACACATGGATATCAATCCAATTTTCTTAAAAAATGAACTTATCGTACAATATAGGTTAGCAATTACACAAGGACCTAACTCATTTGGGTTTACTTAACCTTACCTGAAAATTATGTACAAATCCACCTCGAAAAACTTTTCATATGTTACTATTTTATAAATGGGATTACTAGGATCTTAGTCCATATATATTATATTTATATTTTAAAATAATAAAGTAGTTCCCCTCACTATATTTATGGGAACTACTAACCTAAGCTTTGATACCAAATGCTATAATTTTAAGTATAATAATAGTTCATACTGTAACATTGACAAATTTCAAATCATATGCCTCTAAGTAGTCCCACTCTTGTCTAGATTGCTAGTATCTGTATTTTATCTAATATGTGGGTATTTTGTGGAGGGAGTCATAACAATTTTTCGATGAATGATAAATTATACACTTTTATACATAACCCTACATATACCGTTTGCTTACCGTTATTTATATATTAGGCATTATATGTCGTTAGAACTCCATCCCTGCACACATACTGCGCCTGTCTACTCTCAGTAGGTTGGTCTTATATATTTAGTAACATATATGCATAAAATATATCTCTTTGGACCACATTGGTCCTGGATACTAACCATAGTATCTTACGTAATCATCTTGTTGGGACATGCCATCTTGCCAAGTCATAAATACGACCATTGTCTCATTAGGTTATAAATATGGTCATCGTCTTGGCATGTCGTTAATATGTATATCGTTATGGTAAATATACATGAATCCCACTAACGTGACATCCCATTTCCTTTGTTGTAAGGGAATTCAGTTAGAGATTTAATACCCATGTTTTGTCTTTTTTATCGCGGACTGGCTCGAGCAGCCACCCCTTTTTCTATTTGGAAGATATCTCTTGATGTTGGTTAATAGCCTTTCCCCTAGGAAAACAATCTAAATAGATCATATGGAATTTCATAGCCCCTTCCTGGTGTTCCAATAGTGAAAGATTATCTAGGCCTATGAGGCATAACCCATGTCATTCCTCGCTTTATCTATACCGATGATTACCTAATAATTTTGTGGCTACTATTCTTTTTAGTTTCCACATGTCACACTTCATTGTCGCACCTCACTGTCGCGTAATTTTCTAGTCATCCATCGACCTTTTAGACTTCTTAAAGCAGTCAAGGTAGTGCCCCCTTGATACACCCTACAAACCTTACCTTTGATGGACCACCCTATTCTTACATAGGAGGACTACCCTGGGTATTCCTTTCCATATGTCGTGTGAATCACTTATTTCCTGATTCGATACTCATCAAGCAACACTTTAAGAGGATCTCCAAATATGTTTATTTATTTATTACACCAAGAGTGTCTGTGAAACTATTGGGATGGTCTTCCTAATATTCGTTTAAGCCTCTTATTTATGCACCGATTATAACCCATATTCCATCATTAGAATGGGCTTTCCAATATTCCAAAAAAATCTGTAATGGTCTGCAACCTCTTTTGCCTACATCATAGATTTACCTAAGGTAATATTTAAATGTGTGCGCAAAGGTACAATTATAGTTTCTTTATTTATTATATCGTATGTCTAATTTTCGTTTTCTATACGTTTAATTAATTTTCATAAACAGTTTCATTCACTGTTCTTACTTCATTGGTTTCCCATGTTATTACCAATTTTCCCTATTTTTATTTCACTTTAAATTTCCCTTCTATAATTGTCTTCTTTTCCTAACTATTTTTTTTTCTTATTTGTTGTTGTTGTGTCAACTTCCTTCTTTTGTTGAACTAATCATTCTTCTTATGATCTTTCGTTTTTTTGGATCCTATCATAATTTAGTGAGTTGGAGTGTATTTTGTATAAAAACATCCTTTTATTTTATTTCATAGTAGGCAGTACAAAATACGTTAATTATTTTTATTTTGTACCTACCTTTCTCTCTGTTTTAGAATATTAGATTTTTTGTAGTGGAAATTTATCACAAGGGCTCCTTAGCCCCTCTTAATTTTTTTGGAGGACATGGGTTTCAAATAATTAATTTGCAGGACAAAAACGTCCCTCCTCCCCTTCTACTGTTATCCAGCCGAAAACCCTTCGTCGCAAATCGAGAAAATGCCTCCACTTCAATCCCTCTCCAAATCGCTCCTCTTTAGTTTATTTTCTACTTCAATTCAGACCCAAATCACCACCTACCTTCTCGCTGTCACCACCGCAAGTCCTCCAACAACCTGAAGTCTCACGCCAAATCGAAGACCAAGGAGCATCCACTCGTCTTTTACTTGATATGAGAAAAATCGGCTATTTCAGTTGATTATTTCTCACGGTTAGGCTTTGTTAAAGTTTTTCGACATTAATCTTAAACTGGAATAAAATAGTAGTTTGTTTACTATTGTTTAAAATGAATATCATAGTGACTATATTTGCCAACTTTTGTTGTGTTACTTTTTTATGGCCTTTCCCTGCACCGAATATCATAGTGACTATACGCAGTATACAAAAAGTAAGTTCGAGTATACCAGTATGATTTAGATCATTACTGCAAGTTGTTCTTTAAGAAAAAGATAAAAACATATAATATGTGTATTATCTTGTGTGAAAAGATAAATACTTTTAGCTTTTAAATAACTTATGTTTTATTATACAAAATGACATACAGATTAGCTTTTTTACTGAAAAGATAAAATAACATAAGTTTTAACAGTATTAATTTTTATATTAGGAAATAAATAGACAAAAAGATAAACGTGGTTATCTTTTTAAATATTTAATTTTTGTTTCGTATAAAAACATGTACATATTAGTGTTTTAGTTAAGTCTGTAATATTATTGTGCATTTATCATTATATTATACTTGCTTTAGTTTGTATATCATTTTAAATATAGTAAAAACATAGAAAAAGATATACTAGTCAGCTTTATAAAAAAAGATATAAAAGATAAATAGTTTATCTTTTTCAAGTGTTTCATAAATAAAGATATACAAGTTAGTTTTATCTAGATAGAATGGTTTTACTCTTCTGTAATATTAAGATGTTGAGGCATGTTGATTAGTATTGACAGACTATAATAGTTAAGTGGTCTTTTGCTTTTGGATTAATGGAATGCTATTTTGAACAATTGTCCTTGAAGAAAAATTTTCTTTGTGTTGTAAGTATTATATGACAGGTGATTTACAGTCAGTGATGTAAACAAATATTAAATACAAATCAACATTTTAGACGATATGGTTAGGTGATAATATTTATTTTGACGCACTGTTTGCAAATCGAGTTCATGAAGTGTTTGACTTGATCAGTGATGACTTTCATGTATGGTGTTTCTATTATTTATACATATTTAAAGTTTATTTTTACAAGCGTTTGCAGTATTGGATTATTAGCATTTTTGCAAAAGGGAAATAATTATATGTTGAAGAAGGCATACATGGGAGAAGTAATGCTCTCTCAAAAAGAAGCATGAATTTTCAAACATATTGTTAAGTTAACACCTGGTGCCTATTTGAATCTGGTTCCTGATTTAGGGCTGTTGTACATGTTGAAACCGTTGCATAACAAATAGAATTATCTTTTTAAATCAATTTCAGTATACCAACTGTAGGCGATGGATTGAAAGAAGGTAAGGATCAAGAAGTATATGGAGCTTTGTTCTGCAGAAAAAAATTAGTCAAGACGACGTTGGTTTACAATGTTGTACTGTATATATTTCCTTATGCTACATGTATAAAAATGTTGTTTTATTTATTAGAATTGCCATTTTTTTGTTATTTTTTTATGTTTCATTCTAGCAATTTTGTTGTCTGTATATGCAATTATTTGTTGATAATGAATTTATATTGGCTGATGATGTTATTCAGATAACTGACCATGATTTTGTAATGTGTAATATGGTTCTACTGCTTTTTGAAGAAAGATAAATCATTTTATCTTTTATTGATAATATTTTAAGCATGTGACATAATTTGTTATTAACGGTATATTGTATCTACATGAGGATATTTCATGTACTTTCACATGTTACAATTTGTTTGTAATGCTCCATGAAGAAATAAAAATAATATTTGGTAATATTCAAAAAAATGCAGTAGTAACATATTTTCAACAAAACATAAATGCTTTTATCTTTCTTAACTGAGCAGTGGAATCCAATTAGCCGTTGAAAATTCATGATCATTTATCAGAGTTTCACCATCAAATTAACATTAGTTGTGTTACAACATGCTAATTAACATTTGACATTACAAATTCATCATCGAAACAAATAAGATGAATGTAAATAAGGCAACATATCATGATCCATGTCATCTACTACTGCAGCAGCTAAGCTCAGAACTAATAATAGCATAAACACGAAATATTTTCTGATGACTTTCCAATTCTCTACATTTACATGAAATATTTCGCTGGACGTACATAAATAATTTTAATACAAATATAAATACAAGGAACAAAACATTATAAAATCCTGAACATGTATAAATACAAATATAAATACAGGGGATTGACTCTATAACAACTGAAAATGTATATATTTTTATCTTCTTCAAATAAAGATAAATACTTTCATCTTTTTCACACTAAGAAGAACAACTTGTTAAATACAAACAAGACATAGGATATAGAAGCTAGTAGGGCCTCTAACACGAAGCAGAATCCTGTCATCTCAGCCCAGGATATAATCAACAACATGTATCTTACCACAATAGAATGTAGTGCTTCTGATTTGGCTGCGTCTGAGACAAGATATTCAGCAAGCTTTTTCCGCACAATGTGGAACTGATTCATGTTTGATTTGAAGAAGATGCATCTGTCTGTAGTAAATGGCATTGTCATAGATTTTAAATCACCGTCGACCATGCTACAAAGGGCAGCGATACATCTGAAAAAATAGTCAGAGTAGTTTACCATATCTTTATCAGAGTAGTTTCAGATATCTTTTTTAAATATGAAGTTCAGTTTTGGAAAGATAGATGCAACTAACTTATTTAAATCAGAAATAAAATAAGATATTTTTATGAACATTTTAAAATTGTTAATTACAAAATTGCAATTTTGTAATCAAAAGTTCAGTTTTATCGTTAATATTGCATATTTGCAACTAACAATTAACACATGACATACATATTGAACTATCTTTTTTAAATCGGAAATTCAGTTTTGAAAAGATTGATGCAACTATCTTTTTTAAATCAGAAATAAATTAATATATTTTACTAAACATTCAAAAATTGTTAACTAAAAATGCTATTTTGTAATCAAAAGTTCAGTTTTGTCATTAAGATTACATATTTGCAACAACAATTGACGCATGACATATATATTCATTTATCTTTTTTAAATTTGAAGTTCAGTTTTGAAAAGATAGAGGCAACTATCTTTTTTAAATCAGAAATAAATTAAGATATTCTACAAAACATTTATAAATTATTAATTATAAAAATGCAATTTTGTAATTAAAAATTCAGTTTTATCATTAACATTGCATATTTGCAACTATCAATTGGCACATGACCTTTATATTCATTATCTTTTTTAAATCTGAAGTTTAGTTTTGTAAAGATAGATGAAACTATCTTTTTTAAATCAGAAATAATGTAATAACCCGGATTTTCAGAACTAATTTAAAATTTTTATTTTAACAATTTTAACGGATTTTGAGAATTTAAAATGAATTATTTTAAATAATAACGACTAAATTTTTTTTTAATCGAAGTTAGAACAAATAAATTTATTTTAATTATAAAACGAGCCTGAAACGGCGCGGTAGTTTGAAAATTCGATTTCTAATTTCAATTTAATATAGAGAATTCTATTTAAGTCAGGATTGGACGAAACAAGAAATATAAGAATCGATTTAACTATATCTTTCTAACGAATGTAGGAAACTAGGATTTCACTTTATAAATAAAAAGTTATGTATAGTATAAAATTCAGAATAGTCGCTATGGAATTTATATATTTTAATATAATATATAGCCCTTAAAAATAGCCATTTTGCAAATGACCTCCATTTTCGACAAAATCACTTTTGTTGGATCTGGAATGTCAAATTATTGCTAGATTCCAATTTCCATAATTTTTGGAATTAATATTTGAGCGTGACAAAGGAAAACGTGTTTTGCAAATAAAGTGCAAATTGGATTGACTAGAAAATGGCCATTTTTCAAATGGTCTCCAAATTCGACGAAATTAGTTTTGTTGGGACCGTATCATCCCAACATAGCTAGATTTATTTTTCGGGAAATTTTGGAATCAGTATGTGGCCTCGGCAAATTAAAATGTATGTCCAAATCTAAAATTTAATGTTTTATATTTAATTTGGAGGAGAACTAACTGAAATAGTTGAATTGGCTTACAAAACATATCCCATTGTGTACGGAATGGGGGTATTTAGCTAGGGGCAACATCCGTTGGGTTCGATTTGGAGTTCGTAGTAATAAAGGGGTATTTTTGGAGTTAAAAGTAAATTAAATAATTTATATAAATAACCTGGCCCAATCAGAAAAATCCATTTAAAACCCTAATTCTATTCCGCCGTCAATAGCGATTCACGGCCGATTTCTGCTCCAATCTTCTTCCTTCCTGATCTCCAAATCCACACAATGAAACTTAGGTCTTCCAAAGGGAAAAATGGGCAGCACTTCACGCTCCACCTATCCAACGGTGGAGATGAAGAATGGTGACCGAATTCTTGTGAATTCGTAGCTTGAAGTTGAGCAGTTCAGATGGGTTTTCCATGTCGTTGGGAGGATCAAATTCATCCATTTTCAGGCTGGGGGAAGGTGGTTTGAAGGCGCACCTCATGGTGCTAGCCGATCGCCGTCACATGGAATGATGTGGCGGCACGGAGGGTGTCTTCGATTTGAGGGATGGGTTCGAAGATGTCTAGAGGGTTACGAAGAAGAAAGAGCAGCGTTTTTCTTTTAAATGTTAATGAAGGTGATTAAGGTTTTAATTTAATTATTTATTTATTTAATTATCTCGAATTATAAATCAATGTATTTATCCTTATAACTTTTCCATACGAGGTCCAAATCGCGTGAAACTGGATCCGTTGCGATCGTGGAGTTAAGTGCTTCACAACAAGACTGACCAGGTCCAATTTGGAGCACGTTAGAATTTCGGGAAAATTCAAATCCAAACTGTTTAGAAATTCAGAAATAAAACTGACGGAGTGGAAACCGACAGTGAGAACTCCTTCTCGCTCTAATTATTTTCTATTCGAATACATTAGGTTGCAGACGGGGCTTAGTAACTCCTGACACTGTCGTCCATAGACCATGGACTACTTGTTTGATTGTATTGTGTTGTGAAAATTGATTGTGATTGTGATGTGGAATGGAATATAAAATACTCATGTGTTGGAATAAATATTTTATAGTAAAAAATATATTTTTTAACGTGTATATAAATAAAATGAATATTCATTTACAAATCGGATGATTTGTTTATTTACACCCACTTGACTGACATGGATTGGGACGATAAATTTTACACATTACCCAACTGCTCATATAAAATCTGTGTTTGTTGATTGAAACCCCACACGGGTATTGGGATGATATTTGATGTACACTAATCCTAATTGTTTAGTTGTATGTCAATCGATTGGTTGACAGACTACTGTAAGCGTTAATTATTTATAATTATGCTTATGCAGTTGTGTAGTGCACTCTGGATGATGGTTGATTGTTTATCATTGCTCTTATGTACATGTGTTGTATGAAATCCATATAAATAACATTAGGTAATTTACTATGTCTGGTTCCAATTCAAAAAGGATGAATATTTTAAAATAACGAATATTTTAAAATAATATTCAGTAAAGGATTAAAAATGGGAATTTGATGTCCAATTTTGGATGGACACAAAATTATTGAAATATATAAAGACGTGTTGATTAGATATGCGCCATTTTGACGCGAACGATATTTATAACGATTTTATTCATTTTTGTAATGAATATCGAAAAGGAATTGATTTCAAAATCTGATATTTTGAAAATATTATCATTTATATATTATAATGATACGGAAAATTCAATTTTGATTTAAAATTGAAGTGAAAGTGGGAATCGTTTTTAAAACGAATTTATAAATTACGTTTGAACGAAATATATATTATATATATTGTATATATAATAGAATGGCCTGAATAGAACCTGCCACGCCGCGCCACGACCCTCCGCGAATTTCGACCATTGACTTTACGGGAGATCCGACCGTCGGATTCTCCCAAAACTGCAACCGTTGGGTTCGTATCGAAAAGAACATTCTAACGAATATAAGAGATTTGAAATCTAACGGTTGGATTTGAAATTATGTCCAAATAAAATTTGGAAAAGGTCGCTATAAGTGCAGTTCGATGACTATTTATGGAAATCGACTGAAAGGGCCTTAATAAAATTATTAAAAATATCAATAATTTGCGTAAAATCATAGTAAATGATTTGTAAAGAACTAGGATGAAAAACTCCACGTTTTGAAAGATAAAATATATTTTTATCGAAATGAACTAGGTAATAACTAGAATAATAATCCAATGTTTTTAAATAAATAAATTGGATTTGAAATGGGTTTAAAATAACCAGAATTTTCCAATAAATAATTTGGAATGGATTTGATTCGAAATTATCTTCGGAATATTTCGATATAGGATTCTGTGATTATACGGATATCGTTATGGGAATTTGGAAGATACAGATATTGTTATTCCCAATACGATATTTGTTGGTTTCAAATTTTGATATTGAATATAAACCGATATAATTTCTATTCAGAGCCTTGTATTTAATATCGAATTGGATTTCAGGTTTGTCTTGAATGGTTTCTTTATTAACACTGTTCTTAAACCCAGTAGAGAAAATAATAAATCTTTTTATTAAGATTTAATGAAGTTTACCAATTAATTAATATTTAACTGGAATTGAATTGAAATTGGTTTTTGGGTTTATCATGAACGGTGTTTTAAATAACACTTGTTCTTTAACCCAATTAACAAGGAAAATGTGATTTTGGGTTTGTCGTGAATGGTATCTTAAATAGCACTATTCTTAAACTCAATCGATTAAAGAATAAATCTTTTAATTAAGATTCAGAGAAGTTTACCAATTAATTAGCATTTAATTGGAATAAAATGGAATGTGAATTGGGTTTATTGTGAGCCGTGTTTTAAATAACATTCGTTCTTTAACCCGATTAACATTGAAATGTGATTTGGAATTTATAAATCTTTTAGTAAGATTTAATGGAAATTTTCCAAAGTGAAGTTTTCCAATTAGTTAATATTTGAATGGAATGGGATGGAATTCGATTTGATAATAACCGAAGTGAGCTTATGTGGAGGAAGACTGTTAATACATATGGAATTTAAAAGTCTTTGCCGTTATTCCATTTATATTATTAGTCGGATACAGAAATTGATATCGATTATATATATTGATCTGTTTTCCGTGAAGATTCCATAATTAATGGAATGTGATTTTGCGTTTATCGTGAACTGTGTTTTAAATGGCATTGGTTATTTAACCCAGTTAAAGACAAGATTTATTTCCAGAAACTTGAATAATCATTAATATTGATTTTTGGGAAGATTAAAACTAAATCGAGTTTTAATGAATCTTTAATTAGATTGAAATGTGAATGTGATAATTTAAATTATCAAATTCAGAAAATGATCGAGAATGGAGTATCACCAGTTTTGCTTCAAGCGATAGTTAAATCTTTAATAAGATTTGAACGTGAAAGGGTAATTAACTTTACTGATAACACCGTTGGGTAAATATGGAGTACTACCAGTTTTTCTCCATGGGATGAATAGGTTGGGATTAGGAAATAAAATAAATGATAACTTCGGTGTGGTTCGCTAATCCTGACTAGTTTGGATAAACCTTAATATGGTTTGAATTGATATCCAAAGGAAGATTAAAGAATAAATTTTAAAGAATTTATCTTTGATAAAATTAATGGGAACTTTTCCCTAAAAATGTGAATATTTGAATAAAAGGACATTCTGGATTGGAATGAGGCGTATGTGGTGTGTTTATATCACTTGATTATAATATACGCGGGTTATTCGGAAAGGCCGGGTTTATACCAATTCTGAATAACTGATTCGACGATAAGTCAACGATGAAGACGGTGGTTGAAGACTGGAGGTCTTCACATCGTTTGGATGATTACTAATGTCTTGATTGGGCTGTACACCCAAGACAAGGTAATAAGTGGTGATCGTCCAGACATACTTGGATATCGACGGATATGCGAGGGCCTCTCTCATGTATTGGACATACGGGACGAGGAATAAGGTTCCTCCGGTTTCGTTCAGACCCAGAACGAACTTGTAAATGGACTGTGTGTCTGACATTGGATATTACTCTATGTTGATTGATCTCTATTAAATGTATATCTATTTGGTGGTGGAGAATTTGTTCTCTTGCTTAACACTCTTCTCTGAGAAGTACGAGCTCAGAGGTTATATATCGATAGACATTAGTCGCATGGCGTGAATTGCCTGTGTGGCATGCCTGAGTGGCAAATGATCAAGGCTTTTGTTGAAAAGTAATGTCTTGTGGTTGATGATCAAAGTACAGCTTTATTATAGCATAGCTTTATGTATAGCATTAATTCGCGATCCTCACACCCCGATGTGAACCAAAAACGGGAAGGACTACATGGAAATGGGCATATGTTAATTCTAGCTACAAGTAATGTCATGGTATGGAGCCCAAACCGTTTACTTATGTGGATGTTACTTATTACTACTTGATGGAAGGCGAGGTACCTCGGATATATCGGTCACTAAAGGGCTGATGGATATGGTCGATTACATACATTAGTTGTCGATGTACTGACCATTTTGGAGGTTCGATAGAACCAGCTAACATATAGTTGACGGTATAACTTATCATCGATGGATGTCTGGCCATGAAGATCCGGGTGTAGTTGCGGCTGAATCCTGAGTCTCTTGCTAGTGTGTCTCTAATGTGCACAGGATGATCCTTTGCCTTGGTTCATAATGGAATCTAATTTCCAATACGTGATTTTTCGGCTTTAGTTTTAAATATATATTTGGCGACGTAATATATGGGTACCTACGCCGCCCATGATTGATACGTTTATATTTGAAGTTGATTTCTTCAATTATAGTAATAATAAAATATGAAATTTAATGTACCAAGCATTTTTGGCTATTATAAGGTAAAACACTATCCTCCGACTTGCATTGCATTGTGTGATGGGACCTGAGTCTTATAATAGCTTCATTTTTCTATTTAGCATTGCGTTGTATGTTTTATGCACTTGTACTCTTTGGGGTAAACCCGTTCCATGTTATATGGCATGGTCCCTTGATTTACTCTATTTTAAAGTTAATTTTTAAGTAACTATTTTAGTTCTCACACTAGTCACATAATCGGCCTGGAGTTTATTGTTTTAACCTAAACTCTGGGTGCCCCTATTTTCCACATGGGCAGCTAGTATTTTTGGTTTTGCAGATTACTATTCTATAGGATCCTGGTTTACAGCTGGAACTATACTCGGAAAGCTCTGTATCCATGTATTCCTTTCAGTTGTGTCATGTATTATTTTTCCGCTGCTATGTAATGTATTTAATCTATGATATTTATCAAATGTAAATTATTTATTTATACTCTGTTGTATACTTGTACTCTGATGTAATTGTTGTAATAAGTAATGAAATGTTCTTCTGTTTGCATTCTGATTTGTCGTTTTCTCAACTCAATCCGGGCTTTTCCGAATGGGCAAATTTGGGTCATTTCATTTTGGTATCAGAGCTTCGGTTTACAGAGTTCGAGAACAAGACAGATTAGAACCAAACAGAAGAATTCATCAGAGATTGGATTAGTAATATCCAATGAGAATGACTCGTTAGAGATGGGACCAGTAGTATCCTAGAATGAGTTGGAAGAGTGTTATTTTTAAAATAAAAATTGAAACAAATTTTGTTTTGAAAATTGTATCATATTATGTGTAACACCCCGCCTCCGCTAGGGTCACTCGCAAGGGAATGCACTAGCTTTAGAGGGGCATTATTGGTAAACATCCACAGAAATATCACAAGACAGAACATATAAAAATAGCGGAAGTAAAAACAAACTTTCATAACATTAATAAATGAGGTCAAAAGCCTTTTTACATCAGAGTACATCAAAACCTGTCTTGCTGAAATAAAGAAGCATGAAACCTTTTTCATAAATTATTCCCCAATTAAAACAGTAAAGTAGCCATAGCCAAGGAAAGTCCAAGCCATCCAAGATGACCTTCAAGCCGAAGAAGTCTGAACTAAACAACAGTATTTCCTCCCTGTAACCTGGTGGGGGAAACGGAAGACAAGAAGCGAAAGAAACGGGGTCAGTCATAAAGACTGGTAAGTCCTATCTACTTCCAACATAAAAACAGATAAAGGTGACATGACATGCATAAACTGAAAGTAAACACAAGGATGATGTCAAGATAGATAAACTGAACCAAAATAACAGGATGAACTACTGTACCCAGATAAACTAAGGTGTCATGATAAATTACGATGTCAGATAAAACAAGGTATCAGGCCGTCAGGTTCCTATCAAGCATCACGTCCCATGGTATCTATTTAGTCTAACGTTCTATGGAATTTTTCATATATATATATCTTTACTGGTTTTTACATGTATATTTGCTCTGCACCCTCCGTACTAGTATCCCAGCCTTGTTATGTGTTAACCATGAATGTCCCTTACTCAAAGTCGTGTAATGGTCCATGTCAACCTAATATATCGCATATATAGGTTACTCAAATCATATGTTTCTTTCCATGTATATAAGTTCAGTCCTTTGCCGTACCTCGTACGGGCTTCCTCATGTCGTATTATCCTTGAAATCATTTGGACTGTCACCCTTGTTCTAGCTAGGCTCTTCCATATGAATCATCGTTTGAACTACTAGGACTTACGCCACCTAGCACCACTAGGGATTATGCTTACCTATTGCACGCTTTCGTATTTCGGTTTGGGTTAAACCACCTAGGCCACTACGGATTACGCTAACCCTCAACCGCGCCCTTTTTCCCACGCATTCATCGTGAATCGTTTTTCTATAACTGTATGCACATGTATCACATCGTGCCATCCGAGTCCTGTCACAGGGCAAAACAAGAAATACAGGACTCGGTCGGGAGCTTTAGATTTATCTGCCGATGCAGATACTAAGGTCTGCTTTTCTACACGTGGCTATGGTCCCACGAGACCCCTCCCTCAACTAGTGAAAGGCAACACAAGAGAAAATCTTGCATGAGAACTACACTCCGGCCAGCCCACATCCTACGGCCTACCTCACCCATAATTAGATAGCAATTATGGTCTGTTGGGTGTTCCCTGCCTTTCCGTACGTACACGCTTGACTCAAGATGGTAGATGATCGACGAACTTGCTATCTCGGGCACCTTATGTATTCGTCGACTCACTGCTATCCACCCCAGTCTTTAGGTCGCTCGCATAGCAAACAAGGCATATTCTTGGTTCTTCTACCGCAGACCTCAACCTCTCGTGAGCCTAGTATAATGACCTGGCAGCTCACAGAGGGATCCCAAGAATATCCTCATGTTCCCCGAAGCCACTGCTTCGTTACCCAGTTCGTTGGAGCCTTTATCTAAATCAAATAGCCTGCTCCTACATGCATACTTAAACGTTGACCTAACGTATCGGGTTACTAATCTATCTAAGAAATGGTCCCAATTTCCTTGACTAAGAATTATTACTTAGTTTCCCTTAACTAAGGTTTACCACTTAGCCTTATTTCCATAATCCTTGTTAACTATGGTTATTTACCTAATCCTCCGAATTAGGGTTTATCTAATGGGTTAAGTGTCACTTAAGTTCATAACTTAGCCCGTCTACAAACCATGTCAAAATTGGCTAAGTATCCAAGTCCAAGACTTAACCGTACAAACCATGTGTCAAGTTGGCTAAGTATATTAAGCAACCCATAACTTAACCTCGTCTAATTATCATTTTAGATTGGTTAATTATATAAATTAACTTGACCTTGTCAAATTACCGAGTCAAATCGGTCAAGCGTATTCAAGTGATTCGTGACTTAGCCTTATCATGTTTTCACATTAGATTGGTTAAGTATAGGTCACTTAACCACATCAAACTAACGAGTTGGATTAGTTAAGTGTAAATTAACTTAACCCCGTCCAATTACCATGTTTAGATTAGTTAGGTCTGAGTTGACTTAACCCCATCCATTAACTGTATTAAACGGTTAAGTGTTACTAAGAAAATTTACTTAACCTTATCAAGTTATCATGTTGGATTGATTAAGTGTTGGTTAACTTAATCCCGTCCCCTCGTCGTATAAAAATGGTCAAGTGTCGTTAGGCAAATCAAGTTACTTAACCTACCCAACCCTGTCATGTTTTGTTAAGTATCATTAGCCTAATCAAATTACTTAACCCATTTGTCCATGTCATATTTGGTTAAGCCTCATTAATCAAATTAACTTAACCCTATTATGTGGCATTAATTATTTAATGCACCCCAACCTCTCACATTAGACTTTGTTGTGGTTACCTAGTTAAGCCGGTGGGTTCCGGGTAGATTTACACCACAACTTGGTCTAACCTCGGGTCTTAGGCACAACATGACCAACTTCCCACATTGGGTCCTATTGTTTGTAGCCACTAGTTAAGCCGGTAGGTTCCGGGTAGTATTACGCTACAAACTCAACCCAACCTCGAGTTGGCCACTCTTATGTTTTCTAAGTGTCATGTTCATATCCAAGTTTTCAAGAATATGGGTAGACCTAACTTAATAGGTAAATTTCCAATTCCATTATCAAGTATACTCACATGTCAACTTCCATGTTATATTTAATGTTACATGTTGTCATGTTATACCCATTTAACCCAAATCATGTTTCACATCATATTTTTATGAAACTTCAAGTTAAGTTTTTCATGTATATTCATGCTCGTCTAACCTAACCCCAAAACGTATTTCCAACGTAAGTATAGACGAGTCAACATAATAGGAATACTATGACTACAAATTGGCCTCGATCATGCATAGTGTCATAAAAAAGGGGTTTTGGCCACAAACACACAAAATGTCACAAGGGAATTTGGCCACTAACATGCATATTATCAAAAAGGGTTTGGCCATAAACATGCACAACTTAAAAGAGGGGATTGGCCACAAGCATGCATAATCTCATAAAGTATTTGGCCACAAACTTGCATGATAGCATAAGGGGTTTGGGTTCATAAACATGCATAAGCCCCAAAATCTTGCCTTAGCCAATGTTTCACAAGTAAAGTGGTTCCTAAAGGTTCATGCTAGCATTTCAGGCATAAAGATCCAAACTTGCAAGTTAAACTAGGTTATGCCTAGCATGAGAGGCATGATTAAGTCACTCACATGGCCTAAAATCATAAACATGAACACAAGAGGCAAGGTAAGGTTCATATAGGTTCGCATAATCGTGTTTAGCCTCATTTTATCTCATGTCATTATCAAAACTACCGTTTCCATCTAAAAGTAGCTAGAACTTACATAGTTAGGCCTAGGGAAAGAAGCATGAATCATCTTGGCTAAGAAAGGTGCCTCCTTTGTTGAAGAATCGTCATGGAACTCGCATAGCAACGTTAATCTTCCTCCGATTTGGTGTAGCAAACTTGCACCTCTTGATTTGAACCCGATTTAAGTGCTTAGGCTTTAGGAAAAGGGGATGGAGGCCATGATCACTTGGCATTTGGGCAGCACTTCGTGGAGAGGGTGAGTTATGAGGGTTTAGGGTGGCCTTAGGGGTGTTTTATAGAGATTAGGGTGTGTTTTAGGCCATAGGATTAGATCTAGGATAGATTAGGACCATCAGATCTCGGAAGCTTCCAGAACCAGCCCAAGAACAAGACCAGGTGAGACAAACAGGTGCGCCAGGCAACTTGCCCCGGCCACCCCCTGTCGACAGGCAAGTCGACAGGGCTGTCGACTTGGTCTGGGCCCAAGTCGACAGGCCTGTCGACAGCCCTGTCGAGGTGGCCTAGGCGGGAAACTTCCCTCCTAGCCCCAGATCTGATTTTCAAAGCTATTTCCGAAGTTTAAATTTCCAGAAATCTTCTTTGGGCCTTTAACGGGTCATACGGACTCCGATTCTCGAAAACTCGGACTCTATTTCGCGTATTTTTCCGAGACGAACGCAATGGCACAGACCGTTTCACTTGATTCAGAATTTATAATTTAATTCTGTCTTGATTCTTGATTTAACGTGTTGTAAAAATTCGGGTTGTTACATTCTCCCCTTCTTAAAGGATTTCGTCCCCGAAATCTCAAAGTTAGGAAGAACATATCCTACCATCCATCATCCATCTACTCAAACCATCATCCACAAGCAACCATTGTCCTTAGACGACTCCTAATGCTTTATGAATGTATGCAAAACGTGTGTGTACATGTTCATTAGCTAATGCTAATGATCAGGCCTGAAAATCTTTTGAATGCAAAAATATGTTTAGTGCTATGAATCCATCATGTATGCAAATAGTCCTAGTCATATACACTATATGCGTGCACAAACATTCAACCATATGCAACATCCGCATGATAACACATTCAATTTCATCCATAAACAAGTATAAATACTCGTGCATATGCAATATGAAATGTGACCGAGTCGAGCTAATATCTAATGTAAATACGCGCATCCACGAGCAACCACTTGCAACCATTTGCAACCATATCAATCATAACATGTTTCAAATACATGTTTACATCCATAGGGTTCTACCTAAGATTCCCTGAAACAGGGTCGAGAAGATAAACAAAACAAACTCCGTACGGGGTTTGTAACAGAGACAGGACCGAGAGGATATCCATAAAAGATAGCCTACAAGCAAGCTCAACAGAAAAACAGGGATCGAGGATATATTCCCAAAAGAGATATCATGCACGTATTTAGTCTTCAATCTACTGAGTTGCATTACCTTGAGCTTAGTTCCATCGTGCCTTGACCGCCCCTTTTACTTCACGATTTCGTAGCTTCTTATTTCCTGTTTCCATAACATGAGTTGGAACTCATTTCCTCGTCGCCTCTCGTTCCACTTGCACTTATTCTCCTTCTAGAATACTTGGCGCAAACAGGACTGCGTACACATTATTCCATGCGAGCCCTCAAAATTCACTAGTGAATCCTGGACCTTGTACCATAAGGTATTCCACGTAGAAAAACTTTCTCTTGAAAGTAAACAAGTTACCGTGCGCACTTACTAGGGTAATTCCCATAACCCATACATAATCGAAGTAAACCATCCGTCTTATTAGCGAACACCATTCGATCGGGTTTCTAATTTCCAACAAAGGCATCTAGGGATTCTAAGTAACTAATCATGACAGAACCCAAAAGGTTACGCGATACTTCAAGGGTATTACCAAAGCAAGCCAAGAGTCTAACTACCCTCCTTCTAAAACCGAGAGTGGCACCCCTTACTGGATAACCACTTCATCCCTAGAATCCATCCACAACTTATAAACATAAGCATTATTTCCAAGCTCAACACTTGATATAGACATTCTCAAATCCAAACAAGCCATGAGTAAATGAACCGATCTTCCAATAGGACTTGAGACAAAAACGGGATCCTCTACTACGCTAGTACTAAGGTGCAGAGACTCAACTATCGAAGCGGACTTAAAAGATGCGGTGATCAAAACAAAGTCCCGACAGGATGATAGAGAAGAAAAGCTAAACCTTTAACAAGATCGTTACCCTCCTTCTGAGGTACCCTAGAAATGAGAGCATACTATTGCCCTCCGAATGATCTTGTCCCTGTTCCATGATACTTAACTATCCGTCCCGTTTCACCATGCCAAAGGTACTCTCTCGTCATGGGTTTCATTGTTCATCTTTCTCCCTCCTTTTAGGACTCAGCCATACCAACATGTTGCTTATCCCTGAGCTCGTATCCTTTATCCTTGTTCTTACTATCCTTTCATGCATAACTCTGCAACGATCTCTCGAGAACCACCTCCATCGTACGGGAAACACTTACGCAGCTAGAAAGACTAGTCGCAGTCAAAACCACTGTGACTACAGATGGAGGAAAGAAAGGAAAAGAGATTCAATCAAGGAAACAAGGATAATGCTAATGGCCTTTGGGGAATAGCCTTTTTCTTTTTAAAAGAAAATTTTCTTGAAAAATGCTTCTTTGTAAACGGTTTTTCAAATAATTTTCAGAAGGTCTTTAAAAACTTTTGCCCAGTCTAGTAACCTTCTGCTCTGATACCAAATGTAACACCCCGCCTCCGCTAGGGTCACTCGCAAGGGAATGCACTAGCTTTAGAGGGGCATTATTGGTAAACATCCACAGAAATATCACAAGACAGAACATATAAAAATAGCGGAAGTAAAAACAAACTTTCATAACATTAATAAATGAGGTCAAAAGCCTTTTTACATCAGAGTACATCAAAACCTGTCTTGCTGAAATAAAGAAGCATGAAACCTTTTTCATAAATTATTCCCCAATTAAAACAGTAAAGTAGCCATAGCCAAGGAAAGTCCAAGCCATCCAAGATGACCTTCAAGCCAAAGAAGTCTGAACTAAACAACAGTATTTCCTCCCTGTAACCTGGGGGGGGGGGGGAAACGGAAGACAAGAAGCGAAAGAAACGGGGTCAGTCATAAAGACTGGTAAGTCCTATCTACTTCCAGCATAAAAACAGATAAAGGTGACATGACATGCATAAACTGAAAGTAAACACAAGGATGATGTCAAGATAGATAAACTGAACCAAAATAACAGGATGAACTACTGTACCCAGATAAACTAAGGTGTCATGATAAATTACGATGTCAGATAAAACAAGGTATCAGGCCGTCAGGTTCCTATCAAGCATCACGTCCCATGGTATCTATTTAGTCTAACGTTCTATGGAATTTTTCATATATATATATCTTTACTGGTTTTTACATGTATATTTGCTCTGCACCCTCCGTACTAGTATCCCAGCCTTGTTATGTGTTAACCATGAATGTCCCTTACTCAAAGTCGTGTAATGGTCCATGTCAACCTAATATATCGCATATATAGGTTACTCAAATCATATGTTTCTTTCCATGTATATAAGTTCAGTCCTTTGCCGTACCTCGTACGGGCTTCCTCATGTCGTATTATCCTTGAAATCATTTGGACTGTCACCCTTGTTCTAGCTAGGCTCTTCCATATGAATCATCGTTTGAACTACTAGGACTTACGCCACCTAGCACCACTAGGGATTATGCTTACCTATTGCACGCTTTCGTATTTCGGTTTGGGTTAAACCACCTAGGCCACTACGGATTACGCTAACCCTCAACCGCGCCCTTTTTCCCACGCATTCATCGTGAATCGTTTTTCTATAACTGTATGCACATGTATCACATCGTGCCATCCGAGTCCTGTCACAGGGCAAAACAAGAAATACAGGACTCGGTCGGGAGCTTTAGATTTATCTGCCGATGCAGATACTAAGGTCTGCTTTTCTACACGTGGCTATGGTCCCACGAGACCCCTCCCTCAACTAGTGAAAGGCAACACAAGAGAAAATCTTGCATGAGAACTACACTCCGGCCAGCCCACATCCTACGGCCTACGTCACCCATAATTAGATAGCAATTATGGTCTGTTGGGTGTTCCCTGCCTTTCCGTACGTACACGCTTGACTCAAGATGGTAGATGATCGACGAACTTGCTATCTCGGGCACCTTATGTATTCGTCGACTCACTGCTATCCACCCCAGTCTTTAGGTCGCTCGCATAGCAACCAAGGCATATTCTTGGTTCTTCTACCGCAGACCTCAACCTCTCGTGAGCCTAGTATAATGACCTGGCAGCTCACAGAGGGATCCCAAGAATATCCTCACGTTCCCCGAAGCCGCTGCTTCGTTACCCAGTTCGTTGGAGCCTTTATCTAAATCAGATAGCCTGCTCCTACACGCATACTTAAACGTTGACCTAACGTATCGGGTTACTAATCTATCTAAGAAATGGTCCCAATTTCCTTGACTAAGAATTATTACTTAGTTTCCCTTAACTAAGGTTTACCACTTAGCCTTATTTCCATAATCCTTGTTAACTATGGTTATTTACCTAATCCTCCGAATTAGGGTTTATCTAATGGGTTAAGTGTCACTTAAGTTCATAACTTAGCCCGTCTACAAACCATGTCAAAATTGGCTAAGTATCCAAGTCCAAGACTTAACCCTACAAACCATATGTCAAGTTGGCTAAGTATATTAAGCAACCCATAACTTAACCTCGTCTAATTATCATTTTAGATTGGTTAATTATATAAATTAACTTGACCTTGTCAAATTACCGAGTCAAATCGGTCAAGCGTATTCAAGTGATTCGTGACTTAGCCTTATCATGTTTTCACATTAGATTGGTTAAGTATAGGTCACTTAACCACATCAAACTAACGAGTTGGATTAGTTAAGTGTAAATTAACTTAACCCCGTCCAATTACCATGTTTAGATTAGTTAGGTCTGAGTTGACTTAACCCCATCCATTAACTGTATTAAACGGTTAAGTGTTACTAAGAAAATTTACTTAACCTTATCAAGTTATCGTGTTGGATTGATTAAGTGTTGGTTAACTTAATCCCGTCCCCTCGTCGTATAAAAATGGTCAAGTGTCGTTAGGCAAATCAAGTTACTTAACCTACCCAACCCTGTCATGTTTTGTTAAGTATCATTAGCCTAATCAAATTACTTAACCCATTTGTCCATGTCATATTTGGTTAAGCCTCATTAATCAAATTAACTTAACCCTATTATGTGGCATTAATTATTTAATGAACCCCAACCTCTCACATTAGACTTTGTTGTGGTTACCTAGTTAAGCCGGTGGGTTCCGGGTAGATTTACACCACAACTTGGTCTAACCTCGGGTCTTAGGCACAACATGACCAACTTCCCACATTGGGTCCTATTGTTTGTAGCCACTAGTTAAGTCGGTAGGTTCCGGGTAGTATTACGCTACAAACTCAACCCAACCTCGAGTTGGCCACTCTTATGTTTTCTAAGTGTCATGTTCATATCCAAGTTTTCAAGAATATGGGTAGACCTAACTTAATAGGTAAATTCCCAATTCCATTATCAAGTATACTCACATGTCAACTTCCATGTTATATTTAATGTTACATGTTGTCATGTTATACCCATTTAACCCAAATCATGTTTCACATCATATTTTTATGAAACTTCAAGTTAAGTTTTTCATGTATATTCATGCTCGTCTAACCTAACCCCAAAACGTATTTCCAACGTAAGTATAGATGAGTCAACATAATAGGAATACTATGACTACAAATTGGCCTCGATCATGCATAGTGTCATAAAAAAGGGGTTTTGGCCACAAACACACAAAATGTCACAAGGGAATTTGGCCACTAACATGCATATTATCAAAAAGGGTTTGGCCATAAACATGCACAACTTAAAAGAGGGGATTGGCCACAAGCATGCATAATCTCATAAAGGATTTGGCCACAAACTTGCATGATAGCATAAGGGGTTTGGGTTCATAAACATGCATAAGCCCCAAAATCTTGCCTTAGCCAATGTTTCACAAGTAAAGTGGTTCCTAAAGGTTCATGCTAGCATTTCATGCATAAAGATCCAAACTTGCAAGTTAAACTAGGTTATGCCTAGCATGAGAGGCATGATTAAGTCACTCACATGGCCTAAAATCATAAACATGAACACAAGAGGCAAGGTAAGGTTCATATAGGTTCGCATAATCGTGTTTAGCCTCATTTTATCTCATGTCATTATCAAAACTACCATTTCCATCTAAAAGTAGCTAGAACTTACATAGTTAGGCCTAGGGAAAGAAGCATGAATCATCTTGGCTAAGAAAGGTGCCTCCTTTGTTGAAGAATCGTCATGGAACTCGCATAGCAACGTTAATCTTCCTCCGATTTGGTGTAGCAAACTTGCACCTCTTGATTTGAACCCGATTTAAGTGCTTAGGCTTTAGGAAAAGGGGATGGAGGCCATGATCACTTGGCATTTGGGCAGCACTTCGTGGAGAGGGTGAGTTATGAGGGTTTAGGGTGGCCTTAGGGGTGTTTTATAGAGATTAGGGTGTGTTTTAGGCCATAGGATTAGATCTAGGATAGATTAGGACCATCAGATCTCGGAAGCTTCCAGAACCAGCCCAAGAACAAGACCAGGTGAGACAAACAGGTGCGCCAGGCAACTTGCCCCGGCCACCCCCTGTCGACAGGCAAGTCGACAGGGCTGTCGACTTGGTCTGGGCCCAAGTCGACATGCCTGTCGACAGCCCTGTCGACGTGGCCTAGGCGGGAAACTTCCCTCCTAGCCCCAGATCTGATTTTCAAAGCTATTTCCGAAGTTCAAATTTCCAGAAATCTTCTTTGGGCCTTTAACGGGTCATACGGACTCCGATTCTTGAAAACTCGGACTCTATTTCGCGTATTTTTCCGAGACAAACGCAATGGTACAGACCGTTTCACTTGATTCAGAATTTATAATTTAATTCTGTCTTGATTCTTGATTTAACGTGTTGTAAAAATTCGGGTTGTTACATTCTCCCCTTCTTAAAGGATTTCGTCCCCGAAATCTCAAAGTTAGGAAGAACATATCCTACCATCCATCATCCATCTACTCAAACCATCATCCACAAGCAACCATTGTCCTTAGACGACTCCTAATGCTTTATGAATGTATGCAAAACGTGTGTGTACATGTTTCTTAGCTAATGCTAATGATCAGGCCTGAAAAATCTTTTGAATGCAAAAATATGTTTAGTGCTATGAATCCATCATGTATGCAAATAGTCCTAGTCATATACACTATATGCGTGCACAAACATTCAACCATATGCAACATCCGCATGATAACACATTCAATTTCATCCATAAACAAGTATAAATACTCGTGCATATGCAATATGAAATATGACCGAGTCGAGCTAATATCTAATGTAAATTCGCGCATCCACGAGCAACCACTTGCAACCATTTGCAACCATATCAATCATAACATGTTTCAAATACATGTTTACATCCATAGGGTTCTACCTAAGATTCCCTGAAACAGGGTCGAGAAGATAAACAAAACAAACTCCGTACGGGGTTTGTAACAGAGACAGGACCGAGAGGATATCCATAAAAGATAGCCTACAAGCAAGCTCAACAGAAAAACAGGGATCGAGGATATATTCCCAAAAGAGATATCATGCACGTATTTAGTCTTCAGTCTCCTGAGTTGCATTACCTTGAGCTTAGTTCCATCGTGCCTTGACCGCCCCTTTTACTTCACGATTTCGTAGCTTCTTATTTCCTGTTTCCATAACATGAGTTGGAACTCATTTCCTCGTCGCCTCTCGTTCCACTTGCACTTATTCTCCTTCTAGAATACTTGGCGCAAACAGGACTGCGTACACATTATTCCATGCGAGCCCTCAAAATTCACTAGTGAATCCTGGACCTTGTACCATAAGGTATTCCACGTAGAAAAACTTTCTCTTGAAAGTAAACAAGTTACCGTGCGCACTTACTAGGGTAATTCCCATAACCCATACATAATCGAAGTAAACCATCCGTCTTATTAGCGAACACCATTCGATCGGGTTTCTAATTTCCAACAAAGGCATCTAGGGATTCTAAGTAACTAATCATGACAGAACCCAAAAGGTTACGCGATACTTCAAGGGTATTACCAAAGCAAGCCAAGAGTCTAACTACCCTCCTTCTAAAACCGAGAGTGGCACCCCTTACTGGATAACCACTTCATCCCTAGAATCCATCCACAACTTATAAACATAAGCATTATTTCCAAGCTCAACACTTGATATAGACATTCTCAAATCCAAACAAGCCATGAGTAAATGAACCGATCTTCCAATAGGACTTGAGACAAAAACGGGATCCTCTACTACGCTAGTACTAAGGTGCAGAGACTCAACTATCGAAGCGGACTTAAAAGATGCGGTGATCAAAACAAAGTCCCGACAGGATGATAGAGAAGAAAAGCTAAACCTTTAACAAGATCGTTACCCTCCTTCTGAGGTACCCTAGAAATGAGAGCATACTATTGCCCTCCGAATGATCTTGTCCCTGTTCCATGATACTTAACTATCCGTCCCGTTTCACCATGCCAAAGGTACTCTCTCGTCATGGGTTTCATTATTCATCTTTCTCCCTCCTTTTAGGACTCAGCCATACCAACATGTTGCTTATCCCTGAGCTCGTATCCTTTATCCTTGTTCTTACTATCCTTTCATGCATAACTCTGCAACGATCTCTCGAGAACCACCTCCATCGTACGGGAAACACTTACGCAGCTAGAAAGACTAGTCGCAGTCAAAACCACTGTGACTACAGATGGAGGAAAGAAAGGAAAAGAGATTCAATCAAGGAAACAAGGATAATGCTAATGGCCTTTGGGGAATAGCCTTTTTCTTTTTAAAAGAAAATTTTCTTGAAAAATGCTTCTTTGTAAACGGTTTTTCAAATAATTTTCAGAAGGTCTTTAAAAACTTTTGCCCAGTCTAGTAACCTTCTGCTCTGATACCAAATGTAACACCCCGCCTCCGCTAGGGTCACTCGCAAGGGAATGCACTAGCTTTAGAGGGGCATTATTGGTAAACATCCACAGAAATATCACAAGACAGAACATATAAAAATAGCGGAAGTAAAAACAAACTTTCATAACATTAATAAATGAGGTCAAAAGCCTTTTTACATCAGAGTACATCAAAACCTGTCTTGCTGAAATAAAGAAGCATGAAACCTTTTTCATAAATTATTCCCCAATTAAAACAGTAAAGTAGCCATAGCCAAGGAAAGTCCAAGCCATCCAAGATGACCTTCAAGCCGAAGAAGTCTGAACTAAACAACAGTATTTCCTCCCTGTAACCTGGGGGGGGGGGGGGAACGGAAGACAAGAAGCGAAAGAAACGGGGTCAGTCATAAAGACTGGTAAGTCCTATCTACTTCCAGCATAAAAACAGATAAAGGTGACATGACATGCATAAACTGAAAGTAAACACAAGGATGATGTCAAGATAGATAAAGTGAACCAAAATAACAGGATGAACTACTGTACCCAGATAAACTAAGGTGTCATGATAAATTACGATGTCAGATAAAACAAGGTATCAGGCCGTCAGGTTCCTATCAAGCATCACGTCCCATGGTATCTATTTAGTCTAACGTTCTATGGAATTTTTCATATATATATATCTTTACTGGTTTTTACATGTATATTTGCTCTGCACCCTCCGTACTAGTATCCCAGCCTTGTTATGTGTTAACCATGAATGTCCCTTACTCAAAGTCGTGTAATGGTCCATGTCAACCTAATATATCGCATATATAGGTTACTCAAATCATATGTTTCTTTCCATGTATATAAGTTCAGTCCTTTGCCGTACCTCGTACGGGCTTCCTCATGTCGTATTATCCTTGAAATCGTTTGGACTGTCACCCTTGTTCTAGCTAGGCTCTTCCATATGAATCATCGTTTGAACTACTAGGACTTACGCCACCTAGCATCACTAGGGATTATGCTTACCTATTGCACGCTTTCGTATTTCGGTTTGGGTTAAACCACCTAGGCCACTAGGGATTACGCTAACCCTCAACCGCGCCCTTTTTCCCACGCATTCATCGTGAATCGTTTTTCTATAACTGTATGCACATGTATCACATCGTGCCATCCGAGTCCTGTCACAGGGCAAAACAAGAAATACAGGACTCGGTCGGGAGCTTTAGATTTATCTGCCGATGAAGATACTAAGGTCTGCTTTTCTACACGTGGCTATGGTCCCACGAGACCCCTCCCTCAACTAGTGAAAGGCAACACAAGAGAAAATCTTGCATGAGAACTACACTCCGGCCAGCCCACATCCTACGGCCTACCTCACCCATAATTAGATAGCAATTATGGTCTGTTGGGTGTTCCCTGCCTTTCCGTACGTACACGCTTGACTCAAGATGGTAGATGATCGACGAACTTGCTATCTCGGGCACCTTATGTATTCGTCGACTCACTGCTATCCACCCCAGTCTTTAGGTCGCTCGCATAGCAACCAAGGCATATTCTTGGTTCTTCTACCGCAGACCTCAACCTCTCGTGAGCCTAGTATAATGACCTGGCAGCTCACAGAGGGATCCCAAGAATATCCTCATGTTCCCCGAAGCCGCTGCTTCGTTACCCAGTTCGTTGGAGCCTTTATCTAAATCAGATAGCCTGCTCCTACATGCATACTTAAACGTTGACCTAACGTATCGGGTTACTAATCTATCTAAGAAATGGTCCCAATTTCCTTGACTAAGAATTATTACTTAGTTTCCCTTAACTAAGGTTTACCACTTAGCCTTATTTCCATAATCCTTGTTAACTATGGTTATTTACCTAATCCTCCGAATTAGGGTTTATCTAATGGGTTAAGTGTCACTTAAGTTCATAACTTAGCCCGTCTACAAACCATGTCAAAATTGGCTAAGTATCCAAGTCCAAGACTTAACCCTACAAACCATGTGTCAAGTTGGCTAAGTATATTAAGCAACCCATAACTTAACCTCGTCTAATTATCATTTTAGATTGGTTAATTATATAAATTAACTTGACCTTGTCAAATTACCGAGTCAAATCGGTCAAGCGTATTCAAGTGATTCGTGACTTAGCCTTATCATGTTTTCACATTAGATTGGTTAAGTATAGGTCACTTAACCACATCAAACTAACGAGTTGGATTAGTTAAGTGTAAATTAACTTAACCCCGTCCAATTACCATGTTTAGATTAGTTAGGTCTGAGTTGACTTAACCCCATCCATTAACTGTATTAAACGGTTAAGTGTTACTAAGAAAATTTACTTAACCTTATCAAGTTATCGTGTTGGATTGATTAAGTGTTGGTTAACTTAATCCCGTCCCCTCGTCGTATAAAAATGGTCAAGTGTCGTTAGGCAAATCAAGTTACTTAACCTACCCAACCCTGTCATGTTTTGTTAAGTATCATTAGCCTAATCAAATTACTTAACCCATTTGTCCATGTCATATTTGGTTAAGCCTCATTAATCAAATTAACTTAACCCTATTATGTGGCATTAATTATTTAATGCACCCCAACCTCTCACATTAGACTTTGTTGTGGTTACCTAGTTAAGCCGGTGGGTTCCGGGTAGATTTACACCACAACTTGGTCTAACCTCGGGTCTTAGGCACAACATGACCAACTTCCCACATTGGGTCCTATTGTTTGTAGCCACTAGTTAAGCCGGTAGGTTCCGGGTAGTATTACGCTACAAACTCAACCCAACCTCGAGTTGGCCACTCTTATGTTTTCTAAGTGTCATGTTCATATCCAAGTTTTCAAGAATATGGGTAGACCTAACTTAATAGGTAAATTCCCAATTCCATTATCAAGTATACTCACATGTCAACTTCCATGTTATATTTAATGTTACATGTTGTCATGTTATACCCATTTAACCCAAATCATGTTTCACATCATATTTTTATGAAACTTCAAGTTAAGTTTTTCATGTATATTCATGCTCGTCTAACCTAACCCCAAAACGTATTTCCAACGTAAGTATAGATGAGTCAACATAATAGGAATACTATGACTACAAATTGGCCTCGATCATGCATAGTGTCATAAAAAAGGGGTTTTGGCCACAAACACACAAAATGTCACAAGGGAATTTGGCCACTAACATGCATATTATCAAAAAGGGTTTGGCCATAAACATGCACAACTTAAAAGAGGGGATTGGCCACAAGCATGCATAATCTCATAAAGGATTTGGCCACAAACTTGCATGATAGCATAAGGGGTTTGGGTTCATAAACATGCATAAGCCCCAAAATCTTGCCTTAGCCAATGTTTCACAAGTAAAGTGGTTCCTAAAGGTTCATGCTAGCATTTCATGCATAAAGATCCAAACTTGCAAGTTAAACTAGGTTATGCCTAGCATGAGAGGCATGATTAAGTCACTCACATGGCCTAAAATCATAAACATGAACACAAGAGGCAAGGTAAGGTTCATATAGGTTCGCATAATCGTGTTTAGCCTCATTTTATCTCATGTCATTATCAAAACTACCATTTCCATCTAAAAGTAGCTAGAACTTACATAGTTAGGCCTAGGGAAAGAAGCATGAATCATCTTGGCTAAGAAAGGTGCCTCCTTTGTTGAAGAATCGTCATGGAACTCGCATAGCAACGTTAATCTTCCTCCGATTTGGTGTAGCAAACTTGCACCTCTTGATTTGAACCCGATTTAAGTGCTTAGGCTTTAGGAAAAGGGGATGGAGGCCATGATCACTTGGCATTTGGGCAGCACTTCGTGGAGAGGGTGAGTTATGAGGGTTTAGGGTGGCCTTAGGGGTGTTTTATAGAGATTAGGGTGTGTTTTAGGCCATAGGATTAGATCTAGGATAGATTAGGACCATCAGATCTCGGAAGCTTCCAGAACCAGCCCAAGAACAAGACCAGGTGAGACAAACAGGTGCGCCAGGCAACTTGCCCCGGCCACCCCCTGTCGACAGGCAAGTCGACAGGGCTGTCGACTTGGTCTGGGCCCAAGTCGACATGCCTGTCGACAGCCCTGTCGACGTGGCCTAGGCGGGAAACTTCCCTCCTAGCCCCAGATCTGATTTTCAAAGCTATTTCCGAAGTTCAAATTTCCAAAAATCTTCTTTGGCCCTTTAACGGGTCATACGGACTCCGATTCTTGAAAACTCGGACTCTATTTCGCGTATTTTTCCGAGACAAACGCAATGGCACAGACCGTTTCACTTGATTCAGAATTTATAATTTAATTCTGTCTTGATTCTTGATTTAACGTGTTGTGAAAATTCGGGTTGTTACATTATGTGTATTTGAATATTTTATTTTAATTGATTTGGGCAATCAAGTATATAAAGATTTTGCATATACGGTTGATCCATATGTATATGAATCCTCAATTATACTGGATATATATAGAATCACACTCTAGTCGCCCGGGGATGATTCAGATGATGTGGTCGCATTATCAGCATCTGTGCTCGAGTTTCGAATGTGTGATCTATATATTTCCAATTGACTGGTGTGAGAACCAAAACTTAGCTAGAATTTATTGCTGTGATTTGCACTAAAATTATGATTTTTGAATATATAAAAATTATATGATTGAAAAGCTGATCAACTAATTGATTGCTGTTGTGTTGTTTGATTATTTGTTCAACTAATAAAAATATTGGAATGATAATTAACTTAACCAATATGTGAAAGAAACTTATAATTAGCCAATTAAAGCAAATATTGAATTGAAATGAAAATTGATTGAAGTGGCATACATGTACATATATATATATATATATATATATGTGTGAACAGGTCATGGCAAGGAGGCTATAGAAGAGGAATAAAATTGTATGCCCGACAAATAGGTACATGTTCACTAATTTATTGGGTTTGGATGATTTTATGAGCCGCTTGGCTTTTTCTTTTGGGTTGATGAGGGCCCTGCGTGGCTAGTTGCAGTTTTAAATATTAACCCGTACAAAGTAGGATATGACGAAATTTTTCGAAAATTTAAGGTGTTAGCCAAATTTTTGAAAAATTAGGAAATTCTTAGTAAATAAAAAGTTGAAGAATGAAAGCTATAATGAAAGTTGAGTTGGTTAGTTAAACAACTTTTAGCTCCGTTCCTTTTTGAGGACGAAAAGATTTTAAGTGGGGGAGATTGTAACAACACGGATTTTCAAAACCAATTTAAATTTTTTATTTTAACAATTTTAATGTATTTTGAGAATTTAAAATGAATTATTTTAAATAATAATGATGAAAAAATTATTTTAATCAAAATTAGAATGTACAAATTTATTTTAATTATAAAACGAGCCTAAAATGGCACGGTAGTTTGAAAATTTGATTTCTAATTTCAATTTAATATACAAAATTCAGTATAAGTCAGAATTGGACGAAACAAGAAATATTTGAATCGATTTAACTATATCTTTCTAACGAATGTAAGAAATTGAGATTTCACTTTATAAATAAAAAGTTATGTCTTGTTTAAAATTCGGAATAGTCGCTATGGAATTTATATATTTTAATATAATATATAGCCCTTAAAAATAGCATTTTGCAAACGACCTCCGTTTTTGACGAAACCACTTTTGTTTGATCTGGAATGTCAAATTATTGGTTGATTCCAATTTCCATAATTTTTGGAATTAATATATGTGTGTGGCAAAGGAAAATGTGTTTTGCAAATAAAGTGCAAATTGGATTGACCAGAAAATGGCCAATTTTCAAACGGTCTCGAAATTTGATGAAATCAATTTTGTTAGGACCGTATCGTCCCAACATAGCTAGATTTATTTTTCGGGAATTTTTGGAATTTGTATGTGGCCCGGGAAAATTAAAATATGCGTTCAAATCTAAAATTTAATATTTTATATTTTCATTTGTAGAAGAACTGACTGGAACAATCAAATTGGCTTACAAACATATCCCATTGTGTTCAGAATGGGGGTATTTAGCTAGGGGCAACAGTCATTGGGTTCGATTTGGAGTTCGTAGTAATAAAGGGGTATTTTAGAGTTAAAAATAAATTAAATAATTTATATAAATAGCCTGCCCCAATCAGAAAGATCCATTTAAAACCCTTATTTTATTCCGCCATCAGTAGTGATTCATAGCCGATTTCTGCTCGAATCTTCTTCCTTCCTCATCTCCAAATCCACGCAATGAAACTTAGGTCTTCCAAAGGAAAAAATGGGCAGCACTTCATGCTCCACCTATCCAACGGTGGAGATGAAGAATGGTGGCAGATTATCGTGAATTCGAAGCTCGAAGTCGAGCAGTTTGGACGGGTTTTCCACGTTGCTGGGAGGATCGAATTCATCCATTTTTAGGCTGGGGGAGTGTGGTTCAAAGGCGCACTTCGTGGTGCTAGCTTGATCGCCGTCAAGCGGTCTGATGTGGTGGCACAGAGGATGTCTTCGATTTGAGGGAAGGGTTCGGCGATGTCCATAGGGTTACGAAGAAGAAAGAGCAGCGTTTTTTTAAACGATAATGAAGGTGATTAAGGTTTTAATTCAACTAATTTTTTATTTAATTATCTCGAATTATAAATCAATGTATTTATCCTTATAACTTTTCCATACGAGGTCCAAATCACGCGAAACTAGATCCGTTGCGATCGTAGAGTCGAGAGCTTCACAACAAGACTAACCGGGTCCAATTTGGAGCGCGTTAGAATTTCGGGAAAATTCAAATCCAAACTGTTCAGAAATTTAAAAATAAAACTGATGGAGTGGAAAATGACTGTGAGAACTCCTTCTCACTCTAATTATTTTCTAGTCAAATATATCTGGTTGCAGACGGGGCTTAGTAGCTCCTGGCACCGTTGTCCACAGACCATGGACGCCTTGCTTGATTGTATTGTGTTGTGAAAAATGATTGTGATTCGGAATGGAATATAAAATATTCATGTGTTGGAATAAATATTTTATAGTCAAAAATATAATTTTTAACGTGTATATGAATAAAATAAATATTCATTTATGAATCGGACGATTTGTTTATGTACACACATTTGACTGACATGGATTGGAACGATAAATTTTACACATCGCCCAGCTGCATAAATAAAATCTGTGTTTGTTGATTGAAACTCCACATGGGTATTTGGATGACATTTGACATACACTAATCCCGATTGTTTAGTTGTATGTCGATCGATTGGTTGACAGACTGTTGTAAGCGTTAATTATTTATATGCTTATGCAGTTGTGTAGTGCACTCTGGATGATGGTTGATTGTTTATCATTGTTGTTAGGTACATGTGTTGTATGGAATCCATATAAATAACATTATATGGTAATTTACTGTGTCTGATTCCAATTCAAAAAGGACAAATATTTTAAAATAACGAATATTTTAAAATAATATTCAATAAAGGATTAAAAATGGGAATTTGATTTCCGATTTTGGATGGACATGAAATTATTGAAATATATAAAGCCATGTTGATTAGATATGCGCCATTTGGACGCGAATGATATTTATACCGATTTTATTTATTTTTATAATGAATATCGAAAAGGAATTGATTTCAAAATATGATATTTTGAAAATATTATCATTTATATATTATAATGATAAGGAAAATTCAGTTTTGATTTAAAATTGAAGTGAAAGTGGATCGTTTTTAAAACAAATTTATAAAATATGTTTGAATGAAATATATATTATATATATATAATAGAATGACCTGAATAGAAGCGCCGCGCCGCGACCATTCGCAAATTTCGACCATTGACTTCGCATTGACTTTATGGAAGATCTGACCGTCGCATTCTCCTAAAACCGGAACCGTGGGGTCCATATCGAAAAGAACTTTCCAATGAATATAAGATATTTGAAATATAAAGCTTAGATTTGGATTATGTCCAAATCAAATTTGGAAAAGGTCGATGTAAGTGCAGTTCGATGAACGTTTATGGAAATCGACTGAAAGGGCCTAAATAAAATTATTAAAAATATGAATAATTTGTGTAAAATCACAATAAATGATTTGGAAAGAATTGGAATGAAAACCCCACATTTGGAAAGATAAAATATATTTTTATCGAAATTAACTAGCTATTAACTAGAATAATAATCCAATATTTTTAAATAAATAAATTGGATTTGAAATGGGTTTAAAATAACCAAAATTTTCCAATAAATAAATTGGAATGGATTTGAATCGAAATTATTTCGGAATATTTCGATATAGGATTATTTGATTATACATATATCGTTATGGGAATTTGGAAGATACAGATATCGTTATTCCCAATACGATATTTGTTGGTTTCAGAATTTGATATTGAAAATAAGACGATATAATTTCTATTCAGAGCCTTGTATTTAATATCGAATTGGATTTTGGGTTTGTCGTGAATGGTGTCTTTATTAACGCTGTTCTTAAAACCAATAGAGAAAAGAATAAATCTTTTCATTAAGTTTTAATGAAGTTCACCAATCAGTTAATATTTAATTGGAATTGAATTGAAATTGGTTTTTGGGTTTATCGTGAAAGGTGTTTTAAATAACACTTGTTCTTTAACCCGATTAACAAGGAAAATGTGATTTTAGGTTTGTCATGAATAGTGTCTTAAATAACACTGTTCTTAAATTGAATCGATTAAAGTTTAAATCTTTTAATTAAGATTTAGAGAACTTTACCAATTAATTAACATTTAATTGGAATAAAATGGAATGTGAATTGGGTTTATTGTGAACTATGTTTTAAATAACATTCGTTCTTTAACCCGATTAACAACGAAACGTGATTTGGAACTTATAAATCTTTTAGTAAGGTCTAATGGAAATTTTCCAAAGTGAAGTTTTCCAATTAATTAATATTTAATTGGAATGGAATGGAATTCGATTTGATAATAATCGAAGTGAGCTTCTGTGAAGGAAGACTGTTAATACATATGGAATTTAAAAGGCTTTGTTATTATTCCATTTATATTATTTGTCGGATATGGAAATTGATATTGATAACATATATTGATCTGTTTTCTGTGTAGATTCCATAATTAATGGAATGTGATTTTGGGTTTATCATGAACTGTGTTTTAAATGGCATTAGTTCTTTAACCCAGTTAAAGACATGATTTATTTCCAGAAACTTGAATAATCATTAATATTTATTTTTGGGAAGATTAAAACTAAATGGAGTTTTAATGAATATTTGATTAGATTGAAATGTGAATGTGATAATTTAAATTATCAAATTCAGAAAATGATCAAGAATGTAGTATCACCAGTTTTGCCCCAAGCGATAGTTAAATCTTTAATTAGATTTGAACGTGAAATGGTAATTAAACTTTACCGATAACACTGTGTGTGTTAGATATGGAGTACTACCAGTTATTCTCCATAGGATGAATAGGTCGGGATTGGGAAATAAAATAAATGATTACTTCGGTGTGGTTCGCTAATCCTGACTAGTTTGGATAGACCTTAATATGGTTTGAATTGACATCCAAAGGAAGATTAAAGAATAAATTTTAAAGAATTTATCTTTGATAAAATTAATGGGAACTTTTCCCTAAAAATGTGAATATTTGAATAAAAGGACATTCTGGATTGGAATGAGGCGTATGTGGTGTGTTTATATCACTTGATTATAATATACGCGGGTTATTCGGAAAGGCCGGGTTTATACCAATTCTGAATAACTGATTCGACGATAAGTCAACGATGAAGACGGTGGTTGAAGACTGGAGGTCTTCACATCGTTTGGATGATTACTGATGTCTTGATTGGGCTGTACACCCAAGACAAGGTAATAAGTGGTGATCGTCCAGACATACTTGGATATCGACGGATATGCGAGGGCCTCTCTCCTGTATTGGACATACGGGACGAGGAATAAGGTGCCTCCGGTTTCGTTCAAACCCAGAATGAACTTGTAAACGGACTGTGTGTTTGTTATTCGATTTTAATCTGTGCTGATTGATCTCTATTAAATATATATCTGTTTGGTGGCAGAGAATTTATTCTCTTGCTTAGCACCCTTCTCAGAGACGTACGAGTTCAAAGGTTATATATCGACAGACATTAGTCGCATGCCGTGAATTGCCTGTGTGGCATGCCTGAGTGGCAAATAATCAAGGTTTTTGTTGAAAAGCAAAGTCTTGTGGTTGATGGTCAAAGTACGACTTTAATATAGCATAGCTTTGCGTATGGCGTTAATTCGCGAGCCTCACACCCCGGTGTAAACCAGAAACGGGAAGGACTGCATAGAAATGGACATATGTTAGTTCTAGCAACAAGTAACGCCATGGATTGGAGCCCAGACTATTTACTTATGTGGATGTTGCTTATTACTACTTAATGGAAGGCGAGGTACCTCAGATATATCGGTCACTACGGGGCTGATGGATATGGTCAATTACAGACAGTAGTTGTCGATGTACCAACCATTTTGGAGGTTTGATAGACCCGGCTAACATATAGTTTATGGTAATCATCGACGAATGACCGACCATGAAGATCCAGGTGCAGTTGCGGCTGAATCCTGAGGCACTTGCTAGGGTGTCTCGAATGTGCATAGGATGATCCCTTGCCTTGGTTCTTGATGGAATTCAATTTCCAATACGTGATTTTAAGGCTTTAGTTGTAAATATATATTTGTCGACGTAATATATGGGTATCTACGCCGCCTTTGATTGATACATTTATATTTGAAGTTGATTTCTTCACTTATTGTAATAATAAAATATGAAATTTCACGTACCAAGCATTTTTGGCTATTATAAGGTAAAAACTCTATCCTCTGGCTTGCGTTGCATTGTGTGATGGTACATGAGTCTTATAATAGCTTCATTTTTCTATTTAGCATAGCACTGTATGTTTTATGCACTGGTACACTTGGGGGTAAACCCGTTCCAAGTTATACGGCGTGGTCCCTTGATTTACTCTATTTTAAAGTAAAGTTTTAAATAACTGTTTTAGTTCTCACACCAGTCACATGACTGACCTGGATTTTATTGTTTTAACCTAATCTCTAGGTGCCCCTATTTTCCACACGGGCAGCTAGTAGTTTTGGTTTTGCAGATTCCTATTCTACATGATCCCGGTTACAGCTGGAACTATACTCGGAAAGCTCTGTATCCATGTATCACTTTCAGATGTGTTATGTATTATTTTTCCGCTTCTATGAAATGTATTTAATCTCTGATATTTATCAAATGTATAATATTTATTTATACAAAGCTGTATTCTTGTACTCTGATGTAATTGTTGTAATAAGCTTTAACGACCTGAACTTCCCCGGTCTCCGAAGAGAAGAGAAAGAACGGAATGCTTTGAGGACAATACAAATCGGAATACAAACAGAAGAACATTTCATTGCTTATTACAACAATTTCATCAGAGTACAAGATTATAACAGAGTATGAATAAATAATATACATTCGATAAATATCAGAGATTAAATTATACTGTAGCGGAAAAAAATAAATACATAACACAACTGAAAGAAATACATGGATACAGAGCATTCCGAATATAGCCTCAGCTGTAAATCCAGGATCCTGTAAGAATAAATCAACAAAACAAAAACTACTTGCTGCCCATGTGGAAAATAAGGGCACCTAGAGTTTAGGTTAAAACAATAAACTCCAGGTCTTCATGTGACAGGTGTGAGAACTAAAACAGTTATTTAGAGCTTTACTTTAGAAATAAAGTAAATCAAGGGACCACGCCGTATAACATGGAACGAGTTTCCTCCCAAAAATACCAGTGCATAAAACAAACAGCGCAATGCTAATTAGAGAAAATGAGGCTATTATAAGACTCAAGTCCCATCACACAATGCAACGCAAGCCGGAGGATAGAGTTTTACCTTATAATAGCCAAACATGCTTGGTATGTTTAAAAAAAATCATTTTGACACTATTATAAGTGCATAGTGTTTATATGTTTCAAAAACAATTTCAAACATAATATCAATCATAGACGGCATGGGTACCATATATCATGTCGCCATACTAGTATACAATCAAAATTGCACAGTGTCGTATTGAAAGTTGGATTTCCATCATGAACCAAGGCAAGGGATCGTCCTTACCGAATTCGAGACACTCTAGCCCGTGCCCTTAGGCTCGTACTCAGTCAAGCCCTTGGAGCTTGCAGGGATGGTCCACACATATGTTAGTGGATTGATTATTCCTGAACAATACATTTCCCTTCCCTATGGGGCAAAAAATCCATCTGTTGGCCCTGTAGTGACTGATATATTCGAGGTACCTCGCTTTCCATTATCCACATAAGTAAAAATGTCTGGGCTCCATACCGTGACACCACTTCTAGCTAGAAAGAAACGCATGTCCTCCCTGCTGTCCTTCTCCCGTTTCTGCTTCATACCGGGGTGTGAAGCTCGCGAATTAACGCTACACATAAAGCAGCACTATATTAAAGCTATGCTTTGATCATCTACCACAAGACTTTGCTTTTCAACAAAAGCCTTGATCCATGCATCTCAGCATGCCACACAGTCAGTCCATACCGTGTCACTGATTTATGTAAATATATAACCTCTAAGCTCGTACGTCTCAGAGAAGGGTGTTAAGCAAGAGAATAAATTCTCCGACACCAGACATATATATATTTAGTAGAGATCAATGAATACAGTATAAAGGAATACAATGTCAGACATACCATCCATTTACAAGTCCGTTTTTGGTCTAAACGAAACCAGAGCACCTTACTCCTCATCCCATATGTCCAATACAGGAGAGAGGTCCCCGCATATCTGGTCGATCTCCAAGTCCGTCTGGATGATCACCACTTATTACCTTGTCTTGGGTGTACAACCCTATCAAGACATTAGTAATCATCCAAACGATGTGAAGACCTCCGGTCTTCAACCACCGTCTTCATCATCGGCTTATCGTCGAATCAGTTATTCAGAATGGGTATAAACCCGGCCTTTCCGAATAACCCGCATATATTATAAACAAGTGATATAAATACACAAAATATGCCTTATTCCAATCTCGAATATTCTTTTATTCAAATATTCACATCATAAGGGAAAGGTTCCCGTTAATTTTTCAAAGATAAATTCTTTAAATTTATTCTTTAATCTTCCGTTGGATATCAAACCAAATTAAGGTCTATCCAGACTAGTTGGGATTAGCGAACCACACCTAAGTATTCATTTGTTTTATTTCCCAATCCCAACCTATCCATCCCATGGAGAAAAACTGGTGATACTCCATATCTAACACCATGGTGTTATCGAAAAATATTAATTACCGTTTCATGTTCAAATCTCATTAAAGATTTAACTATCGCCTGGAGTAAAACTAGTGGTACTCCATTCTCGATTATTTCCCAAAGTTGATAATTTAAATTATCACAATCTCATTTCAATCTAATTAAAGATTCATTAAAACTCCGCTTAGTTTTAATCTTCTCAAAAATCAATATTAATGATAATTCAAGTTTCTGGAAATAATCATGTCTTTAACTTGGTTAAAGAACCAATGTCATTTAAAACATAGTTCACGATAAACTCGAAAACCACATTCCATTAATTATGGAATCTTCATGGAAAACAGATCAATATATATATATATATTATATATAATCGATATAAACTTCCGTATCCAACCAACAATATAAATGGAATAATGGCAAAGCCTTTTAAATTCCATATATAGTAATGGTCTTCCTCCACAGAAAATCGCTTCGATTATTACCAAATCGAATTCCATTTCATTCTAATTTATTTTATTAAATTGGAAAAATTCACTTTGGAAAATTTCTAGTAAATCTTAATAAAAAGATTTATACATTCCAAATCACATTTCACTGTTAACCGGGTTAAAGAACGAATGTCGTTAAAAACACAGTTCACGATAAATCCCAAAATCACTTTCAATTCAATTCCACTTAAATATTAATTAATCGTAAACTCCATTTAATCTTAATAAAAAGATTTAATCTTTTCACTACTGGGTTTAAGAAAAGTGTTAATAAAGACACCATCCACGGCAAACCCAAAATCCAATTCGATATTAAATACAACGCTCTGAATAGAAATTATGTAGGCTTATATTCAATATTAAATTCTGAAACTAACGGATATCATATTTGGGATAACGATATCTGTATCTTCCAAATTCCCATAACAATATCCGTATAATCACGGAATCCAATACCGCAATATTCCGAAGATTATTTCCATTCCTAACCATTCCAGTTTATTTGTTGGAAAATTTCTGGTTATATTAAAACCATTCACAAATCCAATTTATTTTATTTAAAAATTATTGGATTTCAAATCTAGTTAATAACTAGTTCATTTGGATAAAAATATATTTTTATCTTCTAAAATATTTAATTTTTCATTCCCATTCATTCCAAATCATTTATTATGATTTTACACAAATTAGTAATATTTTTAATAATTTTATCAAGGCCCGTACAGTCGGTTTCCATAAACGGCCACCGAACTGCATCCATACCGTCCTTTTCCAAATTTGATTTGGACATAATTCCAAATCCAACTATTAGATTTCAAATATCTTATATTCGTTGGAAAGCTCTTTTCGATACGAACCCAACAGTTTCGGTTTTAGGAGAATCCAACGGTCGGATCTCCCGTTTCGTCAATTCGCAGTCAATGGTCGAAATTCGCGAACGGCTGCGGTGCGACGCTTTCTATTCAGGCCATATAATATATATATATTATATATATCGTCGATTCCAATTTAAAATGTATTTTATAAATCGTTTTAAATTCGTTTTAAAAGCTATTTCAAACTTCTTTTAAATCAAAATTGAATACTCCATATCGTTATAGTGTTAATGATAATACGTTCAAACATTAGGTTTTGAAATCACTTCTTTATTTCGATATTCATTATAAAAATGAATAAAATCGATATAAATATCGTCTGCGTCAAAATGGCGCATATCTAATCAACACAGCTTCATATATTTCACTAATTTCTTGTCCATCCAAAATCGGACATCAAATTCACTTTTTAATCCATTACTGAATATTATTGTAAAATATTCCTTATTCTAAAATATTCGTTATTTTAAAATATTCATTATTTTAAAATATTCTTTATTTCTGAAATGGAATCAGACACAATAAATTACCATATAATGTTATTTATATAGATTTCATACAACACATGTATATAACAACAATGATAAACAATCAACCATCGTCCAGAGTGCACTACACAACTGCATAAGCATTAAATATAAATAATTAACACTTACAATAGTCTGTCAACCAAACCATCGACATACAACTAAACAATTGGGATTAGTGTACGTCAAATATCATCCCAATACCCATATGGGGTTCAATCAACAAACACAGATTTTTATTTGTGTAGTTGGGCGATGTGTAAAATTTATCGTCCCACTCAATATCAGTTATATAGGTGTACATAAGCAAATCGTCCGATTTGTAAACGAATATTTATTTTATTCATATACACATTAAAAATTATTTTTTTAACGATAAAATATTTATTTTAAAACATGAATATTTTATATAGTTTATTTCACCTCACAATAAATTTCTACAACACAATACAATCAAACAAGTTGTCCATGGTTTGTGGACAATGGTGTTAGGAGCTACTAAGCCCCGTCTGCAACCTAGTATATATTTTACAGGAAAATAATGAGAGTGAGGAGGAGTTCTCACCTCGATAGGTTTCTGAAATTATTTGAACAACGATTGTTTTTAATAAAATTAAACCCGACATTTAATTTTAATCCAAAATCCAAACTGCTTATGTTTCTGTTCTAGTTGGTTTCATGTTGTAGAGCTCGAAGACGCTATTCCAACGCTTTCGGTTTTGTCCATATCTGTGTTTGTTTGGACAAGGTATCATCATTTGAGCATTAACTGTATTGTTATAGAATTAAATTTAATTATTTACATCTTTGATTACGCTTAACCAAGCGCTGCCAATTCCCTTCCCTTCTTCACCGTCGTTTTTTCTCCTGGCCTCTTTCATGATGAACTGAACCCAAAACCCCCCCACCCTCTCTCAAAAACGCAGGCACCTAGAAGCATACGGGACTAGATCCGACCATCTCACGACGACGGCCATTGAGCTGCCTACTAGCGCCAGGCACCGCTGCCGGCGCGGTGGCCTCCTCCTCCACGAAAATGGGTGCGAACGACGCCAACTTACTCCCAAAATTCGAGCCCATCCGTTCATAAAAACCCATCTCTGCCGTATGGATCCAAAGACGAGGAAGAGCTCTTCGATTTTCATTTTGATTATATGATTTAATTTGCATCGGGTTGGAAGAAATTAAATGATGAAATCGAGATGATTTCAGCCGTTGAAATGACGATGGCGGCGGACCCTTTCTGAGTTAGGGTTTTGGTGCAAGGGGGGAATTTATACCCTTTTATTTAATTATATTTTAATTTCAAAAAGTGTGATTTTGCATTCGAACTCCAAATCAAACCGAACGACTGTCACCTCTAGCCAAATACCCCCATTCCAAAAAAAACGGAATATGTTTCGTAAGCCAATTCGACTGTTTCGATCAGTTTTTCTTTAAATTAAATATATATTGGATTTGAACGTACATTTTAATTTACCGGGGCGACATATTGACTCCAAAAATTCCCGAAAAATAAATCAGGCTATGTTTTGATGATACGGTCCTAACAAAACTAATTTCGTTGAATTTGGAGACCGTTTGAAAATGGCCATTTTCCAGTTGATTAAATTCAAACTGAAATTACCGAACGCATTTAAATCCACCACGTCCGCATATTAATTCCAAAAATCATGAAAATTGGAATCTAGCAATTATTCGACATTCTGGATCCAACAAAAGTGGTTTCATCGAAAATGGAGATCGTTTGCAAAATGACTATTTTTAAGGCCTATATATTGTACTAAAATATATAAAAATTCCACAGCGACTATTCTGAATTTTAAACTGGACATAACTTTCAATTTATAAAGTGAACTCTCAGTTTCTTACATTCGTTAGAAAGATATTATTAATCAGATTCAAATATTTCTTGTTTCGTCCAATTCTGACTTATATTGAATTCTGTACATTCATTTGAAATTAGAAATCGAATTTTCAAACTACCATGCCTTTTCCGGCTCGTTTTATAATTAAAATAAATTTATTCGTTCTAACTTCGATGTAAAGTAAATTTTTAGTTGTTATTATTTAAAATAAACCATTTTATATATTCAAAACCCATAAAAATAGCTAAAATAAAATTTTTAAATTGGTTCCGATTTTCTGGGTTATTACAATCTCCCCCACTTAAAATCTTTTCGTCCTCGAAAAGGAACGGAGCTGAAAGTTGTTCAACTTACCGACTCAACTTTCATTCTGGCGTTCATTCTTCAACTTTTCAGTTTCCAAGAATTTTTCAATTCTTCAAAAATTTGCCTAACACCATAAATTTTCGTAAAATTTCGCCATTACCTCCTTTATACGGGGAGGGGTTTGAAAATTTATTAGACCGTATTAGGTACCCAATAAATCAAGAAAAAGCATACACAATGTTTATTGGCCTATTCAATGCCCAAGGGAGAGTGTAAAAATCATTTCTCAAGAGAATACATTCTCGTCACCTTGTCCAGTGTTGGTAAATAAATAATCCATGTGCCATACTAAAATCAGGAGAAACGTGATTTATTGTCAACTCTAGACCCGTGTAGATTTTTTTTATTAATCTTGCAATTTACCATTATAATTTATTTAGTCCATATCAGCCCTCGGCTCAATCTGTAGTGCAGTCCTCGCCATACAAGCATCTCGCTCATATGGTAATCAAAACCTCGTCATATAAGCACCAAATGCGTATATGGAATATGATATGTATGATGTGTCATCCATAATCAATCTTCAGTCCAACCTGAAAATCAGTCATCGCCATACAAGCATCTCCTCATATGGTAAATCAAACTTTGTCATATAAGCGCCAAATGCTTATATGTAGTATGATAAGTATGCTGTCTTCAGGTAGTATGCCATCTTCAGTAGTATGTTATGAGGCGTAGTTCACAATTTATTTGTTGTTATCCTATGACGTGATTTATAATCTCACACCGGACAACCATCACAACGCATCCAATGGCACTCACGGTAGTTTGTACATATAATAAAATTGCGCAACCAACTCATTAAGGTGTACCTATTTGTCGGGCATGCAAATTTAATTTCTTTACTCAACAGCAAATCCATAACCTATTTAACAAATATATATATACACATCTATCTATATACATAAACGAATCCAATCAATATTCAATTTAATTCAACCATTAAGTATTATTTGGCTTTACTGTTCAAAATTTTAATTAATAAACCAATAATCACCCAACACAATCAGCAATCAATTGATTGATTAAATTTTCAAATTCATAATTTTATATGGTCAAAAATCATTTTTTTGATGCAAATCACGGCAATATACCCTATCTAGTTTTGGTTCTCACACCAACCAATTGGAAATATATAGAGATCCCACTTTCAAAACTCAAACATAAATGCTGATGATGCGATCGCTATCATCAGGATCATCTCCGGGCGACTAGAGTGTGATTCTATATCTATCCAGTATATTAAAACTTTGAATATACGTTTGCAAGGCGTATATGCAAATTCTTTATATACTCGATTGTCCAAATTTAATATAAAATAAAATAGTCAAATACGTATAATTAATATAAAATTTTAAAACTAAATTTGATTTTAAAAATAACACTCTTCACACTCGTTCTAGGATTCTACTGATCCTTTCTCTAACGAGCCATTCTTCTTCGATATTACTAATCCAATCTCTGATGAATTCTTTCATTTGGTTCAAATGTGTCTTGTTCTCGAACTTTTTAACCAAAGCTCTGATACCAAAATTAATGACCTGAACTTCCCCGATCTCCAAAGAGAAGAGAAAGAACAGACTGCTTTAAGGACAAGACAAATCGGAATACAAACAGAAGAACATTTCATTGCTTATTACAACAATTTCATTAGAGTACAAGAATATAACAGAGTATGAATAAATAATATACATTAGATAAATATCAGAGATTAAATTATACTACAGCGGAAAAAAATAATACATAACACAACTGAAAGAAATACACGGATACAGAGCTTTCCGAATATAGCCTCAGCTATAAATCCAGGATCCTGTAAGAATAAATCTGCAAAACCAAAACTACAAGCTGCCCATGTGGAAAATAAGGGCTCCCAGAGTTTAGGTTAAAACAATAAACTCTAGGTCAGTCATGTGACTGGCGTAAGAACTAAAACAGTTATTCAGAACTTTACTTTAGAAATAAAGTAAATCAAGGGACCATGCCGTATAACACGGAACGGGTTTCCTCCCAAGAATACCAGTGCATAAAACAAACAGCGCAATGCTAATTAAAGAAAATGAAGCTATTATAAGACTCAGGCCCCACCACACAATGCAACGCAAGCCGGAGGATAGAGTTTTACCTTATAATAGCCAAACATGCTTGGTACGTTTAAAACAAAAATCATTTTGATACTATTATAAGTGCATAGTGTTTATATGTTTCAAAAACAATTTCAATCATAATATGAATCATAGACGGCATGGGTACCATATATCATGTCGCCATACTAGTTTTACAATCAAAACTGCACAGCGTTGTATTGGAAGTTGGATTTCCATCATGAACCAAGGCAAGGGATCGTACTTACCGAATTCGAGACACTCTAGCCCATGCCTTAGGTTCGTACTCAGTCAAGCCCTTGGAGCTTGCAGGGTCGGTCCACACATGTGTTAGTGGATTGGTTATTCCTGAACAATACGTTTCCCTACCCTATGGCGCATAAAATCCGTCCATCAGCCCTGTAGTGACCGACATATCCGAGGTACCTCGCTTTCCATCATCCACATAAGTAAAAATGTCTAGGCTCCATACCATGTCACCACTTCTAGCTAGAAAGAAATGCATGTCCTCCATGCTGTCCTTCCCCCGTTTCTGGTTCATACTGGGGAGTGAAGCTCGCGAATTAACGCTATACACAAAGCGGAGCTATATTAAAGCTAAGCTTTGATCATCTACCACAAGACTTTACTTTTCAACAAAAGCCTTGATCCATGCATCTCCGCATGCAACACTGTCAGTCCATACCGTACCACTGATTTCTATCAATATATAACCTCTAATCTTGTATGTCTCAGAGAAGAGTGTTAAGCAAGAGAATAAATTCTCCGACACCAAACAAATAAATATTTATTAGAGATCTATAAATACAGTATAAAGGAATACAATGTTAGACATACCATCCATTTACAAGTCCGTTCTAGGTTTGAACGAAACTAGAGGCACCTTATTTCTCGTCCCATATGTCCAATACAGGAGAGAGTTCCCTGCATATCCGATCGATCTCCAAGTACGTCTGGACGATCACCACTTATTACCTTGTCTTGGGTATACAGCCCAATCATGACATCAGTAATCATCCAAACGATGTGAAGACCTCCAGTCTTCAACCACCATCTTCATCATCGACTTATCGTCGAATCAGTTATTCAGAATGGGTATAAACCCAGCCTTTCTGAATAACCCGCGTATATTATAAACATGTGATATAAATACACAACATACGCCTCATTCCAATCCAGAGTATTCTTTTATTCAAATATTCACATCACTAGGGAAAGGTTCCCATAATTTTATCAAAGATAAATTCTTTATATTTATTCTTTAATCTTCCTTTGGATATCAAACCAAATTAAGGTCTATCCAAACTAGTCGGGATTAGCGAACCACACCGAAGTAATCATTTGTTTTATTTCCCAATCCCAACCTATTCATCCCATAGAGAAAAACGGGTGATACTCTATATTTAACACTACGTTGTTATCGGTAAATATTAATTACCATTTCACGTTCAAATCGCATGAAAGATTTAACTATCGCCTGAAGTAAATCTGGTGGTACTCCATTCTCGATTATTTCCCAAATTTGATAATTTAAATTATCACAGTCTCATTTCAATCTAATTAAAGATTCATTAAAACTCCGCTTAGTTTTAATGTTCCCAAAAATCAATATTAATGATTATTTAATTTTTTGAAAATAAATCTTGTCTTTAACTGGGTTAATGAACCAATGTCATTTAAAACACTGTTCACTATAAACCTCAAAATCACATTCCATTAATTATGGCATCTTCACGAAAAGCAGATCAGTATATATATAATCGATATAGACTTTCGTATCCAACCAATAATATAAATAGAATAACGGTAAAGCCTTTTAAATTCCATATATAGCAACGGTCTTCCTCCACAGAAGCTCGCTTCGATTATTACCCAATCAAATTCCATTCCATTCCAATTTATTTTATTAAATTGGAAAACTTCACTTTGGAAAATTTCTAATAAATCTTAATAAAAAAATTATAAATTCCAAGTCACAGTTCACTGTTAATCGGGTTAAAGAACGAATGTCGATAAAAACCCAGTTCACGATAAATCCCAAAACCACTTTCAATTCAATTCCACTTAAATATTAATTAATTGGTAAACTCCGTTAAATCTTTTTTTTTTGGCGGAGCCGACATTGGTTTAATGGCCCCCTACCATTTTATTGATAAACCAAAGACGAATACAGAGGTGAACAAAGATAGAAACAACAACAAAAAGCGCTACAGAGGAAACAAGGCATACCAATGACTAATAGACTACGACATAAACACATATATACAGAAGCAAGCAGATTGCTTAGCCAAAAATTCCAGGATCATATGTAACTCCATTAAATCTTAATAAAAGGATTTAATCTTTTCTCTACTAGGTTTAAGAACAGTGTTAATAAAGACACAATCCACGACAAACCCAAAATCGAATTCGATATTAAATACAAGGCTCTGAATAGAAATTATGTCAGCTTATATTCAATATCAAATTCTGAAACTAATGGATATCGTATTGGGGATAATGATATCTGTATCTTCCAAATTCCTATAACAATATCAGTATAATCACAGAATCTAATACCGAAATATTCCAAAAATCATTTCCATTTCAAACCATTCCAATTTATTTATTGGAAAATTTCTGGTTAAATTAAAACCATTCACAAATCCAATTTATTTTATTTAAAAATTATTGGATTTCAAATCTAGTTAATAATTAGTTCATTTCGATAAAAATATATTTTTATCTTTTCAAATTTGGAATTTTTCATTCCAATTCTTTCCAAATCATTTATTATGATTTTACAAAAATTAGTAATATTTTTAATAATTTTATCAAGGATCGTATAGTCGGTTTCCATAAACGGCCACCGAACTACATGCATAACGGCCTTTTCCAAATTTGATTTGGACATAATACCAAATCCAACCGTTAGATTTCAAATATCATATATTAATTGGAAATATCGTTTTGATACGAACCCAACAGTTCTGGGTTTAGAAGAATCCGATGGTCGGATCTCCCGTTTCGTCAATTCGAAATCAATGGTCGAAATTCGCGAAAGGCCGCGGCGGGACGCGTTCTATTCGGGCCATATAATATATATAATATCTATATTATATATATATCATCGATTCCCATTTAAAACGTATTTTATAAATCATTTTAAATTTGGTTTAAAAATGTTTTCAACTTCATTTTCAATTTTAAATCAAAACTGAATATTCCACATCATTATAGTGTTAACGATAATATTTTCAAACATTAGATTTTGAAATCACTTCTTTATTTCGATATTCAATATAAAAATGAATAAAACCGATATAAATATCGTCTGCGTCAAAATGGCGCATATCTAATCAACACGGCTTCATATACTTCACTAATTTCGTGTCCATCCAAAATCGGACATCAAATTCACTTTTTAATCCTTTAATGAATATTATTTTAAAATATTCCTTATTTTAAAATTTTCGTTATTTTAAAATATTCTTTATTTCTGAATTGGAATCAAACACATTAAATTACCATATAATGTTATTTATATGGATTCCATACAAACAACACATGTATATAACAACAATGATAAACAATCAACCATCATCCAGAGTGCACTACACAACAGCATAAGCATTAAATATAAATAATTAACGCTTACAATAGTCTATCAACCAATCGATTTACATACAACTAAACAATTGGGATTAGTGTACGTCAAGTATCATCCCAATACCCGTGTGGGGTTTCAATCAACAAACACAGATTTTTATTTGTGCAGTTGGGTGATGTGTAAAATTTATCGTCCCACTCAATATCGGTTAAATACGTGTGCATAAACAAATCATTCGATTTGTAAATGAATATTTATTTTATTCATATACACGTTAAAAAACATATTTTTAATGATAAAATATTTATTTCAACACATGAATATTTTATATAGTTCATTTCACATCACAATCAATTTCTACAACACAATACAGTCAAACAAGTCGTCCTTGGTCTGTGGACGACGGTGTCAGGAGCTACTAAGCCCTGTCTGCAACCCAGTGTATATTTTACAGGAAAATAATGAGAGTGAGAAGGAGTTCTCACCTCGATCGATTTCTGAAATCGTTTGAACAACGATTATTTTTAATAAAATTAAACCCGATGTTTAATTTTTATCAAAAATCCAAACTGCTTCCGTTTCTGTTTTGGTTGGTTTCATGTTATAGAGCTCGAAGACGCGATTCCAACGCTTCCAGTTTAGTCCAAATCCGTGTTCGTTTGGACAAGTTATCATCATTTGAACATTAACTATATTATTATAGAATTAAATTTAATTAATTACATCTTTGATTACGCTTAACCAAGCGCTGCCAATTCCTTTCCCTTCTTCACCGTCGTTTTTGCTCCAGGCTTCTTACACGATGAACTGAACCCAAAACCTCACCACCCTCTCTCCAAAATGAAGGCACCAAGAAGCAACTGGGACTAGATCCGACCATCTCACGACGATGACCTTTGAGCCGCCTACCAGCGCCAGGCACCGCTGCCGGCGCAGTGGCCTCCTCCTCCATGAAAATTGGTGCGAACGGCGCCAACTTACTCCCTAAATTTGAGCCCATCCGTTCATAAAAACCCATCTCTGTTGTATGGATCCAAAGACGAGGAAGAGCTCTTCGATTTTCGTTTTGATTGTATGATTTAATTTGCATCAGGTTGGAAGAAATTAAATGATGAAATCGAGATGATTTCTGTAACGACCCGACTTTTCGAACCTCGAAAGTCGACACTAAATACATCCACGGTATTCGTGTTCCAAACATCCAAGTACCAGAAAGTCGAATTGTTGGGTAAAATAAAAAAAAGAAGTAGAACAAGGAAGAAAGAATAGAACATCAAAATCTCACAGCGGAACGGAAATATATAATATCAACATAGTACAAAGGGTTACTCAAAATAAAGGAATTTCAGAGTTACAGTAACCTAAGTACCATAATCATCCTGGACAGTTATAACTGCCTGCCCTCACAATGCAGATATGTACATAACTAATATAGTACAACTGAAATAGAAATAAGTAGATAGATAATGGAAGCCTCCAGCTCGTCTTCCAAACTTTAAAACATCCAAAATAAAACCTGCCATACTCAGCCTACTCGAAGGAGTACGTGAGGATTTTAGGGAAAACAAAAACCAAGCGTCAGACATCACTCTGGTATGAGAAATCTCAAGATTGCATGTAACAATATTAAGGGGACCATGCAGATAAACGCTCCGGTTTTCCCCTCAAAAGAAACCAACCATTTATTAAGTTTACTATAGTTGTATTATAGATAATGTCTAGGGTGTAGAATATAAATAAATCATAGATGGAATGGTTACATTGGTTACATTCGACAACTATTAAGTGTACAAACAAAACCGCTAAGGTACGTTCGTATATTGGATTTTCCATCGGAGATCTCTCAATACAGATTCAAACTCCATGCACAAGGGTCAGAAAGTACCTCCGAGCATCGCATATCTCTAGATAAAATATACCATAAGGTAAACACAACTGGCCCACGCACGAAACACCGAAGTGCACCACGTGGAACTAAATATATCCAACTCTAGCGCGCAACTTCGAGGAGCTCCCGCACGATTCGATATAAGCATACACTAGATATGGAGTCAATGTATCCTGCCATAGGTTAGCAAAACCTAAGATTGTGCTCCTACTCTGTTTTTAGCCGTATCGGATGTCGAGGTTTCGTTCGGCATCTTTCACATGAGTCTTCATCACTCGAACATAACACGGATCCCAAATTGGATTCCTACTTCTCGAACAGATCATGAATCACTACTTTGATCCGAGCATCACGAGAAGTTTCCCAACCTTCATATAGATTCACTTTTCTTCTTCAACCACTTCCAAAACGTAGAACTCGTACTCTAGTTTTGAAGTGGTATTCGATGAGTAAAACACTTATCGATCCCGGACTCTTCAAAACTAATCGATGAATTTCCGGTTAACTCAATTCCGGCTCTTTCAAAAGTAAGTGAATGCTAGAGACGTTTCATACCAACACTCCTCCCCGGGGGTTCTCATTGGCATGGAATTGTGAAGCTCTTCCTATACTTCTTAAGTTATAATGGTATAGTTCGATAGTAGACTAATTGACTATCTAGTCAAAACAATAGCTTATAGAAACCATGGTTCGTACACTTAACTCGTTTCCGACATTATCAACTTAACTATCCCTCGGTCAAGAGTGAGGCCAGGTAAGTTAGAGCACTGGTTGCATATCACCCCTTGCCTAGACACCCCATTCTTGACACTCACAGATAGATAAGCCTACTCGTCGGCTTATTAGAATTAAGCACAATATCCATGATATTCAATAAACAGGTAAGTAATCAATATGATTAACACGTTTCCAGCATTCCCAACCTATCTATTCCTCGGCCAAGAGGGAAGCCGGTAGGTTAGAGCTCTATTGCTCCGTCCCTACTCGACATCAATCTTAACTCTCACAAATAGATAAGCCTACTTCGTTGGCTTATTAGTGTTAAGCATTATCAATTACCATTTAATCTAGTGACTTAATCATGACAAGGTTTAGCAATTCATAACCCTTTCTAACCTTTGTTTTATTTGAAAAGATATTTTTGGAAGAAGATATTTTAGAATGAAGATATTTTGAAAAGAAGATATTTTAGAAAGAAGATATTTTACAAAAAAGATATTTTAGAAAGAAGATATTTTAAAAAGAAGATATTTTAAAAGGAAGATATTTTGAACAGAAGATATTTTATACTTTAAAATACTCTTGTAAGAATTAAGAAATAATATTAAAAAGATAAGACAATTTACAAAAGCTTAAAGTGCCTTTACAAAACTTTAAAATCTAAAAACAAGATTAAACGGGTACTTTTGCACTAGTGAAGTTTTGGTCATTTTTGATGGGTTACTTAGCATTTTACTGTTCAATCACTTCAAGGTAGTAAACATACAAGTAAAACAAGATCTAATATGATAAGAAATCACTAAAGATGTCATTACAAAGTTCCATACAAAGTGTTGAAAACACAACAATTCAAACTGCATCTATAGCGACTATCGCCATAAGTGCACTTTCAAGTTCAAGTCCACAATATGTCAATTCCCTACGAATCCTTATGTGCTTTGTTTCAAGTCCATTCATCTTGTTATACAAGTCAATTCAAGTCCAAATCCAAGTTCATTCAAGCCCATTCCAATCCATTAACATGGATCACATATGTTGCTTACTTTTAAAGTAAGAATCAAGCTAACATTTTTAACATAAGTTCTAACATTCAAGCAAGTTTAAGTATAGTAAAGGACATGCAAATGATTTTTATTTGCTGTCCTAAATAGTGAGTAAAGTCACTTTAGTCCTTAGCAAATCCAAGCTCCAATAATAAGAATAAATATCCAAGCTAGCAAGCTCCTTCCTTTCCTTGCTTTTCCTTAATTCTTCCTTGTATATAGCGCACGACCTCAAATAGAAAATAGAGAGGTTCTTCGATTTTTCAACTTCTAACTAGCTAGAAGGTCTTGAAATGGTATAAGAATGCTACACTCAAAGTTTGAGTTGATTTGGAGTTGGTTTGAGTATAGTTTGAGAAAGTTAGTAAGGAACAGAAAGAAGATGAAGATAAGCCATTAAAGCTTCAATTTTTGCTTAGGAATTTTGTAAATGAAAAGAGAAGGTATGCCTCTTCTTTTATAGGAAAAGCAAGGTAAATGGGAAAAGACCTAAAAGCCCCTTAAACCCTAATCTCATGTCATCTTGCTTATGTCATCTTGCTTATGTCATCTTCCTTGTTTCCTAAATATCTTGCGTATGTCATCTCGCTTATGTCATCTTGCTTATGTCATCATAAATATTTAGTTAACCCTATATATGAAAAATATTTTTATTTGCTAATTACTTTCCTAATGATTAATTAGAAACTCATTCAAATTTTCAACAACTTTTATTCAGAAAATAGCTATATATCGATAAAACAGTTTTCGGTCACATTTTCGATATTTTTCCCAAAAATATATTTTTGATTTTTTTCTTTTTCGAAATGAGTTTAGGATCATTAAAATACGTTTAACAAGGTTATAAAATCATATTTATAACATTTAACAATATTCCAAATAGTTACGATATTTGGAGATTAAGTGTTCTAATTTTCTGGGTCTTTACATTCTCCCCCACTTAAAACATTTCGTCCCCGAAATTCAAACAAGAATGAAAAATCAAAGAAGATAGAATAACAAGATGCATATATAGATCACTTCCAAAAACTATATACAAACTAAAAATCAAAAGACATACGATACTAAGATAAGAAACCCTTAGTCTAAGATCAATTCTGGATAAGACTTCCTCAGATTTTCCTCTGTTTCCCATATACAATCCCGAGCATCCTCACTCCATTGTACCTTGACTAACTTCACAATCTTAGTCCTAAGTTGCTTTATATCTCTATCAATAATTCGAACTGGTTGTCTCAATATAGTCAAATTCGGCTCCACTTCCAAGTCTTCTTGTTGCGATGCTTCTACTATCATCGAGGGATCATGCACATACTTACACAAATGGGATACATGAAATACATTGTGCACCCCAGATAGCCTAATTGGTAACACGAATCTATACGCGAGTGTACCAATCCTTTCTAGAATTGGGAACGGTCCAATATAACGAGGAGCCAACTTCCCTGCCCTTCCAAACCGGACAACACTTCTCATCGGGGAAACTTTTACAAATACAAAGTCTCCAATTGAGAATTCCAAATCTCTTCTCCTTTCGTCTGCATAGCTCTTCTGCCGATTCTGTGCTTCCTTGATTCGCGTCCTAATATCTGAAACCTTATCAGATGCTTCTCGAACCGTATCTAGCCCAAGTACAAGGCGATCTCCAGATTCTACTCAACATGATGGAGATTTGCAAGGCCTTCCATACAATGCTTCAAAAGGTGCCATCCCAATGCGGGCTTGATAACTATTGTTGTATGAGAACTCAAATAGTGGTAAGTGATCTTCCCACGAACCTCCGAAATCTAAGATGCATGCCCGAAGTAAATCTTCTAATACTCGGTTCGCCCTTTCCGTTTGCCCATCAGTCTGCGGATGATAAGCGGTACTCAAACTGGGCTCGGCCCTAATGTATCATGCAATCCCTTCCAGAAATGACTTGTGAAGATTGGATCTCTATCGCTCACGATACTACTTGGAATGCCATGAAGCCTAACTATCTCTTTAATATACAACAATGCTAAACTAGAAGCAGTCCTTGTTGCCTTTACTGGTAAGAAGTGCGCGCTTTTAGTTAACCGATCTACAATAACCCATACACCTTCATTACCTCTCCTCGTCCTAGGCAACCCATCAATAAAATCCATAGAAATTTGATCCCATTTCCACTTAGGAATCTCGAGTGGCTGAAGTAGCCCGGTCGTCTTTTGATGACTACCCTTCACTTGTTGGCAGTTTGCACACCTACTTACAAATATCGAAACATCCCTCTTCATGCCCTCCCACCAAAATGTTCGCTTCATATCTTGATACATTTTAGTTACCCCTGGATGTATCGTTAATCGTGAATGATGGCTTTCCGTTAGAACATCCTGCCTGATTCCATTAACATTCGGAACACATAACCTACCATTCATCCTCAAAATTCCACGGTTATCTACTTCGAATCCGGTCCATTTCTCTAGAGCAATATTCTCACTTACCAACTTAGCAGTCCTGGCAAGATGAAGATCTCTAAGCTGATTCTCTTCAATATGATTAATCAGGGTCGGTCGAACTTCTATATTTGCCAAAACAGCATATCTTCTACTGAGTGCGTCGGCTACAACATTAGCCTTTCCTGGGGTATACGTGATGTCTAGAACATAGGCTGCAAGAAACTCCAACCACCTTTGATGCCTCATGTTCAAGTCTTTTAGCATAAAAAGATACTTCAAGGATTTGTGGTTCGTATATAACTTGAACTTCTTACCTAACAAATGATGCCTCCACATTTTTAATGCAAACACAACTGCTAATAACTCCAAGTCATGAGTTGCATACCTCGTTTCATGTGGTTTGAGCTATCGGCTCGCATAAGCAATAACTCTTCCATGTTGCATCAACACAGCACCTAACCCGTTCCACACGCTTCGGTGTAAACAGTCAAACCTTCACCTCCATCTGGCACAGTAAGGACAGGAGCACTAGTTAACTTTTCCTTAAGCTTTATGAAGGCTTCCTCGCACTTCTCTGTCCATACAAGTTTGATATCTTTCTTCGTCAGCTTTGTTAAACAAGTAGCGATCTTTGCGAAATCCTGGATAAACCTTCTATAATAGCCAGCTAGACCCAAAAAGCTTCTAATATCTGTAGCGCTTTCTGGCCTTCTCCAGTCTTGAACAGACACAACCTTCACAGGATCAACAGAAATACCTTCAGTAGAAACAACGTGGCCCAAAAATCTAACTTCCGAACGCCAAAAATGACACTTCGAGAATTTTGCCTTCAAAACATTGTCCCTCAATGTTTCTAGTACTATCCTCAAATGGCGTGTATGTTCTTCCTTGGTCTTAGAGTAGACCAAAATATCATCAATGAATACAAGAACAAACTTATTCAACACATCTCGAAAAACCCGATTCATTAGGTCTACGAAATATGCTGGAGCATTAGTTAGACCGAACGGCATAACTAACCACTCATAAAATTTATCAGACGTAAAAGCGGTTAAGGGTACACTCTCCTCTGCTACCCTCAACTGATGGAATCCTATAGCAAGATCTAGTTGAGAAAACACTTGAGCTCCATGAATCTGGTCGAACAAGTCATCTATCCTAGGCAAAGGATACTTGTTCCTAATAGTTCATTTGTTGAGCTCGCGATAATCGACCCATAATCTTAATGAACCATCTGCCTTTGTAGCAAAGACAACAGGCGCTCCCCAACTTGAACGACTTGGTCGGATCAAGCCCTTCTGTAATAGATCATCCACCTGAATAGATAGCTCCCTTCATCTGTCTTAAATGATATAGTTCCCTTCTTACAATCTAGAACCCCAGAATATTGAGACAGCCAATCCATCCCGTGTAGGACATCAAAACCCATAAAACCCAAAAATATAAATCACAAGGGAAGAGTTCGTCATAATAAGAAATCGGAACTCCTAAGCATCCCATACAAAGATTTACCGAGCCTCCAATAGGGGTCGACACACAAATAGATTCTAAAGCCATTACTGGCCCAAGTTTTAGTTTATCAGCAAGAGTACGAGAAATGAAATTGAGGGAAGCACCGGTATCAAGTAAGACACGAATAGGAATGCCAAAAATAGATAGAATACCTTCCATAACTTGCTTCCCCTTTGCTGTTGCAGAAGTGGAAGGTGCTGAAGCTAACGCAAAAGCTCGAGGTTGTTCCCCCTTCTGAAGAAGTGGACACTCCCTAGCAAAATGACCCGGCTTATGACAGTTGTAGCAGCCATCCCTTGGAGCAAACTAAGTCTTGATTGTTTGTGATTCAACCTTCGGATATTTAGCCATTGGTGCCTTAAGCACAGGTGCCTTTTCCACCTGTTTCTTCTTAGCCTCCGTACAGTTCTTAGCAAAATGGCCCTTCTTCCCGCAGTTATGACAAGTAAACCTAGATATATCTTTATTTGATTGAAACTTCCTCTTATTCTCGCCTATCGGTGCCGAATTAGCTGATTTCGGAACCAAACCTTCAAACCTCAATCCCATGTTTACCAAATCCAAATAGGGTGCCAAGATGTGGTTTGTCATATCTCGATCAAACTCAGGACGTAATCCTGTAATGAACTTATCATTCTTCTTCAATGGCGTATCAATTAGACCTGGTCCGAATAAAGACAATGTAGTGAATCGCTTCTCATACTCTGCTACCGTCATAGTCCCTTGCTTCAAGTCCATGAAACTCTTGTATAATAAGGTCTTCCCAGCTTCCGGAACATATTTCTTTTCAAATTCCTCCTTTAATTGGGCCCAAGAAAAGTCATCCTCTTGGACACCAAAAGTAATCAGATTCCACCAATCCATAGCCGTATCAGTTAAATGTCGTGATGCCAATCGACGCTTCATTGCATTATCTAGCTCCATATCCCGAAATATATGGTCGCATAGCTTGAGCCAAGTCTGAATTCTACAATCGACTCCGAGCGACTAAACCTCCTTCCCCTAAGCCTCTCATAGTCACGACAAAGTGAAGCAAATCCCTTCTGAGGAATGACTTGCACGACCTCCTCTACAACACCTACTATTGGTTCCTCCACAGAAGCTGCATTCCTCGGTGCACGATTCTCATCATTAGTGACAGTACTAGCTCGGCTACCTCTACCTCTGCCTACTCTAGTATTTGCAGTACGAGTACTCATAGTTTACTACCTGAATTATAGCAAACATCTTTAGAATACTTGAAGATAGAATTATTTCAAGGAAACGATACAAAGAAGGGTTTACCACTAAGAAGGACCTTATTCAAGAAAGGGTTGCGAGAAATAGACATTCCTAAGGAATATTTTCAAAGTCTAGTTTTCAAAATACAAATACACTCTCATATGTATAATACACTCGACTCATTCTAGGGTGTCGCTTACCCCATCTCTAATGAGCCATACCCAACCAAAGCCAAGGTGTTCGCTCAACCTTGTGCTCTGATACCAAATGTAACGACCCGACTTTTCGAACCTCGAAAGTCGACACTAAATACATCCACGGTATTCGTGTGCCAAACATTCAATTGCAGAAAGTCGAATTGTTGGGTAAAAAAAAAAGTAGAACAAGGAAGAAAGAATAGAACATCAGAATCTCACCGCGGAACGGAAATATATTATATCAACATAGTACAAAGGGTTACTCTAAATAAATGAATTTCAGAGTTACAATAACCTAAGTACCATAATCATCCTGGACAGTTGTAACTGCCTGTCCTCACAATGCTGATATGTACATAACTAATATAGTACAACTGAAATAGAAATAAGTAGATAGATAATTGAAGCCTCTAGCTCGTCTTCCAAACTTTAAAGCATCCAAAGTAAACCTGCCATACTCAGCCTAATCGAAGGAGTACGTGAGGATTTTAGGGAAAACAAAAACCAAGCGTCAGACATCAGTCTGGTAAGAGAAAACTCAAGATTGCATGTAACAATATTAAGGGCACCATGCAGATAACCGCTCCGGTTTTCCCCTCAAAAGAAACCAACCATTTATTAAGTTTACTATAGTTGTATTATAGATAATGTCTAGGGTATAGAATATAAATAAATCACATAGATGGAATGGTTGCATTGGTTACATTCGACAACTATTAAGTGTACAAACAAAACCGCTAAGGTACGTTAGTGTATTGGATTTTCCGTCGGAGATCTCTCAATACAGATCCGAACTCCATGCACAAGGGTCAGAAAGTACCTCCGAGCATCGCATATCTCTAGATAAAATATACCATAAGGTAAACACAACTGGCCCACACACGAAACACCGAAGTGCACCACGTGGAACTAAATATATCCAACTCCCACGCGCAACTTCGAGGAGCTCCCGCACGATTCGATATAAGCATACACTAGATATGGAGTCAATATATCCTGCTATAGGTTAGCAAAACCTCATATTGTGCTCCTACTCTGTTTTTAGCTATATCCGATGTCGAGGTTTCGTTCGGAATCTTTCACACGAGTCTTCATCACTCGAACATAACATGGATCCCAAATTGGATTCCTACTTCTCGAACAGATCATGAATCACTACTTTGATCCGATCATCACGAGAAGTTTCCCAACCTTCATATAGATTCACTTTTCTTCTTCAACCGCTTCCAAAACGTAGAACTCGTACTCTAATTTTGAAGTGGTATTCGATGAGTAAAACACTTATCGATCCCGGACTCTTCAAAACTAATCGATGAATTTCTGGTTAACTCAATTCCGGTTCTTTCAAAAGTAAGTGAATGCTAGAGACATTTCATACCAACACTCCTCCCCGGGGGTTCTCATTGGCATGGAATCGTGAAGCTTTCCCGATACTTCTTAATTTATAATGATATAGTTCGATAGTAGACTAATTGACTATCTAGTCAAAACAATAGCTTATAGAAACCATGGTTCGTACACTTAACTCGTTTCCGACATTATCAACTTAACTATCCCTCGATCAAGAGTGAGGCCAGGTAAGTTAGAGCACTGGTTGCATATCACCCCTTGCCTAGACACCCCATTCTTGACACTCACAGATAGATAAACCTACTCGTCGGCTTATTAGAATTAAGCACAATATCCATGATATTCAATAAACAGTTAAGTAATCAATATGATTAACACGTTTCCAGCATTCTCAACCTATCTACTCCTCGGCCAAGAGGGAAGCCGGTAGGTTAGAGCTCTATTGCTCCGTCCCTACTCAACATCAATTTTAACTCTCACAAATAGATAAGCCTACTTCGTTGGCTTATTAGTGTTAAGCATTATCAATTACCATTTAATCTAATGACTTAATCATGACAAGGTTTAGCAATTCATAACCCTTTTTAACCTTTTGTATTATCTGAAAATATATTTTAGAAAGAAGATATTTTGAAAAGAAGATATTTTAGAAAGAAGATATTTTAGAAAGAAGTTATTTTAGAAAGAAGATATTTTAAAAAGAAGAAATTTTAGAAAGAAGATATTTTAAAAGGAAGATATTTTGAAAAGAATATATTTTATACTTTAAAATACTCTTGTAAGAATTAAGAAATAATATTAAAAAGATAAGATAATTTACATAAGCTTAAAGTGCCTTTACAAAACTTTAAAATCTGAAAACAAGGTTAAACGGGTACTTTTGCACTAGTGAAGTTTTGGTCATTTTTGATGGGTTACTTAGCATTTTACTATTAAATCACTTCAAGGTAGTAAACATACAAGTAAAACAAGATCAAATATGATAAGAAATCACTAAAGATGTCATTACAAAGTTCCATACAAAGTGTTGAAAACACAACAATTCAAACTGCATATATAGCGACTATCGCTATAAGTGCACTTTCAAGTTCAAGTCCACAATATGCCAATTCCCTACGAATCCTTATATGCTTTGTTTCAAGTACATTCCACTTGTTATACAAGTCAATTCAAGTCCGAATCCAAGTTCATTCAAGTCCATTCCAATCCATTAACATTGATCACATATGTTGCTTACTTTGAAAGTAAGAATCAAGTTAACATTTTTAACATAAGTTCTAACATTCAAGCAAGTTTAAGCATAGTAAAGGACATGCAAATGGTTTTTATTTGCTGTCCTAAATAGTAAGTAAACTCACTTTAGTCCTTAGCAAATCCAAGCTCCAATAATAAGAATAAATATCCAAGCTAGCAAGCTCCTTCCTTTCCTTGCTTTTCCTTAATTCTTCCTTGTATATAGCGCATGTCCTCAAATAGAAAATAGAGAGGTTCTTCGATTTTTCAATTTCTAACTAGCTAGAAGGTCTTGAAATGGTATAAGAAGGCTACACTCAAAGTTTGAGTTGATTTGGAGTTGGTTTGAGTATAGTTTGAGAAAGTTAGTAAGGAAGAGAAAGAAGATGAAGATAAGCCATTAAAGCTTCAATTTTTGCTTAGGAATTTTGTAAATGAAAAGAGAAGGTTTGCCTCTTCTTTTATAGGAAAAGCAAGGTAAATGGGAAAAGACCTAAAAGCCCCTAAAACCCTAATCTTATGTCATCTTGCTTATGTCATCTCGCTTATGTCATCTTGCTTATGTCATCTTCCTTATTTCCTAAATATCTTGCGTATGTCATCTCGCTTATGTCATCTTGCCTATATCATCATAAATATTTAGTTAACCCTAAATATGAAAAATATTTTTATTTGCTAATTACTTTCCTAATGATTAATTAGAAACTCATTCAAATTTTCAACAACTTTTATTGAGAAAATAACTATATATCGATAAAACAATTTTCGGTCACATTTTCGACATTTTTCCCAAAAATATATTTTTGAAAAAAAGTTTTCCGAAATGAGTTTAGGATCATTAAATTATGTATAACAAGGTTATAAAATCATATTTATAACATTTAACAATATTCCAAATAGTTACGATATTTGGAGATTAAGTGTTCTAATTTTCCGGGTCTTTACAATTTCAGCCGCTGAAATGAGGATGGCGGCGGACCCTTTTTGAGTTCGGGTTTTGGTGCAAAAGGGGCTATTTATACCATTTTATTTAATTATATTTTGGTTTCAAAAAGTGGGATTTTGCATTCGAACTCCAAATCAAACCCACCACTATTGCCCCTAGCCAAATACCCTCATTCCAGACACAATGGAATATGTTTCGTAAGCCAATTCAACTGTTTTGATCAGTTTTTATTTAAATTAAAATATAAATCATATATATTGGATTGAACGTACATTTTAATTTACCTGGGCCACGTACTGACTCCAAAAATTCCTGAAAAATAAATCTAGCTATATTTTGACGATACGGTCCTAACAAAACTAATTTCATCGAATTTGGAGACCATTTGAAAAATGGCCATTTTCCAGTTGATTAAATTCAAACTAAAATTACTGAACGGGTTTAAATCTACCACGCCCACATATTAATTCGAAAATCATGAAAATTGGAATGTAGCAATAATTTGACATTCCAGATCCAACAAAAGTGGTTTCGTCGAAAACGGAAGTCGTTTGCAAAATGTATATTTTTAAGGGCTATATATTCTATTAAACTATATATAAATTCCACAACGATCATTCTGAATTTTAAACTGGACGTTACTTTCAATTTATCAAGTGAAATCTCAGTTTTTTACATTCGTTAGAAAGATATTATTAGAAAAATTCAAATATTTCTTGTTTCATCCAATTCTGACTTATATTGAATTTTGTACATTCATTTGAAATTAGAAATCGAATTTTCAAACTACCATGCCTTTTCAGGCTCGTTTTATAATTAGAATAAATTTATTCGTTCTAGCTTCGGTTTAAAATAAATTTTTAGTCATTATTATTTAAAATAAACCATTTTAAATATTCAAAATCCATTAAAATAGCTAAAATAAAAATTTTAAATTGGTTTCGATTTTCCGTGCATAAGCATTGAAATGTTCTTTTGTTAGCGTTCTGATTTGTCATGTTCTCAACTCAATCCGGGCTTTCCCGAAATGGCGAGTCTGGGTCGTTTCAAATAAATTAAGATATTATGCTAAACATTTAAAAATTGTTAATTACAAAAATGCAATTTTGTAATTAAAAGTTCAGTTTTATCATTAGCATTGCATGTTTGCAACTAACAATTAACACATGACATATATATTCATTATCTTTTTAAAATCTGAAGTCTAGTTTTGAAAATATAGATGCAACTACCTATTTTGAATCAGAAATAAATTATGATATTCTACTAAACATTTAAAAACTTTTAATTACGAAAACGTAATTTTGTAATCAACAGTTTAGTTTTATCATTAATATTGCATATTTGTGACTAACAATTAACACATGACATATATATTCAACTATTTTTCTAAATCTGAAGTTTAGTTTTGAAAAGATAGATGCAACTATCTTTTTTAAATCTGATATAAAATAAGATATTCTGCTAAACATTTAAAAATTGTTAATTACAAAAATTCATTTGAAGATAGATGCAACACATGACATATATATTCATTTAAAATTTTGTAATCAAACATTCTGTTTTATCATTAATTTTGTAACCAGTATTGCATAAGTAAGTAGAAGTAAATCATGTATGTAAAAACTTAAATGTTTTTATCTTAATAAATCCAAATTGTAACTTCCCACCTTTTTGACCACTTCAAATCGGTAATTAAACCAATTTAAAAGCGTCCAAATCGACGGAGCGTATTTAGCTTACAGAGTGTAACACCCCACACCCGCTAAGGTCACTCACTAAGGGAATGCCTTAGTTTCGGTGGAGTATTTTTAGTGAGTATAGAACAGAAAAATTACAACAAGACAGATATAAGTAATACTTGAAAATTAAAACATCATTTCATTGCAGCGGAAAGTAAAACATGTTTGGTTACATCACAAAACCATAACAAGAGTCAAGTACATAATATCCATCCTGATAAAACAGAAGTACATAATCCCACTACATAGATAATAGCCATAATAGAAAAGATAAACCGAGCTTTACTTCTATGGTCCAAGCCCCAAAAGATAGATATAGCGGTCTGATCCAAGCCCACAAGTGCTAGGCCCATTCTGAAAACCTGAGGGTTGGGAAAAAGATAAAAAAACAACGGGGTCAGACATAAGTCTGAGCGAGTCCTATAACCTTAACAATACAATCATTAAAGTAATTAGGGTATGATATAAACAAGGTACGGTACCTCTGGGGATAATGACTACACTAAGTAGCCAACTAAACACAGGATGTACTAAGATAACCGAAAAGACGCATTTACCCACCCAAGGATAATTACTACACTGCACCACCCCAGATCTACCCACCCAAGGGTAATTCCTACACTGCACCACACCAGATCTACCCACCCAAGGGTAATTCCTACACTGCACCACACCAGATCTACCCACCCAAGGGTAATTCCTACACTGCACCACACCAGATCTACCCACCCAAGGGTAATTCCTACTTAAAGGTTGATCCCATTAAGTGTACTTAGTAATTTTTAATAGTAGTTTCGTGTATCCCTAGCTGACTACATAGGTGCCGTCTGCCCCTATCTCCACTAGGTGCACCCACTACTCCCCAAGCGATCGGCTCCCTAACGTAGATACCCGTGCTGGCCCCACAGTGGGGTGTATCATTCCCCAAAGTGGCAACCTGATAATATCAACGGTGCACGGCTTATACCTACACGTTGCAACAACGTCTTACTTACCAGCCCGGGTCCATACACGCATATGAAACCCGTTGGACTTGCGTTGCCACCGCTAACCCGTTTTGGCCTCTTACAGTCAAGCCCAATATGCGTGTCCCGTCCTCGACTTGGGTCGAGCCCACAAAGATACGTTTGGGATATTGGTTGAAATGGGCCCCCACAAGCTACCCACCTAAGCTTGTCATTTCTAGTGAATCCCACTTAACCCTTTAACCATGTCCACTTACATGTTATAAATTTTGGTTAAGTCTTTTAATCATATTTTAATTGCCACTCAAGGCACCCACTAGATTTCCACATGCCACCCAAGGCACTTACTTGATTCCCACATGCCACCCAAGGCACTTACTTAACCCTTTAATCATGTTTAATTACATGTTCCACTTTGGTTAAGTATTCTAATCGTATTTTCTATTGCCACCCAAGGCAACCCACTAGTTTCCTCATGCCACCCAAGGCACCCCCACTAGTTACTACATGCCACCCAAGGCACCCACTTAACCCCTCATGCCCCACTACATGCTAATTTGGTTAAGTGTTTCTTAATTAATTAAGATCGTAACCTTTGTAAAGACCTCTCACATTAGACTGTCTTTTATGGCAGCTGGATATGCCGGTTGGTTCCGGGCAGCCTTACACCATAACAGAGTCTAACCTCGTGTCTTTACACTTGTCACATATTTAGTTTATGACTAAGACCTCTCACATTGGGCCAATCATTTGTAGCCGCTGGATTTGCCGGTTGGTTCCGGGCAGTCTTATGCTACAAAAGGGTCCAACCTCGTGTCTTAGTCGATTAATTACACCTAATTAATCACCCCCATAATTTGTATTAATTATCCCTAATTAATTACCAACTTCAAGAATATGGGTAGACCTAACTCAATAGGTAAATTCCCAATTCCATAATATGGGTAGACCAAACTTAATAGGTAAATTCCCAATTCCATAATATGGGTAGACCTAACTTAATAGGTAAATTCCCAATTATGTCCATTCACTTTATGTTATGCTTAAGCATACCCATTTCACACCATTTTATTAACATGCATATTAACCCCATCGTTCCCCACGTAATTCGTTCTCATAACATGACATAATAAAGGGAAGATTCATCACAAATGCCATGGGTTTAACCAACATAGCATATAACTTTATCATGGGTTTAAAAGGTGTCAACTTGCATATATGATCATACATTAAACCCAACTACCATTTAACCCAAACTTGCATGAAGCACATATGTCACAAAGGGGGTAACTTGCATATGATTCTTATGTCATACAAAGGTGTGAACTTGCATAGCATGTCACATGTTAACTTGCATATAACCAAACACATAACTTGCATAACATGTTACATATGAACTTGCATATAATCATGCACATAACTTGCATATAACCAAACACATAACTTGCATAACATGTTACATATGAACTTGCATATAATCATGCACATAACTTGCATATAACCAAACACATAACTTGCATAACATGTTACATATGAACTTGCATATAATCATGCACATAACTTGCATATAACCAAACACATAACTTGCATAACATGTTACATATGAACTTGCATATAATCATGCACATAACTTGCATTACATGTTACATATGAACTTGCATATAATCTCACATATAGCTTGCATAACATGTTACATATGAATCAATGTTCAACATAGTGTTTTGCATAATGAGCCTCATAAACATAGCATTAAACTTGCATAACCTATAGCATAAAACTTGCAAAACACACAACATACACTATACTAAACTTGCATAAACACATTGATCCACAAACATAGCCATATCTTATCATATCCTATCATAATCAATTTAACAATTGATTATTAAGGCTATAGAAACTCACCACTAAACTCCAATAAGCAAACCCTTGCCAAAAATCACCCAAAAACTCTAGCCTTGAAAATAAAGCTTGCAACTTGATGATGAATGCAAGCTAATGATCACTCATACAACTTAAAAATGCTTGTATGAACATGAAAGCCTTCATAGAAATAGTTTAGAAAGAGGATGGAGGCTAGGGTTTTGAGTGGAGGCCATGATCATAGAAAATTTTGGCATAGTTTAGTTAGAGGATATGATTATGATCATTTAGGGCTAGCTTAGGGTCTTATTTATAGGATTAGGATGTGTTTTAGACTCTTAGATTAACCCTAGGTTAGTTTAGGTCCGTCAGATTTCGTCCCAAGCCCTCCAACCCAGCCCAAAACTCAACCAGGTGCACCCAGGCCAGAATCAGCCGACAGGGCAAGTCGACAGCCCTATCGACTGCCAAGTCGACAGGCATGCCGACAGGAAAGTCGACAGCCAAGTCGACTTGGCTGGGCGGGAGTTTTCCCGCCTGGCCCCCATTTCTGCATGTTTCGAAATTCAAATTTCCCGAAAACTTCTTTGGGCCTTAACCGGGTCATACGGACTCCGATTTACAAAATTTCGGACTCTATTTCACGTATTTTTCCGAGACGAACACAATGACGTAACCCGTTTCCCCTGATTCTCACATCTGAGATGATTAATTCTGTAATTAGTGAATATCAGTGTTAAACTGTAATTCGGGGTGTTACACAGAGTTTAGAAACAAAATCAACATAGAAAATACAAAAAAATTAATAACACAGTGTGAGACATAAAAATAAAATTTCCATTTATAAATCATGATTTTTATTAATACAAGAATTTTTCTACAGCGGAATATAAAATATACTTTGAATACAAGAAAGTCTTTACCGTATAAATATTCAAAGTGCGCCGCTATCGGAACCCCAACTTCGCCAATCTTCGCATTCTAAATTGTAATCTTTAAAATCTGTAACACTCGGATCTGACCCGAGCGTTCCATGCAAAAACATAAAACATTCGAGTTAGGATTAATCATATGTTCAAGTAAATTAATTTCAATATAAACTCAAATATAATAGTTAATCCTTACGTCAATATATCATCAGGAATAATTTTTGTACTTAACGATTTTTTTTATTTTAGGGACAAATGGCCATGGAAGCCTACATGTACACACATGTACAAGTACACGTGTGCACTACCCTAGCATCCCACAACCACAAACATCAGGTAAGTAAAGTGATCACGACTATAGTGGCAGGTGTGAGTAAGCCCAAAATAAACGCCGACACAGATGGCAGCATAAGTTGTAGTGAGTCAAAAATGTGAGTGCACGAGGAAAAATGAGCATGGTAATTCTCAAACGGGTCATTAAATCACGATTGCGTGTATACGTATGCCCACACATATACACGAAAACATATATATATGTATTGACCACCACGTACAACCACGGTTACGGCCACATCAAGGACGGGAATAGTATGTCAGTTGGCAAATCAAACGTGCTACAGCAAAATATGGAAACAGTGGAATTAGGACGCATAACTATGGGTGCTTGACCACAAAGTGTATATGGCAACAAGCAAGATTCAATGCGTCAACATACACTGATTGGACAAGGCGCAAATCTGATATTAAGGGTTCCGGTGCAAGTAAAACATTCATACATATATATTTCTGATGTTTAAGAAAAGAAGCTATAAAGCATAAATGACTATGGGTTCAAGGTCCCGAACTTAAGGGCATACTGAGTGGGTTCAAAGTGTCAAAGTAGTGTACTAAATGTATTCAAAGTTCCAAAACAATGCATGCAAAATGTATTCAAAGTGCCCAAACAATATCAATAGCTTTATAATATGTGGCTGAGAAGAATAACAAGAGTGAATCCAAGATGTGGCATGAATCATGTATGTGCAGAAATGCCAACATTCAGTACATACTGCATTTGTTTCGATGTGCCAATCTATACTGAACATATTGATGGGTTTAAAGTGTCAATCTATACCGAACATATTCCATGGGTTTTAAAGTGTTAATATTCAACACATAGGTACTTAATTCCTATACGCCAAATTTATCAAATAGTATGTCAGACTATACTTACATTTTCATGCAATACACAGATGTTACTAAGATGAAATATGACAGGCTCCAGGCATATGAAATACAGGGCAATAATCATGTGTTCAGTGATACCAATTTTCAGGATACATGAGAATTGCTTTTAGGTCTTATATGTATATACATTAATCAGTAGCATCTATCTTTATAAATATTAGCAAAAAAAAAACAAATGTAGTCTAGGCTTTCAAAGGTAGTAGAAGTTCTTAGCAAAACAAAAGTAATCTCAGCTCATATTTTTAAATTGCTTTGTATATGCGGTAGATAAGGCATTTTAGAAATTAATCCAATAGTGTATATAAGGCACAGACAAACCAGAGCAAGAAAGTATTCAAGCCAAGAGTGTCTTCAAATTTAAGCAAGGTAGGCAATAGCCATTCATAAAAGTATACACACTTTACAAGTGCACATACACATATGCTAGCATTTGTTAATTATGTGTACAGTTGGTTGGTAAGTTGGAACCATAAGTATTTCAGGATGACAAAATACATGTGTATAAGCAGGCCTACATGACTACACATGTATATAAGTCAGCCGGGTTCGAACTGGATGGGATTGGGACTGGATAACAACTTGAAAGGTGCAGCTTAAGGCAAACAGAAATGGCATATTAACAAGAAATCACAACATCAAGTTCAAATAACATAAATATGGTGTTATGTCTCAAAACATGGTACTATAGTGAAATCAAATGGCCACAAGCTAAGGTAGACACAGCTTAATGTCTAACAGCGAAGGTAAGATATTCTCCTCAAAGGTACTACATGAGTTCTCATCTTAACATTAAGATAAGGGTTCTAAATTGGCAAAACATGTCGGCAGTCTGAGATTAATGCATTCATTTATGCCAAGGTAGTTTAGGTATGAAGGCAATGTTTCAGATTCGACAACCAACACTTAAAATGAGTCCCAGTACTAGTGTGCAAACTATATAAGACCTTGTACCCAGCAAATTCATTTCCCAAGTTGCTATAATAGTGTACATACGAACTGCAATTGGAATGTGTAGTATCCGTACTATACCCATTTAGAGGAGTACAATTTTCCTTATATAATTATTTATATTTATAAACCAATAAAAATTTCAAAATCCATGTACAAATATATGACAACATGTATATTATGTTCCAAACCACCCAGCATGCCCATACCCATATTTAACCAACCCTACAGCGAGTGATATGAGAAACATATATTCAATATGTCATGATACATAGCCAAATAGGTGTATAATTTTCATTACGTTATCCCAAATATCCAAGTTTCAGCATTATGAATGAGGCCCAAGCCTTCAGTGCAAGTTTTTCGAGCAAATTTTAATATGACCAACCTACTTACTACAAAAGTATTTTTTTTCCATATATATATATATATATATTGCACGCCACTTAAATAAAGAAAGTAAAAAATTCCCATTTTATGAATCTAGCAGCATGATTGTGGAGGTGACCCTATAGTTATCATAACAGAATGTGGTATAAAGGTTTTAAAAATACAAATTTCAGGTCATGAAAAATCGGCAGAAGTTTCAGATTTTAAAGTTATACAATACTGCATGATATTTCCAATGTGTATAATCGGTTTACACTATCCACCATATAAGATTCAAGTTTCCAGAACATATCAAGCAAATTTAGACCATAAAAATGTTTCAGCATATACGTGTATTAGAATAACTAGAATGTATCAATCCAAGTGCTAATCTGTCTACTAAACCAGGCAGCCATCCACAACAAACCTTAGCTATTATAATTTTAGTTCATAATGAAATCAAATTACTTGAATCCAAAATTAATCATGATTGAGATGCTCACATATAATGGTCAGGCATGCGCGGGCGATCGCTGTAGTGTAACCAGGTGGCACTCACTCAAACAGAATCTATAGTGATGATTTAGTGCTTCGACTTTATCAAGGCAACGAATTCGACGCTGGCGGCTTTGCTTTTCGAAGCGGAAATAAGGTTTCGGTCTACTGCAGTTTCAATAGGCGATGGAAGCTTCGATTTCTCTTGAGCGGACTTCAGTGGCGACAAGGATTGGGGAGGTGCGGCGGAGCTTCGAAGGGGTTGCGATGGCTAATGGTTTTCGGAGGCAACAATGTTGGAGAGGAGGTGACGATTAGGTTTAGCAGGGGTGGCCATGATTTATCGATTTGGGGATAATAACATATTTAGGTTTTCGGTCATTGAAAGGGAAGAGGATGATTTGTTGCTGAGTGAATCGATGGGAAAGAGTGTAATTTATAGAAGTAGAACCTCTGGGTACCAAGTTTACATGGGAGCCAAGGAATTACGGGTGTGTGTAGGGAGGAACCAAATGTTGTATTTAATTTATTCATTCACGGTTCATTGAATTTTCTATCGTAAATTATGTTAACGTTTTATTTTTGAACTGCCACAAACTCCAATCATGATGGAATTTTATGTACCGTCACGCCTCGACATTCTGAATCTAATAAAATTAATCTGGTCGTAGTCTTATTCCATTCGTATATGATGTTATTTTATTTTTCCTTACTTATCGGCTTACCCATTTTATTTCATTTGTCTATCGATAACTCTGTTTGCTTCCAAATTTGAAACGTTAAATTTCAATTTCTTTAAGTACACACATCCTAGCCAATTTTCATTTAAATAAATAAAGTCTCCAATTTATTTAACGTCAGTAACGTCTTATTTTTATATTCAACCATTATATTTTCCAATCGAATTACAATTCAAATTCGAATATTCAATCAATCTTCAATTCAAATATTTGATTTCAAATCAACCATTAGATATCGAGTTCCATTCTTTTTTTATAATTTCCAGCCCAATATCAATATAAAAATATTATTATAAATAGTAAATCCTTTAATTAATCTCATTTTCCCGTTGTCAAATTTTCTGGGATATTACATTCTACCCCTCTTTAAAACTTTTCGTCCTCGAAAAGGAGAAATCGTTAAGAGTTATACCACCGTATAATTCATTTTTTTTCATTTTCGTGTGAAATTCTCCCATAACTAATTTAAGTATCGGTACTTAAATTATCGATCATATTATATTAACTTTGTAACCCAAATTCCCTTTCTCATAAACACGACTTTCTTTATCTTCTGGTCGGCTTTGTTTATTTCCCATGCTTTTTTTAATTATATTCAATTTCACCCGACCAATTTCTATCTCAATTTATTTTGAGATATCTCTCAAATCTCATTTTATATTATCTTCTAACAAATTCAAAGTCATGTACTTTCTTTCCGAAACCAATCTCGTTTTAAATTCCAATTTCTGTATAAGTTGGATTTATACATCTCAACTCATTCCAAATTTCATTATAAACATTATATGTCAACGTTACTTATCCAGCATTGCAACTGTAATGGGTCTAGGCTTTGCAACTATCACCCATTCTCCTTTTATTCAATCCATTTAATCTTCTCAACACTCCTTGAAGAGTGTAAATAACATTTCATCTTCAAGTCACAATTTATCGACATGAAGATCTCTAAAATTCGTACTCGCTTGATAACTTTTATACATAAATTATTTATATTATTATTCCAAAATTATGGACTTGAAAATACTTCAAAAACTTCTTTTATTAACTTATTTAGTCAAATTATTGATTTGAAAATATTTAATAATTCGTAGTTTGACAAGTATATTGTCGTTCTCACAGATGTTAGACATACGCTGGCCAGACGCACATCTAAAATCTCTAAGTACTAAATATCTTTGTTTCAAATCCCAGTGAAAATATTCCAAAAATTCTTTTTAAACAAATACGGAAAGTACCAAAGTGATATTGATATATTGATTGTTCATGAATCGCAGATACATAATGGTTTTGTCTGGATCCCCCAAAAACATCTGTATCCATAGAAAATCACTTCCCTGTGAATTTCATCATGGACAAATCAACAGAAGATGATTTAAGAATCAAAGAAAAGTTGAGGTCATTGAGCGTTGGTTGCTCTTTCTCAGGGTCACGAAATCAAATTCTTAAAACGAATCAAGTCACGAGGACCAATCAAGTCACGAAGACAAACTACTGCATTAAATAGGAGGTTCAATCACTAAGATATTTAAGTGGACCATAGGTACATAATGGTTACGCCTGGGTCCCCCAGGAAACATCCATACCCGTAAGCTTTCACAGCTCTGCGGATTACTCCCTTATAATTCGTTTGTAGATCGCAGTAGTCACAATGGTTACGCTTGGTTCCCCCAAGAAACATCCGTCCGTCGTAGGCTATCTGCAGGCCTGCGAATTTCACTATACGGTCGAATTCCAATGACTCTAGATCGCAGCGATCATAATGGTTATGCCTGATTCCCTCAGAAAACATCTGATGTCCATAGGCTATCTACAGCCTTGCAAATTACGCTAACAGTCGTGCTCAGTGGCAATTCATGAGTTTTATGTTCGGACAACCTAGTACCACCCGCAGCATATTTCAATTAAGCTCGAGATTCAAAAAGGAGGAAGGTACTTTCCTTATCTTGATTTTGAAAACATATTATACTATATACATATAGTACTTTATTTCATACCTCTCATAATTTATACTTATGTCAACGTACATAAGATTTTCTTTTCCAATTCATGTTTTTCATCTCATTGTTCTTATATAAATTCTGTTGTATAAGATTTCATTTCAGTTTTCTTACCTTCCAATCCAGTCGTTTCGAATCCATTATATTATTTTATCTCTCATATAAGTTTCGAAAACTTCTATATTCGATATTTAAAATTGGAAACCCTCAAATTTCATTTCAGTTTTGAACTCCAAATTAATTCATCTATTTGATAACTCCTCAACCTCATATTTTTATGAAATCATAGGTCATAGGCCAAATTTTTCTTTCAATTTTCACATTAATACATTCATTGCTTAACTCAAATCTTTATACTACCAAAATTCCAAAATTTTCATTCTTATAACAAATTCCATTCACGCATTATTACTCTTCCATATTTACGTCTTTCGACTGTAAATTAGCAAGCAAACAACTCCCTAAGCATCAACCCCGAAGGCCGAAACCAACATCAGATCGATACTTAGAAAATCATTCAACTTGACTAATCTCCAGTCAGTTACTAAATTGCTAATTGCATTCTTAATTTCCTTAATTCCCTTTTATTTATTATATATATATATATATAAATTTAAATTTAATTATAAACTCATCTCATCAATATCAACTTGGTTTATCAAACAAATACTGGTCTTCCCTATTCAAGATTCTTGAATACTTCATATAATGCGATTAAAACACTAATCAGAATTTTCCATACCCATTTTAGTTAAATAATTATACATAGTTTCAGCTTATTCAAAACCCGTACATAGGAGATTACAAAGTACAGTACATACTTAACTTAGTTAGGATCCATAATCAACGATGATTGTCTGCTTTTCAATCCATAATCAACTGCTTTACTTATTCATCATTATGGAGTTTCCACAAAAGGATTAGTGCATTCTTCATCCATATGACCCCACTCCGTGTAGTTTTTACAATAGTATGGGATGGAGCCATCTTCATCTACGTACTTCACCGTTTTCTCTCTAGAAGGATGTAACATTGACTGTCTTCCTTGTTGTCTCTTGGAATAGTTGCGAGCTATATATCCAACTTGTTTACAATGATAACAAACGATTGTTTCATTGGGCTTCTTAGAGATGACAGGCTTTCTCTTTTTCATCTTAAGACAACGGCTGGGAAAATGTCCCCTCTCTCGACATTTAAAACAGAAAATCTTGGATCGGTAAATTTTTCCTTCTTTCTTCTTTCCCTTGTCTCTCTCTCTCCGCATGTAGCCGCGTAATGTCCCTTTTTCTGACATCTGTAATAGACGATATTGTCGTAGGGACCGGCTGTCTGTTTTTCCTTAATTCTCTCCTCAAATTCCATTATTAATTCCTCCCTTCTTTTACGTTCTACTGCCCTTCGTTCTCGACGTGTGGCTTTTTGTTCTTCAGTTCTTGCCATTCTAATTTATCAAAACCCGTTAGTCTCTATTGATTTTTTTGGACAAACATTATTATATTTCTTTTCTAGGAAATCACTTATTACCATTGGAAAATATTTTCAATTATTCGCAAACCTTTCATTTTTATAGAAAGTATACATTTATCATCATGGCATAACATTTCTAAATTCTTTATTTGGATTAAAACATACACCACTATTTTCGCTTAACTGTTGACACTCATTTACATACTTCACTTAACCATTCTTGCTATCGAACCTTAACCATTACTTAGTCAACAATGAAGTCAATCAAGTTGGGGTATACTTACCTCTCATACATTAACTGGACAACATTATTAGGTTCGAAACAGATAAAATTCACCACTTCAAACATTCATTCTTGCAATTTCCGATTTCAAATTGAGAATTTATTTCCTTTTCAACTATTGTTAACAGTTCACGCCTTCAAAATATTCAACTTTAAAATATACCTTATCCATTTATCTGAATACATAAAATAATTAACTAATGAAATATTAACTTCTAATTAAAATGGGAAGTAACTGGTACTCTTCTGCAATTTGACATAATTGACTTTCCTGAATAACTTCCTTTAAATAATTTCTTGTTCGATAATATACTCCGAACTTCGGAAAAATCTCATTTGATTGTTATTCTGATCTTCGGTATAATATCACCAAACTAGTTAACTCCATTTCCCCTATTTCCAATTTCGTTAGCAACACATTTTCTTTCAAACATCATTTACTTCTAAAAAGAAATATTATTCCTTTTATCGGAATCTGGGCTCGTCACAACAAATCAGCTTTGATCTCATTGAAAAACATGTTCAAATCTCTCTAAAATCGTTATTTATATTTCTAACCCTCGTCCATAATTCACCTCTTCTTAATTAATTAACACGTTTATATTTTACTCTCTAATTCATATATTCGATCATACAGTATTGGTTTAAAATCAATTATAATTTACCTTGCCAAGTTCAGAATATGCTTAATAACATTTGACACAATTCCAGTTATAACCTTCTTGTTTTTATTTTTATATTCCGAACATCAAAATAAAATTTAACGTTCCATTTTTGAAACGATTTAAAATTTTCCTTTTTTGTAGAATTCTTATTTTAGATAACCTTCAGTCGCCTTTGATTTTTAAAACACACGATTAGAGAAATTCATTCGTCGATTTTATTATACTTATTCTCCTTGGATTCCGTTCTATAATGGATTCGAGATTCAAAACAAAGGGGATCTTACCGAAGAAAGGCTCTTACAGACCTGGATTTGAAGACTTCCGAAGATTGGGGATTCCGAGCGGAATTTTCAAATCTCAAAATAAATTTTTATTTCTGCTGTATTAAAGCACTTGTTTCAAAATACTTGTTATTTTTAAAATAAATTATCTTTCAAAAATCGTATAAAATATATATATACTTTCAAAATTTACTTTTCAAAACCCTTTTTCCTTCAAGATCCATTTTTAAACCTAATAAGCTAAGCTTTGAATAAATCAAAGCGATGACACCACTTGTAACGTCCCGCCTTTTTGACCACTTCAAATCGGTAATTAAACCAATTTATAAACGTCCAAATCGACGGAGCGTATTCAGCTTACAGAGTTTAGAAACAGAATCAACACAGAAAATACAAAATAATAAATAACACAGTGTGAGACATAAAATTAAAACTTCCATTTATAAATCATGATTTTTTTTTTATTACAAGAATTATTCTACAGCGGAATATAAAATATACTTTGAATACAAGAAAGTCTTTACTGTATAAATCTTCGGAGTGCGCCGCTATCAGAACCCCAGCTTCGCCAATCTTCGCATCCTAAGTTGTAATCTTTAAAATCTGTAACACTTGGATCTGACCCGAGCGTTCCATGCAAAAACATAAAACATTCGAGTCAGGATTAATCATATGTTCAAGTAAATTAATTTCAATATAAACTGAAATATAATAGTTAATCCTAACATCAATATATCATCATGAACAATTTTTGTGCTTAATGATTTTTTTTATTTTAGGGTCAAATGGCCACGGAAGCCTACATGTACACACGTGTACAAGTACACGTGTGCACTGGCCTAGCATCCCACAACCACAAACATCAGGTATGTAAAGTTATCACGAATATAGTGGCAGGTGTGAGTAAGCCCAAAATAAACGCCGACACAGATGGCAGCATAAGTAGTAGTAAGTCAGAAATTTGAGTGCACGAGGAAAAATGAGCATGGTAATTCTCAAACGGGTCATTAAATCATGACTACGCGTATACGTATGCCAACACATATACACGAAAACATATATATGTATTGACCATCATGTACAAACACGGTTACAGGCACATCAAGGCCGAGAATGGTATGTCAGTTGGCAAGTCAAACATGCTACAACAAAATATGGAAACTGTGGAATTAGGACGCATAACTATGGGTGCTTGACCACAAAGTGTACATGGCAACAAGCAAGATTTATTGCGGCATCATACACTGATTGGACAAGGCGCAAATCTGATATTAAGGGTTCAGGTGCAAGTAAAACATTCATACATATATATTTCTGATGTTTAAGCAAAGGAGCTATAAAGCATAAATGACTATGGGTTCGAGGTGCCGAAATTAAGGGCATACTGAGTGGGTTCAAAGTGTCAAAGCAGTGTACTAAATGTATTCAAAGTGCCAAAACAATGCATGCAAAATGTATTCAAAGTGCCCAAACAATATCAGTAGCTTTATAATATGTGGCTGAGAAGATAACAAGAGTGAATCCAAGATGTGGCATGAATTGTGTATGTGCAGAAGTGCCGACATTCAGTACATACTGCATAGGTTTCAACGTGCCAATCTATACTGAACATATTGATGAGTTTAAAGTGTCAATCTATACTGAACATATTCCATGGGTTTTAAAGTGTCAATATTCAACTCATAAGTACTTAATTTCCACACGCCCAATTTATCAAATAGTATGTCAAACTATACTTACATTTTCATGCAATACACAGGTGTTACCAAGATGAAATATGAAAGGCTCCAGGCATATGAAATACAGGGCAATAATCATATGTTCAGTGATAACAATTTTCAGGATACATGAGAATTGCTTTCAGGTCTTATATGTATATACATTAATCAATAGTATCTATCTTTATAAATATTAGCAAAAAAACAAATGTAGTCTAGGCTTTCAAAGGTAGTAGAAGTTCTTAGCAAAACAAAAGTAATCTCAGCTCATATTTTTAAATTGCTTTGTATATTCAGTAGATAAGGCAATTTAGAGATTTAGTCCAACAAAAGGCACAGACAAACCAGAGAAAGACAGTATTCAAGCCAAGAGTGTCTTCAAATTTAAGCAAGGTAGACAATAGCCATTCATAAAAATATACACACTTTACAAGTGCACTTACACATATGCTAGCATTTGTTAATTATGTGTACAGTTGTTTAGTATGTTGGAACCTTAAGTATTTCAGGATGACAAAATACATGTATATAAGCAGGCCTACATAACTACACATGTATATAAGGCAGCCGGGTTCGAACTGGATGGGACTGGGACTGGATAACAACTTGAAAGGTTCAGCTTAAGGCAAACAGAAATGGCATATTAACAAGAAATCACAACATCAAGTTCAAATAACATAAATATGGTGTCAGGTTTCAAAACATGGTACTACAGTGAAATCAAATGGCCACAAGCTATGGTAGACCCAACTTAATGTCTAACAGCGAAGATAAGATATTCTCCTCAAAGGTACTACATGAGTTTTCATCTTAACATTAAGACAAGGGTTCTAAATTGGCAAAATATGTCGACAGCCTAAGATTAATGCATTCATTCATGCCAAGGTAGTTTAGGTATGAAGGCAGTGTTTCAGATTCAAGCACCAATACTTAAACTGAGTCGCAGCACTGGCGTACAAACTATATAAGACCTCACACCCAGGAAGTTCATTTCCTAAGTGGCTATAATAGTTCACATACGAACTGCACAAAGGAATGTGCAGTATCCGTACTACATCCATTTAGAGGAGTGCAATTTTCCTTATATAATTATTTATATTTATAAACCAATAAAATTTTCCAAATCCATGCACAAATATATGACAGCCTGTGTATTATGTTCCAAACCACCTAGCATGCCCATACACATAGTTAACCAACCCTACAGTAAGTGATATGAGAAACATATATTCAGTATGTCATGATACATAGCCAAATAGGTGTATAATTTTCATTACATTATCCCAAATATCCAAGTTTCAGCATTATGAATGAGGCCCAAGCCTTCAGTGCAAGTTTTCTGAGAAAATTTGAATATGACCATCCTACTTACTACAAAAGTATTTTTTTCATATATATATATATATATATATATATATATATATATTGCACACCACTTAAATAAAGTAAGTAGAAAATCCCCATTTTATGAATCTAGCAGCATGATTGTGGAGGTGACCCTACAGTTACAATAATAGAATGTGGTATAAAGGTATTAAAAATATAAATTTCAGGTCATGAAAAATCGGCCGATGTAACGACCCGCATTTTTCAGTGATATAATTTATTCATTTAATTATTTAATATAGTGATTCAGAGAATTTAATGGCCGTTAAATTAAATAATATTGAATATTTAATTAATATAATAATTAAATAATATATTTAACTCTGAAATAATCAGAATTGGCTGAAATGGCGATATGGTGTGAAATGGGAAATTCAAAGTATATAATTCAGCTTAGAGTTGAAATATAATAACGAATATATTATTTAAATGAAGTTTGAACGTATAATTATATTATAATGAAAATCGAGCTCGAAATGGCGCTACTGTTCGTAAATTGGCGATTTGAACTTAACTGAATGTACAGGGTTTGTTTTAAATCCGATTTCTTTGAAACAAGAAACGTGTGGAGCTGGCGGAGTATATCTTTCTATTGGAAGATAAAGATCGGGATTTAGTCATGTAGATTTTGATTTATGTCCAAATAAAATATTCAGAAAAACAGCGGTATATTCGTTCGTGGCCATAACGGTTATTTAAAGATATTTGAATATCAGGTTTGAATTTACACAAGGTTCTTTTGAGACATAAAGATAATTTAATTTTTAGAATTTTACTGTAATTTTCAATTAATTAAATAAGAAACTTTTTATTTGGAGTATGTTGCACCCTATATCAATATTTCGGGGTTTCACAGAATAATTTAACGGACCTATGTTATTATATTTTTAGGATCGTGGGACATTGCTCGTCTCATTGGTATTTTTGTTTTTGTCCATAGTGCCCCCAAATGATAAATTGAGTTAATTATCGAATATAAGAATATAAAGCTTTAATACCCTACTCAACAACAAAACATAATTTCATTTCTTTGGCCATTCTCCTTCCAAGCTTCAAAGTTCTCAACCGCACCTTTTTCCTTGGTCCTCTAAACAATATGTGTTCTCCACAAATCCACAAAATGGTTCCATCTAAAATCTATAAATAACCGTGCTTCTACCTAAACCTAAGTCTCCGGTCAAGAATTTGTGCCGCCACAAAACATAATGAAACGAGAGCAAAAGCCTCGTTCGAAATTCAAGAATAATTCGGGGAAATTTCTACAAATCACAAAAGCAAGGTAGTTGGAATCGCGAGGAAAGAGAATCATCATGGTATCCATTTTGATGAATTCGACGATGGTGTTCGCTGTTGGGTTTGTGAGCAGTAAAATTAAGGCTGATCTTTAAATGAAATTCAAGCTTTGATTCTTGAAATGGGTATGGTATTTGTGGTGAGGAGATGGACTGGCATCTCGTGAAGGAGTTTGGGAGGGTTCGGAGGTGGTTGTGTTCGGTCTCTGTACAGGAAACCGCGAGGACGGAACTGGGATGCTGAGTGCGAGTGAAACAATGTTGACATGGTGAGGTGAAGGTTGGATGGAGGAGTGAAATGAGTGTTTTGGTTGGGAAGTGTAACAACCCGTAAAATGCGAGCCAATTTGAAATTTTTATTTTGGCAATTTTAGCGAATTTTGAATATTTAAAATGAATTATTTTAAATAATATCGACGTGAAATTTATTTTGAATAGAATTAGAACGTATATATTATATACGTCGTCGTTAGAATATATAATAATTATATATAATTATAAAAGGAATTGAAAATGGCGCGGTAGTTCGAAAATTCGATTTCTAATTTCAAATGAATATACAGAATTCAATATAAGTCAGAATTGAACGAAACAAGAAATATTTGAATCTGTATAACTATATCTTTGTAACGAAGTTAACAAACTGAGATTTCATCTTAGAAATGATAAGATATGTCCAGTTTAAAATTAGAAATAGTCGCTGTGGAATTTATATATATTTTTATATATATAAGGCCCTTAAAAATAGCAATTTTGCAAACGACCTCGGATTTCGACGAAACCAGCTTTGTTGGGTCCGTGATGTTAAGTTATTGCTAGATTCCAAATTTCATAATTTTTCGAATCAATATGTGAGCGTGGCGAAGGAAAACGCGTTTGACCAGTTTCAGTTGATTTTAATCGACTGGAAAATGGCCATTTTTCAAACGATCTCAGAATTCGACAAAACTAGATTTGTTAGGACCGTATCGTCAATACGAAGCTAGAAAATATTTTTCTGGAATTTTTCGTGTTCGTATGTGGCCCCGGTAATTTGAAATGTACGTTTAAAATTCAATATAGTGATTTAAATGTAAATTTAACGGAAACTGATCAAAACAATTGAATTGGCTTGCGATACATATCCCATTGCGTTCGAAATGGGGGTAATTAGCTAGGGGCGACAGTCGTAGGGCTCAGATTGGAGTTCGAAATAAAATTTTACTTTATAAAATCAAAAGGAGAAAAATAATATAAAAAAAAAATATAAAAATCTACAAAAAGTCCTAACCCTAGTTCATTTAATCAGCCGCCTCCTTGTGCGATGAACGCTCAAAATCGCCCTGATTTCGCACCTAATTATCTCCGAATCCACTCAATAAATTCATGGCCTTATAAAGCAAAAATCATAGAGCAACTCCTCCTCTATCCATACATACGGCTAAGATTAAAAACCGCTCAGTGTTTTGGGGAGATTGTCTTTTCAAAGTTGCGCGCTTCAAGGGGGATTTCGAGCATGGATTGGAGCTCGAGTTTCGAGCTGTTCGGAGCTGTAGGAGGAGAGGAAAGGGCGCTTCGATGGACCACCTGGGATCAACGTCCGGCTGCTTCGATGTCCATGCGTGGGCGATTTATTCCGACGATGGGTGGGTTTCTTCGACGTCGGGGTTACCTGGATGAGGGAGAAACAACTGATGGTTTGTATAGGTAATTAAAATTTATTAAGGTTTAAAATATATAGATTAGCTTGTTTAAAAATAAAATACCATTGTTTGTTTTAAAAATTATAAACTAGAATTTGTTTTAAAATTATAAACTAGAATTTGTTTTAAAATTATAAACTAGAATTTGTTTTAAAATTATAAACTAGAATTTGTTTTAAAAATATAAACTAGAATTTGTTTTAAAAATATAAACTAGAATTTGTTTTAAAAATATAACCTTGTATATAAATATAGCTTTGTATAAATATAAGCTTGAATATAAATATAATCTCTGTCGAGAATAAAAATATAATCCTTATATTCAAAGTAGAGTCGAAAAAAAATATGATTTTTATTTGTTTGAATAGCGATTAAAAATAAAATTTTTAATATGAAGTTGAAGTGGAAAAATACGATTTTCTATAGAAGTTAGTAAAAGAAATATACGATTTTCATATAGAAGTAAGCATAGTAAAGATTCAATTTTTATATATCGAAAAGCATAGTAAAGATTCAATTTTTATATATCGAAAAGTATAGTGAAAGTAAATTTTTATATATTGAATAGCATAATAAAAATATGATTTTTATATATGGAACTTCGAAATAAAAATTCGATTTTTATATATTGAATAGCAAAGTAAAAATTCGATTTTTACATATGTAGTGAATGCGGGCGAAAGCGGCGAAAAGGCGAGAACGAAGAAGCTTTATATCAAAGAAGAGTCAAGATGATTGGATAGCTATCGGTGAGAATTTCTCACCTTTCAATTTCTTTTCTAATTATATATATATACTAGGATGCAGACGGTGCTTAGTAGCACCCGACACAATCGTCCACAGACCATGGACTTGTTTGTTTGGTTGCATAGCTTAGTTATATGATTTGATTTGAATTTGGTTGTTTGGTGAATTTGATTGATGTGTGAATGGCGTGGGCCTTCACTAGACCGGGGATAAGGCTAGGCCTTGTCCCGTTTCTAGTATCGTGCCGTTATGCCGCCGAAATTTTCTAAAATATGTTAGAAAATAAAAATATCATTTTATTTGTGTAAATGAATAATAGAAATTCATATGTTGAAATAAAATGTTTTATCGTTAAAAATATAATTTTTAACGTGAATATGAATATAGGGAAAGTGAATAAAATAAATATTCATTTACAAACCAGACGGTTTGTTTATGTACACCTATTTGAAGGACATTGATTGGGTCGATAAATTTTACACATCGCCCGACAGCACAAATAAAATATGTGTTTGATTGTTTGAAACCCCACACGGGTGTTGGGATGAAATTTGAAGTTCACTCATCCTGATTTATTAAATATGTCGATCGGTTGATTGATAGGCTGTTTTAAGCGTTAGATATCTATATTTGATGCTTATACAGTGTAGTGCACTTTGGTTGATGGTTGATTATTTTTCCATGCTATTATATACATGTGTTGTATGAAAATCCATATAATTAACTTTAGATGGTAATTGATTGGGCCTCATTCCAATTTGAAAAATAAAAGTTCATGTGTTGACAGTACTCATCCATTGAGATTGGTCATGTGTTGAACGAAATATTTTAGTAATAAAATTTGCACCTTTATCGATATAAAATAAAAGTTCATGTGTTGACAGTACTCATTCATTGAGATTGGTCATGTGTTGAACGAAATATTTTGATAATAACAACTATTTTGAAAAAGAAATATTTGAAATAGAATATTTGAAAATAGAAATTTATGAAGCCGTGTTGATTAGATTGACGCTATTTTGACGTGATCGATATTTATATCGATTTTAAAAACGATTTCGAAATGAACTGAAAACGATTTCGAAATGAAATGAATTGAAAACGATTTCGAAATGAAATGAATTGAAAACGATTTCGAAATGAATTGAATTGAAAACGAATTCAAATTGAATTGAAAGCGAATTGAAATGAATTCAAATTGAATTGAAATTTGAATTGAATAGAAATGAATTTTGAAACGAATTTATAAAGAAGAATTCAATTTTGCTTTGAATTGAAATGGAAGTTGAAGTTGCTTTTGAAATGAATTTTAAAACTATTTATATAATTCGTTTTAAATAGAAATCGACGAAAAATATATTATATATATATAATATAATGGCCTGAATAGAACGCGCCGCGCCGCGGCAGTTCGTAAATTTCGACCATTTATTTCAAACGGACATTACGGGAGATCCGACCGTCGGATTCTCCTAAAACCGGAACCGTTGGGTTCGTATCGAAAAGTGCTTTCTAACGAATATTAGGAATTTGAAATCTAACGGTTGGATTTGGAATTATGTCCAAATCAAATTTGAAAAAGGTCACTGTAAGTGCAGTTCGATGACCGTTGATGGAAATCGACTGTACAGGCCTTGATAAAATTATTAAAAATAGTGATAATTTATGTAAAATCATAAGAAATGATTTAGAAAGAATTGGGATGAAAAACTCCATATTTGAAAAGATAAAAATAGATTTTTATCGAAATGAACTAGTTTTGAACTAGAATTATAATTCTATTTATTTTTAAATAAATAAATTGAATTTAAAAAGGGTTTTAAAAATAACCAGAATTTCCAATGATTGCATTGGAGTGGATTTGAATCGAAATTGTCTTCGGAATATTTCGATGTTGGAATTCGTGATTATACGGATGTTGTTATGGAAATTTGAAAGATATATATCTATATCGTTATTTCCAATACGACATTTGTTAATCGTAGAATTTGATATTGAATATAAGCCGATATATTTTCTATTCAAGGCCTTATATTGAATATCAAATGTGATTTGGGTTTGTTGTGAATGGTGTCTTCACTAACACTGTTCTTGAACCCAGTTGAGAAATGATTAAATCTTTTTTTTTAGATTTAATGAAGTGTACCAATTAAATAATATTTAATTGGAATTGAATTGATATTGATTTTTGGGTTTATCGTGAACAGTGTTTTAAAATAACACTCGTTCTTTAACCCGATAATTAATGAATGTGACTTTGGGTTTATCGTGAACCGTGTTTTAAATGACACGGATTCTTTAACCCAGTTAACGATTAAAACTAAGTAGAGTTTTAATGAATCTTTAATTAGATTGAAATAATCGAAATGGAGTATCACCAGTTTTGCTCCAGGCGTTAGTTAAATCTTTAATTAGATTTGAACGTGAAATGGTAATTGAATTTACCGATAACACCGTGGTGTTAGATATGAAGTATTACCAGTTTTACTTCATGGGATAAATAGGTTGGGATTGGGAAATTAAAACAAATGATTACTTCGGTAAGTTTCGTTAATCCCGACTAATTTAAATCGAAATTCAAAGGAAGATTAGAGAATAAATCCAGGAATTTATCTTGGATAAAACTAATGGGAACATTTCCCTATGAATGTCAAATTTAGAAACTAACTGTCGGTTAGCTAAGCAGAATGGTTTTCTGGATATTGATCTGATGTTGGTTTCGGCCTTCGGGGTTAATATTTGGGGAATTATTCTCTTGATTAATTTACGGTTAGTGACTGATGAATTGGAATGAGGCGTATGTTGTGTTTGTGTAACACTTATTTAAAATATACGCGAGTTATTCGGAAAGACCGGGTTTATCACATTTTGAATAACTGATACGACGATAAGTCGAAGATGAAGACGATGGTCGAAGACCGGAAGTCTTCACGTCGTTTGGGTGATTACTGATGATCTTGATTGGGCTGTACACCCAAGAAGATGGAAACAGTTGGTGATCGTCCAGACGTACTTGGAGATGGATGGATATGCGAGGAAAGTGCCTCCGGTTTCGTTCAGACCCAGAACGGACTTGTAAGTGGACTGTGTGTCTGACATTGGATTTTAGTCCGTGTGATTGATCTCTATTAAATATATATCTGTTTGGCGGCGGAGAATTTATTCTCTTGCTTAACGCCCTTCTCTGAGACGTACGAGCTCAGGGGTTATATATTGATGGATATCAATCGCATGGAGTGAATTGCCTGTGTGGCATGCTAAGATGCAAATGATCAAGGCTTCTGTTGAAAAGCAAAGTCTTGTGGTTGATGATCGAAGCACGGCCTTTGTGGCGTAGCTTTGTGTAACGTTGATTCGCGAGTATCACACCCGGTATGAATCAAAAACGGGAGACGGACATCAGGGAGGACCTACGTTTCTTTCTAGTTATGAGTGGCGTCAGTGCTTGAACTGGCTGATGAGTTTGACTCATGTGGATGTTACTTATTATTACTTGCTGAAAAGCGAGGCGCCTCGTGATATCGGTTTCGGCCGATGCTTCTGGTCGGCTGACGGGCCAGGCTTACGCCCCAAAGGGCGGGGAAACGTAGTGTTCAGGCATAATAATCCACATCGGTGGACCGACCCTGATGATCCATGGGGCAGTTGCGGCTGTTCCTGAGACACGGACTAGAGCGTCTCGAATCGGTAGAGGATCTTGCCCCTAGCCTCGGTTCATACCATAAATGATAACCCAACTTCCAATACGACATTTGCGGTTTTGATTGTAAACTTATATATGGCGACATAGTGTTATGGGCCATTCATGCCGCCTATGATTGATACTTATGATTTGAAGTGTTTTATACACTATGCACTTATAATAGTATCAAATGATTTGTTTTAAACGTATCAAGCATTCTTTGGCTGTTATAAGGGAAAACCCTATCCTCGGCTGCGTTGCATTGTGTGATGGGACCTGGGTCTTATAACAGCTTCATTTTTCTTTATTTAGCATTGCGCTGTTTGTTTTATGCACTGGTATTCTTGGGAGGAAACCCGTTCCGTGCTATGCGGCGTGGTCCCATGATTTACCTAACTTTTAAAATAAAGATTAATAACTGTTTTAGTTCTCACACCAGTCACATGACTGACCTGGAGTTTATTGTTTTAACCTAAACTCTGGGTGCCCCTATTTTGACACGGGCAGCTAGTAGTTTAGGTTTTGCAGATTTATATTCACAGGATCCTGGTTTACAGCTGGAATGATATCCGGAAAGCTTTGTATCCGTATATCTCTTCTAGTTGTGTATTGTATTATTTTCCGCTGCTAGGTATTTAAATGTAATTTAAATCTCTGATATTTCTGTGTAATATTTATTCATTTATACTCTGTATATTCTTGTAATCTGATGCATTGTTGTAATATACAATGAAATGTTCTTCTGTATGCGTTCTAATTTGTCGTGTTCTCAAACGATAGGGCGTTTCGAACGGCCTGGGTCGGTTTAGCGACTGGTTCGGACCGAGCGAAATTCCTTCTTGTCACAGTTGGTATCAGAGCTTTGGTTTACAAAGCTTAGAGAACAAGGCACATTAGAACCATACGAAGGAATTCATCAGATATTGGATTAGTAATATCCAATGAGAAGGACTCGTTAGAGATGGGATCAGTAGTATCCTAGAACGAGTGTAAAGAGTATATTTTTGAAAGTGAAAACAAATTTTTGGTTTGAAAATTTAAATCAATTATTCGTATCTGATTATCTATTTATATTGAGTTGGACAGTCCAGTATATAAAGATTTTGCGTATACGTCTGATCCGCGTGTATTCGAAGTTTTAATATATTGGATAGATATAGAATCACACTCTAGTCGCCCGGGGATGATGTTGATAATGACCATGGCATCATCAATATTTATGTTCGTGCTCCGAACGTGTAATATCTATATATTTCCTATGGACTGGTGTGAGAACCAAAATTAGATAGGGCCTATTGTTGTGATTTGTCATCAAAAATTTGATTTTTGTATATGTATCAAAGTTATCAATTTGAAAACTCTAATTCAATAATTGATGGATGTTTGTGTTGTTTGTTTAATTGTTTGATAATTTTGAACCATTTAGCCTAATTGAATCAAATATTGAACTATATTGAAAATTGGTCGCATTTGCTTGCATATACATGCATATCATTGAACAGGTCATAGCAAGGAGGCTAGAGCAGAGAATAAAATTTGTTTGCCCGACAAATAGGTACATGTTTACTACATAATTTACTGTTTTGTTTGGGTGATGATGATTTTATGAGCCTATTGGCTAGCCGCTTGGCTTTTTCTTTTTCTTTTTGAGATCTGAAGGACCGGGGAAGCTATTTGAAATTCCCCGATGCTCCCGGTGCAGGGGAGGTTATGGCGAAATTTTTCGAAAATTTAGGGTGTTAGCCAAATTTTTGAAATTTTGAAAATTCTCAGAAACTGAAAAGTTGGAGAATGGAAGCCAAATTGAACGTAGAGTTGAATAATCAAACCACTTTCGACTTTGTTCCTTTTCGGGGACGAAAAGTTTTAAGTGGGGGAGATTGTAACAACCCGTAAAATGCGAACCAATTTGAAATTTTTATTTTGGCAATTTTAGCGAATTTTGAATATTTAAAATGAATTATTTTAAATAATATCGACGTGAAATTTATTTTGAATAGAATTAGAACGTATATATTATATACGTCGTTGTTAGAATATACAATAATTATATATAATTATAAAAGGAATTGAAAATGGCGCGGTAGTTCGAAAATTCGATTTCTAATTTCAAATGAATATACAGAATTCAATATAAGTCAGAATTGAACGAAACAAGAAATATTTGAATATGTATAACTATATCTTTGTAACGAAGTTAACAAACTGAGATTTCATCTTAGAAATGATAAGATATGTCCAGTTTAAAATTAGAAATAGTCGCTGTGGAATTTATATTTTTTTTTATATATATAAGGCCCTTAAAAATAGCAATTTTGCAAACGACCTCGGATTTCGACGAAACCAGCTTTGTTGGGTCCGTGATGTTAAGTTATTGCTAGATTCCAAATTTCATAATTTTTCGAATCAATATGTGAGCGTGGCGAAGGAAAACGCGTTTGACCAGTTTTAGTTGATTTTAATCGACTGGAAAATGGCCATTTTTCAAACGATCTCAGAATTCGACGAAACTAGATTTGTTAGGACCGTATCGTCAATACGAAGCTAGAAAATATTTTTCTGGAATTTTTCGTGTTCATATGTGGCCCCGGTAATTTGAAATGTACGTTTAAAATTCAATATAGTGATTTAAATGTAAATTTAACGGAAACTGATCAAAACAATTGAATTGGCTTGCGATACATATCCCATTGCGTTCGAAATGGGGGTAATTAGCTAGGGGCGACAGTCGTAGGGCTCAGATTGGAGTTCGAAATAAAATTTTACTTTATAAAATCAAAAGGAGAAAAATAATATAAAAAAAAATATAAAAATCTACAAAAAGTCCTAACCCTAGTTCATTTAATCAGCCGCCTCCTTGTGCGATGAACGCTCAAAATCGCCCTGATTTCGCACCTAATTATCTCCGAATCCACTCAATAAATTCATGGCCTTATAAAGCAAAAATCATAGAGCAACTCCTCCTCTATCCATACATACGGCTAAGATTAAAAACCGCTCAGTGTTTTGTGGAGATTGTCTTTTCAAAGTCGCGCGCTTCAAGGGGGATTTTGAGCATGGATTGGAGCTCGAGTTTCGAGCTGTTCGGAGCTGTAGGAGGAGAGGAAAGGGCGCTTCGATGGACCACCTGGGATCAACGTCCTGCTGCTTCGATGTCCATGCGTGGGCGATTTATTCCGACGATGGGTGGGTTTCTTCGACGTCGGGGTTACCTGGATGAGGGAGAAACAGCTGATGGTTTGTATAGGTAATTAAAATTTATTAAGGTTTAAAATATATAGATTAGCTTGTTTAAAAATAAAATACCATTGTTTGTTTTAAAAATTATAAACTAGAATTTGTTTTAAAAATTATAAACTAGAATTTGTTTTAAAATTATAAACTAGAATTTGTTTTAAAATTATAAACTAGAATTTGTTTTAAAATTATAAACTAGAATTTGTTTTAAAATTATAAACTAGAATTTGTTTTAAAAATATAAACTAGAATTTGTTTTAAAAATATAACCTTGTATATAAATATAGCTTTGTATAAATATAAGCTTGAATATAAATATAATCTCTGTCGAGAATAAAAATATAATCCTTATATTCAAAGTAGAGTCGAAAAAAATATGATTTTTATTTGTTTGAATAGCGATTAAAAATAAAATTTTTAATATGAAGTTGAAGTGGAAAAATACGATTTTCTATAGAAGTTAGTAAAAGAAATATACGATTTTCATATAGAAGTAAGCATAGTAAAGATTCAATTTTTATATATCGAAAAGCATAGTAAAGATTCAATTTTTATATATCGAAAAGTATAGTGAAAGTAAATTTTTATATATTGAATAGCATAATAAAAATATGATTTTTATATATGGAACTTCGAAATAAAAATTCTATTTTTATATATTGAATAGCAAAGTAAAAATTTGATTTTTACATATGTAGTGAATGCGGGCGAAAGCGGCGAAAAGGCGAGAACGAAGAAGCTTTATATCAAAGAAGAGTCAAGATGATTGGATAGCTATCGGTGAGAATTTCTCACCTTTCAATTTCTTTTCTAATTATATATATATACTAGGATGCAGACGGTGCTTAGTAGCACCCGACACAATCGTCCACAGACCATGGACTTGTTTGTTTGGTTGCATAGCTTAGTTATATGATTTGATTTGAATTTGGTTGTTTGGTGAATTTGATTGATGTGTGAATGGCGTGGGCCTTCACTAGACCGGGGATAAGGCTAGGCCTTGTCCCGTTTCTAGTATCGTGCCGTTATGCCGCCGAAATTTTCTAAAATATGTTAGAAAATAAAAATATCATTTTATTTGTGTAAATGAATAATAGAAATTCATATGTTGAAATAAAATGTTTTATCGTTAAAAATATAATTTTTAACGTGAATATGAATATAGGGAAAGTGAATAAAATAAATATTCATTTACAAACCAGACGGTTTGTTTATGTACACCTATTTGAAGGACATTGATTGGGTCGATAAATTTTACACATCGCCCGACAGCACAAATAAAATATGTGTTTGATTGTTTGAAACCCCACACGGGTGTTGGGATGAAATTTGAAGTTCACTCATCCTGATTTATTAAATATGTCGATCGGTTGATTGATAGGCTGTTTTAAGCGTTAGATATCTATATTTGATGCTTATACAGTGTAGTGCACTTTGGTTGATGGTTGATTATTTTTCCATGCTATTATATACATGTGTTGTATGAAAATCCATATAATTAACTTTAGATGGTAATTGATTGGGCCTCATTCCAATTTGAAAAATAAAAGTTCATGTGTTGACAGTACTCATCCATTGAGATTGGTCATGTGTTGAACGAAATATTTTAGTAATAAAATTTGCACCTTTATCGATATAAAATAAAAGTTCATGTGTTGACAGTACTCATTCATTGAGATTGGTCATGTGTTGAACGAAATATTTTGATAATAACAACTATTTTGAAAAAGAAATATTTGAAATAGAATATTTGAAAATAGAAATTTATGAAGCCGTGTTGATTAGATTGACGCTATTTTGACGTGATCGATATTTATATCGATTTTAAAAACGATTTCGAAATGAATTGAAAACGATTTCGAAATGAAATGAATTGAAAACGATTTCGAAATGAAATGAATTGAAAACGATTTCGAAATGAATTGAATTGAAAACGAATTCAAATTGAATTGAAAGCGAATTGAAATGAATTCAAATTGAATTGAAATTTGAATTGAATAGAAATGAATTTTGAAACGAATTTATAAAGAAGAATTCAATTTTGCTTTGAATTGAAATGGAAGTTGAAGTTGCTTTTGAAATGAATTTTAAAACTATTTATATAATTCGTTTTAAATAGAAATCGATGAAAAATATATTATATATATTATATATATATATAATATAATGGCCTGAATAGAACGCGCCGCGCCGCGGCAGTTCGTAAATTTCGACCATTTATTTCAAACGGACATTACGGGAGATCCGACCGTCGGATTCTCCTAAAACCGGAACCGTTGGGTTCGTATCGAAAAGAGCTTTCTAACGAATATTAGGAATTTGAAATCTAACGGCTGGATTTGGAATTATGTCCAAATCAAATTTGAAAAAGGTCGCTGTAAGTGCAGTTCGATGACCGTTGATGGAAATCGACTGTACAGGCCTTGATAAAATTATTAAAAATAGTGATAATTTATGTAAAATCATAAGAAATGATTTAGAAAGAATTGGGATGAAAAACTCCATATTTGAAAAGATAAAAATAGATTTTTATCGAAATGAACTAGTTTTGAACTAGAATTATAATTCTATTTATTTTTAAATAAATAAATTGAATTTAAAAAGGGTTTTAAAAATAACCAGAATTTCCAATGATTGCATTGGAGTGGATTTGAATCGAAATTGTCTTCGGAATATTTCGATGTTGGAATTCGTGATTATACGGATGTTGTTATGGAAATTTGAAAGATATATATTTATATCGTTATTTCCAATACGACATTTGTTAATCGTAGAATTTGATATTGAATATAAGCCGATATATTTTCTATTCAAGGCCTTATATTGAATATCAAATGTGATTTGGGTTTGTCGTGAATGGTGTCTTCACTAACACTGTTCTTGAACCCAGTTGAGAAATGATTAAATCTTTTTATTTAGATTTAATGAAGTGTACCAATTAAATAATATTTAATTGGAATTGAATTGATATTGATTTTTGGGTTTATCGTGAATAGTGTTTTAAAATAACACTCGTTCTTTAACCCGATAATTAATGAATGTGACTTTGGGTTTATCGTGAACCGTGTTTTAAATGACACGGATTCTTTAACCCAGTTAACGATTAAAACTAAGTGGAGTTTTAATGAATCTTTAATTAGATTGAAATAATCGAAATGGAGTATCACCAGTTTTGCCCCAGGCGTTAGTTAAATCTTTAATTAGATTTGAACGTGAAATGGTAATTGAATTTACCGATAACACCGTGGTGTTAGATATGAAGTATTACCAGTTTTACTTCATGGGATAAATAGGTTGGGATTGGGAAATTAAAACAAATGATTACTTCGGTAAGTTTCGTTAATCCCGACTAATTTAAATCGAAATTCAAAGGAAGATTAGAGAATAAATCCAGGAATTTATCTTGGATAAAACTAATGGGAACATTTCCCTATGAATGTGAAATTTAGAAACTAACTGTCGGTTAGCTAAGCAGAATGGTTTTCTGGATATTGATCTGATGTTGGTTTCGGCCTTCGGGGTTAATATTTGGGGAATTATTCTCTTGATTAATTTACGGTTAGTGACTGATGAATTGGAATGAGGCGTATGTTGTGTTTGTGTAACACTTATTTAAAATATACGCGAGTTATTCGGAAAGACCGGGTTTATCCCATTCTGAATAACTGATACGACGATAAGTCGAAGATGAAGACGATGGTCGAAGACCGGAAGTTTTCACGTCGTTTGGGTGATTACTGATGATCTTGATTGGGCTGTACACCCAAGAAGATGGAAACAGTTGGTGATCGTCCAGACGTACTTGGAGATGGATGGATATGCGAGGAAAGTGCCTCCGGTTTCGTTCAGACCCAGAACGGACTTGTAAATGGACTGTGTGTCTGACATTGGATTTTAGTCCGTGTGATTGATCTCTATTAAATATATATCTGTTTGGCGGCGGAGAATTTATTCTCTTGCTTAACGCCCTTCTCTGAGACGTACGAGCTCAGGGGTTATATATTGATGGATATCAATCGCATGGAGTGAATTGCCTGTGTGGCATGCTAAGATGCAAATGATCAAGGCTTCTGTTGAAAAGCAAAGTCTTGTGGTTGATGATCGAAGCACGGCCTTTGTGGCGTAGCTTTGTGTAACGTTGATTCGCGAGTATCACACCCGGTATGAATCAAAAACGGGAGACGGACATCAGGGAGGACCTACGTTTCTTTCTAGTTATGAGTGGCGTCAGTGCTTGAACTGGCTGACGAGTTTGACTCATGTGGATGTTACTTATTATTACTTGCTGAAAAGCGAGGCGCCTCGTGATATCGGTTTCGGCCGATGCTTCTGGTCGGCTGACGGGCCAGGCTTACGCCCCAAAGGGCGGGGAAACGTAGTGTTCAGGCATAATAATCCACATCGGTGGACCGGCCCTGACGATCCATGGGGCAGTTGCGGCTGTTCCTGAGACACGGACTAGAGTGTCTCGAATCGGTAGAGGATCTTGCCCCTAGCCTCGGTTCATACCATAAATGATAACCCAACTTCCAATACGACATTTGCGGTTTTGATTGTAAACTTATATATGGCGACATAGTGTTATGGGCCATTCATGCCGCCTATGATTGATACTTATGATTTGAAGTGTTTTATACACTATGCACTTATAATAGTATCAAATGATTTGTTTTAAACGTATCAAGCATTCTTTGGCTGTTATAAGGGAAAACCCTATCCTCGGCTGCGTTGCATTATGTGATGGGACCTGGGTCTTATAACAGCTTCATTTTTCTTTATTTAGCATTGCGCTGTTTGTTTTATGCACTGGTATTCTTGGGAGGAAACCCGTTCCGTGCTATGCGGCATGGTCCCTTGATTTACCTAAATTTTAAAATAAAGATTAATAACTGTTTTAGTTCTCACACCAGTCACATGACTGACCTGGAGTTTATTGTTTTAACCTAAACTCTGGGTGCCCCTATTTTGACACGGGCAGCTAGTAGTTTAGGTTTTGCAGATTTATATTCACAGGATCCTGGTTTACAGCTGGAATGATATCCGGAAAGCTTTGTATCCGTATATCTCTTCTAGTTGTGTATTGTATTATTTTCCGCTGCTAGGTATTTAAATGTAATTTAAATCTTTGATATTTCTGTGTAATATTTATTCATTTATACTCTGTATATTCTTGTAATCTGATGCATTGTTGTAATATACAATGAAATGTTCTTCTGTATGCGTTCTAATTTGTCGTGTTCTCAAACGATAGGGCGTTTTGAACGGCCTGGGTCGGTTTAGCGACTGGTTCGGACCGAGCGAAATTCCTTCTCGTCACAGGAAGACCGTGGAGAAATGGTGGAGATAAGTGGAGATGTGCATTCGGAAATGGTGGAGCAAACGATTGAGGAGTTCGGTACTAAGGATTTGGGGAAGATGGGTTTATACGGTAGTGGGCTTGAGAAGGGTAGTGGGCTGGGAAATTAAATGGTAAAGCCCACTCAAGTCTTAATTCAATTTCAATTCAAATGAAAATAATGTATTTACTTTAATTTAGGGCATCTTATTCATACATTAACGGAATTGGACAAAACAGGATCCGTTAGGATCGTATGGATGAACACTACCCAATGGAACTGACTGGGAGTGGATGAGAGCTCGTTTGAATTTACAGCGAAATAAATTGTTTGATTCAAATCAAACAAACAGTTTATCGTTCTTTAACGATGAACTGCCAATGTGAGTAAATCTCACTAACTCTGAACAGCTTATAATTTCATGTTGTATTTATAGAACTGTTAAATATGGGCGGATTGACTGTGTGTTGATAGTTAGTTGAATTTCTTTATTGATTCTGTTTAACAGAATATATCATACGGAACTGAAAGTGATGTTGATTTTATTGTGTAACATCTGTGGATGTAGGGAAACAGGTTGGAGGAATCCGACTGGATTCCTTAACAGCTATTATATTATTTTCATATATTGTGATATATCACCTGATTTATAATCTATTGTTGATTATATGTGTATGGACGATATTGGACATCTTAATTTCTTATGTTAAACACCATAACACACCGGATTTGGAGAAAAAGGGGATTTTCAAAAATGAATATTGAAATTAGATTATCTGTGAAATCAAAAGGGGTTTTATAAAAGAGATAATATTTATAAAGTCAAAGAAGATCTTATAAAGGAAATTATTTATAAATGGAATACTTATAAATAGAAATTTATTTATAAATGGAATATTTATAAATAGGAAATATGTTTAAGTGGAATTTTATATGAAGGGAAATCTTTATAAATGGAATATTTATAAAGTGAATTATTTATTTAGAATAAATAAATTAGATATTTAAATGGATTATTTATTTGTTAAATAAATAGGACAAGATAAAGAGATATTGACTTAGAAAATAAATAAATTATGAAAAGGATATTCAATAGGAAATAAGTTATAAAAAGGGATTATTTATTTAGAGAATGAATAAAGAAATATTTGTAAACCATTTACAAACAAAATAGAAAGAGAAATATGTGTAAAACATGAACAAATAGATCATAAAGGAAATATTTATCATTCGGATAAATAGATATATATATAAGTCTGAACTTATACATGAAGAAGTAAACAGAAAAAAGGAGCAGATTGATTTATAAATGATATTTATAAATTAAGTTAAATATTTATCATTTGGATAAATAGAATATATAAGTCAGGACTTATATAAAGAAGTAAAAATCGATTTCAACATCGATGTTTGAAACTGAATAAGGACAAAGAGTTAATCAGTTAGGGTTAACTAGTTAGAGTAAAACCATTAGGGTTAACCGGTTAGGTTAAGCCACAGAGTTAAACCAGTTAGAGTTAAACCAGTTAGAGTTAATCAGTTGGAGTTAATCGAATTTAGTTTATTCGAATAGAGTTGAAATGAGTTAATCGAATTTAGTTATTCGAAGAAGTGAATCGAATCAGAGATATTCAAAGTGAGATAATCGAATCAGAAATATTCGAAGTGAGTTGATCGAATCTATTTATTCAACAGGAGTTAAATCAAATAAGATTTATTCGAAGAAAGAGATTATCGAATATAAGTATTCGAAAGTAAGCAAACCGAAAATAAGTTATTCGAATAAGAGTTAAATCCAATAAGAGTTATAGATTAGACTTAACCGAATAGGAGTAAATAAGTTAGTTGTCGTTATACTATTCGAGTTAGGAAAAAAGTCATATTAAAGATAATATATTTCGAATGCAGGAGATTATAACACCATTGTTATAATCACGTAAACTTGTAAAAGAAGGGGGTTTGTAAATAGAATCCGAGGGTTCGTAAGGAAGTGTTAAAGGGTTAAAAGATGAACTTGCCTTATTTCGAGATTTGAAATGTTGTTCAGTTAAGGTATGAGAGGTAGTTATACCCTAACTTGATTGACTTCGTTTTTAATTTAGAAATGGTTAAGGTTCAAGAATGATAGTGGTTGAGTGATTATAGTAAATAAGTATAGTTGTTTGAGTTGTCGTCGCGTGTTGATTTAAACATCTGTTTAAATCCAAGTAAAGAAGATTTGGAAATATTTTCCAAATAGATTCAGAACGTAATCAAATATTGAAATTGGAAATATGAATTAGAAAAGGGAATGTTCATGTATAAGGAGTTAAGAAATGGAGTTAAGCTAAATCAGAAATTGACTAGAGACTTGTTAAGTTGAATGGTTTCCTAAGTGTCTATCTGATGTTGGTTTCGACCTTCGGGATTGGTACTTAGGGAATTGTTCTTATACTAGTTTACAATCAGAGACTGATAGTTGTAGAATAATAGTGATACGTAAATAAGTTATGGAAATGTTTTCCAGCGTTAACATACATTTTCTAAACATAGAAAATAAGGATATATATATATAGATAGATATATATTTGTGATTGATGATTGATTGATAGAATTTCCATTTGGAAATAATATTGTTGTTTGCACATGTGTTTATCTTTGATAGTTAAATCACAGACTATCAAAGTTTTGACCATTTTAACATTTTTTTATATGGAGAGACCGGTTGGATTATTATCCAAAGAACCACTCTGTATTGGCATAAGCGTTGTGAATCATATATGCCAAAGATAATTGAAGACAGAGTAAAGTGCAAGGGTTGTTGTATAAATCTTAGATAATAGTGCCTAAGATGGATATACTGAATAGTACCTTCGGTTCATCCTGTTCCTGGATGACTTGTATGGATGAATGTCTAACAGAGTATTTACAGAAAGGTCAAGTACATTGATTTCTTCAACCGTATCAAGAGTGGAAGCGGAGAAGGAAACTTCTTTTAGCTGACACGTAATGTATGGTTGTAGACATCAAATTAGTGATTTTTGATGGATCTGACAATGTGGCATTCGAAGTGAATATGATGTGATGATAAAGCGTAACCTCAAGCCTCATCAACCGGTAAATGACAAAAAATCGGGTGGGCAGCATGGCTATGTAGGTCGCACCTATTAGGGTGTAAAATCACCTGATCTAGAGTTTCATCTACTTCTATAAATCTATTGTCGATACTGTCCCATTCGGGAAACGGTTGCTGAACCCAACCGTTGGTGATATACATTCGATACACTCAAGCTAAATGAGTGGTCGGTCATGTGTGGACGGGTTGCAAGATGTTCTTGTTGAACCCAGTGTATTCCTCTCTAGAGATACACTAGTGAAAGGTGGTTCCATACCTTGTCATAGTTGGAAATCCATTACCCAATATGTGCTCGCGGGTTTGATTGTATACTATGTATGTAGAACGTGAGATGAAAGCGTTTCTGCTAGATGATTATTATATTGTGGTTGATAGACATTATTATAATATCAAAAGTTTTTGATATAAAGATATTTTGGATTCTCATAAGGGAAAAACCCATTCAGTTATACTGCGTGGTCTTATGAGATATCGTTTAATGGCTCAAACTGTTTTAAATTGTTTTACTCATACCAGTCCCATGTCTGACCCGGAGTTTATTTTGTTTTGTTATCCCTAATCTCTTGGGTGCCCAATTTTGTACGGGCAGTCAAGTAGTCTGGATTTACAGATACTTGAAGAGCTGGAGCAGGGGGCTTCAGGATCATATAGCTATAGTTTATTTCCGCTGTGTTGTAAGTGTTGTACTTGATGATGATATGTATATTCAAGTACAATCTTTTATTTCAAAGATATGTTATCTATTATATGTTATTCGTTCAGCTGTGAGGTTCATGCTACTCTGATGTTGTGTTCTTCTTCTTCTTCTATTCTAAGTTTCTATCTTATCTATTCTCACCTTCTGTTTTCTTTCATTAGTTTCCCGGTTTCCAGTGCAATTGGGGTTGGACTTGTGTTATTTGGTCAGCTCAAATTGGACCGGAATTTCGGGTCACTACAGTTGGTATCAGAGCTTAAGTTAAGTGATTTACCTTGGCTCTGTGGTGTGACTCGGTAGAAATGGGGTTAGTAATACCCTATATTGAGTTTGAATGTATATATACGAGAGCGCATTTGTTATTCAATATAAAATTGTTTTATGTTGTGGAGATTTATTGGTTGAGTTGTTTATGGGTTCTGGTAGATCAGTTTGATCCACTGTATCAGTAGGAGTTTATAAACACTCGAATACGATGGGTCGGCACGATATGTTTTGAAAAGAGGGTAAATAAAAATAATTTTACCCAAAGTATATTTTGATATATATTGGATATATTGGTTGTTATTATAATCGAGTAAGATTATAAATTAAATGGTTATGTAAATAACCAATCAGAATTCATATAAGTGAAATACATGAAATCAGATAAGTTAAATCTGAAATTTAAACCAGAAATTGAATTAAAATTCTGGAAAAAATTGGATAAGTGTTTGTAAATGGATTTGGAACAAAAATAAGGAAAATTTAAGATCCTGGGAGATTGTAAATTGTTTTACAAGCAGTGTGAATTATATTTGAAATGGATTTCAAAGTGGAAATGTTTAGAAATGGTTTTATAGTACTGAACTCACTTCGATCGCTAGAAAATAGATTCTGATGATGACAACTGCATCATCAGTATTCATTTTCGAGTTGTAAGTGATGAATTACTACCAGAGATACTGTTTTGAATTTATTTTGGGAAAGACAAGTTGTGTTGAATTTCAACAAAGGAAAATTTAATTTTTGAAAAGAGTAAACTGTTTAAAAACTCCAGACTATTTGAATTTAAAACAAATTTAATAGAAATTTGTGAAAGCAAATTTGAATTAAAGTAATGCCAGTAAAGTGGTAACTAAGATTGAAGTAGAATGACATCAAGACAAATTGGATTGTGAGATTCAAATTTGAAGTGTAATGTGATAATCAAGTTAAGAGTGGGGAATCGAGAAGAAACTCGAGTTGAAATGATATTTGGCTCGGATATAAGTGAATGGTTGTGTTGTGGATAAAAGCAGATTGGAAATTGATTGGGATGACCCTTGTATCCACTGAATTGATAACAGGTGGAAAGGATATAATGATATGCCGAAAAAGGTACAAGTTTATATTTCTATTGGATATAAGATTTATGAGCCGAGTTGGCAAGCCGCTTGGCTTTTTGATTTTCTTTTGGGTTGGAGATGGCCCAAAGAGGCGAGTTGCGGTTGTACCGATTGACCAGTACAAAGGAGGTGCTGGCGAAATTTTTCGAAAAGTTAAGGTGTTAGAAAATTTTCAGGATTGTTGAAAATTTTCGTTGATAAGAATTAATTAATATTCAATTGAAATTAAACCAGTTTAGTGGAAACTGAAGTTAAGAAGTGAACAAATAAGTTGTAACCAGTTGATAGGGTTGTTTCCTACCTTAGCAATTTCGAGGACGAAATTATTTTATGTGGGGAAGAATGTAACGACCCACATTTTTTAGTGATATAATTAATTTATTTAATAATTTTATATAGTGATTCAGAGAATTTAATGGTCATTTAATTAAATAATATTGAATATTTAATTAATATAACAATTAAATAATATATTTAACTATGAAATAATTAGAATTGGCTGAAATGACGACATCGTGTTAATTGGGAAATTCAAAGTATATAATTCAGCATAGAGTTGAAATATAATAACGAATATATTATTTAAATGAAGTTTGAACGTATAATTATATTATAATTAAAATCGAGCTGGAAATGGCACTGTAGTTCGTAAATTGGCGATTTGAACTTCAACTGAATGTACATGGTTCGTTTTAAATCGGATTTCTGTGAAACAAGAAACGTGTGTAGCTGGTGGAGTATATCTATCTAGTGGAAGAGAAAGATCAGGATTTAGTCGTGTAGATTTTGATTTATGTCCAAATCAAATATTCAAAAAAACAGCGGTATATTCTTTCGTGGCCATAACGGTTATTTAAAGATATTTGAATATCGGCTTTGAATTTAGACAAGGTTCTTTTGAGACATAACGATAATTTAATTTTTAGAATTTTATTGTGATTTTTAATTAATTAAATAAGCAACTTTTTATTTGGAGTATGTTGCACCCTATATCAATATTTCGGGGTATCATAGAATAAGTTAACGGACCTATATTATTATACTTTTGGGATCGTGGGACATTGCTCGTCTCATTGGTATTTTTGTTTTTGTCCATAGTGGCCCCTAAATGATAAATTGAGTTAATTATCGAATATAAGAATACAAAGCTTTAATACCATACTCAACAACTAAACATAATTTCATTTCTTTGGCCATTCTCCTTCCAAGCTTCAAAGTTCTCAGCCGCACCTTTTTCCTTGGTCCTCAAAACAATACGTGTTCTCTACAAATCCACAAAATGATTCCATCTAAAATCTATAAATCACCGTGCTTCTACCTAAACCTAAGTCTTCGGTCAAGAATTTGTGTCGCCACAAAACATAATGAAACGAGAGCAAAAGCCTCATTTGAAATTCAAGAATAATTCAGGGAAATTTCTACAAATCATGAAAGCAAGGTAGTTGGAATCGTGAGGAGAAGAGAATCATCCTGGTATCCATTTTGATGAGTTCTATGATGGTGTTCGCGGTTGGGTTTGTGAGCAGTAAAATTAGGGTTGATCTTTAAACGAAATTCAAGCTTTGATTCTTGAAATGGGTGTGGTATTTTGGTGAGGAGATGGACTGGCATCTCGTGGAGGAGTTTGGGAGGGTCGGTGGTGGTTGTGTTCGGTCTTTGTACAGGAAACCACGAGGATGGAACTGGGATGCTGAGTGCGAGTGAAACAATGTTGACATGGTGAGGTGAAGGTTGGATGGAGGAGTGAAATGAGTGTTTGGGTTGGGAAGACCGTGGAGAAATGGTGGAGATAAGTTGAGATGTGCGTTCGGAAATGGTGGAGCAAACGATGGAGGAGTTCGGTACTAAGGATTTGGGGAAGATGGGTTTATACGGTAGTGGGCTTGAGAAGGGTAGTGGGCCGGGAAATTAAATGGTAAAGCCCACTCAAGTCTTAATTTAATTTCAATTCAAATGAAAATATTGTATTTACTTTAATTTAGGGTATTTTGTTCATACATTAACGGAATTGGACAAAACAGGATTCGTTGGGATCGTATGGACGGACACTACCTAATGGAACTGACTGGGAGTGGATGGGAGCTCGTTTGAATTTACGACGAAATAAATTATTTGATACAAATCAAACAAACAGTTTATCGTTCTTTAACGATGAACTGCCAATGTGAGTAAATCTCACTAACTCTGAACAACTTATAATTTCGTGTTGTATTTTTAGAACTGTTAAATATGGGCTAATTGACTGTGTGTTGACTGTTTGGTTGAACCGCTAGTCAGTTAGTTGAATTTCTATATTGATTTTGTTTAACAGAATATATCATATGGAACTGAAAGTGATGTTGATTTTATTGTGTAGCATCTGTGGATGCAGGGAAACAGGATGGAGGAATCCGACTGGATTCCTCAACAGCTATTTTATTCTTTTCATATATTGTGATATATGACGTGGTTTATAATCTGTTTTTGATTATATGTGTATGGACAATATTGGACATCGTAATTTGATATGTTAAACACCATAACACACCGGAATTTGGAGAAAAAGGGGATATTCAAAAATGAATATTGAAATTAGATTATTTATGAAACCAAAAGGGATTTTATAAAAGAGATAATATTTATAAAATCAAAGAAGATTTTATAAAGGAAATTATTTATAAATGGAATACTTATAAACAGAAATTTATTTATAAAAGGAATATTTATAAATAGGAAATATGTTTAAGTGGAATTTTATATGAAGGGAAATCTTTATAAATATAATATTTATAAAGTGAATTATTCATTTAGAATAAATAAATTAGTTATTTAAATGGATTATTTATTTGTTAAATAAATAGGATAAGATAAAGAGATATTGACTTAGAAAATAAATAAGTTATGAAAAGGACACTCAGTTGGAAATAAGTTATAAAAAGGGATTATTTATTTAGAGAATGAATAAAGAAATATTTGTAAACCATTTACAAATAAAATAGAAATAGAAATAGAAATATGTGTAAAACATGTACAAATAGATCATAAAGGAAATATGTATCATTTGGATAAATAGATATATATAAGTCTGAACTTATATATGAAGAAGTAAACAGAAAAAAGGAGCAGATTGATTTATAAATGATATTTATAAATTAAGTTAAATATTTATCATTTGGATAAATAGGATATATGAGACGACCCGAAATTCCCCGTGAAGGAAAGCACGGATAGAATTGAGGACAAGACAAAATAGAACGCATACAGAAGAACATTTCATTGTTATTACAACAATTCCATCAGATACGAAAATATACAGAGTATAAATGAATAAATTACATTCGATAAATATCAGAGATTACAATAAATTACATAGCAGCGGAAAATAATACAAAGCACAACTGAAGGTGATATACGGATACAGAGCTTTCCGGATATCATTCCAGCTGTAAATCAGGACCCTGTGAATATAAATCTGCAAAACCAAAACTACTAGCTGCCCGTGCGGAAAATAGGGGCACCCAGAGTTTAGGTTAAAACAATAAACTCCAGGTCAGTCATGTGACTGGTGTGAGAACTAAAACAGTTATTTAATTCAATTTTAATAGAGAGTAATTCAAGGGACCACGCCGTATAACACGGAACGGGTTTCCTCCCAAGAATACCAGTGCATAGAATAAACAGCGCAATGCTTTTTCGAAAAATGAAGCTATTATAAGACCCAGGTCCCATCACACAATGCAACGCAAGCCGGAGGATAGGGTTTTCCCTTATAATAGCCAAACATGCTTGGTACGTTTAAAACAAATCATTTGATACTATAATAAGTGTATAGTGTCAAAACAATTTCAATCATAAATATAAATCATAGACGGCATGGGTACCATATATCATGTCGCCATACTAGTTCTACAATTAAAACCGCAATACACGTATTGGAAATTGGATTTCCGTCATGAGTCGAGGCAAGGGGCAAGCTCCTCTCCGCGTTTGAAACACTCTACCAAATGTCCCAGGACCCCACTTTGATCCTTGGAATCGGCTGGGCCGGTCCTCTCTTACTTTTGAGGATTAGTTATTCCTGAACACACGTTTCTCGGTCCTTACAGACCTATATCCGAAGCGCCTCGCATTCCAACAACCACACAGGTGAAAATTATATAAATGTCAGGGCTGGTAGGTCACTGACACCACCCTAGCTAGAAAGAAACGTTGTGCTCTCCCAGTGGTCCGTCTCCCTTTTTGACTCATACCGAGGTGTGAGGCTCGCGAATTCACGTTATACACAAAGCTACACCACACAGGCCGTGCTTTGATCATCAACCACAAGACTTTGCTTTTCAACAGAAGCCCTGATCAATTGCCACTTGCGCGTGCCACACTGGCAATTCACTCCATGTGACTGATGTCCATCGATATACAACCTCTGAGCTCGTACGTCTCAGAGAAGGGCGTTAAGCAAGAGAGTAAATTCTCCACTGCCAAACAGATGTATATTTAATAGAGATCAATCAACACAGAATAAAATCCAATGTCAGACACACAATCCATTTACAAGTTCGTTCTGGGTCTGAACGAAACCGGAGGCACTTACCTCGCATATCCATCGATCTCCAAGTACGTCTGGACGATCACCAACTGTTTCCCTCATCTTGGGTGTACAGCCCAATCAAGATCATCAGTAATCACCCAAACGATGTGAAGACTTCCGGTCTTCAACCACCGTCTTCATCTTCGACATCTCGTCGAATCGGTTATTCAGAATGGGTATAAACCCGGCCTTTCTGAATAACCCACGTATATAATAAATGAATGTTACACAAACACAACAACGCCTCATTCCAATTCAGAATATTCTTTTATTCACAAAATCACATTTTTAGGGAAATGTTCCCATTAATTTTATCCAAGATAAATTCTTCTAAATTTATCCTATAATCTTCCTTTGGATATCATTTCAAACCATTTTATGGGCTTCCAAACTAGTCGGGATTAGCAAACCACACCGAAGTAATTATTTATTTTATTTCCCAATCCCAACCTATATATCTCATGGAGCAAAACTAGTGATACTCCATTCCTAACACCACGGTGTTATCGGTAAAATTAATACCATTTCACGTTCAAATCTAATTAAAGATTTAACTATCGCTTTGGAGCAAAACTGGTGATACTCCACTCTCGATCACTTTTCAGATTTGATAATTTAAATTATCAATTCACATTTTAATCTAATTAAAGATTCATTAAAACTCCACTTAGTTTTAATCTTCTCAAAAATCAATATTCTACCTTTAACTGGGTTAAAGAACCAATGTCATCTAAAACACGATTCACGATAAACCCAAATCACATTTGATATTAATTACAAGGCTCTGAATAGAAAATATACCGGCTTATATTCAATATCAAATTCTGAAACCAACAAATATCGTATTGGAAATAACGATATAAAATATATCTTTCAAATTAGCATAACAATATCTGTATAGTCACGAAATCCAACATCGAAATATTCCGAAGATAATTTCAATTCAACTCCAGTCCAATCCATGTATTGGGAATACTGATTATTTTTAAAATCACTTTCAAATTCAATTTATTTATTTCAAAAATAAATTGATTTTAATTCTAGTTCAAAACTAGTTCATTTCGACAAAAATCTATTTTTATCCTTCCAAAGGTAGAGTTTTTCATCCCAGTTCGTTCCATTTCACATATTATGATTTTACACAAATTATAGATATTTTTAATAATTTTATCAAGGCCCGTACAGTCGATTTCCATCAACGGCCATCGAACTGCACTTACAACGACCTTTTTCGAATTTGATTTGGACATAACTCCAAATCCAACCGTTAGATTTCAAATTTCTAATATTCATTGGAAAGCTCTTTTCGATATGAACCCAACGGTTCCGGTTTTAGGAGAATCCGACGGTCGGATCTCCCGTAACGTCGATTCGAAGTTAATGGTCGAAATTCACGAACTACCGCGGCGCGGCGCGATCTATTCAGGCCATTATATATATAATATATATATTATGTATATTTTGTCGATTTCCTTTTAAAACGTATTTTATTAATCGTTTTAAATTCGTTTCAAAAACAATTTCAACTTCATCTTCAATTTCAAATCGATTTGTTTTCCATTCAATTCGAACTCATTTCAATTCAACTTCCATTCATTTTAAATTTCATTCAAAATGATTTCAATTCGTTTTTAACTCAATTTCAATTTAATTCAATTTGAATTCATTTCTATTTTATTCGAATTCAAATTCACTTTCTATTCAATTCAAATTCTAATTCGTTTTCTATTCAATTCGAATCGAATTCATTTTCTATTCAATTCAAATTGATTCAATAAAATTTCAATTTGAATTTTTATTTAATTCAATTTGAATTTCATTTCAAAATATCCGAATTTTGAAATCACTTTTCAATATTCATTGCAAAACGAATAAAATCAATATAAATATCGTTCACGTCCAAAATAGCGCATCTCTAATCAACACGGCTTTATATTTTTCAAAAACTTCGTTATTCTATTCAACACACGAATATTTATTCAATTCAACACATGAATCTATATTTCTTTCAGCACACGACTATTTTTGTTATGTAAAATATTTTATAAAACTATGGTATCTATCGTTTGATTTTAATTAGACTCCACCGTAAAGTAGTTCTAATTTTAAATATGATAAAGATGTAAATTTTATTATTTAAAATATTTTACTCAACACATAAATATTTTCAACTCAGGAACATCGTCAACACATGACTATTTTTATATTCAACACATGAATTTTCTTTTATAATATTCATTATTTTCCCGATTGGAATGAGGCCCAATCAATCACCATATAATGTTAATTATATGGATTCCATTCAACACATGTATATAATAGCATTGAAAAATAATCAACCATCAACCAAAGTGCACTACACTGTATAAGCATCAAATATAGATATCTAACGCTTATAACAGCCTGTCAATCAATCGATCGACATATTTAATCAATCAGGATGAGTGAACTTCAAATTTCATCCCAACACCCGTGTGGGGTTTCAAATCAACAAACACAGATTTTATTTGTGCAGTTGGGCGATGTGTAAAATTTATCGTCCCAATCAATGTCAGTCAAATCAGTGTACATAAACAAACCGTCCGGATTGTAAATGAATATTTATTTATTCACATTCACTATATACCTATTCACGTTAAAAATTATATTTTTAACGATAAAACATTTTATTTTAACATATGAATTTCTATTCTGTTCATTCTTTAATTAAAATGATATTTTTATTTTTCTAACTTATTTTAGAAAATTTCGGCGGCATAACGGCACGATACTAGAAACGGGACAAGGCCTAGCCTTATCCCCGGTCTAGTGAAGGCCCACGCCATTCACACATCAATCAAATCAATTTCATTTCACCAAACAATTCAATTCAAACCAAATAATCTAACCAACTACACAACCAAACAATTAAACAAACAAGCCATCCATGGTCTGTGGATGACGGGTGTCGGGTGCTACTAAACACCGTCTGCATCCTAGTATATATATATAACTAGAAAAAGAAATTTAGAGTGAGGAGTTCTCACCGATAGCTATCCAATACCACTACTTTTCGTTGATAGAAATCTTCATCGTTCCAGCATTTTTGCCATCTTCTTTGCCCGTAGCCACTACATATATAAAAATCACATTTTTATTTGTACACTTTCAGTTTAAAAATCATATTTTTATAATCACTTCATATATTTAAAAATCAAATTTTTACTACGCTATTAAATAGATAAAAATTCTATTTTTACTATGATGTTATATAGATAAAATTTTTATTTTTATCCCGCTATTCTTCATATAAAGATTTCGCCTTTTCAATTTCAAAACTCTAATCTTTTATAGTTTAAAGCTCTCTTCTTTTATATTTTAAAAATCACGCCTTTTATATTTAAAAATCACGTCTTTTATATTTAAAAATCATGTCTTTTCACTTTTAAAAATATCATCTTTTCACTTTTAAAAATATCGTCTTTTCACTTTTAAAAATATCGTCTTTTCACTTTTAAAAATATTGTCTTTTCACTTTTAAAAATATCGTCTTTTCACTTTTAAAAATATCGTCTTTTTATACCTAACAAAAACAAAATAAAAAGCAAAACTAAAATAAACAAATCAATAAAAACTTACAGCTTTTTAGATTCGGAGGGGGTTTGGGCTCTTGTGGGCGTCGATCGATGGGGCGACTGGGGGGGGGGGGGGGGGGTGTTGCGGTGGTGGTGGTTGGCCAAATGGGGGTGCGGCGGATTTGGTTAGGGCTGTGGGGGAAGGAGGAGGGGGCTGCGCTCGTCGTGGTGGCGGATGGTGGTGGGCGGCGCAGCACTCGAGGTGGAAGGAGGGCTCGGCGGCAGTTTTTGGGCAGAAGGGAGGGGGGTATCGAGGAAGAAGGGGACGCGGAGGAAGGTGAAGAGGAGAATCGAGGGGGGGGGGGAAGAAGGAGGGGGTGCAGCTCCGCCCCCTTAGGCGGCGCGGCGGTCATCGGGGAGGGGCGACGATCGCGCTCCCCCTTTTTCTTTTTCTTTCTCTTTTTTTTATTTTTATTTTCTGATTCGATTTACTAGGGGGGCCAGAGAGAAATAAGGGGAGGAAGATATTTTTTTTATTATTTAATTATTTAAATTAAAAAGTTGACTTTTACAAACGAACTCGAAACGAGGCCCACCACCTGTCGTCCATAGCGTTTTACCCCCATTCCGAACACAATGGGATACGTATCGTAGGCTGATTTGGTCGTTTCGATCAGTTTCCGTTGAATTTACATTTAAATCATTATATTGAATTTTAAACGTACATTTCAATTTACCGGGGTCACATACGAACTCTATAAATTGCAGAAAAATATTTTCTAGCTTCGTATTGACGATACGGTCCTAACAAAACTTGTTTCGTCGAATTCTGAGACCGTTAGAAAAATGGCCATTTTCCAGTTGATTAAAATCAACTGAAACTGGTCAAACGCGTTTTCCTTTGCCACGCACACATATTGATTCGAAAAATTATGAAACTTGAAACCTAGCAATAATTTGACTTCACGGACCCAACAAAACTGGTTTCGTCGAAATCCGAGGTCGTTTGCAAAATTTCCATTTTTAAGGGCCTGAATTCCATAGCGACTATTCAGAATTTTCAACTGGACATATCTTTTGATTCCCGCAATGAAATCTCAATTTTTCGGGTTCGTTGGAAAGATATCATCAATTAGATCCTATTGTTTTTGGTTTCACTTAAATCCGGTTTGTTTTGCACCCGGTACATTCAATTGAAGTTTGAAATTGAATTATCGAACTACCGCGCCATTTTCAATTCTATTTATAATTAGGGGGTTTTACCCTCAAGGACAAAAGGAACAATAAATTTTTCCACAAGGACAAGGGGGTAAAATTTTATCCTCAAGGACAAAATTTAGTGTAAAGGGAGGAATTCAAGGGCCCGCTATAATTCATCCCTTTATACTAAAACTTGTCCTTATGGACAAAAAATTTTCCCCTTGTCCTTATGGAACAATTTATTGTTCATTTTGTCCTTCAGGATATTTTCCTGTTATAATTATATATAATTATTTATATTCTAACGACGACTTATATAATATATACGTTCGAATTCTATTCAAAATAAATTTCTCTTCGATATTATTTAAAATAATTCATTTTAAATATACAAAATTCGTCAAAATTGCCAAAATAAAAATTTTAAACTGGCCCAGATTTTTGGGTTGTTACAATCTCCCCCACTTAAAACTTTTCGTGCCCGAAAAGGAACAAAGTCGAAAGTGGTTTGATTAATCAACTCTACGTTCGATCTGGCTTTCATCCTCCAACTTTTCAGTTTCTGAGAATTTTCAAATTCTTCAAAAATTTGGCTAACACCCTAAATTTTCGAAAAATTTCGCCATAACCTCCCCTGCACCGGGAGCCACGGGAAAATCCCGAAATTGCCATATAGGCCTTCTGATCTCAAAAAGAAAAAGAAAAAGCCAAGCGGCTAGCCAATAGGCTCATAAAATCATCATCACCCAAACAAAACAGTAAATTATATTAAACATGTACCTATTTGTTGGGCAAACAAATTTTATTCTTCGGCTCTAGCCTTCTTGCTATGACCTGTTCAATGTAAGTATATGTATATGCAAGCAAATGCAACTAATTTTCAATACAATTCAATATTTGGTTCAATTAGGCTTAATGGTTCAAAAATTATCAAACAAATAAACAAACAACACAAACATCAATCAATTAGTGGATTGACGTTTCAAATTCATAATTTTGATATATATATATAGAAAATCATGTTTTGATGCCAATTTACAACAATGTATTTATCTATATAAGTTTTGGTTCTCACACCAGTCCAATGGAAATATATAGAAAATCACACCTTCGAAACTCGAACACACACTACTGATGCTATATAGTCATCAGTAGAATCATCCCCGAGCGACTAGAATGTGGTCCTATATCTATCTAATATATTAAAACTTCGAATATACGTTCATGACGCGTATATGCAAAATCTTTATATATATTAGATTGTCCATATTCAAAATAAATAAATATTCAAATACGTATAAAACGATTTAAATTTCAAAACAAAATTGTTTTCATTTGAAAATATACTCTTCACACTCGTTCTAGGATACTACTGACCCCATCTCTAACGAGTTATTCTAATTGGATATTACTAATCCAATATCTGATGAATTCTTTCGTATGGTTCTAATGTGCCTTGTTCTCGAGCTCTGTAAACCAAAGCTCTGATACCAAACTGAGACGACCCGAACTTCCCTGTGAAGGAAAGCACGGATAGAATTGAGGACAAGACAAAATAGAACGCATAAAGAAGAACATTTCATTGTTACTACAACAATTCCATCAGATACAAAAATATACTGAGTATAAATGAATAAATTACATTCGATAAATATCATAGATTACAATAAATTACATAGCAGCGGAAAATAATACAAAGCACAACTGAAGGTGATATACGGATACAGAGCTTTCCGGATATCATTCCAGCTGTAAATCAGGACCCAGTGAATATAAATCTGCAAAACCAAAACTACTAGCTGCCCGTGCGGAAAATAGGGGCACCCAGAGTTTAGGTTAAAACAATAAACTCCAGGTCAGTCATGTGACTGGTGTGAGAACTAAAACAGTTATTTAATTCAATTTTAAAAGAGAGTAATTCAAGGGACCACGCCGTATAACAAGGAACGGGTTTCCTCCCAAGAATACCAGCGCATAGAATAAACAGCGCAATGCTTTTTCGAAAAATGAAGCTATTATAAGACCCATGTCCCATCACACAATGCAACGCAAGCCGGAGGATAGGGTTTTCCCTTATAATAGCCAAACATGCTTGGTACGTTTAAAACAAATCATTTGATACTATAATAAGCGTATAGTGTCAAAACAATTTCAATCATAAATATAAATCATAGACGGCATGGGTACCATATATCATGTCGCCATACTATTTCTACAATTAAAACCGCAATACACGTATTGGAAATTGGATTTCCGTCATGAGTCGAGGCAAGGGGCAAGCTCCTCTCCGCGTTCGAGACACTCTAGCAAATGTCCCAGGACCCCACTTTGATCCTTGGAATCGGCTGGGCCGGTCCTCTCTTACTTTTGAGGATTAGTTATTCCTGAACACACGTTTCCCGGTCCTTACAGACCTATATCCGAGGCGCCTCGCATTCCAACAACCACACAGGTGAAAAGTATATAAATGTCAGGGCTGGTAGGTCACTGACACCACCCTAGCTAGAAAGAAACGTCGTGCGCTCCCAGCGGTCCATCTCCCGTTTTTGACTCATACCGAGGTGTGAAGCTCGCGAATTCACGTTATACACAAAGCTACGCCACACAGGCCGTGCTTTGATCATCAACCACAAAACTTTGCTTTTCAACAGAAGCCCTGATCAATTGCCACTTGCGCGTGCCACACTGGCAATTCACTCCATGCGACTGATGTCCATCGATATACAACCTCTAAGCTCGTACGTCTCAGAGAAGGGCGTTAAGCAAGAGAGTAAATTCTCCGCCGCCAAACAGATGTATATTTAACAGAGATCAATCAACACAGAATAAAATCCAATGTCAGACACACAATCCATTTACAAGTTCGTTCTGGGTCTGAACGAAACCGGAGGCACTTTCCTCGCATATCCATCGATCTCTAAGTACGTCTGGACGATCACCAACTGTTTCCCTCATCTTGGGTGTACATCCCAATCAAGATCATCAGTAATCACCCAAACGATGTGAAGACTTCCGATCTTCAACCACCGTCTTCATCTTCGACATCTCGTCGAATCGGTTATTCAGAATGGGTATAAACCCGGCCTTTCTGAATAACCCACGTATATAATAAACGAATGTTACACAAACATAACAACGCCTCATTCCAATTCAGAATATTCTTTTATTCACAAAATCACATTTTTAGGGAAATGTTCCCATTAATTTTATCCAAGATAAATTCTTCTAAATTTATCCTATAATCTTCCTTTGGATATCATTTCAAACCATTTTATGGTTTTCCAAACTAGTCGGGATTAGCGAACCACACCGAAGTAATTATTTTATTTCCCAATCCCAACCTATATATCCCATGGAGCAAAACTGGTGATACTCCATTCCTAACACCACGGTGTTATTGGTAAAATTAATTACCATTTCACGTTCAAATCTAATTAAAGATTTAACTATCGCTTTGGAGCAAAACTGGTGATACTCCACTCTCGATCACTTTTCAGATTTGATAATTTAAATTATTAATTCACATTTTAATCTAATTAAAGATTCATTAAAACTCCACTTAGTTTTAATCTTCTCAAAAATCAATATTCTGCCTTTAACTGGGTTAAAGAACCAATGTCATCTAAAACACGATTCACGATAAACCCAAATCACATTTGATATTAATTACAAGGCTCTGAATAGAAAATATACCGGCTTATATTCAATATCAAATTCTGAAACCAACAAATATCGTATTGGAAATAACGATATAAAATATATCTTTCAAATTAGCATAACAATATTTGTATAGTCACGAAATCCAACATCGAAATATTCCGAAGATAATTTCAATTCAACTCCAGTCCAATTCACGTATTGGGAATACTGATTATTTTTAAAATCACTTTCAAATTCAATTTATTTATTTCAAAAATAAATTGATTTTAATTCTAGTTCAAAACTAGTTTATTTCGACAAAAATCTATTTTTATCCTTCCAAAGGTAGAGTTTTTCATCCCAGTTCGTTCCAATTCACATATTATGATTTTACACAAATTATAGATATTTTTAATAATTTTATCAAGGCCCGTACAGTCGATTTCCATCAACGGCCATCGAACTGCACTTACAGCGACCTTTTTCGAATTTGATTTGGACATAACTCCCAATCCAACCGTTAGATTTCAAATTTATAATATTCATTGGAAAGCTCTTTTTGATATGAACCCAACTGTTCCGGTTTTAGGAGAATCCGACGGTCGGATCTCCCGTAACGTCGATTCGAAGTTAATGGTCGAAATTCACGAACTGCCGCGGCGCGACGCGTTCTATTCATGCCATTATATATATAATATATATATTTCGTCGATTTCCTTTTAAAACGTATTTTTTAAATCGTTTTAAATTCGTTTCAAAAACAATTTCAACTTCATCTTCAATTTCAAATCGATTTGATTTCCATTCAATTCGAACTCATTTCAATTCAACTTCCGTTCGTTTTAAATTTCATTCAAAACGATTTCAATTCGTTTTTAACTCAATTTCAATTTAATTCAATTTGAATTCATTTCTATTTTATTCAAATTCACTTTCTATTCAATTCAAATTCTAATTCGTTTTCTATTCAATTCGAATTGAATTTATTTTCTATTAAATACAAATTGATTCAATAAAATTTCAATTTGAATTTTTATTTAATTCAATTTGAATTTCATTTCAAAATATCCGAATTTTGAAATCACTTTTCAGTATTCATTGCAAAACGAATAAAATCGATATAAATATCGTTCACGTCCAAAATAACGCATCTCTAATCAACACGGCTTTATATTTTTCAAAAACTTCGTTATTCTATTCAACACACGAATATTTATTCTATTCAACACATGAATCTATATTTCTTTCAGCACACGACTATTTTTGTTATGTAAAATATTTTATAAAACTATGGTATCTATCGTTTGATTTTAATTAGACTCCACCGTAAAGTAGTTCTAATTTTAAATATGATAAAGATGTAAATTTTATTATTTAAAATATTTTACTCAACACATAAATATTTTCAACTCAGGAACATCGTCAACACATGACTATTTTTATATTCAACACATGAATTTTCCTTTATAATATTCATTATTTTCCCGATTGGAATGAGGCCCAATCAATCACCATATAATGTTAATTATATGGATTCCATTCAACACATGTATATAATAGCATTGAAAAATAATCAACCATCAACCAAAGTGCACTACACTGTATAAGCATCAAATATAGATATCTAACGCTTATAACAGCCTGTCAATCAATCGATCGACATATTTAATCAATCAGGATGAGTGAACTTCAAATTTCATCCCAACACCCGTGTGCGGTTTCAAATCAACAAACACAGATTTTATTTGTGCAGTTGGGCGATGTGTAAAATTTATCGTCCCAATCAATGTCAGTCAAATCAGTGTACATAAACAAACCGTCCGGTTTGTAAATGAATATTTATTTATTCACATTCACTATATACCTATTCACGTTAAAAATTATATTTTTAACGATAAAACATTTTATTTTAACATATGAATTTCTATTCTGTTCATTCTTTAATTAAAATGATATTTTTATTTTTCTAACTTATTTTAGAAAATTTCGGCGGCATAACGGCACGATACTAGAAACGGGACAAGGCCTAGCCTTATCCCCGGTCTAGTGAAGGCCCACGCCATTCACACATCAATAAAATCAATTTCATTTCACCAAACAATTCAATTCAAACCAAATAATCTAACCAACTACACAACCAAACAATTAAACAAACAAGCCATCCATGGTCTGTGGATGACGGGTGTCGGGTGCTACTAAACACCGTCTGCATCCTAGTGTATATATATATAACTAGAAAAAGAAATTTAGAGTGAGGAGTTCTCACCGATAGCTATCCAATACCACTACTTTTCGTTGATAGAAATCTTCATCGTTCCCGCATTTTTGCCATCTTCGTTGCCCGTAGCCACTACATATATAAAAATCACATTTTTATTTGTACACTTTCAGTTTAAAAATCATATTTTTATAATCACTTCATATATTTAAAAATCGAATTTTTACTTCGCTACTAAATAGATAAAAATTCTATTTTCAGTACGATGTTATATAGATAAAATTTTTATTTTTATCCCGCTATTCTTCATATAAAGATTTCGCCTTTTCAATTTCAAAACTCTAATCTTTTATAGTTTAAAGCTCTCTTTTTTATATTTTAAAAATCACGCCTTTTATATTTAAAAATCACGTCTTTTATATTTAAAAATCACGTGTTTTCACTTTTAAAAATATCGTCTTTTCACTTTTAAAAATATCGTCTTTTCACTTTTAAAAATATCGTCTTTTCACTTTTAAAAATATCGTCTTTTCACTTTTAAAAATATCGTCTTTTCACTTTTAAAAATATCGTCTTTTTATACCTAACAAAAATAAAATAAAAAGCAAAACTAAAATAAACAAATCAATAAAAACTTACAGCTTTTTAGATTCGGGGGGGGGGGGGGGGTTTGGGCTCTGGTGGGCGTCGATCGATGGGGCGACTAGGGGGGGTGTTGCGGTGGCGGTGGTTGGCCAAAAGGGGGTGCGGCGGATTTGGTTAGGGCTGTGGGGGAAGGAGGAGGGGGCTGCGCTCGTCGTGGTGGCGGATGGTGGTGGGCGGCGCATCACTCGAGGTGGAAGGGGGGGCTCGGCGGCAGTTTTTGGGCAGAAGGGAGGGGGTATCGAGGAAGAAGGGGACGCGGAGGAAGGGGAAGAGGAGGATCGAGGGGGGGGGGGGAAGAAGGAGGGGGTGCGGCTCCGCCCCCTTAGGCGGCGCGGCGGTCATCGGGGAGGGGCGACGATCGTCGCTCCCCCTTTCTCTTTTTCTTTCTCTTTTTTTTTATTTTCTGATTCGATTTACTAGGGGGGCCAGAGAGAAATAAGGGGAGGAAGATATTTTTATTATTATTTAATTATTTAAATTAAAAAGTTGACTTTTACAAACGAACTCGAAACAAGGCCCACCGCCTGTCATTCATAGCGTTTTACCCCCATTCCGAACACAATGGGATACGTATCGTAGGCTGATTTGGTCGTTTCGATCAGTTTCCGTTGAATTTACATTTAAATTATTATATTGAATTTTAAACGTACATTTCAATTTACCGGGGTCACATACGAACTCTATAAATTGCAGAAAAATATTTTCTAGCTTCGTATTGACGATACGGTCCTAACAAATATTGTTTCGTCGAATTCTGAGACCGTTAGAAAATGGCCATTTTCCAGTCAATTAAAATCAACTGTAACTGGTCAAACGCGTTTTCCTTTGCCACGCTCACATATTGATTCGAAAAATTATGAAATTTGAAACCTAGCAATAATTTGACATCACGGACCCAACAAAACTAGTTTCGTCGAAATCCGAGGTCGTTTGCAAAATTTCCATTTTTAAGGGCCTGAATTCCATAGCGACTATTCAGAATTTTCAACTGGACATATCTTTTGATTCCCGCTATGAAATCTCAATTTTTCGGGTTCGTTGGAAAGATATCATCAATTAGATCCTATTATTTTTGGTTTCACTAAAATTCGGTTTGTTTTGCACCCGGTACATTCAATTGAAGTTTGAAATCGAATTATCGAACTACCGCGCCATTTTCAATTCTATTTATAATTATATATAATTATTTATATTCTAACGACGATGTATATAATATATACGTTCGAATTCTATTCAAAATAAATTTCTCGTCGATATTATTTAAAATAATTCATTTTAAATATACAAAATTCGTTAAAATTGCCAAAATAAAATTTTTAAAGTGGCCCAGATTTTCGGGTTGTTACAATATATAAGTCAGGACTTATATAATGAAGTAAAAATCGATTTCAACATCGATGTTTGAAACTGAATAAGGGCAAAGACTTAATCAGTTAGGGTTAACCAGTTAGAGTAAAACCATTAGGGTTAACCAGTTCGGTTAAACGGTAGAGTTAAACCAATTAGAGTTAATTAGTTAGAGCTAAACCTGTTAGAGTTAATCAGTTGGAGTTATTCGAATTTAGTTTATTCGAATAGAGTTGAAATGAGTTAATCGAATTTAGTTATTCGAAGAAGTGAATCGAATCAGAGATATTCAAAGTGAGATAATCGAATCGGAAATATTCGAGTGAGTTGATCGAATCTATTTATTCGATAGGAGTCAAATCGTATAAGATTTATTCGAAGAAAGAGATTATCGAATATAAGTATTCAAAAGGAAGCAAATCGAAATTAAGTTATTCAAATAAGAGTTAAATCCGATAAGAGTTATAGATTAGAGTTAACTGAATAGGAGTAAATAAGTTAGTTCTCGTTATATTATTCGAGTTAGGAAATAAAAGTCATATTAAAGATAATATATTTCGGATGCAGGAGATTATAACACCATTGTTATAATCACATAAACTTGTAAAAGAAGGGGGTTCGTAAGCTGAATTTGAGGGTTCATAATGAAGTTTTAAAGGGTTAAAAGTTGAACTTACCCTATTCCGAGAATTGAAATGTTGTTCAGTTAAGGCCTGAGAGGTAGTTATACCCCAACTTGAATGACTTCGTTTTTAATTTAGAAATATTTAAGGTTCAAGAGTGAAAGTGGTTGAGTGATTTTAGTAAATAAGTAAAGTGGTTTGAGTTGTCGTCGCGATGTTGATTTAAACATCTGTTTAAATCCAAGTAAAGAAGATTTGGAAATGTTTTCCAAATAGATTCAGAATGTAATCAAATATTGAAATTGGAAATATGAATTAGAAAAGGGAATGTTCATGTATAAGGAGTTAAGAAATGGAGTTAAGCTAAATCAGAAATTGACTGGAGACTTGTTAAGTTGAATGGTTTCCTAAGTGTCTATCTGATGTTGATTTCGACCTTTGGGATTGGTACTTGGGGAATTGTTCTTATACTAGTTTACAATCAGAGACTGATAGTTGTAGAAGAATAGCGATACGTAAATAAGTTATGGAAATGTTTTCCAGCGTTAACATATATTTTCTAACCATAGAAAATAAGGATATATATATATATATATATTTGATGATTGATTGATAGAATTTCCATTTGGAAATAATATCGTTGTTTGCACACGTGTTTTTCTTTGATAGTTAAATCACAGACTATCAAAGTTTTAACCATTTTAACATTTGTTAATATAGAGAGACCGGTTGGATTATTTTCCAAAGAACCACTCTGTATTGGCATAACGTTGCGAATCATATATGCCAAAGATAATTGAAGACAGAGTAAAGTGCAAGGGTTGTTGTATAAATCTTAGATAACAGTGCCTAAGATGGATATACTGAATAGTACCTTCGGTTCATCCTGTTCCTGGACTACTTGTATGGATGAATGTCTGACAGAGTATTTCCAAAAAGGTCACGTACATTGATTTCTTCAACCGTATCAAGAGTGGAAGCGAAGAAGGAAACTTCGTTTAGCTGACACGTAATGTATGGTTGTAGACGTCAAATTAGTGATTTTTGATGGCTCTGACAATGTGGCATTCAAAGTGAATCTGATGTGATGATAAAGCATAACCTCAAGGCTCATCAACCGGTAAATGACGAAAAATCGGGCAGGCAGCATGGCTATGTAGGTCACACCTATTAGGGTGTATAATCACCTGATCTAGAGTTTCATTTACTTCTAAAAATATATTGTCGATACTGTCCCATTCGGGAAACGGTAGTTGATCCCAACCGTTGGTGATATACATTTGATACACTCAAGTGAAATGAGTGGTCAGTCATGTGTGGCCGGGTTGCAAGATGTTCTTGTTGAACCCAGTGTATTCCTCTCTAAAGGTACACTAGTGAAAGGTGGTTCTATACCTTGTCATAGTTGGAAATCCATTACCCAATACGTGCTCGCGGTTTTGATTGTATACTATGTATGTAGAACGTGAGATGAAAGCGTTTCTGCTAGATGATTATTATATTGTCGTTAATAGACATTATTATAATATCATAAGGTTTTGATATAAAGATATTTTGGATTCTCATAAGGGAAAAACCCGTTCCGTTATACGGCGTGGTCTTATGAGATATCGTTTAATGGCTCAAACAGTTTTAAAGTATTTTACTTATACCAGTCCCATGACTGACCCGGAGTTTATTTTGTTTTGTTTTCCCTAAACTACTGGGTGCCCAATTTTGTACGATAGGTCAAGTAGTCGGGATTTACAGATACTTGAAGAACTGGAGTAGGAGGCTTCAGGATCATATAGCTATTGTTTATTTCCGTTGTATTGTAAGTGTTGTACTTGATGATGATATGTATATTCAAGTACAATCTTTTACTTCAAAGATATGTTATCTATTATATGTTATTCGTTCCGCTATGAGGTTCGTGTTACTCTGATGTTGAGTTCTTCTTCTTCTATTCTAAGTTTCTATCTTATATATTCTCACCCTCTGTTTTCTTTCTATTAGTTTCCTGGTTTCCAGTGCAATTGGGGTTGGACTTGTGTTATTTGGTCAGCTCAAATTGGACCGGAATTTTAGGTCACTATAGCCGAAGTTTCAGATCTTAAAGTCATATAGTAATGCATGATATTTCCAATGTGTATAATCGGTTTACACCATCCACCACATGCAATTTAAGTTTCCAGGACAGATCAAGCAAATTTAGACCATAAAAATGTTTCAGCATATACAGGTATTAGAACAACTAGAATGTATGAATCCAAGTGCCAAACAGTCCGGTAAACCAGGAAGCCATCCATAACAAACCTTAGCTATTATAATTTTAGTTCATAATGAAATCAAATTACTTGAATCCAAAATTAACCATGAGAGAGATGCTCACCTATAATGGTCAGGCATGCGCGAGCGATCGTAGTGGTGTAACCAGGTGGCGCTCACTCAAACGGAATCTGCGGTGATGATTTAGGGCTTCGACATTATCAAGGCGATGACTTTAACGCTGGCGGCTTTGCTTTTCAAAGCGGAAATAGGGTTTTGGTCTACTACAGTTTCAATAGGAGATGGAAGCTTTGATTTCTCTTGAGTGGACTTCAGTGGCGACAAGGACCGATGAGGTGCGGCGGAGCTTCGAAGGGGTTGCGATGGCTAATGGTTTTCGGAGGCAATAACACTGGAGAGGAGGTGACGATTAGGTTTAGTAGGAGGTGGCCATGATTTATCGATTCTGGGTTAATAACATATTTAGGTTTTCGGTCATTGAAAGGAAAAAGGATGATTTGTTGCTGAGTGAATCGATGGAAAAGAGCGTAATTTATAGAAGTAGAACCCGTGAGTACCAAGTTTTCGTGGGAGCCAAGGAATTACTGTTGTGTGTAGGAAGGAACCAAATGTTATATTTTTTTTATCCATTCACGGTTCATTGAATTTTCTACCATAAATTATGTTAACGTTTTATTTTTGAACCTCCACAAACTCCAATCATGATGGAATTTTATGTACAGTCACGCCTCGACATTTTGAATCTAATAAAATTAGTCTAGTCGTAGTCTTATTCCATTCGTATATGATGTTATTTTATTTTTCCTTATTTATCGACCTACCCATTTTATTTCGTTTGTCTACCGATAACTCAATTTGCTTCCAAATTTGAAACGTTAAATTACAATTTCTTTAAATACACACATCCTAGCAAATTTTCATTTAAATAAATAAAGTCTCCAATTTATTTAACATCAGTAACGTCTTATTTTCAAATTCAACCATTATATTTTCCAATCAAATTATAATTCAAATTTGAATATTCAATCAATCTTCAGTTCAAATATTTGATTTCAAATCAACCATTAGATATCGAGTTCCATTTTACTATTATTTTTTAGTTTCCAACCCAATATCAATATAAAAATATTATTATAAATAGTAAATCCTTTACTTAATCTCATTTTCCCGTTGTCAAATTTTCTGGGATGTTACAAAAATCATAAGAAAAACAACAAATATGTTAAACATGTATCAGTAATTATTAAATATTTCTAAGATTTAATACGTAATTAAATCATTCAAATCAAAAGATAAACACCTTTATCCTTTCAGGTTATCAAACAAAATAATATCTACCACTGAATATATACTTATGATTAATCAAACAGTTTCATATTATATTATATCATCACTATAAATTGATTCATATTATGTAAAATTAACACACTGAATATATAAGTATGATTAACAAAACGACAAATATCTTTTTTAAATTTGAAATTCAGTTTGAAAAGATAGATGCAACTATCCTTTCTAAATCAGAAATAAAACAAGATGTTCTACTAAACATTTAAAAATTGTTAATTACAAAAATGAAATTTTGTAATTAAAAGTTCTTTTTTTATCATTAACATTGCATATTTGCAACTAACAATTAAAACATGACACATATATCAATTTATCTTTTTTTAATCTGAAATTCAGTTTTGAAAAGATAGAAGCAACTATCTTTTCTAAATCTGAAATAAAATAAGATATTCTAGTAAACATTTAAAAATTGTTTATTACAAAAATGTAATGTTATAATTAAAAGTTCATTTTTATCATTAAAATTGCATTTTTGCAACTAACAATTAACACATGACATATATATTCAATTATCTTTTTTATATCTGAAGTTCAGTTTTGAAAAGATAGATACAACTATCTTTTCTAAATCTGAAATAAAAGAAAATAAAACAAGTATAGATTAAATTTATGTATATAATTTAACAAATATTAACATAAAACACAGACAATATCAACTTGTGAAATTCGTTATACATATCGAACATAAAACAGTGTTTTTTTAAAAAGATAGATGAAATTATCTTTTTTAAATCTAAATACAATAAAATATTCTACTAAACATTTAAAAAAATTTAAATCTGTAATTCAGTTTTGAAAAGATATATGTTAAATCAAAAGTTAAAAACCTTTATCTTCTTAAGTTGTCAAACAAATTAACATGTACCACTGAATATATATGTATGAACAATTTCATCATCACTATAAATTGATTCATATTATGTGTTATTAACCCACTGAATTTATATATATATATATATATATGATTAACAAAACAAGAAATATGTTTTACATGTATCTGTAATTTTCAAATATTGCTAAATTTCAAAACGTAATTAAATGATTCAAATCAAAAGTTAAACACTTTTATCTTTTTAAGTTGTCAAACAAAATAGATTCTACCACTGAATATATATGTATGAACAGTTTTATATAGAAAAAACTCAATCAATGAATGACTATTTACTTCAGTAACAAAAAAATCAATATACAGAAAAAAAATCGAGGAACAACAAACAACAAAGATTACTTGAAAAGTCAACAATCAGTGAAGAGCACATCAAGATCTCTACAAGTCCTTCGAAACCTGGATTACTCGTAAATCGTCACGATACACTTATAGCATGTGAGATGTCTGGTCCGGGGCAGTGCATAACATACATAAGACTCCCAATAATGCTAAAATACTCAAGTTGAGAAATGGTACGTCCAGTGTTCTTTTCTAATTTGATACTTGGATCTAAAGGAGTTGGTGCTGGTTTGTCATGATAATGACCATACTTCTTTAGGAACTTCTTAATGTAATGAGATTGAGTTAGTAATAACTCCCCTGGTTTCCTAAAATTTTAATTCCTAGAATTACATCAGCCTCTCCTAGATCTTTCATATCAAATTTAGAAGATAGAAACTTCTTAGTTTCATTCACACATGATTTATTAGAACCAAATATTAGCATGTCATCAAAGTATAAACATATTATAACATAACCGTTGTTATTCGATTTTCTATAAATACATTTATCAACATCATTAACAATGAACCCATATGACAAAGTGAAGTTATCAAACTTGTCGCGTCATTGCATGGGAGCTTGTTTAAAGCCATAAAGAGATTTTATTAACTTACAAACTTTCTTTTCTTAGCCTGGGGTTATGAAACCTTCAGGTCGTTCCGTATATTTCTCTTCTTCTAAATCTTCATTTAGAAAAGTTATCTTTACATCTATTTAATGTATGACCAAACTATGAATTGATGCAAGTGCTATTAAACAGGGTATAGAAGATATGCGAGCAACTGAAGCATATGTATCAAAATAATCAACTCCTTGTCTTCGCTTATATCCCTTAGCAACTATTCTGGCTTTAAACTTATCAATAGATCCATTAATATTCAACTTTTTCTTGAATATCCATTTACATCCTTTAGGTTTAGCACCAGAAGGTAAATCAGTTAAAACCCAAGTTTGGCTTAACTTATGGAATTCATTTCATTATTGATAGCTTCTTTCCAGAAATTAGAATCTCTAGAACTCATAGCCTCAGAATAAGTTTTGGTATCATCGTTGACGTTCATTACATATCTTGTCTCATTAAGGACTTCGTCCTTATTGCCTTCTACGAGATATGTTATGAAGTTAGGACCATAGTCCTTCTTTATTCTCACTCTTTTACTTATTCTATATTCAGTACTATTATCTGGTACTGACACTTCCTTGTTGTTTTGAGCAGAAGCATATTCATCATCATTGATATCATTAGTCTCAGTTGGTTCTGGACTTGATGATCTCAGTGGATTCTTAACAGTTTGATTTTCAAAAAATTCTACATCTACAGATTCTATAACTTCTAAGGTTTCAAGAATAAGGAACTTATAAGTTATACTATTAAGAGAATATACTATGAAAACACACTTAAATGTCGTATTACCAAACTTTAGTTACTTAGGGTCGGGTTTTCTAACATATGTTAAGCAACCCCAAACTTTAAGTCTAGTAAGGTTAGGTTTTCTATTAAACCATAATTCATAAAGGGAAATATTATTCTTTTTAAGTGGTACTCAATTTAAAATGTAACATGCAAATAACATAACATCACCCCATAGGTTATAAGGTAAATTAGAACTTATGAGCATGGCATTAACCATTTCTACTAAAGTTCTATTTTTCCTCTCAGCAACACCATTTTGTTGTGGTATATACGGGGCGGTACATTGGCGAACTATACCATTTTGTTTGCAAAACAAAGTGAATTCATTTGAAAAATATTCACCACCGCGATCTGAAGTAACACTTTAATTTTAACTTCGAATTGTGTTTCGACTTCTGCTTTGTAAATTTTGAATTTACCAGAACCCTCATCTTTTGATTTCGTTAGATATACATATGCATGTCTAGTATAATCATCAATAAATGTGATATATTACCTATGTTACCACTATAAATGATATGATTTTTTTAGTCATCCACATCACTATATACCAAATCAAGCAAACATGTTTTCCTTTCAATAGATTTAAAGGATTTTTGGCATATTTTTGCTTGAACACATATTTTACATTTAGAGATAGAATCGAAATCACTATCAGAAATTAATCCTAATTTATGCATATTCTTAAGAGATTTATAATTAATATGTTCTAATCTACCATTCCATAAATTAGTAGAATCAAAAATATAAGCAGAAGATTTCTTAACTAGATTCAACTTAATCATTTCGTTACAAGAATACCCCAGTCCAATAAATTTGCTTTTCTTGGACAACACTAACTTATCATACTCATACACCATCTTGAATCCTCCTTTGTAAAGAAGGTATCCATAAACCAAGTTCTTACACATATCAAGTGCATAAAATACATTGACTAATGTAAGAACTTTCCCAGAGGTGAATGTAAGTTCAAATGTACCTTTTTCCTAGAACTTTGCTTGCAACTTTGTTTGCTCCAGTAACTTCGTTGGATTCTCCATTATTCTCTTCGTAAGTCTTGAATGGATTACAGTCTTTGGAAAAATAAATGGTTGCTCCAGTATCGAGCCACCAATCATTATCAATGCCACTAATGGAGTTCGCCTCTTTTACAACAGCCACAAGTTTCACTTCGACCACATTCGCTTTTTGCTGTTTCTTCCAAAGACGACAGTCTCGGGCACAGTGGTTGGGTTTGTTACAATAATAACAGGAACCCTTCTTTTTGTTGTTATCGGATTATTATTCTTCTTAAACTATGTCTCATTCTTAGGCTTTAATTTATTAGTAATTTCAGAAATATTTGCCTTAGATTGAGACTCAGTTTGTGGATAATCATCTAGTTCGCGTTTTCGAGAATCCTCTTCAATACGAAGATGACACTGTAAACCATCAAAATCATAATCCATTTCTGCATGTTTCAGTTTTTTCTTATAATCATTCCAAGAGTTTAGGAGTCTCGAAATAATAACTCCAACAACAAAGGACTCAGTGTAATGACCCGCATTCTGATGGGTTAATTTCAACTATTTAGTACAGATTTAAATATTGGGTGGATAATATAAATGGAAATTTTTATATTAGAGTTATCGATTTGATAATCAATTTCGATTTAATATCGAATATATTAAATTATCAAAATAAGGAATTAGCGAATAACTGAATTCGAAGTCAAACACTGAGTTAGAAACAGTTCAGATAATCAATTCAAACTCCTGTTTGAATTAGAAGAATAATATTAATTGAATTTTCGAAGAATTAATTGTTTTAAATATTTATTTATATCAATTTAAATTAATATTTTACACAGACGATCGAACTGGACTTCAATACTTATCACAGTGTGTTCAGAATAGTAGTTTTACCCTAAAATTGTCAGTTGTTGGGTTCAGAGAGGAGTTCGTAATCAGGGTGTATTTTAATTAAAGGATATCGGTTTAAATAAAATAAAAATCATTAAGTAAATCCTTTTCTTTGTGGACATCAATGAAATAACAGAGAAGAAATAAATGGCCAGATTTTTTAACGCTTGTTCTTCTTCAAGCTCCACTAAAAAAGAATGGCCTCGCTGTTTAAAATTTAAACCACGCCCTTCCTTTATATAATCGCGACCCCTTCCCCATCTTCTTCTATTTTCGTTCATTTCCTTCTGAACAAAGGAAATTGAAAATCGCCCTTTCAATCCTCCAACTAGAAGGGCATTTCAAAGCCTTAGATTCATTTTCCGTTTTCCTCTTTCACTGTTAACTGGCGAAATCGATTTGCCACTTAAACCGCGATTTTGTTTAACGCAAAGATAGGGAACTCGATTTGATACTAGAGCGCTGCGATTTTGGGTATTGCGATTTGAATTTGCTGGAGTTAGATTTGTGTACTGATGAACAAGGGTTCATCGCGACTTGATCTGGAGGCCATGAGGGTTCGTTCGAAGGATTCCACATTGGATTGACATTCAACGCGATGGAGTTAGGGAAGAAGACAGCGCCTTGGGTACTTCGATGTCGAGACATCAATGACGCCGAGTTATTTACGGTAGAGGCGGATAAGGATTTGCAATCACCAAGGAGAAGGTCGAGGGATGATTGGAGTTCAGCGGGTGAATATTTGAGTGCAGTTCATGGTCGGTTCTTGGTGACAGCCGGATGGTGGATGCTGGGATGGTGTCGGCAAGGGTCAGACTTCTCTTTTTTTGAGTGAAGCTACGAATTTGCAGTCGCGATGACAGTCGAGTCGAGCAAAGAAATGAGGGTCGAAGGTCAAAACTTCTGTCTACCTTGAATTGGGAAGTTCCAGTACACAATTTAGGCTAGTATGCACATGTTTAGGAAATGGTGATTTAGGTAAATTAATTAATTAATTTAGTTAATTTATAATGTTCAGTTTATAGATATACAACCTAGGGAAATGAATTGTGAAATTAATGATTAATTAAGGAAATTTGTTTAAAACATGTATAGTTAACTGGTAATTAATATTGATTTTAAACTAATAATTTTAGTGTGAAGTTTAGAAAAGGCTAGACCTTTATTTTTATCGTTTAAATTAAATTAGTTAGTTCAATAACTGAAATATATTTATATTGTTTACATTGGAAAACATAGGTATGAAGAAATCATGATATCTATACGATAAGCTTAATGGGGTACTCGGCAAATTAAAACCACAGTGAGTAAATTCTCACTCACCTGTTTAATTAGAATTATTTTTATTTCGTTAAAAATAATTGTCTGTGCTTGTTTGAATGCTGTCTGATTGTTTTAAAATATATATAGTTATTTAGGATTGGTTGACTATTATATATATATATATTGGGTTGATGATTGGTTGGATTCCCGCAGTACCATTAGCGGATGCCCGCGGTTTCATTAGCGGATGATTACCCTATACGCCCCACGCTATGATTAGTGGATGACCTTCTATACCGCGATATCCTGCCTCGAAGCAGGATGGGTATATTACTATGCTGACTAACGTCTGTGGATGTAGGAAAACAGGTTGGAGGAATCCAACTGGATTCCTCAAAAATATATATTATCTGTTTGTTTGTTTGATTTCATATATATTCATATATGATGTGTTAAAAATCAAATGATTGAAAATTGGTTGATTTGATTGTTTAAAAATATCACTGGGGTTTGAATATTGATCTATAAAAATATCAAAAAGGGTATTTGAAATTTTAAAAAGGAAATTCTATTTTTATAAATAGAACTTAATTTTTAAATAAAATTAGGGAAAATATTAACTTGTTTGAATATATAAAACAAGTATTGAATTTATAAACTTTGTTTATAAATGAAAAGATGGAATTTGAATTGAATTTATGAACTTTGTTTATAAATGAAAATATGGGATTTGAATCAAATTAATAAACTTTGTTTATAAATGAAAAAATGGGATTTGAATCGAATTTATAAACTTTGTTTATAAATGAAAATATGGGATTTGAATTGAATTTATAAACGTTGTTTATAAATGGAAAGTTGGGATTTGAATTGAAGTTATAAATGTTGTTTATAAATAATACAGAGAATTCAAATGGACTTTGAATATAAGGAATTGAAATAGAATTTGAATAATAGAATTCAAATGGAGTTTAACTATAGAATTTGAATATAGTATTTCAAATGAAGTTTAAATAAAGAGAATTCAAATAGAATTGAATTGGAATTTGAATAGAGAAGTCGATAAGGAAACGAGAGTATGAGTATAATTAGAATTTGTTGTTATGCATGTTAAAATATAGTTGAACATGTCATGTTCAAATATGAAGGTGAAATAGACTGAAAAGTTAAGTAATAGATTTAATTAACAAATTTAGTTAAAACGATTGGTATAGTTAAAATAGATTGGACAGGTATAAATATACAGGAGACAGGTTTGGAATAAAGTATAGAAGTGAAATAAATAGAGTGCCCGACAAAAAGGTACGTAGTTAATTCATATATGAGATTTTATGCGCCATATCGGCTAGCCGCTTGGATTTTCTTTTTCTTTTTGATTTGGAAAAGGCCTGTGTGGCAGTTTGGGGATTTTCCCGATGCTCCCGGTACAAAGGAGGTTATGGCGGATTTTTCCGGGAATTTAAGGAGATAGAATATTTTTAAGATAATTTGATGATTAGAAATTAACATATCAAAATATATAGAAGTTGATAAGGAAACGAACTTAGAAATAGAATAATATAATCAAAAAGGAAGACTAGGGATAAAATCTAGTAAGAATATGAAGAGAAAGAGTATACGTGTTTAAAAGTGAATCAGTAGTTGTATGGTATTGATTATTCGAGTAAGTAGTCATATCTGTTTTGACGTTATAAATGTTATTCAGTCAAGGTCTGAGAGGTAGTTATACCCCAACTTGATTGATTGCATTATTAACAAATGAACAGTAAGATTTCAGGCTCGAAGATCAATGTTAGATAAGAGTTAGTTGAATATAGTATTTGGGTTGTCGTAACGATGTTTTACACAACATCCGTTTTAACCCAAATAAGTGTAAGTTGGGAAATATGATAATAAATATTTCCTAAGTATAGGAATAAACGAGATTGGAAAAGAGATAAGTAATTGGAATATTTTCCAATTATAAATAACATATATTTTCTAAAGTTTAGAAAATAAAGGAAGGCGATATTCGGAAATGTTTTCCAAATAACGTATAAGGCCAATATGGTTATTGAAAATATTTGGTTAACAAATATTGATAAGAAATAGAGAAGTGATTTAATTAATGAAATATTAATTAAAGGCTCACTGATTGTTGGATGTTTGGATGAACACTTGTTTTATTCGATAGTTAAATCATCGACTATCGAAACACTTGTTTTTATTCGATAGTTAAATCATCGACTATCGAAACACTTGTTTTTATTCGATAGTTAAATCACAGACTATCGATGTTTTGACAATCGTTGTCAATATGGAGAGACCGGTTGGATTATTATCCGAAGAACCACTCCATATCGGCAGTAGCGTGCGAATCAGATTATATAAAGATAATCGAAGACGGAGTAGAGTGCAAGGACTTTTTCTATTAATAGAAATAGTGCCTTCAGTTCATCCTGTTCCTGGGTGACTTGTATGGATGAATGTCTGACAGAGTATTTCCAGAAAGGTCACGTACATTGATTTCTTCAACTGTACCAAGAGTGGAAGCGGAGGAGGAAACTTCTTTTAGCTGACACGTAATGTACTGTTCTAGACGTCAATTAGTGATTTTCGATGGATTTGACAATGTGGCATTCGAAGTGAACCTGATGCGATGATGAAGCGTAACCTCAAGACTCATCAACCGGTAAATGACAGAAATCGGGCAGGCAGCATGGCTATGTAGGTCGCACCTATTAGGGTGTATAATCGCCTGATCTAGAGTTTCATTTACTTCTAAAAATCTATTGTCGATGCTGTACCATTCGGGAAACGGTTGCTGATCCCAATCGTTGGTGATATACATTCGATACACTCAAGCGAAATGAGTGGTCGGTCATGTGTGGCTGAGTTGCAAGATGTTCTTGTTGTACTCGGTGTATTCTCTTCTAGAGATATACCAGCGGAAGGTGGTTCCATACCTTGTCATAGTTGAAAATCCATTACCCAATACGTGCTTGCGGTTTTGATTGTATATTATATATGTGGAACGTGAGATGCAAACGTTCCACTAGAATGTTATTTACTTGATTTAGACATTATTATAATATCAAAAGAGTTTTGATATAAAGATAAGTCAAGTGTTTGGATTCTCATAAGGGAAAAACCCGTTCCGTGTTATACGGCGTGGTCTTATGAGATATCATTTAGTTTTCTGAAACTGTTTTAAACTGTTTACTCAAACCAGTCCCATGACTGACCCGGAGTTTATTTTGTTTTGTTCTACCTAAACTCTTGGGTGCCTAAATTTGTACGGGCAGTCGAGTAGTTCAGGATTTTTCAGATATATCTAAAGGAGCTTGGAGCAGGAGGCGTCAACGTTATCCAATTATAGTTGTTCCGTTGTGTTGTAAGTGTTGTACTCTGATAAGTGTATGTTATACAGTGAAGATTTTGTATTTCAAAGATATGATATATTATATTTTGTTCCGCTGCGATGTGAGATTCTGTGTTGTTATTTATGTTCTTCTTCTATCTCTTTCTTCTAAAAAAAAATGTTCCGTATTTTCGTGATATTTGGGTTGGACGTATGATGTATATAGTCAACTCCGATGTTACGGAAATCTGGGTCATTACACTCAGGGAGATCAATACTGGCATTTTTAAGTCGATTCACCAACAGTAGTATTTCACTTACTTGTCCAACTATGGACTTGTTGGTGACCATTTTGAAAAATTACAAATAAGATTTTTTTTTATTACTTGCCTCAGATATGCGATGCTTGCTCTCTAAAGCAGTCTAAAGGTCCTTTGTAGTTCCCAAGGTCCTTTGAGCGTTGTAGACTGAAGTATACAATGCATTCAGAATATGTCCTCTGCATAGAAAATCATCCTCTTTGAGCTTTGCATGTTTTTCCTTCAGACTGGCATCCTCGTCAGTGGTTTCCTCCGGTGTATCTTCCAATCCATCTTCCAAGATGTAGAACAATTTGACGGTGATTAGAAAGAACTTCATGGCCTCTTGCCAACGAGTGAAATTTTCGCCATCAAATCACTCCAAATTAGTCAAATGTTGATTCATCACTTGTAGCGCACTCAAACCTTCCATGATTGAATATATAGTCTGAAAATTTATTAGGGATTTTGTGGTTTGAGAATATTGGAGGAATAATAAATTGTTGTACTTCAGACTTTAAGGATCTATTTGATAGATTCATTTAGACAATAGTTCAACTTACCAGGTAAAACGGGTTATCGAGCTATCGACTTTCGTGATTTAATAAAGCCATGGAATAGCAAAATCAAATTCAAAGTTTGTATGACTTTAATCCGATCAAGAACACACTGATTTGGTTTTCTGATGATGCGATTAGATAAAAGAAATATGAAGAGAATGATAAGAACAGTTCTGCAATGCCTCTCAAGCATTAGAAATTATGATATTTGCAACACCTTAACAATGTGGCAATGGCAAAACTCATGACAAGAAGATGAAATTTCTAAGTTATTTTCCACTATTATGATCATGCCTATTTATATATGTAGAGGGAGGCGGCCATTCATCCAAGCGTCGCGACTGTTATTTGCAACAGTCATTTTTGTTCGAATTTGAACAGATGCACCCTTTTAGTTTTGCAACGTTTCAAAGCTTTTCTAATTCAAATGCGCGTTACTGTTTAAAATTTTGATTAAAAATATTTCTTATTTGACCCGAACCCACACCCGGATCGGTCCGGTCGGTCTGACGGACAGCGGCAGCGGCGCACTCGTGTGTGGTATAGAGATGCATGGTCCCCCTCTTCACAACAATGTAAACATTTGGGTACCCCAAGTCCCCAATACCTTCATGAGAAAGCCCATTAAGTTGCGGCATACTTATTTATCGTCCACAATGTGGGACTAGTCAATATTCCCTCTTCTTCCTTCTTTCTCCTGTCTTCAAAAACAAACCCCATACCCAAATTACATTTGAAATTTACAACAGTGATTACTGAAATTGGGTTAGCTATTAGTAGACTGACTTCCAAAGGGAAAATCTATGCCATGGCTTTAGATAGCTGAGTCTAGTACTTAGAACATTATAATAGAACAACTAGTGAAGTCAATCAAAGACTACTAGACATAAATAGATTGATGCGTAGTTAAATGAAAATCTTAATAAGTGAATGGTTTTATTGTTTTCAATAGATGGAATAAGGTTTGATGTGACAACCAAGAACTGAAAGTATATGTGTAAGGCTAATGTCGTAATCGAAACACGAAATCATTGTTGTAAGGCCTAAGTAGCAGCAAAGGTAGAGCTCATTAGACGACATAAGGCCAATATGACAAGCAAGAACCAATATGGGAAGAAAGAACCAAGAGTGCAGGAAAAAGGCCTCATTTGCAATTGAAATACGAAAATGTAGGCGTAAGACTTTATGGAAATCAAAAGATGAAAGCGAAGGTGTGAGGCATAAACAACAACCAAATTTGATAGTGTAAATAGTATAATTAAAGAAGAAGCGATGGCATAAGGTCATAATGGTAGTTAAATACTAAGGCAACAACTATTTTTATAAAAAAAATGTCTCTGTTGCAACATAGTTTTGGAAAGAAAATTCAATAATGATTGAATATAATATTGCATTAGAGGGCCATTGATTCTTGTTAAAGTATATTGCTAATCTGAGGCTTTATGTTTGGCCCATTTTATAATCATTTTTTCTCTACAGACTCATATGTACTGATTCAAGTAGGCTCTGTTTATGGATCTAGGCAATTTGCTTTGCAAAATTTAAAAATGACTTTGAAAATTAAAGAAGGCTAAGGTGATATAACTGTTTCTTTTATTTCTAGTATATTCATTATTTGTGTGTCTAGGATTGTATTATATCTGTGTCCAAATTAATCTAGAATCATAATGATAAAATTATTTAATGATTTCAAATTGGTGTGCTATCAACTTACTATTTTTATGAATAACTAATCACACCTTTGTTGTTGGAAGATGATTCAAAGGTGACTGCTACACAATGGATCATCTCAAGAATTTGAAAGGAAGAATATTAGAATTTAAGGCTAGCTTTTGATTTTTCGTAGTGTAGTAGGGATGGAGGGAAATAGTATTAATACACTTTCAGAAGTTGGGTAAAATTTGCTTTCCCTAATTTTCTCTAATTAATAAATTATTTACCATAAATTAAATTCCTATATAATATAACATTACTTGAATCTTACCCTTTCTTCTTCCTTGCATGGTTACTACCTTCTAAGGATCTGTAGGCTCTAGCCTAATTAGTTTAACAGACAAATTTATTACTTAGCTGATTCATTAATGCTCAATTCTTAATTAAATTGATATATAACACATATATTTCATTTTATTTAATATTAATCTTTTGAATAAATAATTAAAATTCATTGAAAAATCAATGCAACGCTACATTGTTAATAAATTAAAATTGGATGAACGTGAAAGTTTGTTAATAATATGGTTAAGTTTACCTACAATGTGAAATTGGTAAAATTGAAGCCTTCATGAACTATGTTAAAGTACAACGTCAAGCACTAATTCATTCATTTACAAATTATTTAAGAGAAATTTGATTTCTAATCTTTATTTGAAGTTGCACCTAACAAAAATACTTTTCCTACATATTCCTTTCATCGTCACTGCCACACATAGAAATCTAGAATTTAGTCAGTGGTTAAAACCTCTAATGACATCTGTAGTTAGTTGCAAATAAATTAGTGCCAAATTTCCCTTTTGACCTCCAAATGTTGACTTTAATACTTCACCGGTATTCATTTGCCAAGCACTTAAGTGCTATTAAGTTGGATTATTTGGGTAAAAGAAAAGAAAAAATAAAACAGAATAAGAAAGAAGTGAACATCAATATTAAAATCTCATTGTGGAATGAAAATATATAATATCCTAAGAAAAATAAAACGGTTTACTCCAAATATAGAAACTTTAGAGTTCTAAAGTCTGACTGTTGTCTTAAGCATAAATAGTTATAACTGTGTGTCCTCACCAGATTGATACATGCACACATAGTTTAGAATAACAATAGTAAAAATAAATAGATAACAAGAGCCTCCATCTTATCTCCTAAATTTTAAAGCGTCCAAAGCAATGTCTTCTTTACTTAGTCTACTTGAAAGAGTATGTGAGGAATTTAAGGAAAACAAAAACCAAAAGTCGAACATAAGTCTGGTATAATAAAACTTAACATATATGCATCCATATAATAGTTAATGATGAGACCATTTAGGTTACTATAGAGTTTTTCCCTTAAAAGAAACCAATTTCATTAAGCTAATTGAAAAAAACCCATTTCTTCGACCCTCAAAAATCATTGCTAATACATTCATGTACCGTAAAACCAAGAGCTGGAGAGGCAAATAGTTTATGGTAAAAAAAGAAAAGGTTGAGAAAGTAGAAAACCAGAATCTTGCACAGCGGAAAAATGTACATATATTTATCATAGAAAAATCATTACTATGGAAATTTAAATTTTACTTATCAAAGTGAAATTGTATCAGTTTGAACAGTTGTAGATCCTGCCCTCAAAATTGCTGAAAGAAACAAAGAAAATGTGACTATCTTCAGCTTTTTAGCTCCAAGTTCAATCTGACTGATCCAAGCAAATCCTGAGCTTCTAGGCCGCCCAAAGAAAATAGGGGCACTAGAGTTTATGGAAAAAACAACTCCGGGTCAGTCATGGGACTGGTGTAAGCAGCTTAAGTTCGTCATTTCGAAAATAAAGGGTAACCCGTGAGACTATAACCACACATAAACACGGGTTTTACCACATGGTAACCAAATCTTTGCAACCTTTAAACTGTATGATATTATTTTTAATGACTTATGGGATAAAACCTATTAAAATAAAATGTAGAAATAGTGAAATTGTTAACATTATTAAGTTACTCACTTCTAATGGAGCTCTACAATAGAATTCGAAAGCTCATAGGGAAATGGATACCATACGATGGCAAGGCAAGGGACTACCTTTCCGTATAGTACACCACTAGAGGGATGTATCAAGGACTACTCTACTCCACTTATCTGACAAGGCTGGAACAGTTACGTAGACCATTTACCTAAGTGGTGCATTGCACGAATACATAATTACCTCGATCATAACCGACCTATCCTTTAGGGTACCCTCATTCTCCATGACTAGACATAAAATGAGTAATCTAGAAGGGTGATGAACATCTCCTAATGGGCGCTACCTAACTTGACCTCACTAAGTGCCCTGTTTTTTTTTCAATGCTAGATGTTAAGGCTTAGAGGTCTATAATTACCTTTTCTTCAAGCATATTCTTCACTTTAAATGCCATATTGCCAAGTCCAACACACCCCACTGATTTCCACTAATGCACAACCTCTGAGCTCGTACATATCAAAGAATGGTTTTAAGCTAAGGGGAGTTTCCTTCTCCGCCACCAAACAGATGTACATTCGTAGAGATCAATATTCTTGTATTAGAGGTGCAATGCCAGACATCTATTTATACAACTTTTCTTGGGTTTGGACAAACCAGCAACATCGAAGATCTAAATGTCGAGTCGCTGTTATTTTCTAACATAAGATAAAAATCCCTTAAGGGTCAGGGACAACAACTCTTCATTCAATCTTATTAATTCTTTAATATTCATTACTTACAAACTTCTGACTGATCTGAACTAGTTTTCAAATAGGAATCACCCAAATCTGATCCCCCGTCTCCTTGAATTAATCATCACAAAAATAATGTTTAAATAGTTTTGGGCGTTCGGTATTCTTCATTTTATTAATTCATTACTTCATAAAACGTCTTTCTATAGGATCAATATTAAAACTAGACGGGGGTGAAAAGGGTTTATTGCAATTTGAGGAATATAAAAATATCGCAACTCAGATCACAGTTGTAAAAATAAATGTAGAAAATAAATGACATTGATTTTACTAGAAAATAATAGTATTAAAAAACAACTTAAAAAACAAATGACTCAAAAACCCCCTTTTAAACACTTTAAATAAAGGTCGACCCTCCTTTTATTTTCTTTGCTCTTGTGTGTTGCCTTTTTTGAAGCAAATATCAGCTTTCTTTTTATATTCCTTAATAGCCACCGAATAAGAAAAATTAGAGTTTGAGTTTTTCCCCCAAATCGTGACTTCCAAAAAATTGATAGACTCATTTCTTTGATGGCTTGAATGACGTATTGCTCTTGGTCAATTGATTTTGTTTTGCGATCGAAAAATCTCGCGAGTAACTCTGACTTAAATTTTACTTACACTCGAATTTGTTGCTTGGTTTTTCGATGCTAAATGCTGATGATGAAATGGTGTTTTTATAGGGTATAGAAACCCTAATCAACCTCTGAGTTCAACGTATTGATTTGTTCTGATTTGTCTATAATTCTTGCGTGATTAAATTTCCGTGAATCCTGAAACATTTGATGACTTTTTTTATCAATACTGTGCTTGCGATTTTCCATTAATCACGAAGATAAATTCTTGCTTGATTCATTGCCATATATATCCATTAAAATTCTGGAAATATGAACTGAATAATTTCCTGCCTAAAAAACCCATTTGCAAATTTCTGGAATGTTTTAAATCTTGAAAAACATTATTGGCAAATACGATCCCTTCGATTTCATTGATAAGATATTGCCGATTTTCTATGAATGAATTTGGGCGAGTTTTTGGCACACTGTATATTTAGAGAAATAATGTGAAAAAAACAGATTTCATAGATTTCTGGCACTTATTGATAGATGCGTGATAAATTTTATTTGTCCACATAATTTCTTGCCAAAAATTTCATTTGTCTAGATTGCAAATGTCGTGAATTCAAAACGGTTTCTTTCCATTTTTGAACCAAGTGAATTAGGAAAAAAGAATTATCTCTTTCTTGAACCTATTTGATCACTTCTTTACTTATGTTTTGTGACACCCAACGTCCATTAATGTCACTCATAAGTGAATGTAATAAGTTTCGTGAAGTGGAATAGGTAAACAATAACTAAAATTTACAAGGCAGATATAAATAGGCAGCAAAAAATTAACCTTTATTATTAAAAGCAAAACATAGTTCCAAACTAGTTGCGTCATCAAATACCAAATACTTTAAATAAACCCATCTGTCTTATAATGCCAAACACCAGAGTACAACAATGCAAAATCATATCCCTTTTTACAAGCCATAGTAGAGTAGAAAGATAATCAAAGTGGTACATCAAATCGAAAGAAGTCCTGATCCATGCTAAAAGAAAATCCTAATCATTGTGGAGTACTACCACTCTGAGGACCCAAGAGGGGGGGGGAGAAAGGAAGAGAAAGAAGCAAAACAAAATAAGCCAGACAAAAAGCCTGGCAAGTTCCAGTGATTTTCAATATATGCATAAAATAGAGGTATTAAGACAGATAAATAAGGCTGAATGAGAAAGTACAGTAGAATATAAATACAAGACAACAAGATAAAACAATGATCGAGTAAAGCTTCTCATTCATATCCAAAGAACAAGTTTTTCTCTCTCCAAGTGGATAATGTCGCCAAGGCTTCAATGCGAACACTATAGCAACCAACTCTAGGTCATGGGTAGGGTAGTTCTTCTCGTTGAATCTCAACTACCTGCTACCGTAGAATACTACCCTACCTTCTTGTATCAACACGGCACCAAGTCCTGTGCCACAAGCATATGTATAGACCGTAAACACCTTGCTTCCATCGAGGAGAGCTAGAACTGATGTTAGAGCTGTCTTCAATCTCTGAAAAGAAGGCTCACAATTAATGCTCCAAGAAAATGCCATGTTCTTCTACATCTGTCGGGTGAATGGGGTTGATATCCTAGCAAAGTCCTTAATGAACTTCCTATAATAATCCGCCAATACTAGGAAACTCCTCACCTTCATTGCATTCTTCGGAGCCTTCCAATCTAGAACTGCGACAACCTTAGCGGGGTCCATCGCTACCCCATCCTTAGAGACTACATGCCCTAGGAACCATACTTCCTTTCTCCAAAAGTGGCACCTAGAAAATTTAGCCTTGAGCTAATGTGATTTGAGAGTGCGTAGAACCTCTCCTAAGTGTAGGGCATGTTCCTCCCCATTCTTTGAGAAGATAAGAATGTCATCCACGAAGACCACCACAAACTTGTTTAGAAACTCTCTAAACACCCTCCTCATCAAGTCCACAAAATATGTTGGTGCATTGGTCAGCCCAGAATGCACGACCAACCACTCAAAGAAACCGTCTAGAGTTCTGAAAGCAGCCTTATCAATATTGTCCTCTGCCACCCTCAAGTGATGAAATCCTTTGGCCAACTCGATCTGCAAGAAAACTGATGCGCCTACTAGCTGATCAAACAAATCGTCAATCCTCGGAAGTGGGTGCCTATTCTTCTTGGTGATCTTATTCAACTCTCTATAGTCCAAGCATAGACGAAGAGATTCGTCGCCTTGGTCACAAAGACGATTGGAGCTACTCACTCTGATATGCTCCATATAATGAACCCTTTCTCGAATAGATCCCTTACTTGCTTGTTGAGCTCCCTCCTCTCCCCAAGAGCCATATGGTGCACCAGTAAAGCGACTGGCTTCGCATTCTCTACGAAGTAATTCTGGAAGTCTATCTCACGCCTCGGAGGTAATCCCCTAACCACATCTACATGTCCGGATAATCTATGACTATGGGTACTGATTGCAAATCGTCAACAAAAGCATTAAGTGAGTCTACGAAGTTGAGCATAACTAACCCCCGTGTCTCACATGAAATCTCCAGAGTTCTTCCTTGGCACGTCAAAAGCCTAACAACTCTCCTCTTATAGTCTAGGATGACAATATACATGGCTAGCCAATCCATTCCTTGAATCAATCCATAACCCACAAAGCCAAGAACATAAGCATCACATTCAAACTCGACGACTACGATAGAAATTTTCAAACCCTGACATATCGTGGATAAATGAGCCATCCCTCTTATGGCGTTTGAGACTACAAAAGGATCAGGAACAATACTAGTATCTAGGAGCAGATTATCTACCATATAATTGGATATAAATGAATGATAAGCGCCATAATCAAAGAGAGTCCTAATAGGATAGTCAAAAGGTGAAATCAAACCTTCGACTGTGACTTTCCTACCTCGATCTGGTCCACTAGCATTAAGAACCATGAACTTGTCTTCCAGAAGATCTTATTCCTTGTCCTTGCTTGCTTAGTCATTGCTTTATGAAATGTCCAATTTGACCACAATTGAAACAAGCTTTCTTTGTTTTTCTAGAGTCTCTCACAAAATGACCCAAAGCTTTGCACCATGGCACTTAACTTCTGTCTTGATCTGAGCCTTATCAGGCTTTCCTCTTTCCTTTCGTGTTCCCTTCTTGGGCAACCATTTCTTTTTCTCAGCCTTGGTTGTGACTCCTCGGTCTTGAATTCTTTCTTTTCATCCTTACTGTTCTTATGTATCAAAACCATGTCAACAAGCCTCTCAAAAGTCGCCCCCATCGGTATATATGGTAGTGCTAGTCCTTGGAGAGTTTGATTCAACCCTCTCACAAACCTAAGAGCCTTCTTATGGGGAGTTTTCGCCAAGTCCAAATTGAATCTTGCTAGCTGATTGAACTTGTTAACATATTCCTTAATAGACATACTTCCTTGCTTTAAAGCCAAAAATTTCTCCATCTGCAATCCGTTTTCTACCTAAGATAAGAACTTCATCACAAATATCTATCTAAAATCCTCTAAAATAACTACTGGTTGTCCTGCCTATGTCACCTCTTACCAATATGATGTTTCTTCCTTTAGTTGCCAAGCGGCCAACTGTATCTTTCTCCGATCATCGAGCTCGAAAGAAACATGTGTGTGCTTAAGATTACGGGGTGTTATAACATAAGTAAAAATGTTTGTGCTTCATACCATGACACCACTTCTAGCTAGAAAGAAACATCATGCACTCACTACGTTCCCTTATCCCATTTTTGATTCATACCGAGGCGTGAGGCTCGCGAATTAACGCTATACACAAAGCTATGCCACTTAAAGTCGTTCTTTGATCATCAACCAAAAGACTCTGCTTTTCATTAAAAGCCTTGATCTATGCAACTCAGCATGCCACACTGTCATTCCATACCGTACCACGGATTTCCACCAATATATAACCTCTAAGCTCGTACGTCTCAGAGAAGGGTGTTAAACAAGAGAATAAATTCTCCGCCACCAAAAAGATATATATTTAGTAGAGATCAACGAGTATAGTATAATGGAATACAATGTCAGACATACCATCCATTTACAAGTCCGTTCTGGGTCTGAATGAAATCGGAGGCACCTTATTCCTCTTCCCATATGTCCAATATAGGAGAGAGGACCTCGCATATCCAGTCGACCTCCAAGTACATCTAGACGATCACCACTTATTACCTCGTCTTGGGTGTACAGTCCAATCAAGACATCAGTAATCATCCAAACGATGTGAAGATCTCCGGTCTTCAACCACCATCTTCATCGTCGACTTATCGTCGAATCAGTTATTCAGAATGGGCATAAACCTGGTCTTTCCGAGTAACTCGCGTATCTCATAAACAAGTGCTACACTAATACAACATACGCCTCATTCCAATCCATAATATTCTTTTATTCAAGTATTCTTTTCACAATTTAAACCAAATTAAGGTTTTTCAAACTAGTCGGGATTAGCAAACCTTACTGATGTAATCATTTGTTTAATTTACCAATCCCAACCTATTCATCTCATGAAGAAAAACTGGTAATACTCCATATCTAACACCACGGTGTTATCGGTAAAATTAATTACTACCTCACGTTCAAATCTAATTAAAGATTTAACTATCGTCTGGAGTAAAACTGGTGGTACTCCATTCTCCATTATTTCCCAAATTTGATAATTTAAATTATCACATTCACATTTCAATCTAATTAAAGATTCATTAAAACTCCACTTAGTTTTATTCTTCCCAAAAATCATTATTAATGATTATTTAACTTTGGGAAATCAAACATGTTGCGTCAATTATCTACACTGTACCATTGATTTCTATTAATATATAACCTCTAAGCTCATACTTCTTTGACAAGGGTGTTAAGCAAGAAAATAAATTCTCCATCACTAAATAGATATATATTTAGCAGGGATCAACAATATAGTTCGAAATACAATGTTAGACATGTAATCCTGTCATTAACAGGGTTAAAGAACCAATGTCATTTAAAACACAGTTCACGATAAACCCAAAATCATATTCCATTAACTATGGAATCTTCACGAAAAACAGATCAACATATATAATCGATACCAATTTCTGTATCCGACTAATAATATAAATGGAATAATGACAAATCCTTTTAAATTCCAAATATATTAACAGTCTTCCTCCACAGAAGCTCACTTCGATTATTAGCAAATCGAATTCCATTAAATTCCAATTTATTTATTCAATTGGAAAACTTTACTTTGGAAAATTTCCATTAAATCTTGCTAAAAGATTTACATATTCCAAATCACATTTCACTGTTAATCAGGTTAAAGAACGAATGTCGTTAAAAACACAGTTCATAATAAACCCAATTCACATTCCATTTTATTCCAATTACTAAATATAACTGAAAACTCTAATAATCTTAATTAAAAGATTTATTCTTTTCACATGGGATTTAAGAACAGTGTTATTTAAGACACCGTTCACGACAAACCCAAAATCCAATTTGATATTAAATATAAGGCTCTAAACAAAAATTATATCGGCTTATATTCAATATCAAATTCTGAAACCAACACATATCATATGGGGAATAACGATATATATCTTTCTTCCAAATTGCTCCACAATATCGGTATAGTCACAGAATCCAATATCGAAATATCCCGAAGATGATTTCTATTCAAATCCATTCCGATTTATACATTGGAAAAATTCTGGTTAGATTAAAACCATTCTCAAATCCAATTTATTTTCTTAAAAACATTGGATTACCATTCTAGTTACTAACCAATTCATTTTGATAAATATATTTTTTTATCTTAACAAACGCGGAATTTTTCATCCAAAATATTTCTAAATCATTTATTATGATTTTACAATAATTATTAGTATTTTAATAATTTTATCAAGGCCCGTACAGTCGGTTTCCAATAACGACCACCGAACTGCATCCATAGCGACCTTCTCCATGTTTGATTTCGACATAATTTCAAATCCAACTATTAGATTTCAAATCTCTTATATTCATCGGAAAGCTCTTTTCGATACGAACCCAATGGTTCTGGTTCTAGGAGAATCCGATGGTCGGATCTCCCGTAATGTCAGTTCGAAGTCAATGGTCGAAATTCGCGAACGGTCGCGGCGCGGCACGTTTTATTCAAGCCATTAATATATATATATATATATATATATATATATATATATATATATCGTCCAAAACTTATTTCATAAATTCATTTTAAAAACGATTCCCACTTTCATTTCAATTTTGAATTAAAATTGAAATTTCTTATCATTATAATATTTAAATGGTAATATTTTCAAAATATCTGATTTGAAATCTTTTCCATTTTCGATATTCATTATAAAAATGAATAAAATCGATATAAATATCTTTCCCGTTAAAATGGCGCATATCTAATCAACACGGCTTCACATATTTCACTATTTTCGTGTCCATCCAAAATCGGACATCAAATTCACATTTTAATCCTTTACTGAATATTATTTTAAAATACTCGTTATTCCTGAATTGGAATCAGACACAATCAATTACCATATAATGTTATTTATATGGATTTCATACAACACATGTACACAACAATAATGATACCCAATCAACCATCATCCAGAGTGCATTACATAACTGCATACGCATTAAATATAAATAATTAACGCTTACAACAGTCTGTCAACCAATCGATTGACATACAACTAAACAATTGGGATTAGTGTATGTCAAATATCATCCCAATACCCGTGTGGGGGTTTAACCAACAAATACTGAATGTTATTTGTGTAGTTGGGCGATGTGTAAAATTTATCGTCCCAATCAATGTCAGTTAAATGGGTGTACATAAACAAATCATCCGATTTGTAAATGAATATTTATTTTCATTTCATGAGAACTTTATGCCATTCATATATACGTTTAAAATTACATTTTTAACGATAAAATATTCATTTCAACACTTGACTATTTTATATAGTTCATACATTCAATAAAAATGATATTTTTATTGTTCAAACATTTTATTCAACACGTGAATATTTTATGTGGTTCATATACACATTAAAAATGATATTTTTAATGAAAAAATATTTATTTCAGAAAATTTCGGCATTACAATGGCGCGATATTAGAACCGGAGTAATGTCTAGCATTACCGCCCTCCTGATACTGGCTCGCGCCGTACAAGATCATAATCACGTTCAATACACCACAATACAATCAATAACCACAATACAATCAATTTTCCCAAAATTCGATCCAAACAAACATCCGTGGTTTGTACAATAAATAGTGTCAGGAGCTGCTAAGCCCTATCTGCAACCTAAGATATATTTAACTGTAAAATAGTTTGAGTGAGAAAGAGTTCTCATATTAGGATCCACTCCGCCACGCTTTTCTGACATTCTGAATTGCTGTTCTGGTTCTAGAATTTGCAGACGGGCTCCAATCTTCACACGATCTATTTTGCTAGCCTAAATGCGCTATTCCGAACAACTTTCGCCTAGTGGTCTTTCTTCCGAAAATGCTCCAATTCGCTAGAATTTGCAAAAACACACAAATCAGACTGCTGACTTTGGACTCGTTTTCTGAACAACTCCGCAATCCAAAATATGACTTCCATATACTCAAATCGAATAGAAAAACGAGATCTTCGACTTTGGTACTGTAGAGTTTTGGCCATAATTGCACGGTTTAGGAGTTATTGGCTAGATAAGGTCAGAGGTGTTTTTGCAAATACTGAAAATTATAAAAATGGAATTTTTGGACAAAGGGGGCACCCACGGCGGCTCTGATGGTCGAAGGAGGGGCGGCGTAGGCGTCTGAGGCGGTCACTGGGGTGCGGCGGTGGGTCAGTGGCCAGAGGCGGCGGTGGGTGCGGTTTTAGGCTAGGGTTCGGACGGTTTTCACAAGAGAGAGGGAGAGACAGGAAGGAGAAGAGGAGGGGGTGGCGCCGGTTAGGGGAGGCACGACGGCGGTGATAGGGGGCGGGTGGTCGGAGGTGCGGTGGAGCGACGGTTTTTCTCTTCTTCTTTTTTTCTCCGTTGACCGTGGTTTGAGAGAGAAGGGGGGACCATATATATTTATATTTTTTATTCTTTTAATTTCCAAAAAATGTTAGATTTTTATTTGAACTCCAAATCGAACCCAACGACTGTCATCCCTAGCTAAATATCCTTATTCCGGACACAATGGGAGATGTCCCGTTAGCCAATTCGACTGCTTCGATCATTTTTCGTCAAACTTAAAATATAAATTAATGTAACGCTCGAAATTGATTTCAACATACATTTTAATTTACCGGGGCCACATACTAACTCCAAAAATTCCCGAAAGACAAATCTAGCTATGTTTTGATGATACGGTCCTAACAAAATGAATTTCGTTGAATTTGGAGGACGTTTGTAAAATGGCCTTTTTCCAGTCGATTAAATTCAAACTGAAATTACCAAACACGTTTTAAATTTACCACGCTTGCATATTAATTCCAAAAATTATGAAAATTGGAAGCTAGCAACAATTTGATATTTCGGATCCAACAAAAGTGGTTTCGTCGAAAACGGAGGTCGTTTGCAAAATAGCTAATTTTAAGGGCTTTATATATATTGAAAATATATAAATTCCATAGCGTTTATTCTAAATTTTATTTAGGACATAACTTTCAATTTATACTATGAAATCTCAGTTTTTCACATTCTTTAGAACGATCGAATTAAACCAATTAAAATATTTCTTGTTTTACTAAAATCCAATTTATATTGAATTTTGTACATTCAATTGAAATTTAAAATCGAATTTTCAAACTACCACGCCATTTCAGGCTCATTTTATAATTAAAATAAATTTATACGTTCTAACTTTGATTTAAATAAATTTTTAGTCGTTATTATTTAAAATAATTCATTTTAAATATTCAAAACCCATTAGATCAATTAAAAATAAAATTTTAACTTCGTTCTGAAATTCTGGGTTATTACATTAGCATGCCACATTTTCAATCCATACCATACCATTGATTTCTACCAATATATAACCTCTAAGCTCATACGTCACAGAGAAGGGTGTTAAGCAAGAGAATAAATTCTCCGCCACCAAACAAATATATATTTAGTAGAGATCAACAAATGTAGCACACAATACAATGTCAGACACACATCCATTTACAAGTCCGTTCTAGGTCTAAACGAAACCGGAGGCAGGTTATTCTTCGTCCCATATGTAAAATATAGGAGAGAGGTCCTCGCACATCCGGTCGATCTCCAAGTACATCTGGACGATCACCACTTATTACCTTGTCTTTGGTGTACATCCCAATCAAGAGATCAATAATCGTCCAAACGATGTGAAGATCTACGGTCTTCAACCACCATCTTCATCATCGACTTTTAATCGCCATATCAGTTATTCAAAACGGGGTAAACCCGGTCTTTCCGAATAACTCGCATATTTTATAATCAATAATCAAGTGTTATAAAATCACATCACACGCCTAATTGCAATTCAGAATATTCTTTTATTCAAATTTTCACATCTTAGGGGAAAGGTTCCCATTAATTTTATCAAAGATAAGTTCTTTTAAACTTATTCTTTAATCTTTCTTTGGATATCAATTTCAAAAGATTTTATTTTATCCTTTAACAATTCTAAACCAAATTAAGGTTTATAAAACTAGTCGGGGTATCGAGCCTTATCGAAGTAATCATTTATTTTATTATCCTCATCCCATCCTATTCATCCTATGGAGCAAAACTGGTAGTACTCCATATCTAACACCTACGGTCTTATTGGTAAATTTAATTACCATTTCACGTTCAAATCTAATTAAAGATTTAACTATGCCTAGAGTAAAACTTGCGGTACTCCATTCTCGATCATTTCATGAATTCGATAAAATTAATTATCCCATTCTCATTTTAATCTACATAAAGATTCATTTAAAACTCTAGTTTAGTTTTTATCTCAAAAATCATTACTTAAAGATTATCCAAATTTTAGGAAATATATCCTGTCTTTACTGAGGCTAAAGAACAAATGTTGTTTAAAACATTATTCACGATAAACCCAAAATCATCTCCCATTAAAATGGAATCTTCACGGAAAGTAGATCAATATATAATCAATATAAATTTTCATATCAGACTAATAATATAAATGGAATAATGACAAAGCCTCTTAAATTCCATATATAGTAACGGTTTTCATTCACAGAAGCTCAGCTCGATTAATATTAAATCGAATTCCATTCAATTCCAATTTAATGTATTAAATTGGAAAAATTTACTTTGGAAAAATTCCATTAAATCTTAATAAAATTATTTATAAATTTCAAATCATATCTTCACAGTTAATTGGGTTTTTCTTAATGATATTTAAAACATCGTTCACAATGAACCCAAAATCATCTTCCATTTAGTTCCAATTAATAAATATAATTAGAAAACTTCATTAATCTTAATTAAAAGATTTATTCCTTTCTCAACTGGGTTTGAAAACAGTGTTATTTAAGACACCATTCACGACAAACCCAAAATCCAATTTGATATTAAATTCAAGGCTCTGTATAAAAATAATATCGGTTTATATTCAATTTCAAATTCTGAAACTAACGGATATCGTATTGGGAATAACGATATTTGTATCTTCTAAATTCCTCACCAATATTCGTATAATCACTGAATACAATATCAAATAATTCCGATGATTATTTCCATTTAAATCCTTTCCAAATCATACGTTGGAAAATTTTGGTTATGTTAAAACCATTATAATTTCTTTTTGATCTTTACTTAAATCGGTAAATAACTTATTAGGATAAAAATTTATTTTATCTTTACAAACATGGAATATTTCATCCAAATACTTTCCAAATCATTTATTATGATTTTACATAATTTAATCATATTTTTAATCATTTTATTAAGGCCCTTAAAGTCGATTTCCATATACGGCCATCGAACTGCATTTAGAGCGACCTTTTCCAAAACTGATTTGGACATATTATAAAATCTAACCGTTAGATTTCAAATCTCTTATTATCATTGGAAAGCTCTTTTCGATGGGAACCCAAAGGATCCGGTTTTAAATCCGACGGTCGGATCTCCTGTTATGCCAATTCGAAGTTAATGGCTGAAATTCGTGAACGGTCGCTGCGCGAAATGTTCTATTCAAACGATTTAAATATATATATATGTATAATATTTCGTCGATTTCCCTTTTTTAAAATTTATTTTATAAATCGTTTATAAATTCATTTTAAAATGATTCCAACTTCCTTTTCAATTTTAAATCAAAACTGAATACTCCGTATCATTGTAATATTAAAATGATAATATTTTCAGAATATCAGATTTTGAAATCAAATCTTTTCGATATTCCATTATAAAAATGAGTAAAACCGATATAAAAATCCACTCAAGTTAAAATGGTGTATATCCACCTAACTTGGCTTCATATTCATTTATGAATCTTTTGATATTTTCATGTCCATCCAAAATCGGATATAAAAATCATATTTTGAATCTTCATTGAATATTATTCTAAAATATTCGTTGAAACACCCCACATCCGTTAAGGTCACTCATAAAGGGAATGCATTAATTTCGGTGAAGCATTATAGGTAAAAGATACACATAATTTACAAGATAGACATATAAACAGCGGAAAAACTGGAATTATTTCATAAGCAGCGTGGTCTAGTCAAAACGTTACAACCATTGTCTCAAAATCCAACTTCCAAGTTATTACAATAAAACTTCTGTCTTGATTAAAAACTCAAAATACATAAAGAAGCATAAAGCAGTAGTAAAGCAGCATAAATCCCCAATAAAAGTGTAACCACAACCATAGCCCAAGAAAAGAGGATCTAAGCAATACATCTACTCTCTTCAAGCTGAAAAAGGTTTGAACTAATCTGAAGTATTCCCTCCCTGCGGACCTGGGGGTGGGGGGGAACGGAAGAAAAGAAGATGAAAGAAAACAAGTCAGACATAAATCTGGTAAGTCCAGTGATTTTTCAGCATGTAAACAAGAAAAAGGATCATGACATGAATATACTGAATATAGGACAATACCATAGTGACAAGATAACATAAGTTAAGATAAACTGAATATGTTATCGCACTCATTTCCATTTCTCTGCACCTACTAACAAATATTTCAACTAGTATCATGTGTTCATAATAAAATGATCCCTTTATAAATCGGCCCCTGCTCGCATGCATTTATTACTTGTGTCATTCGGCCCCACTTGATTGTAGAAACCTGTGCTGGTCCCACCATGGGGTGTATCAATCCCTATGATGGCAACCCGACAGAATTCAAGATGTGCAGTGTATAACTAATGATGCCCAGTGCCTGATTTTTCCACTTCGGAGTACGTGCAAGCCTGAACTCTGTCGGAACCTACACTGACGCACCACCCGCCACTATTTTGATCGCTTATAATCAGCCCAGTAATCGTGCACCACCCTGCCTAGTTCAGGGTACCATGATACATTTATGTGGGTTACTACTGAAATGGGTCCCCGTACTAGGGTTTCCTAATCAGCATGTTATAATGGTTAAGTGTTCTCCATTTAACCTAACCCCACCCATCTGTTTAATTAACATGTTGTATTGGTTAAGTGTTGCCTAAGTTAACCTAACCCTACCATTCTTAGCATGTCCGTTCATTAGCATAAATTCATTCATTAATGCCTCAACCTCTCACATTAGAACTGTTGTTTGCGGTTGCTAGATGTGTCGGGCGGTTCCGGGCAGACTTCTACCACAAACTCATTCTAACCTCGGGTTTTGGGCTAAATGCGCTAACCTCTCACATTAGATCTGTTATTGCGGTCGCTGGATGTGCCGGGCGTTTCCTGCAGCCTTACACTGCAACTCAATCTAACCTCGTGTTAGGCATGTTCATCTTTTAGCCAAATTACATATTTACCATACATGTTCAAATCTGGATTTTTATGTGCCAATTACCCACAATTGTAGTCAATTCAAGTTATGCCACATTTACTTGTTATGCCCAAAATTACTCAATTAAGTTATACCCCATTCCCCGCGTTTCAATCGTACGTACAACAAGATTCAGTCTAGATTCTGAATGAACCTAGTATTCATAAAATAAAACAAAAAAAAGGGAATAGAGAAGGAATACAAGAATTGACATAAGAAACAAAATAGGCATGTAAAGGTGTAACCAATCCAAGAATCATGTTTCCAATAGGCATGTTGTACATTAACAATAAGTATGGCCAAACTGAGCAAGTTACATCATAAGCATAAAGATTCGATAGAATTGAACATAAGAGAATCACCAATTTGGTGTACAACTTGGTAGGTTCCATTGTTTCAATCACAGCAGTCTCATAATCATAGGTAATTCAGATTTGGCAAAAGGAAAAACATGAATCAGAATTGATTATCTCACAATTAGGCATAGTTGTGTACAACATGATAGGTTCCATTGTTCCAATCACAACAGTCTCCTAAGCAAAAGGATAAGCATGAATCAGAATTGATTATATCACAATTAAGCGTAGTTCTAGATCCGATTATTACAATCATGATTTCTATTAAGTGTTTAAATCTGAATAATAACTGAACTTACAGTGATAGGATTAGATAAGTGAATTGGTTGACGCTGTAGTGACTCTAATCTTTCTTTTGTTGATTGAAGAAGAAATCCTCTATTTTGATTTGAAGCGCTCTTTCTAATTTGATTTCTAGTTTGGAGAAGATGGAGGCTTGGCTAGTTTAGAGATGGACATCATGGTGGCATGATAGAATAGGATTATGAGGTTTAGGGTTAAGGTTTGATGTGATTATATAGGTGTATAGGATTAGTTTGAGCCTTCAGGTCAACATAGGATCCATCCAAACCATCCAGTCCAAGAAAATGTGTCATCAGGCCAATCAGAAGTCGCTACGTAGCCCTACGACTCAGAAAATCGTCACTGTGCAGAACAGTCAGCAGGGGTCGACCCCTACAGGGGGGTCGACTAGGGGGGTCGACTCCCATGTCAACACCTCCTGGGGGGGTCGACACCCCTGAGTCGGAGATTTCCAGCTTAGCCGCTTTCCTGAATTTTGAATTTCAAATCTATTTTGATTATTTAAGTATTATTTTAATTTTATTTCTGCTTACACTTGAAATCTTCTAACCTCCATAACTCCTTCATACGGAGTCCGATTCATGCAAACTCGAACTCTATCTCAAGAAGAATTTCGAGACGAACGCAATGGCGTAACCTGTTTCACCTAATTCTTCTTGTAAAAATTAATTGTTCTTATATATGTTAATTTTAATATAGAAAATACGGGGTGTTACATTCGTTATTTCTGAATTGGAATCAGACTTAATCAATCACCATATAATTTTATTTATATGGATTCCATACATCGCATGTATTCAAAAATAGTGATAAACAATTATTAAACTGTCATTTCACATCCAGAGTGCAATTTACAGCTGTGTAAGCATAAATAATGCTTATCACGGTCTGTCATTCAATCGGTTGACATACAATTAAATCCAAGGGAGATGTGAATTAGTTATCATCTCTAGATCCGTGTGGGGTTTCAGCCAACAACACTAAATTCAAATCAATCACTGGTTAATAAATTTAACCAATTCTAATTTGATTCGAATTATTTTTCTAATTAACCAATTTTTACTATTCAAATTATAAATGGATATTTATAAACTAATTTCAACTACCACATTAATGTTAACATTATTTTTAATATGTTACACATTTCAACATCACAAACAAAACATAACACAGTCAATCAAATCATTGATGGGTTTTCAAACAACAATGGATGTGAGCATACAGGCACTATACAACATTTGTGATAATTAAAACTGATAAAAATCAATACTGATAACCACTACATTCAATTATAAAATAAATAAATAAATGTACAAACATCTTGAGTGAGAAAGTTCTCACCTTGATTTCCACTCCGCCAGTCTTTAATGGAGGATTTATTTTTAAACTAAATTAAACGAGCTTTTAATTTTGCTAAAAATTCAACTTACTCCATTTTTGTTCTGGTTAGTTTCACATTGTAGAGCTCGTTGTCACGATTTCAACGACCTCAAGTTTGGTGAATTCTCAATTCGTATTCCAAATATACAATTGTTTAAAGGTGATTACATAATTAGACAATAGAAATATAATTAATTCCTTAATTACTATTAAATCAACAGATAAATTACTCTTCCCCTTTCTCTAATCCCGTCGTGATTCCTGGAGTGCAAAGAAACCCAACCTCGACATAAAACTTTCCACGCCTCTCGCTCCATAGGTGATTAGAGCCCGATCGAGAGCCACCACGTTGTCGAGCATCACGACGCCATCCACCGCCTGCCACGGCGCTCCGCTCGGTGGCCCCACCTCGGCCAGATTCTCGTTCAAACGCATGGGCTTTAAGCCCATAAATCGGGCAAATCGCATAACGATAATTCACCAAACTCATACCAATTTGAAGATCTAACATAGCTCTTCAATTTTTGCTTTATAAGTTTTAAATTTTACTAAGTGGATTTGGAGAAATTTGGGCACAATTTTTTGAGCTATTTCAGCCCTAGGAATTGAAGACAGCGGCTATTGAAAAGTGATGGAGAAATTAGGGTTTGGGGGATTTAAGTGGTATATATGTTACATTTTATTATTGTTTAATTCCAAAAATATTTGTTTATCAATTCGAACTTCAAACCAAACCCAACGACTATCGTTCCTAACTAAATACCCACATTCCGAACTAAATACCCCCATTTCGAACACAATGGGATATTTTTCGTAAGCCAATTTGACTATTTCGATTAATTTTTATCAAAATTAAAATATGAATTAATATAACATTTAATATTAAATTTCAAAGTACATTTTAATTTACCGGGGCCACATACTGACTCCAAAAATTATGAAAACTGAAATATAGCTATATTTTGATGATATGGTCCTAACAAAATTAATTTCGTTGAAATTGGAGACCGGGTGAAAAATGAACTTTTTACCTGGTTTATTTAATTAAACTGAAAATGAAAACGCGTTTATATTCACTACGGTCACATATTAATTCCAAATGACTTGAAATTTTAAACGTGACGATAATTTAACGTTACAGACTCAACAAAAGTGGTTTCATCGAAAATGGAGGTCGTTTGAAAAATGACTCTTTTTAATGGCTATATATTATATTAAAATATATATAAATTCCATAGCGACTATTTTGTATTATAAACTGGACATAACTCACAATTTATAAAGTGAAATCTCAGTTTCTTACATTCTTAGAAAATTAAAGTTCAAAATATTCCAACATTTCTTGTTTTAGAAATCCGATTTATGTTGAATTATGTATATTCATTCAAAGTTTAAAATCAAATTTTCAAACAACCGCGCCATTTCGAGTTTGTTCTAATTAAATTTTAAATTTATACGTTCTAACTTCTATTAAAATAAATTTTAAGTCGTTTATTTATCAAAATGAATTATTTTAACATTAAAAGTCCATTAAATCAATTCAAATAAAATTTTAAATTGGTTCCAAATTCTGGGTTGTTACATAATGTTTATGTGCTATTGTTGTTGTTATTGGATGATTACTTCATATATTTATATTGATTAGATCGATTAAATTAAACGTTCATTTAGTCTAATTAAAACTCATCGTTATTATCAACGATTGTAACAAATTGAGGTAACTTAGCTTGTTGGTCACATTAATAATAATATAAACGTATAGAAATAATAATTGGATGTTTAAATTACTATTATTAGTTGATTGCTACAAATTATATCTGTATATCAAATTGAATGATTTTATTTGAGGTAACCTATTTGGACGTAGGGAAATATAGGTTGGAGGGATCCAACTGGATTCCTCAAAGGGTCTGTTTGGCATGGGTCCCAATTAAGTTTCAAAATTAGGCTCACATCCGGTCCTAAACTTATTGTAAATTAGGTCCCTATTTTTCGAAAATTCATTAAAAAAATCACGTAAATTAGTATTTAATCAAAACACATAAACACAAAAAAATTCAGATCAAAAAAACAATCAAACAACAGATCAAAAGCAACAAAGAACAGAAAACAACAGAAATGCAGTTAATTGCATCAAAGGATGCATATATTTGAAATTCTTGCATTCATCTTGGCAACTATTTCAGTTATGCATCTTTGTTGTTATTTTTGCATACGCACATGCAAGTAATACAGAATTCTTGCATAAAAGTATGCTATATTTCATAGGCATGAAAATTAGTTCATATTTATTTACATACATGCATGCAATAATCTACTGGCATGAATATCAGTTCATTTTTACTTGCATACATGTATGCAAGAAAAATAGAATACTTGCATGCATGTATGCAAGAATTCATGCAGATTTTCAGTGAAAACTGCTTCAGAAATTCTTGCATACATGTTCGCAACTATTGTGTATACTTACATACATGTATGCAAGTTTTTTTTCGTGGTTTTCTGGGAATGTCTGCAGATTTTAGAATTATTTATTTTTTACATGGCAGCGCCTTTTCTTTTTTAACAAAACACGTAACTTAGAAAATAGGGACCCACTTTGAAATGAAACTTGGGGAGGGAGGCCATTTGTATTTTGAAACCTTTTGAGGACCTGATGCTTATTTTCACTTCCTCAAATATATTAAATGTTATTTATTTTAATATTATCATTATATGAATTGTTTTGATTGGGTGGTTTATTTGGTTGTTGATCGTTGGCCGGAAATTCAACGTTTGTTTTGTTTTAACCAATGGGCAGTATTAGTTGAGTACTGGCAGCATATCAATAATAAATCAATCATTTCATAAATATTGATTTACCATTAGGTGAATCGATTGAGATGAAGTTATAAAAAAAATTATAACAAATGATAGAATTTTTTTTATATCTTTTATTTTGAATGGAAGTTTATTAAAAGGAAATAAATATTTTTATTATAATTTATTTAAGTTTTTAAGTAATTATTAAAACATTTTATATAGCAAATGTTTATGTTAATAAGATTTATATGCAAATGGGCATAAATTTACATAGCAGTCAAGAGTTTGATTAATTGTTCTAAGAAATGAAACGGAATTATTTTAATTAATTATATTATTAATTAATTTAAAGAAAGAATAAATTGGGATTGGTTAATGAGATAACCGTGTTTTGAGTTGACTAAGTCAACCGTTTTAACTGGGATTGATTATTTCATTAGTCTGTTTTCAATTAGTCAAATGAAATAGCTTAACGAATATTTGTTTTAATTATAATAAGATTCAAAAAATTTACTGTAACAACCCATATTTTTATATCATGTGAAAACTATAAATCAAGGCAGAATAAAATTTTAAATTAAGAACCTAGGGCAACGGGTTACGTCATTACGTTCATCTCGAAATTCTGCTTGGAAACTAGTCCGAGTTTTCGAAAATCGGAGTCCGTATGACCAAGTTATGGCCCTCCAAAGTTTCAGAAATTTTTAGAGTTCAAAACAGCTCGAATCCGATTCCAAATTTCGAATTCAAAACCAGAACAGACTAGGCGGGGAATTTCCCGCCCAGGACCAGCTCGACTGGGTGGTCGACCTACCCAGTACCAGGTCGACCATAGTGTCGACCTGGGGGTCGACCTGGTACCCCGAACCCATTTTTGGGTCAGAAATCATTCTGATGTTTCTGGTTCGATTTCAGTCTAAGTTCGTTGGCGTGACCCTATATAAACAACCCCCTAGCCCCCTTCTCTCTACACATTTTCTCCCTGGCCTTAGGCTGCTCGAATTCTGGTTGAAAAGTTCGAGAAAGGGACTTCTTCTACGTCGAGTCTACGTTTAGAGAATTTGCTGATTTGGGGGATTTCTAGTGATACTACATCGCCTCTTTTATTCTCTAATTCTCAAACCACGATCTGTAAGCCCCAGTTACTTTTAGATCTAAACTTTAAACTTAATATGGACATGTTGTAAATTGTAATTGAACCTAAGTGACGATTATCTTGAATCTATCATTGTATATTTTGATCTACTTTAGTTCGCCTTGGATCTATTATTGTTCATATTGGATCTATTATTGCCTACCTTGAACCTTGTACCGTTCACTTTGAATCTTGACTTTTGGGTAAATTGCTATGAAATTGATTTGGGGACTATACATGTTGTAAACCTAAAACCCCTCATGTCCATGATGTTAACATACCTATAATGTTGAATTAGTTGTTATTCACAAGTTTGGGGTTATTATCTCGTATCAACTGTCACCATGACTATCACTCTATTTTGCAAGATTTGATATTTGAGACCCCTATTTCATATGCCAATATTGTTGCAATCATTTATCTCAAATTTTACCATGCTTGACTTGTAATCACCTTTGCCACCTTATGCCCGTTCTTTTTATGTTATTCCCTAATTAGATCTAATTGTATCGATTCGAATTCGCATGCGATGGAAATACATTTTGGGTAGTTTAGGCAAACCTGAATTGGCTATGAACTTGACATGATTTGACATGAAACATGACATGAAAACTTGACATGAAATTATACTTGAAAGCTTGAACATGGACATGACACTTAGATAAACTTGAACACGACCAACTAGAGGTTGGGTTGAGTTTGTAGTATAAATCTGCCCGGAACCGCCCGGCGAATCCAGTAACTGCAAACAATAAGATCCAATGTGGGTAGTTGGTCATATCGCGCTTAAAAACCCGAGGTTAGACTAGGTTATGGTGTAAATCTGCCCGGAACCGCCTGGCGAATCCAGTGACCACAACCACAAGTCTAATGTGAGAGGTTGGGGTGCAGTAATGAATTAATGCATCAAGATAGGGTTAAGTCATGAACCACTTGAATATACTTAACCAACTTGATGCATGATTTGGTAGGGTTAAGTCATGAATCGCTTGAACACACTTAACCAACTTGATACATGATTGGATAGGGTTAAGTCACGAACTTAAATGACAACACTTAACCCATTAGAAACCCTAGTTACGCGGTCCTTTTCAGCAGTAACCCACCTAGGATTATCACGATACCCTGGGACTAGGCAGGATGGGGCACGATTACTGGGCTGATTGTAAGGGACCAGAACGACGACTGAGTTGGTGCGCCATTGTAGGTTCAGGCGGACTATGGTCGTGCATGTAGTCCGGAGTTGAAAAAGCAGACATTGGGCACCCGTAGGTTTACACTGTGCGTGCTTGATTCGTGTCGATGGTTGGCACCCTAGGACTTGATACACCCTATGGTGGACCTAACACAGGTGACTACATTTCATGATAGGGCCGTATGACACAGACACATGACGAGCTAGAACTTGTAGGTAGCCGATCGATTAGTAAATCGTTCTGTAGGACCCCATAATGGGTCATTTTATGATATTGGGCCAAGGGATCATTTCATGGTTAACACTTGAAATGGGTTAGAATATTAGTACAGTTGGTGCAACGAAATCTTGAATATGCGATGCTAGACTTGACATATCTTGTTATCTTAATTATTATACCAATCCTGTTATCATCCTTATGTTTAATTCCAGTTTTCACATGTCATGTTACCTTTACTAGTTTTTATACTGAAAGTCACTAGGACTTACCAGTCTTTACGACTGACCCTTTTCCTTTCGCCCCTTTTTCTTTTGTCCCCCCATCCAGGTTCTCAGGGAGGAAACTCTAGCTCTTAGCTTGGATCTAGCTTGCTTTTCTGACAGCTTATCTGCGGTTTGATCTTGAGCTATGCTATGGCTGTACTACTGCTATTTTAGGGAATAATTTACTATTGTTATTTTAAGTTTATGCTTCTTTATTTAGAAATTGATGTAATGGAATAATTTGTACTTTGGATATATGAGGTTTTGACTCTTTCCACGAAAGTAATGAAATTTGTTTTTTTTTTTAATTTCTACCGCTGCTTTATTTATGTTCTGTCTTGTGATATCTCAGTGTATGTTTACCTAGATAATGCTCCACCAAAACTAGTGCATTCCCTTTGTGAGTGACCCTAGCAGAGGTGGGGTGTTACATTTGGTATCAGAGCAGAAGTTTACCAGACTGGGCAAAAGTTTTCAAATTCTTCTGAAACTATTTTCAAAACCATTTATAAAGAAGCATTTTTCAAGAAAAGTTTATTTTTAAGAAAAGGCTATTCCCCAAAATCAATTAGCACTTTCCTTTGTTTCCTCGTATGAATCTTTTCCTTTTCGTTTTTCAGCATGGCTGATCTTAACCTTCCTGAGGGAGTACCCATACCTGGATGGTTCTGAAGGTACTTAGAAGCTAGGGCCAATGGCGCTGGCCCGGCAGACATCCCTCCTCCTCCTCCCCCCGTGGCTGAGGTTCCTCCTCCTCCTCCTCCTGGTACCGCCTTTGCCAAATTATGCAATGACTTTAAAGCAATGGGCGGCAAGAACTTCGTTGGAACTGAAACCTTCGTTGAGGCACGAAACTGGCTAAAGGTGACTGAAGACTTGTTTGTTATCTTCGATGTGGAGGATCATAGGAAAGTTCAGTTGGCAACATGGTTGCTGAAAGAGGAAGCTGCATTTTGGTGGGAAGTCACCAACGCTACCAGGCCAGTGGAGACTTGGGCAGACTTTAGAGAGAGGTTTGGCCTTAAATTCTTATCATCAGCAGAAGAGTACCTTCATATGGAGAGGTTCCTAGCACTCAAGGAAGGGGACATGTCTGTTAGGGAATACGTGAATAGGTTTAATCAGCCTGCTCGGTTTGGTGTGAACTTAGTCAACACGGCTCAGAAGAAGGCTCTACGCTTTGCTCGAGGATTGAGCGAGCCACTTCACAGCTTGGCCATGACCCATGTACCCATGGGGGTGACCTTTGAAAGCTTGGTGGATATGGCTCTACTTCATGAGGAAGACAAGAATAGCAAGAAGGACGTTCAGCCTAATGAGACTCATAATAAGAAGGTTGATTTCAAGAAGGGAGGCAACAAGAATAACAAGAATAACCAGAGCAACAACAACAATGCTAACAAACCACGTGAGACAAGGAAGTGCAACTTTTGTTGCATTATGGGACATCTAGCTATAGACTGTAGAAGGAAGAAGAGGAAGTTGGGTGAATGCTTTTATTGTGGAGATACTGGACACATCAGCAAGGATTGCCCTAAGAAGCAAAGGCAGGAGCAAGGGCAGGCCCAACGAGCAGGACCTTCTAGAGGGCAGTTGCATGCTCTCAACACCACTCCAGCTCTTGACCGAGGTAGTAATATTTCCGTAGAAAGCCTTGTTTACGTTTCTGACTTTCCTACTCGAACCTTATTTGACTCTGGCGCATCGCATACTTTTATTTCTTCTAATATTGTTGAAAATATGCACCTAAGTACTAGTCTAGTTGAGGATCCCGTTATGGTTTCAAATCCAATTGAGGGCTCCGCTCATTTACCTATGATGTGTGTGGATTTGAGGATTTCTGTCTTAAGCGTAGAATTCACGTGTAATGCTTATGTTCTCAGATTTATGGGATACGGTTTGATCCTAGGTATGGATTAGTTGTCCAATTATGGAGCCACTCTTGATTGTGAATAAAGTGTAGTGAGTTTCACGACTCGCCTTGGTAATACCCTTGAAATTTCTTGTAACCCTAAGGGTCCGGTCATGTTATGTTATCTTGAATCTCTTGACTCGTCCATCGACAATTTGCAATCCGTAAGGGTGGTCCGAGAATATCCTGATGTCTTTGAGGAGGTGAAGGGGTTACCCCCTAAACGCGAGATAGACTTCCGAATTTATCTTATTGACAATGCCAAGCCAGTTTCATTGCTCGTTAGGCACATGGCCCCGCGAGAAAGAAGAGAGCTCAGTAAACAAGTCAAGGAGTTGCTAGAGAAAAATTTCATAAGGCGAAGCATTTCTGAATGGGGTGCTCCGGTGGTATTCTCTACTAAAGCGGATGGTTCACTTCGTCTGTGCGTAGATTATTGTGAGTTAAACAAGCTAACTAAGAAAAATAGACACCCGCTACCAAGAATCGACGATTTATTTGACTAGCTTGTGGGAGCGTCTGTTTCTCTCAACTCGATCTAGCCACAGGATTCCTTCAGCTCAGAGTGGCTGAGGATAGCATTGATAAAACTGCGTTTAGGACTTCAGATGGGTTCTTCGAATGGCTCGTCATGCCATTTGGGATAACGAATGCACCTGCGTACTTTGTAGATTTGATGAGTAGGGTGTTTCGGGAGTTCCTTATCAAGTTTGTGGTGGTTTTCGTGGACGATATTTTGATCTTCTCAAAGGATGAAGAAGAGCATGCTAGGCATATCAAGGAAGTTATGGATACGCTTAGAGCACACCAGTTAAAGGTCAAGTTCTCCTAATGCCATTTTTGGAGAAAGGAAGTTCGGTTTCTTGGGCATGTAGTTTCTGAGCAAAGCATAGTTGTGGACCCCTCAAAGGTAGTTGCGGTACAAGACTGGAAATTCCTTAAGAATGCAACTGAAGTAAGAAGCTTTCTCGGTTTGCCAGGCTTTTATAGGAAGTTCATTAAGGATTTCGCTACGATTTCAGCCCCTCTTACTAAGTTAACAAAGAAAAACCTAGCATTTTCATGGGACACAGAATGAGAGATTGCTTTTCAGAGACTCAAGAGAGCTCTCACCACAGCTCCAGTTTTGGCATTACCCGACGGAGGTAAGATGTTTACGGTGTACACAGATGCGTGTGGCACGGGATTAGGCGCTGTCCTAATGCAAGAAGGGAAAGAGATATGCTATGGGGGTAGACAACTTAAAGTTCATGACAAGAACTATCCCACACATGACTTGGAGTTGGCAGCGATCGTTTTTGCACTTAAATCTTGGCGCTATTATCTCCTATGGGAGAGGCTCGAGCTGTATACCGACCACAAATCGCTTAAGTACCTCTTTTCGCAAAAAGATTTGAATCTAAGGCAACAGAGGTGGATGGAATTCTTGGCATCATATGACTTCGATATAGCTTATACCCCTGGCAAGGGTAACGTGGTGGCAGATGCGCTAAGTAGGAAGAAGTTGACCTTGAGCCCCTTGTTTGTTGAAAGAAAAAGTCTTGAGTTTAAAGCAACCTTTGATTTTACACCAGCTGTTGAGTCATTAGCTGCTACGCTAGCATCTCCTGAGTTAAGACCTACACTTCTAGATCAAGTAGGGACTTCACAGAAGGAAGACCCACAGATAATCGAAATCATGGACATGTTGATTAGTGGTGAGACGTCAACTCACCTCAGTTGTTATGCCATAGATGACAAGGGATGGCTAAGGCGCGATGGTAGGCTATGCGTCCCGCAAGTGGGAGACTTGGTAAGGAAAGTTCTCGAGGAGGCGCATCACTCGAAGATGACCATACATCCCGAAGGGGATAAGATGTACAGGGACATGAAACGCATTTTCTTTTGGGCTGGAATGGAAAGGGACGTGGTAGAGCTCGTTTCAAAGTGCATGGTGTGCCAACAAGTAAAGGCCGAGTCGAAGAAGCCTGGTGGGCTATTACATCCTCTGGAGGTTCCATAATGGAAATGGGAGAGTATCTCGATGGATTTTGTGGATGGACTGCCTGGGTCAAGGAAGGGAAATACTAGCATATGGGTCATAGTTGATAGACTCACGAAAAGTGCTCATTTCCTTCTGGTGAAAAGCAAGAGGACCGCATCATGGCTAGCGTCTATTTACCTTCGAGAGATAGTACTGTTGCACGGGGTTCCTTCTAGTATAGTTAGTGATCGTGACCCGATTTTCACTAGCCAGTTTTGGAATAGTCTACAAGAAGCAATGGGTACACGACTACGCTTAAGCATGGCCTATCACCCACAGAAGGATGGACAAACCGAAAGGGTAAATAGGGTACTAGAGAATCTCCTGAGGCTGTGCATTCTTGACTTTGGTGGTACTTGGGAAGACCATCTTCCTCTCATGGAGTTTGCATACAATAATAACTACCATGCTAGCATAAGAATGGCACCGTTCGAAGCCTTGTATGGAAGACCGTGCAAGTCACCAACTTGTTGGTGGGAGACAACAGACAAGCTTATACTTGGGCCCGACATGATAAGGGACACTTCTGAGAAGGTTGAGTTGATATGAAGGCGGATGAAAACGGTCCAAGATAGACAGAAATCTTATGCGGACAAGAGAAGGACAGACCTAGAGTTCGAAGTCGGAGATATGGTCTTTATAAAAGTCTCTCCTTTACGCAATGTGGTTCGTTTTGGAGCAGTCGGAAAGCTAGCACCAAGGTTCGTAGGACCGTTCCCTATCACTGAGAGGATTGGACAGATGGCCTATAAGGTAGAATTAAACCGAGAGGCTAGTCGGAGTACACAATGTCTTTCACGTCTCGCATCTCCGAAAGTGTTTACATGAATCAGATGAAGTGGTTGAGCCAAGCATCCTTGAAGGCGTAGAAGTGGAAAAAGAAGCAACCTTGAGGCGAGTTCCGATCCATATCTTAGGAACGGAGATTAAGAAGCTAAGGAATCGAGAAGTCAAGCTAGTTAAAGTACAGTGGAGTGAAGCCCAAGAAGACACAACTTAGGAAACCGAGAAGAAGATATGCGCGCTTTAGCCATTTATTTTTGAGGGTACATTCTCAATCTCTTTATCCTATAAGCTTGAAAACCTTTCGTATCATGCTTTTACTACCTATGTTTGTCTTGTTATCTTCTCGATCTTATCTTGATAACCTTAGGTAGGACCATATGGATGTAAACATGTGATTAAAACATGTTATGGTTGATGTTTGCAAGTGGTTGCAAGTGTTTGCAAGTGGTTGCTTGTGGATGCATGACACACATTAGGCACTAGATCGGCTCAGTCACATTTTCATGTTGCATATGCACGAGTGCTTATACTTGTACATGGATGAAACTTGTTATGCTATCACTTGGATGTTGCATAAGAATGAATGTTATATGCACTCATGTAGAGATTATAAAGTATGTTAGGAATTCGCAAACATGTCGGACTCATTGCACTAACATATTTTGCATTAAGGAGGTTAATTGAATCAGTAACCGCCTGATCTTTTGCATTAGATAAGCACATATATAGACACTTACTGCATATGTTCATACAACACTAGAAATCTTTTAAGGACAATGGTTGCTTGTGGATGGTGTTTTGAGTAGATGGATGATGGATGGTAGGATACGTTCTTCCTAACTTAGAGATTTCGGGGACGAAATTATTTAAGGATGGAAGAATGTAACAACCCGTATTTTTATATCGTGTGATAACAATAAATCAAGGCAGAATATATTTTTAAAATAAGAACCAAGGGCAATAGGTTATGCCATTACGTTCGTCTCGAAATTCTACTTGGAAACGAGTTCGAGTTTTCGAAAATCGGAGTCCGTATGACCAAGTTATGGCCCTCCAAAGTTTCAGAAATTTTCAGAGTTCAAAACAGCTCGAATTCGAATTCAAATTTCGAATTCAAAACCAGAACAGACTGGGCGGGAAATTTCCCGCCCAGGACCAGCTCGACTGGGTGGTCGACCATGTAGTCGACCTACCCAGGACCAGGTCGACCATAGTGTCGACCTAGGGGTGACCTGGTACCCCGAACCCATTTTTGGGCCAGAATTCATTCTGATGTTTCTGGTTCGATTTCAGTCTAAGTTCGTTGGCCTGACCCTGTATAAACAACCCCCTAGCCCCCTTCTCTCTACACATTTTCTCTCTGGCCTTATGCTGCTCGAATTCTGGTTGAAAAGTTAGAGAAAGGGACTTCTTTTTCTACGTCGAGACTACGTTTAGAGAATTTGCTGATTTGGGGGATTTCTAGAGATTCTACATCGCCTCTTTTATTCTCTAATTCTCAAACCATGATATGTAAGCCCCAGTTACTTTTAGATCTAAACTTTAAACTTAATATGGACATGTTGTAAATTGTAATTGAACCTAAGTGACAAATTTCTTGAATCTATCATTGTATATTTTGATCTACTTTAGTTCGCCTTGGATCTATTATTGTTCATATTGGATCTATTATTGCCCACCTTGAACCTTGTACCGTTCACTTTGAATCTTGACTTTTGCGTAAATTGCTATGAAATTGATTTGGGGACTATACATGTTGTAAACCTAAAACCCCTCATGTCCATGATGTTAACATACCTATAATGTTGAATTAGTTGTTATTCACAAGTTTGGGGTTATTATCTCGTATCAACTGTCACCATGACTATCACTCTATTTTGCTAGATTTGATATTTGAGACCCCTATTTCATATGCCAATATTGTTGTAATCATTTATCTCAAATTGTACCATGCTTGATTTGTAATCACCTTTGCCACCTTATGCCCGTTCTTTTTATGTTATTCCCTAATTAGATCTAATTGTATCGATTCGAATTCATGTGCGATGGGAATACGTTTTGGGTAGTTCAGGAAAACCTGAAATGGCTATGAACTTGACATGATTTGACATGAAACATGACATGAAAACTTAACATGAAATTATACTTGAAAGCTTGAACATGGACATGACACTTAGATAAACTTGAACATCACCAAATCGAGGTTGGGTTGAGTTTGCAGTATAAATCTGCCCGGAACCGCCCGGCGAATCCAGTAACTGTAAACAATAAGATCCAATGTGGGTTGTTGGTCATATCGCGCTTAAAAACCCAAGGTTAGACTAGGTTATGGTGTAAATCTTCCTGGAACCGCCCAGCGAATCCAGTGACCACAACCACTAGTCTAATGTGAGAGGTTGGGGTGCATTAATGAATTGATGCCACAAGATAAGGTTAAGTCATGAACCACTTGAATACCCCACTAGGGATTTCCTTAGGTTATGTATAGCTATTGGTGTCTTTAATTACATAACCCCCTTATTTTCAAAGGTTATGCTTACGTAACAGTGTATTTAATTACATAACCCCCTCAGATTAAGTTTGTAGGCCTATATATATAAATATTACCCACCCTCCTCAGTTTTACTTAACACACCCACTATTCAACAAACTTACTTAACCCTTATTCAAGTTCATGTTCATACAATCCCTATGGATTCAACTAGGCTAAGTATTCCACTTCATTACCATAGATTTATTTATGGTTACAATATGCTAGACCTCCCACATTAAGCCTACAATTTGTGGATGCTGGATATGCCGGGCAGGTCCGGGCAGACCTATTCCACAAACCGGGCTTAACCTCATGTCTTAGCACGCCTTGTATTTGTGCACCTAGACCTCTCACATTAGATTCCTCACTTGTGGTCGCTGGACATGCTGGTCGAGTCTGGGCAGACTTCCACCACAAGTGTAATCTAACCTCGTGTCTAGGCACAATTATAGTTTCTAGTTACTGTAATCCTAGGCATTTTATTATTAACCAATTTTTACCTATGTCGTTATAGGTTTCATGCCCCTTTACCCCCCAATTATATTCATAATGAATTATATGCCCTAAATTCATATAAATAAACATTATTCAAGTTATGCCAAATTCCCATTTTACAGTTTATGCCCAATTTTCATCGTTTTCCCCTCGTTCCCCATTTTAACGTATTCGCATATTTCAGCGGCATGCCTAGGCTCGAAAGTAGCCAGGCTACATAAAAATAAAAGGGAAAGATGAAGGGAAGACAATAGAAAAGATCATACTAACATGGATGACATATAATGACTGAATTTAGGCATATACATATAGTGACATGATGGCAAGTGGGACAGATCTAACAACATATGATAATAGGACTGAATCTAACATAATAGGGATGTCATAATAGGCATGATTAGATCTAAACAAGAATTTAGATATCCAACTAATGTTAGATCCAAATTAACCACAACCATGATAGGCACAAGACGATCTAAATAGTGAATTAGATCTGTATTCAAAAGTAGATCTGATATGATAAGGGTTGAGATCCAAGTCACAATTATATCATAATATCACAGATTCGTAAGTTACAACAGATCTGATATGATTCAGTCGCATGCATAGAACCAAATTACAGTCATATCATGTTTCACTTTTAATTATTTAAATCTAAAGGTAATTAAACTCACAGTTTTTGGATCTAGAAAAATAGAAGGAGAAAGAATTGTTGATGTTGAATCACAGATCTACACTTGAATCTCTAAACTTGATTAATTTGATTGCATAAGAAGAAAAGGATTTGATTAAGTCCAGGCACCGACAACATTTAGGCCTCCATTTATTTTAGTGTGAGAAAACTAGAAAAATGAGGTTGTATTTATAGCTGCCAGCCCGCAAAATTGACCTGACACCTCATCCCTAGGAGGGTCGACCCCCCTTGTGGGGTCGACCCATGGGTCAACCCGTCTTATGGGGTCGACCCATGGGTCGACACCCCTTCCATGGGGTCGACTCCCCGCGGGCGGGAACTTTATCGCCTATGGGATTTTGAATTTCGAACTGTTTTCTAATTTTTTGTACCTAATTTTGAATTTCTGGACCCTATATATATATATTCTTCTTGCGCGTATACAAACCTTCATAACTTCTTCATACTGTGTCTGTTTTACCCAATTTAAATATCTATCTTGACCAAAATTTTGAGATGGACACAATGGTACAGTCTTTTTCCCTTAATCCTGAATATTAAATTAATTATTATTTAATTTACCCTTTTTAATGTTGTTAAAATTACGGGGTGTTACATTAAAAGTGTTGAAAATATCACTGAACATAAAGTAAGGGAATTTCAGTCTGATGGAGGTAGAGAATTTCTTCCCTTCAAACAGTTTTTCCGGAATAAAGGCATAGACTATAGTACTACATGCCCTCACACTTTATAGAAGAATGGTATTATTAAAAGATAACATAGGCACATCGTTGAAATTAGGCTAATCTTACTTGCTACTGCATCTATTCCCCTAAAATTTTGGCTTGAGACTTTTGTTACTGCTATACATGTGATTAATATATTAGCAACAAAGATGTTAGGGTACAAGTGCCCAAAAGATGTGTTAACCTCAAAAAACCAGATTTCAAACATCTAAAGATGTTTGGCTGTTTGTGTTTCCCCTATCTATGACCATACACTAACATAAACTAGACTATAATTATGCACTATGTACATTTCTAGGGTACCCAAACAATCAAAAGGGATACATGTGTTTAGATAAAAATGGAAAAATATATGTCACATGGCATGTAGTGTTCAATGAAGAGATATTTCCCTTTATCAAGGTAGAAGACAAACCAACCATGAAAGTACAAAATACTAGAGAATTATTCTAGCCATACCTGAAATTGTGGAGCTGCAATTACCAAACCAGCAAAAATAGGGCAATGTTGACAATTCTTCTCAACTCACTTTGCCCGTCATTAAGCCAGGTTAAGAGCAACACAATTAAGCAGCCATTGCAGAGAACAAAACTCAACAATACTTTTACTACCAAGATCAACTCCGAAACAAACTGACGGTAAAGGAGTATCAGGTGACCGCAAGCACATGGGGATTCTCCAAAAGCAAGAGCCGGACACTAGGAAGAACCGAAAGCAGGAAGGAATAAGCTGGGAGCGACATAAACCGGCACCATCTTGGGGGAAAAGAGTTCAAAAGCTACATAATACCGACAAGGTATATCCAGAAGGATCTATTCGACAAAGTCAACCCAGTAGAAGGATCCCATAGCGAAAGGTCACCGAAATCAGAAGCCAAGAAAAGAAGAGGAGATGAAGGCATCTAAGGTGTTAAGCCAAAGGGGCATGAAGATTGTCCGGAACTGTCTTACAGAACATTTACTACATAACCACCAAAAGGTCACATTGATAAACTACAGGCAGATTATCTGGAGCAACCTTCCGGGAGACTAGGCTATGCCCGGGGACCCCACCAGAACCTAAATCGGAACACCAGAAAGGATACATGCTATCTGTACTAGTTTACTTAATACAGACACCGATAGTGGTTCTGAAGCAGCAACTATCTACATGCATCCTGAGGACAAGCTCCTCTAAGCATTCAAAAAGAAACCGGAAGCCTACATTCGGAAGCTTATAACCAAGAGCATACAACCGGAAGATCAAGTACCTTTCAAAAAGCAACTACATAAACAAGCTCATATCATTCTCCACGAAGCCTCGACTGATCGGGACCTTCCCTCCGGAAACTATAATCCGCACCGCAAAAGCGGTCAGGAGCTAAAGTAACTAAAACTAAGGAGAAAAGCAGCCAACAGAAGCATCTGCAGGCCCAACGGTCCAACGGCAGAAGGGTCCCCGATTTCTTTATAAATAAGACCACAGATGTCACATTTAAGGGGGGCTCTCTCTAATATTCTGATTTGGATACTCTTTCTCTCTAGAATAAACCCTAATTCTTAGATCAATTGGAGGATTTCTTCTATTCCGTTCATGTACTCTAAATGGAAGATTAATAAAGAGTGGATATACACTTATAATATTTTCCTGTGAGTTTACCATGTTATTTCTTATTTGTCGTTGTTACAATTTACTGTTAAATTCCAACATATGCATGAATCCTTGTCCAAACCTTTCCATAGATCGGAAGAAACAACCCTTCCTATATGCTTAAACCCTCCCTATAAGCTTAGGTCTTTGTAACAACCGGAAAAATCGGAACTAATTTAAATTTTTTATTTTAGCTGTTTTAACGGATTTTGAATATTTAAAATGATTTATTTTAAATAATAACGACTAAAAATTTATTTTAATTGAAGTTAGAATATATAAATTTATTTTAAATATAAAAGAGCCAGAAATAGCGCGGTAGTTTGAAAATTCGATTTCAAATTTCAACTGATTATACAGAATTCAATGTAAGTCAGAATTGGACGAAACAAGAAATATTTGAATCATTTTAGCTATATCTTTCTAACGAATGTAAGAAACTAAGATTTCACTTTATAAATTGAAAGTTATGTCCAGTTTAAAATTCAGAATAGTCGCTATGGAATTTATATATATTTTAATATAGTATAAAGCCCTTAAAAATAGCCATTTTGCAAACGACCTTCGTTTTCGACGAAACTACTTTTGTTGGATCCGGAATGTCGAATTATTACTAGATCGCAATTTTCATAATTTTTGGAATTAATATGTGAGCGTGGCAAAAGAAAACGTGTTTTAACAGTTTCAGTAAATTTGGATTGACCAAAAATTGACCATTTTTCAAACGGTCTCCAAAATTCGTTGAAATTAGTTTTATTAGGATCGCATCATCAAAACATAGCCAGATTTATTTTTCTAGAATTTTTGAAGTCAGCATGTGGCCCTGGTAAATTAAAATGTACGTTTAAATTCAGTATATATTGATTTATATTTTAATTTAAATAAAAACTGGTCGTAACAGTCGAATTGGCTTACCAGACATATTCCATTGTGTCCGGAATTGGGGGTATTTAGCTAGGGGCGACAGTAGTTAGGTTTGAATTGTACCTCAAAATGATGAACAGATTAAGTTAGAATTAAATATTAATAAATAAATTAAAATTGGTATAAATAGGATTTCCCAAGCCCTAATTTTCATTGCGCAGAAAATTTCCGCCGCCGGTCTCATCTCGACGGCCAGGAAGAACGGATTTTATCTGCAAATCGTACTCAATCCCTTCAACAATTTCCAATTTATTTTAAAACAAAATCAAAGACCTCTTCGTGATCTTCAAATTGATATGCCTGTGTTCATTTATTATCAAGTATGCTGTTCGAATTTTGGCCTCAAAGGCATTGGGTTTCGTGGAAATTCTGGGGCGAACGGGGAGGTCGAGCTTGGCATGCCACCTGGCAAAGGAGGAGGTTCTAATGGCTAGTGTCGTGGAGGCGGGCGATCAGGGTTTCCGGCCCACTATTGGCGGCGCGATGGGTCTGTCTTGGTCGAGGTTCATTCGATGGTAACTGCTTTAGGAGGAATGGGTTTTCCTATTTGAGGGAAGGGATTAACGTGAGTAATAACGTTTAGTGAAACGTTAAGGAAGGATATGAAATGGTAATTAGTGAAAGGATTAAGTAATTTAATAAGCGAATTAATTAATTAGTTTATATAATTTAGATAATTAAGTAAAAATCTGTTTTAAAATATATATCTTTGTTTTAAAAAACGATTTTTATACGTATATCATTGTTTTAAAAAATGAATTTTTTACTAAATAAAATAGCATTGTTTTCAAATGTCATTGCTATATAAAAATAGCATTGTTTTCAAATGTGATTCCTATATAAAGTTAACATTGTTTTCAAATGTGGTTTCAAAATAGAAAAAGCGTTGTTTTTTAAATAGACGTAGCAATATAAAAACATGATTTTTAATATATATAGCATAATAAAAATGTGATTCTTTATTTATAAAGATCGATGTTTAAAAATGTGATTTTTAACATACACTGCGTAAAACAGGTTGCGATGGAACCAATTGGAAGCAAAACGGAATCCAAACCATCGTCCGCTAAAGACTGGAAGAGTGGTTCCCAATGTGAGAACTCCTTCTCACTCTCATTATTTACAGTTAAATATATACTAGGTTGCAGACGGGGCTTAGTAGCTCCTGACACCGTCGTCCACAGACCATGGACGACTTGTTTGATTGTATTATGTTGTGGAAATTGATTGTGATTATGATATGAAATGGATTTTAAAATATTCATGTGTTGAAATAAATATTTTATAGTTAAAAATATAATTTTTAACGTATATATGAACGACATAAAATTCTCCAGAAATGAAAATAAATATTCATTTACAAATCGGACGATTTGTTTATGTACACCCATTTATCTAATATTGATTGGGATGATAAATTTTACACATCGCCTAACTGCACAAATAAAATATGTGTTTGTTGATTGAAACCCTACATGGGTATTGGGATGATATTTGATGTACACTAATCCCAATTATTTAGTTGTATGTCAATCGATGGGTTGATAGACTGTTGTGAGCGTTAATTATTTATTTTTAATGCTTAAGCAGTTGTGTAATGCACTCTGGATGATGGTTGATTGTTTATCATTGTGGTTATATGCATGTGTTGTATGAAATCCATATATATAAAATTATATGGTAACTGGTTGGGTTTGATTCCAATTCAGGAATAATGAATATTTTAAAATAATGAATATTTTAAAATAACGAATATTTCAAATAACAAATATTTTAAAATAATATTCAGAAAAGGATTAAAAATATTCATGGGTTGAATAAAATAAAATAACGAATATTTTAGAATACTATTCAGAAAATGATTAAAAATATTCATGTGTTGAATAAAATAAAATAATGTATATTTTAAAATAATATTCAGTAAAAGAACAAAATATGATTTTGATGTCCGATTTTGGATGGACACGATAATCTTGAAATGTGTGAAGCCATGTTGATTGGTTATACGCCATTTTGACGCAAACGATATTTATATCGATTTTATTCATTTTTATAATGAATATCAAAAAGGAAAGTATTTCAAAATCTGATATTTTGAAAATATTATCATTTATATATTAATGATATAAAATATTCAATTTTGATTTAAAATTGAAAATGAAGTTGGAATCGTTTTTAAAGCGATTTATAAAATACGTTTTAAATGGAAATCGACGAAATATATAGTATATACATATATATATTATATATATTTAATGGCATGAATAGAACGCGCCGCGCAGCGACCGTTCGCAAATTTTGACCATTGACTTCGAATTGATGTTACGGGAGATCCAACCGTCGGATTCTCCTAAAACCGGAACTATTGGGTTCGTATCGAAAAGAGATTTCCAACGAATATAAGAGATTTGAAATCTAATGGTTGGATTTTAAATTATGTCGAAATCAAATTTGGAAAAGGTCGCTGTAAGTGCAGTTCAGTGGCCGTTATTGGAAACCGACTGTACGAGCCTTCATAAAATTATCAAAAATATTAATAGTTTGTGTAAAATCATAATAAATGATTTGGAAAGATTTGGGATGAAAAATCCCATGTTTGTAAAGAAAAAAATATATTTTTATCGAAATGAACTAGTTTATAACTAGAATAATAATCCAATATTTTTAAAGAAATAAAAATGGATTTGAAGTGGTTTTAAAATAACCAGAATTTTCCAATGATAAATTGGAATGGATTTTAATCAAAATTATCTTCAGAATATTTCGATATTGGATTCCGTGATTATATGGATATTGTGGAGAATTTGGAATATATGTATCGTTATTCTCGATACGATATATGTTGGTTTCAGAATTTGATATTGAATATAAGTCGATATTATTTTCTATTCAGAGCCTTGTATTTAATACTCAAATTGGATTTTGGGTTTGTCGTAAATGGTGTCTTCAATAACACCCTTCTTAAACCTTGTTGAGAAAAGATTAAATCTTTTAAATAAGATTTAACGAAGCTACCAATTAATTAACATTTAATTGGAATTGAATTGAAATTGGATTTTTGGGTTTGTTGTGAATGGTGTCTTCATTAACACTGTTCTTAAACCCCATGTGAAAAGAATAAATCTTTTAAATAAGATTTTGAGAAATACCAATTAATTAACATTTAATTGTAATTAGAATGGAATGTGAATGGGGTTTATAGTGAACTGTGTTTTTAACGACATTCGTTCTTTAACCTAATTTACAGTGTAATGTGATTTGGAATATATATAAATCTTTTTAACTAAGATTTGTTGGAAATTTTCCAAAGTAAAGTTTTCCAATTTAATATATCAAATTGGAATGGAATGGGATTCGATTTGGTAATAATTGAAGTGAGCTTCCATGGAGGAAGACTGATAATATATATGGAATTTAAAAGGCTTTGTCATTATTCCATTTATATTATTAGTCGGATACGGAAATTCATATCGATTATATACATTGATCTGTTTTCCGTGAAAATTCCATAATGAATGGAATGTGATTTTGGGTTCATCGTGAACTGTGTTTTAAAATGACATTCGTTCTTTAACCCAGTTAAAGACAGGATTTATTTTCCTAAAGTGAATAATCATTAAGGAATGATTTTTGAGATTAAAACTGAATTAGATTTTAATGAATCTTTAATTAGATTGGAAGGAGAATAAGATAAATAAATTTATCAAATTCATAAAATGATCGAGAATGGATTATCACCAGTTTTGCTCCAAGCGATAGTTAAATCTTTAATTAGATTTGAACGGGAAATGGTAATTAATTTTTACCGATAACACGGTGGTGTTAGATATGGAGGATCACTAATTTTTCTCCATGGGATGAATAGGTGGGGATCGGGAAATGTAATAAATGATTACTTCGGTAAGGTTCGTTAATCCCGACTAGTTTGGAAAACCTTAATTGGGTTAAATTTGTGAAAAGAATATTTGAATAAAAGAATATTCTGGATTGAAATGAGGCGTATGTTGTGTGTTTACATCACTTGATTATAATATAGGCGAGTTATTCGAAAAGACAGGGTTTATCCCATTCTGAATAACTGATACGACGATAAGTCGACGATGAAGACGGTGGTTGAAGACCAGAGGTCTTCACATCATTTGGATAATTACTGGTGTCTTGATTGGGCTGTACACCCAAGACAAGGTAAAAAGTGGTGATCGTCCAGACGTAATTGGAGATCGAACGGATATGAGAGGACCTCTCTCCTGTATTGGACCTATGCGACGAGGAATAAGGTGCCTCCGGTTTCGTTCAGACCCAGAACGGACTTGTAAATGGATAGTATGTTTGACATTGTACTCCTTTATACTGTATTCGTTGATCTCTACTAAATATATATATTTGTTTGGTGGCGGAGAATTTATTCTCTTGCTTAACACCCTTCTCTAAGACGTATGATCTTAGAGGTTATATACTGGTAGAAATCAGAGGTATGGTATGGATTGACAGTGTGGCATGCTGAGTGGCATATAATCAAGGCTTTTGTTGAAAAGCAAAGTCTTGTGGTTGATGATCAAAGCACGGCTTTAATATAGCATAGCTTTGTGTAGCGTTAATTCGCGAGCCTCACACCCCGGTATAAACCAGAAATGGGAGAGGACAGCTGGGAGGGCAGTGCGTTTCTTTCTAGCTAGGAGGGGTGTCAGAGTTTTGCAAGCCCGTACATTTTACTCATGTGGATGTTGCTTATTATTACTTGATGGATAGAGAGGCGCCTCGGATATATCGGTTACTACGGAGCCGATGTATATTAAGTCGTCTGGCTCATTTACGCCCCATAGGGCGGGGAAACACATGCTCATGAATTATGAATCCACCATCGCACTTAGTGTGGACCGGCCCTGCATGTTACCTAGGGTGTAGTTGCGGCTGTATCCTGAGACTCAGGCTAGAGAGTCTAGAATCGGGAAAGGACCACCCTTGTCTTGGCTCATGATGGAATCCAATTTCCAATACGACATTTTGCGGTTTTAATGTAGATCCTAGTATGGCGACATAGTGGGATAGGTCACTATGTCGTCTATGATTGATACATTTATGTTTGAAGTTGATTTCTTCACTTATAGTAATAACAAAATATGAAATTTCGCGTACCAAGCATATTTGGCTATTATAAGTTAAAACTCTATCCTCCGGCTTGAGTTGCATTGTGTGATGGGACCTGAGTCTTATAATAGCTTCATTGTTCTTTATTTAGCATTTGCTGTTGTTTATATGCACTGGTATTCTTGGGGTTAAAACCCGTTCCGTGTTATACGACGTGGTCCCTTGATTTACCCGAACTTTAAAATCAAATTAATAACTGTTTTAGTTCTCACACAGTCACATGACTGACCTGGAGTTTATTGTTTTAACCTAAAGTCTGGGTGCCCTTATTTTCCACACGAGCAGCTAGTAGATTTGGTTTTGCAGATTTATTCTTACAGGATCCTGGATTTACAGCTGGGGTTATATTCGGAAAGCTCTGTATCCGTATATCTCTTTTAATTGTGTTATGTATTAATTTTCCGCTACATTGTAAATTTAAATCTCTGATATTTATTCATACTCTGGAATATTCTTGTACTCTGATGTAATTGTTGTAACAGCAATGAAATGTTCTGTTGTTTGTGTTTTGATTTGTCGTGTCCTCAAAGAAATTCGTTCCTTCTCATCTCTTCAGAGACCGGGGAAGTTCGGGTCGTTTTAGTTTGGTATCAGAGCTTTGGTTTACAGAGCTCAAGAACAAGACATATTATAACCAAACGAAAGAAATCATCAGAGATTGGATTAGTAATATCCAATAGGAATAACTCGTTAGAGATAGGATCAGTAGCATCCTAGAACGAGTGTGAAGAGTGTTATTTTTAAAAATAAAAATAAATTTTGTTTTGAAAATTTAAACCATATTATACGTATTTGAATATTTATTTTAAATTGATTTTTGACAATCGAGTATATAAAACTTTGCATATACGTCTGATACACGTGTATACGAAGTCTCAAATATACTTCATAGATATTGAATCACACTCTAGTCACCCGGAGATGATTCTAATGATCTGTATAACATCATCAGAGTTTATGTTCGAGTTTCGAAGGTGGGATATCTATATATTTCCAATTGACTGGTGTGAGAGCCAAAACTAGATAGGGTTATTGTTGTGATTTGACACCAAAAAGATGATTTTTGAATATATGTTAAACCTACGAATTTGAAAATTTAATTCACAAATTGATTGCTGGTTGTGTTGTTTGATTATTAGTTTGATTAATAAGAATATTAGATTGATAATACCAATAAGATAAATTTAGCCAAATTGAATCAAAACATTGTACTGAATTGAAAATTTATTGGAGATGCGTACATGTACATATATATGTGTGAACAGGTCATAGCAAGGAGGCTAGAGAAGAGGAATAAAATGTATGCCCGACAAATAGGTATATGTTTACTATTTTCATGGGTTTGGATGATTTTATAAGCCGATTGGCTTTTTTTGGATGATGAGAGCCCTGCGTGGCTAGTTGCGGTTTTAAAGGTCTCCTCGTACAAAGGAGGTTATGGCGAAATTTTTCGAAAAATAGCCAATTTTTTTAGAATTAAAAAATTCTTAGAAACTGAAAAGTTGAAGAATGAAAGCTGAAACACCCCACCTCCGTTAGGGTCACTCTCAAAGGGAATGCCCTAATTTTGGTGGAGGTTTATAAGTATAAGTCACAGATAAACAAGACAGATATAATAACACATATTTTTGAGCAGCGGAAAACAACAACTTTTATTTCTTCAAAATACGTGTTACACAAACCATGCCATAATACTTTCCAAAATCATAACTGTCTTGATTACATTATTTAAAGAAGCATAAAGAAAACATAAATAAACTGCAAAAGTCCGCTAATTGCTGTCCAAAGCCATAGTCCAAAACGGAAAAGATCCAAGCAATACATTCTTTCTCTTCAAACTGGATGTGAAAACTGGTCAAGTTGCGGTATTCCCACCCTGAGAACCTGGGGGGGAAACGGAAGAAAAAGAGGCGAAAGGAAAAAGGGTCAGTCATAAAGACTGAGTAAGTTCTAGTGACTTTCAGTGTAGAAACGGCTAAAACAACTTGTCATGTATGAACTGGAACTAAACTTAAGAATGGTGTCAAGGTGAACAAGATAGACTAAGGTGATCAGGATAAGTCAAGTAAAGCATCACATGTTCGAGATTTGTTGCATCGACTGTACTAGTATACAAACCCACATCACAAGTTAATCACGAAATAAATCCCACGGCCCAATATCATGAAATGACCCTGGAACGGGGTCTGACCCAAGTACGGGGTCCTACGGAGCGATTATCTAGTCGATCGGCTCCCTACAAGTTCTAGCTCGTCAAGTGTCCGTGTCATACGGCTAATCACGAATGTAGTCACCTGTGCTGGGTCCACCTTCGGGTGTATCAGCCCTAGGGTGTCAACCCCTGACACGATTCAAGATGCACAGATAAACCTACGGATACCCAGTGTCTGCCCCGGATACGTGCACGATCGTAGTCCACCGAACCTACACTGGCATACCCCACTGCCGTCGTTCACCTCTTACAATCAGCCCAGTAATCGTGCCCCCACCCGGCCTAGCCCCAGGGTACCTTGATACTTCTAGAGGGTTACTGCTGAAAGGGGTCGTGTCTAGGGTTTCGCCTAATAGATTAGGTCATGTAATTCGTGACCTAACCCGCCTAACAGATTAAGTCATGTAATTCGTGACTTAATCCTTTTCTAGTCTAGTCATGTCAAGATGGTTAAGTATGTCATTTCAGTTCGCGACTTAACCCGCCTACGTGTCATGTCAAGTTGGCTAAGTGTTGTCGTTTTCAAGTTCATGACTTAGCCCTACAAATCGTGTTCAAGTTGGTTAAGTTGTCTTTTCATGTTCATGACTTAACCCTAATTGGCATTAATTGATTCGTTAATGCACGGAACCACTCACATTGGATCTTATTGTTCGTAGCCACTGGATTTGCCGGGCGGTTCCGGGCAGGTTTACGCTACGAACTCAACCCAACCTCGGGTTTCAAGCGCGATGTGACCAACTACCCACATTGGATCCTATTGTTTGTAGCAACTGGATTTGCCGGGCGGTTCCGGGCAGATTTACACTACAAACTCAACCCAACCTCGAGTTGGCCACTTTCTTGTTTTCTAAAGTCATGCCCATGTTCTTATCAGATTTTGCGCTATTTCCATAGCATGTTCATATGTCAATTTCGTGCCCAACTAAGGCATGTTTAAAGTCAAGTTTATGGCAAGTTCAAGTCAAGTTTTCGTGCCATATTTCATGTTCTACTTACGCCAAATTTCACAATTTATTCCTATAATTAATTCAAGTTTTGCCTATTCTACCCAATCGTACCCCCAACGTATATAAACGTACTTCGTTTATAAGCATAAACAATTCAAGAGATAAAGGGGAATAACACCAAACATGTGATAGGCATATGTGACAATTCCAACATTACTTGCATAATAAACAGGCTATAACATATCACATGGTTGCAATACTAGTATGATGATAACTTGGCATAGTAATGATTCCAACTTAATTTAACATGATGATTTCAACTTTACATCATAGGCATAATAATCATCGCGGCATAATAATAATTTTATTATAAACAAGAAACATTAAAGGCATAGTAATCCTAATAGGCATAGTGGATTCCAATTTAGCATTTTAACATAATAATTCTCATAGACATAATGATTCCAATTTATCATAATGATTCTCATCTAACATTATAAACATAATGATTCCAACTTAGCATTTTTAACATAATGATCCTCAACTAACATTATAGACATAATGATTCCAATTTAGCGTTTTTAACATAATGATTCTCAACTAACATTATAAACATAATGGTTCTAATTTAGCATTTTAACATAACGATTCTCAACTAATATTATAGACATGATGATTCCAATTTAGCGTTTTTAACATGATGATTCTCAATTAACCTTATGGACATAATTCCATCAATAGTCATAGCCATGGTTTAATTAGCACCATAGGCATGGTTTTATCAACATAAAGTTTTTCAATAAACATAGCGATTCCATGGACATGTATTAGTCCAACTTGCCAAACAATTAAGCCCAAATGATTCATAACAACATCAAAATCATGACAAGTTTAACTTGCAACGTTGCCATAGCAATATCCCCAAATTATGATTCAACGATAAATAATATAAACAATGGATTAACAATAGTTTCTAAATCCGGTTTCAATTCATGGCATGTCCATATTGTTTTAGCGTTTTTGCCTAAAAAGTAACATAGAACTTACAATATGAAGCAAATAACCCAAATAAAAATCCCAAATCAAATAGTCCCAAATTCGTTGTCTAAAGCGTCGTAGTTGTTGTAGCCTCTAGTTGTAGCCTTCAAGAATCGTCCTCCTTCTTCTATAATTTTATTCTTTGTATTTTTAATTCAGAGCTCTAGGTTTAATGGCAGCGACCTGAGGCTAAAATGAAATAGTATGATTTAGGCTAGGTCTTAGGTCCTTTTTATAATGTTTGTGAGTTGTTTTAGACCGTCGATGGAGCTTGATTCAATAATAGACGTTCGTTTGAAGGAGAGGCCAATCCGGAGCTGACACCTAGCCCTAGTGACAAGGCAAGGCTCAGAAAATCGACTAAGCATAGACCAGGCCAGCCAGGGTGGGCTGGGTTCGACCTGGCTCTGGGTCCAGGTCGACAGCCCTGTCGACAGCCCTGTCGACCTGGCTAGCCCAGGTCGACTGCCAAGTCGACCTGGGTGCCTTAGGCGGGAATTTTCCCGCCCTGGCCAATAGGGCCCGATTTTTGAATTTTAAACTTGTTTTCTGAGCTTTTTTCGTCTGTTTGAATTTTAAACTGAATTCTGAAACTTCCGGAGGCCATATCTTCTTCACACGGACTCCGTTTTTCGAAAACTCGGAATCTATTTTGCGTATTTTTCCGAGACGAACACAATGGCGTATCCCGTTTCCCTTAATTCTTTGATTTGAAATTAATTATACTTTAATTTGTGAATTTCACTGTTATAGAATAAACGGGGTGTTACATTCTCCCCCACTTAAAAGGATTTCGTCCCCGAAATCTTCAAGTTAGGAGGAATGTAAATCCTAACATCCAATCATCCATCTACTCATCCATCAAACACGAGTATCCATTGTCCTTAAAAGACTTCTAATGCTTTATGATCATATGCGAAGTGTGTGTATATGTTCCTTAGCTAATGCTAATGATCAGGCCTGATTGATCTTCTAGATGCAAAATATGTTTAGTGAAATGAATCCAATATGTATGCAAATTTTTTCCTATTATAATTCATAATTTCTACATGAGTGCTCGAACATTCAATCATATGCAACAACCAAATGATAGCACAACCAAGTTTCAAAAAAATAAACACTCATGCATATGCAACATGAAAATGTGTCTGAGCCGATCTAGTGCCTAATGTGTATTCATGCATCCACGAGCAACCACTTGCAACCATTTCGCAATCATAACATGTTTCAATTACATGTTTACATCCAAAAAGATTTTAACTATGGTTCTCAAGATAAGATCGAGGAGAGAAATAAGATAAAACAAAGCATCTAGAATAGGTTAACGATGTACCGCCAGAAGGTCCGGTCTGCTTCTCAGGGCAGTCTTTGTTGATGTGTCCAGTCTTCCCACAATGAAAACATTCACCGTGCTTTCTCTTCCTCTTTCTACAATCCTTGGCTATGTGCCCTTCCGTACCATAGTAATTGCATTTCCTTTTATCGCGTGAGTTGTTGTTCTTGCCTCCCTTCTCGGAGTCTACCTTCTTATTCTTAGAATCGTTAGGCTTGACCTCTTTCTTCCCTTGAGAGTTTTCTGCCTCTGTCTCCTTCTTGCCCTTATCTTCCTCGTTCAGCAACGCCATCTGCACCAACCTTTCGTACGTAGCTCCCATGGGTATATGGGTCATGGCCAAACTGTGTAATGGCTCATTCAACCCTTTGACAAAGCGGAGAGCCTTCTTGTGCGGGGTGTTGACTAGGTCCAGTCCGAACCTAGCCAGCTCGTCGAACTGATTAACGTACTCTTTGACTGTCATATTCCCTTGCTTAAGAAATAAGAAATTTTCCAACTGAAGGCTCCTTTCAGCTTCTGAGAGAAATTTAGCCTCAAACCTTGCCCTAAAATCCTCCCATGTTTCCACTGGTCTTTCTGCATTAGTGACTTCCCACCAGTAGGAAGCCTCACCTTTTAGTAGCCACACCGCCAGTTGTACCTTCTGCCTATCTTCTACCTCAAAGATGACGAATAAGTCCTCGGTTTCCTTTAACCAATTCGTAGCTGCCACGAAGGACTCAGTTCCATGAAAGTCCTTTCCTCCCATAGCCTTAAAATCTTTACATATCTTAGCAAAAGTGTTTCCCCGTGGAGGAGGTGGAGGAAGAGGTGCTGCTGCAGCTGGATGATTTCCTGCAGCTGGGGGAGGGGGAACGGTAGGACCTGGCTGGGTGGCCCTTGCTTCTAAGAATCGTCTAAACCAACCAGGTATTGGTACACCTTCTGGCAAGTTAATTTCTTCGGACATGCTGAAACAAGAAGGATAGATTCAAAACGAAGGATAAGAGATAGTACCTATGGCTTTGGGGGACTTTGCCTTTTTACAATAAAATAATATTTTATCTTTTAAAAATGCTTCTTTAAATTTTCTTTTGAAAATAAATTTTCAAAACTTTTTATCTTATCTGGTAAACCTATGCTCTGATACCAAGTGAAACACCCCACCTCCGTTAGGGTCACTCTCAAAGGGAATGCCCTAATTTTGGTGGAGGTTTATAAGTATAAGTCACAGATATACAAGACAGATATAATAACACATATTTTTGAGCAGCAGAAAACAACAACTTTTATTTCTTCAAAATACGTGTTACACAAACCATGCCATAATACTTTCCAAAATCATAACTGTCTTGATTACATTATTTAAAGAAGCATAAAGAAAACATAAATAAACTGCAAAAGTCCGCTAATTGCTGTCCAAAGCCATAGTCCAAAACGGAAAAGATCCAAGCAATACATTCTTTCTCTTCAAGCTGGATGTGAAAACTGGTCAAGTTGCGGTATTCCCTCCCTGAGAACCTGGGGGGAAACGGAAGAAAAAGAGGCGAAAGGAAAAAGGGTCAGTCATAAAGACTGAGTAAGTTCTAGTGACTTTCAGTGTAGAAACGGCTAAAACAACTTGTCATGTATGAACTGGAACTAAACTTAAGAATGGTGTCAAGGTGAACAAGATAGACTAAGGTGATCAGGATAAGTCAAGACAAGTCAAGTAAAGCATCACATGTTCGAGATTCTTTGCATCGACTGTACTAGTATACTAAGCCCACATCACAAGTTAATCACGAAATAAATCCCACGGCCCAATATCATGAAATGACCCTGGAACGGGGTCTGACCCAAGTACTGGGTCCTACGGAGCGATTATCTAGTCGATCGGCTCCCTACAAGTTCTAGCTCGTCAAGTGTCTGTGTCATACGGCTAATCACGAATGTAGTCACCTGTGCTGGGTCCACCTTCGGGTGTATCAGCCCTAGGGTGTCAACCCCTGACACGATTCAAGATGCACAGATAAACCTATGGATACCCAGTGTCTGCCCCGGATACGTGCACGATCGTAGTCCACCGAACCTACACTGGCATACCCCACTACCGTCGTTCACCTCTTACAATCAGCCCAGTAATCGTGCCCCCACCCGACCTAGCCCCAGGGTACCTTGATACTTCTAGAGGGTTACTGCTGAAAGGGGTCGTGTCTAGGGTTTCGCCTAATAGATTAGGTCATGTAACTCGTGACCTAACCCGCCTAACAAATTAAGTCATGTAATTCGTGACTTGATCCTTTTCTAGTCTAGTCATGTCAAGATGGTTAAGTATGTCATTTTAGTTCGCGACTTAACCCGCCTACGTGTCATGTCAAGTTGGCTAAGTGTTGTCGTTTTCAAGTTCATGACTTAGCCCTACAAATCGTGTTCAAGTTGGTTAAGTTGTCTTTTCATGTTCATGACTTAACCCTAATTGGCATTAATTGATTCGTTAATGCACCGAACCACTCACATTGGATCTTATTGTTCGTAGCCACTGGATTTGCCGGGCGGTTCCGGGCAGGTTTACGCTACGAACTCAACCAAACCTCGGGTTTCAAGCGCGATGTGACCAACTACCCACATTGGATCCTATTGTTTGTAGCAACTGGATTTGCCGGGCGGTTCCGGGCAGATTTACACTACAAACTCAACCCAACCTCGAGTTGGCCACTTTCTTGTTTTCTAAAGTCATGCCCATGTTCTTATCAGATTTTGCGCTATTTCCATAGCATGTTCATATGTCAATTTCGTGCCCAACTAAGGCATGTTTAAAGTCAAGTTTATGGCAAGTTCAAGTCAAGTTTTCGTGCCATATTTCATGTTCTACTTACGCCAAATTTCACAATTTATTCCTATAATTAATTCAAGTTTTGCCTATTCTACCCAATCGTACCCCCAACGTATATAAACGTACTTCGTTTATAAGCATAAACAATTCAAGAGATAAAGGGGAATAACACCAAACATGTGATAGGCATATGTGACAATTCCAACATTACTTGCATAATAAACAGGCTATAACATATCACATGGTTGCAATACTAGTATGATGATAACTTGGCATAGTAATGATTCCAACTTAATTTAACATGATGATTTCAACTTTACATCATAGGCATAATAATCATCGCGGCATAATAATAATTTTATTATAAACAAGAAACATTAAAGGCATAGTAATCCTAATAGGCATAGTGGATTCCAATTTAGCATTTTAACATAATAATTCTCATAGACATAATGATTCCAATTTATCATAATGATTCTCATCTAACATTATAAACATAATGATTCCAACTTAGCATTTTTAACATAATGATCCTCAACTAACATTATAGACATAATGATTCCAATTTAGCGTTTTTAACATAATGATTCTCAACTAACATTATAAACATAATGGTTCTAATTTAGCATGTTAACATAACAATTCTCAACTAACATTATAGACATGATGATTCCAATTTAGCGTTTTTAACATGATGATTCTCAATTAACCATATAGACATAATTCCATTAATAGTCATAGCCATGGTTTAATTAGCACCATAGGCATGGTTTTATCAACATAAAGTTTTTCAATAAACATAGCGATTCCATGGACAAGTATTAGTCCAACTTGCCAAACAATTAAGCCCAAATGATTCATAACAACATCAAAATCATGACAAGTTTAACTTGCAACGTTGCCATAGCAATATCCCCAAATTATAATTCAACGATAAATAATATAAACAATGGATTAACAATAGTTCCTAAATCCGGTTTCAATTCATGGCATGTCCATATTGTTTTAGCGTTTTTGCCTAAAAAGTAACATAGAACTTACAATATGAAGCAAATAACCCAAATAAAAATCCCAAATCAAATAGTCCCAAATTCGTTGTCTAAAGCGTCGTAGTTGTTGTAGCCTCTAGTTGTAGCCTTCAAGAATCGTCCTCCTTCTATAATTTTATTCTTTGTATTTTTAATTCAGAGCTCTAGGTTTAATGGCGGCGGCCTGAGGCTAAAATGAAATAGTATGATTTAGGCTAGGTCTTAGGTCCTTTTTATAATGTTTGTGAGTTGTTTTAGACCGTCGATGGAGCTTGATTCAATAATAGACGTTCGTTTGAAGGAGAAGCAAATCCGGAGCTGACACCTAGCCCTAGTGACAAGGCAAGGCTCAAAAAATCGACTAAGCATAGACCAGGCCAGCCAGGGTGGGCTGGGTTCGACCTGGCTCTGGGTCCAGGTCGACAGCCCTGTCGACCTGGCTAGCCCAGGTCGACTGCCAAGTCGAACTGGGTGCCTTAGGCGGGAATTTTCCCGCCCTGGACAATAGGGCCCGATTTTTGAATTTTAAACTTGTTTTCTGAGCTGTTTTCGTCTGTTTGAATTTTAAACTGAATTCTGAAACTTCCGGAGGCCATATCTTCTTCATACGGACTCCGTTTTTCGAAAACTCGAACTCTATTTCGCGTATTTTTCCGAGACGAACACAATGGCGTATCCCATTTCCGTTAATTCTTTGATTTGAAATTAATTATACTTTAATTTGTGAATTTCACTGTTATAGAATACACGGGGTGTTACAAAAGCCATAATGAAAGTTGAGTTGGTTAGTTAAACAACTTTCAACTCCGTTACTTTTCGAGGACGAAAAGATTTTAAGTGGGGGAGATTGTAACAACCCGGAAAATCAGAACCAATTTAAAATTTTTATTTTAGCTGTTTTAATGGATTTTAAATATTTAAAATGATTTATTTTAAATAATAACGACTAAAAATTTATTTCAATCGAAGTTAGAATGTATAAATTTATTTTAAATATAAAACGAGCCTGAAATGGCTTGGTAGTTTGAAAATCCAATTTCAAATTTCAATTGATTATACATAATTCAATATAAGTCAGAACTGGATGAAACAAGAAATATTTGAATCTGTTTAGCTATATCTTTCTGACGAATGTAAGAAACTGAGATTTCTCTTTATACATTGAAAGTTATGTCCAGTTTAAAATTCAGAATACTTGCTAGTGGAATTTATATATATTTTAATATAATATAAAGCCCTTAAAATATCCATTTTGCAAACGACCTCCGTTTTCGGCGAAACTACTTTTGTTGGATCTGGAATGTCGAATTAATGCTAGACTCCAATTTTCATAATTTTTGGAATCAATATGTGTGCGTGGCAAAAGAAAACGTGTTTTAACAGTTTTAGTTAATTTGGATTGACCAAAAATTGTCCAATTTTCAAACGGCCTACAAATTCAACGAAATTAGTTTTGTTAGGACCGTATCGTCAAAACATAGCCAGATTTATTTTTCTGGAATTTTTTAAGTCAGTATGTGGCCCCGGTAAATTAAAATGTATGTTTGAATTCAGTATATATTGATTTATATTTTAATTTAAAGAAAAACTGATCGTAGCAGTCGAATTGGCTCACCAGACATATTCCATTGTGTTCGGAATGGGGGTATTTAGCTAGGAGCGACATTCGTTAGGTTTGATTTGGAGATCGGAATGATGAATAGGTTAAGTTAGAGTTAAATATTAATTATTATTTTTTTAAATTGTTATAAAAAAGATTTCCCATGCCCTAATTTTCATTGCACGGAAAAATTCCGCCGCCAGTCTCATCTCGACGGCCAGGTAGAATGGATTTTTATCCACAAATCGCACTCATCCCTTCAACAATTCCAATTTCTTTTAAAACAAAAATCAAAGACCTCTTCGTGATCTTCAAATTGATATGCCTGTGATCATTTATTATCATGTATGATGTTCGAATTTTGGCCACAAAGGAATCCGGCTTCGTGGAAATTCTGTGGCGAACGAGGAGGTCGAGCTTAGCGTGCCACCTGGCAAAGGAGGGGGTTGGAATGGCGAGTGTCGTGGAGGCGGGCGATCAGGGTTTCCGGCCGACTATTGGCGGCGCGATGGGTCTGTCTTGGTCGAGGTTCATTCGATGGTAACTGCTGTAGGAGGAACGGGTGTTCCTATTTGAGGGAAGGGATTAGCATGAGTAATAACATTTAGTGTAACGTTAAGGAAGGATATGAAATGGTAATTAGTGAAAGGATTAAGTAATTTAATAAGCATAATAATTAATTAGTTTATATAATTTAGTTAATTAAGTAAAAATCTGTTTTAAAATATATATCATTGTTTTGAAAATAGGATTTTTACATGTATATCATTGTTTTAAAAAAAATTGAATTTTTACATAATAAATATCATTGTTTTCAAATGTGATTTGTATATAAAAATAGCATTATTTTCAAATGTGATTTCTATATAAAAATAGCATTGTTTTCAAATATGGTTTCAAAATAGAAAAGCGTTGTTTTTAAAATAGACATTGCAATATAAAAACAAGATTTTTAATATATATAGCGTAATAAAAATGTGATTCTTTATTTATTAAAATCGATGTTTAAAAATGTGATTTTTAATATACACCGCGTGAAACAGGTTGCGATGGAACCGACTAGAAGCAAAACGGAATCCAAACCATCGTCCGCTAAAGACTGGCTGAGTGGATACCAATGTGAGAACTCCTTCTCACTCTCATTATTTACAGTTAAATATATACTAGGTTGCAGACGGGGCTTAGTAGCTCCTGACACCGTCGTCCACAGACCATGGACGACTTGTCTGATTGTATTGTGTTGTGGAAATTGGTTGTGATTGTGATGTGAAATGGAAAACAAAATATTCATGTGTTGAAATAAATATTTTATAGATAAAAATATATTTTTTAACGTATATATGAACGACATAAAATTCTCCAGAAATGAAAGTAAATATTCATTTACAAATCGGATGATTTGTTTATGTACACCCATTTATCTGATATTGATTAGGACGATAAATTTTACACATCGCCCAACTGCACAAATAAAATATGTGTTTGTTGATTGAAACCCCGCACGGGTATTAGGATGATACTTGACATACACTAATCCCAATTGTTTAGTTGTATGTCAATCGATGGGTTGAAAGACTGTTGTGAGCATTAATTATTTATTTTTAATGCTTATGCAGTTGTGTAATGCACTCTGGATGATGGTTGATTGTTTATCATTGTGGTTATGTACATGTGTTGTATGAAATCCATATAAATAAAATTATATGGTAATTGGTTGGGTCTAATTCCAATTCAGGAATTATGAATGTTTTAAAACAATGAATATTTTAAAATAATGAATATTTTATAATAACGAATAATTTAAAATAACGAATATTTTAAAATAATATTCAGAAAAGGATTAAAATATTCATGTGTTGAATAAAATAAAATAACGAATATTTTAAAATAATATTCAAAAAAGGATTAAAAATATTCATGTGTTGAATAAAATAAAATAACGAATATTTTAAAATAATATTCATTAAAAGAACAAAATATTTGATGTCCAATTTTGGATGGACACGATAATCTTGAAATGTGTGAAGCCGTGTTGATTAGTTATGCGCCATTTTGATGCGAATGATATTTATATCGATTTTATCCATTTTTATAATGAATATCAAAAAGGAAAGTATTTCTAAATCTGAAATTTTGAAAATATTATCATTTATATATTAATGATATAGAATATTCAATTTTTATTTTAAATTGAAAATGAAGTTGGAATCGTTTTTAAAATGAATTTAAAATGATTTATAAAATATGTTTTAAATGGAAATCGACCAAATATGTAATATATATATATATTATATTTAATGGCCTGAATAGAACGCGCAGCGACCATTCATGAATTTCGACCATTGACTTCGAGTTTACGTTACGGGAAATCCAACCGTCGAATTCTCGTAAAACCGGAACCATTGGGTTTGTATCGATAAGAGATTTCCAACGAATAAAAGAGATTTGAAATCTAATGGTTGGATTTGGAATTATGCCAAAATCAAATTTGGAAAAGGTCCCTGTAAGTGCAATTTGGTGGCCGTTATTGGAAACCGACTGTACGGGCCTTGATAAAATTATTAAAAATATTAATAATTTGTGTAAAATCATAATAAATGATTTGGAAAAAATTAGGATGAAAAATCCCACATTTGTAAAGATAAAAATATATTTTTATCGAAATGAACAAGTTTATAGCCAGAATTATAATCCAATATTTTTAAAGAAATAAAAATGGATTTGAAGTGGTTTTAAAATAACCAGAATTTTCCAATGATAAATTGGAATGGATTTGAATCAAAATTATCTTCAAAATATTTCGATGTTGGATTCCGTGATTATACGGATATTGTGGAGGAATTTGGAAGATATATATCGTTATTCCCGATATGATATTTGTTGGTTTTAGAATTTGGTATTGAATATAAGCCGATATTATTTTCTATTCAGAGCCTTGTATTTAATATTCAAATTGGATTTTGGGTTTGTCGTGGATGGTGTCTTCAATAACACCATTCTTGAACCCAGTTGAGAAAAGATTAAATCTTTTAAATAAGATTTGATGAAGCTACCAATTAATTAACATTGAATTGAAATTGGATTTTTGGGTTTGTCGTGAGTGGTGTCTTCATTAACATTGTTCTTAAACCCCATGTGAAAAGAATAAATCTTTTAAATAAGATTTTGAGAAATAAAAATTAATTAACATTTAATTGGAATTAGAATGGAATTTGAATTGGGTTTATAGTGAACTGTTTTTTTAAGACATTCGTTCTTTAACCCGATTTACAGTGTAATGTGATTTGGAATATATATATATATATAAATCTTTTTAACTGAGACTTATTGGAAATTTTCCAAAGTAAAATTTTCCAAATTAATATATTAAATTGGAATGGAATGGGATTCGACTTGGTAATAATCGAAGTGAGATTCTGTGGAGGAAGACTAATAATATATATCGAATTTAAAAGGCTTTGTCGTTACTCCATTTATATTATTAGTCGGATACGGAAATTCATATTGATTATATATGTTGATCTGTTTTTTGTGTAAATTCGGAATGTGATTTTGGGTTTATCGTGAATTGTGTTTTAAAATGACATTCGTTCTTTAACCCAGTTAAAGAAAAGATTTATTTTCCTAAAGTGAATAATCATTAAGGAATGACTTTTGAGATTAAAACTGAATTAGAGTTTTAATGAATCTTTAATTAGATTGGAAGGAGAATAAGATAATAAATTTATCGAATTCATAAATTGATCGAGAACGGTGTATCACCAGTTTTGCTCCAAGCGATAGTTAAATCTTTAATTAGATTTGAACAGGAAATGGTAATTAATTTTTATCGATAACACGGTGCTGTTAGATATGGAGTATCACCAGTTTTTCTCCATGGGATGAATAGGTGGGGAACGGGAAATATAATAAATGATTACTTCGGTAATGTTCACTAATCCCAATTAGTTTGGAAAACCTTAATTTGGTTAAATTTGTGAAAAGAATATTTGAATAAAAGAATATTCTGGATTGGATTGAGGTGTATGTTGTGTGTTTACATCACTTGATTATAATATACGAGAGTTATTCAGAAAGACCGGGTTTATCTCATTCTGAATAACTGAGACGACGATAAGTCGATGATGAAGACGGTGGTTGAAGACCGGAGGTCTTCACATCGTTTGGATGATTACTGATGTCTTGATTGGGCTGTACACCCAAGACAAGGTAATACGTGGTGTTCGTCCAGACGTACTTGGAGATCGACCGGATATGTGAGGACCTCTCTCCTGTATTGGACATCTGCGACGAGGAATAAGGTGCCTCCGGTTTCGTTCAGACCCAGAACGGACTTGTAAATGGATAGTGTGTCTGACATTGTATTCCTTTATACTGTATTCGTTGATCTCTACTAAATCTATATCTGTTTGATGGCGGAGAATTTATTCTCTTCCTTAACACCCTTCTCTAAGACGTATGAGCTTAGAGGTTATATATCGGCAGAAATCAGTGGTATGGTACGGATCGACAGTGTAGCATGCTGAGTGGCATATGATCAAGGCTTTTGTTGAAAAGCAAAGTCTTGCGGTTGATGATCAAAGCACGACTTTAATATATCATAGCTTTGTGTAGCGTTAATTCGCGAGCCTCACACCACGGTATGAACCAGAAACGGGAGAGGACAACAGGGTGGGCAATGCGTTTCTTTCTAGCTAGGAGGGGTGTTAGGGTTTTGCAAGCTCAGACATTTTACTCATGTGGATGTTGCTTATTATTACTTGATGGATAGCGAGGCACCTCGAATATATCGGTTACTATAGAGCCGATGGATATTGAGTCATCTGGCTCATTTACGCCCCATAGGGTGGGGAAACGCATGCTCAGGAATTATGAATCCACCATCGCACTTAGTGTGGACCGGCCCTGCATGTTATCTAAGGTGCAGTTGCAGCTGTATCCTGAGACTCGGGCTAGAGAGTCTAGAATCGAGAAAGGACCATCCTTGCCTTGGTTTATGATGGAATCCAATTTCCAATACGACGTTTTGCGGTTTTAAATGTAGAGCCTAGTATGGAAACATAGTGGTGTAGGGCACTATGCCGTCTATGATTGATACATTTATATTTGAAGTTGATTTCTTCACTTATAGTAAAAATAAAATATGAAATTTCGCGTACCAAGCATATTTGGCTATTATAAGGTAAAACTCTATCCTCCTGCTTGTGTTGCATTGTGTGATAGGACCTGAGTCTTATAATAGCTTCATTGTTGTTTGTTATATGCACTGGTATTCTTGGGGTTAAAACTCATTCCGTGTTATACGGCGTGGTCCCTTGATTTACCCTAACTTTAAAATCAAATTAATAACTATTTTGGTTCTCACACCAATCACATGACTGACTTAGAGTTTATTGTTTTAACCTAAACTCTGGGTGCCCATATTTTCCACACGGACAACTAGTAGTTTTGGTTTTGCAAATTTATTCTTACAGGATCCCGGATTTACAACTGGGGTTATATTCGGAAAGCTTTGTATCCGTATTTCTCTTTTAGTTTTGTTATGTATTATTTTTCCACTGGATTGTAAATTTAAATCTCTGATACTTATCAAATGTATATATTTATTCATTGTAACACCCCGGATTTTTCCGTTAACAGTAAATTAACAAATTAAAGTATAATTAAATTGTAACAGAAAAATTAAGGGAAACGGACATCACCATTGCGTTCGTCTCGGAATTCTGCTTGAGATAGAGTCCGAGTTTGCGCAAAACGGATAACGTATGAAGATGATATCTTTAATTTAAATATTACAGCAAAACATGAAAAAAGAGAAGTAAGGAGAGGACAATAATTATTATTATTCTAAGACTTATTAACAAAAGCCTCTGTAGCTCAGTTGGTTAAGGCATTGGATTTGTAGCATGGAGGTCGGGGGTTCGAACCCCGGCGGCGACATAATTTTTATCTCTGTTTTAGAGAGGGCCAACTGAGCATGCAAATACATGTACGTATACAAATTCAAATTTTGAAAGGATAAGAACGTACATATAAGGAAATAAAGAAAATATATGTATATATATGAGAATATATATATATATATGCAAAAATATATGTATACAATAGATAAAATTCAAATAGACTAAAACAGCTCAATTTAAAGTTTAATTTTTGAAAATCGAACCCAGTCCCTCCTGGCTGGCCTGGTCTGTGTTTGGTCGAATTTCTGTGGGTTGCTTTGTCATTAGGGCTAGGTGGCAAGTTTTAATTGGTCTCTCTATCTAATGAATGGCTACGATCTAACCTAGCAACATCAATGGTTCTAATCAATTCCTAACCTCTATATAAACAACCCTAGACTAAACCCTAATCTATTCATTCAAATTAAGAGCATAGCCGCCATGTTGCTGAGGAACGACTAAGAGTAGCCGCCATCTAGAGAGAGAGGATTAGGGAGAAAGTTCTAAAGCCTAAAGCAATTCAAGCAACCTAAAGCTAATCAATTCAACAAAGGAATCATATCTCTTAATTAGAGAATTTGCCGCAACCATTGTAAGTAGAGTATTACTTTGGTATGAACAAATGATTGTGTAGATATGTATGCTTGAATTGTGGCAATGAAATTCGTATTTGTGCGATTTATATACTTTTGGATATTCTGAATTATGTCATTCAATTATAAAGAACTACATGCGGTAGTTCTATGCAAATATACGTTTGGAATATTGCGCAAATTATGTAGCCTATGTTGAAGCTACATGTATGTAGTTGATTGAAATTCATGCAAGTTTGGGGCTTTGTTATTATGCCATCATGATGTCTATTTTGTGCATAAATCATTTTGCAAGTAATTGAGACAAGTTTGGTTGTTATAGTTCGTATGAAACTATGTTGGAATTTTGACACCATAATCCATGTATTAAGTCATGCTTTTGCAAAACTTATGAATATGGCTAGGCTATGAATGATATTGGGCATAATTGAAATTCATGATTAAGTCTATCTTGTTTAAAAGAATTATATGATGACATATGTGAGACATGGCTAAGTTAGACACAAAAATCCCTTTTTTGCGAGTTAAAAGCAAACACCATGATTAGGAATATTTATGCATAAGTATACCATCGTTATGTGATTAAATTTAATTAAGTTGAACTATGCTTTTGTGTTAGTAACAAAGTATCCTCTTTGTAAACATGTAGAAACCTTATGAACATGACTTGTTTATATTTATGCCATGAACAAATTTAACTATACCTATGCCATGTTTATGCTAGAAGTATTTATGCCATGCTTATGTTTGACATTATGCTATGTTTATGCTAGAAGTATTTATGCCATGCTTATGTTTGACATTATGCCATGTTTATGCTAGAAGTATTTATGCCATGCTTATGTTTGACATTATGCCATGTTTATGCTAGAAGTATTTATGCTATGCTTATGTTTGACATTATGCCATGTTTATGCTAGAAGTATTTATGCCATGCTTATGTTTGACATTATGCCATGTTTATGCTAGAAGTATTTATGCCATGCTTATGTTTGACATTATGCCATGTTTATGCTAGAAGTATTTATGCTATGCTTATGTTTGACATTATGCCATGTTTATGCTAGAAGTATTTATGCCATGTTTGACAATATGCCATGTTTATGCTAAAAGTATTTATGCCATGCTTATGTTTGACATTATGCCTAAGTAAAAATATAGGTTCATGGGTCAATAATGATATCTCAATTACAAGTTCACATGCTTTGATTCATGTCATCTATGTTACCACTATGCAAGTACACCAGTTTCTATTATGTATTTCCAACGTCATATGCAAGTTCATGCGCTCACCTTCCCCTCTTTGTGTATGTAATCACGCTTTAAGCCTCCCCTTTTCGCATGGCTAAATTGGGCTTTAAAAGGCTAAGCCCAATATATATAAATGGACGTGTAAAACGGGGGAAAATAACGTTGGGTTAAAAATTAATTAATGAATGAAAATATGAAATAGAAGGGCCCAAATTCAAGTATGGGTTGGGCCCGTGGTTGGTGTAACCTTACACCATTAACTTAATAATGGGCCGCAAATATTTACATATAATACAAGAAGAATGACAAGATATGTAAATGTAGAAAATACGATGTGTTTAACCCGAGGTTGGATTGAGTTGTGATGTAAACCTGCCCGGAACCGCCCGGCTGTCCAGTAGTCACAACAATACCTATCCAATGTGGGAGGTTAAACATGGAGCCCAGCAAGGACCCGAGGTTAGACTGAGTTGTGGCGTAATACTGCCCGGAACCAACCGGCAACAGGCAGCCACAACAATACCTGTCTAATGTGAGAGGTCAGGGCCTTAATAAGACAATTAAGGCTGAGTCAGGATTGTTAGGATTAAGTGAACTAAAGACTTAATCAAAATGGAACATGCTAAACTAAACGGACTGGTGGGGTTAGGTTAGGAAACACTTAACCAACTTAGCATGTTGGCTAGAGATAGAAAACCTAGTAACGGGGGACCCTTTTCAGCAGTAACCCTAAAAGGTGTATCAGGATACCCTGAAACTAGGCAGGGTGGGGCACGATTACTGGGCTGATTGTAAGAGGTCAAATCGACGGCGGTGGTGTAGCAGTGTAGGTTCTAACGGTGTGCGGGCGTGCACGCACTCCGGCGTAGAAAAATAAAGCACTGGGCACCAGTAGCATACCTGTGCACTCTAAGGTTGTGTCGGGTTGCCACTATGGGACTTGATACACCCCATGGTGGGACCAGCATAGGTAACTACATACATCGGGGGCCGTAAGACACATGTAACTATGCGAGTAGGAGCCGATCATCGTAGAATGGATCACATCACCCTGATTATGGGGTGCAAATTGGAAACTAGTTTATATGGGTTCAGAGATTTACATGGGGTACGATAGTATATTCGACCCTAGAGAACTTAACCAAGTTTATAGTGTTGCCCACTTCCTGTTTTACTTATCATACCCAGTTCTTTATTCATAGACAAAGTAGTACTAGACTTACTCAGGCTTTATGTCTGACTCTATTTTTCTTTCGTCTTCTTTCTTCCGTTTCCCCCCCCCCAGGTCCTCAGGGAGGGAACACAGCAGCTTGACCTACCTCAACATCCAGCTTGAAGAAGAGAAATGTATTGCTTGGACTTTCCTGTTTTGAACTATGGCTTTGGACAATCCACTATGGGGCTTTGGCAGTTTGTCTATGTTTTATTTATGCTTCTTTAAATAATGTACTCAAGACAGATTATGAAAGTGTTATGTTATGTTTTTGGAAAGGATGTTGTTGTAACACGTATTTGACTTTATGAAATAAAAGTTTGTTGTTCTTCCGCTGTTTACAAATATGTGTTCTTATATCTGTCTTGTATATCTGTGACTTGTACTTATAAACCTCCACCAAAATTAGGGCATTCCCTTTGAGAGTGACCCTAACGGAGGTGGGGTGTTTCACTTGGTATCAGAGCATAGGTTTACTAGATAAGATAAAAAGTTTTGAAAAATTATTTTCAAAAAGGAAATTTAAAGAAGCATTTTTAAAAAGGAAAATATTATTTTATTTTAAAAAAAAGGGCAAAGTCCACTCCCCAAAGCCATAGGTACTATCTCTTATCCTTCGTTTTGAATCTATCCTTTTTGTTTCAGCATGTCCCAAGAACTTAACTTGCCGGAAGGGGTACCAATACCTGGTTGGTTTAGACGTTTCTTAGAAGCAAGGGCCACTCAGCCAGGTCCTACCATTCCTCCTCCCCCAGCAGAAGGAAACCATCCAGCTGCAGCAGCACCTTTTCCTCCACCTCCTCCTCGGGGAAACACTTTTGCTAAGATATGTAAAGATTTTAAAGCTATGGGAGGAAGGGATTTCCATGGAACTGAGTCCTTCGTAGCAGCTAGGAATTGGCTGAAAGAAACGGAGGACCTATTCATCATCTTTGAGGTAGAAGATAGACAAAAAGTACAATTGGCAGTGTGGCTATTGAAGGGCGAGGCTTCCTACTGGTGGGAAGTCACTAATGCTGAAAGACCCGTGGAGACATGGGAGGACTTTAGGGCAAGGTTTGAGACTAAATTTCTCTCAGATGCGGAAAGAAGTTTGCAGTTGGAAAGATTTTTATTTCTTAAGCAAGGAGACAAGACTGTCAGAGAGTATGTGAATCAGTTTGATGAGCTGGCTAGGTTTGGGCTTGACCTAGTCAACACCCCGCATAAGAAGGCTCTCCGTTTCGTCAAAGGGTTAAATGAGCCATTACATAGTTTGGCCATGACCTATATACCCATGGGAGCCACGTATGAAAGATTGGTGCAAATGGCATTGCTGAATGAAGAGGATAAGGGCAAGAAGGAGACGAAGGCAGAAAGCTCTCAAGGGAAGAAAGAGGGTTTGCAGCCCAAGAAGACAGACTTCAAGAAGGGCGGAAAAGGCAACAAAGAGAAGAGGAAGTGTAATTTCTATGGCAAAGTGGGGCACTTGGTAAAGGACTGCCGGAAGAAGAAGGCCAAGGAGAATGGTGGGTGCTTTTCATGCGGTCAGACAGGCCACAGGGCTAAGGACTGCCCAAGGAAACGAGGACAGGGGCAGGGTGCTGGATCCACCCCAGGGGCACAGGTTCATGTGCTAGAAGCGCCACCATTGCAACAGCGAGGTACAAACACTTCTGTAGAAAGTGTAGTTTATCTATACGATCACCCCGTTCGCACTTTGTTTGATTCTGGCGCATCACACTCCTTTATCTCGTCTGCTTTAGTAGAATCTCTGCACCTAAAAACTAGTATGGTAGAGGACCCCTTAATTGTTTCAAACCCAATTGGGGGCCCAGCTCATTTGTCTATGATCTGTTTGGATTTGAAAATTTCTATTCTAAGTGTAGAATTTGAATGTAGTGCCTTTGTTTTGGGCTTTGCGGGGTATGGTTTGATTTTGGGTATGGATTGGCTATCCAGTAATGGGGCCATCCTTGATTGTGAGAAAAGGGTTGTTAGGCTCCTAACCCAGCTCAGTAATACTTTGGAAATTTCTTGTAATCCCTCGTATGCGGTTATGCTTAGTTATCTTGAGTCGCTAGATGCCTCTGTTGAAAATTTGCAATCAGTTAGAGTGGTCCGGGAATATCCGGATGTCTTCGAAGAGGTGAAGGGCTTGCCTCTGAAGCGGGAAATAGACTTCCGCATATATCTTGTAGATAATGCAAAGCCCGTTGCGTTGCCCGTTAGACACATGGCTCCACGAGAAAGAAAAGAGCTCAGTAAACAGATTAAAGAGCTTCTAGAGAAGGGGTTCATTAGGTGGAGCATTTCAGAATAGGGCACTCCAGGAGTGTTCGCCACTAAGGCTGAAGGTTCATTTCACTTATGCATGAGTTGTAAAGAATCACCTTAGTAAGTACATTTGGCAACATAGTTGGACTTAGGAAGGGACTCCCTTGTGACCTAAAAGGAGTCCATCATGCTTAGTTTCCTAGAATCATATGTGGTGGTTGGGTTGATTAATTCTTTGGGTGTCAGTCTGATGTTGATTTCGGTCTTCGGGGCTGATGCTTAGAGAGTTCTTCTCCTAATCAATATATATGTGGCATAGATTTCCAGTTTTGACATTGCCTAATGGGCACAAAATTTTTACTTGCTTCTATCATTCGACTATACCTTTAGGTAGGACCATTTCCTATCATTGAGAAAATTTGGAAAATGACCTATAGATTAGAGCTACCCGAGAAATTGGCCGGAGTCCACAACGTTTTTCACGTTTCACATCTCCAAAAATGTCTACATGAGTCTGCTGAAGTGGTAGAGCCAAATATCCTCGAAGAGGCCGAAGTGGAACGCGAAGCAACCATAAGAAAAGTTCCAACCCACATACTAGGAACGGAAGTGAAGAAGCTACGCAACCGCGAAGTCAAACTCGTCAAAGTTCAGTGGAGCGACGCCGAGGGAGACGCGACTTGGGAAACTGAAGCTAGAATATGCACTGCTTACCCTTTTCTTTTCGAGGGTACGTCCTTGATCTTTCTTTTTCCTTAAGTTGCGCTTTTATCTATCTTTTTAGGAATATCTCCTCGACCTTATCTTTTAGATAGAAACCTTTTGGATGAAAACATGTAATTGAAACATGTTATGTATGATGGTTGCAAGTGGTTGCAAGTGATTGCTAGTAGTTGCTCGTGGCTGCATATACACACACAATCTAGGTTTTAGATCGGCTCAGTCACTTCATATTGCATATGCATATATGTTTGCACTCGTATATGGTTGAATTGTAATGTGTTGTCATATGGATGTTACATTTGTATGAAAGATTGTGCACCCATGTAGAATCATGAATAGGAAAAATCTGCATACATAATGGATACATGGCACTTACATGATTCGCATTAAGGAGGTCAACTGAATCAGTAGACCGCCTGATTTTGCAGTAGATAAGTTCATGAACACACACACTTCGCATATGATCATGAAGCATTAGAAGTCTTTTAAGGACAATGGATTCTCGTGTTTGATGGATGAGTAGATGGATGATTGAATGTTAGGATTTACATTCTTCCTAAACTTGAAGATTTCGGGGACGAAATCCTTTTAAGTGGGGGAGAATGTAACACCCCGGATTTTTCCGTTAACAGTAAATTAACAAATTAAAGTATAATTAAATTGTAACAGAAAAATTAAGGGAAACGGACATCACCATTGCGTTCGTCTCAGAATTCTGCTTGAGATAGAGTCCGAGTTTGCGCAAAAACGGATAACGTATGAAGAAGATATCTTTAATTTAAATATTACAGCAAAACATGAAAAAAGAGAAGTAAGGAGAGGACAATAATTATTATTATTCTAAGACTTATTAACAAAAGCCTCTGTAGCTCAGTTGTTTAAGGCATTGGATTTGTAGCATGGAGGTCGGGGGTTCGAACCCCGGCGGCGACATAATTTTTATCTCTGTTTTAGAGAGGGCCAACTGAGCATGCAAATACATGTATGTATACAAATTCAAATTTTGAAAGGATAAGAACGTACATATAAGGAAATAAAGAAAATATATGTATATATATGAGAATATATATATATATATATATGCAAAAATATATGTATACAATAGATAAAATTCAAATAGACTAAAACAGCTCAATTTAAAGTTTAATTTTTGAAAATCGAACCCAGTCCCTCCTGGCTGGCCTGGTCTGTGTTTGGTCGAATTTCTGTGGGTTGCTTTGTCATTAGGGCTAGGTGGCAAGTTTTAATTGGTCTCTCTATCTAATGAATGGCTACGATCTAACCTAGCAACATCAATGGTTCTAATCAATTCCTAACCTCTATATAAACAACCCTAGACTAAACCCTAATCTATTCATTCAAATTAAGAGCATAGCCGCCATGTTGCTGAGGAACGACTAAGAGTAGCCGCCATCTAGAGAGAGAGGATTAGGGAGAAAGTTCTAAAGCCTAAAGCAATTCAAGCAACCTAAAGCTAATCAATTCAACAAAGGAATCATATCTCTTAATTAGAGAATTTGCCGCAACCATTGTAAGTAGAGTATTACTTTGGTATGAACAAATGATTGTGTAGATATGTATGCTTGAATTGTGGCAATGAAATTCGTATTTGTGCGATTTATATACTTTTGGATATTCTGAATTATGTCATTCAATTATAAAGAACTACATGCGGTAGTTCTATGCAAATATACATTTGGAATATTGCGCAAATTATGTAGCCTATGTTGAAGCTACATGTATGTAGTTGATTGAAATTCATGCAAGTTTGGGGCTTTGTTATTATGCCATCATGATGTCTATTTTGTGCATAAATCATTTTGCAAGTAATTGAGACAAGTTTGGTTGTTATAGTTCGTATGAAACTATGTTGGAATTTTGACACCATAATCCATGTATTAAGTCATGCTTTTGCAAAACTTATGAATATGGCTAGGCTATGAATGATATTGGGCATAATTGAAATTCATGATTAAGTCTATCTTGTTTAAAAGAATTATATGATGACATATGTGAGACATGGCTAAGTTAGACACAAAAATCCCTTTTTTGCAAGTTAAAAGCAAACACCATGATTAGGAATATTTATGCATAAGTATACCATCGTTATGTGATTAAATTTAATTAAGTTGAACTATGCTTTTGTGTTAGTAACAAAGTATCCTCTTTGTAAACATGTAGAAACCTTATGAACATGACTTGTTTATATTTATGCCATGAACAAATTTAACTATACCTATGCCATGTTTATGCTAGAAGTATTTATGCCATGCTTATGTTTGACATTATGCTATGTTTATGCTAGAAGTATTTATGCCATGCTTATGTTTGACATTATGCCATGTTTATGCTAGAAGTATTTATGCCATGCTTATGTTTGACATTATGCCATGTTTATGCTAGAAGTATTTATGCTATGCTTATGTTTGACATTATGCCATGTTTATGCTAGAAGTATTTATGCCATGCTTATGTTTGACATTATGCCATGTTTATGCTAGAAGTATTTATGCCATGCTTATGTTTGACATTATGCCATGTTTATGCTAGAAGTATTTATGCTATGCTTATGTTTGACATTATGCCATGTTTATGCTAGAAGTGTTTATGCCATGTTTGACATTATGCCATGTTTATGCTAAAAGTATTTATGCCATGCTTATGTTTGACATTATGCCTAAGTAAAAATATAGGTTCATGGGTCAATAATGATATCTCAATTACAAGTTCACATGCTTTGATTCATGTCACCTATGTTACCACTATGCAAGTACACCAGTTTCTATTATGTATTTCCAACGTCATATGCAAGTTCATGCGCTCACCTTCCCCTCTTTGTGTATGTAATCACGCTTTAAGCCTCCCCTTTTCGCATGGCTAAATTGGGCTTTAAAAGGCTAAGCCCAATATATATAAACGGACGTGTAAAACGGGGGAAAATAACGTTGGGTTAAAAATTAATTAATGAATGAAAATATGAAATAGAAGGGCCCAAATTCAAGTATGGGTTGGGCCCGTGGTTGGTGTAACCTTACACCATTAACTTAATAATGGGCCGCAAATATTTACGTATAATTAAAGAAGAATGACAAGATATGTAAATGTAGAAAATACGATGTGTTTAACCCGAGGTTGGATTGAGTTGTGATGTAAACCTGCCCGGAACCGCCCGGCTGTCCAGTAGTCACAGCAATACCTATCCAATGTGGGAGGTTAAACATGGAGCCCAGCAAGGACCCGAGGTTAGACTGAGTTGTGGCGTAAGACTGCCCGGAACCAACCGGCAACAGGCAGCCACAACAATACCTGTCTAATGTGAGAGGTCAGGGCCTTAATAAGACAATTAAGGCTGAGTCAGGATTGTTAGGATTAAGTGAACTAAAGACTTAATCAAAATGGAACATGATAAACTAAACGGACTGGTGGGGTTAGGTTAGGAAACACTTAACCAACTTAGCATGTTGGCTAGAGATAGAAAACCTAGTAACGGGGGACCCTTTTCAGCAGTAACCCTAAAAGGTGTATCAGGATACCCTGAAACTAGGCAGGGTGGGGCACGATTACTGGGCTGATTGTAAGAGGTCAAATCGACGGCGGTGGTGTAGCAGTGTAGGTTCTAACGGTGTGCGGGCGTGCACGCACTCCGGCGTAGAAAAATAAAGCACTGGGCACCAGTAGCATACCTGTGCACTCTAAGGTTGTGTCGGGTTGCCACTATGGGACTTGATACACCCCATGGTGGGACCAGCATATGTAACTACATACATCGGGGGCCGTAAGACACATGTAACTATGCGAGTAGGAGCCGATCATCGTAGAATGGATCACATCACCCTGATTATGGGGTGCAAATTGGAAACTAGTTTATATGGGTTCAGAGATTTACATGGGGTACGATAGTATATTCGACCCTAGAGAACTTAACCAAGTTTATAGTGTTGCCCACTTCCTGTTTTACTTATCATACCCAGTTCTTTATTCATAGACAAAGTAGTACTAGACTTACTCAGGCTTTATGTCTGACTCTATTTTTCTTTCGTCTTCTTTCTTCCGTTCCCCCCCCCCAGGTCCTCAGGGAGGGAACACAGCAGCTTGACCTACCTCAACATCCAGCTTGAAGAAGAGAAATGTATTGCTTGGACTTTCCTGTTTTGAACTATGGCTTTGGACAATCCACTATGGGGCTTTGGCAGTTTGTCTATGTTTTATTTATGCTTCTTTAAATAATGTACTCAAGACAGATTATGAAAGTGTTATGTTATGTTTTTGGAAAGGATGTTGTTGTAACACGTATTTGACTTTATGAAATAAAAGTTTGTTGTTCTTCCGCTGTTTACAAATATGTGTTCTTATATCTGTCTTGTATATCTGTGACTTGTACTTATAAACCTCCACCAAAATTAGGGCATTCCCTTTGAGAGTGACCCTAACGGAGGTGGGGTGTTTCATTCATACTTTGGAATATTCTTGTACTATGATGTAATTGTTGTAACAGCAATGAAATGCTCTGTTGTTTGTGTTCTGATTTGTCGTGTCCTCAAAGCAATTCTTTCTTTCTCTTCTCTTCGGAGACCGGGGAATTTCGTGTCGTTTTAATGTTTCAGCGAACTTGGTGCAGTATTCATTTCCACCATCCGTTAGGTCCTTTATCAAGGGTTGTTTAGTGATCCTTCTCCCCAAGGCCTTGACACCTAGAAACGGTGAACTAACCCAAACACGCCAAGGCTAAACAACCTATTCTTTTTCCTTAGGACCATTCCCATTGACTCTCTCCGGTGTTGACAGAAAATATCGTTAACAAATACATTAACAGTGCAGATGAAAATAGTCAAGCCTCTGACAATAGTGCTACATGCAACACTAACAATTCAAGTGCTTCATGCAACCCTGGCTAGGATACTAGTACAATAGCAGAAGCTAATCAACATCATATGCTAACAGTGCAAAGTGTGGGATGTTCAAGCCAAAAGATTCCAATATCAATCTAGACCAACAGAACCATCATCCTATCTAGAAGCTGTTCAGTCTAACAACTGGTTAACAACAATGAATGAAGAGTACACGGCACTAACAAAAAATAAAATTTGGACACCAGTGAATCCACAAGTGACAAGAACATTATAGACAACAAACGGATGTATAAACTTAAGAAAAATGTCGATGGTTAAATCTCTAAGTATAAGGCAAGAATAATTGCAAATGGGTATTCACAACAGAGTGGATTTGATTTTTTTGAAACTTTTTCACCAATTGTGAAACCCACCTCTATCAGAATAATCCTAACTTTTGCCTTATACAAGAATTGGAACATCAGACAATTTGATGTTGATAATGCTTTTATAAATGGTGTACCACAGGGGGATGTATACATGGAACATCCCCAGGGATTCACTCAAAAGGGCAAGGAAGGATTGGTGTGCAAACTTCAAAAGGCTATTTATGGGCTGAAGCAGGCACCTAGAGTGTAGTTTGAAAAACTGAAGTCAACATTAATCAAACATGGCTTCTGTAACGACCCGGAAAAATGCGATCTTGGTTATCCGATATACAACACATATCGAACATCCAAGGATCGAAAATAACCGAATAGTTAATGAAAGAAATTAGAAGGTGAGAATAGATAAGATAGAAACTTAGAATAGAGGAAGGAGAAGAACATAACATCAGAGTAACACGAACCTCACAGCGGAACGAATAACATATAATAGATAACATAACTTTGGAATATAACAGTTATGTATACAATAGCACTTATCAGAGTACAACACTTACAACACAGCGGAAATAACTATAGCTATATGATCTTGAAGCCTCCTGCTCCAAGCTCTTCCAGTATCTGTAAAACCCGACTACTTGACTGCCCGTACAAATTTAGGCACCCAAGAGTTTAGGGAAAACAACAAAGTAAACTCCGGGTCAGTCATGGGACTGGTATGAGTAAAACAATTTAAACAAGTATATAAACAAGTAAACGATATCTCATAAGACCACGCCGCAGAACGGAACGGGTTTTTCCCTTATGAGAATCCAAAATATTTTTGCAAAGAAATATCATTCTGATATTATAATAATGTCTAAGTACAAATAAATATCAGTCTAGTAGAAACGCTTGCATCTCACGTTCTACATATATAGTATACAATCAAAACCGCAAGCACGTATTGGGTAATGGATTTCCAACTATGACAAGGTATGGAATCACCTTCCGATCAGTGTACTCTAGGAACGATACACTGGAGTTCAACAAGAACATCTTGCAACTCAGCCACACATGACCGACCACTCATTTCGCTTGAGTGTATCGAATGTACATCACCAACGGTTGGGATCAGCAACCGTTCCCGTATATATATGGGACAGCATTGATAGATTTAAGAAACAAATGAATATTCACTAGATAGGTGATTATACACCCTACTTCGGTGCGACCGACTTAGCCATGCTACCTGCCCGATTTCTGTCATTTACCGGTTGATGAGGCTAGAAGCTACGCTTTATCATCACATCAGATTCACTTCGAATGCCACATTGTCAGATCCATCAGAATCACTAATTAATGTCTACAACCATACATTACGTGTTAGCTAAAAGAAGTTTCCTTCTCCGCTTCCACTCTTGGTATAGTTGAAGAAATCAATGTACGTGATCGTCTGGAAATACTATGTCAGACATCCATCTTCATTCACTTAGAAATGTCACATCGTCATACCCGCCAAATCACAAATTGACTTATCCAAAAATAACACGGGCATACAGCTAAGAGAAACGAATTCCTCCGCCACCAAACGTGAATACGTTTGAACAGATCAACTTACGCGATCCACTGGATATACTCTGTCAGACCTTCGTCCATACAAGTTGTCCTGGGACTGGACAAACCGAAGGCACTATTCTGTAAACAGGATAGCCCTTGCATTTTACTCCGTCTTCAATTATCTTTGGCATATATGATTCGCGACGCTTATGCCAATACAGAGTGGTTCTTTGGATAATAATCCAACCGGTCTCTCCATATTAACAACGTTAAAATGGTCAAAAACTTCGATAGTCTGTGAGTTAACTATCGAAGAAAAACAAGTGTGCAAACAACGATATTATTTCCAAATGGAAATTATATCGAACAAACATCATTTAACATAATCTCTTTAGTCCATTTATTTACTTATCTCCTGTTTCCCTATATTCTAAATTCTTATTTTCTTTTATCAGAAAACATTTCTGATTCTCGTTTGGAAAACATTTCCAAACTCCTTTACGATCAAACCTTACCATTTCTTAGTTAAGAAGGAAGTCACTCAAGTTGGGGTATAATTACCTCTCAGACCTTAACTGAACAACGTTATAACTGTGAAATGGTCAAAATTTATCTTTTAATCTTTAACAACTTCTTTACGCCTTTCTCGGATCCAATTTTACTAATCCACTTCTATATTTAAAACATTGGTTATAACGATAACGTTATAATCCGTACTTTCGAATTATCTAACTTAAATTATAACTTCTATTCTTATTAGTGGATAATTAACCTAACACTCATTTATTTAAATATAAATAAATCTCTTTTTAAACACTGGAAAGTATAAGTACTTTCCCGAATTCGATATAATCGAATTTGCCAATTAACTCTCTTCGAGAAATCTCTATTTGATTAACTCTTCTTCGAATAACCTATATTCGATTAACTCCTTCTCGAATAAACGATATTCGAAAATCTTTCTTCGAATAACTAATATTCGATAACTCTTCTTTTTCAAATATCTCATATTTGAAAATCTTACTTCGATTAAACTATAATCGATAACTCCCTTCGATGAAACTAACATCGATAACTCCTTCGATGAAACTAACATCCATATCTCCTTTCGATGAAACTAACATCGATAACTCCTTTCGATGAAACTAACATCGATAACTCCTTTCGATGAAACTAACATCGATAACTCCTTTCGATGAAACTAACATCCATATCTCCTTTCGATGAAACTAACATCCATATCTCCTTTCGATGAAACTAACATCGATTAATTTAACTCGACGAACTGAACTTATTTACTTAACTCGATCATCTTGACTTGATAACTTAACTTGCTAACTTAACTCGATTATCTTAACTAAATCACTCATATCGAATAACTAATATTCGATTTAACCCCATTTACTCTATTCGAATAACTACTATTCGATTAACTCTATTCCTCTCTATTCGAATAAACTATATTCGACTAACTCTATTTAACTCCATTCGAACAACTATTATTCGACAACTCTATTTAACTCCATTCGAACAACTATTATTCGACAACTCTATTTAACTCCATTCGCTTGACTCTAGATCGCAGCGATCACAATGGTTATGCCTGATTCCCTCAGGAAACATCCGACTGCCTTAGGCTATTTACAGCCCTGCGAATTACGCTAGCAGTCATACACGATGGAAACTTACCCTGAATACTATGTTTGACTAACTCTGTCTCAAATAACTATATTTGATTAACTCTAGTTCGTTTTAACTCTAACGAATTAACTCCACTGGTTAACTCTAACTGGTTAACTCTAACTGGTTAACTCTAACTGATTAACTCTAACTGGTTAACTCTATTTGATTAACTCTAACTGGTTAACTCTATTTGACTAACACGACTCGACTAACCCCTTTCGAATAACTTGTTCGATTAACTAACTTTCGAATACCATATTCGATTAACTAACTTCGAATACCATATTCGATTAACTAACTTCGAATACCATATTCGATTAACTAACTTCGAATACCATATTCGATTAACTAACTTCGAATACCATATTCGATTAACTAACTTCGAATACCATATTCGATTAACTAACTTCGAATACCATATTCGATTAACTAACTTCGAATACCATATTCGATTAACTAACTTCGAATACCATATTCGATTAAATAACTTCGAATACCATATTCGATTAACTAACTTCGAATACCATATTCGATTAACTAACTTCGAATACCATATTCGATTTACTTTATTCACTTTATAAAGATTTCCTTTTTAACAACGTTTTATTCATTTGAAAAGATGTACTTTTAAATAACGGTTCTACACTTTAAAAATGATTTCCTTTTTAATGTTTCCTTTCCAATTCTATTTGTAAATGGTTTACGAATATTTCCTTTTCAAATTTATTCTTGAAATATTCTAACTCCTTAAATTTCCTGAAAAATTCGCCATAACCTCCTTTGTATCGGGAGTATCGGGAAAATCCCCAAACTCGCCACACAGGCCTTTCCATTCAAAAAGAAATGTTTTGAATTTATTTCTTTTTTGAATATCTCCTATTTATAAATATCCCAATTTATAAACATTTCTTATTTATAAATATTCCACTTTATAAATATTCTATTTTCAATATCACTTTGAAAAATCTCCTTTATCTACATTCCGGTATGTCATGGTATTCAATCATATCAAATCACGATGTCTAATCTCGTCCATACACACACAATCAACAACAGGTTATAATTCACATCATATATCAAAATATATGAAAAACAATAAAATAACTGTTGAGGAATCCAGTCGGATTCCTCCAACCTGTTTCCCTGCATCACAGATGTTAGACAGTATAGATAACATCACTTTCAGTTCCATATGATATATTCTGTTAAACAGAATCAATATAGAAATTTAACTACTGACTAGCAGTTCAATCAAACAATCAACACATAGTAAATCAGACAATTTCTAACAGCTCCAAAGATACAACATGAAATTATAAACTGTTTAGAGTTGGTGAGATTTACTTACATTTGCGCGTTAACCGATAAATATCGGTTTGCGTTCATTGATTCAGTCGAACAATTTATTTCTCCATAAATTGTAACTTGCTCTGATGGACTTGCGGTCAGTGCCATTGTGTAGTGTCCGTCCATACGGTCCCAACGCAACTTACGGTTCTGAACTTCGTTCACGTATGAATTTGTTATGAATTTTACAAATCAATACACTTCAAATAAACAAACTTGAATTTAAATTAAAAACTTAACGGGCCTCACCCCTCCTATTTCCACCGGCCCACCAGATCTTGGCCCATTCAAACATCAGCCCGCCTCCCCCTTTATTTCCTTTTCTTTCCCAATGTCAAAAACTCGATCCTGCTGTACTCAAACAAACCCGACGTTGACCTTGCATTGACCCCGCCTATCTCCTCCTTTCGCCATCCATCGACGTCCCCGAGACCACCACTGAACTCGGCGTCTGCCCCTCTTCCTTCCAGTACCACACTTCCCAAACTCGAACTCCAGCTTCCAGACGTCGCTCCAGGTCTCTGCTCGACAACAGTACATACCCGAATCCAAAACGTGACCGGAATCCCCAATACTCCCACCACCGAAGCCAAATCCTCCTCCCAACCCGATTACGAACTCGATTTCCTCAACCAGTGCCCCAATATCAACATATATCGAACCCTAGGTCGACTGCATACACTCGCGAGGCCAAAACTCGGCATCGAGTTCAGATTGACTGCTATGGGCTTGAAGCCCTCGCCTTAGCGATCTCAAAAATATTGGTTTAAGGATTTTCAGATTCTCGGTTGATTTGGTTTTGATTTTTCTTTTCTGCGTTTGTTGTGTGAAAATGAGAATTTTGTTCTGCGTGTTTATGCTTGAGGTTGGTAAGGTTTGTGGCTGAGATAGGTGGTTGCGTGGCCTTCATATTACCCAAGAAAAATACTGGGATGTTTCATTTTTGATTTATCTACTTTATTTTAATGATTTTATGCTTGCTTTCAGTCCTTAAAAATCCTTGCGACCACATATGATACCTAAAAATCACGGAAACAGACACGCCACAAGAGTTTGACGTTACGGTCCCAACGAAACTGGTTTCGTCGAATTCCGACTCCGTATGCTCACACAACGTATTTTTAACAGTCAAAATACTGACTGTTTTGCACTCTAAAAATCCGTACGACCACACAGTGACTCTAAAAATCACGAAACTGGAAATCTAACAACTATTTGATATTGCGGATCCAACAAAATTAGTTTCGTCGAATTCTGACTTCGTTTGCAAAAGTGGCTATTTTTCAAGCGCTAAACTTACCTTTTAAATATATAAATATATTTAAATATTATTAAATTAAATATTAATAAATTAATATTATCGTCTATCTTCACATATGATATCGCACAGCTCCAGAATATCATATCAGAATTTACAGTTTGATATTTCAGATTTTAGATTTATCGATATTCAATTTATATCGAAAATCCTTTTATAACGTAATTAAAGCGTCGCAAATTATAAAGGAATTCCATAGCGACTTTTCTAAAATTTGATTTGGACATAAATCAAAATCTACACGACGAAATCCCGATTTCTCTCTTCCACTAGAAAGATATCCTCCACCAGCTCCACACGTTTCTTGTTTCACAGAAATCCGACTTCAAACGGTCCCTGTATATTCAGTTGAAGTTTGAATCGCCAATTAACGAACTGCAGCGCCATTTCAAGCTCGGTTTTAATTATAATATAATTATACATTCAAACTGTCGTCGATTGAATATAATCGTTATTATATTTCGAATTGAAACTCCACCAAATCTCGTATGCTATTCAATTCACACGATATTTTGAATTTCACTATTTCCGACTATTTCGACATTATAATATATTATTATATTATAATTATTTATTAAATATTCAATATTATTTAATTAAACGATCATTAATTTCTCTAAATCACCAATTATATAATTAAATAAATTAATTATATATCGCAGAAAATGCGGGTCATTACATTCTTCCCCACTTAAAATAATTTCGTCCTCGAAATTGCTAAGGTAGTGGACGACCCTATCTATTGGGATTCCTAAGATTTGCTTACCCCTTCTTTCTAATTTTAACTGAACCCATTAATATTGATTAAAATATTTATTCATTCCGACAAACTAAAATTTTCAAAAATTTTGAAATTTTTCTAACACTTTAAATTTTCGGAAAATTTCGCCAGCGTTTCCTTTGTACGGGGTTACCGGAAAAATTCAAACCTTGCCACACAGGCCCTCTCCAATCCCAAAGAAAATCAAACAGCCAAGCGGCTTGCCAAATCGGCTCATAAATTCCAAACTCATATAGAATATAAACTTGTACCTTTTTGTTGGGTATATCAACTTTTATCCCTTTCACCTGCTGTCAATTCAGCATATACCAAAGTATTTCCCATCAAACTCTAACCAAGTTATTCTTAACACAACCATTCGCTTATTCAAGCCGAATTCAATTTCAAATTCGAGTTTCAAATTCCAAACTCTTAACTTATCATTTCAAATCCCAATCCAGATTATTCTATAATCCAATCCAATTTCATTTAACTTAGTTCAAGTAAAATTCAAATTTATTTATTCACCTTTTTCCATTTTAATCCATTTAACCTCATTAGTTAAATTTTAATTCCAGAACTTAAATTCCTGAGTTCATTTCAAATCAAATTTGAAATCATAACACCAATTCAAAACATTTGAATTTCTAAACACTTGTTTTCTCAAAACAATTCAAAAACAAAACCTTTGGTAGTAATCCGTCACTTTGGAACTCGAAAATGAATACTGATGATGTGTCCACACTCATCAGAATCTATTTTCCAGTAATCGAAGTGAGTTCAATACTATTTCACTTTCTAAAATCATTTCTAAACACTTCCATTTTGAAAACAGTTCAAAATCTCCCAGGAACTTAAAATTTACTTATTTTAATTCCAATTCTGATTTAACTTCAGATTCAATTCGTCTTACTTCATATACTTTACTGATATGAATTCTGATTAGTTATTTATAACCATTTCATCTTTTTATAATCTCATTCGATTTTACTAACAACCAACACAACTAATATACTATATTAATTTCAAAACATATCATGTCGGTTCATCGTATTTAAGTGTTTATAAAACTCCTACCGATACAGTGGATCAAACTGATCGTCCAGAATTCATAAGCCACTCAATCAATAAATCTCCACAATATAAAACCATTTAATATTCAATAACATATACGCTCTCTTGTATATATATACACTCAACTCAATCTAGGATATTACTAATCCCATCTCTACTGAGTTACGCCACAGAGTTATGTCCGATCACTAAAACATAAGCTCTGATACCAATTGTAACGACCCGGAAAAATGCGATCTTGGTTATCCGATATACAACACATATCGAACATCCAAGGATCGAAAATAACCGAATAGTTAATGAAAGAAATTAGAAGGTGAGAATAGATAAGATAGAAACTTAGAATAGAGGAAGGAGAAGAACATAACATCAGAGTAACACGAACCTCACAGCGGAACGAATAACATATAATAGATAACATAACTTTGGAATATAACAGTTATGTATACAATAGCACTTATCAGAGTACAACACTTACAACACAACGGAAATAACTATAGCTATATGATCTTGAAGCCTCCTGCTCCAAGCTCTTCCAGTATCTATAAAACCCGACTACTTGACTGCCCGTACAAATTTAGGCACCCAAGAGTTTAGGGAAAACAACAAAGTAAACTCCGGGTCAGTCATGGGACTGGTATGAGTAAAACAATTTAAACAAGTATATAAACAAGTAAACGATATCTCATAAGACCACGCCGCAGAACGGAACGGGTTTTTCCCTTATGAGAATCCAAAATATTTTTGCAAAGCAATATCATTCTGATATTATAATAATGTCTAAGTACAAATAAATATCAGTCTAGTAGAAACGCTTGCATCTCACGTTCTACATATATAGTATACAATCAAAACCGCAAGCACGTATTGGGTAATGGATTTCCAACTATGACAAGGTATGGAATCACCTTCCGATCAGTGTACTCTAGGAACGATACACTGGAGTTCAACAAGAACATCTTGCAACTCAGCCACACATGACCGACCACTCATTTCGCTTGAGTGTATCGAATGTACATCACCAACGGTTGGGATCAGCAACCGTTCCCGTATATATATGGGACAGCATTGATAGATTTAAGAAACAAATGAATATTCACTAGATAGGTGATTATACACCCTACTTCGGTGCGACCGACTTAGCCATGCTACCTGCCCGATTTCTGTCATTTACCGGTTGATGAGGCTAGAAGCTACGCTTTATCATCACATCAGATTCACTTCGAATGCCACATTGTCAGATCCATCAGAATCACTAATTAATGTCTACAACCATACATTACGTGTTAGCTAAAAGAAGTTTCCTTCTCCGCTTCCACTCTTGGTATAGTTGAAGAAATCAATGTACGTGATCGTCTGGAAATACTATGTCAGACATCCATCTTCATTCACTTAGAAATGTCACATCGTCATACCCGCCAAATCACAAATTGACTTATCCAAAAATAACACGGGTATACAGCTAAGAGAAACGAATTCCTCCGCCACCAAACGTGAATACGTTTGAACAGATCAACTTACGCGATCCATTGGATATACTCTGTCAGACCTTCGTCCATACAAGTTGTCCTGGGACTGGACAAACCGAAGGCACTATTCTGTAAACAGGATAGCCCTTGCATTTTACTCCGTCTTCAATTATCTTTGGCATATATGATTCGCGACGCTTATGCCAATACAGAGTGGTTCTTTGGATAATAATCCAACCGGTCTCTCCATATTAACAACGTTAAAATGGTCAAAAACTTCGATAGTCTGTGAGTTAACTATCGAAGAAAAACAAGTGTGCAAACAACGATATTATTTCCAAATGGAAATTATATCGAACAAACATCATTTAACATAATCTCTTTAGTCCATTTATTTACTTATCTCCTGTTTCCCTATATTCTAAATTCTTATTTTCTTTTATCAGAAAACATTTCTGATTCTCGTTTGGAAAACATTTCCAAACTCCTTTACGATCAAACCTTACCATTTCTTAGTTAAGAAGGAAGTCACTCAAGTTGGGGTATAATTACCTCTCAGACCTTAACTGAACAACGTTATAACTGTGAAATGGTCAAAATTTATCTTTTAATATTTAACAACTTCTTTACGCCTTTCTCGGATCCAATTTTACTAATCCACTTCTATATTTAAAACATTGGTTATAACGATAACGTTATAATCCTTACTTTCGAATTATCTAACTTAAATTATAACTTCTATTCTTATTAGTGGATAATTAACCTAACACTCATTTATTTAAATATAAATAAATCTCTTTTTAAACACTGGAAAGTATAAGTACTTTCCCGAATTCGATATAATCGAATTTGCCAATTAACTCTCTTCGAGAAATCTCTATTTGATTAACTCTTCTTCGAATAACCTATATTCGATTAACTCCTTCTCGAATAAACGATATTCGAAAATCTTTCTTCGAATAACTAATATTCGATAACTCTTCTTTTTCAAATATCTCATATTTGAAAATCTTACTTCGATTAAACTATAATCGATAACTCCCTTCGATGAAACTAACATCGATAACTCCTTCGATGAAACTAACATCCATATCTCCTTTCGATGAAACTAACATCGATAACTCCTTTCGATGAAACTAACATCGATAACTCCTTTCGATGAAACTAACATCCATATCTCCTTTCGATGAAACTAACATCCATATCTCCTTTCGATGAAACTAACATCGATTAATTTAACTCGACGAGCTGAACTTATTTACTTAACTCGATCATCTTGACTTGATAACTTAACTTGCTAACTTAACTCGATTATCTTAACTAAATCACTCATATCGAATAACTAATATTCGATTTAACCCCATTTACTCTATTCGAATAACTACTATTCGATTAACTCTATTCCTCTCTATTCGAATAAACTATATTCGACTAACTCTATTTAACTCCATTCGAACAACTATTATTCGACAACTCTATTTAACTCCATTCGAACAACTATTATTCGACAACTCTATTTAACTCCATTCGCTTGACTCTAGATCGCAGCGATCACAATGGTTATGCCTGATTCCCTCAGGAAACATCCGACTGCCTTAGGCTATTTACAGCCCTGCGAATTACGCTAGCAGTCATACACGATGGAAACTTACCCTGAATACTATGTTTGACTAACTCTGTCTCAAATAACTATATTTGATTAACTCTAGTTCGTTTTAACTCTAACGAATTAACTCCACTGGTTAACTCTAACTGGTTAACTCTAACTGGTTAACTCTAACTGATTAACTCTAACTGGTTAACTCTATTTGATTAACTCTAACTGGTTAACTCTATTTGACTAACACGACTCGACTAACCCCTTTCGAATAACTTGTTCGATTAACTAACTTTCGAATACTATATTCGATTAACTAACTTCGAATACCATATTCGATTAACTAACTTCGAATACCATATTCGATTAACTAACTTCGAATACCATATTCGATTAACTAACTTCGAATACCATATTCGATTAACTAACTTCGAATACCATATTCGATTAACTAACTTCGAATACCATATTCGATTAACTAACTTCGAATACCATATTCGATTAACTAACTTCGAATACCATATTCGATTAACTAACTTCGAATACCATATTCGATTAACTAACTTCGAATACCATATTCGATTAACTACTTCGAATACCATATTCGATTAACTAACTTCGAATACCATATTCGATTAACTAACTTCGAATACCATATTCGATTAACTAACTTCGAATACCATATTCGATTTACTTTATTCACTTTATAAAGATTTCCTTTTTAACAACGTTTTATTCATTTGAAAAGATGTACTTTTAAATAACGGTTCTACACTTTAAAAATGATTTCCTTTTTAATGTTTCCTTTCCAATTCTATTTGTAAATGGTTTACGAATATTTCCTTTTCAAATTTATTCTTGAAATATTCTAACTCCTTAAATTTCCTGAAAAATTCGCCATAACCTCCTTTGTATCGGGAGTATCGGGAAAATCCCCAAACTCGCCACACAGGCCTTTCCATTCAAAAAGAAATGTTTTGAATTTATTTCTTTTTTGAATATCTCCTATTTATAAATATCCCAATTTATAAACATTTCTTATTTATAAATATTCCACTTTATAAATATTCTATTTTCAATATCACTTTGAAAAATCTCCTTTATCTACATTCCGGTATGTCATGGTATTCAATCATATCAAATCACGATGTCTAATCTCGTCCATACACACACAATCAACAACAGGTTATAATTCACATCATATATCAAAATATATGAAAAACAATAAAATAACTGTTGAGGAATCCAGTCGGATTCCTCCAACCTGTTTCCCTGCATCACAGATGTTAGACAGTATAGATAACATCACTTTCAGTTCCATATGATATATTCTGTTAAACAGAATCAATATAGAAATTTAACTACTGACTAGCAGTTCAATCAAACAATCAACACATAGTAAATCAGACAATTTCTAACAGTTCTAAAGATACAACATGAAATTATAAACTGTTTAGAGTTGGTGAGATTTACTCACATTTGCGCGTTAACCGATAAATATCGGTTTGCGTTCATTGATTCAGTCGAACAATTTATTTCTCCATAAATTGTAACTTGCTCTGATGGACTTGCGGTCAGTGCCATTGTGTAGTGTCCGTCCATACGGTCCCAACGCAACTTACGGTTCTGAATTTCGTTCACGTATGAATTTGTTATGAATTTTACAAATCAATACACTTAAATAAACAAACTTGAATTTAAATTAAAAACTTAACGGGCCTCACCCCTCCTATTTCCACTGGCCCACCAGATCTTGGCCCATTCAAACATCAGCCCGCCTCCCCCTTTATTTCCTTTTCTTTCCCAATGTCAAAAACTCGATCCTGCTGTACTCAAACAAACCCGACGTTGACCTTGCATTGACCCCGCCTATCTCCTCCTTTCGCCATCCATCGACGTCCCCGAGACCACCACTGAACTCGGCGTATGCCCCTCTTCCTTCCAGTACCACACTTCCCAAACTCGAACTCCAGCTTCCAGACGTCGCTCCAGGTCTCTGCTCGACAACAGTACATACCCGAATCCAAAACGTGACCGGAATCCCCAATACTCCCACCACCGAAGCCAAATCCTCCTCCCAACCCGATTACGAACTCGATTTCCTCAACCAGTGCCCTAATATCAACATATATCGAACCCTAGGTCGACTGCATACACTCGCGAGGCCAAAACTCGGCATCGAGTTCAGATTGACTGCTATGGGCTTGAAGCCCTCGCCTTAGCGATCTCAAAAATATTGGTTTAAGGATTTTCAGATTCTCGGTTGATTTGGTTTTGATTTTTCTTTTCTGCGTTTGTTGTGTGAAAATGAGAATTTTGTTCTGCGTGTTTATGCTTGAGGTTGGTAAGGTTTGTGGCTGAGATAGGTGGTTGCGTGGCCTTCATATTACCCAAGAAAAATACTGGGATGTTTCATTTTTGATTTATCTACTTTATTTTAATGATTTTATGCTTGCTTTCAGTCCTTAAAAATCCTTGCGACCACATATGATACCTAAAAATCACGGAAACAGACACGCCACTAGAGTTTGACGTTACGGTCCCAACGAAACTGGTTTCGTCGAATTCCGACTCCGTATGCTCACACAACGTATTTTTAACCGTCAAAATACTGACTGTTTTGCACTCTAAAAATCCGTACGACCACACAGTGACTCTAAAAATCACGAAACTGGAAATCTAACAACTATTTGATATTGCGGATCCAACAAAATTAGTTTCGTCGAATTCTGACTTCGTTTGCAAAAGTGGCTATTTTTCAAGCGCTAAACTTACCTTTTAAATATATAAATATATTTAAATATTATTAAATTAAATATTAATAAATTAATATTATCGTCTATCTTCACATATGATATCGCACAGCTCCAGAATATCATATCAGAATTTACAGTTTGATATTTCAGATTTTAGATTTATCGATATTCAATTTATATCGAAAATCCTTTTATAACGTAATTAAAGCGTCGCAAATTATAAAGGAATTCCATAGCGACTTTTCTAAAATTTGATTTGGACATAAATCAAAATCTACACGACGAAATCCCGATTTCTCTCTTCCACTAGAAAGATATCCTCCACCAGCTCCACACGTTTCTTGTTTCACAGAAATCCGACTTCAAACGGTCCCTGTATATTCAGTTGAAGTTTGAATCGCCAATTAACGAACTGCAGCGCCATTTCAAGCTCGGTTTTAATTATAATATAATTATACATTCAAACTGTCGTCGATTGAATATAATCGTTATTATATTTCGAATTGAAACTCCACCAAATCTCGTATGCTATTCAATTCACACGATATTTTGAATTTCACTATTTCCGACTATTTCGACATTATAATATATTATTATATTATAATTATTTATTAAATATTCAATATTATTTAATTAAACGATCATTAATTTCTCTAAATCACCAATTATATAATTAAATAAATTAATTATATATCGCAGAAAATGCGGGTCATTACAGCTTCAATCCTACTAAATCTGGCAACTCAATCTTTACTAAGTTTACTGATCAGACTGTAACTTACATACTGATATACGTTGATTATTTTATAATTACAGGCAATGTTAGACAGAGGTCAATGGAATAATACAAGTTCTGAATAGTGAATTCTCTATCAAGGATCTGGAGGATCTAAATTTCTTCCTAGGGATTGAAGTAAAAACAACTGGCAATGCAGAGCTACACCTCAATCAGAAAAAAAACATTACATAAATTCTAGAAAGCGCCAGAATGAATCAAGCTAACTCATTACCTACTCCAACGGTCACAAGCCTATAATTATCAAAAAACAAAGGTGAACCAATCCAAAATGACAAGGAATATAGAACCATAGTGGGGTGCCTTACAATATGTTACAATTACTAGACCTGACATTGCATACAGTGTAAACAAAGCAAGTCAGTACATGCAAAATGCCCTAAGTGAACATTGGAGAGCAGATAAAAGGATACTTAGACATTTAAAAGGCGGTATCAATCAAGGATTCATATTCAAGATTAGCAGTGTACTCAACATCAATCCTTTCGTAGAAGCAGACTGGGGAACATATATAGATGACAGTAAATCAACATTTGGTTACTGTATATTTCTGGGAAAGAACCGGTGTGCAAAAAAACAGAACACAATGTCAAGATCTAGCACTGAAGCTGTTCGAAGCTTGGCCAGTACAAATGATGAGGTCATATGAATAGAATCACAATTACATGAACTTAGATGCATGCTAGATTGAAAAACAATGATATGGTGCGATGCCATAAGTTCTATCTCGATCACAGCAAACCCAGTTCTTCACTTAAAAACTAAGCACATAGATGTGACAACTAGGAATTTCGCTCGATCCGAATCAGTCGCTAAACCGATCTAGACCGTTCGAAACGCCTGATTGTTTCGAGAACAACAAACAAAAGAACGCGGACGGAAGAACATTTCATTGTTTATTACAACAATTCCATCAGAATACAAGAATATACAGAGTATGAATGAATATTACACAGAAATATCAGAGATTTAAATTACATTTAAATACATAGCAGCGGAAAATAATACAAACACAACTGAAGGAGATATACGGATACAATGCTTTCCGAATATCATTCCAGCTGTAAACCAGGATCCTGTGAATATAAATCTGCAAAACCAAAATTACTAGCTGCCCGTGTCGAAAATAAGGGCACCCGGAGTTTAGGTTAAAACAATAAACTCCAGTTCAGTCATGGGACTGGTGTGAGAACTAAAACAGTTATTAATCTTTATTTTTAAAGTTAGGTAAATCAAGGGACCACGCCGTATAACACGGAATGGGTTTCCTCCCAAGAATACCAGTGCATAAAACAAACAGCGCAATGCTAAATAAAGAAAAATGAAGCTATTATAAGACCTAGTTCCCATTACACAATGCAACGCAAGCCGGAGGATAGAGTTTTTACCTTATAATAGCCAAGAATGCTTGATACGTTTAAAACAAATCATTTGATACTATTATAAGTGCATAGTGTATAAAACAACTTCAAATCATAAGTATCAATCATGGACGGCATAAGCGCCCCATCCCACTATGTTGCCATATTAGACTCTACAAAAAAAACCGCAAATGTCACGTATTTGGAAATTGGATTTCCGTCATGAACCAAGGCAAAAGATAGTCCTTACCGACTTCGAGACAATCTAGTCCATGTCTCAGGGTCAGAGCGCATCGACTCTTGGATCATCAGGGCCAGTCCACCGATGTGGATTAAAATGCCTGAACACTGCGTTTCCCCACCCTTTGGGGCGTAAATGAGCCAACGAATCACTCCATCGGTTCGAGAACGACCGATATATCCGAGGCGCCTCGCAATAGCAACAACCACATAAGTCAAACTCGTCAGGGCGTGTAAAACCACTGACGCCACTTCTAACTAGAAGGAAATGCATGCCCTCCCTGAGGTCCTCTCCCGTTTTTGGTTCATACCGGGTGTGAAACTCGCGAAGTAAACGTTACACAACGCTACGCCACAAAGGCCGTGCTTCGATCATCAACCACAAGAATTTGCTTTTCAACAGAAGCCTTGATCATTCGCCACTTAGGCATGCCACACAGGCAATTCACTCTATGAGTTTGATATCCATCAGTATATAACCCCTGAGTTCATACGTCTCAAAGAAGGGTTAAGCAAGATAATAAATTCTCCGCCGCCAAACAGATATATATTTAATAGAAATCAATCACATGGACTAAAATCCAATGTCAGACACACAGTCCATTTACAAGTTCGTTCTGGGTCTGAACGAAACCTGAGGCACCTAGTACCCCGCATATCCATCGATCTCCAAGTACATCTGGGCGATCACCAACTGTTTCCATCTTCTTGGGTGTACATCCCAATCAAGATCATCAGTAATTATCCAAACGACGTGAAGACCTCCGGTCTTCGACCACCGTCTTCATCTTTGACTTATCGTCGTATCAGTTATTCAGAATGGGATAAACCCGGTCTTCCCGAATAACTCACGTATATGATAAACAAGTGTTACACAAACACAACATACGCCTCATTCCAATTCATCAGTCACTAACCGTAAATTAATCAAGAGAATAATTCCCCAAACATTAACCTCGAAGGCCGAAACTAACATCAGACCAATATCCAGAAAACCATTCTGCTTAGCTAACCGACAGTTAGTTTCTAACTTTCACATTCATAGGGAAAGGTTCCCATTAATTTTATCAAAGATAAATTCCTTGAATTTATTCTTTAATTTTCTTTTGAATTTCGATTCAACTAGTCGGGATTAACGAACCTTACCGAAGTAATCATTTGTTTTAATTTCCCAATCCCAACCTATTCATCCCATGAAGTAAAACTGGTAATACTTCATATCTAACGCCACGGTGTTATCGGTAAATTCAATTACCATTTCACGTTCAACTCTAATTAAAGATTTAACTATCGCCGGGAGCAAAACTGGTGATACTCCATTCTCAATCTTTTCAATCTAATTAAAGATTCCTTAAAACTCCACTTAGTTTAATCTTTAACTGGGTTAAAGAATCAGTGTCAATTAAAACACGGTTCACGATAAACCCAAAATTACATCACATTTCAATCGGTCTCAAACCGTAAATTAGCAATTCCATAAGTATTAACCCCGAAGGCCGAAACCAACATCAGATCAATACCCTAGAAACCATTCAACTTAACTAATGTCCAGTTAGTTTCTGATTTTCTTAACTCCTTTGGGTCTAAGAACTGTATTATTGAAGATACCGTTCACGACAACCCAAAATCACATTCCATTAATTATCGGGTTAAAGAACAAGTGTTATTTAAAACACTGTTCATGATAAACCCAAAGATCAATACCTATTCAATTCCAATTAAATATTATTCAATTGGTACACTTCATTAAATCTAAATAAAAAGATTTAGTCTTTTTCTCAACTGGTTTCAAGAACAGTGTTAATAAAGACACCATTCATGACAAACCCAAATCACATTTGATATTAAATACAAGGCTCTGAATAGAAAATATACCGGCTTATATTCAATATCAAATTCTACGACTAACAGATATCGTATTGGAAATAACGATATATATATCTATATCTTCCAAATTTCCATAACAACGTCTGTATAATCACGAAATCCAACATCGAAATATTCCGAAGACAATTTTGATTCAAATCCATTCCAATGCAATTATTGGAAATTCGGGTTATTTTCAAAACCATTTCAAATTCAATTTGTTTATTTTAAAAATAAGTAAATTACTATTCTAGTTCAAAACTAGTTCATTTCGATAAAAATCTATTTTATCTTTTCAAATATGGAGTTTTTCATCCAAATTCTTCACAAATCATTTCTTCTGATTTTACAAAATTATTGATATTTTTAATAATTTTATCAAGGCCCGTACAGTCGATTTCCATCAACGGCCATCGAACTGCACTTACAACGACCTTTTCCAAATTTGATTTGGACATAATTCCAAATCCAAACGTTAGATTTCTAATTTCCAATATTCGTTAGAAAGCACTTTTCGATACAAGCCCAACGGTTCCGGTTTTAGGAGAATCCGACGGTCGGATCTCCCGTAATATCCGTTCAAAATCAATGGTCGAAATTCGCGAACTACCGCGGCGCGACGCGTTCTATTCAGGCCATTATATTATATATATAATATATACTTCGTCGATTTCCTTTTAAAATGTATTTTATAAATCGTTTTTAAATTCGTTTTCAAAACGATTTCTACATCATTTCAAATTCAAATCAAAATTGAAATTTTTCCTTATAAATCCGTTTTAAATTCATTTCAAATTGATTTCAATTCAAATTGATTTCTAATTCAATTTCAGTTCGTTTTCAATTCAACTCAATTTCAATTTGAATTTATTTATATTAAATTTCAATTCGAATTCATTTATATTCAATTTCAATTTGAATTCAACTATATTCAATTTCAATTCGAATTCATCTATATTCAATTTCAACTCGAATTCATTTATATTCAATTTCAATTCGAATTCATTTATATTCAATTTCAATTCGAATTTCAATTCTTTTCAAAATATCAGATTTTGAAATCACTTTTGATATTCATTATAAAATGAATAAAATCGATATAAATATCGTTCACGTCAAAATGGCGTCAATCTAATCAACACGGCTTCATATATTTCTATTTTCAAATATTCTATTTCAAATATTTCCTTTTCAAATATGGAATGAGCCCCAATCAATTACCACATAATGTTAATTATATGGATTTTCTACAACACATGTATACAATAACGATGAATAATCAACCATCATCCAAAGTGCATTCTACACTGTATTAGCATCAAATATAAATATTCAACGCTTATAACAGTCTGTCAATCAATCGATTGACATACAACTAACTATTGGGATTAGTGTATGTCATATATCACCCCAATACCCGTGTGGGGTTTTCAAACAATCAAACACCTATTTTATTTGTGTAGTTGGGCGATGTGTAAAATTTATCGTCCCAATCAATATCAGTCAAATGTGTGTATATAAACAAATCGTTCGATTGGTTTATTTTTATTTCACTTCATATACACGTTAAAAATTCTATTTTTAACTATAAAATATTTTCCACTATAAAATATTTTATTTCAACTATATAAATATTTTATTTCATTTCACATCACACAATCAAATACACATCAAAATCAGTCAAACAAACAAGCCGTCCATGGTCTGTGGACGACGAGTGTCGGGTGCTACTAAACACCGTCTGCATCCTAGTATATATCATAAACTAGAAAACAAAATAAAAGGTGAGAAGTTCTCACAGAGGGTTCCACTCCACCGTGCTTTGCTTTTGAACTGCTGAACCGTCTGGACCGGTTTGAAATTCCAATGCAGTCCTTTTCACGCTGTTCAAATAAAAATTATATTTTTATATTTCTACTTCATATATAAAGATTGAATTTTTATAATCTGTACCTTATAAAAATTATATTTTTATTATCTCTACTACATAAAGATAATATTTTTATGTTCTCCATTATATAAAAATTGTATTTTAAACTTTCCTATATTATAAAAATTATATTTTTAGTATCATACATATATAAAAATCACATTTTTATATGCGTTTCATATACATAAAGATCTAACCTTTTTATTTGATAAAAATCTAAACTTCGTTCACGTTAAAAATCAAAACTTTGTTCACTTTCAAAATCAAAACTTTAACTTTATAAATCAATCTTTTTGTTCATGAAATTCTAATCTTTTTCAATGTATATGTAAAACTGATTTTTTTAACCTTAAATTAGTAAATAAAAATCAAAAATAAACTTACAGCTCGAGAGAGGACGGGGGCCTAAGCTAGTGGCCGCCGTTGGTGGGGGGAAGCAGTCGCCGGGGGGTGCTGCATGCGGAGGAGCATCATCGACGGTGGGCTGAACAAGGTGGGCGGCGGAATTTTACATGGCGGTTCAGGTTTGGATTCACAGAGGAGATAAGAGAGAGGGAGGGTGGCGTCAGCGGTTGGAGGCGGAAGAGGGGAGGTCTGGCGGCAGTCATCGGAGGCGGTTGGGGGGGGTTTAGGGCGACGTTAGTCGGATCGATTTGGGGCGCGACTTTTTTTTTTCTTTCTTTCTTTTTAGAACTGTCGGGTTTGGAATGATAGGGCTGGGGTTTGACCAAGGTATAGGAGAGAGGGAGGGAGAGAATTATATTATTTAATTAATTTAATTAACCCCTTAAAGTTACTTTTTATTTCGAGCACAAAACGAAACCCACCGCCTGTCGTCCCCAGCTAATTACCACCATTCCGAACACAATGGGATATGTTACAAAGGCCAATTCGATTGTTACGATCAGTTTCCGTCAAAATCAACATATAACTCTGTATATTGAATTTAAACGCTCATTTCAATTTACTGGGGTCACATATGGACTCTAAAAATTCCCGAATAATATTTTCTAGCCTCGTATTGGCGATACGGTCCTAACAAAACTAGTTTCGTCAAATTCCGAGACCGTTTGAAAAATGACCATTTTCCAGTCGGTTAAAATCGACTAAAACTGGTCAAACGCGTTTTCCTTTGCCACACTCACATATTAATTCGAAAAATTATGAAATTTGGAATCTAGCAATAACCTTACATCCCGGATCCAACAAAAGTGGTTTCATCAAAATCCGAGGTCGTTTGCAAAATTTCCAATTTTAGGGGCCGGAATTCTATATCGACTATTCATAATTTCAACTGGACATATCTTTTGATTCCCGCTATGAAATTTCGATTTTTCGGATTCGTTGGAAAGATAGTCACAATTAGATTCCATTATTTTTGGTTTCACTAAAATCCGGTTTATTTTGCACCCGGTATGTTCAATTGAAGTTTGAAATCGAATTATCGAACTACCGCGCCATTTTCAATTCCTTTTATAATTATAAATAATTATTTATATTCTAACGACGACGTATATAAATATACACATTTGAATTCTATTCAAAATAAGTTTCTCGTCGATATTATTTAATATAATTCATTTTATATATGCAAAATTCGCTAAAATTGCCAAAATAAAAAATTTAAACTGACTCGCATTTCCGGATTGTTACAATCTCCCCGACTTAAAACTTTTCATCCTCGAAAAGGAACGAAGCCGAAAGTTGTTTAACTAATCAACTCAACTTCCATTGTTTTCTTTACGGCTTAAGTTCTACAACTTTTCAGTTTCTAAGAACTTTTCAAATTTATCAAAAATTAGGCTAACACCCTAAATTTTCGAATTTTTTTGCCATAACCTCCCCTGCACCGGGAGCACCAGGAAAATCCCGAAATTGCCATACAGGCCCTCTGATCTCAAAAAGAAAAAGAAAAAGCCAAGCGGCTAGCCAATCGGCTCATAAAATCATCATCACCCAAACAAAACAGTAAATTATGATAAACATGTACCTATTTGTTGGGCAAACAATTTTATTCTTCTGCTCTAGCCTCTTCGCTATGACCTGTTCAATGTAAGTACATGTATATGCAAGCAAATGCGATAAATTTTCAATCCAGTTCAATATTTGGTTCAATTTGGTTAAAGGTTCAACATTTTAATTAATCAACCAATAATCAAACAACACAATTAGCAATCAATTAGATGATTATCATTTCAAATTTATAACTTTGATATATAGTCTAAAAATCAAATTTTTTATGCAAAATCACAACAATATATTCTAACTATATTTTGGTTCTCACACCAGTCAATTGGAAATATATAGAAATCTCACCTTCGTCACTCGAACATATATTCACTGATGATGCAGCTGCTATCATCAGTGTCATATCCGGGCAACTAGAGGGTGACTCTATATCTATCCAGTATATTAAAACTTCGAATATCCGTGGATCAGACGTATACGCAAAATCTATATATACCTGATAGCCCAAATCAATATAAAATAAATAATCAAATACGAATAATTGATTTAAATTTTCAAAAAAAAATTGTTTTCATTTTAAAAATATACTCTTCACACTCGTTCTAGGATGCTACTGATCCTATCTCTAACGAGTCATTCTAATTGGATATTACTAATCCAATATCTGATGAATTCTTTCGTATGGTTTCAATGTGTCTTGTTCTCTGAGCTTTGTAAACCAAAGCTCTGATACCAAATGTGACAATAAGGAATTTTGCTCGATCCGAGTCAGTCGCTAAACCGATCTAGACCGTTCGAAACGCCTGATTGTTTCGAGAACAACACACAAAAGAACGCAGATGGAAGAACATTTCATTGTTTATTACAACAATTCCATCAAAATACAAGAATATACAGAGTATGAATGAATATTACACAGAAATATCAGAGATTTAAATTACATTTAAATACATAGCAGTGGAAAATAATACAAACACAACTGAAGGAGATATACGAATACAAAGATTTCCGGATATCATTCCAACTGTAAACCAGGATCCTGTGAATATAAATCTGCAAAACCAAACTACTAGCTTCCCGTGTCGAAAATAAGGGCACCTAGAGTTTAGGTTAAAACAATAAACTCCAGGCCAGTCATGGGACTGGTGTGAGAACTAAAACAGTTATTAATCTTTATTTATAATGTTAGGTAAATCAAGGGACCACGCCGTATAACACGGAACGGGTTTCCTCCCAAGAATACCATTGCATAAAACAAATAGCGCAATGCTAAATAAAGAAAAATGAAGCTATTATAAGACCCAGTTCCCATCACACAATGCAACGCAAGCCGAAGGATAGAGTTTTTACCTTATAATAGCCAAGAATGCTTGATACGTTTAAAACAAATCATTTAATACTATTATAAGTGCATAGTGTATAAAACAACTTCAAATCATAAGTATCAATCATAGACGGCATAAGCGCCCCATCCCACTATGTCGCCATACTAGGCTCTACAAATAAAACCGCAAATGTCACGTATTTGGAAATTGGATTTCCGTCATGAACCAAGGCAAAAGATAGTCCTTACCGACTTTGAGACAATCTAGTCCATGTCTCAGGGTCAGAGCACATCGACCCTTGGATCGTCAGGGCCAGTCCACCGATGTGGATTAAAATGCCTGAACACTGCGTTTCCCCGCCCTTTGGGGCGTAAATGAGCCAACGAATGACTCCATCGGTTCGAGAACGACCGATATATCCGAGGCGCCTCGCAACAGCAACAACCACATAAGTCAAACTCGTCAGGGCGTGTAAAACCACTGACGCCACTTCTAACTAGAAGGAAACGCATGCCCTTCCTGAGGTCCTCTCCCGTTTTCGGTTCATACCGGGTGTGAAACTCGCGATGTAAACGTTACACAAAGCTACGCCACAAAGGCCGTGCTTCGAGCATCAACCACAAGACTTTGCTTTTCAACAGAAGCCTTGCTCATTCGCCACTTAGACATGCCACACAGGCAATTCACTCTATGAGTTTGATATCCATCAGTATATAACCCCTGAGCTCATACGTCTCAGAGAAGGGCGTTAAGCAAGAGAATAAATTCTCCGCTGCCAAACAGATATATATATTTAATAGAAATCAATCACACAGACTAAAATCCAATGTCAGACACACAGTCCATTTACAAGTTCATTCTGGGTCTGAACGAAACCGGAGGCACCTAGTACCCCACATATCCATCGATCTCCAAGTACATCTGGACGATCACCAACCGTTTCCATCTTCTTGGGTGTACATCCCAATCAAGATCATCAGTAGTTATCTAAACGACGTGAAGACCTCCGGTCTTCGACCACCGTCTTCATCTTCGACTTATCGTCGTATCAGTTATTCAGAATGGGATAAACCCGGTCTTCCCGAATAACTCGCGTATATGATAAACAAGTGTTACACAAACACAACATACGCCTCATTCCAATTCATCAGTCACTAACCGTAAATTAATCAAGAGAATAATTCCCCAAACATTAACCCCGAAGGCCGAAACCAACATCAGATCAATATCCAGAAAACCATTCTGCTTAGCTAACCGACATTTAGTTTCTAACTTTCACATTCATAGGGAAAGGTTCCCATTAATTTTATCAAAGATAAATTCCTTGAATTTATTCTTTAATTTTCTTTTGAATTTCGATTCAACTAGTCGGGATTAACGAACTTTACCGAAGTAATCATTTGTTTTAATTTCCCAATCCCAACCTATTCATCCCATAAAGTAAAACTGGTAATACTTCATATCTAACACCACGATGTTATCGCTAAATTCAATTACCATTTCACGTTCAAATCTAATTAAAGATTTAACTATCGCCTGGAGCAAAACTGGTGATACTCCATTATCGATCTTTTCAATCTAATTAAAGATTCCTTAAAACTCCACTTAGTTTTAATCTTTAACTGGGTTAAAGAATCAGTGTCATTTAAAACACGGTTCACGAAAAACCCAAAATTACATCACATTTCAATAGGTCTCTAACCGTAAATTAGCAAGTGAGCAATTCCATAAGTATTAACCCCGAAGGCTGAAACCAACATCAGATCAATACCCCAGAAACCATTCAAAATAACTAATGTCCAGTTAGTTTCTGATTTTTTTAACTCCTTTGGGTCTAAGAACAGAATTATTGAACATACCGTTCACAACAACCCAAAATCACATTCCATTAATTATCGAGTTAAAGAACAAGTGTTATTTAAAACACTGTTCACAATAAACCCAAAAATCAATACCTATTCAATTCCAATTAAATATTATTCAATTGGTACACTTCATTAAATCTAAATAAAAAGATTTAATCTTTTTCTCAACTGGGTTCAAGAACAGTGTTAATAAAGACACCATTCACGACAAACCCAAATCACATTTGATATTAAATACAAGGCTATGAATAGAAAATATACCGGCTTATATTCAATATCAAATTCTACGACTAACAGATATCGTATTGGAAATAACGATATATATATCTATATCTTTCAAATTTCCATAACAACATCTGTATAATCACGAAATCCAACATCGAAATATCCCGAAGACAATTTTGATTCAAATCCATTCCAATGCAATTATTGGAAATTCGGGTTATTTTCAAAACCATTTCAAATTCAATTTATTTATTTTAAAAATAAATAAATTACTATTCTAGTTCAAAACTAGTTCATTTCGATAAAAATCTATTTTTATCTTTTCAAATATGGTGTTTTTCATCCCAATTCTTCACAAATCATTTCTTATGATTTTACACAAATTATTGATATTTTTAATAATTTTATCAAGGCACGTACAGTCGATTTCCATCAACGGCCATCGAACTGCACTTACAACGACCTTTTCCAAATTTGATTTGGACATAATTCCAAATCCAAACGTTAAATTTCTAATTTCCAATATTCATTAGAAAGCTCTTTTCGATACGAGCCCAGCGGTTCCGGTTTTAGGAGAATCCGACGGTCGGATCTCCCGTAATATCCGTTCGAAATCAATGGTTGAAATTCGCGAACTACCGCGGCGCAGCGCGTTCTATTCAAGCCATTATATTATATATATAATATATACTTCGTCGATTTCCTTTTAAAACGTATTTTATAAATCGTTTTTAAATTCGTTTTCGAAACGATTTCTACATCATTTCAAATTCAAATCAAAATTGAATTTTTTCCTTATAAATTCGTTTTAAATTCATTTCAAATTGATTTCAATTCAAATTGATTTCTAATTCAATTTCAGTTCGTTTTCAATTCAACTCAATTTCAATTCGAATTTATTTATATTCAATTTCAATTCGAATTCATTTATATTCAATTTCAATTCGAATTCAACTATATTCAGTTTCAATTCGAATTCATCTATATTCAATTTCAACTCGAATTCATTTATATTCAATTTCAATTCGAATTCATCTATATTCAATTTCAATTCGAATTTCAATTCTTTTCAAAATATCAGATTTTGAAATCTCTTTCGATATTCATTATAAAATGAATAAAATCGATATAAATATCGTTCATGTCAAAATGGCGTCAATCTAATCAACACGACTTCATATATTTCTATTTTCAAATATTCTATTTCAAATATTTCCTTTTCAAATATGGAATGAGGCCCAATCAATTACCATATAATGTTAATTATATGGATTTTCTACAACACATGTATACAATAACGATGAATAATCAACCATCATCCAAAGTGCATTCTACACTGTATAAGCATCAAATATAAATATTCAACGCTTATAACAGTCCGTCAATCAATCGATCGACATACAACTAACTATTGGGATTAGTGTATGTCATATATCACCCCAATACCCGTGTGGGGTTTTCAAACAATCAAACACCGATTTTATTTGTGCAGTTGGGCGATGTGTAAAATTTATCGTCCCAATCAATATCAGTCAAATGTGTGTATATAAACAAAACGTTCGATTTGTTTATTTTTATTTCATTTCATATACACGTTAAAATTTTTATTTTTAACTATAAAATAATTTCCACTATAAAATATTTTATTTCAACTATATAAATATTTTATTTCATTTCACATCACACAATCAACTACACATCAAAATCAATCAAACAAACAAGCCGTCCATAGTATGTGGACGACGGGTGTCGGGTGCTACTAAACACCGTCTGCATCCTAGTATATATCATAAACTAGAAAACAAAATAAAAGGTGAGAAGTTCTCACAGAGGGTTCCACTCCACCGTGCTTTGCTTTTGAACTGCTGAACCGTCTGGACCGGTTTGAAATTCCAATGCAGTCCTTTTCACGCTGTTCAAATAAAAATTATATTTTTATATTTCTACTTCATATATAAAGATTTAATTTTAATAATATCTACCTTATAAAAATTATATTTTTATTATCTCTGCTACACAAAGATAATATTTTTATGTTCTCCATTATATAAAAATTGTATTTTTAACTTTCCTATATTATAAAAATTATGTTTTTAGTATCACACATATATAAAAATCACATTTTTATATGTGTTTCATATACATAAAGATCTAACCTTTTTATTTGATAAAAATCTAAACTTTGTTCACTTTCAAAATCAAAACTTTAACTTTATAAATCAATCTTTTTGTTCATGAAATTCTAATCTTTTTCAATGTATATGTAAAACCGATTTTTTTAACCTTCAATTAGTAAATAAAAATCAAAAATAAACTTACAGTTCGAGAGAGGAGGGGGGGCCTAAGCTAGTGGCCGCCGTTGGTGGGGGGAAGCAGTCGCCGGGGGGTGCTGCAGGCGCAGGAGCATCATCGACGGTGGGCTGAACGAGGTGGGCAGCGGAATTTTTCGTGGGGGTTCGGGTTTGGATTCACAGAGGAGATTAGAGAGAGGGAGGGTGGCGTCAGCGGTTGGAGGGGGAAGAGGGGAGGTATGGCGGTGGTCATCGGAGGCGGTTGGGGGGGTTTAGGGCGACGAGCGTCAGATCAATTTGGGGCGCAACTTTTTTTTCTTTCTTTTCAGAACTGTCGGGTTTGGAATGATAGGGCTGGGGTTTGACCAAGGTAAAAGAGAGAGGGAGGGAGAGAATTATATTATTTAATTAATTTATCTAACCCCTTAAAGTTACTTTTTATTTCGAGCACGAAATGAAACCCATCGCTTGTCGTCCCTAGCTAATTACCACCATTCCGAACACAATGGGATATGTTACGAAGGCCAATTCGATTGTTACGATCAGTTTCCGTCAAAATCAACATATAACTCTATATATTGAATTTGAACGCGCATTTCAACTTACTGGGGTCACATATGGACTCTAAAAATTCCCGAATAATATTTTCTAGCCTCGTATTGACGATACGGTCCTAACAAAACTAGTTTCGTCAAATTCCGAGACCGTTTGAAAGATGACCATTTTCCAGTCGTTTAAAATCGAATGAAACTGGTCAAACGCGTTTTCCTTTGCCACGCTCACATATTGATTCGAAAAATTATGAAATTAGGAATCTAGCAATAACCTTACATCCCGGATCCAACAATAGTGGTTTCATCGAAATCCGAGGTCGTTTGCAAAATTTCCATTTTTAAGGGCAGGAATTCTATATCGACTATTCAGAATTTTCAACTGGACATATCTTTTGATTCCCGCTATGAAATTTCGATTTTTCGGATTCGTTGGAAAGATAGTCACAACTAGATTCCGTTATTTTTGGTTTCACTAAAATCCGGTTTTTTTTGCACCCGGTATGTTCAATTGAAGTTTGAAATCGAATTATCGAACTACCACGCCATTTTCAATTCCTTTTATAATTATAAATTATTATTTATATTCTAACGACGATGTATATAAATATATACGTTTGAATTCTTTTCAAAATAAATTTCTCGTCGATATTATTTAAAATAATTCATTTTATATATGCAAAATTCGCTAAAATTGCCAAAATAAAAATTTTAAACTTGCTCGCATTTCCGGGTTGTTACAATAGAGCTAGACTTGTACTTTATTCGAGAGCAGGTTATGAAAGAAAACCTCAAAGTTCGATATATAGCTTTAAGCCATCAAAAGCAGACATACTTACTAAGCCTCTGTTCAAGCCGAGGTTCAATCAACTAAAACTAGATCCCAATGTGGATGAAATCTATAATGACCCGGGTTTTTGTCGACTTTGGTTATCGCCATAAACTCAATGATGACTAACCAAACGTCGACAAATACCGGATGATCAATGAAAGAAATTAGAGGGTGAGAATAGATAAGATAGAAACTTAGAATAGGAAAATAAGAAGAACACAACATCAGAGTAACACGAACCTCACAGCGGAACAAATAACATATAATAGATAACATATCCTTGAAATAAAGGTTTTACTTGAAATACATATCATTATCAAGTACATCACTTACAACATAGTGGAAATAAACTATAGTTATATGATCCTGAAGCCTCCTTCTCCAGCTCTTCAAGTGTATCTGTAAAATCCCGACTACTTGACTGCTCGTACAAATTTAGGCACCCAAGAGTTTAGGGAAACAAACAAATAAACTCCGGGTCAGTCATGGGACTGGTATGAGTAAAATAGTTTAAAACAGTTGAACAAGCAAACGATATCGCATAAGACCACGTCGTATAACGGAACGGGTTTTTCCTTTACGAGAATCCAAATTATTTTTATATCAAAAACCTTTGGATATTATAATAATGTCTATCAACCACAACTATAATAATCATCTAGCAGAAACGCTTTCATCTCACGTTCTTTATATATAGTATATAATCAAAACCGCAAGCACGTATTGGGAAATGGATTTCCAACTATGACAAGGTATGGAACCACCTTCTGCTAGTGTACCTCTAGAGAGGAATACACTGGGTTCAACAAGAACATCTTGCAACCCGACCACACATGACCGACCACTCATTTCGCTTGAGTGTATCGAATGTATATCACCAATGGTTGGGATCAGCAACCGTTTCCCGAATGAGACAGTATCGACAATAGATTTTTAGAAATAAATGAAACTCTAGATCAGGTGATTATATTCCCTACTTCGGAGCGACCGACTTAGCTATGCTGCCTGCCCGATTTCTGTCATTTACCGGTTTATGAGGGTTGAAGCTACGCTTTATCATCACATCAGATTCACTTAGAATGTCACATCGTCAAATCCATCTAATCACCGATTGACGTCCTCAACAATACATTATGTGTTAGCTAAAAGAAGTTTCCTTCTCCGCTTCCACTCTTGGTACGGTTGGAGAAATCAATATACGTGATCGTCTGGAAATGCTCTATCAGACATCCGTCCATACAAGTCATCCAAGAACAGGATGAACCGAAGGTACTATTCAGTATATCCATCTTAGGCACTGTTATCTAAGACTTATACAATAGCCCTTGCACTATACTCCGTCTTCAATTATTTTTGGCATATATGATTCGCAACGCTTATGTCAATACAGAGTGGTTCTTTGGATAATAATCCAACCGGTCTCTGCATATTAACAACGTAAATTGGTCAAAACTTCGATAGTCTGTGAGTTAACTATCAAAGAAAAACAAGTGCGCAAACAACGATATTACTTCCAAATGGAAATTCTATCAATCAATCATCAATTATATATATATGCATATATATATATATGTATATATATATTCACATTTCCTTAATTTCTATGTTTAGAAAATATACGTTATTAACACTGGAAAACATTTCCATTGTTATTTACATATCACTATCATTTCACAACTATCAGTCCCTAACTATAAACTAGTAGGAGAACAATTCTCTAAGTATAAATCCCAAAGGCCAAAACAAACATCAGATCGATACTCAGAAAACTATTCAACTTAACAAATCTCTAGTCAGTTTCTAATCTTGCTTAACTCTATTTCTTTTAACTATGTTCGATTAACTTCTTTAACTCTATTCAAATAAATTATATTCGATTTACTCCTATAACTCTATTCGAAAAAATTATATTCGATTAAATCCTTTAACTCTAACTGATTTATTTCTAACTCCTTTTAAAACATCGTATTTATTTCCTAAATAAATATTTCCTTTATTCTATTTATTTTCTCAAATAAATATTCCTTTATTCTAATTCTATTTATTCCCAAAATAAATAAATAATCCCTTTTAATCTATTTCTAAATGTTCTACAAATATTTCCTTATAATTTTATTTTTATTTGTAAACGGTTTACAAATATTTCTCTTCTTATTTGTTTGACTAATATTTCCTTTTATATTTGTTTTACAAATATTTCCCTCTATATCTGTTTAACAAATTCTTTCTCTTATATTTGATTTACAGATATAATTCCGTTATATTTGATTTACAAATATAATTCCCTTATATTTGATTTACAAATATAATTCCCTTTTTATTCAAAATCTGTTTTCTTTTATAATATAAAATCCATTGATTTTTATATAAATAAATTATTTTCAAAATATACTTTGAAAATCCCTTTTCCCCATTCTGGTATTTCTGTGGTACTTAACACACCATATAACAACGATAAATATCGTCCAAACACACATAATTAACAACAGATTATACATCACATCATATATCACAATATATGAATTACAGTAAAATAAATGTTGAGGAATCCAGTCAGATTCCTCCAACCTATTTCCCTGCATCACAGATGTTAAACAATATAGGTAACATCACTTTCAGTTCCATGTGATATATTCTTTTAAACAGAATCAATATAGAAATTCAACCAACTGACTAGCAGTTCAATCAAACAATCAACACACAGTAAATCAGATAATTTCTAACAGTTCTAAAAATACAACATGAAATTATAAACTGTTTAGAGTTGGTGAGATTTACTCACATTGGACTATCATCGTTAACTAACGATAATTGTCATTGATTTAGATCAGACAATTTATTTTGCGATAAATTGTAACGAGCTTCGATGGACTTCCAGTCAGTTCCACGACGTAGCCACCGTTCATACGATCCCAACGCAACTTATGGTTCTCGATTCTGACCTCGTATGGATGAGATATCCTATTTACAAGTTATGCGAATAATTTAAATTTAAATAAAACCTAACTTATTATTTAAAACAAAGGATGGGCCTTCACCTTACAACATGGCCCAACCACCCACACTTAAACCCGTCCGCGTCTAGTACTTCTCCCCCAATTCTTAATACCCGATTCCTGCTCCTCTTAACCCATCGTTGACCGCCACTTTGACTGGCCCCTCCCACTACTCCGGCCACCCATCGATATTGCCACCACCACCATTCAACTCGCCGTGCCACTCTCCTCCTGGTCGTCCCAACCTGTACTTGAAGCCTCACCAAAAATCATGACCTGTTGCTTCGAATACCTTAACTCCTCGTTGACCGCCATTTTCCACCTCCTTGGCCTCCTAGTGCCATCGCCACCCTCACCATTTACCTCGCCACTCCAATCCGCACCCATCGAATATCATGGTCTCGAACCCGATGATGCTTCTTGAAGTGGTGCTGCCACTGTCGCAAATCAGTAGGAAGCATCATAACCCCCAAATGTGAATCGCGATCTATGAAACTGGTCTCAAATTGAAGGCCATCCTCTCGTGAATCCAAATATATAACTTTCGATATTTAAGGAATTTTCTATGAATTTATATTGATTTTTGAAGATGATTTTCTTTGATCCAACTTTTCTGTGTTTGGGTTTATACGGATTATATATACATGTGGGTGGTAGGTAGGAATTGTGGTTGAAACAGGGTGATGCATGGCTTGTGTTTCCACCAGAAATAGGTTAGGATATTTTTAATTTGATTTTTATATTTTTATTTATCAATTTTCTACTCGTTCTTGGTCTTTAAAAATTCATGCGACCACATACGATACCCAAAAATCACCAAACTGGACATGCAACTACAGTTCGACATTACGGTCCCAATGAAACTGGTTTCGTCAAATTTCGACTTCGTTTGCTCACACATCGTATTTTTAACCGTCAAAATACTGACTGTTTTTCACTCTAAAAATCTTTATGATCACACAGTGACTCTAAAAATCACGAAACTGGAAATTTAACAACTATTTGACATTGCGGATCCAACAAAATTAGTTTCGTCAGATTCCGATTTCGTTTGCAAAAGTGGCTATTTTTAAAGCTCTGGATGACCCATTTAAATATATAAATATAATCAAATTAAATATAAATAAATTTATATTATCGTACATATTCACGGTGGAATACCATACAGCTCCAAAATAATCCTGTATAGATTTCTAACTCGATATTTCCATCTGGGTCAACCCGATATTCGATTTATATTGAAATTCCTTTTTAAAATATAAATAATTCCTTTATAAATTATAAAGAAATTCCACAGCAACTTTCCTAAAATTTGATTTGGACATAAATCAAAATCTACACGATGAAATCCTGATTTTTCTCTTCCACTAGAAAGAGATACTTCACCAGCTCCACACATTTCTTGTTTCACTGAAATCCGGCTAAAAACGAATCCTGTACATTCAATTGAAGTTCGAATCGCCAATTTACGAACTGCAGCGCCATTTCAAGCTCGATTTTAATTATATTATAATTCTACCTTTAAACTATCGTTTATATAATATATTCGTTATTCAAATTCAATTCCAAACTGAATTAAATATCATAGATGATCCAGTTCACACCACATCGCCATTTCAGCCAATTCTGATTATTTCAGAATTAAATATATTATTTAATTTATTATTTTAATTAAATATTCACTATTATTTAATTCCACGACCATTTAATCCTTTTAATCACTTTTAAATAATTAAATAAATTAATTATAATACCTCTGCCAATGCGGGTCATTACAATCTTCCCCACTTAAAATAATTTCATCCTCGAAATTGCTAAGGTAGAGAACGACCCTATCGACTGGTTAGAACATATTTGTTCACTTCTTAACTTCAGTTTCAACTGAACCAATTTAATTTCAATTAAATTATTTATTCATTCTTATTATCAAAAAAATTCAAAAATCCTGAAAATTTTCTAACTCCTTAACTTTTCGAAAAATTTCGCCAACACCTCCTTTGTACTGGTCAATACATCAAATCACTGCTCACCTCTCTGGGACATCTCCATCCCAAAAGAAAATCAAACAGCCAAGCGGGTTGCCAATTCGGCTCATAAATCTTATATCCAATAGAAATATAAACTTGTACCTTTTGTCGGCATATCATTATATCCTTCCCACATGTTATCAATTCAGCAGATACAAGGGTCATCCTAGTTAAATTCCAATCTGCTTTTATCCACAACACAACCATTCGCTTATATCCGAGCCAAATATCATTTCAACTAGAGTTTCTTCTCGATTCCCAACTCTTAACTAGATTATCATATTACACTTCAAATTTGAATCCCACAATCCAATTTGTCTTGATATCATTCTAATTCAATCTCAGTTACCACTTTACTGGCTTTACTTTAAGTCAAATATGCTTTCATAAATTTCTGTTAAATTTGTTTTTAATTCAAACAGTCTTTCCTTGGGAGTTTTTTTTTAACAGTTTACTCTTTTCAAAAATCAAATTTTCCTTTTTGAAATTCAACACAACTTGTCTTTCCCAAACCAAATTCAAAACAGTATATCTGATAGTAATTCGTCACTTACAACTCGAAAATGAATACTGATGATGCAGCTATCATCATCAGAATCTATTTTTCCAGCGATCGAAGTGAGTTCAATACTATAAAACCATTTCTAAACATTTCCACTTTGAAATTCATTTCAAAATATAATTCACACTGCTTGTAAAACAATTTAAAATCTCCCAGGATCTTAATTTTTCCTTATTTTTAATCCAAATCCATTTACACTCTGTTCCAAATTTCTAGGGTTTCAATTTCAATCCTGATTTAATTTAGGATTAAATTCATTTCAATTTCATATATTTCACTTATATGAATTCTGATTGGTTATTTACATAACCATTTAATTTATAATCTTACTCGATTATAATAACAACCAATATATCCACTATATTATAATTTTGATATATATATCTTCTCTATATCAAGATATACCTTGGGTAAACTTATTTTAATTTACCCTCTTTTCAAAACATATTGTGTCGACCCATCGTATTCGAGTGTTTATAAACTCCTACCGATACAGTGGATCAAACTGATCGACCAGAACACATAAACAACTCAACCAATAAATCTCCACAATATAAAACAAATTTTTATATCAATCACAAATACGTTCACTCATATATATACACTCAACTCAATCTAGGGTATTACTAACCCTATCTCTACTGAGTCACGCCACAGAGACAAGGTAATTCACTTAACCTTAAGCTCTGATACCAACTGTAATGACCTAGGTTTTTGTCGACTTTGGTTATTGCCATAAACTCAATGATGACTAACCGAACGTCGAAAAATACCGGATGATCAATGAAAGAAATTAGAGGGTGAGAATAGATAAGATATAAACTTAGAATAGGAGAAGAAGAAGAACACAACATCAGAGTAACACGAACCTCACAGCGGAACGAATAACATATAATAGATAACATATCCTTGAAATAAAGGTTTTACTTGAATATACATATCATTATCAAGTACATCACTAACAACACAGCGGAAATAAACTATAACTATATGACCCTGAAGCCTCCTGCTCCAGCTCTTCAAGTATATCTATAAAATCCTGACTACTTGACCGCCCGTACAAATTTAGGCACCCAAGAGTTTAGGGAAACAAAGAAATAAACTCCGGGTCAGTCATGGGACTGGTATGAGTAAAATAGTTTAAAACAGTTGAACAAGTAAATGATATCTCATAAGACCATGCTGTAAAACGGAACGGGTTTTTCCCTTATGAGAATCCAAATTATCTTTATATCAAAAATCTTTTGATATTATAATAATGTCTATCAACCACAACTATAATAATCATCTAGCAGAAACGCTTTCATCTCACGTTCTACATACATAGTATATAATCAAAACCGCAAGCACGTATTGGGAAATGGATTTCCAACTATGACAAGGTATGGAACCACCTTCTGCTAGTGTACCTCTAGAGAGGAATACACTGGGTTCAACAAGAACATCTTGCAACCCGGCCACACATGACCGACCACTCACTTCGCTTGAGTGTATCGAATGTATATCACCAATGGTTGGGATCAGCAACCGTTTCCCGAATGAGACAGTATCGACAATAGATTTTTAGAAATAAATGAAACTCTAGATCAGGTGATTATACACCCTACTTCGGAGCGACCGACTTAGCCATGCTGCTGCCCGATTTCTGTCATTTACCGGTTGATGAGGCTTGAAGCTACGCTTTATCATCACATCAGATTCACTTCGAATGTCACATCGTCAAATCCATCTAATCACCGATTGACGTCCTAAACAATACATTATGTGTTAGCTAAAAGAAGTTTCCTTCTCCGCTTCCACTCTTGGAACGGTCGGAGAAATCAATATACGTGATCGTCTAGAAATACTCTGTCAGACATCCGTCCATACAAGTCATCCAGGAACAGGATGAACCGAAGGTACTATTCAGTATATACATCTTAGGCACTGTTATCTAAGACTTATACAATAGCCTTGCACTTTACTCTGTCTTCAGTTATCTTTGGCATATATGATTCACAACGCTTATGCCAATACAGAGTGGTTCTCTGGATAATAATCCAACTGGTCTCTCCATATTAACAACGTAAATTGGTCAAAACTTCGATAGTCTGTGAGTAAACTATCAAAGAAAAACAAGTGTGCAAACAACGATATTATTTCCAAATGGAAATTAATCAATCATCAATCATATATATATATATACATATATATATATATTCACATTTCCTTAATTTCTATGATTAGAATATATATACGTTATGAACACTGGAAAACATTTCGATTGTTATTTACATATCACTATCATTTCACAACTATCAGTCCCTAACTATAAACTAGTAGAAGAACAATTCTCTAAGTATAAATCTCGAAGGCCGAAACTAACATTAGATCGACACTCAGAAAACTATTCAACTTAACAAATCTCTAGTCAGTTTCTAATCTTGTTTAACTCTGTTTCTTTTAACTATGTTCGATTAACTTATTTAACTCTATTCGAATAAATTATATTCGATTTACTCCTTTAACTCTATTCGAATAAATTATATTCGATTAACTCCTTTAACTCTAACTGATTTATTTCTAACTCCTTTTAAAATATCGTATTTATTTCCTAAATAAATATTTCCTTTATTCTATTTATTTTCTCAAATAAATATTCCTTTATTCCAATTCTATTTATTCCCTAAATAAATAAATAAATAATCCCTTTTAATCTATTTGTAAATGTTCTACAAATATTTCCTTATAATTCTATTTTTATTTGTAAATGGTTTACAAATATTTCTCTTCTTATTTGTTTGACTAATATTTCCTTTTATATTTGTTTTACAAATATTTCCCTCTATATCTGTTTAACAAATTCTTTCCCTTATATTTGATTTACAAATTTAATTCCTTTATATTTGATTTACAAATGTAATTCCCTTATATTTGATTTACAAATATAATTCCCTTTTTATTTAAAATCCGTTTTCTTTTATAATATAAAATCCATTGATTTTTATATAAATAAATTATTTTCAAAATATACTTTGAAAATCCCTTTTCCCTATTCTGGTATTTCTATGGTACTTAACACACCATATAACAACGATAAATATCGTCCAAACACACATAATCTACAACAGATTATACATCACATCATATATCATAATATATGAATCACAGTAAAATAAATGTTGAGGAATCCAGTCGGATTTCTCCAACCTGTTTCCCTGCATCATAGATGTTAAACAATATAGGTAACATCACTTTCAGTTCCATATGATATATTCTGTTAAATAGAATCAATATAGAAATTCAACTAACTGACTAGCAGTTCAATCAAACAATCAACACACAGTAAATCAGACAATTTCTAACAGTTCTAAAAATACAACATGAAATTATAAACTGTTTAGAGTTGGTGAGATTTACTCACATTGGACTATCATCGTTAACTAACGATAATTGTCATTGATTTAGATCGGATAATTTATTTTGCGAAAAATTGTAACGAGCTCCGATGGACTTCTAGTCAGTTCCACGATGTAGCCACCGTTTATACGATCCCAAGGCAACTTACGGTTCTTGATTCTGACCTCGCATGGATGAGATATCCTATTTACAAGTTATACGAATAATTTGAATTTAAATAAAACCTAACTTATTATTTAAAACAAAGGATGGGCCTTCACCTTTCAACATGGCCCAACCACCCACACTTAAACCCTTCCGCGTCTAATATTCTCCCCCAATTCTTAATACCCGATTCCTGCTCCTCTTAACCCATCGTTGACCGCCACTTTGACTGGCCCCTCCCACTACTCCGGCCACCCATCGATATTGCCACCACCACCGTTCAACTCGTCGTGCCACTCTCCTCCTGGTCGTCCCAACCTGTACTCGAAGCCTCACCAAAAATCACGATTGTTGCTTCGAATACCTTGACTCCTCGCTGACCGCCATTTTCCACCTCCTCGGCCTCCTAGTGCCATCGCCGCCCTCACCATTTACCTCACCACTCCAATCTGCACCCATTGAACATCATGGTCTTGAACCCGGTGATGCTTCCTGAAGTGGTGCTGCCACTGTCGCAAATCAGTAGGGAGCATCGGATCCCTCAAATGTGAATCGCGAGCTACAAAACTGGTCTCAAATTGAAGGCCATCCTCTCGTGAATCCAAAGATATAACTTTTGATATTTAAGGAATTTTCTATGAATTTATATTGACTTTTGAAGATGATTTTCTTTGATCCAACTATTCTGTGTTTGGGTTTATACGAGTTATATATACCTGTGGGTGGTAGGTAGGAATTGTGGTTGGAACAGGGTGATGCGTGGCTTGTGTTTCCACCAGAAATAGGTTAGGATATTTTTAATTTGGTTTTTATATTATTATTTATCGATTTTCTACTCGTTCTTGGTCTTTAAAAATTCCTGCGACCACATACGATACCCAAAAATCACCTAACTGGACATGCAACTACAGTTCGACATTACAGTCCCAAGAAACTGGTTTCGTCAAATTCCGACTTCGTTTGCTCACACAGTGTATTTTTAACCGTCAAAATACTGACCGTTTTTCACTCTAAAAATCCGTACAATCACACAGTGACTCTAAAAATCACGAAACTGGAAATCTAACAACTATTTAATATTGCAGATCCAACAAAATTAGTTTCGTCAGATTCCGACTTCGTTTGCAAAAGTGGCTATTTTTAAAGCTCTGGATGACCCATTTAAATATATAAATATATTTAAATATAATCAAATTAAATATAAATAAATTTATGTTATCGTATATATTCACGGTGGAATACCATACAGCTCCAAAATAATCCTGTATAGATTTCTAACTCGATATTTCCATCTGGGTCAACCCGATATTCGATTTACATTGAAATTCCTTTTTAAATTATAAATAATTCCTTTATAAATTATAAAGGAATTCCACAACGACTTTCCTAAAATTTGATTTGGACATAAATCAAAATCTACACGATGAAATCCCAATTTATCTCTTCCACTATAAAGATATACTTCACCAGCTCCACACATTTCTTGTTTCACTGAAATCCAGCTAAAAACGAATCCTGTATATTCAATTGAAGTTCGAATCGCCAATTTACGAACTACAGCGCCATTTCAAGCTCGATTTTAATTATATTATAATTCTATGTTCAAATTGTCGTTTATTTAATATATTCGTTATTCAAATTCAATTCCAAACTGAATTAAATATCACAAATGATCCAGTTCACACCACATCGCCATTTTAGCCAATTCTGATTATTTCAGAATAAAATATATTATTTAATTTATTATTTTAATTAAATATTCACTTTTATATAATTCCACGACCATTTAATCCTTTTAATCACTTTTTAAATAATTAAATTAATCAATTATAATACCTCTGTCAATGCGGGTCATTACAAAATCGAAAGAGACAACAGATCCAAGCAACTGATATATTTACCAGAGTAACTCACTCTGGAGGTTTGATTTGGGTCTAGCCATGCTCTCATTTCCTTCAGATCTACTATTTATTCATTTATCAGCAAGGAGATTCTCTGAAAGCCCGAGAGCTTCTGCCATTATTTTTTTTCGATGGTTGTGCAAACCCTAACCCTCGTAGTGTTTGAGGGGAGGGGCTATTAGAGCCATCGGTTTATTATTAGTTCATCACGTTGTGGTCAACCACTTTAACTTATTTTCTATTTCTAGTTTGGGCCTGATTCTCTCAGCCCACTAATTACTATGTATATTATGTACAATACCCATTGCGAGAGTACAAGTTTTTACATTCCCTTCATTATATTATGAAATATCAAAATACATTTTCAAATGTTCTCAAAATCAAATTGTCTAGAAACGGTATTAACTGGTTGTAACTTGCCTTAATCACTATATGCTTCAAATAATGAAGGAAAAGTAACCAATAGTAATAGCTTGTTGCTTAATAAGTTTATGCACATTTGGCTACTGTTGTCTAGAAGAGAGCACCAAAACCGATTTTATTTTAGACTATTCACCATGCATAGTAGAGGACGTGTAACCCTTATCCACCTGATTATCCATAGAATTACCACGTTCATTTTATACTTTCCCATCCTCAACTTTACCAAAGTAAATCGCTTTATATTCTCCCCATCAGATAATAGGTGCACCTCTTATGTACAGAGGTCGCATACCCTAGCCTCTTATACATCACAATTCTTAGAAAATATTCTTTTTTTTAATTTCACTAACTTAAAAACTTAATAAAACTTGACAAAATAATTTGTTGAATATATAATGTACAACTTTAAATGTATTGTGGGTGATATATAAAAATAAAGTACAAAGAAATTGCTAAAATCATTAACATATAAGATATTATAAAAATAAAGTATAATCAATATAAAAGGTTAGAAATCAAAAAGGATATTAACTTGAAAACAATGCTAATTTAAAAATCATTTATATTTAAAAAATTATTTGTAACAGATCAAATAGTATTAAACTTTTAACATATATTCTAAGACCCTAAATTTATCTGCAACATCTTATAATCTTGAATTTTTTAATGATTATGATTCTTCATTCTCTGATTCTTGAATCTCTATATCAGCAACATCATCCTGAATCTACGCTTGATACAACCTTTGCCATCAATACCCATCTATATCTTGCATTATATATAATATATCTAGACAAACATTTGTAGCATTAATATTTATATTTTATATTACTCCTTAAGGTTATTGTCATCTAAACCATTATCCATGGTACTAACAGCAGTTTTCAATGCGAGTTCATAATTTTGATGGTAGGAGGCCTCGAGCTTACCGTATTTCCTCACTCATTCATCCTCAAGAGATTTGGGGGCATCGTTGGCTCTTTTCTTAACATTAACTAGCTTCTTTTTGAACTCAATGACTTCTTTATCTAATTGATTAATGGTTTCCCAATCATGAATTGCCTAGAGCTTTAGGTGGTCGGTCTTATGTTACCTCTTCTTAGAATCCTCTGAAACTTTCTCAATCATCTGCACCCATGTGACATATTGGTCATAATCATTATGCATATAAGCGAGCATCATATTCTTGGTGTATAGTGGAATCAGTTGAATTTTGGGAATGAATTTGATCCCATCAAAAAAACCGCAGGAACATAACTTTAACTTTAGTCATGCATTCATTAGTTGTAGCTTCTTTATCTTCGACAACAACTATAGCTTCGATAATTTCCTTTTGAGGTCTTTGGAAAGATGATTCATAGTTAGCTTTCTTGCTATAGTGATCAATGGATCGACGGGAGTGGACTGAACCCAAATGGTAAACTAGATGTGAAGCCAAAAGAGGGGGCTGAGCAATGTCATATGTCAAATAATCGTTGTGACAACCATAAGGCGCGTCTAAACTTCTAGGATTATGAGATCAAGACGTAAAGCAATGCCCCATGCAATCGATAGTCTTTCTCCTGATTGTCTCTATCATGGCCTAAACGACGGTTGGACTCTTAACTCAGGCTATGATGATGCATGTTAGAATAACACTTCTAATGTTAAGATATGCTACTTTCAAGAGAATGAAATAAACTTCTCTTCCTACCCATGTTCTCTACAAGTGAAACAAAAACAAGTTAGCACCGGAATAGAGCATTAACAATTATCATACAGTGTAAAGCATATGTATATAATTTTCTATGATTCCCTCGAAGGATCATTACTGGAGCCTTGATGGCAGGAGTGACTTCTTCTACACCAGTGGGAGGAATATAAAAAGTGAAGAGTCGAGCCCATCAAGGCTTACACTGCCAATATCATATAATCGACTATCCTACATGACTGGCTTGAGGTCTTCAAATTAACTTCTAAAGGATAGAAAGGTTTCTTTTCAGGAGTGGAAAGTGGTGCATGTTGCATGGAAGTTTGTTCTTTATGGGGTTTTATAACGAGATTCATCTTGGAAGCAAATGGTTGGTTATCTTTGGACTGCTCACGTGTTGGATCATTGCTTAACTAACCATCGTCATGGTCAGCTACGTCGTTGCCAATAGCTATTACACCTCTTTAACATCGTCCTGAGCCTCTTAGACCTCTTGATTAGACATGTTTAACATTTTCTTCTTGTTGGATATTGCCCCATTCCATTTCTTTATTAGCATCCATGACTTGGTCAGTATTATGACTTGCCTCTATGTAACGACCCATATTCTATGCATCGAAGGATCGTAGAATATTTATTTCTTTCTCATACGAAGTCGTATAGCCATGTAGCTTTGGGAGATGACTATTGGGTTCATTTCCCATGTTCATGATTTTTATCGATTTTTAAATGACCATTTTGCCCCTAGCTGATCTTGTTTTAGCCATAACTTTTGATTGGTAAAGAGTTTTGACCTGAAACCACTTCCATTACGTCCGAATGATGGTTTACCTTTCCGTAGAGTGGTCACATTAGCCAAACGGACTTACCGTTTGGGAGATATGACTGAATTAAGGTTTAGGGGCTGAAAAATAGCTTAATTGGGCTTAATTGGGTAGCTAACAGCCAGGTCCATCGAGGGATTTCGGGATTAGGGGTATATAGGGCCTGATTAGGGTTAGAAAACATTTCTTTAGATAGTTTTTCAGCCGCCACTTTCATTCTTGGGACCCTAGTAATGGCCTCCAACATCTAAAACACCTCTAAACCACTTTCTAACTGAAGATTAAGCTTAGCAACACCAAATCAAGGAAGATCTTCACCAAATCAGTATTAGAACCGCTGTATTGTCATGGTATTCGCGCCCAAATAGAGATATTTTCAGATTTGGTATTTTATTTGTGGCCAAGGTGAGTGATTTGCATAGTTCCTCACTAATTATGGTTAATTAAGGGTAATTAGTGTTAATTAGCGAAATTTTACATGATTAAATTCTGAAAAAATATTTAGAAATTCTTAAATATTACTTTAAGCCTCTGTTAGGAGTTTGGGTTGATTTGATTAAGTTTTACTAATCCTATCATTAGTTTTGCTTAAACATGCTTAAGGGAAAATATTGGATTTTGGCTATGTTTGATCCGTTTTAACCTATCAAATTATTGTTTTGGTGTTTGTGGATGATTATACATGTTGCTATGACTGTATGGTATTTGGTGTGATTGATTAGAAAAGATAGATTGCTCGAAAACGCCATCAAATGGCGTAAAACAGTCACTGGAAAGAAGTGCTGGAAATTACCCGAAACAGATCGGATCAGAGGGGGAAGCACGATCCGAACCGCTCGCACTTGAAGCTCTGACCCGACCCGATTGTGGAGCACTACCCGATCCGAATCGTCGTGACAAGGACACCACGAACCACTGAGGGCTCGACCATGAGCAAATGGAGGACCCCAATCCAAAGAGGCTCACGACCAGAACTGGAGGACCTTCCATGAACCGATCCGACCCGATGGAGCTTGTCACGAATCGAGATGTTGAGCACGAGCTGAAGGCGATCCAAACCGAACCGACTTGGGTGGGGGAATCCGACGCGACCCGATGTAGAGGAGCATGCCGAACCGATCCGGAGATGATGACCAAAACCCGAGATGCAATGGTAGTCCAAATGGGAAGTTTGCACTCAGGATCCAGTTGGGAACCGACGAGTTTACTTCATGAGTTGGACTTTTCTGCGGGACGTGCGCAAAGGGGTTATCGATGTCCATAGCTTTGATTCACCACCGAGATGGATGTTAGGCTACGTATCAGTGCAGTGGGGTAGTTATTACTCCATGGGGCAGAGTGATCGTAGCATGGCTATGAGCCAGTGCAGTGGAGTCGTCATGACTTCATGGGGAAAAGTGGACATAGCAAGGACTAGTGGCTATAGATCAATGCAGTGGTGTCATTGTGACTCCATGGGGGCAGAGTGATCATAGCAAGGAATGGGTGGTCATAGCGGTGGACTTCGTATGCTTTATGCACTGAGTGAGTGATGTGAGGATGGTTGCTATGCTTGATTGTTTGCCATCATTATGACATGCACACCCCCACACCCGTATCTTTATACCTTATGTTTAGTAGCACCTTAGAGTATTGAGCGGTATGTTGTGCTAACTTTTTGGTTGCAAGTCCAGGTTCAGGTATGGTTTAGTATACCTGTTATTGTTCTGTTTCGCTGCTTATCACTCATACCAGACTTTTTTCTGACCCAATGTTTTATGTATCTTCTTATTACTCTGGGTGCTCTTAAATGGGCAGACTAGAGACAGGTCAGGTGGTATGCACGAGTAGCTGTAACGGAGACGAGAAGGAGGCTCCCACGTATGATATATATAAATATTCCCTTGTGTCGTTGTTGGTCACTACTTTGGGCATTAATAGTGTACTTTCCTTATTTGCTTTAGAGACAGTTTTTAAAAGTTGTAATAATGATGATGTGGAACATAAGCTGTATTTGGATTTTCCGCTGCTATGATGTCTAATTTTCATCTTATGCACTTTCTCGCCTTTTTAATGTCAAAGTATGTTATTATTATATTTTTACTCCATGTGTTGTTAGGCATTCTACAGGTTCTTTCTTAGTTCACCGTTAAGTTTCCTTTCATTTCCTTACTTTGGCGACCGCCCCGTGCTGGTTGGACATCGGCACAGTGCACTTTCGTTGGAAATGTCAGCTGGTGCGGGGCGGGCCGTTACATTTGGTATCAGAGCTCTAGGTTGCATAGTTAACCTAGGGAAAGACACCAGGGAGAGATTGTATACATATATGAGAGCGCGTATTTGTGATATTTTGGTTTTCAAAAGCTATATATATATACTATTAGTATAGCTAAGGATGAAGTCGTACTGCACTAGCACGACAAAGAATATGGTTAATCGTTTCTCTTTACAAATTGAACGATGAGCCGATATACGAGGGGTACTGGTAGAGGAGCTAATAATGGGAGTGCTCCTGATATGAGGGAAATGTTCACTGACTTCATGAGAGAGATGCTTAGAGATGTTCAGAGGGCAGCTCCTAATGCTGCTAATGGCGGTGGTGCAGAGGTGCAGGTGCCTAGGGCTGATTTCGCCAAGCTCTGTAAGGACTACACTAGTCTTAGTGGGAAACCATTCCACGGAACGGAGTCGGCTACGGATGTTCAGGATTGGTTAGATAGCTGTGAGCGTATCTTCAAAGATTTGGGTATCGAGGATGCGATGAAGAGAAAGCTAGCATCCCATCAGCTGCACGGATGGGCAATGAATTGGTGGAATGCTATTAAGGCGGCTACTCCAGAGGATTAAGTTACATAGGATTAGTTTAAGGCCTAAGTTTATCCCAGCTGCCCAGAAGTCAGAATTGTTTAGGAAATTCCTGAAGCTTAAGCAGAATGGTAGGGCAGTCTCGGAGTACATTGCAGAGTTCGATAGTTTATCAAAGTATGGATTATCTCTTATCGACACTCCAAATAAGAAGAACGAGAAGTTTATAATAGTCTTGGATCAGTACTTAGGGGAAAGGCATATTAACCACATCGATGAGATGTTTGAACCGATTATGGGGAAAACTTTGAGAACAGAGAGCCTATACCCTAAGTCGAAGACTGAGGTTGCATCTACAGAAGAGCCGAAGCCGCAAGCAAGCGGTGGAGGCAAGAATGGTTCTCAGAATAAGAGAAAGCAGAATTAGACCAAGGATAGCCAGAAAAAGAAAAATAAGAAAGATGTTGAGTGCTTCAGCTATGGTAAGAAGGGCCACTATGCCAAAGAATGTCGGGCCAAGCCAGCGGATAGGAAGTGCTTCAACTGTGGCCAAGTGGGACATCACAAGGATAAGTGTCTGCAACCCCCTAAAGAAAAGCAGATTGTGAAAGCATATGCTATCAATGTTGTTCCTTCTTCGTCGAATTCCCCAACTGTGGCAGAGAAGGGAAAGAATGTCATCATTCAAGGTATGCTTTCTATTTATGATTTTCCTGTTCGAGTATTGTTTGATACCGTAGCTTCCCGTTCCTTCATATCTAGTGACCTGGTAGACAGGTTGGGATTGGAGCCCGAAATAGTCGATAGACCTTTAGAGGTGACGAACACGATTGGTGGTTCGACTAGCCTTAGCATGATTTGTCACAATTTAGTCTTATCAAGTCATGGATGCATATTTGCTTGTGATTGCTTTGTTTTGGGCTTTACTGGGTTTGGCATTATTTTGGGAGTCGATTGGCTCCAAAGATACAGGGTGGTGGTAGACTGTGAGGGCTTTTTGTGACAGTTAGAGCGGGTGATGGGCGGAGGGTAATGTTTGGTGGTCTACCTAGTGATGGGGTAATGGCTAGTTTTCTAAATTCCCTCGACCTCCCGCATGATGAGTTGTCAGATGTGCCCGTGGCTGACTAGTATCCGGACGTCTTCGAGGAAGTGATCGGACTTCCACCACACCGAGAGATTGAGTTCCGTATTGATTTAGTTAAAGATGCCATACCTATAGTGATGCCACTTCATCGTATGGCACCAAGGGAGCAGTGAGAGCTCGGGGTGAAAGTGAGCGATCTTTTGAAGAAGGGATTTATCAGAAGAAGTGTTTCTAAATGGGGAGCACCAGTTGTGTTTGCTACCAAGGCAGATGGTTCCCTTCGATTGTGTGTAGATTACCGCGAGTTGAATAAGGTGACGAGGAAGAATAAGTATCCTCTACCACGGATAGTGATTTGTTTGATTAGTTGAGTGGCGTGAGAGTGTTCTCCCAGTTGGATCTCGTGACAGGTTTTCATCAGCTTAGAGTGGAAGCTGAGAGTATAGCTAAAACGACATTTCGAACGCCGTCTGGATTCTATGAGTGGTTGGTCATGCCATTCGGGTTGACCAATGCACCAGCATATTTTGTGGATCTTATGAATAGGGTATTCAGGGATCAATTGAATAAGTTTGTTCTTGTGTTCGTGGATGATATTTTGGTCTACTCGAAGACAGAGGAAGAACACAAGGAGCATTTGAGAGTATTGATGGAGGTGTTGAGAAAACACCAATTGAAAGCAAAGTTTTCTAAGTGTCACTTCTGGAGGAGAGAAGTGAGGTTCTTGGGCTATGTTGTTTCAGAGAATGGTATTGTCGTAGATCCTGCGAAGGTGGCTATGGTACATGATTGGTCTACGCCCAAGAGTGCAACAGATGTAAGAAGTTTCTTGGGGTTAGCTGGATATTATCGTAAGTTTATCCAAGACTTCTCCAAGATAGCGGCACCATTGACTCAGTTGACCAAGAAGAATCAAGCTTTTGTTTGGGATGAAGGGTGCGAGTATGCATTCAAGATTCTAAAGGAAAAGTTGACATGTGCACCAGTGTTAGTCATTCCTAAGGGGAATGAAGAGATGATAGTATATACGGATGCATGTGGTACCGGACTAGGTGCTGTACTGATGCAAGGAGGTAGGGTTGTAGCTTATGCAAGTCGGCAATTGAAACCGCACGAGAAAAGATATCCTACCCATGATTTGGAATTAGCAGCGATCGTGTTCGCATTGAAGATGTGGAGACATTATCTCCTGGGAGAAAGATTTGGGCTGTTTACCGATCATAAATCGTTGAAGTATCTCTTCTCTCAGAAGGATCTAAATCTCCGACAGCAAAGATGGTTAGAGTTCTTGGCTTCTATGATTTCGATATCGCATATACACCAGGAAAGGGCAATGCGGTAGCTGATCCATTAAGTAGAAGACATGCCAGTTTAGGGGCTATGTTTCTTGAATGGAAGCAACTGGAGTACATCGCTTGGTATGATTTCAGAACAAAGTGCGAATTGGATCCAGAAATGTTAGCAAGTTTGACGATCAAACCCACTTTGATTGAGAGGATTGGTTACAGTCAGAAGAACGATCCCAACTTTTTGGAAATTATCTCCAAGTTAGAGATGGGTATCGACGAGGAGATGAACAAGTACGGGCTTGATCGAGATGGATGGCTTAGAAAGAATGAATGACTAGTTGTGCCCAATGTCAATGGATTGAGAGATGAAGTGCTTAGAGAATATCATCACTCAAAATTGAATAAACATCCCGATGGTAACAAAATGTACCGAGACATGAAGCAAACCTACTACTGGGATGGGATGAAAAGAGACGTTTGGAAGTTTATATCAAAATGCATGAATTGCCAGCTAATTAAAGCCGAGCAAAAGAAGCCTAGTGGTTTGTTGCAACCATTAGAAGTTCCACAATGGATATGGGAACAAGTCTCAATGGATTTCATTGATGGGTTGCCAAGGACTAGATCGGGCCATGATAGCATTTGGGTGATTGTGGACCGATTGACCAAAAGTGCTAGGTTTATACCTATCAAGTCGAGTAGAACAACAGCTAAATTAGCTGAACTGTATATGAAGTGGGTAGTGAGATTTCATGGAATACCCGAAGGCATTGTGAGTGACCGAGATCCGTTGTTCACTAGTGGATTTTGGAAGAGCTTACAAGAGGCGTTAGGATCAGAATTATATCTCAGTACCGCATATCATCCTCAAACCGACGGTCAAACAGAGAAGGTGAATCGAGTATTAGAAGACCTCTTGAGAGCCTGTGTATTGGATTTTGGAGGATCATGGGATGACTATTTGCATCTAGTAGAGTTTGCATATAATAGTAGTTATCAATCCAGTATTGGTATGGCTCCATTTGAAGCTTTATACGGAAGACCGTGCAACTCACTGTCATGTCGGTTAGAAACTGGTGAGAAGTATGTGCTTGGACCGGATGTGATAAGAGAAACTTCGAACAAGATCAAGATTATTCAACAGTGAATGAAGGCTGCCCAAGATAGGCAGAAGAGTTATGCTGATAAGAGGAGAAGAGATTTAAAATTCTCCATTGGTGACTTGGTGTTTATCAAGGCTTCTCCGCTAAAGAGCGTGATTCAATTTGGCAGGAGAGGTAAGTTAGCACCAAGATTTGTCGGACCATTCCCAGTTCTCGAACAAGTTGGGAATTTGGCATATAAAGTTGAATTACAAGACAAGATGGCAGGAGTTCACAACGTATTTCATGTTTCCTAGTTAAGGAAGTTTGTGCACGACCCTAGTGTGACTATTACACCGGATCAGTTGGATGATAACGAGGTTGAACCCGAGGCAGTTGGGAACCGCAGACCTATGCGTATCGTTGGGAACGATATGAAGCAACTTCGAAGGAAAGTGGTGAATCTAATCAAAGTTCAGTGGGGCGAGAATGAAAATGACTGTACCTGGGAGACAAAGGAGAACATTAGGAAGACGTATCCAGAACTCTTTGCCCGGTAAGATTTTAATTGCGACTTAGTTTTCCGCATGCTAGGATAGGCTTGTTTGTTGTTTTGCATGTTTGATTGTTTGTAAATGAGTGGTAGGCATGCGGGCTCCTTTGTATGCTTTGGGTTAAAGAATTTCGGGGACGAAATTTCTTTGGGGGGGGGGGGAATGTAACGACCCGTATTCTACACATCGAAGGATCATAGAGTATTTATTTCTTTCTCATACGAAGTCGTATAGCCATGTAGCTTTGGGAGATGACTATTGGGGTCATTTTCCATGTTCATGATTTTTGCCGATTTTTAAATGACCGTTTTGCCCCTAGCTGGTCTTGTTTTGGCCATAACTTTTGATTGGAAAAGAGTATTGACCTGAAACCACTTCCATTAGGTCCGAATGATGGTTTACCTTTCCGTTGAGTGGTCATATTAGCCAAACGGACTTACCATTTGGGAGATATCGCAGAATTAATGTTTAGAGGGTGAAAAACAGCTTAATTGGGTAGCTAACAGCTAGGCCCATTGAGGTATTTCGGGATTAGGGGTACATAGGGGCTGATTAGGGTTAGAAAACATTTCTATAGATAGTTTTCAGCTGCCACTTTCATTCTTGGAACACTAGCAATGGCCTCCAACATCTAAAACACCTCTAAACGACTTTCTAACGGAAGATTAAGCTTAGCAACACCAAATCAAGGAAGATCTTCACAAAATCAGTATTAGAACCGCTGGATTGCCTTGGTATTCGCGCCTAAATAGAGATATTTTCAGATATGGTATTTTATTTGTGGCCAAGGTGAGTGGTTTGCATAGTTCCTCACTAATTATGGTTAATTAAGGGTAATTAGTGTTAATTAGCGAAATCTTACATGATTAAATTCTGGAAAAATGTTTAGAAATCATTAAATATTACTTTAAGCCTCTGTTAGGAGTTTGGGTCAATTTGGTTAAGTTTTACTAATCCTATCATTAGTTTTGCTTAAACATGCTTAAGGGAAAATATGGGATTTTGGCTATGTTTGATCCGTTTTAACCTATTAAATTATTGTTTTGGTGTTTGTGGATGATTATACATGTTGCTATGACTGTATGGTATGTTGTGTGATTGATTAGAAAAGATAGGTTGCTTGAAAACGCCGTCGAATGGCGTAAAACAGTCGCTGGAAAGAAGTGCAGGAAATTACCCGAACCGGAGGGGGAAGCACGATCCGAACCACTCAAATTTGAAGCTCCGACCCGACCCGATCGTGGAGCACTACCCGATCTGAATCGCCGTGACAAGGACACCACGAACCGCTGAGGACTCGACGATGAGCAAATGGAGGACGCCAATCCGAAGAGGCTCACGACCAGAACTGGAGGACCTTCCACGAACCGATCCGACCCGAAGGAGCTTGTCACGAATCGAGATGTTGAGCACGAGCTGAAGGCGATCCAAACCGACTTGGGTGGGGGAATCCGACCCGACCCGATGTAGATGATGACCCGATATAGAGGAGCAAGCCGAACTGATCCGGAGATGATGACCAAAACCCGGGATGCAAAGGTAGTCCAAATGGGAAGTTTGCACTCAGGATCCAGTTGGGAACTAACGAGTTTACTTCATGAGTTGGACTTTTCTGCGGGACGTGTGCAAAGGGGTTATCGACGTCCATATCTTTGATTCACCACCGAGACAGATGTTAGGCCACGTATCAGTGCAGTGGGGTAGTTATTACTCCATGGGGCAGAGTGATCGTAGCATGGCTATGAGCCAGTGCTGTGGAGTCGTCATGACTTCATGGGGCAAAGTGGACATAGCAAGGACTAGTGGCTATGGATCAGTGCAGTGGTGTCATTGTGACTCCATGGGGCAGAGTGATCATAGCAAGGAATGGGTGGTCAGAGCGGTGGACATCGTATGCTTTATGCACTGAGTGAGAGATGTGAGGATGGTTGCTATGCTTGATTGTTTGCCATTATTATGACATGCACACCCCCACCCCCATATCTTTGTACCTTATGTCTAGTGACACCTTAGAGTATTGAGCGGTATGTTGTGCTAACTCTTTGGTTGCAGGTCCAAGTTCGGGTATGGTTTAGTATACCTGTTATTGTTCTGTTTCGCTGCTTATCGCTCATACCAGACTTTTGTCTGACCCAGAGTTTTATGTCTCTTCTTATTACTCTGGGTGCTCTTAAACGGGCAGACTAGAGACAGGTCAGGTGGTATGCACGAGTAGCCGTACCGGAGACGAGTAGGAGGCTCCCACGTATGATATATATAAATATTCTCCCTGTGTTGCTGCTGGTCACTACTTTGGGCATTAGTAGTGTACTTTCCTTATTTGCTTTAGAGACAGTTTTTAAAAGTTGTAATAATGATGATGTGGAACATAAGCTGTATTTGGATTTTCCGCTGCTATGATGTTTAGTTTTCAGCTTATGCACTGTCTCGCCTATTTTATGTCAAAGTATGTTATTATTATATTTTTACTCCATGCGTTGTGAGACATTCTACAGGTTCTTTGTTAGTTCACCGTTAAGTTTCCTTTCATTTCCTTACTTTGGCGACCGCCCCGTGTTGGTTGGACATCGGCACAGCGTACTTTCATTGGAAATGTTGGCTGGTACGAGGCGGGCCGTCACACTCTATGAGGTGGAAGGCAAAGAGAAGCTTAATGAAAATTCCATGTAAAGATCGCTTGTCAGCTTTATAAGCGATTGACTCCTAAATATCTTTCACGTATAAGCATCCTCGAGAGTATCAAGGGTCGGCTCAACAATATTATCTTCCTCGAGTGGCTAAGGAACCTCTAGTTTATGCTCTTTCATGCTACTTTGACTGCTAACCTAGAGTGCACCGAGCAGAAGCCGTCATGGATGAACTTGACTCACCATCTGATTCAATGTATATAAAAGCTTAATCACCTACCATTGCAGATAAAAGCTCAAAGTGTGTACACATTTTTCAAAATGAATAATTAACATGATTCAATTGTTGATTATAGAAAATAAACATTTTTGGAATTGTTGGAAACTAGCCATGAGACTTATACCATTGTTTTCATTGCTATTTTATGATCAATTTACATACATAATATGCTATGAATAATATTTTTATGGAAGGGTTATTAAAGTTCAAAGTTCAAAATCAAAGAATAATTATAGGTGTAAACGCTTACGTATATAATTTATTTTATAATGTAGGTATGTGTAAATTCCAAAAATAAATGTACATTTGAATTTAAAAGCCTAACGTACCTTAGAAATGGAAATAAATAAGGGAAATAAAGGGAATTTAATAAAATGTTTTTGTTATATTACCAATATAATTAAAAATCAAGGGTTAAGAAAACCTGTTATCCATGTGTTTTATCCTATAAGGTTCGATCTGTAGGTCAACGTCTTAGGCAGACTCGAACTAGTGGTAAAGACGAATGGGTGTCATGTTTTTAGCATACGGATTTTACTCATTTTAATCTGATAGACGATGCCAATCAGAATCCCTGTAAATAAACCTACAAGTCTAGGCTTTAAACCACCATTTTTTTTTAAATGAACATGGAAGCCCCATCACTTTTCTTTATCATCCAATTCTTCAGTAAATATATAATATAGTTTTAGGCCTTTAGGTTATTTAAATTAGAGGAAAAATCTCTAGAACTAGAATAGAGATTACTCAAAATGTATTGTTCACATAAGGTAAAATTCAAATTTGGTTTTCTTGTCTAGTTAATTTATATTATTTAGATCTAGATTTGTATATATATGTAAACTCCAGTTTGTGGACCCAAATGCGGATTACAAAAGAGAAAATTATGTAAAATAGGAGTGGATTTGAATCATGACTGGAATTAGGAATGCTTCCGAGTGGATTTAGATTATATATATTTTGTGATAATGATATATGGTATCACTAGATTCCCATTTTAATTATTGAAATGGACATTCTTATGTTTAGGTTAATTATGGAAATTAGTTTATTTAAGTTATTCGCGTTTAAACTATAAACCATAAAGATGTTGGACTTATATGTAAATGTTATTCTAAGAGGAATATAATTTGAGGATGTAAGTAAGTTTGAGTTTGAAAGCGAAAGAAAAAGGTATAAGCTAATATGGGAAAATTTACTATAACAATGTCAACCATATAAAATAAATTAAAAAGGAAATTTAATATAATCAGATTTGGAGAACTCAGTATATTTAGGGAAGTCGGTAATATAATATATTTCCATATTTATTTATTAGAAAGGAGCATTTAATGTAATTACAACAACAAAGACAAAATCAATAGATCACCAATATTACGACCACATCCTCCATTGCTGTGTATAAAGCCCCAGTAGATCTTATTGGACTTGTCAGCACTACTACATTGCGTGATATTTCCTACACTGCGAATGCTCCATCCTCCTTTTTTTCTAGCTTTTTATCGATGATGTTTTCTTAGTCTCTCCCCTCTTATCCTCTATTCCCCGCTATCTAGGTCTCAAAAACCCGGTTACTAGGTGCGAAGGTGGAGACGTTGAATACCAATGAGTTCTCTCCTTAAGTCAATTTGGTGGGCAAGGAAGTTAGGGAGATTGGAGGAAGTAGATTATTTTCAACGGTTTTTCGATAGAAATACTTGGATATATATTTTTCTTGTAACATGCAAGTGTGTGTCATCTGATTGGACTCTATTGTGTCATGTTATTGCCTGCCAGCAACCATATTATTGAGTAGTTTCTTTCTCTTAAGGGAGAGTCCTAGTTTGTTGCATATCCTTTTGTTTTGTTCAGTTGGGGTTTTTCTCTTGTGGCTTTTATGTTTGTATTTTTTTTTTACTTTTTTCTATATTCTCCAATGTATTGGTATACTTGTTTCTATGTTTTTTCCTATTTATGTTTAGACAATGTATTGGTGTATAAATAAAATTATAGGGGACCATTCGACCCTGTCGGCGTTACAAAATATAATAAGGACTAGAGAAGTGGGATTAACGCAAAATATGGGTGTTACCGTATTTTTCTACTACCTAACAAAAAGGGAAAGAAAAGAGAACGTATCTTGTAATTACGGATTATTGCACAAGATATTATTTTACAAGGAATATGGAAATAGTTTATTGGTAAAGTCTCAGTGGCCAACCCACTGAAATACAACTTACTTCCTCAGGATAAAACATACATTGGCAGTAAGAAAAGTAAAAATATGATAGTTAAGCGAAGAAAAAAAAGAGAGGTAATAATCGAGTTGAATACTTGCTAGGCTAAGAAAAAGAGAAAAGAACTAAAGGGTAAAATAGGTAAATACAAATAAAGAAAGAGTTAAGATATGTCTTTAAGACGAAACGATGAAAGAAAAGAAGGTAATTAGTGATAAACAGTTTATTACATGAAGGTATAGTTTTCAAATTGAGATTGTCACGTAACGGTAAAGAACATAAAGAGGACTAAATATAATTATTAAAGGTTAAAGTGAATAAAAGGAAAAGAAAGATAAACTAAACACATAAGAAATAGATTAAACACATGGTCTAATAAAAAGGTGAGGCTATGGCGATAAACTCATGAGACACATTTAGAACAGTTTAAAGAGAATGTAAGTGTAGGCCTTAGGAACCACCACAGATCCTTTAGAGCAGAGGAGGTCTATACCAACCACAAACCATAAGTTTTTCAGCATGGATAGATAAACAACTTCAAGAGAAGAGGAGGGTACCCTAGGATGATCCTTCGATATTGGCCTTACGAAGTAGGCCATCGAAGGCAGAGTCCGTAGTATTCATCAAAAGGTTATGCTTTGACTGTGCTTGTATTGTAGGCCTTATAAAGTGAACCTTTATAGGAAGCTAAAAGGCAGATGTATGATTTGGGTATTCTTGTGACAGCTGCCTCTTGAAGCGGGTTACCTGCATCTTGGATCAGGTTTAAGGGAAGGTCAAAAATGATAGTAGTCGCTCAGGTACCAGTCATCATTAGTCAGTAGAGAGCACGGGGAAGGGCTTGGGTTAGACCTCTATAGTTCAGTGATCTTTCACTACTGAGACACTAGATTGGGATAGCAATGCCACATGGTTTCTTTAGTTTGTTTATCTATAAGACAAGGTCATTAACCCATGAGAAATGCTTTCCAACTAGTTGAGGTGTGGCTGTACAGGGCCATAGCTGCATTCATAATATGACAGATCATAGAGGGAATTTGTATTGTAGACCTGATAAGGACCTTTATAAATCTAGTAAATCACTGATTTAGTTCCGTACGATGTGGACACTGGTGACACATGCAAGAGAGGCTCATAAATATAGATAGAACGATTACGTTTAACTCCACAATTGAGGCATGAGAGTGGTACGTTGTGGATACCGCAATGTAGGCATTAGTGTAGTCCATTATGGATGTAGTCCACACAATTTCTTATCGAATGATGGAACATCTGTGTTGTAGGCCTTGCAAAGTAGACCTTTATAGATGTAGCTTAGCACTTTTTTGGTGAGAAGGTGGAATCCTAGCACGGAGGATAGGAAATATACTATGGGTAGTATCCAGGCCTAGACATTCCAAAGGCATATGTGGTGTTTATTATGCTGCATCTATTGAGGAGTAGATGGGTGTGGTTTATGCGTACAGATCAGAGCGTTATAAGTTTAACAAACCTAATATAAAAAAGATGGAAATAGAATGCTATATGTAGTATTATAATTAAAAGTATATAATTTTCATTCACAAGAACATTAGTTCTGACCCCTTCACATAACAACACGTAGGTTAGATAGAGGGCAAAGGTTATTTGGCTTAAAGATACTTGATATATAAAGTGTCACTCCCTTGGTGAGCATACATTTATTATTATAGTTAATTTATTTTTGCTATGATTTATTTTCTGGAACGTTGATATATTTATCTTTGCCTATTTGAAGGATACCAAACATCTTGGATTTTAACATTTTACGAAAAATTCGAGCCTGTTGGGGTTTTGGTTTTTACCGAGTGAATGAAACTCATAGTTACCAAATACAACATATATGGTCATCATTAGATGGATTAACTTGCCTCTCCTTATGGCAAGGTATAATCAAGTGCACTGTTGCGCAATGTCATGCACTTTAGTTCTATATGACAATGCATGATACTCGGGAATTCGATCCGACTGACAATCATCTTTGACTATTCTAACTGCTTTCGTGTCGTTAGCTGTGCATCAGAATTATGTTTAAGTTCAAGAACAAAAACCACTGTTTAGGACAGTGGCATTCAAGATCAATCATATGCATGTGCACAAAAGTGCATAAACTCATGTTTGGAAAAGTGAAAACGACCCATGTCTTGGATCGGTATCGATCCAAGGCGCAAAGAGTTTTTATTCATTCATTTTTCTCTATCTCCAACGATTGTTGATCCCCAAGCCTCTTGTCATCCGTGTGAACACTACAAGCTGACCTTGTCTTTGTCTTTTCTAACCATAGTGTCCATTAACTATATAAAGTGTATATAAAAGCAACCAAATCAATGGTTGGAGTTTGAGAATCATTAATTTCAAGGGATGGATATAAGGATAGGATCAATGGAGGGTTCAACTTGTGGATGATATAGTTAGGGATTTTGGTGATTTGTCGAGGGTGGGAAAGTGCAAGCATAAGAAAGTGATGCTTTAAAGGACTAGCTCTAAGTAGCTCTGATGGCAGCTCGATAAGGGATTTAATGCACGCAAAGTTAATATGAGAAAATGGGTTGAAGCTATGGGTTGAATACCCGTATATCCTTAATATACTCAGTCCAAGAAATGACTTTTGCATAAATTCAAGGACCGGTACTGATCCCTTTTAATCCATACAGATTTCTAATACCTAAAAAAAGTTGTGAACGAAATATATGAGCCTTGTCAAATGCTAGGCACATGAACATAATTGGGAGACAATAACTAAATTTCATACATATACACATGAATGCTCATGCAAACCCAACATTTAATTTCCTATAGTGATGCAAATTCGATTCTTGCCTAGTAAATCCAGAGAGAGAAACTATTTAGATAATTAAGGCATACTAAACTAGTTAAGTAACTCAATGGAACCGAGAACAAACAAATGTTGAGATTTGTTCTATATTCATAGCATCCAATGCTCTTACAGTAATGCAGTGTACTACTAAAGATATAGCTCTTTATAATAGCATAATGACAGAAGGATAATGATTATTCGACGCACCTCGTGATGATTTTAACTTGCCTCGATTCAAAGCACATCTTTTTTGAAACAAGACGATCTTTTTAATGGAAGTCTTACCCTATCCTTTGAGCAACTATAACGATATTGAATGGACAGGCTAGGCTTGAAGATTATTGATTAAGTACCTTGAGATGGTTCCAAATTCTTCTATCCAATTAGATACAGGTCCACAAGTCGAAGACCAAATCAACATAATAGATCAACACACTTATCAATGTCAAATCATAGGGTTAGTAAAAATCCAACCTGGGGATCAATATTGATCCATGTGTTCACACTTAAAGTGGAATCCACTCCTCCAAGCTGTTCTCTATGATGCTAAGGGCCTACTTCAAATGTCGATCCATCTATCCAATGCAATTCCCAAACAACATCCATGATCACTCAAAGAAGGAAACTCCATGCTCTATAAAATCATCATTATAACTTAGAGACAAGCTGCAAAAAATGCAAAACAAGTCAGGAATCATGAATTCAACCATCAGACGAATAAAAGCGAGAAAATTTGTGGTCCCTACATGCATATTTAGGGATTAGTATCGATACACTCTGATGGATCAGCATCGATCCCGAACCCTATAAGATATAGAGTCCAACTTTCTTGGCTGACTTGGTCTATGTGAGGATATTCAAATGGAAATTTTAATGTGAAATATTTTCCTTCTTATACCTATAGATAGTGGAATAGGAGCTAATTTTGGGGGATTATTTAGCTCTATAAATTCTTATATTTTATCTTCTTGTAACCATGGATCAGTACCTATCTTGAACTTCTTATGATATAAAACACCCAAGAAGAATAAAGTAAATAATAAAAAGTGGAGAAATTGAAATGAAAATGAGAACACCATCACAAGCTATATTTTGTAATGGAGGTAAGTGTTAATGGTCTTTTGACCCAGCTACATTTAGACTGGCTAAAGAGGTTAGACACTAAGATTGTGGAAAACAGTGATGATCCTAAAATCTGGAAACTAAGTACATATAATCCCATAATCCAAAGACAAAACCATCATAAGAGTTCAACATAATCTTCATGGCCAAAGTGTGGGGATATTACAATCCGTCCCAGGGATCAGTACTGATTCCTATGTCCATTCCCAACGTGTCCCTCACTTAACCAAGTTATACTCCATGATGTTAAAAGTGCATTTCAAGTGCCGATCCATTACACTAGTACAATTCCCAACCAACCTCCATGGTCACTCGAAGACAACAACTCGGTGCTCCATAGGTCCATTGTTTGAACTCAGAGGCAAGCTAATAACTGTACTACGAAACAAGCTTGGAATCATAAAGACAACGCCAGGCGAACCAAAGCGAGAAAATTAGGTGCTCCCTATATGCGTAGTTAAGGATTGGTATCATCCCTTTGATGTATTAGTACCGATCTTTAACCCCAACTAATGATGATTCCAACTTTCCTAGGTGACTTAGTCTATGCAAATGGAAATACTAGAAATAAGGGAGATAATCATCAAAAACTTCAAGTAGATGTAAGCCAGGATTTCCAAGCGCTACAAAATATTGTGTGTACTTGCCTTCTTATTTTTATTTTAGTTTCTTTAGTTTTAATCTCTACTTTATTCTTATAGGGTATTTTCTTATAAGCACTCATGCCTAATTTTAAGGCATGTAGGATGATCATTTGCATTTGATAGAATCTGCATGTAGCAATATCTTTGCCTAGTAGTGATACGACATTGTTCAAAGAACTATATAGTTGATCACATAATGCGACTTCATGTTGGTTGGAAGTGGGAGATAAACATATTCTAGGGTCTGATATCATTAAAGAAATTCTAGGGAAAATTGAGATCGCTCAGCAACCTGCGAAAGTTGCTTTAGATTGATAGAAAAGGATATGCTAGTAAAAGACATCAAGGTTTTGTGTTCTTTATTGATGATATAGCATTTGCAAAGATTACTGTATTGAAAAATGTACTTGACAACAAGGAAGAACGACTACAAAAAAAATTATAGTTCATTTTTTGATAGTAGAGAGGATTGGGAACCTAGCATATAAGATCATCTTACCTTAAAATACGAAGGCATGCACGGTGTACTCTACGTCTTTCACTAGCGGTACTTTATGCACGAGTCAAGCATGACAATTGTAACGACCCGCATTTTACGTATCGGAGGATCGTAAAATATTTCTGTTTATTTCTCCAAGGTTCAGGTCATTCTCATATCTTAATATGTTGTTCATGGGGGTGTGAGACATATCCATGATTTTTACCAATTTTATTTGTGACCATTTTTCCCCTGTTGATTTTTTTAGTGCATAACTTTTGAGTGGGATCAAATCAGGTGCTGGAATTGAATTCATTGGACAGGAAATGGTGTTGCCAATTCCGTAAAGTAGTCACATTAAGGATTTGGTTCGCAGTTTAGGAGGAATCGCTGTTTTAGTACTATACAATTTCTGGACAGTCTAACTAGTCATTAGAGAGTTGATTTGGTGTAGCCCGTAAGTGGGCTAGTTAGATGGCCATAAATAGGGGGTAGAGGCAAGGAGAATTTTTTGGTTTCTTCATTTCTCTATTTGGTTGGGGTTTGAGATTCTCCTTACTCCAATCAATTACCTCTCCACTCCGTTAATTTCTTAGATCAAGATTAGAGGATTGAAGATCAACATCGAAGTAAGGTAGATCGCATCAAAGTTATTGATTCGAAGGCCATTCTTCATCGTTTTTCATTGTCTGGATTTGTAGATCGTCGTTTTAAAACTATATGGTGGATTTGGTGAGTGATAAGCATCTCTCGCACAAATTCAATCAAGTATATAGGTTGTTTGATCTTCTTTTCATCATTTCAAGTTAATTTCACCTAGATCTAATCGACGTAAGTATATTTCGAATTCAGATCACCATATGATCTAATCTACAAAATTATAATGGTAAATTCATGGGTCAATTCTATGTTTATGCAAGTTAGATCCATTTATTATTTTGTTTATTATTTAATCACGATTTGGTGAATTTCATTTGTTGTTTGATGTATTAATGTTTGATTGATGATTGTTTGATTTCGTTATTGAAAACGTATGAGATTGGAATCGAATGGTTGTTTGGATTTGGGTGTGTATTGGCGGTCAAGTTTGGTTCAAGAGAAAAACACGGCAAAAAAGTGATCGTCCTAAGGTGCACATGGTGGACTAGCTTAGTTTCGATGGATCGCGCAACTGTGGATTGACAACGTTTCTGAAACACTGTGGAAACGCATGGATCGGGCGACAATCTAGAGCATGGATTGGGTAAGGATCTTGCATGGATTGGGAAAGAATCTGGCAAGGACCGGGCACGTTTTCTCAAGTATGGATCCGACAAAATTCTCATGGATCGACAGCGTTTCAAAAATGCTGTAAATAATGGTGGATCGGGCAATGTTTTTCTGGTGGATCGGGCATGCGCAACATGGGGAATCAAATGGATCAGGAAATCTGGTACTTGGTGGATCAACAACATTTCTGAAACGTTGTTCTTTTGATGGATCGGGCTGGTTTCTCAATGGATCGACACAAGGGAAAAACATGGATCGGTCAAGTGGCCAACCGATGGATCAGTCAGTTTTCTTGATGGATTCAGAGCCAATGGGTCGGGAATGATCCAAGAGACATGATAGCGTTCTATGAATGCTGTGGAATGAAATTTAAATGTTGTGGTTTAAATTTTTTAGTAAAAGAGTGGAACGCTATGAATCGAATATTGACCAAATGATATATGTTTTCGGTTCGATGATAGTTGTGGCTTCGACGTGAATTCAAGGAGGAATGTTTGAAGTGTTGTGAAGTATTCGTTGATCATCGTAATGCAACAAATGTGAAGAAGACTCAAATCTGTGAGTTTGTAGATAATGGTTGCTCGATAAGACGCTTGAGCTATGGGAAGTCGTCGGTGATGACGATTAGAGATATTGAAGGCTGAGAAATTATCGTTGTCGTAGGTTCTAGCGGCCTCAAAGTAGGGGTATAATAGGGATGCCTAAAAGACTATAAGATATTCGAGTACCCTTGGTATCGATGAAAGACCTAGATACTTATTGATGAAAGGCATACGAAATTTGGCCAGAACCGGGGTTGCCATTAGCCCTTGACAGATGACAAGTTAGGCCAATCATACGGTTAACGATGGTTTCAAAGCAGGATAGGCGGTGATAGCCAGAGTCGTGGATGATGATTGTTTTGCTTGTATCGTCTTGCGTAGATTATTTGATGTCGAAGGAGACATCCCTTGGCTGCTTGTCTGATGTTGGTTTAGGCCTTCGGGGTTTGTTGTTGGGGTTGTTGAACTCAATTAGAATGGTCTATGCTAGATAAATGGTTGCTATGTCTACTATGTTTTCTCTCTAGTTGTTTGTAAAGGATATCACTGTCGGATGTGGGGAAGACAAATTTAGGTTTCTTCTCTATTGATACTGGTAGATTAGTTGGTTGATATACCTATTCTCACATGCTTTATTATTGATGTTTGATAGTTGTTTTATCGCTCATTAAGACTGTTGTCTGACTCAAGGTTTTATGTTTCCTCTTATTACCTTGGGTTGTTCACCTATTGTGTTGTGGATGGGCAGACTGAGTAGCAGGTGATAGGTGATAGATCTTGATAAGGACGATGCTGCTAAGCGACGACGAGCATGAGGCTTACGTATTACTTGCTACTATGCGTACCTTTTGTGTTTTCCGCTGTTATGTTGATGTATGTTATCAGATGTACAGGTTTAAAAGACTTACAGATTGTCTAACTGTGTATTGGGCCTATAGATTCACGAAACGGGTTTATTAGATTCATCAGTCTAGTTGGTTTAACACTATCCACCCAACACGTTTTTAGACACCACGTTTCTCTTAAATTTGCATTGATTAAATATTAATGCATAGACCTCTCACGTTAGGTCGGTAGCTTGTGGCCGCTGGATGTGCCGGGCGGTTTCGGGCAGACTTCTGCCACAAGCCAGACCTAATCTCGTGTCGAAGCATATTTTAGTTATGCCTACGACCTCTCACATTAGACTGACAGTTTGCGGTCGCTGGTTAAGCCGGTTGGTTCCGGGCAGGCTTCCACCGCAAACGGAGTCTAACCTCGTGTCATAGCCACTTTCCCCCATTACAGAAAATATCAGACTAATTATACCCATTTAACAGATTTAACTTCTTTACAGGTTACGTCAGATTATCCAAAGTTCTATTAACATGTTTTGCTCAATTTTAGATCGAGCCCACAGATTACATACCCAAATTACGATTATTCAGTTTTCAACAGACTAAGCAATTCAATAGATTTGGTAATTCAGTAGATTAGCATATTAGGCAATTCAACAGATTTAGCAGATTAGGCAATTCAGCAGATTGGTAGAGCAAATAAAAGATTTAGCAGATAATAGGTTTAACAGATTTAACATTTCTTAAAATTCTATTTACATGTCTTGCCTAACCACAAATTAAGCCTAAACTTACATGCCTAAATCATGGTCATAATTCGTAACATAACATATGTCCCAAACTTTGTTTAACTTACACAGTACAGAATATTCTCTAAAAACCCCAAATTCGCAACAATAACAATTATGCCTAAAACTTGATTTATATGCCAAATTCATACTTTGTCGTTCATACCAATTCTAGGCTCAATATGTTAAATTACATATTCCATATGTCAAATTAACCGAAATTGCATCCTAACAGTCATGCCATACTACATGTTCCAAACTAGTGCCTTTGATTTTCAGCGTATACCAAATATCCAGAATCCCCATTTAGGCATATTCCCAACTAATAGTTATCCTAATTTAATATAGGTCTTTTACGCCTAAATCACATATCCTTCTTTTTCAAGTCATGAATCATTGTATAAAAATATGCCTAAAAATCTAGATCTTTAAATTATAACATCTCAAAATCATATCTTAATTTTTAAACATGCGTTATGTCCCCAAGTTTCAAGTCATATGTTAACATACAATGGTTCCTCTTCTTCCAAATCACAGATTATGCCCAGATCTAGATCTAATTTATAACATATGTCCTTTCCTCAAAACAGTCACAGATCAGTCATGTCCAATTATGCATTATTCATTATTTGTCCCAAAATTTAGCGTTCGTGCGTTAATCTCTTATGAGATTTGGCTCAGGCTCGTAGTAGCCTGGCTATAGAATAGAAAGAAGAAAGAGAATAGTTATAGAAAACACATCTTACAGATAAGAATATGCATAACCTCAGATTCAGATTTATAACCATGTCAGGATCATAATAAAAGTTTATATCTGAAAATAACTGTACTCACAAAAAGAGAACACTCTTGTGTTCTGGAATCTGTATTCTGACACTGAATAGCGCTCCTTTGGCGTAGACTGTCGATTAGATTAGAAAATAGTTGTTCTCTTTTAACTCTATTCAGATTGGAAGAATATCCTAGTTTTGATTCCAGCAGAGTAGCGACGCCATTTTTATTTTTAATTAGAATAGAGGCAGAATGAAATTGTATGGAGAGAAAGCTAGGTTTGGGGTTGTTTAAATAGGTTAGAGCTCACGAATCCGGTCAGAAAGGCGTCCAGGTGCAGAAAAATGGATCTGTCTACAGATCTGGAAAAGGGTAGGGAGGTCGACCCTAATGTCGACCTCGGCCCTGGGCGTGAATTTTCCCGCCCAGCCCAGGTGTATGTTTGAAATTCGAAATCTGAAATTTGAATTTTCGGGCTGGTTTTTACTGAAACTTCTGAAGGCCATATTTATTTCATACAGAGTCCGATTTACGCAAACTTGGACTCTATTCCAAGCAGAATTTCGAGATGAACGCAAAGGCATAACCCGTTTTCCTTAATTATTTTGTTACAATTTAATTATTATCTGACTTGTTACTCTTATATTCACAGAAAATTCGGGGTGTTACATTCTCCCCTCCTTAAAGGATTTCGTCCCCGAAATCTTCAAGTTAAGAAGAATACGTCCTATCATCCAATCACCCATCTACTCAACCATCATCCACAACTATCCATTGTCCTTAGAAAACTTCTAATGTTGTATGAACATATGTAAAAGTGTGTGTATATGCCCCTTATCTAATGCAAAGGTTAGGTGGTCCACTGATTCAGTTGACCTCGTTAATGTGAATTATGTCAGTGCCATGAGTCCAACATGTATGCAATTTTCCTATTTGATACATATCATTTCTATATGAGTGCACATCCGTTCATTCATATGCAACATCCATGTGCTGAGTCAACCATTTCGCATCCATAAAAAATTTTAAATTGCACACACATCCATATGCAGTATGAGAGTGTTTTTGAGTCGATCTAGTGCCTAGTGTGTATATGCATCCACGAGCAACCACTAGCAACCATCAAACATAACATGTCTCAAACACATGTTTACACCCGTTAGTTTCTACCTAAAGGTCGAAGATTCGATCGATATGATACAACTGAGTGATAGAAGCAAGTATGATTAAAACAAAAGTTTTGTTCCTATCAGACATCGGTTTAAGAGAATAACCCCCTAAGTAACAACCCCGAAGACCGAAATCAACATCAGATTGATACTCAGAGAATCACTACCATTAAACAATTGCCCAACTGGGAATCTACTTCACGCTTCGAGTAAAAACCCTTAACCTTATCAGAAATATTCAGATACTTACAAGCTACTGGTACAGATTGATTCTTAGGAAACTAAGCATGATAAAAACCCAGAATGTATGCGTCATAGTCAACTTAACGCCCAACACAGATACCCTGAAAACCCAACTTATCACAAATAGATGGGTCGTAACCCTCATGGGTTTAAGTCTACAGCAGGATCAGAAACAAGACTAGTATTAAAGTGCAGAGTATCAATTACAGAATCAAAATGCCAGAATCAGAAAGAGTTTTAACTCAACAATCAGATGAGGACATTAAACCATCTACAGAATTTTTCTTATTTCTTTCCTATCCACCAGCCTCACGAGCATTCGCCTGCCCTCCAGAGGTAGGTCCTGCCCTCTTCCCTTGTCCTCGTTTCTTTGGGCAGTCCCTAGTGAAGTGCCCCATTTCTCCACAGTTGAAGCAAGTGCCCTTCCTCTTTCTGCAATCCAAGTTCAGATGGGTCGAGCTTCCACAAGTTTAGCACTTCTTCTCCTTCTTGTCTTCAGACCTCTCATCCTTCTTTTGCGTTTCCTTTTTGGGCCCCGCCTTCTTGTTTTGTGGTCCTTCAAGATTTTTCTCTTTCTTTTTACTTTCGGCATCCTCTTCATGCATTAACGCCATGTCGACCAATTTCTCGAAGGTTGCCCCCATAGGTATATGGGACATCGCCAATCCGTGTAGCGGCTCATTCAAACCTTTAGCAAACCTTAGTGCCTTCTTATGCGGTGTATTTACCAAATCTAAGCCGATTCTTGCCAACTGATTAAACTTGTTGACGTACTCTCTCACTGATAAATTCCCCTGCTTCAACGCCAAGAACCTCTCTACGTATAGACTCTCTTCCGCTCGTGAGAGAAATTTCATCTCGAACCTATGCCTGGAATCCATCCATGTCTCTACCGGACACTCTCCATTTGTGACCTCACACCAAAAAGAAGTTTCGTCCTTAAGCAACCATACCGCCAACTGTATCTTCTACCTATCATCCACTTCGAAGATAACGAACAGATCCTCAGTTTCTTTCAGCCAGTTCCTTGCTTCCACGAATGTTTCATGTCCTTAAAATCCTTTCCACCCATGGCTTTAAAATCTCTACATATCTTCGGAAGAGTATTCATGCATAGAGGAGGAGGAGCTGCTGCAACTGGGGGAGGAGGAATGTCTGCTGGGCCCGCGTCATTAACCCTAGCTTCTAGGTACCTCCTGAACCAACCAGTTATCGGTACGCCCTCCGGAAGGTTAAGATCCCCAGACATGCTGAAACGAAAGAAAAGGAATTCAAAACGGAGAGTTGAAAGATAGATACATGGCTTTTGGGGACTATGTTTTTCAAAATAAACTTTACTATTGAAAATACTTCCTTTTCAAACCTTTTTTGAAAATAGTTTTTCATAAAAAATTATCAAATCCGGTAACCTTCAGCTCTGGTACCAAGTGTAACACCCCACCTCCGTTAAGGTCACTAACAAAGGGAATGCCTTAACTTTGATGGAGCGTTTTAGTAGACAGAACAGAAATTTACAAGACAGATAAAGTAGTGCTTGAAAAAAAAATATAGCTTTATTACAACAGAAACAAAAAAAAGTTGGATTACATCTTTCCAAATCAAAATATCGGAATTCATGTACAAAATATCGGTCTTGTAAATTATCCTTCAGAATGCATAGTTTTTAAAGTCACAATCCCCAACATAAATTTCCATAGAAAGATAGATCCAAAGCCAAGCAATACTTCAAACACTTCAAGCATAGAGAATCTGAATCAAGATCCTATGTTTCCACCATGAAAACCTTGGGGGGGAATGGAAAGAAAAGAGGCGAAACAAACTAGGTCAGACATAAGTCTGGTGAGTCCAGTGACTTTTAGCATATAAACAGATAATAGTATCATGACATGTAAATAAAACTGGATGAGAGATAACCATAACAGGAATAGCAGGTTAACAAAATGATAGAGACTAAGCCAAGCTTCTTACTTAGTCTTCACTTCTCTGCACTAATACTAGTATAACAAGATTAGGTGTAACCCTAATGTCTAAACTAAAACAGAAACGGAAACAAAATAATCTCTACAGAAACAGAATGCTAGTAATGGGCCTTTACCACCCGAACAGACAGAAGGTACGGAAACATAATCGGAAACAGAATCAGAGACAGAAACAGAGTAATCCCTACGGAAACAGAATGTTAGAATTAGGTGTACACTGGTAATGGGCCTTTACCACAACAACAGATGATACCACGCAGAAACAGACAGGTGTTACCACCCAACAGAAACAGACAACACTAAGTGTACCCTAAGTCCTACCCCCAAGCGATCGGCTCCCTAATACATAAATACCCTGTGTCGGCCCCACAGCAGGGTGTATCACTCCCTAAAGTGGCAACCTGTTGGCACAGACCTATTTACAGATGTCATGGTGTCTTACATCCTCAGAGCAGATCGGACCCATGCACGCACATGACCCAGTTGGAACACACCATCAACACTCCTCGCCATTATCAGAATGAACAGCTTATAATTAGTTCAGTAAGAGTGCCCGGACCCCTACATACTGTTGGGTCATTGTTTTGATACCCGAAAGGGTTACTGACTAATATGCGTCCCACACAACAGACGACACAAGTATTTCCCCTCCTAACCTTGTGTCCCCAAACTATCAGATTCAAATTAACTTGTTTACAAGTTTCATACGGAGTTCAGATTACTATTTCACAAATCAGACTATCTCATTAACAAGTTTTCAGATTAACAGATCAGATGTATGGATTTAACAGACTTAAAGATTGTCTAACTTTGTATTGGGCCTACAAATTCACGAAACGGGTTTATTAGATTCACCAGTCTAGTTGGTTTAACCCTATCCACCCAACAAGTTTTTGGACACCACATTTCTCTTAAATTTGCATTAATTAAATATTAATGTACAGACCTCTCACATTAGGCCGGTAGCTTGTGGCCGTTGGATGTGCCAGGCGGTTCCGGGCAGACTTCTGCCACAAGCCATACCTAACCTCGTGTCTGAGCATATTTTAGTTATGCCTATGACCTCTTGCATTAGACTGACAGTTTGCGGTTGCTGGTTAAGCCGGTTGGTTCCGGGCAGGCTTCCACCGCAAACGGAGTCTAACCTCGTGTCATAGCCACTTTCTCCCATTACAGAAAATATCAAACTAATTATACCTATTTAACAGATTTAACTTCTTTACAAATTACGTCAGATTATCCAAAGTTCTATTAACATGTTTTTCTCAATTTTAGATCGAGCCCACAGATTACATACCCAAATTAAGATTATTCAGTTTTCAACAAATTAAGCAATTCAATAGATTAGGTAATTCAGCAGATTAGCAGATTAGGCAATTCAACAGATTTAGCAGATTAGGCAATTCAGCAGATTGGTAGAGCAAATAACAGATTTAGCAGATAACAGGTTTTGCAGATTTAACATTTCTTAAAATTCTATTTACATGTCTTGCCTAACCACAAATTAAGCCTAAACTTACATGCCTAAATCTTGGTCATAATTCATAACATAACATATGCCCCAAACTTTGTTAAACTTACACAGTACAGAATATTCTCTAAAAACCCCAAATTCGCAACAATAACAATTATGCCCAAAACTTGATTTATATGCCAAATTCATGCTTTGTCGTTCATACCAATTCTAGGCTCAATATGTTAAATTACATATTCCGTATGTCAAATTAACTGAAATTGCATCCTAACAGTCATGCCATACTACATGTTCCAAACTAGTGCCTTTGATTTTCAGCGTATACCAAATATCCAGAATCCCCATTTAGGCATATTCCCAACTAATAGTTATCCTAATTTAATATAGGTCTTTTAAGCCTAAATCACATATCCTTCTTTTTCAAGTCATGAATCGTTGTATAAAAATATGCCCAAAAATCTAGATCTTTAAATTATAACATCTCAAAATCAGATCTTAATTTTTAAACACGCATTATGTCCCTAAGCTTCAAGTCATATGTTAACATATAATGGTTCCTCTTCTTCCAAATCACAGAGTATGCCCAGATCTAGAACTAATTTATAACATATGTCCTTTTCTCAAAACAGTCATAGATCAATCATGTCCAATTATGCATTATTCATTATTTGTCCCAAAATTTAGCGTTCGTGCGTTAATCTCTTATGAGATTTGGCTCAGGCTCGTAGTAGCCTGGCTATAGAACAGAAAGAAGAAAGAGAATAGTCACAGAAAACACATCTGATAGATAAGAATATGCATAACCTCAGATTCAGATTTATAAATATGTCAAGATCATAAAAAAAGTTTATATCTGAAAATAACTGTACTCACAAAAAGAGAATATTCTTGTGTTCTGGAATCTGTATTCTGACACTGAATAGCGCTCCTTTGGCGTAGACTATCGATTAGATTAGAAAATAGTTGTTCTCTTTTAACTCTATTCAGATTGGAAGAACATCCTAGTTTTGATTCCAGCAGAGTAGCGACGCCATTTTTATTTTTAATTAGAATAGAGGCAAAGTATAGGCAGAATGAAATTGTGTGGAGAGAAAGCTAGATTTGGGGGTGTTTAAATAGGTTAGAGCTCATGAATCCGGTCTGAAAGGCGTCTAGGTGCAGAAAAATGGATCTGTCTACAGATCTGGAAAAGGGTGGGGTGGTCGACCCTAATGTCCACCTGGGCCCTGGGCGGGAATTTTCCCGCCCAGCCTGGGTGTCTGTTTGAATTTCAAAATCTGAATTTTGAATTTTCGGGCTGGTTTTTACTGAAACTTCTGAAGGCCATATTTTCTTCATACGTAGTCCGATTTACGCAACCTTGGACTCTATTCCAAGCAGAATTTCGAGACGAACGCAAAGGCGTAACCTGTTTTCCTTAATTTTTTTTGTTACAATTTAATTATTCTCTGATTTGTTACTCTTATATTCACAGAAAATTCGGGGTGTTACATTCTCCCCTCCTTAAAGGATTTCGTCCCCGAAATCTTCAAGTTAAGAAGAATACATCCTATCATCCAATCACCCATCTACTCAACCATCATCCACAAGCATCCATTGTCCTTAGAAAACTTCTAATGTTGTATGAACATATGAAAAACTGAGTGTATATGACCCTTATCTAATCCAAAGGTTAGGCGGTCTAGTGATTCAGTTGACCTCCTTAATGCGAATTATGTCAGTGCCATGAGTCCAACATGTATGCAATTTTCCTATTTGATACATATCATATCTATAAGAGTGCACATCCGTTCATTCATATGCAACATCCATGTGCTGAGTCAACCATTTCGCGTCCATAAAAAATTTAAAATTGCACACACATCCATATGCAGTATGAGAGTGTTTATGAGCCGATCTAGTGCCTAGTGTGTATATGCATCCACGAGCAACCACTTGCATCCACTTGCAACCATCAAACATAACATGTCTCAAACACATGTTTACACCCATTAGTTTCTACCTAAAGGTCGAAGATTCGATCGATATGATATAACTGAGTGACAGAAGCAAGTATGACTAAAACAAAAGTTTTGTTCCTATTAGACATCGGTTTAAGAGAATAACCCCCAAAGTATCAACCCCGAAGACCGAAATCAACATCAGATTGATACTCAGAGAACCGCTACCATTAAACAAATGCCCAACTGGGAATCTACTTCACGTTTCGAGTAAAAACCCTTAACCTTATCAGAAATACTCAGATACTTACAGGCTACTAGTACAGATTGATTCTTAGGAAACTAAGCATGATAAAAACCCAGAAATTATGCATCATGGTCAACTTAACGCCCAACACAGATACCCTGAAAACCCAACTTATCACAAATAGATGTGTCGTAACCTTCATGGGTTTGAGTCTACAGCGGGATCAGAAACAAGACTAGTATTAAAGTGCAGAGTGTCAATTACAGAATCAAAATGCCAGAATCAGAAAGAGTTTTAACTCAACAATCAGATGAGGATATTAAACCATCTACAGAATTTTTCTTATTTCTTTCCTATCCACCAGCCTCGCGAGCATTCGCCTGCCCTCCAGAGGTAGGTCCTGCCCTCTGCCCTTGTCCTTGTTTCTTTGGGCAGTCCTTAGTGAAGTGCCCCATTTCTCCACAGTTGTAGCAAGTGCCCTTCCTCTTTCTGCAATCCTTGTTCAGATGGGTCAAGCTTCCACAAGTAAAGCACTTCTTCTCCTTCTTGTCTTCAGACCTCTCATCCTTCTTTTGTGTTTCCTTTTTGGGCCCAGCCATCTTGTTTTGTGGTCCTTCAAGATTTTCCTCTTTCTTTTTACTTTCGGCTTCCTCTTCATGCATTAACGCCATGTCGACCAATTTCTCGAAGGTTGCCACCATGGGAGTGTGGGACATCGCCAATCCGTGTAGCGGCTCATTCAAACCTTTAGCAAAACTTAGTGCCTTCTTATGCGGTGTATTTACCAAATCTAAGCCGAATCTTGCCAACTGATTAAACTTGTTGACGTACTCTCTCACTGATAAATTCCCCTGCTTCAACGCCAAGAACCTCTCTACGTATAGACTCTCTTCCTCTCATGAGAGGAATTTCATCTCGAACCTATGCTTGAAATCCATCCATGTCTCTACCGGACGCTCTCCATTTGTGACCGCCCACCAAAAAGAAGTTTCGTCCATAAGCAACCATACCGCCAACTGTATCTTCTACCTATCGTCCACTTCGAAGATAACGAACAGATCCTCAGTTTCTTTGAGCCAGTTCCTTGCTTCCACGAATGTTTCACTTCCTTAAAATCCTTTCCACCCATGGCTTTAAAATCTCTACAAATCTTTGGGAAACTATTCACGCACGGAGGAGGAGGAGGAGCTGCCACAACTGGTGGAGGAGGAATGTCTGCTAGGCCCGCGTCATTAACCCTAGCTTCTAGGTACCTCCTGAACCAGCCAGGTATCGGTACGCCCTCCAGAAGGTTAAGATCCCCAGACATGCTGAAACGAAAGAAAAGGAATTCAAAACGGAGAGTTGAAAGATAGATACATGGCTTTGGGGACTACGTTTTTCAAAATAAACTTTACTTTTGAAAATACTTCCTTTTCAAACCTTTTTGAAAATAGTTTTTCATAAAAAAATTATCAAATCTGGTAACCTTCAGCTCTGGTACCAAGTGTAACACCCACCTCCGTTAAGGTCACTAACAAAGGGAATGCCTTAACTTTGATGGAGCGTTTTAGTAGACAGAATAGAAATTTACAAGACAGATAAAGTAGTGCATGAAAAAAATTATAGCTTTATTACAACAGAAACAAAAATAAGTTTGATTACATCTTTCCAAATCAAAATATCAAAATTCAAGTACAAAATATCAGTCTTGTAAATTATCCTTCAGAATGCATAGTTTTTAAAGTCATAATCCCCAACATAAATTTCCATAGAAAGATAGATCCAAAGCCAACCAATACTTCAAACACTTCAAGCAGAGAGAATCTAAATCAAGCTCCTATGTTTCCACCCTGAAAACCTAGGGGGAAATGGAAAGAAAAGAGGCAAAACAAACTAGGTCAGACATAAGTCTGGTGAGTCCAGTGACTTTTAGCATGTAAACAGATAATAGTATCATGACATGTAAAAAAAACTGGATGAGAAATAACCATAACAGGAATAGCAGGTTAACAAAATGATAGAGACTAAGCTAAGCTTCTTACTTAATCTTCACTTCTCTGCACTAATACTAGTATAACATGATTTGGTGTAACCCTAATGTCTAAACTGAAACAGAAACGAAAACAGAATAATCTCTACAGAAACAGAATGCTAGTAATGGGCCTTTACCACCCGAACAGACAGAAGGTACAAAAGCAGAATACTAATAATGGGCCTTTACCACCCCAACAGACAGAAGGTACGGAAACATAATCGGAAACAGAATCAGAGACAGAAACAGAGTAATCCCTACGGAAACAGAATGTTAGAATTAGGTGTACACTAGTAATGGGCCTTTACTGTAACACCCCACACCCGCTATAGTCACTCACTAAGGGAATGCCATAGCATCGGTGGAGTATTTTAGTGAATATAGAACAGAAAAATTACAACAAGACAGGTATAAATAGTACTTGAAATTTTAAAACATCATCTCATAACAGCGGAAATAAACATGTCTGGTTACATCATAAAAACCACGATAAAAGTCAAGTACAATATTCATCAAAATAAAGAAGTACATAATCCCACTCTCTCATACAATAGCCATAAGAAAAGAAAAGATAACTGGATAACTGGAGCTTTGCATCTACCCAAGCTCCTCAAGACTGGAAACAGAAATCCGATCAAGCTCTACTACCGCTAGGATCCACCGTAGGACCTGAGGGTTGGGAAAAAGATAAAAACAACGGGGTCAGACATAAGTCTGAGTGAGTCCTATAACCCTAACAATACAACCATTAAAGTAATTAGGGTATGACATAAATAAGGTACGGTACCTCTGGGGATAATGACCACACTAAGTAGCCAACAAAACATAGGGTGTACTAAGATAACCGAGAAGACGCTTTTATCCTCCCAAGGATAATTATTAGATTACACCACCCCAGACTTATTCACCCAAGGGTAATTCCTACACTGCACCACACCAGTTCTACCCACCAAGAGTAATTCCTACTTAAAGTTTGATCCCACTAAGTGTACTTAGTAATTTTTACCCGGTAGTTTCTTGTACCCCTACGCAGGTGCCGTCTGCCCCTATTTTTACTAGGTGTACCCACTACCCCCAAGCGATCGGCTCCCTACCGTAGATACCCGTGCTGGTCCCACAAAAGGGGGTGTATCATTCCCCAAAGTGGCTACCATATAATATCACTGTGCACGGCTTTATATCTACACGATGCAACAACGACTTACCAACCAGCCCGGGTCCACACACGCATATGAAACCCGTTGATCCCGCGTTGCCACCGCTAACCCGTTTTGGCCTCTTACAGTCAAGCCCAATATGCGTGTCCCGTCACCCGACTAGAGTCGAGCCTACAAAGATACGTTTGGGATATTGGTTGAAATGGGCCCCCACAAGCTACTACTTAAGCTTGTCGTTTAATCTAGTGCATCCCACTTAACCCTTTAACCATGTCCCCTTACATGTTATAAATCTTGGTTAAGTCCTTTAATCATATTTCAATTGCCACTTAGGGCACCCACTAGATTCCCACATGCCACCCATGGCACTTACTTAACCCCTTAATCATGTTTAATTACATGTTCCACCTTGGTTAAGTATTCTAATCGTATTCTCACATGCCACCCATGGCACTTACTTAACCCTTTTATCATGTTTAATTACATGTTCCACCTTGGTTAAGTATTCTAATCGTATTTTTCTATTGCCACCCAAGGCAACCCACTAGTCTCATCATGCCACCCCAAGGCACCCACTTAACCCACTACATGCTAATATGGTTAAGTGTTTCTTAATTCATTAATTAAGATCATGACCTCATAAAGACCTCCCACATTAGACCGTCTTTTATGACTGCTGGATATGCCGGTTGGTTCCGGGCAGACTTCTGTCATAAAAAGGGCCTAACCTCGTGTCTTTACTTTAATCATGTATTTAATTTATGACTAAGACCTCTCACATTGGGCCAATCATTTGTAGCTGCTGGATGGCCGGTCGGTTCCGGGCAGACTTCCGCTACAAAAGGGTCCAACCTCGTGTCTTAGTTGATTAATTAAACCTAATTAATCACCCCCATATTAATTATCCCTAATTAATATCAAATTTTCCATAACATGGGTAGACCTAACTCAATAGGTAAATTCCCATGGGGTAGACCTAACTCAATAGGTAAATTCCCACTTATGGTAATTTATTTTTATGGTATGCTTAATCATACCCAATCATACTTTTATTAACATATTTATTACCCCATCGTTCCCCACGTAAATCGTTCTCATTTCACGACATAATAAAGGGAAAGATCCATCACAAATATCATGGGTTTAGCATATAACTTTGTCATGGGTTAAGAGGATGTCAACTTGCATATATGAACATATATTAACCCAACTACATATAACCCAAACTTGCATATTATCATACCCATGATTTGCATAACATATGACATATGAGTTTGCATATTATCATACACATATCTTGCATAACATGTTAAACTTGCATATAAGCATCCTCATAACTTGCATAACATGTTAAACATGCATTTAAGCATACACATAACTTGCATAAGCATTCACATACTTGCATGGGCATTCATATACTTGCATAAGCATTCACATACTTGCATATCACATTAAGCTCGCATTTAAGCATATACATAACTTGTATAGCATCATGCTCATAACTTGCATAATCTCATAAACTTAACTTGCATAACACTATGCACACAACTTGCATACCCTCATACACATAACTTGCATATGCACATAACTTACATAACATGTTGAGCTTGCATGTAAGCATAACTTGCATAATATGTCGAACTTACATATATGACTTGCATCTTAAAGGAGGGTAAACATGCATAGCATATAAGAGTGCCATCTTGCATATGTATATACCATATTTAAAAGGGTAAACTTGCATATCATGATTTATGCATAATACCAAACACTTAGCATGCATAAAACCACTTACTTATCATGCATAGAATCAAATACTTATTATGCATAAAATCAAATACTTATTATGCATAAAACCAAATACTTATTATGCATAAAATCAAATACTTATTAAGCATAAAATCAAATACTTATTATGCATAAAATCAAATACTTATTATGCATAAAATCAAATACTTATTATGCATAAAACCAAATACTTATTATGCATATAATCAAATACTTATTATGCATAAAATCAAATACTTATTATGCATAAACCTACCACTTAACTTGCATAAACCCAAACACTTAACATGCATAAAACCCCATACTTAGTATGCATACAATCAAATACTTATCATGCATAACGTCAAATACTTTAGCATGAATAACATCAAATACTTAACATGCATAACACCAACTACTTAGCATGCACAAAATCACATGCATAACTTGCATATCATGTTACATATAACTTGCATATATTCTCACATATAGTTTGCATAACATGTCACATATGCATAAATGTTTAACATGGTGTTTTGCATCATAAAACATGGCCTTAACTTGCATTTAACATAAAACTTGCAAATCACATATCATACAAACTTGCATAAATACATTCATCCACAAACATAGCCATGTCTTATCACATCCTACCATAATCAATTTAACAATTGATTATTAAAGCCATAGAAACTCACCAAAACAAGATTAGCAAGTTAAATGAAGCAAATCCCAATGATTAAGTAGAAGAAGATGTAGATTAGCTTGCAAATCCTCTTAGGATTTTTAGTGGATGCTCTCCAATTTTCTAAGTGGTGGCATAATGGCCTTAGATCTATTTTTTGGTAAGGATAAGGGGGTATTAGGGTGTATATATAGATTAGTTAGATGTTTTAGGACCATAGGATATACCCTAGAACCAATCCTAGCCTTTAAAGCATGTCTTGGGGAAGAAGTCAAGTGTAGGAACCATTTAGGGCCCAAAAAAAACAGCCCAAAACTCATCCCGGGCCTCAAAACATGAGCAGTTTTTGATTTTTCGTGAAACTTTGACGGGCCATAACTTGGTCATACGGACTCCGATTTACGAAAACTCGGACTCTATTTCGCGTATTTTTCCGAGACGAACGCAATGGCACAGCCCGTTTCCCCTGATTCAGAATATTAAATTTAATTCTGCTCTGATTTATGTTATAACAAGTTATTTAACATACGGGGTGTTACATTCTCCCCTACTTAAAGGATTTCGTCCCCGAAATCTCTAAGTCAAGAAGAACGTATCCTACCAACCAAACAACCATCTACTCAACCATCAAACACTGGCATCCATTGTCCTTAAAACAATTTCTAATGATGTATGAGCATATGCAAAAAGTGTGTGTATATGTTCCCTATCTAATGTATGAACATATGCAAACCATGATAGTGCCATGCATCCATTATGTATGCGAGGGAATCCTATCGACACATACAATATCTACATGAGTGCACAATCATTCACCAAAATGCATCATCCATATGATAACACAATCATTATACATCCATAAATATAGCTTCCTACACACAATTTTATGCAATATGCAATATGAAGTGATTGAGCCGATCTAGTGCCTAGAGTGTGTGTATATGCATCCACGAGCAACCACTAGCAAACACTTGCATCCACTTGCATCCATCATACATAACATGTCTCAAACACATGTTTCAACCATAGGTTTACCCTATCTAAAGGTCAAAAGTACTAACGAGAGGACATACTAAGGATAAGATAAGCACAAGATATGTGATGAAGGAGAAGCAAAAGGATATACCCTCCGAAAGAAAAAGGGTACCTCGAACGCATCTTCGCTTCCGTCTCCCAGGTAGCGTCACTCTCTTCATCTCCCCTTTGTACTTTGACTAGTTGAACCTCTCTGTTTCTCAGCTTCCAAATCTCTGACCCAAGGATGCAAGTAGGAGCTCGTCGAATCGTCGCATCACGCTCTGCTTCCACTTCTCTAAGCAAACTCGGCTCTACCACCTCTGCGGTCTCATGTAGGCACTTCCTCCCATAGAATACATCACTAAGTCTGTCGGGCAACTCCGCCAATGGAATATGCTCCTCCCATGTACCTCCAAAATCCAAGATACATAGCCTCAAAAGGTCTTCTAAAATATGATTCACCCTCTCGGTCTGGCCGTCCGTCTGAGGATGATATGCGGTACTCAAACGCAACTGAGTCCCTACCGCCTTTTGCAAACTCTTCCAAAACTCTCTAGTGAAGATAGGATCTCGATCACTCACTATACTGGAGGGTACCCGATGCAATCGAACTATCTCTCGAAGATATACAAAAGCTAGCCATGGAGCAGTCCACTTACTCTTCACAGGTATGAAATGGGTGTTCTTAGTAAGTCTGTCTACCACCACCCAAATTCCTGTATTACTCTTTCTCGATCTGGGTAACCTGTCAATAAAATCCAACGAGGCGCTGTCCCACTTTCATTGCGGAACCTCCAATGGGTGAAGCAACCCACCCGGTTTCTTTCGCTCCGTCTTCACTCGTTGGCACACCAAGCATCGAGCGACATGCTCGGCCACATCTTTCTTCATACCGGCCCAGAAGAAAGCCCTCTTCATGTCTTGGTACATCTTACCCCCACCGGGATGAATGGTCATCCTAAAACGGTGTGCGTCATCAAGAATAGCCTTCCTCAAACCCTCGTCCTGCGGTACACAAAGTCTACCGTCTCTACGCAAACACCCTCTATCTCTAAGGTGTACCTACTCAAATGGCTGGACGACTCCCCCTTATGAGCTTCTCTACTAACTCAACCAACTGTGGGTCGCCCCTCTGTGCTTCTCCAATCCGCCCCAAAAGAGTAGGTCTAACTTCCAAAGAAGCTAGCAAACCGGGTACAAAGTCAACGGAAGGTCTAAAGTCAAACTTAGAAATAAACTCTAAGCTCCGTCGTTCAACGAACAATGAACTCAAGGACAACCTTTTTCTACTTAAGGTGTCTGCTACCATGTTACCCTTACTCATAGGATGCTAAAGATCCCATCCACTTTTGCTGTCCTAAGACTATGCGCTCGAAGAGTCTCCAACACTTCCCTAAGATGTAGGGCATGCTCTTTTCCACCAGAATATCATCCAAGATCATCATAACCGTCTCCCACGCAGACCACCCTAGTCGAATTCGGCATCCCCCAAATGCAAGCCCCAAAGGCCTAAACCAATATCAGACAAACACCCAAGGGATACCTCCTTCGAATTCAGACGACCTACGTGAGACGATACTAGTAAAAATGGCTAAATAATTAAGCCCTTGACCAATTCTGGATGTTCTCACCAGTCTCGCTCCAAAACCGTCGTTTATCCTATACTGGCCCTGCTCAGCCTATTGAGCACATACGAAAACTTATTTCGCTCCTAGAAAAGACCCAGATGTCATCTACAAAGACCATCACGAACTTATTTAGGTACTCCCTGAACACCCTTCTCAACAAAGTATGCGGGGGCGTTCGTCAAACCCAATGGCATCACCAGCCACTCATAAAAGAAAACATCCGGAGTCCTAAAGGTAGTCTTTTCTATGCTATCCTCAGCCACTCTCAACTGATGAACTTCCGTGGCTGAGTCCACTACTAAAACACTGAGGCGCCAACCAACTGATCAAAGAGATCATCAATCCTTGGCAATGGGTGTCTATTCTTCTTTGTGAGTTTCTTTAGTTCTCTTTAGCCTACACAAAGTCTGAGGGACCCATCCGCCTTCATAACAAATACTACTGGAGCGCCCCACTCCGATATACTTCGTCTTATGAACCCTTTCTCAAGCAAATCGCCTACTTACTTATGGAGTTCCCTCCTCTCACTAGGAGGCATGTGGCACACTGGCCAAGATACTGGTTTGGCCTTATCCACCAGATATATTCGGAAGTCAATCTCCCGCTTCGGAGGTAAGCCCTTCACCTCCTCAAACACATCCGGGTATTCCCGGACCGCTCTAACAGATCGCAGACTCTAGACCAACGTGTCAGGCGATTCTAGATACCTTAGCATAACAGATTCTATGGGATTACAAGAGATCTCGAGAGTGTTACTTAGGCGGCCCATAAGCCTAACAACTCTCCCTTCAAAATGAAGAACAGCACTCCTACTGGATAACCAGTTCATGCCCAAAATTAACCCATAGCCCGTGAAGCCCAACAAGCATCACATCTAAACTCAACGCTAAGTATAGAAACTTTCAAACCCAAACATATCATGGAGCCCCAACTGGGTTTGAAACAACTAAGGGATCATCTACCAAACTGGTGTCTAAGTGCAGTGCCTCAACTATCAATGGTGAGATAAACGAACTCGATATATCAGGATCAAATAAAGTTTGAATTGGATAATAAAGAAATCCAAATTCCAACCTAGACGGTCTTATCCCCACCTGGTACCCTAGTCGTGAGGGAATACAACTACCCTCCAGAAGATTCCATACCTTGCCCTTGCTTCTTTGAACAATCCTAATAAGGTGTCCTATTTCTCTTAAAAGGATAACCACTTGCCTTCTTCTTCCCTATTCTCCACTCGTAACCTCCCACCAATGAGGTTTCATCTTTCATTAACCAAACAACTATTTGAGCCTTCCTCCCATCGTTTATCCAATAGATACCTACCAGTCCTCCTCCTTCTTGAACCAACTTCTAATCCGACTAACGTCTAAGTCCCTTGAAGTGGTTTTCCATCCTTATCTATCTTAGAAAGATCATCTATACGCGGAGGGGAAACTCAAAACGAGAGAAAGGAAGAGATTCAAAATGGAGAATTCGAAAGATATAGATATGGCTATTGGGGATTATGCTTTCCTTTCAAAAACTTTTCTCTTAAAAGACATGTTTTTGAAAATACTCCTTTCCAAAAATGTTTTAGAAAAATAGTTTTCTAAAAATTTTATCTGTTCCGGTAACCTTTGCTCTGATACCACGTGTAACACCCCACACCCGCTATAGTCACTCACTAAGGGAATGCCATAGCATCGGTGGAGTATTTTAGTGAATATAGAACAGAAAAATTACAACAAGACAGGTATAAATAGTACTTGAAATTTTAAAACATCATCTCATAACAGCGGAAATAAACATGTCTGGTTACATCATAAAAACCACGATAAAAGTCAAGTACAATATTCATCAAAATAAAGAAGTACATAATCCCACTCTCTCATACAATAGCCATAAGAAAAGAAAAGATAACTGGATAACTGGAGCTTTGCATCTACCCAAGCTCCTCAAGACTGGAAACAGAAATCCGATCAAGCTCTACTACCGCTAGGATCCACCGTAGGACCTGAGGGTTGGGAAAAAGATAAAAACAACGGGGTCAGACATAAGTCTGAGTGAGTCCTATAACCCTAACAATACAACCATTAAAGTAATTAGGGTATGACATAAATAAGGTACGGTACCTCTGGGGATAATGACCACACTAAGTAGCCAACAAAACATAGGGTGTACTAAGATAACCGAGAAGACGCTTTTATCCTCCCAAGGATAATTATTAGATTACACCACCCCAGACTTATTCACCCAAGGGTAATTCCTACACTGCACCACACCAGTTCTACCCACCAAGAGTAATTCCTACTTAAAGTTTGATCCCACTAAGTGTACTTAGTAATTTTTACCCGGTAGTTTCTTGTACCCCTACGCAGGTGCCGTCTGCCCCTATTTTTACTAGGTGTACCCACTACCCCCAAGCGATCGGCTCCCTACCGTAGATACCCGTGCTGGTCCCACAAAAGGGGGTGTATCATTCCCCAAAGTGGCTACCATATAATATCACTGTGCACGGCTTTATATCTACACGATGCAACAACGACTTACCAACCAGCCCGGGTCCACACACGCATATGAAACCCGTTGATCCCGCGTTGCCACCGCTAACCCGTTTTGGCCTCTTACAGTCAAGCCCAATATGCGTGTCCCGTCACCCGACTAGAGTCGAGCCTACAAAGATACGTTTGGGATATTGGTTGAAATGGGCCCCCACAAGCTACTACTTAAGCTTGTCGTTTAATCTAGTGCATCCCACTTAACCCTTTAACCATGTCCCCTTACATGTTATAAATCTTGGTTAAGTCCTTTAATCATATTTCAATTGCCACTTAGGGCACCCACTAGATTCCCACATGCCACCCATGGCACTTACTTAACCCCTTAATCATGTTTAATTACATGTTCCACCTTGGTTAAGTATTCTAATCGTATTCTCACATGCCACCCATGGCACTTACTTAACCCTTTTATCATGTTTAATTACATGTTCCACCTTGGTTAAGTATTCTAATCGTATTTTTCTATTGCCACCCAAGGCAACCCACTAGTCTCATCATGCCACCCCAAGGCACCCACTTAACCCACTACATGCTAATATGGTTAAGTGTTTCTTAATTCATTAATTAAGATCATGACCTCATAAAGACCTCCCACATTAGACCGTCTTTTATGACTGCTGGATATGCCGGTTGGTTCCGGGCAGACTTCTGTCATAAAAAGGGCCTAACCTCGTGTCTTTACTTTAATCATGTATTTAATTTATGACTAAGACCTCTCACATTGGGCCAATCATTTGTAGCTGCTGGATGGCCGGTCGGTTCCGGGCAGACTTCCGCTACAAAAGGGTCCAACCTCGTGTCTTAGTTGATTAATTAAACCTAATTAATCACCCCCATATTAATTATCCCTAATTAATATCAAATTTTCCATAACATGGGTAGACCTAACTCAATAGGTAAATTCCCATGGGGTAGACCTAACTCAATAGGTAAATTCCCACTTATGGTAATTTATTTTTATGGTATGCTTAATCATACCCAATCATACTTTTATTAACATATTTATTACCCCATCGTTCCCCACGTAAATCGTTCTCATTTCACGACATAATAAAGGGAAAGATCCATCACAAATATCATGGGTTTAGCATATAACTTTGTCATGGGTTAAGAGGATGTCAACTTGCATATATGAACATATATTAACCCAACTACATATAACCCAAACTTGCATATTATCATACCCATGATTTGCATAACATATGACATATGAGTTTGCATATTATCATACACATATCTTGCATAACATGTTAAACTTGCATATAAGCATCCTCATAACTTGCATAACATGTTAAACATGCATTTAAGCATACACATAACTTGCATAAGCATTCACATACTTGCATGGGCATTCATATACTTGCATAAGCATTCACATACTTGCATATCACATTAAGCTCGCATTTAAGCATATACATAACTTGTATAGCATCATGCTCATAACTTGCATAATCTCATAAACTTAACTTGCATAACACTATGCACACAACTTGCATACCCTCATACACATAACTTGCATATGCACATAACTTACATAACATGTTGAGCTTGCATGTAAGCATAACTTGCATAATATGTCGAACTTACATATATGACTTGCATCTTAAAGGAGGGTAAACATGCATAGCATATAAGAGTGCCATCTTGCATATGTATATACCATATTTAAAAGGGTAAACTTGCATATCATGATTTATGCATAATACCAAACACTTAGCATGCATAAAACCACTTACTTATCACATCCTACCATAATCAATTTAACAATTGATTATTAAAGCCATAGAAACTCACCAAAACAAGATTAGCAAGTTAAATGAAGCAAATCCCAATGATTAAGTAGAAGAAGATGTAGATTAGCTTGCAAATCCTCTTAGGATTTTTAGTGGAGGCTCTCCAATTTTCTAAGTGGTGGCATAATGGCCTTAGATCTATTTTTTGGTAAGGATAAGGGGGTATTAGGGTGTATATATAGATTAGTTAGATGTTTTAGGACCATAGGATATACCCTAGAACCAATCCTAGCCTTTAAAGCATGTCTTGGGGAAGAAGTCAAGTGTAGGAACCATTTAGGGCCCAAAAAAAACAGCCCAAAACTCATCCCGGGCCTCAAAACATGAGCAGTTTTTGATTTTTCGTGAAACTTTGACGGGCCATAACTTGGTCATACGGACTCCGATTTACGAAAACTCGGACTCTATTTCGCGTATTTTTCCGAGACGAACGCAATGGCACAGCCCGTTTCCCCTGATTCAGAATATTAAATTTAATTCTGCTCTGATTTATATTATAACAAGTTATTTAACATACGGGGTGTTACATTTACCACCCCAACAGATGATACCACGCAGAAACAGACAGGTGTTACCACCCAACAGAAACAGACAGCACTAAGTGTACCCTAAGTCCTACCCCCAAGCGATCGGCTCCCTAATATATAAATACCCTGTGTCGGCCCCACAGCAGGGTGTATCACTCCCTAAAGTGGCAACCTATTGGCACAGACCTATTTACACATGTCACAGTGTCTTACATCCCCAGAGCAGGCCGGACCCATGCACGCACATGACCCGGTTGGAACGCACCATCAACACTCCTCGCCATTATCAGAATGAACCTCTTATAATTAGTTCAGTAAAAGTGCTCGGACCCCTACATACTGTTGGGTCATAGTTTTGATACCCGAAAGGGTTACTGACTAATATGGGTCCCACACAACAGATGACACAAGTATTTCCCCTCCTAACCTTGTATCCCCAAACTATCAGATTCAGATTAACTTGTTTACAAGTTTCATACAGAGTTCAGATTACTAGTTCACAAATAAGACAATCACGTTAACAAGTTATCAGATTAGCAGATCAGATGTACGGATTTAACAAACTTACAAATTGTCTAACTTTGTATTGGGCCTACAGATTCATGAAACGGATTTATTATATTCATCAGTCTAGTTGGTTTAACCCAATCCACCCAACATGTTTTTAGACACCACAATTCTCTTAAATTTGCATTAATTAAATATTAATGCATAGACCTCTCACATTAGGTCGGTAGCTTGTGGCCGCTGGATGTCCCGGGCGGTTCCGGGCAGACTTCTGCCACAAGCCAGACCTAACCTCGTGTCTAATCATATTTTAGTTATGCCTACGACCTCTCACATTAGACTGACAATTTGCGGTTGCTGGTTAAGCCGGTTGGTTCCGGGCAGGCTTCCACCGCAAACGGAGTCTAACCTCGTGTCATAGCCACTTTCTCCCATTACAGAAAATATCAAACTAATTATACCCGTTTAACAAATTTAACTTCTTTACAAGTTACGTTAGATTATCCAAAGTTCTATTAACATGTTTTGCTCAATTTTAGATCGAGCCCACAGATTACATACCCAAATTAAGATTATTCAGTTTTTGAAATTAAGTCATTCAATAGATTAGGTAATTCAGCAGATTAGAAGATTAGGCAATTCAACAGATTTAGCAGATTAGGCAATTCAGCAGATTGGTAGAGCAAATAACAGATTTAGCAGATAACAGGTTTAGCAGATTTAACATTTCTTAAAATTCTATTTACATGTCTTGCCTAACCACAAATTAAGCCTAAACTTACATGCCTAAATCTTGGTCATAATTCATAACATAACATATGCCCCAAACATTGTTAAACTTACACAGTACAGAATATTCTCTAAAAACCCCAAATTCGCAACAATAACAATTATGCCCAAAACTTGATTTATATACCAAATTCATACTTTGTCGTTCATACCAATTCTAGGTTCAATATGTTAAATTACGTATTCCATATGTCAAATTAACCGAAATTGCATCCTAACAGTCATGCCATACTACATGTTCCAAACTAGTGCCTTTGATTTTCAGCGTATGCCAAATTTCCAGAATCCCCATTTACGCATATTCCCAACTAATAGTTATCCTAATTTAATATAGGTCTTTTACGCCTAAATCACATATCCTTCTTTTTCAAGTCATGAATCGTTGTATAAAAATATGCACAAAAATCTAGATCTTTAAAATTATAACATCTCAAAATCAGATCTTAACTTTTAAACATGCGTTATGTCCCTAAGCTTCAAGTCATATGTTAACTTACAATGGTTCCTCTTCTTCCAAATCACAGAGTATGCCCAGATCTAGATCTAATTTATAACATATGTCCTTTTCTCAAAACAGTCATAGATCAGTCATGTCCAATTATGCATTATTCATTATTTGTCCCAAAATTTAGCGTTCGTGCGTAATCTCTTACGAGATTTGGCTCAGGCTCGTAGTAGCCTAGCTATAGAACAAAAAGAAGAAAGAGAATAGTCACAGAAAACACATCTGACAGATAATAATATGCATAACCTCAGATTCAGATTTATAAATATGTCAAGATCATAAAAAAAGTTTATATATGAAAATAACTGTACTCACAAAAAGAGAACATTCTTGTGTTCTGGAATCTGTATTCTGACACTGAATAGCGCTCCTTTGGCGTAGACTATCGATTAGATTAGAAAATAGTTGTTCTCTTTTAACTCTATTCAGATTGGAAGAACATCCTAGTTTTGATTCCAGCAGAGTAGCGACGCCATTTTTATTTTTAATTAGAATAGAGGCAGAGTATAGGCAGATTGAAATTGTGTGGAGAGAAAGCTAGGTTTGGGGGTGTTTAAATAGGTTAGAGCTCATGAATCTGGTCAGAAAGGCATCCAAGTGCAGAAAAATGGACCTGTCTACAGATCTGGAAAAGGGGGAGGGGGGAGGTCGACCCTAAGGTCGACCCTAGTGTCGACCTACTTACCCAGGTCGACCCTAGTGTTGACTTGGGCCCTAGATGGGAATTTTCCCGCCCAGCCCGGGTGTCTGTTTGAATTTCGAAATCTGAATTTTGAATTTTCGGACTGATTTTTACTGAAACTTCTAAAGGCTATATTTTCTTCATACGGAGTGCGATTTACGCAAACTTGGACTCTATTCCAAGAAGAATTTTGAGACAAACGCAATGGCGTAACCCGTTTCCCTTAATTATTTTTTTACAATTTAATCATTCTCTGATTTTTTACTCTTATATTCATAGAAAATTCGGGGTGTTACAACACTTTTATAATAAAAGACTGATTTTTATGAAGAAGTGGTATCCTAGTTTGAAATTAACGCGAGAATCCCTTAATTCTATTCCAATTTGGATTAGATTACCCAACCTGGACTTGGACTTTTGGTCTGTCGAAGCTATCAGTAGGATAGTTCCTATTCAAGGTCATCCAGTTAGACTATATAGTGTTACAGAAGATGCATGTCGTAATTCTTTTGCTAGAATATTGGTAGAGGTTAACATTGATTTCAAATTTCCTGAGAATGTACCTATTCAGTACTTTAATGTAGAAATAGTTTGGCAAAAAGTTCACTATGAATGGGTTCCTTCTGCATGTTCATCCTGTAGAGTCTTTGGCCATTCTACAGATTTCTGTAAGTCAACCAAGATATGGATACCGAAGAATAACTCTAATAAAACTGTTGGGATGGAAATAGACGAGAGTGTGGCCAGTAAGGATAATCTTATTAATGAAAATGCTGATGAGCAAAGAAGTATTCAGAATAACATAACTAATGAAACTGATGTAGGATTTTATGAGAAGCTTAGTAATCTGCCTAATACAGAAAGAGCTACAAATGTGGTTAATCAACTAAATACTGATATAAATATTGGTCAAGATAGTTCTACTGATATGGGTAAGTCTGTGAATATGCAAGCAGATAAAAATGCACCTATAGAAGCTAAAGTTTCTATACAGGAAATGAAAGAGCAAGATGTAGTTGGTTCTATTGAAACTGGTAAGGCCTGTTCCACTGAAACTGGTAAGTTTGATTTCTGTAAAGAAGATGACGGAATGCTAGATGATGAAGATTATAGTGGGTTGATGAGTAATGATGATTCGAGAAATAAAGATATATTAATAGATGAATCCGATAGCTCTTGGAGCAGTTTTAAAAGTAGAAGATACAGACGTAAGTCGGCTAAATTCAAAATAGTCAGCAAAACAATGTCTGAAGAACCTATGGTGGAGACAAATCCAGAATGGCTCAAATTAGTTTCTCAATTTCAAAATAAACCGAAAACGAAGAAGACAAAAGAAGATAGTAGTACTCCCGGTGGAGTTTTAGGTGGAAGAATATCTAAAAAGTAAGCTTTAAGCTTTGTATCATTATATGTATGGTGGGTGAGATTGTTATGTGTGTATGGAGATTGGTGGCTTCATTGTTTTCCTCTGTTATATTTGAAGCTTTGTGTGCTTTGATGGACGTGCGTCAGTTTTTGTATGGAGCAGGTTTCTCATGTATTTGTATTTGGTTGTGTGGTTGGGAGTTTGTTGTTGCTTGCTTGGTTTTTCCGGTGAATGTTTGGTGGTGCTGAATTTTGGTGGAGATTTGAGTGGTGGTCTAGCTTTTCTTGTAGCTGCTGTTTGAAGTTTGTGCATGCATGTCTACCGATGGTTGCTTATTTTTGGGTTTCGAAGAAGTTCTGGGCTTTGTTTGAAGTGTTCTCGTTGGGTCTTTTGTGTTTGGCATCATGTTGTTGTGTTTAGTGGCTGTGAAAAGCTTGGCCGTTGTCTTTTTAGTTTGTACAACATTTGTTTTGTTTCATGTTTTTATTTCTTGGCCAAGCTTTTCCTCTTTGTATTCCTTTTTTCTGTAAATATAGTACCCTTTGTTCTAAAAAAAAGTAGTTCTAATATCGGGCTCATCTTCCATATGATCCCAAATAAATCTAGAATAAGGACATTGAAAGAAAAGGTGATCCCTATATATCTTCCAAAAAATTATTACACAATTTACAAATTGCATCAGTATTTTGGAACCAATTCTTAATTCAATCTTCTATTGGCAATTTGTTCGTACAAGCTAAATATATAGTAAAAGCGTATTTTTGAACTATTGGTTTCTTCCGAATAAAGATTGCCCAATCCAGATGTGAATTATTAGGAGAAACTAGTTTGCATGCAGACTTCAGTGAGAAATTTTCACTAGTATTACCCCTCCAAGTATAATAATCTGCATTGTTGTTAAAAAAAATCTTGACTTGTTTAATTTTCTCTACAGTTTCAACAGTGAGATTAGGACCATCAAGTTTCCAATTACTGTTTTGTATAATGTTTGCCCTTTTCATGTCAGAAATGCCACTATTGATCACCTGCTGCCATCCTAAACTGGAAATAAGACTCTCTCTCTCTCTCCAAGTATCCATGGATCAAGAAGAAGATGAGTGTCCTGTCCATTTATTACATTTTTATTAATAAATAAATGTTTGTAGTGCTCTCTTGCTTTAATCATAATTCTCCAAGTATAAGAACCATTATTATCCAGACTCATCAACTAGAAATTTTTATTGTTAGAATATCTATTTCTCATCCAATTTGCCCACATAGAATTATTATTTAAAAATGGAAAAATTAATTTAATGGCCATTTCTTTTTGCAAATATCAGTCCCACTTCACCATATTTAATAGGTATACACAACTGATTCCATGAGATAACATGATGTTTGTTGTTCCAAATGAAATTTGCATAAAGTGACTTTATTTTATCAATCACTTGAATTTGAAACTGACAAGTTTGCAACCAAAAAAATATAAGAGGATAAATAGAAGTTTTAATCAATTCAATCCTCCCAGCAATAGACAAAAAATTGTTACTCCAACAATTAAGTTTACCTTTGATAACATTCAAGAGATGAGCAGTGTCTTTGCTACTAATTTTCTTATTAGACAAAGGAAGCCCTAAATACTTCACTGGAAGATTAGAAATTTAAAGATTTAATTGATGAGATATAAAATCACCCTGTTTATTATCTTTACTCAAGTATATTTGTGATTTCTCTTCATTTGTTTTCATTCTAATATATGATAGTAAGTCCATAACTTGTTTAATGGCATATATACTTACCTTATTACATTTGGGGAAAATCAAAAATTATCGGCATAAATCAAATGGGTAATAATTGGAGTATTATTAAATATAGGCCTTATATTACCTTTCCAATATTCTAAATCAAGAAGAATTAAACAATATTCCATAGCGATAGCAAATAAGTATGGCGAGAGTGGGTAACCTTGTCGTAGACCTCTATTACATCTAATAAAACCATAAGGAATTCCTTTGATCAAGATAGAGAATTTAGGACTTGATGTACATTTAGAAATAAAATTACAGAATCTGGAAGGAAAAACCAATTTTATGAGCATGAACAAGATGAATTCTCTGTTGATTTTATCATATGCTTTTTGTAGGTCGATCTTTAGACATAATTAATCAGCTCCATCTCTGTAAAAGTTTCTAACCATTTCATATACCAATAAGTTATTTTCCACCATATCCCTCCTACGATAAAGGCATTTTGGTTCTCTGATATTAACTCAGGTAATCATGCTTTGATTCTATTGCAAAAGATATTACTAATAATCTATACAATATATTACATAGAGAAATAGGCTTGAAATTACAAGATACCAAAGCATTTAATTTCTTAGGAATAAGATAAATAAAAGTATGATTTAGCTCTTTTACAATTGCCCCTTAGAAAAGCTTCATTCACAGCAGTGAAAAGACATATGGACCTGGGCTACAGTCATCATGCATACTGAAAACTGCCACATATATTTCCTCCATAGTAATATATTTGTCCAAGCTCCTTTTTCATGCTTCTGTAACAATTTTTTTAGGAACCACAGTAGGATTTTTTAATAACTGTTGGATTATAATAAAGATTTTGGAAATACTCGATTGCTTTGAGTGAAAAAGCATTAGTATCTGTAACAACCCGAATTTTCAAATAACGTGTTAAGACAAGAATCAAGACAGAATTAAATTTTAAAATAAGAATCAAGAGAAACGGGTTGCGCTGTTGCGTTCGTCTCGGAATTCTGGTTGGAAACGAGTCCGAAATTTCGTAAATCGGAGTCCGTATGGCCGAGATATGGCCTCTAGAAGTTTCACGAAAAATCAGAAACGAAAACAGATTTTCGAATTTCAAATTTAGCCCCAAACAGACTAGGCGGAAAATTTTCCCGCCCAGCCCCAGGTCGACTGGGGAGTCGACCCCCCAGGGACCAGGTCGACTGCGCAGTCGACCTGGGTGTAGACTTCCCTGGTCGAGCCATCTCGGCCTGGGTGCACCCGCATGGTCTTTTGGCTCTGGTTTTTTGGCCTGTGATTATTTTGACGGTTCAGATCTAAACTAGGGTTAAACTAAGGGCCTAAACTAGTCCTAACTTCTATAAAAACACCCTAAGACCTAACCTAAATCACTAAAAATCATCCTAACAACTAAGTGCTGCCAAAATGCTCCTAAATCATGGCCTCCATCTTCATCATTGAGAGCTTGAGAGTTCTAAACTAAAGCTAAGGCAAAGGAGCAATCTTTCTCCATCAAATCAAGGAGCTACTTATATTCTCAAGGCTTCTAGTGTTGCTACATCATTCCTAGAGCTTCTACAACGATTCTATGACGATTCTCGCTCCTGATTCACTAGCCACGCTTTGTAAGTTCTAGATGCTTTTAGATTGAAACGATAACTTGAATATGACATGTGATAAAGTTGGAATTGGATTTAGGCATGATATTCAATCCATGCTCATTCTTGTTCATTTTGGATCTTGACCTTTGGGGATGTTGCTATGACATTACTTTGAACCTATGCATGTTGCAAATCACTTTTTCATGTTCTTATCATGCATGTAATGATGATTTTCTCTTGGATCTTGTTTTATGAAAAGTTTCTACCTTCCCCTATTTATTTTCTTTTGATGAACCTTGGTCGATTTCGGACCTAGGCCTAAACTACGATTTACGTGCGATTTGTATACGGGGGAATATTGGGATTTCACCTATTTGGATATAGGTGTGGGTGGTCGAATTTGTGCATAACATGAACAAGGAAACTTTGGGGTATTGCCAATATTATTTGCAAGTTTGGGCATACATGAGTTGACATATGAATTAAATCACGGGTTTTGAGACTATGCAAGTTAAATCAAGGGGTTGGGCTTACGTTAACTAGGCATAAGTAGAATTGGAAACATGAACCATGATTTGGGTTTATTTGGGCATGAACTTGAAAACATGTAACTTTGGCTAGAACTTGATAGGGTTGGGATGTCATAAACTTAGCATACATGCAAATAGGCGAGAATTGGACATATGTAAAGTGGCTAGAATTGGGTACATATTTTCATGGGCATGTAATGTGGAACTTGGGCATATGTTTAGTAATATGTAAAGTGGGGATTTTGACTTAGATGACACATATGTAATTAACAATCTAACGGATGCGTTCGACACGAGGTTAGACTTGAGTTGTGGTGTAATTCTGCCCGGAACCGCCCGGCATATCCAGTGACCACAACAATAATAGTCTAATGTGAGAGGTCGTAGGCAAAGATTAGATTGTGGTAATGCTTGAACCCGAGGTTGGAATGGGTTTGCGGTGTAATTCTGCCCGGAACCGCCCGGCATATCCAGTGACCGCAAATAAGTCCAATGTGAGAGGTTGATGCATTAGTAAATAATTAACCAATATTACATGGACGGGTGGGTTAAGTAACTTGATTAGACTAATAACACTTAACCAATATTACATGGACGAGTGGGTTAAGTAACTTGATTAGACTAATGACACTTAACCAATATGACATGGACGGGTGGGTTAAGTAACTTGATTAGACTAATAACACTTAACCAATATTACATGGACAGGTGGGTTAAGTAACTTGATTAGACTAATAACACTTAACCAATATTACATGGATGGGTGGGTTAAGTAACTTGATTAGACTAATGACACTTAACCAATATGACATGGACGGGTGGGTTAAGTAACTTGATTAGACTAATGACACTTAACCAATATGTCATAGACGGGTGGGTTAAGTAACTTGATTAGACCAATGACACTTAACCAATATAACGTGGATGGGTAGGTTAAGTAAAACCGGACTTGATTACTTGATGACACTTAACCATATAACACGATTTGAAGATGGGTTAGTTTAACCTGAATGGTTCGATAACACCCGACTAGTGTAACGCGATGCATGGTAGGGTTAAGTAAACTTACGAGGGTAACACTTAACCATTATAATATGACTAGTGGATGGGGGTTAGGTTAACATATACTTAACCAATCTAACAAGGTAACTTGATGGGGTTAAGTCATGAATCACTTGAGTATACTTAACCAATCTAACGCGATAATTTGATGGGGTTAAGCTTGAATATACTTAACCAATCTAACACGGTAATTTGATGGGGTTAAGATTAAACATACTTAACCAATTTGACACGATGATTTGGATACGGTTAAGTCATGAATCGATGGAATACGCTTAACCAACTTGACACGTGATTCGTAGGGCTAAGTCATGGACTTGAATGAAAACACTTAACCAATTTGACATGACATGTAGACGGGTTAAGTCACGAACTTGAATGACCACACTTAACCAACTTGACTTGCTAGACTGATAGGGGTTAAGTCTCTACACTTAACCTGCTAGACGGAAACCCTAGTTACGCGGTCCTTTTCAGCAGTAACGCTCTTGGATGTATCACGATACCCTAGGGACTAGGCTAGGGTGGGGCACGATTACTGGGCTGATTGTAAGCGACCAAAATGACGGCTGAGTTGGTGCGCCATAGTAGGTTCAGGCGGACAATGGTCGTGCACGTAGTCCGGAGTTGAAAAAGCAGACGTGGGCACTAGTAGTTGTACACTATGCGTGCTTGGAATGGTGTCAGTGGTTGACACCCTAGGGCTTGATACACCCTAGGGTGGACCTAGCACAGAGTAGCTACATTCGTGATTGGGCCGTATGACACCGACACACGACGAGCTAGGACTTGTAGGGAGCCGATCGGTTAGATCGTTACGTGGAAAAAGGGCGTAGTCGGTAGGTAGCATAATCCCTAGTGGTCCTATGTGGCATAAACCCTGATCGAATCTAGAAAACGTCCAGTAGGTAGCATAATCCCTAGTGGTCCTAGGTGGCGTAAATCCTAGTTGAACACGTAGTAATTTGTGATAAGGAAAACTGGCCAAATCAAGGGTGGCAGTCCGAGCAATTTCAAGAATAGTGACACTACGTTGTAGTAGTACAGAATAACGTGATGGAACCCGTACGATATACAACAAGGGACTATACATATACATGGAAGAGATGATACGAGTTAGGATGCTAGTACGGTTGGTGCAGGGGACGTTAGACATGCGATGCTATTCCGAGTTTATCCTGTTACCTTGAGTCTATCCTGTCACCTTAGTTATCTTGTTACTTGAGCTTATCTTGTTATCTTAGTTTGATCTGTTTATCTTGTCATCATGTTTATGTTTACTTTCAGTTTATACATGTCATGTTAACTTTACCTGTTTTTAGGCTGAAAGTAGCTAGGACTTACCAGTCTTTATGACTGACCCCGTTTTGTTTCGCCTCTTTTTCTTCCGTCCCCCCCCCCCCCCCCCAGGTTTACAGGGAGGAAATGTTGCTACTTAGTGCGGATTTTCTGCTTCAAGATCATCATTTATGGCTTGGACTTTTCTTGGCTATGGCTATTTTACTGTTTTACTTGGGGAATAATGTGTGACTATGGTTTTATGCTTCTTTATTATTTCAAGACAGGTTTCGATGTAAGTAATTTAATGGCACTTAGATGTAAAAGGTTTTAGACCTCACTACTTTTATAAAGTAATAAAATCATGTTTTCTTCCGTTGTTTTATATGTTCTGTCTTGTAATATTTTTGTGCATGTTTACCTAGATAATACTCCACCAAAGCTAGTGCATTCCCTTTGTTAGTGACCCTAGCGGAGGTGGGGTGTTACATTTGGTATCAGAGCAGAAGGTTACCAGACTTGGCAAAAGTTTTTAAAACCTTCTGAAACTATTTTCAAAGCCATTTTACAAAGAAGCATTTTTCAAGGAAAGTTTTGTTTTTAAAGGCTATTCCCCAAAAGGCCATTAGCATTATCCTTTGTTTCCTTGATTGAATCTCTTTTCCTTTCTTCCCTCCACCTGTAGTCATAGTAGCTTTAACTGTGACTAATCCTTTTCTAGCGATGTAAATGTTTTCCGTGCGATGGAGGAAGTTCTCAAGAGACCTGTTACCGCGTTATACAAGAAAGGATAGGAGTGGTTAAGGCAAATGAGGCTCAGAACAAGAAGGTAGTTAAGTACTATAGGACAAGGACATGGGCAAAGAACAAGATCATCGAGAGGGCAATTGTATGCTCACACTGTTTGCGTACCTAAGAAGGATTGTAACGTTTCAGTGAAAGGTTTAGCTTTTCCTTTCTATCATCACGTTAGGACTTTGTTTTGTACATCGCATCCTTTTTAAATCCTATTTCGATAGTTGGGTCCCTGCACCTTAGTACTAGCACAATAGAGGGTACCATTTTTGTCTCAAATCCTGTTGGGGGATCGTCCCATTTATTCATGACTTGTTTGGATTTGAGGACATCTATGACTTCTGGGAATAATGCTTATGTTTTTGAGCTATGGGTTGATTCTAGGAATGGAGTGGTTATCCAGTAAGGGTGCCATTCTCGGTTCTGAAAGGAGGGTAGTTAGACTCTTGACTTGCCTCGGTAATACCCTCGAAGTCTCATGTAACCTTTAGGGTTTTGTCATGATTGGTTACCTAGAATCTCTTGATGCATTCGTTGGTAATCCATTCTAGCAGTGTTCGCCACTAAGGCGGACGGTTCATTACGCTTATGCATGAGTTATAGAAAATCGCCTTAGTATGTACCTTTGGCAACATGGTTGATATTTGTTATTTTCAAGAGATAAATCCATCTGTGTGAAATACCTCCTAGTTGAATGAGATCCAAGATTCACTAGTGAATTTTGGAGAGCTTACATGAAACCATGAGTGCACGGATATGGTTGAGCCAAGTATACTAGGGGGAGAATAAGTAAAAGTGGAACGAGAGGCGACAATGAAGTAAGTTCCAGCTCATATTTGGAAATAGGAGTTAAGAGGCCACGAAATCATGAAGTTAAAGATGGTCAAAGCACAATGGAGTTAAGCTCAAGGAAATGCGACTTAGAAGATTGAAGACAAGATACGCGCATCATATCTCTTTTTAAGAGTATATTTTTTATCCCTGTTTTCATGTAGAGCTTACCCGCATGCTATCCTTTATGCATATCCTCTCGGTCCTATTCTCGATCTTATTTCTGTTGCAAACTCCATAGGGGGTATGATTCATCGGTTAATAATACATGTCAGAGTTTGAAGGTGTCCATTAGGTTGACTAAACCTTTTGGGCTTTATAGGATATGGGTTGGGTTTAGAAAGGGATTTCTTGTAATCCAAAAGGAGTTTATCTTGCTTATCTTCTCGGTCCTATCTTGAGGACCTTAGGTAGAACCCTATGGATGCAAACATGTATTTGGAACATGTTATGATTGATGTTTGCGAAATGGTTGCAAGTGGTCGCAAGTGGATTCTCGTGGATGCATGAATACACATTAGGCACTAGATCGGCTCAAACACATTTTCATGTTGCATATGCATGAGTGTTTATACTTGTTTATGGATGAAATTGAATGTGTTAGCATGTGGATATTGCATATGGATGAATGTTTGTGCACACATATAGTGTTTATGTGACTAGGACTATTTGCATACATGTGGATTCATGGCACTAAACATATTTTTGCATTTAGAAGATCAATCAGGCCTGATCATTTGCATTAGATAAGGAACATATACACACGCTTTCTGCATATGTTCATATGGCATTTGAAATCTTTTAAGGACAATGGTTGCTTGTGGATGATGTTTTGAGTTGATGGATGATGGATGGTAGGATACGTTCTTCCTAACTTAGAGATTTCGGGGACGAAATCCTTAAACGAGGGGAGAATGTAACAACCCAAATTTTTGAATAACGTGTTAAGAAAAGAATCAAGGCGGAATTAAATTTTAAAACAAGAATCAAGCGAAACGGGTTGCGCCGTTGCGTTCATCTCGGAATTCTGGTTGGAAACGAGTTCGAAATTTCGTAAATCGGAGTCCGTATGGCCGAGATATGGCCTCTAGAAGTTTCACGAAAAATCAGAAACGAAAATAGATTTTCGAATTTCAAATTTAGCCCCAAACAGACTGGGCGGGAAATTTTCCCACCCAGCCCCAGGTCGACCGGGGAGTCGACCCCCCAGGGACCAGGTCGACTACCCAGTCGACCTGGGTGTCGACCTCGGTGTCGACTTCCCTGGTCGAGCCAGCTCGGCCTGGGTGCACCTGCATGATCTTTTGGCTCTGGTTTGTTGGCCTGTGACGATTTTGACGGTTCAGATCTAAACTAGGGTTAATCTAAGGGCCTAAACTAGTCCTAACTTGTATAAAAATACCCTAAGACCTAACCTAAATCACTAAAAATCATCCTAACAACTAAGTGCTACCAAAATGCTCCTAAATCATGGCCTCTATCTTCATCATTGAGAGCTTGAGAGTTCTAAACTAAAGCTAAGGCAAAGGAGCAATCTTTCTCCATCAAATCAAGGAGCTACTTATATTTCAAGGCTTCTAGTGTTGCTACATCATTCCTAGAGCTTCTAAAACGATTCTATGACGATTCTCGCTCCTAATTCACTAGCCACGCTTTGTAAGTTCTCGATGCTTTTAGATTGAAACGATAACTTGAATATGACAAGTGATAAAGTTGGAATTGGATTTATGCACGATATTCAATCCATGCTCATTCTTGTTCATTTTGGATCTTGATCTTCGGGGATGTTGCTATGACATTACTTTGAACCTATGCATGTTGCAAATCACTTTTTCATGTTCTTATCATGCATGTAATGATGATTTTCTCTCGGATCTTGTTTTATGAAAAGTTTCTACCTTCCCCTATTTATTTTCTTTTGATGAACCTTGGTCGATTTCGGACCTAGGCCTAAACTACGATTTACGTGCGATTTGTATTTGGGGGAATATTGGGATTTCACCTATTTGGATATAGGTGTGGGTGGTCGAATTTGTGCATAACATGAACAAGGAAACTTTGGGGTATTACCAATATTATTTGCAAGTTTGGGCATACATGAGTTGACATATGAATTAAATCATGGGTTTTGAGACTATGCAAGTTAAATCAAGGGGTTGGGCTTACGTTAACTAGGCATAAGTAGAATTGGAAACATGAACCATGATTTGGGTTTATTTGGGCATGAACTGGACAACATGTAACTTTGGCTAGAACTTGATAGGGTTGGGATGTCATAAACTTGGCATACATGCAACTAGGCGAGAATTGGACATATGTAAAGTGGCTAGAATTAGTTACATATTTTCATGGGCATGTAATGTGGAACTTGGGCATATGTTTAGTAATATGTAAAGTGGGGATTTTGACTTAGATGACACGTATGTAGTTAACAATCTAACGGATGCCTTCGACACAAGGTTAGACTTGAGTTGTGGTGTAATTCTGCCCGGAACCGCGCGGCATATCCAGTGACCACAACAATAATAGTCTAATGTGAGAGGTCGTAGGCAAAGATTAGATTGTGGTAATGCTTGAACCCGAGGTTGGAATGGGTTTGCGGTGTAATTCTGCCCGGAACCGCCCGACATATCCAGTGACCGCAAATAAGTCCAATGTGAGAGGTTGATGCATTAGTAAATAATTAACCACTATTACATGGACGGGTGGGTTAAGTAACTTGATTAGACTAATAACACTTAACCAATATTACATGGACGGGTGGGTTAAGTAACTTGATTAGACTAATGACACTTAACCAATATGACATGGACAGGTTGGTTAAGTAACTTGATTAGACTAATAACACTTAACCAATATTACATGGACGGGTGGGTTAAGTAACTTGATTAGACTAATAACACTTAACCAATATTACATGGACGGGTGGGTTAAGTAACTTGATTAGACTAATGACACTTAACCAATATGACATGGACGGGTGGGTTAAGTAACTTGATTAGACTAATGACACTTAACCAATATGATATGAACGGGTGGGTTAAGTAACTTGATTAGACTAATGACACTTAACCAATATAACGTGGATGGGTAGGTTAAGTAAAACCGAACTTTATTACTTGATGACACTTAACCGTATAACACGATTTGAGGATGGGTTAGTTTAACCTGAATGGGTCGATAACACCCGACTAGTGTAACGCGATGCATGGTAGAGTTAAGTAAACTTACGAGGGTAACACTTAACCATTATAATATGACTAGTGGATGGGGGTTAGGTTAACATATACTTAACCAATCTAACAAGGTAACTTGATGGGGTTAAGTCATGAATCACTTGAGTATACTTAACCAATCTAACGCGGTAATTTGATGGGGTTAAGCTTGAATATACTTAACCAATCTAACACGGTAATTTGATGGGGGTAAAGATTAAACATACTTGACCAATTTGACACGATGATTTGGATATGGTTAAGTCATGAATCGATGGAATACGCTTAACCAACTTGACACGTGATTCGTAGGGCTAAGTCATGGACTTGAATGACAACACTTAACCAATTTGACGTGACATGTAGACGGGTTAAGTCACGAACTTGAATGACCACACTTAACCAACTTGACATGCTAGACTGATAGGAGTTAAGTCTACACTCAACCTGCTGGACGGAAACCCTAGTTACGTGGTCCTTTTCAGCAGTAACCCTCTTGGATGTATCACGATACCCTAGGGACTAGGCTCGGGTGGGGCACGATTACTGGGCTGATTGTAAGCGATCAAAATGACGGCTGAGTTGGTGCGCCATAGTAGGTTCAGGCGGACTATGGTCGCGCACGTAGTCCGAAGTTGAAAAAGCAGGCGTGGGCACCAGTAGTTTTACACTGTGCGTGCTTGGAATGGTGTCCGTGGTTGACAACCTAGGGCTTGATACACCCTAGGGTGGACCTAGCACAGAGTAGCTACATTCTTGATTGGGCCATATGACACCGACACACGACGAGCTAGGACTTGTAGGGAGCCGATCGATTAGATCGTTATGTGGAAAAAGGGCGTAGTCGGTAGGTAGCATAATCCCTAGTGGTCCTAGGTGGCATAAACCCTGATCGAATCTAGAAAACGTCCAATAGGTAGCATAATCCCTAGTGGTCCTAGGTGGCGTAAATCCTAGTTGAACACGCAATAATTCGTGATAAGGAAAACTGGCCAAATCAAGGGTGGCAGTCCGAGCAATTTCAAGAATAGTTACACTACGTTGTAGTAGTACAGAATAACGTGATGGAACCCGTACGATATACGGCAAGGGACTATACATAAACATGGAAGAGATGATACGAGTTAGGATGCTAGTACGGTTGGTGCAGGGGACGTTAGACATGCGATGTTATTCCGAGTTTATCCTGTTACATTGAGTCTATCCTGTCACCTTGGTTATCTTGTTACTTGAGCTTATCTTGTTATCTTAGTTTGATCTGTTTATCTTGTCATCATGTTTATGTTTACTTTCAGTTTATACATGTCATGTTACCTTTACCTGTTTTTAGGCTGAAAGTAGCTAGGACTTACCAGTCTTTATGACTGACCCCGTTTTGTTTCTCCTCTTTTTCTTCCGTTTCCCCCCACCCAGGTTTACAGGGAGGAAATGTTGCTACTTAGTGCGGATTTTCTGCTTCAAGATCATCGTATATGGCTTGGACTTTTCTTGGCTATGGCTATTTTACTGTTTTACTTGGGGAATAATTTATGACTATGGTTTTATGCTTCTTTATTATTGCAAGACAGGTTTCGATGTAAGTAATTTAATGGCACTTTGATGTAAAAGATTTTAGACCTCACTACTTTTATAAAGTGATAAAATCATGTTTTCTTCCGCTGTTTTATATGTTCTGTCTTGTAATATTTCTGTGCATGTTTACGTAGATAATACTCCACCAAAGCTAGTGCATTCCCTTTGTGAGTGACTCTAGCGGAGGTAGGGCGTTACAGTATCCATCACTGGATCTCTCCTCGAAACCAAGATATATTTAATTTTGATTTTTCTCCTTATTAGCAAACATTTTAGAATAAAAATGGAATATCATCTTCAATTAAACCTTTGATTTTTGATTTCTGCTTCAATTCAAAACTTCTAGCATACATCAATTTTTCTAGTCTCCTTAAACCTGACTGATATTGCTGTTATAAATTTTGATCTGGAGAGTTGAAAATCAAAGAATTGTAAAGCTTATTGTTAGATCAAAATTTGGACCTAACACCCAAATTATTCTGAATCTTATAGAGTTTCAACTGAAGAATGAGGAAAATGAATATAACACACAGAATTTATAGTGGTTCGGCGTTAACGAGCCTACGTCCACTTTATATATTATTGATTATACTTTGAAAGCTAATACAATCAAGGATTTCTCTCAATATTCTAGTAGTCTGACAATAATGGCGGATTCAGTACTCAATATTGCCAAAAAGATCCCAAAAAATGCCAAGCTCCGGACTATTTATAGCTGATTTTGTCAGGCGGGTCGTGGTAACACGTGGTACGAATCCCAAGAACATCGGATCGCATCGCTACCGTTGAAGAAATAGTCAAATTAGCCGTTGTGGACAGGTGTCGCGATCTCCTGGAAAATCGGATCATGCAAATGGGGAGAATTGGTCAAAATGACGGTTAGGGACACGTGTCGCTAGATCCGTGCGTCTTGGATCACTGAAGACTAGCTCGTGTTTGAATGGGTCAGAGGCTCCGCCATGCATCAGGGGATCAGATCGGTCAATACTGGGTAATAACACATGCATGGATCGAGTCGCATAGAGGTGTCGTTTCGCTGATGAAATGGGGGCGATCCGATAAGGTGCGATCCGATATGGGGGCGATCCGACGAGGGGCGAGTCAATGGCGCGATCTGTTCCTTCATGTACTCAGAGAATGTGGTTTCATTCTTTCTTCTTATGAATGAACCTGGGTGGCTTGGTCAAAAAGCTAGCCAACATTTTGCCCCCTCGAAGTATGTTTTATCGATGATGGAACATGCTTTGAAGCTATAGAACCGTCTTTTCGCATCGAGTCGCAAAACAGTGAACGATTCCTTTTCTAGGACTTTTCAGAATCTTCATCACTGAATCTGCTGATGATTTATCGATTTGTATCACATACTCGAGTCGCGGTCCTTTAGCAAGCCATTCGAGCCGTTCGTCTCGTTCTTTGGTGAGCGCTTGAGCTTCTATACGGTACGAAATGGGCTTCTCTCCGAGACGTGGTGGGCTTTTGGTTCGTGGCCCGCCTATTTTCGCGGATCGAATAAAACAAAAAAGGGGAGACAAACGGTCGCCCTTTTGCCTATATAAGTCGACCCTCCTCTTCACTTTCTTCCTTCTTCCTTCTTTCGTATCGTATCGCCTGCATCACTGAGGAAACACCCGAGTTTTTCAAACCTCCAATAATTCGACCGTTCTCCCAATTTTTATAAAGGTAATCTATCGGAAGAATCCTTATGCGATGTCGCTCTCAATTCTATGAGTTTTTTCGACTGGTTTGGGGGAGAAACGATGGGATTTTGTGATTTTTTGACGGTACCAGCGAGGCGCCATGGCTGATAGGTTCATAGGTTGGAGTTCTGAAACGAGAAGGAGAGGAGGAAAACGGAGGAGGAAGGAGAAGAAGAAGGCCGGTTCGGATTGTGGGCAAGGAGAGGAAAGGGAGAAGATGAAGGCCAGTGGCGAGTCGAAGGGTCGTGGTGGCGGCAGTGGCGCGCTTCGCGGGGGATCGCAACGATCCAGCAAAGACCCCGATCACTCAATTTCACGATTCGTGAGGGGGGCGATCCCTCGACCCTGCGATCCGAAGGAGGGCGATCCCTCTACCCTGCGATCCGAAGGAGGGCGAACTGTCATACACATCGCGGTCCGACTTGTAGTTCACGATCCAAACCAATTTTTGAGCCTTAGACGATGCCTTGTCACCATAAAACTCTGAACAGTTAGGCTAGGGCCTTGATTTGGACTTTCTGGACTAAATGACCACATATCTTAACTGCATATGATGGCTAATGTTTTGATTATCTTGATAGCTTTTACGCTTTATCTTTAATGCATGCACAAGCACACACACCAGCACTTGCACACACGGGGGACGGGTAGCTTTACTCTCACTTTTCATGTTTTCTCGCCTAGTAGTAATGTCGGATAATCAATCTTCTTCAAGATCTGCTACAGAAATGGAGTCCGAGGTTCCTGAGCAATACAACCCTGAGGTTCCTCCAATTAACCCAGGAGGTGAAGGTTCTGGCTCCGAATACGAGGCAACGGAATCAAATCCGTCTGAAAGTACTTCATCTAGTGAAGAATCTGAGTTAGACAGGCGAGCTCCTGACGAGATTCCTGGCGCGCTCGAAATAGATAAATTTTCTAATTCATTAGCATTTAAGCTTGATGATATAAAGCTTAAAAGAATCTGCTTGAGACATGGGATTCCTTGGGATGATGTTTTGACACCCGGTAGCGAAGATAGACCCCACTTAGCTCCGGAAGGATATATGGCCATCAGTCGATCCATGTGCTTGGTAGGAGCTATTCCTCCGTTTCCTACGATCTCCATCGAGACTTTAAAACGACTGGGTATTGCTCCAATGCAGCTTCATCCTAACGCCTACGCATCTCTATACACCCTATATGTTGCATACGCGGAGATCCTACAGGCCGAACTTAAATTCAGAGATTTGACATTCTTCTTTCTTTTCAAGCATCGTTCTTCGGCAACTCCAAATTTCTCTTTCTTTGAATCGGTGGCGAATAGGAAGGTTCTGTACGACGGATATAGCAATATAGGGGATCCTAAGTCTGATTGGTTTTATATAAAGAAACAGGCCGGATGCTCAAGAAGATGGCTCAAATCAAGTAAACTTTAAGCTTTTAATTGAATATCTTGTTCAAGAAGTCTAGGCGTTAACATTCTCCCCCTTTTTTTTATCTTAAACAGATCACGTCTTCCCAAAAACGGAGGGTCCGCTATACAACAATCGATTGTCCATTCTTCTACAAAGCAGATCCGACTTTCTAAGGATCAAAAAATGCATTACTGATGAAAATCTTCATAAGCATCATCTTCTGGATAGAAGATTTGGACTTGGCGCAGGCGGCAAACCTTATAAGTACGTGCCCCCAACGGAGGGAGAGGGAACTTCTTAAGCGGTAGAAACAACTAAGTTTCGCAAGAGTCCTTCCCCGATAGTCATCCAAGACGATGAGGACCTGAACATATACAGAGGGTATGAGGTCCGCGGTGACAAGTCCAAGGAAATCCCAATTTCTATTCCAATCGAAACTGCTGCTCCCGATGATTTGACAGAAGAGCAGTTATTCGACGAGCTGAGCAAAATTCCTCTACCCGATGATGTATATACAGAGAAGGACTTTGAAGGGGGGCCATTCTTCCCTAATCTTGAGGAGGCCATCGCTCCAACTAGAGAACAAGAAACTAGCCAGATGAGCCTGTCTTCAGGCCCGGGTCTGTTAGGGGGAATTATATGGGATGCACAATTCACACACACTATCTGGCCTCGCACTCTTATATCGTCAATATTCAAAGGTTTTTAATATGCCCTTTTCTTTTTTGCAGGAAAGATGTCCCGCAGACGATCTTTCTCTTATCGTTCCCTTCGTGAGGGCACACCCAGTCTTCATCCGGGTACTGAGCGTTCTCGCGGCCCTTCTCACAAGCCGACTTCCTTGCAACCCCGGTCTCCACCAAAATCGACCTCTACCAAGCCTTCCAGTTATCCGGTAGTTCCTGCAGGGGGAAAGAAACTTCCTAAAGAGATAACTCCTCCAAAGAGTGCACCTTCCCACAGCAGGTCGTCAAAAAGGCATCACGAATCTAAAGGTAAGGGCAAGGATCCATTCAAAGAGTCTGAAAAGGAGAGGAGTGACATCGTCCCTTCCAGCCAGCCAGAGTTGGCGGCCCCCGGGTCACGGGATTACATGCATGGTCCCGAGATTCAAGGTAGGCTGGAAAAGCTGCGGGAACAATTCCCAGACATATTTTTCGATAGGATGACATTTGTTCCAGCCTTGGAACTGGTCCCTAAGAACTGGGATAACGAAGTTGTCGGGCACATCCGTCACGTTGCCAGGAAGTATGAGATGATGAAAAAACATGCAGTTAACCTTTCAGAAGTCATACGAACGCTCGAAATAGAAGAAAATAGATCTAAAGCGAAACTTGAAAACAACGAAAGGGCCAGGACAAAGATGGAGAAGGACCTGGAAGATGCTCAATCCCAACTTGCTTTAGCGCGGAGAGATGCTGAAAATTATAAGATTGAATTAGAGAATGCTAAGCAGCGCTTTCATTCGGAACTTGACTCCAATAGCCAAGAGAAAATGGCCTTAAAGAAGGAGGTTGAAGATCTCAAAATGGCCAATATCGAGTTGAAAACATCACAAGGCCATTTTGAAGCTGAGAGAGCTGCTTGGGAGGCAGAAAAAGCAAGTTTAAAAGAAAGTTTGGCTTTGGCTAAAGCAGAAAAGGTGATTTTAAATGATCAGGTCGCGGACGCGGAGAGACGGGCAGCTCTCGCCGAAAAGAATGTTGAAAGTGCCATCGAATTGGCCACTGCTTCTTACAACAAGCTCCTCGAAAGAGAGAAGGATATCGAGGGGTTTGAAGAGATGATTTTTGACTTCCTTGGCCAAGTTCTCAAAACTCGCAACATCTCGTGGATCCCGGATTACCACGTTACTTTAGCCAATTTAAGGGATGCCATTGTTAAGGGTGAAAAGCAGAGATTGGGGGTCGAAGAAATTGATGAGGATGAGTTGATGAAGAGCATCTTGAGGGATAATGAGCCTGAGGACCTAGCAGAGGGTCGTCGTCTGATTCTAATGGAGATGGAAAATGAGAGGGCCCTGGCTAAGGGTAAAGGAAAAGCTGACGAGGGTTCGAGTTCAGCCGTGGAGCCCAAGACCTCCGGAGTTGAGGAATACCATCCCGATGATCCATTAATCCCTTTGGGTCTAACTCCCGTGGTCGGTGGAGCCTCTACAACTACTCAAGAGGGAGGATCTGCGGAAGGTATCTCTCTCTTTTCCCCACAATTTGCCAAAGCAATTGTGAATTGTCGTCGTCTGGTAGAACAACCAATTGAATTAGTAATGTGTGTTCCTCATGATACAGGTGGCGAGCCCGTCGACAAGGGTGATGAAAAAGAAAAAGAAGTGGAGACGGAGGCTGTCTCGCCAGGTGCCGGTAATGATATATCAAAGCAGGCTGAGGTCACAACAGCAGAAAGAAGCATCCCGGTACCTAGTACTGACGTTCTCAAAGATGCTGAGACCATTGAAGCCTTGAAAGACATGGATGGGCGCCATGTAGATGATGAAGAAGAAACTATTGGCGCCAAAGAGACCGGCGACGACGACGACGAAACTTTGGCCAGCCGACGGGCTAGGCAGGAAAAAGAGATGGCTTCGAAGAAGGTGGCAGATGAGGCTTTGGACGTAGTCCCTCTTGCAGAATTTGATCCCAAAACCGGGATGATTCTGAAAATCCAGCCCAAATCCATCAGCAGACAGCTTCATTTTGCAAATCCCGATGACTTCCCGGCTTCCCTTTCTGAGAGAAGGAAGAGAAAAGAGGTGGAAGAGGAATCTTCGGCAGAGTCGGATGTTCCACTCATAGACAAAAGGAAAAGGAAGAAAGGGGATCAGTTCGATGCCGACAGGGCGAAGCTGGAAAAACAGAAGCAGGAGATGAGGCCAAAGCGTAAATAGGATACTGTTTCTGGTTTATATTTTGTCTTTAGGTTTTCCACTGGCCAGAAAGTGTAATTGTGAGACTGGCCCTCACTTTTGTTTCTAGGTTGTTTTTCACTTAGTAGGTTTGCGGTACATAAATGAAAGTTTATCTCTTTTTGCATCATTGTGTACTTATATTCAAATAAACTTTCCATGTTTAGTAACAGACGATCTAATTATATCTACAAATCAATCACACAACTGAAAGAAAATTTTCGTGTTGTACTGCTGCATTAAAGTTCGTGTGTATATGCATATGGCCCCCAATCAATCGTTAATGTGGCGCTTAACTAGGGTTTATTAAAGATTGATTAGCATTATTCGCATGTTACCCCCTATTTCTGAATATGGGGGACTTAGAAAATTTCATAGGATAACTGTTTTTATGGTACTGAATCTCTTGTGTTGGGCTATGTTGGCAAATTGAAGGTTGTTTGCCTAGTTGAGATAAGGCTGAAAGCTGAACTTAGCTAGGGTAGCCGCTTGTTTCAGACCCTTTGTTCAAATTCAATAGTTCAGTCGGCTCCCATTCCTCTAGCAGGGAGAAGATCTTTCTCAGTGCTCAATCGGAGACGCTTTTATACTCTCTCTCTCTGGAGAGTTAGAGTTCGAGCTCAGCGATTCATTCGCTCCCCGATCCTTCAGCGGGGAAGGAGCTCTTTCTCAGCGCTCAATCGGAGACGCTTTTATACTCTCTCTCTCTCTGGAGAGTTAGAGTTCGAGTTCAGCGATTCATTCGCTCCCCGATCCTTCAGCGGGGAAGGAGCTCCTTCTCATCGCTCAATCGGAGACGCTTTTAAACTCTCTCTCTCTCTCTCTCTGGAGAGTTAGAGTTCGAGCTCAGTGATTCATTCGCTCCCAGATCCTTCAGCGGGGAAGGATCTCTTTCTCAGCGCTCAATCGGTGACGCTTTTATACTCTCTCTCTCTGGAGAGTTAGAGTTCGAGCTCAGCGATTCATTCGCTCCCCGATCCTTCAGCGGGGAAGGAGCTCTTTCTCAGCGCTCAATCAGAGACGCTTTTATACTCTCTCTCTCTCTGGAGAGTTAGAGTTTGAGCTCAGCGATTCATTCGCTCCCCGATCCTTCAGCGGGGAAGGAGCTCTTTCTCAGCGCTCAATCGGAGACGCTTTTATACTCTCTCTCTCTCTCTGGAGAGTTAGAGTTCGAGCTCAGCGATTCATTCGCTCCCCGATCCTTCAACGGGGAAGGAGCTCTTTCTCAGCGCTCAATCGGAGACGCTTTTATACTCTCTCTCTCTCTCTGGAGAGTTAGAGTTCGAGCTCAGCGATTCATTCGCTCCCCGATCCTTCAGAGGGGAAGGAGCTCTTTCTCAGCGCTCAATCGGAGACGCTTTTATACTCTCTCTCTCTGGAGAGTTAGAGTTCGAGCTCAGCGATTCATTCGCTCCCCGATCCTTCAGCGGGGAAGGATCTCTTTCTCAGCGCTCAATAGGAGACGCTTTTATACTCTCTCTCTCTGGAGAGTTAGAGTTCGAGCTCAGCGATTCATTCGATCCCCGATCCTTCAGCGGGGAAGGAGCTCTTTCTCAGCGCACAATCGGAGACGCTTTTATACTCTCTCTCTGGAGAGATAGAGTTCGAGCTCAGCGATTCATTCGCTCCCCGATCCTTCAGCGGGGAAGGAGCTCTTTCTCAGCACTCAATCGGAGACACTATTATACTCTTTCTCTCTCTCTCTCTGGGGAGTTAGAGTTCTATCAATGATATAATTTACTTTATTGTATCCTCAGAATCTTGACTTGTGATCACATTCCATTCTGATGGAAGGCATTTATGATTATATGCTTCTGCGATCGTTGGATTATTCACAATGATTTTTATAACAAATAAACAGGCAGATAAATAAAGGTACAATAAAGGTAAATGACACACAATATTTTTATAGTGGTTCGGTCGAATCATGACCTACGTCCACTTTATAATTTTTTTCTTTAAGGAATCAAAATATTCTAGGCAAGTCGTGCCTTGTACATGGTTTTCAACAAAGCAAAAGAATAGATTTGAAACTTTTATTTTAAGTATGGCCGTAAATGTTGGGCATTCCACACTTTGGGGATTTCCTTTCCATCTACGGTTGCCAGCTTGAAGGTTCCATTATCAAGCTTGCTCAGAATGGAGTACGGTCCTTCCCACTTCGCTCCCATATGAGTTGGGGGTGGAAAGACACGTTTCAGAACCAAGTCTCCGAGTTGCCAGGTTCGGGATCGAACCTTTTTGTTGTAATATCGAGCGACCTGTTGTTTGCATCTCAAGTCACGTAGGTCTGCTTCATCCCTCTTTTCTTCGATCATATCTAGGGACTCAAGGAGCAATTCATTATTGGTCATCGGATCATAATAAGTCACACGGTGAGAAGGTACCTTTATCTCAACCGGGATGACTGCTTCCGTTCCAAAAGCAAGGGAGAACGGGGTATGTCCTGTTGCTGATTTATATGTTGTCATGTAGGCCCATAGTGCCAAGGGAAATTCATCAGCCCACATGGCTCTATCCCGCTTCAGTCTTCTTTTCAGAATGGACTTAATTACTTTATTTGCCGCTTCGACTTGTCCGTTTGATTGCGGGTGCGCCACAGAGGTATACCGATTCTCAATGTGGTATTTTTGGCAGAAATTTCTGAATTCAGCGCTATCGAACTGAGTTCCGTTATCCGTTATCACAATCTTTGGAATCCCAAATCGGCAAATGATGTTTCGAACAATAAAATTGATCACTCGTTTGGTAGTGATTGTAGTTAGTGGCTCAGCCTCGACCCACTTAGTGAAATAATCCACGGCCACAATAGGAAACTTTGCTCCGCCCCTTGCTATGGGAGACTTCCAATGATATCAATTCTCCACATAGCGAAAGGCCATGGGCTCATCATTGTTTTTAACTGGTTAGGAGGTGCTCTAGGTATTTTTGAAAATCTCTGGCACGCATCACACCGTCGTGCGTATCTTGCCGCATCCTTGTTTATGGTAGGCCAGAAATAATCATGCCGCAACACCTTCTTTGCCAAAGTTTGCCCTCCAGTGTGGTCGCCACATTCGCCTTCGTGGACCTCTTGCAGCACACGTTTGATGTCATCGTGGGCTATACACCGAAGGAGGGGCATTGAAAACCCTTGTCTGTAAAGAACTCCGCCTTGCAGAACGTATCGGGCGGCTTTACGAATTACTTTACGCCTCTCGCTTTTCTTGGTCGGAAGTGTTCCATTCATCAGGAAATTCTTTAGAGGGGTCATCCAGGACTCCCTTTCTGGTTCCGTCTCTAGTATTAGGTCGATTTCCATTTGATCTATGCTAGGGGACCGAAGTACTTCAACGGGGGCTAGCCCAGTCACTTCAGGATCGTCGGAACTAGCCATCTTTGCCAACTTATCCACCTGCTGATTCTCTGACCGCGGAATATGCGATATGCTGTAGTGATCAAAATCGTTCAGCAACTCTTTCACTTTCTTTAAGTATAAAATCAATCTTGCATTTTTAGCTTGGAATTTTCCAGTAACTTGGTTCACAACTAACTTGGAATCGCAGAAGATGTTCAGCTTTGTGACTTCTAATTCCTTTGCAATCCTTAATCCGGCTATCAGGGCTTCGTATTCGGAATCATTGTTAGTGGCGTGAAACTCCATCCGGATAGCATAGGATATCAATCGTTTCTCTGGAGTTTCAAGCACTATTCCAGCGCCGGATCTTTCGTCATTCCTAGCGCCATCAGTATACAATCCCCAGGCATTGGGATCGAGAAGTAACTTTGAAGGATCAACTTCTTCGTTTGCTATATCTTCCTCAGGGACAGTGAACTCTGCTATGAAGTCGGCTATCACTTGCCCCCGAATTGACCGTCTGGGCTGAAAGTTCAAATCAAATTGACTTAACTCAGTATTACATTTGAGTAACCTTCCAGATGCCTCTGGTCTCTGTAGGACTTGCTTGAGCGGGTGATCGGTGTATACGGTAATAGGATGCGCCTAAAAATAATGTCGAAGCTTTCTAGAGGCGATCAGTAAACTATACGCTAACTTTTCTATCCTTGGGTAATTACGCTCTACTGCCGTTAATTTTTTGCTCACGTAATACACAGGTCTTTGGACCTTATCCTCTTCTCTTACCAACGCTGAGCTGATCGCATGGGATGACACGGCCAGATACACGAATAAGTCCTCGTGATCCATTGGCTTAGATAATATCGGAGGTTTCTCCAGGTGCCTGAGTAAATTCTGAAACGCTTCTACGCAGTCGGGCGTCCATTTGAAGTGGCGTTTCCTCCGCTTTATTAATTCGAAGAATGGGATGCACTTATCTGTAGCCCTGGAGATAAATCTGCTTAGTGCGGCCACTTTTCCTGCGAGGCTTTGCACATCCCTAATTTGCCTAGGTTCCTGAATGTCTCTGATTGCCGCGATCTGGTCTGGATTAATCTCAATACCACGGGAACTAACGATGAATCCCAAGAATTTTCCGGAGGCAACACCGAATGAACATTTGGTTGGGTTGAGTTTCATTCCGTACCTTCGAAGAATGCCGAACATCTCTGCCAAATCAGTAGTGTGTTGAGAAGATTGCTTAGACTTAACCAACATATCGTCGACGTATACTTCCATTGTTTTCCCGATCTGGTTATAAAACATTCTGTTGACTAAACGTTGATATGTAGCGCCCGCATTCTTCAAGCCAAAGGGCATCACCACATAACAATATAATCCCAGATCCGTAATAAAACTAGTGTGTTCTTGATCTGGAACATGCATCGGAATCTGGTTATATCCTGAATAAGCAACCATAAATGAGAGAAGCTCATGACCCGCCATCGAATCTACCAACTGGTCAATCCGGGGTAACGGGAAACTATCTTTTGGACAGGCTTTGTTCAGATCCGAGAAGTCGATACACGTTCGCCACTTCCCGTTGGCCTTCTTTACCAGGACTGGATTTGAAATCCAGTCTGGGTAGGTCGAGTCTCTGATAAATCCATTACTCTTTAGCTTTCCAACTTCTTCTTTCAAGGCAGCGGACCTCTCTGGGCCCAACATTCGCCTTTTTTGCTTTACCGGAGGATGTTTAGGGTTAATGCTTAATGAATGGCTCATAATTGATGGGGATATCCCACACATGTCCGCGTGGGTCCAAGAAAATACATCCAAGTTGTTTTTTAAGAAATCCGTCAATTCTTTAGCGAGATTCGGATTTAACTGGGATCTAATCTTAAGGACCTTCTCCGGGTCACTGTCATCGATCGGTACATCCACAGTTGTCTCGTTGGGAGTCGCCATTCTGCCCCCGGGTTCTTGATCCTCCCTGGGATCTATATCCTCGGGCAACTTTCTAGGCGACTCTCCAACGACTATCCTCTTTAGTTGCTATAAGGTTTCCGCCCCCGTAGGGGGAGAAGCGCCTTTAGTTTCAATGTCTCCTCCATTGCGAAGTAATTTTAGTTCGACAACGTAACATGCTCGCGCAGCAACCTGATCTCCTCTGATGATACCAATGCCAGCTTCTGTGGGGAATTTCAATAACAAGCACTAGGGGGCTATACAGGCTCTAAACTTTGCGAGGGCCGGTCGGCCCAAGAAGGCATTGTAGGGCGATTCAACGTCCAAAACCACGAAGGGAAGGATTCTCACTATCTTTCGTTCTCCTTCCCCAAGCGTAACCGGTAACTCTACATAACCCATTGGAGCGGTTGATGCTCCGTTGAATCCACGGATCCATCCTTGACAGGGCTTCAAGTCTTTTATTTCGAGGTTCATCTGGTTAAATGTCCTTTTGAAAAGAATGTTGACGGAACTCCCGTTGTCCACTAAAACCTTATGAACAGTGGTTGGTCCAATAGGTACTGTAATTACAAATGGATCTTCAGTCGAAGCATGGACTCCAATGCTTTCTCGTTCTCGGAAAACGACATCGTCGGTCATCATCTTTTGTTGCTTTACCGGGATATTGTCCTCAGGGTTGCTACACTCCCCTACCTCGAGGTGTTGCTTGGCTGCATTGACATATTGATCTAATGCCTTGGAACTATGCCCGGCAAGATAAAGTCCTCCGATTACGGTATTGATAACAATGTTCTTTCCCTTTTGCTAGGCAGTCGGCCTAGCAGTAAGTTGATTCTGGTTCTGATTTGGGGCCTGTACTGCTTGCCCCCTGTCTCTGGGTGTTACTCTGTATTCATCTAACTTTCCTTCTCGAAGCAGCCTTTCGACTACATCTCTTAGGTGATGGCATTCATTTGTCGAATGGCCGTGAATCTGATGAAAGAGACAAAACTTCCCCGTTTCACGTTCTTTCTCCGTCGACTCTCTGGGAGGTGGCCTCTTATTCTGGAGGACTTCATACGCATCCATGAAGATATTTTCCAGAGTATCATTTATTGGTGTATAACTTTCAAAGGCCCTGGGACGAGTCCTTCTCTGGGAGTCGTTCCCTCGGTTCCTCTTCCGGTTGTTGTCGTTACCATTATTATTGTTGTTCCCTGACTGACGACCACCCTGATTCCGATTTCCGACATTAACCTCGACTTTCCCCGAGCTGTCTCCTGTCTGCTTAATGGCGACATTGCTCTGGATTTCCTCCTTATCAGCTGTTTTTGCCTTTCGGTTAGCATATACTTCTTCCCGGCGTAAATGTACGTTAGCTTTTTCGTAGAATAACTCTCTAGTATGGGGTGGCTTGCCTGCCAGGTTTCTCCCGAATTCAGTATCTTTATCTACTCCATCAATCAGTGCTGCGACAACGGTTGGTTCATGGGGATCTTTAACTTCAGTAGCAGCCAAGTTGAAACGGTCTAGGTACGCCCTCAAACTCTCGCCTGGTCGCTGCTTGACAAGGAACAAATCAATCACACTCTTTGTCTTTTGTGCATAGATACGGAATTGTTCTACGAACTTCTCACTAAACTCCCTGAAGCTAGAAATCGATCTTGCTGGCAAGCGAGTAAACCATACCAATGCTACATCCTCCAAGAATATGGGAAATGCTTTGCACTTGACAGCGTCAGAAGCAGCGGCAGCGGTCATTGACCAAGAGTATCTCATCAGATGATGGACAGGATCAGACCTACCCGCATATCGGTTCATCTATGGCATGTTGAAACGCCTTAGGAATGTCGCATCCAAGATATCATCAGTGAAAGGGGTGTGACTGCGGTCAATTCCCCAATCTTCATTCCGTTGCCCACGGCTATCTGCCAGGATTTGATGGATCATGGATGCCACATTTGCACTGGTCAGCGGAGGTTCAGGGTCAGTGCTTCTGGCTCGGCGGGGTTCTCTAGTCTCTCTTCCGGGAGCAGTCACAAAATCTGGGGCTCGGATAGGGCTTCGTTGCCCCCTGTTACCATGAGCACGTGCGCGATGACGGGGCTGAGATAGTCTGTTCTGTATAGGATTGTCCACATCTCGAGCTCTGGGAGTCGCGGCGTGGTTGTTCACATTACGGTTTGAGGGCCCCGCCTCCAGCGCTTCTCCTTCCCGTGATGGCAGGGTTCCGAACCGAAGCTGCTCTATGTTTTCGGCTCTCTCATATGGTCGCCGCGGAGGTCTCGGCGATTCCTCTGACGAAGAAGAATATCCTGGAGTGAGCGGACGAGCTGATGGCGTCCTTTGCCTTGCGAGTTCATCAAGCCTTTTATCCATAGCAGTCAAATTTTGTCGCAGGACGGAGCTTTCCTGCCTCTGGGCAGCCAATTCATCAAACAATCTCTCCCACATTTCGGAAAAGCGAGAGAGATCCCCCTCAGTAACGGGAGCAGCAGGGTCATATTGGTCATCATCACTTTCTCTTATGCGCAAAGAGCTTGAGCCAGGTCGAGCGGAGGGGCCAGGACGGTAGGAGCGAGCCATAGGCTCCTTTCCAGGTCGAGTTGTAGTCTGATCATCAATTCGAATCGCTGTGGTTCGAGGATGGCGGCTCGCAACGCCCCCCTGAGATCGATTCGCGGTCGCGGTGCGGGGAGGATTCGAGACGTTACCTTGGGATCGAGTAACAACCCCTTCAGCAGTCCGGATCGCTTCGTTCTCGTCGACTTGGAGCGTGGCGTCTTCATCGGATCGGTTCGCCCCCTGCGCTCCGCGATCCAGAGTCTCCTCATTGCCTAGCTCGTGCACACTTTCTTCAATTGTTTCATTGGTTTGCGAAGCTCGTGCTTCCTTAGATCTTTTTCCAGCCATGATATCCGAATCGCTGAAATCTTCAAAGAACTGAATAGCGAAACTTTAGGACTGTCTTCTCAGTGAAAGCACCAAAATGTTAGATCAAAATTTGGACCTAACACCCAAATTGTTCTGAATCTTATAGAGTTTCAACTGAAGAATGAGGAAAAAGAAAATAACACACAAAATTTATAGTGGTTCGGCGTTAACGAGCCTACGTCCACTTTATATATTATTGATTATACTTTGAAAGCTAATACAATCAAGGATTTCTCTCAATATTCTAGTAGTCTGACAATAATGGCGGATTCAGTACTCAATATTGCCAAAAAGATCCCAAAAAATGCCAAGCTCCGGGCTATTTATAGCTGATTTTGTCAGGCGGGTCGTGGTAACACGTGGCACGAATCCCGAGAACATCGGATCGCATCGCTGCCGTTGAAGAAATAGTCAAATTAGCCGTTGCGGACAGGTGTCGCAATCTCCTGGAAAATCGGATCGTGCAAATGGGGAGAATTGGTCAAAATGACGGTTAGGGACACGTGTCGCTAGATCCGTGCGTCTCGGATCGCTGAAGACTAGCTCGTTTTTGAACGGGTCAGAGGCTCCGCCATGCATCAGGGGATCGGATCGATCAATACTGGGCAATAACACATGCATGGATCGAGTCGCATAGAGGTGTCGTTTCGCTGATGAAATGGGGGCGATCCGATAAGGTACGATCTGATATGGGGGCGATCCGACGAGGGGCGAGTCAATGGCGCGATCCGTTCCTTCATGTACTCAGAGAATGTGGTTTCATGCTTTCTTCTTATGAATGAACCTGGGTGGCTTGGTCAAAAAGCTAGCCAACACTTATCATTGTCCTTTAAATCTTAAACTTTCTTGGAAAAAAGTATTGACTTTTTCTCCAGCTTTTAAGGTTATGTTTAATATCATTCAATGTGCACCTAATCTGAAATAATACATTACTAGTATAATATGGGAAATCTGATTGAAATAACCCTCCATAAAACACCAACTATTCATGTATTTAAAACGAGGTTTTTTATTGCCAACATTTTCAATGCACCTGCAACTTAAGTTGATAGCCATAAGGGTATTGTCATTAGTAGAATGATTCAAATATTAAACAGTAAGAGAAGGAAAAATATCCATGCATTTCTGGTTTATAAAAACTCTATCTATTGTAGGATGAATATTCGTGTTATGACTACCTCTCCAAGGAAAGAGATTACCCTTATGAGTAGGTTCCGTAACATCCAGTTGAGAAATACACTGGAAAAAATAACTACTGCCATTCGGTATAGCGTTATACAAGCTAACTCTATTTGAAGCATATAGGGTATCATTAAAGTCCCTTGCAATTAACCAAGCACAGTCAATATCAGATTTAATTTCCAATAGATGTCTCCACAAATTTTGTCTTCATGAATGCAGATTATCACCATAAATATAGGATATTACAAGATTCAATCCCTCAGAATTATGCAATTTACAGGTAATACAATGTTGATCTACTTTTATAATTTTATGTTTCAAATAACATATATCATATCCCACCAAAAATTTTCCTTTACAGTCATAAGTATTATTATTTATAAAGTTCCAGTTCCTAAATTTAAGAGTGAAATTAACAATAGAGTAAGAAGAAAGCTTATGCTCAGCTATAGCCAAGAGACTGATTTCCTTTCTTCGAATCAAATCACATAAATCTCTTTATCTAGTGATAGAGTTCAAACATCTCACATTCCAAAACAATAAAGACATAATGAAATTATTCATTTTTATTTATATACCTAGTTTTAAAACCACCAGGGAGGCTGCTTTCTTCTTTAAATTTTCTTGTTTTCGATCTTGTTTTCACTTAAGTAATAAGATTATTCCATTTAGGATTCGATTCTATAAGAGGTTTTCCACTGATCATCACTTCCTCTCCTTTTAAATTATTCGAAATGTTTTTGTTAACATTGATTATTTTGAGGCACAAATAATACACACACACACACACATACATTTGACTAAAATAATTAAAATGTAATTTTTTTTCTATAATAGTATAATGATCAATAAATAACAATAAGACGATACCGAATTGAATAAATATGGTAGTTGTCGATGCAAAAATTTTGTTGAGGAAAATGGAAATAAATAAAATGATATTTGTAAATTTAATTACAAATCAATAATGATTTTTTTTGCATAGCAAGCGAGGTTAAATGGCCCCTACCATATATTATTACTACTCAATATATAAAGTACAGTAAACTTCAAGACATACATCTATTGATAGACTGGACCATTACATGTTTAGGCGTCAAAACACTACTAAACACTCTAGTGTTCCTTTCCATCCATAGAAAATATAAAGTCTTCTTAAACAACTTCAGAAGTAAACATCCATTAATTCTCTTCCATCTCATCGCTTTAAAAATCAAGAACCATTCTTCTAGCGAGATGGCAGCCGGATAATGAAGGCCAAAGTGCCTCAGGACATGCAACCATACATACTTGGAGTATACACATCCAAAATAAAGATGTGGAATAGTTTCAGTGAAAGCATCACAAAAAATACATGTCTCATCCTCAATGACACCAAGCCTCTTCAACTTGTTCTAGTATGGACCGCATTCACCAATATCCGCCACATAAAAATATTTTCTTTAGGAACAAAATTAGATAACCATACCCTAGAGTGCCATGGGAAAATAGGATAATTCATCTTAAGTGACTCATAAACTAATTGAACAGAATGTAGCTTATCAATCCAAGCAACATGGATGTGAACTGACAGAAAAAGAAGGTTTGAAATCTTAGACCATAATGCATTAATAACAGAGGAGCTGCTATGAGGTAAAACAAGCACTCCATTCACACATATGCTAGCCACCGAAGCATTATCACCAATACTAGTCAGACGTCAACCATTGTAGTCAATTAATTCAGATAAGAATAATACCTTTTTCACTCCACAGATCACACCAGAATGAGATCTTATGTGCATGTAGAAGACCACATTGAAACAACGGACGAAACCTGTCCCTGAACTTCAATAAGTTCCTCCATGACCAACTACAGTCTGACGGAGCTGACATCGTCCACAAAATTTGATCTTTGATCAAATGAATACGACACCAGGAAGCCCAAAGATTGTCATCAAACTTGTACAATTTATCAATACGCGATGACACGGCAGCTCTGCTCCACATCATTAAATTCATCACTCCAAGGCCTCTCTGAACATGGTCTACACACTTTCTTGAATGAAACCGAAACAAGCTTTTTCGAATAAGGATTTCCATGCCAAAGAATGTGATTTAAGGCGGAGTTAATCATGTCAATGATCTTGCACGGCAGAATGAATAATCTCGCATAATATATGCGCATACAAAAAGCCAACGATTTAACAATGACTAGTCTTCCGGCTAAAGAGAATTTCGACACAGGCCAAGAATTAATTTTAGCAATAATACTTTCAAAAAGAGGCAAGCATTGAGAATCCTTTAATCTAGACGTGCATAGAGGAGCACCTAAGTATACTTCATCATCAGACATCTGCGACAAGCCAGAAAGGTTGTACATTGAAGATTTAATCATGTCAGATACTCCCCTACATCTGATTCTGGAGATATTTCTATTAATCGACAAATTGGAAATAAGATTAAACTCTTGAAGAACAGCAGTTACACCAATTACTGATTTAACATTCGGCTTTGTGAAGAGAAGTAAGTCATCCGCAAACAACAGGGAAGATATTTTAGACAACTTACATAAAGGATGATAGTCAATTTTCTTGGCAGCCATTGCATTATTAGCAAGAGCAGTTAAAAATTCCATAACACAAACAAAAATGTACGGAGAGATTGGGCCCCCTTGACGAATACCTCGTTTAGCCTTGAAATATCCAAAAGTGGAGCCATTGGAGCTAAGAGAAATATTCACAGTGGAGATACAAGTAAAGATCCAACATAAGAATGGGATGGGGAAGTTCATTTTAAAGAGAATATAGATGATAGAATCCCAACGCACAGTATCATAGGCTTTTTGAATATCAAGTTTAAGGGAACACCTAGAAGATATATTGGATCTGTTGTAGCCTTTCATTAGTTCTGAAGCAAGAAGTATATTATCTGCAATATCTCTATTGGGAAGGAATGCACTTTGATTTGAGGAAATGATATTAGCAAGAGCATTTTTCATACGAATAACAATGATTCTAGCGGTTCACTTGTGCAGAACTTTGCAACGTGCATTCGGTCTATAATGAGAGACTGACGACGGCATGTCAACTTTAGGAATTAATGCGAGCCTAGTTGCATTAATACCACTAACCAATTTTCTATGCAGAAAGAAATTCTTGATAGACTTTATGACATCTACCCCAACAACAGACCAACACACTTTAAAGAAGTGTGCATTAAAGTCATCAGGTCCAGGAGAACTAGAAGACTTTAAAGAGAAAATAGACCGAGTTATATCATCAGAAGAGATTTCATCAATAAGATTAAACTTCATGTCATCAGAAATGTGTGGAAGACTAACAGCCGAGTAACAGAAGTAATATTAGTGGCATTCTGTTGGATCTTCAAGGTGCTATGAAATACATAGGTAGTCTTGTCCCCAAAGATGTTCCATTTATTATTAATTTTCTGTCTTGCCATGTTAGCTTCGGAGATAATAGCCTTTGCCAAATCTGGCGAAAGCCTGCGTTCTTGACTGGATAACATTTCCATGAGAGAACCATCCTGACATGCCTGAATATCCCTTTGAATCTGATATAAATTATCTCTAAACGTATTAGAAAGACTCACCCCATCACCAAGTTCTATCTTGCCCAAGATCTAAGAACACCCTTTAAAAGTTTTAATTTTCCCTGCATAACAAACATAGGGTTACCATAAACATGCGTTTTCCAGCAATCATTAACTATAGGAATAAAATTTGGGTGTTTAGCCCAGTCATTAAAAAATGAAAATGTGGACTGTTTTCTCATGTTACTCTTGCCCCAGTCAAGAACTAGAGGGGAATTGTCAGAAATGGATGGTGGAGGAATTAAAACAAATAAGGATGGCCAAGAAGAAACTGCATTGTAGTTGTGGAATGATCTGTCTAATTTGCAAAAGGTCTTAATCCCAGATCTGGATGAATTATTCCAAGTAAATTCAGCACCAGAGGAAGGGATAGGTAAAAGATTAGAATAAAAAATTGCATTGTTTAGATGTCTAGTGTGATGGCCCGTAAGTTCCCATCCTTTGAATCGACCATAAACCACACAGGTCTGAACCAAAGGTTGGAAATCCGTGGATACATCAACTTTTGGAATACAACAACATCAGAACAAATAACAAAAGACTTTTATAACATCAATAATAAATGTTACATCAGAGTACAGAATATATCAGAGTACAGAATATAATATAGCGGAAGGTAAAATACAATAATTTAATACAATGCACAGCGGAAGACTTCAATGTTCTGGACACAGCTTTAAGCTTCAATCCAGAATCCTGCTCAAGAGATAAACCTATAGACAAATTACTCGACTGCCCGTGTGGAAAAGAGGGCACCCGAGTTTGCAAAGGTGGAAACAAACTAGGAGTCAGTCATGGGACTAGTGTGAGAATTCTTAACTAGTTTAACTAATTGTAATAAGGCAAATCAAAGGACCATGCTGCTAATGCGGAACGGATTTACTCCAATGGATTGCTGTGCATAACAGTAAAGTAAATCGTCAAATAACGCAATGCTTTTTAGAAAAATGAAACCAGCATAAGTCTCAGGTCCCATCACCCAATGCAACGCACACCAGAGGATAGAGTTTTACCTTATGGTGATTAAAAGATGATAAATACGTAAAAACGATATTATTATTAGTGTGTATATGTTTTGATAAAACGTTTCAACCATAATGTATCAATCCTAGGAAGCATAGGTACCCATATATTATGCCTCCGTACTAGTAATACAATCAAAACCGCATGGGGCATAATGGAAATTGGGTTTCCATCATGAGTCAAGGCTAGGGAGGAGCTCCTTACCGATTCGAGACACTCTAGCTAATGCCCCAGGATTCCCCGCAGTGAACCCTTGGAAACAGCAGGGCCGGTCCTCACATACAACTTTGAGAATTGGCAATTCCTGAACACACGTTTCCCGGTCCTATAGGACCTAATACCAAGGCCTCGTCATCTATCATCCACATAAGTAAATATCAGCGCTGGTAGGTCCCTGACATCACTCTAGCTAGAAAGAAACGTGCTGCTCTCCCTGCGTTCCCTTCTCCCATTTTAGACTCTACCGGGTTGTGAGGCTCGTTGTGAGGCTCGCGAAGTAACGTTATAACCACAAAGCCTGCTTTTCAACAAAGCCTTGATCATCTTCATCTTAGCGTGCCACATCGTCAATCCATACCATACCATCGATCATCCATCAATATATAAACGGGTGTTAAGTAAAGAATAAATTCTCCACCACCAAAATTTATATATTAATAGACAATCAATAACATGATATTTAACGGAGTACGATGTCGGACACACAATCCATTTAAGCTTATGCTCTGGGTCTGAGCGAAAGCCAAATCCGTCGATCTCCAAATGAGTTTGGACGATCATTACTAAATATCTTGCCTTGGGAGGCCAGTCCCAATTCAAGCTACCAGTCATCATCATCCCAACGATATGAAAACCTTCGGTCTTCAACCACCACCTTCATCTTTAACTCTTGATCGTCGTGATGATTGTTCAGAATGGGTTAACCCGGTTTTTGCGAACAACTCGCGTATTTTGTGATTAAAAATCAAATGCTATAAAATCACACCAACACCGCATTCCAACTCCGGATATTCTTTTAATAAGATATTCGTATTAAAAGATTCTCATTTATTTTATCAAAGATAAATCTTTTTAATTTAATCTCAAATCTTTATTTATCCATATTAAACCAAATTATGGTTTATCCAATCTAATCGGAATTTATGCCTTATCGAAATAATTATAAATTAATTAATCCCCATCCCGATCTTTTATCCCAATTGGTTCAGGTAAACTTAATTTCCATTACCCATTTAAATCTAATTAAAGATTTAATTAACGCATGGAGTTAAACTGGTGGAACTCCATTTCGATCCTTAATTCAGTAATTTTATTTACTTAATTCCTCTCCAATCTAATTAAAGTTTTAATTAAAACCTTATTTCATTTTAACCTTACAAAGTCATTATTAAATAATTAATCAAAAACTAGGAAATTAATCCCCTCATTAATCCGGGTTAAAGAATAAATGTTATTTAAAACATTATTCACGATAAACCCAAATTCAAATTTCACTGTAAATCCGTGGTTATAATAAAACCATTTTTTATTTATTTTAAAATAAATAAACCATTTATTCTGATCAAAATATCATTTCTCATATTAAAATATTATTTTCAAAATATTAATTTTGAAATTAACTCTTTTAATATTCATTATAAAATGGATAATATAAGTTAATAAACTTATTCAGGTTAAAATGATGTTCCAATTCGTTATATTATCCATTTATGTTTTATAATGGGCCAGACTTCTCACATTAGGCCTACAACATGTGGATGCTGGATATGCCGGTTGGGTCCGGGCAGACTTATTCCACAGTTGGGCTTAACCTCGAGTCAAAACCCAATTTGTATTCGTGTACTTGGACCTCTCACATTAGGCCCAACATTTATGGCTGCTGGATATGCCGGTTGGTTCCAGGCAGACTTCCGCCATAAACGTGACCTAACCTCGTGTCCAAGAACAATTATAATTATAATTATAATTATTTTAAAATATTTCATATTTTAAAAATATCTAACTTCTAAAATATCGTATGTTCCAAAGTATAACTTGACATTGAAATATTCTTTATATTGCCTTACCAATTTTCAATAAATATCGACCTTTCCATATTATTATAATATTATAATAATAACTACTTCAAACAAATGGTTTTAATTACGATATCAAAACCTACCATTCCAACATTAAACATAATCTTTTCCCATTAATCCATTTATGTTAAATTTTGAAATCGCATCTTTTAAATTTAATGTTAACATAAAAACGAAAGCTTTTCAATTCAAATCTTCTTGTTATATTTGGAATGTAATTTTACTAATTTAATATTTCATTAAAACTTTCTAAATAATAGAAATTTAGTTTCCTTAATTCAAGCGTCAGTTAATTCCATTAATTGAATAATAAATGAAAATTATTTCTTTAATTCAAAATTGGAATGAGACCCACACCATTTCCATATAATTCAATTATACGGATTTCATTCATTTATCTCATAACAATTATCAAACATCTGTTAACAGCCAAAGTGCATTTCTAATTAACCACAAGGGTGACGTGTATTCAAATGTCAACCCCTGACCCGTTTGGGGTTTCAACCAACACAAGTTCGAATAAAATAAACTGTGCTTCTGGATGATGTATGAAAATTGATCGTCCAATCACATAAACAAGCCAGGTCACTTGTAAATGGCAGTGTATACATGTGATTTAAATAGGACCATACATAATCATACACAATTTGGCATGTTCACTTATTTCAAGTTTCAACTATTCGATGTCAAGTTTTCATGTTGAACAAGATGATAATAACATGACACTTATGTTGCAACACATTTCTTTCAACTAATTTAAAATAAAAATAAAGTTTTTTATTTCAAAAACAAAAATCAAAACTTTAATTATTCAAAAATAAAGTTCAAAACTTATTTTAATCATTTCAAAATAAAGAACAAAACTTTATTTATTTTAATCGTTTCAAAATAAAGATGTAATCTTTATTATCAAAACAAAGATTTAGCCTTTTATAATCAAAAACAAAGTTGTAATTTTTGTAACTGAAATCAAAGTTATAATCTTTGCAAACAAAATCTAAGTTGTAATCTTTGCAAACAAAATCAAAGGTGTAATCTTTGTTAACAAACACAAAGGTTCAATTTTTATAAATAAAAATAAAGTTTTAATCTTTATAAATAAAAATAAAGTTTAAAGCTTTATAAACAAAAACAAAGATTTAATCTTTTATAAACAAAAACAAAGATTGGTTCTTTATAAACAAAATCAAAATTTTGTTTCTTTTGTAACCAAAACAAAATTTCAACCCTTATAATTAAAAACAAAGAATTGGTCTTTATGAATAAAAAAAAGGTTTCATCTTTATAAATAAACAAAAAGATTTCATGTTTTATAAATAAAACAAAGATTCATTTTATACAAACAAAAACAAAGATTCGTTTTAATAAATCAAAAATAAAGATCGAATCTTTATTAATGTTATTCATTTCAAAATAAAAATCAAAACTTTGATTTGTAAATCATGATAAAAGATTAAACTTTAATTATAAATCAAACAAAAGATTAAACTTTTTATGATAATCTTTCTACTTGACATCGAATAACAATTCCCATAATCAATTCCAACACCAATCATACAACACGTCAATAACAATACAGGCCACAAACATCAATTTCCACCATACAACAATTCAATCCATACAACATTCATTTTATATAATGATAATATAATTAAATTAAATTAATTATATATAAAAAAAATAGAATCTCACCTCAATTTGGCTGAAAATTCAAAGTGCTCCTTTTCAGCTCCAGTCAGCGCCATCGCGAAGATCTTAATTTTTTGATTCCAACGCAATTTACGGTTTGTCAAACGGACCTTGTATGAGAGAGTTATGTATTTTTAAAGATTGAAAAATTAAAATATTAAAATAAATAAAATAATATTTGAAATATGCGGAACTTTCTTCCACCGTAACATACTTCAACCGAACCCATGAAGCCGCCGTCCTCCTTCTGCACGCACGCCAAACGGAGCACCCCGGAACCGATCAACCACCATCACCCGAAGCACCATGCCAAGAGCCGCCTACACCACCCGCCGCCTGAAGCTCGGCCTCCCATCTCGCCCAGAAAACACCAAAAACCGCAGCCCCTTCTCGGTCAGTATTCGCAAAATCCGTGAATCAAAACCCGATCTTGACCGTATAAATTTGTAGCTCTCTGAATTCTCTTCGATTTGGTATATTATACATCGATTTTCGTTGAACCGATTGAGAGATCTAAGCATTTGAAAATCGGAGCTTTTCAGCCCTTGAATTCTGGGCGGCGGCTGCCATTAGGGTTTCAGCCCGAAAATTATATATTATTTTAATAATAAATCTCGAAATTCGTGTAATAAAGTGGGATTTTCGGAGTTTCTCTGATTTGGGCTTGCTTACTATCGTTCTTAACGTTTTGAGGCCTTCTGAACGCAATGGGATGGATCTCGGGGTCCAATTCCGAAATATGTAGAAATTTTATTTAAAATTACATTAAAAATTAATTAATTAAATATTGACCGTACATTTAAATATGCCGGGGCCACATATGACCTCAGAAAATTCTAAAAAAATATTTTTAGTTTTCTTATGACGATACGAATCGAACAAAATTATTTTCGTCGAATTCTGAGACTGTTTGAAAAATGACTATTTTTAAGGCGCTTAAATTTAACTGAAATAGTCAAAACACATTTTCTTTTCCCATGCTCACATATTAATTCGAAAAATTCTGAAAATTGAAATCTAGTAATAGTTTGACATTCCGGTCCCAACAAAATTGGTTTCGTCGAAAACCGAGGTCATTTGAAAAATGACTATTTTTAAGGCCAATATATTTAATATTCAAAATACATTTTTAAACAAATAATTTTCGAAACTCAAAATATATAAGTTCTTACTGTTTTCCAGGGATAAAACATCATTTCGAACTCAATGGAAGTGGTTTCGAGTCGAAATTCCTACATATGAGAAAAGTAGCCTTTCGGGCCATATATAATATATATATAAATACTATAACAACCTTTCTAAAAATTGAATTGGCCATAACTTTTGATTCCCGCTATGAAATTTCAATTTTTCGGATTCGTTGGAAAGATATTTTTAAATAGATTCTAATATTTTTGGTTTCAATAAAATCCGTTTACTTTTGCATCCTGTACGGTCAGTCAAAGCTCAAGTTTGACTTTTCAAACTACCGCGCTATTTCTAACTCTTTTTATAATTAAAATTAAATTATTCATTCAAACTTCGATTTAAATCAAATTTGTGATCATTATTATTTAAAATAGATTATTTTAAATATCAAAACTCATTAAAATTACTTAAAATAAAATTTTAAATTGGACCCCGAAAATCAGGGTTGTTACAGTCTCCCCCATTTAAAAACTTTTCATCCTCGAAAAGGAACTAAGCTAAAAGTTGATTAATTAACTAACTAATTCATATATATATTCTCCATTGGTTTAAATAATTTTATTCGTTGATTAACTTTCAAATATATAACTTTTTATATATTCAAAATCATATTTTCCAAAATAGACTATGTATAATCACACATACGTTAATTATAAGCTTGGCACTCTCAACTCATTCTAGGGCATTACTAACCCTATCTCTAATGAGTTTCTCATTCTAGGATACTGCTGATCCTATCTCTAATGAGTATTCTTATTGGATATTACTAATCCAATCTCTGATGAGTCTTTTGTTCAGTTCTAATGAGTTGTATCCCAAAGATTTGAGCTAACCAAAGCTCTGATACCAACTGTGATGACCCGTAAGTTACCATCCTTTGAATCGACCATAAACCACACAGGTCTGAACCAAAGGTTGGAAATCCGCGGACACATCAACTTTGGGAATACAACAACATCAGAACAAATAACAAAAGACTTTTATAACATCAATAATAAATGTTACATCAGAGTACAGAATATATCAGAGTACAGAATATAATTCAGCGGAAGGTAAAATACAATAATTTTATACAATGCATAGCGGAAGACTTCAATGTTCTGGACACAGCTTTAAGCTTCAATCCAGAATCCTGCTCAAGAGATAAACCTGTAGACAAATTACTCGACTGCCCGTGTGGAAAAGAGGGCACCCGAGTTTGCAAAGGTGGAAACAAACTACGAGTCAGTCATGGGACTGGTGTGAGAATTCTTAACTAGTTTAACTAATTGTAATAAGGCAAATCCAAGGACCACGCCGCTAACGCGGAACGGATTTACTCCAATGGAATGCTGTGCATAACAGTAAAGTAAATCGTCAAATAACGCAATGCTTTTTAGAAAAATGAAACCACCATAAGACTCAGGTCCCATCACACAATGCAACGCACACCAGAGGATAGAGTTTTACCTTATGGTGATTGAAAGATGATAAATACGTAAAAACGATATTATTATTAGTGTGTATATGTTTTGATAAAACGTTTCAATCATAATGTATCAATCCTAGGAAGCATAGGTACCCATATATTATGCCTCCGTACTAGTAATACAATCAAAACCGCATGGAGTGTATTGGAAATTGGGTTTCCATCATGAGTCAAGGCTAGGGAGGAGCTCCTTACCGATTCGAGACACTCTAGCCAATGCCCTAGGATTCCCCGCAGTGAACCCTTGGAAACAGCAGGGCCGGTCCTCACATACATCTTTGAGGATTGGCAATTCCTGAACACACGTTTCCCGGTCCTATAGGACCTAATACCAAGGCCTCGTCATTCATCATCCACATAAGTAAATATCAGCGTTGGTAGGTCCCTGACATCACTCTAGCTAGAAAGAAACGTGCTGCTCTCCCTGCGTTCCCTTCGCCCGTTTTAGACTCTACCGGGTTGTGAGGCTCGCAAAGTAACGTTATAACCACAAGGCCTGCTTTTCAACAAAGCCTTGATCATCTTTTTCTTAGCGTGCCACATCGTCAATCCATACCGTACCATCGATCGTCCATCAATATATAAACGGGTGTTAAGCAAAGAATAAATTCTCCACTACCAAAATTTATATATTAACAGACAATCAATAACATGATATTTAACGGAGTACGATGTCGGATACACAATCCATTTAAGCTTATGCTCTGGGTCTGAGCGAAAGCCAAACCCGTCGATCTCCAAATGCGTTTGGACGATCATTATTAAATATCTTGCCTTGGGAGGCCAGTCCCAATTCAAGCTACCAGTCATCATCATCCCAACGATATGAAAACCTTCGGTCTTCAACCACCACCTTCATCTTCGACTCTTGATCGTCGTGATGATTGTTTAGAATGGGTTAACCCGGTTTTTCCTAACAACTCGCGTATTTTGTGATTAAAAATCAAATGCTATAAAATCACACCAACACCGCATTCCAACTCCGGATATTCTTTTAATAAGATATTCGTATTAAAAGATTCTCATTAATTTTATCAAAGATAAATCTTTTAAATTTAATCTTAAATCTTTATTTATCCATATTAAACCAAATTATGGTTTATCCAATCTAATCGGAATTTATGCCTTATCGAAATAATTATAAATTAATTAATCCCCGTCCCGATCTTTTATCCCAATTGGTTCAGGTAAACTTCATTTCCATTACCCATTTAAATCTAATTAAAGATTTAATTAACGCATGGAGTTAAACTGGTGGAACTCCATTTTCGATCCTTAGTTCAGTAATTTTATTTACTTAATTCCTCTCCAATCTAATTAAAGTTTTAATTAAAACCTTATTTCGTTTTAACCTTCCAAAGTCATTATTAAATAATTAATCAAAAATTAGGAAATTAATCCCCTCATTAATCCGGGTTAAAGAATAAATGTTATTTAAAACATAATTCACGATAAACCCAAATTCAAATTTCACTGTAAATCCGTGGTTATAATAAAACCATTTTTAATTCCTTTTATTTATTTTAAAATAAATAAACCATTTATTCTGATCAAAATATCGTTTCTCATATTAAAATGTTATTTTCAAAATATTAATTTTGAAATTAACTCTTTTAATATTCATTATAAAATGGATAATATAAGTTAATAAACTTATTTAGGTTAAAATGATGTTTCTATTTAAAATGGATTAAATAATCCAATTCGTTATATTACCCATTTATGTTTTATAATGGGCCAGTCTTCTCACATTAGGCCTACAACTTGTGGATGCTGGATATGCTGGTTGGGTCCGGGCAGACTTATTCCACAGTTGGGCTTAACCTCGAGTCAAAACCCAATTTGTATTCGTGTACTTGGACCTCTCACATTAGGCCCAACATTTAAGGCTGCTGGATATGCCGGTTGGTTCCGGGCAGACTTCCGCCATAAACGTGACCTAACCTCGTGTCCAAGAACAATTATAATTATTTTCTAAAAATATTATTTTAAAATATTTCATATTTTAAAAATATCTAACTTCTAAAATATCATATGTTCCAAAGTATAACTTTACATTGAAATATTCTTTATATTCCCTTACCAATTTTCAATAAATATCGACCTTTCCATATTATTATAATATTATAATAATAATTACTACAAAAAAAATGGTTTTAATTACGATATCAAAACCTACCATTCCAACATTAAACGTAATCTTTTCCCATTAATCCATTTATGTTAAATTTTGAAATCGCATCTTTTAAATTTAGTGTTAACATAAAAACGAAAGCTTTTCAATTCAAATCTTCTTGTTATATTTGGAATGTAATTTTACTAATTTAATATTTCATTAAAACTTTCTAAATAATAGAAATTTAGTTTCCTTAATTCAAGCGTCAGTTAATTCCATTAATTGAATAATAAATGAAAATTATTTCTTTCATTCAAAATTGGAATGAGACCCACACCATTTCCATATAATTCAATTATACGGATTTCATTCATTTATCTCATAACAATTATCAAACATCCATTAACAGCCAAAGTGCATTTCTAATTAACCACAAGGGTGACGTGTATTCAAATGTCAACCCCTGACCCGTGTGGGGTTTCAACCAACACAAGTTCGAATAAAATAAACTGTGCTTCTGGACGATGTATGAAAATTGATCGTCCAATCACATAAACAAGTCAGGTCACTTGTAAATGGCAGTATACATGTGCTTAAATAGATACATACATAATCATACACAATTTGGCATGTTCACATATTTCAAGTTTCAACTATTCGATGTCCAGTTTTCATGTTGAACAAGATGATAATAACATGACACTTATGTTGCAACACATTTCTTTCAACTAATTTAAAATAAAAATAAATTCTTTTATTTCAAAAACAATAATCAAAACTTTAATTATTCAAAAATAAAGATCAAAACTTATTTTAATCATTTCAAAATAAAGAACAAAACTTTATTTATTTTAATCGTTTCAAAATAAAGATGTAATCTTATTATCAAAACAAAGATTTAGCCTTTTATAATCAAAAACAAAGTTGTAATTTTTGTAACCGAAATCAAAGTTGTAATCTTTGCAAACAAAATCAAAGTTGTAATCTTTGCAAACAAAATCAAAGGTGTAATCTTTGTTAACAAACCCAAAGATTCAATTTTTATAAATAAAAATAAAGTTTAAAGCTTTATAAACAAAAACAAAGATTTAATCTTTTATAAACAAAAACAAAGATTGGTTCTTTATAAACAAAATCAAAAATTTGTTTCTTTTGTAACCAAAACAAAATTTCATCCCTTATAATCAAAAACAAAGAATTGGTCTTTATGAATAATAAAAAAAAAGGTTTCATCTTTATAAATAAACAAAAAGATTTCATGTTTTATAAATAAAACAAAGATTCATTTTATACAAACAAAAACAAAGATTCGTTTTAATAAATCAAAAATAAAGATCGAATCTTTATTAATGTTATTCATTTCAAAATAAAAACTTTGATTTGTAAATCATGATAAAAGATTAAACTTTATTTATAAATCAAATAAAAGAATAAACTTTTTATGATAATCTTTCTACTTGACATCGAATAACAATTCCCATAATCAATTCCAACACCAATCATACAACACGTCAATAACAATACAGGCCACAAACATCAATTTCCACCATACAACAATTCAATCCATACAACATTCATTTTATATAATGATAATATAATTAAATTAAATTAATTATATATAAAAAAATAGAATCTCACCTCAATTTGGCTGAAAATTCAAAGTGCTCCTTTTCAGCTCCAGTCAGCGCCATCGCGAAGATCTTAATTTTGTGATTCCAACGCAATTTACGGTTTGTCAAACGGACCTCGTATGAGAGAGTTATGTATTTTTAAAGATTGGAAAATTAAAATATTAAAATAAATAAAATAATATTTGAAATATGCGGACCTTTCTTCCACCGTAACATGCTTCAGCAGAACCCATGAAGCTGCCGTCCTCCTTCTGCACGCACGCCAAACGGAGCACCCCAGAGCCGATCAACCACCGTCACCCGAACCACCATGCTAAGAGCCGCCTTCACCACCCACCGCCTGAAGCTCGGCCTCCCATCTCGCCCAGAAAACACCAAAAACCGCAGCCCCTTCTCGGTCAGAATTCGCAAAATCCGTGAATCAAAACCCGATCTTGACTGTATAGATTTGTTGCTCTCTGAATTCTCTTCGATTTGGTATATTTATACGTCGATCTTCGTTGAACGGATTGAGAGATCTAAGCATTTGAAAATCGGAGCTTTTCAGCCCTTGAATTCTGGGCGGCGGGTGCCATTAGGGTTTCAGCCCGAAAATTATATATTATTTTAATAATAAATCTCGAAATTCGTGTAATAAAGTGGGATTTTCGGACTTTCTCCGATTTGGGGTTGCTTACTATCGTTCTTAACGTTTTGAGGCCTTCTGAACGCAATGGGATGGGTCTCGGTGTCCAATTCCGAAATCTGTAGAAATTTTATTTAAAATTACATTAAAAATTAATTAATTAAATATTGACCGTACATTTAAATATGCCGGGGCCACATACGACCTCAGAAACTTCTAAAAAAAAATATTTTTAGTTTTCTTATGACGATACGAATCGAACAAAATTATTTTCGTCGAATTCTGAGACTGTTTGAAAAATGGCTATTTTTAAGGTGCTTAAATTTAACTGAAATAGTCAAAACACATTTTCTTTTCCCACGCTCACATATTAATTCGAAAAATTCTGAAAATTGAAATCTAGCAATAATTTGACATTCCGGTTCTAACAAAAGTGGTTTCGTAGAAAACCGAGGTCGTTTGAAAAATGACTATTTTTAAGGCCAATATATTTAATATTCAAAATACATTTTTAAACAAATAATTTTCGAAACTCAAAATATATAAGTGCTTACTGTTTTTCAAAGCAGAAACATCATTTCGAACTCAATGGAAGTGGTTTCGAGTCGAAATTCCTACATATTTGAAAAGTAGCCTTTCGGGCCATATATAATATATATAAATACTACAGCAACCTTTCTAAAAATTGAATTGGCCATAACTTTTGATTGGGTAAAGATAAGGAATTATAAGGGGACACAGAGCAATTAGGATTTGCATTTGGGGACGACATCAAAACAGAGTGGTTAGTGTGCACATCAGCACAGGAAGATTCACCATGCATACCAGAGATTTGTTGCATAGCATTATCAGACAGATCAACATCAATAGCATCAATATCGCTTGCATCATTGACATAAGGACTGATATTAAGCACTGCAAAAGGATTATTGATTGGAAAAATGATAGAAGGAATTGAGATTTCTTTGTTGAATTGTAGTGAGTTTGAGGTAGATTCAAGAGGAGGTTTGTTTCTATGAGGAGATTTGGATCGACAAGAGAATGTGAAAATGGATTCAGTACAATTTAATTGATTCATATTGGTAGTATCATTTGAAGTAATCGCAACATCGACAGCCTTTGATTTATCTTTGGATATTCTTCTGGTTTCATCATCAATAACAATGCTGTCTATGCTCGCATTTGCAACTTGTGCATTCAATACATTAGCATCATTCAACTTATCCTTTGGCACTATTCTCCATGTCTTTTTTCTGATTCTGTTTCTCTTTCTATTAAACACTTTGAATCCATTCTCGTTATCTTGAATTATTCCTTTATTAACATTTGCGCTAGCATCACCTTTTTGAGAGTTAACAACAATACCATTCATTTTTTGCATTGACCTCATCTCTCACTTTCTTATGTTTTTCACACTGGTTGGATCCATGTCCAAATTTTTTGCAATGCGTGCATATTAACGGTTTCCAAGAGTATTAAACGATGACGTTAGGGCATGTATCATCAACGACTAGGAAATCTGGCAATTCACTCTCAGGGCTTGCTTCCACTAAACATTTGGCATACTCAAAGCGCTTCATCTTCTCAGTATTTTCATCATAACATAGAACTTTCCTATGTGGCATGTAACCCAATTTATACCCATTAAGGACCAAAACATTATCGGAATTCTGTAGAAGTGTATCCAAATCGGAACAGTTTTGACTGCAGCTTGAGCAGATGACAAAGAAGGAGTAAAGTTCGATATAATAAACATTTGACCCCTAATGAACATCGGATCTCTCTTAAGCACCGCAAGTTTGTCTTTGAGGTTAACAAATTTAAAAAAATAATTCTATTTATCATAGAACATTTCGTAATCACCTCGAAGCTTCCAAACTCTATCAAGATGTTTCTTGACTGCCATAAAGTTAACATTTCCGGCCAGAAATGACCCAACTAGACAATGAGTCCAAGACTTGGTACCTTCATCAAGAACAACTTTGGGCAACGGGACGGATTTGCCCGAATAGTTGACCTCAAAATGAACGGGCACATAAGACCCTGCATTTCTGGGCTTTGAATAAAAAAGAGACGAGAATTTAACAGACGAGTTGGTAGAGATAGGAGGAGGAATTGATGGTGGAATGGGCGGGGGAGGAAGGGGAGGAGGTAATGGAGGAGGAGGAGAAGGGATACGGACATTCAAGAGAGAGGAAGAAAAGGATGGAGAAGCGGCGATGATAGGAAGGGGAGCGAAGGAAGCAGAGAGAAGAGATGCGAGAGGGACGACTTGACGTAACATTTGTTTATGATTTAAAGGTAAAGATGATGAAAAATGGGAAAATATATTTTAATTCAATCCTTAATACAATTCAACCCCAAGGCACGATTTAGAATTTTTTGCACTTTTCTTTGGTTTCTGGGTATCTCCCTTCTCCTTTTTTAACCATGCTTAGCCCGACCTATAACTAACGAAAACCTAATCAACCTAACTCAAAATCATGACATATAAATAAAACACAGTCGTTCTCGACTTAAGAGGTGCATGCAATCAATGGCATGGCGACGATGGCTGGGAAGGTCAAGCATACAGATTTGAGGTATGTCAATGAGAGGTTTTCACGATGGTCGGTTTTCAAGTATAGGAAGGTTGTGACCTAAAGTGAGTATAACAACGAGAAATTGTGTGTTTTTGCATGTTAGTCAAATGTAGATTTTAGAGCAGCAAGTCAGGGGCGAGGGTTGTGTGAAGTTAAAGTTGGTGTTGAAGACAGTGGATAACGTGGCTGATTAAGATGGCTGCTAGTCGACGTTGGATAGTCGGCCATGGCTGGTGGATGTAACCCTTGCGATAGTATTGACACTGATTTCGGATTCAAGCATTATTCTTGTGACGACCGCCCATAACCCCTGTACTATACAAGAGAAATAATGCGCTGAAAGATGTGCAAGGCTGTCATGGACGATCACCAGATTAGGTAAACACAAGCGGAACCTATCGTAAAACTCACAGCGCAAGAATAAAATATAATAGAACATATACAGCAGGTAGTAATAGTGAAGCAGAAACACCGGACTTTCACAAAAATAGAAAGTAATATCCACAAACTTGGAAATAGTGTTTATACAAAGTTGCCTCACTACATCACTCAGAAAAGCAAAAAGCGGAAATCCAATTATTAGCTACTAGTAAAACTGGTACATGAACGTCCTGCTCGCCATCGATCAACATCGTCGTCCTCACTAAAGCATTACCTGTCACCTATTACTTAGTCTGCCCATCCAAAATCGGATGAACAGCCCAAGGTAACAAGAGGATACATAAAACCTTGAGTCAGACAATAGTCTTAGTGAGCGATAAAACAACTAACAAACTTCAACAATAAAGTGTATGAGAGGGGATAGATAAACATACTAATCTACCCATGACACCAGAGAAGAACTCAACCTTATCTTCTGCACATCGGATAATGATAGCCTTTACAATCCATTCAGCCAAAGGAATAACAATTCACACATGGAAACCAGAGAAACCATTCAATCATGGAAAACACACATATTATCCAGATTATATAAGTCTCACACAGAACAACCAATCATCCATGACTGACTCTGGCTATCACCGCCAATCCTGCTTTGAAACCATCGTTAATCATATGACGGCCAACCTTGCCATATGTCAAGGGCTAATGGTAACCCATTTCTAGCATAAACTCCATATGTCCAACCTTGACAATGCCCAACTTTGAAAACTAGGCCTTTCAACGATACCCAAGGTACTCGACCAGCAGCCTTCCGGTCTATTGGGTGCCCCCATCGTACCCCTGCTTTGAGCCTGCTAGAACTTACGACAACGATGACTTCTCGGCATTCGCATCTCCAGTCATCCAACCTTGACGACATTACATAGCTCAAGAAACCTTCTCGAGTAACCATTATCCACCAACTCACGACCTTTGAGTTGTCTGTCTATTCATTGCTTTTCACCGATCAACGAACATATCACATCACTTCGAACATCCCCTTATGGGTTCTCGTCGAAGCCACCACCATTGTTGAACCAACTAACATCCTTATAAGGTTCAACGCAATCCATAGCATTATTTCAGCACTTCCTAACTTTCCAATTGAACTCACTTTGAGGTCACATCATCACCGAAAGTGTCCGACCAGAAATAGCGAACTAGAAATGGCAAAAATGGCTGACCAGAAATGGCTGTCCAGAACAGCCCGACCTGAGCCACTTTGGTCCGACCCGACCCCCTTTTGTCCTGACCCGACCCCCTTTTGTCCGACCCCACCCACCTTAGTCCAACCCGACCCAACTTGGTCCGATCCAAAATGGTCCAATCCACTTTAGGCCGATCCAAAATGGTCTGATTCACTTTAACCCAATCCAGAATGGTCCGACCCGACCCCCTTTAGTCTGACCCGAGCCACCTTATTCCAACCCGAGCCAACTTTGACTTGTCCTCCACAACAGAATTTGATCCCGACCCGAGCCACTTTCTGCACATCTTCAATTCCACTCCGATTTCGATCAAAACTTCGCCAAACAACGAATCCGATGAAACCAACTCAACCAAACTCATCAAACACAATCATAAACATATCATAACATTACTAACCACATAAATATGACGATTACCATAAAAATGATGTAAATCTCACCAAAAACCATTAAAATGATCCTATGATTAAAATGAGGGTTCTAACTAACATAAACATGTAAAATGACATGAAGTTATCGAGTAAAACTTGCTAGATAAGATCATAGGGTGATTCATATGAAAATGAACATGTAATGGTGTAAATCTATGGTAAAACATCCCAATTTGATGAGAAACATGCACAAACACTCATATACTTCATTGCATTCATGTGAGAGATGTAAATCACTCACCAATTAACCAAAACAAAGAAAAATCGAAGAAATAGAATTCTGGACAGCGAAGAGAAAGCTCCTAGCCCTTCGATTTGATGAATCCTCACTTGAAATGATGTAGATCTAGCCTCCAATGGTGTTGATCTATGATTTCCCTCCTTAGATTTGGATTTTTAATGGTGGAAATGTGTTAGAGGAAAAGGAGATCAATGCCTCCAAATGAGAGAATGGGAAAATAAACCTTTTCCCTCCACTCTCAGCCCCTATTTATAGGATTCCACCATCCGCTGATGGACCTCCCCAATTCAGCCCATTAGGCTCTCCAAATCTGAACAGCCAACTGAAAAACCTTAAAACAACGATTTCTCCCAAACCGCTGAGCCAAATCCTTAATGTAACCACTCTACGGAAAGGTAACCATCAATTCCTTTCCAATGGCACAGGTCTCACCCTCTGATTCGATCCAAGTCAAAAGTTAAACCCTGTACAAGGCTGACAGGGGAAAAATGGTCACAAACAAAATTGGTAAAAATTATGGACATGTCTCACATCCCCATAAGCAACATATTAAAAGAGGAGAATGATGCAAACCCCAGAGAATGAAATAAAAATATTTTACGATCTTTCGATACGTAAAATACGGGCTGTTACAATTCTAGTTATTATCATTTAACCCACATCAAAACCTTAATTCAATATCCATGCTTTTTATGGTAGTGTGGCCAATTTGGTAGAAAATCGTTTGCATTGGGGTAATCTATTTCGATTGATACGTATTAAAGTGCATGGGTTTTAGTATTGTTTTCTTTTGGTGATAACGACTTTGGATTGATTATTAATTAGATAGTAATGCTTATAATATATGATGTTTGAATAGGAAATATCCTTTTATAAATAATCAGATGATTATAATTTGAAAATAACTGGAAATGAGACGAACGAATTAAGAGATGGAGATTAGAGGTAAATAAATTGTTCTGGAGATAATTATTAACTTTTGAATGATTTCTGTATTTAAAGTAGAAGAAGATGAAATATATGGAAAAAATATAGAAGTGAAGGGATCTGGAATTGCACAGAAATTATCCAATAAAAAGCTGAGTTTTCAGATTTTGTTAAATACATGAACTTTGAATATTTATATTTATTTTCATTGATCATGAAAGTAAATAAAAGTAAGTAAAAGATGATTGTGAAGTGAAATTTGAAATCTATTTTATTAATGTAACGGACAATTTGAATTTAATAGGTACGTAGTTTATAAATGATATTTTATGGTAACTGCAAGTTGAATGCAGTTTATTACTATTTAATGGATATCTTATCTATGTGAATTTAATGTATATATTGTGAAATGAATTTTTGAAGTAGTATATTATCACCCTAAAAGCATTTTTAATTTGGTGGACTAATTATTTTAAATGAAGTGCATGAATATAAATGAAGATTTTAAATAATAATTCTGCAGTGGTATTTAAGATATTGTAGTTGAACCGGGAATATTAATGGGATGTGAGATTTTAAGGATGTTTGGAACTAAAACTTCTTTTTTAAGCACTTTATATATTAATAGAGAGGAAATATAAAGTAAAATCATTTTATTCATTAAACCAAAAACACTCACCGTTAATGGCGTCTTTTATCTAAAACAATTTTCACTTTCTTCCCTCATGAGTTTCCCCTTCGAACCCTTCCCTTCGTCTTTTCTTCTCACACTCAATTTTTGCTTACCACCTACTTCTAATCATGCCATGCAAAGCTGATCATTTTATTCCCCTTCGTTTAGACCTGGCTGAATCTTCCAAAAACCTTAGTCGCACTTCTGTCCATTTCCTTCGTGATGTGAGGTCATGCATCCCATCACCTCCAAGGCTCCAACTATCAAATCAGATCATGATTTCCCCTGCCTCCCGTCATCTCTTCCTACTTCCAACCTAGCAGCGCTAGGTAATTTTCTGAACTTAATGAGTGTGCTACTATGGTTAATGTTACAATGTTGCTTGTTGTGATGAATGTTGGTGCAGTGAGTAATGTTAATGGTCTACGTGACTGGTCAGTTGCAACCATTTATGGCAGTTGTTTCATGTCTGAAAATGATGTTTGTAAAAATTCCAATGAAGAAGTAGTTAAGCCCGAGCTTATTCTAAAGGATTTTGGTGCCGCAAAATGGGCATCTGATCTCTTTGCCACCCTCCCAGGTAATGTCCGTGACAACCGCCATATATTTTTAACCAAAACATCATTGATGGAGTATCACAACTTACCCCAAAGCTAGTCTAAGCTGGCTCGAATTTCTGGTTGGGTTATGCAGTTCGATTCTTTTTAGGTCCTATGCAAAGAATTTAGAGCCGAGTTCACTTTGTCGTCATTTCTGGAAGATTAGGAGGACTCTAAGTTATCATTCTAGATATGATGTGCCGCTTCACGTTTTCTTCGGAGGTGGAGCATCTTAAAGTGCTCCATTCTGAACCTTCCCTCAATGAAGGCAAGCCTTATACAGTGTCTATATGGTCTCTGTCGACCTTGAGTGTGAGGGAACAGGTTTTATCCATTTTAGTCTAGAGTAACTTTTCTCATATCTTGTCTGTTCTTCATCCCATGATTGGTCTGAATTAGCTTGTTTGTCATATTGGCAAGATAAGATGTTTTAATGACTATTGTAATGGTTTTTTTTTTGGTCTATATGAAACTGAGGAGGCTTTTGTTTTTTTTGGATTAGCACTAGCAGTGGTTATAAATAATGGTTGCGTCTTATTTTTGTTAAAAAAAAAGATAATATGTTTTGATGAGAGCTGTAACAACCCAGAAATCCGAGCCAATTTAAAAATTTTATTTTGGCAATTTTAATGAATTTTGAATATTTAAAATGAATTATTTTAAATAAAAACGACGAGAAATTTATTTTGAATAGAATTCGAATGTATATATTTATATAGATCGTCATTAGAATATAAATAATTATTTATAATTATAAAAGGAATTGAAATTGGCACGGTAGTTCGATAATTCGATTTCAAAGTTCAAATGAATGTACAGGATTCAAAATAAACCGGATTTTAGAGAAACCAAAAATACTAGAATCTAATTGAGAATATCATTCCAACGAATCCGAAAAATCAAAATTTCATAGCGGGAATCAAAAGTTACGTCCAGTTGAAAATTCAGAATAGTCGTTATGGAATTCTGGTCCTTAAAATGGAAATTTTGCATATGACCTCGGTTTTCGACGAAACCACTTTTGTTGGATCCGGGATGTCTAGTTATTGCTATATTCCAATTTTCATAATTTTTCGAATCAATATGTGAGCGTGGCAAAGGAAAACGTGTTTGACCAGTTTTAGTTGATTTTAATCGACTGGAAAATGGTCATTTTTCAAACGGTCTCAGAATTCGACGAAATTAGTTTTGCTAGAACCGTATCGTCAATACGAAGCTAGAAAATATTTTTTCAGGAATTTTTAGAGTTCGTATGTGGCCCCGGTAAATTGAAATGTGCATTCAAATTCAATATACATAGTTATATTTTAATTTTGACGAAAACTGATCGAAATAGTCAAATCAGCCTACGATACAAATCCCATTGTGTTCGGAATGGGGGTAATTAGCTATGGACGATAGGCGGTGGGTCTCGTTTCGAGGTCAAAATAAAAAGTTGCTTTATGGAATAAATTAAATTAAATAAAATAAATATATATTTGTATACTTAACACCCTGCCCCCTTCTCATTTTCTTTACCCGATCAAAATTTTGTTTTTCCCCTTTCAGTAAAAACCGATGCCCTAATCAGCCCTTTCCCGTCGATCGAAGAACGCCGCCGCTCCCATAATGGCCACCGCGCCTGGCCGCGACCCTCTCCCTCCCACCTCTGACGATGGCGCACCCTCCTACGCCCCTCTCTCTTCTACTCCGGTTCGAGCGTGCACCCCATGACCCCCAAGCCCTAGAACCGCCGCGCCGACCCCAAACGCCCACCGCCCGACCTCCGCTACCTCCCCATCACCTGCGCGACACCCCCTCCGGCCTCCAGAGCTCCGGCGATCCAGAAAATGATTTGGGTGAGTTTTAATTTTATTTTATTTTGTTTTGTTTTAGTTTATTTTAAACATTTAGTTTAGGTTAATCGATTAAAAACTGATTTTTTTTCTTTAGTTGAAAGAAATGATTTTTCTTTGAATGAACGTGATTTTTTTCCTTGAACAAAAATATGAAAATCCTTTGAATAAAAATATGATCTTTAGCTAGAATATAAAAATCTGATTTTTATGTATATAACTAAATCAAAGGTTATATTTTTAAACTAAATCAAAGGTAAGATTTTTAAATTAAAGAAAGGTAAGATTTTTAAATTAAAGAATGGTAAGATTTTTAATTATAAAAGGAGTGACTTTTAGATATTTAAAGAAACAATTTTTATATAAATAGGAAGATAAAAATTCGATCTTTATATAAGAAATAACAATATAAAAATACAATTTTTATATAGTAAAAAAAAAGCGTTGTAAAAATATACATGAAGTGGAAATAAAAATATGATTTTTATTTATTGAAATGAAGTGATAAAAAATATAATTTTTATTATGAACAGCGTGGAAAAGACTGCATTAGAATTGCAAACAAATCCAGACAGTTCAGCAGTTCAAAAGCAAAGCACGGCGGAGTGGAACCCTCGGTGAGAACTTCTCACTTTAAATTTTCTTTTCTAGTTATAATATATACTAGGATGCAGACGGTGTTTAGTAGCACCCGACACCCGTCGTCCACAGACCATGGACGACTTGTTTGTTTGATTGATTTTGATGTGTAGTTGACTGTGTGATGTGAAATGAAATAAAATATTTATAGAATTAAAAATATTTTATAGTTAAAAATAGAATTTTTAACGTGTATTTAATGTGAAATAAATATTTATAAACAAATCGGATGATTTGTTTATATACACTAATTTGACTGATATTGATTGGGACGATAAATTTTACACACCGCCTAACTGCACAAATAAAACCTATATTTGTTGTTTTGAAACCCCACACGGGTATTGGGATGATATTTGACGTACACTAATCTCGATTGTTTAGTTGTATGTCAATTGATGGATTGACAGACTGTGTAAGCGTTAATTATTTATATTTAATGCTTATGCAGTTGTGTGGTGCACTCTGGATGATGATTGATGATTTATCGTTGCCATTATAAGCATGTGTTGTAGAAAATCCATATAATTAACATTATATGGTAATTGATTGGGCCTCATTCCAATTTAGAAAATAAGGAATATTGAAAATAAATTCATGTGTTGGATTGAAAATAAATATTCATGTGTTGAATAGAATAAATATTCATATGTTGAATAGAATAAACATTTATGTGTTGAATAAAAGCCGTGTTGATTAGATTGATGCCATTTTGACGTGAACGATATTTATGTCGATTTTATTCATTTTTATAATGAATATAGAAAAAGAAGTGATTTCAAAATATAACGTTTTGAAAATATTATCATATATATATATATATATATATATATATATATATATATATATATCGATGATATGGAATATTCAATTTTGATTAGAAATTGAATAGGAAGTTGAAATCGTTTTGGAAACGAATTTTAAACGATTTATGTTTGCGAACAAATTATACAATTGTAAACAACTGTAAAATCCGTTCGGCTTTCCTAAACAACAAGGATTATTGTAGAGGGTGCCGAACTCTGGGACCAAAAATATTTTAATTAATAAATCCAATCAAGTTATTCCAAGATTTTGATTGATTGAAAACACAAAAAATAACAGCAATTAAATAAAGAAGAGAGATTTATCTAATAAGAGAAAGCAATTAGGGGATAATGACATAGATTAGATTCACACTCATCAATAGCCAACAAATAAATATAGATCTAATTCATGTTTCTATCACAAACACGAATAAACAATAAATAGATTCTTAGAAACAAATAAGTAAATAACGACAAGCATAGCCTATGCAGGAGCTGAGCTCTTAAACAACCATAGACTATCAGGACCGATTCACAAATTAATTTCTAAAAACCTAAAATTAGATCTAAATCTGATAATTGTTAGATCGAACACGAATATACCCTGTGAAGGAGCATAGCTCTTAAACGACACAGAATATGAAGGTTCAGATCTAACCCTTGATTCAGATCTAGATCTACATATATAAAGTCCTCATCTATTGGCTATGTGATTCATGTTGAATCATATCTATTAGCGTCATCACCCCCTAATCAAAGGGGATTAGCTAGACATAGCTAAAGAAGAAGAAAAACAGAAATTAAATAACATGAACATAAATAAATCTAAAACTAAATTGTTCAGAGGAAGAAGAGTTTCATTCCAAGAGAAAAATTACAGAATAAAACTAAGTGTGTTTTTACATGAATAAGATACAAGGTATTTATAGTTGTATTGGCCAAGGTTACTTGGCAAATTCCACAATGTGGGACAAAAACCCCTTTTCCAAAATAACACATTAATCAAGTAGCTCAGTGTGAACGCGTGCAGCGCATGAATGAGAAGCCTTGCAAATTACATGATATGGGACAAATAACTTAGCCCAATTAGCAACTAGACCAATGTGAATGCATGCAGATGTCATGGAAAATAGGTTGCAGGCTTCAACTCCAATTGACTTGAGAATGAATAACAACTCCAAGTGATCGTTATGGAAAAGCATTGAATCTTGTCTTTGAAATATGCAGCAGAAGGCGATTGAATAGCAACTTTTCTTCAGGTCTTCAAGCTTTAATTCAGCCTTAAAATTCAACACTCTCCTCGCACAAATTCTTCAAGCTTTTCAACAATTAAGTGTGTTAATCCATTCATCAAAAATAATCTGTAAACACAACTATAAATGCACAATATCAATTATTTAAAAGATAGAATAAGACAAATATGCGGATAAAATATACACATTTACGTGTATATCAAATACCCCCACACTTATCTTTTTATTCATCCTCGAATAAACTAAACTAAGATATGTCACACTTTCGTAGGAAACACGATTGCATTTAGCGTATGCAACAAGCCGTTAAACCCCTAGGTGTCCCTAGTAGGACGAGTGTTGTCTCGTGAAGGTTTTCAGCAGATACTACCCACAAAATCCAAAGCGCCTTGTGGATTAATCAAATAATATATTTAAGGTCTTTCGCATTCCAAGGATTTCACCTAGCTTCAATAATAACGGTTTAGCCCCAAATTGTCCATCCCATAATTAGTGCAAAAATGAATAAAAATTTTCAAGCGGAATCGTAATTCCTTGATAACACTGTAATTGTCTTGAAGGTTAAGAGCGTGGTGTCAACCAAAGTTCTACACATCGACAATGTGCACCCAATCATTTCTTTATTCTTTATTACCTTTTTTTTTGAATAATTTTGCACCAATGTAACTGTAATGTATTGGATATGAGTTATGCATAGATGAAGGAAATTTTTTGTAAGTTCTAAAAATATTCTATATAAGAGGGCAAGTGTATTAGTTGAATTTCAAGCTACAAAAGATAAAGTAATACTAAGGCACATATGAACATTTTTATTTCCTTTCATCTTGTCTACTACAATCCTCACTTCCAAGTACAGTAGAATGGATGTGGATGGAATGGAATTGAATGCTTTTATAGCCAAGAATGATGAATGACTATTTTATTCAGAGAGACTCTCTCTTTTTTTCTTTTTTTTTCTTTCTTTCCTTCTTTTTTTTTCTTTTCCCTTTTTTTTCATTTTTTTCTCTTTTTTTTCATTTTTTTTGCATGATGAATGATGAGTGGAGATGGAATGGAATGATACCGTATATTATTTCATTTGATTCCTCCTCTACTAAACGAACACTTCATGAAAGGAAAGTTTTGTGCCCTAGTTACTCTACTTCTATAACCTTAATTCAACATACAAGTCTGGACTGATGTTATACAAATGCTGAAAGGAATGATAAACAAAGTTTCGTAAGATAGTTAACCCATATAAAATAAGATGTGGTATATGGTTATCCTACCTTAAAACAAGTACGGAGTGGGTGGTGTAATATTGGTATAAAAAGTGATGTTTCTGAACCTTTGAAAATAAATCAGTACAAGCTTCTTAAGTATACCAATATAAGAAAAACTTGTCGAAACATGGATGTAATTCGACTAAAACTTGGGTTTGAATAATGTAGGGTATCGAAGAAGAATGCTACAATGAGTCATTTCTCCTTAATTGGGCCAAGTGGATTTTAGAACTTACGATTTTGAAAATTTGAGTGGAAAAGAAAATATTATGCATGAAAACGAACTCAGAAAATCCAACAAATGTAGGTGCAAAATCATTTTTATCTCTTGATTTTTTTTGATTATTTTTACTTGCACATTCTAACAAGTATAACAAGGGTTGACACGCTTACTCCAGAACACGACTAACGTCTGCACAGTCTCAAGCTAGCATCTTAAAAAGACACATTACGATTCAATGAATAAATAATGTTCATTCCCATCACCCAACAATTCAACTTATCAAACAAGAACCAAGGTGTTATTTATGAATTTTAAGTTAATCCTTGTTCAATGAATGACCTACTTTATAAAATTTGATTGCTGATGTAACGTAAATTCCCCCCCACACTTGAGTGTGACTGTGTCCTCATAGTCTTAATCGGACATATCTTAGTGAAAGGGAAAAACAATTAAGAGAATATTTACATATGTACAAAAGAGGGTTAGTGCGTCTTACCGAATGTAATGTGGCTCATGGAGGACCATGAGCTCTTCCTCTTGGTTGGGTATTGGTTCCAAGTAAGGTTTAAGGCGTTGACCATTGACCTTATAGGAAGATCCATCAGCTGGATTCTCAATTTCTACCGCACCATACGGAAAAACGGTCTGCACAGTGTAAGGTCCTGTCCATCTAGATTTTAACTTACCCGGAAATAGATGCAATCTTGAGTCATACAAGAGAACTTTTTGTCATGGCATGAAAGTTTTACGTAAAATTGATTTATCATGAAAAACTTTTGTTCTGTCCTTGTAAATTCGTTAATTTTCATAGGCATCATTTTGAATTTCATCAAGTTCATTAAGTTGAAGCTTCCTATGTTCACCTGCTTGCTCTAAATCAAGATTCAAAGTTTTTATTGCCTATAACGCCCAATGTTCTAGTTCAACTGGCAAAGTTTGCTTTGAAAGCAGTGCGGTAAGCCCAAAGAACGTCGGTTAACTTTTGGGACCAATCTTTACGATTTCGATTCACTGTTTTCTCAAGGATTTGTTTAATCTGCCTATTCGATACTTCAACCTGCCCACAAGTTTGAGGATGGTACGGAGTGGATAACTTGTGGGTTATCGAATACTTTCTCATGAGAGCTTCAAAAGAACGACTACAGAAGTGTGTTCCATTATCACTGATTATTGTGCCAGGTGTGCCAAACCTAGAGAAAATATTTTCTTTCAAGAAGCGCACAACAACCTTGTTATCGTTTTTTTTGCATGGAACAGCTTCGACCCATTTGGAAACATAGTCAACAGCTAAGAGAATGTAAAGGTTCCCAAAAGAATTAGGGAAGGGACCCATACAGTCTATACCCTACACATCAAAAATTTCGACCTCTAGAATGGGGTCTAGGGGCATCATATTCCGTTTAGAAATTTTCCCTAAGAATTGAGATCGATCACAAGTTTTGCAAAATTCATAAGCGTCTTTGAAAAGGTTGGGCCAGTAGAAACCTGATTGGAGAACCTTTTCAACTATTTTTTTAGTACCGAAGTGACCACCACAGGCTTGATCATGACAGAAAGAGAGGACACTGTGAGTTTCATTGTCGGGAACACACCTTCGAATGATTTGGTCGGGACAATACTTGAAAAGATAGGGGTCGTCCCAGAAAAAATGTTTAATTTGGGAAAAGAATTTGTTTCTATCCTGTTTGGACCAAAAAGAAGGTGTCTGCTTGGTGACTAAGTAGTTGACAATGTCAGCGAACCAAGGATCAGTGGATAAAGAAAATAGTTGTTCATCGGGGAAACTCTCGTTGATCGGAAGAGAAGAAGATGGGGCATTTGGAAGACGAGACAAGTGGTCCGCAATAACGTTGTCAGATCCTTTTTTATCCTTAATGGTAAGGTCAAATTCTTGAAGTAGAAGGATCCAACGAATGAGACGAGCCTTAGCATCCTTTTTAGAGAAAAGATACCTAAGTGCGGAATGATCAGTATGAACAGTGATGTGTGAGCCAACTAGATAAGGCCTGAATTTTTCTAAAGCGAAAACGACTGCCAAGAGTTCCTTTTCAGTGGTAGTATAATTGATTTGAGCGTCGTTCAGAGTTTTACTCGCGTATTAAATGACGTGAAGAATCTTATCGACGCGCTGTCTTAGGACAGCGCCAACAGCGAAATTCGAGGCATCATACATGATTTCAAAAGGCAGCTTCCAGTTGGGAGAGCAGATGATCAGAGCAGAGACAAGTTCATTTTTAAGATGCTCAAAAGATGAAATGCAGTCAGAATTGAAGTCGAAAGGAACATCCTTACCAAGAAGATTGGTCAAAGGTCGAGTGATTTTGCTAAAATCCTTTATAAAGCGACGGTAAAAACCAGCATGACCTAAAAAGGATCGGATGTCCTTAACTGATTTGGGATTGGGAAGATTTGAAATAACCTCAATTTTGGCTTTGTCTACTTCAATTCCTTTATTAGAAATGACATGTCCTAGGACAATGCCATGTTTAACCATGAAGTGACACTTTTCCCAATTAAGCGTTAAGTGTTTATCTTTGCAACGGTTAAGAACAAGATCCAGGTGATGTAAACACTCATTATAGGAATCTCGAAGATGGAAAAATCATCCATGAACACTACCAAAAATCGCTCGATCATATCAGAAAAAATGCTAATCATGCACCTCTGAAAGGTTGCAGGTGCATTACAGAGACCAAAAGGCATACGACGGTACGCAAATGTACCAAATGGACAAGTGAAAGTGGTTTTCTCTTGGTCCTCAAGAGCGATAGGGATTTGATTGTAGCCCGAGTACCCGTCAAGGAAACAGTAATACTCATGACCGGCTAGTCGTTCTAACATTTGATCGATAAATGGCAGAGGGAAATGATCCTTACATGTTGCAGCGTGAAGTTTCCTATAGTCAATGCAAACACGCCAACCAGTCTGGGTGCGGGTTAGGATAAGCTCGTTAGCTTCATTTTGGATCACGGTAATCCCTGATTTCTTAGGTACAACATGAATCGGACTAACCCATTGACTATCAGAAATTGGGTAGATGATTCCATTGTCAAGGCATTTAAGGATTTCAGAACGAACTGCTTCTTTCATGATGGGGTTTAGTCGATGCTGGGGATCCCGAGTGGGTTTGGCATCATCTATAAGGTGGATTCAATGTTGGACTATCGAAGGACTAATCCCCTTAATATCAGCCATGGACCAACCAATTGCTTCCTTATTTTTCTTAAGGATGGGAAGGAGCAATTGTTCCTGCTCTAAAGTAAGGTCAGAAGCAATAATGACAGGAAAAGTTTCATCTCCTAAGTAAGCATACTTAAGATGACTGGGCAGCACTTTGAGTTCAGATTTTGGGGACGACTCAACCGAAGAAATTGGATGAGGAATAAGCTTAATTATGAGCGGCTCAACAGGAATTGAATCAGAGACATTTTCGGGAATATCTTGAAATAATGTTTCGTAATTCGATTCAATTTCGTTATTCGGATGGTCGAGCTCGTGTTCATTGTCGTGGACAGCATGGATTTTAGAAAACTGGTCCACATAAGAATTAGGAGAGTTTTCGGTTCTAAAGATGTTTAGCTCGACAGTCATGTTACCGAAAGAAAGTTTCATAGACCCATTTCTATAGTTGATGAGAGCACTAGAGGTTGCTAAGAAGGGTCGTCCTAGAATCAAAGGGATCTGGTTTGCAGGATTGCTAACCTGTTGAGTTTCTAAGACAATGAAATCAACTGGAAAAATGAATTCACCAATTTTGATCAACACATCCTCGATTTCTCCCACAGGTTTCTTAATCGAACTGTCTGCAAGCTGAAGGGTAACCTTGGTGGGTTTCAGTTCTCCTAGCCCTAATTGATGATAGACGGAATATGGAAGCAAGTTAACACTAGCACCTAAGTCTAGCAGGCATCTATCGATTTTCTTGTCACCAATAGTACATGATATTGTGGGGGCAGCCGGGATCTTTGTATTTCACTGGCATTGATTGGGACAAGACTTCGCTTAGAGTTGCTGCTAGAGACACTTTCTTAGGTACTTGTGTATGACGTTTTGGAGTGCACAAATCTTTTAGAAATTTCGCGTATTGTGGAACTTGTTGTACAATATCTAAAAGAGGGATGTTCACTTTAACTTGCTTAAATATTTCAAGGATCTTTTCTAGTTGATCCGTCTTTTTCCTAGGTCGGAGTCTATGAGGAAATGGAGCAGACAACTCAGTAGGTTGGGCAACTTGAGTTTGAGGATGATCCTTATCAGAATTTGGCTCAATGTTTTGATCTGAGTTGGTCGAATTTTCGATGGGGTTTGGAAGATCATCCGGTAAATCATTTGGGTTACCCACATGGTTGTCAATCTTTTTGCCAGATCTAAGAGTCGTGACCGCATTCAAGTGACTAACGTTTGAATCCTGAATGATGTGAATTTGGTTGGGGTTTGAATTTTGTACTCTAGGGTTTTGAATGGGTTGACTTGGAAAAGTACCCTTTTCCCGTTCACTTAATCTAGCGTTAAGCTGAGACATTTGTTTTTGGAGTTCACTCATTTGTTGATTCGTGTTTTGCATATATGATTGCAAGGAGTTGTCTAGCTTGTTTTGATTTTCAATAGTTTGCTTAGTCATTTGCGCTAATAGGTTGCTCACCTCAGATAAATTCCCCTCAATCGTAGAAAGGCGTTTTTCATTGGGGTGCAACCATTTGATTGTGGAAAGGCGCCTGGTTCGAATTGTACGGATTTTGCCTAGGAGGAGGGTTCGCAGCATTGTTTGGAAATGCTCGATTCAAAGGTCTGTTCATCAGGGGGTTATTTGGACCATAAGAAAGATTTGGGTGGTTGTTAGGTCTATTGAAAGCGTTTACATGCTCAAGGGACTGGGGACAGTCATCAGCCATGTGATTGGAGTCAAGACAGATGTGACACATGGCTTGGGAAGCGTTATTAGACTGAGTGTGTGTTCTAACAACGTTCATTATAACATCAATAAGAGTATTAGAAGAAGAAGAAGAGGATTCAACAGAATTACTATGGATCGCGAATAGAAAGAATTTTCATTGGTTCGTTCCCATTGTTTCGAATTTTCCTCTAGCTCGTCCAGAAATTCCCAAGCTTCTACGTCAGTCTGTTTTAGAAAATTGCCCTGACACATGGACTCTAACATTTGCCTAGTACTATTATCAAGTCCATCGTATACAGTTTGACATAACGACCATGTTTCGTAACCATGATGGGGACAACTCAACAGTAGTTCTTTAAATCTTTCGAAGTATTGCCAAAAAGATTCACCCCCTTTTTGGTGGAAATTGGTGATTTCATTTCTGACTCTAGCTGGTTTTTTCTAGGGGCCAAAACTTTTAAGGAAAACTGCTGTAAATTCAACCCATTTTTTAATCGAATTTGGGGGTAAGCTGCGAAACCATTTTTCTGCGGAGTCGGTTAGTGCGAATGGAATCAAACGAAGTTTAATACCATCCTCACATAACTGTTGTAATTTAAAGGTTGCACAAGCATATTCAAATTTCGTTAAGAAACTATATGGTTCATCATGAGAAAAATTTCCAAATTTGGGAAGGATGTTTATCTGACTCGATCGGATTTCAACGTGATTACCCACAGGCTTGGGTAATTGAATGCAAGAAGGGACAAAAACTCTATCGGGAAAGATTATGTCCATCAGGGTACGAGGTGCGAGTTCGTTACCCATTTCTAAAGGTTGTTCGGGAAAATTGGTTTTCGAGGAAAGAGAAGGTGGTTTGATTCTAACTAAACGACGAGATTCTTGGTCACGGGTGCAAGTTTGCATGCACTAGAAAGAAGAAAAGGAGAGTTTGTCAAGGAAATTTAGACAATGGAGGAGTTCGGAAAGAGGCAAGAAGGAAAACAAAATGTTGAAAATGGGAGTTTTTTTTGGACAAGTACGACTTATAGACTAGAAAGGTTTAAAAGAAAAAAAAATGTTAAATTTTTTTATTTATTTTTGTTTTTCAAATTTTTATTTGTTTTTGAGGAGTTTTGATTTTTTTTTTTCACAAAATAGTCACACACAGAAATTAGCTACAATGAAATTTTCTGTCCTTAATGGCTCCTAACTCAAAATTATATAGTGACACGTTTGATTACTTAGACCAAAAGATTTCTCAGCCGGTTAACGGACAGGAGTTATCGGTGCACCAGGAATCACCCTAGCAATGCAGCCGAAGGTTTAAGTACCTTCAGAGTAACAACCGATATAATATTTATGAATCACCGTAATATTTATAAACGGTTATTTCTCTGTCGTAGTCTAGACACCAAGAAATAATTCGTTCCAAATAAATCAACTATCACAATACAATTAAGCCCTATATGAGCCCGTGACTCCCTTAGGTCCAATGTCTAACCGTTATTATTAGTTAGATTCTATGATGAATGTAGTTTGTGGGCTAAGGAAAGGGTGATGAAATCCTTCACCTTATGTGAATTGGGGTACTGCCCTTAATAGAACGAACACAGATGCAGAAATAAGAATTGCAGAAATTAAAAGATTGTACAAGCAAGCCGCTACCCCTGCAGATGATTTTTACAAGCAATGTCTATATTTTTTTTATTTGCAACAGTAGTCCCTGTAGAGTTTAGAAAAATCTCACCTCGATCGGCAGTCCGTCCAGTGCAGTTGAGTAGCGCTAGCGCGTTGACACCCCACTTGGTGTGCAATCGCTCCAATCAAATCTGTTTGCAAATCACTTGGCTGAAATCTTCACTTCTCGTTGGCCTTTGAATTGATTTCTTTGCTTGACTTCGATTCCTTGATTTGTTTGCTTGAGCCTTGAATTCTTTCTGCTTTGGCCTTTGTTTGAGTTCTCTCTTTCTCTTTTTTGACTTTTTTTGGAAGGAAAACTAAAATGGCACTTAAACAAAAACAAAAGAAAACTAAGGCTAATAAAAAAAATTAAACAAAGAGATGAAATCTCTTTCTTCCTTTTTTTTAAGAAACAAAAGAAAATATATAACAAAAAAAGAAAACAATTTTTTTTAAAAAAAAAAAGGATTTGGGAAAAGAAAGCTAGAACCAACTTACAAAATTCAAAGAAGAGAAAAGGATTTTTTTAAAGGGAACAGGGAGAACTATAAACTATGAGAAGAAAAAAACAAAGGAAGAGGATGGGGTATTGGTTTGAGAAGTGGTTGTGGTGACTATTGTTTGTAATGAAGAGGTTGAAGAGGATGGGTATATGTAGACAGAAGAAAGAAAATTGGAAAGAATTGAAAAAGGATTTTTTTTTAATTTTTATTTTGGGAAAAGGAATGTATTTATGCAAGGAATATTGGAAAGTAGAGAAGTTTGGAAAGAAATTAAAGAAAAGAAAGAAAAGGAATTGTAATAAAAGCAATTTTTTTTCTTTTTTAGAGAATTGCTGAAAAATAGAAAGAGATAGTAGAGAAATTTGGAAAGAAATAACGGAAAAGAGGGGAAAGAAATTGGAAAAGTTGGAACGAAATTAATGAAAGAAAGGGAAGGAAATAAATGAAGAAAGAATGGTAATGAATAGAAAAGAAAGTAGAAAAGGAAAGAGATCAAACTAAATTTGCAAGTTTTTTTTAATTAGAATTGTTGTAAAAGTAGAGGTGTGGAAAGATGAAAAGAAATTTGAAAGAAAAAGAAAAGAATTAAAAGAAAGGAATTGTTAGAAAAGTTGAAATTTTTTATATGGAAATGTTGAAAGGAGGAAGCAAGATGCAGATAAAAGTGGAAAGAAATAAATAAAAAAATGTAATTTTTTTTTATTGTTGTCAAAATAGAAGAGAGAGAAGAGATTGTGTAGAAGAAAAATCGGAAAGAAGTAAATGAGAAAAAAGGGAAACAAAAAGAAAAAAACTTGCACAAAAAAGGGCAAGAATTTTTTTTTATTGTAAGAGAATGAAATATGTGAGTTTGGAAAGAATTTTTAAAAAAAAAAAGGAAATCTAAGAAAAATAATAGGAAAGAAATTTGAGAAAATAGATGGCAAGAAATCGAACACAATTGTGGCAATTTGAATTGGTGAAATCGGGTGTAAAAGGAAATGAATAAAAAAGGAAGAATTATAAGAGAGATCGGAGACTGGGGATATAAAATTGCAAAAAGGTTTTTTTTTTATATATATGTAAATAAAAAAAATTGTAAATAGAAGGAAGAAAAGTGAAAAGAAATAGGAAAGAAATCAAAACAAATATGGCACTTTTTTTACGACATAAAAATATGTAAAAGAAGAAAGAAATTTAAAACAAAAATTGGCAACTTTTTTTTTCTTTTTTTTCTCTTAGTTGGAAGATTACGGTATCATTGACTAACACTAAATCAGACCAATCAAGAATTTTCTGCTATATATAAAAGACAACAAAAGGAATAAACTAAAAATAAAACTAATATAAATTAGAAAATAAAATATTTTTGTGAGTTTTTTTTAATGGAAAAAGAAGACAATAAATGGAAACAAATAACTCGAAGGATTTAAAAATAAAAATAATTTTGATCCCTGGCAACGGCGCCAAAATTTGTTTGCGAACAAATTATACAATTGTAAACAACTGTAAAATCCGTTCGGTTTTCCTAAACAACAAGGATTGTTGTAGAGCGTGTCGAACTCTGGGACCAAAAATATTTTAATTAATCAATCCAATCAAGTTATTCAATTGGATTTTGATTGATTGAAAACACAGAAAATAACAGCAATTAAATAAAGAAGAGAGATTTATCTAATAAGAGAAAGCAATTAGGGGATAATGACATAGATTAGATTCACACTCATCAATAGCCAACAAATAAATAAAGATCTAGTTCATGTTTCTGTCACAAACACAAATCAACGATAAATAGATTCATCTATTGGCTATGTGATTCAAGTTGAATCATATCTATTAGCGTCATCACCCTCTAATCAAAGGGGATTAGCTAGATATAGCTAAAGAAGAAGAAAAACAGAAATTAAATAACATGAACATAAATAAAACTAAAACTAAATAGAACAGAGGAAGAAGAGTTTTAGTCCAAGAGAAAAATTACAGAATAAAACTAAGTGTGTTTTTACATGAATAAGATACAAGGTATTTATAGTTGTATTGTGTAAAGACCCGCAACTTCCCCGTGAAGGAAAGCGCGGATAGTTCGAGAACAAACCACAACAGAACGCAGACGAAAGAACATTTCATTGTATATTACAACAATGCATCAGATTACAATAATATACAGAGTATAAACAAACATATATTACACAGAAATATCAGAGATTACAATAAATTACATAGCAGCGGAAAATAATACAACACACAACTAGAAGGGGATATACGGATACAAAGCTTTCCGGATATCGTTCCAGCTGTAAACCAGGATCCAATGAATATAAATCTGCAAAACCAAAACTACTAGCTGCCCGTGTCAAAATAAGGGCACCCAGAGTTTAGGTCAAAACAATAAACTCCAGGTCAGTCATGTGACTGGTGTGAGAACTAAAACAATTATTAATCTTTATTTTCAAAGGTAAATCAAGGGACCACGCCGTATAACATGGAACGGGTTTCCTCCCAAGAATACCAGTGCATAAAACAAACAGCGCAATGCTAAATAAAGAAAGATGAAGCTGTTATAAGACCCAGGTCCTATCACACAATGCAACGCAAGCCGGGGGATAGGGTTTTCCCTTATAACAGCCAAAGAACGCTTGATACGTTTAAAAACAAATCATTTGATACTATAATAAGTGTATAGTGTTTAAAACGATTTCAATCATAAATATCAATCATAGGTGGCATGGGTACCATATATCATGTCGCCATACTAGGTTTACAAATAAAACCGCAAAGTCACGTATTTGGAAATTGGATTTCCTTCTATGAACCGAGGCAAAAGATAGTCCTCAACCGATTCGAGACAATCTAGCCTACCATGTCTCAGGATCAGAGCTCGAGTGACCCTTGGATCGTCAGGGCCGGTCCACCGATGTGGATTAAAATGCCTGAACACTACGTTTCCCCGCCCTTTGGGGCGCAAATGAGCCATCAAATGACTCCATCGGACCCGGATCGTCCGATCAAACCGAGGCGCCTCGCAACAGCAACAACCACATAAGTCAAACTCGTCAGGGCGTGTAAAACCACTGACGCCACTTTTAGCTAGAAAGAAACGCAAGTCCTCCCTGAGGTCCCTCTCCCATTTTTGGTTCATACCGGGTGTGAAACTCGCGAAGTAAACGTTACACAAAGCTATGCCACACAGGCTGTGCTTTGATCATCACCACAAGACTTTGCTTTTCAACAGAAGCCTCGATCAATTGCCACTTAGGCATGCCACACAGGCAATTCACTCCATGCGTTTGATATCCATCAATATATAACCCCTGAGCTCGTTCGTCTCAGAGAAGGGCGTTAAGCAAGAGAATAAATTCTCCGCCGCCAAACAGATATATATTTAAAAGAGATCAATCTCACAGACTAAAATCCAATGTCAGACACACAGTCCATTTACAAGTCCGTTCTGGGTCTGAACGAAACCGGAGGCACCTAGTACCCCGCATATCCATCGATCTCCAAGTACATCTGAACGATAACCAACTGTTTCCATCTTCTTGGGTGTACAGCCCAATCAAGATCATTAGTAATCACCCAAACGACGTGAAGACTTCCGGTCTTCGACCACCGTCTTCGACTTATCGTCGTATCAGTTATTCAGAATGGGATAAACACGGTCTTTCTGAATAACTCGCGTATATTTTAAATGAGTGTTACACAAACACAACACACGCCTCATTCCAATTCATTAGTCACTACCCGTAAATTAATCAAGAGAATAATTCCCCAAATATTAATCCCGAAGGCCGAAACCAACATCAGATCAATATCCAGAAAACCATTCTGCTTGGCTAACCGACAGTTAGTTTCTAAATTTCACATTCATAGGGAAAGGTTCCCATTAATTTTATCCAAGATAAATTCCTTGAATTTATTCTTTAATCTATTTTTGAATATCAATTAAAACTAGTCGGGATTAACGAATTTTACCGAAGTAATCATTTGTTTTAATTTCCCAATCCCAACCTATTCATCCCATGAAGTAAAACTGGTTATACTTCATATCTAACACCACGGTGTTATCGGTAAATTCAATTACCATTTCACGTTTAAATCTAATTAAAGATTTAACTATCGCCTGGAGTAAAACTGGTGATACTCCATTCTCGATTATTTTAATCTAATTAAAGATTCATTAAAACTCCACTTAGTTTTAATCGCTAACTGGGTTAAAGAATCAGTGTCATTTAAAACACGGTTCACGATAAACCCAAAATCACATTCCATTAATTACTGGGTTAAAGAACGAGTGTCATTTAAAACACTGTCCACGATAAACCAAAAATTACCTTCCATTAATTATCGGGTTAAAGAACGAGTGTTATTTAAAAAAAACTGTCCACGATAAACCCAAAAATCAATATCAATTCAATTCCAATTAAATATTATTTAATTGGTACTCTTCATTAAATCTAAATAAAAAGATTCAATCTTTTTCTCAACTGGATTCAAGAACAGTGTTAGTGAAGACATCATTCACGACAAACCCAAATCACATTTGATATTCAATACAAGGCTCTGAATAGAAAATATATCGGCTTATATTCAATATCAAATTCTACGATTAACAAATATCATATTGGAAATAACGATATAAATATATATCTTTCAAATTTCCATAACAACATCTGTATAATCACGAATTCCAACATCGAAATATTCCGAAGACAATTTCGATTTAAATCCACTCCAATGCAATCATTGGAAATTCTGGTTATTTTTAAAACCCTTTTCAAATTCGATTTATTTATTTAAATATAAATAGAATTTTAATTCTAGTTCAAAACTAGTTCAATTCGATAAAAATCTATTTTTATCTTTTCAAATATGGAGTTTTTCATCCCAATTCTTTCTAAATCATTTCTTATGATTTTACACAAATTATTACTATTTTTAATAATTTTATCAAGGCCCGTACAGTCGATTTCCATCAACGGCTATCGAACTGCACTTACAGCGACCTTTTTCGAATTTGATTTGGACGTATCTCCAAATCCAACCATTCGATTTTGAATTTCTAATATTCGTTAGAAAGCTCTTTTCGATACGAACCCAACGATTCCGGTTTTAGGAGAACCCGACGGTCGGATCTCCCGTAATGTCCGTTTGAAGTCAATGGTCGAAATTCGCGAACTGCCGCGGCGCGGCGCGTTCTATTCAGGCCATTATATTATATATATACTATATATAATATATACTTCGTCGATTTCTATTTAAAACAAATTATATAAATAGTTTTAAATTCGTTTCAAAAGCAATTTCAACTTCGATTTCAATTCAAATCAAAATTGAATTCTTCTTTATAAATTCGTTTTAAAATTCATTCCTATTCAATTCAAATTTCAATTCAATTTGAATTCATTTCAATTTGTTTCCAATTCAATTCGAATTCATTTTCAATTCAATTCATTTATATTCAATTCATTTCGAAATCGTTTTATATTCAATTCAAATCGAAATCGTTTTATATTCAATTCAAATCGAAATTGTTTTATATTCAATTCAAATCGAAATCGTTTTATATTCAATTCAACTCGAAATCGTTTTATATTCAATTCAAATCGAAATCGTTTTATATTCAATTCAACTCGAAATCGTTTTATATTCAATTCAAATCGAAATCGTTTTATATTCAATTCAAATCGAAATCGTTTTATATTCAATTCAACTCGAAATCGTTTTATATTCAATTCAAATCGAAATCGTTCTATATTCAATTCAAATCGAAATTGTTTTATATTCAATTCAAATCGAAATCGTTTTATATTCAATTCAACTCGAAATCATTTTATATTCAATTCAAATCGAAATCGTTTTATATTCAATTCAACTCGAAATCGTTTTATATTCAATTCAAATCGAAATCGTTTTATATTCAATTCAACTCGAAATCGTTTTATATTCGATTCAAATCGAAATCGTTTTATATTCAATTCAACTCGAAATCGTTTTCAATTCAATTCATTTCAATTTGAATTCATTTATATTCAATTCTTTTCAAAATATCAGATTTTGAAATCACTTTCGATATTCATTATAAAATGAATAAAATCGATATAAATATCGTTCACGTCAAAATGGCGTCAATCTAATCAATACGGCTTCATATATTCCTATTTTCAAATATTCTATTTCAAATATTTCTTTTTCAAATATTTCTATTTCAAATATTTCTATTTTAAAACTGGAATGAGGCCCAATCAATTACCATATAATGTTAATTATATGGATTTTCTACAACACATGTACATATCAACAACAATGAATAATCAACCATCATCCAAAGTGCATTCTACACTGTATAAGCATCAAATATAAATATTCAACGCTTATAACAGCCTGTCAATCAATCGATCGACATACAACTAAACAATCGGGATTAGTGTACGTCAAATATCATCCCAATACCCGTGTGGGGTTTCAAGCAATCAAACACAGATTTTTATTTGTGCAGTTGGGCGATGTGTAAAATTTATCGTCCCAATCAATGTCCTTCAAATAGGTGTACATAAACAAACCGTCCGATTTGTAAATGAATATTTATTTATTCACATTCACATTAAAAATTATATTTTTAACGATCAAACTATTTTATTCAACCTATGAATATTCTATTCGATTCATTTATTAAATAAAATGTTATCTTTATTTTTCTAACTTATTTTTAGAAAATTTCGGCGGCATAACGGCACGATACTAGAAACGGGATAAGTCCTAGCCTTATCCCCGGTCTAGTGAAGGCCCACGCCATTCACACATCAATCAAATCAATTTCAATTCACCAAACAATTCAATTCAATTCAAACCAAACAAACAAGTCCATGGTCTGTGGACGATGGTGTCGGGTGCTACTAAGCACCGTCTGCATCCTAGTATATATATATAACTAGAAAAAGAAATTGAAAGGTGAGAAATTCTCACCGAAAACTATCCAATACTACGACTCTTCTTTGATAGGAATCTTCATCGTTCTCGCCTTTTTATCACCTTCGTTGCCCGTATTCTCTACATATGTAAAAATCGAATTTTTACTATGCTATTCAATATATAAAAATCACATTTTTACTTCGATGTTCAATATATAAAAATCAAATTTTTACTTCGATGTTCAATATATAAAAATCACATTTTTATCGCCATTTCACAAATCTCAACTTTTCTATGCTAGAAATCATGCCTTAACATTGTTCAAAATCCTTTCTTTTCATTGGTTAAAAATGTTATCTTTTCTATGACAAAAACATTATCTTTCTACTAATAAAAATCAAATCTTTACACGTAGAAAAATCGTATGTTTTCATATAGAAGAATCAAGTCTTTTCTAATTAAAATCAATGCTTTTAAATTAATAAAAATCAGTTTTTATTAACTATAAAAATCAGTTTTCACTTAGTATATAAAAATCAGTTCAGAAATCAAGTAAAAATCAGTTTTAAACTAAAGAAATAAAGACTCACAGTTTTGCTTGAGAGGGGGTGCGGTTTCGCGGGTTGCAGGTGGCGCCGGCGTCAGTGGTGGCGTGCCCAGAACAATGGCGGCGGCTGAGGCCAAGGTCAGGTGGTTGTCACGATTCCAGGGGGTCTCGCGTTCGTAGGGGGGTCTCGACTTCGTCGCACGGTCTTCGATGGACGGGGGAGCGAGAGCAGAGGGAGGAGAAGGTCGGAGGGTGGTTGCGGTGGGTTAGACGAGGTCGGTGGATGGAGGGGGTCGGCGGCTGCCGCGCTGCGTCGTCTTCTTCTTCACCCTTTTTTTTTCCTTCCGATCGAAATAATGATTTGGGGGGGGGGGGGGGGGCGCGAACGTATAAGGGAAGGGGAGAGAGAAGAAGTTTATTTTATAATTATTTAATTATTTTATTTTCCATCAAAAAGCAACTTTTATTTTTGACCTCAAAACGAGGCCCGACGCCTGTCGTCCATAGCGTTTTACCCCCATTCCGAACACAATGGGATATGTATCGCAAGCTGATTTGATCGTTTCGATTAGTTTCAGTTGAATTTACATTTAAATTACTATATTGAATTTTAAACGTACATTTCAAATTACCGGGGTCACATACTAACTAGAAAAATTCCCGAAAAATATTTTCTAGCTTCGTATTGACAATACGGTCCTAACAAAACTAGTTTCGTTGAATTATGAGACCGTTTGAAAAATGGCCATTTTCCAGTCGATTAAAATCAACTGAAACTGATCAAACGCGTTTTCCTTTGCCACGCTCACATATTGATTCGAAAAATTATGAAATTTGGAACCTAGCAATAATCTGACATCACGAATCCAACAAAAGTGGTTTCGTCGAAATCCGAGGTCGTTTGCAAAATTCCCATTTTTAAGGGCCTGAATTCCATAACGACTATTCAGAATTTTCTACTGGGCATATCTTTTGATTCCCGCTATGAAATTTTGATTTTTCGGATTCGTTGGAAAGATATTATCAAATAGATCCTGATGTTTTTGGTTTCACTAAAATCCGGATTGTTTTGCACCCGGTACGTTCAATTGAAGTTTGAAATCGAATTATCGAACTACCGCGCCATTTTCAATTCTATTTATAATTATATATAATTATTTATATTCTAACGACGACGTATATAATATATACGTCGAATTATATTCAAAATAAATTTCCTCATCAATTTTATTTAAAATAATCTATCTTAAATATTCTAAATTCGCTAAAATTGCCAAAATAAAAATTTTAAACTGGCTCAGATTTTCCGGGTTATTACAATCTCCCCCACTTAAAACTTTTCGTCCCCGAAAAGGAACAAAGTCGAAAGTGGTTTGATTAATCTGCTCTACGTTCGATCTGGCTTCCATTCTCCAACTTTTCAGTTTCTGAGAATTTTCAAATTTTCAAAAATTTGGCTAACACCCTAAATTTTCGAAAAATTTCGCCATAACCTCCCCTGCACCGGGAGCATCGGGGAATTTCAAATAGCTTCCCCGGTCCTTCTAATCTCAAAAAGAAAAAGAAAAAGCCAAGCGGCTAGCCAATAGGCTCATAAAATCATCATCACCCAAACAAAACAGTAAATTATATAGTAAACATGTACCTATTTGTCGGGCAAACAAATTTTATTCTCCGGCTCTAGCCTCCTTGCTATGACCTGTTCAATGTAAGCACAAGCATATGCAAGCAAATGCAACCAATTTCCAATATAGTTCAATATTTGATACAATTAGGCATAATGGTTAAAAATTATCAAACAAATAAACAAACAACACAAACATCAATCAATTAGTGAATTAGAGTTTCCAATTCATAATTTTGATACATATAAAGAAAATCATGTTTTGATGCCAATTCACAACAATGTGTTCTAACTATATAAGTTTTGGTTCTCACACCAGCCTAATGGAAATATATAGAAATCAAACCTTCGAAACACGAACACAAATTCTGATAATGATATATCAATCATCAAAATCATCTCCGGGTGTCTAGAATATGAATCTATATCTATCCAGTATATTAAAACTTCGAATATACGTTCATGACGCGTATATGCAAAATCTTTATATAGCGGATTATCCATATTCAAAATAAATAAATATTCAAATACGTATAAAGTGATTTAAATTTTCAAAACAAAATTGTTTTCATTTGAAAATATACTCTTCACACTCGTTCTAGGATACTACTGATCCTATCTCTAACGAGTCATTCTAATTGGATATTACTAATCCAATATCTGATGAATTCTTTCATATGGTTCTAATGTGTCTTGTTCTCGAGCTCTGTAAACCAAAGCTCTGATACCAACTGTAAAGACCCGCAACTTCCCCGTGAAGGAAAGCGCGGATAGTTCGAGAACAAACCACAACAGAACGCAGACGAAAGAACATTTCATTGTATATTACAACAATGCATCAGATTACAAGAATATACAGAGTATAAACAAACATATATTACACAGAAATATCAGAGATTACAATAAATTACATAGCAGCGGAAAATAATACAACACACAACTAGAAGGGGATATACGGATACAAAGCTTTCCGGATATCGTTCCAGCTGTAAACCAGGATCCTGTGAATATAAATCTGCAAAACCAAAACTACTAGCTGCCCGTGTCAAAATAAGGGCACCCAGAGTTTAGGTTAAAACAATAAACTCCAGGTCAGTCATGTGACTGGTGTGAGAACTAAAACAGTTATTAATCTTTATTTTCAAAGGTAAATCAAGGGACCACGCCGTATAACACGGAACGGGTTTCCTCCCAAGAATACCAGTGCATAAAACAAACAGCGCAATGCTAAATAAAGAAAGATGAAGCTGTTATAAGACCCAGGTCCTATCACACAATGCAACGCAAGCCGGGGGATAGGTTTTTCCCTTATAACAGCCAAAGAATGCTTGGTACGTTTAAAAACAAATCATTTGATACTATAATAAGTGTATAGTGTTTAAAACGATTTCAATCATAAATATCAATCATAGGCGGCATGGGTACAATATATCATGTCGCCATACTAGGTTTACAAATAAAACCGCAAAGTCACGTATTTGGAAATTGGATTTCCTTCTATGAACCGAGGCAAAAGATAGTCCTCAACCGATTCGAGACAATCTAGCCTACCATGTCTCAGGATCAGAGCTCGAGTGACCCTTGGATCGTCAGGGCCGGTCCACCGATGTGGATTAAAATGCCTGAACACTACGTTTCCCCGCCCTTTGGGGCGCAAATGAGCCATCAAATGACTCCATCGGACCCAGATCGTCCGATCAAACCGAGGCGCCTCGCAACAGCAACAACCACATAAGTCAAACTCGTCAGGGCGTGTAAAACCACTGACGCCACTTTTAGCTAGAAAGAAACGCAAGTCCTCCCTGAGGTCCCTCTCCCGTTTTTGCTTCAAACTGGGTGTGAAACCCGCGAAGTAAACGTTACACAAAGCTGTGCCACACAGGCTGTGCTTTGATCATCACCACAAGACTTTGCTTTTCAACAGAAGCCTCGATCAATTGCCACTTAGGCATGTCACACAGGCAATTCACTCCATGCGTTTGATATCCATCAATATATAACCCCTGAGCTCGTACGTCTCAGAGAAGGGCGTTAAGCAAGAGAATAAATTCTCCGCCGCCAAACAGATATATATTTAATAGAGATCAATCTCACAGACTAAAATCCAATGTCAGACACACAGTCCATTTACAAGTCCGTTCTGGGTCTGAACGAAACCGGAGGCACCTAGTACCCCGCATATCCATCGATCTCCAAGTACATCTGAACGATCACCAACTATTTCCATCTTCTTGGGTGTACAGCCCAATCAAGATCATTAGTAATCACCCAAACGACGTGAAGACTTCCGGTCTTCGACCACCGTCTTCATCTTCGACTTATCGTCGTATCAGTTATTCAGAATGGGATAAACACGGTCTTTCTGAATAACTCGCGTATATTTTAAATGAGTGTTACACAAACACAACATACGCCTCATTCCAATTCATTAGTCACTAACCGTAAATTAATCAAGAGAATAATTCCCTAAATATTAATCCCGAAGGCCGAAACCAACATCAGATCAATATCCAGAAAACCATTCTGCTTGGCTAACCGACAGTTAGTTTCTAAATTTCACATTCATAGGGAAAGGTTCCCATTAATTTTATCCAAGATAAATTCCTTGAATTTATTCTTTAATCTATTTTTGAATATCAATTCAAACTAGTCGGGATTAACGAACTTTACCGAAGTAATCATTTGTTTTAATTTCCCAATCCCAACCTATTCATCCCATGAAGTAAAACTGGTTATACTTCATATCTAACACCACGGTGTTATCGGTAAATTCAATTACCATTTCACGTTTAAATCTAATTAAAGATTTAACTATCGCCTGGAGTAAAACTGGTGATACTCCATTCTCGATTATTTCAATCTAATTAAAGGTTCATTAAAACTCCACTTAGTTTTAATCGCTAACTAGGTTAAAGAATCAGTGTCATTTAAAACACGGTTCACGATAAACCCAAAATCACATTCCATTAATTACTGGGTTAAAGAACGAGTGTCATTTAAAACACTGTCCACGATAAACCAAAAATTACCTTCCATTAATTATCGGGTTAAAGAACGAGTGTTATTTAAAAAAAACTGTCCACGATAAACCCAAAAATCAATATCAATTCAATTCCAATTAAATATTATTTAATTGGTACTCTTCATTAAATCTAAATAAAAAGATTCAATCTTTTTCTCAACTGGATTCAAGAACAGTGTTAGTGAAGACATCATTCACGACAAACCCAAATCACATTTGATATTCAATACAAGGCTCTGAATAGAAAATATATCGGCTTATATTCAATATCAAATTCTACGATTAACAAATATCATATTGGAAATAACGATATAAATATATATCTTTCAAATTTCCATAACAACATCTGTATAATCACGAATTCCAACATCGAAATATTCCGAAGACAATTTCGATTTAAATCCACTCCAATGCAATCATTGGAAATTCTGGTTATTTTTAAAACCCTTTTCAAATTCGATTTATTTATTTAAATATAAATAGAATTTTAATTCTAGTTCAAAACTAGTTCAATTTGATAAAAATCTATTTTTATCTTTTCAAATATGGAGTTTTTCATCCCAATTCTTTCTAAATCATTTCTTATGATTTTACACAAATTATTAATATTTTTAATAATTTTATCAAGGCCCGTACAGTCGATTTCCATCAACGGCTATCGAACTGCACTTACAGCGACCTTTTTCGAATTTGATTTGGACGTATCTCCAAATCCAACCGTTCGATTTTGAATTTCTAATATTTGTTAGAAAGCTCTTTTCGATACGAACCCAACGATTCCGGTTTTAGGAGAACCCGACGGTCGGATCTCCTGTAATGTCCGTTCGAAGTCAATGGTCGAAATTCGCGAACTGCCGCGGCGCGTTCTATTCAGGCCATTATATTATATATATAATATATACTTCGTCGATTTCTATTTAAAACGAATTATATAAATAGTTTTAAATTCGTTTCAAAAGCAATTTCAACTTCCATTTCAATTCAAATCAAAATTGAATTCTTCTTTATAAATTCGTTTTAAAATTCATTCCTATTCAATTCAAATTTCAATTCAATTTGAATTCATTTCAATTTGTTTCCAATTCAATTCGAATTCGTTTTCAATTCAATTCATTTATATTCAATTCATTTCGAAATCGTTTTATATTCAATTCAAATCGAAATCGTTTTATATTCAATTCAAATCGAAATTGTTTTATATTCAATTCAAATCGAAATCGTTTTATATTCAATTCAACTCTAAATCGTTTTATATTCAATTCAAATCGAAATCGTTTTATATTCAATTCAACTCGAAATCGTTTTATATTCAATTCAAATCGAAATCGTTTTATATTCAATTCAAATCGAAATCGTTTTATATTCAATTCAACTCGAAATCGTTTTATATTCAATTCAAATCGAAATCGTTTTATATTCAATTCAAATCGAAATCGTTTTATATTCAATTCAAATCGAAATCGTTTTATATTCAATTCAACTCGAAATCATTTTATATTCAATTCAAATCGAAATCGTTTTATATTCAATTCAACTCGAAATCGTTTTATATTCAATTCAAATCGAAATCGTTTTATATTCAATTCAACTCGAAATCGTTTTATATTCAATTCAAATCGAAATCGTTTTATATTCAATTCAACTCGAAATCGTTTTCAATTCAATTCATTTCAATTTGAATTCATTTATATTCAATTCTTTTCAAAATATCAGATTTTGAAATCACTTTCGATATTCATTATAAAATGAATAAAATCGATATAAATATCGTTCACGTCAAAATGGCGTCAATCTAATCAATACGGCTTCATATATTCCTATTTTCAAATATTCTATTTCAAATATTTCTTTTTCAAATATTTCTATTTCAAATATTTCTATTTTAAAACTGGAATGAGGCCCAATCAATTACCATATAATGTTAATTATATGGATTTTCTACAACACATGTACATATCAACAACGATGAATAATCAACCATCATCCAAAGTGCATTCTACACTGTATAAGCATCAAATATAAATATTCAACGCTTATAACAGCCTCTCAATCAATCGATCGACATACAACTAAACAATCGGGATTAGTGTACGTCAAATATCATCCCAATACCCGTGTGGGGTTTCAAGCAATCAAACACAGATTTTTATTTGTGCAGTTGGGCGATGTGTAAAATTTATCGTCCCAATCAATGTCCTTCAAATAGGTGTACATAAACAAACCGTCCGATTTGTAAATGAATATTTATTTATTCACATTCACGTTAAAAATTATATTTTTAACGATCAAACTATTTTATTCAACTTATGAATATTCTATTCGATTCATTTATTAAATAAAATGTTATCTTTATTTTTCTAACTTATTTTTAGAAAATTTCGGCGGCATAACGGCACGATACTAAAAACGGGACAAGGCCTAGCCTTATCCGCGGTCTAGTGATGGCCCACGCCATTCACACATCAATCAAATCAATTTCAATTCACCAAACAATTCAATTCAATTCAAACCAAACAAACAAGTCCATGGTCTGTGGACGATTGTGTCGGGTGCTACTAAGCACCGTCTGCATCCTAGTATATATATATAACTAGAAAAAGAAATTGAAAGGTGAGAAATTCTCACCAAAAGCTATCCAATACTACGACTCTTCTTTGATAGGAATCTTCATCGTTCTCGCCTTTTTATCACCTTCATTGCCCGTATTCTCTACATATGTAAAAATCGAATTTTTACTATGCTATTCAATATATAAAAATCACATTTTTACTTCGATGTTCAATATATAAAAATCACATTTTTACTTCGATGTTCAATATATAAAAATCACATTTTTACTTCGATGTTCAATATATAAAAATCACATTTTTACTTCGATGTTCAATATACAAAAATCACATTTTTATCGCCATTTCACAAATCTCAACTTTTCTATGCTAGAAATCATGCCTTAACATTGTTCAAAATCCTTTCTTTTCATTGGTTAAAAATGTTATCTTTTCTATGACAAAAACATTATCTTTCTACTAATAAAAATCAAATCTTTACACGTAGAAAAATCGTATGTTTTCATATAGAAGAATCAAGTCTTTTCTAATTAAAATCAATGCTTTTAAATTAATAAAAATCAGTTTTTATTAACTATAAAAATCAGTTTTCACTTAGTATATAAAAATCAGTTCAGAAACCAAGTAAAAATCAGTTTTAAACTAAAGAAATAAAGACTCACAGTTTTGCTCGAGAGGGGGTGCGGTTTCGCGGGTTGCAGGTGGCGCCGGCGTCAGTGGTGGCGGGCCCAGAACAACGGCGGCGGCTGAGGCCAAGGTCAGGTGGTTGTCACGATTCCAGGGGGTCTCGCGTTCGTATGGGGGGGTCTCGACTTCGTCGCGCGGTCTTCGATGGACGGGGGAGCGAGAGCAGAGGGAGGAGAAGGTCGGAGGGTGGTTGCGGTGGGTTGGACGAGGTTGGTGAATGGAGGGGGTCGGCGGCTGCCGCGCTGCGTCTTCTTCTTCTTCACCCTTTTTTTTTCCTTCCGATCGAAATAATGATTTGGGGGGGGGGGGGGGCGAACGTATAAGGGAAGGGGAGAGAGAAGAATTTTATTTTATAATTATTTAATTATTTTATTTTCCATCAAAACGCAACTTTTATTTTTGACCTCAAAACGAGGCCCACCGCCTGTCGTCCATAGCGTTTTACCCACATTCCGAACACAATGGGATATGTATCGCAAGCTGATTTGATCGTTTCGATTAGTTTCAGTTGAATTTACATTTAAATTACTATATTGAATTTTAAACGTACATTTCAAATTACCGGGGTCACATACTAACTAGAAAAATTCCCGAAAAATATTTTCTAGCTTCGTATTGACAATACGGTCCTAACAAAACTAGTTTCGTTGAATTCTGAGACCGTTTGAAAAATGGCCATTTTCCAGTCGATTAAAATCAACTGAAACTGATCAAACGCGTTTTCCTTTGCCACGCTCACATATTGATTCGAAAAATTATGAAATTTCGAACCTAGCAATAATCTAACATCACGGATCCAACAAAAGTGGTTTCGTCGAAATCCGAGGTCGTTTGCAAAATTCCCATTTTTAAGGGCCTGAATTCCATAGCGACTATTCAGAATTTTCTACTGGGCATATCTTTTGATTCCCGCTATGAAATTTTGATTTTTCGGATTCGTTGGTAAGATATTATCAAATAGATCCTAATGTTTTTGGTTTCACTAAAATCCGGATTGTTTTGCACCCGGTACGTTCAATTGAAGTTTGAAATCGAATTATCGAACTACCGCGCCATTTTCAATTCTATTTATAATTATATATAATTATTTATATTCTAACGACGACGTATATAATATATACGTCGAATTATATTCAAAATAAATTTCCTCATCAATTTTATTTAAAATAATCTATCTTAAATATTCTAAATTCGCTAAAATTGCCAAAATAAAAATTTTAAACTGGCTCAGATTTTCCGGGTTATTACATATTGGCCAAGGCTACTTGGCAAATTCCACAATGTGGGACATAAACCCCTTTTTCAAAATAACACATTAATCAAGTAGCTCAGTGTGAACGCATGCAGCACATGAATGAGAAGCTTTGAAAATTACATGATATGGGACAAATAACTTAGCCCAATTAGCAACTAAACCAATGTGAATGCATGCAGATGTCATGGAAAATAGGTTGCGGGCTTCAACTCCAATTGACTTGAGAATGAATAACAACTCCAAGTGATCGTTATGGAAAAGCATTGAATCTTGACTTTGAAATATGCAGCAGAAAGCGATTGAATATCAACTTTTCTTCAGGTCTTCAAGCTTTAATCCAGCTTTAAAATTCAACACTCTTCTCGCACAAATTCTTCAAGCTTTTCAACAATTAAGTGCGTTTATCCATTCATCAAAAATAATTTGTAACACAACTATAAATGCACAATATCAATTATTTAAAAGATAAAATAAGATAAATATGCGGATAAAATATACACATTTACGTGTATATCAATTTATAAAATACGTTTTAAAAGGAAATCGACGATATATGTATATATATATATATATATATTATATTATATATATAATGGCCTGAATAGAACGCTTCGCGCTGCGGTAGTTCGCGAATTTCGACCATTGACTTCGAATTGAAGTTGCGGGAGATCCGACCGTCGGATTCTCCTAAAACCGGAACCATTGGATTCGTATCGAAAAGAGATTTCTAACGAATATTAGAAATTAGAAATCTAATGGTTGGATTTGGAATCATGTCCAAATCAAATTTGGAAAAGGTCGTTGTAAGTGCAGTTCGATGACCGTTGATGGAAATCGACTGTACGGGCCTTGATAAAATTATTAAAAATATCAATAATTAGTGTTAAATCATAAGAAATGATTTGGAAAGAATTGGGATGAAAAAATCCATATTTGAAAAGATAAAAATAGATTTTTATTGAAATGAACTAGTTTTGAACTAGAATTATAATCCATTTGTTTTGAAATAAATAAATTGGATTTGAAAGGGTTTTAAAAATAACCAGGATTTCCAATATACAGATTGGAAATGGATTTGAATCGAAATTGTCTTGGGAATATTTTGATGTGGGATTTTGTGATTATGCAGATATTGCTATGGAAATTTGAGATATATATATATATATATATATATATATATATCGTTATTTCCAACACGATATTTGTTGGTTGTAATATTTGATATTGAATATAAGCCGATATATTTTCTATTCAGAGCCTTGTATTTAATATCAAATGGGATTTGGGTTTGTCGTGAATGGTGTCTTCATTAACACTGTTCTTAAACCTAGTTGAGAAAAATATTTAATCTTTTTATTTAGATTTAATGAAGTGTACCAATTAAATAATATTTAATTGGAATTGAATTTTGGGTTTATCGTGAACAGTGTTTTAAATAACATTTGTTCTTTAACCCGACAATCAATGGAATGTGATTTTGGGTTGTCGTGAACGGTATCTTTAATAATACTGTTCTTAGACCCAATGGAGTTAAGAAAATCAGAAATTAACTAAAGATTAGTTATGTTGAATGGTTTCCTGGGTATTGATCTGATGTTGGTTTCGGCCTTCGGGGTTATTACTTAGGGAATTGTTCACTTTCTAATTTACGGTTAAAGGCTGGCGGAAATGAAATTGATTTTTGGGTTTATCGTGAACGGTGTTTTAAATAACATTTGTTCTTTAACCCGAAAATTAATGGAATGTGATTTTGGGTTGTCGTGAACGGTATCTTTAATAATACTGTTCTTAGACCCAATGGAGTTAAGAAAATCAGAAATTAACTAAAGATTAGTTAAGTTTAATGGTTTCTTGGGTATTGATCTGATGTTGGTTTCGGCCTTCGGGGTTATTACTTAGGGAATTGTTCGCTTGCTAATCTACAGTTAAGGGCTGATGAAATGAAATGCGATTTTGGGTTTATCGTGAACCGTGTTTTAAATGACAATGGTTCTTTAACCCAGTTAAAGATTAAAACTAAGTGGAGTTTTAATGAATCTTTAAATAGATTGAAAAGTGAAATTGATAATTAAAATTATCAAATTCAAGGAATGGTCGAGAATGGAGTACCACCAGTTTTACTCCAGACGATTGTTAAATCTTTAATTAGATTTAAACGTGAAATGGTAATTGAATTTACCGATAACACCGTGGTGTTAGATATGAAGTATTACCAGTTTTACTTCATGGGATGAATAGGTTGGGGTTAGGAAATTTAACAATTGATTACTTCGGTAAGGTTCGTTAATCCCGACTTGTTTGGATAAACCATAATTTGGTTTGAATTGATATTCAAAAGATGATTAAAGAGTAAATTTAAATAATTTATCTTTGATAAAATTAATGAGGACCTTACCCTAAGAATGTGAAATTTAGCAACTAACTGAAGATTAGTTAAGATGAATGGTTTCATGGGTATTGATCTGATGTTGGTTTCGGCCTTCGGGGTTAATATTTGGGGAATTGTTCTCTTACTAATTTACGGTTAGTGACAGATGAATTGGAGTGAGGCGTATGTTGTGTTTGTGTAACACTTGGTTATTATATATGCGAGTTATTCGGAAAGACTAGGTTTATCCCATTCTGAATAACTAATACGACGATAAGTCGAAGATGAAGACGATGGTCGAAGACCAGAGGTCTTCACATCCTTTGGATAATTACTGATGATCTTGATTGGGCTGTACACCCAAGAGGAGGGAATCCGTTGGTGATCGTCCAGACGTACGTGGTGATCGATGGATATGCGAGGTACGTGGTGCCTCCGATTTCGTTCAGATCCAGAACGGACTTGTAAAGGGATGTGTGTTTGACTTCGGATTTCATTCTGTGTGATCGATATCGGTTGCATCGCGTGAATTGCCTGTGTGGCATGCTGAGATGCAAATGATCAAGGCTTCTGTTGAAAAGCAGAGTCTTGTGGTTGATGATCAAAGCACGGCCTTTGTGGCGTAGCTTTGTGTAGCGTTAATTCGCGAGCCTCACACCCCGGTTGTGAACCAGAAAAGGGAGAGGTCCTCAGGGAGGGCATGCATTTCCTTCTAGCTAGGGCAGTGTCAGTGCTTAAACTGGCTGACATCTATATACTTTTCACCTGTGTGGTTGTTGCTGTTGCAAGGCACCTCGGTTAGATCGGAAGATCCGGGTCCGCTGGAGTCATTCGTTGGCTCATTTACGCCCCAAAGGACGAGGAAACGAAGTGTTCAGGCATTTTAATCCACATCGGTGGATCGACCCTGACGATCCAAGGGTCGATGCGCTCTGACCCTAAGGCTCGGGCTAGAGAGTCTCGAAGTCGGTGAGGACGATCCCTAGCCTCGGTTCACAGACGGAAATCCAATTTCCAAATACGTGACATTTGCGGTTTTGATTGTAAACCTATATATGGCAACATGATATATGGTACCCATGCATCCTATGATTGATACTTATGATTGAAATTGATTTCTTCACTTATAGTAATAATAAAAGATGAAATTTAGCGTATCAAGCATTCTTTGGCTATTATAAGGTAAAACCCTATCCTCTGGCTTGTGTTGCATTGTGTGATGGGACTTGGGTCTTATAAAAGCTTCATTGTTCTTTAGTTAGCATTGCGCTGTTGTTTTATGCACTGGTATTCTTGGGAGGAAACCCGTTCCGTGTTATACGGCGTGGTCCCTTGATTTACCTAACTTTAAAATAAAGATTAATAACCATTTTAGTTCTCACACCAGTCACATGACTGACTTGGAGTTTATTGTTTTAACCTAAACTCTGGGTGCCCATATTTCTACACGGGCAACTAGTAGTTTTGGTTTTGCAGATTTATATTCACAGGACCCTGGTTTGCAGCTGGAACGATATCCGGAAAGTTTTGTATCCGTATATCTCCTTCAGTTGTGTTTTGTATTATTTTACGCTGCTATGTAATATATTGTAATCTCTGATATTTTTTACTGTGTAATATTTATTCATTACTCTGTATATTCTTGTATTCTAATGAATTGTTGTAATTAATAATGAAATGTTCTTCTGTTTGCGTTCTTTTGTGTGCTGTGCTCAAGGTAATCCGCGCTTTCCTTACCGGGGAAGTTACGGGCTATCACAGCTTGTATCAGAGCTTTGGTTTACAAAGCTTAGAGAACAAGACACATTAGAACCTTACGAAAGAATTCATCAGAGATTGGATTAGTAATATCCAATGAGAATGACTCGTTAGAGATGGGATCAGTAGTATCCTAGAATGAGTGTGAAGAGTATATTTTTAAAATGAAAACAAAGTTTGATTTGAAAATTTAAATCTTATTCAACGTATTTGAATATTTATTTGTACTAAAATTGGACAATCCAATATATAAAGATTTCGCATATATGTCTGATCCACAGGTATTCGAAGTTTTAATATATTGGGTAGATATAGAATCACACTCTAGTCGCTCGGAGATGATTCTGATGATTGCTCGAGCATCATCAGAATTAATTTTCGTGTTTCGAAAGTGGGATTTCTATGTGATTCCAATTGACTTGTGTGAGAACCAAAGCTAGATAGGGCTTATTGTTCTGATTCGGCATCAAAAATGTGATTTTTGGGCTATATATCGAAGCTATGAATTTGAAAAGATAATCAACTAATTGATTACTGGTTGTGTTATTTGATTATAGTTTGACTAATTAAAACGTTGAACCTTTAGCCAAATTGTATCAAATAGTGAGTGTATTGAAAAATTTGTCACATTTGCTTGCATATACATGTACTTACATTGAACAGGTCATAGCAAGGAGGCTAGAGAAGAGAAATAAAATTGTTTGCCCGACAAATAGGTACATGTTAATTGTATTTCTTGAGTTTTGGGTGATTTTATGAGCCGATTGGCTAGCCGCTTGGCTTTTTCTTTTTCTTTTGGATTGAAGAAGGCCATGGGAGGCTATATGAAATATCCTGAAGTCCCCGGTGCAGGGGAGGTTATGGCGAAATTTTTCGAAAATTTAGGGTGTTAGCCAAATTTTTGAAAAATTTGATAAGTTCTTAGAAACTGAAAAGTTGAAGAACTTAAGCCGTAAAGAAAAGTATGAAAGTTGAGTTGATTTGTTAAACAACTTTCGGCTTCGTTCCTTTTCGGGGACGAAAAGTTTTAAGTGGGGGGAGACTGTAACAACCCGGAAATCCGAGCCAATTTAAAATTTTTATTTTGGCAATTTTAATGAATTTTGAATATTTAAAATGAATTATTTTAAATAAAAATGATGAGAAATTTATTTTGAATAGAATTCGAACGTATATATTTACTAGATCATCGCTAGAATATAAATAATTATTTATAATTATAAAAGGAATTGAAATTGGCGCGGTAGTTCGATGATTCGAATTCAAAGTTCAAATGAATGTAGAGGATTCAAAATAAACCGGATTTTAGTGAAACCGAAAATATTAGAATCTAACTGAGAATATCTTTCCAACGAATCCGAAAAATCAAAATTTCATAGCGGGAATCAAAAGTTACGTCCAGTTGAAAATTCAGAATAGTCGCTATGGAATTCTGGCCCTTAAAAATGGAAATTTTGCAAACGACCTTGGGTTTCGACGAAACCATTTTTGTTGGATCCGGGATGTCTAGTTATTGCTAAATTCCAATTTTAATAATTTTTTGAATCAATATGTGAGCGTGGCAAAGGAAAACGCGTTTGACCAGTTTTAGTTGATTTTAATCGACTGGAAAATGGACATTTTTCAAACGATCTCAGAATTCGACGAGATTAATTTTGTTAGAACCGTATCGTCAATACGAAGCTAGAAAATATTTTTTCGGGAATTTTTAGAGTTCGTGTGTGGCCGCGGTAAATTGAAATGTCCATTCAAATTCAATATATAGAGTTATATTTTGATTTTGATGAAAACTGATCGAAACAGTCGAATTAGCCTACGATACATATCTCATTGTGTTCGGAATGGGGGTAATTAGCTATGGACAATAGGCGGTGGGTCTCGTTTCGAGGTTGAAATAAAAAGTTGCTTTATGGAATAAATTAAATTAAATTAATATATTTTATACTTAACATCCTGCCCCCTTCTCATTTTCTTTACTCGATCAAAAATTTGTTTTCCCCCTTTCAGTAAAAACCGATGCCCTAATCAGCCCCCCCCCCCCCCCCCCCGTCGATCGAAGAACGCCGCCGCTCCCCCAATGGCCACCGCGCCTGGCCGCGACCCTCCCCCTCCCACATCTGATAATGGCGCACCCTCCTACGCCCTTTTCTCATCTACTCCCGTTCGAGCACGCACCCCATGACCCCCAAAGCCCTAGAACCGCCGCGCTGACCCTAAACGCCCACCGCCCGACCAACGCTACCTCCCCATCACCAGCGCGACACCCCCTCCGGCCTCTAGAGCTCCGGCGTTCCAGAAAATGATTTGGGTGAGTTTTTTTTTATTTTTTTTATTTTAAACATTTAGTTTAGGCTAATCGATTAAAAACTGATTTTTTTCTTTGGTTGAAAGAAATGATTTTTCTTTGAATATGAACGTTATTTTTTTTCCTTGAACAAAAATATGAAAATCCTTTGAATAAAAATATGATCTTTAGCTTGAATATAAAAATCCGATTTTATGTATATAACTAAATCAAAGGTTAGATTTTTAAACTAAATCAAAGGTAAGATTTTTAAATTAAAGAAAGGTAAGATTTTTAAATTAAAGAAAGGTAAGATTTTTAATTATAAAAGGAGTGACTTTTAGATATTTAAATAAACGATTTTTATATAAGTAGGAAGATAAAAATTCGATCTTTATATAAGAAATAGCAATATAAAAATATAATTTTTATATAGTAAAAAAAAGCATTGTAAAAATATATATGAAGTGGAAATAAAAATATGATTTTTATTTATTGAAATGAAGTTATAAAAAATATAATTTTTATTATGAACAGCGTGGAAAAGACTGCATTAGAATTGCAAACAAATCCAGACGGTTCAGCAGTTCAAAAGCAAAGAACGGCGGAGTGGAACCCTCGGTGAGAATTTCTCACATTAAATTTTCTTTTCTAGTTATAATATATACTAGGATGCAGACGGTGTTTAGTAGCACCTGACACCCGTCGTCCACAGACCATGGACGACTTGTTTGATTGATTGATTTTGATGTGTAGTTGACTGTGTGATGTGAAATGAAATAAAATATTTATAGAATTAAAAATATTTTATAGTTAAAAATAGAATTTTTAACATGTATTTAAAGTGAAATAAATATTTATAAACAAATCGGACGATTTGTTTATATACACTGATTTGACTGATATTGATTGGGACGATAAATTTTACACATCGCCCAAATCCACAAATAAAACCTGTGTTTGTTGTTTTGAAACACCACACGGGTATTGGGATGATATTTGACGTACACTAATCCCGATTGTTTAGTTGTATGTCAATCAATGGATTGACAGACTGTGTAAGCGTTAATTATTTATATTTAATGCTAATGCAGTTGCGTGGTGTACTCTGGATGATGATTGATGATTTATCGTTGCCATTATAAGCATGTGTTGTAGAAAATCCATATAATTAACATTACATGGTAATTTATTGGGCCTCATTCCAATTTAGAAAATAAGGAATATTGAAAATAAATTCATGTGTTGAATTGAAAATAAATATTCATGAGTTGAACAGAATAAATATTCATATGTTGAATAGAATAAACATTCATGTGTTGAATAAAAGCCGTGTTGATTAGATTGACGCCATTTTGACATGAACGATATTTATATCGATTTTATTCATTTTTATAATGAATATAGAAAAAGAAGTGATTTCAAAATATAATGTTTTGAAAGTATTATTATATATATATATCGATGATATGGAATATTCAATTTTGATTAGAAATTGAATAGGAAGTTGAAATCGTTTTGAAAACGAATTTAAAACGATTTATAAAATACGTTTTAAAAGGAAATCGATGAAATATATATATATATATATTATTTATATAATGGCCTGAATAGAACGCGCCGCGCTATGGCAGTTCGCGAATTTCGACCATTGACTTCGAATTGACGTTGCGGGAGATCCGACCGTCGGAATCTCCTAAAAACAGAACCGTTGGGTTCGTATCGAAAAGAGCTTTCTAACGCATATTAGAAATTAGAAATCTAACGGTTGGATTTGGAATCACATCCAAATCAAATTTGGAAAAGGTCGTTGTAAGTGCAGTCCGATGATCATTGATGGAAATCGACTGTACGGGCCTTGATAAAATTATTAAAAATTTCAATAATTAGTGTAAAATCATAAGAAATGATTTGGAAAGAATTGGGATGAAAAACTCCATATTTGAAAAGATAAAATTAGTTTTTTTATTGAAATGAACTAGTTTTGAACTAGAATTATAATCCATTTGATATTCTTGGATTTCATTACTCTGTATATTCTTGTATTCTAATGAATTGTTGTAATTAACAATGAAATGTTCTTCTGTTTGCGTTCTTTTGTGTGTTGTGCTCAAGGTAATCCGCGCTTTCCTTACCGGGGAAGTTACGGGCTATCACAGCTGGTATCAGAGCTTTGGTTTACAAAGCTCAGAGGACAAGACACATTAGAACCTTACGAAAGAATTCATCAGAGATTGGATTAGTAATATCCAATGAGAATGACTCGTTAGAGATGGGATCAGTAGTATCCTAGAACGAGTGTGAATAGTATATTTTTAAAATGAAAACAAAGTTTGATTTGAAAATTCAAATCTTATTCAACGTATTTGAATATTTATTTGTACTGAATTTGGACAATCCAATATATAAAGATTTCGCATATACGTCTGTTCCATGGGTATTCGAATTTTTAATATATTGGGTAGATGTAGAATCGCACTCTAGTCGCTCGGAGATGATTCTGATGATTGCTCGAGCATCATCAGAATTAATTTTCGTGTCTCGAAAGTGGGATTTCTATGTGATTCCAATTGACTGGTGTGAGAACCAAAGCTAGATAGGGCGTACTGTTGTGATTTGGCATCAAAAATGTGATTTTTGGGCTATATATCGAAGCTATGAATTTGAAAAGCTAATCAACTAATTGATTGCTGGTTGTGTTGTTTAATTATATTTTGACTAATTAAAACGTTGAACCTTTATCCAAATTGTATCAAATAGTGAGTGTATTGAAAAATTTGTCGCATTTGCTTGCATATACATGTACTTACATTGAACAGGTCATAGAAAGGAGGCTAGAGAAGAGGAATAAAATTGTTTGCCCGACAAATAGGTACATGTTAATTGTATTTCTTGAGTTTTGGGTGATTTTATGAGCTGATTGGCTTTTTCTTTTTCTTTTGGATTGAAGAAGGCCATGGGAGGCTATATGAAATATCCTGAAGTCCCCAGTGTAGGGGAGGTTATGGCGAAATTTTTCGAAAATTTATGGTGTTAGCCAAATCTTTGAAAAATTTGAAAACTTCTTAGAAGCTGAAAAGTTGAAGAACTTAAGCCGTAAAGAAAATTATAAAAGTTGAGTTGATTTGTTAGACAACTTTCGGCTTCGTTCCTTTTCGGGGACGAAAAGTTTTAAGTGGTAGAGATTGTAACAACCCGGAAATCCAAGCCAATTTAAAATTTTTATTTTGGCAATTTTAATGAATTTTGAATATTTAAAATGAATTAATTTAAATAAAAACAATGAGAAATTTATTTTGAATAGAATTCGAACGTATATATTTACTAGATCGTCGTTAGAATATAAATAATTATTTATAATTATAAAAGGAATTGAAATTGGCGCGGTAGTTCGATAATTCGATTTCAAAGTTCAAATGAATGTAGAGGATTCAAAATAAACCGGATTTTAGTGAAACCAAAAATATTAGAATCTAATTGAGAATATCTTTCCAACGAATCCGAAAAATCAAAATTTCATTGCTGGAATCAAAAGTTACGTCCAGTTGAAAATTGAGAATAACCGCTATGGAATTCTGGCCCTTAAAAATGGAAATTTTGCAAACTACCTTGGTTTTCGACGAAACCACTTTTGTTGGATCCGGGATATCTAGTTATTGCTAGATTCCAATTTTCATAATTTTTTGAATCAATATGTGAGCGTGGCAAAGGAAAACGCGTTTGACCAGTTTCAGTTGATTTTAATCGACTGGAAAATGGCCATTTTTCAAACGGTCTCAGAATTCGATGATCGTCAATAAGAAGCTAGAAAATATTTTTTTCGGAATTTTTTAGAGTTCGTATGTGGCCCCAGTAAATTGAAATGTGCGTTCAAATTCAATATATAGAGTTATATTTTGATTTTGACGAAAACTGATCGAAACAGTCGAATTAGCCTACGATACATATCCCATTGTGTTCGGAATGGGGGTAATTAGCTATGGACGATAGGCGGTGGGTCTCGTTTCGAGGTCGAAATAAAAAGTTGCTTTATGGAATAAATAAAATAAAATAAAATAAATATAAATTTTTATACTTAACACCCTGCCCCCTTCTCATTTTCTTTACTCGATCAAAAATTTGTTTTCCCCCTTTCAGTAAAAACCGATGCCCTAATCAGCCCCTCCCCGTCGATCGAAGAACGCCGCCGCTCCCCCAATGGCCACCGCGCCTGGCCGCGACCCTCCCCCCCACCTCTGACGATGGCGCACCCTCCTACGCCCCCTCTCTCTTCTACTCCCATTCGAGCACGCACCGCATGACCCCCAGAGCCCTAGAACTGCCGCGCCGACCCCAAACGCCCACCGCCTGTCCTCCGCTACCACCCCATCGCCTGCGTGACACCCCCTCCGGCCTCTAGAGCTCCGGCGATCCAGAAAATGATTTGGGTGAGTTTTAATTTTATTTTATTTTGTTTTACTTTATTTTAAACATTTAGTTTAGGTTAATCGATTAAAAACTAATTTTTTTCTTTGGTTGAAAGAAATGTTTTTTCTTTGAATATGAACGTGATTTTTTTTCCATGAACAAAAATATGAAAATCCTTTGAATAAAAATATGATCTTTAGCTAGAATATTAAAATCCGATTTTTATGTATATAACTAAATCAAAGGTTAGATTTTTAAACTAAATCAAAGGTAAGATTTTTAAATTAAAGAAAGGTAAGATTTTTAAATTAAAGAAAGGTATTATTTTTAATTATAAAAGGAGTGACTTTTAGATATTTAAAGAAACGATTTTTATATAAGTAGGAAGATAAAAATTCCCTCTTTATATAAGAAACAGCAATATAAAAATATAATTTTTATATAGTAAAAAAAAGCATCGTAAAAATATATATGAAGTTGAAATAAAAATATGATTTTTATTTATTGAAATGAAGTGATAAAAAATATAATTTTTACTATGAACAGCGTGGAAAAGACTGCATTAGAATTGCAAACAAATCCAGACGGTTCAGCGGTTCAAAAGCAAAGCACGGCGGAATGGAACCCTCGGTGAGAACTTCTCACTTTAAATTTTCTTTTCTAGCTATAATATATACTAGGATGCAGACGGTGTTTAGTAGCGCCCGACACCCGTCGTCCACAGAACATGGACGACTTGTTTGATTGATTGATTTTGATGTGTAGTTGACTGTGTGATGTGAAATGAAATAAAATATTTACAGAATTAAAAATATTTTATTGTTAAAAATAGAATTTTTAATGTGTATTTAAAGTGAAATAAATATTTATAAACAAATCGGACGATTTGTTTATATACACTGATTTGACTGATATTGATTGGGACGATAAATTTTACACATCGCCCAAATCCACAAATAAAACCTGTGTTTGTTGTTTTGAAACCCCACACGGGTATTGGGATGATATTTGACGTACACTAATCCCGATTGTTTAGTGGTATGTCAATCAATGGATTGACAGACTGTGTAAGCGTTAATTATTTATATTTAATGCTAATGCAGTTACGTGGTGCACTCTGGATGATGATTGATGATTTATCGTTGCCATTATAAGCATGTGTTGTAGAAAATCCATATAATTAACATTATATGTTAATTAATTGGGCCTCATTCCAATTTAGAAAATAAGGAATATTGAAAATAAATTCATGTGTTGAATTGAAAATAAATATTCATGAGTTGAACAGAATAAATATTCATATGTTGAATAGAATAAACATTCATGTGTTGAATAAAAGCCGTGTTGATTAGATTGACTCCATTTTGACGTGAACGAAATTTATATCGATTTTATTCATTTTTATAATGAATATAGAAAAAGAAGTGATTTCAAAATATAACGTTTTGAAAGTATTATCATATATATATATATATATCGATGTTATGGAATATTCAATTTTGATTAGAAATTGAATAGGAAGTTGAAATCGTTTTGAAAACGAATTTAAAACGATTTATAAAATACGTTTTAAAAGGAAATCGACGAAATATATATATATATAATGGCCTGAATAGAACGCGCCGCGCTGTGGCAGTTCGCGAATTTCGGCCATTGACTTTGAATTGACGTTGCGGGAGATCCGGCCGTCGGAATCTCCTAAAAACAGAACCGTTGGGTTCGTATCGAACAGAGCTTTCTAACGCATATTAGAAATTAGAAATCTAACGGTTGGATTTGGAATCACGTCCAAATCAGATTTGGAAAAGGTCGCTGTAAGTGCAGTTCGATGATCATTGATGGAAATCGACTGTACGGGCCTTGATAAAATTATTAAAAATATCAATAATTAGTGTAAAATCATAAGAAATGATTTGGAATGAATTGGGATGAAAAACTCCATATTTGAAAAGATAAAAATAGTTTTTTTATTGAAATGAACTAGTTTTGAGCTAGAATTATAATCCATTTGTTTTGAAATAAATAAATTGGATTTGAAAGGGTTTTAAAAATAACCAGGATTTCCAATATATAGATTGGAAATGGATTTGAATCGAAATTGTCTTCGGAATATTTAGATGTGGGATTTTGTGATTATACAGATATTGTTACGGAAATTTGAAAGATATATATATATATATATATATATATATATATCGTTATTTCCAACACGATATTTGTTGGTTGTAATATTTGATATTGAATATAAGCCGATATATTTTTTATTCAGAGCCTTGTATTTAATATCAAATGGGATTTGGGTTTGTCGTGAATGGTGTCTTCATTAACACTGTTCTTAATCCTTGTTGGCAAAAAGATTTAATCTTTTTATTTAGATTTAATGAAGTGTACCAATTAAATAATATTTAATTGGAATTGAATTGGAATTGATTTTTGGGTTTATCGTGAACGGTGTTTCAAATAACATTTGTTCTTTAACCCGACAATCAATGGAATGCAATTTTGGGATGTCGTGAACGGTATCTTTAATAATACTGTTCTTAGACCCAATGGAGTTAAGAAAATTAGAAATTAACTAAAGATTAGTTAAGTTGAATGGTTTCCTGGGTATTGATCTGATGTTGGTTTCAGCCTTCGGGGTTATTACTTAGGGAATTGTTCACTTGCTAATTTACGGTTGAAGGCTGGTGGAAATGAAATTGATTTTTGGGTTTATCGTGAACAGTGTTTTAAATAACATTTGTTCTTTAACCCGACAATTAATGGAATGTGATTTTGGGTTGTCGTGAACGGTATCTTTAATAATATTGTTCTTAGACCCAATGGAGTTAAGAAAATCAGAAATTAACTAAATATTAGTTAAGTTGAATGGTTTCTTGGGTATTGTTCTAATGTTGGTTTCGGCCTTCGGGGTTATTACTTAGGTAATTGTTCGCTTGCTAATCTACGGTTAAGGGCTGATGAAATGAAATGTGATTTTGGGTTTATCGTGAACCGTGTTTTAAATGACATTGGTTCTTTAACCCAGTTAAAGATTAAAACTAGGTGGAGTTTTAATGAATCTTTAAATAGATTGAAAAGTGAATTTGATAATTAAAATTATCAAGTTTAAGGAATGATCGAGAAATGAGTATCACCAGTTTTACTCCAGACGATAGTTAAATCTTTAATTAGATTTAAACGTGAAATGGTAATTGAATTTACCGATAACACCGTGGTGTTAGATATGAAGTATTACCAGTTTTACTTCATGGGATGAATAGGTTGGGGTTGGGAAATTTAACAATTGATTACTTCGGTAAGGTTCGTTAATCCCGACTAGTTTGGATAAACCATAATTTGGTTTGAATTGAAATTCAAAAGAATATTAAAGAGTAAATTTAAATAATTTATCTTTGATAAAATTAATGAGGACCTTACCCTAAGAATGTGAAATTTAGCAACTAACTGAAGATTAGTTAAGACGAATGGTTTCCTGAGTATTGATCTGATGTTGGTTTCGGCCTTCGGGGTTAATATTTAGGAAATTGTTCTCTTACTAATTTACGGTTAGTGATAGATGAATTGGAATGAGGTGTATGTTGTGTTTGTGTAACACTTGTTTATTATATACGCGAGTTATTCGGAAAGACCGGGTTTATCCCATTCTGAATAACTAATACGACGATAAGTCGAAGATAAAGACGATGGTCGAAGACCGGAGGTCTTCACATCCTTTGGATAATTACTGATGATCTTGATTGGGCTGTACACCCAAGAGGAGGGAATCAGTTGGTGATCGTCCAGACGTACGTGGAGATCGATGGATATGCGAGGTACGTAGTGCCTCCGGTTTCGTTCAGATCCAGAACGGACTTGTAAAGGGATGTGTGTTTGACTTCGGATTTCATTCTGTGTGATCGATATCGGTTGCATCGCGTGAATTTCCTGTGTGGCATGCTGAGATGCAAATGATCAAGGCTTCTGTTGAAAAGCAGAGTCTTGTGGTTGATGATCAAAGCACGACCTTTGTGGCGTAGCTTTGTGTAGTGTTAATTCGCGAGCTTCACACCCCGGTTGTGAACCAGAAACGGGAGAGGACCTCAGGGATGGCATGCGTTTCCTTCTAGCTAGGGTGGTGTCAGTGCTTAAACTGGCTGACATTTATATACTTTTCACCTGTGCGGATGTTGCTGTTGCGAGGCGCCTTGGTTAGATCGGACGATCCGGGTCCGATGGAGTCATTCGTTGGCTCATTTACGCCCCAAAGGGCGGGGAAACGCAGTGTTCAGGCATTTTAATCCACATCGGTGGACCGGCCCTGACGATCCAAGGGTCGATGCGCTCTGACCCTGAGGCTCGGTCTAGAGAGTCTCGAAGTCGGTGAGGACGATCCCTAGCCTCGGTTCACAAATGGAAATCCAATTTTCAAATACGTGACATTTGCGGTTTTGATTGTAAACCTATATATGGCGACATGATATATGGTACCCATGCCACCTATGATTGATACTTGTGGCTGAAATTGATTTCTTCACTTATAGTAATAATAAAAGATGAAATTTAGCGTATCAAGCATTCTTTGGCTGCTATAAGGTAAAACCCTATCCTCCGGCTTGCATTGCATTGTGTGATGGGACCTGGGTCTTATAAAAGCTTCATTGTTCTTTATTTAGCATTGCGCTGCTGTTTTATGCATTGTTATCCTTGGGAGGAAACCCGTTCCGTGTTATACAGCTTGCTCCCTTGATTTACCTAATTTTAAAATATAGATTAATACCATTTTTGTTCTCACACCAGCCACATGAATGACCTGGAGTTTATTGTTTTAACCTAAACTTTGGGTGCCCCTATATCGACACGGGCAGCTAGTAGTTTTGGTTTTGCAGATTTATATTCACAGGACCCTGGTTTGCTGCTGGAATGATACCCGGAAAACTTTGTATCCGTATATCTCCTTCAGTTGTGTTTTGTATTATTTTCCACTGCTATGTAATGTATTGTAATCTCTGATATTTTTTACTGTGTAATATTTATTCATTACTATGTAGATTCTTGTATTCTGATGAATTGTTGTAATTAACAATGAAATGTTCTTCTGTTTGCGTTCTTTTGTGTGTTGTGCTCAAGGTAATGCGTGCTTTCCTTACCGGGGAAGTTACGGGCAATCACAAGAGCACAACTGCCCACGAGAAACTAGTCTATGCTAAAGCTCTTATTGAAGTTTTCTTGATGAATGATCTTCCAAATTTTATTAAAGTTCAAATTACCCTGGATATTTTTGTTGAGGTCCATATGTCTTACGGTTGGGCCATGACATCTGCACTACTTGTCGAAATTTTGGCCACCTTACCACCTCCTATAAGCTCACTCCCTTATCTCCTCCACCATCTAAAGTTCCATTGCCGAAACCTCGATCTTGTCATAGGGTACCGAAGGTTATTCCTGTTGCTGCTCCCATTGGGCCTATTCATCTCTCTGAGTCTCTCTTCATTCCCCTCATCACCCCCTCCCTAACCCTTAACATTATTTTGGACCCAGTTTCTATTGAGTGTCTGGTGGTCTTTGTGCCACTTAGTCTTTTTGTTTGGATTCGTCTGAGGAATCATGGATCCATAGGCATTCTAACTTATGTTGCTACTCTGGTAGTAAATCATTCATTTGTTTCATCCCTGAGGAAATAGGTGAACAATACATGCTATGTTATTTGATTATAGATGGAGAATTTTATGTTTCCATTGATGGGCAATTGGGAGATTGGAACATAGCTATTCTAGATGATTCCTCATGGGACAGGTCATTCTATATTCTTTCGAGCCTAGTCATTATGTTGCTAAACTTGCCTCGTTGATCCCTTCTGTTGTTGGTTGAGACACATCCTCTTTGAGGAATGAATTTTTTACTAGCTGGTATACGGGAATGACACCTTCCTTGGGGGATGTTTTTTTATAGTAGTCTTGGTATTTTTCCATGTTCATATTCTCTTTTATATGTACTTTCAGTGTTCTGGCAAGTCGAACTAGAATCTTGTTGTTAGACAACCTGTCTAAACCTTGTACTTAAGTCTTTATTACTTGTTGTAACAAAAAGTGGATAGTCCACTCAAAACCGTCGGCCTTGCCAAAAGAAATACAAAGTAAAATTATTTTTGTGGTTTTAAATTTATTGAGGGTTTGAAGAAAATTTTGTTTGAAAACAAACAAACTATTTTGATTTATGGATTTTGAAATTGGACACTAGAATCAATAATTATTATTTTAAAGGAGAAAATAAGTAAAGAGTTGTTTGTTGTTCTGTCAAAATTAAGATGTTTGTAGGAAAAGAGGAAAACAAAATAAAGTGAAATAAGTTTAATATAAAGTCTTCATATTGTCAAATATAATTTAATCATATATAGATATGTGAATGTGAATGAGTGTGTTGGTTTGTTTGCTACAAACTTGATGAAGTTATAATCACATGTTACGTTGAGGTTTATAATAATAAAAATAAAGAATAATGAATTAGGAAAAGTTTAAGCTGTGAATTAATAAGAGAAGTGGAATTTTTTGATGTTAATCAATAGAGGGTATTTTGTACATAATTATATTTCATCAGATGACATGAGATGTTCATGTAAGGTATATTTATTTACTCAGTGCTTGTATAATGTCATGTAACGTATTGAAGATTGAATATTTAATGCCTAAATATTACTGAATTCTAATACATGATACATAAATATTAATCGATATTATTTATATTAATGACCCGACATGTGTGGAAAATTTTATAGTTCCTTATTTCAATTTAAGAGATGGACACTACACCAAATTTACCTTTTATTTGCGCATGAAAAACGCTATAATATCCTTTCATAACATTAGTGACAACTCTGTGTAATAACATGTTATAATAACCCGAATATGTCTATTACATTAAAATAAACGCTATTGCATCAGATATTTTATAGCGCATATCTACAACTATAAGTATGGTCTACATAGCTTATATTCTTACATTGTTGAAGGAATAAGTATAAACATAGTTCCAAAACAAAATCTAAATATGAAATACAATGCCATTTTATCCTTCTACCTGTCATCCCATGCACATTATATCAAACCATGCAGTTTAAAAAAATACAAGTTAGAGGCTTTTATGAACATATATGATGGCAATAATGTGTCAACTGATCGCTGCCTCTTTCGCTAAGTAAATGACAATTTTGGAAGTCGCATAAAGCTAACAACTGTAAAAGGAGCAAAAAATGATTATTATAACTATATCTCCCTAAAACTTGACTGAATATATCAAATTATAAAGTTTCAAATGTTCCCGAGGACTAACAATGTATTCCAAGCCCTTTTTGTGTCGCATCAAGCCGCAATTTCTTTCCTTAGAGAAAATTGTTACCGAATTTAAGCTGATAAATTGTTAGCACAAAGACTCCAGCATTTGCTACCTGTAGAGTTAGAGTTCAAAACAAATAAATAGTGTCATTTTCAAACAATAACTAATATATCGCATATAGCTTCAACAACGTCCAAAGAAGTAAAAGATATGGTGGATAAATAGGCTAGTGCAGTGCATGCAACATCAGCAACCAAGTATGCAAGAAAAACCACAATCGCCTCAGCGATAGTAGGTGTTTGAAAATCTACATTTGCGCAACTCGTATAATGACATTGTTACTACCAAAATTCAGCACCAAAACAGGCTATTGGTGAAGGGGCATCGAACCGCCACCAGAAGAGGGGAATAATCCGAAAGAACAAACCCGACATCAGGACAAAGCCAAAATCCTAAAAGAAGCAATGATGGCAATCGCCACCCAACACCATCCTAGAAAAGGAGAGTTTAGAACCGGCAAGGAAAAGGATACCAACAGGGTAGTTCCGAAACAGAAGACAAATAATGTGAAGTCAATTCCGGAAGGTAATCACATCAAAACAGAAGCAAAGAAGAAAGAAATAACAATAGCACATGATCCGATACCAAAGACTTGACAAAGAACAAAACAAAGGGAGACGAAAGGGCTATTGACATTGATTTACTTAATGCTGATACAAAAAGAGGTACATACAATCAAGGCACAAAAGGCCGAGACACAAGCTTCCTGGAGGCCAGCTACTGGATTCAGTGCTTGCCGGCTATTTAGAAGCAACTTCAGCAGGGAGTACACCGAAAACACCCTTTTGAAAGACCAAAAATCCACCTCATAGATTCACCGAGAACATGCCAAAGTCCCCGAGAAAGAGAGCTATCCACACCAACGTGCTTAGTGTCGACACCGAAAAGGGTGACGACTTCAGGAAAGTGAATGACTAATACACGAAGGCAAACATCGCGAAGACTTATAGACAAGACCGAAAGCTTATCTCCAAAAGCCGGAGGCTAAACCCGATGTTGGCTTGGTATCGATACGGAAGGTAAAAACAACTTCGAAGAGAAGCTCCAAGGATCGGAACCATCATTTCGAAATCGAAGACCGACACAGTAAAAGCTATGTCATATCTCTCAACAACAACCAAGACCCAGGCAACCGGAACCGAAAGGTGAAAAGCGGCCGACACACAGCTGCTGCACCCAAAAGAGGCCTTTCCCGACCCAATGTTAAAAGGGGTTCTGATTTTTCTATAAATAAGACCCCAAGGGTCACATTTTGGGGGCCGAGTTCTAATTTCACAATCTTGCACTCTTTTTTTCTAGAGTAAACCCTAATTTCTAAATCAATTTGGGGATTTCCTTTGTAAACACTTGTGTACTCAAATCAATGAGCGATAGAGGAGTGGATCGACACTTAGCATAATTTTCATGAGTTGTTTAACTTCTTCCTTAACATATTACCTTATGCCTCCTACACAACAATGGGCTCTCACCTAAGTCCTAACCCTTTTTCAAGATTACTGAAAAACCCCTTTGTACAAGCCATTTAGCTTTCTATCTTGTGTTGTACTTAGGGAACCCTTATCCCAAAGTAATTGTTGGTTCTTAAGTCTCATAAGTGTGATACTCACCCCTTGAGGAAAGAGTAACTAATCTTCGGGCTTAAGACCTTGATATCTAGGAAATGGTGAACTAACTCAAGCTTATAGGAAATAAATAGTCCCATTTTCCCCTTAGGTCCAATTCCTTAGACCTATCTCTGGTGTTGACGAAAAATGTCATTAACATTTTGGCACTAGAGGGAGGGGGCTGAACCTCCAGCCTTGTGGTTAACAGCCACAGATCTAACTGTGTTGTTACGCCCCGGATTGGACTATGCTTTGAAGAAGTAAGATTATGGGGAAAAGGTCCCAATAAGAGTCTTCTGGATCTCAAATGGCTATGTCTGGTACTATTGACCTAAGAGTGATGGAAGAACAAAGGTTAAGGATGGAAGCCTTGCAATAATCGGGTAGAAAAAGGAAGTAGAGTGATATGATCCTGATAATTAGAACAACAACCCTTCCTACCAAGGACGAACCCTAACCTTTACCCTAGGAGGTTCTACATCAAGGGAGTATAACCTCATTTAAGAGAAGCTATCCATGAAAAAACCAAAGGAATGGTATTCTGTAACAACCCGCACATTTGATGATAATGTATTCAAATATATCGTCGTTAATCCTCAATCGAGTGTATGACCAAAAAGTCACATTTTGTATATTGATGAATTTGGACTCGAAACCACTTCCATTGAGTTTGGATCATCGTTTACAACCTTTTTGACTATAAACTTTGATATATTTCGAGCATGTCAAAATTGTGACCCTGGTTGGGTCATGAGTTAGCTAACCTATCCAACTCTTATAACTCACCTAGCTCCCTCCTCCTTCATTCATTTCCTCATACTCCACAAAATTAGAAATGGGAAAGGGAAATTAAAATTCCCCAAGCCCTAGCTTGATTTAGAAATCCAATTCAAGTTAAATTCATGTGCAAATTCGAAGAGAGGAAAGGCACTCTCTCTACCTTCTCTAGCTCACTCCTCTTTTATTTTTGAGAATTCCTAAGCTTAACATTTAGGGCTTTCGTTTGCATGTGCATTCTCATTGAGGATTCTTGTGTTTTGATCATAGAGAGGTCATTCTAGCTTGCTATTGGATCGATTCCTTGCTTCCTACAATCAAAGGTGAGTTCATATGAACTCACATCTATGCCTCAAGCAGTTATGCTTGTAAAGTATGCCAATGGCACTTATGTGTTGTTTGAATTTAGTTGTGATGATTGGTTTTTTATTTTAACATTCTCCAATTTATGATTTTCGATTTTAATTCGATGATATCATGTGTGAAACTTTGTAGTGTATTGAGTTTGGTGTTATAGGTTGTTTTGGTAACCCTAAGAGGCTCCATTTTCACTTAGAATACGTCATATACCATCACCATTGATCCGAGAGCCGTTTGCACATCATTTCCTAGGCAAACAGTTGCCCAGGTTTCAGCTCAGATGTCTGTCCAGGGGGGACAGACGTCTGTCTAAAGTTAAAAGAAAAAAATTGCTTCAGCTCAGACGTCTAACCAAAAATGGTCAGACGTCTGTCCAAACTCTCGGGAAATTTTTTTCCTGACAACAGACGTCTATCCAGGGGGTGACATACATCTGTGGGCATATTTTTGTTGTTGACTAGTGGAGACCACGGTCAACAGTTTAGGGCCATTTAAGCTATTTCCTAGCCAAGTTTCGGCCCATTTCGACCTTTTTTGTGACTTTTCAGTTTCCCTGCATCACAAATTTCTACAGCTCGATTTTTATGGATTTTCGATTTATTCATTGTGAATGAATTTTATAATCGATTTTTATGAGATTTAATTTACATTATTAAAACGTGGATTCTTAGTTCGATCGTCTTTTCGATCGATATTACACAAGATTTTCCACTTCGAAATTATATAAAAAAGGTTTTATGTTATTAGTAGATATCAACTTCTTTTACCAAAATGGTTTCCAATCCTACTTCATTATACGAACCTATTTTACGAAATCATTTTATAAATCATTTTCCAATCTACTAGTATATATTTTTATAAACCATTTTCTCGTTCATATGAGAAATCTAATTAAATGCCTTAGTAAAAACAAGGACTATGAACCCTTTGCTTTTTCTTCGACGGTTAATTCTTGGACACGTTCGATTAAAAAAAGTGGTAATGATCGTTTTGTGTTTTTAGTGGAATATACAACTTATTCGTAACTATTCGAGTAGAGCTAGTGGTTATGGGACATTTAGCTAAACTCTTATAATTACTAGCTTGGAGTAATTTACACTTTCCTTGATCAATTATGATTTTTTTTAAGATTTAGACTAGCTTTATGAAACGTCTCTGAGTTGTGGAATTCATTTCACATTTTTAATGATCTTCGGATCATTCTGAGGAACTTCGGTTCATTTTGAGTATTTTATTGATCTTCGAATCATTCTAGGGAAATTCAGTTCATTTTGAGTATTTTAATGATCTTCAGATCATTCTGAGGAACTTCAGTTCATTTCTAGATTTATGCTTTTGACGGCCTTCAGACCGTTTTGCGAGGTCGCGACCCGCGGTCTTCGGACCATCTGATGAGCTTCGGCTCAATATTATAAGCTAGCTACCTAAAGATCGCGTCTCATCTAAGTCACATGTGTTGGTGAGTCTTCGGGTTGCTTGGGAGTTTCCAGACTTCCATCTTGAGAAAGTCCTCCCCCTATTTACGATTTTCTGGATTTCTTATTTATTTAATTCCGGAATATGAGTTTTATTGATATTGAGTTATCAATTTTTGAGTAGATTTGATATGAGTTACCATTTCCGTGAGTAGCTGTGTACCTTTGGATGAGACATTCTTTGGTAACTTTTATATAGATTTATGAGATATATTGCAGACATTTTTAAGTTCTACCTTTATGTGTGACATTGTTATTAGAGAATTTATATGTCTATATTTATTTATATCTCTTATGATATCCCAGTTTATGAGATAAGTATAGTTAGATTGATCTGTTTATTGTTTATCTTTGTGTAAATAATACTCGGGTCAGACCGAGGTATTTTAGGTGATTCTTCTTGACTCCAGCATTGACTATCCTCCACTTTTGGGCAAACTACTTTAGTGTTGTACTATTTGGGTTATATGTGTATGAGACTCCTTTGTATACATATTATTTTGAGTAGCTTTGTACCTATTCTTTTGTTGTATAATGGATCGACTGTGACCACTATCTTGTATTTACACTCATGTGTTATATTCATATCTATTTCCGCCTTAGTGATGTGAATATTTGTGTATGACTCTGATTATTTGTTATGTATTTTATATTGCTTTCCAAATTATATACAGCTACTGTATAGCAGTTTTGAACTTGAATTAAATGTGTCAGATTTGCTCATGAGAATTGAAAAGTAAGACCACGTTATCCGATACGTTTAACACTCGTACAAAACTATTATACAGATGGTCGCTCCTCAACAGCCTTACTCTTCGGGTTAACTGGCACCTTTGCTTGAAAAGGCCTTGGCTAACGCGAGTATAGAGGTGGGGCGTTACATATTCGAACAAGGAATAATGAAGGATTTTAACCGTTTTTCTTCCAAATGGACTGAAAGGATAGTACTTCAATCTCAATACACCTTGAAAAGAAGAAACACGGATGTTGATGACGTAACAAGGACAAGTGGCAAAAGTGCTAAGTTCCCACATCAGGAAAAGAACTTTATATCAAGATTACCTGATGGTTAACACCTCACCACCTCAAGGGAAAATATCTACTTCCTAACCAAACATGAGCTTAACTTTTGGCCATCCACAAAGAAGAAGCCCAAGCACGAAAGAAATTTGAGAAGGCCCTACTGCCACTACCATACGATGAATGAACACGAAACTAACCACTGCAGAATTCTTGAAGGGATGATTATCAAGTTTTTTAATCAAGGCCAGTTACAAGTAGGGATGAACACAACCCATATCCAATCTGACCCAACCCACTAACCCGACCCAACCCAACACATCATACTTTGGGTCGGATATGGGTTACGATTTGTAACCCATACTATATACGGTTTGGGTTTGATATTTTGTTCAACCCAACCTTATTTTAACCCATCCCAGCTTTATATTAAAAAACAAATTTAATATCAGCCCACTTAAAATTAGAATAGCATAGTCCTAGAATAATGTTTATGTATTCTATATTAAATATACAAAAAAACATATTTCACACCAATCCAAACTAGATAGAATTTAGCAAATATATTTTAAAGAGCATTTTAATGTATTGTTCTACTCTATAGTAAATTAATTTCATATGATGTGTTTTACAGTGAAATTTAAAAAAAAAATGTCTTATAATGAATCAATTATTTTAAAACATTATGCTAGCTAAAATCTGATACATTATGTTGAATATTTTAATAATATTTTTAAAAAAATCTCATGTTCTCATTTTTTATTATATCAAGCAACCCAACCCAACCCTACTAAACCCGACCCAACCCATATCCAACTTCATATAGAGTTGGATACAGGTTGAATTATCTTAAACCCATACCTATGCAGGTCAGATGAAGTATTTGGTTTAATCCGACCCAACACATACTATGTGCAGCTCTAGTTACAAGACTTTGTAAAAGAAAACTAAGACCAATGAAAGTCTTTCGGAAGGGTATTGTCAACATAAGATAAGGGTATGGAAACCCACTCGAACTTTGGAAAAACCCAAAAATGGTCAAAATACAAATGGATAAAAACCCTTGTCATCGCCAAGCTGGCCGGGGAAAGGCACCCCTCGGATGGAGGGTGATGTGTAAGCCTTTATTCGCGCCCAAATCAGAAAGGGCCAGGTTAAAGCATTGAAAGAGTAAGCCTCCGATCCACGCTATAAATGGTTGAGACAAATCATCTATTTAGCACGCCCTGGCTCTGCTCGTAGAAGAGTACGCCCTACTATGAACTAAACACATCCTACCTCTACTCGTAGAAGAGCACGTCCTACCTCTGCTTATGTTCCGTGTTACCCATAGTAGGGAACACCAAGCCTTATCATCGCCTACGATGGCCCGGATAAGGCACCCCTTGGAGGGGGTGGAGTGTAAGCCTCTATCATCGCTTATGATGGCCGGGGTAGAGCATCAAAAGAGTAAGCCTTAATTCTGCATCTACGATGGCTCGGTTTAAGCATCTAAGCTATTATCATCGCTACGATGGCCCAGTTTAAGCATCTAAGCTCTAATCATCGCCTACGATGGTCGGGATAAGGCGCGTCCTAAAGGGAGGTCTGGTAAGTCCTTGGACCCTGATTGAGAATAAGCTAGCCAAGCGCACCGAATACACAGGCCCAGAGGGTAGCCAACAAAGCACGTACATCCTCTGCTTTGACAATCAAGAGCACGGAGAGTGGCTCAAAAAGCATGTCCATCCTCTGCTTTCTAAATCAAACCTAAAGAGGTAATGAAACTAACTACCAGAAGCGGATCTCTAGACTTATATTAAATACCCGAATTCGGGTTGGATTGGGACTTCTATTAAATATCAGAATCCGGGTTGGATCGGGAGTTCTATTAAATACCTGAATCCGGGTTGACTCAGGACTTATATTAAATGCCAGGAGTGAATTTCTGGACTTCTACCAGATAACCTGAATCGGATTTGATTCAGGACATCTATTATTACCGGAGGTGAACTCCAAGACTTCTTTCAAATACCCTAATCCAGAAAAGGGACCAGAGCTCCTAATTATTGCTAGAAGAAGCGTTCTGGTCATCTCTTATTAATACCCTAATCCGGGACATAAGAGTCTAATTCTTAAACCTTGAAGGAAGGGAACTATTAACACACGAGGACAATGCAATAAGACTTCTGAGGGAGAATGTTCTCAACAAAGGAAATAACCACATATCATGTGATATTTTTACAATTCACTACCCAGTTTATGGTACTATTCCTGCAGATCGTTACATATGAAATATAATAACATCAAGTACCCTGCATTATGCATGTTTATTTACAAGAGAAATTTTGAAGTAAGTATTTCTCCAACCGGAAAAACAATTTAGTTCCAACATCATGACCTAGATGTGACCATGACAAAATTCGCAAAAAGCACAGTTACAAGTTGTTTTTATAGTTTTTAGGGCAGGACGCAACTCTCTTAACTCTATTCAAAGTATTAGCAAAAAGAATCAGTGATGAATCAAATGGAATCCCAAATCCCTCGGGTATGTAAATAGAAGGACACTTGCGGCAGTCCCAATTCCCGGTAGGAGGACTATCATAACCTCACGTCAGTCTTGTGCAATAAGTGCGGATTTCCCATAGAAAATGGTCCTTTTCTTCACCTAAGAAGTCAATACGGATCCGAGGATGTTGGGTGTAAACTTTCTTAAGGCCCCAGAGGAAGCTGTACCGTGCCAATGATGAAGACTTAACGATAAAAGATTTCTCGCAGTATTCTCTTTTCAACCTAACGTAATCCCTTAGGAAATCTGTAGAAAATAGACTTGTAGCAGAAGATAGATTCTAAAGGAAATATTAAAGGAATTAGGAGAAGGACGATTCATTACATTAGAAATTGAGAAAATGTACACATTAAAAACAATCCTCTTGCTCATATAAAATAGGTCTCTTAAAAGTTTCAGATACAAATCGATGCTTAATAAACTTAAGTTTGTCTAAAGGAAGCTCTCAGAGAATAGAGGTACCTCGTGGAAGATTCCAGCAATCACCCAGATGGAGGTCAACACCGCGTTCATCTAGGCATCTTTTGTGGAGACAACTAAGAAAGTGCCCGCTGCGATCACCTAAAAATGAAAAAAATCACTGTTTCATATCTACTGTAAATTTGGTATAGAAAGTTCACTAGCATGTCCCTATCTTCGATTAACATCCAGAACAAGGTTGTGAGCTTGACACTTTCTTACAAAAGTCTTTCGCATCGCAATCGAGCAGTCTTTATCCTAGGACCGGCTTCTCTCTCTCTCTTTGAAAAATAATAATTTCGCAGCACTTTTGTTGAGAAGGTGATATCTATGGGTAAAAGTGTTATATTCACTTGTTTTTTTGTTCAGCTCCCTGGTGAGACGAATCACTTCTGATCGGGCCTTTCCTAAAAGCGAACGCCTAAGACTTACTCTTCTTCTTTTCGTCTATGCGGAAAGGGAAACAATTATTGGAAGTAAAAGCAAAAGTGTTACCATAGAAGTTACCACACCTTAGAAACAAAAGTGGGAACTTGTAATTAATTAAAGGAGTTAGCACTCTTGGAGTCAGACTTCTTCTCATCTTTTGTGATCTAGGAAGGTCAGGAATCCTAACCTGAACCGATCCTTGTTCAGAATTTTAGGATTTCCGTCAAACACTTTGTCTTGACCATCAAAGACTAAAGTGGTACCACCGACACTTGTGGAACCCCAGTTGGGGTCGTTTTCATATTTAGCAATGTTTGTGAACATAGAAGCATCATCACTTACACAAGCAACCTTTGACACCCCAATGAAATCTCTTCCATCATCAGCATATGGTTCTTCAAAATAAATGTCCTCTATAAATAAAAGTTTGTCCATGTTAGGTTCTTCTTTGACGGGAACAACATCCCATTTCTTCATACAAGTTAATTTGGACATAAATCTCCCCACCAAGGACGGGTTGAGGGAAGAAAAATCATGGTCTGGGCATCTGTTTATGTTATCTACATAGATGAAAAAGAAAGCATCCTCAAAAGAATTGACCATAATTTCATCTAGGGTGTTCTGGAGGAAACAAGTAACACTCTACTTAGCATCATTCACTACCTCCACAGCCTTGATCAGTAAGGCCTTCTTCTTATCAAGCTCCACCTTGAGAGAATCACTGTTTTCATCCAAAAGATAATTTTGCTTTTGTAAAGAAGAACAGTGAGCATCGAGTACATAAATCACTTCTTTGGACTTTTCCAAAGCCCCCTTCAGAACCCGAATTTCTTCGGACAGGACCAAGTTGGATCCCTTTTCCATAAGAACTGAATTTCTCGCTTCAGCAAGAGCAGACTCCAATTGCTTTCGCTCCCTAACCGCGTCTTCTTTAGTGTGAATAAAAGTGTCATTTTCATTCCTCAAAGACAAGTTTTCTTCTTTAAGCCTTCACAAATCAGGAGAAGATTTGGAGACGTCATCTTGCATTAAAATCATTGCTTAAATTATACGAAAAGTAGAAAATACAGTCGTCACGAACAAAGCAAGTAGAAAAGTTTGAAAAGACGAGAAGAGGTAAGACTCGTACCATGAGTTACTGCCCAATCAGAGCACAACAATGGCTAGGAGAATCAGGCAGAAGGTCAATATTGGAAAATGTGGAAGAGAAGATAATTTGTGTAACTAGTTCATCAATGTCGTCGCTGTTAGGAGGGTTAAAGGAATCCAGAGGGTTGAGATCCTTGGAGGAGGAAGAAAACCCCATCGCATGGTCTGGCTCGTTTCAAAGTTCAAAAGACCCAGCAAGGTGAGCATTCAAATAAGAAACCATCCTAGGGGAGGTAGCCGTGGGGGAATCAGTAATCATATCAAGACAAGGAGTTGATTCCACCGTATCTTTGGACCTTTTTGACAGGAATCCCTCTGATTTCATATCCATAAGTTTACTTTTTACGTTTTTCTAGATTTGAACAAAGCATCCTTAGGGAAGAAACTCTAGCCCTAGGGACTAAAAAAGACGAACCCATTTAACTAGATTCAGTACCAATATCCCCTGATGTATGGTAAGAAGTTGGATCAATAAAAAAAACTAAATGCTACTAAATTTTGGGTTATCACGCAAGGAGCAACCTAGGTTGTCAAGAAACAATGAAGAATTAGGGGAAAAGAGAGCATTTCTTCCTAGTGACAAAGAATCCCTTTGCTAAGTGAAACAAGGGGAGGTTTCCCAATAATGAATTAACTAGGAAGCAAAAGGGAATGCCTTCGAAGGATAGCAGAGGTCAGTAACGAGGACCTATTGCCCATCTTTTCAGAAGCAGCGCCAAGAAGATCTATCAACTCCTTATTTGAAAAACTCAGAATTATGGGAGTAGCATCTGCAATAAAAACAAACACGGAATGAAGGTTACCCATCTATGATAAAAACAAGAAAAGAATGAACTTGAGTTTAGTACTTGGAGCATCAAAGCTTCCAGAAATGCCAAAAAGACATCGTATGAAGAAAAATTGGATTTCCCAGTCTTTAAACCTCATTGTTCCTTCGGGTAACAATTTCTTTGTAAGGTTCGCACGGAAAATCTGATGGTTCACATCATTAATCTTGGAAGGGAGAACTAGGTAATCAAGAAGAGAAGGGTTTAAAGTGGGATTACCAGACGCTAAGGATAAAAGTTCCAAGCCTAGTAGGTAAGTATAAGTATTTGGAGAAAGCTGGATAGGAGCAATTCCTAAGTACTGCAAGAAGAGGGAAATGGAACCGGGAAAAGGGATTAAAAAAACCATGCCAGATATGAGCAGCGGAGTAGGCAAAGTAGCCTTCCGGGGGAGAAGATATGGTATTCATTTCGTGTGGAGGAATGGCTTCAACACCAGAGATGTTAAAGTCCTGAAGAATAACGTTGACTTGCTCTTGCGATGAAACCAAAGAATGCTTTTCAACGGCACTAACCTTTCGAAGAAGAAAGGTCACTCGGCAAAGGGAAACTCCTATTAGGTTTCTAACACTACAACAAAAAGACACTACTACAATTGTAATTTTACAGTTGTCGCAAAACAATAGTTGTAGTAGAGGTTTTTACAACTTCTTTATGCAGAAAGTTGTAACAAACTAGTTTTCAATAACTCTTTTATTTTGTAAATTGTAGTAAATGTCTATTACAACTGTTCCTTTCTGTCACTTGTAATAGATACTTATTTTTTACAACTTCTCTTTTTTATCACTTGTAATAGTTTATATTACAATTCTTTTTGTCAATTGTAAAATTAAACTTTAGATAAATTTAAACTAAATACAATCTTCAAACATATGAAAACCCATAAATGTTAGAAACTTCAAAATTTGAAATATGTTACAAATTATTACTTATATATTCATTTGTGGTATTCTTTAATAACATTTTTTATTTTGTATGTGCTACTATTCTTTTAGGTTAAGTGGCAGAAATTTGACTCTGAGCTAACATTTTCCCTTTAAACTAAAAATTAGGCTTCAATTCGAAAATTCCCTCCAAACAAATTTTTTTACCGCTTCTTTTTGGAAAACTTGGCTCCAACTCTTTGTATTTCTCTCTATAAACCATAACTTTTTATTGGCGATATCAGCGACTCATACCGATTTCCCATCCACTCCATTAAATAATAAAATATGGATCCATCTTCATCCTCTCATTCCAATTCCCCAGATCCAGACAAAAACACGTTGCCTTCTCGTTATTCCCAAATAGTACTCTACCTTGAAACCAAACGCCTTCTCGTTAACACAAAATAATAACCTCCTTAACTCATGGCTTCTTCTACTCAACTAATCTTCTTCATATTTGAAGTGTGTTGACCCATATCCGAATGCAAAAAATCGGTTATATGTTCTCCGTCGAGGTGCTCTGCGTCTAGTGGCTGGTGCGGTGCATATAATGCCAGCTAGGGTTTATCAAGGCTGCGCTGATTTTGAGGACACTTTGTTCATCAAGTGCCAGGTGTATTCCATTGGTAAACCTCCGAATTTTTGATGGGATTTTGAACTGCAGTGAGGAATTTCAGTGAAGAGTAATGGAGAATGTCGATTGTTTGGCAGTACACGAAGACCGAGCGTCACTTCAGCCAACACCGACCAGTTCGAAAACTGCCCAATCAAGCAGGTAGCACTGACCATCCCGACAACCAACAACCCGTCGACCCCGTCGTTGACTTTTCGCACGTGGGTCCTCGGCATATCCTCATGCATTCTTTTGCCTTTCCTGAATCAGTTCTTCTGGTACCGTAGCGAACCGCTTTCGATCGCCTTTGTTTCGGCCCAAATTGCCATTGTTCCCTTGGGCCATTTAATGGCTTCCATGATCACTGATCATGTGTTCTTTATGGATAGCGTGTTTGAATTCTCGCTCAATCCTGGGAAGTTTAAAGTGAAGGAGCATGTTTTGATTACTATCTTTGCTAGCTCTGGTGCTGGAAGTGTTTATGATATTCATATTATTACGGCTATTAAGATTTTCTATAGGTAGAATGTTACATTCTTCATGTCCTTCGTAGTCATTATTACCACACAGGTCGATTATTTTGTCTTCACATGTTTCTAAATTTCCATTTACCCATCCACCTGCGAAGAAAGCAATATAACTGTAATAGATATTTAGAAGATATTTGCATAACCATGTTGGAGATTATAGATTGTTTGTAGTGTTGTGGATGGTGCTACTGTTTGAACAGTGATGTATATGGGTATTGGGTGTGAAGTTTGTGTTTTAGGCAGCACCAGATGATTTTCAGTTGTTGTATTTTAATGAGATGGTTGTTTGGACATAGTAGGATAGCAGCAATTTGCTTAACATGGAGGTACTGGTTGTTTGCAATAAGCAGAGCAGTGTATTTATTTATTAGTAATTATATGGAAGGTGAAATATATGGTAGGAGGTTAAAGTTTCAATTACGAGTAGGCTATTGATTTTTTGAATGTGATGGTTGTAGAAGGAGGTGTTGGTTATGCTTGGAAATGAAGAGGGGAAATGGAACAATGCTACGAATAATGGTGCAAACTGAAATTGATTTGTAGTTTATGTCTTTGAGTTGTAGTTTTGTAGCAAAGAATGTTATTTAAATTGAATTTTTATGGCTTTGTTTTCGCTTGAAGAAGTATTACGCATATTGCAGTGGTTTGTTATATAATTTTCTTATAGCGTATAGTTAATTTTATCATATTATTTATGCTTATCTATTTTGCAAAATGTGTTTAGGTTTTTATTTAATAGTTTAGCATTTATATGACAACAGGAAAAAACAGTTGTTGTATAATTTAGCACAATAGGCAAAATGGTTGTAAAAAGGTCCATTTATAGCTGCCAAAAGTTGTTGTAAAAGGGATTCTATAATTGTCAAAAAGAGTTGTATAAAAGTCTTATGTTATTAAAACTATGGATATAAGGACTGTTGAGTGTCAGTTGTAATAAAGCTATTACAATTGTTTTTGGTAGTCGTGAAAGTGTGTTTTTATTGTAGTGGAAGCAATATGCTTCATTCCCATGCTTCCAGGTATAATCTGTATATTTTATAAAGCAAGGTAAAAACAGTGCCGAAAGAGGCAATCTTTACTACCCCTAAAGTATTTTGACAATAGCGATAGGTTATCCCTCACACATCCTAGGGTGAGTAGGAATAAATGAAAAACGATAAGTTAAGTTTTTAGGTGAACTCAAATTGTTTGCTAGAGATTGGTTTTAGCTGTAAAATCAAAACCAATTTGCGATAAGCAAATTTGATAATTACATCAATTCGTATTGAATGAGGAATAACATGTACTTCCACTATATAATCAATGCAACAAGTTTACACCATTATTAGATATTGCAAGGGTGATTGGATAGAATCATTTCAAATGGTTTTAAAAGGAATAAAGTAATACTTACTTGGACGCAACTCGAGTATAGAAGTTTGAAACAACTGACACTTTTCCAAGAAAAATTTCAAATGCAGGCAAACGATGGTGAAGATGAAAGGAGCTAATAAAAAGAGATGAAGAGGATATATATAGGTGGAAAGAAGCGGCTACTTAATCCAAAGTTTGACTTGAAAAGTCGAAATTACCCTTTTACAAGAGGGGGAGAAATGTTACTACCAAAATTCAGCACAGAAACAGACTATCGGTGAAGGGGTATCGAATCGCCACTAGAAGAGGGGAATGATCCGAAAGCACAAACCCGACATCAGGATAAAGAGAAAAGTGTAAAAGAAGGATTGATGGAAACCGCCACCCATCTCTATCCTGAAAAGGGAGAGTTTAGAACCGGCAAGGAAAAGGGATACCGACAGGGTAGTTCCCAAACAGAAGACAAATAATGTGAAGTCAATTCTGGAAGTCAATCACCTCAAACCGGAAGCAAAAAAGAAAGAAAAACAACACACGATCTGATATCGAAGACATGACAAAGAATAAAACAAAACAAAACAAAGGGAGACGAAAGGGCTATCAACGTTGATTTACTTAATGTCGATATAAAAAGTTGTATAGATAATGAAGGCACAAAAGGCCGGGACACAAGCTTCCCGGAGGCCACCTACTGGATTCAAAGCTTGCCGACAATTTACATGCAACTTCAGTAGGGAGTACACCGTAAGTACCCTTCTGAAGGACCAAAAATCCACCCTAGAGATTAACCGAGAACATGCCAATGTCGGTGAGAAGGAGAGCTATCCACGCTAACATGCTTAGTGTCGATACCAAAAGGGGCGATGGCTTCATGAAAGTGAATGATCAATACACGAAGGCAAACATCATGAAGACTTATAGACAAGACCGAAAGCTTATCTCTGAAAGCTAGAGGCTATACCTGATGCTATCAATACCAACATGCTTGGTATCAATATAGAAGGTAAGAACAACTTCAAAGAGAAGCTCCAAGGATCGGAACCATTGTTCCGAAAGCTAAGATCGACACACTAAAAGCTATGTCATATCTCTCAACAACAACCGAGACCCACGCAATCGGAACTGAAAGGTGAAAAGCGGCCGACACACAGCTGCTGCACCCGAAAGAGGCATTTGCTGAACCAATGTTAAAAGGGGTCCCGATTTTTCTATAAATAAGACCCCATGGGTGACATTTTGGGAGCCGAATTCTCGTTTCTCAATCTTGCATTCTTTTCTTCTAGAGTAAACCCTAATTTCTAGATCAATTTGGGGATTTCCATTGTAAACACTTATGTACTCAAATCAATGAGCAATAGAGAGTGGATCAACACTTAACATAATTTTCATGAGTTGTTTAACTTCTTCCTTAACATATTACCTTATGCTTCCTACACAACAATAAGTTCTCACCTAACTCCTAACCCTTCCTCAAGATCATTGAAAAACCCCTTTCTACTAGCCATTTATCTTTCTATCTTGTGTTGTGCTTGGGGAACCCTTATCCCAAGGTAACCGTTGGTACTTAAGTCTCATAAGCGTGATACTCACCCCTTGAGAGAAGAGTAACTAATCTTCGGGATTAATACCGTTATATCTAGGAAATGGTGAACTGACTCAAGCTTGTCAGAGATAAATAGTCTCATTTTTTCCTTAGGTCCATTTCCTTAAACCTATCTTCGGCGTTGACAAAAAATATCGTTAACAGACATGTAGGGGAATTATCAAATTGAAATGATGTTTATGCAGAGTACAATTCAAATTAAGCAAATCCATTTACAATATGACTAAAGATGAGTGACCAAAGAACCTAAATAACTATCCGAACTAAGTTTTATATCCCAGTCAGCCAAGGCAGTTCCCAAAAAATTCTTGTATTTTTTGTATTTCGATAGTTTTATGATCTCAGTTTCCTTGATATAAATTATCAATCTATTTACTATCTAATTTGCTGATGTTAACTTGGACTCATTTGTACCATCTAACTAGCAAATAACCATATATATTGTTATATGCTTTTATTTATTTTTTCCAGCAACGTTTATTCTTTCCGTCAATGTAGAGAAACATAGAGAATACTACGAAATGCACGGATGGTACTGCACTACAAAATATAACCAAAATCGTCCTATCTTTCTCCAAGCACATTTCCTTTCCACTATCCCCTTTAGCAAATGTGTCCTGTCCTTCAACTGTACAAACTGATTCCTCCATATATGAAACATTAGTTATTGTCTACTCACCACTTTCTATACAAATTTTATCTTCTCCACATAACTTCTCAAGCTGGTATTATTATGTCCCTCCAACACTCACATTAGCATATCATTCATTGTCGTTATAGGCATTAAAAATGATCATAAATGGTTGGCTTACTTTAGCCATTTCGGACCTATCTATGGAGTAATCTCCAGACCCACAATGGCATCCTTTTCCAATCAAGTCATCAATAATTAAACACATCAAACCAAAACTCAATACGCTCAAAGCTCCTATATATTAATCTATCACATTAAATATAGAAAAATAAGCCTTATAATATTATTAGATTACCGCAAACACCTAAAATAATGTTGATACTAGCCTGTGAGCTAATATCTTCAAATCGTATAAATTGTCTCTAATAGGAAGATGGTGACTTCTGTCATCTCATACTATTGCATGTCTATTAAGAATAGACATTGTTTAGACTGTTATTTCTGGACTGGATCCTTTGGAAAAGCTAGGATGGTAGATTTAATTATTTAAACATAATGTCCAATACAAGATTTGGTTTACTTTACTATTATTAGGTCTACAATAATATCTAATTTGAATGGATAATATAGGATCAGTGACTTACAAATGTTGGATCATGTAATTACATAACTTTAGCGCTCAGATAATAATTGGTCACTAAACATTATAATGGGGGAACTTGATGGTGAATTGTAAACCAAATGGTCACCCAATAAGGGTCACTCGATATATATTACATGAAAAAAAACAACTAAGAGCCAAAATTGGGAAATGAAGAAGCAACACTTGGTTTTGAATTTCGAGAGTATTAAATCCATTGAATATATCGTAGTTCTTACTCAAGAAGGAAAATAACAATATAGTGACAAAGTCAAACCTTATAAGCTATAACAGAATAACATATCCTTTACTTTAGGTGCAGAAGAATATAATAAATATGATAATTTTCATCGTTAAGCTAAATACATACATATATATATATATATATATATATATATATATATATATATATATATATATATATATATATATGTGTGTGTGTGTGTGTGTGTGTGTAGAACTTAATTATTCTCCTCTAAAATCCAAACTATAGGTCAAGGACTAACATGGAAATAAAATAAAATTTATGGAATAAAAGAATGATTAATCCATCAGTTCTTTACCTCAAGGATTAGTTCATTTGCCTTCCATTCAGTAGAACACCTAGAAGAGGACCAAATAGATGTAGACCAAACCCTTTATGATTTCAATGTGCCACAACTGTTAGTAGATCCTTTGAATAACTTTTGCATATTAGAGAAAACTTTGTCAACTCATATAATTGATATGGTATGGTCAGCGAGTACACTCTTCAAATGCTTGAACATATAAGTGAGCAATATGATCATATCTACCAAACTGAATATGATATGACAAAAAGAATACATTTATATGTCCTCTAAAATTAGGTTTAAGCTTTGAAATCTTCCAAATATAAAGCATTTATTGTGCATTTTTTTAATTTAGTAAGTATACAAAATATGCATAGATTCAAGGATCATTTCTTCTCCCAAAGTTAGAGAATAAGATATAATGTCTCAAATGTAAAAGGAAAAAAAATCGTAATTGTATTTGAAAGTGGTCATAAAATAAAATATAAAAATATAATAGGCTTTTATTTGATTTTTCCCATTAGTCCACTGTGTTATGGTAAGCTGCACCTTTGCGAAAGCGACCAGGATCTTCTTCACCCAATTACTTAAAGATGATTTTATGAAAACAAACATAGAAATGAAATCAACGTGCAAACACAAGATATTCCACCAAACCACCCTTTTTATTGATTCACAAAAAAAAAATAATTGTTTACACTCAATGGATCAAAACCAACAATAAAGAAAATTACAAGAATCAATAACCTTATTGAAAAAGGAAAAAAATATCTAGATGACTACAACTTCTGTTGGAGAAGGAGAACAATGAAGAACATCGGCTAACCCTTGGATTAATTATCTTAGTCTCAAATTCCCCTTTTTAATCCAACCCTAGATGTTTCTTTTATAGGAGAATAGAAAGCCTAGGCAAATACCCAATTTCCCCCTCATTACTTGTAGAATAAGTCGCAGAAAAATCAAGTCAAAATAGCAGAAAACCTGGTCAAACGTCTGACCAATTTATGTCAGACGTCTGTCCAAGCTCTCGGCTTCTTAACCCTGACAAATCAGACGTCTGACCAAGATACCCTCAGACGTCTGTGCTAAAGTACAGCACAAAACTGCTCCTTCTTGCCTTCTTTCTGCTGCTGCACCATCTCCTCTAACACCAAGCACATCCACGCCTCGTCTCCATCAACATATGTGATTTCATGTCACAAATCACAACACTCCACCTTGATATGAAATCGCATCACATCAAACGAACTTCCAACACACAAGCCATCTAGCTCTTTTAATGACACCTACTCTCAATTAAACCATTATAAACACAACCCACCGCCTGCCAAAGATGCATCTTCTCCCGAGATGCACCACGCAACACTAACGGTCTAAAAGTGCTTGTAATACCACAAGGATTTCCACCTTGTGAATTTTCTACATCGACGCCATCTACCACTTGATCTGAGCTCCTTCCTTGATCACTCCGGATCCCTCGAGCATCATCAACATGAAGACCCCTGTCTAACACATCAGCAATGACCAAATTAACCTCTCCACCTTCTATGGACTAGGTTCTTCAACCGTCACTCGCCTTCCACAGTCGACCACAGAACCAACCAATATATACAGGTTTTCCACCTCAAAGACACCTCTCATTACAACACGACCACCTTTCTTCAATCTCAAAATTCCACCTCGAGTATCATAAGTGCAACCATGGGAATCTAACTGACCGAGAGAAATGAGGTTATGCGAACTAGCGGGTACATGTCTAACTCCAGAGACTTCTCTCACCATGCCATCATGCATACGAAACCGGATAGATCCAATACCACAAACCGGTAGCTCTGCTCCATTGGTTGTTCTAATCACGTCAACATTCATCTCATAGGAAGAAAAACACTTCAAATCCTTACAAATGTGAAAATTGGCTCCCGAATCCAACTTCCAAGGATTAACTTTGCTAAACAGGACATCACATGAAGTATCACTAATGGAACTTGCAGCAATATCTGCTTGTGCCTCAACACTTCCATCACCATCCGCAACCTTCTTCTTATCCCTTTGATAAGTATAACAATCCTTCCATATGTGACCTTGCTTACCACAATAATAACAAGCACCTTTACCATTAGCCCCTTTCTTCTTCCTTCTTGTATCTTTCCCCGAGTCCTTTGCCACCATAGCCTCACCTTGAACTGTTTTCAAACCCAACCCTTTTCTCCTTACTTCATCATTCAAAAGGCTGCTCATACCGTTTCCAAAGAGATAGCTCCACTAGCATTGGAGTTACTCAATGAAACAACCAAAGTCTCCCAACTTTCTGTCCTGCAACTCATCATCAAAATTGACCTTCAGATTTGCCAATTGATTGATCACATCTTGAAACTCATTCTGGTGCTCTGCAACAGACTTCTCCTCTCCCAATCTAAGATGAACAAGCTTTCGAATAAGAAAAGCCTTACTTGTAGCACTCCTCGACTCATAAAAAGATACTAGCTTGTCCCACAAATCCTTCCTTGATTCCCAACTAGCGACATGATGGAATACTGAATCATCTAAGTACTGCCAAATCAAGGCAGTCACCTTTTTATCCATCTTCTTCCACATTCCATCATCCACACCTGAGGGCTTCTCCTCATCTCCATCAATCGGATCATGAAGGCCATTGAGGTAAAGCACATCCTCCATCTTAGCCTTCCAGATCCCCCAATTTCTTCCATCAAAAACAGTCATCTTCGAAATCGCCATCATATTCGACATAAAAAAAATTGATTTTTCCACTCCAAAATCACTCTAAGCTTTGTGATGATCTAGTTCCGATACTAACTGTTATGGTAAACTGCGCCTTTGCGGAAGCGACCAGGATCTTCTTCACCCAATTACTTAAAGATAATCTTATGGAAACAAACACAGATATGAAATCACATGCGCAAACACAAGATATTCCACCCAACCACCCTCTTTATTGATTAACAAAAAACAAATTTTGTTTACACTCAATGGATCAAAACCAAATATAAACAAAATTACAAGAATCAATAACCTTATTGAGAAAGGGAAAGAATATATAGATGACTACAACTTTAGTTGGAGAAGGAGAACAATGAAGAATGATGGCTAACCCTTGGATTAATTATCTCGTCTTGAATTCCTCTTTTTAGTCCAACGCAAGATGTTGCTTTTATAGGGGAATAGAAAGCCTAGGCAAATACCCAATTTTCCCCTCATTACTTGCAGAATAAGTCATAGAAAGACAAAGTCAAAATAGCAGAAAACCCGCTCAGGCGTCGGACCAATTTATGTCAGAGGTCTGTCCAAGCTCTCGGGTTCCTAACCTTGACAAGTCAGACGTCTGACCAAGATACCCTCAGACGTCTGTGCTGAAGTACAGCACAAAACTGCTCCTTCTTGCCTTCTTTTTGCTGCTGTACCATCTCCTCTAACGTCGAGCACATCCACGCCCTGTCTCCATCAACATATGTGATTTCATGTCACAAATCTCAAAACATTACACGTCTGGACTATGGTGAAAATTAGTATATGTCCTTATTTTTAAAGTTTAATACGTTAAAAAATATTTTTAAACGATTAAAGTTACATGATTTTTTTAGTCTTGATGAATAGAAATATGTTTTTTAATCTTTAGGGGAAAGATTTTGACGCTATTTGCATTTCTCTATGATAAATATCTTTATGGATGATTATATTGATGGTGGAAATGTCAATAATGGAAGGAGGAAAAAGAGCATTCACGCCTTTGTAAATCAGGTTAATTGGACTTCTATGAATACCAAGAAAAAGCAATATTGGAAAAGGAAAGATGTTAATAAAAAAAATGGTGACGGCAATATTGATATGGGCAAGGTGAATAAAAGTCAGTTTGAGGTATTGATTAATGATGTTAATAAAGGGATAAATGTTAATGATTTTAATCATGATGGGGCTACTGATATAGGTAATAGTAATGTCAGTTCTAGTTTTCATGCTCATATTGATGGGGATAAACAAGATCATAACAAAAGGGGTTATGGAGTGAACAGGAATAATGTGGATTTAGGAGATAGTGCTGAAGTTGAGGGGAATAAGTCAGATGAAAGGCTTTCGGATAGTGCAAATGTACTTCATGAACAAAATTGTGGTAATGTCATGAATAGCACTTCATCTGCACATAATAATTTAGCAGCATCATCTTTATCTGCTTCGTTAGATTCTTCTACAAAAGAGGACTTTTCCAATCAATGTGGTTCAAAATTCTTATCTAAGAGTAGAAAAAGGCATATGAAAAGGAAAAAAGCCACTGAGCGTAATGCTCAGAGTGAGAAGTCGGATAATGAGTTTGATGAAGAGCTTCAAAATGAGAATTTGTCCTTCAGACATACGAGAAGTAACCCGGGTGTACTATATGATCCTTTTTTGAAATGATTTTTTGTGTATAGTTAGGTCTTGTGGAATTTTGCATGGCATTATTGGAGCAGTGATTGTCATGGTATACGGTAGCATTATGGAAAGTTTTATAATGGAGGTCTTCTTCCTCTCACATTTAACTGCTGTTTGGTCTTGATGTAATTAATTCTACTGCTGTGAGGCCTTGTATTTTATTGCTGGCGATTTAGTCTGTTGTTATTGTACTTCATTGTGAAGTGTTATACTTGGTTAATACTTTGCATGGATGAGTGCTGGATCTCATTGTTTGATGTTCTGCGGCTTGTGCGGGAGATCATTTTGGTTCAGACAGAGGAATTCAGATGTATTTGGGAATTTTAATATTGGCATATTCAGCAGTTTTGAAGGACTCAGGAGCATTTTGATATTCAGTGTAAGAATAGTAAACGGAGTCTAACAGTATCGAGTTTTTTTGGATGAACTTGTAATTTTTTCATTGTTTTTTTTCTAGTTACTACTTAGCTGAATTGTTTCATAGTCAGTGTATAGTCAGCGTGTAGTTATAATGAGTTTTTGTATCTACTTTGTAATTGTTTCATAGTGTTAATAATAGTTTACTTGCCTATCAAAAATCAAAAAAAATTTGGTTTAAAAGATACAAATACTTACAATGTTCGCTGTAGACACGCTAAAGTAAAAAAACACGTATATAATTAAAATGCTCCTCTCCATTAGCTATGGCTAAAATGAAGATTTCCAATAATCCAATCTTTGTCTCTAATCTTGATCAGTATTAGGGATCTTCTTAATCCACCCTATCTTTTTCACCTCCTCTACCAACTCATAACCCCCCTCCACAAGCATCCAATACTAATCTTGTTGATGAGGATGGCTTTCAAACAGTCAATAGAAGGAAGAAAGCAAATCGGGTCCCAGAGCCAATTAATCAATATCAATCTAATGCAAGATTTGGTTTACTTTACTATTATTAGGTCTACAGTGATATCTGATTTGGATGGATAATATAGGATCAGTGACCTTACAAATGTTGGATCATGTTATTACATAACTTTAGCGCTTCGATAATATTTGGTCACTAATGATTATAATGAGGGAACTTGACGGCGAATTGTAAACCAAATGGTCACTCGATATGCATTACATGAAAAAAAAACAACTAAGAGCTATAATTGGTAAATGAGTAAGCAACAACTTGGTTTTGAATTTCAAGAGTTATTAAATCCATTGAATATACCGTAGTTTTTACTCAAGAAGAAAAGTAACAATATAGTGACAAAGTCAAATTTAAAAGCTATAACATAATAGCTTATCCTTTACTTTTGGTGCAGAAGAGTATAATAAATACAAAAATTTTCATTGTTAAGCTATACATATACATATACATATATATATATATATATATATTTAAGCTATATATATGTATGTATGTATATGTATGTATACGTGTGTGTGTATATATATATATGTATGTATGTATGTATGTATGTATTTATGTAGAACTTAATTATTCTCCTCTAAAATCCAAACTATAGGCCAAGGACTAACATGAAAATAAAATATAATTTATGGAATAAAAGAATGACTTATCCATCAATACTTTACCTCTTTGGCAAGGATAGGTTCATTTTCCTCCCACTCAGTAGACCACGTAAAAGAGGACCGAATAGATGTAGACCAAACCCTTGATGATTTCAATGTGCCACAACTGTTAATAGAGCCTTTAAATAACATCTGCATATAAGAGATAACTTTGTCAACTCATTATTGATATGGAATGGTTAGCGAGTACACTAGGCAAATGCTTGAACATATAAGTGTGTAATATGGCCATATTTACCAAATTAAATATGATATTGCAAAAAGAATACATTTATATGTCTTCTAAAATTAGGTTTAAGCTCTGAAATCTTCAAAATATAAAGCATTTATTATGTATATATATTTTTAATTTAGTAAGTATACAAAATATGCATAGATTCAAGGATCATTTGTTCTCCCAAAGTTAGAGAACAAGATCAAATTTCTCAACTGTACAAGGAAAAAAATTCATAATTGTATTTGAAAGTGGCCATAAAATAAAATATAAAAAATAAAATAGGCTTTTATTTGATTTTTCCCATCAGTCCACTGCACATCCGGACTGTGGTGAAAATTAGTATATGTCCTTATTTTGAAATTTAATATGTTAAAAAACATTCTTAAATGATTAAAGTCACATGATTGTTTTTATTTTCGATGAATGGAAATATGTTTTTTAATCTTTAGGGGATATATTTTGACGCTACGCGCATTTCTCTATGATAAAATCTAATTTTTTTTGTTCTAAAAGATACAAATACTTACAATGTTCACTGTAGACACACTAAAGTAAAAAAAAACACGTATATAATTAAAAAGCTCCTCTCCATCATCCATGGCTGAAATGAAGATTTCTAATAATCCAATCTTTCTCTCTAATCTTTATCAATATTGGGGATATTTTTCATCCACCCCATTTTTTCTCCTCCTCTACCAAGTCATAACCCCCCTCCACCAGCATCCAATACTAATCTTGTTCATGAGGATGGATTTCAAACAGTCAATAGGAGGAAGAAACCAACTCGGGTCCATAAGCCAATTAATCAATATCAATCTAACGCCATTAAACATGGCAAACCAAATCAGACCACTTCTTCTAGACCGAGTCCTACCCCGTTGGCATGAAACCGTCTACAGGAACCAATCCAAGATCCAACTTTAGGCAATTAAGAACCGATTTTAGGAACAATTTTGGGTACAGAAATAATGCAGCAGTAACGAGCAATAATAAACCATCAAGCTCTTGGGATGATATGGTGAAAAATGGAGGATCATATTCTGATTTTAATCTCAATTATGTGGAGCCATTCCAATTCAACAACAAGAAGATGATACTTGTGAAAGAGGAGATCAGTAAAATAACAGAATTTAAATGGAGTAGTTCTATCATTGCCTATGTATATGGAAACAGGCCAACATATCATCATTATAGGGAGTTCATTAATCGAACATGAAAACCCATTAGTACATTTAAAATTTTTACTCGGAATAATGGTTTCTTCATTGTTCGTTTTTCAAATGAAATCGACTGTAATAGCATACTAAAAAGGGGCCATATTTTATTAATGGTAAGATCATTATTCTTAAAAAATGGTCCAAGAAAGAAATTCTTGATAGAGATATGTTAAGTTCAATCCCAATTTGGATAATGCTACTGGAACTAAGTCTGAGGCTTTGGGATTAGGAGGCTTTTAGTGCCATAGCCAACTTAGTGGGTAATCCACTTACACTGGATGAGCACACAGAAAAAGAAACCAGACTTAGTTTCGTTGGAATATTAGTTGAAATTCAGGCAGATGCTGAACTACCAAATGAATCACACATAAAGATGAACGATGGAGAGGATACAATACAAGAAATTCAGTACGAGTGGATACCACCATGGTGCACTTATTGCAAGTGCTTTGGACACAGTTCAGAAAGCTGTTGCGTTAAAAAGTATGGAAAGAGAAGTCTACCGATGATCCAATATCCGAGCAATGTCCAGAATGCATGGACACTTAAATACAAGTGGAATATCGGAACATCAAGTGAATGAGATGTCACAAAACAATGCTTCAGGAGCTGATTCATGCAAAAAAGATGAAGAAGTTTCAGATCCCACTACAAGCAATGAACCAATTCATGAAATCAATGTTAAAGTTAATGTTAAGCCATCATCTGATTTGCTTACCTGTGACAACCCCATTCCCGATAAGACGGTGCAAAGGGTAATCTTTGGAATATAACACATAAACAGATAACAACATAATAGAAATAATCAAATACACCAAATAATGTACAATAGAATACACTGGATAAATATAATCATCAGAGTTACACAATATATAGGATCATACTTAGTACAAAATACAGTTCAGCTATACATAAATGTCTACTGCGGAAAAGAAAACATAATATGTACAACAGGAGCTGAACAACATAAAAAGGAGATAAATGATAGAATCCATCTTTAGCTCCAACTATCCAGAAAGAGCCTGCTAAAACCTGAATACAAGGCTGCCCGTGTAGAAATAAGGGCACCCGAGTTTGCAAGTGAAAGAAACTACCAGTCAGTCATGGGACTGGTATGAGAAATCTACTTAACACATTTTCAAATATGGCTAATCATAGGTTCACGCCACTTTCGCGGAACGGGTTTACTCCATTGTATTGCCAGTGCTTTAAAACAAATAGTTCTTTTAAACATCGCAATGCTTTTTATAAAAATGAAGCCATTATAAGAATCATTTCCCATCACACAATGCAACACACACCAGAGGATAGAGTTTTACCTTGTAATGGCCAAAATATGCTTGGTACGAGCAAAACAAATCATTTGATATTATTGCTAGTATATATATATTTCAAAAACAATTTCAATCATAACTATCAATCATAGATGGCATGGGTACCATATATCTTGTCGCCATATATATATATACAATCAAAACCGCATGATGTCGTATTTGGAAATTGGATTTCTGTCATGAACCAAGGCAAAAGATAGTCCTTACCGATTCGAGACTCTCTAGCCCGAGCCTCAGGCTACAGCCGCAACTGCACCTAGGAGCCACAGGGCTGGTCCACCGAAGTGGATTAAAATGCCTGAACACTGCGTTTCCCCGCCCTTTGGGGCGTAAATGAGCCCAATGACTCCATCGGTCCCGGATCGACCGATCTATCCGAGGCGCCTCGCAACAGCAACAACCACACAGGTGAAAAGTATATAAATGTCAGGGCTGGTAGGTCACTGACACCACCCTAGCTAGAAAGAAACGCATGTCCTCCCTGGATCCTTCTCCCGTTTTTGGTCCATCCCGGGGTGTGAGGCTCGCGGATTCACGTTATACACAATGCTATGCCACACAAGCTGTGCTTTGATCATCAACCAAAAGACTTTGCTTTTCAACAAAATCCTTGATCATCTATCAATTAGGCGTGCCACACAGGCAATTCACCCCGTGCGACTGATTTCTATCGATATATAACCTCTGGGCTCGTACGTCTCAGAGAAGGGCGTTAAGCAAGTGAATAAATCCTCCACCGCCAAACAGATATATATTTAATAGAGATCAATCAGCACAGAACAAAATCCAATGTCAGACACACAGTCCATTTACACGTTCGTTCTGGGTTTCTAGAATGTAGAAGACGTCCATACGAGTCCACTGTCTCTTGTTTCACTGAATTTCATCTAGAAACGACAAAGATATGATTTTTACAGTGAAATCAAAAATGGTAGCACTTTAAACTGCTATAATATAGTTTTAGCCGTTAGCTCACCTCGATCTTCAAAACTAGGTTTGCCAATAACTCGACATCCGCAGCACTTGGACGAGATCGGCCAGCGCCACCCTCTAGGCCTTGGAACGATGCTCTGATCGATATAGGGGGCCCCCAATTCGACGTCTCCTCCTGTTCACGGCGGCGCCTCAAAGTTGACAACTTCGTGGACCTGTAACTCCCTCCACACGCGACGAGAACTGATGTGATTGGGTCGGATTTGAAGCTTGAGCAGAAATCTTCAAAGATGTCCAAAGGGGCCTAGGGTTTTAGTGCGTGTATCGAGAGGGAAGGAGGAGAGAAGGGAAGAAGTGAGGCCGCCGTTCGTAGCTGATGAATCGGGGAGAGAGAAGGATGGTTTGTCGAGATATGATTGGGTCAGGCTTTTATAATTATATTTGATTTATTTTAAATTCAAAAATAACTTCTTGACCAAACGAGCACCAATTCAAACCCAACGACTGTCGCCCCTAGCTAAATACCCCCATTTCAAACACAATGGGATATGTTTCGTAGGCCAATTCGACTGTTTCGGTCAGTTTTCCTTCAAATTAAAATATAAAACATTAAATTTTCAATTTGAACGCACATTTCAATTTGCCAGGGCCACAAACTGATTTGACAAATTTCAGAAAAATAAATTCGGCTATGTTTTGACGATACGGTCCCAACAAATCTAGTTTCATCTAATTCTGAGGTCGTTTGAAAAATGGCCATTTTCTAGTCGATCCAATTTAGCTGTAATTGAGCAAAACACATGTTCCTTTGCCACGCTCACATACTAGCTTCAAAAATTATGAAATTTGAAACCTAGCAATAAATTCACATCCCGGATCCAACAAAAGAGGTTTCGTCGAATTCCGAGGTCGTTTGCAAACTGTTTATTTTCACGGGCTATATAAATTCTATAGCGGTCTTTCTGAAAATTCATTTGGCCATAACTTTTGACTCCCGCTAGGATACTTCGATTTTTCAGATTCGTTGGAAAGATATTCACTAGCAGATTTAAATATTTTTGGTTTCACTAAAATCCATTTTATTTTGCACTCGGTACAGTTAGTCAAGTTTTGAATTCAAATTTCGAAACTGCCGCGCCATTTCAGGCCATGTTTATAATTCAAATTAATAATATTCATTTTCAACATCGATTCAACCCCACTTTTCATCGCTATTATTTAAAATATTTATTTTAAATATTTAAAATTCACTAAAATGGCCAATTTAAAAATTTTAAACTGGTTCAGATTTTCCGGGTTGTTACAATCTCCCCCACTTAAAACTTTTCATCCCCGAAAAGGAACAAAGTCGAAAGTGGTTTGATTAATCAACTCTACGTTCAATCTGGCTTCCATTCTCCAACTTTTCAGTTTCTGAGAATTTTCAAATTCTTCAAAAATTTGGCTAACACCCAGAATTTTCGAATTTTTTTGCCATAACCTCCTTTGTACGGGGAGGGTTTTGGAAATTTATTGAGCCGTATTAGGTACCCAATAAATCCTATAAAGCATACACATATTTATAGTGATATATTCTGGTGTTTACAGGGGAGCGTGTATAGATAGTAACTCCAGAGAATAAATTCTCGTCGCCCTATCAAAGCCTGAGGGAGTGTGTATTTTTAATTGCTCCGGAGGATAAATCCTCGTCACCTCGTCCCGTGTGGGAAATAAATGATCCATGTGCCGTATCTAATGACTAGAGAGACGTGATTATTGTCAACTCTAGACCCGTGTGGGGTTTTATTATCTGGCAATTTATCGTTATAGTTTTATATGGTCCATAACAGTCATCTGTTCAACATGTAATATATAGTCATCGCCATACAAGCCTCTCGCTCGTACGGTAAATCTTCAACCTCGTCACACAAGCTGCAAATGCTTATATGGTATATGATGAAGTATGCCTATCTTCAAGAAGTATGCCATGTAGTGTAGTTCAAAATTAATTGTTACTATCCTACGGCGACATTTATTAATTACACACAGAAGAACCAGCACTCCGCATCCAATGGCATTCACAGGAGTTGATATAATAATAAAATTGCGCATCCAACTCATTAAGGTTTACCTATTTGTCGGGCACGCAAATAAAGTCTTTACTCAACAGCTAATCCATTTACCTGTTCAAACATATATAATGCACATGTATATAGTTCTATTTATTTTTAACTCAGTTCAATGTGTGATTTAATCGAATAAATTCTACCATTCATTCTCTTATTGATTAAATTAACTATCGTTCTAATAATTTAATTAATCAAATCCACTATCACACAACCCAAACAACAATCAATTTTATTTTTAACTTCTCAAAATCATACTAATTAATTCATATACTCTTTTAAATCATTCAGACTATATAATTAAAAGTTTACATCTATGCAAAGAAAACAACAGCAAAGTGGAGAACATAATGGAAGTGCAAAACATGGTAAATGCACCTTGCACCGGAGTCAATCAGAGATATCCACTCGACACCTAGGATAGGCTTTCTGAATGCACTCCTCAGTTTCCCAAGTACAATCTCGCGGATCTCCACTCCATTGCACTTTGACCAAGTGAAACTTTATGTTCCTCAGCTCTTTGGTTTCTTTGCCAATTATCTTTAGCGGCTCTCTCCTAACTGCCAATTCTGGAGTGATTTCTATATCCTGTTGCGCTGCTACTTTCACGATCAAGTCCGGATCATGAATGCGCTTTCGCAGTTGAGATACATGAAATACATCATGCACTCCAGGCAACCAATCTGGCAATTGAACCCTATAAGCGAGAGTTCCAATCTGTTCAAGGATAGGAAACGGTCCAATGAATTTAGGCGCCAATTTCCCTATTTTACCAAACTGGATAACTCCTCTCATCGGAGATACTTTCAAATATACATAGTTGCCAACATTAAATGATATATCTCTTCTTCTCTTATCTGCATAGCTCTTTTTTAGGCTTTGGGCGGCTAGTAATCGTTTGTTAACGAAATCGACTTTATCTGCAGCATCGCGAATCATATCTGGCCCTAATACAAGTCTATTACCAGGTTCAACCCAACAAGCAGGGGATCGGCACAGTCTACCATACAATACTTCGAATGGAGACATTTTCAAGCTTGCCTGGTAGCTATTATTATATGAGAATTCAGCAAATGTAAATGGTCTTCCCATGATCCGCCAAAATCAATGATACATGCTCGCAATAGATCTTCTAGAATACGATTCACCCTCTCAGTTTGGCCATCTATTTGAGGATGATAAGCGGTGCTCAGGTTCAGTTTCGTTCCCAATTCTGCTCGGAATGCTTCCCAGAATTTACTAGCAAAAGTTGGGTCATGATCACTAACAATGCTCATGGGAACTCCGTGCAGTCTAACAATTTCTTTGAAATATACCTACGCCAGACTCTGAGCAGTTCTATTCGATTTGACAGGTATGAAATGGGCGGTCTTCGTGAAACGATCTACGATCACCCAAATACTGTCATTTCCTTTCCTGGTTCTTGGCAAACCATCTATGAGATCCATAGAAATCTGTTCCCACTTCCCACCTAGAATTTCCAAAGGTTGCAATAGTCCAGCAAGCTTCTGCTGATCGCTTTTGACTTGTTGACAGGTGGAACACCGGCTAACATATAAGGAGATGTCACGTTTCATAGATCTCCACCAGAAAGTGCGTTTGATATCATTATACATCTTGCTCGCTCCTGGATGGATACTAAGCTTAGCTTTGTGACATTCATCCAATACTTCTCTTCGAAGTTCAGCAATGTTCGGCACACATACTCGGCCTTTTAACCTTAGGATTCCCTCGTCAGCTCTCTGAAAACTCAAGGTCTCGCCTTTTTGTATTCTTTCTTTGATTCTTTGAATGAAGTGATCATCCTTCTGAAGAGCAGATATTTTATCAATCAATGACGTCGTAATGATAAAACTGGCAATTATTACATTCTTTCTACTCAGTGCATCTGCCACAACATTGGCTTTCCCTGGAGTGTACAAAATCTCAAAATCGTACGCTGCAAGAAATTCTAGCCAACGCTGCTGCCTCAGATTCAAGTCCTTCTGGGTGAACAGATACTTCAATGACTGATGGTCTGTATACAGTTCGAATTTCTCACCCAAAAGGTAGTGCCTCCAGATTTTCAAAACAAATACGATGACTAGCAACTCAAGATCATGAGTAACGTAATTTTTCTCATGTGGTTTCAGTTGACGGCAAGCGTAAGCAACCACTTGACCTCTTTGCATCAACACTGCGCCAAGGCCTTCTCTAGATGCGTCAGTCCAGACTTTCAAGTCCTCATTGCCATCTATTATTGTTAATACTGGAGCGGTCGTCAGTTTTAATTTCAGCTTCTGGAAAGCTTCCTCACATTCTGAAGTCCAATTGAATCTCGAATGTTTCTTAGTTAGTTTTGTCAAGGAACTAGATGTCTTCGCAAGATCCTTAATGAATTTCCGATAATTACTGGCCAACCCGAGAGAACTCCTTACTTCTGTTGGCGTACTAGGTTGTTTCCAATTCTGAATAGCAGTGATTTTACTGGGATCCACTGAAATTCCTTCTTTTGACACGACATGGCCAAGAAATTTGACTTCTTCTTGCCAGAGCACACATTTGGAAAGCTTTGTTTTTAAAACATTCTTTCTCAGAATTTCTAACATTTGTTCCAAATGTTTTTCATGCTCGCTTTCTGACTTAGAGAAGATAAGGATATCATCAATGAAAACCAGAACAAATTTATTCAATACTCCTATGAATACTCTGTTCATTAGATCGACGAAATAGGCTGGAGCCTTACATAAGCCGAACGGCATTACTAACCACTCGTAGAATAAGTCTGGACCTCAGAGTGTTGTCAGAGGAACACACTCTTCAGCAATGCGAAGTTGATGGAAACCTGTAGCTAGGTCCATTCATGAAAATACTTGTGCGCCATTTAATCGATCCAACAAATCATTAATCCGCGGTAATGGATATTTGTTTTTCAATGTCTGCTTATTCATGTCGCGATAATCCACACACAGTCTGAGAGTACAGTCGGACTTCGGAACAAATACCACTGCTGCTCCCCAATCAGAGAAACTAGGCCTGATCAGACCTTTCCATACTAGCTGTCTAGTTTGATTATCTAGCTCTTCTTTTTCCTTCAAGGTCATCCTTCGAATAGCGTGAACTACTGGCCTTGCATTCGGAACCAAAGAGATTTTAAAATCGATTTCTCCCTGCGGAGGTAAGCTAACAACTTCTTCGAACACATCCGCATAGTTCTTGACAACTGGGATATTTTCTATGTCGACTGGGATATTTTCTGTAACGACAGGAACAGGTTCTATTTGAGCAGGTGAAACATCCAATGCTGCCCATAAGTCTTTTCTTTCAGAATTCGGGCCTTCACAGGGAATTACAATATTGGCAAGCTTCGTTTTAACCTTGACAACCCTTTCTGCACATTTAACCTCAGCTTCGTATTTGGTTAACCAGTCCAATCCTAAAATAAGATCGAATTCGGTAAAATTCATGAAGATCGAGATACAAGGAAACCGATAATGAGAAAAGGAAACAGGTACCCCACAAACCCAACCAAGATCGAGGGAACCCCCAACTAGATTATGGACAGTGATGGGTTCTTTGAGCTTTTTCAATTTCAAATCCAATTTCTTAACCGCATTCTTTGCAATAAAGCTTCTCGACGCGCCTGTGTCAAATAGTACTTTAACCGGAATGTTTTTGACAGTAAGCATGCCTTCTAAAACATCTGACCTTTCCTGACTAGCTGAGGGTTCATAAGTTTCTGCTACTTTATTTACCTGAACCACTTCAGATTTCTTTAAGAGCCGGCAATCCTGCTTTACGTGACCAACCTGATGACACAGATTCCATTTTCTCTTCTCTTCCAACTGGTTCTTGGATAATTTACCCTTTACATGGCTCTGAAGAGATCTGCAACTTATCGACAGATGTCCTTGCTTATTGCAGTTAAAGCATATGGCAGTGGTTGCTAATCCTTCTTTCGATTTAACCTTCTTTCGATTCAACCTAGGTTTCTTTCTGGCCCTAGACTGTGTACCTGTCTCTGGGATATTAGCTTCAGATTTCCATTTACTGCTAGTGCTGACTTCCTCTTCGTCGACAAAAAGGCCGCGCCTATCAAGATCTTCATACTGATAAGCCATGTATATCATTTCAGAAAAAGGGAGCTTCACGTGCCCCATTACACTATTCTAGTATCTCCTTTGAAGACCATTAATAAATCTCAGATTCTTCCTCTTGGGATCTTGTATTAGATGAGGAGCGAAATGAGAAAGTTCATTGAATTTCTTATGATATTCTGGGATATTCATATCTCCTTGTATCAAATAATAGAATTCACCACATAACCGCTCAGTTGCTTCTGGAGGAATAAATCTTTTACTGAAAAGTTGTTTGAACATATCCCAGGTGATATCACCTTCTGGATTATCTTTAATGATTGTTTCCCACTAGATTAAAGCTTCTTCTTTGAGTTCCCAAGATGGCACCAATCTTTTCTGGTCCTCTCTCAGCTGGAAACTTTCAAAAATTCTTTCAGCAGAACTCATCCAAGCCTGAGTTTGAATAATAGATTCATTGCCCGAGAATGACACTCCACTCAGATTTTGATACCTTTTCAATAGAGCTTCTATATCCGATCCGGGCTGAGGGAGTACAACTGGCTCATCAATTTGTTGAACCATAGGATTATTTCTTCTGCTTCTGCCACTCATTTTCTATGTCTACAAATAGCAGACAAAGTGTTAGGCCAACAAAAAAGGTAATCTTGAAACATAGAGACATATACTTGAATGTAAATGTGTCTATCGAAGTGTATTTCATTTTGCTATACTCATACAAGGATATTACTGATCCTATCTGTAATGAGTTACTCGTCCTAGAACACTACTGGTTCTATTTCTGACGAGTTCGTTAATATGTTATATTCCAGAACTAAGCTTAACCAAAGCTCTGATACCACGTTTATGACAACCCCATTCCCGATAAGACGGTGCAAAGGGTAATCTTTGGAATATAACACATAAACAGATAACAAAAGAACAGAAATAATCAAATACATCAGATAATGTACAATAGAATACACTGGATAAATATAATCATCAGAGTTACACAGTATATAGGATCATACTTAGTACAAAATACAGTTCAGCTATACATAAATGTCTACTGCGGGAAAGAAAACATAATATGTACAATAGGAGCTGAACAGCATAAAAAGGAGATAAATGATAGAATCCATCTTCAGCTCCAGCTATCCAGAAAGAGCCTACTAAAAACTAAATACAAGGCTGCCGGTGTAGAAATAAGGGCACCCGAGTTTGCAAGTGAAACAAACAACGAGTCAGTCATGGGACTGCTATGAGAAATTTACTTAACACATTTTCAAATATGGCTAATCACAGGACCACGCCACTTTCACGGAACGGGTTTACTCCATTGGATTGCCAGTGCTTTAAAACAAATAATTCTTTTAAACATCGCAATGCTTTTTATAAAAATGAAGCCATTATAAGACTCAGTTCCCATCACACAATGCAACACACACCAGAGGATAGAGTTTTACCTTATAATGGCCAAAATATGCTTGGTACGAGCAAAACAAATCATTTGATATTATTGCTAGTGTATATATGTTTCAAAAACAATTTCAATCATAACTATCAATCATAGATGGCATGGGTACCATATATCATGTCACCATATATATATATATATTTATATATATATACACAATCAAAACCGCACGATGTCGTATTTGGAAATTGGATTTCCGTCATGAACCAAGGCAAAAGATAGTCCTTACCGATTCGAGACTCTCTAGCCCGAGCCTCAGGCTACAGCCGCAACTGCACCTAGGAGCCATAGGGCCGGTCCACCGATGTGGATTAAAATGCCTGAACACTGCGTTTCCCCGCCCTTTGGGGCGTAAATGAGCCCAATGACTCCATCGGTCCCGGATCGACCGATCTATCAGAGGCGCCTCGCAACAGCAACAACCACACAGGTGAAAAGTATATAAATGTTAGGGCTGGTAGGTCACTGACACCACCCTAGCTAGAAAGAAACGCATGTCCTCCCTGGATCCTTCTCCCGTTTTTGTTCCATCCCGGGGTGTGAGGCTCGCGGATTCACGTTATGCACAAAGCTATGCCACACAGGCTGTGCTTTGATCATCAACCACAAGACTTTGCTTTTCAACAGAAGCCTTGATCATCTATCACTTAGGCGTGCCACACAGGCAATTCACCCCATTCGACTGATTTCTATCGATAAATAACCTCTGGGCTCGTACATCTCAGAGAAGGGCGTTAAGCAAGAGAATAAATCCTCCGCCGCCAAACAGATATATATTTAATAGAGATCAATCAGCACAGAACAAAATCCAATGTCAGACACACAGTCCATTTACACGTTCGTTCTGGGTTTGAACGAAACCGGAGGCACTCAATACCTCGCATATCCGTACAATCAACAAGTACGTCCGGGTAGCTACTACTTCAACCCCATCAAGGTAGCTACTCCTATCATGAGCATCGGTAGCACCCCTCCATTCGACGTGAAGATCATTTGTCTTGCACCGTCTTCATATCTTTGACTTTCACTCGTCGATCAATTATTTGAAATGAGAATTAACTCAGCCTTTTCAAATAATTCACGTATATCTAGAATTTCAAATCAGTTCATTTCAATGGTTGAATTATTCAACAACACCAATTTTTTTCTTTAATGTAATTTTCACACTAAACACATTCAACCATCAAATATCAAATAAATCGAGTAAATTCAGTTTATTTCCATTCCATATCATTTATAATATTTTATCACGATTTATCGCAATTTTTATTTATTTTAAAAATAGCCAATTCATTCAAACAACGCTTCAGACCACAACGCGGTCGTGGCGCTGTTTTTCTCCAGATTTGATTTACACATATCTGAAAATCTAACCATTGAATCTTCACAAAATTTATATAATTAGAAAGATCTTTTCAAAACTAATTCAACGGTTTTAGTTTTGGGAAATCCGACGGTCGGATCTCCCGCACTAATCGTTTGAAGTTACGATTTCAAAATACAAACTGCAGCGTCGTTATTCGATTTAATTTAATTATATATATATATATAATCGATTCTGACGTTGTTTTTCTTCAGATTTGAATTAAATATTCCAGACAATCCAACCGTTGGAGCTTCGCAAAGTTTGTGCCGTTGGAAAGATATTTCCAAGGCGAACCGAACGGTTGTGTTTTTGGGAAAATCCGATGGTCGGATCTCCCGCAATAATCGTTTGAAATCACGATTTCAAAATACGAACTGCAGCGCAGTTATTCACTGTATTTTAATTATATTTATATAAATATATATAAATATAATTCTTCCTTTCATTTCAAAACGATTTCCACTTTATACATTTGATAAAAATGACATTTTTATCCAACAGACATTTATTTCAACACTTCACTATTTTTAACAATTCATGTATATAGAAAAAAATTGTGATTTTTATTGTAAAACAATTTATTTCAAAACACGACTATTTTATATAGTTCATATGGATGATAAAAATATGATTTTTATTATAAAACAATTTATTTCAAAACACAACTATTGTTCAACACATGAATTTCTATTCAACACATGAATATAGTTTCAACACATGAAAATAATTCTAACACATGAATATTATTGAAAATTTCGGCAGCATAACGGTAGGGTAGTTAAAACCGGGGCCGTCCCTAATACGGCTCCTCGCTATACCTTAAACCCTCGCAACTTTTGATAATAGGGATTCATGCATCAAGTTCGCACGTAGGCGACATGTTTTATTTTCATTCCCACCATCTATTCTAATTTAGTTTTAATCACCAATGGGTATTTTTCAACCACAACCAATCAATTTCAACCACAAACAATTATAATCAATCATTCACTATCAACCAATTTTCACACCAATCAAAAACAATAAATATCGTCCATGGTCTGTGGACGAGGGGAGTATATATATATATATATATATATATATATATATATTCGTATATAAATATATTTCAATTCACTTCAATTCATTTCAACACACATATACTTTTTACAACGCATATATAACTTATATATCGAACATACAACTTATAAAATGCTTATACATGTGGTGTACAATGCTTATATAACTCATGCATCGACTATATAATTTATACATCGTTGTTTTCCATATCGTTTCTAAATTAGATTTCTCACCTTGGGTTCCACTCCACCAAAAATATCAGAAGGCTCAGAAAAATATGCGGTGTCTTCTAGAATGTAGAAGACGTCCATACGAGTCCACTGTCTCTTGTTTCACTGAATTTCATCTAGAAACGAAAAAGATATGATTTTTACAGTGAAATCAAAAATGGTAGTGCTTTAAACTGCTATAATATAGTTTTAGCTGTTAGCTCACCTCGATCTTCAAAACTAGGTTTGCCAATAACCCGACATCCGCAGCACTTGGACGAGATCGGTCGGCGCCACCCTCTAGGCCTTGGAACGGTGCTCGAATCGATATAGGGGCCCCCTACTTCGACGGCACCTCCTTCTCACGACGGCGCCTCAAAGTTGACAACTTCGTGGACACGTAACTCCCTCCACACGCGACGAGAAGTGATGAGACTGGGTCGGATTTGAAGCTCGAGCTGAGATCTTCAAAGATGTCCAAAGGGGCCAAGGGTTTTAGTGCGTGCATCGGGAGGGAAGGAGGAGAGAAGGGAAGAAGTGAGGCCGCCATTCGTAGCTGATGAATCGGGGAGAGAGAAGGATGGTTTGTCGAGATATGATTGGGCCAGGGTTTTATATTTATATTTAATTTATTTTAAATTCAAAAATATCTTCTTGACCAAACGAGCACCAATTCAAACCCAACGACTATCGTCCCTAGCTAAATACCCACATTCCGAACACAATGGGATATGTTTCGTAGGCCCATTCGACTGTTTCAGTCAGTTTTCCTTCAAATTAAAATATAAAACATTAAAATTTCAATTTGAACGCACATTTCAATTTGCCAGGGCCACAAACTGATTCAAAAAATTCCAGAAAAATAAATCCGGCTATGTTTTGACAAGACGGTCCCAACAAAACAAGTTTCGTCTAATTCTAAGGTCGTTTGAAAAATGGCCCTTTTCTGGTCGATCCAATTTAGTTGTAATTGATCAAAATACATTTTCCTTTGCCACACTCACAAAATAGCTTCAAAAGTTATGAAATTTGAAACCTAGCAATAACTTCACATCCCGGATCCAGCAAAAGTGGTTTCGTCGAATTCCGAGGTCGTTTGCAAAATGTCTATTTTCACGGGCTATATAAATTCTATAGCGACCTTTCTGAAAATTCATTTAGCCATAACTTTTGACTCCCGCTACGAAACTTCGATTTTTCAGATTCGTTGGAAAGATATTCACTAATAGATTTAAATATTTTTGGTTTTACTAAAATCCGTTTTATTTTGCACCCGGTACAGTCAGTCAAGTTTTGAATTCAAATTTCGAAACTGCCACGCCATTTCAGGCCATGTTTATAATTCAAATTAATTATATTCATTTTCAACATCGATTCAACCCCTCTTTTCATCGCTATTATTTAAAATATTTATTTTAAATATTTAAAATTCACTAAAATGGCCAATTTAAAATTTTTAAGCTGGTTCAGATTTTCCGGGTTGTTACAATACCCATATCAATAAAATTAATAAAGGGGATGGTCAAATGTTACCTATTACTGAAACAGTGATTGATACTGATGGTATTTCAAAGCAAAACGCAAAAGAAATATTAGAAAAGGTCATTGAGCCTTCCAGCCTCGTGGAAGACCCAAGTTTAACTATAGACAAAGTTGATATAAAAAAGAAAAAAGTAGTAAGAAGTTCCTGCTTTCTTGATCTATCCATTGGCCCGCCACTAATCTTGCTCTGCTGACTGAGAGTTTAGCACCAAATACCCACAAAACTTTATCTGATGATGCTATTCAGAAAGCAATAAATACTTTCTCTTTGGTTATCAGCTCTGTAATTTAAAAAAAGCAGGATCAAAAAGCTCAATGATCTTAGTACTTCTGACATCATTGAAGATGCTAATGATGTTGATTTTAGGAAAAAGTACATAACCAAAAATGCCAATTGGAGTGAACAACTTGGGGTACAATCAATACAAAAAGAAAGGAATTAAAATGGGGATAAGGGAGGAGGATAATACTTACAATGATGAATAGTAGTACTCAGTATCCTTTATACATATCCTTTATATATTTAAATGACGATTGTTTGTTGGAATGGTAGGGGTTTTAATCCCCTTGAAAGAAATTTGGATCATAGTAACTTGATTCATATGCATATACCAAAGATTTTGGGTTTACTAGAACATAAAATGAATGATTTTAAAATCACTTGTTTTCATCTTAAAAATATGCAAAATTGGAAATTTATTCAAAATAATTGCAAAGGTGGTTTTGGCAGAATTGTTGTTTCCTGGACCCTTGTATTTGGGATTTAACTATTTATTTTTTTGATTTTCAATTTATTCACTACACTTTAAAAACAAAAGGGGGTTGTATTATGTTCCTCTTTTATTTATGCCTCTAACAGTGAGAGGGTTAGACTTGTACTTTGGGATAGTCTGATTAAACTTAGTAATAGTATTGATTCCCATGGGTAATAACTGGGGATTTCAATACTATTTTGCACTCTCACGAAAAAAGAGGTGGCAACCCGTTGCCTTTCAAAAAGATTGAAATACTGAATAACTTTCTAATTAAAACAGGACTCTTTTAGCCTACTATTTATGATAATAAATTCACCTGGAAATCAAGTGAATTGAGAAACATACACTATAAGTTGGATAAAGTCCTATTTAATTAGTATTTCTTAAAGGGACAGTTTGACTCAAGTCCCTGATAAGTTTCCAAATTAGGCTCACATTTTGCAACTTTTTACGGTTATGTCCCTTATTATCACTTTCTTAAATGCTTCTAAGATTATAAATGTAGTACTCTCCCCTAAGCAACTAGTGATCATACCCCTTGATAATCTCATTGAATACTGATATAATTGCTAATTTTAGCTACCCTTTCAGATTTGTTAATACGTGGACCCTTGACAAATCTTATAAGGATGTGGTTAAAAAAAGTCTTTCTAACAAATTTTTTGGTACTGCTCAATGTAATTTCAACAAAGTTTTAAAAGCAGTTAAAAGCAATCTCAAAAACTGGAATAATGCCAGAAAGAATAAATAAATAAAAAATATTATCGACATTTGTGAGAATTTGCAAAATGAATTAGTTGATGATAACTCAGACCCCTCTAAAGTTAATGCGTTTTTTAAAGCTCAGGAGGAGCTTGCAAATTTTCTTCATATTCAAGTATTAATCTTAGGCAAAAAGCCAAAATTAATTGGCTGGCACAAGCTGAGGAAGCATATAAATTATTTTATGCTAAAATGTCTGCTAGGAAGTAATCTATTGACATTGGCAAAGTGTTGGACAATAGTGTCAATGTTATTAATGATGCTTAATTTATTAAGAGGGAAGCTATTAACTATTTTTTTTCTCTTTATAATTCTAATTCTTATAAACTTACTTTACCTATTATTGAATTTAAATATATTATTAATATCAAATGTCAAGAGATTCTTCTGGCTCCTGCAAATATTTTAGAAATAAAAAATATTGTTTCCAAGGCTAATAAAGACAAGAGCCCAGGCCTATATGGATTTGGGGCTCAGTTCTATAAGTTTCACTGGTCTGATTTACGATTTCAAATATTTGATGTGATTAATGAATTTTTTAACATTGGAAAATTGTTAAAAAATTCTAATCACACTTTTTTTAACCCTTATTCCCAAAGTAAAAGTGCCAAAAGGGTTGGAAGTGTTGTATATAGCGGTGTTGTATACACAATTTTTTGTTTGATAATAACAACCAAATATATTTTATAAATTTGTTTGTTACTGTATTGTTCTATATTTACATCACAAACAGGAATGTAATAATTAAATTTAAATAAAATACATCTGTACAGAAATTCAAATATTTACTGTATTTTATTTAAAATATAAATATTATATTTCTAACATTCAAACAGTACATCTATTTTAACTCCACTATTTAATCACTTCACATATTTGTACTTCTAAATAAACAGAATAGAATAGACAAGTTTGTTTGACAACTATGAAATAATATTTTATTTCAAACAGATTTTGTTTATTACAAATAATCAGTATATTCACTTTTTCATATACTTTAGCTCCTTACTATATCAACTCTTACACTCAGTACATTTTGCATTGACACATACAGACTTATATACATTCACAAACACTAACACTTTGTTCTTCAAGCTTCAGTCTTCACAGCACTGCACTGTCAGTCCAGTCACCAGTCTTCATACCTGTCATAAAAAGAAACACACACACACAGTAATCTTGAACAGAAATAATTTCATACTCTAGAAAATATTTTTTATTTTAAAAATTTTATTTGCCTCTGTTTTCTGGTGTGTTTCTCATCATTTTTCTCATGACTTAATCTGATATATTTCTGGTACCCACTGATCAGCCTCGACATAATCATACTGGTTTGCTTATCAGAACCAGCATTAAACTCAGCTGATTCTGACCAGCCCCAACACAGTACAGTCAGTCTGCTGATGTATATCACAGTTGCATATATATATACAATTATCAAATTTGACACAAGACAGGTCAAAATCACAAAGAGAGATGAAAATCAAAATGTGCATCAACAAAAAAAAATTCAAACAGCAAAAATGATCAACACTGATGCTTCAGTACACAAGTCAGCATCATCATATGAATGAAGTGCAAGTGATCAAGCCCTAACAGCAAAGTCAACAAACATGAGTAGTCAAGTATTGACAAAGAACTACAAAAATCAAAGTCAGCATGCAAGATTAATATGGCAGATCACACTTTTCAAGTCCACCAAGTCAGAAATGTCAAAGGAAACAGCAAGTTTCATGTCAAAGTGGTCAAGCTTAATCAAAGTAGTCGAGCTCATATATGTGAACAAGCTCATACATAGTGCAACAGTTCATATTTCAAGACAGAAATGGTGTGAAGTGCAACTATTTGACCAAGTGAATGCTGCAGCAAGTATAACATGGTAGACCAATTGTTATTTAAGTGTTTTTAATCCAAGTAAATGATCAAGCAGCAAGCTAATGGATGAGGAATGCTCATAAGTCAAGTTAGTATGCATACAGGCTCAAGCACATATATGTATACTCAAATTTCATGTAAATATCAATATTGGAAAATCTAATGCAAGGTGACAAACAGGAAGCATAGTAAATGAAGTAACTCACAAATTCAGTTTAGCATGATGTACAAGTAAAAAGGCAGCTGTTTTCAAGCAGTAGCAAATACAACTCGACACAATTCAGGTTCAGGAATGAAATCAATAAGTGGCAAAGTTTATTTTTAAAGGCATTTCCTGAAATCACATTTCATTCTTAGCAACAACAATTTCAAAAAATGTTTCCATAAATTGCATTCACTATACAAGGCATAAGAATTGTTAACAATCGGCTCCCAATAATTTACTGAAATAAGCAATCCAATTTTGGCATGCTTTAGATTGGTTTGATATTGATGAAATCACTTTTTGGCAAACTTTATAAAGTTCCAGAATTTCTCAGATTAGTCACAGGAGCAAATGAATTCAAGCGAGGCGACAAAAAGATTTTTTTTCAAAAGAAAGAAATCAAATCCTTCCAAAAATGATTCATTTCATTTCAAGGGACAGAAGATCGAATTGTGTTTTGAGGCAAGAAACAAATAGTTAAAAGGGAATGATATTTTGCAAACTTGGCATAGTGTCTATCGTGCTAAACTGGGTTTAATTCATGTATGCACCGTAATAGGCAAGAATTATGAATGGTAACAAAATTCCAGAAATCATATTTTGGGCAGAAATAAATTCAAGAATTTCTGTTTTTCATATGTTTATTTTGGGCAAGGAAATCACGAACACTAATCAAGGCAAGATTCAAATTCAATCCAGGATATACTTTTTAATCGGCCAGACTCTTAAAGGGGGCAAATTTCAAGTCTTTCCAGTTTTCAAAAAAGATGTTCATGGCCGAGATTCATGTCCAGATTCATTCGAAGATATAAATCACAAATACATTCAATCAAGGCCGAATTCAATAAAAGAAACAAATGAGGAAATAGCACAAACAATCATACCAGTCATACGTGTGAAATCAGAGAAGTTTAAGGGATTTTTAATCCTACATTTACACCAATTTACATCAATGGAAAATTGATCGAAAACCCACAAATCAATTCAAGCATTTTAAAAGAAAGAATTTTCAGAAAAACACACAGTTTCAATCGATCGAGAGAGAGACGAATTTCCCCAAAATCAGTGAAGCAAGAAGCATCGCAAATTGATCTACATCATTAAAGTGAAGCAATCAGAGAACCACGAATTCATTTTTCATCAAGCATCGATTCGGATTTGGGGAAGAACAAGAGAAACCCCAGTTTTTTCTTTCAAGCCGCCGCCATTTTCATTTGCAAATAACAAAAGGGATCGGACCAATAGAATGGGTGCAACACAAACAAAGGAGGCCGACCAAGTTTCTAAAAGGAAAAGGGATGAACCCTTTTAATTTAAACTCCCAAGGGTTTTTTCTTTGTTTATTTTATCTTGTATTATTTTGTTTATTTTTGTTCTTCCATCTGTAATCCAATCATCAGTTCTAGAGTCTGTAAAATCTAGGGAGATACAGTCAGGGTGTTGATTGATAGTTGCTAGAGTCTGTAAAACCTAGGTTACTGGTTATGGAGTTGTAATCAGGGAAAATATGTTCTAAGGGATTAGAACAGTCTAGGGTTTTGAGCGTAGGGTTAGGACAGGGGCAGGCACATCGAGTGTACATGGTCTTGTATGCGGGATCTGTTTATAACACTTAGTAGAAACCTTAGGAATCCAGCAGTAGGCAGGATTTTGCCGAAGTTGGGTATATCTTGTGTCATTTACTTTCTGCATCTCTGTTTCTGCTATATTCTATAATCTGTTTTTTTATTATCCCATTAGATTTTTTAATTCTGCTAAAAACTGTGATAAACCCTATTCACCCCCCCCTCTAGGGTTAATCTAGATGCAACAATTGGTATCAGAGCTTGGTTTTTGATTTACTCTAGAATCATGTTTTCCCCTTGCTGTCAGTTTTCTGAGAGTTAGTCCAGTGATATTCCATTTATTTTCAATGGAACAGATTTTTTAAACTGGAAATCCAAAATGGAATTTTATTTAAGGTCTGTTAATATTAAATATTGGGATGTTGTTATCAATGGATTTGATAGTGTAGATATTACTTTCAACACCCGTGCTATGAAAATTATATTTGATTATCTTAGTACTGATCAGTTTAATCTTATATGCCACTGTTTATCTACAAGGAAATCTGGGATACTCTCAATACGAAGTATGGAAGATCTGACAACGGTAGCTCAAAACCCGAGAAAGTCAACTCAGATTCAGAGTTCTGTTTAATAGGATTTACAAATGAAAATTCAGAAGGATCAGATGATGGAGAATCAACAGATGTTGAAACAGAAAATTTCTCAAACGAAGATTTAGTTTATATGTGCGTTGATCTGACTAAATCTGTTGATAAACTCCAATCTAAAAATAAGTCTCTGAAATCTAAGAATTTTGAGTTGACCAGAAAAATTGATGTGAATCACAACTTGAATATTTTAAAAATTCTTCAAATTCAGTTTGCAAAAATTGTTTGAAATTGAAAACCAATCTTTCTCATCTCAAAAAAAATATTCAAAAGTTTGAAAATGAAATTCTGATCTTAAATGAGAACAAGATTGAGTTATCAAGTTTGAAAATTCTTTACAATAGGAATTTGAAATTTTTAAGACTGATATAAATTCCAAATTTGAAATTGCTGAAAAAGAAAATTTGTTGAAATCCGATTTGATTCTGAAAGAGCTTGAAAACGAGATTGAAAATTTCAAGAAATTTGAATCTGAAAATCGAAAACATTTTGAATCTGAAATTTCTGAGTCCCAAACCAGAATTAAATTACTTGAAGACGAAAATTTATTTTTGAAACAAAACGATACTGAAAGGAGAAAGATCAGCATTAATCGTTTTTCGAATCTAATGAAAAAGAATTCTGATCTTAAATCTAAAATTCAACAACTTGAATTAACTCTGATCAAATTTCTAACGGAGAAAAATCTTTAAATATGTTGTTGAAAAACCAACTCTTTTCAGGAAATAAAAATGGTCTTGGTTTTGGGAAAACAGATGACTTTGAAAAATTGAATTCTTGTGATTTTAAAAATCCTTTAAATTGCTTCAAAAAGGATCTTTCTGAAAATTTGAATTTTGAAAATTCCAAAAGGTTTTTAAATCACAAACAAGACAAGAATTGGTATGATAACAATCCAGTTGAACAGTTGTGGACCTCAAAAAAAAATAAAATGTTTTTTGGAAAAACTAAACAAGTTTGGGTTCCTAAAGGCACAAAGATAGATTCGAATGGGTTGTTATACAAACAGATCTGGATACCAAAAGATGTTAACATAAGTGTGAGTGGTTTTACAAATTTTGATAGACCACTCGATTCCTTGAATAGTTAGGTACCAGAGGTGGCTGAGGAATTGCAGTGCAGAAAAAGAAGCTGAGTTCAAACTGCTTTATATCATCAGATTATTCACGATTCGTTAGCCAAGTCTGTTGAGTTAGAGATTCTGTTTTGCATTGGATTCTGGTATGATCTCTAAACTCATCTTGTAAATATTTTTTTATTTTTATTTTTTGTTTATTTCTTCTTCTATCTCCTTTTTTGTTTTTGTTTTTTGATTTGGCACTGCCATATTCTTCTTAGTCCGTACTTCTTAAACTTCCAACTGCAGAATTCACGATTTTCTGGAAATTTGCTCTATTTGTATAAAATCATCGTGTGCTAATCATTTCCAGATCCTGAATTTGAACTTGTATATATCTGCAATTGTTTTGAAGTTTAGTTTTCTGATTATCTGAATTTCTAACAGTGATGAAGCTTTCATATCATATCTTGAACACTGTTAGTTTAAATTCTAAATTTTTGAAGATCTGAATATTTAATGAAATTTCACACACCTTTTCTGTTTTGAGTCTCTTCTAATTCATATTAGAAAAGCTTGAAATAATATACTCATTATAGCACTCTACTATTTATAAGTTGTGATAATTTCATTATTTTTTAGATTGTCTTGGATATTTTGAATTGCATTGAATCTCAGTGATACATCTTGAAATTCAATTTGTATTCATGATTAGTATGGTTGAAATTCGTTTATTTGAAATCATCTAAAATTCTTGATATTTTGAATATCACACACCACTTAAATTTGAAATTATCTATCTTGTGTGATTGATTCATTATATCTCAAAACTTAACATTGATTCAAGTGATTTCAAATAAATTTTCTGGATCATGAATATCCTTCAAATTAGATGTAAATGATCTGAATATTCTTTATACTTATCAAGAATATTTGTGAAAATTCTTTTGAAAAAATGGTCATAAATATCACTGTTATTTCATGATTATTTGACTTGAATATATGTTTGTTTAAAATCATTTGAAATTATTTATTTATTGAATCTCACACATAATATTGAATCTGAAATATAATCTGGTGTGATTGATTCGTTAAATCCTAACACTTTCACATTTCTTCAAATGATTTAAAATAAAGTATATTTTTTAATCTGGGATCATGAAATATATTTTTTTGACCATCATCTTGACTTGTCTGCTTGGAAACTGTCTTTGTACTGCTCTGATATTGTTCTTAGATAACTACTTGCTTTGATTGATCTGCTGCTCTGATATATGTTTTAATCTGTTGAGTTGTCTGTTTGGGCCATGTAACTGTATATCTTTTATACGAAATACCCTTGTTTGTCTCCTGTGTCGTGTTACAATTCTCATTAATAGAGACACCAATTGGTATCAGATGTGCAGAATTTTTTTTGTATATATTTTAATCCCTTTAATCCTGTATAACTCTTCATATTCCTCTTGTAATTGTTTTTCATTTTTAAAATTATTGATTATTTATTCAGAAATCGAAAGCAATATCCAAATTGAACTGTATTTATAATTCATAAAAATTATTAACTGATTTTGAAATTTTGATGAATTGTGACTGCAGTATATTTCACAACAAGAGGAGATTCTTTTTAAATTTTTTCATGATGGTTGAATATTTATTATAATATCTTTGAACTGGCAATTATTTCACGACCATCTTCATTATCTATCATCCTTCTGCCATCCATTATGATTTTATGTTAATGTGGAGAGTTAATTTTTTAAATCTCTTGAATAAACAGTGAAAATATTTGTGATGGAATTGTGACTATACTATTATTCAGAATTAGTGATAATTGAAAATTTTCAATAATCCCTGTAAAGTCAAGCTTGCTTCATAATATAATTAATTTCGAAATTTATTTCACGGTCCATTTCTATACCTACCACATTTCTATCATCCATATTGGTTGTTTATACCGAGGAGTTTTTCTATTTAAAGCTAAAAATGATAGAAATATATAATTAATATATAAGTGCGTCTCTAACCTCATTTAAAAATCCAAGCTCTGGTCATGCATGGTTATGAGACAACTTATAATTTAAGCTGCGACTGACCTAATTTAAAAATCCAAGCTCTGGTTATGCGTGGTCAGTGTGCTCCTAAATAAAATAAAATAGGAAATAATGTGCTATAAATTGTAAATTAATTTGAAATTCTCCTCTGTGTATAAAAACTAGCCTATCAATCCATCTTTCTAATCTGTGAAATATGTTGAAATCTTATAACGTATTATGATTTTTGATTGATAAGCATTGGGATTTGAAATTATACAATATTGTCACTAGAGTTGAAATTATAATAATAGTCCAAATCCATCATTGTTTTCGTGCTTTATTTTTATAAAAATGCTTGAAAATAATTGGAAATGAATTGTTTTTAAAACTCTCTCCATTTTATATAAAATTCATCGTATATCCGTGTGATAACCCCAAACTTCCGTGGTTCGAAAGTAAGGATAATCATTTTGGAATACAACATATTTACAACAAAAACAGATCTCAGATAATTATCATAACACACAAACCATTACAGCGGAAATAAATGTCATCAGCACCATAATATCCAATACATCAGAGTACGAAGTACATGATACAACTTAGCCAAATAAAGACTCTCAACAAGAAGGGAAACAAGTTTTCAAATGGAAAGGAACAATCTCAAACTCCATCACATACATCAAAGCTAAAAAGGTAAAATGTCTCAAGCAAAAGTAAAATCTTGAGAAAAGGTCTTCTTTTTCTTCTATCCAAGCAAGCTCCAACCAGATGTATCACCTGAACCTGTCAATTGGCTGTCCGTGTGGAAAGAGGGCACCCGAGTTTGCAAAAGTGAAACAAATTACGAGTCAGTCATGGGACTGGTGTGAGAATTCTTATCTAAATTAACTATCAATATGGCGAATCACAGGACCACGTCGCTAACGCGGAACGGGTTTACTCCATTGGATTGCCAGTGCATAATTTTATATAAAACAGCGAAATGACTTTTGAAAAATGAAATCATCATAAGACTCAAGTCCTATCACACAATGCAACGCACACAGGAGAATAGAGTTTTCCCTTATGATGATCAAACATGCTTAATACGCGAAAAGTAATATTTTAATATTATTATTAGTGTCTAAGCAATATTAAAATACTTCAAAATAAATATCTATCCTAGACGGCATAGTACCCCATCTTACTATGTCGCCGTATATAAGTTTACAATCAAAACCGAAATGTCGTCGTATTGAGAATTTGGTTTTCTGTCATGAAATCGAGGTTAGGGATCGTCCTCTTCCGATTCGAGACACTCTAGCAAATGCCTCAGGATCACACCTATGGGCAACCCTTGGAACGGTAGGGCCGTTCCCCCCCTAACGGTAGTGGATTGGCAATTCCTGAACATACGTTTCCCGGCCCCTTTGAACTTATAATATGACCACTTTCGGCCTATAAAAAACGAGGTACCTCAATCCATAATCCACATAGTAAAATGCCGGGCAGTGTCAAAGCCCAAACACCACTTCTAGCTAGAAAGAAACGTATGCACTCCCTACGGTCCATATCCCGTTTTTGACTCATACCGGGGTGTGAGGCTCGCGAAGTCACGCTATACACAAAGCTATGCCTAAACAGGATATGCTTTGATCATCGACCACAAGGCCTGCTTTTCAACAAAGCCTTGATCATAGCACCTTGGCGTGCCACCTTGACAATTCAACGCCATGTGATCGATAACTATCACTATATATCCGGGTGTTAAGTAGAGAATAAATTCTCTACCACCAACCATACATATATTAATACAAATCGATTTAATTACATGGGATGAATTCCAACGTCAGACACGCATCCATTTACAAGTCCGTTCTGGGTCTGAACGAAACCGGAAACACCAAAAAGCCGCTCGCTTATCTGCACGACCAACACAAACGTCCGGACAATTAATGCTTCAACCCTGTCCAGGGAGCAAATCATCCAAGGCATCAGTAGTCGTCATCCATTCGATGTGAAGATCGCCGGTCTTCAACCATCGTCTTCTTACATCTTTGATTTCATCGTCGTGCAATTATTTGAAATGAGTTAAACTCGGCCTTTTCAAATAATTGTCACATAATTATAATTTAAAACATTCTGTATATATATATATATAACTATTTATCGCTATTTTTATTTTTTAAAAATAGCTCGAAATAAATAAACGACGTTTCGGGTTAATGGGTGACACTAGCGTTGTTTTTACCAAAATTTGATTTACACATATCTTAAAATCTAACCGTCGGATTTTGATGAAATTTGTATCTTAGAAAGCTCTTCCTAAAGCAGTCCTAACGGTTCTAGTTTTGGGAAAATCCAACGGACGGATCTTCTGGAATAATCGTTTGAAGTTACGATTGTTGATACGCGAACTGCCGCGCTCGTTTCGTTAAATTATATATTTATATTTATATATATAAACCATTTGGCGATTCCCTATAATAACATTCATTTCTTTATTCTACAAAAACAATATTTTTGTTCGTCAATTCTAATGCAACAAAAATGATGTTTTCAACATTGTATATTTTTATATTCAATAAAAAATGACATTTTTGTTCGCCAACTCTAATGCGACAAAAATGATGTTTCAACATTGTATATTTTTATATTCAATAAAAAATGACATTTTTGTTCGCCAACTCTAATGCAACAAAAATGATGTTTTCAACATTGTATATTTTTATATTCAATAAAAATGACATTTTTGTTCGCTAATTCTAATGCGACAAAAATGATGTTTTCAACATTGTATATTTTTATATTCAATAAAATATGACATTTTTGTTCGCCAACTCTAATGCGACAAAAATGATGTTTTCAACATTGTATATTTTTATATTCAATAAAAAATGACATTTTTTTTGCCAACTCTAATGCGACAAAAATGATGTTTCAACGACGTATATTTCATATTCCATAAAAAATGACATTTTTGTTCCCCAACTCTAATGCGACAAAAATGATGTTTTCAACAATATATATTTTTATATTCAATAAAAAATGACATTTTTGTTTAATTATATAAAAATGTTCTTTTTATTTTGCATTGAAGATTTTAAATGCCTTTTTATTCTTTACATTGAAATGTAAATTCTCTTTTTATTGTTTTTATTTACATATGTAAATTCTCTTATTATTATTTTTATTTACATATGTAAATTCTCTTATTTCTTCTCTTTTACATTGAAAAATGTAAATATTTACTTTTCTTTTCTTTTACATTGAAAAATGTAAATATTTTTTTTCTTTTCTTTTCTTTTTCTTTACATAGAAAAATGTAAATTTTCTATTATTTTTCTCTACATAGAAAAATGTAAATGTTTTATATTTTTCTCTACATAGAAAAATGTAAATGTTTTTTTATTTTTCTCTACACAGAAAAATGTAAATGTTTTTTTTTCTAAGTTTCAATTTTTAACCCAACACCAAGGTATGTTCATTTCAACTAAATAGACATAACAATGATATTTTGATACATTTCAACTAAATTAACATAACTATGAAATTTTTGTGTCATCACAACAACGACAACATAACGATGAATTTTGTGTCATTACAACAAAATTAACATAACGATGAAATTTTGTGTCATCACAATTAAATTAACATAACAATGAAATTTTGTGTCATCACAACAACGATAACATAACGATGAATTTTGTGTCATTACAACTAAATTAACATAACGATGAAATTTTGTGTCATCACAACTAAATTAACATAACAATGAAATTTTGTGTCATCACAACAACGACAACATAACGATGAATTTTGTGTCATTACAACTAAATTAACATAACGATGAATTTTGTGTCATCACAACTAAATTAACATAACGATGAAATTTTGTGTCATCACAACAACGACAACATATGATTGGGTGTATAATTTCCATGAATCAAAATAAAAGGTCCCACCTTTATTTTGTGAAATCAAACAAAATATCTGGACTTTATTTTATAAACTAGAATAAAAGATCAAATCTTTATTTATTATATAAATCCAACTTTCTTTTATTTTATAAATCAAAATAAAAGATCAAATCTTTATTTATTTTAAAATAAAAAATCAAATCTTCTTTTATTTTATTATATAAATAAAAATAAAAGACTTAACTTTGTTTTGATTTGTTTCAAGAACGAAAGATCAAAATTTTATTATATTTTATTTCAAAAACAAAAGATCAAAACTTTGTAAATTTTGTAAATCAAATTAAAATTCTAACTTTGCTTTTGTTTCAAAATAAAAATTCAAATTTAATAGAAAGGAATAAAAAAAATGAAAACTTTATTATGATTACATCAAAATGTAGATCTAGACTAGCATGGCTATTTCAACAAAGCACAAAAACATTACAAATCACACAACAATAAATATTCTATATTACCACATCGCAGATCAGCAATAATAACATACAATGATTCACATAACAAATAAAATTAAATTATTTAATTATTAAAATCTAGAAATCTCACAGTCGTTGAAGATTTTGGCCAAATATCAAACTGTTCAGAGTGGTCCTGTTTCAGTCTCAACACGTTCTATTCGCTGTTATGATTCCAATGCTTCTGAAATAGTCGAATTCTGAGTTGAAATGAATCAGTTATGGTTAAATGAAGTTTTAAAACAATTTAAATTAATTAATTAATAAATTAGTTTAGGCAAATACCCTTTCTTCTTCCCTCAGGAATACGGCTTGTATGCTTCTTCCTATTGTTTGATTCTAGGTCAGAAATTATCGAACAAACCGTGGGGCTTCGCGATGATCAAAGGATGCAGGGTGGTTCGGCTCAGGGCGGCGCACGTGAGGGGGGGGGGGAGGGAGTGTGGTTTGGCCGAGCTCGGTCGAGCCTAGGGGGGCCGACGCGGTGGAAAACGGCGGACTTCGGGGAGTTGCTGCTTGGACTTCAGGCGACGAGAGGATGATTTATCCATATGAAATTAAAGGGGGAGGAAAGGGCTTCGATTTGGTATATGTGAGGGGTTCTAATTCGAAGAGATGAAGGAGAGATTGGTGGAGAAAGTTTGGAGGTCGGTGGCCATTAATTTGGGGGGTGGCGGCTGGGAGATGATGAATATTGAACCTAGGGTTTTAAAAATCCAATATTTATAATATTATTTAATGTATTTTTACAAAAAAGACCATATCTTTCAAACCGGTTCAATTTCAGTCCAGCAGAAAGTGACCCTAGCCAATAGCCCATATCCCGGATCCAATGGAACAGGTCCTGTCAGCCCAAACGGGCGTCTTCGGCCCTTATTAATTAATTTAATATTTAATTAATTTAATATTTAATTCCTTTATTAATTTAATTCATCTGCATAAATAAATTCACCGAGGCCACAAACAGACTCTGAAAAATCCAGAAAAAATATATTTGTCTATGTTTTGACGATACGATCCTAACAAAACTAATTTCGTCGAATTCTGACACTGTTTGAAAAATGGCTATTTTTCAGTCGATTAAATTTGACTATAATCGACCAAACACATTTTCCTTCGCCACGCTCACATATTAAATCGAAAAATTCTAAAAATTGAAACCTAGCACTAATTCAACATTCTGGTTCCAAGAAAAGTGGTTTCGTCGAAAATAGAGATCGTTTGAAAATTGACTATTTTCACTGGCTTTAATATTATTTAAAAATGAAATTTTAAATTTCTGCCACATTTTTCCACCAAATAATTTACAATAAAATTTTTAAATTGGTTCGGATTTTTCGGGTCGTTACAATCTCCCCCACTTAAGAATTTTCGTCCTCGAAAAGGAAACAAAGAAAAGTAGGAACCAAGATGGAAAATGTAAATTGGAATAAACATACCTCAGTACAAGAGTTACTCGGAGATATCCACTCTGCACTTGGGGTAAGACTTTTTGATGCAATCCTCTGTCTCCCAAGTACAGTCTCTAGGATCCCCACTCCATTGAACCTTGACTAGGTTGATCTTCTTGTTCCTCAAGATTTTGGTTTCTTTGCCAATGATCTTAATCGGGTCCTTCCTCACTGTCAGATTTGGAGCAATATCTAGGACCTGTTGGTTTAGTTCGTCCTCTATCAGATCTGGATCGTGAACATGCTTGCGGAGTTGAGACACATGAAATACATCATGCACCCCTGGCAACCAGTCGGGCAGCGGCACTCTATAAGCGAGAGTACCAATCCTTTCGAGAATAGGGAATGGACCAATGAACCTCGATGCCAACTTTCCCGTCATCCCAAAACGAATCACGCCTCTCAAAGGAGAAACCTTCAAGTATACTTGATCACCCATAGAGAATTCTAGATTCCTTCTTCGCTGGTCTGCATAGCTCTTTTGTCGGCTCTTACCAGTCAACAAGCGCTTCTTAATCAAGTCAACCTTATCCGATGCTTCACGAACTATGTCGGGGCCCAAGACTAGTCGATTGCCCGAATTCACCCAACATGCTGGAGATCTGCACGGCCTGCCATAAAGTAATTCAAATGGTGACATCCCCAAGCTTGCTTGGTAGCTATTATTATAGGAGAATTCCACCAAGTGCAAGTGGTCCTCCCATGAACCGCCATAATCGAAAATGCAAGCACGCAACAAGTCTTCCAAAACACGGTTCGCCCTCCCAGTCTGACCATCTGTCTGAGGGTGATAGGCAGAGCTCAGATTTAACTTGGTCCCAAGCTCTTCTTGAAAAGCTCCCCAGAATTTACTGGTAAATAATGGATCCCGATCACTGACAATGCTTTTAGGAACCCCATGCAGTCTGACTATCTCTTTGAGACAAAGCTCTGCCAAACTATGAGCTGTTCTGTTTGACCGAACAGGGATGAAATGGGCAGATTTTGTTAAGTGTTCGACAATCACCCATATTCTATCATTCCCTTTTCTGCTTCGGGGCAAGCCATCTATAAAGTCCATAGAAATTTCCTCCCACTTCCAACCAGGCACTCCTAGCGGCTGCAACAAACCTGCCAGTTTCTGTTGATCACTTTTTAACTTGCTGACAAGTGGGAAATCTAGCAACATAAATAGAAATATCCCTCTTCATCGATTTCCACCAAAAGGTGCGCTTGAGATCATGGTACATTTTGTTTACACCTGGATGGACGCTGATTTTTGATTTGTGGCACTCATCCATCACTTCTCTTTTTAGCTCAGCAATGTCTGGCACACAAATTCGCCCTTGCAATCTAAGGGTCCCATTATCGTCAATCTGGAAACTTGAGGCCTCGCCCTGACGAACTCGCTCACAAAGCTTCTGAATAAATTCATCATTCTTCTGAAGAGCAGAGACTTTATCAATTAGAGTAGGAGTGATAATAAGATTGGCAATAATGAGATTGTTGCATTCTGCATTCTTTCTACTGAGCGCATCAGCTACAATGTTGGCTTTTCCCGGAGTATATAGGATATCCAGGTCATATGATGCAACAAATACAACCCAGCGTTGCTGCCTCATATTCAAATCTTTTTGGGTAAAAAGGTGTTTCAAGGATTTGTGATCCGTGTAAATTTCAAACTTCTCACCCAAAAGATAATGCCTCAATATTTTAAGAGCAAACACAATGGCCATTAGTTCAAGATTATGCGTGACCTAATTCTTCACATGCGGTTTCAGCTGGCGGCTAGCATATGCGACTACTCTGCCTCTTTGCATTAGCACCGCACCAATACCTTGCTTAGAAGCGTCAGTTCAGACCTTCAAATCCTGATTGCCATCTTTGATGGTCAACACAGGATCATTGGTCAACCTCTTCTTTAGCTCTTGGAAAGCTATCTCGCATTCCGGTGTCCACTTGAATTTTGTATGTTTCTTGGTCAGGTTTGTCAATGGGCAAGCTACCTTCGAAAAATCTTTGACAAATTTCCGATAATAGCCAGCCAGTCCCAAGAAACTTCTGATCTCTGTGGGAGTTCTAGGCTGCTTCCATTCTTGGATGGCTGAGATCTTTCCTAGATCTATGGAGATGCCTTCCTTTGATACAACATGGCCGAGGAATTTCACCTCTTCTTGCCAGAATATGCATTTAGAAAATCTTGCTTTCAGCACATTTCTTCGCAAAATCTCTAAGACTTCTCTCACATGCTGTTCGTGCTCAGCAGTGGATTTAGAAAAGATGAGAATGTCATCGATGAACACGAGCACATATTTATTTAAAACATCCCTGAATACTCTATTCATCAGATCAACAAAATACGCTGGAGCATTACGTAGACCGAAGGGCATTACTAGCCATTCATAAAAGATGTCCGGGCCTCTGAAAGCAGTTAAAGGCACACACTCCTCTGCAATGCAAAGTTGATGGAAGCCTGTAGCTAGGTCCATCCTAGAGAATACTCATGCCCCATGCAAGCGGTCAAGCAAGTCATCAATGCAAGGCAGTGGGTATTTGTTTTTCAGAGTTTGTTTGTTGAGATCACGGTAGTCTACACATAGCCTGAGAGTACCGTCTGATTTTGGGACGAACACCACCGCTGCTCCCCATTCTGAGAAGCTGGGCCTGATCAGACCCTTCCACAAAAGCTTCTTGGTTTGATTTTTCAGCTCCTCTCTTTCTTTTGGCGACATTCTCCGAATGGGATGTACGACAGGCCTTGGCGGTGCTAAATCAATTCGGAAGCTGATTTCTCTATGCGGAGGTAGGCCCCTCAACTTCTTTGAATACATCAGCGTTATCTTTGACGACAGGGATATCCTCAATAGAAGTAGGGGTAACTTCTAGAGAAGACCAAAATGTTTTCCTGTCGGTGGCTGAGCCATGGCAGGGGATACATACATTGTCGAGATTAGTTTTAAATTTAACAACACTTTCGGCACATTTGACTTCGGCCTCGTATTTTGTCAGCCAATCCATCCCAAGAATGACATCATAGCCGGAGAAACTCATAATGATCAAGTCAAAGGGAAATTTGCAGCGAGAATAAGAAACAGGTACTCTACAATACTGATCAAGAATAAGAGAACCTCCTATCGGGCTATTAGCACTAATCAAATTTTTGAGTTTCCTTGGTTTTAGTTTCAACTTTTTAATCGCATCATTTGAAATAAAGCTTCGTGTAGCACCAGTATCAAATAAGATAGTAATAGGGAGTATTAAGCATACCTCCTAAGACATCGGGTTTATCAGGCCCCTCAGTCGAAGCTGGTGCAACTGCTCCCTCATAAACATGTACCACTTCGGTTTTCTTCAATAGGGGACAGTTTCTGGCAAAGTGCCCCGGCTTATGGTAGTTATAGCAATCCTGGGTGTTCCTGGGGTTTTGACCACGATTCTGAGAATTCTGACCATGGTTCTGGGGATTCTGACCACGGTTCTGACTAGGGCCTGAATCATTTCTCTTGACTCTTTTAGGTGCTTTGCACTCGTAATCAAAATGCCCAATCTTGCCGCAGTTATAGCAAGTCACCTTGCTCCTATCCCTCTTCTTCCCTTGGGGTTTAGCTGTAGAAGAATTGCTCGCCTCCTATTTCTTGTTAGCATGTTCCTTCTGATTGTTGCTTTGACTTTTCCCTCTATCCTACGGTCCAGACTCGTCATTTTCCTTATAGCGGCACGCCATCTCCACTACTTCATTGAAAGGAAGCTTAATATGGGCAGTGACTCGGTTCAAATATTTCTTGGACAGCCCCATGATAAATTTCTTATTCTTCTCAACAGGATCATGAATCAAACTAGGATCATATCGTGAAAGTTCATCAAACTTCCTCACATACCCAGAAACGGTCATATTTTATTGCTGTAGGTTAACGAACTGCTCGCGCAGGCGCTCTCTAACATGTGGGGGTATATACTTCTCATTGAAAAGTTCCTTAAACCTGGCCCAAGACATATTGGCCACGTCATAGCAGATCTTGATCGTATCCCACCAATGCCCTGCTTCCTATTTTAGTTGCCAAACTGCCATGTAACGCTTACACTGATCTTCCAGTTCCAAGCCTTCTAGGATCTTTTCGCAATTTTAAGCCATGCTTCTGCCTGAATCGCAGACTCTCGCCCTGTGAAAGGTACACCTCCAAGGTTTTTGAACTTCTTTGACATTCTCTCCAAATCGAAAGGCTGTGGAGGTGGAGGTGGTTTAGCTGCAACCTCTGAGTTATGCTGTTCCTGAGTGATGGGGGTCTCGTCTCTGGCTTGCTCTCCAGCCCCTACTTGGGCTCCTCCTCTAGCCCTGCCTCAAGCTCCACCTCGGGCTCCGTCTCGGGCTGTTCTTGCTTTAGTATCCATTTAAATCAGTCTGTACCATCAAGGAAAGAGTCAGACAAACAAAAATGAGAATTTTCAAGAAAAGATACGATATGGACAAGGTGAAAAGATGATGATGTAATGGCTAATAAATATGTGCTATTCTGCTGTGCTCATTCTAGGACCTTACTAGTCCTATCTCTAATGAGCTACTCGTCTTAGAATAATGCGGATTATATCTAGACGAATTGTTCTAAATATGTTATATTCCGAAGCTAAGGTTAACCTTAAGCTCTGATACCAACTGTGATAACCCCAAACTTCCGTGGTTCGAAAGTAAGGATAATCATTTTGGAATACAACGTATTTACAACAAAAAAGATCTCAGATAATTATCATAACACATAAACCATTGCAGCGGAAATAAATGTCATCAGCACCATAATATCCAATACATCAGAGTACGCAGTACAGGATACAACTTAGCCAAATAAAGAGTCTCAACAAGAAGGGAAATAAGTTTTCAAATGGAAAGGAACAATCTCAAACTACGTCACATACATCAAAGCTAAAAAGTAAAATGTCTCAAGCAGAAGTAAAATCTAGAGGAAAGGTCATCTTCTTCTTCTGTCCAAGCAAGCTCCAACCAGAATGTATCACCTGAACCTGTCAATTGGCTGCTCGTGTGGAAAGAGGGCACCCGAGTTTGCAAAAGTGAAACAAACTACGAGTCAGTCATGGGGCTGGTGTGAGAATTCTTATCTAAATTAACTATCAATATGGCGAATCACAGGACCACGCCGCTAACGCGGAACGGGTTTACTCCATTGGATTGCCAGTGCATAATTTTATATAAAACAGCAAAATGACTTTTGAAAAATGAAATCATCATAAGACTCAAGTCCTATCACACAATGCAACGCACACAGGAGGATAGAGTTTTCCCTTATGATGATCAAACATGCTTAATACGTGAAAAGTAATATTTTAATATTATTATTAGTGTCTAAGCAATATAAAAATACTTCAAAATAAATATCAATCCTAGACGGCATAGTACCCCATCCTACTATGTCGCCGTATATAAGTTCACAATCAAATCTGAAATATCGTCGTATTGAGAATTTGGTTTTCTGTCATGAAATCGAGGCTAGGGATCGTCCTCTTCCGATTCGAGACACTCTAGCAAATGCCTCAGGATCACACCTATGGGAAACCCTTGGAATGGTAGGGCCGGTCCCCACCTAACGGTAGTGGATTGGCAATTCCTGAACATACGTTTCCCGGCCCTTTTGGACCTATAATATGACCACTTTCGGCCTATAAAAAACGAGGTACCTCAATCCATAATCCACATAGTAAAATGTCGGGTCGTATCAAAGCCCAAACACCACTTCTAGCTAGAAAGAAACGTATGCACTCCCTATGGTCCATATCCCCTTTTTGACTCATACCGGGGTGTGAGGCATGCGAAGTCACGCTATACACAAAGTTATGCCTAAACAGGCTATGCTTTGATCATCGACCACAAGGCCTACTTTTCAACAAAGCCTTGATCATTGCACCTTGGCGTGCCACCTTAACAATTCAACGCCATGCGGTCATTAACTATTACTATATATCCGGGTGTTAAGTAGGGAATAAATTCTCTACCACCAAACAGACGTATATTAATACAAATCGATTTAATTACATGGGATGAATTCCAACGTCAGACACGCATCCATTTACAAGTCCGTTCTGGGTTTGAACGAAACCGGAGACACCAAAAAGGCGCTCGCTTATCTGCACGACCAACACATACGTAAAGACAATTACTGCTTCAACCCTGTCCTAGGAGCAAATCAGACCAAGGCATCAGTAGTCGTCATCCATTCGATGTGAAGATCGCCGGTCTTCAACCATCGTCTTCTTACATCTTTGATTTCATCGTCGTGCAATTATTCGAAATTAGTTAAACTCGGCCTTTTCAAATAATTGTCGCATAATTATAATTTAAAACATTCCGTATATATATATAACTATTTATCGCTATTTTTATTTATTAAAAATAGCTCGAAATAAATAAACGACGTTTCGGGTCATTGGGTGACACTGGCGTTGTTTTTACCATAATTTGATTTACACATATCTTAAATTCTAACCGTCGGATATTGATGAAATTTCTATCATTGGAAAGCTCTTCCCAAAGTGGTCCTAACGGTTCCAGTTTTGGGAAAATCCAACGGTCGGATCTTCCGGAATAATCATTTGAAGTTACGATTGTCAATACGCGAACAGCCACGCTCGTTTCGTTAAATTATATATTTATATTTATATATATAAACCATTTGGCGATTCCCTATAATAACATACATTTCTTTATTCTACAAAAACAATATTTTTGTTCGCCAATTCTAATGCAACAAAAATGATGTTTTCAACATTGTATATTTTTATATTCAATAAAAAATGACATTTTTGTTCGCCAACTCTAATGCGACAAAAATGATGTTTCAACATTGTATATTTTTATATTCAATAAAAAATGACATTTTTGTTCGCCAACTCTAATGCAACAAAAATGATGTTTTCAACATTGTATATTTTTATATTCAATAAAAATGACATTTTTGTTCGCCAATTCTAATGCGACAAAAATGATGTTTTCAACATTGTATATTTTTATATTCAATAAAAAATGACATTTTTGTTCGCTAACTCTAATGCGACAAAAATGATGTTTTCAACATTGTATATTTTTATATTCAATAAAAAATGACATATTTGTTCGCCAACTCTAATGCGACAAAAATGATGTTTCAACGATGTATATTTCATATTCCATAAAAAACGACATTTTTGTTCTCCAACTCTAATGCGACAAAAATGATGTTTTCAACATTGTATATTTTTATATTCAATGAAAAATGACATTTTCGTTTAATTACATAAAATTGTTCTTTTTATTTTGCATTGAAGATGTAAATGCCTTTTTATTCTTTACATTGAAAAGTAATTTCTCTTTTTATTGTTTTTATTTACATATGTAAATTCTCTTATTATTGTTTTTATTTACATATGTAAATTCTCTTATTTCTTCTCTTTTACATTGAAAAATGTAAATATTTTCTTTTCTTTTCTTTTACATTGAAAAATGTAAATATTTTCTTTTCTTTTCTTTTACATTGAAAAATGTAAATATTTTCTTTTCTTTTCTTTTATTTTTCTTTACATAGAAAAATGTAAATGTTCTATTATTTTTCTCTACATAGAAAAATATAAATGTTCTATTATTTTTCTCTACATAGAAAAATGTAAATGTTTTTTTTTTCTAAGTTTCAATTTTTAACCCAACACCAAGGTTTGTTCATTTCAACTAAATAGACATAACGATGAAATTTTGATACATTTCAATTAAATTAACATAACTATGAAATTTTTGTGGCATCACTACAACGACAACATAACGATGAATTTTGTGTCATTACAACTAAATTAACATAACGATGAAATTTTGTGTCATCACAACTAAATTAACATAACAATGAAATTTTGTGTCATCACAACAACGACAACATAACGATGAATTTTGTGTCATTACAACTAAATTAACATAACGATGAAATTTTGTGTCATCACAACTAAATTAACATAATAATGAAATTTTGTGTCATCACAACAACGACAACATAACGATGAATTTTGTGTCATTACAACTAAATTAACATAACGATGAATTTTGTGTCATCACAACTAAATTAACGTAACGATGAAATTTTATGTCATCACAACAACGACAACATATGATCGGGTGTATAATTTCCATGAATCAAAATAAAAGGTCCCACCTTTATTTTGTGAAATCAAACAAAATATCTGGACTTTATTTTATAAATTAGAATAAAAGATCAAATCTTTATTTATTATATAAATCCAACTTTCTTTTATTTTATAAATCAAAATAAAAGATCAAATCTTTATTTATTTTATTACATAAATCAAAATAAAAGACTCAACTTTGTTTTGATTTGTTTCAAGAACAAAAGATTAAAATTTTATTATATTTTGTTTCAAAAACAAAAGATCAAAACTTTGTAAATTTTGTAAATTAAATTAAAATTCTAACTTTGCTTTTGTTTCAAAATAAAAATTCAACTTTAACAGAAAGGAACAAAAAAAAATGAGAACTTTATTATGATTACATCAAAATGTAGATCTGGACTAGCATGGTTATTTCAACACAGCACAAAAACATTACAAATCACACAACAATAAATATTCTATATTACCACATCGTAGATCAGCAACAATAACATACAATGATTCACATAACAAATAAAATTAAATTTTTTTAATTATTAAAATCTAGAAATCTCACAGTCGTTGAAGATTTGGGCCAAAATTCAAACTGTTGAGAGTGGTCCTGTTTTAGTCTCAACACGTTCTATTCACTGTTACGATTCCAATGCTTCTGAAATAGTCGAATTCTGAATTGAAATGAATCAGTTGTGGTTAAATGAAGTTTTAAAACAATTTAAATTAATTAATTAATAAATTAGTTAGGCAAATACCCTTTCTTCTTCCCTCAGTAATACGGCCGTATGCTTCTTCCAATTGTTCGATTCTAGGTCAGAAATTATCGAACAAACCGTGGGGCTTCGGGATGATTAGAGGGTGCAGGGTGGTTCGGCTCAGGGCGGCGCACGTGGGGGGGGGGATTGGCTGAGCTCGGTCGAGCCTAGGGGGGCCGACGCGGTGGAAAACGGCGGACTTCGGGGAGATGCTGCTCGGACTTCAGGTGACGAGAGGATGATCTACCCGTATGAAATTAAAGGGGGAGGAAAGGGCTTCTATTTGGTAAATGTGAGGGGTTCTAATTCGAAGAGATGAAGGAGAGATTGGTGGAGAAAGTTTGGAGGTCGATGGCCATTGATTTGGGGGGTGGTGGCTGGGAGATGATGAATAGTGAACCTAGGGTTTTAAAAATCCAATATTTATAATATTATTTAATGTATTTTTACAAAAAATTGTTAAAATGGTGCTTCAAAGTTGTCCCACATCGGGAAATACTGAACTAAGATCCTGAATATAAACTAAGATGCCCCTCATCACATAGCCGATTGATTTTGTGATAATAAGGGGATTAATAAATAAACTTTAACATGGTATTAGAGCTCTGGATTTCAGTAGAGTTGAAGAGAAAGTGCTTCAACAATTGAAGGTGATGAGAAAGTGCATCACAAATTGAAGAGAAAGTTCTTCGATCTCAACAACTTTGAAGCAAGAGGGTGTGTTGAATGGTGCTTCAAAGTTGTCCCACATCGGGAAATACTGAACTAAGATCCTGGATATATATTAAGATCTTCCCCATCACATTGCCAATTGGTTTTGTGATAATAAGGGAATTAATAAAAAATAAACTAACAGTAAAATAAAAATGTAGTCATTCAATTATTCTACGTTTTATCTCTATCCTCCTCTCTATATCCAAATTCCAACATGGTATCAGAGCTTAGGATTTCAGTAGAGATGAAGAGAAAGTGCTTCAACAATTGATGGTGATGAGAAAGTACATCACAAAATCGAAGAGAAAGTGCCTCGATCTCAACAACTTTGAAGCAAGGGGGTGTGTTAAAATGGTGCTTCAAAGTTGTCCCACATCGGGAAATACCGAACTAAGATCCTGAATATAAACTACTAAGATGTTCCTCATCACATAGCCAATTGATTTTATGATAATAAGGGGATTAATAAATAAACTTTAACATGCATCAGAGCTCAGGATTTCAGTAGAGTTGAAGAGAAAGTGCTTCAACAATTGAAGGTGATGAGAAAGTGCATCACAAATCGAAGAGAAAGTGCTTCGATCTCAACAACTTTGAAGCAAGGGGGTGTGTTGAATGGTGCTTCAAAGTTATCCCATATCGGGAAATACTGAACTAAGATCATGGATACATATATTAAGATCTTCCCCATCACATTGCCAATTGGTTTTGTGATAATAAGGGGATTAATAAAAAATAAACTAACATGGTATCAGAGCTAGGTTGATGAGAGAGGATAGAGAGATTTTCTAAAAAGAGAGAGAGAGATTAAGTGGAAGAAGAAGAACGAGAAGAAGATCGAAGATGATATTGTAGAAGACGTTGATGCTGAAGCATCACAGAAGAAGAGCAAGAGAACATGGCACAAGTGGCCGTGGAAGAAATTTTATTTTAGAATTGTTTTTGAGAAAGTGCATCATGGAGAGAAAGTTCTCCAATATTAAATGTTTTTTATTTTTGAAGGTGATGAGAGAGTGCATCACAAATCGAAGAGAAAGTGCTTCGTTAATTTTTGAAGGTGATGAGAGAGTGCATCACAAATCGAAGAGAAAGTGCTTCGAACCAATGAATCTGTTTGGAGTAGTAAAACCAAGTTTAAGGGAAGATGTTGGAAATAAACTTGGTTTTAAGGAAATAAATAAATTTGGTTCTAATAGGAAACACAATGGAATAAAGTTTATTATTGTATTAAGGGAAGGTTAAAATATATGGTAAGAAATTTTAGATTTATCAAATGGAGAATTATAGAATTGATTTGTTGAGGAAAGTAGAAATTAGAGAATAAAAAAAACTCTAGAATAAGAAGACTCTAGATACTTGGCTATGTTATAAAAGGGTTATACTCTCTCATTTGTAATCAAGTTGAATGAAAAAAAAGTGAAAAAATAAAAATGTAGTCATTCAATTATTCTACGTTTTATCTCTATCCTCCTCTCTATATCCAAATTCCAACAAAAAGACCATATCTTTCAAATCTGTTCAATTTCAGTTCAGCAGAAAGTGACCCTAGCCAATAGCCCATATCCCGGATCCAATGGGACAGGTCCCGTCAGCCCAAACGACCGTCTGTGGCCCGTATTATTTAATTTAATATTTAGTTCCTTTATTAATTTAATTCGTCTGCACAAGTAAATTCACCGAGGCCACAAACGGACTCAGAAAAATCTAGAAAAATTATATTTGTCTATGTTATGATGATACGGTCCTAACAAAACTAATTTCGCCGAATTCTGACACTGTTTGAAAAATGGCTATTTTTCAATTGATTAAATTTGACTGTAATCGACCAAACACATTTTCCTTCGCCACGCTCACATATTAAATCGAAAAATTCTAAAAATTGAACCCTAGCAATAATTCAACATTCTGGTTCCAACAAAAGTGGTTTCGTCGAAAACAGAGATCGTTTGAAAATTGACTATTTTCACTGGCTTTAATATTATTTAAAAATGAAATTTCAAATTTCTGCCACATTTTTCCACCAAATAATTTAAAATAAAAATTTTAATTGGTTGCAATTTTCCGGGTCGTTACAATCCGTCATTATCTACAATGTGAAGTATGCCACCTGTTCTTAGAATATTATGATTTTTGTTTGACTGATTTAAATCTATGATGACTATTCTTCCTCTTAAGCTGAAATTATATTTTTAGTCAATTTTCATCTGTATTTTAAAATCTGTACCCTTTTGATGATAACAAAAGGGGGAGAATGGATTAGATTTTTATTTATGAGTGAATATTTTATAAATATTTTTACTTTTGAAAATTCATTATCATTCAGTTCAATTCACTCATGCACAGTTATAGGGGGAGTTTTCTGTTGTAGGGGGAGCTAATAAATATGGGGAGTTCATTTTTCACTGTACAACACATTTGTTGGATTCAAAATCTTTTGTTTGTTTGTCATCATCAAAAGGGGGAGATTGTTGTATATAACGGTGTTGTATACACAATTATATGATTTTTGTTTGATGATAACAACCAAATATATTTTATAAATGTGTTGGTTACTGTACTGTTCTATATTTACATCACAGACAGGAATGTTATATTTATATTTAAATAAAATACATCTGTACAGAAATTCAAATATTTACTGTATTTTATTTAAAATATAAATATTATATTTCTAACATTCAAACAGTACATCTGTTTTAACTTCACTATTTAATCACTTCACATATTTGTACTTCCAAATAAACAGAATAGACAAGTCTATTTGACAACTATGAAATAATATTTTATTTCAAATAGATTTTGTTTATTACAAATAATCAGTACAATCACTTTTTTCATATACATTAGTTCCTCACTATATCAACTCTTACACTTAGTACATTTTGCATTGACACATACAGACTTATATACATTCACAAACACTGACACTCTGTTCTTCAAGCTTCAGCCTTCACAGCACTTCACTGTCAGTCCAGTCACCAGTCTTCATACCTGTCATGAACAGAAACACACACATAGAGTAATCTTGAGCAGAAATAATTTTATACTCTAGCAATATTTTTTATTTTAAAATTTTTATTTGCCTTAGTTTTCTGGTGTGTTTCTCATCATTTTTTCATGACTTGATCTGATATATTTCTAGTACCTACTAATCAGCCTCGACATGACCATACTGGTTTGCTGATCAGAACCAGCATTAAACTCAGCTGACTCTGACCAGCCCCAACACAGTACATTCAGTCTGTTGATGTGTATCACAGTTGCACATATATACACAATTATCAAATTTGACACAAGACAGGTCAAAATCACAAAGAGAGATGAAAATCAAAATATGCATCAGCAAAAAAAGAAAAAAAAAAAGAAAAAAAAAAAAGAAAAAAAAAAGAAATCAAATCAAACAGCAAAAATGATCAAGACTGATGCTTCAGCACACAAGTCAGCATCATCATATGAATGAAGTGCAAGTGATCAAGCCCTAATAAGAAAGTCAACAAACATGAGTAGCCAAGTATTGACAAAGAACTACAAAAGTCAAAGTCAGCATGCAAGATTAATATGGCAGATCACACTTTTCAAGTCCACCAGGTTAGAAATGTCAAAGTAAAGGAAACAAGTTTCATGTCAAAGTGGTCAAGCTTAATCAAAGTGGTCGAGCTTATATATGTGAACAAGCTCATACATAGTGCAACAGTTCAGATTTCAAGACAGAAATGGTGTGAAGTGCAACTATTTGACCAAGTGAATGATGCAACAAGTATAACATGGTAGACCAACTGTTATTTAAGTGTTTTTAATCCAAGTAAATGATCAAGCAGCAAGCTAATGGATGAGGAATGCTCATAAGTCAAGTTAGTATGCATACAGGCTCAAGCACATATATGTATACTCAAATTTCATGTAAATGTCAATATTGGAAAATCTAATGCAAGGCGACAAACAGGAAGCATAGTAAATGAAGTAACTCACAAATTCAGTTCAGCATGGTGTACAAGTAAAAAGGCAGCTGTTTTCAAGCCGTAGCAAATACAACTAGACACAATTCAGGTTCAGGAATGAAATCAATAAGTGGCAAAGTTTTTTTTAAAGGCATTTCCTGAAATCACATTTCATTCTTGGCAACAGCAATTTCAAAAAATGTTTCCAGAAATTGCATTCACCATACAAGGCATAAGAGTTTAATAACAATCGGCTCCAAATAATTTACTGAAATAAGCAATCCAATTTTGGCATGCTTTGAATTGGTTTGATATTGATGAAATCATTTTTTGGCAAACTTTATAAAGTTCCAGAATTTCTCATATTAGTCACAGGAGAAAATGAATTCAAGCGAGGCAACAAAAAGATTTTTTTCTAAAGAAAGAAATCAAATCCTTCCAAAAATGATTCATTTCATTTCAAGGGACAGAAGATCGAATTGTGTTTTGAGGCAAGAAACAAATAGTTAAAAGGGAATGATGTTTTGCAAACTTGGCATAGTGTTTATCATGCTAAACTGGGTTTAATTCATGTATGCACCGTAATAGGCAAGAATTATGAATGGTAACAAAATTCCAGAAATCATATTTTGGGCAGAAATAAATTCAAGAATTTCTGTTTTTCATATGCTTATTTTGGGCAAGGAAATCACGAGCACTAATCAAGGCAACATTCAAATTCAATCCAGGATATACATTTTAATCGGCCAGACTCTTAAAGGGGGCAAATTTCAAGTCTTTCCAGTTTTCAAAAAAGATGCTCATGGCCGAGATTCATGTCCAGATTCATTCGAAGATATAAATCACAAATACATTCAATCAAGGCCGAATTCAATAAAAGAAACAAATGAAGAAATTGCACAAACAATCAGACCAGTCATACATGTGAAATCAGAGAAGTTTAAGGGATTTTTAATCCTATATTTACACCAATTTACATCACTGGAAAATCGATCGAAAACCCACAAATCAATTCAAGCATTTTAAAAGAAAGAATTTTCATAAAAACTCATAGTTCCAATCGATCGAGAGAGACAGACGAATTTCCCCAAAATCAGTGAAGCAAGAAGCATCGCAAATTGATCTACATCATCAAAGTGAAGCAATCAGAGAACCACGAATTCATATTTCATCAAGCATCGATTCGGATTTGGGGAAGAACAAGAGAAACCCTAGTTTTTTCTTTCAAGCCACCGCCATTTTCATTTGCAAATAACAAAAGGGATCGGACCAATAGAATGGGTGCAACACAAACAAAGGAGGCCGGCCAAGTTTCTAAAAGGAAAAGGGATGAACCCTTTTAATTTAAACTCCTAAGAGTGTTTTCATTGTTTATTTTATCTTGTATTGTTTTGTTTCTTTTTGTTCTTCCATCTGTAATCCAACCATCAGTTCTAGAGTCAGTAAAATCTTGGGAGATACAGTCAGGACGTTAACAGACAGTTGCTAGAGTCTGTAAAACCTAGGTTACTGGTTACGGAGTTGTAATCAAGGGAAATCTTAAGGGATTAGAACAGTCTAGGGTTTTGATCGTAGGGTTAGGACAGGAGCAGGCACTGCGAGTGTACATGGTCTTGTATGCGGGATCTGTTTATAACACCTAGTAGAAACCTTAGGAATGCAGCAGTAGGCAGGATTTTGCCGAAGCTGGGTATATCTTGTGTCATTTACTTTCTGCATTTCTGTTTCTGCTATATTCTGTGATATGTTTTTTATTATCCCATTAGATTTTTTAATTCTGCTAAAAACTGTGATAAACCCTATTCACCCCCCCTCCCTCTAGGGTTAATCTAGATCCAACAGGAAGACTTTAGGCCTATTACTTGTTGTAATTTCAATTATAAAATTATTTCTAATATACTTTGCAATAGTATCAAAAAAATTCTTAAATTTATTATCTCTGAAAATCAAAGTACATTTATTCTTGGGAGATTAATTTTTGAAAACGGTTTATTAGCACATGAAATGGTCAGAAATTTTAATATTAAGAATAAAAACATATGTGTATTAAAGTGGATTTGCGTAAAGCCTTTGACAAGATTAGTAGAAATTCTATTCTGCATGTAATGAAAAAAATTGGGTTTGACAAAAAAATTCCGTGATTTGATTGGTGGATGCATAAATAATGTTACATTTTCTATTTTTATAAATGATTCATCTAAAGGGTTTTTACACAGTAATAGGGGGATCAAACAAGGAGATCCCTGCCTCCATATTTATTTACTATGGTCATGGAATATTTAACTTTGCTTCTTGAAATAGAATTGTTCAGGGGCAATATAAAACCAATCAATAAGGTTAAACCAGCAATAACACACTTAATATATGCTGATGACCTGCTAATCTTTGCTAATGCAGACCTAACTAGTGCCAAATCAATTGTTAAAATCTTTGAAAAGTTGGAGAACAATGCAGGACTAAAAGTCAATGAAAGCAAAAGCAAGATTTATTTTAGCTAAGGTTGTAAAAACAAGGAGTAAATTCTTAACATCCTTAATTCCAAGGAGGGGGATCTCCGTGTTAAATACCTAGGTCTCCCTATCAGTTCAAATCAGCTAAATGAAAGGGACTATTCAAGATTATATGATCGTATTCAAAGTAAATTAGAAGGATGGTCTACATAGCTTCTATCCATTGCAGGCAGAGTAGAATTAACACATACAGTCATCACAACTATCATCATGTATTGGTCGCAGACTCATAACATTCCCACGGAAGCAGTACAAGAGATTGAAAGTCAATGTGCAAATTTCGTTTGGAAAGGCAAATATCACAAAATAGCTTGGGAAAAAGTTTGCAAGCCCAAAAAATGTGGTTGAGTTAGCATCAGAAATATCAGAGATTTTGTGGATACTTGCAAACTAAAATTATTTTGGAAATTCATTAATGGTAATTCACTGTGGGCCAGATGGATGAAAGATAAATATCTCAGAAATAAAAACCTTTGGACCACTAGAGCTGAAAGTTATCATTTCTATACTTGAAAAAATACCCCTAGCTATAGAAAAATTGCGTCAAACCTTATTGAAAGAAAGTTTAAAGAAGAAAAATAAACCAGTTTACGGTTTGATCCTTGGATAAATGGAAAATCATTATTAAATCTATTAGGCTAGAATAATATGTGCATTCTGGGAGGAGAAAAAGAAAATGTTGATCTTATAATTGAAAATCAACTCTGGAATACTTCTAAACATCAAGGTGCAGATATTTTTAGAAATTCTATTTTAAATCAAAGCATCGTTCAAGATCTCCAAAGGGATTGTTGGTTTTGAAAATTATCATCAAAAGAGAAATTCTCATTAAAAATACATGGGAATTTTCAAGAGATGATGAAGTGTAAATTAGTTACCATAATATAATTTGGAATATAGCAAACTGCCCAAAAATGGCATTATGTTTTTATTTTGCAATCTTAGACAAGTTGCCTACAAGGGAAAAATGTTTAAAATGGTGATGTTTTGTTTACTCTGCAAAAAGCTCCTAGAAAACTTGGACCATTTATTTTTTGATTGCTCGTATTCCTGTCATATTTGGAATTTAGCCAAATATAACATGAATATCAATCATTATATAAAGATCCAATGCATCAGAGAAGCAGTAAAGTTCTTTGAGGAAAAATTCAAAGCCAAATCAAAAGAAATAAAGATTGCTTTTATTGTCTTATTCAACTACTATTTTTCACATATGGAAAGAGAGGAACCACAAACTTCATGATAACAAAGAAATAAGTAGTTTTTAAGTCTAGAATTTAGTTTATTCTGATTGTCATATTCTCATATATAAACTTAGCAAGCATCACAATCAAGAGAATACCAAGCATACAGAAAGTATTGATAAAGAAGATAATAGATTTGATAATTTCATACTCTACGGGCAGAGCAACATCGAAGAGCTGAGGAACAATAATTTTCCCAAAAAAATATGTATAAAAGCCCTTCCTCTAGCAACAATTGCTGTTATTCTCACCCTGGCTCCCTTCGTGGAGATGGATGTCACACCCTGCCATTTAAAGACATAAAGGGGAGAAATCAAGATTCTTTTGATATTTTTATTAAAGATAAAGGTAAGAAAATAAATTATCTTAATTTACATGTTATAGGGAAGGAAAACCGCGCACCCACCATTGTTCCAGAGGAGAATAACTACATAGAGGAGAAATTCATTAGCCTTTTGGATATTCATGGTCAGAGAATTGGAAATCATCACTACAAATGCCTTATAAATAATTAGATCTATGACTTATCTGTATGGTGCTTGGATATAAACAATAATCAAAGTACTAAAGCTCCAAAAGTAGAGAATCTCATCAGAGAAACGATTTTGAAGCCTAAACATCTTCATGAGAAGACTAAAGGATCTAAAAACTTGTCAAGACATAGATTTGGTCATAAAGACTCAATGTTAGCCGATTTTAGATGTTTAGAGAGAGATGAAAGAAAAAGCTTCTAACTTCGTAAGTTTGGGGAAGAAGAGAAGCATTGGAAGCCACCATGAAGTACAGTTTAGCTCAGATCGAGGCTTTTTTTGCCTTGAGAACTTTCCGCCATTATTAAGGGTTCTTTGTTTTCTGTTGTTTTGTTTTATAGCGGTGTAGTGTGTTGATAGGTTTTGGGAACCCTTTTGTTAATGGGTGTTTTACCCTAATGGGGGTTGGGTCTTTGGGCCAAAATGTTTTTTACTTATTCAAAAAAACACGTATATTTTATTAATTATTGTTTTAAGGGACCCACGACCAAAAGTTCCATTTTGAAACTTCTAAACAAGTGTTAACCGAGTAAAAGCATGTTTATATTTAGTATATATTTCAAATAAGACTAATGTGTAAAAAAAAATTGGAAGTGATATAAAAATTGATTATAAAAAAGGGAAAAAAGAGAAACCATGTTTAAAATAGTGAGCCTTCTACCAATGTATACACTAACATCCCTAAGCATATAGATCATCATTGCCAGTACTTTAATCTCGTTCACAAAACGTAATTAAAATTAAAAAAAAAAAAGATGACATGATATGGGAATAGAAAGGCAGTAAACGAGTGTTCACTGCTGTTTAGAAAGTGCATAGAAGAATACATATCAAACATGTTGTCCATTCAAAGGAAAATAAACAGTGGCCTCTATGCCAAGGCAGCCATAGGCTATGTTTAGATGGGCCAACTAAATGAAGATGTGAGGCATGTAAGTCTTCTTGCTGAAACTTTAGCTCGAACCCGACCTTACATGTGGTGGACGGGATGAAGCAGATGCTCCAAAGGTAGCATAAATTAGAAATGTTCACTGCTGTTGTAGTGTTGCTGCTGCTTATTAGTTTGGGTGGTTTTTAGTGCATTAGAATGAAGAAATAAGAAAAATTAAAAGTTGAGCTAAGAGATTTAAGCAAAAAACTACTTTATGGTTTTGATCATAAGCTTTTTAATTCGAAGCCAAAAGCCATAGCATGTAGGCATGCAGTAATTATCATGGGCATGTGAAGTAAAGTAATGCTTTTGTGGCTATGGTATAAAATGGAAAGTGATTGAATAAAATTTAAATATGCATAAAATCTAAGTAGGATGCAATCATATTATGCATAAAAGGTCACATGTATTTATTTGCAAATAGTCTAAAATCAATTTTACCTTTTATATGTCTTGCTTTCTTTCAGAGTCTCTTTTTTTGGGCATAGCCGACCGGTTTTTAATGTGCTCTGTAACACTTTTTATTATCTCAAAATAATAAGTACATGAAAACAAGAGATATGCACTATGTATATCTACTACAAATCAAAACTTTCCATGCAAGGCAAGATGACTAAAACAAGTTCATAAAAACAAAAAGACATTACCAAACAAGGGAAGCAACCACAAGTACAATTGACATACACCATAACATGCAAACAACTTGTTAGATACCCTTGGACAACTTATAGTATGAGGATATCTTTGAAAGAATTAGGAACATTAAAAGAATTAGGATATCTACATCATGTATGTAAATTTCCTTTTAGATACCTACAAATATTAGGATATCTACATCTTGTAGGAAATTCACATATTTCGATTAATCATATCATTGATGTAATTTTGCAAACAATAATCAAATAATCAATCCAAGGTAATCATTGTTAAAATTAGTTTCCTGAGTTAATCAATATACCCATCAACAGTTTAAATCTTTACGAGTAAGCAACCATTTTTTTGCTCTTTGCATATGCAATATTGGTGCATTCAGTTTAGCCTTAGACAAATAATGTCAGTATCGAGCGCTTCCATTTTCAAACATGAATTATTATTTTTTACGCATTTTCTAGTGCATGCTTCAAATAAACAATGTCAGTAACTTCCACAAAGTTGCTTACCCTGCACTTAAAGTCATATTTTAACACTTGCACTGTAACAACCCGGAAAATCAAAACCAATTTAAAAATTTATTTTAAGAAATTTTTTTTAGAAAATGCGTCAGAATTTAAAATTTTCTATTTTTAAATAGGAACAAAGCCCTTAAAATAAAATTTTAAATTGGTTCTGATTTTCCGGTTTGTTACATGCACTCAATTAAACAATAGACCTCCACTAACTTTTGGTCTTAGTTCTTCCACAAATGTAACGAAAATATAACACCATGATACTCATTTTACAAACAACACCATTATTTTCACAAATAAACAGATACAGTTATTTTTCCTAATCAAGCAAGGGTATACATACATGAAGTTTTATTACACTTGGTAGCTATACTAATTTTATTAACTTAGGTTTCAGTAGATACACACTGTAAAATTCGAACCAAGCATGCATAATCTAGGGTTATTAGATCAACCAATTCAAATATTCAAAATGAGCCCATTCAACCTACCAAATCTTTGAATGAAAAACAAAAGCAGTCTAAATTAAGCACATAAACTATATGAAAAAATATATCATATTTTAGGAATTCACGATATCACCATTATTGGAAACTCACAACCAGGACTAAATAGAGAGTCAGAGTATTGTACAGTAGCAACTGAAGAAAAGATATTGCAAGCGACAACAAAATTGGCCGTTTTGTTTTGTTAATCAGTATTTGTGAAATATCCCTTATTTCACTTTGGTAAATAAATGGTAATCATGAGATCAACTCTTCACTAAAAAATTAAAGTTCAACAATCAATATAATCAAACCAAAAGTCAATGGAATCTAACCCGACAATCAGATGCAACCATACCTCAGATAAATCAAGAACGAACAAACATATAATACAACTTAGGCATTATAATTTATATGCACATTGAATTGCTGTATGTCTAAGAGGTCTTCACACTTATGCTCAAAAGCAATTTGAGAGTAGAAAAAAACCCAAACTATAAACAACGACGTTAGAAATAGAGTATGAAGTTCAGATTTTGTACAAATATGAAAACATCACATTTAAGCATAGCTTAATATACTAACTTCCATTTTGTGGATCAATCAGTAGGGATCTAATTAAAAAAATGATGAATAACGAGTGAATCCAACTTATGGAAGGAAGAAAGTAACTAAAATATTACCTATTTCAAACAACTTCACTATTGATTTAGATCAATCCGGGTGAATCAGAGAGATGGGATAGATTCACAATTGACTGAATCAAAGATGATCGGCTTAGGGGAAACGGAAATGAGTCGGGCCTGGGCGACTTCATTGGGTCCATGGAGTTTGTGGTGCGAGTTGAAAATTTTAGGGATTGTGGGAAAAGTTTGGTCCAAATGGAAATGATGGAAGAAAGTTTATTTTCATGGCTTATGTTTTATCTTTTCCCGCATTTCTTTCCACTTTCGCATTACTAATCGACCGCGTTAATATAGTAGAATATATTTATAAGTTTGGAGGCACGTCCGATGGACGTGTTCATAAATAAATTTGACTACAGCTGGAAATGTGTTATCCATGGGTTGTTGTAACCTTAATGTATTTTCCGTTCACGTAAAGGTTTGTAGTTGCAATATACATGTTTATAGTACTAGTAAAGTGAATTATGAGTATAAGTAGGCTGACCTAAAACTTGTAATGGATACTAAAAATAATATATTTTAATTCTTGTTGCAGGTGCACTGTACAAAGGTACAAGTTAAAGATGGAAGAGCTAATAAAAATTGGATTTAATATTTGTAGTCGTTAACCTTCTCTCCTCGATATCAGCCTACGTCTAGGAAGCAGGGTTGTGGCTTATGGGTGACGTACTGTGTATCGGGTGCAGTTGGGGTGTGGGGGTGCGGATTGCGGCAAGGGGTGTTACAGGGTGCGCCATGTGGTGTGTCCCCGTATTTGGACTGGAAGGTGCGGGAAGGGTGCGGATTTGGGGTTCGTCGGTGGCATGAAAGGTGAATTTCAGATTGGAATGGTCTTACCTATGCTTATGCTGAATACAGGGTAATATGATTATCATATTTTCATGTGAAAACTTAAGACAAATTTTGCTATTAAGACAAATATATAATGGTATATATATTTTAGCATATGAAACAAATTTAAGACAAATATATATACTACTATGCTATAGGCATATGAAAACGTAAGACATATATATATATATATATATATATATATATATACACTATTAAGTGATACATGACAAAAAAGTGATAAAAAAGATGTAACAACATAATAGCATAATTTGTATAACAGCATAATTCAGGATGACATATGCTTATCATATTTTCATAGGTAAGAGCATAAGCATAATACAAGATAACATATAACAGCATAATAGCAAAATTTTCGTAATAGATTTTATCATATATATATATATATATATATATATATATATATGTATGTATATATATATACATATACATATACATATATATATATATATACATATACATATATATATATATATTTGTGTGTGTGTGTACATATATAGACACATACACATACACACACATAATATTTTTACACATGTCGTATTCCCCTTCATCCGAATCCTCATATTTATCGAATATACGTATCCCCGTACTACGCACCCGCACTCTTGCTTCCTAGGCCTACGTTTTACTCAAAGAAGGCAATAGTGCCACACACATTAACATGAGTTTTAAAAAAAAACATAACTCACTTTCGTTCCTATAATGTCATGTATGAAGCTAGTAATGAATGGGCATAAATCTCTTGCTGTAGGAAAATTGAAGCATTGTATAGGGAGAAGTAATTGAATGGTAGAACAAACATACACAACAATGCTGAAAAGACACATAAACATAATAATAATACGACAGTCTGTAAATAGAATGGTTGACCAAAATGGTATGCTTTCAATGGATTAAAAAAAACTGCATATTAGATAGGCGCAACCAAAATTATGGTTAAGAGATTGAGATCAATTACCAAACCACAATAGTTTTCATCACGAAAATAAGAAAATTTGCTCACAATCACCCATACTGTTCAGACAGCAATTTACAAATGTGTAACTCTTACCCAAATCAAAGACTCTATAGATGTATAACCATTATAGCCATAAAGTGCAAATTAAAGTGGGTGACATCTTGTTGGAAGTATTCTAAGATAGGTCAACGGAGAAACATATGTATGCATTCATCAGTACTTTGTAAACTAATATGTTGTTATTGTTTTAAGATGACATATAAAAGGTGAACTCACACAAAAGAAAGCGGATATATTAATAAATACATGCACAGTTGATAGGTGCAACATATAGATAGTTAAAGTCTGCAGCCCTATAGATATACGGGGTAATATATGCTTCATGCACTGCAGTTAAAAAATGTACATCTCTAATTTTAAATTTAGGAGCAAGCAACAAATCAATCAGCACATTTATTTAAAGACCTTGAGAGCAAGCAAAAATCGGCAGTCGATGTCGAAAAAAAAGAAGGTAAAACCTGATCGGGAGACGTAAAGAGCGATTAGGGTGTCAGAAATAGGAAGAAGATGCATTGATGGAATGTTGGAAGGAATGTATAAAAAACCACCTTGTTGCACATGTTATTTGTAAATTCCCAACAGTTATAAGTATTAAACCTTGGTGCAAATCAGATGTACCAAAAGATCTGCACAGAGGTTGTTTGGAACTGAAACTTCATACCTGCAGCTACAGAAAGATATACACCATAATCTAAGCCAATAGCCGTTTGGAACTGAAGTGTAACTTTAAACTGTAGGATGCATATGCAGCTTCAAGGTCCAGCGTGTCAAACATATAGAATTTGCAAAGGGAAAAATTTCCAATTTGAAGATAGTAATGCAGGAGTAGAAATTAGGGCTAAAAAATTTATTTTGGAGTTAGCAGCATAGGATGTTAGGAGATAAACAATGGAGATAGAATAAAAATGGAGAGTGGTTATCGTCGCTGAAAGAATATGCGGGTGAAGAGGAAGAAAAGCGGTATTGTTCAACATTGTGTTTTATGATGAAAAAAAAACCCACAAGTGATCAGGGATATGAGAAACATGGCGTGTGGGAGATGAAGTCTATACGTAGATGTGACAACCACAAGTTTTTGCTATGGCCATTCTAGCTTGGCTATCGCGAAAGATTATACATTTAAATATTCTATTTAAATATTGATCGTTAATTATCTACTTAACGATTCTAAAAAGTGATTTTTCACAAACGATCGAATTAGGAGCCGAGGCTAGTTCCATTGAATTCCTATGTTTCACTACGGTAAAAAGGTATAAGAATCGCTATATTTTGATATTTGGAAATTTTGGATCAAAATCGTCTCAAAATACATGGAAAATTATCATTTCAGGCAACGGCCTCGGATTCCAACGAAACTTATATCATCAGAACCATATTATCATAGTGATGTGCGTTATCAACTTTCATAGCATTTAAATGAGTCTTTTAATCGTGGAGAACTAAAACAAATGTTGATTTCATGAAGAGAATTTGAAATTTAAAGAGAATAAAATAATATAAAAAATATCCTAAACCTAATCTTTTATTGGTTGTCTACTATTCATAACTGTAGATCTATCTTCCACTTCGTTCCATGGTCGTTTATTCCCTTTACTTCAAAAATTCCTACCTGCCAAAATACTAAACTAAAAAATTATGTACCATTGTTCGTTGAACTCGCGTGGACAATCTGCACCTTTTATGAAATTTTGGGCAAGTTCGATGACGATGTTTTCACATGTTCGAAACTATGGTTCGAGCTAGTTGTCGCCACAGTCGTCGTTAGGAGCATCGAAAAGTGGCCTTGGTTAGGGCTATGTGAGGCACAAATGTGCCATCGATTTGGGGGTGCGACAATGTTCAAGAGGTGCACACCTTTTAGATAGCGAGGGAGAAAAGCCTAGGTGCATTCTTTCGTGATGGGTTGGAGGTCATGGTTTGGGGGCGTTGGTAGGTCGGGCGTGAGGTTAGAAGTCTAACGATGAAATCAGATCCGGGTTTAGTGGGGCATAACTTCGTATCATAGCTTAAGGTGCACACTTGAATGGGTTTATTGGAGCGATATGTACAGGATTGTGTTAGGGGGAGGAAGATGATTAAGAAGGTAATTACTTATTAATGAACTTAGTTAAGTTAATTAATGCATTTAATAATGGTCAAAATTATAGAATCTATATTTTTCTCATACGAAATCGGAATTGGATGTCGTTTCTTCCTACGGACTCATATCGACGAGCTTTATGTTTCAGAGCTGGTTTGGGCTGATTTGACAAAGGTAAATGATATTATCTCTCACGAGACTTTATTTGTTCGTATAATATAGATTTGACGTTTCAAATTGTTTTTCATTATAAAGCGTATTACTTAGGATAACTGGACCTAATAAATAATAAATAAAAATAATATGAAGTGATTTAAGTAAATTTAACCTGATTGTCACATTTTACCTGGTTGCGCGCTATTACATGCTATTTACTCATTTACGCGTTGTTTTGACTACATCGTTAGACATAGGTTATTTAGACACTTCTTTCACCTTAATTTCTATAGATAAGTTCTATTTGATTTGTTATTTTCTTACGATGTTTGTATGCTAGTTTACGTGCTTTTATGACTATTGGTAGCATGGTTGTAATGTTTGCTTTGTTTAACGTCGTTCGTAAACGATTTAATATTAGAAAATATTTCGTTTGTTAGGGTTTGGGGTGCTTATCGATCGATTGCACACGTTAGTATATATTGATTGAACAAACAAGGATGACAGAGTCGTACGAGCGAGTTATATTCTCGAAGGAGCTTCAGAGAGCTTAGATGGATTTGAAGGTGGAGTATCCTTGGAGCTCGACAACAGAGCTGAAGACAAAGAGACACTAGAGCTTAATGGCCGATCTAAAGATGACGAATGGACTTGGCAACGAGCTGGATTTCGCAACGAAGATTAGATGTTTTCTCTAGATGCGTATTTAACCAATTCTGGTTAAATAAATGTCCAGACTAGTCATTATCAATTACCATGAAGTGGTGATGTTGATTAATAGTGTTATTGGCTCTTGGGCAATTTGATACGGACGATGGTGCAATTTCGAGGAGCAGGATATAATGGTTCGTTCGACGGTCACTACAAGAGAAGTATGGTTTTCCGATGGCTGGCAGCCGTCGGCGGCCGTCGGAAAATGTTGAAAGCCATCGAAAAATGCCGTCGCAATTTGAGGCGTCGGTAAACAGAGTTTCCGACGGCTGATGACAACAGCCGCCATTGCTATTTCCTACGGGTTGTTGCTGGTAGTAACGGTTTCCGACGGGCGTCGCTAGCCGTCGGAAACCATTGCAAACTTTGACCAATAAACCGTCCTAAGCCATCGGAAACCGTTACCTATATTTGGACACGTAGGCCGTCCCAAGCCGTCGCTAATTCTGGGTATTTTTTTTAATATTACAGCAGCTATTCAGCCTTCCAACACACATTCATCTCACATCGTTTCAATTCACCCATTCAGACCATTGGTCTATAACCAAACCACAACATTTCATACACAAGTAACAACATTTCACACAAAATTCAAGCAAACCACACCATTTCAACCAAAAAATCATGAAAACCAAAAAAACCATATAAAACATGTCAAGCCTACCATTGCAAAATCATAAAATACATCAAGTCTAGTACATTAACCCACAATATCAAGCCTACCATCAAAATACATGTAAAATGTCATACCAAAGTCACACCCATCCCATACTCGTACGTAGCAACCTAGTCATATATGTACATGCCCAACCAGAAAACATACCTATCCATCACTGATCCTGATCATCATCATCTGCAGAAGCAGCTGATGAGGGAAAGCGCCCATACTCCTGTGCAAACTCTGCTAGGCGTCGATCAAGAAGCTGAGTCATCTCAATAGCTTGGCGGCGATTCAGGTCCTTAAGCTGTGCCACTCTAGCTCTCAACTCGTCAATCTCTGCGGTGTCTATAGCAGCTCTAGTACGTCTGCCCTATGCTTGCTGACTGGTGGACTGTAACAATTATTTAAAAATATTTTAATCGTGTACGATTATTTTAATAACATGTAATTCGTAAAAGTTATATTATTTCTAAAGTAAAAATGAAATTAAAGTAAAAATGCTTTACCACTTGATTTCCGAATCCATAGCGTCTATTCCGCGTCACTGGATCCATCACTGACTGAAAGATACTGTCCTCCTCGTCAGTACTAAGTTGCTCACGTTCAGTCTTAGCTAGACGCATCTGACGGCGCTGCATAAACTTCTCCTGTAAGACCAAATAAGAATGTATATAAATTTAATATAATGATATCGTATTTTATAGTAATTTAACAATTATTGCATAAACTTCTACATAAAATAAATCTTACGTGACTCTTCCTAGATTTCTCGTCATGCCATGTGTATGATCCGTTCCCGTCTGAGTCGACATGCTCGATGGCATGCGTACGAGCAAACACGTCCATATACGAGACTGGACCCTCCCCCTCAGCCTCCTGAATTTGATTATTACACGTCATTATTACAAGTGTTCAAAACTATATAGCATATTAATTTTTGTATAAGTCGCATTTTAAAAATAATTTACCAACTCCTGCCGATATTGCTGAAATGACTTGGATCCTCCCCGATGAGTGACTGGATTTTTATTTCTATTTGCACTGTTTCATTCGGCCTCTGCCTGTACATTTAAAATTTGATAATTATTGACTAAATATTTTTATATTTTTTTTAAAAAAAATAGTACACTAACCTTCGCTGCATCACTCTCCCAATATCTCAGAAATCCACTCCAAGCGGTTTCTCCCATCCATGGAGGTTTTTTCATGCTTTTCTTCATTGATGATATAGCATCTTTATAATTTTTCCTCATCTTCTGCATCCAGTATGTCCGAGCCAGGGCTAAATCATGTGTCTGTATATCTGCCTCAGCCTTTATTTCATGTTAAACAAACATTACTAGTAAAATATGTATGGTATCGCAGTGATTAAAAGGAATTAAAATGCCAAAAATATATAAGAAAATACTCACTAGGACATCCTGCCAGATGACCTCCTGTATGTGAGGTGGGATCAAATCCCACTTAGGCCAACATCCCGTTATCCTAGCCCTATATGATGCTCTCGAAGCGTCCAAAATAACCCTCGAAGGCTGAAGGTCGAAAACCCTGCGTTAAATGTGATAAACATAAGTGTACAGTATAAAATAATTAACATGCTAAGTAAAGTTTAATTTTTACCCAGCACTCGTAGGAACCAAGGACACAACTGGACGCACAGTGGGTTGCGAGCCAGAACCCTCGCCTGAAGAATTTCCTCTTGATGACATACCTGTCACATACAAATCATTTCAAAAGATGTAAGGTAACTTAAACAAACGATATAAGCTGCTAAATAAGTGACATAAAAGATGTACAAAATGATATAAATGAGAAATTTTCTATACCTGCATTTGATTGGGGCTCATATTCCAAGAAGTAACATTTTACATTGCAAGATTAAGATAAATAAATAGGAAAAACTGCATATGACATAAAAGATGTAAAAAACGATCATAACATTCAAAAATTTAACAGAGTTACATGAATTACAAAATAAGCTAGGGTTTACTCCATACATACATTACAACTAGAAAGATAGTACTCATCGTCTACATTAGTCATCATCTTCTTCAAATTCAGATTCAGATTCGGCCTCAGATTCAATAATATCTTCCTCCGCACTTTCAAACGCATCTACCAAAGCATTTGTCTCATCGACTAGAGGTCCAAAATCTGCATGATCGTCTTCAATTATTATTTCATTATTGTGTTTGAGTTCTGCCTAATATGCTCCTTCATCTGGAATATTCTTCCCGTCGAACATAAATTTGGCCTTTGTTTTAAAAACTGCTCACCAATCTGCTTTATCTCTTTTTAGAGAGGGATAAGGAGCGTAGTAGACTTGTAATGCTTGTTTGGCTAGTACAAAAGGATCATACTTGTAATAGTGCGATGTATGCTTTATTTCAATTAGATTAAAATCCTTATGTACATTAATCCCAAAACCCGGATTACTGCTAAACCAATCGCATTTAAATAGAAACACCTCCTCCGCGGGTCGTTAGAAATATGTCAGTTGCAAAATTTGTGTTAAAATGCCATAAAAATCATTAATGTGATTTTCAGGATCGTCACTGCCTTTAACGAATACACCAGTATTGTTCGTTAATTTTTCAGCACCGTATTCTTTCGTGTTAAATTTATATCCATTAACAAAATAATTTGGATATGTCTTGACCAATCTTTTTGGTCCCAGTGCAAGATGTTTCAACCCTTCATCAACAACACAATTTTTGGGTTCATAAACATAATTTGTATACCAAGCAGAAAATTCTTTACTGATATCTCCGTTCGGATATTCACGTTCATAAACGCTGTAAATACAAATAGAGTTTTACATTAAATTATACACACGCAAAATTATAGAAATGAAAAAAGCACTAATTGATATTTCAGATTACCTAACAAACGGTGCAACTTCAGCACAATTTAGAAGAATATAAGTGTGAGCTACATGAAGATCTTTATCATTTAGCGATACGTCAACACATTTCCCAGAAGGTCGACCATGTTGTCTAAAAATAGACATAACTGTTTGAGACGATTCTTGTTTGTCTCCTTGGTCGTCTCGAGGAACACTTTCAAATGATATATTCACATGATCACTGAAATAATGAGAGAAAAAGAACGAAGCTTCTTCTTCGATGTAAGATTTACATATCGAGCCTTCAACTTGAGCTTTTTGTCTCACTTTTTCTTTGAATGATTCAAATACCTATGCAAAATTAATTTACATTATTTCATAGTTTTAAATTCAATTAAATTATATAATGGTTAACATGTTTATATTTACCTCTCAAATGGATACATCCATCCATATTGGACGGGACCTCGATATCGTGCTTTAGTTGGAAGGTGAACAGGTAAATGCTCCATTACATTAAAAAAACCTGGCGGGAATATTTTATCCAGTTTGCAAAGCAATATTGGAATATCTAAATCAAATTTACGTAAACGTTCCACTTTCAAAGTAGTCGAACAAAGCTCTTTATAAAACAAACTAAGCTCCATTATTACCTTCCAAACTATTAGCGGTAGTAGTTCTTTGAACATAACAGGAAACAAATGCTCCATCATAATATGACAATCATGACTTTTCATTCCACCCAATTTACCATTTTTGAAGTCAACACATCTACGAAGGTTTGATGAAATCCCATCAGGAAATCTTAAACCTTCAACCCATTTTAACGCAACTTTAACCTAATTATTATCTAATTCATAACATGCTTTGGGTTTTTTACTGTCATTTGGTTTCATATGAAGCTCGGGACGTTTGCATAATTCTTCTATGTCGCGCCTTGATTTCAAATCATCTTTAGTTTTCCCTTTAACACTCAAAATTGTGTTAAAGACATTATCAAATACATTTTTCTCATTGTGCATCACATCAATAATATGACGAAGCAGAAGATGTTTCCAATACGGAAACTCCCAAAAAATAGACTACTTACACCAATTGTGATAGATCAATTTGCCTTCAATTTCTGTTTGAACTCCAGTTTCATGTATCTTCGGATGATTTTCAACCATTTCAAATATTTCTTCGCTAGACCATATTGTTGGAGGTTGTCTAGTTTCTACTCTGTTAGCCAAAAAGTTTTTCCTGTCTACTCTAAAAGGATGGTTTACATGGACAAAACAAGTATGGCAGTCAAACCATGAAATTTTCTTACCATGCGGTAAGGAAAACGCTCGAGTCTCTTCCATGCAATATGGACATGATAGACGACCAGTAGTACTCCATCCTGAAAGCATTGCATAGGCAGGAAAATAACTTATAGTCCACAATAAAGAAGCAAACAAACGAAAAAATTTCTTCTTCGAAACATCCTATGTTTCTACTCCTTCGTTCCACAATGATTTCAATTCTTCTATTAACGGATGTAAATAAACATTAATTCCTTGTGCCGGATCGTCGGGGCCAGGAACAACAACAGTAAGAAACATATATCACGTTTTCATACACATCCATGGAGGTAAATTATAAGGTGTGATAATAATGGGCCATGATGAGTATGTAGAACCAAATTGAGAAAATGGTGAAAAACCATCCGTACATAAACCTAATTTGACATTCCGACTCTCCGCTGCAAAATTCGGATAAGTTTTATCGAAATGCTCCCATGCTTCCCCGTTGACCGGATGGGTCAACGTACCTTCTTCTTCCGATCTCACCTTATGCCATCTCATATGAGATGCAGTTACAGGAGATGCATACAGTCTTTGAAGCCTCGGAGTAATGGGTAAGTAATGCATACGTTTGAATGGAACTTCCTTTCCCTTCTTCTTTCTTGGTTTATATCTTTCTTCATTACAAAATTTGCAATTTCTAAGGTTTACGTCATCTTTCCAAAACAACATGCATCCTTTTATACATGTATCTATTTTTTGATAAGGTAAACCAAATGATGACATAAGTTTTTTAACTTCGTAGTGATTTTCACACATTAAATTATCCGGCGGCATGTGCCTTTTTGCAGCTTGTACAACAGCTATGAACCTAGCTTCAGTGATGTTGTATTTTGACTTCAACACAATGTATTCTGCGATTACCGATAGCTGAGTGCCGCTTTTACAACCATCCCAAATAGGTTTCTTAGCATTATACAACAAATCATAAATTTTCTTAGCTTTAATATTCGGTTCTTCATCATTTCCATCATCGTTGTCAACTGCATTCATAGAAAACATTGATCGTGCTGCGTCCTCGACCATATTTTCAATACGAGGCGTACTAATATTTTCATCAACAACACTTTCTACCTCAGTCTCTACAGGAGTATTCGATACAACTTCTCCATGACGATCCCAAAATTAATACTCGGGTACGAATCCGTTTTTGCACAAATGGACTTTCACAACATCAGGTAACAAATATTTTAAATGTCTACACTTGCTACACGGACAACGAATTTCAGGATCTCTTCCATTATTACTTAAAGCGAATTCAACAAAGACATTTATACCATTGTATAAATCTTCTTTTATTGAACCTCTATGTCCTCTTCTTTGGTACATCCAACTCCTCCGATCAACAAAATAATCAATCATTTTTCCTATTTGAGAAATTTAGGCACAATTTCCAAAATTAATATTTATTTTCAAGAATCCAAATTCCAAGTAAAAACTTGTTTTTGATTATGGTCATAAAACGCACGTATATATAACGGTTGAAAGCAAATAACATTTTCATTAAGTTAAAAAAAATCTAATTTGGCACTTTTTTAATTACAACTCTTTTACATGGTCAGGCATCCTACTTCCCATTATAAACAGAGTAAACAATTACAAATGTATACTACTTTGTCTCAAACGATTCAACAAAATTTCGGCAGCATTTCCCTTTTGTTTCCTGCATTTTGTACACATGTACGCAGGAAACAAAAAGAAAAATTGAATTGAAATTTTGTGAATATTTTGAAACGAAGTAGTATACAAAATGTAAATGCTTTTTGCATTAATAACTTGTCCAATACAAGGACAAATCCAACAAATATTGTACCAGATGAATATAAACGGTCGTTTTTCTAATTTGATAAAAACGACTATTTATATAACAATCATGTACAACACTCGTCCGGACGGGGCTCAAAACACTCTAAGGGATATTACTTATTAGTCAATTAAATGTGCGCATTTTACTATTACAGTATGTTTTACTGCAACACAAAAATATTTTTCTTTATCACATCTGCTTGACATTTCAATCCACTTAAAGCTAATACTATTATCGTCGATTCAGTATGTACAACTAGAATTTAGACTCATGCTTTATATTGCATAAGTCAAAATTTGCTCAAAGTAATTTTCTTAGTTCATCCACACATTTTTTTCGTATGTCAACTAACACATACAAGAATGACAAGCGCACAACGGCGCACATGTACACAAATGTTCAAAATTATACAATGGCAAAAAGCAAGCTAAATTGAAACATGTACATATATACATACATACACACATGCACATACATTTTTAATTTCATCCGTGAATACACTAAAATCATCACTTACGTATCTAACCATTGTTATGACCACTGCCACAACAACCTATCCAAAACAAGCCAAATTTTCAATGTAACACACACAAATATCCAAAATTTTGAAATCAATCATTCAATTTCAGTGTATAGGACATGAAATACACATATATTATGATGATATAACATACTAAAACATCATATGAACCAATTGCAAGCATTTAATTTTAGTATATAGAAAATTTAGGTTTATGTAAAAATTGAAATTTTAACCAAAAAACGAGATCATACCTTAAATCGGTTATGCTGGAAGCTTGTGTGGATGTAGGAAATGATTGAAGGTGGAAATTTTGGTGTTTGGAGATGAAAATTCGCGGATTTGGGGGTTTAGGGTTGAAAAATCGGGCTGGAAATAAAAGAAAGAGGAAGAGGAATGAAGATGGCAGCTCTCGGCAGGGAATTATCACATTAATAACCGACGGTTTTCGACGGCCATCTACGGCCCGACGAAAGCCGTCGGAAACCTTCGGTCACTCCTGTCGGTATTTTTAATCTTTCTTGTAGTGGGTGATTTTGACACAATACCTCTTTGATCAGAGGCTTTGGCTTAAGGAAAGAATGTGGTGTTTCTGTGCAGAGTTGCATCATTCGACAACAATGATTCTAGGTTGTAGAGCAAGGCTGATGCGATGGATAATCTTTCTTCAAGATGTAGAAAAGATGACATTAGGTTGCACCGAGACGACTGTCATACGAGATGGGATGACTTGTAGTTGTTTGACTTGGACGGTAGTCGATGACGTCTCAAGGCAGTGCAATTCGTCGGGTATAACCCACTTGTTATTCGACTTCAAAGGGAAGTCTTATGGACAGTCTTAATATGGATTCTGCTACGGAGAACGTGTATAAAGGAGTTATCGGTACTCACGATTTTGGTACACCTTTGTGAGAAGGTCACAAAGATGGATCAACGCCAGTTGTAGTATAGACTGATTGGCCCGGACCCCAGCACCAGTTGCAGTATAAACTATGTAGGGTTATTTGCTATAGTCTAGTGCAGCATGAGATATTGATAATTTGGTAGAGGCCATTGTAGTAGGGACTACCAGTGCCTCGATGGATTTGATGACCAAAGTATTGAGTATAGTATTCTCAGCGCACTAAGTGAGAGAATGGATAATGAATGCTATGGATGTTTATTTATTTATCATCATTAGTACTTGGACATCTATCACACCCGTTTAATATGATGTTTATCATAGCATAGCATATGTCGACTATTATGGGCTAACCTTACAGATACAGGGGCAGGTATGATTCCCATACTCTCTATTCCATATTTACTATTATGATTTTTATAGTACTTTGAGATTTCTTTACCGCTCACATCAAACTTTTGTCTGACCCAAGATTTTATTTCCCTCTTATTACCTTGGGTGCTCATCGACGATGATGATGAGAAGACCATATGGCAGGTGCAGGTATTATTCGGAGTTGCACAAGTGGATTCGCAGGAGGCGACATTTACTTATAATTGTATTATCTTTGTTTATTCCATTGTGTTACACTATGGAGCCTTGGCAGTGTTATGTGTTCTGTTTGAGACAATTTATCAGTTGGGTTTATGTATCTCATGTATACACTCTATTACTGTTCTGTATAACTGTATGAGCATGTATACTCTGATTATCTTCTTGGTATATTTATTACTTTCTCGCCTATTTTATATCTATGATTGGATTATTATATGTTATCTGATGCACTGTTAGATATACGAGAGGTTCTGTGGATGATTTTATAGTATGTTGTCTTATTTCTCTTCTCTTCTGTTTCCTTTTTTCTTTCCCTTTTTCTCTTCTTTTCAACTATTTCTTTCTCTTGACGATTGCCTTACATCGATCAGGTACTTATATAGTCATAAGCATCGGTGGTGTATGGCGGGTCATCACATTGGGTATCATATCTTAGGTTGCGTTGTTTAACCTAAGTAGTACTAAATTTGAGAGCTAAAATATACGAAAGAGTACATATTTGTATATATTTTGGTTTTCAAATCTATATATTATTGGTATATATGGTATAGGCTATTTTACACACGAGTGTCATTACAACAGTTTTCTCTATTAGCAACCGATCGTTCTAATAACTTAATTCGGACGATCTAGTGAACGAGAAATACTTCTAATTACCACGTCTTAGGAGTTAGAGTCAGGAGGAATTGAGAACATCTAGTCTCGATTTATATTTTATGTTTCCAACAATGGTATGAACTGTTATCTGGGATGCCCTTAATCTATATTTAGTTATGGCACTCAAGTGTATCAAGTCGACTATGTCACGTTGTGTGAATGCTTACGTATCCATGTGGCATGTCGTTCCTTAGAACGGAATCGACTGTTGTGGTGCGAGAGTTGTTTGGGTTCTCGGAACGGTTTTCTTCGATGACTCGGAGTCAGAGTTGAATAAATTAGGAGTTTACTCATAAGAGACTCCAAGGTTGAACCTAAATTGGTTTAGATTCATTATCGATTTGGGTTCCCAAAATCAATTCCCTTAATACTAGTTCACTTCAAAGAGTTTTGTATCGACTTCTTAGGAGTCAATGAAGAGTTCGTCAATTTAGGCAATGTGTTTGTGTTGGAGAGTGTGACTGAAATCGATGTGATATCAAAGTAAGGTCAATCCCCTGCTTTGTTACTCCGAAGTTTGGAGTTTGCAACTGGGCTGTGAGATCAAGTCAGAGGGTGACTATTTCATTTTGAGGGAATGCTAGTTAGAGGAGTCGATCGAGTAAGCTCGTCATGTTTGAGCTTGTACCCAACATAGAAGTTTGTCCTTTCTCATAGGGATAGATCATGGAGACATACGTGTTGATCATCGTTCTCGTTATGTCGAGTGCGCCTTTGATGAAGCGGGAAATAGCAACGTCATCATTTGATATACGTTTCCATCAATGGAATATTCATACGTGTTTTAGTTTGACATTGAGATTTTGTCATTCCATTTGATTTTATGATTCAATGGGTGAAATGAGATTGGGACTCGAGATAATTAGTCCCCTTCTTGACTGTTACTTATCGTGTAGAGGGTTGAATTATATTATATATGTGTGTAACATCCTGTCTCTAGAACTTAGTACTATGGGTGACTGCTGCATCCATAGCGATGAATTTCGAACCTCGAGGTGGGTGAGTGTTACGATATAGCTAGTCTATACTTGGCAGTATACATGCTACGTAAAAACTTAAATTCATCGAGTCATGGTTGCATGTTTGCTAAATTGTTTGCTTGTCGATTGTTGAACTCAACTGGGCTTAATATAAAGTCTAGTAGTTCAATTACTAGGAGGATACAAAATATCGATGGTAATGAGTGGTTGTTGGTAATGATAGTAAGCTAGGACAATCTCTTTAGTAGCGAGTCATCTTCGATTCAGTAATAGTGGGCTGAGACATAAATTTTCAGTAGTGAGTCGCTTATGATCGGATGATTGCGGGCAAATATGGATCTTTAATAGTGAGTCATTACCTGAGCTTATAGCTTGAGATTATCTGAATACATTCGACGAGGTAAACAGATTGCCACCATATTTGAGTCGGGCTCCGTATCGATTTAGTTATGGATATTCTTTTGGTTGGGAATCCCGAGGATATTTTACTGATTGTGAAGAGTTTTGGTTGGTTTATGTTGATCATAACGTTTTATATGCTGCTTTGATATTGATCGTTTGGTTGTGTCGTTCGGGATAACCAGCAAGTCAGCATATTTTGTCAATTTCTCGGATTGTGTTCCGAGAATCACTTATAAGAGTTACACTTGTTCTATTTGATTTTATTTTCGTTTTCATATGAATGGAAAGAAAGCACAAGTCAAGAGTCGATGGTGTTGTGATTTCCATCTATTGGTCAGTTTATTTGAATTTCACTTTTCGGTGAGAAATGTGAGGAACTTAGGTCACGTCACCTTGAATGGGATGTTGATATATGTCCTACGAGAGTTTCGATGGATTGAAAGTTGAGGTTGACCCATGTGTATATCGATTTTTCGTTCCAAGCAAGAACGAGAAGCAGATAGCACTCACCTGGTTGTGTGGGTGATTTGAGTTGTGTGTTTCCAAATGGAATGTTATCATGATTTAGTCGATAACTAAAATCGTGCAAGAAAGAGTAGTTGTGACACCCCACGTCCGTTAATGTCACTCACAAAGGGAATGCATTAAGTTTCGTGAAGCGTATAGGTAAACAGACACAGAATATTACAAGACAAACATATATATTTTAACATCGGAATAAAAACTTTATTTATCATAAAACACCGTGGTTCAAAAACATCACATGTTCAAAACATAAAAGCCCATTACAACACAAAAATTAATGTCTTGTACTTCAAATTCATCAGAGTACATAAAAGAAGTAAAATTTCCCAAGAACAAAATATAGCCACAGCAACAAGGATAGGAGCTTGAGCGATACATATCAGCAGCTCCAGCAAAATAAGCTAAATCACGGTCAAGCTTGGTTATTTCCTAACTGAGAACCTGGGGAGGGGGGGGGGGAAACGGAAGAAAGAAGGAGAAAAAAGGGTCAGACATAAAGTTTGGCGACTCTAGTTACTTTTAGATAGTTAATAAATAAAAGTAACATGATAGGCATATAAAGCGGATTGGGGAAATCATATAATAGCAGGTGTGACAAGGCAGATAGGTTAAGGTGTAAATGCTTCTAATGATGACTCTGCACTACTACTAGTATAACCAGAATGAGATGAACCCTTCCACTATATGTTGGTAGGCTTAGGGCATACGTCCAAGAGTAACCCTAACCACTACCCTAATCGATTGGCTCCCTACTCCGAAGATACCCAGTGCTGGCCCCATAATAGGAGGTATCACTTCCCAAACTGGCAACCCTTCATTTCCCAAGATGTGCACAACCACATCTACTAGTGTCAAGGTCGTGTTACCCCTTCAGCCCGACTCGTGCACGAACATGGCCCGGTCGGTTTGCGCCGCCCACACCGTCCTTTACGTTTGGATCTCTTATAATCAATCAGTAAGCGTGCCCCTCTCTGCCTAGTGTGGAGTACTTTTATTTGATACCTACTCCGGGTTACTGACTGAAATGGGTCCCACACAATGTGATACAAACTCTCCCCTTTGTCTTGTATCCCCACTTGGTTTTCACTAACTATGTATACCATTAGGTGTCTTCAACTACATAGCCCTATACTAGTTATGCTTACCCTAAAAGGTGTCTTTAATTGCATAACTCTATTATTTCCTCTGGTTATGTATACCATTAGGTGTCTTTAATTACATAACTCTATCCACTATCCAATCAATTTTACTTAACCCTAACTTAAGTTCATAGTCATACAATCTTTATGAATTAAATTAGGTTAAGTAGTCTAATTCTTTACCATGTCCAATTATGGTTTTATAATGGGCTAGACCTCCCACATTAGGCCTACAACATGTGGATGATGGATATGTCGGTCGGGTCCCGGCGGTCTTATTCCATAGTTGGGCCTAACCTCCTGTCTTAGCCCGATTCGTATTTACGTACATAGACCTCCCACATTAGGTTCAACATTAGTGGCTGCTGGATATGCCGGTCGGGTCCGGGCAGACTTCCACCACTAATGTAACCTAACCTCGTGTCATAAGTACAATTACAATTCCTAACTATAATTACTGAATATTCCATTTTTATTCAAATCTACCTATGTCATTATAGGTTACTATTCTATGTTTTCCTCGTTTGAATTATGTGTCGACCTCATATAAAGGTTACATAAATTATGCCAATTATAAATCCCTCTTCCCCGTTTCCTCACTAACGTATTCGCACGTATTTTGGCGATATCTAAGCTATAAAGTAGCCTAGCCATAACAATAAAAAGGGAATATGATAAAGGTGATAATTTCAACATATATTGGTGTAAACATAAACTAGCATGATGGGCATGTGATCATAATAAGGTGAACATATGAACTTGTGGCATTTAATTGCTTCTAACACAATCACGATGTCACAAACATAGTAAGATCTAAATTGGTAGTCTAGTAGTTTGGATCTAGCATGGTGAACACAAGGTGATAGATTAAATCATATACTTAAGATCCAAAGGTTACATTAGATCTAATACTATTAAGATGGCATAATAGAATGTTTAGCTCTACATGTCTAACATATCCAAGTTGACTGCAATGTGACAAGTGAAAGGTGATTCACAAAAAGGATTTAATCTAACTAATACTGCAACTATCAAATTAACATATCTACATTCATCACTATACAACCACAAGTCAAGATCCTCTTAGGCAATAGAATAACCACAATTACATTAGATCTAAAAAATAGATCATGACATGGTATAAGCATAGATAGATTCATAGTTTATGATACATCCAATTCATAGTCTTTTCCCAATTTACTTTTATCAATTTAAACCTAAAAATAACTAGAAACTCACTGTGATCGGTTTAGAGAATTGAGAAAGAACAAACTTGGATTTGATTTGCAAAGTTTGGACATTGTAGAAGAAAACAGTTCTGTTCCAGTTTGTACTTCAGCAGCATATGGCCTTCATTATTTCAAATGCAGAAAATAGGAGAATAGAACACATATATATAGCTGTTGAAACCCTAAAAACCGACTTTCCACGTCAGCCCTGGGGGTGTCGACACCCCTATGGGTGGGTCGACCCATGGGTTGACATCTCTCTAGGGGGGTCGATCCCCTAGAGCGGGAATTTTTTCGCTCTATCGAATTTTTCGAATTTCAGAAGTTCTGGATAAAATTCTGACTTAGCACTGACTCATGTGTATATATATATATATATATATTCTATGCGTATACAAACTTAAAAACTTTATAACTTCTTCATACGATGTCCGTTTTTCGCTAACCAAAAGTCTATCTTGACCAGAATTTCGATACGGACGCAATAGCGATGTCCGTTTTCCTTAATTCCGAACATAAAATTAATTATTATTTAATTTTATTCTCTTTTATGTTGTTTAAAATTCAAGGTGTTACATTCTCCCCTACTCAAAGGATTTCGTCCCCGAAATCACTGAGTTAAGAAGAATGTATCCTACCATCCGCATCCATCTACTCATCCATCAATCACAGACATCCATTGTTTTAAAGACTTCTAATGTTTATATGAATATATGCAGAGGTGTGTGTGTATGCCCCAATACTAATGCGAAGATCAAGCGGTCTACTAATTCATTTGACCTCCTTAATGCAATGTATGTTAGTGCCGTGAATCCATTATGTATGCAAATAAACCTATTATATCATATACAAGTTCTATATGTGTGCACACTCATTTGTCCATATGCAAAATCCATTAAAGAAAAGAAAATGCTCATACATCCATATGCAGTATGAGAGTGATTGATCCGATCTAGTGCCTAATGTGTGTGTATATGCGTCCACAGGCAACCACGAGCAAACACTTGCATCGATCAACCATAACATGTCTCAAACACATGTTTACATCCATAGGATTCCAATCTAAAAGTTGAAGATACTATGGATAGGATATATTCAAATGATAGAAAAAAGTATAAAAAACTTTGGAAAAAGGAGTTAAGAACATACCCTAAAAAAGAATAGGGTACGAAGCACGAATCTTGTCTTCGGTTTCCCAAGTCGCATCCTTTGAATTATCTCCCCACTGAACCTTCAGAAACTTGATCTCTTTGTTGCGTAGTTTTTTTCACTTCCGATCCAAGAATATGGGTAGGGACTCGTCTGACTGTCTCCTCCCATTCCACTTCTACCTCTTTCGATAAGCTCGGCTCAACAACTTCCGCGGAGTCATGCAAACATTTTCGTAGATGAGAAACATGGAAAACGTAATGAACGCCGGATAAATTCACTGGGAGCTTTACTCTATAGGCCATTTGGCCAGTCCTCTCGGTTATAGGAAATGGTCCTACAAATCTAGGTGCTAACTTCCCTACTAATTCGAAGCAAACTACATTCCTTAGAGGTGACACTTTAATAAAAACTAAGTCTCCCACTTCAAATTCGATGTCAGTCCTCCTCTTGTCTGCATAGGATTTTTATCTATCTTATGTTGTCTTCTTCCGTCGTCGTATAAGGTCAATCTTTTTGGACGTTTCTCTAGCCATATCAGGCCCAAGTAACAATCTTTCTGTAGACTCCCACCAACAAGTTGGTGATCTACAGGGTCGTCCATACAATGCTTCGAAGGGCTTAATGCCGATGCTGGATTGATGGCAATTGTTATATGTGAATTCCAATAACGGAAGATGCTCTTCCCAAGTCCTTCCGAAGTCTAAAATACACAGCCTCAAAAGATCTTCTAGAATTCTGTTCACCCTCTCCGTCTGTCCATCGGTCTGAGGATGATAAGTGGTGCTCAAGCATAACTGTGTACCTAAGGCTTCCTACAAACTCCTCCAAAATTCGCTGGTAAAGATGGGGTAGCGATCGCTTACAATGCTGGATGGTACTCCATGAAGACGAACTATCGTACGAACATAAATTGCTGCCAACCATGATGCCGTCCTCCTACTCTTAACTGGAATAAAGTGAGCGCTCTTAGTGAGTCTATCTACCACAACCCTGATACTGGTGTTTCCTTTCTTCGATCTAGGAAAACCATCTATAAAGTCCATGGAGATGCTCTCCCATTTCCACTGTGGAACCACCAATGGATGAAGCAATCCAACGGGCTTCTTTTGCTCAGCTTTGACCTGTTGGCAAACTAAACATTAAGAAACAAACTCTGCCACATCTCTCTTCATCCCAGCCCAAAAGAAAACCCTCCTCATGTCTCTGTATATCTTAACACCGCCTGGATGAATGGTCATCTTAGAGTGGCGGGCTTCTTCTAGGACTGCCTTTATCAAGATACTGGTTTGAGGAACACACAACCTTCCATCTCGTCGCAACCACCCACTTTCATCAATGGAATATCTGTTGAGATGACTAGAAGTCTCCCCCTTTTTGAGCTTATCCATGACGTCTAAAATCTGCGGGTCACCTTGTTGCGAAGCTCCTATCTGATCCATAAGAGTGGGTGGTATCTCTAACGATGTAAACAATTCTGGCAAAATCTCAACGGAGGGTCTAAAGTCAAAAGTTGAGATGAACTCTAAGCTCTTCCTCTCAACGAACAGAGGACTTAAGGCCATCCTCTGCCTACATAGTGCGTCAGCTACCACATTACCCTTGCCAGGGGTATAAGAGATTTCAAAATCATAAGAAGCTAAGAATTCCATCCACCTCTATTGCCTTAAGTTTAGATCCTTCTGTGAGAACAGATACTTAAGTGATTTATGATCGGTGTACAGCTCGAACTTCTCACCAAGTAAATTGTGACACCACGTCTTTGACGCGAATACTATGGCAGCTAGCTCTAGATCATAGGTAGGGTAGTTCTTCTCATGAACTCTCAACTGTCTGCCCCCATAACATACCGCTTTACCTTCTTGCATTAGAACCGCACCAAGCCCTGTACTGCATCAGTGTAAACGGTAAACACTTTACCTCTATCTGGTAAGGTCAAGACTGGGGCTGTTTTCAAAGCCCTCTTCAGTCGTTGGAAAGCAACATCACAATCTATATCCCATGAAAACGTCAAGTTCTTCTTCATCAGCCTGGTGATTGGGGATGATATCTTTGCGAAGCCCTTAATGAACTTCTTATAGTAACCTGCCAACCCAAGAAAGCTTCTCACCTCAGTTGCATTCCTCGGAATCTGCCAATCTTGCACTGCAACTAACTTTGCAGGATCCACAGGTATCCCTTCTTTGGAGACTACATGTCCTAAGAATCTCACCTCTTTTCTCCAAAAATGGCATTTGGAGAACTTCGCCTAAAGCTGATGCACACGGAGAGTTTCCAAAACTACTCTCAAGTATTGGGCATGCTCCTCTTCGCTTTTGGAGAATATCAAGATATCGTCAACAAAGACTACAACAAACTTGTTTAGGAACTCCCGAAACACCCTACTCATCAAATCAACAAAATAGGCGGGTGCATTCGTTAACTCAAAAGGCTTTACTAGCCACTCAAAGAAACCGTCTGGAGTCCTAAAAGCAGTCGTATCTATGCTGTCCTCAGCCACCCTCAACTGATGGAACCCTGGGGCTAAGTCTAACTGTGAAAACTATGAGGCACCAACAAGCTGATCAAATAAATCGTCTATCCTTGGGAGCCGGTGCCGGTTTTTCTTAATGAGCTTGTTCAACTCTCGATAGTCAACACACAGATGAAACGAACCATCCGCGTTACTCGCGAATACCACGGGGCACCCTATTCAGATATGCTTTGTGTGATAAACCCCTTCTTAAGTAGCTCCCCTACTTGCTTACTCAGCTCCCTCCTTTCTCTCGGAGCCATGTGGCGTACTGGTAATTCAACTGGCTTTGCATTGTCCACCAGATATATACGAAAGACGATCTCGCTCCTCGGAGGTAATCCCCTTACTTCCTCGAAAACATTGGAATGATCTCAGACTATTGGAACAGATTGCAGAACATCGATAGATGCATCAAGATATTCTAGAAAGCTAAGCATAACCGACCCTCGTGGGTCACACGAAATCTCGAGGGTCCTCCCATGGAAAGACAGAAGCCTAACAACCCTCTTCTCACAATCCAGAATGGCACCATACGTGGTAAGCCAGTCCATTCCTAGAATCAACCCATAGCCCAAAAACTCGAGTGCATACACGTCACATTCAAACTCGACACCTAATACAGATAATTTTAAACCCCGACAAATCATAGATAAATGAGCTGAACCACCAATGGGGTTTGAAACAACTACGTGATCCACTACCATACTGGTAATTAAGTGCAGAGATTCAACTACAGAACTTGATATAAACGAGTGTGAAGCACCAGAAACAAAAAGTGTTCTAAACTCGATAATTAAAAAGGGAAAATCAATTATTTAGCAGAAACTTTACTACCTCTCCCCTGTACACAGACCACGAGGACATACGCCTGTACTTCATAAGATCCTACCCTTTGATCCTGTCTTTGTTTCTTCGGGCATTCCCTCGCATAGTGTCCAACTTCCCCACAATTGAAGCAAGCATTCTTTCTTTTTCGGCAGTCTTTTACCAAATGGCCCACGTGCCTACAACTATAACCCTTCCTCTTTTCTCTGGTTTTGCAATCTTTGGCCAACTGACCCTTACGTCTACAACCATTACATTTCTTCTTAGAGAAATCACCTACTTGCGATGGTGGAGGAACCACGGTTGCGGTTGGGGATGTGACGTCTCCTTGGGTCGCGGTTGGTGTCGTAGCCTTAAGATACCTACGGAACCAATCCGGTACTTGGACGCCCTTGGGAATATTCGGTTCCCCAGACATGCTGAAGAGAAAAAGGAAGAGATTTAGACAAAGGACTGAAGCGTTATAGTTAAACAGACATAGAATATTACAAGACAGACATATAGATTTTAACAGCGGAATAAAAACTTTATTTATTATAAAATACCGTGGTCCAAAAACATCACATGTTAAAAACACAAAAGCCCATTACAACAAAAAAAATTAATGTCTTGTACTTCAAATTCATCAGAGTACATAAAAGAAGAAAGATTCCCCAAGAACAAAATATAGCCACAACAACAAGGATAGGAGCTTGAGCCATACATATCAGCAGCTCCAACAAAATAAGCAGAATCACGGTCAAGCTTGGGTATTTCCTCCTTGAGAACCTGTGGGGGGGGGGGGCAGAAACAGAAGAAATAAGGAGAAACAAAAAGGGTGAGACATAAAGTCTGGCGAGTCTAGTTACTTTAAGACTGTAAATAAATAAAAGTAACAAGATAGGGATATAAAGCGGATAAGGGAAATCATACAGTAGCAGGTGTGACAAGCCAGATAGGTTAAGGTGTAAATGCTTCTAATGATGACTCTGCACTACAACTAGTATAACCAGAATGAGATGATCCCTTCCACTATACGTTCGTAGGCTTAGGGCATACGTCCAAGTGTACCCCTAACCACTACCCTAATCGATCAGCTCCCTACTCCGTAGATACCCTGTGTTGGCCCCACAGTAGGAGGTATCACTTCCTAAAGTGGCAAACCTTCATTTACCAAGATGTGCACAACCATATCTACCGGTGTCACAGTCGTCTTATCCCCCTCTTCCCAACTCATGCACGCACATAGCCCGGCCTGTTTGCGCCGCCCACACCGTCCTTTACGTTTGGATCTCTTATAATCAATCAGTAAGCGTTCCCCTCTCTGCCTAGTACGGAGTACTTCTATTTGATACCGACTCCGGGTTACTGACTGAAATGGGTCCCACACAATATGATACAAGCCGTCCCTTTGTCTTGTATCCCCACTAGGTTTTCACTGACTGTGTATACCATTAGGCGTCTTTAATTACATAGCCCTATACTAGTTATGCTTACCCTAAAAGGTGTCTTTGATTGCATAACTCTATTATTTCCTCTGGTTATGTATACCATTAGTTGTCTTTAATTACATAACCCTATCCACTATCCAATCAATTTTACTTAACCCTAACTTAAGTTCATAGTCATACAAACTTTATGAATTAAATTAGGTTAAGAACCTAATTCTTTACCATGTCCAATTATGGTTTTATAATGGGGTAGACCTCCCAAATTTAGCCTGCAACGTGTGGATGCTGGATATGCTGGTCGGGTCTGGGCAGTCTTATTCCACAGTTGGGCCTAACCTCGTGTCTTAGCCCGATTCGTATTTACGTACCTAAACCTCCCACATTAGGTTCAACATTAGTGGCTGTTGGATATGCCGGTCGGGTCCGGGCAGACTTCCACCACTAAAGTAACCTAACCTTGTGTCATAAGTACAATTACAATTCCTAATTGTAATGACTAAATATTCCATTTTTATTAAAATCTACCTATGTCATTATAGGTAGTTATTCTGTGTTTCCCCCATTTGAATTATGCGTCCATCTCATATAAAGGTTACATAAATTATGCCAATTATAAATCCCTCTTCCCCATTTCCTCACTAACGTATTCGCACGTATTTTGGCGATATCTAGGCTATAAAGTAGCCTAGCGATAACAATAAAAAGGGAATATGGTAAAGGTGATAATTTCATCATATATTGGCATAAACATAAACTAGCATGATGGGCATGTGATCATAATAAGGTGAACATATGAACTTGTGGCATTTAATTGATTCTAACACAATCACGATGTCACAAACATAGTAAGATCTAAATTGCCAGTCTAGTAGGTTTGGATCTAACATGGTGAACACAAGGTGATAGATTAAATCATATGCTTAAGATCCAAAGATTACAATAGATCTAATACTATTAAGATGGCATAATAGAACGTTTAGATCTACATGTCTAACATATCTAAGTTGATTGCAATATGGCAAGTGAAGGGTGATTCAAAAAAAGGATTTAATCTAACTAATACTGCAACTGTCAAATTAACTAATCCACATTCATCACTATACAACCACAAATCAAGATCCTTATAGGCAATAGAATAACCACAATTACATTAGATCTAAGAACTAGATCATGACATGGTATAAGCATAGATAGATTCAAAGTTTATGATACATCCAATTCATAGTCCTTTCCCAATTTACTTTTATCAATTTAAACCTAAAAATAACTAGAAACTCACTGTGATCGGTTTAGAGAATTGAGAAAGAATAGATCCTGGATTTTATTTGCAAAGTTTGGACGTTGTAGAAGAAAACAATTTCGTTCCAGTTTGTACTTCAGCAGCATATAGCCTCCATAATTTCCGATGTAGAAAATAGGAGAATAGAACACACATATATATAGCTGTTGAAACCCTGAAAACCAACTTGCCACGTCAGCCCTGGGGGTGTCGACACCCCTGTGGGTGTGTCGACCCATGGGTTGGCACCCCTTCAGGTCGTCGACCCCTAAGTCGACACCCCTCTAGGGCGGTTGACCCCCTAGATCGGGAATTTTGTCGCTCTGCCAAATTTTACGAATTTCACAAGTTCTAGATAAAATTCTGACTCAGCACCGACTCCTGTGTATATATATATTTTTTTCTGTGCGTATACAAACTTAAAACCTTTATAACTTCTTCATACGGTGTCCGTTTTACGCAAACCAAATGTCTATCTTGACCAGAATTTCGATACAAATGCAATGGCACTGTCTGTTTCCCTTAATTATGAGTATAAAAATAATTAATATTTAATTTTTTTCTCTTTTATGTTGTTTAAAATTTGGGGTGTTACAGTAGTCGACTCCCAATTCATAGTCAATGGAGATAGAGTTTATTTTGGTGAGTTGGAGGCACTATTTATTACCAAAGTGGTTAGAATCATTGGTGGTATCGCATCGTCGAGATTTCTCTTTCCCGAGAGTATCTCAACCTTTGCTAACGGTAATGGTTGGAATTCTTGTCCTCCTATGTATATGAGATCTCCTTTAGGTGCATATAGGAAATGTAGTAGCTATGTGTGCGACGAGTTGGAGATATACCAGTCCAAAAGTGATAATTCTTTAGTAAATGTCGCTTGTGTTTATCACTGGATTTTGATTTCGTAATTCTAGGCGAGATAATATAGACTCGCCAAGATGGTTGGTTTCGTATTGAAGAGGTGTTTTTTGCTTTCAATCATCATGAGAAGTGGTTAGTTGTGCATTCATTTATAATGAATGCGATGTCAGCTAGCGATAGATGAATGCGATAGATCGAATAGTTCTTTATAACTATTCGAGATTTCCAAATGGATGTGTAAATAGTTGTCGATGGTTGTTAGACTACTTTGTGAACTAGGCTACACAAAGTTAAAAAGGGGAATTGATGAAGAGTATTAACCAGAAGAGCGTGCACTGGGGATTCAGATCAGATCGGGGTTACCAAGACAAACCAAAGCAAATGGAGGCGAAACAGAAATCAGAGAAGTAGGGACATGGTTGGGTCGGGTCAAGGGAGCCCGATTCGCCCATCTTTTTCGATGTGCATCCGAACCGAGGCAAGACAAATAAACAACAGTTACACCCCACAACTCCTGAAAACTCGGAGCGGTTAGATAACCATTTCCCCATGTTCGCCCACGATGTAGTCACGTTGTCATCATCTCCCTCTATCCGAACCCGACTATCGTGGGATGCCTGCCACATGTCCACGAACCGGAGCCACTCCTGGGAGACTTTTCACCTATAATTACACCTTCAATGGGCATTTGAAGGGATCTTTTGACAAATTCAGAACTCAAACCCTCTTGTCAACCGAATTTCATCACCATATTCAGATCATAATCTTCTTTCAAACTATATTTTTGAGTGAATTGAGTGAATCTACGTGTTGTATGAATGAATTTGAGTGAGAATCATTAGTGTACTTATATCCAAGTAATCAATTCAAAAAGTAGAAAGTGGACGTAGGCTCTTTAATGCCGAACCACTATTAATTGTGTGTTTCCCTTTGCCTTTTCATTTCATTTGTTTAGAATTATTGCTAGTTTGGGTGTTAAACCCATCTTTGGATCTAACATTTTGGTGCTTTCACTGAGAACTCTTTGAATTCTCTGCTTTTTGGGATTATCGTTCTGCTATTTGAACCTTCAAGTTCAAAGAAGTTAATCCTCTGTTTCCGACATTTTCAAGTATTTGCTGATTAATCACTTAAGAATTGGACATTATAGCTAAAGGAAAAGGAAAAGAAGTGCAAGCCGCTCGGGAATTATGGCTAAAGGAAAAGGAAAAGAAGTGCAAGGCGCTCGGGAGAATGAAGCTAACGAAGATTCGCAAGCCATGATCGTGACGAGGTCGCGGGGAAAGAGCACTGATGCAGGCCAATCTGAACCAGTTGCTCCAAACAGAAGGGATGGCTCGAACCCGAACCGAAATGGAAACGCTGATGGTGCCTGTACCCCCCTCCGAACTGAACTGGTTCCACTTCCCTACTCCGATCCAAACATGGCTGAAGCTGGTACACCTACTCGAGCACCTACCAATGCTCCGATACCGGCCGCTACGACTAGTGATCAACCCGCTCCATCAACACCCATCACGCATGGAGACTTTTCGTGCTTTCTTGACATGCTTAAGAGAACTAGAGATGCTTTGAAAGCCCACATACGTGACAATCTTCGTATGCAATAGAACATGATCACTATGAGTAGGGATATCAGTGAGCTTAGGATGCAGAAGACACCTTCTCCAACATGCCGCCTCGTAGTAGATCATTCATCTTCTTCGGATGAAGAATGCCCTAGTGAAAGAAGGCCGCTTGAGCGACCTGAAAACCTTGATCAGCTGACCTTTGGATCTTTGGGATCCCGTGAAGACGCTGCTCGTGTGCTAGGGCCGACGACCCGAGCCTGAGAGAGCCCATGTTGCTGCCCATGCGTGGATCTCACGTCCTACCCAGGGATCCTAATAGTATTAATCCCACAGAAGGACAACTCCTCCTACCCCTTCCTCCCATGAATGACCAGGAACATAGGGAACCGAGTAGAGCAGCTGCCACTAGAAACAAGAGGAGATCCCCTAATCGGGAACATAGGGGTAATCCGAATATTAGGGCCAGAGAGCCTGAGCCAACATTAACGAATGCTGACATATGGGAAATGGTGCACCAAATCATGTCACAAAGCCGACGCTACACCAATGAGGACTGGGGCATTGAACGAAGTCATACCCCATTTACAGATGATATATTGGACTTCCAATTCCCTCGGCAATTTAATTTGCCACAAATGGATCGATATTCTAGGAGAACCGACCGGGACAACATTTGATGAGGTATACATGGTTCATGAATGCCGCAGCAGCCCCAGACGCTGTAAAATGCAAGGCCTTCCGGATTTATCTAGAAGATGTGGCATTGACGTGGTTCACCCGACTCCCTCCACAGTCGATATCAACTTTTAAAGAACTGAGTGAATGCTTTATGAACCAGTTTCGACTTCATGCTCGAAAATCTAAAAGCGTTATTGAGTTGTCGAGGATTAAGCAGGCTCCAGGCGAATCTTTGAAATCATACTTAGATCGCTTCAACTTGGCTGTTACCAGGGTTAGTGACCCTCATGAACCTACTATTTTGATGGACTTAATAAAAGGAGTTGAACCTGACACAAAATTCGGGGACTACTTATCCGGAAAACCACCCCCCACTAGGGAATTGTTCTACGAAAAGGCCAATATTCGCTTGAGGCGAGAGGAAGCCTATGAAAATAGAAAGAGAAAATCTAAAGGGGTTTCGAAGGAAGATATTCAAAGTAATGTCGCTGTGAAGCAGTCCGGCGATAGCTCGAGGAAGGTCGAGGTGAACATCGGCAACAAGAACGAAGGTAATAACAACAGGAATGGAAAAGACAATAGGAGGAGTAGTAACCAAGGGAACAACTCTAGCAAAAGACCTCAATTCCAAACTTTTGAGAACTATTCGTCATTGAGTGACAAATTGGAAAAAATCTACCTGGATACTTACAATGTATTGAAATATAAAAAGCCACCACCCAGAAACTCAACCAAAAAAGAGATCGCTATGGGAAAGTTTTGTTGGTTCCATGGAACTCACGGCCATTCTACCAACGCTGCCACTTGAGAGATGTAGTTGAGAAATTGTTGTGGGAAGGGAAGCTAGACGAATACAAGGTTGCCCCACGGGACAGAGGGCAAGGAGGGCAAGCCCCGAACCAAAACCAGCCTACTTCCAAACCCACAGCCCAACAGAAAGGTAAAGGGATCGTTATCAATACCATTATAGGAGGGCCCCATCTAGCTATCCATAGCTATAAAGCAATGGATCAGTATGTTCATGCCTCCATGCACTTTGAAGTAAGAGAGTGTAGTAACCTCGAAGACATCACTCCAGTAAAGCAACAGAAAACGATGTCAAACGACGTCATATTCCGTGGTAGAGATGATACTGGAATTCAATCACCCACTGAAGACACACTGGTAATTACTATAGCCATCGGTCCCGCTATGGTTCACAAAGTGTTGGTGGACAACGGAAGCTCAGTTAATATCCTCTTTAAGAAAGCCTTTGAACAAATGAAACTCGAAGCGAAAGACTTGAAGCCCAGCGAAAGATGGATACGAGGCTTCAATGGGGCGTTGACAGCTCCAATGGGATATGTAGAATTACTGGTGAAATTGGGGCAGGGAGATCGCCAGAGAGTGAGAATCCCCCCATTTGTAGTTTTAGACGTTGAGTCACCATACAATGCCTTCTTGGGCGGGCCGACCCTTGCGGAATTCAGGGCATGTATTGTACCCTGGTGCCTATTGCTAAAATTCCCAACTGATGCGGTAGTAGGTGTAATGAGAGGTAATCAAGCTACAGGATGAGCCTGCTACATGAAGGAATTGAAGATGCTGATGAAGGTTTTGAATATAGAACCTAAGGATGCTTCTCCTCCTTCGAAGGAAAATTCAGCATAGCAATTAAGGGGTCCAGCCCCAAGAGAGTCGCCCAGAGATGTGCCCGGGGAGATAGATCCTAGAGAGGATAAGGAACCTGGGGACAGAAAGGCGAGTACCATTGAAACGACAGTGGACGTCTCCATTGATGATGCAGATTCGATAAAAGTATTGAAGATTGGATCGCAACTAGATACAATTCGAGCGAAAGAGTTAGCTGACTTTTTAAAGGCAAATATGGATGTTTTTGCCTGGACTCATGCTGACATGTGTGGGATATCGCCTGCTATTATGAGCCACTCACTACGCCATAGATGGCCTACGGCAACCCAGAGGAATGATGCAGTAGGTGCCAAAATTTGTTGTTATAGGTCTGTGGCAACACTTTTTTGGGGTTGCCTTTTGCCGCGTTGCATTGGAGTCAAAGGCAACACCTTTGCGATCCTATGGTAACATCAGTATAGGTATTGCTATAGGTACCACTATAACAAAAAATATCCTTTCACAACTTCCAAAAACAGTTGTAATATGTCTAGTACAGCTGGCAATCGTAATAAAGTCAACCTTTTTTACAACTATTTCTAGCAGTTGTTAATACAGCTGTTAAAAGTAATTACACCTCAACTGCTATTAATCAATGATTTCGTAATATTATAATAAATATTATTATAACACATTATTTTATTCAAATAAATATTTTATTTCAACATTTCAAATGGTACAAATTTTTTGACTCCAATATTGTACATTCGCTCGTATATTACACAATCATTCATACTTACACACATTCCTCGCTACATTGTCACCCGATTCACTCATATACATTCATGATAACTTCCAAGCAACAATAAAGATTCACAAACAAATGTGATCACTTACATTATCTGAAAGTGTCATTGCTCGCAAATGCGACTTCTCTAGCTCAATCATGAATTGCTACAAAAAAGAATTCACATTCTTAAATGACTAGTAATTCCATATTCACAATATTGAAATGTGTTTCACAGTAGATTATATGGTTTGAATTAATCTTTGAGAAAATAAAACATCACATAAATCCAACAAATATAATAGACATTTGTGCACTACCTGTCCTTAAGGTGTAATACAGGAGTGCAGGGTATACCTAATGGAGCCTTCGTCAATATCAACCTCTGCAATCATGGATATATGATTCTAAAGAATAAGCGAGCTTGAGACTGAAGTCAAATCAGAAAAAGCGAGTGAACGCCAGTTTTACTGTTGAGTTCACAACCCTATTGATGAAGTTAATTAATCAGTCTACCAAAAGCAAATGAAAACGAACAAAAAATCACACTTAAAAAACCTGGATGTTAGAATACCCAATACAAAAAGTTATAATAATAGCAGCAGGCGGCAGTGAGAATATTTATAGTGGGAGCAACTTCTAAAACCCATCTTTAAGCTGCACTGCTTTTACAAACAAATAAACTAGATCAATAATAGACAATAAGAAGTACTGAAAATTTATCAAATACCAATATTAACTCCAGAATGCAACGAGAATAAAAGATGGTTATGTATATAACACTTAGCCAAGAACACCTTTACCACTATGTATATAACACTTAACCAAGGAAATAGAGACAAAAAAGGATTGAGGTCCGAGAGAAACCTTTTTCAACTCCTCTTCATTAGGATCCTTCAATGGTTCGGCCCAAACAACTTTGACATTTAAACCCTTCCCAAAAACATCCAATAACAACTTCATGATGTATGCTCTAATGCATCGCAACAGTTCAGCCTTAACCAAATCTGGTAGTGGGGTTGCATTTAAAACAGACAATTCAGTAAACATGCATAAATTATTTCTAAATTTAATAAATGGGTGCTTGCTATCTTTATATTTTTACTAACTAATGTAAAATTAAATAAAATGAATGTTTCATTGTGAATGGCAAATCACACTGTATGGGTGATAACAGCTTTAGTGTGTTATCCGATGATGATAGTCCACAAACTAGAACAGTGCAAGGTGACGAGAATATGGCCAACATGGAGAATTGGGATGAACAAGATGACAGTGTAGAAATCGCAGCAGCTAAAGAAAAACAAAAAACAATGATTGATGAAATACTTACCCAAGCTTTTAGAAGTGAAGCTCATGTTACTGACAAAACAGTGGAGAAAGGTGAACAAGCTAGGCAAGATGCTGAAGACATGGTGAAAGAAGGAAATGAAACAAATGCAAATGCTGAAGTGTTAGTTCAAACTACTGGAAATGAACTTCATCCTTTTTTGTATTGCATATAAGGACATAAAAGACTATAATATACAGAATATTCATTTTGAACGCAGAAGACACTCTACTATATTTCACAGCAATGCTACTGAGCATTGTTCTAAAGTAATCTAATCACTATCAAATGTATGTACTAAATAGTTAGATTTCGATTGTAATGTAAAATTTTCATAAGCATAGCTAGAGTGACACAGATAGTTAAACTTTGAGCTTTCCCAGAAGTCATAATGAATGTGGAAACTGGGATTGTTTACAAATAAAACATTGGGGATCTCAATGGAGAAAATTGGACATGTATATTTATACTTCTATTGAAAACTGACTATTACATTATGTTTACTCATTTAATTATGGGGGACTTAAACCTTTGACTCATAAGGATAATAAATGTTATAAGACTATATTATTGTTTCAGGTTTTCAATAGCAAAATAAATAATATTAGTATTTCCCACTAACAAACATAGAAAGAAGCGAGCACTTAAATAAACCTAATCAAAACATTACTAACTCAGAAAGAACAAAAAAATACCTTAATTCATCTGAAAAGATGGAGTAGCATAAGCCAATAAGCAAATAGCTGCAATGGCGAAATTTGACGATAAATATTAGAGAGTCGGGGAAGCAAATGGGGATGATCAGGGAAAAAAATAGAGATGGATGGAGCAACATAAATCGCAGTCAGAGATATGAAACTGAGTACATGTTGGCAGGCTCTATAAACAAAACCGTTAAGGAAACTGTTGACATTAAGTGTGCTAACCACCTAGAATTAAACAAAACTGTTAAGGAAAAAGAGACACAAACCATTATGTTGGCAGACTTTTTAAACAATAAATACATACAAATAATTAACTTAGCTTAAGCAAAATGTTCCTAAACAATAAAACTACAGTTGGCAGGCTTTTTATCAACTGTGCAATTGTGAGTATGTAACGTGATATCTTTGGGTCATAGACTGTTATATTGTCACATAAAATGATTTATCCTAGAAGAATACATTATGATTCATAAAAATATGTATTATTATAGTTATGTACCAGTCTGTTTATACCTCTCCTTGAACCCATGGGTATAAAAAATGTATAAATACTTCAGCAGTACTGCAACTATGTGCAACTATAAATACAAACAATTTATGTGCAACATTCATCAATCCATGTACAATTTATAATTTTTTATATATAAAAAATGGTTACAAGAACTCTAATTATCTAAAATGAAAATCAAAATCACATGTATCAGACAAAAGATAGCCGATGCCGTGATGAAGATTGAAGGCTAAAGGCACAAATTTGCTATGCCTAAATCAGTTAACCAAATACAAACAACTAATGTGCCTATATCAATTAATCAAATACAAACAACTGATGTACTACTGCTAGGCTAATTGGCAAATGGCAATTGCCTAGATCAAACTTCACACAAAAAACTGCTGTAATTGTAAGGTAAATCGGCAATTGCCTAAACGACTAAACCATATATTGATATAAAAACTGAAATACATTTTTAATTTAGTGCTTAAAATAAAAAAAATCAGTTATTAAAAACCGAAAAGACTAACGTGGTGCTCACCTGAGGCTGAATGTCTGATTCGTTACAAATGAAATTGCCCTGCCAGTGGAGTTGCAAACCATGTGGTGCTTTTTCTGGTCGCTACCCCGATGATCGTTATTGATTGTTCGCGCGTCTTTGTTTGTGGCTCGTCGTCACTCGCGAATTCGTGATTTGCTGCAAATCACCATTTTTTTTGGGGCTTCTGAAAATAATCGAAGGATTTTTGTGCCTCCAGATTATTGATGCCCTAATCATAACGATGGAAGACCTAGTCCTCGTTAAATGATGGAATTAAGTTGAGAGGGTCAAACCCTAGGTTTTGATCGACGTGTTTTTTTCAAGTGAAAAAGAATGAGAAGCAAATAGCGTGAATTAGGCTACAACGGGAAAATAAAAATTTGGGGGGAAAAGGAGCTGAGAGGGCGAAGGAAAATCAGATTGCGGATCGCTAATGTGGAACGTTGGATTGTTATCATGCAGATTGATAATTTTATTACCTTTTTTAATTTGAATAAATCTATAGCTACTGCAACACAATTTGATATTTATGCTAACACATTGAAGAGTGCGTTGCAATAGACAAAAATCAGCATAGTTGTGGCTACATTTTAGCTGGCAACACCATGGATTTTCGTTGCGATAGGCCATCTATGGCGTAGTGACTCTTTGAGTATCAACCCAGAACACCCGCCGGTCAAGCAAAAGAGGCGTATGCTAGGCCCGAAGGGGTCAGCAACCTTGAAGGAAGAAGTGGAGAAATTGAAGGATAATGGATTCATCAAGGACTCGAAATATCCCGACTGGATATCGAATCCTGTCCTGGTCAAAAATCTAACGGGAAGTGGCGAACGTGCATTGACTTCTCTGACTTGAACAAGGCTTGTTCGAAAGATTGCTTTCCTCCTTCCAGGATTGATCAACTAGTGGATTCGATGGCCAGACACGAGCTCCTATCCTTTATGGATGCCTATTCGGGATACAATCAAATTCCCATGCATATACCAGATCAGGAGCATACAAGTTTCATCACAGACTTGGGGTTATATTGCTATGTAGTAATGCCATTTGGATAAAAGAATGCAGGAGCCACATATCTGCGCTTGGTCAACCGCATGTTCTATAATAAAATCATAAATACCATGGAAGTCTATGTGGACGACATGCTCGTGAAGTCTAAAAAGTCTTCCGATCATACAAAGGACTTGGCAGAGATGTTTGGCATTTCGTGAAGGTATGGGATGAAGTTTAACCCTCTAAAATGCTCATTTGTGGTCGCATCAGGGAAATTCCTCGGGTTCATTGTAAGTTCTCGACGGATTGAGATTAATCCTAGCTAGATATCAGTAATAAGGAACATTGAAGAACCACAAAAAATTAAGGACGTTCAAAGTCTGGCAGGGAAGGTTGCCGCATTAAGAAGGTTTATCCCCAAAGCCACGGACAAGTGTGTCCTTTCTTCGATTTGATAAAATGGGTGAAACGTAACTTCTAGTGGACTCCCGATTGTGTGGAGGCTTTCCAAACTCTATTTGACTTATTAGAGAAGCCCCTGATATTGTCAAAACATGTGGACCATGAGGATTTGTTCGTCTATCTGGCAGTGTCGTCTCATGCTGTCAGCACAGCATTGGTGCGTGATGAAGACAAGGTCCAGAGGCCTGTATACTACGTAAGCAAGAAGCTAGCAGCTGCAGAACGTAATTATCCAAGAATAGAAAAGCTTGCTTATAGCCTCCTGATTGCCTCGTGAAAGTTCCATCATTACTTTCAAGCTCATCCGATAGTTGTATACACTGATCAACCTATAAGACAAGTGTTGCAAAGACCCGAAGCATCGGGGCGATTACTTAAGTGGAATACCGAGTTGAGCCAATTCGATTTGAATTTTCAACCACGGAGATCAATAAGGGGGCAGACCTTAGCGGACTTCATAGCATAATTTATGATCCCTGAAGAAGAAATAGTGGATGACAAGGTTGTTGCTTCAGAACATGAGTTAGAGCTTAGTCCGTTGAAGTTATATACGAACGGGGTCAAGAATGATCGAAGATCCGGCGTCGGAGTTGTTTTAAGCACTCCTGAAGGACGATCCATTTACTACGCCCTGCGATTATAATTTCCTGCTACCAACAACGATTCCGAGTATGAAGCCCTGATTTCCGGGCTGAAACTCGCCAAGGAATTAGGAGTAAAAACATTGGACATATTTTGTGACTCCAAGATAGTTGTCTGCCAGGTGCGGGAGGAGTTTGTGACCGAAGGACCCTAGCTCGTTACTTATCTTGGAAAAGTAAAGGAGTTACTGGAAAAATTAGAGCGTTATATCATAACACACATTCCAAGAGTAGAGAATCAGAAGGCATACCGGTTGGCAAAGCTAGCAAGTTCTGACAACCCTGAAGAAACCAAAATGGTTCCAATAGAGATATTGGAGTCGCCGAGCTTCGACCTAATGGAAGTCGAATTAGCCTTAGAAGCTTAGCCAGAAAGGGAGTCATGGATGACACCAATTAAGAACTTCCTCAAAAGTGTAATTCTCCCATCGAAAAAGAGGGAGAGACGAGCTGTAACACGTAAAGCTGCAAGATACGTTTTAAAGGACGATGTCCTTTATCGCCAAGGGTTCTCCATGCCCCTGCTACGGTGTATAGCACACGACGATATCAAACATGTACTGCAAGAAGTACATAAGGATGAGTGTGGGGACCACACCGGGGGTCAAACCCTAGCAAAGTATGTGTTACAGTATGGATATTTTTGGCCTACTGTGAACAAAGATTCGGCTGATTACTCTTGACGTTGCGACAAGTGTCAGAGATTCACTAAAATTCCCAGAGCACTTCCAACCCATCTTAAATCAATGGTAAGCCGATGGCCGTTTTCCACGTGGGGAATTGATATTATTGGAGTTTTACCCATCGTCAAAGGAGGATCAAAGTACGCGATCGTCGTCGTGGATTATTTCACGAAGTGGGTGGAAGTCGAACCCTTAACCATAGTTACGACAAGGAAGGTGATAAGTTTTGTGGTCAGAAATAATATTTACCGATTTGGGATACCGGAAACCATTATAACTGATAATGGAACCCAACTCGACTCTCGCTGTAGCTTGCAGCTTTACGTATCTTGCCGCTAGCTTTGTGGGCCTACAGAACAAACTTTAAGACGACAACTGGCCATACTCCCTTTTCACTCTCCTTCGGATCGGAGGCAGTGATCCGGATGGAGCTCGGAGTCCCCTCTCATAGGGTGACATACTATGACCCAATGACGAATAGAGCACTCCTCCTAGAGTCCCTCGACATGGTTGAAGAAAAATGAGATGAAGCAGACTTGCGTGCTTCAAGGCATCAACGCCAAGTAGCACGTTATTATAACAAAAAGGTTCACACTAAGACCTTCGAACCAGGGGACCTGGTGTTGAAACGAGCCTTCCAGCCTCCAACACAATTGGGTCCATTGTGGGAAGGGCTATATGTCATCCAACGGAAGCTTGATACGGGAGCCTTCAAGCTAATGACCGCGGATGGTGAAGAAATTCCCAGAGCTTTGAATGCTCAACATTTGCGCTGATATTTGAGTTAGATATGCACTACTTTCTTTTGTTTTTTTATGAACTATGTAAAGAGGCATGATTTGCCCTGAAAAGTCTGTTTATATGAACAAAGGATTATAAAGTGGATGTAGGCTACGACTTAGCTGAACCACTATAAAAACATCGTGTGTCATTTATTTTTCTGCACTATTCTTATGTTCTGTGACTCTTCTGCCCTAATTATGAAATAACAAGCATTGAATTAAATATATATTTAAAAAAATTGAGGATAATTTACGTGCAGGGGCAAACAAAACGACCATTTGCATAACAGGATGGAAGGAATGGGAAGACGACATTCCTAACTCTAACTCTCATGAAACGAGAGAGTGTATAAAGGACAGGAAGACGACGTCCCTTGAGGCCTGATGGTGCACCCCGATAAGAGACCACCTCAATGTTACTCTAGCCTTGTTATGAGATAGGAGAGTATAAAGATGCTAAGAGGACAAGCATCAACGACAAAGGAAAGTTAGCCCCGCCAGAGAGTCAGGGGCAACTGAATGCTAAGCTTAATCAATCTCGAACAAGACTTGGCCAGTCAGTCTGTTCAAGATTGAATGGGGGCATAACACACATGTCCCCAATGTATACTGTCTACTGTTTAGTAAAGATGGCTTTATTGTACAATTATAATATGACATGTTGTTTATCTGCATTTTTACTTAAATGACGGATTTGCAAACATTTGACATTGCAGGGAATAAACTACTTTATTCACAAACACGTGAGTTTGTACAGGAAAACTAAGCAAAAGATGCGAGGGCCGCACTCGCTACAATAATAGCGGACCAGCGGAATATCAAAACAAAAGACAAAACGCGTTTTCATTTGGGCTTTGGGGTAGACTTGACCATCTTAGTAGCCTTCAGAGCGTCTTTTGCTTTTTTTTCAGCATCAAACATAACACGCTTTTTCTTCTTCTTCTCCGAAATTATGGTGCTGGAGTCGACAGATTTCTTCCTAGGATTTGGAGCACTAAGATCAATAGAATATTTTTTTAGCAAGTTCCTCAGTAATTGATCTAGTTGGAAGTTTGACAACTAACCTTGATCCAGGAGGCACCACCGCAAGAGGCTTAAGGCTTTCAGGGTCTATTTCCTTAACTTTCAGCTGCACGCGCTTGTCCAGTTTGGTCTTCGTCTCAGATAAAGTCATTTCATCGACGTTCCTCGAATCTCCAGTCACAACAACGTCATCCTCCTCTTCATGTCCATCGTCACCGGCATCTTCTATCATCTCCCTATGGTGAGAAGTCTCAGTGATGGGTGGCACGGGAGTTTTATCAGTATCCTCCTCTTTCTTGTCCTCGGCTCCTCCTCCAGATTTTATAGTTGTTGCTCCATCCTGTTTCTCCCGAGTCCCTTCAGTAGACTTTTCACTTGGAGTTGTCTTTTGTGAATCATCAGTCTTCTCAGCGGCTTAATACCTACATAACGGGAAGTAAAAGTTATTAACTCAGGAGAAAATGCGGGACCTTCAATTGTTTGACCAATAATGTGACGAAAGGTTGAGATAGCTTTGGCAAACTGAGGTGAAAAAGTAGAAATACCCTCAGTAGATTTCTCGACTTGAGCGGTAGGAACTTCGGGAGTTAATCCGGCAGCAGAAAGTAAAGAAGAAGCCCCACGGATATCTGGTCTTTCTGGATCATACCCTTCTACTACAGCAGCCTCAAGTGTGGCAGAAGAAGAACCAACTTCAAGGGTATCCTTTCCCTTGGCCTGACGCCTTTCCTCCTCCATTGCGACAACGATAAATTTTTGCCCTTCAGCTAAGCGGGCTGTCTCCTCGCCCCTTAGGTACTTCTCCATCAACTTGTCCTCGTCAATCGAGTCCACTCCAAGTTCTGCTATCTCCCATTCGACCAATTGGTCCCATGCATACACGAGAGGAATAGGATAGTCCTTGAGCCAAGCAAGGTTTCGGTGACGGATCACCTGAGCAAAAAATCCAACCATGGTTTCACCACTCTCGTCCAGCTCCCTTTGAGCGTCTTTAAGTTGTTCATTGACTTTCTCAACTTGCTGCAGAGCTGTGTTTGCATTCCCCTCGGCAAGAGCTGCCCTTGTTTCAGCCTCCAGCAGTTTAGCCTCAAGCTCTGAGTTCTTTTTGGCAAAGTCTGCTTTCTCTTGCTCGAGACAAATATTCTTAGACTTAGCATCTTCAGCTTGTTTCTTTAAGTCTATTCGCTCCTGACATGGGACTCATGCTCAGAATGATAGCGCTGTTGCAGTTCTTTGAATTGTTGCTTATAGTTGTTCGCATCGCGTTGTACGAGTGCAAGTCAGGCCCGAGCATCCTCAAGCTCTCTCTTAGTGTTTTCAATAGCTTTTTTGTCATATTCAGCGGTGTCCTACATGATTTTAACATTTGCTACCAGATCACTTATGATTTTTGAGAGGTTCTTCGAATATCTCTTCATGTCTTTATATTGTTCGTGCACGAAGTCTATGGAGGTTTTGGTCTCATTGGTCCAATCAGGGTTCACTGTTTTGAGCTTTGGGACGAAGTGCATGTATCCGAAGTGATGCTCAGGAAACTTTTGCCTAAAACTTCCAGTCTGGCCTGGTTCTCGTCGTTGAGTATAACTTGCCTTGTAGTTGTTATGTCGGCAGTATGACGAGATAGCTTCACGACAGGTCTGCTCCTTCCTGCATCTTTCCCCGGCTCCAGTTGTTTCTCTTTTGGATCAGGAATCCTTTTGAAGTACTATCTTGAGGAATCTTGTCTTTAGATGGAGTAGGAGGCTTAGTGCTATGTTTATTCTTCTCATGATGCGAAAGTTGACTCTTACGTTTGTCTGAGTCTTTGTGGTGTGGTGATCGAGAACGGGAGGACCAATAAGGCCTCGGAGGTCAATCATTCCTATTATCTCTGCCCCTACTCTCATGCTGGTCATGCCACTCATTGGGATCCATTAGGGCATACTCGAACGAACATCCCTCACATAGTAACATTGTCTCACCATTTGTCCTACAAAAAGAAATGTGAGAATATTAGAATCAACTTTAACATAAAACTCAAGTGCTGTGACGTGCAGTGCTAGAGTGCAATGTGTTTCCTGATTGGTGACTCCCCCCAAACAGACCAGAGCCCGGACTGAGGCCTGTATGTGCAGTTTCCCTGGAATTTACGGGAGTAACTTCTTCCTTAGAAGTAAGAACAAGAGGGTTTGTTGTGAAATCTCCTACAGTATAAAGAGTATCGAGTAAGGGAAGTTCTCCTAAACCCCGATATATAGACTCATCCGTGGTAGTATTATCTCCTAAAGGAATGGCTAATGGAAACTCTTTTGGAGAAATTAGTCTTTCAGGAGTAGTAGCGTCCTCAGGAGGGATATATCTATCTATGTCTTTCTTAGCTATGTTTGCTAATTCGTCATCCTGAGTGGAAGATGCAGAAAAGGGATCCTTAAAGGGTGTCCTTGGACCTTTCGAGCTTCCTCCCATCTCAGAAATAATATCAACTGGGGGTATGTATACATAAGGGCCTTCTCAATGTCCTATGCTATGGGTTATGGCAAGTAGATGGTGCCGATGTAGATATTCATCCACCAACAATCCTTGATGGTCACGAACTATTGGTCACCATTAAGTAATTGATTCAAACAATTAAATTATATTGGAAACTTCTCTTGTGGAGGATTAGGAATTGTAAAAAGAAAACAAGCAACGCTTAATGAACGTAAGATAAAGGCAGGAACTGAAACTCGAAAAAAATCTAAGTCCTTACTTGATTTGATCCATCTTCTGGCACACTCGGGCTGCTGCTTGATATAAAACCATTCAGGTTTTGGATCCCCAGCATTGCTACTAAACGAAATAGTGGTAATTTTCCTTTTTGGCACCGATTCGAAATATAAGAAGGACGGGGTGTCATTATTTTTATGCTTGAAGTTGTAAAAGAAATGGACATCTTTGAAAGTCAACTCTTCACTAAGAATTTCTCTATAGGCTACGTACAGAGTATACAAATAGGCGTAAGAGTTGGGAAGAAGCTACATAGGGGGCAATCTTTAATTGTCTCAGAAAATCGATGACGAATGGTGGGAATGGAGGTATTGCTCCAAAAAGACACATTAGTCTGGTGATGGCCATATACCCTTCCGTTGAATTATGAGGATGATCTGTTTTTGATGGCACCTCGGTATCTCTTCGGAGAATCCCGTGTTTTAAGCATATCCTGGCAAGTCTGTCATTATCAATCATCGATTCGACCGAGTCTTTAGGTGATTCCAAGATAATTGCATCCCTAAATTTGTCAGGGGCACGGTTATCTCCTACTCCTCCTTCTTCTTCCTCGCCTAGGGAAACATTACCCCCGGACGATGCTTCACTATACTGAGTCCCCATTTCATAATCTGGGCCTTCACTATCCTAGTCCGGGTCGGAGGTAGAAGATACATCTTCAATGACGGGATCCTCAGATGTCCCCACAACTTCTCTTCTCTCTGCTAATCTAGATAAGCGTATCTCAGTCATATCTGATGTACTATTGAAGAAACAATAGCAAGGATTAGAGTAAAGTTGACCGTGTCCCCCATACATGTGTGTGCCAATGTGTGTGCAGTGACAAGAATTAAAGAGGTACAACGAGTATATAAAGACACAATGCAGAAAAGTAGCTAAGCAGTTGAGTGCTTATGATAGTTATGAAAGCTTGATCATAATTATAGGGCCCTATCCTAACTGTCCATAAATTCATAAGCACAATTCAACGTTGATTGAATTAGTTGAACCATAAATTGCACATTAAGTGAACGTTGTCGGATCGGTTCGAATATGCATTTTACGGTTGGTTCAGTTTAAGTCCTTTTTCTTCTGTGGTTAAAGTCGGATTGGTCCGGTGTCAAGATAATGAACAAATTGGTCCAGATAATTCACTTAAAAGGATCGGGTTGGAATGGGAGAAGAGAAGGGACCGAGTTGGAGGGGGTCAAGAGAAAACAATTCTATTCGAATCAGTTGATATCAACCCGAATCGAATTAGCATCCCAAGACTTATCCATACAACTCAGCCTCCTTCAACAGTCTTAATTTCCTTCTCTGACTCGAACCAATTTCCCACCATCATTAACTACTCCTTCCTATCCCTCTGAAGCACTCTACCCGAACCGATCCCGCTTCTCCCTTCTTCTTCCTCTTCGCTCCTTTGGCACTACCCAGCCTCTTGCCAAAATCCAAATCAATGCTGAGTACTTATGGTTTGGCAAGACCAACGCTAACTTTGAGTCTCCTCTGCGACCGTCTCGAGATGGCAACGAGGCCATCAACGATGATGGCGAGGAGGTGGGAGGCGCGGCGTCAAGGTCAAAAGAAACATCATACTAAAATCGCTCAAACTAATCATGAATCCAAATTGGAATCAATTAAAATTGAGTCAATCGAAGTTATTTGACCCACCTATGTAATCGATTTGAGGATCGAAGGGGAATTTTAGGAACTAGGGTTTTTTCTTTTTGTGTGAAACATGGAAGGCGACGGAAGTGAGATGAAGAGGAAGGAAATGGGGAAGTAGTAAATTTATATGGGTATGGGGTGGCCCTTTGTATTCCTACCAAGGTGACATCCCACTCAGCTCGGACTAGAAGGCTGGCCCATGGTCGTTTGGCCCATTAGCTTAACGACGTTGGGATGAAGGAAAGGCCACACGGATCAGATCTGAACCCAAGCAGAACCGCAAGCATTAATTCAACATATGAATTGAAGTCAAAAAGGAAGATGCAAAAGTTTGCTTGGAAGAGCTCGTGGACATCAAGAAAAGTTCTCAAAGTTATTTGAAACAACATAAGAAATTTGTGCATTCTATGGTGTATATATAGACAACAAAGTTGTTACTTTACGAAATGACACAACCCTACAAACAAATGGAAGCGACTATTCGATGATTCAGATTCAGAAACCAAAATACAGACAATTTCGAAGCACACTCTAACTTCAATAGAATTGCACTTTGAGGGGGCAAAATGTTAGACTACTTTGTGAACTAGGCTACACAAAATTAAAAAGGGGGAATTGATGAAGAGTATTAATTAGAAGAGTGTGAACTGGGGATTTGGATCGGATCGGAGTTACCAAGTCAAACCAAAGCAAATGGAGGCGAAGCAGAAACAAGAGAAGCAGGGATATGGCTGGGTCGGGTCGAGGGAGCCCGATCCGCCCATCTTTTTCGCTGTGCATTCGAACCGAGGTGAGACAAATAAACAACAGTTACACCCCACAACTCCTGAAAACTAGGAGCAGTTAGATAACCATTTCCCCATGTTCGCCCATGATGTAGTCACGCTGTAATCATCTCGCTCTATCCGAACTCGACTATGGTGGGATGCCTGCCACGTGTCCTTGAACCGGAGCCACTCCTGGGAGACTTTTCACCTATAAATACACCTCTAAGGGTCATTTGAAGGGATCATTTGGCAATTTTAGAATTCAAACCCTCTTGTCAACCGAATTTCATCACCGTATTCAGATCATAATCATCTTTCAAATTATATTTTTGAGAGAATTGAGTGAATCTACGTGTTGTATGAGTGAATTTAAGTGAGAATCATTAGTGTACTTATATCCAAATCATCAATTCAAAAAGTAGAAAGTGGACGTAGGCTCTTTAACGCCGAACCACTATAAATCGTGTGTTTCCCTTTGCTTTTTGATTTCATTTTATTAGAAATATTGCTAGTTTGGGTGTTTGAGCCATTTTTGGATCTAACAATGGTTTCCATCGACGGGTTGCCATAGAAATTAGGAATAGTATGATAACACTTGAGTCATACCCGATTCGTTGACGAGATACTAGATTACTATTCTATATTTTTGTAATGGAAACCAAATTGTCGAGTCATATTTGGACTAAATTCAATGTTGGATGTCACATATTAGTTAGGTTAGTTACTTGCGTGCTTGGATAGGAATATATGTTATTTTCCATGATTGCTATTGTTTTTCTTATGTAAGTTGGTTGATGATTTTTGCATGTTTATTCATGTTTATATGATTATTAGGCATGCGAGATAATTATATTGTTGTATCGTTTATTTATTCGAAATAAATTCCATACATGACTTGACATGCTTATGTTAGATAAATTCAGTTTATTTAACATGTTTATACCCTCGTTGTTATTTCTACTATTGTGTCTAATCCTATTTGTTAAGTACATGCTTAGGTAGAAGAAGCAAGATTTGAATTGTTTGGATGCTGATTCGTTTTGCATCTAACATGCTATGCTTGCTTAAAAGAGATATTTAGTAGATGCAGAGTTGTGATTTTCGTCATTTGGTGCATTTTGGCGGTTTTTGCCCCATGTATAGTAGCCACTTTTGGGCTTTTGTTTTCTTTTGTTGGGATAATCCTTACATGGCGATTTTTCGATTTTTTCAGATCAGGCTGTATATGGGAGGTGCATCCGGATTTTTTTGTGAATTTTGCCACATTTGAAAGGAAATCCAATTTGCGATTCTAAGTTGGATTGTTTCCAAATTACTGGGCTATCACTTTTATTTTCCTTTATCTAGTTGTTTGGAAAATAATTATGCATATTAGGTGTTTTTGGCTGCATCGATCCTAATTCTGATTGTGTTGTACAAAGGAATGGGACTGTTGGCTCCATTCCAAATTAATAGTCGATTTCGTTTGTTATGATTGCTTTCAATGGTTGTTTTGTAGAGTAAGAAGTGAGAATTTTTTCAAGTGGTCCCTTACTCGAATAAATCCATGACTGAGAACTATAAATGCCATAAGCTAGGGAATTTTCAATATGAATTTCCTAGTTGGAGAAAAGAGACTAACTAAGCAGAACTCAATGAAGACGAGGAAATGCTTCTTATGGCTTATGCAGATCAACATGAGTTAAAGACCGAAGAGGTATGGTTTTTTTATTTTGGTTGTAGTAATCGCATAAGTGGAAACAAACTTTTGTTTTCAGAGCTGAATGAAAATTTTAGACAACATGTGAAACTTGGAAATAATACAAGAACGACCATTATGTGAAAAGGAAATATTAGACTAGTGATTGGAGGGATAACTCAAGTGATTAGTGAGGAGTTTTATATCCTAGAACTGAAAAATAATCTACTGAGCATAAGATAGCTGCAAGAGAAGGATTTAGCCATCCATATCCATAATGGAATGTGCAATGTGTTTCATCCAAGCAAAGGTTTGATTATGAAAACTTTCATGCTAGCAAATAGGATGTTTACAGTCCTTGATATTATGACTTCAAGAGAGCCATCTTGCTTCCAATCTCAAAGTGAAGATGAAAGTCATATATGGTATTTTCGATTTAGGCATCTTAGCTTCAAGGGGTTGGGAACACTTTATTATAAAAAGATGGTGAAGGGATTACCTTCTCTCAAAACTCCTACAAAGTTATGTGCAAGTTGTCTTATGGGGAAGCAGCATAGAGATTCTATTCCAAAGAGAAATTTTTGGAGATCCACAAAAACTTTGCAATTGGTGCATGCCGGCCTATAAAGCCTCAGTCAAATAGCAAGAAAAGGTATATGCTCACATTCACTGATGATTATAGTAGAAAATGAGGGGTTTACTTTCTGTTTGAGAAATCAGAAACATTTACTACTTTTAAAAGATTCAAATTTTAGTTGAAAAAGAAGTTGGAACATATATATGTTGTTTACGTACAAATAGAGGGGAGAATTCACGTCAAGTGAGTTTACTAAATTTTGTAAATTAAATGGAATCAAAAGGAAACTCACTACAGCGTTTACTCCTTAGCAAAATGGAGTTGTTGAGAGAAAAAATAGAACAATCATGAACTTAGTAAGGAGCATGCTATCGGAGAAGAAAATGGCAAAAGAGTTTTGGCTAGAGGCAGTCAATTGGTCATTTTATGTTCTCAAATGTAGTCCAACCTTAGCTATGAAAGACATGACTCCTAAAGAGGAGTGGAAATAAGCCAACCGTTGAGCACTTTAGAGTTTTTGGCTGTATTGGACATGTTCATGTTCTAGATAAAAATAGAACCAAACTTGATGACAAGAGTGAAATGTGTGTTTTGTTAGGTGTAAGTGAGGAATCGAAGACTTATAGGCTATACAATCCCATTACAAAGAAAGTTGTTGTGAGTAAGAATGTGGAATTTGAAGAATGCGAGAAGTGGGACTGGAGTAAAGACGTAAAACGAAAAAAAATGATGGGCTTGAATGTGATACTGACAAAGAGAATAGTAAGGGTAATGTTGATGAGAAGAAAATAGAGGGAATGTGTAGGCTGGTGTAGAAGAAGATACTAGTTCATCCTCAGCTGATTCATTTGACAGAGACACTTCATGTCCACATGAAAGAAGGGCTAGAAGATAACCATATTGGATGCAAGATTATGTCACAGCGAAGGGGATTTCTTAGGAAGAAGAAATGCAGAATATGGTGTTGAATACACTAGCTAGTGATCCAAGTTCTTTTGAAGAAGCATCAAAGAATTCGAAGTGGAAAGAAGCCATGAATAATGAGATCAGTGCTATTGAGAAGAATAATACTTGGGATTTAACTAATCTTCCAGCTGGTGCAAGAAAGATAGGATTAAAATGGATCTTCAAAACAAAATTCAATGAAAAAGGAGACATTGACAAGTACAAAGCAAGGCTTGTGGCCAAGGCGTATTCACAGCAACATGGCATTGGTTACACTAAAGTGTTTGCTCCCGTAAAAAGGTGGGAAACAATCATAATGGTGTTAGCTCTTGTTGTAGAAAGAAAATGGAGTGTATAACAATTAGATGTAAAAAGCGCCTTTCTAAATGGAGAGCTTAGTGAAAATGTGCTTATTGAGCAGCCTCAAGGTTTTGTGATGAAGGGAGAGGAGAACAAAGTGTACAAGTTAAAAAAGGTGTTGTATGGATTGAAGCAGGCACCTTGAGCATGGTATAGCAAAGTTTGAAGCCTACTTTAACAAAGAAGGATGTGAAAGATGTCCAAGCGAATATACATTGTTCACTAAGTCTGGAAGGGGAGGCAAAATGTTGATTGTAAATCTATATGTGGATAACTTAATTTTTCGCAGACGGTGATGAAGTTATGATTGAAGAATTTAAGGCCTCAATGAAATCTGAATTTGATATGTCAGATTTAGGAAAAAATGAAGTACTTTCTTGGAGTTGAAATTGTGCAGAATGCTATAGGTGTTTTTCTATGCCAGAGAAATTATGCACAAGAGGTACTGTAGAGGTTTGGCATAGTGGAGTACAACTCGGTTAAAAATCCCCGTTCCAGGAAGCAAGTGGTAAAGGACGAAGGAGGCACTCAAGTTGATTCTACGAAGTATAAACAAATGGTTGGAATCTTGATGTACTTGATGGTAACAAGGCTTGATCAAATGTATGTTGTAAATCTAGTTAGTAGGTTTATGGAGAGGCCCACTGAGCTGCACATGCAAGCCATCAAAATAATTTTCAGGTATGTGAAAGGGACTGTTGATCTTGGTGTATGTTACAAGAAAGGTGAAAATGATGAGCTCATAAATTTCTCGGATAGTGATTATGCAAGAGACGTTAATGATCGAAGAAGCACTTCAGCCTATTTTTTTTAATGAGTAATGGAGTTATAGCATGGTGCCCAAAGAATTATCCTATTGTTACTCTATCAACTACCGAAGTAGAATTCATCGTTGCAGCATCATGTGCATGTCAAAGTGTTTGGATGAGAAGAGTATTTGCTTAGCTAGAGTGCAACCAAAGTAAGCCTACTGTCATTTACTGTGACAATAGATCAATTATTAGGCTATCAAAAAATCCTGTCATGCATGGAAGAAGCAAACATATAGATGTTAGATTCCATTTTCTGCGCGATCTTTGTAGAGCTGGAATAGTGGAATTGTTGAATGGTAGTTCAAAGCGTTAGATTGCAGACACTGTGACGAACCTGTTAAAGGTGGAAGTATTTGTAAAGCTGCGAGATATGCAAGGATTGTGTAAGATGCCTTATGACTAAACTGACTGCTACTACAGTTCAGTTTAAGGGAGTAATTTTTAGAGCATTATAGTTGTTTGACTTTATAAAGTTAGTTTGTTGTTCCTATTAATAAGTCCTAGTTTCTAGGATCTAGTAGATCAAGTTTGAAGTATTATGAAGCATCTATTGTTGTTGGTTTTCCAACGTTATATTTTATTCCAGTTTTCTAATGTATAAGGGTTATATATAAAGTCAACTTATAACTAATAAAAAAAGTGCTTTTTCCTCCAAATCTGTATGTTTCTTGTGTAGAGAGTAAACTATTTTAATAGGTTAGGACAACCCATCAATAAAATCCTTCGATACAAAATCCCACTTCTAAACAATAATATGTAATGGTTTAAGCAAGCCACTAAGCTTATGATTCTTGGCTTTTATTTGTTGACAGTTCATATATTGTTTTACCCATAAGCCGACATCCCTCTTCATGCCTTCCGAAAAAAACTTCTTGTAACATCCTATAATATATACCTTAAATAGACATAGATAATTAAATTAAATGTACACAATAATATGTTAATAAAATATTAAGTGATTAGGAGTTCCCCCGTAATACCAGTCCAATGGTAATGATGGGGTCTGCCGGAGGGTCTTAAATAACAATGAGTGTCAGCCTAAGCCGGTACTAAGTGGCAGCTTTAAATTTATCATATTACAAGAAAGAGAATATTTACTTGCGTTGATGATTAGAACACGAGGTCTTAAGTGATTAGGGTCCGCTATAGGACTTAAGCGATCGAAGGGATCCACCCATAACTAAGTATTTATATGTTGGCCTTAAGTGACTAAATGGTCGTCCTCCTCATATGGTATTAATTGGTAATAAAATCCGCCCTTATAAATATGTATGTTGGCCTTAAGTGAGTTTGGGATAGTCCGCCTAATTTATACATAATTTATATGTTGAGCATGCATAGACATAGTTTGGTAAATATATACTTCCATATATAAGAAATAGACATTTCTTAAACTTACGTGATTTTCATTCATTGGAACTTATTGTTGTGACCTTCCTCCTCATAAAAATTAAGCAGGTGAGTAGATGAGAATGCTTGAGTGATGAAGTCATGGAGACTGGGTCGAATTAAGAGCTATACTTATTATTATCATGTTTGGTAGTATTATTGTACCCACAATATATTATTATTATAGATGCACCTTATGACAATTAGAATCTGATGTAATTGACATTATTGAGGTTTTAATTAACCGTATATCTAGTTTCTGTTATTATATTTTATCCCTTCCGTTGTGAGATTCTGATTTCATTTTTAGTTGGCTATGTTTACGTAATCCTTATAGGAACAAACGGTCCATTTAGAATGACCTTATGTTCTGTTGGACCGTTTTGGGGTGGGAAACTAGTCCTATTCCAGGTGGGCTGTTAGACATCTCTTTATAATTCGATACATTTTGGTACCTCTGGAATGTATAGTGAACTTAAAGAGATGGCATTCTCTAAGAACTTCCTTCCTGATATCACCAACATTATATTCAGGATGCACAATCTTCCTGTCTTCTTAACCAACCATTTTTGTCAATAGTAAAATCCTTTAAGTCATCGACTCCTACTTTAGTATGGAGTCCTCTGACCCTTTCATACAATATAGAATCCTCTTCTGGCATAGAAGCAATTCTTTTGGTTAGAACCAGTCATACTCTCAAACATGGCAACGTAGGTGCATTTCTACTTGAAATTGTTGTTTGCCTGATTCCTACATCACATGCAGTCAAAGCTTGCAAATCCTTACACTCTGCCAACATAACTAACACTACTCCTTGGTATTTTCTATTAAAGGCATCGACAACCTTATTCCCTTTGCTAGGTGTATATTCAGTGTTGAAGTTGTAAGTTGCCGAGAACTCTAGCCATCTTTGTTATCTCATTTTTAGCTCCTTCTAGGAGAATATATACCTTAAGAACTTATGATCCGTAAAAAACGAATCTTTCTTCCAATAGATAATGTTTTCAGATTTTCAATGCAAAGGCAATAACAGATAACTCATGTTGAAGGTATGGTTCACTTTATGTGGTCTTAAATGTTTGCAACTATATGTTATACCTCTTCCTCTCCGCATATGAACAGCTCTGAGACTTTCTCTATAAGCATCATATATACCACTAAATCTTGATTTTCATCTAGTACCACTCGTACATGTGCACTGGTCAATAGGTGCTTCAAATTCTGGAAATCTTCCTCACACTTATTTGAAATCAAAATTGACATCCTTTCCGGTGTACCTGGTAAGCAAGGCTGCAATTCTCAAGAAATCCTTTATGAATCTTCTATAATTTTAGGCCAATTGAAAAAAAACTTCTGTTCTTGGTAGCACTCATAGGCCTTTTCCAAGTACTAATGGCTTCCGTATATAACCTGTCACTTAAAACTACATGACCATGTAACTTTATTTTCTCCCTAAAGTGGCACTTTGAAAACTTAGATTTCAACTGATCCTTTTTCAGAGTCTCTAGCGCAATATATAGGTGAGCCTCATGATCCTTATCATCCTTAGAATACACTAAGATATCATCTATGAAAACTAGCAAAAATATGTACAAGTGCTCTAGGAAAACTCGATTCATTAAACTCAAAAAGAAAGCGGACGTATTTGTCCATCCAAATGGCATGATCATCCATTCGTACCACCCATATCTTGTATAGAATGTTGTTGATGGAATACTCTCCTCCTCTACTAGCAGAGGATGAAAACTAGTAACCAAGTCCAATTTAGAAAGTTTAGCTCCACTCAGATGATCAAATAGTTCATCAATTCTCAGTAATGGATACTTATTATTCACCGCCTTCTCGTTGAGTTTACGATAGTCGATACACATTCTCAATGATTCATTCAGCTTCTTCATGAAAACTACAATTGGTTCCCTCCAAGTCCACTAGATGCACATTTAGTTCCCTCGTCTCAGTAGGTTCCATTTGGTTAGGTGGTCTACTTATGGGTTTAGGTTTAAGCACAAGATCAAATTTGTACTTGATAGCCCACTTAGGCAACAATTTCGCAATAGGTTCCAAAACATCAGTAAACTTCATGACTATAGGAACTCGATTTACTTCGTCTTCCAATTCCAGTGCACCCAACAAAGCAAACATCTACGGACTTGCACATTCCATTAAATATACAATCCAACTACTATAACTAAGGTGTTTCAATGATGTCTACCTACTTCGGAAAATATTTTAGCTTCATAGTGGTTCAGCTAATACGTACCCAAAATGATCCCAAAACCTTTGAAATCAAACATGTGCAAACTACTAAAAAATGTGTGACCTAGTAGTTCAAATTTTAGATTATCGCATCTCATCCCAAGATTATAATGGTTCTACTGATAATTTATCTACCATACATCTAGAGGTAAACTAACGTGATGTTCCAGTATAAAACAATACTCTAATAGGTACGCTAAGAATCAAAAGCATACCTTCCAATATTGATTTTCCTTACGCTATAGAAGTAGGTCTATGAGATCAAGGCTTAAGAGAAAGGACCTTACCATTTGCTGCCTCTAAACACTTATTTTTGAAGAGTCCATGCTGGTTGCAATTGAAGCGTTTGATATTCTACTTCCTAAAAGTTATCCTGGCCTTAGTTCATTTACAGTCCATTTAGTAATGGCCTTTCTTGTTTCACTTGAAGCAAACGCCTTCAGCTTTTCTTCTTGGACTTTCCTCATTTCTAAGCATTCTTCCTTGAAGAACTTTCATTTCTTTTCGAGGAAGTTCAGGATTCCATTGAACCATTCATACTCCACAATCAACTTGTCATTGCAAATAGTCATTTCCACAAAAACTTCATTGGGGTTTCTTAAATGAGGCATAATCCCCCTAGAGATTTATGATCTTAAGCCCTTGATGAACTTTTCGTTCCTCTTAATGATAATTTCAATTGTCCTATGTGCATAATGAGATAATTCATCAAACCAGGTAGCATACTTCACTGCCGACAGATCTCCTTATTTTACCTCAGAAAACTACCTTAGCAACACAGACTGGGCAGCCGCAGATACAAACCTAGCCCAAAGCATCCTTTGGAAATCATCCAAGTGATTTCGTCCTTTGGTTTTCTAGCCCTGGTCCCATTCCACCAATGCAAAGCATTACCTATAACAATCCAAACTCCGATGGGTCCATATTTTTCACAAAAAAGGCTAAGATCCATGTCCACTGAAGCTCGAGTTAAGTGCTTTTATCCTACAAATTGAAAAAGATAATATTTTATAGCTCAATAGATAAATCACGATGAAAATGATTAAAATATAATAGTAAATAAATACTAATCACGGGAATTACACTTTCTAAATCAAGTGTCTCGAATCTCAATAATTATTATATTCGATCTAACATGCACGTTATTATAAGGAGGGAGTCAAAATTAATGTTCTAGTAAATGGCAAACTATATTCTTTTAAGCATACTACTAAATATTTTGTTTAATTTTCAATTATTTATATTAGATTTATTAAGGTTACATTGCCCTCACCTCCATGTGTAAATCGTACCCATATATTCGCAAGTAGACCAAACCTAGTAACCAATACGTATATGTTGATACATACCTTTGGACCGCATAGGTCCTAGGTACCACCCATAGTATCCTTCCATCTCCTTTCCAGGATGTCACTAACTCGTTAAGAGAGTTCTAAGACCACATCTATAAAGATCGTCTTCGTAAGACTGGCAATACAAATATTTCGTCAGTCGACAAGAAAACATGAAACTACATCTGCAATGGACCTCTCCAATGCCCACAATGCGGATATCCACGATGTACAACTCTCAAGCATATATTGACGATTCACATGTAATCGTTTTGTCTACAATTATGAGTCCCACTCACAAGTGGTGCCGCCAAGGCTCACTTCTTATAGAACTAAGAAAAGGATTTACTACATCCGTAAAGGTCTACTTCGTTAGGCTGCAGTACAGATGTCCTACGTGGTTTATCCGTTATCAGCGTGGATATGACCCCATGCCACCACCTCTCAACTAGTTGGAAGACTTTCTTATAGGTTAATGGCCTTGCCCTAAAACAACCAAGCTAAAGCAACCAAATGGCACTGCCATCTCATCCAGCGTCGTGATAGTAAAAGATCAGTGGTCTTTTGTTCTAATCCAAGCCTTTTCCTTATGCTTGCTACTAACTAATAATAACCAATACATGAGAGACTATTATCCTAAAACCTACTTCTAGAGCTAAGTAACCTGCTCCATGAACCAGGTATCGCACGAACACTCAAATCGTCCATTATCCTTTTGACTGGATGTAAAGGTCCATTTCGTTAGGCCTATAATACATATGAAATCAAGGCATACTCTTTTGATGAAAACTACAGACCCAACCACTGATAGCCCGCTTTGTTAGGCCTCCATCCAAGCTCCATCCTAGGATACCTTCCATGTACCTTGAATTCGCTTACCACCCATGTTGCAGAACTCCTGGTTCGTCGTCGGTACAAACTTCCTCTACTCCAAAGGATTTGCGATGGTCCTCTTTGTTAGGCCTATACCCAGATTCCCTTTAGACTGCTCTAATCGCATATCGTAAGATTATCATTGTGGTCTCACCATCTTATTAGACCCTACGTTTAATCTTTTCTTACATATTTGGTTTGATTTTCTATTTTATTTATTATGATATCTCTTTTTGGACTCTTTTCATTATATGATAATCCCAGTCCAAAAATTGTTCCTACTTATCATAAACCAGTTATCGTAATAATTACTTTTATTTCTTTCATTACCTGCATTCCAACGGCCAATATTAACCATTTTACCCAATTTTCGCTTTATCTCAAGCTTATCAAGTATTCAACTTAATTGCTGCCCATTTTCTTTTTTTTTGGCAATGACGACCAGTTTTTATGGTGACCACAAACACCTTTTATTATAACTAATAATAAAAAATACAATATGGTGCAGGTGATTGTAGTTAACAATCAACTACATCGGTTTTTAAGGTGGATTGTCCACGACTATCGGAATTTATAATGTTCCGTCCACTCTACCTTATAGGATTATAGCACTGGAGCTAGTATAAATTACTGAACTACAAGGTTAACCACTCCACACAAGATGAGAATACATTACAATTCCGTACTACACAAGGTAGTGCATAACCTACATTTACAATAGAAATGAAAAATGAAAAACAAGGTACACAAGGTACACATTGTATCTTTAAACAAACTGAAGAACAGTGTAAACGTAAAGTGACATTAAAACGGCAGCTAGCTGCTCCAGTGTCTTGCATAGGGCTCCAAAACTTTAAAGTGGAGGCACAAGGGGCCCCTACCACAAGACAGAATTAATTTAAATGGGACATAGCATATAAGCAAAACCTGCGAGCAGACCACCCACAACCATTGCCAAGAGCTTAACATAAAAGTGTACGCAGTGAGACGAGGAAGAATATATAATGGTATGGAAGGAAAAGTGGCCACTACTCCGCAATGAAATGAACATAAGCTTCCCCATGCTGCGAAAAGGCTAAGCATTAATACCATAGCACCAACACCATTCACAAGAACATGGCTCAACTCACATAATGACAAAACTGACCAACAAACGTGCATATCATATAAACACTAGTGTTTATCCAACACCCATCGCCTTATCCAAACAAAAAGAATAGAAACACACTCATGCAAACATCCAAACAGAACCGTTGCATCAACACCTAGTCAATCGCACCAAGACGAACAACAGAAAACCCCATTTGAAAAAACATCTCAAGAGAAACCCATCACATACCTTATCATCCAGAAAATGTGCTGACACTTCGTTAGCTCAACAGGCAAGAGACAGGGCACTGCTCCAACGACAAACCTGCTACATAAGTGTTTACGCATAGCTTCTTAGACGACTAGGTAGAAACGCGAGATCCTCCTTCAAAGAGCATTCAACCAATGAATCAAGAGACTCCACAGCAATGAGGAGACTTCATTAAAAACACAAGTTGGCGCAATAAAGTAAACGAACAACAAAAATCCCATTCAAAAACTCCTTAAGAGAAACCCATCACATAATGTGGCAACCCGAAAATCACCGCCCTTCGAATCGACCATAAACCACACAGGTTCGATCCAAAAGTCAGAAATCCTCGGGATATTTTGGGAATACAACACATTAGAATAGAACACAAAAGAACATTTCATAGCTTATTACAACAATTTTACATCAGAGTATAGAATATCGGAGTACGAATAAATAATACACAACGGAAATATAATATCTAAATATAATAGGCGGAAGACTACAAAATAATCCAAAGCATAGCTCCAGCCATAATCCAGGATCCTATAAAATAGAATATCTGCAAAACCTAAACTACTAGCTGCCCGTGTGAAAATTATGGGCACCCAGAGTTTAGGCAAAAACAATAAACTCCAGGTCAGTCATAAGACTGGTATGAGAACTAAAAACAGTTATTAAACATTATTTAAAAGTTAGGTAAATCACGGGATCATGCCATATGACACGGAACGGATTTACTCCACATAGATACCTTAAAACAAAACTCGCAATGCTAAAGAAAGAACAATAAAGCTATTATAAGACTCAGGTCCAATCACACAATGCAACGCAAGCCGAAAGATAGAGTTTTACCTTATAATAGCCAAATATGTTTGGTAAGTGAAATTTAACTTATATTACTATAAGTGCATAGTGTAGAAATCAATTTCGAAAATAAATTTGTCAATCCTAGACAGCTACTACCCCATCCTACTATGTCGCCATATAGGTATACAGCTAAAACCATAAAGCTCATATTTGGAAGTTGGATTTCCATCATGATGGCTACTGATTCGAAAGATCGATCATGTACTGTAATACTCAACGACTTAAGTCCAAGTCACTGGAAAACACCGTAATACACATCCGCACTATATCCAAGAAACAAATATCACTGCGGCTTAAGTCCAAGTCATTGGAAAACACGCTTACTCTATCCTTTTGGGAATCAGGTATAATCTCTATCCCTACTAGGTGTGGAGCGACCACACCCAACACATCTCAGTCGACCGAATCCATAACAACCCTAAAAGTTGTCGTCTTCAAACCGTATGATGCTCATCCTCATATCTGAAGTATAATGATCTAACCATCAGTTTACCATCATACCGATGTGTGAGACTCGCGAATTAACGCTACACAAAGCTGTGCTATATTAAAGGTATGCTTTGATCATCATCCACCAAGCTCTGCTTTTCAACAAAAGCTTGGATCACTGCAACTCAGCATGCCACATTATCATTCGTACCATATCACTGATTTCTACCAATATACAACCATTAAGCTCGTATGTCTCAGAGAAGGGTGTCAAGTAAGGGAATAAATTGTCCGCCACCAAAAAAATATGTATTTAGTTGAGATCAACAAATACAGCTAAAAGAATACAATGTCATATATAAAATCCATTTGCAAGTCCGTTCTGGGTCTGAACGAAACCGAAGGCACCTTATTCCTCGTCCTATATGTCCATTACAGGAGAGAGGTCCTAGCACATCCGGACAATCAACAAATACGTCTGAACCACTACAACTATAACACCTTCATGTAAGCTACTCAAATCCAGGGCATCAGTAGTAATCCATTCGATGTGAAGATCGCCGGTCTTCAACCACCATCTTAATAACTTGGACTTTTAATCGTCATATCAGTTATTCAGAATGGGTTAAACACAGTCTTTTCGAATAACTAGCGTATCTTATAATCAAGTGCTATAAAAAAATACATTATATGCCTCATTCCAATCCATAATATTCGTTTAACAAATATTCTTGGAAATCATTCCAAAAGATTTAATAATATCTTTTCTCAACTTAAACTAAATTAAGGTTTATCAACTATTCGGGATTAGTGAGCCTTACCGAAGTAATCATTCATTTTATTATCCCAATCCCAACCTATTCATCCCATGGAGCAAAACTGGTAGTACTCCATATCTAACATCCATTGTGTTACCAGTAAATTTAATTACCATCTAACGTTCAAATCTAATGAAAGATTTAACCATCGCATGGAGTAAAGCAGGTGGTACTCCATATCTCGATCATTTCTTAGATTCGGTAAATTTAATTACTGCATTCACATTTCAATCTAATTAAAGATTCATTAAAACTCCACTTAGTTTTAATATCAAAAATCATTTCTTAATGACTATTCAAATTTAGGAAATAAATTCTGTCTTTACTTGGGTTAAAGAACCAATGTCATGTAAAACACAATTCATGATAAAACCAAAATCATCTTCCATAAAAATAAAACCTTCACGGAAATCATAACCGTATAAATCGACATAAATTTCCGTATCAGACTAATACTATAAGTGGAATAATGACAAGGCCTTATAAATTCCATATATAGTAATGGTCTTCCTACACAGAAGCTTATTTCGATTATCACTAAACTGAGTTCCACTCAATTCCAATTTAATATATTAGATTGGAAAAACTTTACTTTGGCAAATTCCCTTAAATTTTAGTTAAAGATTTATAAACTCCAAATAATATCTTCACGGTTAATTGGGTTTAAGAACTAGTGTCATTTAAAACACAGTTCACAACGAACCAAAAATAAACTACCATTTAATTCCAATTATAATTATTAATTGGAAAAGTTCATTAAATCATAGTTAAAAGATTTATTCTTTTCTCAACTGGGTTTAAGAAGAGTGTTATTAAAGACACCATTCACGACAAACCCAAAATCCCATTTGATATTAAATACAAGGCTTTGAATTGAAATCATATCGACTTATATTCAATATCAAATTCCTAAACCAACAGATATCATATTGGGAGTAACGATATCTATATCTTCCAAATTCCTCAATGCTATCCGTGTAATCATGGAATCCAATCTCGAAATATTTCAATGATTATTTCTATTCAAATCCATTCCAATTCATACGTTGGAAAACTCTGGTTAGATTAAAACCATTTCAATTCCTTTCATTTCTTTATTCTAGTTGTTAGCTAGTTCATTTAGATAAAAATATCTTTGTCTTTACAAACGTGGAATATTTCATCCATAATCTTTCCAAATCAATTATTATGATTTTACATAATGTATTCGTGTCCATCCGAAATCAGACATCAAAATCATATTAATTCTTTACTGAATATTATTTTAAAATATTCATTTTTTCTGAATTGGAATCACACTCAATCAATTACCATATAACTTTATTTATATATATTTCATACATCGCATGTATTCAAAAATAGTGATAAAAAACTATTAAACATTCAATTCATATCCAGAGTGCAATTAGCAACTGTATAAGCATTAAACAATTAAATAACGCTTATAACGGTCTTTTAATCAATCGGTTGACATACAACTAAACAAAAGGGAGAAGTGTGAAGCTATTATCATCATAAGACCCGTGTGGGGTTTTCAATCAACATCCAATGATCATTATTTGCATAATTGGACGATGTGTAAAATTATCGTTCCAATACCCATGGGGGGTTTTCATCACAATCCATGTGAACTAATCTAATATTTGCGAGACGGTTGGGTAAATTGTCATCCCAATCATTTATAATACAAACGTTGTATTAATAAACGTTTATAATCACAGTTTAATAATGATAACATTAGAACTGTAAACATCCATCAAACAACAAACAAATATTGAGTGAGAGTTCTCACCTTGATCGGTTTTGAAATCGTTGAAAATCGATAAACTTTCGATTGTTTACTTCCGACGTTTATCTCCACTAAAAATTCTCATGAGCTCCAAATCACTCCAAATTAGTTTCATTGCAAATCTCTCGTCCACACGGTTCCAACACATCTTGTTTCGCGGAATTTCAAGTTGGTGTGAAAATGTTATGATTGTTTTAAATTTCAGAAAGCTTTTTTTTCTCTGTTCGGCCATTAATGGCCAAGGAAAGGCCTTCTGCTCGGCCAATAATGGACGAACGACTATTAAACCCCAATTTTTTTACATTTTTGCCTAGAAAACATGTTCGAAATGATATCGTCCAATGCCCGAAGGCCTATGATGTTATATACATGCAAATGAGGCTTCTATAACTCACCGAAACAACTCATAACATCAAACTCACATACACAAACATTCCTATAAGAGATTTGCAACGATCCTTGATTATAAATTCCAAAATCGGAAAATTTTCTAATCAAAGCAATTAAATGCAATATAAGCGAATTGTGAAGACTTAGAACTTTGCCGGGGCGGCAACGGAGCTTCATAATATCAACAAATGAACTCATAGCTTATGAATTAGATTGTGTGGACAATTCTAATCATAAATTTCAATTCAATCGAACATAAACTAATGAACAGGAAAGTGTATACTTATCAAACCAATTCATATGCATATATAAACCCAAATGAACACTAAATTACACTTCTACAAGCTAACAACTTATGGCATAGACGTGGGTTCATATATAACTCATGAAGAACTCGCATTCGTTTGTTAGAAGCAAGAAATCGATCCAGTGACAAGCTAGAACAACCTATCTTCCATAAAAACACTAAAATCTACAACCTATGATCGTATGAACCATTTCCTAAGAATTAAGTCATAGGAAATCTCACAAATCAAAGAGAAATCAAGCTAGAGAAGATGGAGAAGTTAAAGAGGAGGCTTACCCAAGCTTCTACACTTGATTTCCTCTTGATTTGAGCTCCAAATGGAAGAGCCTAGCTTAGGAATTTCTATTTCCCATTCCCCATTTTCTAATTTCTTTGAAGTAAGGAAGTGAATGAAGGAGAGAGGGCTGATGGGGTACTTAAGTGAGTTAGCTAGGTTTAACCAACCAAGACCCAACCAAGGTGCCAAATCTCCGAAGGTCAGAATATATCAGAATCTATACTTTTCAATCACCTAAACGACATTTTGAACTCAATGGAAATGGTTTCGAGTCCAAATTCGTATATATGTAAAAAGCGACATTTTGGTCATGCATCCAATGAAAGAGACCAAATTTCTCCAACTATAAAGGTATTGATGTTTATAGTTTTCGAACATGTAAATGACATTCTAAAACCCAATGGAAGTGGTTTCATCAAAAACGGAAGTCATTTGCAAAATGGCTATTTTAAGGGCTATATGTAATATTAAAATATAGACAAATTCCATATTGACTATTCTGAATTTTAATTTAGAAATAACTTACAATCTATAAAATGAAATCTCAATTTCTTACGTTCGTTAGAAAATTACAATTCAAATTATTCCAATGTTTCTTGTTTTATCAAAGTCTAATTTATATTGAATTCTATAAATTCATTCAAAGTTTAAAATCAAAATTTCAAACTACCGCGCCATTTCAAGTTCGTTTTAATTTAAATTTAAATTCATACATTCTAACTTCGATTAAAATAAAATTTTGAATCGTTTATCCTCAAAATAATTCATCTAAAATATTTAATTTCTATGAAAATGAATTAAAAATAAATTTAAATTGGTTCCAAAAACACAGGTTGTTACAATCTCCCACACTAAAAATCTTTTCGTCCCTGAAAGGAAGAAGGAACTGAAGGTCGTTTACTTAACTAACTCAACCTTCACTTGACTCTTCTTCAACTTTCCAGTTTCTATGAACTTTCTGATTTATCATAATTTGGCTAATGCCCTTAATTTTCGAATTTTTTTGCCATAACCTCCTTTGTACGGGTTGATCAGTACAACTACAAATGGCCTCTACAGGCTCTCATATATATAAAAATAAAATCCAAAAGCCAAGTGGCAAGCCAATCGCCTCATAAAATCTTCAAACCCAATCAATATAGTAAATATGTACCTATTTGTCGGGCATACAATTTTATTCCTCTCTTAGCTTCTACGCAATAACCTGTCCAACGTATAAATATATATGTATATCCGAATTCAATTAATTTCAAATCAATTCAATACTGATTTTAAATTCGACTTAATTCAATATTTTCTTACCTTAGTTATATTATACAATACACATTTTTAAAACAAAAAGCATCATATCATATATATCTATACAAGCATCCACATATACAAACATACATACATCCAAAATCCCAGTTCATTATATTAGAACTTAATGTCCTAAATATCGTTCTTTCTTAACCTGACATTTCGAAAGCAGATAACTCCTTTCCTTTGGACTTCTTATCTATCCCATTAGCGGGCATTTCTGGACTACATGCCCTACTTCTTTACATCGGAAGCACTTCTTCTCCTTTCTTCGATTTTTGGGTTTCTTCTTTACTTTTGGACACTTATAAACAAAATGTCCATTTTGTTTGCACTTGAAACAAACTATGTCCTCTCTTATCTCTTTCTTCTTGGTCTTCTTTTTCTTAGGACACCGGACTGCATAATGTCCTCCTTTTCTACATTTATGACAATAAACACCAACGCATGTTCCTAAGTTCAATTCCCTTTATTTTTCTGTTTGCTGGTAAGCCATTTTTGCTTGTTTTGGAGTCATCCAGAATTCAGTTCCAAATAAGCCGTAGTCATCCATATCCTATATAATACTTTAGGATTTTATTAAGAGGGCTAATATTATTATCTTAACAAATATCTTGATTTGAATTTCATCATTTCAATCTATTCAGCTAATATAAGTTAAATTTAAAACTCAAATCATTTCCAAATACTTACTTAAATTAGTTTAAGTATATTTCAATGTTTTAAGTGGAATTATATAGTCATCCCAATTTCGAAACTCGAAAATAAACACTGATGATGCCCAGGTCATCAACAGAATCGTCCTCAAGCAACTAGAATGTGATTCTATATCAATCCAGTATATTTTGAGACTTTGTATATACGTTGGCCAAACGTATATATCAAAATCTTCTTATACTCGATAATCCAACCTCGATGTCAAAATAAACACTCAAACTTATATTATAAAATAATCAGGTGGGTTATCCATATATTTTCAAATCATATTCTTTTTTATATTTGAAATATAATCTTTTTAAAATCCAGTTCATTTTTATGAATACTCAAATTCACACTTTATATATGTACACTCTTTCACTCATTCTAGGGCATTACTAACCCTATCTCTAATGAACCACTCATTTTAGGACACTACTGATCAAATCTCTAATTAGTTATTCTTATAGGATATTGCTAATCCTATCTCTGATGAACTCTTTCACCTCGTTCTAATACGTTGTAACCCCAAAGATTTGTAAACCAAAGCTCTGATACCACCTATAGTAACCCGAAAATCACCGCCCTTTGAATTGACCAAAACCCACACAGGTCAGATCCAAAAGTCAGAAATCCTCAGATTGTTATGGGAATACAACACATTAGAACAAAACACAAAAGAACATTTCATTGCTTATTACAACAGTTTTACAGCAGAGTACAGAATATCATAGTATGAATAAATAATACACAGCGGAAATATAATACATAAATATAATAAGCGAAGGACTGTAAAATAATCCAGAGCATAGCTCCAGCCATAATCTAGGATCCTGTAAAATAGAATATCTGCAAAACCTAAACTACTAGCTGCCCGTGTGAAAATTATGGGCACCCAGCTTAGGTAAAAACAATGAACTCCAGGTCAGTCATGGGACTGGTGTGAGAACTAGAAACAGTTATTAAACTTTATTTTAAAGTTAGGTAAATCATGGAATCACGCCGTATGACACTGAACGTATTTACTCCGTATGGATACCTTAAAACAAAACTCGCAATGCTAAAGAAAGAACAATGAAGCTATTATATGACTCAGGTCCCATCACACAATGCAATGCAAGTAGAAGGATAAAGTTTTACCTTATAATTGCCAAATATGCTTGATACGCGAAATTTATCTTTTATTACTATAAGTGCATAGTGTAAAAATCTGTTTCGAAAATAAATGTATCAATCTAAATGACATAGTACCCCATCCTACTATGTCTCCACATAGGTATACAACTAAAACCGTTAACTCGTATTTGAAAGTTGGATTTTCATTATGATGGCTACTGATTCGAAAGATCGATCACGTAGTGTAATACTCAATGGCTTAAGTCCAGGTCATTGGAAAACACCGTAACACACATCCAAACTATATCCAGGAAACAAGTATCACCGTGGCTTAAGTCCAAGTCATTAGAAAGAACCTCTTACTGTAGTGTCCCGAAATTCCGGTACAATTTGAGCTGACCAAATAACACAAGTCCAGCCCACAATGAACTGGAAACTAGAAAACGAATAGAAAGAAAACAGAGGTGAGAATAGATAAGATAGAAACTTAGAATAGAAGAAGAAGAAGAACATACAACATCAGAGTAACAAGAATCTCATAGCGGAACGAAACAACATATAATAGATAACATATCTTTGAAATAAAATCAGTATATGTATACAATAACATTATCAGAGTACAACACTTACAACACTACGGAAATAACAATAGTTATATAATCATGAAGCCTCCTGCTCCAAGCTCTCCAAGTATATCTGTAAAATCCTGACTACTTGACTGCCCGTACAAAATTTGGGCACCCAAGAGTTTAGGGAAAACAAAAAAAATAAATTGTGGGTCAGTCATGTGACTGGTGTGAGTAAAACAGTTTAAAACAGTTTCGGAAAATAACGATATCTCATAAGACCACGCCGTATAACGGAACGGGTTTTTCCCTTATGAGAATCCAAATCAATTTGATTTAACTTTCAAATCATTTTGAAAAAAACAATGATCTTTTATATCAAAACTCTTTTGATATTATAATAGTGTCCATCAACCACAATATAATAATCATCATGCGGAATGCTTTCATCTCACGTTCCACATATATAGTATACAATCAAAACCGCGAGCACTTATTGGGTAATGAATTTCCAACTATGACAAGGTATGGAACCACCTTCCAATAGTGTACCTCTAGAGAGGAATATACTGGGTTCAACAAGAATATCTTGCAACCCAGCCACACATGACCGACCACTCATTTCGCTTGAGTGTATCGAATGTATATCACCAACGGTTGGGATCAACAATCGTTTCCCAAATGGGACAGCATCGAATAGATTAAAGAATGAAATGAATATCTCTGGATATGTGATAATACACCCTACTTGGCAGCCAACCACTTAGCCATGATGCCTGCCCGATTTTAGTCATTTCCTGGTTGTGAGTCTAAAGGCTACGCTTATCTCTTACAGATCACACATTTGTTCACTTTGAATGTCACATCGTCATACCCACCAAATCACAAATTGATTTCCCCAAAAATACAATGGGTATACAACTAAGAGGAACGAATTTCTCCGCCACCAAACGTATATACATTTGAAGATATCAACTTACGCGATCTATTAAATATACTCAGTCAGACATTTTCCATACAGGTTGTCCTGTGAATAGACAAACCGAAGGCACTATTCTGTAAATCCATCTTAGGTAATTTCTACCAAGGATTTGACAAAACGATCCTTGCACAAACTCCGTCTTTAATTATCTTCATCATATTTGATCGCAACGCTAACGCCCATACAGAGTGGTTTTCAGGTCATGACTCTGATCCCGGTATTTCCGTATTGACGACGGAAAAATGGACAAAAACTTCGATAGTCGGTGAGTTAACTATCAAAGAAAAACACGTGTGCAAACAACGATATTATTTCCATATGGAAATCCTATCGATCAATCATCAATCATCATTTATTTCTTAAATTAATTTATTTTTCATCTCCTGTTTTCATATTTTCAACATTTCTTATTTACTAAATTTAGAAAATATACGTTATTAACATTAGGAAACATTTCCATTTCTTGTTTTCTATATTAGAAAAAATTTCTGATTCTTATTTGGAAAACATTTCCAATGCTCCTTCATTTGGATTTAAATAGATTTTTAAATACAACATCACTATGCCAACTCAAACCATTACCTTCATTAACTAAATTCACTTAACAAATCTTTACTGTCGAACCTTAACCATTCCTTAGTTAAAAACGAAGCCAATCAAGTTGGGGTATAACTACCTCTCAGACCTTAACTGAATCAACATTTCTAACTTCGAAACAGACGAGGTTCACCTTTTATACCATTAACAAACTTCCTTACGTAACTCTCTTTCAAATAAATATCTATTCGATAACTCTTTCCTTCGAATAAACTATATTCGATAATCTCTCTTCGAATACCCATATTCGATTAACTCTATTCAATTAACACTATTCGATTAACTCTAATCGATTTACTCTTATCAGTTAGCACTATTTGATTAACTATAGTCTATTAACTCTATTTTATTAACTCAATTGGATTAACTCTATTTGATTAACCCTACTCGATTAACTCTATTCAATTAGTTCTTATCAATTAACTCCTTCTGAATAAACTATATTCCATTAACTCCTATCAATTTACTCCTTTCGAATAAACTATATTTGATTAACTCCTTTAACTCTATTCGAATAAACTATATTAGATTAACTCCTTTCGAATAAACTATATTCGATTTACTCCTTGAACTCTATTCGAAAAAACTATATTCGATTAACTCCTTCAACTCTATTCGAATAAACTATATTTGATAAATTCTTTTGAATAACTCCTTTCGAATAACTAATATTCGATAACTCCTTTTGAATAACTAATATTCGATAAATCCCTTTCGAATAAACTATATTCAATTACTCCTTTCAAATAAAATATATTCGTTTAATTCCTTTTCCGAATAAACTATATTCAATTACTCATTTCGAATAAACTATATTTGATAACTCCATTTGAATAACTCTAGTTCGATTTAACTCTAATCGATTAACTCTAACTGATTAACTCTAACTGGTTAACTCTAACTGGTTAACTCTAACTGGTTAACTCTAACTGATTAACTCTAACTGGTTAACTCTAACTGATTAACCCTATCCAATTTACTCTTCGTCCATATTCAGTTTCAAATATCAATGCTGAAATCGATTCTTACTTCTCTATATAAGTCCTGACTTATATATTCTATTTATCCAATGATAAATATTTTACTTAATTTATAAAACCTTATTGATAAATTAATCTTCTTACTTTATCTGTTAAAACAGATTTCTCTTAAATGTTCACTTTGAATTCATATTCTGTTATACCCGTGTGCGAAGCACAGGTCTAAACCTTCCGAGTGTAAAATTCTCTTTTTATACCATTCTATTCATTTTTCAAGTATTTCCTTTTTATAATCTATTTATTTTCTAAACAAATATTTCCTTTATAATTCTATATATTTTCTAAATAAATATTTCTTTTTATAACTGTATCTATTTCATAAATAAATATTTCCATTTATAATCTATTTGTAAAAATTTACCAATATTTCCTTTTCAATTCTATTTGCAAATGGTTTACAAATATTCCCTTTCCTATTTGTTTCACAAATATCTTCCTTTTCTATTTGTTTTACAAATATCTTCCTTTTCTATTTGTTTTACAAATATCTTCCCTTTCTATTTGTTTTACAAATATTTTCCTTTTATATATAAAATCTATTGATTTTATATAAATAATTCATTTTCAAAATACACTTTGAAAATCCCCTTTTCTACATCCCAGAATTTCTTATGGTATTTAAAATACCAAATAACAATGATTGATATCATTCAAGCACACATAATCAACAAAGATTATATATCAGATCATATATTACAATATATGAAGAAAAAAACAGTATTTTAAATATTGAGGAATCCAGTTGGATCACTCCAACCTGTTTCCTTGCATCACAGATGTTAAACAATATAATTAACATCGATTTCATTTCAGTTTTAAATATTCTGCTAAACAGAATCAATATTCGATTAACGATTAATATATATATCGTCATCTATAATTTCAACCAATACATAAGCAATTGTACCAAACAGTTAACACACAACAATCAACAGATAATTATCAGTTCTAAAAATATATTATAAAAATATAACTGTTCAGAGTTGGTGAGTTTTACTCACATTGGTGGTTTATCGTTAAATATCGATAACCTTGTCGATTCAGATCAGACAATTTATTTTGCTATAAATTGTAATGAGCTCCAATCCACTCTCAGTCAATTCCGTTGTGTAGTGTCTGTCCATATGATCTCAACGGATCTTGTTTTGTCTGATTCTGATATTGTATGAGATAATTACACATTTTATAAGTTACACTGGTATTTAAAATGTTAAATTAAACTAATTTTAAATGGAGTTGGGCTTTACCACAATAACCCAGCCCAAACAGAATTTAACCCGCACCGTAATTCCTTCTCCAAACAGACCACTCTTGTATTTTTCCAATGTCCATTTCCACTTCCAAAGCTTCCAACTCCCTTCCCTTTGATGAAAACACAACTGAAGTCATCAAACATCTTCTCCTTCGCGATCTCATTCCCTTCATCACCATTTTAGAACTGTGCTCCAAAACTTGCCAGCTCTTTCATCATTCAATCCCCTTACCATACACAAGCACGCACAGTTCATGGTCCCCCTTTTGAAATTCTTCATGCGCCTGTACACTTAAATACATGTACCGTGCTCCTCCTCATTCAAACTTTCCTCATGCCCCTTCCAACGCATTTCCATACTGACCTCACCATTTTCCTCTCCTCAAAAATCTCCTTCTTCTATAAAGAACACACGCACCAAAGTCCAGACATCCGAATACACAAGCACCATACTTAGCCCATTAATTACCCTTTAATCCCCTCTTTAAATGCTTGACCGGGTCCTTGTCTTCTTTTTGACTGCTCCTCACGGTGAAAATGCAATAGCTGACTACTCCCCTTAATAATTCCTCCTCCCCCTTTCTACTAAAAATCAAAACAAAAATACAAAAAAACTTTTCATCATCTCCACTTCAATTTCATGTGCTCATCTTTTAACTCGCACTTCTCATGACCATTGCGATTTCTGCACTGAATCGACCTTTCCCAGTACGGCTCCGAACTTTTTCATACCCGAAACCCACAAAAGAAACTGCAACACCCACTATTCTCCAACCATAATTCAATACCATACTCCAATTCGAAGATTACTGCTTTAAGAATTTATGGACCTTAACCCTAAATCGTCTGAGCCTCGCACTGCGTTATTAGCAGCGAACAAAAATATGTTCGATTGCATCAAACTGAATATAGACATGAGGAGAAACTTACAAGTATCACAATTATGTGAATTTCAAGATTTATCGATTCCTCTTTGAATTTATTTTGATTTCAGAATATCACGATTTGGGTTTTCTGCAAAAAGAACACGGCGACTATAAGAATTTTGACCAGAGAAATTTGTTTAGGGTTTAGAGAGAGCTAAGAGTTATTTATAGGATTTTTAAAATATTTTTTTATTGATTAGTTTATTAAATTTTAAGCAATCATTGTTCGTATATGTCTTCTAAAAATTCACACGGTCACATACAATATCCAAAAATCATGAAATTGGATAAACAACTAGAGTTTGACATTACGGACCTAACGAAACTGGTTTCGTCGAATTTCGACTCCGTTTGCTCACACAGCGTATTTTTAATCGTCAAAATACTGAATGTTTTTCACATTAAAAATCCATATGGCCATATATTGTCTTCAAAAATCACAAAAACTGAAATCTAGCAATAATTTAATATTATGGATCCAACAAAATTAGTTTCGTCGAAAACAGAGGTCGTTTGCAAAACTGGCTATTTTTAAAGCTCTAAATAAACCTTTTTAAATATTAATTATACTTAAAAATAATTAAAATTAAATATTTATAAATAAATATTATCGTATATATTCGCATAGAATATCACATAGCTCCATATCGGGATTTATAACTCGATATTCCAAATCCAGTGTTACATCGATATTCGATTTATATTTAAAATACTTTTATAATATAAATATATATTTATACATTTCAAAGGAATTCCATAGCGACTTTTCTAAAATTTGATTTGAACATAAATCAAAATCTACACAATGAAATCCCAAATTTTCTCTTCCATTAGAAAAATATACTTCACTAGCTCCGAATGTTTCTTGTTTCACAGAAATCCGATTTAAAACGGATTATGTATATTCATTTAAAGTTCGAATTGCCAAATTACGAACTGCAGCACCATTTCAAGCTTGATTTTGATTATAATATAATTATACGTTCAACTGTCATTATTTAAATATATTTGTTATTATAATTCAATTTTAAACTGAATTATATATTTTGAATGGTCCAGTTCACACAATATTGCCAATTCTACTATTTTCGACTATGTCAGAAATTAAATATATTATTCAATTATTTATTTTAATTAAATATTCCATATAATCTAATTAAACAACCATTTTCACTATTTAAATAATTAAATAAATTAATTATTATCCGTATAAATTCGGTTTGTTACATTATTCCCCCCTTAAAATAATTTCGTCCTCGAAACTGCTAAGGTAGAAAACAAACACTATTGACTGGGTTAGAATTACTTGTTTACTTCTTAACTCCAGTTTCACTGTACCAATTAATTTCAAATAAATTATTAATTTATTCCTATCAATGAAAATTTTCAAAAATCCGGAAAGTATTCTAACACCTGAAATTTTCGAAAAATTTCGCCAGTACCTCCTTTGTACTGCTCTATCGGTACAACTACAACTCGCCTCTCTGTGCCATCTCCAACTCAAAAGAAAATCAAACAGCCAAGTGACTTGCCATTTCGGCTCATCGAAATCTCAAACCCATATATAATATAAACTGGTACCTTTTTGCCGGGCATATCATTATATCATTCCCATCTGTTACCAATTATGCTTATACCAATGTATCCATTCCAATTGATCACCAATCAATTTATTCTCAACCAATTATTCGCTTATATCCAAACCATAATATCATTTCAAGCTCGAGTTCAATCCTTGATTCCAAACTCTTAACATACCAGTCCAATTCCATTTTGGATTATCTCTAATCTAATCTAATTCGATATTTCTATCTCAATTCATTTTCCAATTAACTGGTTTCAATTAAATTTCTATTTCTATTTGCTTTTACAAATTCTAATTTAATTTGTTTCAATCCAAACAATCTCCCCCAGGGAATTTCAAATAGCTTAGCCTTTCCAAAAATCAAATATCCTTTTTTGGAATTTCAAAACAACTTGTTTTTTTCAAAACAATTCCAAAATAAAATCTTTGGTAGTAATTCGTCACTTAGCAACTCAAAAATGACACTGATGATGTGGCCATCATCATCAGGGTTATTTTCCAGCTTATCGAAGTGAGTTCAATACTATATCACTTTCAAAACCATTTCTAAACACTTCCATTTTGAAATCAATTCAAAATATCATTTGCAATGCTTTAAACAATTTAAAATCTCCCGGGATTTTAAAATTCTCATATATTTAATCTAAATCCGTTTACAAACACTTATTCAAATTTCCATGGTTTTAATTTCAATTCTGATTTAAATTCAGATTTAATTCATTTCGTAGCACTTATATGAATTTTGATTGGTTATTTACATAACCGTTTCTATTATAATCTTCCTCGATTATAATGACAACCAAAATATCCAATATATTATAATTCCAATATATATATTTTCTCTATATCAAAATATACTTTGGGTAAAATTATTTCCATTTACCCTTATTTTAAAACATACAGTGTCGGATCATCGTATTCGAGTGTTTAGAAACACTTACCGATACAGTGGATCAAACTGATCGACCAGAACTCATAAACAACTCAACCAACAAAACTCCATAATATAAAGCAGTTTTTATATCAAATAACAAATACGCGCTCGTATATATACACTCAAACTCAATCTAGGGTATTGTGCTAACCCCATCTCTACTAAGTCACGCCATGGAGCCAAGGTAATAACTTAACCTTAAGCACTAATACCAACTGTAGTGTCCCGAAATTCCGGTACAATTTGAGCTGAACAAATAACACAAGTCCAACCCACAACGCCCTGGAAACCAGAAAACTAATAGAAAGAAAAGAGAGGTTGAAAATAGATAAGATAGAAACTTAGAATATAAGAAGAAGAAGAACATACAACATCAGAGAAACACGAATCTCACAGCGGAATGAAACAACAAATAATAGATAACATATCTTTGAAATAAAATCAGTATATGTATAAAGTAACATTATCAGAGTACAACACTTACAACACAACGGAAATAACAATAGTTATATAATCATGAAGCCTCCTGCTTCAAGCTCTCCAAGCATATATGTAAAATCCTGACTACTTGACTGCCCGTAAAAAATTTGGGCACCCAAGAGTTTAGGGAAAACAAAACAAAATAAACTCTGTGTCAGTCATGTGACTGGTGTGAGTAAAATAGTTTAAAACAGTTTGGGAAAATAACGATATCTCATAAGACCACACCGTATAACAGAACCGGTTTTTCCCTTATGAGAATTCAAATCATTTTGATTTAACTTTCAAATCATTTTGAAAGAAACAATGATCTTTTATATCAAAACTCTTTTGATATTATAATAGTGTCTATCAACCACAATATAATAATCATCTTGCAGAACGCTTTTGTCTCACGTTCCACATATATAGTTTACAATCAAAACCGCGAGCACTTATTAGGTAATGGATTTCCAACTATGACAATATATGGAACCACCTTCCAATAGTGTACCTCTAGAGAGGAATACACCGGTTTCAACAAGAACATCTTGCAACCCGGCCACACATGACCGACCACTCATTTCGCTTTAGCGTATCGAATGTATATCACCAACGGTTGGGATCAGCAACCGTTTCCCGAGTGGGACAACAACGAATAGTTTAAAGAACGAAATGAATATCTCTGGATAGGTGATAATACACCCTACTTGGCAGCCAACCACTTAGCCATGTTGCCTGCCCGATTTTTGTCATTTCCTGGTTGTGAGGCTTGAGGCCACGCTTATCTCTAACAGATCACACATTTATTCACTTTGAATATCACATCGTTATACCCGCCAAATCACAAATTGATTTCCCCAAAAATACAACGGGAATACAGCTAAGAGAAACGAATTTCTCTGCCGCCAAACGTATATACTTTTGAAGATCAACTTACGCGATCTATTAAATATAGTCTGTCAGACATTCTTCCATATAGGTCGTCCTGGGACTGGACAAACCGAAGGCACTATTTTGAAAATCCATCTTAGGCAATTTCTACCTAGGATTTGACAGAACTACCCTTGTACAAACTCCGTCTTCAACTATCTTCATCATATTTGATCGCAATGCTAATGCCCACACAGAGTGGTTTTCGGGTCATGAATCTAATCCCGGTCTCTCCGTATTGACGACGGAAAAATGGTCAAAAACTTCGATAGTCAGTGAGTTAACTATCAAGGAAAAACACGGGTGTAAACAACGATAATATTTCCAGATGAAAATTCTATCGATCAATAATCAATCATCATTTATTTCTTAAATTAATTTATTTTTCATCTCCTGTTTCCATATATTCAACATTTCCTATTTTCTAAATTTAGAAAATACACGTTATTAACATTGGGAAACATTTCCATTTCTTGTTTTCTATATTTGAAAACATTTCTGATTCTTATTTGGAAAACATTTCCAAAGCTCCTTCATTTGGATTTAAACAGATGTTTAAATACAACATCGCTATGCCAACTCAAACCATTACCTTCATTAACTAAATTCACTTAACAAATCTTCACTGTCGGACCTTAACCATTCCTTAATTAAGAACGAAGCCAATCAAGTTGGGGTATAACTACCTCTCAGACCTTAATTGAATCAACATTTCTAACTTCGAAACATACAAGGTTCACCTTTTAAACCTTTACAAACTTCCTTACGTAACTCTCTTACGAATAGATCTATATTCGATAACTCTTTCCTTCGAATAAACTATATTCGGTAATCTCTCTTCGAATAGCCATATTCGATTAACTCTATTCAATTAACACTATTCGATTAACTCTAATCGATTTACTCTTATCAGTTAGCTCTATTTGGTTAACTCTATTCTATTAACTCTATTTTATTAACTATATTGGATTAAATATATTTGATTAACCCTAATCGAATAATCTATTCAATTAACTCTTATCAATTAACTCCTTTCGAATAAACTATATTCGATTAACTCCTACCAAATTACTCCTTTCTAATAAACTATATTCTATCTATTCGAATAAACTATATTCAATTAACTCCTTTCGAATAAACTATATTCGATTTACTCCTTGAACTCTATTCGAATAAACTATATTCGATTATCTCCTTCAACTCTCTTCGAATAAACTTTATTCGATAAATCTTTCGATTACTCCTTTCGAATAACTAATATTCGATAACTTCTTTTGAATAACTAATATTCGATAAATCCCTTTCGAATAAACTATATTCAATTACTCCTTTCGAATAAACTATATTCGATTAATTCCTTTTCCGTATAAACTATATTCAATTACTCATTTCGAACAAACTATATTCGATAACTCCTTTTGAATAACTCTAGTTCGATTTCACTCTAATCGATTAACTCTAACTGATTAACTCTAACTGGTTAACTCTAACTGGTTAACTCTAACTGGTTAACACTAACTGATTAACTCTAACTAGTTAACTCTAACTGGTTAACTCTAACTGATTAGCCCTATCCAATTTACTCTTCTTCCATATTCAGTTTCAAATATCGATGGTGAAATCGATTCTTACTTCTCTATATAAGTCCTGACTTATATATATTCTATTTATCCAATGATAAATATTTTACTTAATATATAAAACCTTATTTATAAATTAATCTTCTTACTTTATCTGTTAAAACAGATTTCTCTTAAATGTTCACTTTGAATTCATATTCTATTATACCCGTGTGCGAAGCACGGGTCTAAACATTCCGAGTGTAAAATTCTCTTTTTATACCATTCTATTCACTTTTCTAGTATTTCCTTTTTATAATATATTTATTTTCTAAATAAAGATTTACTTTATAATTCTATTTATTTTCTAAATAAATGTTTCTTTTTATAACTATATCAATTTCATAAATAAATATTTCCATTTATACTCTATTTGTAAATGTTTTACCAATATTTCCTTCTCAATTCTATTTGTAAATTGTTTACAAATATTCCCTTTTCTATTTGTTTCACAAATATCTTCCTTTTCTATTTGTTTTACAAATATCTTCCTTTTCTATTTGTTTTAAAAATATCTTCCTTTTCTATTTGTTTTACAAATATTTTCCTTTTATATATAAAATCCACTGATTTTATATAGATAATTCATTTTCAAAATACACTTTGAAAATCCCCTTTTCTACATCCCAGAATTTCTTACGGTATTTAAAATACCAAATAACAATGATTGATATCATTCAAACACACATAATCAACACAGATTATATATCACATCATATATTACAATATATGAAAAAAAATAGTATTTTAAATATTGAGGAATCCAATTGGATCCCTCCAACCTGTTTCCCTGCATCACAGATATTAAACAATATAATTAACATCGATTTCATTTCAGTATGAAATATTCTGCTAAACAGAATCAATATTTGATTAACGATATATATATATATATATATATATATATATATATCGTTATCTATAATTTCAACCAATACATAAGCAATTCAACCAAACAGTTAACACACAGCAATCAACAGATAATTATCAGTTCTGAAAACTTGTTATAAAAATATAACTGTTCAGAGTTGGTGAGTTTTACTCACGTTGGCGGTTCATCGTTAAATATCGATAACCATTGTCAATTCAGATCAGACAATTTATTTTGCTATAAATTGTAACGAGCTCCAATCCACTCTCAGTCAGTTCCGTTGTGTAGTGTCCGTCAATACGATCCCAACGGATCTTGTTTCGTCTGATTCTGATATCGTATGAGATAATTACACATTTTATAATTTACACTGGTATTTGAATTTTAAATTAAACTAATTTTAAATGGAGTTGGTCTTTACCACAATAACCCGGCCCAAACAGAATTTAACCCGCAACAAAATTCCTTCTTCCCCAAACAGACTGCTCCTGTATTTTTCCAATGTCCATTTCCACTTCCAAAGCTTCCAACTCCCTTCCCTTTGATGAAAACACAACTGAAGTCATCAAACATCATCTCCTTTGCGATCTCATTCTCTTCATCACCATTTTAAAACTGTGCTCCAAAACTTCCCAGCTCTCTCACCATTCAACCCACTTACCATACACCAGCACGCACAGCACATGTTCCCCCATTTGAAATTCTTCATGCGCCTGTACACTTAAACACATGTACCATGCTCCTCCTCATTCAAACTCTCCTCATGCCCCTTCCAACGCATTTCCATACTGACCTCACCATTTCCCTCTCCTCAAAAATCTCTTTCTTCTCTAAAGAACACACGCTCTAGAGTCCAGACTTCTGAATACACCAGCACCATACTTAACCCATTAATTACCCTTTAATCCCCTCTTTAAAAGATTGACCGGGTCCTCATCTTCTTCTTGACTGCACCTCACGGTGAAAATGCAACAGCCGACTACTCCCCTTAACAATTCCTCCTCCCCCTTTCTACTAAAAATCAAAACAAAAATAGAAAAAAATCTTGTCATCATCTCCACTTCAATTTCATGTGCTCATCTTTTAACTCGCACTTCTCATGACCATTGCGATTTCTGCACTCAGTCGACCCTTCCCAGGACGGGTCTGAACTTTTTCATACCCGAAACTCACAAAAGAAACTGCAACACCCACTATTCTCCTACCGAAACGCAATACCATACTCCAATTCGAAGATTACTGCTTCAAAAATTTAAGGACCTTAACCCTAAATCGTCTGAGCCTTACGCTATGTTATTATCAGCGAACAAAAATATGTTCGAATGCTTCAAACTGAATATAGATATGAGGAGAAACTTACAAGGATCACAAATACGTGAATTTAAAGATTTATTGATTCCTCTTTGAATTTCTTTTGATTTCAGAATATCACGATTTGGGGTTTCTGCAAAAAGAACGCGGCGGCTACAAGAATTCACACGGTCACATACAATTTCCAAAAATCATGAAATTGGACATACAGCTAGAATTTGACATTACTGACCTAATGAAACTGGTTTCATCGAATTCTGACACTGTTTGCTCACACAGCGTATTTTTAACCGTCAAAATACTGACTGTTTTTAACATTAAAAATCCGTACGGCTACATACAGACTTCAAAAATCACGAAAACTGAAATCTAGCAATAATTTAATATTACGGATCCAACAAAATTAGTTTCATCGAAAATGGAGGTCGTTTGCAAAACTGGCTATTTTTAAAGCTCTAAATAAAAGTTTTTAAATGCTAAATATATTAAAAAATAATTAAATTAAATATTTATAAATAAATATTATCGTATATATTCACATAGAATATCACACAGCTCCATATCGGGATTTATAACTCGATATTCCAAATCCAGTGTTACATCGATATTCGATTTATATTTAAAATCCTTTTATAATATAAATATTTATTTATACATTTCAAAGGAATTTCATAGCGACTTTTCTAAAATTTGATTTGAATATAAATCAAAATCTACACAATGAAATCCCGATTTTTCTCTTCCATTAGAAAAATATACTTCACCGGCTCTGAACGTTTCTTGTTTCACAAAAATACGATTTAAAACGGATTCTGTATATTCATGTAAAGTTCGAATCGCCAAATTACGAACTGCATCGCCATTTCGAGCTCGATTTTAATTATAATATAATTATACGTTCAACTGTCGTTATTTAAATATATTCGTTATTATAATTCAATTTTAAAATGAATTATATATTTTGAATGGTCCAGTTCACATAATATTGCCAATTCTACTGTTTTCGACAATGTCAAAAATTAAATATATTATTCTATTATTTATTTTAATTAAATATTCTATATAATTTAATTAAACAACCATTTTCACTATTTAAATAATTAAATAAATTAATTATTATCCGTATAAATACGGGTCGTTACACATACTCTATCCTTCTGGGAATCAGGTATAAGACCTATCCCTACTAGGCGCGGAGCGACAACACCAAGCTCATCTCGGTCGACCGTATCCTTGACAACCCTAAAAGCTGTCGTCTTCAACCCGTAGGTTGCTCATCCTCATATCGAAAGTATACTGATCTAACCATCAGTTTACCATCATATCGGTGTGTGACGCTCGCGAATTAACGCTACATAAAGCTACGTTATATTAAAGCTATGCTTTGATCATCATCCACATCATCATTCATACCATATCATTGATTTCTACCAATATATAACCTTTAAGCTCGTATGTCTCAGAGAAGGATGATAAGCAGGAAAATAAATTCTCCACCACCAAAAATATATATATATATATGTAGCGGACGGGAAAATTCGACGCTTGAATTTTGACATTTAACACAACCTGTGTCTAAGCTCAAGTACCGAACATCCAGAAAGCTAGAAGAAAGAAGTTAGAGGATGAGAAAGATAAGATAGAACTATTAGAATAGAAGAATAAGAAGACAAAACAAAATCAGAATCTCACATCAATAAATCTTTATAAAGAACTTGACAAAATATACTTACATACATCAAAGTACAGCAGGCAAATTTGGACAGCTATAATATCCTATCCGTATATAATACACAACAGAATAACTATTAACACATCTAGACTCCTCCAGCTCGTCTTTGAACTTCACAGCTTCCGAAAACCTAAACCAGTAACTTGGGCTCACCCGAGACATTACAAATGCCATGGATCAGTCTGGTAAACCAACATGAGAAAACCCACTAAGTTTTGAAACACAGCCATATTGCTTAACTTTGAAACCCTTTGAAAAAAAGGTAATAGTAAGACTAGCCCACACATAAACACGAACGGTTTTTACCTTACTATAACCAAACCATCTTTGAAATCAATACTAGGCTGATATTATCATGGTGATGTAAATCAAGTAAATAACCAAGTAGTAGAACGCTTGCATCTCACGCTCTACATATATATGATAAAATAAAAAACGCGGGCTCTTATTGGAGATTGGATTCCGACTAGACAAGGTACGGGACCACCTTCCGATCAGTGTACTGTAGAGGGATTACACTGGGGTTCAACAAGAGCGTCTTGCAACCTGACCACACATGACCGACCACTCATTTAACTTGAGTGTATCGAATGTATTGTCACCCTTCGGCTTTTATTGCGCGTCTGCCGAAATTTCTGGGAGATACAGAAATGAAAAGAAGTAACAAATATGAATATTCTCTAGATTGATGACAATACACCCTGCTTGGGGATGACCCACCTAGCCATGCTGCCTTCCCGATTTCTGTCTTTTCCTGGTTGATGAGGTTAGAGGCTACGTTTATCTTTCAGATCATCTGGACACCATTTACTTGTGAATCTCTCATCGCCCATACACGTCATCTAGGAATAGGATGAACCGAAGGCACCCTCCTACCGCATCCTTATATAGGAATCACCCCAAGGATCAGTAACAAGTAGTGTTTGCAATCCGCAAATTCCAATCACGATAGAATCATAAGTCATCGTAACTCTGGTAGCAAGCTAGAGAAATTTAACGAGTAGTTCTTCCGCTCATAAAGATCAACGGTCTTCGATGCTCCATCTTTAATCGACAATTTCCACGTTTTCGTATTCATTGGCCGGAATGGTTTTCGAATATAAATTCGATCCCGGTCTTTCCGTACCAACAATCGTATTGGCCAAATTTGATAGTCGGTTATTTAACTATTAAATAAACAATCAACCATCCATAGAAAAGTGAAGTGGATTTATTGGTTCAGTATACAGCGTCTCTTGGCCTCTTTATTTAAACAGTGGTTAATTAAAGTTCTAAATCTTTCCATATTTGGAATACTGCTTTTCCACTTCTATTTATTCAGGTTATAATTCTCGAATTATAGTTTATAATCTTCTTTACGGAAATACTAATTTTAATCCCCTCAACTACCTTCGTTTTTAATCTAATATCATCCTTGGATAATCATGAAGTCATTACAAGTTGGGGTATATTATTTACCTCTAATACCATGAGACGACAACATTCTTATCTTTGGAATGGATAAAAGTTTATCAACGAAATCTCAAATTCTAGAAAACTATTCTGACACTTCCCTTTACTATAGAATCTTTTACCGAAAATAATCCAAAATCTAACTCATATGATTATGAGTAAAACCTATTAAAATCCTTTTAATTATAAATAAGGTCTTAAGACCACTTTTGACTTTACTAACCGAGTTCCGGTTCCTAGATCATTTCTAAATTTGGTTAAATAATTAACCACAACTTCTTTCGATTTAAAAGTTTACTTAACATTAACTATTAATAAAATAGTTAATTTTTCCTTCAAAGGTTATTTTAAAATGATAATTAACTTTAATAATAAATTAACAATTCAATAGTTGTTTTCGATAATCACTTCTAGTTCAAGCGGTTTACTTAGTCATCTCAAAACAAGATTAATTCGTTAATCAATTTCACTTGGTCCTTTTAAATTGAAAATCAATTTAATTAATTTATAAATAACAGTAGTTAATAATTTAATTTGATTTAATTAACAATCTAAATGAATTGAATAATCATAATTAATTGTTTATTTGAAACAATTAATCAAATCCTTAATTGTTAGATAAATTCCCCCTCTTCTGCTTAATAAATTTGTTAACATAAGAACTTGCCTCATACTTGGTTTATAATTACCAAATAATATAATTATTCGTTTCCTTTAATAAACTGCCATTTTAAAAATATTCTATATAAAACAGATTTCAAAATTTGTCTTTAGTTATAAGACAAATTTGTAACTTTCTTGCTATTGCTTTACCTGACGGTAAATCAATCTCTGCAAACCAATTCATTTATAGGCCATCTACGGATAATTACTCAACCAATATCACCCATCCATTCATATCACACAAATGTTGAATTTCAAATTAACAATATATTTATCATGATAATAGAGATGAACAATTTAACTAATAATAGTCTACGATAATTTATAACGTCCATTCAAGCATCAAATTATTTATTTAATACGTTTATATTATTATAAACCAACAAGGTAAGTTACCTCATTTGGAATTTTAATCGTTAAAATAACGATTTAATTCGCTTAAATTAAACAAACGCTTAATATAATAAGTGAATATTAAATAATATCCGGCACACAAATAGTTATCTAAGTATCAACCATTAGCAAACATTGCACACAATTAGAAACCGAGCTTATAAAATATAAACGAGATAACAGAGTGAGTTGAACTCACCTTAATTCCAATCGACATTGAAATAATTCGTTTTATCAACTTGCAGCTATGCCCAATTCTGTCCAAACAAGCTTCATACGCTTATCGATGTGGTTCCAAAACCTCTAGTCTTCCCAAATTTTCATAACATAATGATTATGTTACAGAATGTTATACGTACTGGTTTTAATTGAAATGTAATAAAATCTAATTAAATCTTAACTGAATGTTAATTTTGTTTTAAAATTAATGGTCATACTTTATTTCTACGATTCCATGTGTAATGACCCGGGTTTTCGATCAACTAATTTTAAATATTTAATATGGATTTAAATATTTAGTTGATAATATAAATGTATTATTTATATTAAGTTATCAATAATCAATTTCGATTTAATATCGAATAGATTAAATTATTGTAATACGAAGTAAATTGAATTCAAATTAAAAACTGAATTAAAGTAAGTTCAGAAAATCCAAAGGAGCAAAAATTGGAATAATAATATTTATTTATTATCGAGGAAATTAATTGTGTTAAAAATAATTTATATTGATTTAAATTAATTTCTCCTTCGGATGATAAAATTAGACTTCGTAGCTTGTCCCAATGTGTTCAGAATAGTGTTATAACCCTAGGAATGTCATTTGTTGGGTTCAGAAAGGAGTTCGAGATCATGGGGTATTTTAAATAAAATGGTATCGGTTCAAAACAAAAAAATAAATAAAAAATTAATTCCTTTCATGCTAAACAAACCCAACTCCTCTCTTCATCAGTTCAAATGAATGGATGTGGTTCAGAGAAAAAAACGTGGCCTTCTCCTCTTTAATCGAAGTATTCTCTTTATAAAGCCGTGGTTACCTCCATTCATTTCACTAAGAGTAAATCGATGCCAATTCCTTTTTCTTTCTCCTTTTCTTCAATTTGAAACAAAACAAAAGAGAGAAATATGAAATCGCGATTCAAAATCACCAGAGTTCATTGAGCTTGATGACATCTGAAGTCGGAATCGCGATAAAGGGATTTCAACTTCGCGCAACAGGAAGGAGCACGGTGAATCGCGAAGGGCGCGCACAAGGGAATAACACGATCTGAGCTCAAAACGATATTGGTAGTGATTCAACTATGCTAAGGAGATGGACTCAAGTATTTAAATTCCTAGATGTTGAATCTTTAAAATCGCGATTTGTGAAAGGATTGAAGTCCTATAGTCGGGTTCGAAGGGGAAATAAATACCACGGTGTCTGTAATTTGATCGAGTTGAGGATTCGGAGGGGGGAAATGCAAGACGCGATGCTGAATAGTTTGGTGAAGTCGGTATGAGATTCTGGTGTGTGATTTTGCGATGGCGGTTGTGAGCTTGGATTCGGTGGTGTGAAGTTGGAATGTAGGTGAGGTACTGAGCGGTGGTATTGGGTTCTTTTAGCCGGCAACAAGGAGGAGAGTTTGGGTTGCTGTAAATGGGTCTCTGTATGGGGTGTGAGTACATGTTGAGTCACGTTTTGAAGGAATACTAGGGTGTTAATTGGTGTTTGTTGGGTAGTAGTTGAAGTATTGGTTTGGTCTTAGGTTGAGATTTTTGTGATAAGAAAAGTGAGCAGGGAGGAGATGGATAATTGTCAATGGTAGGAGGTGCAGTTACAAAGAGTTCAGGTTTCCTTACTATAGGCATGAGTTAAAATTGGAGGGGACCGACGGAAGGAGTATTGCTCCCCATTATGAATAATGTTGGCGGTAAGGTCAGTCGATGATCGAGTTGTTTGGGATCAGCTTTGGATTTGCAGTCGGTAACTATAAGGTATATGTTTTTAAAATTTAAATATACTTAGAAATTTTATTTATTTAGATTAATGATTATTTAATTGATAAATAAATGATCTTTGGTACCAAATTTGATTCTCTCTAGTAGACGCATAGACGTAACCATATGGATTTAAATGGAATATTCGTCGAACTAAAATTTCTGTGAGTAAATCTCACTCACCTATTTTTTAGAATTATTTTTATTCGGTAAATATAATTGTTGTTGCTTGTTTGAATTCTTTCTGGTTGATTTAAAAATATTAGTTATTTAGGGTTGACTATTATATATATATATTGGGTTGATGATTGGATTGTTCCCGCAGTCTCATTACTGAATGCCCGCGGTACCATTAGCGGATGATTTCCCTATGCGCCCCACAAATATATATTATTAGATGACCTTCATACGGCGATATCCTGCCTCGAAGCAGGATGGGTATTATTTATGTTGACTAACATCTGTGGATGCAGGAAGACAGGTTGGAGGAATCCAACTGGATTCCTCAGAAATATATTATTTGTTTGTTTATTTGTTTGCATATATACTGTCATATATGATGTGTCAGAAAACCAGAAATAAATAATTGGTTGTTTGGTGTTTAAATATCACAGGGCCTAAATGTTGATATTTAAAAATATCGTAAAAAGGATTTTTTCAGATTTAAAAAGGAAATTCTATTTTTTCTAAAATAGAATTTGAAATTCGAATATAATAGAAATATTAACTTGTTTTAAAGAATAAAAACAACTGGTTCGATTATAAACGAAGTTTATAAATAAAGTGAAATGAATTATCATTCGATAATTCAGAAAATAGAAATACAAGTGTGACTTTGGGAAGGGAAATATATTTTTCCAAAGAAGAAATATTTTATTTGAAAGCGAGACTTGTTTAATAATGGTGTTTGTAAATAGAAATAGGAAAAAAATTATCATTTGGATAATTGAAATATTTTAAATTCAAATGTGAATTTAAAATAAGAACTTAGAATCGTTTTAAATAATATACGATTAACTTTATTACGATATTTGGAATATAAATGAAGTTGAATAAATCATTAGGATTTATGTTTGAATTCGATTATGTCGGATTTATAGAAAAAAATAGATTGAAATGGAATTCTAATATAGAATTCAAATAGATTGAAATGGAATTTGAATATAGAATTCAAATAGAATTGAAATGGAATTTGAATATAGAATTGAAATGGAATTTGAATATAGAATTCAAATAGATTTGAAATGAAATTTGAATATAGAATTCAAATAGAATTGAAATGGAATTTGAATATAGAATTCAAATAGAATTGAAATGGAATTTGAATATAGAAGATCGAAGTATAAATAAATTTATTTCCAAGTTAAGGAAAATCGACAATTTTAGAAGATCGGAAATATTATGTTGAATTGGAAAAATGGATTTGATATATATTAAAAATATATCAAAATGGAGTTGAATTTATTATAAACAAAGTTTAAACGCTTATATATATAAATATAATTAAAACGAACTCGCCGCAGTGCTGCAGTTCGTAAATTGGTGATTCGAACTTCAATTGAGTATACATAACTCAATTGAAGTCGGAATTCTTTGACATAAGAATTGTCAGGACCGATTTGATAATAGTTTTCTAATGGAAGATAATAATCTGGATTTCGTCTTATAAATTTTGTGTTATGTCAGAATCAAATTTCAGAAAAGCAGTGCCAAAATCGTTTAAAAACCATAACGGTTTATATAAATGAATAAAAGGATTTTGAAGAAATAAAATCCGAATTGCCATTAGAAAAATCCAGACTGGAGAGATAAAGTAAATATGAACTCCAATGAAGTAAGTGAAATGATTTTTGAAACAAAAGTCAGATTTTTTTAGTTATTAAATAGATTTAACTAGTTTGAAGAATAAATAGTTAATCGAGATTTGAATCGAAATTGGGCGTTGGATAAGTGAAAGAGATTGAGAATTTTTATTCGATATCGAATATGTAACTCGAGTTGAAATGGAATTCAATTAGTTTATGAGTAAGTTGAAATATATTTGTAACATTTTATATTCAAATATACTAATGAAAAAGGCAAAGAGTTAATTAATAAATTAATTAACGAGTTGAGTTAAAACGAGTGTATTAAGTTGAAATGAATTAGAAATGTATGGATATACATGAGACAGGTATGGAATGAAGTGTTAGAAGAGATATAAATAGAATGCTCTACAAGGAGGTATGTATTTAAATTGAATATGAGGTTTTATGCGCCGTATCGGCAAGCCGCTTGGCTTTTTGATTTTCTTTTTGAATATAGAGGCCTGTGTGGTGATTTGGGGATTTTCCCGATGCTCCCGGTACAAAGGAGGTTATGGAGAATTTTTCTGGGAATTTAAGGAGTTAGAATATTTTTAAGAAATTTTGATAGTTCGAAATCAATGTATCGATATATATAGAATTCGATAAGAAAACGAACTTGAAAATAGAATATTATAAACCAAAAGGAAATCGATAATCTAGAAATAGAAAGGGAATTGTATATGCGTTGTGAAAATGGAGAATTGGTTTTATATGATGTTAATTATTCGAGGTAAGTGGTCTTGTCCATTTTGAAGTTAAGGATGTTTTCAGTCAAGGTCTGAGAGGTAGTTATAACCCAACTTGATTGATTTCATTTTTAACCGATAAATAGCAAGATCCAGTCTCGAAGAGGAATGTTTGAATAAGAGTTACTCGAATGCAGTGTTTTGGGTTATCGTAACGATGTTTTACACAACATTCGTTTTAACCCAAGGAAGTGAAATTTTGGAAATATGATTATAAATATTTCCTAAGTCTAAAAACGAATGGTCGGGAAAGAGTAAGTAATTGGAATATTTTCCAGTTATAAATAGAATATATTTTCTACGTATTGAAAATAAAAGGTGACGATATATGGAAATGTTTTCCAAATAGCAAAAAGGGCCAAGATGATTGTCGAAAATATCATGTTAACGAATATCGATAAGGAAATGGAGAAGTGATATAATTAATAAAATATTAATTAAGGGGCCCAGTGATTGTTTGATGTTTTGAAATGGATGTTTGTTTTTCTTTGATAGTTAAATAACCGACTATCTAAGTATTTGCCAATATCGTTGAGAGACCGGTTGGATTATTATCCGAGAACCACTCCGTATTGACAGTAGCATTGCGAATCAGATTTTATGAAGAAAATCGAAGACGGAGTAGAGTACAAGGGCTTTTTCTATTGATGGAAATTATGCCTTCGGTTTCGTTCAGTCCCAGAACGAACGTTTATGGACGAATGTCTGACAGAATATTTCCAATGATCGCATATGTTGGACTGTACAAATATATATGGTGGCAACGGATTTATTCCCTTAGCAAAATATCCAGAATAATTGTGCAAACCCAATTAATGATTAACGGATCTGATAATGTGGCATTCAAAGTAATTGTGTTCTCAATGATAGAAGTAATCGTAGCCTCAAGCCTCAACAACCGAGAAATGACAAAAATCGGGTAGGCAGCATGGCTATGTGGGTAGCTTACATTAGGGTGTATCATCACCTATCTAGAGATTCATTTAATTCCTTATTCTATTCGATGTTGTCCCATTTGGGAAATGGTAGCTGATCCCAACCGTTGGTGATATACATTCGATACACTTAAGAGAAATGAGTGGCCGGTCATGTGTGGCTGAGTTGCAAGATGTTCTTGTTGAACTCGGTGTATTCTCCTCTAGAGATACACCAGAGGCAGGTGGTTCCATACCTTATCATAGTTGGAAATTCATTACCCAATAAGTGCTTGCGGTTTTGATTGTATATTATATATGTGGAACGTGAGATGCAAACGTTCCACTTGATTGTTATTTACTTGATTTAGACACTATCATAATATCAAAAGAGTTTTTATATAAAGATTATTGTTCCTTTCAAAGGGATTTTGAAAGTTAAATCTAGTGTTTGGATTTTCATAAGGGAAAAACCCGTTCCGTGTTATACGGCGTGGTCTTATGAGATATCATTTAGTTTCTGAAACTGTTTTAAATTGTTTACTCATATCAGTCCCATGACTGACCCGGAGTTTATTTTGTTTTGTTTTACCTAAACTCTTGGGTGCCTAAATTTGTACAGGCAGTCAAGTAGTTCAGGATTTTACAGATTTATCTGAAGGAGCTTGGAGCAGGAGGCTTCAGTGTTAGTTATATAGAGTTTTGTTCCCTTATGTTGTAAGTGTTGTACTCTGATAATGATATGTGTGTATAGTACAAATTTTGTATTTCAAAAGTTATGATATATTATATGTTATTCCGCTGCGATGTGACATTCTGTGTTGTTATTTCTATTCTTCTTCTACCTTTTTCTTCTAAAAAAAATGATTCGTATTTTCGTGATATTTGGGTTGCACGTATGATGTATTTAGTCAACTTTGATATTACGGATTTGCGGGCCACTACACCATGTATTTGACAATATTAAAATGAAACAGGCTGATCATGTTTTAATCCCTTAAATAATTAGAATGAACATATGCAGAACCACTACACTTAACGTAATAAGGTACGTTATAATTTGATTCCGGCATATTTAATCTTCTACTTGATGTGTTTATACATTACTTTGGCAACGTCGACAAGGCCATGCGAGTTACAATACAAGTGCCATTAAGCATATACACAAAGGCTTCAATTTGCTATTATGTATTACGTCCACATTATATACTAACACAATTCTACAAATGGGTTGCGTAAACCTGGGTAGGTACATTCATTTACACCGCATGTTCCCGATTGGTTCCATACATGTTATACTATTTATAACTTGATTAACTATTTAACCGGAATCCTAATTTACGTAAATTAAATCAAAATTAGGCAGATATCAGTATGTTTAGCAAAACAATTAGGCGCTAATGAAAATACGATTAGGCTCATTAAGTGGTTAGGCGTAAAGGAAAATACCCAGCTGGCCACGTCACTTTCATCGGTTCTCCCCACGTCGCCACTGTTCATGCGTCTTCGATAATTCACCTACTTGCAATTTTCGAACCCCATCTTTAATCGGAAGCCATGCTTACATCCAGGCTTGACATTTTTTTTCTATTAAAGTCATTCCCACTTCTTTGATTTGTTTCCTCACTCGAAAACTGTACATGAAGCCGATGTTTGGAGCTTCTTCCCTACCTCCACAGTGCGCGAGATCCAACGCCAGGGCACTGTTCAACTCCTCTTGCTCCGCATGTATTTCTTTATAAGCCAAACTGTAGATGTCCCATGAGCCACTTAACTGCCTCCAACATATCACTCATGTACACAACTCCTCAAAGCCCATGTCAGCTTCCAGTTCACACCTCATGTCTTACAACCGCCTACACCCCATATTTTAACTGTTCATTCCCAACGTAAAGTCCTGCTACACTCCCCATACTTTCGCATACTGTTGCTACTGCCCACCTTGCATTTCATATTTTCTTTCCACTGTATGTATCACGCACTATATATATATATATATAAATCCTTCCACTTTCCGTTCATCCCTCCTTCCAGTAAATAATCACCCAAGCATACTTTTTAATCTTGTTAACTAACGAATCCCCTGCAGCTTCCGTACACTCACTGCAAGCGTTCCATTCCCCTTCATACTTCCAATTTTCACGTCTTCTTTTCCCTTTTTTTATGGAGTGAAGCTTTTATTTAGTTTTGCAGGCAAAAAGATGTATAAAGAAATGGCGAGGGCCATAGGTATATATAAAAGAAGGATTGAGGATAGAAACACTGTCAGTTCCATAGGGATGTAGATTAGCAGCATTGATTTTTAATTGGGGTTGCGTGTTGTTTTGAAACGAGGTAGGTGAGAAGAATGGCTCCCAGTATGGTTTCAACGTAAGGTAAGAAAATTAAAAGAAAATAGGGTAGGTCGGCCTTGCTTTCCACCTTAACAATGAAGACTTTATTATTTTTATTAAATTTTGCAAGACTCGGCCATTTGGTTTTGTTGCAGCTTTTCACTGAGGATGTCGCCGTGTATTTTTATACAAGATGAACCGCATGGCTACAACGTTTAGGGATATGGGCATGCAGTAGAAAAGGGTAGAGTAGCTGCATAGGAATATGGTATGGTGTGGGTTAATATCAGCGTTACTTCATTAATGTGAAATGATACAAGATACTATTTGCGTTTTTCATTTCCAATGCAGTATGGTCGCCTGTTTGTATTTGCTAAGTAGGGTGATGGTTGCGTGTTCCAGCATGGGCGTAACTGAGTTTAATGGTCTGCATGTTTCAGTTTCGTCCAGTGAAAAATATGAGTAGCATAGGAATTTTAGTGTTTATACGATTATTGTTATTTACCGTCACCGCTTAAATATACGTACCATTAAACATCAATTCCAAAAATTACGAAATTGGACGTCATGATATGGTTTGACGTTACGGTTCCAATGAAACCAGTTTCATTAAAAACGGACTTCGTTTGCACAAATAGCGTGTTTTAGTTCAAATTATAACATCGGTTCACCTTAAATTTCGCGTACCGATAAAATAACTCCATTTGGCTCCAAATTGGAAATATAGCAATAACTAACTGTATGCATTCCACTAAAACTTGTTTCGTCGAAAACGGAGATCGTTTGAAAAGAAAACTATCTTAAAAGCCTATATATGGTCGATAAAATATATTTAAATTCAAAAAAAATCCTATTTAAATGAATAATAAATTATTATTATCGTATTTAATTGAATAGAATGACCAATATATATTCTAAACTCAATGTTCAAAAATTCGGTTTGAAACGATATTCAAATATATAGAATTTCCTTTATATTTATTAAATAAACATTATCGTTTATTAACGAAATTCCATAACGACTATTTTAAAATTTTAATTGAACATATCTTACAATCTATACGATGAAATCTCGATTTTTCTCTTTCATTAGAAAAATATAATCACATTGATTCAGATGGTTCTTGTTTCATCGAATTCCGACTTATATCGGATCTGGTATATCCAGTTAAAGTTTGAATCGTAAATTATGAACAACCGTGGCGTTTCGAGCTTGTTTTAATTATATTATAAATTATATATAATTGAACTCCATTTTATATAATAAATCCAATATAAAATCCGTTATATCTCCAATATAACATATAATACAGATCTATATATTCCCATTCAAATGGCACGAAAATCTAGGACGTTACATTCTTCTCCCCTTAAAAGAATTTCGTCCCCGAAATTACAAGATAGGAGGAATTCTCCGAACTCAATTATTTTAAAATAATTATTTTTGAATTATCACCAAAACAAATTCAGACTCTTTAAAATTTCCGAAAGTTCGCCAGCATCTCCTCTACGCGGCTTGATCCGGACAACTACAACTACCACTCCGGGCCTCAACTCTACCAAAGAAAACCAAAAGCCAAATGGCTACCCAACATAAGGGTATAAAAATCAATCACTCCAATCATTATATTAGGGTTTACCTTTTTGTTGGGCAACTCGATCTCCAATTTCAAAGTAAATCAACTAACTAATCTTCGTTTTTCCAATCCGTACTGCTACTTGGTGTAACCAAATCATCTCCAAGCCTTCGGGATCCTGTACTTAAATCCACTTATATCGCAAACAATTCATGTTAAATAACTCGGTTTCCATCCATCTTCTTTAGTGTCCTATTTTATGGATTTTATTCAACCAATCCAACATCAAAATAACAAATAACCAAATCATTCGAATTATATTTACCGGTCTACATTCTCTTTGGTTTGCCATACATTAATATCAATCGATTAATATCCGACTGATTTCCATTATTATTCATTCGATTTCCAAATTTATTTTATTCTATTCCGCTTCTCAAATTAATTCACTTAACCAAGTTAAGTTTTATTTCCATATCCAATTCAATTTGACTGGTTGATTTCTCTCAAATCAGTTCAGTTTCATTTCAGAATTCAATTTGAATCCCAGTCAAATCAAGCAAAACAACCAATATTACTATAATATAGAAAATTATTTCCTTTTCTATATAAACATATAATCTGGGCAAAATTACTTCATTTACCCATATATAAAAAAATATTGTATTAACTGCCAATTCAATGTGGTTTCCCAACACTTGAACCGATCCAACAACACAATACAAAACATTTTTATATAAAATCTACAAATACGCTCTCTCGTATATACACTCAAACTCAATCTAGGGTATTACTAACCCTATCTCTATCAATTTATGCCACAGAGCCAAGGTTATTACTAAACCAATAGTTCTGATACCAACTGTAGCGGACGGGAAAATTCGACGCTCGAATTTTTACATTTAACACAACCTATGTCCAAACTCGAGTACCAAACATCCACAAAGCTGGAAGAAAGAAGTTAGAGGATGAGAAAGATAAGATAGAATTATTAGAATAGAAGAATAAGAAGACAACACAGAATCAGAATCTCACATCGCAGCGGAACAAAATATAATATAGAAATAAATCTTTATAAAGAACTTGAAAAAATATACCTACATACATCAGAGTACAGCAGGAAAATTTGGACAACTATAATATCCTGTCCTTATAAAATACACAACAGAAAAACTATTAATACATCTGGACTCCTCCAGCTCATCTTTGAACTTCACAGCTTCCGATAACCTGAACCTATAACTCAGGCTCACCCAAGACATTACAAACGCCACAGATTAGTCTGGTATGAGAAAACCCACTAAGTTTTGAAACACATCCATATTGCTTAACTTTGAAACCCTTTGAAAGAAATGGTAATAGTAGGACCAGCCCACACATAATCACGGACGGTTTTTACCTTACTATAACCAAACCATCTTTGAAATCAATACTAGTCTGATATTATCATCGTGATGTAAATCAAGTAAATAACCAAGTAGTAGAACGCTTGCATCTCACGCTCTACATATATAGTATAAAATCAAAAACTATGGGCTCATATTGGAGATTGGATTCCGACTAGACAAGGTATGAGATCACCTTCCGATCAGTGTACTCTAGAGGGATTACACTGGGTTCAACAAGAATGTCTTGCAACCCAACCACACATGACCGACCACTCATTTAATGTAACACCCCACGTCCATTAATGTCACTCACAAAGGGAATGCATTAACTTCCATGGAGGTTTTAAGTGAATATAGAACAGAAAAATTACAACAAGACAGATAATAAGCAGTACATGAAAATCTAAAATTTTATTTTATTGCAGCGGAAATTAAACATGTTTGTTACATCATAAAAACCATAAATCAGAGTCAAGTACAATATCCATCTTGATAAAACAAAATATATAACCCCATTACATAAATAGCCATTAAAGAAGATAACAAGCTGGACTTTACTTCAACGGTCCAATCTTTCCAAAAGAGAGATAAAGCAATCCAATCAAACTCCACTAGAGCTGGGTCCATCCTGAGGACCTGGAGGGGGAAAAAGATAGAAATGGAGGGGGTCAGACATAAAGTCTGGCGAGCATGATAATTCTAACAATACTATTATCAAAATAATTAGACTAAGGCATAAGCTGGAAGACAAGGAAATGTCTATGAACTATTGGGTATGGAAAAGCAGATAAAGATAACGTTAAAGGCACACCTAATTACTAACGAATAATTACTACACTGCACCACACCAGTCACCGTAAAGTTTGATCCCACTTGCTTCACATAGAAATTATATAAATAGCCTTGCGTACCCCTAGCTGACTACATAGGTGCCGTCTGCCCCTATCTCCGCTAGGTGTACCCCACTTGCGATCGGCTCCCTACTCGTAGATACCCGTGCTGGCCCCATAGTGGGGTGTATCACTCCCCTAAAGTGGCAACCCGATACAACTAAAGAATGCACGGCCTATACCTACACGATGCAACAACGTCTTACCTACAAGCCCGGGTTCACACACGCATATGAAACCCGTTGGACTTGCGTTGCCACCGCTAACCCGTTTGGCCTCTTATAGTCAAGCCCAGTATGCGTGTCCCGTCCTCGACTTGTGTCGAGTCCACAAAGATATGTTTGGGTTACTGGTTGAAATGGGTCCCCACAAGCTATCCACCTATACTTGTCCCCACTAGTATATCCCACTTAACCTTCTTCTTAGTCATGATCATTTACATGTGTGTTTGGTTAAGCCTTACTAATCGTATTTCAAATGCCACTAAAGGCAGCCACTAGATTCCTCATGCCACCCAAGGCACCTACTTAACTCCCATGTCCCACCTTACATGTTTATCTAGTTAAGTATTTCTTAATTCATTAAGGCCATAACCTTATAAAGACCTCTCACATTAGACTGGCATTTATGGCAGCTTTATTTGCTGGGCGGGTCCAGGCAGTCTTACTCCATAAAAGAGTCTAACCTCGTGTCTTTACAACTGTTATGCTTTAATTTGGGCCTAGGATCTCTCACATTGGGCTGACATTTGTGACTACTGGATTTTCCGGTCGGGTCCGGGCAGGTTTACGTCACAAACGAGTCCAACCTCGTGTCCTAAGCATTGATTATCACTTATAATCTCTTACCCCAGTTTTAATAATTCCCTATTCAAATTATTAATTAATTCTAGTTTTAATGATGTCCATAATTGACTCAATTATGGTCATCCACTTATGGCATGCAAAATCATATCAATTGCACCCCAATTTCTCAATATTAAATCCTTAATATTACCCCTACCCCACGTTATACGTTCGCTTATTCAACGCAAAATATACGTTAGACTCGAATAGCCTAACTCATAGCATAAAAAGAAATTATCACAACAACAACCTATACATATGACTAAAATAGATCTAATCATAAAAAGGGTGAAACTTGCATGTGTGATAGATGTCCAACACCTAAAGTTGCATAGGCAAAGACTACAACTTGCATAAAACTACACATGTCATGGATCTAAAGGTGTCAACTTGTTCGGTTATATGTCTCAACTTACATAATATGATCATAATCCAAATTCATATAAAAACTGGCATATGTGGTTTATGCAACATAATGATGGTGTAAACTAGCATCTAACCCATAGAACTCACCCATGTCATAGCATAATTCTAGATCTAAATAGATGTCATGGCATATGTTCATAATCTTTACTAATCAATCTAAACTTGCATACATGACTTGTCATATAAATCAACATAGCCCAAACAATATCAATAATATGATTTGATTAACATGAACTAATTAGCATAGATGACTTTATAACATGTATGATTTATCACAACTTAGCTTAGAAAATTACAACCTATACAATATCATCATAGCATGATTTACAACATATAGGATATCGTCTTCACATAACATAGGATTTACAACATACACGATAGCATAAGGTTTACAACAACATATATGACAATTCACATCATTTTCTTATGATCCATATCACATCTCAATCTAATTAGTTTGCTAATAATCTTATTAAGATCATCATACTCACAATTAGCGAAGAAAGAGAGTCTTGATTAGCTTTAGAGTTGAGTAGAATTATGGTTTTGATTAGCTTTCTTCCTTCTTAGTTGGCGGCGGCTACACTGAGTTCCATGGCAGCGGTATGACGGTGGCTATTCTATTTTTCATGTGAATTAGAGTGAGAGACTACCTAGGTATTTATAGAGTTTAGGGTTTATTTAGACTGTCAGATCAACTCAGAACTAACCTGAACCGTTAAATTAGCCAACTCAGCCCTAAAGACACATCAGCAGCTCAAGATTGGGCTCAGCCAAACCCTAGCCGACCTTACTAGGTCGACACCCAGGTCGACTGCGCAGTCGACCTGGTCCCTAGGGTGTCGACTGCCCAGTCGACTCCCCAGTCGACCTGGGTGCTGGGCGGGAAATTTCCCGCCTAGCCTGTTTGACTCTGAATTTTGAATTTTGAATTTTCCTGCGAGCTGTTTTGAATTTTCTGAAACTTCCGATGGCCATAACTTCTTCATACGAAGTCCAATTCACGCAAACTCGGACTCTATTTCAACCAGAATTCCAAGATGAACACAATGGCGCAACCCGTTTCCCACAATACTCATGTCTGAGATTAGTTATTCTTTAATTTGTGAATATTAATATTAACTGAATTACGAGGTGTTACATTCTCCCCTCCTTAAAGGATTTCGACCCCGAAATCTTCAAGTCAAGAAGAATGTATATCCTAACATCCAAACAACCATCTACTCAACCATCAAACATAGGCATCCATTGTCCTTATAGACTTCTAATGTTGTATGAACATATGCAAGAAGTGTGTGTATATGTTCCTTATCTAATGCAAAATCGGGCGGTCTACTGATTCAGTTGACCTCCTTAATGCAAATCATGATAGTGCCATGCGTCCATTATGTATGCAAAAGTTCCTTAATGCTACATATTATTTCTATATGCGTGCACAATCATCATCTTAATGCAGCATCCATATGATAATACAATCATCATACATTCTTTTTACTAAATACATCCATATATATGCAATATGCAATATGAAGTGACTGAGACGATCTAGTGCCTAATAGTGTGTGTATATGCGTCCACCAGCAACCACTAGCAAACACTTGCATCCAATTTGCATCCATCATACATAACATGTCTCAAACACATGTTTCAATCATAGGATTACCCTAACTAAAGGTCAAGGATACTAGCGAGAGGATACTCTAAAGGTAAGATAAGTACAAGCTAAGCGACAAAGGAGAAATTAAAGGACATACCCTTGAAAAGAAAAGGGTATCGTGAACGCATCTTCTCTTCTGTCTCCCAAGAAGCGTTACTCTCATCATCTCCCCATTGCACTTTGACTAGTCTGACCTCTCGATTTCTCAGCTTCTTAATCTTTGACCCAAGAATGCGCGTAGGAGCTCGTCGAATCGTCGCATCACGCTTTATCTCCACCTCTCTAAGAAAGCTCGGTTCTACCACCTCCGCGGTCTCGTGTAGGCACTTCCTCAAATGTGATACATGGAATACGTCGTGTACACCACTAAGTCTCTCAGGCAACTCCACTCTATACGCCATATGTCCAATCTTCTCCTTAATAGGAAACGGCCCTACGAACCTTGGTGCTAATTTCCCAATGGACCCAAAGCGAACAACGTTCCGTAGTGGAGACACTTTGATAAAGACAATGTCCCCAACATCAAACTCAAGATCTGTCCTCCTCTTATCCGCATAAGATTTCTTCCTATCTTGCGCTGTCTTCATCCTCCTTCGAATCCAATCAATCTTCTCCAAAGTCTCCCTAATCATATCGGGCCCAAGTAAGATCTTATCCGTAAATTCCCACCAACATGTAGGTAAACGACAAGGTCGTCCATAAAGAGCTTCGAAAGGTGCTATGCCAATGCTGGACTGAAAGCTATTATTATATGCGAACTCCACCAATGGAAGATGCTCTTCCCATGTACCCCCAAAGTCTAGGATACATAGCCTCAAAAGATCCTCTAGAATGCGATTCACCCTCTCGGTTTGGCCGTCCGTCTGAGGATGATATGCGGTGCTCAAACATAACTGAGTCCCCACCGCTTCTTGTAAGCTCCTCCAAAATTCGCTAGTGAAGATAGGATCATGGTCGCTTACTATGCTAGAAGGAACACCATGTAAACGAACTATCTCTCGAACGTATACAGAAGCTAACCATGGAGCAGTCCTCTTACTTTTCACGGGAATGAAATGGGCGCTTTTAGTAAGTCTATCTATTATAACCCAAATCCCCGTATTACCCTTCCTTGATCTTGGTAATCCATCCACAAAGTCCATCAAGACACTTTCCCATTTCCATAGTGGAACCTCCAATGGGTGAAGCAACCCATCGGGTTTCTTTTGCTCCGCTTTTACTTGTTGGCACACCAAGCATCTAGCGACATACTCGGCCACATCCCTCTTCATACCGGCCCAAAAGAAAAATCGCTTCATATCTTTGTACATCTTATCCCCGCCGGGATGAATGGTCATCTTCGAACGATGTGCTTCGTCAAGAATAGCCTTCCTCAACCCTTCGTCTCGAGGTACACAAAGTCTAATATCCCTACGTAACCAACCCTTATCATCTAGGGTATACCTACGGAGATGGCTTGATGACTCCCCTCTTTTGAGCTTCTCTACTAAATCAACCAACTGTGGGTCGTCTCGCTGTGCCTCACCAATCTGTCCCAAAAGCGTAGGTCTGACCTCCAAGGATGCTAGCAAACCGGGTACAAAGTCAACGGAAGGTCTAAAATCAAACATAGAGATGAATTCTAAGTTTCGCCGCTTAACAAACAACGGACTCAAGGACAGCCTTTTCCTACTTAAGGCGTTTGCCACCACGTTACCCTTGCCGGGGGTATATGCTATTTCGAAATCGTAGGATGCTAAGAACTCCATCCACCTTTGCTGTCTTAAATTCAAGTCCTTCTGAGAGAATAAGTATTTTAAATATTTGTGGTAAGTGAATAATTCGAATTTCTCGCCAAGAAGATAATGACGCCAAAACTTAAGCGCGAAAAGAATAGCAGCCAACTCTAGGTCATGCGTGGGGTAATTGTTCTCATGCGCTCGTAGAGTCTCCAACACTTCCCTAAGATGTAGGGCATGCTCTTCTTCATTCTTGGAAAAGATCAAGATGTCGTCTACAAAGACCACCACGAATTTATTAAGGTACTCCCTAAACACCCTACTCATCAAATCAACAAAGTATGCGGGGGCGTTTGTCAAACCGAAGGGCATCACTAGCCACTCATAGAAACCATCCGGAGTCCTAAAGGCAGTCTTGTCTATGCTATCCTCAGCCACTCTCAACTGATGGAAACCAGTGGCTAAGTCCAACTGCGAAAACACTGAGGCGCCAACTAACTGATCGAAGAGATCGTCAATCCTCGGCAGTGGGTGTCTGTTCTTCTTAGTAAGCTTATTAAGTTCTCTATAGTCCACACAAAGTCTAAGGGACCCATCCGCCTTCGTGGAAAATACTACTGGAGCACCCCACTCCGATATACTTCGTCTTATGAACCCCTTCTCAAGCAACTCCTTCACTTGCTTATTGAGTTCCCTTCTTTCACGAGGAGCCATGTGGCGTACTAGCAAAGATACTGGTTTTGCGTTATCCACAAGATATATTCGAAAATCTATCTCCCGCTTCAGAGGCAAGCCCTTTACCTCCTTAAACACATCCGAGTATTCTTGGACACTCTAACAGATCTTAGATTTTCCACCGACGCGTCAAGCGATTCTAGATAACTTAGCATAACGAAATTTACGGGATTACAAAAGATTTCGAGAGTGTTGCCAAGGCGAGTCATGAGCCTAACGACTCTCCTTTCACAATCAAGAACGTCCCCATTTCTGGATAACCAATCCATTCCTAAAATTAGCCCATAGCCCGTGAAGCCCAAAACATAAGCATCACATCTAAACTCAACGCTAAGTATAGAAATTTTCAAGTCCAAACACATCATGGACAAATAAGCTGAGCCCCCAATTGGATTCGAAACAACTAAGGGATCCTCTACTAAACTGGTGTTTAAGTGCAGTGATTCAACTAATGATGTAGAGATAAACGAAAAGGATGCGTCCGTATCGAATAAAGAACGGAAAGGATGATCAAACAGAAAAACAAAGCTTTCAACAGAAATGGTTCTACCTCGTTCTTGCAGCGGTGGGACCGCGAGAGCCTGAACTTGTCCCTTTGCCTGCCCTGGTGCCATAAGAACCTACACCTGTCCTCCCGAGGTAGACCCTGCCCTCTACCCCTTCTTTGGGAAGTCCTTCACTAGATGTCCCGCCTCACCACAGTGAAAACAGCCGGTCTTCTTTTTCTTTCTGCAATCCTTGCTGAGATGGCCTGGTGTCCCACAGTTAAAGCATCTTTTCTTTCCTTTGCCATTATTGTCTTTACCACCCTTCTTGTTTTGCTGTTGAGGTTTCTTCTGATCCCCTTTCTTCTCGGGTTCCTTATTAGCATTAGCACCTTTCTCCTCGTGCATGAGTGCCATGTCTACTAGCTTCTCAAAGGTGGCCCCCATAGGGATGTGGGTCATAGCCAACCCCTGCAACTGTTCATTCAAGCCATTAACGAACCTCAGAGCCTTCTTCTCCGGCGTGTTCACTAAGTCCAAGCCAAACCTTGCTAACTTATTAAATTTGTTAACATATTCTTTCACTGATGAGCTTCCTTGCTTCAATGTCAAGAACCTTTCCATATATAGATTCTCTTCTGCCCTTGAGAGAAACTTTGCCTCAAACCTACGTCTGAAATCCGCCCAAGAATCAACAGGACGCTCCCCATTAGTGACCTCCCACCAAAATGAGGCCTCTCCCTTCATTAACCAAGCTGCTAATTTGACTTTCCTCCCATCTTCTAATTCAAATATTTCTAGCAATTCTTCCACCTCCTTAAGCCAATCTCTAGCTTCAACAAACGTTTCCGACCCTTGAAAAGGTTTTCAACCCATAGCCTTAAGTTCCTTGCATATCTTTGCAAAAGTATCAACGTGAGGAGGAGGAGGAGCGGGTGCAACTGGTGGTGGAGGAACATTAGCTGGACCTGCAGCGGCCTTAGCCTCTAATAACCTCCTATACCATCCTAGTATCGTTACACCATCCGGAAGGTTAAGATCTTCAGCCATACTGAAACGAAAAAGGAAAGATTCAAAATGGAGAATTCGAAAGATAAAGATATATAGCTATTGGGTATTATGTTTTTCTTAAAAACTTTCCTCTTTAAATTACTAATCAAGACATGTTTTTGAAAATACTTCTTCCAAAAATACTTTAGAAAAATAGTTTTTTCTAAAAAATTATCTGTTCTGGTAACCTTAAGCTCTGATACCACGTGTAACACCCCACGTCCATTAATGTCACTCACAAAGGGAATGCATTAACTTCCATGGAAGTTTTAAGTGAATATAGAACAGAAAAATTACAACAAGACAGATAATAAGCAGTACTTGGAAATCTAAAACTTTATTTTATTGTAGCGGAAATTAAACATGTTTGTTACATCATAAAAACCATAAATCAGAGTCAAGTACAATATCCATCTTGATAAAACAAAATACATAACCCCATTACATAAATAGCCATTAAAAAGATAACAAGCTGGACTTTACTTCAACGGTCCAAGCTTTCCAAAAGAGAGATAAAGCAATCCAATCAAACTCCACTAGAGTTGGGTCCACCCTGAGGACCTTGAGGGGGAAAAAGATAGAAATGGAGGGGGTCAGACATAAAGTATGGCGAGTATGATAATTCTAACAAAACTATTATCAAAATAATTAGACTAAGGCATAAGCTGGAAGATAAGGAAATGTCTATGAACTATTGGGTATGGAAAAGCAGATAAAGATAACGTTAAAGGCACACCTAATTACTAATGAATAATTACTACACTGCACCACACCAATCACCCTAAAGGTTGATCCCACTTGCTTCACTTAGAAATTATATAAATTGCCTTGCGTACCCCTAGCTGACTACATAGGTGTCGCATGCCCCTGTCTCCGCTAGGTGTACCCCACTACCCACTTGCGATCGGCTCCCTACTCGTAGATACCCGTGCTGGCCCCATAGTGGGGTGTATCACTCCCCTAAAGTAGCAACCCGATACAACTAGAGTGCATGGCTTATACCTACACGATGCAACAACGTCTTACCTACCAGCCCGGGTCCACGCACGCATATGAAACTCGTTGGACTTGCGTTTCCATTGCTTACCCGTTTGGCTTCTTATAGTCGAGCCCAGTATGCGTGTCCCGTCCTCGACTTGGGTAGAGCCCACAAAGATATGTTTGGGTTACTGGTTGAAATGGGCCCCCACAAGCTATTCACCTAAGCTTGTCCCCACTAGTATATCCCACTTAACCCTCTTCTTAGTCATGTTCATTTACATGTGTGTTTGGTTAAGTCTTACTAATCGTATTTCAAATGCCACTGAAGGCAGCCACTAGATTCCTCATGCCACCTAAGGCACCTACTTAACCCCCATGTCCCACCTTACAAGTTTATCTGGTTAAGTATTTCTAAATTCATTAAGGCCATAACCTTATAAAGACCTCTCACATTAGACTGGCATTTATGGCAGCTGGATTTGCCAGGCGGGTCCGGGCAGTCTTACACCATAAAAGAGTCTAATCTCGTGTCTTTACAACTGTTTTGCTTTAATTTGGGCCTAGGACCTCTCACATTGGGCTGACATTTGTGACTACTGGATTTGCCGGTCGGGTCCGGGCAGGTTTACGTCACAAACGAGTCCAACCTCGTGTCCTAAGCATTGATTATCACTTATAATCTCTTACCCCAGTTTTAATAATTCCCTATTCAAATTATTAGTTAATTCCAATTTTAATGATGTCCATAATTGACTCAATTATGGTCACCCACTTATGGCATGCAAAATCATATCAATTGCACCCCAATTTCTCAATATTAAATCCTTAATATTACCCCTACCCCATGTTATACGTTCGCTTATTCAACGCAAAATATATGTTAGACTCGAACAGCCTAACTCATAGCATAAAAAGAAATTATCACAACAACAACCTATACATATGACTAAAATAGATCTAATCATAAAAAGGGTGAAACTTGCATGTGTGATAGATGTCCAGCACCTAAACTTGCATAGGCAAAGACTACAACTTGCATAAAACTACACATGTCATGGATCTAAAGGTGTCAACTTGTTTGGTTAAATGTCACAACTTACATAATATGATCATAATCCAAATTCATATAAAAACTGGCATATGTGGTTTATGCAACATAATGATGGTGTAAACTAGCATCTAACCCATAGAACTCACCCATGTAATAGCATAATTCTAGATCTAAATAGATGTTATGACATATGTTCATAATCTTTACTGATCAATCTAAACTTGCATACATGACTTGTCATATAAATCAACATAGCCCAAACAATATCAATAATATGATTTGATTAACATGAACTAATTAGCATAGATGACTTTATAACATGTATGATTTATCACAACTTAGCATAGAAAATTACAACCTATACAATATCATCATAGCATGATTTACAACATATAGGATATCGTCATCACATAACATAGGATTTACACCATACACGATAGCATAAGGTTTACAACAACATATATGACAGTTCACATCATTTTCTTATGATCCATATCACATCTCAATCTAATTAGTTTGCTAATAATCTTATTAAGATCATCATACTCACAATAAACGAAGAAAGAGAGTCTTGATTTTCTTTAGCGTTGAGTAGAATTAGGGTTTTGATTAGCTTTCTTCCTTCTTAGTTGGCGGCGGCTAAACTGAGTTCCATGGCGGCGGTATGACAGTGGCTATTCTATTTTTCATGTGAATTAGAGTGAGAGACTACCCAGATATTTATAGAGTTTAGAGTTTATTTAGACCGTCATATCAACTCAGAACTAACCTGAACCGTTAAATTAGCCAACTCGGCCCTAAAGACACATCAGTAGCTCAAGATTGGGCTCAGCCAAACCCTAGCCGACCTAACCAGGTCGACACCCAGGTCGACTGCGTAGTCGACCTGGTCCCTGGGGTGTCGACTGCCCAGTCGACCTAGGTGCTGGGCGGGAAATTTCCCGCCTAGCCAGTTTGACTCTGAATTTTGAATTTTGAATTTTCCTGCGAGCTGTTTTGAATTTTTAGAAACTTCCGATGGCCATAACTTCTTCATACGAAGTCCAATTCATGCAAACTAGGACTCTATTTCAACCAGAATTACAAGACGAACACAATGGCGCAACACGTTTCCCACAATTCTCACGTCTGAGATTAGTTATTCTTTAATTTGTGAATATTAATATTAATTGAATTACGTGGTGTTACATTTAACTTGAGTGTATCGAATATATTTTCACCCTTTGGCTTTTATTGTGCGCGTGCCGAAATTCCCGAGAGATACAGAAATGAAAAGAAGTAACAAATATGAATATTCTATAGATTGGTGACAACACACCCTGCTTGGGGACGACCCACCTAGCCATGCTGCCTGCCCGATTTTTGTCTTTTCCTGGTTGATGAGGCTAGAAGCTACGTTTAACTTTCAGATCATCTGGACACCATTTACTTTTGAATCTCTCATCGCTCATACACGTCATCTAGGAACAGGATGAACCGAAGGCACCCTCCTACCGCATCCTTATACAGGAATCACCCTAAGGATCAGTAGCGAGTAGTCCTTGCAATCCGTAGATTCCAATCACGACAGAATCACAAGTCATTGTAACTCTGGTAGCTAGCCAGTGAAATTTAACGAGTAGTTCTTCCGCTCATAAAGATTGACAGTCTTCGATGCTCCATCTTCAATCGACAACTTACACATTCTCGTATTCAGTGGTCGGAATGGTTTTTGAATATAAATTCAACCCCGATCTTTCCGTACCAACAATCGCGTTCGCCAGATTTGATAGTCGATTATTTAACTATCAAATAAACAATCAATCATCCATAGAAAAGTGAAGTGGATTTATCGGTTCAGTGTACAACATCACTTGGCCTCTTCATTTAAACAGTGGTTAATTAAATTTCTAAATCTTTCCATATTTGGAATACTGCTTTTCCAATTCTATTTATTCAGCTTATAATTCTCGAATTATAGTTTATAATCTTCTTTACGGAAATACTAATTTTAATCCCTTCAACTACCTTCGTTTTTAAACTAATACCATCCTTGGATAATCATGAAGTCATTACAAGTTGGGGAATTTAATTACCTCTCATATCTTGAGGCAACAACATTCTTATCTTTGGAATGGATAAAAGTTTATCTACGAAATCTCAAATTCCATTAAATTATTCTGACACTTCCCTTTACTATAGAATCTTTTAACGAAAATAATCCAAAATCGAACTCGTATGATTATAAGTAAAACCTATTAAAATCCTTTTAATTATAAATAAGGTCTTAAGACTACTTTTGACTTTATTAATCGAGTTCCGGTTCCTATATCATTTCCTAAATTTGGTTAAATAATTAACCTCAACTTGTTTCCATTTAAAAGTTTACTTAACATTAACTATTAATAAAATAGTTCATTTTTCCTTTAAAGGTAATTTAAAATGATAAATAACTTTAATAATAAATTAACAATTCAATAATTGTTTTCAATAATCACTTCTCACTCTCAAGCGGTTTACTTAGTCATCTCAAAATAAGATTAATTCGTTAATCAATTTCACTTGGTCCTTTTAAATTGAAAATCAATTTAAATGATTTATTAATAACAGTAGTTAATAATTTCATTTGATTTAATTAACAATCTAAATGAATTAAATAATCATAATTAATTGTTTATTTGAAACAATTAATCAAATCCTTAATCATTAGATAAATTTACATAGTTCTGCTTAATAAATTTGTTAATATAAGAACTTGCCTCATACTTGGTTTATAATTTCCAAATAATATAATTATTCATTTCCTCTAATAAACCGCCATTTTAAAAATAATCTATATAAAATAGATTTCAAAATCTGTCTTTAGTTATAAGACAATTTTTTAACTTTCTTGCTATTGATTTACCTGACGGTAAATCAATCTCTATAAACCGAATAATTTATAGGCCATCTGCCGATAATTACTCAACCAATATCACCCATCCGTTCATATCACACAAATGTCGAATTTCAACTTAACAATATATTTATCATGATAACAGAGATGAACAATTTAACTAATAATAGTCTACGATAATTTATAACGTCCATTCAAGCATCAAATTATTTATTTAATACGTTTATATTATTATTAACGTAACCAACAAGGTAAGTTAAGTCGTTTGGAATTTTGATCTTTAAAATAACGATTTAATTAAACAAATGCTTAATTTACTCAGTGAATATTAAATAATATCTGGCACACAAACAAACAGTCATCTAATTATCAACCATTTGCAAACATTGCACACAATAAAAAATCCAGCTTATGTAACACCCCATGTCCATTAATGTCACTCATAAAAGGAATGCATCAATGTCCATGAAGCGTTATTGTTGTATAGAACAGATAAATTACAAGAATAAATAAATAAAACAACACAACGGAAGATAAAACTTATTTCATAGCATTATAACTCAAAACAATCTTACATACCAAAACCATTACAACAGGATCTATAGTCTTTTCCAAAAACTTCATAGTACATAAAGAAGCAAATACTTAAATAACATAAATGCATAAATCCCCCCTGAGCATAAGCAAAGCCATAAAGATGAGAGATTCCAAAGCGATACATCTACTCTTTTCAAGCAACTGAAAGAAATCGGCACTAAGCTGTAGTATTCCGTCCTTGCAAACCTGAGGGGGGAAGGAAAGAAAAGAGGTGGAAAAAAAACGGGTCAGACATAAAGTCTGGCGAGTCCAGTAATTTTAACAAATAATAGGTAAGGATTAAGACATAAATAGGCATCATGATATGGCTGTAACATAGAAAAGGTAGATAAAAAAGATGGACAAGATGATTCCGTTCCTAAGTACTAAGACAATCCTACACCTTGGCTAAGCGAACAACCCTCCAAGTACTAACCCCGAAGACCGAAGTCAATATCAGACTAGCACCCAAAGGACTATCCAACTCAACCAACATGTATTTCATTACACCGTACTTTTGCTAAGTTACACCACATTACTTAATTACACCGCACTTCTACTAGTATCTATTTACTAAAGGTTGATCCCTTCCCACTAACTGTACCCACATGACAAACTTGGTAGTTACTTGTACCTAGCTGCTATCGTAGGTGTCGGCTTGCTCCTACCACCACTAAGGTACCCTTACCCTACCCATTCGATCGGCTCCCTAAACCCCGTAGGCACCCGTGCTGGCCCCACAGTGGGGTGTATCACTCCCCAAAGTGGTAACCCAGATACCAACATAAAATGCTTGGTCATACCTACACGATGCAACAACGTCTTACCTACCAGCCCGGACCCATGCACGCACATGAACACGTTGGACTCACGTTGCCACCGCTATTCACGTTTTGACCTCTTACATTCAAGTCTATTAAGCGTGCCCCAACCCCGGACAAGTACCAGGCCCAATTAGATACTCAAACGGGTTACTGGTTGAAACGGGACCCCCATCCGGCACAAGCCTCCCACCTATGCTTGGTCCCCACTAGGTTTTTCTCCCACTTAACCATTTTAATTTAAATGTCCATGTCTTACACATGCTATGGTTATGTCCATACTTACATGTCATAATTTACATGTCTTATCTTATACCGGTTAAGTCCATATTTACATGTCCTAATTTACATGTCACCCCACTTAACCCTCTAACCATACCCATGTCTTATTATGGTTAGTATTCCTTAATTCATTACTTATGACGAACGGTGCATGACCTCTCACATTAGACCGAACACTTTGTGGCCGTTGGATTAGCCGGGCGGTTTCGGGTAGTCTTACGCAACAAACCGGGTCTAATCTCGTGTCATTAACTGTTGCGCCAACAATTCATTCCTTTGACCTCTCACATTAGACGTCCAATTATGGCAGCTGGATTTGCTGGGCGGTTCCGGGCAGTCTTACGCCATAATTGCGCCTAACATCGTGTCAAAGGTTTATTAATAATCGTATTTCACCCATACCCAATTTTCATGTCATGTATATCCAATTAAACATATAATCATGTTTATAATATTTCCTATCACAATTTGTCACTAATTACATATTAATTAGCCTCAATTACAAATTTACAATTATAGGCAATTTCATCAATTCTTTGTAATTCATATCCAAATATGCCAATTTCACATATTATCCAATTATCCAAAATATCCAATAATATCGAATTTTCCATATTTCACATATTCCCATCGTTCCCACGTATTTGCATTCGCACGTATTTTTAACATAGGCTCGAAGGTAGCCTAGATTCAAAAATAAAAGGAATAGGGATAAGAAGAGAGAATCAAATCACAGAAAATTGAAATTAACACAACATGATGAAATAAAGGGCATGTAAACTAGCATAGAGGCATAATGACAGATTCAACATGAATAAACTGATAAAGGTATGAACTTTACATAGAAACATAGGCATATGATGACATGAATCAAAAAGGTGAAGACTTGGATGAGATTTAAATTACATACATACATATGAATCCTCTTTACAACTTCATCATGTAACTTTTAATCCAATTATATTATGAAAATCACCGTACTCACCTTTAGTGGTTAAAAAATAGAATTATGCACTGAAATTGGTGTAGAAACGTTGCGGTGTTGCTGATTTATCTTCTTGAATTGTTGTAGAAGCTCTTATCTTTAATTTGAATTGAAGTTGAATACTTGAGATTTGATTTAGAGGCGGCGGCTAGGGTTTAAGAGAGAGTTTGACAGCATAATGGTGTCATAGATAATATTTATGAATTAGGGTTAGGTCTTAGGGTGTATATATAGGTGTAGGAAGTTATTTAGGACCATTAGATTAACCCTGAACAATGAGAACCATTCAGATGCCACATCTGCCTTTGAGCGAATCGGCCCACTGGTTGACAGCCAAACATCCTGAATCAACCCATAGTCGACCCAGCGATGCTTGGGTCGACCTCAAAAATGGGCCGGTTCGGTTATTCCCCCTCCCAATTCGCTGTTTTGAACTTTTTTGCATATTTATTTATTTAATTATATATATATATATATATATTTCTCTCATATGCATACAAACTTCAAGGCTTAATAATATCTTCATAAGGTATCCGTTTTGTGTAAACCAAATGTTATAAAATTACGGGGTGTTACATTCTCCCCTCCTTAAAGGATTTCGCCCTGGAAATCTCCAAGTTAAGAAGAATGTATCCTACTATCCAGTCATCCATCTACTCAACCGTCATCCACAAGCATCCATTGTCCTTAAAAGATTTCTAATGCTTTTCATGTACATATGCATAGTGTGTGTATATGTCTGTATACTAATGCAAAATCAGGCGGTCCACTGATTCAGTCGACCTCCTTAATGCAAATAATGATAGTGCCATCTATCCATCATGTATGCAAAGAACCCTATACATATCATTACTACATGTGTGCACAACCATTCATTTAAATGCAACATCCATATGATACACACATTCGTTGTACATTCATTTTACTAAATACATCCATTTATATGAAATATGCAATATGAAAGTGACTGAGTCGATCTAGTGCCTAAAGTGTGTGTATATGCATCCATGAGCAACCACTAGCAAACACTTGCATCCACCATACATAACATGTTTCAACCATAGGACTACCCTATCTAAAGGTCAAAGATACTAGCGAGAGGACATGCTAAAGATAGAACAAGTACAAGCTATGCGATAAAGGAGAAATTAAAAGGCATACCCTCAAAAAGAAAAGGGTACAATGAACGCATCTTCTCTTCCGTCTCCCAAGTAGCGTCGCTCTCATCATCTCCTCATTGCACTTTGACTAGCTTGACCTCTCGATTCATCAACTTCTTAATCTCCGACCCAGGAATGCATGTAGGAGCTCGTCGAATCGTCGCATCACGCTCTATCTCCACATCTCTAAGCAAGCTCAGCTCTACCACTTCTGCGGTCTCATGCAAGCACTTCCTCAAATGTGATACATGGAATATGTCGTGTACACCACTAAGTCTCTCGGGCAACTCCACTCTATACGCCATCTGTCCAATCCTAGCCTTAATAGGAAACGACCCTACGAACCTTGGTGCTAACTTCCCAACGGACCCAAAGAGAACAACATTCCGTAATGGAGACACCTTGATAAAGACCATGTCCCTAATATCAAACTCAAGATCTGTCCTCCTCTTGTCCGCGTACGATTTCTACCTATCTTGTACCGTCTTCATCCTCCTTCTAATCAAATCAATCTTTTCCGAAGTCTCTCTAATCATATCGGGCCCAAGCAAGATCTTATCCGTAGATTCCCACCAACATGTAGGTGAACGACACGGCCTTCCATAAAGAGCCTCGAAAGGTGCCATGCCAATGCTAGACTGAAAACTATTATTATACGAGAACTCCACCAAAGGAAGATGCTCCTCCCATGTACCTCCGAAGTCTAAAACACATAGCCTCAAAAGGTCCTCTAGAATACGATTCACCCTCTCGGTCTGGCCGTCCGTCTGAGGATGATATGCGGTGCTCAAACATAACTGAGTCCCTACTGCCTCTTGCAAGCTCTTCCAAAACTCGCTAGTAAAAATAGGATCGCGATCGCTCACTATGCTAGAAGGAACACCGTGCAAACGAACTATCTCTCGAATGTATACGGAAGCTAACCATGGAGCAGTCCTCTTACTCTTCACGGGAATGAAATTGGCGCTCTTAGTAAGTCTGTCTACCATGACCCAAATCCCCGTATTACCCTTCCTCGATCTTGGTAACCCATCAACAAAGTCCATCGAGACACTCTCCCACTTCCATTGTGGGACCTCCAATGGGTGAAGCAACCCATCGGGCTTCTTTTGCTCTACTTTTACTTGTTGGCACACCAAGCATCTAGCGACAAACTCAGCCACATCCCTCTTCATACCGGCCCAAAAGTAAACTCGTCTCATGTCCATGTACATCTTGTCCCCGCCGGGATGAATGGTCATCTTCGAACGATGTGCATCATCAAGAATGGTCTTCCTCAAGTTATCGTCTCGTGGTACACAAAGTCTACCGTCCCTACATAACCAACCCTTATCATCTCGGGTATACCTACTGAGATGGCTCGATGACTCCCCCCTTATGAGCTTCTCTACTAACTTAACCAACTGTGGGTCATCTCGCTGTGCCTCACCAATCGTCCCAAAAGTGTAGGTCTGACCTCTAAGGATGCTAGCAAACCGGGTACAAAGTCAATGGAAGGTTTAAAGTCAAACGTAGAGATGAACTCCATGCTTCGTCGCTCAACAAACAACGGACTCAAGGACAACCTTTTCCGACTTAAGGTGTCTGCCACCATGTTACCCTTGCCAGGGGTATACGCTATCTCGAAATCGTAGGACGCTAAGAATTCCATCCACCTTTGCTGCCTTAAGTTCCAGTCCTTTTGAGAGAACAAGTATTTTAGCAATTTGTGGTCTGTGAACAATTCGAATTTCTCGCCAAGAAGATAATGGCGCCAAGACTTAAGCGCGAAAACAATAGCGGCCAACTCTAGGTCATGTGTAAGGTAATTTTTCTCATGCACTCTCAACTGATGGACACCAGTGGCTAAGTCCAACTGCAAAAACACTGAGGCGCCAACTAACTGATCGAAGAGATCGTCAATCCTCGATAGTGGGTGCCTATTCTTCTTAGTAAGCTTATTAAGTTCTCTATAGTCCACACAAAGTCTAAGGGACTCATCCTCCTTTGTGGCAAATACTACTGGAGCACCCCACTCCGATATACTACGTCTTATGAACCCCTTCTCAAGCAACTCCCCTACTTTCTTATTGAGTTCCCTCCTCTCACGAGGAGCCATGTGGCATCCTGGCAGAGATACTGGTTTTGCACTGTCTATAAGATAAATACGAAAGTCTATCTCATGTTTTGGGGGTAGACCCCTCACCTCATCGAAGACATCAACATATTTACGGACTATACGAACAAAATGTAAATCATCATTGGATGTGTCAAGTGACTCAAGATAACAAAGCATCACCAATCCTCTAGGGTCACAAGAAATATCTAGGGTCTTTCCACTATGAGTCAACAATTTTACTATCCTTCGTTCACAATCTAGAATGGCACCATGTATGGCTAGCCAATCCATCCCTATAATCAACCCATAGCCCATGAAACCAAGCACAAAAGCATTACATTCAAAACCAGCGCCTAAGATAGACAATCTCAAATCCCTATAAACCATGGATAAATGAGCCGACCCACCAATAGGATTTGAGACTACAATAGGATCCACAATGAGACTAGTATTTAAGTGAAGTATTTCAACTAATGATGTAGAGATAAACGAATGTGATGCGCCAGAATCGAATAAAGTACAGACAGGATGATCAAACAAGAAAATCAAACTTTCGATTTTCTACCTCCTTCCTATCCTGGAGCCATGAGAGCGTGAATCTGCCCTCCCAAAGTAGAACCTGCCCTCTGCCCTTGCTTCTTAGGACAGTCCTTGACAGCATGACCTGGATCACCACAGTGATAACAAGCGAACTTCTTCTTCTTCCTACAGTCTTTCTTCAAATGGTCGGGTATCCGATAGTTGTGACACTTACTCTTTTCTTTACAACCTTTCTTTTGTTGTTGGGCTTTCTTTGGATCCTCCATCTTATCTTGCGGTCCAAAAGTACTTACACCCTTCTCTTCTTCATGCATGTATGCCATACCAACGCGCTTTTCATATGTAGCCCCCATTGGAAAGTAGGACATAGCCAAACTGTGAAGCGGTTTATTTAGGCCCTTTGCCAACCTCAAGGCCTTCTTGTGAGGCGTATTCACCAACTCTATCCCAAATCTTGCCAACTTATTAAATTCGGTCACATACTCCTTCATGGTCAAGTTTTTCTGCTTCAATGTCAAGAACCTCTCCATGTACGTACTCTCCTCAGCTTGAGAAAGGAATTTCAACTCAAACCTTCCCCTAAAATCTGCCCATGTCTCCACAGCACGCTCTCCATTAGTAACCTCCCACCAAAACGAAGCTTCGTCCTTCATCAACCAAGCAGCCAATTGGACCTTCTTACAATCATCCAAAACGAGAATGCCAAACAGATCCTCCACCTCTTTCAACCAATTTCTAGCTTCAACGAACGTTTCAGACCCAATAAAGGGTTTTCCACCCATCGAACGGAAGTCTTTACATATCTTTGAGAAAGCATCTCCACGCGGAGGAATGACTGGAGCTGGGGGAGGAGGAGGAGGAACGTCGGCCGGACCCGCGGCAACGGCCCTAGCCTTGAGATAATGACGAAACCAACCGGGTACATGAACACCCTCTGGTATCTTAGACGCTCCAGACATGCTGAAAAGAAAAGGAAAGAGTTTCAAAACAAGGGAAGTGAAAGAGAAATGTATGGATTGCGGGGATTATCCTCTTTAAAGCAAACTTTCCTTGAAAATAGCTTCTTTAAAACAAGTTTTTTTTTGAAAATACATTCTAGGAGAAATATACCTTTGAAAACATTTTCAAAACTTTTTATCTGTTCTTGTAACCATAGCTCTGATACCACGTGTAACACCCCATGTCCATTAATGTCACTCACAAAGGGAATGCGTCGATGTCCATGAAGCGTTATTATTGTATAGAACAGATAAATTACAAGAATAAATAAATAAAACAACACAGCGGAAGTTAAAACTTATTTCATAGCATTATAACTCAAAACAAGCTCACATAAGTAGTCACCAAAACCATTACAACATGATCAATAGTCTTTTCCAAAAACTTCAAAGTACATAAAGAAGCAAATACTTAAATAACATAAATGCGTAAATCCCCACTGAGCATAAGCAAAGCCATAAAGATGAGAGAGTCCAAAGCGATACATCTACTCTTTTCAAGCAACTGAAAGAAATCGGCACTAAGCTGTAGTATTCCCTCCTTGCAAACCTGAGGGGGAGGGGGAAAGGAAAGAAAAGAGGTGGAAACAAAATGGGTTAGACCTAAAGTCTGGCAAGTCCAGTAATTTTAACAAATAATAGGTAAGGTAAATGATCAAGACATAAATAGGCATCATGATATGGCTATAACATAGATAAGGTAGATAAAAAGGATGGACAAGATGATTCCGTTCCTAAGTACTAAGACAATCCTACACCTTGGCTAAGCGAACAACCCTCCAAGTACTAACCTCGAAGACCGAAGTCAACATCAGACTAGCAACCAAAGGACTATCCAACTCAACCGACATGTATTTCGTTACACCGCACTTTTGCTAAGTTACACCACATTACTTAATTACACCGCACTTCTACTAGTCTCTATTTACTAAAGGTTGATCCCTTCCCACTAACTGTACCCACATGACAAACTTGATAGTTTCTTGTACCTAGCTGCTATCGTAGGTGCCAGCTTGCTCCTACCACCGTTAAGGTACCCTTACCCTACCCATTCGATTGGATCCCTAAACCCTGTAGGCACCCATGCTGGACTCACAGTGGGGTGTATCACTCCCCAAAGTGGCAACCCCGATACCAACATAAAATGCATGGCCATACCTACACGATGCAACAACATCTTACCTACCAGCCCGGACCCATGCACGCACATGAACCCGTTGGACTCACGTTGCCACCGCTATTCACGTTTTGACCTCTTACATTCAAGTCCAGTAAGCATGCCCCAACCCCGGCCTAGTACCAGGCCCAATTAGATACTCAAACGGGTTACTGGTTGAAACGGTTCCCCCATCCGACACAAGCCTCCCACATATGCTTGGTCCCCACTAGGTTTTCTCCCACTTAACCATTTTAATTTAAATGTCCATGTCTTACACATGCTATGGTTAAGTCCATACTTACATGTCACAATTTACATGTCTTATCTTATACCGGTTAAGTCCATATTTACATGTCCTAATTTACATGTCACCCCACTTAACCCTCTAACCATACCCATGTCTTATTATGGTTATTATTCTTTAATTCATTACTTATAACGAACAGTGCATGACCTCTCACATCAGATCGGACACTATGTGGCCATTGGATTTGCCGGGCGGTTTCGGGCAGTCTTATGCCACAAACCGGGTCTAACCTCGTGTCATTAACCGTTGCGCCTACAATTCATTCCTTTGACCTCTCACATTAGACGTCCAATTGTGGCAGCTGGATTTGCTGGGCGGTTCCGGGCAGTCTTACGCCATAATTGCGCCTAACATCGTGTCAAAGGTTTATTAATAATCGTATTTCACCCATACCCAATTTTCATGTCATGTATATCCAATTAAACATATAATCATGTTTATAATATTTCCTATCACAATTTGTCACTAATTACATATTAATTAGCCTCAATTACAAATTTACAATTATAGGCAATTTCATCAATTCTTTGTAATTCATATCCAAATATGCCAATTTCACATATTATCCAATTATCCAAAATATCCAATAATATCGAATTTTCCATATTTCACATATTCCCATCGTTCCCACGTATTTGCATTCGCACGTATTTTTAACATAGGCTCGAAGGTAGCCTAGATTCAAAAATAAAAGGAATAGGGATAAGAAGAGAGAATCAAATCACAGAAAATTGAAATTAACACAACATCATGAAATAAAGGGCATGTAAACTAGCATAGAGGCATAATGACAGATTCAACATGAATAAACTGATAAAGGTATGAACTTTACATAGAAACATAGGCATATGATGACATGAATCAAAAAGGTGAAGACTTGGATGAGATTTAAATTACATACATACATATGAATCCTCTTTACAACTTCATCATGTAACTTTTAATCCAATTATATTATGAAAATCACCGTACTCACCTTTAGTGGTTAAAAAATAGAATTATGCACTGAAATTGGTGTAGAAACGTTGCGGTGTTGCTGATTTATCTTCTTGAATTGTTGTAGAAGCTCTTATCTTTAATTTGAATTGAAGTTGAATACTTGAGATTTGATTTAGAGGCGGCGGCTAGGGTTTAAGAGAGAGTTTGACAGCATAATGGTGTCATAGATAATATTTATGAATTAGGGTTAGGTCTTAGGGTGTATATATAGGTGTAGGAAGTTATTTAGGACCATTAGATTAACCCTGAACAATGAGAACCATTCAGATGCCACATCTGCCTTTGAGCGAATCGGCCCACTGGTTGACAGCCAAACATCCTGAATCAACCCATAGTCGACCCAGCGATGCTTGGGTCGACCTCAAAAATGGGCCGGTTCGGTTATTCCCCCTCCCAATTCGCTGTTTTGAACTTTTTTGCATATTTATTTATTTAATTATATATATATATATATATATATTTCTCTCATATGCATACAAACTTCAAGGCTTAATAATATCTTCATAAGGTATCCGTTTTGTGTAAACCAAATGTTATAAAATTACGGGGTGTTACATTCTCCCCTCCTTAAAGGATTTCGCCCTGGAAATCTCCAAGTTAAGAAGAATGTATCCTACTATCCAGTCATCCATCTACTCAACCGTCATCCACAAGCATCCATTGTCCTTAAAAGATTTCTAATGCTTTTCATGTACATATGCATAGTGTGTGTATATGTCTGTATACTAATGCAAAATCAGGCGGTCCACTGATTCAGTCGACCTCCTTAATGCAAATAATGATAGTGCCATCTATCCATCATGTATGCAAAGAACCCTATACATATCATTACTACATGTGTGCACAACCATTCATTTAAATGCAACATCCATATGATACACACATTCGTTGTACATTCATTTTACTAAATACATCCATTTATATGAAATATGTAATATGAAAGTGACTGAGTCGATCTAGTGCCTAAAGTGTGTGTATATGCATCCATGAGCAACCCGATACAACTAAAGAGTGCATGGCTTATACCTACACGATGCAACAACGTCTTACCTACCAGGCCGGGTCCACGCACGCATATGAAACTCGTTGGACTTGCGTTTCCACTGCTTACCCGTTTGGCTTCTTATAGTCGAGCCCAGTATGCGTGTCCCGTCCTCGACTTGGGTAGAGCCCACAAAGATATGTTTGGGTTACTGGTTGAAATGGGCCCCCACAAGCTATTCACCTAAGCTTGTCCCCACTAGTATATCCCACTTAACCCTCTTCTTAGTCATGTTCATTTACATGTGTGTTTGGTTAAGTCTTACTAATCGTATTTCAAATGCCACTGAAGGCAACCACTAGATTCCTCATGCCACCTAAGGCACCTACTTAACCCCCATGTCCCACCTTACAAGTTTATCTGGTTAAGTATTTCTTAATTCATTAAGGCCATAACCTTATAAAGACCTCTCACATTAGACTGGCATTTATGGCAGCTGGATTTGCCAGGCGGGTCCGGGCAGTCTTACACCATAAAAGAGTCTAATCTCGTGTCTTTACAACTGTTTTGCTTTAATTTGGGCCTAGGACCTCTCACATTGGGCTGACATTTGTGACTACTGGATTTGCCGGTCGGGTCCGGGCAGGTTTACGTCACAAACGAGTCCAACCTCGTGTCCTAAGCATTGATTATCACTTATAATCTCTTACCCCAGTTTTAATAATTCCCTATTCAAATTATTAGTTAATTCCAATTTTAATGATGTCCATAATTGACTCAATTATGGTCACCCACTTATGGCATGCAAAATCATATCAATTGCACCCCAATTTCTCAATATTAAATCCTTAATATTACCCCTACCCCATGTTATACGTTCGCTTATTCAACGCAAAATATATGTTAGACTCGAACAGCCTAACTCATAGCATAAAAAGAAATTATCACAACAACAACCTATACATATGACTAAAATAGATCTAATCATAAAAAGGGTGAAACTTGCATGTGTGATAGATGTCCAGCACCTAAACTTGCATAGGCAAAGACTACAACTTGCATAAAACTACACATGTCATGGATCTAAAGGTGTCAACTTGTTCGGTTAAATGTCACAACTTACATAATATGATCATAATCCAAATTCATATAAAAACTGGCATATGTGGTTTATGCAACATAATGATGGTGTAAACTAGCATCTAACCCATAGAACTCACCCATGTAATAGCATAATTCTAGATCTAAATAGATGTTATGACATATGTTCATAATCTTTACTGATCAATCTAAACTTGCATACATGACTTGTCATATAAATCAACATAGCCCAAACAATATCAATAATATGATTTGATTAACATGAACTAATTAGCATAGATGACTTTATAACATGTATGATTTATCACAACTTAGCATAGAAAATTACAACCTATACAATATCATCATAGCATGATTTACAACATATAGGATATCGTCATCACATAACATAGGATTTACAACATACACGATAGCATAAGGTTTACAACAACATATATGACAATTCACATCATTTTCTTATGATCCATATCACATCTCAATCTAATTAGTTTGCTAATAATCTTATTAAGATCATCATACTCACAATAAACGAAGAAAGAGAGTCTTGATTTTCTTTAGCGTTGAGTAGAATTAGGGTTTTGATTAGCTTTCTTCCTTCTTAGTTGGCGGCGGCTAAACTGAGTTCCATGGCGGCGGTATGACGGTGGCTATTCTATTTTTCATGTGAATTAGAGTGAGAGACTACCCAGATATTTATAGAGTTTAGAGTTTATTTAGACCGTCAGATCAACTCAGAACTAACCTGAACCGTTAAATTAGCCAACTCGGCCCTAAAGACACATCAGTAGCTCAAGATTGGGCTCAGCCAAACCCTAGCCGACCTAACCAGGTCGACACCCAGGTCGACTGCGTAGTCGACCTGGTCCCTGGGGTGTCGACTGCCCAGTCGACCTAGGTGCTGGGCGGGAAATTTCCCGCCTAGCCAGTTTGACTCCGAATTTTGAATTTTGAATTTTCCTGCGAGCTGTTTTGAATTTTTAGAAACTTCCGATGGCCATAACTTCTTCATACGAAGTCCAATTCATGCAAACTAGGAATCTATTTCAACCAGAATTACAAGACGAACACAATGGCGCAACCCGTTTCCCACAATTCTCACGTCTGAGATTAGTTATTCTTTAATTTGTGAATATTAATATTAATTGAATTACGTGGTGTTACATTTAACTTGAGTGTATCGAATATATTGTCACCCTTTGGCTTTTATTGTGCGCGTGCCGAAATTCCCGAGAGATACAGAAATGAAAAGAAGTAACAAATATGAATATTCTATAGATTGGTGACAATACACCCTGCTTGGGGCCGACCCACCTAGCCATGCTGCCTGCCCGATTTTTGTCTTTTCCTGGTTGATGAGGCTAGAAGCTACGTTTAACTTTCAGATCATCTGGACACCATTTACTTTTGAATCTCTCATCGCTCATACACGTCATCTAGGAACAGGATGAACCGAAGGCACCCTCCTACCGCATCCTTATACAGGAATCACCCTAAGGATCAGTAGCGAGTAGTCCTTGCAATCCGTAGATTCCAATCACGACAGAATCACAAGTCATTGTAACTCTGGTAGCTAGCCAGTGAAATTTAACGAGTAGTTCTTCCGCTCATAAAGATCGACAGTCTTCGATGCTCCATCTTCAATCGACAACTTACACATTCTCGTATTCAGTGGTCGGAATGGTTTTTGAATATAAATTCAACCCCGATCTTTCCGTACCAACAATCGCGTTCGCCAGATTTGATAGTCGATTATTTAACTATCAAATAAACAATCAATCATCCATAGAAAAGTGAAGTGGATTTATCGGTTCAGTGTACAACATCACTTGGCCTCTTCATTTAAACAGTGGTTAATTAAATTTCTAAATCTTTCCATATTTGGAATACTGCTTTTCCAATTCTATTTATTCAGCTTATAATTCTCGAATTATAGTTTATAATCTTCTTTACGGAAATACTAATTTTAATCCCTTCAACTACCTTCGTTTTTAAACTAATACCATCCTTGGATAATCATGAAGTCATTACAAGTTGGGGAATTTAATTACCTCTCATATCTTGAGGCAACAACATTCTTATCTTTGGAATGGATAAAAGTTTATCTACGAAATCTCAAATTCCATTAAATTATTCTGACACTTCCCTTTACTATAGAATCTTTTAACGAAAATAATCCAAAATCGAACTCGTATGATTATAAGTAAAACCTATTAAAATCCTTTTAATTATAAATAAGGTCTTAAGACTACTTTTGACTTTATTAATCGAGTTCCGGTTCCTATATCATTTCCTAAATTTGGTTAAATAATTAACCTCAACTTGTTTCCATTTAAAAGTTTACTTAACATTAACTATTAATAAAATAGTTCATTTTTCCTTTAAAGGTAATTTAAAATGATAAATAACTTTAATAATAAATTAACAATTCAATAATTGTTTTCAATAATCACTTCTCACTCTCAAGCGGTTTACTTAGTCATCTCAAAATAAGATTAATTCGTTAATCAATTTCACTTGGTCCTTTTAAATTGAAAATCAATTTAAATGATTTATTAATAACAGTAGTTAATAATTTCATTTGATTTAATTAACAATCTAAATGAATTAAATAATCATAATTAATTGTTTATTTGAAACAATTAATCAAATCCTTAATCATTAGATAAATTTACATAGTTCTGCTTAATAAATTTGTTAATATAAGAACTTGCCTCATACTTGGTTTATAATTTCCAAATAATATAATTATTCATTTCCTCTAATAAACCGCCATTTTAAAAATAATCTATATAAAATAGATTTCAAAATCTGTCTTTAGTTATAAGACAATTTTTTAACTTTCTTGCTATTGATTTACCTGACGGTAAATCAATCTCTATAAACCGAATAATTTATAGGCCATCTGCCGATAATTACTCAACCAATATCACCCATCCGTTCATATCACACAAATGTCGAATTTCAACTTAACAATATATTTATCATGATAACAGAGATGAACAATTTAACTAATAATAGTCTACGATAATTTATAACGTCCATTCAAGCATCAAATTATTTATTTAATACGTTTATATTATTATTAACGTAACCAACAAGGTAAGTTAAGTCGTTTGGAATTTTGATCTTTAAAATAACGATTTAATTAAACAAATGCTTAATTTACTCAGTGAATATTAAATAATATCTGGCACACAAACAAACAGTCATCTAATTATCAACCATTTGCAAACATTGCACACAATAAAAAATCCAGCTTATGTAACACCCCATGTCCATTAATGTCACTCATAAAAGGAATGCATCAATGTCCATGAAGCGTTATTGTTGTATAGAACAGATAAATTACAAGAATAAATAAATAAAACAACACAACGGAAGATAAAACTTATTTCATAGCATTATAACTCAAAACAATCTTACATACCAAAACCATTACAACAGGATCTATAGTCTTTTCCAAAAACTTCATAGTACATAAAGAAGCAAATACTTAAATAACATAAATGCATAAATCCCCACTGAGCATAAGCAAAGCCATAAAGATGAGAGATTCCAAAGCGATACATCTACTCTTTTCAAGCAACTGAAAGAAATCGGCACTAAGCTGTAGTATTCCGTCCTTGCAAACCTGAGGGGGGAAGGAAAGAAAAGAGGTGGAAAAAAAACGGGTCAGACATAAAGTCTGGCGAGTCCAGTAATTTTAACAAATAATAGGTAAGGATTAAGACATAAATAGGCATCATGATATGGCTGTAACATAGAAAAGGTAGATAAAAAAGATGGACAAGATGATTCCGTTCCTAAGTACTAAGACAATCCTACACCTTGGCTAAGCGAACAACCCTCCAAGTACTAACCCCGAAGACCGAAGTCAATATCAGACTAGCACCCAAAGGACTATCCAACTCAACCAACATGTATTTCATTACACCGTACTTTTGCTAAGTTACACCACATTACTTAATTACACCGCACTTCTACTAGTATCTATTTACTAAAGGTTGATCCCTTCCCACTAACTGTACCCACATGACAAACTTGGTAGTTACTTGTACCTAGCTGCTATCGTAGGTGTCGGCTTGCTCCTACCACCACTAAGGTACCCTTACCCTACCCATTCGATCGGCTCCCTAAACCCCGTAGGCACCCGTGCTGGCCCCACAGTGGGGTGTATCACTCCCCAAAGTGGTAACCCAGATACCAACATAAAATGCACGGTCATACCTACACGATGCAACAACGTCTTACCTACCAGCCCGGACCCATGCACGCACATGAACACGTTGGACTCACGTTGCCACCGCTATTCACGTTTTGACCTCTTACATTCAAGTCTATTAAGCGTGCCCCAACCCCGGACAAGTACCAGGCCCAATTAGATACTCAAACGGGTTACTGGTTGAAACGGTTCCCCCATCCGACACAAGCCTCCCACCTATGCTTGGTCCCCACTAGGTTTTCTCCCACTTAACCATTTTAATTTAAATGTCCATGTCTTACACATGCTATGGTTAAGTCCATACTTACATGTCACAATTTACATGTCTTATCTTATACCGGTTAAGTCCATATTTACATGTCCTAATTTACATGTCACCCCACTTAACCCTCTAACCATACCCATGTCTTATTATGGTTATTATTCTTTAATTCATTACTTATAACGAACAGTGCATGACCTCTCACATCAGATCGGACACTATGTGGCCATTGGATTTGCCGGGCGGTTTCGGGCAGTCTTATGCCACAAACCGGGTCTAACCTCGTGTCATTAACCGTTGCGCCTACAATTCATTCCTTTGACCTCTCACATTAGACGTCCAATTGTGGCAGCTAGATTTGCCGGGCGGTTCCGTGCAGTCTTACGCCACAATTGCGCCTAACCTCGTGTCAAAGGTTTATTAATAATCGTATTTCACCCATACCCAATTTTCATGTCATGTATATCCAATTAAACATATAATCATGTTTATAATATTGCCTATTCCAAATTGTCACTAATTACATATTAATTAGCCTCGATTACAAATTTACAATTATAGGCAATTTCATCAATTCCATGTAATTCATACCCAAATATGCCAATTTCACATATTATCCAATTAACCAAAATATCCAATTTTCCATATTTCACATATTCCCATCGTTCCCACGTATTTGCAGTCGCGCGTATTTTTAACATAGGCTCGAAGGTAGCCTAGATCCAAAAATAAAAGGAATAGGGATAAGAAGAGAGAATCAAATCACAGAAAATTGGAATTAACACAACATTATGAAATAAAGTGGCATGTAAACTGGCATAGAGGCATAATGACAGATTCAACATGAATAAATTGATAAAGGTATGAACTTTACATAGAAACATAGGCATATGATGACATGAATCAAAAAGGTGAAGACTTGAATGAGATTTAAAGTACATACATACATATGAATCCTCTTTACAACTTCATCAAGTTACTTTTAATCCCATTATATTGTGAAAATCACCGTACTCACCTTTCGTGGTTAAAGAATAGAATTATGCACCGAAATTGGTGTAGAAACGTTGTGGTGTTGCTGATTTATCTTCTTGAATTATTGTAGAAGCACTAATCTTTAATTTGAGTTGAAGTTGAATACTTGAGATTTGATTTAGAGGCGGCGACTAGGGTTTAAGAGAGAGTTTGACAGCATAATGGTGTCATAGATAATATTTATGAATTAGGGTTAGGCCTTATCGTGTATATATAGGTGTAGGAAGTTATTTAGGACCATTAGATTAACCTGAACCATGAGAACCATTCAGATGCCACATCTGCCTTTGAGCGAATCGGCCCACTGGTTGACAGCCAAACATCCTGAATCAACCCCTAGTCGACCCAGCAGAGCCCGGGTCGACCTAAAAAATGGGCCGGTTCGGTTATTCGCCCTCCCAATTCGCTGCTTTGAACTTTTTTGCATATTTATTTATTTAATTATATATATATATATATATATATATATATCTATATATATATTTCTCTCATATGCATACGAACTTCAAGGCTTAATAATATCTTCATAAGGTATCCGTTTTGTGCAAACAAAATGTTATAAAATTACGAGGTGTTACAGCTTATAAAATATAAACGGGATAACTGAGTGAGTTGAACTCACCTTATTCCATTCGACGTTGAAATAATTAGTTTTATTAACTTGCAGTTGTGCCCAATTCTGTCCAAACAAGCTCCATACGCTTATCGATGCAATTCCAAAATCTCTAGTCTTCCCAAAATCTGATAACATAATGAGTATGTTTCAGAATGTTATACGTACTGGTTTTAATTGAAATTTAATAACCCCTAATTAAATCTTAACTAAATGTTAATTTTGTTTTAAAATTAATGGTCACACATTATTTTTACGATTCCATGTGTTTGACAATGTTAAAATGAAACAGGCTGATCATGTTTTAATCCCTTAAATAATTGGAATGAACATATACAGAACCACTACACTTAACATAATAAGGTACGTTATAATTTGATTTCGGCATATTTAATCTTCTACTCAATGTGTTTATACATTACTTTGGCAACGTCGATAAGGCCATGCGAGTTACAATACAAGTGCCATTAAGCATATACACAAACGCTTCAACCTGCTATTATGTATTACAGTCACGTTATGTACTAACACAATTCTACAAATGGGTTGCGTAAACCTGGGTAGGTACATTCATTTACACCGCATGTTCCCGATTGGTTCCAGAAATGTTATACTATTTATAACTTGATTAACTATTTAACCGGAATCCTAATTTATGTAAATTTAATCAAAATTAGGCAGATATCGGTATGTTTAGAAAAACAGTTAGGAACTAATGAAAATATGATTAGGCTCATTAAGTGGTTAGGCGTAAAGGGAAATACCCAACTGGCCACGTCACTTTCATTGGTTTTCCCCACGTCTCCACTGTTCATGCGTCTTCCATAATTCACCTGCTTGCAATTTTCGAACCCCATCTTTTTATCTGAGGCCATGCTTACATCTAGGCGTGACCTTTTTTTCCCTGTTAAAGCCATTCCCACTTCTCTGATTTGATTCCTCACTCGAAAACTATACATGCAACAGATGTTCGGAGCTTCTTCCCTACCTCCACAGCGTGCGAGACCCAACGCCAGGGCACCGTTCAACACCTCTTGCTCCGCATGTATTTCTTTATTAGTCTAACTGTAGATGTCCCCTGCGCCACTTAACTGCCTCCACCATATCACTCATGTAGACAACTCCTCTAAGCCTACGTCAGCTTCCAGTTCACACCTCACGTCCTTACAACAGCCAACACCCCATATTTTAACAGTTCATTCCCAATGTAAAGTCCTGCTACACTACCCATACTTTCGCATACTACTATTACTCTCCACCTTGTGTTTCATATTTTCTTTCCACTGTATGTATCGCGCACTATATATATAAATCCTTCCACCTTCCCATTCATCCCTCCTTCCAGTAAACAATCACCCACGCACACTTTTTACCTCCTGTTAACTAACGAATCCCCTGCTCCTTCCGTGCTCTCACTGCAAGCGTTCCATTCCCCTTCGTACTTAAAGTTTTAACGTCCTCTTTTCCCTTTTTTTTATGGAGTGAAGCTTTTATTTAGTTTTGCAGGCGAAAGGATGTATGAAGAAATGGTGAGGGCCATAGGTATATATAAAAGAAGGATTGAGGATAGAAACACTGTCAGTTCCATAGGGATGTAGATTAGCAGCGTTGATTTTTAATTGGGGTTGCATGTTGTTTTTAAATGAGGTAGGTAAGAATAATGGCTCCCAGTATGGTTTCAACGTAAGGTAAGAAAATTGAAAGAAAAGGGAAAGTCGGCCTTGTTTTCCACCTTAACGACGATAACTTTATTATTTTTATTAAATTTTGCAAGACTCGGCCATTTGGTTTTGCTGTAGCTTTTCACTGAGGATGTCGCTGTGTATTTTTATACAAGATGAACCGCATGGCTACAACGTTTAGGGATATGGGCATGCAGTAGAAAAGGGTAGAGTACCTGCGTAAGAATAGGGTATGGTGTAGGTTAATATCAGCGTTACTTTATTAATGTGAAATGATACAGGATACTATATGCATTTTTCATTTCCAACGCAGTATGGTCGCCTGTTTGTATTTTCAAAGTAGGGGGATGGTTGCATGTTCCAGCATGGGCATAACTGAGTTTAATGGTCTGCGTGTTTCAGTTTCATCCAGTGAAAAATATGAGTAGCATAGGAATTTTAGTGTTTATATAGTAATTGTTATTTACCATCACCGCTTAAATATACGTACCGTTAAACATCAATTCCAAAAATTACGAAATTGGATGTCATGATATGGTTTGACGTTACGGTTCCAATGAAACCAGTTTCGTTAAAAACCGACTCCATTAGCATAAATAGCATGTTTTAGTTCAAATTATAATCATCGGTTCACCCTTAAATTTCGTGTACCGACCAAACAACTCCGTTTGGCTCCAAACTGGAAATACAGCAATAACTAATTGTATGCATTCCATTAAAACTTGTTTCGTCGAAAACGGAGATCGTTTGCAAAGAAAACTATCTAAAAAACCTATATACGGTCGATAAAATATATTTAAATTCAAAACAAATCCTATTTAAATAAATAATAAATTATTATTATCGTATTTATTTAAGCAGAATAACCAATATATTTTCTAAACTCAATATTCAGAAATTCGGTTCAAAACAATATTCAAATATATAGAATTTCCTTTATATTTATTAAATAAACGTTATCGTTTATTAACAAAATTCCATAGCGACTATTTTAAAATTTGAATTGAACATAACTTACAATCTATATGATGAAATATCAATTTTTCTCTTTTATTAGGAAAATACAATCACATCGATTCAGATGATTCTTGTTTCACCGAATTCCGACTTATATCGGATCTAGTATATCCAGTTAAAGTTTGAATCGTAAATTACGAACTACAGCGGCGTTTCGAGCTCGTTTCAATTATATTATAAATTATATATAATCGAACTCCTTTCTGTATAATAATTTCGATATAAAATCCATTATATCTCCAATAAAATATATAATACAGATTTAAATATCACATTTTAATGGCACGAAAATCTGGGATGTTACAATATATTTAGTAGAAATCTACCAGTACAGCAAAAAGAATACAATGTCAGACATACAATCCATTTGCAAGTTCGTTCTGGATCTGAACGAAACCGAAGGCACATAATTCCTAGTCCTAAATGTCCATTACAAGAGAGAGGTCCTCACACAATCGGACAATCAACAAGTATGTCCTGACCACTACCAATATAACCCCTTCATGGAAACTACCCAAGTCTAGGGCATTAGTAGTAATCCATTCGATGTGAAGATCGCCGGTCTTCAACCACCGTTTTCAATAACTTCGACTTTTAATCGTCGTATCAGTTATTCAGAATGGGTTAAACCCAGTTTTTTGGAATAACTCGTGTATCTTATAATCAAGTGCTATAAAAAACACATCATACGCCTCATTCCAATCCAGAATATTATTTTATTCAAATATTCTTGGAAATCATTTCAAAAGATTTTATAATATCTTTTCTCAACATAAACCAAATTAAGGTTTATCAACTAGTCAGGACTAGCGAGCCTTACTGAAGTAATCATTCATTTTATTATCCCAATCCCAAACTATTCATCCCATGGAGCAAAACTAGTAGTACTCCATATCTAACATCCATCGTGTTATCGAAAAATTTAATTACCATATGAATTTCAAATCTAATGGAATATTTAACCATCGCATGGAGTAAAACTGGTGGTACTCCATATCTCAATCATTTTTTGAATTCGGTAAATTTAATTACTTCATTCACATTTCAATCTAATTAAAGATTCATTAAAACTCCACTTAGTTTTAATCTCAAAAATCATTTCTTAATGACTATTCAAATTTAGGAAATAAATCCTGTTTTACTTGGATTAAAGAACTAATGTCATGTAAAACACAATTCACGATAAACCCAAAATCATCTTCCAGAAAAATGGAACCTTCATGGAAATCATAACCGTATATAATCGATATAAATTTCCATATCAGACTAATACTATAAGTGGAATAACGGCAAGACCTTTTAAATTCCATATATAGTAACGGTCTTTCTTCACCGAATAATATCTTCATGGTTAATTGGGTTAAAGAACTAGTGTCATTTAAAACACAGTTCACAACGAACCCAAAATGAACTACCATTTAATTCCAATTATAATTATTAATTGGAAAACTTCACTAAATCTTAGTTAAAAGATTTATTCTTTTCTCAACTGGGTTTAAGGAGAGTGTTATTAAAGACAACATTCACGACAAACCCAAAATCCCATTTGATATTAAATACAAAGCTTTGAATTGAAATCATATCGACTTATATTCAATATCAAATTCTGAAACCAACAGATATCATATTGGGAATAACGATATCTATATCTTCCAAATTCCTCAACGATATCCGCGTAATCACGGAATCCAATATCGAAATATTCCGAAGATTATTTCCATTCCAATTCATACATTGGAAAACTCTGGTTAGACTAAAACAATTTCAATTCCTTTCAATTCTTTATTCTAGTTGTTAGCTGGTTCATTTAGATAAAAATATCGTTATCTTTATAAACGTGGAATATTTCATCCAAAATCTTTTCAAATCATTTATTATGATTTTACGTAATATATTCATGTCCATCCAAAATCGGACATCAAAATCATATTAATTCTCTACTGAATATTATTTTAAAATATTCGTTATCTCTGAATTGGAATCAGACTCAATCAATTACCACATAATTTTATTTATATGGATTCCATACATCGCATGTATTCAAAAATGGTGAAAAACTACTATTAAACATTCAATTCACATCCAGAGTGCAATTAGCAACTGTATAAGCATTAAACAATTAAATAACACTTATAACAGTCTGTCAATCAATCGGTTGACATACAACTAAACACAAGGGATATGTGTGAAGTTATTATCATCCCCAGACCCGTGTGGGGTTTTCAATCAACATCCAATGATCATTATTTGCATAATTGGGCGACGTGTAAAATTATTATTCCAATATCTATGTGGGGTTTTCATCACAATCCATGTGAACTAATCTAATATATGCGAGACGGGTGGGTAAATTGTTTTCCCAATCATTTATAATACAAACGTTTTATTTACAAACCTTTATAATCACAGTTTAATAACGATAACATTAGAACTGTAAACATACATCAAACAACAAACAAATATTGCAATCATAGGTAATCAATATATATCCAGTTATAAAAATAAATAACTATACAAAATATTTGAGTGAGAGAGTTCTCACCTTGATCGGTTTTGAAATCGTTGAAAAACGATAAACATTCGATTGTTTACTTCAAACGTTTATTTCGACCAAAAATTCTCATGAGGTGCAAATCACTCCAAATTAGTTTCATTGTAAATCTCTCGTCCATATGGTTCTAATGCATTTTGTTTCGCTGAATTCCGAGTTGGTATGAAAAAATTATGATCGTTTTAAAATTTAAAAAACTATTTTTTCTCTATTCGGCCATTAATGGCCGAGAACGACCTTCTGCTCGCCATTAATGGCCGAACGGCTATTAAGCCCCAAAAATTTTACATTTTTTCCTAGAAAACGTGTTCGAAATGATATCGTCCAATGCCCGAAGGCCTATGATGTTATATACATGCAAATGAGGCTTCTACAAGTCACCGAAGCAACTCATAACACCAAATTCCCATGCACAAACATTCCTACAAGAGATTTGCAATGATCCTTGATTATAAATTCCAAATCTGGCAAATTTTCTAATCAAAACAATCAAATGCTATATAAGCGAATTGGGAAGACTTAGAACTTTGTCGGGGTGGCAACAGAGCTTCACAATATCACAAAATCAACTCATAGCTTATGAATTAGATTGCGTGGACAATTACAATCGTAAATTTCAATTCAATGGAACATAAACTAACGAAACGGAAAGTGTATACTTATCTAACCAATTCACATGCATATGTAAGCCCAAATGAACACTAAATTACACTTCTACAAGCTAACAACTTATGGCATAGAAGTGGGTTCATGTTGTAGTGTCCCGAAATTCCGGTACAATTTGAGTTGACCAAATAACACAAGTCCAACCCCAAATTACAGTAGAAACCAGAAAACTAATAGAAAAAAAACAGAGGGTGAGAATAGATAAGATAGCAACTTAGAATAGAAGAAGAAGAAAAACATACACCATCAGCGTAAACGAATCTCACAGCGGAACGAATAAAATATAACATAACTTTGAAATAAAAGATTGTACTTGAATATACATATCATTATCAAAGTACAACACTTACAACACAACGGAAATAAACAATAGCTATATAATCGCTGCTGAAGCCTCTTGCTCCAGTTTCCAAGTATCTACAAAATCTCGACTACTTGACTGCCCGTACAAAATTGGGCACCCAAGAGTTTAGGGAAAACAAAACAAACTCTGGGTCAGTCATGGGACTGGTATGAGTAAACAGTTTAAAACAGTTTGGGAAAATAACAATATCTCATAAGACCACGCCGTATAACGGAACGTGCTTTTCCCTTATGAGAATCCAAATCAATTTGATTTAACTTTCAAATCATTTTGAAAGAAACAATGATCTTTTATATCAAAATTCTTTTGATAGTATAATAGTGTCTATTAACCAAAATATAATAATCATCTTGCAGAACGCTTTCATCTCATGTTCCACATATATAGTATACAATCAAAACCGCGAGCACTTATTGGGTAATGGATTTTCAACTATGACAAGGTATGGAACCACCTTCCTATAGTCTACCTCTAGAGAGGAATACACTGGGTTCAACAGGAACATCTTGCAACCCGGCCACACATGACCGACCACTCATTTCGCTTGAGTGTATCGAATGTATATCACCAACGATTGGGATCAGCAACCATTTCCCGAACGGGACAGCATCGACAATAGATTATTGAATGAAATGAATATCACTAGATAGGTGATAATACACCCTAATTGGCGGCCAACCACTTAGCCATGCTGCCTGCCCGATTTTTGTCATTTCCCGGTTGTAAGGCTAGAGGCCACAATTATCTCTGACAGATCACACAATTATTCACTTTGAGTGTCACATCGTCATACCCGCCAAATCACAAATTGATTTCCCCAAAAATACAACGGGTATACAGCTAAGAGAAACGAATTCCTCCGCCACCAAACATACATATGTTTGAAGAGATCAACTTACGCGATCTATTAAATATACTCTGTCAGACATTCTTCCATACAGGTTGTCCTGGGTCTAGACAAACCGAAGGCACTATTCTTGTGGCGGCCCGCCTCGCACCAGCCTGCATTTCCTCCAAGAGTGCGCTGTACACATGCCCGACTAGCACAAGACGGTCGTCAGAAGAAAGGAAAGAAGAGAATGAACTAATCAAAGAACCTGTAGAATGTCTCACAGCGCATGGGATAAAATATAATAATAACATACTTGACATAAAACAGGCGAGACAGTGCATAAGCTGATAACTAATAATCAATGTCAACATCAAAGCAGCGGAAATCCATATACAGCTTATTACAACTTTCCAAATTTACTGTCTCTAACCAAAAGAAAGCTAAAATAGAAGATACACCAACAATGCCCAAGCAGTGATCTTCAACAACACAGGGAGAATATTATGTATATAGTACGTGGAAGCCTCCTGCTCGTCTCCGGACCATCTACCCGTGCATCACCAGCTAACCTGTCTCTAGTCTGCTCGTGTGAGCACCCAGAGTAATAAGAAGAGACATAAAACTCTGGGTCAGACATAAAGCCTGGTATGAGCGATAAGCATCTAAACAGGGAAATAACAGGTATACTAAACCATACCTGAACCTGGACCTGCAACCAAAGAGTTAGTACCACATACCGTACAATACTCCAAGGTGCCATAATAAATAGTGTAAGAATACGGGGGTGGGGTGTGCATGTCACAATGATAGCAAACAAATCATCCATAGCAACCATTCTCGCATCTCTCACTCAGTGCGTAAAGCGTACGGCATCTACCACTTTGAAACACTAGACAAACTGAGGCAACGACGAATCCCGACTTGTAGAAACCCTGCTATGACCAAGCCAAACACTTGGAGTCATGACCAAACATTTCAATGACCCACTTCATTGGTCGTAGCCCTTGGTTCTACCAATGCCATAATGGCCCTGAATCCGCCTTCGTACCTCCTACCATAGTGGTCCAAAGCTATAGGTGTCGATAACTCCTTAGCACGCGTCCCGCAGCAAAGCCCAATCATGAAGTGAACTCATTGATTCCCATCTGAATCTTATGCTCTAACTTCTCATTTGGACTTCCTTTGCATCTCGGGTTTGGTCGAATTGGAGTGGGTCTTCAGAAGAGTTGTCGCGCATTAACAGTCCTAGAATTCTGTTCGGTTCGGTAGTCATCACCATCATCGGTTCGGGTCGGTAGTCATCTTCTTCATCGGTTCGGGTCGGTAGTCATCTTCTTCATCGGTTCGGGTCGGTAGTCATCTTCTTCATCGGTTCGGGTCGGTAGTCATCTTCTTCATCGGTTCGGGTCGGTACTCCACTTCGGGTCGGTTGTCTCTGTTTGAGTTCGGTGGTTGCTCCCTTCTGAGTTCTCATGCCCGATCCTGTCCTTCTCCAATTGCCGATCCGCTCCGCCCCCTTAGCGTACTCCGATCCAATCCTCTCCAGTCCGATCCACTCTCTAGTTTCGATCCGATCCGCTCCCTAGTTCCGATCCGATCCCCCTTGTCCACTCCAACTCTAAGCAATGGCCTTCCTTCCTGCCAAACTTCTTCCAGTGGCAAGTCCTCATCCAGTTCGAATTCCCTTGGTCGGTTCCCTAGTCCGATCCGACCCCTTTTCTCCGATCCGAACCGGTTCGGAACCTGCACACTTCTGCAACTTTCCAGCGAGCTTTTTACGCCATTCGACGACGTTTTCGAGCAATTTAACTATTCTAATCAATCATGAAACATACCATAGAGTCATAGCAACATGTAATAGCAACCACAAACAGCAAACAACAATTTAAATGAATCAAAATGAATCAAAAGTGGCTAAAACCTCACATTTGCCTATAATCCCTCTTAATCATGTTTAAGCATATGATTAGCAAAACACATCGAAATTAACCCAAATTTTTAACAGAGCCTTAAAACATTATTTTAGAATTTTAAGAATTTTTCCAGAATTTATTTACGTATAAATTCGCTAATCTTCACTAATTACCCTTAATTACCGTAATTAGTGCAAAAACTATGCAAATCACTCACCTTGGCCACAACTAGAACTCCAAAACCGAAATATTCTCTGATTTGGCGCTGTTCCCAATCTTATACAGCAGCCCCAACCTTGCTTTGGTGCTTTTTCTTCTTAATTTGATGCCTTTAAGCCTTAATCCTTGATTAAGAAGTGATTTTGGGTGTTTTGAGAGAGATTTAGAGAGTGGAGGCCATGACTAGGGTAAGAGAAATGAAAGTGGCGGCTGGAAAATGTCTAAAGAAATGTTTTCTAACCCTAATCAGCACCTATATCTCCCTAAACCCGAAATTCCCCTTGGGCCAAGCTGCTAATCACCCGTTTAAGCCCAACTAAGCTGTTTTTCACCATCTGAAACTTGTTTCAGCCATATCTCCCAAACGGTAAGTCCGTTTGGCTAATGTGACCACTCTACGGAAAGAGAAACCATCATCCGAAGCCAATGGAAGTGGTTTCAGGTCAAAATTCCTTTCCAGTCAAAAGTTATGGCCAAAACAGTGCCAACTAGGGGTAAAATGGTCATTTAAAAATCGGGAAAAATCATGAACATGGGAAATGACCCCAATAGTCGTCCCCCAAAGTTACATGACCATACGACTTCGTATGTGAAAGAAATAAATATTCCACGATCCTATGATGCGTAGACTACGGGTCGTTACACTCTTCCCCCCTTAAGAAATTTCGCCCCCGAAATTCCTTAACCCAAAACATACAAAGGATCCCGCATGCCTACCAACCACATACAACAATCAAACATGCAAAACAAGCAAGCAAGCTTATCCTAGCATGCGGAAAACTAAACCGAAATCAAAATCTTACCAAGCAAAGAGTTCTGGGTGTGATTTCTTAATGTTCTCCTCTGTCTCCCAAGTACAATCATTCTCGTCCTCGCCCCACTGAACCTTGACTAGCTTCACCGCCTTCCTTCGAAGTTGCTTCATGTCGTGCTCGACAATACGGGCCGGCTTGCGGTTCCCAACCGCCTCGGGTTCTACTTCGAAGTCCTCCAACTGATCAGGTGAAATAGTCATATCTGAGTCGTGAACGAACTTCCTTAGTTGGGAAACATGAAATACGTTATGAACTCCCGCCATCTTCTTCGGTAAGTCAATTCTATATGCCAAATTCCCGACTAATTCAAGAACATGGAATGGGCCAACAAATCTTGGTGCCAACTTGCCTCTCCTGCCAAATCGTATTACGCTCTTTAACGGAGAAATCTTGACAAACACCAAGTCGCCAACGGAGAATTTTAAGTCTCTTCTCCTCTTATCAGCATAGCTCTTCTGCCTATCCTGGGCAGCCTTCATTCGTTGTTGAATGGCCTTGATCTTATCCGACGTTTCTCTCACCACCTCCGGTCCAAGCATAAACTTCTCGCCAGTCTCTATCCAACATGATGGTGAGTTGCACGGTCTTCCATACAAAGCTTCAAATGGAGCCATACCGATACTGGATTGGTAACTATTATTATATGCAAACTCTACTAGATGCAAATGGTCATCCCATGATCCACCAAAATCCAATATACATGCTCTCAAGAGATCTTCCAAAATACGATTCACCCTCTCCGTCTGACCGTCGGTCTGAGGATGATATGCGGTACTGAGATGTAACTCTGACCCTAGAGCCTCTTGTAAGCTCTTCCAAAACCCACTAGTGAACAACGGGTCTCGGTCGCTCACAATGCCTTTAGGTATTCCATGAAATCTCACTACCCACTTCATATACAATTCTGCTAACTTAGCTGTCGTTCTTGTCGATTTGACTGGTATAAACCTTGCACTTTTAGTCAGTCGGTCTACAATCACCCAAATGCTATCATATCCCGATCTAGTCCTTGGTAAACCATCGACGAAATCCATCGAGACTTGCTCCCATTTCCATTCGGGAATTTCTAATGGCTGTAACAGACCACTAGGCTTCTTTTGCTCGGCTTTAACTAGCTGGAAATTCATGCACTTGGATATAAACTTCCCAACGTCTCTTTTCATCCCTTCCCAGTAGTAAGTCTGCTTCATATTTCGATACATCTTGTTACCACCGGGGTGTATAGTCAGCTTTGAGTGATGACATTCTCTAAGCACTTCGTCTCTCAATCCATTGACATTGGGTACGACTAGTCTTCCATCCTTTCTAAGCCATCCATCTCGATCAAGCCCATACTTGTTCATCTCCTCATCGATACCCATCTCTAACTTGGAGATGATTTCCAATAGGTTAGGATCGTCCCTCTGACTAGAGCCGATCCGCTCAATCAAAGTGGGTCTGATCGTCAAGCTTGCTAACATTTCTGGATCCAATTCGCACTTTGGTCTAAAATCAAACCCCGCGATAAACTCCAGTTGCTTCCATTCAAGGAACATAGCCCCTAAGCTGGCATGTCTTCTACTCAATGCATCAGCCACCGCATTGCCCTTTCCCGGTGTATATGCGATGTCAAAATCATAGGAAGCTAAGAACTCTAACCATCTCTGCTGACGGAGGTTTAAATCCTTCTGGGAGAATAGATACTTCAACGACTTATGATCTGTAAACAGCTCAAACCTTTCTCCCAAGAGATAGTGTCTCCACATCTTTAACGCGAACACGATCGCTGCCAATTCTAAATCATGGGTAGGGTATCTTCTCTCGTGCGGTTTCAACTGCCGACTTGCGTAAGCTACAACCCTACCGCCTTGCATCAATACAGCACCCAGTCCGGTACCACAGGCATCCGTGTATACCGTCATCTCTTCATCCCCCTTAGGAATGACTAACACTGGTGCGCTTGTCAACTTGTCCTTTAGACTCTTAAATGCATTCCCGCACCTTTCATCCCAGACAAAAGCTTGATTCTTCTTGGTCAACTGGGTCAATGATGCTGCTATCTTGGAGAAACCTTGGATAAACTTACGATAATATCCCGCTAATCCCAAGAAACTTCTTACATCAGTTGCATTCTTGGGCGTAGGCCAATCTTGTACCGTAGCCACCTTTGCCGGGTCTACGGCAATACCATTCTCTGATACAACGTGGCCCAAGAACCTCACTTCCCTCTTCCAGAAGTGACACTTAGAAAACTTTGCTTTCAATTGGTGTTTTCTCAACACCTCCATCACTATTCTTAAATGTCCCTTGTGTTCTTCCTCTGTCCTCGAGTAGACCAAAATATCATCAACGAACACAAGGACAAACTTATTCAACTGATCTCTGAATACCCTATTCATAAGATCCACAAAATATGCTGGGGCATTGGTCAGCCCGAATGGCATGACCAACCACTCATAAAACCCAGACGGTGTCCGAAATGCCGTTTTAGCTATACTCTCAGCTTCCACTCTAAGCTGATGAAAACCTGTCGCGAGATCCAACTGAGAAAATACTCTCGCATCACTCAACTGATCAAACAAATCATCTATCCGCGGTAGAGGATACTTGTTCTTCCTCGTCACCTTATTCAACTCGCGGTAGTCTACACACAAACGAAGGGAACCATCCGCCTTGGTAGCAAACACAACTGGTGCTCCCCATTCAGAAACACTCCTTCTGATAAATCCCTTCTTCACAAGATCGCTGACTTGCACCTCGAGCTCTCGCTGCTCTCTTGGTGCCATACGACGAAGTGGCATCACTATAGGCCTGGCATCCTTTACCAAATCAATACGGAACTCAATCTCTCGGTGTGGTGGAAGTCCGGTCACTTCTTCGAAAACATCCGGATACTGGCCAACCACGGGCAAACCTGACAACTCACTATGCGGAATGTCGAGGGAGTTTAGAAAACTAGCCAATACCCCCACACTGGGTAGACCACCAAACACTATCCTCCGCCCATCATCCGCTCTAGCTGTCACCAAAAAGCCCTCACAGTCTACCACCACCCCGTATCTTCGGAGCCAATCTACTCCCAAAATAATGCCAAACCCAGTGAAGCCCAAAACAAAGCAATCACAAACAAACATGCATCCATGACTCGATAAGACCACATTACGACAAATCATGCTAAGGCTAGTAGAACCACCAATCGGGTTCGTCACTACTAAAGGTCTATCGACAATCTCGGGCTCCAATCCCAACCTATCTACCAGGTCACTAGATATGAAAGAACTGGAAGCTCCGGTATCAAACAAAACTCTAATAGGAACATCATAAACCGAAAGCATACCTTGAATGACGACATTCTTTCCCTTCTCCGCCGCTGTTGGGGCGTTCGACGAAGAAGGAATAGCATTAAGGGCGTATGCTTTCACCATTTGCTTTTCTTTAGGGGGTTGCGGACACTTGTCCTTGTGATGTCCCATTTGGCCACAGTTGAAGCACTTCCTATCCGCTGGCTTGGCCCGACAATTACTAGCATAATGGCCCTTCTTACCACAGCTGAAGCACTCAACATCTTGTTTATTCTTTTTCTTCTGGCCATCCTTAGTCTGACTCTGCCTTCTTTTATTCTGGGAACCACCCTTGCCTCCACCACTTGCTTGTGGCTTTGGCTCATCTGCGGATGCAACCTCAGTCTTCGGCTTAGGGTAGAGACTCTCTGATCTTAATGCTTTCCCCACAATCGACTCGAACGTCTCATCGATGTGGTTAATAAGCCTTTCCCCTAAGTACTGATCTAACCCAGTTATGAATTTCTCATTCTTCTTCTCGGCAGTATCAATAAGAGATAACCCATACTTTGACAAAGTGTCGAATTCAGCAATGTACTCCGAGACAGCTCTGCCATTCTGCTTGAGCTCCAAGAATTTCTTAAATAGCACTGACTTCTGAGCAGCTGGAATGAACTTCTCGCTAAAGCGAGCTTTAAACTGCTCCCAAGTAATCTGATCTTCGGGAGTAGCTGCCTTTACAGCATTCCACCAATTCATTGCCCGCCCTTGCAGCTGACGGGACGCTAGCTTTCTCTTCATCGCATCCTCGATACCCAAATCCTCGAAGATACGTTCGCAACTATCCAACCAATCCTGAACATCTGTGGCCGACTCCGTACCGTGGAATGGCTTCCCACCAAGGCTAGTATAATCCTTATTCAGCTTGGCGAAGTCAACTCTTGGCGCCTGCACTATTGGACCACCACCATTTAAACCATTGGGAGCTGCCCCCCGTACATCTCTAAGCATCTCTCTCATGAGGTCAGTAAACATCGTCCTCATGTCAGCAGCATTCCCATTATTGGCTCCCCTACCAGCACCTCTAGTATCTCGGCTCATCGTCAATCTGAAAAAGGAAACGATTAACGATTCCATAGTGGTGCTAGTGCAGTACGACTTCATTCTTATACTACTAATAGTATATATATAGCTTTTGAAAACCAAAATAACCACAAATACGCTCTCTCGTATACGTATATTATCTCTCCCTGATAACTTCCCTAGGTTAACTACGCAACCTAGAGCTCTGATACCAAGTGTGGCGGCCCGCCTCGCACCAGCCTGCATTTCCTCCAAGAGTGCGCTGTACACATGCCCGACTAGCACAAGACGGTCGTCAGAAGAAAGGAAAGAAGAGAATGAACTAATCAAAGAACCTGTAGAATGTCTCACAGCGCATGGGATAAAATATAATAATAACATACTTGACATAAAACAGGCGAGACAGTGCATAAGCTGATAACTAATAATCAATGTCAACATCAAAGCAGCGGAAATCCATATACAACTTATTACAACTTTCCAAATTTACTGTCTCTAACCAAAAGAAAGCTAAAATAGAAGATACACCAACAATGCCCAAGCAGTGATCTTCAACAACACAGGGAGAATATTATGTATATAGTACGTGGAAGCCTCCTGCTCGTCTCCGGACCATCTACCCGTGCATCACCAGCTAACCTGTCTCTAGTCTGCTCGTGTGAGCACCCAGAGTAATAAGAAGAGACATAAAACTCTGGGTCAGACATAAAGCCTGGTATGAGCGATAAGCATCTAAACAGGGAAATAACAGGTATACTAAACCATACCTGAACCTGGACCTGCAACCAAAGAGTTAGTACCACATACCGTACAATACTCCAAGGTGCCATAATAAATAGTGTAAGAATACGGGGGTGGGGTGTGCATGTCACAATGATAGCAAACAAATCATCCATAGCAACCATTCTCGCATCTCTCACTCAGTGCGTAAAGCGTACGGCATCTACCACTTTGAAACACTAGACAAACTGAGGCAACGACGAATCCCGACTTGTAGAAACCCTGCTATGACCAAGCCAAACACTTGGAGTCATGACCAAACATTTCAATGACCCACTTCATTGGTCGTAGCCCTTGGTTCTACCAATGCCATAATGGCCCTGAATCCGCCTTCGTACCTCCTACCATAGTGGTCCAAAGCTATAGGTGTCGATAACTCCTTAGCACGCGTCCCGCAGCAAAGCCCAATCATGAAGTGAACTCATTGATTCCCATCTGAATCTTATGCTCTAACTTCTCATTTGGACTTCCTTTGCATCTCGGGTTTGGTCGAATTGGAGTGGGTCTTCAGAAGAGTTGTCGCGCATTAACAGTCCTAGAATTCTGTTCGGTTCGGTAGTCATCACCATCATCGGTTCGGGTCGGTAGTCATCTTCTTCATCGGTTCGGGTCGGTAGTCATCTTCTTCATCGGTTCGGGTCGGTAGTCATCTTCTTCATCGGTTCGGGTCGGTACTCCACTTCGGGTCGGTTGTCTCTGTTTGAGTTCGGTGGTTGCTCCCTTCTGAGTTCTCATGCCCGATCCTGTCCTTCTCCAATTGCCGATCCGCTCCGCCCCCTTAGCGTACTCCGATCCAATCCTCTCCAGTCCGATCCACTCTCTAGTTTCGATCCGATCCGCTCCCTAGTTCCGATCCGATCCCCCTTGTCCACTCCAACTCTAAGCAATGGCCTTCCTTCCTGCCAAACTTCTTCCAGTGGCAAGTCCTCATCCAGTTCGAATTCCCTTGGTCGGTTCCCTAGTCCGATCCGACCCCTTTTCTCCGATCCGAACCGGTTCGGAACCTGCACACTTCTGCAACTTTCCAGCGAGCTTTTTACGCCATTCGACGACGTTTTCGAGCAATTTAACTATTCTAATCAATCATGAAACATACCATAGAGTCATAGCAACATGTAATAGCAACCACAAACAGCAAATAACAATTTAAATGAATCAAAATGAATCAAAAGTGGCTAAAACCTCACATTTGCCTATAATCCCTCTTAATCATGTTTAAGCATATGATTAGCAAAACACATCGAAATTAACCCAAATTTTTAACAGAGCCTTAAAACATTATTTTAGAATTTTAAGAATTTTTCCAGAATTTATTTACGTATAAATTCGCTAATCTTCACTAATTACCCTTAATTACCGTAATTAGTGCAAAAACTATGCAAATCACTCACCTTGGCCACAACTAGAACTCCAAAACCGAAATATTCTCTGATTTGGCGCTGTTCCCAATCTTATACAGCAGCCCCAACCTTGCTTTGGTGCTTTTTCTTCTTAATTTGATGCCTTTAAGCCTTAATCCTTGATTAAGAAGTGATTTTGGGTGTTTTGAGAGAGATTTAGAGAGTGGAGGCCATGACTAGGGTAAGAGAAATGAAAGTGGCGGCTGGAAAATGTCTAAAGAAATGTTTTCTAACCCTAATCAGCACCTATATCTCCCTAAACCCGAAATTCCCCTTGGGCCAAGCTGCTAATCACCCGTTTAAGCCCAACTAAGCTGTTTTTCACCATCTGAAACTTGTTTCAGCCATATCTCCCAAACGGTAAGTCCGTTTGGCTAATGTGACCACTCTACGGAAAGAGAAACCATCATCCGAAGCCAATGGAAGTGGTTTCAGGTCAAAATTCCTTTCCAGTCAAAAGTTATGGCCAAAACAGTGCCAACTAGGGGTAAAATGGTCATTTAAAAATCGGGAAAAATCATGAACATGGGAAATGACCCCAATAGTCGTCCCCCAAAGTTACATGACCATACGACTTCGTATGTGAAAGAAATAAATATTCCACGATCCTATGATGCGTAGACTACGGGTCGTTACAATTCTGTAAATAGGACAGCCCTTGCATAATTCCATCTTCAATTATCTTCATCATATTTGATCGCAATGCTAATGCCCATACAAAGTGGTTTTCAGATAATGAATCTGATCCCGATCTCTCTGAATTGACGACGGAAAAATGGTCAAAAACGTCGATAGTCGGTGAGTTAACTATCAAAGAAAAACACGTGTGCAAACAACGATATTATTTCCGGATGGAAATTCTACCGATCAATCATCATTTAATGTTTATCTCTTTAGTTCATCAATTCACTCATTTCCTCTTTCCCTATATTCAACATTCTTTATTTTCTAAATCTAGAAAATTTACGTTATTAATCATTGGAAAACATTTCCATCTCTTTTCACGTATCACTATCATTCCAGTATTCTTTATCATCAAACATTTCATTTTCTATGATTAGAAAATATCTCTGATTATATTTGGAAAATGTTTCCATACTCATTCATTTGATTTAAACAGATGTTTAAATAAAACATCGTTATGCTAACTCAAACATTTACACTGATTAACTAATTTCACTTAACCAACCTTCATTATCGAACCTTAACCATTCCTTATTTAAAAAACGAAGCCAATAAAGTTGGGGTATAACTACCTCTCAGACTGTAACTGAACAACATTTCTAACATCGAAACAGACAAGGTTCACCTTCTAAATCTTTAACAAACTTCCTTACGTGACTCTCGGATTCTATTTACGAATCCACTTCTTTATTGAAAACACATTGGTTATAACGATAACGTTGTAATCCCTACTTCTGAAATATCTAACTTCAAAATATAACTTTTATTCCTTAATTTAACTAAATAACTAAATAGGCAATTTATAAATAAACCATTAAATCTTGATTAAAACGGAAAGTGTACTTTCCCGAATTCGATATAATCGAATTTCAACGTATAACTCTCTTTCGAATAATCTCTATTCGATAACTTTTTTTCGAATAAATTATATTCGATTAACTCCTTTAACTCTATTCGAATAAACTATATTCGATTCACTCTTTTTGAATAACTAATATTCGATAATCCTTTCGAATAAACTATATTCGATTAACTCCTTTCGAATAACTAATATTCGATAAATTCTCTTCTTCGAATAACCTTATTCGATAACTCTTTCTTTGAATAAACTATATTCGAATAACTCTAATCCGACTAACGCTAATTCAATTAACTCTATTCGAATTACTAATATTCGACTAACTCTTGTTCGATTAACTCTATTTGAATAACTCTAGTTCGATTTAACTCCAATCGATTAACTAACTGATTAACTCTAACTGGTTAACTCTAACTGATTAACTCTAACTGATTAACTCTAACTAATTAACTCTAATTGATTAACTCTAACTGATTAATCCTATCTAATTTACTCTTTGTCCATATTCAGTTTCAAATATCGATGTTGAAATCGATTCTTACTTCTCTATATAAGCCCTGACTTATATATTCTATTTATCCAATGATAAATATTTTACTTAATTTATAAAACCTTTTTTATAAATTAATCTTCTTACTTTATCTGTTAAAACAAATTTCTCTTAAATGTTCACTTTGAATTCATATTCTGTTATACCCGTGTGCGAAGCACAGGTCGAAACCTTCCTAGTGTAAAATTCTCTTTTTATACCATTCTATTCATTTTTCAAGTATTTCCTTTTATAATTTATTTATTTTCTAAATAAATATTTCCTTTATAATTTTATTTATTTCATAAATAAATATTTCCGTTTTTTTACAATCTATTTGTAAATGTTTTACAAATATTCCCTTTTTAATTCTATTTGTAAATGTTTTACAAATATCTCCTTTTCTATTTGTTTTACAAATATTTTTCTTTCATACTTCTTCTTCACAAATATTTTCCTTTCATATTTGTTCTTTGATTTTATAAAAATATGTTCTTTTATAAAATCCTTTTCCTTTCATATATAAAATCCTTTGATTTCATAAGTAATCCCTTTTATTTTCCAACTATTTATTTTTCTATTTGTTTTACAAATATTTTTTTTCTATTTGTTTATTTTCTAAATAAATCCTTTTATAATATCCTTTGATGTTATAAATATTCTCTTTACAAAATCCTTTGATTTTATAAACATTTCATTTTCAATATACGTTTTGAAAATTCCCTTTTTCATTCTGTTATTTCTTATGGTATTTAACATACCATATAACAATGATAAATATTATCCAAACAAACATAATCTACAACAGATTATATATCACATCATATATCACAATATATGAATAACAATAAAATAAATGTTTAGGAATCCAGTTGGATCCCTCCAACCTGTTTCCCTGCATCACAGATGTTAAACACTATAATTAACATTGATTTCATTTCAATATGAAATATTCTGCTAAACAGAATCAATATTTGATTAACGATTTATATACATATCGTTATCTATAATTTCAACCAATACATAAGCAATTCAACCAAATAGTCAACACACAACAATCAACAGATAATTATCAGTTCTAAAAATATGTTGTAAAAATATAACTGTTCAGAGTTGGTGAGTTTTACTCACCTTGGACGATCATCGTTAATAACAATAACCATCGCTTGATTCAAACGGACAATTTATTTTGCTATAAATTGTAACGAGCTCCGATTCACTCCCAGTCAGTTCTATTGTGGAGCCACCGTCCATACGATCCCAATGGGTCTTGTTTCGTCAGATTCTGATAATGTGTGATAAAGTTATACAATTTACAAGTTAAGATGCTATTTAAATTGACTTAACTCATTTATTTCACGACTAAGGCCTTCCTCCTTCATCATACCCGGCCCACTACCCAAAATAAAAACCCATACTGTGCCTTTCTTCTACTATAGGCAAATGACGCTCCCCCTCTTCACCATTAACGCCGCTTTCATCACCGAATTCCATTCCTCTTCTCCATTAACAAGCAAACTTACATCACCGATCTTCCTCTCATCGAATTCCCCTCAACCGCAAATCCTCAAAGTTGAACTCGCCTCCCTAGTTTCTGTCGCATTCGACTGGGTCTCGCCTGAAACCCGCAAACTGAAATAGCACCGTACTATCCAAAATTTGGCACACACAAGCCGTTTTCCCCCCTTAAGTACTAATACAACCCTTATTCTTCAGTTTGATGCTTAAATCACTCAATAATTTGAACCCTAGATTCGCTGGTTTATATACGGCGCTTGGAAAGAACATCGAACCCAAGAAGATGGTTACAGGCTCGAAGACAATCACTCAACAAATCCATAGAAAATTGTTTCAAGAATTGTAGGAATTTATTTTGATTTGTTTGGATTTTTTTCCACATGAACGATATTGTTTTGAGAGGAATTCGCTGGCAGCGGAAACAACATTGACCAGGAAAGAAAATGGATTAGGTTTAGGGTATGGTGAGGGTATTATATAGGATAAAAATATAATTTTTTTTAATGATTATTATATTTTATTTTAAGCAAACGCTATTTTTATTTACTGTCAAAAATTCCTATAATCACATACGATACCCAAAAATCACGAAACTGGACATGCAGCTACAATTTGACATTATGGACCTAACGAAACTGGTTTCGTCGAATTCCGACTTCGTTTGCTCATACAACATATTTTTAACCGTTAAAATACTGTTTGTTTTTCACATTAAAAATCCGTACGGCCACACACTGACTCTAAAAATCATGAAACTTGAAATCTAACAATAATTTAATGTTACGGATCCAACAAAATTAGTTTCGTCGAAAACGGAGGTCGTTTGCAAAACTGGCTATTTTTAAAGCTCTAAATAACCCATTTTAAATATAAGTATATTTAAAAATAATTAAATTAAATATTTAAAAATAAATATTATCGTATATATTCACACTAGAATATCATACAGCTCCAGAATAATCCTATATGGATTTCTAACTCGATATTTCATCATCATAGTTATATCGATATTAGATTTATATTTAAATTCTTTTATAAATCATTATATATTATAAAGTAATTCCATAGCGACTTTTCTAAAATTTGATTTGGATATAAATCAAAAACTACATGACGAAATCCCGATTTTCCTCTTCCACTAGAAAAATATACTTCACCAGCTCCGAACGTTTCTTGTTTCATAGAAATCCGATTTAAAACGGATCATGTATATTCAATTGAAGTACAAATCACCAAATAGCGAACTGCCGCGCCATTTCGGGCTCGATTATAATTATATTATAATTATACGTTCAAACTTCATTTAAATAATATATTCGTGATTATAATTCAAATTTAAACTGAGTTATGTATTTTGAATAATCCATTCACCCCATATTGTGAATTCCACTATTTCAGACTATTTTGGAAATAAATATATTATTATATTATTTATATTAATTAAATATTCACCATTATTTAATTCAATGATTATTTAAATCTCTAAATCCCTACTTATATAATTAAATTAATTAAATAATATACCGTAAAATTCGGGACGTTGCATTATTCCCCCTTTAAAATAATTTCGTCCTCGAAATTGCTACGGTAGAAAACAAACCCTATTAACTGGGTTAAAATTATTTGTTTACCTCTTAACTTCGGTTTCAACTGAACCAATTTAATTTCAATTAAATTATTAATTCATTTCTATTAACGAATATTTTCAAAAATCCTGAAAATTTTCTAACAACCGAAATTTCTGAAAAATTTCGCCAGCACCTTCTTTGTACGGCTCAATCGGTAAAACTACAACTCGCCTCTCTGGGCCTTCTCCATCCCAAAAGAAAATTAAACAACCAAGCAGATTGCCAATTCGGCTCATAAATCACCAAACTCATATGAATATAAACGTGTACCTTTTTGTCGGGCATATAATTATATCCTTTACATGTGCTACCAATTCTGCATATACCAATGTCATCCTAATCAAACTGCAATCAGTTCATCCTCAACACAATTGTTTGTTTAGATCAAAGTCAAATTCCATTCAAACTCCAAACTCAAATTCCAAACTCTTAACTTATCAACTCAATTCCATTGCAAATTATTCTCTAACCAAATCCAGTTTTATTTAACTTAGTTCAGGTTAAATTCTAATTTACTTATTTATCTTAACCATCCCGATTTATTTAACATAATAAGTTAAATTTAAATTTCAAGATTTAAATTCCTGGGTTTTGTTTCAATTCCACTTTGAAATCATAATAGCAATTCAAAACATTTGAATTTCTTGAACAACTTGTTTTTGCAAAACAATTTAAAAACAAAATCCTTGGTAGTAATCCGTCACTTACCACTCGAAAATGAACACCGATGATGTCATGATCAACATCGGAATCTATTTTCCACCTATCGAAGTGAGTTAAATACTATATCACTTTCAAAACCATTTCTAACCATTTCCATTTTGAAATCAGTTCAAAATATCCTTCACAATGCTGTAAACAATTTAAAATCACCTAGGATTTTAAAATTCTCACATATTAAATCTAAAACCATTTATAGTCACTTTTTCAATTTTAAGGAATTATAATTCCAATTCTGGTTTTCATTTCAGATTTAACTCATCTTATTTCATATACTACACTTATATGAACTTTGGTTGGTTATTTGCATAACCATTTAATTTATAATCTTACTCGATTATAATAACAACCAATATATCCAATATATTATAATTCCAATATATATATATATATTCTCTATATCAAAATATACTTTGGGTAAACAAATTTTCATTCACCCTCTTTTTAAAACATATCGTGTCGACCTATCGTATTCGAGTGTTTAAAAACCCTTATCGATATTGCGGTGCCCCACCATCGACCAGAATTCATAAGCCACTCAACCAATAAAGGTCCACAATATAAAACAATTTTTATATTAAATAACAAATACGTTCACTCGTATATATACACTCAAACTCAATCTAGGGTATTACTAACCCCATCTCTACTGAGTCACGCCATAGAGCCAAGGTAATAACTTAACCTGGCTCTAATACTAACTGTAGTGTCGCGAAATTCCGATACAATTTGAGCTGACCAAATAACACAAGTCCAACCCCAAATTACACTAGAAACCAGAAAACTAATAGAAAGAAAACAGAGGGTGAGGATAGATAAGATAGAAACTTAGAATAGAAGAAGAACATACACCATCAGAATAACAAAAATCTCACAGCGGAACGAATAAAGTATAACATAACTTTGAAATAAAAGATTGTACTTAAATATACATATAATTATCAAAGTACAACACTTACAACACAGCAGAAATAAACAATAGCTATATAATTGCTGTTGAAGCCTCCTGCTCCAGCTTTCCAAGTATTTGAAAAATCCCGACTACTTGACTGCCCGTACAAAATTGGGCACCCAAGAGTTTAGGGAAAACAAAACAAAACAAACTCTGGGTCAGTCATGGGACTGGTATGAGTAAACACTTTAAAACAGTTTGGGGAAATATCGATATCTCATAAGACCACGCCGTATAACGGAACAGATTTTTCCCTTATGAGAATCCAAACCAATTTGATTTAACTTTCAAATCATTTTGAAAGAAACAATGATCTTTTATATCAAAATTCTTTTGATATTATAATAGTGTTTATTAACCACAATATAGTAATCATCTTGCAGAACGCTTTCATCTCATGTTCCAAATATATAGTATACAATCAAAACCGCGAGCACTTATTGGGTAATGGATTTCCAACTATGACAAGGTATATAACCACCTTCCGATAGTGTACCTCTAGTGAAACGACCCGAACTTCCCCTTGAAGGAAAGCCCGGATTGAATTGAGGACAAGACGAATCAGAACACAAACAGAAGAACATTTCATTGTTAATTATAACAATTTCATCAGATTATAAGAATATACTGAGTATAAATAAATATTACACATCATAAAATATCAGAAATTACAATACATTAAATAGCAGCGGAAAATAGTGCAAAACACAACTGAAGGAGATATACGGATACAAAGCTTTCCGAATATCATTCCAGCTATAAACCAGGATCCTATGAATATAAATCTGCAAAACCAAAACTACTAGCTGCCCGTGTGGAAATAGGGGCATCCAGAGTTTAGGTTAAAACAATAAACTCCAGGTCACTCATGTGACTGGTGTGAGATCTAAAACAGTTATTAATCTTTATTTTAAAGTTAGGTAAATCAAGGGACCACGCCGCAAAACACGGAACGGGTTTCCTCCCAAGAATACCAGTGCATAAAACAACAGCGCAAAGCTAAATAATGAACAATGAAGGTATTATAAGACCCAGGTCCCATCACACAATGCAACACAAGCCGGAGGATAGGGTTTTACCTTATAATAGCCAAAGAATACTTGATACGCCAAATTCCATCTTTTATTATTACTATAGGTGTATAGTGTCAAAACAATTTCAATCATAAGTATCAATCATAGACGGCATAAGTGCCCCATACCACTATGTCGCCATATATAGGTTATACAATCAAAACCGCAAAGTCATGTATTGGAAGTTGGATTTCCATCTGTGAACCGAGGCAAGGGATCTTCCTCACCGCTTTGAGTCTCTCTAGCCCGAGCCTTAGGGTCAGAGCGCATCGACCCATGGATCGTCAGGGCCGGTCCACCTATGTGGATTAAAATGCATGAACACTGCGTTTCCCCACCCTAAGGGGTGTAAATGAGCAAAATGACTCCATCGGACCCGGATCGTCCGATCTAACAGAGGCGCCTCGCTATCCATCATCCACATAAGTAAAATGTCAGGCCATGTAAAACATTGACACCACTCCTAGCTAGAAAGAAACGCATGCCCTCCCTGAAGTCTTCTACCGTTTCTGGTTCACAACCGGGGTGTGAGGCTTGCGAATTAACGCTACACAAAGCTATGCCACACAAGCGGTGCTTTGATCATCAACCATAAGACTTTGCTTTTCAACAGAAGCCTTGATCATTTGCATCTCAGCATGCCACACAGGCAATTCACGCTATGCAACCGATATCAATCACACAGAATGAAATCCGATGTCAGACACACATCTGTTTACAAGTCCGTTCTGGGTTTGAATGAAACCGGAGGAACCTTATTCCTCACATATCCATCGATCTCCAAGTACGTCAGGACGATCACCAACTGATTCCCTCCTCTTGGGTGTACAGCCCAATCAAGACCATCAGTAATTATCCAAACAATGTGAAGACCTCCGGTCTTCGACCACCGTCTTCATCCCCGACACCCCGTCGAATCAGTTATTCAGAATGGGATAAACCCGGTCTTTCTGAATAATTCGCGTATATAATAAACAAGTGTTACACAAACACAACATACGCCTCATTCCAATTCAGAATATTCTTTTATTCAAATATTCACATCTATAGGGAAAGGTTCCCATTAATTTTATCAAAGATAAATTCTTTTAAATTTATTCTTTAATCTTCTTTTGGATTTCAATTCAAACCAAATTATGGTTTATCCAAACTAGTCGGGATTAACGAACCCTACCGAAGTAATCATTTGTTTAAAATTTCCCAATCCCAACCCATTAATCCCATCAAGTAAAACTGGTAACACTTCATATCTAACACCATGGTGTTGTCGGTAAATTCAATTACCATTTCATGTACAAATCTAATTAATGATTTAACTATCGCCTAGAGTAAAACTGGTGATACTCCATTCTCGATCATTTCAATCTAATTAAAGATTCATTGAAACTCCACTTGGTTTTAATCTTCCCAAAAATCAATATTAATGATTGTTTAACTTGGGAAATCATATCCTGTTTTTAACTGGGTTAAAGAACCAATGTCATTTAAAATACGGTTCACAATAAACCCAAAATCACATTCTATTCCATCAGCCTTTAACCGTAAATTAGCAAGTGAACAATTCCCTAAGTAGTAACCCCGAAGGCCGAAACCAACATCAGATCAATACCTAGAAAACCATTCAACTTAACTAATCTCCAGTTAGTTTCTGATTTTCTTAACTCCGTTGGGTTTAAGAACAGTATTATTAAAGATACCATTCACGACAACCCAAAATCACATTCCATTTACAATGGAATCTTCATGGAAAACAAATCGATATATAATCGATATAAACTTCCATATCCGACTAATAATATACATGGAATAACGGCGAAACCTTTTAAATTCCAGATATATTAGTTGTCTTCCTCCATAGAAATTCACTTCGATTATTACCAAATCGAATTCCATTCCATCCCAATTTATTTTATTAAATTGGAAAAGTTTACTTTGGAAAATCTCCTTTAAATCTTTACAAAAGATTTATAAATTCCGAATCACATTTCACTATAAATCGGGTTAAAGAACGAATGTCGTTAAAACACAGTTCACAACAAACCCAATTCACATCTCATTTATTAACTGGGTTAAAGAACAAGTGTTATTTAAAAACACCGTTCACGATAAACCCCAAAAATCAATTCCAATTCAATTCCAATTAAATATCATTTGATTGTTAAATTTCATTAAATCTAAATAAAAAGATTTAATCTTTTTCTCAACTGGGTTTAAGAACAGTGTTAATGAAGACACCATTCACGACAAACCCAAATCCCATTTGATATTAAGTACAAGGCTCTAAATAGAAAATATATCGGCTTATAGTCAATATCAAATTCTACGATCAACAAATATCGTATTGGAAATAACGATTAAATATAACTTTCAAATTCCCGTAACAATATCGGTATAATCACTAAATCCAACATCGAAATATTCCAAAGACAATTTCGATTCAAATCCATTTCCAATTTATTTATTGGAAATTCTGGTTATTTTTAAAACCATTTCAAATCCAATTTATTTATTTTAAAAATAAATGTAATTATAATTCTAGTTCAAAACTAGTTCATTTCGATAAAAATCTATTTTTATCTTTTCAAATATGGAATTTCTCATCCCAATTCTTTCCAAATCATTTCTTATGATTTTACACTAATTATTGATATTTTTAATAATTTTATCAAGGCACGTACAATCGATTTCCATCAACGGCCATCGAACTGCACTTACAGCGACCTTTACCAAATTTGATTTGGACATAATTCCAACTCCAACCGTTAGATTTCTAATTTCTTGTATTTGTTAGAAAGCTCTTTTCGATACGAACCCAACGGTTCCGGTTTTAAGAGAATCCGACGGTCGGATCTCCCTAGTATCCATTCGAAGTCAATGGTCGAAATTCGTGAACTGCCGTAGTGCGGCGCGTTCTATTCAGGCCGTTATATTATATATATAATATATATATTTCGTCGGTTTCTATTTATATCATATTTTATAAATCGTTTTAAATTCGTTTTCAAAACGATTTCAACTTCATATTCAATTTCTAATCAAAATTGAATATTCCATATCATCAATATATAAATGATAATATCTTCAAAACGTTATCACTTTCTTTTCAATATTCATTATAAAAACGAATATAATCGACATAAATATCGTTCACGTCAAACTGGCATTAATCTAACCAATATGGCTTTACATTTTTAAATATATTCGTGTCCATCCCGAATTGGACATCAAAATCCCATTTTGATCTTTTACTGAATATTACTTTAAAATATTCTTCATTTTAAAATAATCGTTATTTTAAAATATTTATTCTTTCTAAACTAGAATCAGACACAGTCAACTACCATATAATTCAATTATATGGATTTCACACAACAAATGTGTATAACAACGATGAAAACAACAATCCATCATCCAAAGTGCAGTCGACACTGTATAAGCATCAAATATAAATATTTAATGCTTATAACAGCCTGTCAATCAATCGATCGACATATCACTAAACAGTTGGGACTAGTATACGTCAAATATCATCCCAACACCCATGTGGGGTTTCAAGTCAACAAACACGGATTTTTATTTGTGCTGTTGGGCTATGTGTAAAATTTATCGTCCCAATCAATATCAGTCAAATGGGTGTACATAAACAAATCATTCGATTTGTAAATGAATATTTATTTTATTTGAACACCTGTATATATATTTTATTTCAACACATGAATACATATTTTATTTCGACACATGAATTTATATTTTTCTTTCAACACATGAATATATATTTTTCTTTCAACACATGAATATATATTTTTCTTTCTACACATGAATATACATTTTATTTCGACACATGAATACATATTTTTCTTTCAACACATGAATATATATTTTTCACATCACAATCAACAGTCAAATTTCACAACACAAACAATCACAAAAGTCGATCATGGTCTGTAGACGATGGGGAGCAGTTTATATATGCAATTATAAAATAAATAAGTGAACATAGAATTTTAGTGAGGAGTTCTCACCAGGAGCTAAACCAAATGCCGCGACTCTTCATATGTAGGAAATCTTCGCCGTGCTCGCTTTTTGTCACTTTCGTTGTCTGTATCCACTACATATATAAAAATCGGATCTTTATATTATTGCTTTGTATATAAAAATCCCGTTTTTATAACTACGCTATATGGATAAAAATTCTATTTTTATACCGCTACTATATAGATAAAAATTCTATTTTTATAACGGTGTTCATATAATAAAGATCATATTTCTGATTCACTACATATACAAAAATCATATTTTTATTATTTCTATAATATAAAAATCATATTTTTATTATCTCTACTATATAAAAATTATATTTTTCTATCGCAACATATAAAATAAGTTTATATTTTTATATCGCTCTTCTTCTAATAAAGATTATATTTTTATATCGCTCTTCTTCTAATGAAGAGTATATTTTTATATCGCTCTTCTTCTAATAAAGATTATATTTTTCTTAGTTAAAAATCTCATCTTTTCTTGTTTTAAAAAATTTTAATCATCTTTCATGTTATAAAAAATTCCATCTTAACATTATATAAAAATTCCATCTTTACATTAAAATTTCAACTTTCTTGATTTAAAAACATAATCTTTTCATGGTTAAAAATCCAATCTTTACTATAATAAAGAACACTTCTTTCTATAATCAAAAATTGAATCTTTCTATTATAAAAAACCTCGTCTTGTATTTATAAAAATCCAACCCTATATTTATAAAAATCAAACCTTTTCCCAAATTAAAATTATAACTTTCCTTTATAAAAATCTATACTTTCCATATATAAAAATCTATACTCTTTCCCTAAATAAAGATATAAACTTTTCCTAATTAAAAATATAAACTTTTCCTGATTAAAAATATAAACTTTATGTTAATAAAACATCATATTTCATACAAAAAAAGTCGGATTTTATGTAAACAAAAATATAAAAACTTACGGTTATTTTTAGAGAGGGTGTCGGTTGCTGCTTGAATCGAATAAAGGGGGGTCGCCGTCGTACATGGTGGTGGAGCAATGGGCGGAGGTTGGAGCTAGGCACTGTTGATAGGCCCGTCGGAGGCGACGCTCAGGCAACAGGGTGGTGGAGGTCTCGAAGTTGGCGTCGTCGACTGGGTGCGGGGGTTTTCGCGTTCGATTTGAAGAGGAGAGGAGGGAATGGGGGCGACGGAGGGGGAAGGAGATGCGGCGGCGGTTGGCGATGCGGATGAGGGTGGGCACGACACTGGCGATCGGTGGCTAGGTCTGAAGAGTAGTCGAGATTTTTTTTTCTCTGTAAACTGATTTGGGGAAAGAGAGATAAAAAAAAGAGGGAGGGGGTTGATGTGAAGTTTTATATTATTTTATTTATTCTCAAAAGTTGACTTTTTTTATGCGACCTCCAAACGAGACCCAACGACTGTCGCCCCTAGCTAAGTACCCCCATTCCAAACTCAATAAGACATATATCGTAAGCTGATCGATCGTTTCAACCAGTTTTCATCAAAATCAAAATATAAATCTATATATTGAATCTGAGCGCGCATTTCAATTTACCGGGGCCCCATACTGACTTTAAAAATTCCCGAAAAATATTTACTAACTACGTATTGATGATACATTTCTAACAAAACTAATTTGGTTGAATTCCGAGGCCGTTTGAAAAATGGCCAATTTCTGGTCGATCGAAATTGACTGAAACTATCAAAACATGTTTAACTTCGCCACACTCACATTTTGATTCGAAAAATTACGAATTTTGGAACCTAGCAATAATTAAACATTTCGGATCCAACAAAAGTGGTTTCGTCGAAAACAGAGGTCGTTTGCAAAATTTCTATTTTTAAGGGCCAGAATTCCATAGCGACTATTCTGAATTTTCAATTGGGCATGACTTCTTATCCCCACTATGAAATTTCAATTTTTCGGATTCCTTGGAAAGATATTTTCAATTATATTCTAATATTTTTGGTTTCAATAAAATCCGGTTTAATTTGAATCCTGTACATTCCTTTGAAATTTGAAATCGATTTTTTGAACTACCTTACCATTTTCAATTCCTTTTATAATAAAATAAATATTTATATTCTAACAACGATTCAAATAAATATATACGTTCTAATTCTATTCAAAATAAATTTCTCATCGCCGTTATTTAAAATAACTCATTTTAAATATTCGAAATTCATTAAAATCGCCAAATAAAAAAATTAAATTGGCTCAAAATTTCCGGGTTGTTACAATCTCCCCCACTTAAAACTTTTCGTCCCCAAAAAGGAATGAGGCTGAAAGTTCTTTTACAAACCAACTCAACTTTCATTATTTTCATTATGGCCTAAATTCTTCAACTTTTCAGTTTCTAAGAAGTTTTCAAATTTTTCAAGAATTTGGCTAACGCCCTAAATTTTCGAAAAATTTCGCCATAACCTCCTCTACACCGGGAGCTTCGGGATATTTCAAATAGCCCTCCATGGCCCTCACCAATCCAAAAGAAAAAGAAAAATCCAAGCGGCTCATAAAATCATCCAGACCTAAAGAAATACAATAAACATGTACCTATTTGTCGGGCAAACAATTTTATTCCTCTTCTCTAGCCTCCTTGCCATGACCTGTTCAATGTAAGTACATGCATATGTATGCAAATGCGACTAATTTTCAATATAATTCACTATTTGGTTCAATTTGGCTAATGGTTCAACATTTAATTAATCAAACAATAATCAAACAACACAACCAGCAATCAATTATTTGATTATCTTTTCAAATTCATAACTTCGAAATATAGTCAAAAAATCACGTTTTTGGTGCCAAGTCACAACAATATGCCCTATCTAGTTTTGGTTCTCACACTAGTTACTTGGAAATATATAGAAATCCCACTTTCGAAACTCGAACATAAACACTAATGATGAGATCTCAATCATCATTATCTTCTTCTGGCGAATAGAGTGTGATTCTATATCTATCCAGTATATTAAAACTTCAAATACATGCGGATCAGACGTATATGCAAAATCTTTATATACTTGATTGTCCAAATCAGTATAAAAATAATATTCAAATACGAATAATTGATTTAAATTTTCAATCCAAAAATTATTTTCAATTTTATTTTAAAAACATCACTCTCCACACTCGTTCTAGGATACTACTGATCCCATCTCTAATGAGTCATTCTCATTGGATATTACTAATTCAATCTCTGATGAATTCTTTCGTTTGGTTCTAACGTGTCTTGTTCTCCGAGCTTTGTAAACCAAAGCTCTGATACCAAAATGAAACGACCTGAACTTCCCCGTGAAGGAAAGCCTGGATTGAATTGAGGACAAGACGAATCAGAACACAAACAGAAGAACATTTCATTGTTAATTACAACAATTTCATCAGATTACAAGAATATACAGAGTATGAATAAATATTACACATCATAAAATATCAGATATTACATTACATTACATAGCAGCGGAAAATAATGCAAAACACAACTGAAGGAGATATACGGATACAAAGCTTTCCGAATATCATTCCAGCTGTAGACCAGGATCCTATGAATATAAATCTGCAAAACCAAAACTACTAGCTGCCCGTGTGGAAATAGGGGCACCCAGAGTTTAGGTTAAAACAATAAACTCCAGGTTAGTCATGTGACTGGTGTGAGAACTAAAACAGTTATTAATCTTTATTTTAAAGTTAGGTAAACCAAGGGACCACGCCATAAAACACGGAACGGGTTTTCTCCCATGAATACCAGTGCATAAAACAACAACGCAATGCTAAATAAAGAAAAATGAAGCTATTATAAGACCCAGGTCCCATCACATAATGCAACACAAGCCGGAGGATAGGGTTTTACCTTATAATAGCCAAAGAATGCTTGATACGCCAAATTTCATCTTTTATTATTAATATATGTGTATAGTGTTAAAACAATATCAATCATCAGTATCAATCATAGACGGCATAAGTGCCCTATACCACAATGTCACCATATATAGGTTATACAATCAAAACCGCAAAGTCACGTATTGGAAGTTGGATTTCCATCTGTGAACCGAGGAAAGGGATCGTCCTCACCGCTTTGAGACTCTCTAGCCCGAGCCTCAGGGTCAGAGCGCATCGACCCATGGATCGTCAGGGCCGGTCAACCGATGTGGATTAAAATGCCTGAACACTGCATTTCCCCGCCCTATAGGGTGTAAATGAGCCAAGTGACTCCATCGGACCCGGATCGTCCGATCTAACCGAGGCGACTCGCTACCCATCATCCACATAAGTAAAATGTCAGGCCGTGTAAAACAATGACACCACTCCTAGCTAGAAAGAAACACATTCCCTCCCTGAAGTCCTCTCCCGTTTCTGGTTCACAACCAGGGTGTGAGGCTTGCGAATTAACGCGACATAAAGCTATGCCACACAGGCGGTGCTTTGATCATCAACCACAAGACTTTGCTTTTCAACAGAAAACTTGATCCTTTGCATCCCAGTATGCCACACAGGCAATTCACGCTATGCAACCGATATCAATCACACATAATGAAATCCAATGTCAGACACACATCCATTTACAAGTCCGTTCTGGGTTTGAATGAAACTGGAGGAACCTTATTCCTCGCATATCCATCGATCTCCAAGTACGTCTGGATGATCACCAACTGATTCCCTCCTCTTGGGTGTACAGGCCAATCAAGATCATCAGTAATTATCCAAATGATGTGAAGACCTCCGGTCTTCGACCACCGTCTTCATCCTCGACACCTCGTCGAATCAGTTATTTAGAATGGGATAAACTCGGTCTTTCTAAATAACTCGCGTACATAATAAACAGGTGTTACACAAACACAACATACGCCTCATTCCAATTCAAAATATTCTTTTATTCAAATATTCACATCTATAGGGAAAGGTTCCCATTACTTTTATCAAAGATAAATTCTTTTAAATTTATTCTTTAATCTTCTTTTGGATTTCAATTCGAACCAAATTATGGTTTATCCAAACTAGTCGGGATTAACGAAACCTACCGAAGTAATCATTTGTTTTAAATTTCCCAATCCCAACCTATTAATCCCATGAAGTAAAACTGGTAATACTTCATATCTAACACCACGGTGTTGTCGGTAAATTCAATTACAATTTCACGTTCAAATCTAATTAAAGATTTAACTATCGCCTGGAGCAAAATTGGTGATACTCCATTCTCGATCATTTCAATCTACTTAAAGATTCACTGAAACTCCACTTGGTTTTAATCTTCCCAAAAATCAATATCAATGATTGTTTAACTTGGGAAATCATATTCTTTCTTTAACTAGGTTAAAGAACCAATGTCATTTAAAACACGGTTCACGATAAACCCAAAATCACATTCTATTCCATCAGCTTTTAACCGTAAATTAGCAAGTGAACAATTCCCTATGTAGTAACCCCGAAGGGCGAAACCAACATCAGATCAATACCCAGAAAACCATTCAACTTAACTAATCTCCAGTTAGTTTCTGATTTTCTTAACTCCGTTGGGTCTAAGAACAATATTATTAAAGATAACATTCACGACAACCCAAAATCACATTCTATTTACAATGGAATCTTCATGGAAAACAAATCGATATAAACTTCCATATCTGACTAATAATATACATGGAATAACGGCGAAGCCTTTTAAATTCCAGATAAATTAGTTGTCTTCCTCCACAGAAATTCACTTCGATTATTACCAAATCGAATCCCATTCCATCCCAATTTATTTTATTAAATTGGAAAACTTTACTTTGGGAAATCTCCTTTAAATCTTTACAAAAGATTTATAAATTCCGAATCACATTTCACTATAAATCGGGTTAAAGAACGAATGTCGTTAAAACACGGTTCACAATAAACCCAATTCACATCCCATTTATTAATCGGGTTAAAGAACAAGTGTTATTTAAAAACACCGTTCATGATAAACCCCAAAAATCAATTCCAATTCAATTCATTTAAATATAATTTAATTGGTAAATTTCATTAAAACTAAATAAAAAGATTTAATCTTTTTCTCAACTGGGTTTAAGAACAGTGTGAATGAAGACACCATTCACGACAAACCCAAATCCCATTTGATATTAAATACAAGGCTCTGGATAGAAAATATATCGGCTTATATTCAATATCAAATTCTACGACAACAAATGTCATATTGGAAATAACGATATAAATATATCTTTCAAATTCCCATAACTATATCTGTATAATCACTAAATCCAACATCGAAATATTCCAAAGAAAATTTCGATTCAAATCCATTTCCAATTTATTTATTGGAAAATTTGGTTATTGTTAAAACCATTTCAAATCCAATTTATTTATTTTAAAAATAAATGGGATTATAATTCTAGTTCAAAACTAGTTCATTTCGATAAAAATCTATTTTTATCTTTTCAAATATGGAGTTTTTCATCCCAATTCTTTCCAAATCATTTCTTATGATATTACACTAATTATTGATATTTTTAATAATTTTATCAAGGCCCGTACAGTCGATTTCCATCAACGGCCATCGAACTGCACTTACAACGACATTTTCCTAATTTGATTTGGACATAATACCAAATCCAACCGTTAGATTTTTAATTTCTTGTATTCGTTAGAAAGCTCTTTTATATACGAACCCAACGGTTCCGGTTTTAGGAGAATCCGATGGTCGGATCTCCCGTAGTATCCATTCGAAGTCAATGGTCGTAATTCGCGAACTGCCGCAGTGCGGCGCATTCTTTTCAGGCCATTATACTATATATGTAATATATATTTCATCGGTTTCTATTTAAATCGTATTTTATAAATCGTTTTAAATTCATTTTCAAAACGATTTCAACTTCATATTCAATTTCTAATCAAAATTGAATATTCCATATCATCGATATATAAATGATAATATTTTCCAAACGTTATATTTTGAAATCACTTTCTTTTCTATATTCATTATAAAAACGAATATAATCGATATAAATATCATTCACATCAAAATGCGTTAATCTAACCAACACGGCTTTACATTTTTAAATATATTCGTGTCCATCCCGAATTGGACATCAAAATCCCATTTTGATCTTTTATTGAATATTACTTTAAAATATTTGTCATTTTAAAATAATTGTTATTTTAAAATATTTATTCTTTCTGAACTGGAATCAGACACAGTCAACTACCGTATAATTCAATTATATGGATTTCACACAACAAATGTGTATAACAATGATGAAAACAACAATCCATCATCCAGAGTGCATTCTACACTGTATAAGCATCAAATATAAATATTCAACGCTTATAACAGCCTGTCAATCAATCGATCGACATATCACTAAATAGTTGGGATTAATGTACGTCAAATTTCATCCCAACACCCATGTGGGATTTCAAATCAACAAACACAGATTTTTATTTGTGCTATTGGGCGATGTGTAAAATTTATCGTCCCAATCAATATCAGTCAAATGGGTGTATATAAACAAATCGTTCGATTTGTAAATGAATATTTATTTTATTTCAACACCTGTATATATATTTTATTTCAACACATGAATATATATTTTATTTCGACACGTGAATATATATTTTTCTTTCAACACATGAATATATATTTTTCTTTCAACACATGAATATATATTTTTCTTTCGACACATGATTATATTTTTTTCTTTCAACACATGAATATATATTTTTCACATCACAATCAACAGTCAAATTTCACAATACAAACAATCACACAAGTCGTCCATGGTCTGTGGACGACGGGGAGCAGTTTATATATGCAGTTATAAAATAAATAACTGAACATAAAATTTTAGTGAGGAATTCTCACCAGGAGCTAAACCAAATGCCACGACTCTTCATATGTAGGAAATCTTCGTCGTGCTCGCTTTTTGTCACTTTCGTTGTCCGTATCCACTACATATATAAAAATCGCATCTTTATATCGTTGCTATGTATAAAAAAAATCCCATTTTTATAACTACGCTATATGGATAAAAAATCTATTTTTATACCGCCACTATATAGATAAAAATTCTATTTTTATAACGGTGTTCATATAATAAAGATCATATTTTTGATTCACTACATATACAAAAATCATATTTTTATTATTTCTATAATATAAAAATCATATTTTTATTATCTCTACTATATAAAAATTATATTTTTCTATCGCTACATATAAAATAAGTTTATATTTTTATATCGCTCTTCTTCTAATAAAGATTATATTTTTATATCGCTCTTCTTCTAATAAAGATTATATTTTTCGTAGTTAAAAATCTCATCTTTTCTTGTTTTAAAAAAATTTCAATCTTTCATGTTATAAAAAATTCCATCTTTACTTTATATAAAAATTCCATCTTTACATTAAAATTTCAACTTTCTTGATTTAAAAATATAATCTTTTCACGGTTAAAAATCCAATCTTTACTATAATAAAGATCACTTCTTTCTATAATCAAAAATTGAATCTTTCTATTATAAAAAACCTCGTCTTGCTATTTATAAAAATCCAACCCTATATTTATAAAAATCAAACCTTTTCCCAAACTAAAAATTATAGCTTTCCTTTATAAAAATCTATACTTTCCATATATAAAAATCTATATTATTTCCCTAAATAAAGATATAAACTTATCCTAATTAAAAATATAAACTTTTCCTAATTAAAAATATAAACTTTATGTTAATAAAACTTCATATTTCATACAAAAAAATTCGGATTTTATGTAAACAAAAATATAAAAACTTACGGTTATTTTTAGAGAGGGTGTCAGTTGCTGCTTGAATCCGATAAAGGGGGGTCGCCGTCGTACAGGTGGTGGAGCATTCGGCGGAGGCTGGAGCTAGGCGTTGGTGATAGGCCCGTCGGAGGCGACGCTCAGGCAACAGGGTGGTTGAGGTCTCGAAGTTGGCATTGTAGACTTGGTGCGGGGGTTTTCGCGTTCGATTTGAAGAGGAGAGGAGGGAATGGGGGCGACAGAGGGGGAAGGAGATGCAGCGGTAGGTGGCGGCGCGGATGAGGGTGGGCGAGACGCTAGCGATCGGCGGCTAGGTCTGAAGCGCATTCGAGATTTTTTTTATTTTTTCTCTGTAAACTGATTTGGGAAAAGGGAGATAAAAAGGGGGGTTGATGTGAAGTTTTATCTTATTTTATTTATTTCAAAAGTTGACCCTTTTTATTCGACCTCCAAACGAGACCCAATGATTGTCGCCCCTAGCTAAGTACACCCATCTCGAACTCAATGGGAATGTATCGTAAGCTGATTTGATCGTTTCGACCAGTTTTCGTCAAAATCAAAATATAAATCTATATATTGAATTTGAGCGCGCATTTCAATTTACCGAGGCCACATACGGACTTTAGAAATTCCTGAAAAATATTTTCTAACTTCGTATTGACGATACCATTCTAGCAAAACTAATTTCGTCAAATTTCGAGGCCGTTTGAAAAATATCCAATTTCTGGTCGATCGAAATTGACTGAAACTATCAAAACACGTTTAACTTTGCCACGCTCACATACTGATTTGAAAAATTACAAATTTTGGAATCTAGAAATAAATAAACATCCCGGATCCAACAAAAGTGGTTTCGTCGAAAACAGAGGTCGTTTGCAAAATTTCCATTTTTAAGGGCCAGAATTCCACAACGACTATTCTGAATTTTCAACTGGGCATAACTTTTTATCCCCGCTATGAAATTTCAATTTTTCGGATTCATTGGAAAGATATTTTCAATTAGATTCTAGTATTTTTGGTTTTGCTAAAATCCGATTTATTTTGAATCCTATACATTCCTTTGAAATTTGAAATCAAATTTTCGAAACTACCGCGCCATTTTCAATTCCTCTTATAATTAAATAAATATTTATATTCTAACGACGATTCAAATAAATATATACATTCTAAATTCTATTCAAAATAAATTTCTCGTCGCCATTATCTAAAATAATTCATTTTAAATATTCGAAATTCATTAAAATCGCAAAAATACAATTTTTAAATTGGCTCAGAATTTTCGGGTTGTTACATCTAGAGAGGAATACACTGGGTTCAACAAGAACATCTTGCAACCCGGCCGCACATGACCGACCACTCATTTCGCTTGAGTGTATCGAATGTATATTGTTCGACGCTTTACTATGAACTAGAAAAGCGCGAATTTTAATTAAATACTGCAAGCGTACAGGTCGTGTAATATGCAGGTCGATTCACAGGGAGGCGTTTTAAATCTTATTATTTATCTATTCTTAGGCGAGTTAGGCAGAATCTGGAGATGTTTTTGAATTAATGTATTGAATTTACTATTGATCCGAATCTAATCAGATCAATATCAAATTCAACAACTAAAAAGAAAGGAACCAATTACTAAAAAAAGGAAATAACAACCAGAATAATAACAGAAAATTAAAAGTGGAACTGCTGTTGAATCTAATCAACAGTCACTTACTAACTTGCAGTAATAAAAGAAAATAACAATATGTGTTCTACCAAAACTAATTGCGTAGACACACAAATTGTTATGAAAGAAAAAGAAAATCAACTAGAAATAAAGAAGAACTTTGTTATTCATAAATGAGAATACAGAATAAAAATGCAATGAACATTTACAATGAGTACAAAGTATATTTATAGGTGGGATAGACCAAACCCTAATCAGATATATGAATAAATGGGCCTATTTTCCTAAGAATTATTATCATATCTCATGCCTTTCTTGACCAAGCTTGTCTTGGAAATAATCTTTAAGAATATCTGAGCATATCATGGTGAATATCTTCCATATCTTTCAAATCTTCCATGTGGCTGATTGATTGACAAAAGATTTGCATGCAATTAATTCTTCCAAACATGGACTCTTATTAGGCTCTAAATGCACATGAGATAGAATCTTCGAAGTTGATTTTTTCTTGTGTAATATCTTGCTTTTAGGGTTGCATGAGGAATTATGAATGACCTGTGAAAATATACGAAAAATACCCAATGTAAAATTTATTTATTTACAATAAAGATAAGATAGAGCATAAAAATAAACACTTTTACATGTTAATCAAATACCCCCACACTTATCTTTTACTCGTCCTCGAGTGAAAAGAAAGAAGAAAAATGAAAAGCTAAACTAGATAGGTCACACTTTCGTAGGAAACACGATTGCATTGAGTGTATGCAACAAGCCGTTAAACCTTTAGGTGTCCCTAGTAGGACGAGTGGTGTCTCGTGAGGGATTTCAGCGGATACTACCCACAAAATCCAAATGCAGATATATACAAAAATGATAACACGGCTTGTTTCAGAAAAGTGGTATAACAAATTAAATTTACAATTTCTAGTCATTTGATTTTATTTTAGATACCTCGACTTGTCACAAATTTTCAATATAAATCAAGTTTTCAAATGTTAAATTCCAGTTTGGCCAGTTAGTTCGGTTGATAACATAGTGCAGCCATGAAATAGATTCTTAGTTTGCTTGGCACAGTTTGTAAAGTGGTACTCTAATTTCCTTGTGTATGGCTTGTCAAATCAATAAGGTCAAGAAATGTTTGGGCATCATTGCTTATTATCTATCTTTATAAAAATTAAAATTTATGATTAAGTACATACACCTAACTTAAAAGACCAAGGTTTACCACCCATGCACTGCCTCGCGGACTAACGGAGAGTGGGTAAAGAGCTTGGTGGATTGTGCAGACCGACTTTGACTTTGTCAACAACGTGTCGGTAATCCTCAGGTGTCCAATCTCATAAAATGAGACCAAGATATTCCAACGCTGACTTTGTCAACAACATGTCGGATAGAGCTTGGCGGGTTTGCACACCAACGCTAAATATACAAGAAATGTTGGATACCCTTGGATTGCTATTATTATTATATTGAAAATATAAGAACAAGAGAGAGTTACACGAATTCAGCTTAACACAACTTATTTTTAAAGATTCGAAAAGCCATTGTAAGTATTTTAAGTCCTCCACTTATTTAAACAAAGACTACAATATAGAATAAACTTCATGGCCATCACCTAAGAATCTCCCGATGTACCGGTTACACTATTATCCCTAAAATTTAAACTTTTCATTATATTTCTTTTTCGATCTAAGTTGAGAGAAAAAATACTATCAACTGACTAAAAGTCGTAAACTTGTTTCGTGGTATCTCTCTAAAATGAGTTGTGTCTATGTGAGTGTATTTGGGGTTTTTTTTGAAATAAAGAAGATGCAGACTTGACTCCCCCACACTAGATTGAGACAGTGTCCCAACTGTCTAGGGTATGTAGACCAAAATGGAATAAAAAGAAAAGAAAAGGAACATGTACCACCTGATTTACGGTGGATGATCATGAAGATCGACAAGGTCATCGTCTTCGTACTGCTAGAATTCCAAAAATGGTTTTAGTTGTTGACCGTTTACTTTGAAGATTTTTCCATCCTTAGGATTTTCAATTTCAACTGCTCCATGCGGATATATTGTTTTCACAACATAAAGTCCAGTCCATCGAGATCTGAATTTTCCTGGAAACAAGTGAAGTCTAGAGTCGTACAAAAGAATTTTTTGACCAACATTGAATTCCTTACGAAGTATGTTTTTGTCATGTTGGGCTTTGGTCCTTTCTTTATAGATTTTCGCATTTTCATATGCTTCATTTCTTAATTCCTCTAATTCTGAAATTTGTAACTTCCTATGTGAGTCGGCCTTCTCTAGGTCGAAATTCAAAAGTTTAATTGCCCAAAGAGCACGATGCTCTAATTCAAAAGGTAAATGACAGGCCTTCCCAAAGACTAACCGATATGGTGACATTCCTAGATTGGTTTTGTAAGCAGTGTGAAATGCCCAAAGTGCATCAATCAGTTTTAAGGACCAATCTTTTCTATTGGAATTCACGGTTTTCTCAAGAATTTGTTTGATTTGTCTACTGGAAACTTCTACTTGACCACTAGTTTATGGATGGTAAGGGGTCGACAGCTTGTGTGTGATTGAGTATTTCTTGAGCAAGGATTCAAAAGCACGATTACATAAGTGAGTGTCATTGTCGCTAATGATAGCTCGAGGTGTGCCAAAGCATGAAAAGATGTTTTCTTTGAGGAATTTGATAACAACCTTGTTATCCTTGGTTTTGGTTGGGAGGGCTTCAACCCATTTTGAGACATAGTCTACCGCAAGTAAGATGTAAAGATTCCCGAATGAGTTAGGGAATGGTCCCATGAAATAGATGCCCCAAACATCGAATAACTCAATCACTAAAATGGGGTTGAGAGGCATCATATTTCGCCTAGTGATTCGACCCGTTCTTTGACATCGATCGCATTTAGAGCAAAATTCGAAAGCGTCACGGAAGAGTGTGGGCCAATAAAAACTGCTTTGCAATACTTTTGCTGCAGTTTTTCTTGCTCCAAAATGACCGCCACAAGCATGGTCATGTAAGAAAGAGAGAATACTTTGGTGCTCATGATCGGGTACACACCTTCGAATGATTTGGTCAGGACAGTATTTGAAAAGATATGGGTCGTCCCAATAGAAGTTTCGAACTTTAGAGATAAATTTTTGCGTATCTTGTTTCGACCATTCAGCGGGTGTTTGTTGTGTGACAAGATAATTCACAATGTCAGCGTACCAAGGGGTGTTTGAGATGGAAAGAATTTGTTCGTCGGGAAAATTGTCATCGATTTGGGCATCATCAAAATTTTCGTGCACAATTCGAGAAAGATGATCAGCTACAACATTTTCAGAGCCCTTTTTTTCTCGTATTTCTATGTCAAATTCTTGAAGAAGAAGGATCCAACGAATCAAGCGGGCCTTGGCATCCTTTTTAGGAAGCAAATATCGTAAGGCAGCATAGTCAGTGTAAACTATGACTTTGGATCCTATGAGATATGGTCTGAATTTTTCAAGAGCGAAGACAACTGCCAAAATTCCTTTTCAGTAGTTGAGTAATTCAGTTGGGCCTCGCTTAAGGTTTTGCTAGCATAATAAATAACTCGAGGGAGTTTATCGATTCGCTGACCTAAGATGGCTCCAATCGCAAAATCAGAAGCATCACACATAAGTTCTAAGGGTTGAGTCCAATCAGGGGGTTGAATAATGGGAGTTGTGGTCAAGATTGACTTAAGAGTTTCGAAAGATGTTTTGCAATCATTGGAAAATTCAAACTTGACAACTTTGGCAAGTAAGTTCGAGAGAGGTTTTGAAATTTTCGAGAAATCCTTAATGAATCTTCTATAGAATCCAGCGTGGCCAAGAAATGAACGAACATCCTTAACAGCCTTAGGAGGAGGTAGATTAGCAATCAAATCGATTTTGGATTTATCGACTTCAAGGCCATCTTTTGAGACGACATGACCTAGAACTATCCCCCTTTTTACCATGAAATGACATTTTTCCCAATTAAGCACGAGTGATTTCTCCTTACAACATTTTAGGACGAGTTCTAAACGAGTGATGCATTGGGAAAAAGATGATCCATAGATTGAAAAATCATCCATGAATATTTCCAAAAATTCTTCCACCATATCAGAGAAAATACTCATCATACACCTTTGGAAAGTCGCGGGGGCATTGCAAGGACCAAAGGGCATGCGACGATAAGCAAAGGTTCCAAAGGGACAAGTAAAGGTGGTCTTATGTTGATCCTCTAAAGCAACAGGGATTTGGTTATAGCCAGAGTATCCATCGAGAAAACAATATTACTCATGACCCACTGAGTGTTCGAGCATTTGGTCAATAAAAGGCAAGGGAAAATGGTCTTCTCGTGTGGCTGAGTTGAACTTTCGATAGTCGATACACTCACGCCATTTTGTTTTGATTTTTGTTGGGACGAGCTCGTTGCTTTCATTTTTGATCACTGTGACTCCTGACTTCTTTGGTACAACTTGTACCGGACTTAACCAGGTACTATCAAAGATGGGATAAATGATGTTATTTCCTAGACATTTGATTATCTCCTCCTTGACCACTTCTCCCATGTTTGGGTTTAATCGCCTTTGAGCTTCACGGGTGGGTTTAGCCTCATCAACTAAATGTATGTGATGTTCCACAATTGATGGGCTAATTCTTTTTATATCGCTCAGTTCCCACCCCAAAGCATCTTTATTTTCCCGCAAAATTTCTAAGAGTTTTTCTTCTTGGTCCTCGGTAAGATCAAAGGCCAAGATTACGGGAAAAGTTTCTGAGGAGTCTAAGTATGCGTACTTAAGGTCTTGTGGAAAGGGTTTGAGGTCTAACTTAGGATGTTGTTGAGTGTTAACATTGGTCGACATTCCTTGGTTAGATTCAGATGACGAAGGCTTGGAGTCAAGAAATTCATTCAGTTCAGAAATATATTCGAGTTCATCGAAATCGGAGACGAAATGGTCAAGACACATTTTCAAGGCTTCAGAAGTGTCATTAGAGGTTTCATCAACTATGGTTTGAATCACGCAGTTTCATCGGTCTCAAAATCCCTAGGTTGCTTGTTGAGATTAAAGATGTTTAGCTCAATGGTTAGGTGCCCGAATGAAAGTCGAAGTTGACCGTTCCTACAATTAATAACAACATTTGAGGTTGCTAAGAAGGGCCATCCTAAAATTAACGGTATTTGAACTTTGGGATTTGAGACAGGCTCTGTTTCTAAAACTATGAAATCGATAGGGAAGTAAAACTGTTCGATCTGTATCAAGACATCTTCGATTATTCCCAATGGCTTTTTGACAGATCGATCAGCTAGCTGAAGAGTGATGTTTGTTGGTTTAATCTCCCCTAATCCAAGTTGACGATAAATAGTGTGACGGCCGAGAATTTCGCTCGATCCGAATCAGTCGTTAAACCGATCTAGACCGTTCGATACCCCTGAACGTTGAGAACAGGACAAATCAGAACACAAACAGAAGAACATTTCATTGTATATTACAACAATGCATCAGATTACAAGAATATACAGAGTATAAATGAATAAATATTACACAGAAATATCAGAGATTACAATAAATTACATAGCAGCGGAAAATAATACAAAGCACAACTGAAGGTGATATACGGATACAGAGCTTTCCGAATATCATTTCAGCTGTAAACCAGGATCCTGTGAATATAAATCTGCAAAACCAAAACTACTAGCTGCCCGTGCGGAAAATAGGGGCAACCAGAGTTTAGGTTAAAACAATAAACTCCAGGTTAGTCATGTGACTGGTGTGAGAACTAAAACAGTTATTAAAACTTTATTTTAAAAGAGAGTAATTCAAGGGACCACGCCGTATAACACGGGACGGGTTTCCTTCCAAGAATACTAGTGCTAGGATAAACAACGCAATGCTTTTTCGAAAAATGAAGATATTATAAGACCCAGGTCCCATCACACAATGCAACGCAAGCCGGAGGATAGGGTTTTCCCTTATAATAGCCAAACATGCTTGGTACATTTAAAACAAATCATTTGATACTATAGTAAGTGTATAGTGTCAAAACAATTTCAATCATAAATATAAATCATAGACGGCATGAGTGCCCCATCCCACTATGTCGCCATACTAGGTTCTACAAATAAAGCCGCAATACACGTATTGGAAATTGGATTTCCGTCATGAGTCGAGGCAAGGGGCAAGATCCTATCCGCGCTCGAGACACTCTAGCAAATGCCTCAGGGCTACGCACTCTGGGCAACCCTGGATTCGGCTGGGCCGGTCCTCACTTACGTTAGAGGATTAGTTATTCCTGAACACACGTTTCCCGGTCCTTACAGACCTATAATCGAGGCGCCTTGCATTCCAACAACCACATAGGTGAAAAGTATATACACCACCAAAGCTAGAAAGAAACGTCGTGCTCTCCCAGCGGTCCGTATCCCGTTTTTAACTCATACCGAGGTGTGAGGCTCGCGAATTCACGTTATACACAAAGCTACGCCACAAAGGCCATGCTCTAATCATCAACCACAAGATTTTGCTTTTCAACAGAAGCCTTGATCCATGCAACTCAGTATGCCACACAGGCAATTCATGTCGTGCGATTGATATCTATCGATATATAACCTCTAAGCTCGTACGTCTCAGAGAAGGGCGTTAAGCAAGAGAATAAATTCTCCATCGCCAAACAGATATATATTTAATAGAAATCAATCAACACAGAATAAAATCCAATGTCAGACACACAATCCATTTACAAGTCCGTTCTGGGTCTGAACGAAACCGGAGGCACTTTCCTCGCATATCCATCCATCTCCAGGTACGTCTGGACGACCACCAACTATTTCCATCCTCTTGGGTGTACAGCCCAATCAGGATCGTCAGTAATTATCCAAACGATGTGAAGACTTCCGGTCTTCGATCACCGTCTTCATCTTCGACATATCGTCGAATCGGTTATTCAGAATGAGTGTAAACCCGGACTTTCCGAACAACCCGCGTATATTAAAAACAAACGTTACACAAACACAACTTACGCCTCATTCCAATTCATTAGTCACTAACCGCAAATTAGCAAGAGAACAATTTCCCAAACATTAACCCCGAAGGCCGAAACCAACATCAGATCAATACCCAGAAAACCATTCTTCTTAGCCAACCGACAGCTAGTTTCTAAATTCCACATTCTTAGGGAAAGGTTCCCATTAATTTTATCCAAGGTAAATTCTTTAAAATTTATCCTGTAATCTTCCTTTGGATGTCGTTTCAAACCAAATTATGGTTTTTCCAAACTAGTCGAGATTAGTGAACCACACCGAAGTAATTATTTATTTTATTTCCCAATCCCAACCTATTCATCCCATGAAGCAAAACTGGTAATACTCCATATCTAATACTATGGTGTTATCGGTAAAATAAATTACCATTTCACGTTCAAATCTAATTAAAGATTTAACTATCGCTTTGGAGCAAAACTGGTGATACTCCATTCTCGCTCGTTTTCTAAATTTGATAATTTAGATTGTAAATTCACATTTCAATCTAATTGCAGATTCGTTAAAACTCCTTTTATTGGTTTAAAGAACTAGGTGTTATTTAAAACACAGTTCACGACAAACCCAAATCACATTCTATTTATTTTCGGGTTAAAGAACTAGGTGTTATTTAAAACACAGTTCACGATAAACCCACAAATCAATTCTAGTTCAATTCAAATCAAATATATTTGGAATTTCGATTATTTAAAACCCCTTTTTAAATCTAATTTATTTATTTAAAAATAAATCGGGTTTTAAATTTAGTTCAAACTAGTTCATTTTGATAAAAATCTATTTTTATCTTTTCCAATACGGAGTTTTTCATCCCAATTTTTCCCAAATCATTTCTTATGATTTTACACAAATTATTGATATTTTTAATAATTTTATCAAGGCCCGTACAGTCGATTTCCAACAACGACCATCGAACTGCACTTACAGCGACCTTTTCCAAATTTGATTTGGACGTACCTCCAAATCCAACCGTTAGATTTCAAATTTCTAATATTCGTTAGAAAGCTCTTTTCGATACGAACCCAACGGTTCCGGTTTTAGGAGAATCCGACGGTCGGATCTCCCGTAATGTCCGTTTGAAATAAATGGTCGAAATTCACGAACTGCCGCGGCGCGGCGCGTTCTATTCAGGCCATTATATTATATATATAATATATATTTCGTCGATTTCTATTTAAAACGAATTATATAAATAGTTTTAAATTCGTTTCAAAAGCAATTTCAACTTCCATTTCAATTCAAATCAAAATTGAATTCTTCTTTATAAATTCGTTTTAAAATTCATTTCTATTCAATTCAAATTTCAATTCAATTTGAATTCATTTCAATTCGCTTTCAATTCAATTTGAATTCGTTTTCGATTCAATTCAATTCCAAAGTCGTTTTCTATTCGATTCAATTCAAATTGGTTTTCTATTCGATTCAATTCAAATTGGTTTTCTATTCGATTCAATTCAAATTGGTTTTCTATTCGATTCAATTCAAATTGGTTTTCTATTTGAATCAAATTCGTTATATATTCAATTGAAATCAAATTCGTTTTCTATTCGATTCAATTCAAATTGGTTTTCTATTCGATTCAATTCAAATTGGTTTTCTATTCGATTCAATTCAAATTGGTTTTCTATTAGATTCAATTCAAAATATTCGATTTCGAAATCACTTTACAATATTCATTTTAAAATGAATAAAATCGATATAAATATCGTTCACGTCAAAATGGCGTCAATCTAATCAACACGGCTTCATATATTTCTATTTTTCAAATATTCTATTTCAAATATTTCTATTTCAAATATTTCTATTTCAAATATTCCTATTTCAAATATTTCTATTTCAAATATTTCTATTTCAAATATTTCTTTTTCAAATATTCTATTTCAAATATTTCTATTTCAAATATTTCTTATTATCAAAATATTTCGTTCAACACATGACTAATCTCAACGGATGAGTACAGTCAACACATGAACCTTTATTTTATATTGATAAAGATGTAAATTTTATTATTAAAATATTTCGTTCAACACATGACTAATCTCAACGGATGAGTACAGTCAACACATGAACCTTTATTTTATATTGATAAAGATGTAAGTTTTATTATTAAAATATTTCGTTCAACACATGACTAATCTCAATGGATGAGTACAGTCAACACATGAACCTTTATTTTATATTGATAAAGATGTAAATTTTATTATTAAAATATTTCGTTCAACACATGACTAATCTCAATGGATGAGTACAGTCAACACATGAACCTTTATTTTATTTTGATAAAGATGTAAATTTTATTATTAAAATATTTCGTTCAACACATGACTAATCTCAACGGATGAGTACAGTCAACACATGAACCTTTATATTATATTATTCATTATTTTCTAAATTGGAATGAGGCCCAATCAATCACCATATAATATTAATTATATGGATTTTCATACATCACACGTATAAGATAGCATTGAAAAATAATCAACCATCAACCAAAGTGCACTACACTGTATAAGCATCAAATATAGATATCTAACGCTTATAACAGCCTGTCAATCAATCGATCGACATATTTAGTCAATCAGGATGAGTGAACTTCGAATTTCATCCCAACACCCGTGTGGGGTTTCAAGTCAACGAACAAAGATTTTTATTTGTGCAGTTGGGCGATGTGTAAAATTTATCGACCCAATCTATGTCCTTCAAATAGGTGTACATCAACAAACCGTCCGGTTTGTAAATGAATATTTTATTTATTTAACTTTCATGTTAAAAATTATATTTTTTTTAACGATAACACATTTTATTTCAACATATGAATATATTCTATTCAGTTCATTTATTCAATAAAAATGATATTTTTATTTTTCTAACATATTTTAGAAAATTTCGGCGGCATAAAGGCACGATACTAGAAACGGGACGAGGCCTAGCCTTATCCCCGGTCTAGTGAAGGCCCACGCCATTCACACATCAATCAAATTCACCAAACAACCAAATTCAAATCAAATCATCTAACTAATTTATGCAACCAAAAAAACAAGTCCATGGTCTGTGGACGGTTGTGTCGGGTGCTACTAAACACCGTCTGCATCCTAGTATATATATATAACTAGAAAAGAGAAATTTAGAGTGAGAAGTTCTCACCGAAAGCTATCCAATCATCTTGACTCTTCTTTTGCAGAAACCTTCGTTGTTCTCGCCCTTTTGTTATCTTCGTTGCCCGTATTCTCTACATATATAAAAATCACACATTTTTATATTTTGATGTCTTTAAAATAAAAATCACATTTTTATTTATTCACTTTCAATTTAAAAATCATATTTTTATAATCGCTTCATACCTTTAAAAATCGAATTTTTATTCCGTTATTCAATATATAAAAATCGAATTTTTACTACTATGTTATATAGATAAAAATTATATTTTTATCACGCTATTTTCCATATAAAGATTTCGCCTTTTCTAAAATAAAGATTTCGCCTTTATAAAAACAAAGATTTCATTGCTAATATTCCTATCATGTAAAAATTATATTTTTAATTCTCTACATAAACAAAAATCTCATCCTTTCATATTTATAAAAATTTCGATCTTTTCACCTCCAAAAATCATATGATAAAAATCAAAACTTTATGGCCCCTTTTTTTTATATTTAAAAACCCAATTTTTATTTCTATGGTATTATATAAAATAAAACCTATTACTAAAAGGTAAATTAAAATAAATAAAATAATAAAAACTGAAAATAAAACTTACAGTGGTTCGTTTGGGGGGGGGGAGATGCTGTCGCGTCGCTTGAGGAGAGGGGGGGTCTGGGCGTTTCGGTCGAAGAAGAGCCAGGGGGAGGAGGAAGAAGAAGGGAGGGGGAAGAAGAGGAGGGGGCGGCAGTCGGTTTCAGGGCGGCGGTGGGAGTGGCAGGCGGGGGTCAGGAGGGAGCGACGGGATTTGGGTGGTGGCCTGGGGTTTCGCGACGGGGCGTGGGGGTTTGAGGGGTCGGAGGCGCATCGGCCTGGGGAGGAGGTGGCGGAGGAATCGGCGGCGGGGAGGGCTGGGCAACGGCGGCTAACATTTTTTTTTCTTTGCGTTCTGAAATGATAACAAGAGGGGGGGGGGCAGAAAGATAAAGGGAGAGGGAGGGAAGATATAATATATTTTATTTTATTTTATTTTATTTTGCCAAAAAGTTGACTTTCACATACGACCTCGAAACGAGGCCCACCGCCTGTCGTCTACAGCGTTTTACCCCCATTACGAACACAATGGTATATGTATCGTAGGCTGGTTCGGCTGTTACAATCAGTTTCCGTTCAATTTACATTTAAATCACTATATTGAATTTTAAACGTACATTTCAAATTACCGGGGTCACATACTAGCCCTAAAAATTCCAGAAAAATATTTTCTAACTTCGTATTGACGATACGGTCCTAACAAAACTAGTTTCGTTGAATTCTGAGACCGTTGGAAAATTGGCCATTTTCCAGTCGATTAAAATCAACTGAAACTGGTCAAACGCGTTTTCCTTTGCCACGCTCACATATTGATTCGAAAAATTATGAAATTTGGAATCTAGCAATAACTTGACATCACGGATCCAACAAAACTGGTTTCGTCGAAATCCGAGGTCGTTTGCAAAATTTCCATTTTTAAGGGCCTGAATTCCATAGCGACTATTCAAAATTTTCAACTGGACATATCTTTTGATTCCCGCTATGAAATTTTGATTTTTCGGATTCGTTGGAAAGGTATCATCAATTAGATCCTAAATTTTGGTTTCACTAAAATCCGGATTGTTTTGCACCCGGTACATTCAATTGAAGTTTGAAATCAAATTATCGAACTGCCGCGCCATTTTCAATTCTATTTATAATTATATATAAATATTTATATTCTAACGACGACGCGTATAATATATACGTTCGAATTATATTCAAAATAAATTTCTCGTCGATATTATTTAAAATAATCTATTTTAAATGTTCAAAATTCGCTAAAATTGCCAAAATAAAAATTTTAAACTGGCCCAGAATTTCCGGGTTATTACAATCTCCCCCACTTAAAACTTTTCGTCCCCGAAAAGGAACAAAGTCGAAAGTGGTTTGATTAATCAGCTCTACGTTCGATCTGGCTTCCATTCTCCAACTTTTCAGTTTCTGAGAATTTTCAAATTTTCAAAAATTTGGCTAACACCCTAAATTTTCGAAAAATTTCGCCATAACCTCCCCTGCACCGGGAGCATCGGGGAATTTCAAATAGCTTCCCCGGTCCTTCTGATCTCAAAAAGGAAAAGAAAAAGCCAAGCGGCTAGCCAATAGGCTCATAAAATCATCATCACCCAAACAAAACAGTAAATTATGCAGTTAACATGTACCTATTTGTCGGGCAAACAAATTTTATTCTCTGCTCTAGCCTCCTTGCTATGACCTGTTCAAGGTAATTGCAAGTATATGCAAGCAAATGCGACCAAATTTTCAATACAGTTCAATATTTGGTTCAATTAGGCATAAATGGTTCAAAAATTAGCAAACAAATAAACAAACAACACAAACATCAATCAATTAGTGGATTAGAGTTTTCAAATTCATAAATTTGATATATATATACAGAAAATCATGTTTTTGATGCCAATTCACAACAAGGTGTTCTATCTATATTAGTTTTGGTTCTCACACCAGTCTAATGGAAACATATAAAAAGCACACCTTTGAAACACGAAACTAATTACTAATGATGACGCGTCAATCATCAGAATCAGGTCCGGGCGACTAGAGTGTGATCCTATATCTATCTAATATATTAAAACTTCGAATATACGTTCATGACGCGTATATGCAAAACTTTTATATACTGGATTGTCCATATTCAAAATAAATAAATAGTCAAATACGTTTAAAACGATTTAAATTTTCAAAACAAAACTGTTTTCATTTGAAAAATATACTCTTCACACTCGTTCTAGGATACTACTGATCCTATCTCTAACGAGTCATTCTAATTGGATATTACTAAACCAATATCTGATGAATTCTTTCGTATGGTTCTAATGTGTCTTGTTCTCGAGCTCTGTAAACCAAAGCTCTGATACCAAATGTGATAGCCTAGAATTTCTCTCGATCTGAATCAGTCGTTAAACCGATCTAGACCGTTCGATACCCCTGAACGTTGAGAACAGGACAAATCAGAACACAAACAGAAGAACATTTCATTGTATATTACAACAATGCATCAGATTACAAGAATATACAGAGTATAAATGAATAAATATTACACAGAAATATCAGAGATTACAATAAATTACATAACAGCGGAAAATAATACAAAGCACAACTGAAGGTGATATACGGATACAGAGCTTTCCAAATATCATTCCAGCTGTAAACCAGGATCCTGTGAATATAAATCTGCAAAACCAAAACTACTAGCTGCCCGTGCGGAAAATAGGGGCACCCAGAGTTTAGGTTAAAACAATAAACTCCAGGTCAGTCATGTGACTGGTGTGAGAACTAAAACAGTTATTAAAACTTTATTTTAAAAGAGAGTAATTCAAGGGACCACGCCGTATAACACGGGACGGGTTTCCTCCCAAGAATACTAGTGCATAGGAAAAACAATGCAATGCTTTTTCGAAAAATGAAGCTATTATAAGACCCAGGTCCCATCACACAATGCAACGCAAGCCGGAGGATAAGGTTTTCCCTTATAATAGCCAAACATGCTTGGTACGTTTAAAACAAATCATTTGATACTATAGTAAGTGTATAGTGTCAAAACAATTTCAATCATAAATATAAATCATAGACGACATGAGTGCCCTATCCCACTATGTCGCCATACTAGGTTCTACAAATAAAGCCGCAATATACGTATTGGAAATTGGATTTCCGTCATGAGTCGAGGCAAGGGGCAAGATCCTCTCCGCGCTCGAGACACTCTAGCAAATGCCTCAGGGCTACGCACTCTAGGCAACCCTGGATTCGGCTGGGCCGGTCCTCACTTACGTTAGAGGATTAGTTATTCCTGAGCACACGTTTCCCGGTCCTTACAGACCTATAATCGAGGCGCCTCGCCTTCCAACAACCACATAGGTGAAAAGTATATAAATGTCAGGGCCGGTAAGTCACTGACACCACCAAAGCTAGAAAGAAACGCCGTGCTCTCCCAGCGGTCCGTATCCCGTTTTTAACTCATACCGAGGTGTGAGGCTCGCGAATTCACGTTATACACAAAGCTACGCCACAAAGGCCGTGCTCTAATCATCAACCACAAGACTTTGCTTTTCAATAGAAGCCTTGATCCATGCAACTCAGTATGCCACACAGGCAATTCATGCCGTGCGATTGATATCTATCGATATATAACCTCTAAGCTCGTACGTCTCAGAGAAGGGCGTTAAGCAAGAGAATAAATTCTCCGCCGCCAAACAGATATATATTTAATAGAAATCAATCAACACAGAATAAAATCCAATGTCAGACACACAATCCATTTACAAGTCCGTTCTGGGTCTGAACGAAACCGGAGGCACTTTCCTCGCATATCCATCCATCTCCAGGTACGTCTGGACGACCACCAACTATTTCCATCCTCTTGGGTGTACAGCCCAATCAGGATCGTCAGTAATTATCCAAACGATGTGAAGACTTCCGGTCTTCGATCACCGTCTTCATCTTCGACATATCGACGAATCGGTTATTCAGAATGGGTGTAAACCCGGACTTTCCGAACAACCCGCGTATATTAAAAACAAACGTTACACAAACACAACATAAGCCTCATTACAATTCATTAGTCACTAACCGCAAATTAGCAAGAGAACAATTTCCCAAACATTAACCCCGAAGGCCGAAACCAACATCAGATCAATACCCAGAAAACCATTCTTCTTAGCCAACCGACAGCTAGTTTCTAAATTCCACATTCTTAGGGAAAGGTTCCCATTAATTTTATCTAAGGTAAATTCTTTAAAATTTATCCTGTAATCTTCCTTTGGATGTCGTTTCAAACCAAATTATGGTTTTTCCAAACTAGTCGAGATTAGTGAACCACACCGAAGTAATTATTTATTTTATTTCCCAATCCCAACCTATTCATCCCATGAAGCAAAACTGGTAATACTCCATATCTAATACTATGGTGTTATCGGTAAAATAAATTACCATTTCACGTTCAAATCTAATTAAAGATTTAACTATCGCTTTGAAGCAAAAATGGTGATACTCCATTCTCGCTCGTTTTCTAAATCTGATAATTTAGATTGTAAATTCACATTTCAATCTAATTGCAGATTCGTTAAAACTCCTTTTATTGGGTTAAAGAACTAGGTGTTATTTAAAACACAGTTCACGACAAACCCAAATCACATTCTATTTATTTTCGGGTTAAAGAACTAGGTGTTATTTAAAACACAGTTCACGATAAACCCACAAATCAATTCTAGTTCAATTCAAATCAAATATATTTGGAATTCCGATTATTTAAAACCCCTTTTTAAATCTAATTTATTTATTTAAAAATAAATCGGGTTTTAAATTTAGTTCAAACTAGTTCATTTTGATAAAAATCTATTTTTATCTTTTCCAATACGGAGTTTTTCATCCCAATTTTTCCCAAATCATTTCTTATGATTTTACACAAATTATTGATATTTTTAATAATTTTATCAAGGCCCGTACAGTCGATTTCCAACAACGGCCATTGAACTGCACTTACAGCGACCTTTTCCAAATTTGATTTGGACGTACCTCCAAATCCAACCGTTAGATTTCAAATTTCTAGTATTCGTTAGAAAGCTCTTTTCGATACGAACCCAACGGTTCCGGTTTTAGGAGAATCCGACGGTCGGATCTCCCGTAATGTCCGTTTGAAATAATGGTCGAAATTCACGAACTGCCGCGGCGCGGCGCGTTCTATTCAGGCCATTATATTATATATATAATATATATTTCGTCGATTTCTATTTAAAATGAATTATATAAATAGTTTTAAATTCGTTTCAAAAGCAATTTCAACTTCCATTTCAATTCAAATCAAAATTGAATTCTTCTTTATAAATTCGTTTTAAAATTCATTTCTATTCAATTCAAATTTCAATTCAATTTGAATTCATTTCAATTCGCTTTCAATTCAATTTGAATTCGTTTTCGATTCAATTCAATTCCAAAGTCTTTTTCTATTCGATTCAATTCAAATTGGTTTTCTATTCGATTCAATTCAAATTGGTTTTCTGTAACAACCCGTATTTTCAATAATCTGTTATAACATAAATTGAGGCAGAATTAAATTATAAAATCTGAATCAAGGGAAACGGGCTATGCCATTGCGTTCGTCTCGGAAAAATACGCGAAATAGAGTCCGAGTTTTCGAAAATCGGAGTCCGTATGACCCAGTTAAGGCCCATTGAAGTTTGCAGAAAATTTCTAAGTAAAAACAGATTTAAATTTGAAATTAAAATCATGGGTTAGGGCAAACTGGGCAGGCGGGAAAATTTCCCGCCCAGGACCCCATGTCGACAGGCCTGTCGACAGGGGTCTAGGCATGTCGACTGCCCTGTCGACAGCCCTGTCGACAGGGGGGTGCCCAGGCAGTTAGCCTGGTGCACCATTTCTGATTTGGGTTGGGTCTTGTGGCTTGGTTCTAGAGGATTCCGAGATCTGACGGGCCAAAACTATCCTAGGGTTAATCCTAGGGCTAAAAACACTCTAATCTTCTATAAATAAGCCTCTAATCCTACCCTAAAACCCCATTAATCATTCTTGCAACCAAACTATGCCAAAATCCAAACTCTCATGGCCTCCACCCTCTTCATACAATTCCTAAACAAATCCCTAAGAAATTTCCATGCATACAAGGGTATTTAGGCTTGTATGATCCTCCTTAGCTTGCATTAAAGGCTTGTTTTTCTATTGGCATCATAAAGGAGGAGTCTTGATCAAGTTTGCTTGCATTTGGGGGTCTTAATTAGTTGCATAAGGGGTTTCTTGCATTTGTTATACTCATTTGAGTCCGCATAAGCATTGTAAGCCCTCTTACCTTCACTTTACAAACTCTAAAGTTAATATGTGGTGAAAGTTGAGATTTATGTGAGTTTAGTTGATTATGCATGCTTATGCGAACTCACTATACCATGTTTTACATGTTTCATAAGTTATGCATGCATATGCGAGTTTACTATGCCATGTTCTACATGTTTAATGGATTATGCATGTTTATGCAAGTGTGCTAAGCCATGATTTGTATGTTTATTGAGTTATGCATGTTTATGCAAGTTTAAAATGACAAGTTGTGCATGTTTTGACAAGTTGTGCATGTTTATGCAAGTTTAAAATGACAAGTTGTACATGTTTTGACAAGTTGTGCATGTTCATGCAAGTTTAAAATAACAAGTTGTGCATGTTTTGACAAGTTGTGCATGTTTTGACAAGTTGTGCATGTTTATGCAAGTTTAAAATGACAAGTTGTGCATGTTTGACAAGTTATGCATGATTAAGGTAATATGCAAGTTCACTATGCTAAGTTATGCAAGTTTAACATGTTATGCATGTTTATGGTAATATGCAAGTTCACTATGCTAAGTTATGCAAGTTTAACATGTTATGCATGTTTATGGTAATATGCAAGTTCACTATGCTAAGTTGTGCAAGTCTAACATGTTATGCATGATTGTTGTGCAAGTTTATCATGTATGTTGTGCCAAGTTCCCTCTTCCTATCCTTTATGCGTTACTACGAATATGTAAGCGATAGAATGACGTTGGGGGGTTTGGGGTAAACTTAAAATACATGAAAATATAAGATTGGGAATTTACCTATTAAGTTAGGTCTACCCCTTGGGAATTTACCTATTAAGTTAGGTCTACCCAAGCATTTGTTAACTTGTAATTTTGTGTTTGAAATAAAGTGGACATGACACTTAGAAAACAAAAGTGTGGCCAACTCGAGGTTGGGTTGAGTTTGTAGCATAATTCTACCCGGAACCGACCGGCTTAACTAGTGGCTACAAACAATAGGACCCAATGTGAGAAGTTGGTCATGTGGTGCCAAAAACCCGAGGTTAGACTAAGTTGTGGTGTAAACCTACCCGGACCCGCCCGGCCTAACTAGTAACCACAACAAGGTCTATTGTGAGAGGTTAAGGTGCATTAAGTTAATTAATGCCTCATGATTAGGGTTAAGTCAGGGTCCACTAATACTTAACCAATTTGGGGATTCAAGGGATGAAAATGGGGTTAAGTTACACTTAACCAATTTAATCAATTTGGGGATACAAGGGATTGGATGGGGTTAAGTGGTGAACCGTTGATTACACTTAACTAATTTAATCCATGATTAGTCAAGGGTTAAATCACACTTAACCTTCTTAGGAAACCCTAGCAGCGTGGTCTGTTCCAGCAGTAATCCCAGTTTGGTATCATTCACAACCCTAGGGGCTAGGCTAGGGCGGGGCACGATTACTGGACTGATGTAAGCGACCAAAGGGCGATGGCCGAGTGGTACAGCGGTGCGGGTCCGGCGGGCTACGGACGTGCACGTAGTCCGATGTTGGACAAACTCGAGGCACGGGTACCAGTAGATTAGAGCTGTGCATTATTGCTTAAGTGTCTGGGGTTAACACCCGAGGGCTTGATACACCCAAAGGGGGACCCAGCACAGTCTAACTACAACCATACGTGGGCCATATGGACACCAACACTTGACGTGTTAGGTTTATAGGGAGCCGATCGACTAGACCGTTGGGCTGGACCTTGTATTAAGGTCACCTCATGTTATTGGGCCAAAGCTTGGGCCAAGGGATCAATACCGGTTATGTTGGGTTGCTAGTACACCGTGGTGCAAAACTTAGCCATGTTTTATGCGATGACACCTCTATCTATCTTGTAGTTAATTTAACATGCCAGTATGTTGTTATCTATGATCATCTCAGTTCCCATCATGATGTTAACTTTATTAGTTTATAGACTGATCGTAGCAGGGCTTACTCAGTCTTTTTGACTGACCCGTTTTGTTTCGCCTCTTTTCTTCCGTTTCCCCCCCCCCCCAGGTTCTCAGGGAGGGAATACAGGAGCCTAGCTTGGATCTTAGCTGCTTTCTTGGATAGCTCATGTATGCTTTGGACTTGGGCTGCTATGGTTTCTTCCACTTTGGGGATAACTACTTTTACGTTTTCTTTTTTTTAGTATCAGATGATGTTATTTTATGTACTAGACTTGTTTATTTGGGAAATTGACATTTTGATGTACCAGACTTGTTTTTGAAATGGTTTAAAATCTTCCGCTGTTTTATTTACTTACTCTGTTTATTTACATATATATATATGTCATGTCCTGCCTTGCTATATCATTATGCATGTTTACCAATAATACCCCTCCAAAGCTAGTGCATTCCTTTGCGAGTGACCCTGGCGGAGGTGGGGTGTTACATTTGGTATCAGAGCATATGGTTTACGAGAAGGGATAAAAAGGTTTTTAAAACTTTTGAAAAGAAAAACTATTTTCAAAACCAGGTATAAAGTATTTTCCAAAGAAAAGTCTAGTTGTTTTAAAAGGCTATCCCCCAAAACCATCAGCACTATCCTTTGACTCCTCGTTTAAACTCTTTTCTTTTCGTTTCCAGCATGTCTGATAATCTCATCTTGCCCGAAGGAGTAACAATACCCGATTGGTTTCGTTGGTACTTGGAAGTCACGGCACCAGTCCCGGGTGTCCCTAACGTTGTCCCCCCAGTCGAGGCCGCTGTTCCTCCTCCTCCTCCCGTAGCTGATGTTCCTCTTCCCCCTCCGCCTCCACAAGCGGATTTCGCGGAAACTTGCAAGAACTTTAAGAGGATGGGTGGCAAGAATTTTAATGGAACCGAGACTTTTGTAGAGGCAAGGAATTGGTTGAAAGAGACCGAAGATCTTTTAACCACCTTTGATATAGGTGACCGCAGGAAAGTTTTATTAGCAGTATGGTTGCTAAAGGAAGAAGCTGCACGTTGGTGGGTAGTCACTACCGCTACTAGGCCAATTGAGACTTGGGATGACTTTAGAGGAAGGTTTGGACTGAGATTCTTATCACTGAAGCAAGGGGACATGACGATTAGGGAATACATAGATAAGTTTAATCAACTGGCTCGTGTCAATTTAGACTTGGTTAATACAGCTCAGAAGAAGGCTCTACACTTTGCTCTAGGATTAAACGAGCCATTACATGGTTTGGCCATGTCTCATATACCCTTGGGGGCGACTTTCGAGAATTTGGTGAATTTGGCCCTACTTCAAGAAGAAGATAACAATGACAAGAAAGAGGTCAAGGCGAATGAGTCTCAAGACAAGAGAGTAGATTCCGGGAAACGGGGCAAGAATAACCACAACCGCAAGGACAAGCCAAGAGGGAATAGGAAGTGCAACTTCTGTGGTAAAGTTGGACATATAGCCAAGGAATGTAGGAAGAAGGAAAAGAGAAAGCGGGGCGAATGCTTCATTTGTGGTGAGTTTGGACATTTCAGCAAGGATTGCCCGAGGAAACAAGGGCGAGGCCAGACTCAGTGTGCCGGACTATCTGGAGGGCGAGTTCATCCCCTCAGCACCAGCTTATGATAGAGGTAGTGTTTCTGTGGGAATCTTGTTTACATTTTCTGATTTTCCCTGTTCGAACTTTGTTTGATTCTGGCACATCGCATAGTTTTATTTCATCTGACCAGTTGAAAGTTTTGCACCTAAGTACTAGTGTAGTGGATGATCCCGTATGTGTTTCAAATCCAATTGGGGGTTCTGCCCGTTTGTCTATGGTCTGAGTGGATTTGAAAATTTCTATCTTGAGTATAGAATTCTCGTGGGATGTTTTATTCTCAGTTTCAGGGGATATGGGTTGGTTTTGGGCATGGAATGGTTGTCCGGTTTTGGAGCCATTCTGGGGTTTTGTATATAGGGGTGTGAGGCTCATGATTCGCCTCGGTAATACCCTAGAAATTTCTGGCAACCCTATGGGTCCCGTCGTGATTGTTATCATGAGTCCCTCAACTCGTCTGTCGATAGTTTGCAATCTGTGAGGGTGGTTCGAGAATATCCTGATATCTTGGGGGAAAGTGAAGGGGTTACCCTTAGACGTGGGATAGATTTCCGCATTATCTGGTTGGTAATACCAAGCCAGTTTCGTGGCCGGCTAGGCACATGACCTCACGAGGTGAGAGTTAAGAAAGCAAGTCAAGGAGTTGCTTGAGAAGAACTTCCTGAGACGAGGCATTTTCGAGTAGGGTGCTCCAGTAGTATTCGTTACTGATGTGGACAGTTTGCTTCGCTTATGTGTTGATTATCGTGAGGAGAATAGACAACCGCTATCAAGGGTTGATGATTTGTTTGAACAGCTTGTAGGAGCATCTGTTTTCTTTTGATCCAGCTACCAGATTCCATCAGCTTAGGATGGCTGAGGATGGAATTGACAAGACTGCGTTTAGGACTCTAGATGGGTTTATAGAATGGCTAGTCATACTATTTGGTTTGACTAATGCACCCGCGTATTGCGTAAACTTGATGGGTAGGGTGTTTAGGGAGTCCTTGAACAAGTTTGTCATGGTCGTCATAGACGATATTTTGATCTCCTCAAAAGAACGAGGAAGAACATGCTATACATCTCAAGGAGGAGATGGATATGCTTAGAGCCACCAGTGGAAGGTCAAGTTCTCCAAATGTCACTTTGGAGGAAAGAAATTGGATTTCTTGGGCACATAGTTCCTAAGAAGGCTTAGCGGGGGATCCCGTTAGAGTAATTGCGGGTTAAGACCGGAAAGCTCTGAGAAGGGCAATTGAAGTAAGAAGCTTCCTCCGTTTGGCTAGTTAGTTGGCATTCCTGGGGGCTTAGACTTACTCTTCTGGATCAAGAAGGGGGTTTCACAGGAAGAAAGACCTGCAGTTAGTCAAGAACATGGACCAGTTGATTCAAGGTGAGATGTTAAGTCACCACACTAGATATATTATAGATGACAAGGGATGACTAAGGCACGATGAGAGATTATGTGTTCCTCGAGTGAAAGACTTGGTAAAGAAGGTTCTTGAAGATGCGCATCACTCAAGGAGGTGGCCGAGTTGGTTTCAGGGTACATGTTGTGCCACCAGGTTGAGGCCAAGTCATAGAGGCCCAGTGGGCCATTACCTCCATTGGAAGTTTCGCAAGGGAAGTGTGAAAACATCTCGATAGATTATGTGGATGGAGTACCTAGATCAAAGAAAGGGAATACGGGTAGGTGGGTCGAAATAGGTAGACTCACGAAGAGTGCTCATTTCAGAGCGAGAAAACTGCATCATGGTTAACAGCGGTCTACCCTCAAGAAGTTGGCCAGTTTTGAAATAGCCTACAGGAAGCCATGGGTAGGCAACTGAATCTAGGTATGACCTATCACTCATAGGCAGATGGTTCATTTCGATTTAAGCATGAGTTATAGGAAATCACGTTTATAAGGGCAATTAGCAACATGGATTGGTATTTTCAAGAAAAGTTCTGCTGCGTGAAATACTGTATAGTAAGTGGACGAGATCCAGGATTCACTAGTGAATTCTGGAGAGCTTGCATAAAATCATAAGGTTATAGTATGGTTAAGCCAAGTATACAGAAAGAAGAGTAAGTGGAAAAGAAAGACGAGAGGCGATAATGAAATGAGTTCCAACTCGAATTTGGGAAATAGGAGTTAGGAAGCCAAGGAATCATGAAGTGAAAGATAGTCAAAGCACAGTTGAGTTAAGCTCAAGGAAACGTGACTAAGGAGAGTGAAGACTAAGAGTGCATCCTAAATCCTTGTTTTTCTGTGGAGCTTGCTTGCAAGTTATCTTTTGTATATAACCTCTCGGTCCCATTCTCGATCTTATTTCTGTTGTGAACTCCATAAGGGGGTTAAGACTCATCGGTTAGTACTATATGTCAAAGTTTGAATGGATTTCTTGTAATCCAAAAAGGAGTTTGTCTAGTTTATCTAGTTTATCTAGTTTATCGTGTCTATCTTGCCATGAGAACCTTAGGTAGAAACCCTTTTGGTTGAAACATGTGTTTGAAACATGTTATGCTTGATGGTTGCAAGTGGTTGCAAGTGTTTGCAAGTAGTTGCTCGTGGATGCATTATACACGATTAGGCACTAGATCGGCTCACACACTCTTCATGTTGCATATGCATGAGTGTTTATGCTTATCCATGATTGAAACTTGTTGTGCTACCACATGGATGTTGCATATGGGTGAATGTTATGTGCACTCATATAGATACTATGAATTTAGGAGTTTGCATACATATGGATTCATTTCACTGACATACATATGCATTAAGGAGGTTTACTGTATCAGTAACCACCTGATCTTTGCATTAGATAAGACATACATATGCATTAAGGAGGTTTACTGTATCAGTAACCGCCTGATCTTTGCATTAGATAAGTACATATACACACATTTTTGCATATGTTCATACCACATTTAGAATCTTTTAAGGACAATGATTGCTCGTGGATGATGCTTTGAGTAGATGGATGATTGGATGGTAGGATACGTTCTTCCTAACTTGAAGATTTCGGGGACGAAATCCTTTAAGGAGGGGAGAATGTAACAACCCGTATTTTCAATAATCCGTTATAACATAAATTGAGGCAGAATTAAATTATAAAATCTGAATCAAGGGAAACGGGCTATGCCATTGCGTTCGTCTCGGAAAAATACGCGAAATAGAGTCCGAGTTTTCGAAAATCGGAGTCCGTATGACCCAGTTAAGGCCCATTGAAGTTTGCAGAAAATTTCTAAGTAAAAACAGATTTAAATTTGAAATTAAAATCATGGGTTAGGGCAAACTGGGCAGGCGGGAAAATTTCCCGCCCAGGACCCCATGTCGACAGGCCTGTCGATAGGGGTCTAGGCATGTCGACTGCCCTGTCGACAGCCCTGTCGACAGGGGGGTGCCCAGGCAGTTAGCCTGGTGCACCATTTCTGATTTGGGTTGGGTCTTGTGGCTTGGTTCTAGAGGATTCCGAGATCTGACGGGCCAAAACTATCCTAGGGTTAATCCTAGGGCTAAAAACACTCTAATCTTCTATAAATAAGCCTCTAATCCTACCCTAAAACCCCATTAATCATTCTTGCAACCAAACTATGCCAAAATCCAAACTCTCATGGCCTCCACCCTCTTCATACAATTCCTAAACAAATCCCTAAGAAATTTCCATGCATACAAGGGTATTTAGGCTTGTATGATCCTCCTTAGCTTGCATTAAAGGCTTGTTTTTCTATTGGCATCATAAAGGAGGAGTCTTGATCAAGTTTGCTTGCATTTGGGGGTCTTAATTAGTTGCATAAGGGGTTTCTTGCATTTGTTATACTCATTTGAGTCCGCATAAGCATTGTAAGCCCTCTTACCTTCACTTTACAAACTCTAAAGTTAATATGTGGTGAAAGTTGAGATTTATGTGAGTTTAGTTGATTATGCATGCTTATGCGAACTCACTATACCATGTTTTACATGTTTCATAAGTTATGCATGCATATGCGAGTTTACTATGCCATGTTCTACATGTTTAATGGATTATGCATGTTTATGCAAGTGTGCTAAGCCATGATTTGTATGTTTATTGAGTTATGCATGTTTATGCAAGTTTAAAATGACAAGTTGTGCATGTTTTGACAAGTTGTGCATGTTTATGCAAGTTTAAAATGACAAGTTGTACATGTTTTGACAAGTTGTGCATGTTCATGCAAGTTTAAAATAACAAGTTGTGCATGTTTTGACAAGTTGTGCATGTTTATGCAAGTTTAAAATGACAAGTTGTGCATGTTTGACAAGTTATGCATGATTAAAGTAATATGCAAGTTCACTATGCTAAGTTATGCAAGTTTAACATGTTATGCATGTTTATGGTAATATGCAAGTTCACTATGCTAAGTTATGCAAGTTTAACATGTTATGCATGTTTATGGTAATATGCAAGTTCACTATGCTAAGTTGTGCAAGTCTAACATGTTATGCATGATTGTTGTGCAAGTTTATCATGTATGTTGTGCCAAGTTCCCTCTTCCTATCCTTTATGCGTTACTACGAATATGTAAGCGATAGAATGACGTTGGGGGGTTTGGGGTAAACTTAAAATACATGAAAATATAAGATTGGGAATTTACCTATTAAGTTAGGTCTACCCCTTGGGAATTTACCTATTAAGTTAGGTCTACCCAAGCATTTGTTAACTTGTAATTTTGTGTTTGAAATAAAGTGGACATGACACTTAGAAAACAAAAGTGTGGCCAACTCGAGGTTGGGTTGAGTTTGTAGCATAATTCTACCCGGAACCGACCGGCTTAACTAGTGGCTACAAACAATAGGACCCAATGTGAGAAGTTGGTCATGTGGTGCCAAAAACCCGAGGTTAGACTAAGTTGTGGTGTAAACCTACCCGGACCCGCCCGGCCTAACTAGTAACCACAACAAGGTCTAATGTGAGAGGTTAAGGTGCATTAAGTTAATTAATGCCTCATGATTAGGGTTAAGTCAGGGTCCACTAATACTTAACCAATTTGGGGATTCAAGGGATGAAAATAGGGTTAAGTTACACTTAACCAATTTAATCAATTTGGGGATACAAGGGATTGGATGGGGTTAAGTGGTGAACCGTTGATTACACTTAACTAATTTAATCCATGATTAGTGAAGGGTTAAATCACACTTAACCTTCTTAGGAAACCCTAGCAGCGTGGTCTGTTTCAGCAGTAATCCCAATTTGGTATCATTCACAACCCTAGGGGCTAGGCTAGGGCGGGGCACGATTACTGGACTGATGTAAGCGACCAAAGGGCGATGGCCGAGTGGTACAGCGGTGCGGGTCCGGCGGGCTACGGACGTGCACGTAGTCCGATGTTGGACAAACTCGAGGCACGGGTACCAGTAGATTAGAGCTGTGCATTATTGCTTAAGTGTCTGGGGTTAACACCCGAGGGCTTGATACACCCAAAGGGGGACCCAGCACAATCTAACTACAACCATACGTGGGCCATATGGACACCAACACTTGACGTGTTAGGTTTATAGGGAGCCGATCGACTAGACCGTTGGGCTGGACCTTGTATTAAGGTCACCTCATGTTATTGGGCCAAAGCTTGGGCCAAGGGATCAATACCGGTTATGTTGGGTTGCTAGTACACCGTGGTGCAAAACTTAGCCATGTTTTATGCGATGACACCTCTATCTATCTTGTTGTTAATTTAACATGCCAGTATGTTGTTATCTATGATCATCTCAGTTCCCATCATGATGTTAACTTTATTAGTTTATAGACTGATCGTAGCAGGGCTTACTCAGTCTTTTTGACTGACCCGTTTTGTTTCGCCTCTTTTCTTCCGTTTCCCCCCCCAGGTTCTCAGGGAGGGAATACAGGAGCCTAGCTTGGATCTTAGCTGCTTTCTTGGATAGCTCATGTATGCTTTGGACTTGGGCTGCTATGGTTTCTTCCACTTTGGGGATAACTACTTTTACGTTTTCTTTTTTTTAGTATCAGATGATGTTATTTTAAGTACTAGACTTGTTTATTTGGGAAATTGACATTTTGATGTACCAGACTTGTTTTTGAAATGGTTTAAAATCTTCCGCTGTTTTACTTACTTACTCTGTTTGTTTACATATATATATATATATGTCATGTCCTGCCTTGCTATATCATTATGCATGTTTACCAATAATACCCCTCCAAAGCTAGTGCATTCCTTTGCGAGTGACCCTGGCGGAGGTGGGGTGTTACATTTTCTATTCGATTCAATTCAAATTGGTTTTCTATTCGATTCAATTCAAATTGGTTTTCTATTTGAATCAAATTCGTTATATATTCAATTGAAATCAAATTCGTTTTCTATTCGATTCAATTCAAATTGGTTTTCTATTCGATTCAATTCAAATTGGTTTTCTATTCGATTCAATTCAAATTGGTTTTCTTCGATTCAATTCAAATTTCATTTCAAAATATTCGATTTCGAAATCACTTTACAATATTCATTTTAAAATGAATAAAATCGATATAAATATCGTTCACGTCAAAATGGCGTCAATCTAATCAACACGGCTTCATATATTTCTATTTTTCAAATATTCTATTTCAAATATTTCTATTTCAAATATTTCTATTTCAAATATTCCTATTTCAAATATTTCTATTTCAAATATTTCTATTTCAAATATTTCTTTTTCAAATATTCTATTTCAAATATTTCTATTTCAAATATTTCTTATTATCAAAATATTTCGTTCAACACATGACTAATCTCAACGGATGAGTACAGTCAACACATGAACCTTTATTTTATATTGATAAAGATGTAAATTTTATTATTAAAATATTTCGTTCAACACATGACTAATCTCAACGGATGAGTACAGTCAACACATGAACCTTTATTTTATATTGATAAAGATGTAAATTTTATTATTAAAATATTTCGTTCAACACATGACTAATCTCAATGGATGAGTACAGTCAACACATGAACCTTTATTTTATATTGATAAAGATGTAAATTTTATTATTAAAATATTTCGTTCAACACATGACTAATCTCAACGGATGAGTACAGTCAACACATGAACCTTTATTTTATATTGATAAAGATGTAAATTTTATTATTAAAATATTTCGTTCAACACATGACTAATCTCAACGGATGAGTACAGTCAACACATGAACCTTTATATTATATTATTCATTATTTTCTAAATTGGAATGAGGCCCAATCAATCACCATATAATATTAATTACATGGATTTTCATACATCACACGTATAAGATAGCATTGAAAAATAATCAACCATCAACCAAAGTGCACTACACTGTATAAGCATCAAATATAGATATCTAACGCTTATAACAGTCTGTCAATCAATCGATCGACATATTTAGTCAATCAGGATGAGTGAACTTCGAATTTCATCCCAACACCCGTGTGGGGTTTCAAGTCAACGAGCAAAGATTTTTATTTGTGCAGTTGGGCGATGTGTAAAATTTATCGACCCAATCTATGTCCTTCAAATAGGTGTACATCAACAAACCGTCCGGTTTGTAAATGAATATTTTATTTATTTAACTTTCATGTTAAAAATTATATTTTTTTAACGATAACACATTTTATTTCAACATATGAATATATTCTATTCAGTTCATTTATTCAATAAAAATGATATTTTTATTTTTCTAACATATTTTAGAAAATTTCGGCGGCATAAAGGCACGATACTAGAAACGGGACGAGGCCTAGCCTTATCCCCGGTCTAGTGAAGGCCCACGCCATTCACACATCAATCAAATTCACCGAACAACCAAATTCAAATCAAATCATCTAACTAATTTATGCAACCAAACAAACAAGTCCATGGTCTGTGGACGGTTGTGTCGGGTGCTACTAAACACCGTCTGCATCCTAGTATACATATATAACTAGAAAAGAGAAATTTAGAGTGAGAAGTTCTCACCGAAAGCTATCCAATCATCTTGACTCTTCTTTTGCAGAAACCTTCGTTGTTCTCGCCCTTTTGTTATCTTCGTTGCTCGTATTCTCTACATATATAAAAATCACACATTTTTATATTTTGATGTCTTTAAAATAAAAATCACATTTTTATTTATTCACTTTCAATTTAAAAATCATATTTTTATAATCGCTTCATACCTTTAAAAATCGAATTTTTATTCCGTTATTCAATATATAAAAATCGAATTTTTACTACTATGTTATATAGATAAAAATTATATTTTTATCACGCTATTTTCCATATAAAGATTTCGCCTTTTCTAAAATAAAGATTTCGCCTTTATAAAAACAAATATTTCATTGCTAATATTCCTATCATGTAAAAATTATATTTTTAATTCTCTACATAAACAAAAATCTCATCCTTTCATATTTATAAAAATTTCGATCTTTTCACCTCCAATAATCATATGATAAAAATCAAAACTTTATGGCCCTTTTTTTTTTATATTTAAAAAACCAATTTTTATTTCTATGCTATTATATAAAATAAAACCTATTACTAAAAGGTAAATTAAAATAAATAAAATAATAAAAACTGAAAATAAAACTTACAGTGGTTCGTTTGGGGGGGGGAGATGCTGTCGCGTCGCTTGAGGAGAGGGGGGGTCTGGGCGTTTCGGTCGACGAAGAGCCAGGGGGAGGAGGAAGAAGAAGGGAGGGGGAAGAAGAGGAGGGGGCGGCAGTCGGTTTCAGGGCGGCGGTGGGAGTGGCAGGCGGGGGTCAGGAGGGAGCGACGGGATTTGGGTGGTGGCCTGGGGTTACGCGATGGGGCGTGGGGGTTTGAGGGGTCGGAGGCGCATCGGCCTGGGGAGGAGGTGGCGGAGGAATCGGCGGCGGGGAGGGCTGGGCAACGGCGGCTAACATTTTTTTTCTTTGCGTTCTGAAATGATAACAAGAGGGGGGGCAGAAAGATAAAGGGAGAGGGAGGGAAGATATAATATATTATATTTTATTTTATTTTGCCAAAAAGTTGACTTTCACATACGACTTCGAAACGAGGCCCACCGCCTGTCGTCTACAGCGCTTTACCCCCATTCCGAACACAATGGTATATGTATCGTAGGCTGGTTCGGCTGTTACAATCAGTTTCCGTTAAATTTACATTTAAATCACTATATTGAATTTTAAACGTACATTTCAAATTACCGGGGTCACATACTAGCCCTAAAAATTCCAGAAAAATATTTTCTAACTTCGTATTGACGATATGGTCCTAACAAAACTAGTTTCGTTGAATTCTGAGACCGTTGGAAAATTGGCCATTTCCAGTCGATTAAAATCAACTGAAACTGGTCAAACGCGTTTTCCTTTGCCACGCTCACATATTGATTCGAAAAATTATGAAATTTGGAATCTAGCAATAACTTGACATCACGGATCCAACAAAACTGGTTTCGTCAAAATCCGAGGTCGTTTGCAAAATTTCCATTTTTAAGGGCCTGAATTCCATAGCGACTATTCAGAATTTTCAACTGGACATATCTTTTGATTCCCGCTATGAAATTTTGATTTTTCGGATTCGTTGGAAAGGTATCATCAATTAGATCCTAATGTTTTTGGTTTCACTAAAATCCGGATTGTTTTGCACCCGGTACATTCAATTGAAGTTTGAAATCAAATTATCGAACTACCGCGCCATTTTCAATTCTATTTATAATTATATATAAATATTTATATTCTAACGACAACGCGTATAATATATACGTTCGAATTATATTCAAAATAAATTTCTCGTCGATATTATTAAAAAAAAATCTATTTTAAATGTTCAAAATTCGCTAAAATTGCCAAAATAAAAATTTTAAACTGGCCCAGAATTTCCGGGTTATTACAATCTCCCCCACTTAAAACTTTTCGTCCCCGAAAAGGAACAAAGTCGAAAGTGGTTTGATTAATCAGCTCTACGTTCGATCTGGCTTCCATTCTCCAACTTTTCAGTTTCTGAGAATTTTCAAATTTTCAAAAATTTGGCTAACACCCTAAATTTTCGAAAAATTTCGCCATAACCTCCCCTGCACCGGGAGCATCGGGGAATTTCAAATAGCTTCCCCGGTCCTTCTGATCTCAAAAAGGAAAAGAAAAAGCCAAGCGGCTAGCCAATAGGCTCATAAAATCATCATCACCCAAACAAAACAGTAAATTATGTAGTAAACATGTACCTATTTGTCGGGCAAACAAATTTTATTCTCTGCTCTAGCCTCCTTGCTATGACATGTTCAAGGTAAGTGCAAGTATATGCAAGCAAATGCGACCAAATTTTCAATACAGTTCAATATTTGGTTCAATTAGGCATAAATGGTTCAAAAATTAGCAAACAAATAAACAAACAACACAAACATCAATCAATTAGTGGATTAGAGTTTTCAAATTCATAAATTTGATATATATACAGAAAATCATGTTTTTGATGCCAATTCACAACAAGGTGTTCTATCTATATTAGTTTTGGTTCTCACACCAGTCTAATGGAAACATATAAAAAGCACACCTTTGAAACACGAAACTAATTACTAATGATGACGCGTCAATCATCAGAATCAGGTTCGGGCGACTAGAGTGTGATCCTATATCTATCTAATATATTAAAACTTCGAATATACGTTCATGACGCGTATATGCAAAACTTTTATATACTGGATTGTCCATATTCAAAATAAATAAATAGTCAAATACGTTTAAAACGATTTAAATTTTCAAAACAAAACTGATTTCATTTGAAAAATATACTCTTCACACTCGTTCTAGGATACTACTGATCCTATCTCTAACGAGTCATTCTAATTGGATATTACTAATCCAATATCTGATGAATTCTTTCGTATGGTTCTAATGTGTCTTGTTCTCGAGCTCTGTAAACCAAAGCTCTGATACCAAATGTGACGGCCTAGAATTTCGCTCGATCCGAATCAGTCGTTAAACCGATCTAGACCGTTCGAAACCCCTGAACGTTGAGAACATGACAAATCAGAACACAAACAGAAGAACATTTCATTGTATATTACAACAATGCATCATATTACAAGAATATACAGAGTATAAATGAATAAATATTACACAGAAATATCAGAGATTACAATAAATTACATAGCAGCGGAAAATAATACAAAGCACAACTGAAGGTGATATACGGATACAGAGCTTTCCGAATATCATTCCAGCTGTAAACCAGGATCCTATGAATATAAATCTGCAAAACCAAAACTACTAGCTGCCCGTGCGGAAAATAGGGGCACCCAGAGTTTAGGTTAAAACAATAAACTCCAGGTCAGTCATGTGACTGGTGTGAGAACTAAAACAGTTATTAAAACTTTATTTTAAAAAAGAGTAATTCAAGGGACCACGCCGTATAACACGGGACGGGTTTCCTCCCAAGAATACTAGTGCATAGGATAAACAATGCAATGCTTTTTCGAAAAATGAAGCTATTATAAGACCCAGGTTCCATCACACAATGCAACGCAAGCCGGAGGATAGGGTTTTCCCTTATAATAGCCAAACATGCTTGGTACGTTTAAAACAAATCATTTGATACTATAGTAAGTGTATAGTGTCAAAACAATTTCAATCATAAATATAAATCATAGACGGCATGAGTGCCCCATCCCACTATGTCGCCATACTAGGTTCTACAAATAAAGCCGCAATACACGTATTGGAAATTGGATTTCCGTCATGAGTCGAGGCAAGGGGCAAGATCCTCTCCGCGCTCGAGACACTCTAGCAAATGCCTCAGGGCTACGCACTCTGGGCAACCCTGGATTCGGCTGGGCCGGTCCTCACTTACGTTAGAGGATTAGTTATTCCTGAGCACACGTTTCCCGGTCCTTACAGACCTATAATCGAGGCGCCTTGCATTCCAACAACCACATAGGTGAAAAGTATATAAATGTCAGGGCTGGTAAGTCACTGACACCACCAAAGCTAGAAAGAAACGTCGTGCTCTCCCAGCGGTCCGTATCCCGTTTTTAACTCATACCGAGGTGTGAGGCTCGCGAATTCACGTTATACACAAAGCTACGCCACAAAGGCTGTGCTCTGATCATCAACCACAAGACTTTGCTTTTCAACAGAAGCCTTGATCCATGCAACTCAGTATGCCACACAGGCAATTCATGTCGTGCGATTGATATCTATCGATATATAACCTCTAAGCTCGTACGTCTCAGAGAAGGGCGTTAAGCAAGAGAATAAATTCTCTGCCGCCAAACAGATATATATTTAATAGAAATCAATCAACACAGAATAAAATCCAATGTCAGACACACAATCCATTTACAAGTCCGTTCTGGGTCTGAACGAAACCGGAGGCACTTTCCTCGCATATCCATCCATCTCCAGGTACGTCTGGACGACCACCAACTATTTCCATCCTCTTGGGTGTACAGCCCAATCAAGATCGTCAGTAATTATCCAAACGATGTGAAGACTTCCGGTCTTCGATCACCGTCTTCATCTTCGACATATCGTCGAATCGGTTATTCAGAATGGGTGTAAACCCGGACTTTCCGAACAACCCGCGTATATTAAAAACAAACGTTACACAAACACAACATACGCCTCATTCCAATTCATTAGTCACTAACCGCAAATTAGCAAGAGAACAATTTCCCAAACATTAACCCCGAAGGCCGAAACCAACATCAGATCAATACCCAGAAAACCATTCTTCTTAGCCAACCGACAGCTAGTTTCTAAATTCCACATTCTTAGGGAAAGGTTCCCATTAATTTTATCCAAGGTAAATTCTTTAAAATTTATCTTGTAATCTTCCTTTGGATGTCGTTTCAACCAAAATTATGGTTTTTCCAAACTAGTCGAGATTAGTGAACCACACCGAAGTAATTAATTATTTTATTTCCCAATCCCAACCTATTCATCCGATGAAGCAAAACTGGTAATACTCCATATCTAATACTATGGTCTTATCGGTAAAATAAATTACCATTTCACGTTCAAATCTAATTAAAGATTTAACTATCGCTTTGGAGCAAAACTGGTGATACTCCATTCTCACTCGTTTTCTAAATTTGATAATTTAGATTGTAAATTCACATTTCAATCTAATTGCAGATTCGTTAAAACTCCTTTTATTGGGTTAAAGAACTAGGTGTTATTTAAAACACAGTTCACGACAAACCCAAATCACATTCTATTTATTTTCGGGTTAAAGAACTAGGTGTTATTTAAAACACAGTTCACGATAAACCCACAAATCAATTCTAGTTCAATTCAAATCAAATATATTTTGGAATTCCGATTATTTAAAACCCCTTTTTAAATCTAATTTATTTATTTAAAAATAAATCGGGTTTTAAATTTAGTTCAAACTAGTTCATTTTGATAAAAATCTATTTTTATCTTTTCCAATACGGAGTTTTTCATCCCAATTTTTCCCAAATCATTTCTTATGATTTTACACAAATTATTGATATTTTCAATAATTTTATCAAGGCCCGTACAGTCGATTTCCAACAACGGCCATCGAACTACACTTACAGCGACCTTTTCCAAATTTGATTTGGACGTACCTCCAAATCCAACCGTTAGATTTCAAATTTCTAATATTCGTTAGAAAGCTCTTTTCGATACGAACCCAACGGTTCCGGTTTTAGGAGAATCCGACGGTCGGATCTCCCGTAATGTCCGTTTGAAATAAATGGTCGAAATTCACGAACTGCCGCGGCGCGGCGCGTTCTATTCAGGCCATTATATTATATATATAATATATATTTCATCGATTTCTATTTAAAACGAATTATATAAATAGTTTTAAATTCGTCTCAAAAGCAATTTCAACTTCCATTTCAATTCAAATCAAAATTGAATTCTTCTTTATAAATTCGTTTTAAAATTCATTTCTATTCAATTCAAATTTCCATTCAATTTGAATTCATTTCAATTCGCTTTCAATTCAATTTGAATTCGTTTTCGATTCAATTCAATTCCAAAGTCGTTTTCTATTCGATTAAATTCAAATTGGTTTTCTATTCGATTCAATTCAAATTGGTTTTCTATTCGATTCAATTCAAATTGGTTTTCTATTCGATTCAATTCAAATTGGTTTTCTATTTGAATCAAATTCGTTATATATTCAATTGAAATCAAATTCGTTTTCTATTCGATTCAATTCAAATTGGTTTTCTATTCGATTCAATTCAAATTGGTTTTCTATTCGATTCAATTCAAATTGGTTTTCTTCGATTCAATTCAAATTTCATTTCAAAATATTCGATTTCGAAATCACTTTACAATATTCATTTTAAAATGAATAAAATCGATATAAATATTGTTCACGTCAAAATGGCGTCAATCTAATCAACACGACTTCATATATTTCTATTTTTCAAATATTCTATTTCAAATATTTCTATTTCAAATATTTCTATTTCAAATATTCCTATTTCAAATATTTCTATTTCAAATATTTCTATTTCAAATATTTCTTTTTCAAATATTCTATTTCAAATATTTCTATTTCAAATATTTCTTATTATCAAAATATTTCGTTCAACACATGACTAATCTCAACGGATGAGTACAGTCAACACATGAACCTTTATTTTATATTGATAAAGATGTAAATTTTATTATTAAAATATTTCGTTCAACACATGACTAATCTCAACGGATGAGTACAGTCAACACATGAACCTTTATTTTATATTGATAAAGATGTAAATTTTATTATTAAAATATTTCGTTCAACACATGACTAATCTCAATGGATGAGTACAGTCAACACATGAACCTTTATTTTATATTGATAAAGATGTAAATTTTATTATTAAAATATTTCGTTCAACACATGACTAATCTCAACGGATGAGTACAGTCAACACATGAACCTTTATTTTATATTGATAAAGATGTAAATTTTATTATTAAAATATTTCGTTCAACACATGACTAATCTCAACGGATGAGTACAGTCAACACATGAACCTTTATATTATATTATTCATTATTTTCTAAATTGGAATGAGGCCCAATCAATCACCATATAATATTAATTATATGGATTTTCATACATCACACGTATAAGATAGCATTGAAAAATAATCAACCATCAACCAAAGTGCACTACACTGTATAAGCATCAAATATAGATATCTAACGCTTATAACAGCCTGTCAATCAATCGATCGACATATTTAGTCAATCAGGATGAGTGAACTTCGAATTTCATTCCAACACCCGTGTGGGGTTTCAAGTCAACGAACAAAGATTTTTATTTGTGCAGTTGGGCGATGTGTAAAATTTATCGACCCAATCTATGTCCTTCAAATAGGTGTACATCAACAAACCGTCCGGTTTGTAAATGAATATTTTATTTATTTAACTTTCATGTTAAAAATTATATTTTTTTTTAACGATAACACATTTTATTTCAACATATGAATATATTCTATTCATTTCATTTATTCAATAAAAATGATATTTTTATTTTTCTACCATATTTTAGAAAATCTCGGCGGCATAAAGGCACGATACTAGAAACGGGACGAGGCCTAGCCTTATCCCCGGTCTAGTGAAGGCCCACACCATTCACACATCAATCAAATTCACCAAACAACCAAATTCAAATCATCTAACTAATTTATGCAACCAAACAAACAAGTCCATGGTCTGTGGACGGTTGTGTCGGGTGCTACTAAACACCGTCTGCATCCTAGTATATATATATATAACTAGAAAAGAGAAATTTAGAGTGAGAAGTTCTCACCGAAAGCTATCCAATCATCTTGACTCTTCTTTTGCAGAAACCTTCGTTGTTCTCGCCCTTTTGTTATCTTCGTTGCCCGTATTCTCTACATATATAAAAATCACACATTTTTATATTTTGATGTCTTTAATATAAAAATCACATTTTTATTTATTCACTTTCAATTTAAAAATTATATTTTTATAATCGCTTCATACCTTTAAAAATCGAATTTTTATTCCGTTATTCAATATATAAAAATCGAATTTTTACTACTATGTTATATAGATAAAAATTATATTTTTATCACGCTATTTTCCATATAAAGATTTCGCCTTTTCTAAAATAAAGATTTCGCCTTTATAAAAACAAAGATTTCATTGCTAATATTCCTATCATGTAAAAATTATATTTTTAATTCTCTATATAAACAAAAATCTCATCCTTTCATATTTATAAAAATTTCGATCTTTTCACCTCCAATAATCATATGATAAAAATCAAAACTTTATGGCCCCTTTTTTTTATATTTAAAAACCCAATTTTTATTTCTATGCTATTATATAAAATAAAACCAATTACTAAAAGGTAAATTAAAATAAATAAAATAATAAAAACTGAAAATAAAACTTACAGTGGTTCGTTTGGGGGGGGGAGATGCTGTCGCGTCGCTTGAGGAGAGGGGGGGGTTTGGGCGTTTCGGTCGACGAAGAGCCAGGGGGAGGAGGAAGAAGAAGGGAGGGGGAAGAAGAGGAGGGGGCGGCAGTCGGTTTCAGGGCGGCTGTGGGAGTGGTAGGCGGGGGTCAGGAGGGAGCGACGGGATTTGGGTGGTGGCCTGGGGTTTCGCGACGGGGCGTGGGGGTTTGAGGGGTCGGAGGCGCATCGGCCTGGGGAGGAGGTGGCGGAGGAATTGGCGGCGGGGAGGGCTGGGCAACGGCGGCTAACATTTTTTTTTCTTTGCGTTCTGAAATGATAACAAGAGGGGGGGGGGGGCAGAAAGATAAAGGGAGAGGGAGGGAAGATATAATATATTTTATTTTATTTTATTTTGCCAAAAAGTTGACTTTCACATACGACCTCGAAACGAGGCCCACCGCCTGTCGTCTACAGCGTTTTACCCCTATTCCGAACACAATGGTATATGTATCGTAGGCTGGTTCGGCTGTTACAATCAGTTTCCGTTAAATTTACATTTAAATCACTATATTGAATTTTAAACGTACATTTCAAATTACCGGGGTCACATACTAGCCCTAAAAATTCCAGAAAAATATTTTCTAACTTCGTATTGACGATACGGTCCTAACAAAACTAGTTTCGTTGAATTCTGAGACCGTTGGAAAATTGGCCATTTTCCAGTCGATTAAAATCAACTGAAACTGGTCAAACGCGTTTTCCTTTGCCACGCTCACATATTGATTCGAAAAATTATGAAATTTGGAATCTAGCAATAACTTGACATCACGGATCCAACAAAACTGGTTTCGTCGAAATCCGAGGTCGTTTGCAAAATTTCCATTTTTAAGGGCCTGAATTCCATAGCGACTATTCAGAATTTTCAACTGGACATATCTTTTGATTCCCGCTATGAAATTTTGATTTTTCGGATTCGTTGGAAAGGTATCATCAATTAGATCCTAATGTTTTTGGTTTCACTAAAATCCGGATTGTTTTGCACCCGGTACATTCAATTGAAGTTTGAAATCAAATTATCGAACTACCGCGCCATTTTCAATTCTATTTATAATTATATATAAATATTTATATTCTAACGACGACGCGTATAATATATACGTTCGAATTATATTCAAAATAAATTTCTCGTCGATATTATTTAAAATAATCTATTTTAAATGTTCAAAATTCGCTAAAATTGCCAAAATAAAAATTTTAAACTGGACCAGAATTTTCGGGTTATTACAAATAGTATAAGGAAGAAGATTGACACTAGCACCAAGATCGAGTAGGGCACGAGAGATGTGAGTGCTTCTTATTTTGCAATCAATCGTAGGGCAGCCAGGATCTTTGTACTTGACTGGAGCAAGATTCGAAAAAACAGAGCTTGTATTCGCAGTTAGAAAGGCGGTTTTTGGGACATTAGTCGCACGTTTTTGTGTGCATAATTCCTTAAGACATTTAGCATATTGAGGAATTTGTTCAATGGTGTCTAAAAGAGGAATGTTCACACGGACTTGTTTGAAAATTTCCAAAATTTTATCAAAATTTGCCTTCTTCTTCTTGTTATTGAGTCTATGGAGAAATGGAGCTACTGGTTTTTCGAATCTGTGATCAGTTTCATCATTTGAAGAAGAAAGTTTATCCAAGGAAAAAGAAGGTGGTAAGGTTGTAGAAGATGGAATGTTGGTATTTCCAACATTAGTTTTCGAAGGTGGGTCAGGGTTGCCGACAATAGGAGAGGAACTGTTGGGATTGCCAACATTTGAGGAAAATGGAGGTTTAGAAAAATTGGCATTCGAAGCCAATGGATGATCATCAAGATTTGGCATTGGGGTTGAGTTAGAAGGTTCGCCAGGGTTACCAACATTATTCTCCATGCTCTTTCCAGATCGAAGGGTTGTAATAGCATTGACCGGATTATGGTTTTCGTCCTCACAAGAATTTACAGCATGAGAGTTATATTTTGGATTCACCTCAGGTTGACTAGGCAACTTTCCTTTCTCATTATTTTTCATTAGTTCTTTCATCATATTCATCATTTGGTCGATTTTAGCGTCGTGTGAGTTCATTTAAGCTTCGTGAGATTTCAACCGTTTCTCTAAACGCACAATATCTTGTGTCGGTTGAGAAGGTTGAGAGGATTGGTTTGATGATTGAAAGTTGGGGTGCCTATAAGGTTGTTTGGATTGAGGTGCAGCTTGAGATGTTTGAGAAATTGGAGGTGGAGCTTGATAATTCGGATTTGGAATAGTGGATTGCACGTGAGATGGGTTAGCCGAATTATTGGGGTTTGGCCTAGAAAAATTTGGGTGGTTCCTCCAACCAAGATTGTACGTGGATGAGTAAGGACTATTTTGAGCTATAGCATTAGCTTGCTCCTGAGAGTGATAGTGGGGTAGCCCTTCTCCGGCTTGAGGAGTTTGATTTTTTAAGGGAATTTGACTTGGGTCCACGACATGCACTCCTCTAGTAGAAGTGCGAATGGGAACACGAATTGATTCCCATTACATGTCCTTTTCAGAATACTCTTCTAAGAATTTCCAAGCTTCATCGGCCGTCTTAGACATAAAGTCTCCTCCACACATTGATTCTAACTGAGTTCTATTCTGATAGTTTAGCCCTTCATATGCAATTTGACATAAGTGATCTTATAGAATTCCATGATGAGGACAACTATATAATAGTTGGTTGAATCTTTCAAAGTATTTTGAAAAAGTTTCCCCCTCATTTTGACAAAATTGATTTATCTCGGTTCGAATTTTGAGAGTTTTATGGAAAGGGAAAAACTTTTTCAAGAATGCAGTGACAAATTCATCCTAACTTCTTATGGAATGTTTTGGAAGAGAATTTAGCCATCTTTTAGCGCTTTCAAGTATTGCAAATGGAATCAGCCTCAACTTGATCGATTCGTTAGACAATTGTTGCATTTTTGTTGTGGATGCATACAATTCAAATTCACTTAGAAATTCATAAGCATTTTCAGACCCAGTAAATTTTGGTACCCCTTGAATAAAAGAATGCTTAAGCTCAAAATTGTTTCCCTCGACTGGTGGGAACACAATGACAGAGGGTTGAACGGTCCTAGTTGGATAACATCGATCACGAAGAGATAAGGGTCTATCCATTTCGATATTGAGATTTTGAAATTTTGGATTTACTCGATTTTGATCCCCAAAGTTTGGAAAGTTTTTATTTACTCGATTTTGAACCAACTCGTTTGGAAAATTTTGGTTGATTCGAGAACCCCTAGGAGAATTTTGTTGGCTAAAACTTTTTTCACTCATTGTTGTTAAATGCAAACAAGGAAGATCCTAGACTTAAGGTTGACACAAGAAGCTCCTAATCAAAATAAATAACGAACACAAGTGTATCTTATTAATTGATAATCTCGATTTGAAGGGGGAAGAGGGTCTTATGGCCGTTCACGTATAGTATAAATACTAAGGGATACAACCAATGTTTTACGGGTAGTATGCAACCTCTTTTGCTAGAAGTTCAATAAATTGAACTAATATATTTCCGCGATCAAACCATTGAGAAGATCAATTTCACAAAATACACTTTTGCAGTTAAATATTTTGCAAATTAAATTAAATAAATAGATTGAAAAAGTTAATTTGCTAGAATGTCGAAAAATTCCTAATGTAATACGTATCGCAGTCCTTTACAAAAGGAATATAAAGAATTCCACACAGCAAAATAAATTTTTAAATCTAATATATTTAAACCAATTTGTTTGTCCTATTGAGCTTGAGTTTTTATTCCTAAGGCCAACGTCTAATCAATTTTTATTTAAGTCCACGGAGGATGCAAATGACAGATTTTTAATTCTTTTGGAGCCAAGGAAAGGTAATGACCTCCTTACCTTATGTTTGTTAGGGCAGTGCTCGTTACTAAATTTATTTCAGAATGCAGCCAAAATAACAATCACACAAAAAATAATTGCAGAAATTAATTTTTTTACAAGCAAGCCGCTGCCCCTGCAAAAGATTTTACAAGCAATTTCCATATATTTGTTTTATTTGCAACAGAGCACCTGTAGAGTTGAGAAATTTCTCACCTAGATAGGCAGTCTGTCCAGTGCAATTAGGTAGCGCTAGCGTGTTCACACCCCACTTGGTGTGCAGCCGCTCCAAAAATTCAAATTCTGTTTGCAAGTTGACTGACCACTGAATCCCTTGTTCGTTTGTTTGAATCCGTTTCTTCTTTTGGCTTCTAATTGTTTTGAGATTTTTTTTCTTTTTTTTCTTTTTGAAAGAGAGAGCGAATAAAACGATTTAAATGAAAACTGCAAGCTACCAACTGACGAGGAACTAACCAAAGAAACTTAGAAACGAAGACTAGGTATTAAAAAAAACACAACTCAGTGAGAGAAAGAAAATTCCTAACAAAAACAAGAAAAATGAAATAAAAATTCAAACTCTAAACAATCCTAATTCAACAAGGAAATCAACCGGTCTAGCATGCCCAAGAAGTTAGACCCAGGCGCACTAACCAACAACAAGGTCAGTCCCAAACGAAATTTGGTCGAGCACTGCTTGCCTAACCACAGAAATAAATGGTGCGCTACAATCTAAAACAAAAATGATCCCTTATTTCCTTTACACAATACCAACAATCTATTAATTCCTCAAAGATAAAAATTTCAGTGAATCGAACAAAGATTCTCGCACCCCCTTTTCTTTTGCTGAAATCGATTGGACTGCACACTGATCGAGTTGCTTGCTTTCTGGTTCGGGATTCGATTGGGATTTCGATTCTAGGGTTCTCGCTTGTGAAGGTTTTGGATTTGAGTTGGCTCTCTCTCTGGATCGCGATCACTTAGGGATTCAGATTATGGTTGTAAAAGTGGTTCGAAGGGAGGGGTTTCAGATGGAATTCAGTTGCGAATCGGTTGCGTGGGTTATGATGATGCTGATGGTTGGAGCGGATTGACGTTGAGCAACTGGAGTGATGGAGGCGCAAGTGGTTTTTATGAAGGTGTGGTGTCTTTGTGGTGATGTAAAGGTAAGGGTTTTGAAGCAGGTATTGGAGTACGCGGGTTTGTGGATGAAATTTTTGGAGTTTTCAAGTGGTTGTTGTTTGTGGTTTGTGAGGGGTTGTGATTCGAATTGGATTTTGGTCAGTTCAGTGGCGGGATTGTGTGGCTATGGAGTGATGATGTTGGGAGGGTGAAGGGTATGATTTGCAGGTGGTAACAGTGGACGATGTGAAATTAAAGAAGGGTTTGTATGATCGACTGGGTTCTAGTGATTTGGGTACGGTGTATGGATGTTGTGGAGCGATTGGTTATTGATGGCAGTGGTGATTGCGTTGCGAACGGGGGTGGACTTTGGGTCTTTGTTGGGGGAGAAGGTGGTTGGAAACTGTGAATGAGGTTAAGATGATTTGGAATTTGCAGTGTGGAGGCGGCGTTTGTGAGATGGTCAAAGGGGTAGAGGTGTTGACGTGAAAGGGATGGTGTATGCTGGTGTATTGAAGTATGGGCTATTAGCAATGTCTTGGTGAAGGAGGAGATTGCGAAATGGTGGCTGTAGACGATGAAGAAATTGAGCGTAGTGCGTGGATGGGAAGTACTGTCGTGGGGGAGTGAATATGGGATGGCGCGGATTTGGAACTGGGTTATGTGACTGGGTAGGGTGATGATGTATGGACGTGGTATTGTGGTATGGTGATGGCAGAAGAATCCAAGAAAGGAAACAGAAGAAGAAAAGGGAAAGCAAATATTTTTGGCCTTCTCTTTTTTTTGTTGTTGTTGAAATTGTACGAAGACAGGATTTGTAAAAGAAAAGAAAGAGATTGAGGAGGAAAAATAGGAAAGAAATAAAAGAAAAAAAACCTGCAAGATTTTTTTTTTCAAACAAGAACAAAAACAAGATGAAAAAAAACTAACACGAATCAAAAATTAAATAAATAATAAAATGTAATCGTTAACTCCCTGGCAACGACACCAAAAACTTTTTCGATGCTTTACTATGAACTAGAAAAGCGCGAATTTTAATTAAATACTGCAAGCGTACAGGTCGTGTAATATGCAGGTCGATTCATAGGGAGGTGTTTTAAATCTTATTATTTATCTATTCTTAGGCGAGTTAGGCAGAATCTAGAGATGTTTTTGAGTTAATGTATTGAATTTACTATTGATCCGAATCTAATCAGATCAATATCAAATTCAACAACTGAAAAGTAAGGAACCAATTACTGAAACAAGGAAATAACAACTAGAAAAATAACAGAAAATTAAAAGTAGAACTGCTGTTGAATCAAATCAACAGTCAATTGCTAACATGCAGTAATAAAAGAAAATAACAATATGTGTTCTACGAAAACTAATTGCGTAGACACACAAATTGTTATGAAAGAAAAAGACAATCAACTAGAAATAAAGAAGAACTTTGTTATTCATAAATGAGAATACAGAATAAAAATGGCATGAACATTTACAATAAGTACAATGTATATTTATAGGTGGGATAGACCAAACCCTAATTAGATATATGAATAAATGGGCCTATTTTCCTAAGAATTATTATCATATCTCATGCCTTTCTTGACCAAGCTTGTCTTGGAAATAATCTTTAAGAATATCTGAGCATATCATGGTGAATATCTTCTATGTCTTTCAAATCTTCCATGTGGCTAATTGATTGACAAAAGATTTGCATGCAATTAATTCTTCCAAACATGGACATTTATTAGACTCCAAAAGCACATGAGATAAAATCTTCGAAGTTGATCTTTTTCTTGTGTAATATCTTGCTTTTGGGATTGTTGATTGCGAACAAATTTTGCAATTGTAAACAACTGTAAAATCCGTTTGTCTTTCCTAAACAACAAGGATTGTTGTAGAGGGTGTCGAACTCTGGGACCAAAAATATTTTAATTAATAAATCCAATCAAGTTATTCCAGGATTTTGATTGATTGAAAACACAGAAAATAACAGCAATTAAATAAAAAGAGAGATTTATATAATAGGAGAAATCAATTAGGGGATAATGACATAGATCAGATTCACACTCATCAATAACCAACAAATAAATATAGATCTAATTCATGTTTCTGTCACAAACATGAATCAACGATAAATAGATTCTTAGAAACAAATAAGTAAATAACGACAAGCATAGCCTATGCAGAAGCTGAGCTCTTAAACAAACATAGACTATCAGGACAGATTCACTAATTAATTTCTAAAACCCTAAAATTAGACCTAAATCTGATAATTGTTAGATCGAACACGAATATACCCTGTGAAGGAGCATAGCTCTTAAACGACACAGAATATGAAGGTTCAGATCTAACCCTTGATTCAAATCCAGATCTACATGTATAAAGTCCTCATCTATTGGCTATGTGATTCATGATGAATCATATCTATTAGCGTCATCACCCCCTAATCAAAGGGGATTAGCTAGACATAGCTAAAGAAGAAGAAAAACAGAAATTAACTAACATGAACATAAATAAAACTAAAACTAAATAGAACAGAGGAAGAAGAGTTTTATTCCAAGAGAAAGATTACTGAATAAAACTAAGTGTGTTTTACAATGAATGAGATAGAGTGTATTTATAGCTGATATGACAAAGGCTACTTGGCAAATTCCATAATGTGGGACTAAAGAATTAGCCCAACTAACACATAAGCTAGTGTAAACGCAGCTGTAGAGTGAGATGCCTTGCAAATGAGCTAATGTGAACGCAATATGAGTCTTTATTGAGCCAAATCTACCCAACTGAACTCTATTTGCACCCATTCTTCAAGCTTTAAACTCTTCAAGCTTTAGAAATTTCAACTTCACTCTTTTTAAGCAAATTCTTCATGCTTTATCCATCAAATGCTCTAAACCAAGTTTTTTATCGACAATCTGAAAACACAGCTATAAATACACAATATTAATTATTTTAAATAGAAAACTAGATAAATAAGCGGATAAAATATACACATTTACGTGTATATCAAATACCCCCACACTTATCTTTTTATTCGTCCTCGAATAAACTAAACTAAGATATGTCACATTTTCGTAGAAAACACGATTGCATTTAGCGCATGCAACAAGCCGTTAAACCTCTGGGTGTCCCCAGTAGGACGACTGTTGTCTCGTGAGGGTTTTCAGCGGATACTACCCATAAAATCCAAAGCGTCTTATGTACACGGATTAATCAAACAATATATTTAAGGTCTTTCACATTCCAAGGATTTCACCAAACTTGAATAATAACGGTTTAGCCCCAAATTGTCCATCCCATAATTAGTGCAAAAATGAACAAAAAATTTCAAGCTGAATCTTAATTCCTTGATTACACTGTAGTTGTCTTGAAGTTTAAGAGCGTGGTGTCAACCAAAGTTCTACACATCGACAATGTGCACCCAATCATTTCTTTATTCTTATTTTTTTTTCTTTTCCTTTTTTTTTTGGAATTATTTTGCACCAATGTAACAGTAATGTATTGGATATGAGTTATGCATAGATGAAGGAATTTTTTTTTTGTAAGTTCTAAAAATATTCTAGATAAGAGGGCAAGTGTATTAGTTGAACTTCAAATTACAAAAGATAAAGTAATACTAAGACACATATGAACATCTTTATTTCCTTTCATTTCGTCTACTACAATCCTCACTTCCAAGTACAGTAGAATGGATGTGGATGGAATGGAATTGAATGCTTTTATAGTCAAGAATGATGAATGACTATTTTATTCGGAGAGACTCTCTCTTTATTTCATTTTTTTTCTTTTTTTTCTCTTTTTTTTTCTTTCCTTCTTTTTTTTTCCTTTTTTTCCCCTTTTTTTCTTTTTTTCATTTTGTTTCTTTTGCATGATGAATGATGAGTGGAGATGGAATGGAATGATACCGTACATTATTTCATTTGATTCCTCCTCTACTAAACCAACACTTCATGAAAGGAAAGTTTTTTGCTCTAGTTACTCTACTTCTATAACCTTAATTCAACACACAAGTCTGGATTGATGTTATACAAAAAGATGAAAGGAATGATAAACAAAGTTTCATAAGATAGATAACCCATATAAAATAAGATGTGGTATATGGTTATCCTACCTTAAAACAAGTACGGAATGGGTAGTGTAATATTGGTATATAAAGTGACGTATTTAACCTTTGAAAATAAATCAGTGAAAAGGTTCTTGAGTATACCAATATAAGAAAAATTTATCGAAACATGGATGTAAATCGACTAAAACTTGGATTTGAATAATGTGGGGTATCAAAGAAGAACGCTACAATGAGTCATTTCTCCTTAATTGGGCCAAGTGGAATTTAGAACTTACAAGTGTGAAAATTTGAGTGAGAAAAATATTATGCATGAAAACGAACTCAGAAAATCCAACATATGTAGGTGTAAACTCTTTTTTTTTTGATTTTTTTTAACTTGCATATTCTAACATGTATAACAAAGGTTGACACGCTTACTCCAGAACACGACTAACGTCTGCATTGTCTCAAGCTAGCATCTTAAAAAGACACATTATGATTTAATGAATAAATAATGTTCATTCCCATCACCCAACAATTCAACTTATCAAACAAGAACCAAGGTGTTATTTATGAATTTTAAGTTAATCCTTGTTCAATGAATGACCTACTTTATAAAATTTGATTGCTGATGTAATGTAAATTCCTCCCCCCCCCCCACACTTGAGTGTGACTATGTCCTCACAGTCTTAATCAGACATATCTTAGTGAAAGGGAAAAACAATTAAGAGAATATTTACATATGTACAAAAGAGGGTTAGTGCGTCTTACCGAATGTAATGTGGCTCATGGAGGACCATGAGCTCTTCCTCTTGGTTGGGTATTGGTTCCAAGTAAGGTTTAAGGCACTAACCATTGACCTTATAGGACGATCCGTCGGTTGGATTCTCAATTTCTACTGCACCATACGAAAAAACAGTCCGCACAGTGTAAGGTCCTGTCCATCTAGATTTTAACTTACCCGGAAATAAATGCAGTTTTGAGTCATACAACAGAACTTTTTGACCTGGCATGAAAGTTTTACGTAAGATTGATTTATCATGAAAAACTTTTGTTCTGTCCTTGTAAATTCGTTCATTTTCATAGGCATCATTTCGAATTTCATCGAGTTCATTAAGTTGAAGCTTCCTATGTTCACCTGCTTGCTCTAAATCAAGATTCAAAGTTTTTATTGCCCATAACGCCCTATGTTCTAGTTCAACTGGAAAGTGACCAAAAATCAACCGATAAGGGGACATACCCAAGTTTGTTTTGAAAGCAGTGCGGTAAGCCTAAAGAGCGTCGGTTAATTTTTGAGACCAATCGTTACGATTTCAATTCACAGTTTTCTTAAGGATTTGTTTAATCTGCCTATTCGATACTTTAACCTGCCCACAAGTTTGAGGATGGTACGGAGTGGATAACTTGTGGGTTATCGAATACTTTCTCATGAGAGCTTCAAAAGAACGATTACAGAAGTGTGTTCCATTATCACTGATTATTGTGCGAGGAGTGCCAAACCTAGAGAAGATATTTTCTTTCAAGAAGCGCACAACAACCCTGTTATCGTTTGTTTTGCATGGAATCGCTTCGACCCATTTAGAAACATAATCGACAGCTAAGAGGATGTACAGGTTCCCAAAAGAATAAGGGAAGGGTCCCATGAAGTCTATACCCCAAACATCAAAAATTTTGACCTCTAGAATGGGGTTTACGGGCATCATATTCCGTTCAGAGATTTTCCCTAAGAATTGACATTGATCACAATTTTTGCAAAATTCGTACGCGTCCTTGAAAAGGTTGGGCCAGTAGAAACCCGATTGGAGAACCTTTTCAGCTGTCTTTTTGGGACCGAAGTGACCACCACAGGCTTGGTCATGACAGAAAGAGAGGAAACTGTGAGTTTCAGTGTCGGGAACACACCTTCGAATGATTTGGTCGGGACAATACTTGAAAAGATAGGGGTCGTCTCAATAAAAATGTTTCACTTGGGAAAAGAATTTGTGTTTATCCTGCTTAAACCAAAAAGAAGGGGTCCGCTTGGTGACTAAGTAGTTGACAATGTCAGCAAACCAAGGATCAGTGGATAGAGAAAACAGCTGTTCATCAGGGAAATTCTCGTTGATCGGAAGAGAAGAAGATGGGGCATTTGGAAGACAAGACAAGTGGTCCGCAATAACGTTGTCAGATCCTTTTTTATCCTTAATGGTAAGGTCAAATTCTTGAAGTAGAAGGATCCAACGAATGAGACGAGCCTTAGCATCCTTTTTAGAAAGAAGATACCTAAGTGCGGAATGATCAGTATGAACAGTGATGTGTGAGCCAACTAGATAAGGCCTGAATTTTTCTAAAGCGAAAACGACTGCAAAGAGTTTCTTTTCAGTGGTAGTATAATTGATTTGAGCGTCGTTCATAGTTTTACTCGCATAGTAAATGACGTGAAGAATCTTATCGATATGTTGTCCTAAGACAGCGCCAACAGCGAAATTCGAGGTGTCACACATGATTTCAAAAGGCAGCTTCCAGTTGGGAGAGCAGATGATCGGAGCAGAGACAAGTTCATTTTTAAGATGCTCAAAAAATGAAATGCAATCAGAATTGAAGTCGAAAGGAACATCCTTACCAAGAAGATTGGTCAAAGGTCGAGTGATTTTGCTAAAATACTTTATAAGCGACGGTAAAAACCAGCATGACCTAAAAAGGATCGGATGTCCTTAACAGATTTGGGAATGGGAAGATTCGAGATAACTTCGATTTTAGCTTTGTCTACTTTAATTCCTTTATTAGAGATGCCATGTCCTAAAATAATGACATGTTTGACCATGAAGTGACACTTTTCCCAATTAAGAGTTAAGTGTTTATCTTTGCAACGGTTAAGAACAAGATCAAGATGATGTGAACACTCAGAGTAAGAATCACCAAATATGGAAAAATCATCGATGAAGACTTCCAAAAATCGCTCGATCATATCAGAAAAAATGCTACTCATGCACCTCTGAAAGGTTGCAGGTGCATTACAGAGACCAAAAGGCATACGTCGGTACGCAAATGTACCAAACGGACAAGTGGAAGTGGTTTTATCTTGATCCTCAAGAGCGATAGGGATTTGATTATAGCCCGAGTACCCATCAAGGAAACAATAGTACTCATGACCAGCTAGTCGTTCTAACATTTGATCAATAAATGGCAGAGGGAAATGATCCTTACGTGTTGCAGCGTTAAGTTTCCTATAGTCAATGCAAACACGCCAACCGGTCTGGGTGCGGGTTGGGATAAGCTCGTTAGCTTCATTTTGGATCACGGTAATCCCTGATTTCTTAGGTACGACATGAATCGGACTAACCCATTGACTATCAGAAATCGGGTAGATGATTCCATTGTCAAGGCATTTAAGGATTTCAGCACGAACTGCTTCTTTCATGATGGGGTTTAGTCGACGCTGGGGATCACGAGTGGGTTTGGCATCATCTATAAGGTGGATTCGATGTTGGACAATCGAAGGACTAATCCCCTTAATATCAGCCATGGACCAACCAAGTGCTTCCTTATTTTTCTTAAGGATGGGAAGGAGCAATTGTTCCTGCTCTAAAGTAAGGTCAGAAGCGATAATGACAGGAAAAGTTTCATTGTCTCCTAAGTAAGTGTACTTAAGATGACTGGGCAGCACTTTGAGGTCAGATTTTGGGGACGACTCAACCGATGAAATTGGTTAAGGGATAGACTCATTTGTGAGAGGCTCGACAGGAATCGAATCAGAGACATTTTCGGGAGTATCCTGAAACAAAGTTTCGTAATCTGATTCAATTTCGTTATTCAGATGGTCGAGCTCAGATTCATTATTGTGGACAGCATGGATTTCAGAAAACTGGTCCACATAAGAGTTAGGAGAGTTTTCAGTTTTGAAGATGTTTAGCTCGACAGCCATGTTACGGAAAGAAAGTTTCATAGACCCATTTCTACAGTTGATAAGTGCATTAGATGTTGCTAAGAAGGGTTGTCCTAGAATCAAAGGGATCTGGTTTGCAGGATTGCTAACCTGTTGAGTTTCTCATACAATGAAATCTACTGGAAAGATGAATTCGCCAATTTTGATCAACACATCCTCGATTTCTCCCACAGGTTTCTTAATTGATCGGTCAGCAAGCTGAAGGGTAACCTTGGTGGGTTTCAATTCTCCTAACCCTAATTGGCGATAGACGGAATATGGCAGCAAGTTAACACTAGCACCTAAGTCTAGCAGGCATCTCTCGATTTTCTTGTCCCCAATAGTACATGAAATTGTGGGGCAGCCAGGATCTTTGTATTTCACTTGCATTGATTGGGATAAGACTTCACTTAGAGTTGCCGCTAGAAACACATTCTTAGGTACATGTGTATGACGTTTTTGAGTGCACATATCTTTTAGAAATTTTGCGTGTTGTGGAACTTGTTGTATAATATATAAAAGTGGAATGTTCACTTTAACTTGCTTAAATATTTCAAGGATCTTTTCTAGCTGATCCGTCTTTTTCCTAGGTCGGAGTCTATGAGGAAATGGAGCAGACAACTCAGTAGGTTGGGCTACTTGAGTTTGAGGATGGTCCTTGTCAGAAATTGGCTCAATGTTCATATCCGAGTTGGTCGAATTTTCGGTGGGGTTTGGAAGATCGTCCGGTAAAGCGTTTGGGTTGGCCACATGGTTATCAATCTTTTTGCCAGATCTAAAAGTCGTGATAGCATTCAATTGACTAATGTTTGAATCCTGAATGATGTGAATTTTGTTGGAGTTTGAATTTTGTCCTCTAGGGTTTTGAATGGGTTGACTTGGTAAAGTACCATTTTCCCATTCACTTAATCTAGCGTTAAGCTGAGACATTTGTTTTTGGAGTTCACTCATTTGTTGATTCGTGTTTTGCATATATGATTGCAAGGAGTTGTCTAGCTTGTTTTGATTTTCAACAGTTTGCTTAGTCATTTGCGCTAATAGGTTGCTCACCTCAGATAAATTCCCCTCAATCGTAGAAAGGCGTTTTTCATATTGGGGAGCAACCGTTTGATTGTGGAAAGGAGCCTGGTTCGAAGTGTACTAATTTTGCCTAAGAGGAGGGTTCACGGCATTGTTCAAAAATGCTCGATTCAAAGGTCCATTCATCAAAGGGTTATTTGGACCATAAGAAAGATTTGGGTGGTTGTTGGGTCGGTTGAAAGCATTCACTTGCTCAAGGGACTAGGAACAGTCATCAGCCATATGATTGGAGTCAAGACAGGTGTGACACATGGCTTGGGAAGCGTTATTAGACTGAGTGTGTGTTCTAACAACATTCAGTATGGCATCAACAAGAGTATTAGAAGAAGAAGAGGATTCAACAGGATTACTACTGGATCGCGAACAGAGAGAATTTTCATTGGTTCGTTCCCATTGTTTCGATTTTTCCGCTAACTCGTCCAGAAATTCCCAAGCTTCTACGTCAGCCTGTTTTAGAAAATTTCCCTGACACATGGACTCTAACATTTGCCTAATACTATTATCAAGTCCATTATATACAGTTTGACATAACGACCATGTTTCATAACCATGATGGGGACAACTTAGCAGCAGTTCTTTAAATCTTTCAAAATATTGCCAAAAAGATTCACCCCCTTTTTGGTGGAAATTTGTGATTTCATTTCTGACTCTAGCTGTTTTTTCTAAGGGGTAAAACTTTTTAAGGAAAACTGTTGTAAATTCATCCCATTTTTTAATCGAATTTGGGGGTAAGCTGCGAAACCATTTTTCTGCGGAGTCAGTTAGTGCGAATGGAATCAAACGAAATTTAATACCATCCTCACATAACTGTTGTAATTTAAAGGTTGCACAAGCATATTCAAATTTCGTTAAGAAACTATATGGTTCGTCATGAAAAAAATTACCAAATTTGGGAAGGATATTTATCTGACTCGATCGGATTTCAAAGTGATTACCCATAGGATTGGGTAATTGAATGCAAGAAGGGACAGAAACTCTATCGAGAAGGATTATGTCCATCAGGGTACGAGGTGTGGGTTCGTTACCCATTTCTAAAGGTTGTTCGGGAAAATTGGTTTTTGAGGAAAGAGAAGGTGGTTCGATTCTAACTAAACGACGAGATTCTTAGTCATGGGTCCAAATTTGCATGCACTAGAAAGAAGAAAAAGAGAGTTTGTCAAGGCAATTTAGACAATGGAGGAGTTCGGAAAGAGGTGAGAAGGTAAAAAAATGTTGAAAATGGGAGTTTTTTTTGGACAAGTACGACTTATAGACTAGAGAGGTTTAAAAGAAAAAAAAATGTTAAATTTTTTTATTTGTTTTTGTTTTTCAAATTTTTATTTGTTTTTTTTTTTCACAAAACAATCACACACAGAAATTAGCTACAATGAAATTTTCTGTCCTTAATGGCTCCTAACTCAAAATTATATAGTGACACGTTTGATTACTTAGACCAAAAGATTTCTCATCCAGTTAACGGATAGGAGTTATCGGTGCACCAGGAATCACCCTAGCAATGCAGCCGAAGGTTTAAGTACCTTCATAGTAACAACCGATATAATATTTACGAAATACCGTAATATTTATAAACGGTTATTTCTCTGCCGTAGTCTAGACACCAAGAAATAATTCGTTCCAAATAAACCAACTATCACAATACAATTAAGCCCTATGTGAGTCCGTGACTCCCTTAGGTCCAATGTCTAACCATTATTATTAGTCAGATTCTATGATGAATGCAGTTTGTGGGCTAAGGAAAGGGTGATGAAATCCCTCACCTTATGTGAATTGTGTATTTCCCTTAACAGAATGAATACAGATGCAAAAATAAAAATCACAGAATTTCAAAGATTTTACAAGCAAGCCGCTGCCCCTGCAGAAGATTTTTACAAGCAATGTCTGTATTTTTTTTATTTGCAGTAGCAGTACCTGTAGAGTTTAGAATAATTCTCACCTTGATCGGCAGTCCGTCCAGTGCAGTTGAGTCGCGCTAGCGTGTTCACACCCCACTTGGTGTGCAACCGCTCGAACACTGAATAGTCTGCTGCTTTTTATTGTTGTCGCCTCCTTTTCAAATTACTGCTGTACCTGTTTTCGAAAAATCCCTCAAACCCTTTTTTTTTAGAGTGAAACTAGAAAGAAAACGAAACTAAAAATAAAACAAAGGCTAATTTATTTTTAGAATGGGAAATAGAAACAAAAGAAAACAAAAGAAAGCAACCAACCAATATAAATCAAATCGGCCTAAACGTGCTCAGCTCAACAACTAATATTGGCCCAAACCTATTTGCTTAAAACAAGGCAGTCACCGTGTTTTCCAAAGTAAACGTCACTTCCCCAATTTTACTTTCTGTAAACTCTTGAAACTAAGCAATTCAATTCAGGGAAAAAAAGGAAAGTCTAAAACCAAAATTCAGTTCAGGAAATCAAAGTTAGATCCGCTCCTCGTGGATTCAGGGTTGATTTAGAGGAGGCAATTCTCGAATTCGGTTTGCTTAGAGTCCGATTTTTCGGTGGGTTTGAATGGCCGTGAGGGGTAATCGAGGGCGATTAAAGGCGAATTTTTTTTCGGATTGGTGATGTTGGTTGTTCTGGAATTAGATGAAGGAGGGTCTTCTGCTTTAATTCGGTGAGGTGAGATTGGGGTTGGTCTGTTGATGTTGTGTGAGGTAGATGGATTTGCTGTGGGGCTGTCGGAAATTCAGGTGCGATGGGGTGTTGAATGGCGATGTCTTGGGCTTTAAGTTTCCGTTCGGATCCGATGAAGGGTTTGGAGTTTTCAAAATCGCACTGTTGGTTGCGGTACAGATTTGATGGATGAAGTGTATTTGCGGTAGTGAATAGGGATTTTCTTTGTCGGTGATGCTTTGTCCGAGGTGCTATTTGGTGAAGAAGTTCTGGTAGAGCTGAGCATAAGATATGTAAAGGAGTTGGAAGGAGATGGTGAACTGGGTTCAAATGTTGCAGAGTAATTGAACTCGGGGGGTTAGGAATTGATTTGGGTATGTGCGATCTGGAGTTGTAGAGCGAATGGTGCTGAACTGAGAAGATAGGGTGTGACGAGGTGTTTGAAGCCAAGGCAGCGGTTCTGTGGTGATGGATTTGCTGACTTCGAAGTGCTGTATGGTTAGAGGAAGAAGCACTGTGATGATGTACTTTTGGTGTTTGTAGCGGAGTGTATGAAGTCAGACGTGAACTAACCGATGGAGTTTCAGCATGAGAGATGACATAACTGTAAAGATGCCAGTGGGAAAGTTTGTATCAGTTGTGTAAGTTTGGTAATGAACTTTGTTGATGGTGAGAATTTGTATGGTCGGAATTTAGTGGTGAACTGAGTTTGTGCGTGAAGACTTGCTTGTTTGAATGCTTTTTTGAATGGAGGCAGACACTGAATGGTTATGGCAGTAAGGAAGAGTAAATGGGTATTGTGAGATGGTGCTTTTAGCAATAGAAGATGGGAGGGGGTGGTGGACTTGGGAGATAGTATGGTTTTGTGGTTGTGAATATTGGGAAGGAATTGTGGCGTGAAGAAAAGGATGGTTGTTCAGGCAATATGAAATGGTGATACGGTGGTGAAAGGGTGCTCTTTGTTAAAGCTGCAATGCTTAGGAGGTTGATAGTGTGGCAAAAGGATAAGGTTGGCAAAGAGAAAAAAAATAAACAAAATCAGAGTATAGCAAGAACAAAATAAGGTGAGAAGGGAAAAAATGCAAAAGAGAATAGTGAATGTTTTTTTTTATTTTTTTATTTCAGAAATTTGTAAAAAGGAAAGAAATCTGTAGAAAATTATGAAAGAAATAAATGAGAGATAGGGAAAGAAATTGAAAACAGAATCTGACAAGAATATATTTTTTCTCTTATCTGGTAGATTACGGTATCACAGATCAAATACCAAATCAACTAACAAGATTTTTTTTAATCTATGCTAGAAAACAAAAGGGAACAAAAAAAATTGTGTTTTTTTTTAATATGAACAAAAATAAAAATATAAAATAAGAAAATTATATCTAGAAGGATTTAAAAATAAAAATTATTTTGGTCCCCGGCAACGGCGCCAAAATTTGTTTGCGAACAAATTTTGCAATTGTAAACAGTTGTAAAATCCGTTCGTCTTTCCTAAACAACAAGGATTGTTGTAGAGGGAGTCGAACTCTGGGACCAAAAATATTTTAATTAATAAATCCAATCAAGTTATTCCAGGATTTTGATTGATTAAAAACACAGAAAATAACAGCAATTAAACAAAAAGAGAGATTTATATAATAGGAGAAATCAATTAGGGGATAATGACATAGATCAGATTCACACTCATCAATAGCCAACAAATAAATATAGATCTAATTCATGTTTCTGTCACAAACACGAATCAACGATAAATAGATTCTTAGAAACAAATAAGTAAATAACGAGAAGCATAGCCTATGCAAGAGCTGAGCTCTTAAACAACCATAGACTATCAGGACAGATTCACTAATTAATTTCTAAAACCCTAAAATTAGATCTAAATCTGATAATTGTTAGATCGAACAGGAATATACCCTATGAAGGAGCATAGCTCTTAAACGACACAGAATATGAAGTTTCAGATCTAACCCTTGATTCAAATCCAGATCTACATGTATAAAGTCCTCATCTATTGGCTATGTGATTCATGATGAATCATATCTATTAGCATCATCACCCCCTAATCAAAGGGGATTAGCTAGACATATCTAAAGAAGAAGAAAAACAGAAATTAACTAACACGAACATAAATAAAACTAAAACTAAATAGAACAGAGGAAGAAGAGTTTTATTCCAAGAGAAAGATTACAGAATAAAACTAAGTGTGTTTTACAATGAATGAGATAGAGTGTATTTATAGCTGATATGACAAAGGCTACTTGGCAAATTCCATAATGTGGGACTAAAGAATTGGCCCAACTAACACATAAGCTAGTCTGAACGCAGCTGTAGAGTGAGAGGCCTTACAAATGAGCTAATGTGAACGCAATATGAGTCTTTATTGAGCCAAATCTACCCAAATGAACTCTATTTGCACTCGTTCTTCAAGCTTTAAACTCTTCAAGCTTTAGAAATTTCAACTTCACTCTTTTTAAGCAAATTCTTCATGCTTTATCCATTAAATGCTCTAAACCAAGCTTTTTATCGACAATCTGAAAACACAGCTATAGATACACAATATTAATTATTTTAAATAGAAAACTAGATAAATAAGCGGATAAAATATACACATTTACGTGTATATCACACTTATTAGACTCCAAAAGCACATGAGATAAAATCTTCGAAGTTGATCTTTTTCTTGTGTAATATCTTGCTTTTAGGGTTGCAAGAGGAATAATGAATGACCTGTGAAAATATACGAAAAATACCCAATGTAAAATTTATTTATTTGCAATAAAGATAAGATAGAGCATAAAAATAAACACTTTTACATGTTAATCATATATCACCAACGATTGGGATCAACAACCGTTTCCCGAATGGGACTGCATCGACAATAGATTATAGAATGAAATGAATATCTCTAGATAGGTGATAATACACCCTAATTGGAGGCCAACCACTTAGCCATGCTGCCTGCTCAATTTTTGTCATTTCCCGGTTGTGAGGCTAGAGGCCACGCTTATCTCTGATAGATCACACAATTATTCACTTTGAAAGTCACATTGTCATACCCGCCAAATCACAAATTGATTTCCCCAAAAATACAACGGGTATACAACTAAGAGAAACGAATTCCTCTGCCACCAAACGTACATACGTTTGAAAAGATCAAGTTACGCGATCTATTAAATATATTCTGTCAGACATTCTTCCATACAAGTTGTCCTAGGTCTGGACAAACCGAAGGCACTATTCTGTAAATAGGACAACCCTTGCATAACTCCATCTTCAATTATCTTCATCATATTTGATCGCAATGCTAATGCCCATATAGAGTGGTTTTCAGATAATGAATCTGATCCCGATCTTTCTGTATTGACGATGAAAAAATGGTCAAAAACTTCGATAGTCGGTGAGTTAACTATCAAAGAAAAACACGTGTGCAAACAACGATATTATTTCCAGATGGAAATTCTATCGATCAATCATCATTTAACGTTTATCTCTTTAGTTCATCAATTTACTCATTTCATCTTTCCCTATATTTAACATTCCTTATTTTCTAAATTTAGAAAATATACGTTATTAATCATTGGAAAACATTTCCATCTCTTTTCACATATCACTGTCGTTCCAGTATTCTTTATCATCAAACATTTCATTTTCTATGATTAGAAAATATCTCTAATTATATTTGGAAGATGATTCCAAACTCATTCATTTGATTTAAACAGACGTTTAAATAAAACATCGTTATGCCAACTCAAACATTTGCACTGATTAACTAATTTCACTTAACCAACCTTCACTATCGAACCTTAACCATTCCTTATTTAAAAAACGAAGCCAATCAAGTTGGGGTATAACTACCTCTCAGACCTTAACTGAACAACATTTCTAACATCGAAATAGACAAGGTTCACCTTCTAAATCTTTAACAAACTTCCTTACGTAACTCTCGGATTCTTTTTACGAATCCACTTCTTTATTGAAAACACATTGGTTATAACGATAACGTTATAATCCCTACTTCTGAAATATCTAACTTCAAAATATAACATTTATTCCTTAATTTAACTAAATAACTAAATAGGTAATTTATAAATAAATCATTAAATCTTGATTAAAATGGAAAGTGAACTTTCCCGAATTCGATATAATCAAATTTAAAGGTATAACTCTATTTTGAATAATCTCTATTCGATAAATCCTTTTCAAATAAATTATATTCGATTAACTCCTTTAACTCTATTCGAATAAACTATATTCGATTCACACCTTTCGGATAACTAATATTCGATAATCCTTTCGAATAAACTATATTTGATTAACTCCTTTCGAATAAACTATATTCGATTAAGTCCTTTCGAATAAACTTTATTCGATTAACTCCTAACGAATAAATTATATTCAATTAACTCCTTTCGAATAAACTACATTCGATTAACTCCTTTCGAATAACTAATATTCGATAAATTCTCTTCTTCGAATAACCTTATTCGATAACTCTTTCCCCGAATAAACTATATTCGAATAACTCTAATCCGACTAACTCTAATTCAATTAACTCTATTCGAATAACTAATATTCGACTAACTCTTGTTTGATTAACTCTATTTGAATAACTCTAGTTCGATTTAACTCTAATAGATTAACTCTAACAGATTAACTCTAACTGGTTAGCTCTAACTGCTTAACTCTAACTGATTAATTCTAACCGATTAACTCTGACTGATTAATCCTATCTAATTTACTCTTTGTCCATATTCAGTTTCAAATATCGATGTTGAAATCGATTCTTACTTCTCTATATAAGTCCTGACTTATATATTCTATTTATCCAATGATAAATATTTTACTTAATTTATAAATTGATCTTCTTACTTTATCTGTTAAAACAGATTTCTCTTAAACGTTCACTTTGAATTCATATTCTATTATACCCGTGTGCGAAGCACGGGTCTAAACCTTCCTAGTGTAAAATTCTCTTTTTATACCATTCTATTCATTTTTCAAGTATTTCCTTTTATAATTTATTTATTTTCTAAATAAACATTTCCTTTACAAATTTATTTATTTCATAAATAAATATTTCCATTTTTTATAATCATTTTGTAAATGTTTTACAAATATTCCCTTTTCAATTCTATTTGTAAATGTTATACAAATATCTCCTTTCCTATTTGTTTTACAAATATTTTCCTTTCATATTTGTTCTTCACAAATATTTTACTTTCATATTTGTCCTTGGATTTTATAAAAATATGTTCTTTAATAAAATCCTTTTCCTTTCATATATAAAATCCATTGATTTCATAAGTAATCCCTTTTATTTTCCAACTATTTATTTTTCTATTCGTTTTACAAATATTTCTTTTTCTATTTGTTTATTTTCTAAATAAATCCTTTTATAATATCCTTTGATGTTATAAATATTCTCTTTACAAAATCCTTTGATTTTATAAACATTTTATTTTCAATATACGTTTTGAAAATTCCCTTTTTCATTCTGGTATTTCTTATGGTATTTAACATACCATATAACAATGATAAATATTATCCAAACACACATAATCCACAATAGATTATATATCACATCATATATCACAATATATGAATAACAGTAAAATAAATGTTGAGGAATCCAGTTGGATCCCTCTAACCTGTTTCCCTGCATCACAGATGTTAAATAATATAATTAACATCGATTTCATTTCAATATGAAATATTCTGCTAAACAGAATTAATATTTGATTAACGATTTATATATATATCATTATCTGTAATTTCAACCAATACTTAAGCAAATCAACCAAACAGTCAACATGCAACAATCAACAAATAATTATAAGTTCTAAAAATATGTTGTAAAAATATAACTGTTCATAGTTGGTGAGTTTTACTCACCTTGGATGATCGTCGTTAATAACAATAACCATCGCTTGATTCAGACGGACAATTTATTTTTCTTTAAATTGTAACGAGCTCCGATTCACTCCCAATCAGTTCCATTGTGGAGCCACCGTCTATACGATCCCAACGGGTCTTGTTTCGTCAGATTCTGATAATATATGATAAAGTTATACAATTTACAAGTTAAGATGCTATTTAAATTAACTTAACTTATTTATTTCACGACTTGGGCCGTCCACCTTCATCATACCCGACCCACTACCCAAAATAAAAACCCATACCATACCTTTCTTCTACTCCAGGCAAATGCCGCTCCCCCTCTTCACCATTAACGCCGCTTTCATCACTGAATTCCATTCCTCTTTTCCATTAACAAGCAAACCGACATCACCAAACTTCCTCTCATCGAATTCCCCTCAACCGCAAATCCTCAAAGTTGAACTCGCCTCCCTAGTTTCTATCGCATTCGACTGGGTCTCGCCTGAAACCCGCGACCTGAAATAGCATCGTACTCTCCAAAATTTGGCACACACAAGCCAATTTCCCGCTTAAGTACTAATACAACCCTTGTTCTTCAGTTTGATGCTTAAATCACTCAACAACTTGAACCCTAGATTCGCTGGTTTATATACGGCGCATGGTTACAGGCTCGAAGACAATCACTCAACAAATCCATAGAAAATTGTTTTAAGAATTGTAGGAATTTATTTTGATTTGTTTGGATTTTTTTCACATGAACGATATTGGTTTGAGAGGAATTTGTTGGCGGTGAAAACAACATTGACCAGGTACGAAAATGGACTAGGTTTAGGGTATGGTGAGGGCATTATATAGGATAAAAATGTAATTTTTTATTGATTATTATATTTTATTTTAAGCAAACGCTATTTTTATTTACTGTCAAAAATTCCTATAATCGCATACGATACCCAAAAATCATGAAACTGTACATGCAGCTACAGTTCGACATTACGGACCCAACGAAACTGGTTTCGTCGAATTCCGACTTCGTTTGCTCACACAGCGTATTTTTAACCGTCAAAATACTGACTTTTTTCACATTAAAAATCCGTACGGCCACACACTGACTCTAAAAATCACGAAACTTGAAATCAAACAATAGTTTAATGTTACGGATCCAACAAAATTAGTTTCGTCGAGAACGGAGGTCGTTTCCAAAACTGGCTATTTTTAAAGCTCTAAATAACCCATTTTAAATATAAATATATTTAAAAATAATTAAATTAAATATTTAAAAATAAATATTATCGTACATATTCACACTAGAATATCATACAGCTCCAGAATATTCCTATATGGATTTCTAACTCGATATTTCATTATCAGAGTTATATCGATATTTGATTTATATTCAAATTCTTTTATAAATCGTTATATATTATAAAGGAATTCCATAGCGACTTTTCTAAAATTTGATTTGGACAAAAATCAAAATCTACACGATGAAATCCCGATTTTTCTCTTCCACTAGAAAAATATACTTCACCAGCTCCGAACGTTTCTTGTTTCACAGAAATCCGATTTAAAACGGATCAGTATATTCAGTTGAAGTTCAAATCGCTAAATAGCGAACTGCCACGCCATTTCGGGCTCGATTATAATTATATTATAATTATACATTCAAACTTCATTTAAATAATATATTCGTGATTATAATTCAAATCTAAACTGAATTATATAAATTGAATAATCCATTCACCCCATATTGTGAATTCCACTATTTCCGACTATTTCGGAAATAAATATATTATTCTATTATTTATATTAATTAAATATTCACCATTATTTAATTCAACGATTATTTCAATCTCTAAACCCCTATTTATCTAATTAAATTAATTAATTATTATACCGTAAAATACGGGACGTTACACATGTATAACTCATGAAGTACTCACCTTTGTTTGTTAGAAGCAAGAAATCGATCCAATGACAAGCTAGAGTAACCTCTTTTCCATAAAAACACTAAAATCTACAACCTATGATCATATGAACACATTTCCTAAGAATTAAGTTATAGGAAATCTCGTAAATCAAAGAGGAAGCAAGCTAGAGAAGATGGAGAAGTTGAAGAGGAGGCTTACCCAAGCTTCTACACTTGATTTCCTCTTGATTTGAGCTCCAAATTGAAAACCCTATCTTAGGCATTTCTATTTCCCAATCCCCATTTTCTGATTTCCTTGAAGTGAGGAAGTGAACGAAGGAGAGAGCGCTGATAGGGCACTTATGCGAGTTGGCTAGGTTTAACCAACCAAAACCCAACCAAGGGGCCAAATCTCTGAAGCTCGGAATATATCGACATTTTGAACTCAATGGAAATGGTTTCGAGTCCAAATCCGTCCATATGTACAAAGTGACATTTTGGTCATACATCCAATGAAAGAGACCAAATTTCTCCAACTATAAAGGTATCGATGTTTATAATTTTCGAACACGTAAACGACATTTTAAACTCAATGGAAGTGGTTTCATCGAAAACGGAAGTCATTTGCAAAATGGTTATTTTTAAGGGCTATATGTATTATTAAAATATATACATAAATTCCATAGCGACTATTCTGAATTTTAATTTAGACATAACTTACAATTTATAAAATGAAATCCCAATTTCTTACATTCTTTAGAAAATTACAATTCAAAATATTCCAACGTTTCCTGTTTTATCAAATTCTGATTTATAATGAATTCTATAATTCATTCAAAGTTTAAAATCAAATTTTCAAACTACCACGCCATTTCAAGTTCGTTTTAATTAAAATTTAAATTCATACGTTCTAACTTCGATTCTATTTTAAATCATTTATTCTCAAAATAATTCATCAAAAATATTTAATTCCTATGAAAATGAATTAAAAATAAATTTTAAATTGGTTCCAAAAATACGGCTTGTTACATATAACTTCTCATCGTAGACAACGTGCTGAATCTTCGTTAGCTCAACAGGCAAGAGACATAGCACTACTCCGACGGCATTCCTGATACATAAGAGTTTATGCATAGAATCTTATACAAGATGGTAGAGACGCGAGATCCTCCTTCAAAATTTCCAAACAGAGAAATAAGAGGTGCAAACGCGAAGGACACAACATGAGTCAACAAAGGGGAAGTGAATAAAGATAACGTTGGAGGTAGGCATGGGTGATATAAAGCAGGAGCATTTATTTGGAGATAAAGGGACCAAATCCGATACAGATCTGAAATTAAATCTTGATATCGTTACACGATGACGAAAGCATAGTTAGAACTGAAAAGAGTAGAAAGTCGGTGGGTTGAGAGAATAAGATGGGGAAGAATTTGAAATCGAAAGAGATCGTAGAAAAGAAGAAAGGAGAGGATAAGCTATGTCGCCACCATTAACGTAAAATTACCGAGAAAACCATTTTGTTTTTTGTTTGGGTTTTGGATAAGCTATGTGCACATTTTCATTTTATCTTAACTTACCCATTATATTCTTCCTTTTCTTACTATTATAGTAAGTTTTATTGTCAGGAAGTTAGTTATGTATTGTTTAGTTGGATATGGATACTTTACTAAAATCTACTTCCACGTTTAATGTAAAACAATCTCGTATGCAGTGATCTATAACAATAAGATATTTTGCATTAATCCCACTTCCTTTATCTTTATTCTTGTAATAACATTCATCGTTCGTTTGTAAAATTTAAATATGGAAATACAATATTTTCAAACCAACCAACTAAGTTATTACTAACTTTCCAGACTAGATTATATATTAAATTCCCCATTTTTGTTACATATTACAAGCTTGACGTTATTACTATAATTTTTTTCCATGTTTAGGATTATGCCTTTCTCTTAAAATTTAAGCCTAAGATTACTTGTGTGTTCGGATTCTATTCCATTAGAACTATATTTACATATAGTCTAATATTTTTATATTTACAGTTTTAACACATATAACTTGAACAAAATAATTACCATAAATAGCCAAGTACAACAATGTCCATTTCAATAATTATAACTGGAATCTAATGATATCACATATGATTAGCATAAAAGATATATAATTTAAATCCACTCACCCAGAAAAAGAACTCCAAATTCCTGGCCTAGTTAAGATCTAGTTCTGTAACCCATAGCCTTCCTTTGGTAATCCTATTTAAATCCACAAACTAAAATTTGTACAAATTTGCAAATACGGATTCAAAAGAATAAAATAAACTAACAGAAAAACAAGATCTGACAAGCTTACGTCATACAAACGACTTATTTTGAACGAGCCATTTAATTAGGGATATAATTTTTCCTCCAATTTGTAATTTAGAAGACCTAAATCTTGAATATATATATGCATATGTTCTGAAGAATTAGAGGAGAATCAAAAGAGACAGTGCTTCTGCGCCCATTTAATAAAATATGGGTTTGGAAGCTAGCCCTACATGTTTATTGATAGGGATTAGAAAAAGCATCGTCCATTTAGTTGGAACATGATAAAATCCATTCCTTAAGAAGGCCAACTCACGAACTTTCAAAGTGCGTATGGGTCAAGCTGACCCAAATAAGGGTCAATCTATAACTCTACCTGGCCTACTCATGAGTTGACACTCATGAGTTCATAAGTGTGAACCAACGTGCCTTTTTATTCATGTTTCATTGTCTTAAATATTCTATACCCTTATGTTATAAATTTTATTAACTACTTTAAGATTCCATTTATATAACATTAATGTTAATTAATTCCATTATTATTTTATAACATTGCTTTTGCATAACATTAACGTTTTAATTCACTATGTTTATTAATCTATAACTTCAGGTTTATATAATGTTAATTTTAATTTAATTTTGATTCATTCCCAATTTATTTCCATTTATATTGCGCGTTAATTTCCAAATTCAAACGTGTGTTTATTTATTGAATTTACACGTATGTATATTTATAAAATAAAATACGTAAATGTATATTTACACGTATAATTATTTTCCAAAGCAGATGTTCGAATGTCAATAACTTTTCCACACAAGCTCCATTCGAAAAACATTATATGTGTAAATTAATCAAAAAATCTCCATGAATGTAATAGCAAAAATTTGAAGGCCAAATTAAGATAATTCCAAAAATGTTTATTTTCTTTATTCACAATTAAATTACATTAATTATTTACCATGAAGAATGCGGGGCGTTAACTTACCTTGTAATTGTCTTAACGTCAATCTTCTCTTTTGCACATAATTCAACCCCAAGTCTTCAGCGACACTTTCACAATGCAATAACCAAGTATTTATATCATCAACTCTTCTGTTCCAAGAAAATATTTCCCACCAAGACTTGTGTAATCCCTACTTAGCTTGGCATAGTTGTTTCTAACTTGCGCCATGGGATTAACTCTTCCAAGAGCAACAGCTGCTCCTGCCTGCATCATTGAACAAAGAACTTGTACAAATTCCCACTATCTACTAGTGAGGTTACAACACCTTGATTCCCATTAGCCCAACGACTTTAATCCCCTCAAACTTCTAGTTGGGTGTTACCATTATTTGTGGTGCTTCCACCACCTAGATTCATCCTCCACTCCTCCTCCTTATATCTTACTTTCTTATTTGTATATGAACCTTTGTATGATACCAAAGGACAACCCTAAGATTGTGTGGTATATACATACTTATATAATACAAATACAAGTACCTTATAATATTGCTATCCCATACTCTAGTATTTTACCTTAAACTTTAGGTTTTATTAGAAAATTCCTTTTTAAGAAAATTCTTTTTAAGTTTTTATAAACCTATGCTCTATTGCCAAATTGTACCACCACATTATCTATGGCCAAAGCTAATCGATGTAAATGCGACAGTCATCAATAGTATTAACTTCGGGCAACAGAAAAAAGATTGCAAATTTATCATAACATCAGGAACACGGGAATATGATTTTTTTTTTTTGAAATAACATTTATTAATAATTATTTACATTCCCATTTGTAACCTTGTTCAGACCAAGATATGACTCCAAAAGCAACACATGAAGATGCCTCCTTGGGCGATTAGAGTTAAATATATGCAATAACTTTGCATTTAAATACCGAAAATGAAATAGACACAAAGTGGAAAAATCTACTAAATAGATATAACCTCTTTCTTATCTCCAAAAGCTTATTCGAAGAAGATTAACCAGAGAAATCTTAATCCTCAGCATACTCAATTGAATACCGAGATCATTGGCCTATTGGTTTAGCTCCAGTCTATCCTGGTACATGCACTGAATGATGATGACAGGAATTTGACGATCTACAATCCTTATTGGGTCTTGACCACGAAGCCTACTCTTAGAGCCGAAGCAAACGTCGAATATAAAAAATCATCCCATCAGTATTCTGACTGCTCTCAACTTAAATGCAACCAAGACATACTCTACGGAACCATACAAACCTACCTCTGGTCGTACAGCTTCGTTAGGCCTACGCCAAAAGGCCATCTTAATCCTCATCATACTCAATTGAATACCGAGATCATTGACCTGTTGGTTTAGCTCAAGTCTATCCCATATTTGCATTGAATGATGGTGATAGGAATCCAACGACCTACTATCTTTATTGGGTCCTGAACACGAAGCCTACTCTCGGAGTCAAGGCAAACGCTGAATGCAAAAAATCATCCCATCAGTATTGTGACTGCTCTCAACTTAAATGCTGCCAAGGCATACTCTATGGAACCGTACAAACCTACCTCATGAGGTACAACTTCGTTAGGCCTACCCAAAAGAGCCATCTTAGAGTTATCTAAAATATGAATTTTTATTTACTTATTTATTAACTTTTATTAATTACCATAAAATCATAGAATAATCATAGAATTGTCTAATCATGAAGCCAACGTAGACCATAGAATACCATGGAATAACCTAATCACAAGGCCACCATAAAATTGCCTAATCACAAGACTACCATAGAAAGTTTGCTTATTAATCTTAATTCATAATTTCAAATTTATTCATAATAAGTTTTCCTTATTACTTTTTAGATTAAAACTTCAATGTTATAATCTTGTTTTTACTATAGAACCATTGCCATAGAATTTCACACCATTGACATAAATTGCGCTTACTCAATTTACAGCTGTAAATTTATAATAAGCCCTTCTTATTTCATTTCACTTTTAGTTACAACTTTCAGGTAATTGTCTTTACTTTCACTATAGAACCATATTATGCTTATTAAACTTAATCTGCACTTTTAGTTCACTTCTAATAATCCTTCATTTCACATTTAATTATAACCTTTATATTGTAAGCCAAACTGCCTTTTTATGATTCATTTTTGTCTTCGTACAAGTATCGTAGTATATTACATTCATTTCTAATTTATCAAGTGTTCAACCTGGTTTCTTACTCTTTTCTTTACATAACCTATTTTAGTTATTTTTCTCTTATTCGTTCCGTCTTTGCAATTTATTCGTTAGGAAGTTAGGCATGTTCCTAAATGATTAGTTATTATTAATACTATACCAAATCTATTTCCATAGTTTATGGTAATAACTATGATAGAAATCCATGATTGCAAGACATTCCATTCCATTATTTTTACTCTATTGAGCAATGCGCAATACGGCTAAATCCCTTTTTTACACTAATCCACACCTTTATTTCTTTTTATGCTTGCAATTATGTTTCCAAATTTTCGTACAAACCAAGTTATGAAAGGATATTCCCTTTTTTCTAACCAATCAACCTAGTGTATTCCTAATTTTTCATTCCTATAGATACATGTAAATTCATGTTTTCCCTTTTATTTCCCCAAATTTGACATATTTTCCCAAATTTGACACATTTTCTGTAAGTCCGAATACAATTAGGCTTATGCCCCTTATTACATTCCAATCTATTTTGATGTTTATTCAATTTGAAATTTAAACCATAGCCTAACAAACAAAAATGGGAATTACCAGATTTACAATTCAAATTATAGGTTTATTGTGCACGAAACTTTTTATTATCATTCCAACAAGGGTTTACAATAAGAAATAAACTACTATAAATAGAATTATACTCAAATCGCATAGGGAATAAATTACCATAATTAGAAAATTTTGAATTACCAAGATTTCTTCGTTTAACATGAATAAGACTACCGTTATTTTATATAAAAATATAATTTAAATCCACTCACTTGTAGTGCATTTTACAGTTTGGATCTGATATGGATTCAGATTTGTTATCCGTTTTGCCTTAGTTGGAATCTACAAATCCATTCGGATATGAAATCTGGATGTCTAAATCTTGGATCCACTGCATCTACCTTCAAACCTCAAATCCAATGACCTAAATCTAATATATTTAATTTCTAGAGAAATCGGAGGAGTTAGGGAATGATAGGGCTCTGGTCCCTCTTAGAAAATAAGAGTTTGACGGCTAGGACCTATATTTTTATTTATATTTGTCCAGAAAAAATACGCCCATTGGATTTAAACTATAAGAAATGGCACGTTTAAAAAACCCAAGCCCGAATCCCACGAACAAAAAAACTTCATTTATTAATATGGGTCGACCTTGACCCATGCCTGGGTCGACACAAGGGTCAATCCAGCCACTACGTGGGTCGACCCTAACAATTTAAAATAAATCCTTTGGATCCTGTTTTGATGCGTGATTTATTCCTTACCCGTTTTGTTCCTTACATATTAATTTCTTCGACCGTTTCTTATTATTTTCCTATTTTCATTCCTATGCACTAATTTTCTTCTGTTTCTAATTCATGCATGTTAATTCTTATGATAGTTATTCAAAACATTTATTTTTATTTCTGGTTTTATTAATTTTTCTTCCATTCTTAACAAGAATTAAATTATAGTTACAAACGCGGTTTTTTCTGGAATTAATACACATGCATATTCTCCTAAAATAAATATATCCACGCATATTTACACGTAATTGTTTCATTTGTTTTAAATCAGAACGTCACTTAACTAACATCATTAAACTCCCCTTTATTACGTGATTTAATTCCATATAGGACGCCTGTTTATTTTAAACTTCAAATGCGCATTGCTTCTGCAATTTATGCTCTATATATTTATATGAAATAAATATATACGTTGTTTTCACATGCGTGTTACCCATTTAGAATTATTTCTCTGCTTTCAAATTTCAACGTTATTCCTATTTAAATCTTTATTAATGCCATTAATGAGTTGTATTGTTAATTAAAGAAACGTGGCAATTTAACATTAATTACTTTTCATTATTTTCCGGTTTAGTTCTATTTATGACGCATGTTAAGTTTCAAATTCATACACATTTTGTTTATGAAATTAATCTGCGCATATTGAAATAAATATATTTACATATATTTATATTAGACTTCCATTAATAATTTTTATATACGAACTCCGTTCGGAACATATGATATATGTAAATTAATCTGAAAATTGCTGCAAGTGCAATGGTATATGTTTCGAAGCCAAATACCGACAATCTCAAAATGTATATTTTTCATTAGTAATTATTTCCACAACTATTTTGATTATGTTTATTAGTAGAAAATGCAGGGTGTTACATTCTCCCACCCATCCGGAAATTCCGTCCCTGAAATTTGGCAAGGGTGAAATTGTGTAATTTTTCACATAATTTACAACCATCATGTATACATCCAGTTTTCAACCATTTGTGCACTTGTGCAAAGTGTAATACATCATAAAACTCATGAATGCAGTGAATGCCTAAATGGTATCTAATATATGAATGCTCTTTTCTTTTAAAATCTTTTGAAAATATGATGCACAAATCCTAAATATACTAGCAATTTCTATACGAATGCAATATTTTTAAAAGTAAAATTAGCTTTTCATACAATTTTTTCCACACCATTACTAAATAAGGGTATAGTTCATTTAAATTTTGCATCCAAACCCTACCAACCAACTTTAAATTTAGAAAAATTTAATTTTCTGAATTCGATTTCTTATGATGGAAAAAGGAAGGAAGTGAGAAATTCTGTATTTTCCATTTTAGTTTTACGCACCTTTCTATCTATACTTGGAAACCTTTATAGTTAATCATGAAAAAAATTATGTTTTCTGTTATTCCAAGCATGGTTTACATAAAAAGAATTTCTTTTTCAGTTCCACAAACTTACTTTAAAAGAATTTATTTTCTCTTGTTATTCTCGTTTATTGCAGTTATCGTCTTTGTTGCTTTCTGTAAATTTTGCATGTTCTTCTTTTAGTTTGCTTCCGTTTTCATTTTATCTAAAATATCCTAACTTTTTGTTCCTTTTTAATGATCATCACAAATACCTAGAAAGAGAATATCACACTTAAAATATTCTTGTTTCAATCATTAAACATAATACCACATAGGAGTGCAAATCTAAACTAAATGAAAAAATGTTTTACTACAATCATTACTAGGTAAAAGATACAATGGTTAAATGTGGCTATCCACAAGGACTAGGAGGCATAGGACTATGTCCCTTTGACATAAAAAGGTCCTCATCACTAAATCTAGACAACCATAGCGCTCCTTATTTCCATCTACCACTCTCTACAAACTCATGCCGCATACCTTTAGTTCTCATTCCACCATAGATTGAGACATCATGTCAAGTCTTCGTATTTCCTCAAAAAGTATTGAAAAATGATTTCCATTCATTACAATCCATGTCATAATTTACTTACAAAAATCTCAAACTTTCTCTTTCCAATCCATTTCTTCTTTATCCTTTTTATATAAACCAAGCATGTTTAAAATTATCTTAAACTTCCCCCTATTAAGCAATACCACATGAGAAACGTCTTTTCAAAATTTTATTTTTCTCAATTCCCTTACATTGTTGTATAACCTTTGAGCATTTACCATTTCTCGTTCTTACATCTTGATTTCTCCCTTAAGACCTTTTTTATTATCATTCAAGTTTTTAAGGTTTACTCATATACTGAAATAATTCCTTATATATCTTCCAGCTGCTCAAACACATTATTAGAATGTTCCTACAAAACCATATTTAATTCAATTAAATTTTATCTTCTCAAGGTCTTTCACAAAAGTTAAAAATTAGGGAAGATTTTATTATGCACCTTAACTCAGTTGGAGCTCTTACTTATTTCAATACACGTTTGTTTCCAAGAAGAATTGATAAAATCAAGTTTATATAAATTTTTTCTAAAGAGAACTTTTGTGTTCTATATAAAATAATGAGGAGACTTCATTATTTTTCATTTCTTTGTTGAAATAGGTAATACAAAATATGGTGTTTCACCTATATTTTGTACACCTCTTTTGCTTTACCTTTCCTTGTTACTTTAATGAAACACGTTTACTTACAAACGTATTGATTTATAAAAACATATCTTATAATTCTTCTTGATAAAATAAGCTAAAGTGTATCACAATCCATTTTTTATGAAGAAATCTTATATTTTCTTTTCCAAACAAGTACATTGCTTCCTTTTACTGAAGGTCATTTATGCACCACTTGTGTCCAATTCATTTATATAGTCGCGCTTTCCCTTAACCACTTATATTACTTAACCCCACAGCTTGCTTATGCACTTTAATCTTTTGAAATCAAATTTGCATAATTTTCTCAAATTTTCTTTAATCAACTCCCAATATTGCAAACCATTAAATTTCTAAAAACTGCAAACTTTGAAACTTAAAATGTGAAACTTTTCTAGAAATCTTTTTTCTATATTTTTAACTTTTTTCAAGTTTTTTTTAAAATTATAACTATGGGACAAAGTACAAAGAGGTTTCTTAACTACCGTTCCCAAATCCTTAGTGCAAAACAATACTTCTTCTTCTAAAATTTCTCTTTCACCTTAATTACTCCAAAACTGTATCTGAATTGAATTCTTAGTCTAGCTCCACTTCTGTGTCCAATACACACACACAGATATATATATATATATACACTTAATAATTTGTATATATGTGTGTGTGCAATAATTAATAATGGTGACCTCAAGCTCGCACCCTGAAACTCAAGGTGACAAAGAAGAGGACGACGACGGTGGTGGATTGCAGGGTGTCACGCTCAAGGGGAATTATACATTCGTTGATGTCATCAGCCAATCGACCAGAGTCTCCAATCCTAAGGCACAAAAACCTAACCCTAAAAACTTGATAGAAACATTTGAATCTAAGATCCAAATCTTATGCAAAATCAAGTTATTTGAACCAGTTTCTGAAGGCAACCAACGGTATCAGCTAATTGATGACACTGATTATGCCGAATCTAATAAGATTTGGGAACTCAATATATGCTTATATGGCAGGAAAACGCCCGTACTTTGTTTTCTTCATTGCTTACATAAAAAGGGTGTGGAAATTCAAAGGAGCACAGATGTTTTCCCTAGGGAAAATTAGTTCTTCTTATCAAATTTGAACAAAGAGAAGATTATAGGAGGATTCTTAAAGAGTGACCCTGGTTTATGGATGGTAAGCTGATCTTCATGCGCAAGTGGGTGGTTGATTTCAACTTTAAAAAAGCTATGCTTTCTTCCTACCCTGTCTAGCTAAAATGCCTAACCTTAACCTAGCCTTACGGAACACCATGTGCATTAACAAATTAGCTAGTCTAATCGATAAACCGCTGGATATTAATGAGAATACAAAAATTGATTAAAAAATAGCTATGCCAAAGTGCTTATTGAAATCGAAGTAGACATAGGCTTACCCAAAGCCATCAAATAAATAGACAAACTTGGCAGCACATACGAGCAGGCAGTTGAATATGAGTTTATCACACCATAATGCACAACATTTAATTGTTTTGGGCGCGTTGATACATGTTGTAATGCATTTATCCCTAAGAAGACATGGGTTGAGAAGACAAAAGTCAATGATTGTAGCACCTCCAAAAATCCAACATTGCCAAAAAATCATGTACAAAATGATGCTGGTTTCACCCATAGTCGGTCCTACTGTACATGTTTCCCCACCACCTAATGTTGCGGACTCTATATCATCTGAAGCATCTCATATAAGTCCCGATCAAATTTTGGTTTAGGTGCTAATCTCGGAGGTGGAACGGGCAGGTGAGGATGGCCTAAGTCCAAAAGATCACCATATGGTCCCCAATAAAGCGAAGGTGGGAAAGGAACCAGAGACACAGGAAGAAGTTAACAAAAACAAATAGAAAATATGAAGAATAGTTTAAAAGAGATGGTCGTAAAGAAGCTACGATGAGTACTTTGGCTACACCTGCTCCAATTACAAGGAGCAAAGCTGCCAAGTCTTAATGTCTATCTTCTACTAGAATGTTAGAGGTCTTAACAATGATATTCATCTGTTAGACAACTACATATTAGGGCTAAATTTAAGCCCACAGTAGTAGCTATTTTAGAAAATAGGTTTACCCAAGAAAGTTTTGAATACTTTAAAATTGCTTTAACCACAATTTAGGCTTCTCTCAAAAAGGTAGAATCGTGGTTTTTCCGGACTCTATGTGCTGGAATTGTGTGACAATCAACTCTAATGACCAACAACTAACTCTTCTTGCTAATAACATAAGAGGATTTAAACTCTATATTTCTTTTATCAATGCTAGTAACATAGCATCTAAAAGAATCGATTTATGGAACAAATTAACAAAAAATGCCAACATTATTCATTCCTCTTAGTTGGTTATAGTGGATTTTAATGTTGTCCTTCGTACTTGTGAGAAGAAAGGGGGACTTACACTTTAGCTCTCTTATGTTGCAGAGTTCAACAACTGTCTGTTGGCCAGCCCTCTACCTGAAGTTCCCATTTTGGCATGTAATTCACATGGAAGAGTGGTAAGGCTAATAAAATTTCAATTCGACTGGATCGTGCACTTGAGAACGTTAACTTATTAAATAAGGTTAGTGGTTTTAATGCAATTGTATTAACTTTGTCTACAAGTGACCATTCCCCCCTCCTTTTTCATTTCAATGAGACAGAACCTTTCCTCAAAGGCAAACCTTTTAGGTATGATAACCTCTAACATCTCATTGAAGGTTACGCTTACGCCATCAAGATTTACTACCTTCCCCTGCTGGTACTAAATCGTACAATTTGGTGATCACACTCAAATAATGTAAAGCCAGACTTAATAAATGAAAAAAACCAGACCTAAGAAAGGTGACAAAGTCCAGATGTTACACGAACAACTGGAGATAGTTCAAACTCAACTTAGCGCTAACTGTTGACGTGGGAAATTGGTTATCTACGTGCGCCGACCCCCAAATGTACGTTTAACAGTAAATTTATAATCCAAATATCCATAGTAAGAGAAATGTAACGGGACACACAACTTTTACAATGGTTGGCATTAACCCCTATGTCAACTTTATAGTAATCATTCATCATGTACCATCGATTACAATGTTTGTACAAGTTCAGACAATTTGTGTATACAAAATTGTATAACTGAATAACAAATAGCTTGTAAATTCATAACTTTGACCAAAATGCCCTTTTTCTTCTCCGCTGAGCCAAGGTGTGTCAATGTCCAAGAAATAGCATCAATTCCCAAAAGTCTAAAAATATGTATAAAAGAAAGCCAAAAGTCCAATTGAATGTCAAAAAGTTGTAGGGAAACGTTTACAAGGTCGTATTGATGTCCAAAATCGTGAAGATGATGATGGCAGCCATTAATGTTGTTCGGGAAGTCCAATCCCATATGCCAAAGTGTAGGAAAAGTTCCAAAATGCCAATCCCTTAGAATGCCAAGCAAGAGGTATTTATAGGTAAGGTTTGGAGGCATCAGCCCTAATTTTGTATCCCGAGGGGATAGAAATTCGCATCCAGAAAACCTAGCCTAAAAACCAAGTAATTTTGAAAATTTCGCATCTCCGATATGTATGTTGAAAGACAGTGATCGTTGTGTGTCAATCAATGAAAAAGAGGTGATCCGTATTGCAATTTAGATTTGCCAAGATGTTTTTCCATTTCGCATCCGGACCATGATAAGAAATCGCATCCATGTTCTGATACGAATTTACATCCTTGCCCTAACCAAGTTTTTGCAACACGATCCACATGATAATCCAATATTTCTCATCCTGCTTTTTCGCATCCAGGGGATGCGATGCGATTCTTGCTTTGCCAAACCTGGAGCAGGGATGCGAAATCCCAAATCAGCTAGATGCCACATCGTGGAAACGTGATGCGAACTCATGGGAACAGGTGATTGTGTCTACGGAAAGCTCGTCGGGGCAAGCATTGTGTTGAGGTAACTCTCACCCCATTGGGATGTGAATTTCGTATCCCAAGAGGGATGCGAATACGTATCCTTGGGGATACGATATTTCGAGCCTATCTACACTTCCTTGCCAAATCCGGATGTGTGTCGAGGCTAATGCATACCTATGGTTTTTGATGGTTTTCACGTGTCGATCAGTACTTCCTGATGTGCCAAATCTTGTGTTTGCAAAGTTTAATGTTCCAGATTTCCGGTCATTTAAATTGGAATATTTAAATCCGTTTTATTGGTAATATAATGAATTCTACATCGAATTTACTTTATAAATTGGAGTTCGAATATATATATTTTATAATATAATTAAAACGAGCTCGAAACGACGCGGCATTTCGTAATAATGAGTTTCGAACTTTAATTGAATATATAGGATCCGATATAAGTCAGAATTCTGTGAAACAAGAATCATTTTAATCTATTTGATTATATTTTTCTAGTGAAAGAGAAAAACGGAGATTTCGTATTATGGATTGTAAGTTATGTTCAAATCAAATTTTCAGAAAGTCGTTATAGAATCGTTTATAAACCATAACGATAATTTAATATAATTAAATATTGGTTTCGAATTTGGAAGAGATCTTTGAGACATAGTTATAATTTAATTTTTAGAATTTTACTGTAATTTTTAATTTGGAAAATACACAACTTTTTATTTGGATTATTTTGCACCCTATATCAACATTTTGGGGTTTCACAAAATAAGCTAACTAGTTTATATTACTATATTGTTGGAGTCTGACACATTTCTTGGCATAACAGTATTTTTGTTTTTGTCCATAGCTATTCGTACGGGAGCGAAATTGTATATAGCTAGGTACACAAATATAATTATATTTAGCGCAAAAAAATTGGAACCATAAAGCGATGATTAGAAATGTTTTCCTGTCCATACCAAGGAACATGCAAACTGTGCACTATAACACATGACAGGAGCAACGTTTAGACAGAGATTTGAAATTGAAAATATCTCAGCTACACTCTAGAATGTAATAGGTAGGAGCATGGTTCATGCGTTGAGTCTCGTGCAAAATAAATGATAATAAGGTCAACACCTATTTCAGCCATCACCCTAATCCTTAGAGCATCTCCAACAGAGGTGCTAATTCATGTTACAGACATGAATAAATGTTTTTTTTGCACCCAACAGTTATCTTGAAGTGTAATATTCAGCAAGATATTATGGGGTCAATTCCGAATTCGGAATTGACCCCGCGAGTCGATTTTATCGGCTCGCGAGCTCACGATCCTATTTTATCGGCTCGCCACCTCGCGAGCCTATAAAATTAGCTCGTGAACTCACAAAATGCAAAATTAATTTCTGGGGACCACGTTATGTTTGTGGGGACATTTTATTTTTTATGAGCCGATTTTATAGGCTCGTGACAAATAAAATTAAAAGTCACGAGCCGATAAAATAGGCTCATGACGGAAATCTTTTTTTCCCTGTTGGGAACAACACATAATATTTAGTTGAATATTACGTGTTGTAATGTTACGGGTCTGAATGTTGTTGGAGATGCTCTTATAGTCACGTTGCTTTCCTAAAACGACTCCACTCTTCATTTTTTATTTAATAGTTTCCTCCTTCACAAACGAAACCCACCCATTATATATAAACCAAAACAAAAACACAGTTTCTCCAATACCAAACTTCAACAACAATTCAAGAAAACTCCAACACGAAATGAAATGGAATTAAAATCGGATCCATTGAGCTCGAGTACGTGAGGGCTTCACAGCGGCATGACCAGAATCCAGTGCGAACAATGTTACTGGTGACCGTTTTCTTTTGAGGCAGTAGGGTTAACAATGGCTTGCGAGGGGTTCAGGACATGTCAGAGAAAACCTGAAGTGACGATGGCACATCTGGGTAGAGAGAACACCCACCACCAGATTATTGAGACCTCGGGCATAGGTTAAGGGTCATGACAGGCCGTGAAAAGAAACAGGAGTGGTTTGTTTAAAACATAGAGGAAGGAGTCGGCCTTCGAGTGATCGACAGGAAGGGCGCAGCGTGAGTTAAAAGGAAGATTGTGTAGGAAAAAGGGGTTCAGGAGTGATTCGCATGGATTATTATGGAAGGAGTTAATGAATATTCATCTATTTTACATTGAAATAAAATGATTAAAACGTATATAACTTGTTTGTTTGTTATCAAGATTACATGGAACTGGATTCGATGGGATCGTGACGATGGAGGTACGCTGCTGAGCAAGTTCAAAAGAAATAAGAAGCAATTGGAATTTTATACAATTTCAAACGCTCATTTGAAATTGTATGAACCGTCCTGAATCGTCAATTAAAATCACGATGAGTTAATTCTCACGCTTTTCTGGATTGCTATGATGTGTTAAATTCATATAACCATAATTTATAGTTAATAACATAAATTGATTGTTTGGATGCATTGGTTGCTATTGAATTTTGTTGATGTTTATATTAGTGTCGTATTGAACGATTTATTTTCAATATTCATTTCATATGCAATTATTATATGATATGATGATCTGTGATGTAGGGAAGAACGGGTTGGAGGAATTCGACTGGATTCCTCAAATATTTTATATGTTGTTTATTTTTCCATATGATTCAATATGAACTATTTACCCCAAACAACATTATATTCTAATTGAATATTGATGGCTGATTATATATTGAAAATTGAATTGAAATTCAACATTGATTTGAAACTTTTAAATCAATAGACAATATTAATTAGGTTATTGGTAGCAAATGATCTGAAACACTAATTTAAGACGTTAATTCGCCGTTAGGAGAATCGACGTAGTTAAAGTTATAAAATTTATTTTATAACTGAAATGAAGTTTTAAAATTTGTTTCTATTTAAAATAGGACGATAGTTATAAATGGTTTTTATAAAAATAGTTATATAATATTTTGTAGAAATTTTAATAAGTTTTATCAGCATAGAAATAGAATTTAACCTACGCGTTTTTATATAGAAATAACTGTTTTAAGTAAACAGTTGAGCCATATTATTAGATTAATTATATTAATCTAATAAGAGAAATAAGTTGAATTAGTTAATACTTAACTAACGTTAAGTTGACGAAGTCAACTGTTTAAATTAGAATTGATAACTAGATTAATCGGCCTTTGATTAATCTAATAAAAATGGTTTAACAAATAATCATTTTACCTTGAATAATATTTCTTAAAGATTATTTGTCTTTTTATTTAATGATATTTAAAGTTGCTCATCAATTAATAAATCATTAATGAGGTATTTATCGTTAATAACATTGTTAATGGTTCTTATCTATTTAAATGAAGTAAACCAGTTCACTTTAGATAGTAATGAAATTAATTATTATTGTAATCAATAATAATTAAAGTAATTCACTTCTTAAATGGACGAACATTAAAAAGAAATCGACATTAAGAATGAATCATGTTAAAAGCAATGTTATGCTAAAGTTATGGAATAAGTTGTGAAGCTAATATGGCATTTTAAGTAAGTGTACTTGATAAATAAAGTAAGTACGAGCAAAAGAGATGGGAAGAAGTTTTCAAGTTATAAAGTAAAGTCATAAAGGATTTAAATAATATTTTGGTTCACTGAATTATTAAAATTGGTAAACAATGGTAATGTGAGAGTGATTGACGGATTAGTATAAGAGAACTATTTAACAAGAGGTTAGAATCGAATCAAAGAAGATATAGGATTTGAATTCAAGTTAATAAATCAAGAGGGGATTGCAAGGTGAATACCAAGTTCTAAATAAGTTTTTGAGTTAAATAAAGTTAATTTGAATTGCGATTCTAAAAGGAAAGGATTTATTGATTCTATGAGAAGATCCAAGTTTCGGAATTTAAACTAAGGCAATAAACTTTAGTGAAGGAATTAGGTTGAATAAAATGATTATAAATTGAAAGATGGTTTGTAGAAACAAAAGGAGTTGCATTCAGTAAGTATACTTGAATAAAAGTAAAAGAGATCTAGTTTGAGAATAATACATCAAATAAAAGGGATGGTTATTAAAACCATGTTTTGAATAAACTGGTAAAGTGAATCGATAGTAAAAGGAGTGATAGGTTTTAGTTTCAACTTTTATCTATTCTGAGATAAGAACGTTGTGGTCAAGGTCTGAGAGGTAATTAAAGTACCCCAACTTGAACGACTTCGCTATTATCAGGGGATGATATTAGCTAGAAACAATAGGAGTGCTGAAATTTGTTTATTATTGCTACAAGAGAAATATTTTTACGTCATTAATAAGATTTTGAAATATTAATTAAAACTGGTTGATTTTAATAAAACAATGTATACTTAACATTGTTTAACTCAAATTTGAATTGTGAATGTAGTGTTACCCTTGAGTTGAAAATATAAGATGATTTGCGCAAGGCAAAAAGGAAATAGAAGAGATTTGGCGAATATATATACTGTTTTGAAATAAAGAAATGAAACAGAGTTTGGTAAACAAAGATATGTTATTATTTTCAATGTACGAATAATGAGATATAAGACAAGAGAATATGAAATCAATTTCTAAGAATCAATGAAATGGACTTGATAAATAAATCTAGATAAAGGATCTGAGCTTCCAATATACTTAACTATACTGTGTGAATTGATAGTTAAAAACCAGACTATTAATGAATATATTATTAGACCTTTTGACGTGTTGTTTCGAAGAGACCGGGATGGGAACTAGACCCGAAAGCACTTTGATCCAATGTTACGTACGAAACTAATGTGCAACAAATAAAGATGGAGCATTGAAGACCATAGATCTTCATGAAACAGAAGGACTACTTATAATCTCTGGGTAGCTCCCATAAAAGAGATATAATGTGATTCTATCATGATTGGAATTTACGGATTGCAAGGACTACTCGCTACTGATCCTTGGGGTGATTCCTATATAAGGATGCAATAGGGGAGTACCTTCGGTTCATCCTATTCCTGGATGACTTGTATGGACGAATGTCTGACATAGAATTTCCAAATGATCACATAAATATACCAAGTTTGGTGGTGGAGACATTCTCTTACTTAACACCCAAAGTATATTTGTGGATGTAAATTAGTGATTTGACGGATCTGACATTCAAAGTGAATGATGGCCAGATGTTCTGAAAAGATAGACGTAGCCTCAAGCCTCATCAACTGGAAAATGACAGAAATCGGGCAGGCAGCATGGCTAGGTGGGTCATATCCAAGCAGGGTACATTGTCACTAATCTAGAGAAAATCCTTATTTGTTCTTCTTTCACTTCTGTATCTACCGGGAAACGGTTATGTTTCTAGCAGCTGTAGGGTGACAATATATTCGATACACTCAAGCTAAATGAGTGGTCGATCATGTGTGGCCGGGCTGCAAGACGTTCTTGTTGAACCCCAGTGTATACCCTCTAGAGTACATTGATCGGAAGGTGATCCCATACCTTGTCTGTTGGAATCCAATCTCCAATAAGCGCCATGTGGTTTTTGATTTTATAATAAATATGTAGAGCGTGAGATGCAAGTGTTCTGCTGGATGATTATATATTTGTGATTTGATAGACACTATTATAATATCACTGAATTTTGATATATCAAAATAATTTGGGTTATAGTAAGGTAAAAATCGTCCGTGTTTATGTGTGGACTGGTCTTACTATTATCCTTTCCTTTTGAAAGGATTTTCAAAGTTAAACAAGTTGTTGTGCTATGAATTTGCCACTGGAAGTATTCCAGACTGATCCGGGTGTTTTTGCTTTGCTTCAATATGTGCTCGGGTCAGACCGAACATATTTTCCAGGTTAGGTTCCGCTGCAAGTTTCAGGAGCTGGAAGCAGGAAGCTTCACCATTAGTTATTTAGAGTTTATTTCTGCTGTATCTGATATATGATGAACTCTGATGATTGGTATGTATATATAGTCGTTTTGTATAAAGAGATTTGACATATTATATATATTCGTTCTGCTGTGAGATTTTGATGTTCTTTTTCTTTTCTTCTAATCTAATATTTCTTTCCTTCTTATCTCATCCTTTAAATTCTTTCTATTAACAGTCTAGGTTTTCGATACTTAGGTTTTGGACAAGTAATACGAGATTATGAATTATTGTTGAAAATTCGAGCGTCGAACTTTTTTTCCAAGCCGTTACACCAAGTTACCAGGTTGAGTTGCACAAGCAATTTTAAGTGACCGGCGCAGTGTGCACAAGCCTTATTGAGTGATTGATGTGCGTTTGCCACACGTGACCGAATCAATGCTAATTCCCAGAATGAAATATATTTCAACTCGATTTTGAGTACGTCGCGACTTTGGCCAAATCGCTTGTTGCTTTGTGATGAGATTCTCGAGATTCAAGCGTGTCGTGAGCTATGAACTTGACGCGTGACAGCTTTGACCGAAAAGCACGTCAACACTTTGCCCTCCAAAACATGTCTTTCTTGATTGAAGGAAGATGTGTTTTGTGAGCAGTCTGGAAATCCGTGAATCTATGAGATGAGATTTAAGAGAAGTTCGATGATCGCTGAGACTGTAGTAAGATAGAAATCAACGATTAATGAGATAGTAATGGGAAAGAAAGCCAGCGACCTTTGGGATCGTAAAAGTATGGAAATCCGACAATTGGTGATATCGTAATATAATATAACCTCGATTATCATTGAGATCGCATTATAATAGAATTTCGCCGATCGCTGAGATCACAATAGAATAAGCATCTGACGATCACTGAGATTGTATTTGAGTAGAAAGCCAACGACCACTATGGTCATAATAGAATAGAAAATCGGTGATTGCTGAGATCATATTAGAATGGAAATTAGAGGATTGCTGAGATCATATTAGAATGGATTGTTGAGTCTGATATTCCAGAGATCCAGAAATAAGAAGTTGTGGGCTTGTTGAGTCTTGCTGGAGTAAGTATGTACCTATAAAAAGGGTTTTGTACTTGTCGGACCAAGTTATGTGATATCGCATACTAGGCGGGCCTGGCTGTTCAGATTCCTACGCTAAGAGGGTTTAGATTAGGAAATTCTGTACTTGGCGAATCAAGTCGTGAAGTTATTATGCTTGGGGAACCCATTTGGAGAACCTTAACACTCGAAAGCAAGTTTTTGGAAAGTCGTAGACCTAATTTGAAAGTGTTAGAGACTAGATGTTGATTGTGATGGTTTTGATGATAACAACCTTGTTTCAAAGTTGTTTTAATCCATGTTATATTAAGCGCTAGTTGATATGATGATGGGCTTACTTCGCTTAATGGTTCTTAAGTGTTGCGTAAGCACTAGCTCCATGCACAACCAAACTATAACTAAAGGCACTTAAGCGATGCTTAACTATTACACAAATAAGTCATCGCTTAATACTACTATACAAGTGCTTAAATTTAAGTGAGGCGCTATTAAGCGCTAAAAAGGGGATCTTAAGCATGATTACTTAATGGCTTCCACTTTTCAAAAAATTAAGTGATGGAGTTGCAATTATAGCGTAATCTCGCTTTTCATAACATAGGGTTTAATTATTACTGTTATAAAATATATACTAACACTATTATCTAGAGTATATGTGTGTGTGAATATATATGTGTGTGTGTGTGTGTTTGTGTATACAGGAAATCTATGCAGGTAATGACTATTGATGACTGTACAGTTCAAAGAATCAAGATTTCTATGCAGAAGAGTTCAAGTTTCATGACTCATGAGTATCCAGAGTTCAAGAGTTCAAGAAATATAGAGTAATTATGTCAAGATATATTGTTAAAACTCCGATTAACACTGAATTCTGATTTCAAATTTCTTTTCAAACGATTTCAAAATTATTTTCTTGTTTTTAAATCTATTTTTCAAATAATTTAAAAATTACAACCTTATTTTAAAATTATACTTCTTTATTTTTAGAAATATTTTAACTCCTGGAATTTATTTAACTCATGTTTTTAAAATTATACTTAACTCCAAATTCAAATAAGTTTTACTTATAAATTTATTACTAATTTTTACTATAGTCACTTATATTTCCAATTTCCTTATTTATTTTAATATATTCATAGTTCTGTATTTAAACTTTTATATCATTTTATATATAGTTTTTAATCATTTTTAAAAGTTAATTTAATATATGTTTTTAAATATATTATTACTTAATATACATTATTTCTATACAAAGGAAAATAGTTTGTTTTAACTCAGGAATTCCATAATTTATTTACACATTATTTGATTTAGTTTAAAATTTTATTTTTTGGATTTTCTTCAAAGGGATGCCGACATATCACTTTTGTGATGTCGACATCGGAGCCGTTAATTGGTTTTTCAAATTTTAAAAAGTTGTGTCTTTTAAATTCAAATCTTTTCTGAAAAGATGTGGTTGTTGGAAAACTATATAAAGGCTTCAGAATTCGAAATTTTTAATCACTTTTTATCTTCCCCTCTTATCATTCCACCATTATTGTTCTTCATTTTTCAACTTTCTACACTTATACTCTACCGATTTCAATAGAAATAATTCTTCTTCTCTGTCAAGTCTAAATCAAGCTCTCTTTGAAATTCGAGTGCTACTCAAGAGTTATAGGCTGTTGTAATCAAAGATCGTAAGATCAAGTCCTATCGAGTCAATACTACAACAACTGACAAGAGAAGGGTGTGGTTCAGTCCCATCTAAAGTGACTAGGAGCGATTGTGTCTCGAAAATCAATTGGGTGTAAATTTGTGGCCTGGAAATAAAATAAGTCCCAATGTGATTGGAATTAGTTAGGTTGTGCCCTTTTAACCCTGAAATCAGGGATTGTAATTTGGATATTATTGAATAAAAATCACATCAACCCAGCATTGTGTGGGACTGGATGTAGGGGAGTCCCGAACTGGTATAAAATCCAAGTGTGTACTTTCCTTTAACTGTTTTTAGTTTTATTTTCTACATTCTGTGATTGATTTTGTGTTTGTTAATATCTGTGATCTGCATACTGTTCTGTTTAATCCAAAACGATCTCAGGAAATTAATAAATTCCATAAAGCACTATTCACCCCCATTAGTGTTTAGTTTGCCTTAAGACCCTTAATCTGCATCCCCAACAATTCGTATTAAGGTATTGGTTTTCATGTTATCATATTCTAAATTTTTGAAAAGTTTAAAGGTAACCAACATTGGATTGTCAATACTAATAGGTATTTTATAGAGGGCCAGTCCCCTGTTAGACCACCACTATTCAATGATAGTAATTATGCATATTGGGCTTGTAGAATGAAAATTTATCTACAGTCTGCAAGATTAGACACTTAGAATATCGCATAATGAACCCATTGTTAATTTTGCACAATGGACTAATGATCAAAAAGCCACTGCATAAAATAATTCTAAAGCTATGAATATTTTATTCTATTCATTAGATAGGAATGAGTTTAATAGAGTATCTGTTTGTAAATCTACATGAAATCCGGAAAACATTGCAAGAGACTCATGAAGGAACAAGCAAAGTTAAATAGGCAAAATATCCATGTTAACCAATCAGTTTGAATTATTAAAAATGACTCAGAATGAGTCTATCTTCTATGCATACTCTAGGTTCCAGGAAATCATGCATTCACCATTGGCTTTGGAAAAACCATATTCTGAGGAAGATCAAGTCAGAAAAGTTATGAATCCATTAACTTCAGATTAGGATCAAAAAACACTTGCTATTGAAGAGCCTAATGATATCAGTACAATGAAAATTGAGGAATTAATTGGTAATCTAATGTCATTTGAAGTTTAGATGCAAGGAAGAAAAGAAAATAAGTCATCGGAAAAGAAATCGATTGCATTTAAAGCATAAACTGAAAATTCTGACTCATATAGTGATGATGATGAAGAAACAAATCTAATGACAAGAAATTTTAGAAAATTCCTGAGATACAAAAAAAATTCAAGAGGAATGAGCAAAGAAACTCTATGAAAAATAATGAAACCCCGAATAATGTCAGAAGTTATAACTACAACGAATTACGTCATCTCAAAAGATTCTGTCCATATCTGAGAAAGCAAAATCAACTGATAAATGATACACAAAGAAGATAAAAAAAGTATATGCTGCAACTTTGGATGATTCTAATTCATCATCCAATGATGAAGTTCAAGAAACGAATAATTCAAATATGTGCTTCACAAAAATTCGCGAATAAGAAGAAATCGAAGAACGGATCTAAAAATAAGAATGCCTTTATAATAATTTTAAATTTTTGTTTGATTGGTTGTTTGCTTGTTTGATTGTTTGCTTTGTTTGAAAAATTGAATTTTAAATTCAAAGTTCAAAATTTGAAATTTTGAATTATAAAATTTGAAATAATTATTATTTAATAATATAATAATATAAAAAAGTATTTTTATAATAATTATTATCCCAAGAATTAATTAAATAAAAAATATAGGATATACATAAAACAAAAAATCAAAACATCTCTTCAAAACCAGAAGGTATGTTGACATACCTGTAACGTAATATATTTATTTAATTATTTGAATATTGATTTGATGATTTAAATGGTTGTTTAGTTAAATGATATTGAATATTTAATTAATAAAAATAATGGAATAATGTATTTAATTTTGGAATAATCAGAATTAAGTTGAAATGACAATATTGTGTGAATTGGATGGTGTAAGAAATTTTATCGAGTTTATACTCCAGTTATAACAACAAATGTATTTAATAAATGATAGTTGAATGTATTAATTATAATATAAATTAAAATGAACCCGTAACGTCGTGGTAGTTTGCAATATTTAGTTTTGAACATCAATTGAATATACATAATCCATTTTAAGTTAGATTTCTTTGAAACAAGAAACTTTCAAATCTATTAAACGATATTTTCCCAATGGAAGTGAAAAATCGAGTTTTCATCTTATAGATTGTGAGTTATGTCCAAATCAAATTTTCAGAAAGTCGCTATGGAATCTTTTATAAACTATAAAGATTCATTTAATATAATAAAATATCGGTTTTGAATTCGAAGTTCAAAAAAAGAATGACAAGTTTGAACTCTTGTTAATGGCATCCGCTCCCTCTCTGAGCAACTTCTCTTCCTCGTCCTCCCTTCTCTTTGACTCGTCCTCTTTCCCACCTCTTCCTTCCTCTCATCCAACACCCCTACCAGACCCTCCACCTGTTTCTGAGAATATTCATAGGGGATCTTCATCTTTGAATCTTGAAGGGACTTCTACCTTGAATCTTGATGGAGCTAATTTGAATCTTGATAGCTCAAATCCTCTGCAATCAAGTATCATTAATTCTTCTGGTTTTGACCTTGGAAATACAATTCGAGTAATGGAATTTCATCAAACACATTGAAATTTCCATCTATTCTTGCTAAGAATATTGTTGATAATCTTGATTCTGTCACTCTAGATCATTCTGTTCAATCTCTTCCTAATTCTTATTTGCCAAATTCTACTTTATTGAAATCTATCAGTTTCGATTTACCAAATTCCACATCTACATCTTAAATACCCAAGAAAATCAATTATCTTTCTCTTTTCAAATCATTACCTCATAATGTTGGGAGTTATAATCCCATTCAATTTGACATACCACGAAATGGTAAACGTAAAGTTTTCCTAGATCTTGTCAAGGATGAAGGTCTAAGATATTTGGGTAGCCATTTAGTGGGTTTATTCTTGACGCATCTCTTTCTTATTTGACTGTGGCTAATTTTTTGCATAGTAAATGGAAACTCTTGGGTGAGGTTGACATTATTTAAGATGGGTTGCACTTCTACTTTAAATTTCCAAATGAGTTGGACAGAGATAAGGTCTCACAAGCTGATCCCATATTCATCAAAGGAAGAATGTTTATCATAACAAAATGGGATCCTACAATTGGGAATTCTCAATCCCAAATTAAGAAAATACTAGTTTGGATTCATTTGCATGGGATACCTTTACTGCTATGGACCTTGGTGGGTATTAATTTGCTTGCATGCCATGTGGGTCTTTTAATCTGTTTTGATTCAAATACTGAGAAGATGCATAGGACAAGATATGCCAAGGCATTAGTGGAAGTAACTCCTGATTTTGAATTACCTTCTTCTATTGAATTGGATGATTTTGGAGAAAAATGTCCACCAGCTCTAGTGTCATGTGATTGGAGTCCAAAAATATGTACACATTGCAAAGTGTTTGGACATGAAACATCCAGATTTGAACATTTAGCAAAGGTGGATGACATAAAGGAGGATCAGTTTTTTGAGAATGGTACAGAACAAAATTTTGGAAATCAAGGTTTTGATAGAAGAAGGCAATATAATGTGAGCAGTGTAAGGAGCAATTCACAAAATAATTCATAGTTGAAAGGAAATAATAATGAATGGAAATTTGTTGAGCATAAAAAGAAGAAAGTTTGGCAGAGGAAGAAAAGTATTTGGAAATAATCAGTAGTTGATGAAGTAAATAGAAATTTAGATGAAATGGTAGAAGAGGTTGGTAGGGATCATTTTATGGTTGATGAATTAAACAATAATGAGGAGATGAACTTAAAAAAGGAAGCGATTGATAATAGCATCAACAAAGAAGTGAGTGATATATAAAAGCAGTAAAAAGATATATCAAGGTGATGATAATGACTGTTGTCATCAATATAGTAGTTTAGGAAATGTAGAAAGAGATCAAGATAAATTTTATAATGTAAATGAAGTGTCTGGAAATAAAGTTGATGACAACATCATCCACAATAACCCTTTTGATGTCCTTCAAGAATCCATATTTCTGGAGCTTCAACATCTTGTCCCTCGTCATCCTCACTTGGCATATCCCCACCTCTTACTACATCTGCATCTACATCAATGCCTTGTTCCTCCTCTCTTAGTACTCCATCCACTAGTAAACCCTCATCTTATATGAATCTTTTAGTCCCTCCTCGTATTAAACTCCCCCCTTCACAATTATCCTCATCTTCCAAGTCAATATCTTCTTTGAGTGGATTAAAGAAAACTGGTAAGAGAAAAGAAAAATCTACTAATGTTGATGATCTTAATGATGGGAAAGAATACAGGCTACAAGATGTTATGCCATCAAACAATAATCACAAGTCCACAACAAGACATACTCGGAGTAATCCATCCACCCTTGTTAATCCTCTTCCATTTAAATGATTAATCGAATTGCTTTCTGGAACATTAGAGGTGCAAATCTGCCCTCAAAACAAAGTGAAGTGAAATCATTTATTCGTGAGAATAATGTGCAGCTGTTATGTTTATTGGAAACAAAGCTTGATGTGAAATCAACAGATAGAATGATGAATCTTATATCTCCATTCTGGAAATATGATCATAATTTGGACTATGCCAGCATTGGCAGAATTCTGATTTGCTGGAATCCATCTTTTTTTAATCTTTCCTCTCTTTCAAAATATGATCAATTCATTCATTCTCAATGTATTCATGTTCCATCCAGTTCTACTTTTCAAGTAACTGTTGTTTATGTTCATAATGCCCCTTCTCTTCGCAATTCTTTTTTGGAACACTTGCATCTTTTAAATACATCAAATGCTCCTTGGATTATTAGGGGAGATTTTAACTGCATGTATTCTTGTCATCACAAATTTAGTGGCATCCCATTATCTATAAATGAAATTGCTCCACTAAATCAAAGCCTTATTAAATCTAATATTTTTCCCTTGAATTCATTTGGTTTGAACTTCACTTGGACTAATAGTTCTCGATCTGGTAATCCAACACTCTGTAAGTTGGACCATATTTTTGCCAACTTACAATTCCTACATCTTTGGCCTGAATCATTTTACCATTCTCTTCCTTTAACTCTTTCTGATCATTGCTCTTTGTTGCTTGATTGGATAATTGTGGAAGCCAATAACAAGGGTAAAATAGCTTTTAAACTTCTCAATTTTTGGTTACAATATGAAGATTTCACTAACATTTTAATGCAGGTGTGGTCCAATCAATTTTCTTATGATCCTCTCAATTCTTTCATGTGTAAATTGAAGCAGCTTAAATTCCAATTGAGGGCTTGGGAATCTATTAATTTTGGTAAAGGAACTGGAATATCATCGAGAATTAAAACAGAATTAAGTGATGTGCAGATGGCTATGCAAAGGAATCCTCATGGTTTATTCCTCCAACAAGCTGAACATACTTTGAAATTCAAATTATAGACCTCTCTTGACATGGAATATCAAGATTTAAGGCAAGCATCTTGTTTGTGGAAGATTAAGGATGCTAATAGAAATACGAAATATTATCATGATTATCTGAAGGTAAAGAAATCAAATTCTATTTTCTTTATTAAAGATATGCATGTCTTTCAGATAGACTTAGAATCATATAATCATATCTCTCTGCCCTACATTTCTCAATCTCAATCAAGTGACTTGATTTCTATTGTTTCATCCACTGAAATCAAAGAAGTAGTTTTTGGTTTGGATGCAACAAATTGTAGGGATCCAGATGGGTACAATGCTTTCTTACTACAAAAGTGTTGGCATATTATTGGTACAGACTTGATAAATGGTATTAAGCATTTTTTCCTACATAGTTAACTACCATTTAATCTGGCTTCTACTTCTATTGCATTGATTCCTAAGGTTGATAGTCTAGAGTTAGTGTCAGATTTTAGTCCTATCTCCTACTGTAATGTGGTGTATAAAGTAATTTCAAAAGTGATTGCAGATAGGCTATAGAGCATTCTTCCATCCATTATATCTTCAAATCAATATGCTTTTGTGAATGGAAGATCTATAAGTGATAATCTCCTTATAACTCATGAATTATTGAGTGGTTGCAATAGGAAATCCATCTCTCCAAGGTGCATGATAAAGTTAGATATTAAAAAGCTTTTGATTCAGTATCTTGGCATGCCATACTAGCTGTTTTATCAGGTATGAATTTTCCAATGCCCTTCCTATCATGGACTTACACTTGCATCTCTTCACCAAGATATTCAATTGCAAGAAATGGTAGTTTGCATGGCTTCTTTAAAGGAACAAAAAGGATGAGACAGGGTGATCCTATTTTTGCATACTAGTTTATCATAGTCATAGAATTACTCAATTCTCTACTAAAATATCAAGTTGAAAATGGTAATTTGGAATTGCATCCTCGATGTAAAGAGAAACAAATTATTCATATCCTTTTCACTGATGATCTGGTAATCTTCACAAAGCCAACCATTCCCAATATACAATGTATTCTTGCCACTTTGGAGAATTTTTATGCTTTAACTGGAATACAAATAAACTTGAAGAAATCACATATTTTGATTGTTGGTCTCTTACAAGCAAATAAGGAGGAGATAATAAATTTCTTTGGTTTGTTGGAATTGCCCTAAAACTCATACTATTACGTCTCCCTCTTATTTTATTTCTCGCATTTCTAAGCATAATTGCATGCCTCTTTAAAAAGATTATTGATAAGCTTAAACAATGGCCAAGTAGTACAATATCTCAAGCAGCAGGCTTACAATTGTGCAATCAGTAGCTATTTCTATCACAACATGTTGGAGTAGGCATTTTATTTTACCTAAGAAGCTTTTATCAATGATAACGAGTGATCTCAATAAATTTTTGTGGCACGGAGATCCGTTTTCAAGGAAGATGATTCCAATATCTTTTAATAAGCTTTATGAGGATAAGAATCAGGGAGGGCTTGGTATAACGAATATTTTCATATGGAATAAGGCTGCAATTTCATGCTATTATCAGAAGTTATTCACTGATGATAATTGCCTTTGGATGAGATGGATTAAGCATAACTTGATAGGAAACAAAAACTTCTGGACAACCTCAATACCATCATTTTGCAGCTGGAGTTAGAGAGAAATACTTATGGTTAGAAGAAATTTTTTGCCATTCATTCAATATAGTAGAAGGAATTTATCACAGATTTCTTTCTGGAATGATCCATGGGCTAAGCAAGGCTTGATTTTATCTGAAGTAGTGGAGTATAATCTTATGGTCAATTCAAGGATTCTAGGAAAAGCATCTGTTCATAACTATATCCATGAAGGCCAAATTGAATTACCATTTTCGAGTTCAACACAACTTAGGAGACTTTGGATTGATATTGCAGTGAATTTGAGATTAGTAGAGGATGATGATTTAATGTGGAATGGGAAAAAGCACTTAATTGATCATGTTTATAATCTGCTTAAGGATGAGAAGCTAATTTTCCCCTGGGCATCACGTATTTGGAATACAGGATCCTCTGCAAAAGAAAATTTACTTCTTTGGAAAGTAATGGCAAATGCCATTAACACAAAAGATAAGTTGTGTTCTATGGGCATTACGCAGGATAACCTTTGTTTGTTATGTAATTGTGAGATCGAATCCAATGTACTTATTTACTTTGAACGTAAACATGTGCATCATATCTGGAATAGGCTTCTTGCTGTTGGTGGTTTTCACAGAGCATCAAGAGTAAGTATAAATGAATGGTATAATGTCTTTAAATCCACAAGGTGGAAGAATACTAGATCAAAAGTTTTGCTGAAGCTTTTAAAGCATTTTGTTTCTACCATTTGGCAAGAGAAGAACAATAGGATTTTTGGGAATAGATCTCTTACACAAGGACAGTTGTTTTCTTTGATAATTAGTAAGATGCAGATGAGATGATTTCAAATGCAAGCTTGAATTTTGGCGTTTAGGGTTTAAAGATCCTTTAGACTTGGGTGGCATTTAGTTTCTGCATGAAAGTATGTAGCTGAGTTTTTTTCTGCATTCTATTATTACACATTTTATTGTTTTTTTTCTCGGCTTGTAAATGCAAATGTAAATAGAGGGTTTGTATCACTGTATAGTATTTCTTGTAATTGACTTAAATGTTAATAAAATTTTACTGCCTTTCAATAATAAAATATTGGTTTCAAATTTTAATAAGATTTTCAAGTCATGTTTTCAATTTAAATTATAGAACTTTCCTGTAATTTTTACTTTGAAAAATAAGCAACTTTTTGTTTGAAGTATTTTACACCCTATATCAGCATTTTTGGAATTTCACAAGATAAGTTATCTTGTCTATTTTATTATATTTCTGGGATCGTAGCACATTACTCGTCACAAAATTATCTTTTATTTTTGTCGGTAGCAGTCCATAGTGAACCAAGTTTTTAGTGATGGGGTATGTACACTATTTCTTAATTATGAAGTAAGGTTGATTTTATATTGATGTACGTCCACATCAAGGACCTTCCCTGCACCCTTCCATAATTTCAATAAATGAATTGTACTTCGTTTTCCTTAGCCTTTAAGCATCGTTGCTTATAAATATATGCAACCTCCAGGCATCCGCATTCTTTTTTTAACTTTCATTCTCTTCTCCAGAAAAATGGAGACATTCATTTTCTTCCCATTTTCAAGCATCACGCAAGCACTTCTATTCCTTTTCTTTCCCGCTTCATTCTCTTTCTGAGGCAAACATTTTGTCGTTAACTACTTGCATGTGTGTTATGCTATGGTGTGTGCATGTGGTTTTGTGGTCGTGCAAGGGCTTACTTGAGCGCGCACACACACACACAGATATATATATATATATATATATATATATAAGGAAGTTAACGTGAGGATTCCGGTCAGTTTCGTTCAACAGTGGGAGCCTGGGTTGGCCATAGTTTCTTGTGGATGAAAAGGAGGATCGATTGAGCTCGGGTAAAGGAAAAAACGCAAGGAACGGTAGCCCAGTTTGCAGAACATTTCTGTAACGACCCGGATTTTAGCCGTTGGATTCTGAATATTTAAATTGGTTTAAATATTTTATTTGAATTATATATTGGAATTTATAACGAATTTATTTAATAAAACGATATTTAAATGTATAATTTATAAATATATTTAAAACGAGCTCGTAAAGGCGCGGTAGTTCGTAATTTGGCGATTTGAACTTTAACTGAGAATCCAGGATCCGATATAGGTCGGATTTCTGTGAAACAAGGAACGTTGAAACCGTATTGACGATAATTTTCATATGAAAGGTAAAAATCCAGATTTCGTGTTATAATTTGTTAGTTATGGCTAAAACAAAATTTGAAATAATCGCTATGGAAATCGTTATTAAAATATAAGCCTGTAAAATAGCCATTTTTCAAACGAACTCAGATTTCGACGAAATTAGTTTCATTGGGACCGTATCGTTAAATTATTGTACTGTGTTGAATGGCGTGGCAAACCGATGTCGTATGTGACCACGGTAGCCGTAAACGCCCGTTCAATTTCTATAGCGCGTAATTAATTTAATAAAGTGTTATTTGGGTATAACTTGAACAAACAATCGAGTTAGGCCGCGAAACCAATTCCGTTGAGTTCGTATCGTCGATTAAAGTCAGGATAGGTATATGGTTTGTTATTTTTGAAGACTGTGTAATTTGGCGTTAAAAATGGCATTGCGGTACGCGTAAAAATAGCCTACCGGGAAAACAGTCTCAGAATGCGACGAAATTGGTGCCGTTGGGTTCGTATCGATTAATTATTGCTAGATTTCAAAGTTTCAAGTTGTTTTGATTTATCTGGTGATCGTGAAAATTTTAAACGCGTGTTCATTTCTGGTTTTATAAAGGAATTTTTTTCAAATGATGTCGGAATTCGACGAAACTTGTCCCATTGGGTTCATAATACCATTTTATACCAAGATTAGCCTTTTTATCAGTAGACAGAAGTCGACTATGGTTAGTTTTACTTGATACTTCACCGCGAAGTTTCGTTATAATATAAAGTAATATAATATAATAATAATTGGTACTTTCTTAATTTACTTACTAGGTGAACTTTTAGTTCATGGTTTTGATCAAACGTACCATGGATATAGTTGAGTTCATGGTCCGCGGTTCCTTGCTAAACACTAGTATAAAGATAACAAATATGCCAGTTCATGCAGTTCCTATTCACTTACAATTTTTTGGCACGTTAAAAAAAAACCGTGTATATCAAACCAATACTAGCCGTGTTTTCCAAGCTACTATGTTTCGTGGGTACCAAGGAATTCTTACCGTGCGGACCAAGTTTATTTCAGTAGCCGTGAGTCCCAAACAATTTCAGCTCCGTGCCACCCAAGTTATTTCTTCTTTAAATACTGAGTATTTTCATTCTTGTTCTCGGACCCGAATAACAAACGAGAAAAAAATCAATATAAAAACAATAAACTCCTCTTTAATATTATTCCCAAACCCATTATTAAATCCCTAATTCCCCATTTCCAATTCACTTCTGCATCTCATCTATTCTCTTCAGTAAAGCCACAAATCAAGTCGCCACTCCTTTCTCCATTTTTACTCAAACTCGTGAGAATAAAAATCATTATAAAATCAAATACCCTTGGTTCCTTTGTGATTTCCGTCTCCCCAAAGTTCAACACTGGACAACGAAGATAGGGTTTCGCTTGCCCGCAACACGGAGGGGTTCGGGCGGATTGAGGAGTGCTCGACACCTTGGTTGGCGTGCGGTTTCCAGGAAGAGCATGCGATGGAGATGAAAATGGTAGAAGGAGCAGTTCTAAATGCTTGGAGCTGGAAAAGAAGACTGTGAATGGGATTATGAGGAGGGAGAAGGCTGTTGTTGTAGGCCAAAGGAAGGGGATGAACGATTGGCGAGATGAAAGTGTGAAATGGAATTTGTAGAAGCAGTTTGTGGAGATGAAATAATTAGAGATGGTTTAGTTTGGTCTGGTGAAGGAAGTATTTGGCAAATGGTTTTTAAGTGGAGAAGAAGTTTAAAAGGAGAATATGTTGATGGGAAGTTAGCGTTAATTAATTTTGGTCATTAGCGAAGACATTTATAACTGAGAATGGCGACTAATAGAGAGGATAAGAGGTGTTGATGGTTATTTAGATTTGCTGAAGTCAGTGGGAACATCGACCGTGGGTGTTTACCAGGAAGATGGGATTATAAATTGGATTCATTTGTGTGGTCTGTTATGGTGGACAAGGTGATGAAAGGTGACGGACAGTAGGGTTTTCGTTCATCTGAGTTGGACAGTACAAGAGCTGCTTTTATTTATGCTGGGTTCATTTATGTTCCGTCAAAGGGGGAAATCGAAACATTGCAAGTTCACAGTGGAGAAACAGCTATTATAGTTGGTAAGAATCAGAAAGTTTATATCAAGGAAGGAACATTAAAATGGGCAAATCATGATTTAAGAATAAATAAGAGTTCAACAAAATCGGTCACATTGGGATTGTTACAATGAGATCGACATTTTGGAACTAACGTGGCTGAGAACGGAGCTGTTGAATTTTAGTGATAAAATCAAACATCTGTTTGATTTTAAAATAGAATGAAAGAAGAATCATCAACCGCAAAACAAGGTGAGTAAACTCACTAACTCTGCTTCGTTTCTACTTTTATAAACGAGTTTCTAAATTTATTTTATACTGCGTGATGGTTGCTTGGTTGAGTAATTGATAAAATTTGTTGATAGGATTACATCGTTGATCGATTATTAGTTCTGTTATTTCATATTGATGTGAAATAATATTATTGATGTTACTAACATCTGTGGATGCAGGGAAACAGGTTGGAGGGATCCAACTGGATCCCTCAACATTTTATTTACTGTTTTATTTGATGGTGATATATGTTGTCCTACATTATCCATGGTTGAATTTGTGTGTTTGGTTTACCCTGGCCCTAGGAACCTTGTATTTTAGGTACCGTAAAAATATCATCGAATGTGAAAAAGGGAAATTAGAATTTAAAAACGGAGTTTATTTCCAAATTAGAAATAGCTTCTTTTTCATTGAGTTGAAAATAGAAATCTATTCAGTTGGATAAATCAAGAAAATGTTATAAATAAAAATATAAATTAAGTGGATCGTGAACCATTGGATAAATTAAAATATGAGTTCAAATATGAATGTATATTGGAAAGTGAATATCGGTTTGAAACCAATATTTGGAAATGAATTTGAATTTAGCAAATTATAGAGGAAAGTTTAAAGAAAGGTTTTAAATACTTATAATAAAAGAATGAGACTAGTATGGAAAAGTCTAAATAGAAGTTATAAGTAGAACTTGGGTTTAAGATATTATTTTTTTGTATGAAAATCAAACTGATTTGATTATATATAAAAGAAATATATTTACGATTAAAGTGAATAATGGGATAAAGAAAATATTTTGCAAATGAACTATCTATAGAGGAAATTTAGATTGGAAATATGAGTTTAAATTTGAAACTTGAGTGAGAAAGGGGAAATGGGTAATCGTTTTAAAAGAAAGCGATGAGTTTTATCTCAAAATTTGGAATAGAAATCGAATATAGATTATTCGAGAGAAAGTGGTTTATTGGAATTCGATTATATCGAATTAAAAAAAGTAGTTACTTTTACTTTCCGTTCGAATCAAATTTAGTTATTTAATTATTTGATTATTTACTTATTAATTGGATTAATAAATACAAGTATATTTTTATATAAACCAAATGTTGGAAAAACAGCGATTGTAATGTTGTTATAGTAAATGTTTGTAGATCTAAATAGCAAATGTTAGCGCTGCCGTTATAATAACTATTTTGTGGCGATATTAATGCTATAATAGGTGTTTTATAATTCTATACAGCGGTTGTAACGCTGTTGTTAAAAGCAATGTTTAGAAATCAAATATTTGCAAACAGTGATATAACGCTACCGTTATAATCAATATTTTTCTGTAAAAGAAGTGTGTTCTTAGATCGGATCCAAGAGTCGTGCAAGGGACGTTTTGTTTAAAGTTGTGAGCTTTGACTATTTCAAAGTTGAGAATGTTGTTCAATTAAGGTCTGAGAGGTAATTATACCCCAACTAGATTGACCTCATGATCGATGGAGGAATGGTTAAGGTTCGATGGTGGAATTTGGTTAAGCAATATGGTCAGCTAATAAATGATTAGTGGGTTGAGTTATAATAACGATGTTTTATAACATCGAGTTAATTTGAAATGTTTTCCCAAATAAAAGGAGAGATATTTTCTATACATAGAAAATGAAATGAATTGTTAATGAGGAATTCAGAAAAGGGAATTGGAAATAATAATTAAATAAGAAATTTAATTAAAAAAAAGGGCCTAGTGTTGTTTGATGCTTGATCGGTAGAAATTTCCAATTGAAAACAGGACCGTTGGTTGTATGGATGTTTATTTGATAGTTAAATCACCGACTATCAAAGTTTTGTTTTATTTTATACCTTCGTTATCAATATAGAGAGACCGGGATCAGATTTAATATCCGAAAACCACTCTGTATTGGTATAAGCGTTATGAGTCATCTTATGATGAAGATAATTGAAGACGGAGTTATGCAAGGGCTATCCTGTTTACGGGATAGTGCCTTCGGTTTGTCCAGACCCAGGACAACTTGTAAGGACGAGTGTCTGACAGAGTATTTCCAAAGGGGTTACGTACGTTGATTCCTTCAAATGTACGAAGTTGGTGGCATAGAAGGGAAACTTCTTTAGCCTCACAAACTAAGTATTTTTGTGGGAATCAATTAGTGATTTCCGACGGATCTGACAATGTGGCATTCAAAGTGAATGATGGCCAGAGGTTCTGGAAGATAATTCAAACCTCAAGCCTCACAACCGGGAATTGACAAAAATCGGGCAGGCAGCATGGCTATGTGGGTCGCACCCATTAGGATGTATAATCACCTATCTAGAGAAATTCCATTGAGATCTTAATCTATCGATGCTGTCCCTTTCGGGAGACGGTTGCTGATCCCAACCGTTGGTGATATACATTCGATACACTCAAGCGAAATGAGTGGTCGGTCATGTGTGGGCCGGGTTGCAAGACGTTCTTGTTGAACCCAGTGTATTCGTCTCTAGAGATACACTATCGGCAGGTGGTCCCATACCTTGTCATGTTGGAAATCCAATCTCCAATAAGCGCCCTGCGGTTTTCGATTTTATATTATATATGGAGCGTGAGATGCAAGCGTTCCGCTAGATTCTATTTATATTGATGTAGACAATATTATAATACCACCAGATTTTGATATCAAAATGTTTTTGGGTTATCGTAAGGTAAAAACCATCCATGTATATGTGTGGATCGGTCTTACGATTATCATTTCTTTTGAAAGGATTTTTGAAAGTTAAACCAATGGTTGGAGTTTACTCACACCAGTCTCATGACTGACCCAGAGTTTATTTGTTTGTTTCCCCTAAACTCTTGGGTGCCCAAATTTGTACGGGCAGTCAAGTAGTTCGGATTTTTCAGATTCACTTGGAGGAGCTTGAAGCGGGAGGCTTCACCAGTTAGCTATAGACTATTATATTTTCCGCTGTGTGCTATGTTGTATCTGGAAACAGGTGTTATAACTGTTCCAGGGATAATCGTTGTGCTCTGATAATGATATGTATATACACTTACCGAATTGTATTTCAAAAGTTATATTATCTAATATATTTTATTCGTTCCGCTGTGAGTTTTTGATCTTCGTTTTCTTCTATTCTAATATTTCTTTCTTTCTATTTCTCATCCTCTAACTTCTTTCTAAAAATGATTCGTATTTCTATGCAATTTGGGTTGGACGTGTGGTATGATTAGTCGACTCAAAGGGTACGGAAGTTCGGGTCGTTTCAATTGGTATTAGAGCTAAAGGTTGAGTGATAACCTTGGCTCTGTGGCGTAACTCAATAGAGATGGAGTTAGTAATACTCTAGATTGAGTTTGAGTGTATTTGTATGAGCGTGTATTTGTAGATCTGATATAAATTTGATTGATATTGTGTTGGCTGGTTTGTTGAGTAGTTTATGAATTCTAGTCGATACAGAATGTACAACTGTATCGATAGGTGTTTCTAAACTCTCGAACAAAGCAATTCGATATAGTATTGTTTTAAATTGGGTAAATGAAGTAATTTTGCCCGAAAACTATTTTTGATATAGATGGAATAATTTCTGAAATCTTATATAGATGGGTTGATTGTTATTACAATCAAGTGAAACTATAGAATATTGAAATGGTTATGGAATTTGTATACGGATAATGTATACAAAAGAGATAAGCCAAGATTTAGATCAAACCAGAATGGGAATTCAAATTCCGGGTGATTAGAAGTATTTTCTGAAGTATTCTTTTAAAGCATTATAACATTACTTTGAAGGACTTTTCAATAGAAATTGTTTTAAATAGATTTTGAAAATGATTAAGCACTGAAATCACTTTAGTGGCGAGAAAATAATTCGGATAATGGGTCGCGACATTATCGGTATTCATTTTCAAGTTTCTGAGTGGTGGATTGCTACCATGAAAATTCTTTGATTGGAAATTGGTTTGAAAAGAACAAGTTATTTCTATAAAATCCAAGTTATTGAGTTTGCAAAAAGATTTAAATATATGTGTATAGTTATATGATTTCAAACTAATTTGAAATAAACCTTGGGGATTCGAATTCTGAATTTAATATAAGTTAAATAGATTAAAAAGGTGGAAGTAAAATCGAATGGATTAAATTTAACTAAAGTTTAGTTAAATGGAGCGGGACAACCCTAAAGAAAACAAAATTTGTTCCAAATCCATTGAAATGGAATCTTTTTGAAATTAAATGGAAAACTTGGCCCGATAAATGGTTTATAAGGAAATGATATGAACCGGGTTATCATTGGACATATATTGAAGCATAAAAAAAATTGTGGGAACCCTTGAAAGGAAATAAACTAGCTAAACCCAATATGCAAGAAATTTGGGATTAAATACAAAATGTATCAAGGGAATTGAAATTTAACTTAAGTTAAAAGAAATCAAACTGGATTAGGGATAATCCAATTTGAAATTTAACAAAGAGAAATGTTGAGATTCGAATTATTAATATGAATTCGACTTATGAAGAAGCAAGTGAATATTTTTGATGTTGTTGATTGGAACTGAATTGGATTCAAGCATAATAGGTGGATTGACTTAAATAGAAATCAGATTTGTATTGATCGAATGGAAGGGAACAAATCAGAAGTTGATTAGAGTGTTAAAATCTGGAAGTTGGATTGATTTGAAACCAACTGGAGATGGATATATGTATGCTGAGCAGATATTGAATGGAAGCAAATGCAGAGATAGAATTATGCTTGACAAAAAGGTACATGTTTACAATATTACTTGGGTTTGATGATTTTATGAGCCTATGGGGCAAGCCGCTTGGATTTTTGATTTTCTTTTGGATTGGAGAAGGCCTAGAAAGGCGAGTTCTGGTTGTACCGAATTGAGCCGTATAGAGGAGATGCTGCCGAAATTTTTCAAAATTTAAAGTGTTAGAAAATTTTCAGAATTTTTGAAAATTTTCGTTTGTAAGAATAAATTTATATTTGATTTGAAATTAAATTGATTCAGTTTAACTAAATATAATGAGTTATATGAAAGATTTAACCTGGTTATAATATGGTTGTGGTATTTTTCCTACCTTAGCAATTTCGAGGACGAATTTATTTTAAGGGGGAAGGAATGTAACGACCCGGATTTTAGCCGTTGGATTCTGAATATTTAAATTGGTTTAAATATTTTATTTGAATTATATATTGGAATTTAAAATGAATTTATTTAATAAAATGATATTTAAACGTATAATTTATAAATATATTTAAAACGAGCTCGTAAAGGCGCGGTAGTTCGTAATTTGGCGATTTGAACTTTAACTGAGAATCCAGGATCCGATATAGGTCGGATTTCTGTGAAACAAGGAACGTTGAAACCGTATTGACGAGAATTTTCATATGAAAGGTAAAAATCCAGATTTCGTGTTATAATTTGTTAGTTATGGCTAAAACAAAATTTGAAATAATCGCTATGGAAATCGTTATTAAAATATAAGCCTGTAAAATAGCCATTTTTCAAACGAACTCAGATTTCGACGAAATTAGTTTCATTGGGACCGTATCGTTAAATTATTGTACGGTGTTGAATGGCGTGGCAAACCGATGTCATATGTGACCATGGTAGCCGTAAACGCCCGTTCAATTTCTATAGCGCGTAATTAATTTAATAAAGTGTTACTTGGGTATAACTTGAACAAACAATCGAGTTAGGCCGCGAAACCAATTCCGTTGAGTTCGTATCGTCGATTAAAGTCAGGATAGGTACATGGTTTGTTATTTTTGAAGACTGTGTAATTTGGCGTTAAAAATGGCATTGCGGTGCGCGTAAAAATAGCCTACCGGGGAAACAGTCTCAGAATGCGACGAAATTGGTGCCGTTGGGTTCGTATCGATTAATTATTGCTAGATTTCAAAGTTTCAAGTTGTTTTGATTTATCTGGTGATCGTGAAAAATTTAAACGCGTGTTCATTTCTGGTTTTATAAAGGAATTTTTTCAAATGATGTCGGAATTCGACGAAACGTGTCCCATTGGGTTCATAATACCATTTTATACCAAGATTAGCCTTTTTATCAGTAGACAGAAGTCGACTGTGGTTAGTTTTACTTGATACTTCACCGCGAAGTTTCGTTATAATATAAAGTAATATAATATAATAATAATTGGCACTTTCTTAATTTACTTACTAGGTGAACTTTTAGTTCATGGTTTTGATCAAACGTACCATGGATATAGTTGAGTTCATGGTCCGCAGTTCCTTGCTAAACACAAGTATAAAGATAACAAATATGCCAGTTCATGCAGTTCCTATTCACTTACAATTTTTTGGCACGTTAAAAATCAAAAAAAAAAAAACCGTGTATATCAAACCAATACAAGCCGTGTTTTCCAAGCTACTATGTTTCGTGGGTACCAAGGAATTCTTACCGTGCGGACCAAGTTTATTTCAGTAGCCGTGAGTCCTAAACAATTTCAGCTCCGTGCCACCCAAGTTATTTCTTCTTTAAATACTGTGTATTTTCATTCTTGTTCTCGGACCCGAATAACAAACGAGAAAAAAATCAATATAAAAACAATAAACTCCTCTTTAATATTGTTCCCAAACCCATTATTAAATCCCTAATTCCACATTTCCAATTCACTTCTGCGTCTCATCTATTCTCTTCAGTAAAGCCACAAATCAAGTGGCCACTCCTTTCTCCATTTTTACTCAAACTCGTGAGAATAAAAATCATTATAAAATCAAATACCCTTGGTTCCTTTGTGATTTCCGTCTCCCCAAAGTTCAACACTGGACAACGAAGATAGGGTTTCGCGTTGCCCGCAACACGGAGGGGTTCGGGCGGATTGAGGAGTGCTCGACACCTTGGTTGGCGTGCGGTTTCCAGGAAGAGCATGCGATCGAGATGAAAATGGTAGAAGGAGCAGTTCTAAATGCTTGGAGCTGGAAAAGAAGACTGTGAATGGGATTATGAGGAGGGAGAAGGCTGTTGTTGTAGGCCAAAGGAAGGGGATGAACGATTGGCGAGATGAAAGTGTGAAATGGAATTTGTAGAAGTCGTTTGCGGAGATGAAATAATTAGAGATGGTTTAGTTTGGTCTGGTGAAGGAAATATTTGGCAAATGGTTTTTAAGTGGAGAAGAAGTTTAAAAGGAGAATATGTTGATGGGAAGTTAGCATTAATTAATTTTGGTCATTAGCGAAGACATTTATAACTGAAAATAGTGACTAACAGAGAGGATAAGAGGTGTTGATGGTTATTTTGATTTGCTGAAGTCAGTGGGAACATCGACCGTGGGTGTTTACCAGGAAGATGGGATTATAAATTGGATTCATTTGTGTGGTCTATTATGGTGGACAAGGTGATGAAAGGTGACGGACAGTAGGGTTTTCGTTCATCTGAGTTGGACAGTACAAGAGCTGCTTTTATTTATGCTGGGTTCATTCATGTTCCGTCAAAGGGGGAAATCGAAACATTGCAAGTTCACAGTGGAGAAACAGCTATTATAGTTGGTAAGAAACAGAAAGTTTATTTCGAGGAAGGAACATTAAAATGGGCAAATCATGATTTAAGAATAATTAAGAGTTCAACAAAATCGGTCACATTGGGATTGTTACAACGAGATCGACATTTTGGAACTAACGTGGCTGAGAACGAAGCTGTTGTATTTTAGTGATAAAATCAAACATTTGTTTGATTTTAAAATAGAATGAAAGCAGAATCATCAACCGCAAAACAAGTTGAGTAAACTCACTAACTCTGCTTCGTTTATATTTTTATAAACGAGTTTTTAAATTTATTTTATACTGCGTGATGGTTGCTTGGTTGAGTAATTGATAAAATTGGTTGATAGGATTACATCGTTGATCGATTATTATTTCTGTTATTTCATATTGATGTGAAATAATATTATTGATGTTACTAATATCTGTGGATGCAGGGAAACAGGTTGGAGGGATCCAACAGGATCCCTCAACATTTTATTTACTGTTTTATTTGATGGTGATATATGTTGTGCTACATTATCCATGTTTGAATTTGTGTGTTTGGTTTACCCTGGCCCTAGGAACCTGGTATTTTAGGTACCGTAAAAATATCATCGAATGTGAAAAAGGGAAATTAGAATTTAAAAACGGAGTTTATTTCCAAATTAGAAATAGCTTCTTTTTCATTGAGTTGAAAATAGAAATCTATTCAGTTGGATAAATCAAGAAAATGTTATAAATAAAAATATAAATTAAGTGGATCGTGAACCATTGGATAAATTAAAATATGAGTTCAAATATGAATGTATATTGGAAAGTGAATATCGGTTTGAAACCAATTTTTGGAAATGAATTTGAATTTAGCAAATTATAGAGGAAAGTTTAAAGAAAGGTTTTAAATACTTATAATAAAAGAATGAGATTAGTATGGAAAAGTCTGAATAGAAGTTATAAGTAGAACTTGGGTTTAAGATATTATTTTTTTGTATGAAAATCAAACTGATTTGATTATATATAAAAGAAATATATTTACGATTAAAGTGAATAATGGGTTAAAGAAAATATTTTGCAAATGAACTATCTATAGAGGAAATTTAGATTGGAAATATGAATTTAAATTTGAAACTTGAGTGAGAAAGGGGAAATGGGTAATCGTTTTAAAAGAAAGCGATAATTTTTATCTCAAAATTTGGAATAGAAATCGAATATAGATTATTCGAGAGAAAGTGGTTTATTGGAATTCGATTATATCGAATTAAAAAAGTAGTTACTTTTACTTTCCGTTCGAATCAAATTTAGTTATTTAATTATTTGATTATTTACTTATTAATTGGATTAATATATACAAGTATACTTTTATATAAACCAAATGTTAGAAAAACAGCGATTGTAATGCTGTTATAGTAAATGTTTGTAGATCTAAATAGCAAATGTTAACGCTGCCGTTATAATAACTATTTTGTAGCGATATTAATGCTATAATAGGTGTTTTATAATTCTAGACAGCGGTTGTAACGCTGTTGTTAAAAGCAATGTTTAGAAATAAAATATTTGGAAACAGTGATATAACACTACCGTTATAATCAATATTTTTCTGTAAAAGAAGTGTGTTCTTAGATCGGATCCAAGAGTCGTGCAAGGGACGTTTTGTTTAAAGTTGTGAGCTTTGACTATTTCAAAGTTGAGAATGTTGTTCAATTAAGGTCTGAGAGGTAATTATACCCCAACTTGATTGACCTCATGATCGATGGAGGAATGGTTAAGGTTCGATGGTGGAATTTGGTTAAGCAATATGGTCAGCTAATAAATGATTAGTGGGTTGAGTTATAATAACGATGTTTTATAACATCGAGTTAATTTGAAATGTTTTCCCAAATAAAAGGAGAGATATTTTCTACACATAGAAAATGAAATGAATTGTTAATGAGGAATTCAGAAAAGGGAATTGGAAATAATAATTAAATAAGAAATTTAATTAAAAAAAAGGGCCTAGTGTTGTTTGATGCTTGATCGGTAGAAATTTCCAATTGAAAACAGGACCGTTGGTTGTATGGATGTTTATTTGATAGTTAAATCACCGACTATCAAAGTTTTGTTTTATTTTATACCTTCGTTATCAATATAGAGAGACCGGGATCAGATTTAATATCCGAAAACCACTCTGTATTGGTATAAGCGTTATGAGTCATCTTATGATGAAGATAATTGAAGACGGAGTTATGCAAGGGCTATCCTGTTTACGGGATAGTGCCTTCGGTTTGTCCAGACCCAGGACAACTTGTAAGGACGAGTGTCTGACAGAGTATTTCCAAAGGGGTTACGTACGTTGATTCCTTCAAATGTACGAAGTTGGTGGCATAGAAGGGAAACTTCTTTAGCCTCACAAACTGAGTATTTTTGTGGGAATCAATTAGTGATTTCCGATGGATCTGACAATGTGGCATTCAAAGTGAATGATGGCCAGAGGTTCTGGAAGATAATTCAAACCTTAAGCCTCACAACCGGGAGTTGACAAAAATCGGGCAGGCAGCATGGCTATGTGGGTCGCACCCATTAGGATGTATAATCACCTATCTAGAGAAATTCCATTTTGTTCTTAATCTATCGATGTTGTCCCTTTCGAGAGACGGTTGCTGATCCCAACCGTTGGTGATATACATTCGATACACTCAAGCGAAATGAGTGGTCGGTCATGTGTGGGCCGGGTTGCAAGACGTTCTTGTTGAACCCAGTGTATTCGTCTCTAGAGATACACTATCGGCAGGTGGTCCCATACCTTGTCATGTTGGAAATCCAATCTCCAATAAGCACCCTGCGGTTTTCGATTTTATATTATATATGGAGCGTGAGATGCAAGCGTTCCGCTAGATTCTATTTATATTGATGTAGACATTATTATAATACCACCAGATTTTGATATCAAAATGTTTTTGGGTTATCGTAAGGTAAAAACCATCCATGTTTATGTGTGGATCGGTCTTACGATTATCATTTCTTTTGAAAGGATTTTTGAAAGTTAAACCAATGGTTGGAGTTTACTCACACCAGTCCCATGACTGACCCAGAGTTTATTTGTTTGTTTCCCCTAAAATCTTGGGTGCCCAAATTTGTACGGGCAGTCAAGTAGTTGGGATTTTTTAGATTCACTTGGAGGAGCTTGAAGCGGGAGGCTTCACCAGTTAGCTATGGACTATTATATTTTCCGCTGTGTGCTATGTTGTATCTGGAAACAGGTGTTTATAACTGTTCCAGGGATAATCGTTGTGCTCTGATAATGATATGTATATACACTTACCGAATTGTATTTCAAAAGTTATATTATCTAATATATTTTATTCGTTCCGCTGTGAGTTTGTGATCTTCGTTTTATTCAATTCTAATATTTCTTTCTTTCTATTTCTCATCCTCTAACTTCTTTCTAAAAATGATTCGTATTTCTGTGCAATTTGGGTTGGACGTGTGGTATGATTAGTCGACTCAAAGGGTACAAAAGTTCGGGTCATTTCAATTTCAATGGGAAGGAGGAAGAATAGTGAAGAAGCAGACGAGAATGGGGTAAGGTGATATAGTGCATTTGTGCAGATCGCGTAACGAAAATAATAAAATAAAATTAAAGGGGAAGTTACGGATCCTATGTGCGTGAGGCTCATCCTGGAGAACAAAAATGCAGATGGTATGCAAGTTTGGTATTATGGTGATGGAATAGAAGAGAATATGGAGAGGAGTTGAACAAAAAAATTCATTTGAAGATTCATGAAGTATTGGAGGAGAGGGATCATATGGAAGGTGGCGTAATGGTGGAGGTTTACTGGAATCTCACATTCGAAAATTAGAGGAAGAAGAAGCAAGAGTGAACGGGCGGGTACAGTAGGAAATGTTATAACTTCTTAATGCGATTTCAAAATTATGCAAAACAAGATTCGTTGGAATCGCAGTGACGAAGACTAAAAGCTCGTTAAGTTTGGAGTGATTTGGAGCTCACTGGAATTTATGGCATAAAAAAACCCCTGTTCGAATCATAGGCAATTAATCGTTATTTAACGATTAACGACCAAAATGAGTAAACTCCCTAACTCTGATCAGTTTATAGTTTTTATAAACGTATTTTAAAATTGATAAATGATTATTGGACTCTTTATGATGATTGTTTGGATGAATTGGTAGATTATTATCAGTCGTTGCTATTATAAATATATAGTTATATATATAAGCCGATGATCTAATATTGATTCTATTTGCTATAAAATTTCATATTGATATGAAATTGATGTTATTTATGTTGTCTAACATCTGTAGGTGCAAGAAAACAGGTTGGAGGGATCCAACTGGATTCCTCAATTTTTATATAACTGTTTTTCATATATTATGATATATGATGTGATATATTATCTGTAATTGATTGTGTGTGTTTGGTGGGTACTGGGCCTTTTTATGTGGTATTTTAAATACCATAAGTAATATTTGGTTATAAATAAAAGAATGGTTGAAGTGGGTATTAAATTTAAGAATTTTATAAAATTAATAGATTTTATAAAAAAAGGAAATATTTGGAAATTAAATAAGAAACTTATGTAGAAAGTAATTAATAGTTATACGGAATGGATATGATTTGTTTTAAAATTAATAGAATTAAAAAAGGGAATTGCGAGTTATAAAAGAATTATGAGTAGATTTATTTAAAGTAGATATGAAATAGAAATACGTTTTTAACAAATAATTTGAGAAGAATAATTTATAAACGATGTTAATAAATTAAGAAAAATATTTATCACTGGATAAATAAAAATATAAGTCTGAATTATATAGAGAAGTTAAAAAGTCGGTTTTAACACCGATATTTGAAATTGAACGTGAATGTAGCAGTTATAAAGGGAATTAGAAACTGACTGGAGATTAGTTAAGTTGAATGGCTTTCTGAGTGTCGATCTGATGTTGGTTTTGGCATTCGAGGTTTATACTTAGGAAGTTGTTCTCTTACTAGTTTATAGTTAGAGACTGATAGATGTGGGAGGATAGTGATGCGTGAATAAGAAATGGAAATGTTTTCCAGTATTAATAACGTATATTTTCTAAATTTAGAAAATAATAATTTATGAATATATGGAAATTACGGGAAATAGGGAAATTAATAAATTAATGATAAATTAATTTAAAGAGAAAAATGTTGATTGATGATGGATCGATAAAATTTCCATTTGGAAATAAGATCGTTGTGTGTATGGATGTTTTCATTTGATAGTTAAATAACCGACTATCAAAGTTTTGACCATTTTTTTCATCGTCAATACGGAGAGATCAGAATGAGATTTATTATCTGAAAACCACTTTATATGGGCATTAGCGTTGCGAATCAAATATGATGAAGATAATTGAATACTAAGTTTATGCAAGGGTTTTTCTAGAAAATCCTGGGTAGAAATTGCCTAAGATGGGTTAATAGAATAGTGCCTTCGGTTTGTCCAGTCCTAGGACAACTTGTATGGAAGAATGTCTGACAGAGCATATCTAATAGATCACGTAAGTTGATCTCTTCAAACGTATTTACATTTGGTGGCGGAGGAATTCGTTTCTCTTAGCTTTATACCAGTGGTATTTTTGGAGAAATCAATTTGTGACTTGGCGGGTATGACGACGTGGCATTCAAAGTAAATAAATGTATGATCTGTCAAAAAGATACAATATGACCTCAAGCCTCACAACCGAGAAATGGTATAAAATTCGGGTAGGTTGCATGGTTAAGTGGGTAGCTCCCAACTGGGGTGTATTGTCATCTGATTTAAAGAAAATCCATTTGCTTCTTTAAATTATTTCGATGTTGTCCCTTTCAGGAAACGGTTGCTGATCCCAACCGTTAGTGATAATACATTCGATACACTCAAGCGAAATGAGTGACCGGTGACACCCCACGTCCATTAATGTCACTTACTAAGGGAATGCATTAACTTTCGTGAAACATTATAGGTAAATAAGAACATAATATCACAAGACAGACATGTAAAATAGCAGCGGAATTAAAAACTTTATTTAAAATAAAGCATCATGGTCCTAAATACTGAGTTTACATCATAAGTTAGAGTAACTAATTACATTAATAATTTGTCTTGCCAAAAATATATCAGAGTACAAAAGCATAAACCATATTTCCCAAGCAAAGCCATAAGAGAATTGACAATAAGCCAAAGTTGTACATCAATATCCAAAATCCAAGCTAAGCTGAAAGAATCCAAATCAACTCCAAGCATTTCCACCCTGAGAACCTGAGTGGTGAGAAGAAAGAGAGAAGAGGAAGCAAAAAGGGTCAGACATAAAGTCTAGCAAGTCCAGTTACTTTTAAATATAAATAAATAAAAGTATCATGGTAGGTATATAAAAACTTGAAGATTAATATAATAATAGCAAGGACAAGTGTGAACTGAGCAAGATAAGTTCGGATGGAATATACTGCACTTCTTCAAAACATTTCTCTGTACCACACATATACTAGTATATCAGAAATGGAATGATCCCTACCAATACCATTCCATTACATTTTCTTGATTATTAGGTTACTTGGGTTAATAGCACTCAAGGTTTATACACACGTCGTACCCATTTAATTCCTAGTGGATTAACCTAATACAATATATGTAGTTATCCCAAATATTAAGGTACACCCCATGGTACCCCACTCGCATGGTCTCCATCATAACGAACGCAGTCCCTCATCCTACGTCGGAGTGACGTACGGATCTCTACATAACCATGTTGCGTTACGCAGATGTATGTCATTACTATGCTACGTAAGCGTATGGACTGCCACCATCGATCGAATCAGATTCCTTATCGGAATAATGCCCTCTAGTCTACAATACACCACCCAGAGCAGATATGCATGTATCTAGACTATCCCATGTATGTTCTGTAATTGTAGCTCGATGCCTCAATCGCACATCCTCTAATGTGCACCGAGTTCCGTGGCAAGGCTAAAAAAGAAACACAAAACTCGACCGAGAGCTTTTCCATACCTGCACAAGCCCGCCTTTAAGAGCCTCCAAATACAGATATTCCTAGGGTCTGTTTTCCATGGTGGCTATGGCCCTACCTCGGCCCCTCCCTCAACTAGTAAAGACTACAAGAGCTAAGTGACCGCCCCTAAAAACAACCAATCTAAACATCCATGTGGCGTCCCCCCTCAACCCCGTACCTCGATAGTGAAGGTGAAATGTTATCTTGGGGTTAGCTCTAGTCTTTTCGCTTCCTGCTGGTTGCCGATGACGGGTATCCGACGATCTACTATCCTTGTTGTTCGTAAGCCGCTTCGTGTTGAGACTGCAGTTACGAGACCTCGTAAGCCGCTTCGTGCTGTGGGGAATGACACGAAACAGCTTAGGAGGAAGACGGTTAAGCTAGTCAAGGTACAATGGAGTGAGGATGGTGATGATTGTACATGGGAGACGGAAGAGAGTATAAAGGCGACCCATCCAGAACTCTTCGTCGGTATGACCCGTTAACATCATACCACCTTACAACATTTAACTTGTGTTATTGCCATTATTAGAATTCTGCGTGCTAGGATAAGGCTATGGATGCATGGCTTGATGGCTGCTAGTTTGGATGATAGAATTGGCTACTCATGGACGATAGGCATAGTGAATTGTTTTGGTTGCTTGTGTTTGTTGGGATTTCGTGGGCAAAATTCCTTAAGGGGAGAATGTAACAGCCTGCATTTACGTATCGAAGGATCATAAAATATTTTTATTTTATTTCCTTAGGGTTGGATCATTCTCATAATTTAATATGTTGATTAGGGATGTGAGACATGTCCATAATTGTTACCAATTTTGTTTGCGGCCATTTTTCCCTTGTTAGTCTTGTACAGGGGATAACTTTTGGCTTGGATCGAATAAGGTGCTAAAACCTATTCCATTGGAAAGTAAATGATGATTCCCTTTCCGTAGAGTGGTCACATTAAAGATTTTGCTTAGCGGTTTAGGAGAAATCACTGTTTTAATGCTTAACGGTTCGTTGTCTAGGTTTGGTAAGCCATAATGGGTTGATTTGAGGAGGCCCATTAGTGGGCTAGTGGAAGGCTACAAATAGGGGGTAGGGGTATGGAGAATAGTTACTTTCTCCATTCTCTCATTTGAAAGAGCTAAGGGATCCTCCATTTCTTCTTCCTTTCCACCATTAAAGCTTAGAGAATCGAAGATCTACACCATTTAAGGCTAGATCTACACCGCTTCAAGGGAGATTTCATCAAATCGAGCGCATTAAAGCAAGATCTCCACTATCTGGATTCATATTTCATCGTTTCTAAGCTAAATCGAAGAATTGGTGAGTGATATGCATCTCTCACACGGATTCAATCAAGTATATGAACGTTCAACCGTGTATATTATCAAATTCAAGTCATTTTCTTAGATCTACATCGAGGTAAGTCTATTTTATATGAGTCGCTATAGGATCTAATTTAGCAACTTAAAACTGGTAATTTCCATGTATTTACATATGTTTATTCAAGTTAGATCCGCAATTTAGGTCATATGTTCATTTATCATGATTTTGGAGTGATTTGTCTAATTTTAGTGATAATCATCATATTCATGTTGTTATTGATTTCATAACATGTTTATGATTGCGTTTGGTGAATTGGATGAGTTGATTTCATTGAATTCGTGGGTTGGCAAAGTTTTGGTCGAAATCGAAGTTGGATTGGGGTAGTGCAGGTTTTGGGTCGGTCTGAACTGGGGTCGGGTCGTTCTTGATTTGGGTCGGTCGGCATGGAGCAGTCGGTCAAGATGCGGCTTGGGAAACAAGTCAGGGACTGGGTCGGTCTTGAAGTGGGTCGGTCATGATCTGGTTGGTCCGAAAGTTGGAATGGTAAAGGTTTGGATCAGGTTGGTCTTCTTTTGGTCGGGTCAGTCAGAATGGAGGTGGTCGGCCATATTCTAGAAGAAGTGGTCGGGTTAGACTGGTTCCAGAAGGAGGAATGGGTCGGTTGGGCGGCTTCTGGTCGAAGTGAAGAATGGGTCAGTTGGTCGGCTCCAAAAGGGTCAATTCTAAATATATATTTTTCGTGTATGACCCAGATTTAAACAAAAAATGTTTTTTAAAAAAATCAGGCAGAAGTGCCCGAACTCGTGCCGCAGCGCAGTGGTGGTGTGACTTTGAAGTGAATTAAATTAGGAAGGTTCGAAGTGTTTAAATGTGTTCGTTGGTCGATGCAGAACAACGAATGAGGTGACATCTCAAAGGTTGTGAGTTGGTGGATAATGAATTGCTCAAGAAGGTTGCTTGACCTATGAAGAGTCATCAGGTTAGATGACTAGAGATGCGAAGGCCGAGAGATTATCATTGTCGTAAGTTCTAGCAGGCTTAAAGCAGGGGTACGATAGAGGCATTTAAAAGAACCAGTTGTAGGTCAAGTACCCTGGGCATCGTTGAAAGGCCTAGCTGTCAAGGTTGGGCATACATATGTATCGTTGAAAGGCGTATGGAGTTTATGCTAGAACTGGGGTTACCATTAGCCCTTTACATATGGCAAGATTGGTCGTCATATGACTAACAATGGTGTCAAAGCAGGATTGGCAGTGATAGTTAGAGTCAGTCATGGATGTTTGATTGTTTGGTTGCTCTATTTTTACCGTCCTATGTAGATTGTCCAACGTCGAAGGAGACGTACCATGAGTGCTTGTCTGATATTGGTTTAGGCCTCTAGGGCTTGTGCTTGAGGGATGTTGAATTCAATTAGAATGGTTTACATGAGATATATATAATTTGGATGTCATGAGTGCTTTACCATGATTGAATGGGTATTCTGGTTTCCATGGGTGAATGGTCGAATTGTTTGATGTAAAGGCTATTAATGTCTGATGTGGGGAAGATGGTAGCGAGTTCTTCTCTGGTTGTGTGGGTAAACTAGTTCGTTTATTTACCCAATCTCATATACTTTATTATTGAAGTTTGTTAGTTGTTTTATCTCTCACAAAGACTGTTGTCTGACTCAAGGTTTTATGTTTCCCTCTTGTTACCTTGGGTTGTTCATCCGTTTGTGGATGAGCAGACTAGGTGGAAGGTGATAGGAAATTGCTAGTGAGGACGATGTAGTTGTTCGGAGGCGAGTAGGAGGCTGGCGTACTATCTTTCTACTATATAGTATTTGGATTTCCGCTGTTTGTTATTCTCTGAGTGTTGTAGTGAGGCAATTTGTACAAACACTATTGTTGTAACTCAAGTCTATGGATATTACTTTCTAGTCGTTACGAAAGTCCAGTGTTTTATGATTCACTATTAATACCAGTTGTATATATTCTATTATATTTTATCCTTGCGCTGTGAGATTTACGATAGATTCCGATGTTATTATCGTACCTTGATGATCGTCCACAACTGCCTGAAACGCCTTTAAGAGCATTATTCCTCTCATCTAGTGCAGGGGCTGTGGGCGATCATCACACCTGGAAACCTGGAAAGGTATTAGCAAACGAATTTGGGTTAAGTATATGGAAATTTTAAGTTCTTGGGAAAAATCGGAAATGTCTATCAAGATAAACATTGTGAATGATATTTTGAAATAATTTCAAAATTGAAATGTTTAAAAGTGAATTTTGAATGTGATATAGTATTGAACTCACTTCGATAGCTGGAAAATAACCCTGATCATGCTGGCCACATCATCAGTGTTCATATTCGAGTTTCTAAGTGACGGATTACTAGAAGGAATATTGATTTTGAATTGTTTGAGAAACAAGTTGTTTGAAATCTGAAAAGGAATATTTGGTTTTAGAAATAACTAAGTTGTTTAAAACTCCCAGGTAGAGACTGTTTGAATTAAAAACAGGTTTGAGTTATGAGATAACGATATCTGATTAGAGAAATTAACCAGTTAATGAAATATATGGATGAAACTTAACTTGGTTAAGTATATTGGATTGGTGAGTTACGAATTTGAAAATCAAGAATGGAACATGAGCTTGGGAGTGGAATTTGGCTTGGATAAGCGAATGATTATGTTGAAGATAAATTGATCAAAGACCAGTTGGAAAGGCATAGGTATATGCTGAATTAGTAGCAGATGGAAATGATATAATGATATGCCTAACAAAAAGGTACAAGTTTATATTTCATATGAGTATGAGATTTATGAGCCTATTTGGCAAGCCACTTGGCATTTTGATTTTCTTTCGGACTGGAGAAGGCCTAGAGAGGCAAGTTGTAGTTGTACCGATTGAGCCATGCAAAGGAGATGCTGGCGATTTTTTTTGAAAATTTAAGGTGTTAGAAAATTTTAAGAATTTTTGAAAATTTTCATTAGTTCAAGTGAATTAATATTTTAGTGGAAATAAATTGGTTCAGTTGAAACTGAAATTAAAAAGTAAAACAAATGATTTTTACCTAGTTAATAGGATTGGTAGCATTTTTCCGACTTAGTAATTTCGAAGACAAAATTTTTTTAAAGGGAAAGGAATGTAACATCCTGTATTTTTAGCAATTAAATAATTTATTTATTTAATTATTTTAATATTATTTTGATGATTATATTGGTTGTTTAATTAAATGATATTGAATATTTAATTAATAAAATTAATGGAATAATATATTTAATACCGAAATAATCGGAATTAAGTTGAACTAACAATATGGGGTGAATTGTATGGTGTAAGAAATTTTATTGAGTTTATATTCGAGTTATAATAACAAATATATTTAATAAACGACGGTTAAACGTATTAATTATAATATAATTTAAAACGAACCCGTAACATCACGATAGTTCGTAATATTGAGTTTTGAACTTCAATTGAATATACAAAATCCATTTTAAGTCGGATTTCTTTAAAACAAGAAACATTCGAATCTACTGAACGATATTTTTCCAATGGAAGTGAAAAATTAAGTTTTCGTCTTATAGATTGTTAGTTATGTCCAAATCAAATTTTCAGAAAGTCGCTATGCGATCTTTTATAAACCTTAATGATTTAATTAATATAATAAAATATTGATTTCAAATTTGAACAAGATTTTTGAGGCGTGTTTTCAATTTAATTTATAGAATTTTTCTGTAATTTTTATTTTGAAAAATAAGCAACTTTTTGTTTGAAGTATTTTACACCCTATATCAGCATTTTTGGAATTTTACAAGATAAGTTATCTTGTCTATTTTGTTATAATTCTGGGATCGTAGCACATTGCTCGTCACAAAACTATTTTTTATTTTTGTTGGTAACAGTCCATAAGTAAACCAAGTTTTTAGTGATGGGGTACGTATACTATTTCTTAGTTACGAAGTAAGGTTGATTTTATATTGATGTACGTCCACATCAAGGACCTTCCCTGCACCCTTCCATAATTTCAATAAATGAATTGTACTTCATTTCCTTAGCCTTTAAGCATCGTTGCTTATAAATGTATGTAACCTCTAGGCATCCGCATTCTTTTTTTAACTTTCACTCTCTTCTCTAGAAAAATGGAGACATTCATTTTCTTCCCATTTTCAAGCATCACGCAAGCACTTCTATTCCTTTTCTTTCTCACTTCATTTTCTTACTCAGGCAAACATTTTGTCGTTAACTGCTTGCATGCGTGTTATGCTATGGTGTGTGCATGTTGTTTTGTGGTCGTGCATAGGCTTGCTTGAGCACACACATATTTATAAAAGGAAGTTGACTTGAGGATTGTGGTCAGTTTTGTTCAACAGTGGGGGCTTGGATTGGCCATTGTTTTTGGTGGATGAAAAGGAGAGTCGGCTGAGCTCGGGCAAAGGAAAAAAGGAAGGAGCAGTTGCCCGGTTTTGCAGAATGTTTCAATGTGAGGGAGGAAGAACAATGGAGAAGCAGGCGTGTAACACCCCATCTCTATACACATATTATCCAAGAATATTACTAAGTAATACCGTTAGGTAATACGGAGAATGAGGCTATAAGGGCACACGCCTGAAAATTCTCTTGGGTTAACATTGGTACGTATTTAAAATTTCTGAAATACAACTTGCTCTTTCGTACACAGTATCGGTACAAAACAATTACACGTGTGCCTCCAGGATAGAACAATACAAAATATATAGAAATATAGAGATCACAGAGTCAACCACAGTGATAAAATATAATATAATATAGTATTTAACATTTTATACATCTTTAATTTAATATACATCAATACATATACATCAGGCCATTCAATACATGAAAATAATAAATATTCTAATATGTTACTATACTCCTCTAAGGCCAAGTGAAACTCAGGTTAGTCTCAATGTCTGTGCACCTGAAATGTCTCGATCTAACCCGAGTATTATATAAATAATAAACGGGTAGTCTATGTCTAAATCCATTATAGTTAATATAAATGTTTGGATTTTCTAAACAAGAATAACAAAAAGAGGTACAACATTATTTAATCCACGATAATCATCCGTAAAATTCATTAAAATATATTTCATGGAATCAATACATGAGACTGGTCATATAAATCCGAATTCAATCAAATTACTGTATCAACTTCAAAAGGATATCACAATGCATAAATGCCCAATCAACAAATAAATCCAATAGTCATCCAATAAAACCAAATATCATCCAATCACCTAAAACATAATATCCTCCCCATACTAAAACAAAAATCAATAGATAAATTCATGGAAAAGTCAACGAATGTCGGTAGAGGATATAAGAAACTACAAAACTCCAAGTATCTCAAATTTAATATAACGGTGTTGGGCGGTACGCCAAAATATCACATTACAACATATAAAGTAACAATATATGGTGGCATGCCCAAAGAGAAGGAAATGATGACGAACCATGTTGGATCCTTTGTATTAACTATACACTAACCCGAGCTAGAAAGTGAGTGTAACAGCCCGCATTTTACGTATCGGAAGATCGTAAAAAAAATTATTTTATTCCCTGAGGGTTGGATCATTCACATATTTTAATATGTGGTTTATGGGGATGTGAGTCATGTCCATAATTTTTACCAATTTTGTTTGTGACCATTTTGCCCTTGTTAGTTTTGTACAGGGCATAACTTTTGACTCGGGTAGAATCAGGTGATGAGACCTGTACCATTGGAAAGGAAATGATGTTTCCCTTTCCGTAGAGTGGTCACATTAAATATTTAGCTCAGAGGTTTGGGAGGAATCGTTGTTTTAAGGTTTAACATTTGGTTGTTCAGGTTTGGTAAGCCATAATGGGCTGATTTGGGGTGGCCCATTAATGGGATGATGGAAGCTATAAATAGGGGGTAAGAGGCAAGGAGAATAGTTTACTGTCTCCATTCTGTCATTTGAAAGAGTTTAGAGTTCCTCCATTCCTCCATTCTCTTCACTTTTCCACCATTAAAGCCTATAGAATCGAAGATCTACATCACTTGAAGCTAGATCTACACCCTTTCAAGAGAGAGTTCATCGAATCGAAGAGTTTGGATCAAATTCTTTACTGTTTGGAATCATAATTCATTGCTTTTAAGTTGTTTTAGAGAATTGGTGAGTGATATGTATCTCTCACGCGGATTCAATCAAGTAAATGAGTTGTATGTGCATAATTTCATCATTTTCAAGTGTTTTCTCATAAATCTACATCATGGTAAGGATATTTTTATATGAATTGCCAAAGGATCTAATTTAGCAACTTAAAACCTGTAACATCCCCCATTTTGTAACAGTTAAAATAATTAAATAATGCATATGTGTGTGTATATATATATATATGCATTGATATATACATTTAAAAAGAAGAAAATGTTAATGCGAATAAAAATGTAATGCATGCATTAAAAGAAAGAAAGGATTGGTTGCATGCAGTGTAAACTTGTTGCATTCACTGATTATGCATTAATAATAAAAGAGGAATGAAAGAAAAAGATTCATGCAATGGTTCAACTGTAATATTGTAACAAACATGAAAAAGAGAAGTAAGAAGAGAACAATAATTACTATTGTTCTAAGTCTTGTTAATAATAGCCTTGATAGCCTAGTTGGTTAGAACATGTGGCTTGCACATTAGAGGTGCAAAGTTCGATCCCCGCCGTCGTCATATTTTTGTTTTAAGGCAACGCCTAAAATGACACATGTTCATAATATAAAATATGTATAAACGCACATATAAGGGAAAATATACATATAAGGAAGTAAAGAAAATATATATGAGAATATACACGTATATATAAGTAGGATATATATATATACAAGATATAAAATTCAAGATAAAGCTTAAATCATAGAAATATGGCAAGAATCAAATAACCGTGCAATACCGTTTGAATTCTGAAAACGAAACAAAAAATTGTGCATATATATATATATATATATATATATATATATATATATATATACGTGTAAAATGGTCATTACAAGTTCTGTATGCATATAAGGACCTTATACATGAATATAATTTAAATCAATTCAAAACTGATGGGAAGGTAATACATGCGCTAAATTAATGCAATGGATTAATTGAAATAAGGAAAAAGGAAACATGGTAAAATCATTGCATTAAATAAAAAGATAACGCATGTAATAAAATAAAATAAAGGAGGATGTGTATAGTTATATTCGCACAACATTCGAAATTCAAAAGTAAAAGATTAATAGCATGCAATTAGTTAAAGAAGGAAAATAGGCACAATCAATTTAAAAAGAGCAAAACAAGGAAGCTATTAAACGCTGCAAAACATTAATATTATATATATATATATATGTAGCGTAAAATAAGGTATGAAAAGGCAAAACATGAAAGAGATTGAACGTTTAAAAAGTAAATGTTATAAACATTAAAAGATGAATTTGGACTATTTTCTTAACCAAGTTCAATGCTGACTCAGCGCTGCGTGTACGATAAGATCCTGAACACCTATAAATAGGCTAGCAGAGCCTAGCTAAATCTCACATTTTTGAGACAAAACAGAAGCTCTGCCATTCTTCTTCCTCCTCAAGTCTCTCCAGAAAATTAAGATTATTAATTTAGGAAAAATTCTAAATCAAGATCTGGAGGAAAAGAATTGACGTTAATAAAAAGGTGTTTAGAATAATATGCGAAGTGAGGTAAGTTTCTAGATCTTGTCTACTCAATTTTCTTCCTCTTTCTTTCATTTTTCTTTTAGTGAAAATTATGAATCCATGGTTGTTAGGTTCTGAATCCAATTAGGGGAAAACCATGGAATGCGAGATCTGGACCAGATCTAGGATTTGAAAAGCAAATGAGGTGAGTGGTTTTAAGTTATATCATTTTTGATAATGATATATTATCGTTTAACATTCCCCGTTATTACACAATGTGAATTTGCTAGAATAATTAAAAAGCATTGAAATGTTATGTATGTCATGTTGACATATGATATGTTGAAATTTTTAAACATATGTTAAAAAGATTAAAGTGACGAACATGACATGTTGGAATATTAATATGTTAAGATATTAATATGTTGGAAAATTCATACGTTGAAATATAAACTTGTCAAAATATGTGTAGCGATTATTGTTGTTTCAATTTCATATTAACTTGCAACATTTATGTACCTGGACCATTAACGGTAGAAATTGAGAAAATTATAGGTTAGTTTGTTGATTTGAACAATTACATGATTAAACGATTACATGTTAGAATCGAATATATTGTATGTTAGAAAAAACATGCGACATAAAATGGGTTTAATATGATGACATGTAAAATATAGGAAATTTACAGTAAATAGTAAACTGTAACCGCGCTTAGACACAAGGTTAGACTACACTTGTGGTAGAAGTCTGCCCAGAACCGCCCGGCATATCCTGCATCCACAAGTGGTAATCTAATGTGAGGGGTCTAAGTGCATAAATAAAACATGCAGTGGTGCTTAAGACACGAGGTTAAGTCAACTTGTTGTAGAGTCTGCCCGGAACCGCACGACAAATTCAACATCCACATGTGTAGGCTTAATGCGAGAGGTTCAGTGCATAAATATATACATATATACATATACATATATATATATGTGTGTGTGTGTGTGTGTGTGTGTGTGTGTGAATAGCAGGACTGATAAACATCATTAATTGTAATTAATGGAAATAAATGGAATTGAATGAAAGATAATTACAACAATAAAGGAAAGGGAATGAACAGTAAATGATAATAACTTATTTATAAATAAATTACATTAATGAGAATGTTATATAATAGGTAGACTTGTCCTAGGGACAAGTGGATATTATAACTTAGGTAATAATAAACTAGTGAGAAAATGAGATAACTTGTGTAATGAGAAAAATTGTACTTAATTGTAAATTAAGTAATCAACAAATGGGGGAAATTTTATGAAATGAAAGAAGTTGTACTGAATTATAAATTGAGTAATTTGAAAACTTGGAAATCTGAAATATGCTAATAAGAATAACATGTTAAGGCTTGTCCTAGGGACAAGAGGAAATTACAACATAGGTTATAATAAATGAAAAGGAGACTTACTAGTAAACCTTAGTTAAGAGAACTAAGTTAATAAGTAAACAACGATAAGTTGTAGTGACAGTATAAGTTGGAATTATGATTAAATAAGAAAGAATGAGGCAACTTATGAAATGAAATAAGTTATATTTAATCATAAATGATAAGTGACATGTTAAATAGAAAACATGTAAATTGAGATATACTTAATTACGTATTAAGTAGAACATGTTATTGTAACCTTGAAATCGAACAAGAATATAAAGGGATTGTGTATTACAGACCTTGGATCACAATCTAGAGAGTAAGATGTTGTGGGCTTATTAATAAACTTAAATAGGTTAAGTTATATGACTGAAATTAACAAGCAAGAGGAACTTGGTAACTTGAATAAGAAGTCGGTGTGAATAGGAATAACCAAGTTAAATGGAAACTGATTGAGGTAAACAAGCGCATAAAGGAATGTTTAGACATAGGGTCTAATAATATATTAAAATGAGGCGCTTGGACCAGTCCGCACGTTTGATAACCCAACGGGGTAGATCATAGTGGTGTCATGAGGCACAAGGGGAGCACATGTTCATCTCATTATTATGTTGGCTCCGAAGGACTGGAAGGGGAAATACGCGGCTTCCTGAGATACGTAAGGTGCTCCTGGTAGTTGTGACGACCCACTTTTTCCATACAATTTAAGATGACATTTAACAACACTTGTCAACTCAAACTGAATAGAAAAGCACATAGTTAGGAGAAAGATATCAGAGGGTGAGAGAAGAAAGAAAGAAATATTAGAATAGAAGAATAAAAAAGATCAGAGTCTCACAGCGGAATGAACAAAATATAATATATCAGATACTTTATTTAAAGGAAAATTGTATATACATGATTATAACATCAGAGTACAACATCAATACAACTCACACAGCGGAATTACATAAGTACCAGATAATATGGATATACATCTCGACTTCGACTCGTGCCTTGAAACTTCAAGTGGAACCTAACCTGGAAATATACTCGGTCAGACCGAGCACATTTGATTTAAAACAAAATTCACCCGGATCAGTCTGAAATACTTTCAGTGATAAATTCATATGGCAAACAACTTGTTTAACTTTAGAAATTCCTTCGAAAGAAAAGGATAATAGTAAGACCAACCCACACATAAACACGGACGGTTTTTTACCTTACAATAATCCAAATCATTTTTGATATATCAAAATTCAGTGATATTATAATAGTGTCTATCAAACCACAAATAAATAACCATCTAGCAGAACGCTTGCATCTCACGCTCCACATATATAGTATAAAATCAAAAACTGCATGGCGCTTATTAGAGATTGAATTCTAACTATGACAAGGTATGGGACCACCTTCCAACAGTGCACCTCTAGAGGGAAAACGCACTAGGGTTCAACAAGAACTTCTTGCAACCTGGCCACACATGACTGACCACTCATTTAACTTGAGTGTGCCGAATATTTTGTCACCCTATGGCATTCTGTCGTGACGACCGTAAATTCCTGGGAGATACAGAAACGAAAGAAGAAGAATAAATATGAAATTTCTCTAGATCGGTGACAATATACCCTACTTGGGAATGACCCACTTAGCCATGCTGCCTGCCCGATTTCTGTCATTTCCTGGTTGATGAGGCTTGAGGTCACATTTATCTTCAGAGAGCATCTCAATATCTTTAAATGCCACATTGTCAGATCCGTCAAATCACTAATTGACATCCACAAATACACTTTGGGTGTTAAGCAAGAGAACTTCTCCGCCACCAAACTTCGTATATTTGTAAAAATCAACGTGCGTGACTCTTGAGGAAATACTCTGTCAGACATTCATCCATACAAGTCAGCCAGGAACAGGATGAACGGAAGGCACCCTCCCACTACATCCTAGGAATCACCCTACATATTAATAGAGAGTAGTTCTTGCAAATCCGTAAATTCCAATCACGACAGAACCACAGTGTATCTTTGGGAGCTACCAGAGATTATAAGTAGTTCTTCCGCTCTTTGAAGATCTACGGTATTCAATGCTCCATATTTATTTCCTGCAAGTTAGCTTCGAGCGCAAAGTTGATTCGAACTGGTTTTAGGCTAGTTCTCATCCCGGTCTGTTCGAAACAAACACGTCAAAGTCCATAGTATATTTCATTGATAGTTTGGTGTTTTAACTATCAACAACAACAAAACAATCAACCAATCATATTGATCAAATAGTATAGTCAAATATATTGGCAGCTCAGATCTTTTCATTTAAAATTATTTATTTTAACTCTTAATTGAGTTTTAAAACCAGTCTTCATATTCATCAATACATTTGTTCCCATTATTTCGGAAACATTTACTATGATTCATCTCTTTAGCTTGGTCAAACAACGTTCATTTATACGTCGTTTATTTTAAAATCAAATAGTTTAATTTCATTTCAAACTTGCAAATACATTGCAATATTCCCTTTATAAACTAATCTCGTCATCCTTATAGCAAAATTTATTTATACTTGGATTATCCATTTCAAATATTCCTTCAAACCATTTTACATTCTAATACAAATTGAGATTTTGGATTTTTTTTTAATTAAAATCCATTTACCCTTCTTTACACAAAACCATTAATATCATTATTATAACTAAATTTGGACTTTTCATTTATGAATCCCTCAACCAATTCTTTACCCAAAACATGATAAGTATCTTCGCATTCATAGAAATCCTTCTTTCAAATCAAAATTCTTATATCTCAATTAAAATATTTAATAGGACATTATATTTTAACTATCACATTCGCTCAAAACTTTTTTTAATTTAGTTACGAAAATTCGAATTTAAAATTGGATCCATTTAAGGCTTTCTATTCCAAATCCATTTAACGTTCATCTTCATCATCCTTTCGACAATTTCTTTCTATTTGCATCACTTAACTTGAATCAATTAATCAAGTAAATTCCTTCTTTTAAATTCTTATTTTAGTTTATTTACTCTTTTACAACCCTCGCCAAATACTTGGATTCTTATACTAAATCTTTTATAGAACCTTTCCACAAATATCTAATTAGCTTTATTTTAACTCAGCTTCGATCTTAGATAAATTCTCTTATAATCTAATCATTTAAATTATTATTAAGGAAAAGTAATAATTATTTACTTCCTCATTTATTGGAACAATATTAGTTTGTACTTCATTGACTAAATTGATTAATTAATCACTTCATTAAACAGTATTAATTAGATAATCATATTTAAACATTGTTAAATAAAAGGGTAGTCAATATTTAATAAATGTTATAGATTTTAAAACAATTACTTACTAAATGATTTCCATTAGATTAATTGAAAACCAATTAATCTAAAATCATTATCAAAAAAAACAATTGATTCAATAATTTTAGGCCATCCGTTAATTCTTAACTGATTTTGGTAAATTCTTCCCTTTAGATTAATATAAGTAATCTAATGATATTACCAAATTGTTTCCAAAACAATTATCCTAAAGCGATAGGTAAATTACCGCTTAATTTGCTTATAAAACTTATATAATCACTTTACACAAGTAAACCAATTAATAATATCGATTTATTTTATTAAAATAAAATATAAATCATAATTCAGTTATATAAAAAAATTATAACTTATCTACGTCAATTTGCCTAACAGCGAATTAACGTTTTAACAAAAATATGATTTCAGGCCATATGCTGTCGATACCTCAATTAATACTATTTATTGATTAAAATAATAACAACATTGAATTTCAATCCGTTGTCAACAACCAAACAGGTTTTAAATGTCAATGGGGTTCAAAAAGTTCATATATAAATAATATGAAATTAAACAGCATACAAAATATTTGAGGAATCCCTCCCTGCATAGTTCAGAATAACATTTTATAATAACATATGAATTTCAGTTAAATTCAATTAACGATGTAAATAAATTCAACGTCAACCAATAACAAACACTATCATCCAAGGCATCCATTAAACCAATTCATATCATCAATGATAAATTCTAATTATATGAATTTAACCACATCATAGAATTTCAGAAAGCGTGAGAGTTAACTCACACTACAAGAATTCTCTAATTCTCCTACTTCAGTTTGGCTTAGGTAAGGCATAGGAAATATTAGTTTCCTACACCGTACCTACGCCAAACCTGACATTGGAAAATCTAGCGTGGCAAAAATATTTTCCACGCCTTTCCTACACCTTGCGTTGTATGGTTTCCTACGTCGGATGTTTCCTACACCCTTCCTACGCCGGATGTTTCCTACGCCCTTCCTACGCCAAATGTTTTCTACGCCAGATATTTCCTACATCCATTCTACACATAAAAATTCCCTATGCCTTGCCTACACCCAAATTTCCTACGTGTTGCCCACACCCTATACATTCCTACGTCAGTCTCACATCCTAATTCCTATGCGTTAGCTACGCCGTGCATACGTTGTACAAGCGAATACAATTTTAAATTTCCATATGCTATGGCTGTGACATTTTAAATAATTTCTACCATATTACAACTGCTGTATTTTGAATCACTTAAATCAATATGTGGAAATCATATAGAACCAAATCAACAATATTATTTATATATATCGACAAAGTACAATTTTACACTCATTAAACATGACAAACAATACTTTATAACATATATTTAGGTAAACTCAAATACTGCTACATCCATAAGTCAAAATGGCATTAATAAATAATACATATGCTTAAAAAATCATACATAACATAAAACAAACATGAATCCCCATATAATTACCGACACACTATGTCTTTGAACACTGAAAAGATTTCAAGTACGGCCCTTGATGATTTCAGCACCGCCCTCAACTTGAAGATGTTGGCTTTCTAGAGAATTTTGCGATGTGCTAACAGAGGAGAGACTGCCGCATGCTATCACATCTGAATTCTCTCCTGTACTCGAGCGTCATGCTCCCCAGCTTGTGATTCTCAAGCACAAATCTTGGGTCACCCTGGTCCATTAACATTTTTCATTAATTTTCACCCATATTCTACCATATTAAAAATAGGTTTCTGCATTATATTATAGGTAATGAATTTACTAAAAGATTCATATTTTAAGTAAGGGGTCAACAAACGAGTACTAGGCAAAGGATGGTATTAACAGTCCACCTAACAACGATAATGAATTTACTAGAAAGAAAAGGTCACATCCCATCATTCAGAACCAACAAACTCAGTAGATGAATGACAAAAGAAAGGCATAAATTAGTTGGAAGATAAGTTGCAGGTCACGGTCATGCTGTATCAGGGGTCCCGGGCATGTGCAGTAGCTGATACTACTATTTGCCAACTAATACAAATGATCGACCATAAAGTTCAATACATGTCATTCATATACCAGTTGGCACAACACTTTTAGATCTAAAAGGTGATTCCGATTGAAACAACATTATCCATGATGAAACTAGATAAGGATCTAAAGTAGAATTGTCCAGATGTAAAAGAAAGAATTTGCATTCGAGTTACCTCAAGGATCCATCCAATGTACTTGACATTGTTCACATGTAGATTAACATCCAGATCGCTCCATCGAGGCTGTAAGTTATTCACAGAATGTAAAACGACTATTTAGTTGATCAGTCCTCATGCATGTATTTCTTGCTGGGTGTAAAATGAAACAGTTCTCGACCTGATTAGCTTTTGCCACCAAGTAAAACCACATCGACCAATATTTTACATAATTTTACTCATACTTTATAATGAAATCTAGTGATAATAATAGGATAAATATTATAAAATTTATGTGATCACCTAAAAGAGTTGGCCAAAAGAATTGGATATTTCAAGGCTAAACTATATATTGTTCAGGCGACAATCAAAAGCAATTTAAGTCATTGTGACGTATGCTGTAAACTTAATCAGCTGAAAAGCTCCAGGCCTATTATCTTGGATGGAAGACCAGAAAAAAGTGACTTATGGCTAAAGGACAGGGTAAAGGGATAAAGGGATTTATGTAATTATATCACGTTGATTATTGCATAAAGCAATGAACTATGGAAACATGTGATTAGTTCACAAAATCAACTCAGAGAGTTGTCCTATTATCAAAGGTAAACTGGAAAATAAGTAGAGTTACCTGACGACGAGATACTCTATTGGAGTGTCCTCTTTGCAAGTCTATGTCCACTTGATTATCTTCAGTTTCTCTCCCAATTACCACCTGTGCACCTCAGGCAAATAGAAAATCATTGAGAAATAATGAAATGTAGAACTAATATCATTTGATGAAAAATAGAGAATATAGAAATTTATAACATGCATGAAGCAATTCATGTTATACTACCTGAGTAGTTCTAATGTAATGCTTGAAATGTCGGCCATAGAAACAGCAAATGCCCGATTAGATGCAATGGACCTATTTATGTGAGAATGAAAACTTTGTTCTAACCTGATCGTTTCCTTTGTATCCGTGTGCTGGTATCTCGATACTGAACATAAAATGACCATGATTTATAACTGGAAGTCATATATAAAGGCTGAAGTGTTTTTGCTTCAAGCAAACAATGGAAACCATGCACATAAGAGGAACAAATGGGCAAAAAATTAAACCATGGCATCCCTATGTATTTCATGAAAGTATAGTTTAGGAACATTAGCATAGCAATTTACTTTGTCCAATTTTAGTATCACTTAAAAGAATCTAAGAATGATGGTGAAGATGACTGGTTAGTTAAATAAAAGATCAAAATGGAGGAATGGAAGAATCACATTCGCTATGTGTCAGATTCTCATGTGCTGTCTCTGCAAACATAGAGTTAGGAGGAAAACAAAATCACCAAAATGCGACCAAGATAACTTATTTGCTGCAAAACTAAATATGGACACATGTGTTTTGCATTACATATATAAAGAATGATAAAAAGTTCTTAGTACAGTTTGCAAGCATTACGTACCTTCTTTGGCAAGCAAATACGGCTCCTCGGCATATTGGCACAAATCCATCCTTAGTATCTACAAAATAGCATACTAGCTTTATTGTGACGACCCAAACCCCATACGACGGCGGCAAGAGTAATCTTCGGAATATAACACATAAACAGATAACAGCAGAACAGAAATAAATAATTACTCCAGATATGTACAACAGAATATACTGGATAAATATAAACATCAGAGTTACACAGTATATAGGATCATATTTAGTACACAATACAGTTCAGCTATACATAAATGTCTACAGTGGAAACAAAACATAAATGTACAATAGGAGCTGAACAGCATAAAAAAAGATAAATGATAGAATCCGTCTTCAGCTCCAGCTATCCAGAAAGAGCCTGCTAAAACCTGAATACAAGGTTGCCCGTGTAGAAATAGGAGCACCCTAGTTTGCAAGTGAAACAAACTACGAGTCAGTCATGGGACTGGTATGAGAAATCTACTTCAATTTATTTTACAATATGGCCAATCACAGGACCACGCCGCTAACGCGAAACAGGTTTACTCCATTGGATTGCCAGTGCTTTAAAACAAGAAAATCATTTTAAACATAGCAATGCTTTTTATAAAAATGATGCCATTATAAAACTCAGTTCCCATCACATAATGCAACACAAACCGGAGGATAGAGTTTTCCCTTATAATGGCCCAAGTATGCTTGATACGAGCAAAAAAAATCATTTGATATTATTGCTAGTGTTTATATGTTTCAAAAACAATTTGAATCATAACTATAAATCATAGACGACATTAATGCCCCATACCGCTATATATGTTTTGTAGTTTGGCTTATGCTTGTAATTGTATGCTATTGTGCTATTAAAAATTCCTATAAATATTGAATGTTATGTCTGATTGTTGCATAGGAGTAACTGTGTCTGCAAGTTTCATGCAGCATATGAATACATTGACTTTAGACAAAGTACTCTAATTGTTTCTTTTTCTTGTAAGTTTGCTTTTCTTCCTGGTCATTAAAAAATGTCCCTCACATTATTTGTTCAAGTGTTATCGCATAAAAAATTGACAGAAATATGTAATAAAATAATGTAATTTTTGTTTAAAAACATTAAATAAATTAATTGATTTTATAGAAATACGTCTGATGTTCAAGTTTTGTTAGTGAGTAAAAGCAGGCCATTTAAATTTCATTTAATATTAGTTGCATTCGTTCCATGAGTATTCTGATCTTTGACATGCTTTTTATTATGGTAATCTATATGTTGATTATATACCGTTTTTCCTTACTAAAGGCTAAGCAGCCATATAAATTACTGGAAAAACTTGAAGTATATCCTTACATAGAAGAGCATATCTAATCTCATCTTCTCTCAATCGCATCGGCGGAATAGTGGAAAAATATTTAGAGGTAAGTTTAAAGTTCACAGTATTGTTGTTTACATGGTTGCTAGTTCTGAAATCATCAAAAGCCTATATAATATTCTCAGTTGAGCTTTTTTGGTTATTATAGTTTATTTCTTGTATCACAAGAACAATGTTAATTCAAAGATAACATTTATTTAAGAATGGTTTGAAGTCTGGCTAAAATTACTTATGTTACTAGCAATGTAATTTTTATCATTGACCGATTTGACATTGGCCTGTAGGATTGAAGTTGTCATAGCTTTTCATTACTTATTGCCTTTGGCTTTAAGGGGGTAGAATAAAGTATAGTGCATATTATGTTAGCCAATGATCAAAGCCCTAGGGTAGAACAACTAGCGTGGTTTGGGTTTGAGCATATACGTTGGTCACTTTTTTATGCAAATTGATTCATTTATCACTTAATACATTTATCACTTTTTTATGCAAATTTGTGAATAGATTGCTTCGTTATTCATTTTTGTTTCTCTTTTTAAAGAAACATGATAAAAGCCTGTAGTAGATCAAACAGACAAGAGCAAGCTTGCAAGCAGCAACCATCATGCTCACAAATTGCAAGCCGCAACAAGAATGCAAATTGTAGGGAACTACAAGTCTGTACTTGCAAGCATGCTAGCAACTTTGCAAGTTGCAAGCACCTGCAAGTCTGTACTTGCAAGGATGCATCTTTCATAATTTGCAACATGCTTGCAAGTTGCAAGCCTTCAGGCTTACAATTGCTTGCAATCTGCAAAGCCTGCAAGTTTGCATTAGTTGCTAGCAGGTTGCAAGCCCGCAAGCTAGTTGTAGGCTTTTAGGTTGCATTGCAAGCATGCAAGCAACTTCAACCTGCAATATGCATGCAACTTTGTTTTTTACTCATCTCAAATTCAAGTTAAAATAAGTAGATATGTAGATAACAAATTCTTGCAATTCGCAGAGTGGAATTAGCAGTCGAATGGTTTGGAGTATGTAGTACCTTTTTCTTTCAAGTGATACCTGAAGTCGAATGGTGTGGAGTTCTCCAGAGGTATAGAAGGAATTTTTTTGTTTATTATTTGCAATGCCAAGTCAAATAAGTATTCATGTTTCATATAAATGAATATTGGTTTCACTTGTAGGTCAGATCACATTTTCTTTTAAGCTACTTGGTTATTAGCAGGTCGGTTACTGAGGCAAACATTTTCTATTTGGAAAAATTGTTCGGTTCTTTGGCATGAAAGAGGCACTTGGATCTACACCTTCTTGGCTATTATGGATAAGATTTGCGTTACACAGTCACTTACATTTATCGTGTGAACTGTTCTGGAAAAATGATACGTCTGGTTTAAATATTGTTTATAAATTCAGGTACAACACGTTTTTATTACCGTATCCTTGTGGTATCACTAGTCACACCAACAAGTTGGGAGCCGAGTGGCTCAGTTGAAACTGAGCCTACAAAGCTCAGTTGAAACTAAGCCTTGTAGGTTCAATTTTGCTGAGCCGAACCTCGGTTTAAACTGAGCTGAGCTGAGCTCAGTAAAATTGAACCTACAAAGCTCAGTTTGAATTGAGTCGAAGCTCAGATTTACTGAGCCACTCGGCTTAGTTTCAACTGAAACTATGGCTCCATAAAACTGAGCCTTAGGCTCTGTAAAAACTGAGCCTACAAGGCTCAGTTTAAACCGAGCAATAGGCTCAGTTTAAACTTTGCATATCGATATCCGGAACAATTGTGCTTATCAGTATAATACTCATGTTTTTAACAAGGAACTGAAAATTTTATTCAATAAATGCAGACACTTCTAGAGGAAGCAGAATAAAATAGAAAATTGGATGTTATTTCTAATGGTACAGTAGAAGATCTTGAAAATGATCCAATTGCAGAAGTTTTTTGTTCCGGCATGAAGAAAAACTATTGTCAAGCAATTAGTTCTACTGCTTCTATAAAACAAATTTATTGTTGCTCAATTAATTGTACTTTCTGTTACTTGATTATAAATGTTGTCTATTAGTATTCATTGAGTTATACATTTTAAATTTAGAATAATATTAGTATTGTATTCATATTAAATATCGTCTACATTATAATAATGTTATTTATTAATTGACAATTAATGTTAGAATATCGGAATTGCTAATACATACTTCTGTTACTATTAACATTTATTTATATTTGTTGTGAATGAAAATCTTGCAACATGTATAAGCGTTGCAAACGAAAATATACCAACGATAGTAAGTGTTGCGAACAAAAATATACCAACACTTATAAGCGTGGGGAAAGAAAATGTAACACCCCACTCCCGCTATGATCACTCACTAAGGGAATGCCATAGCATCGGTGGAGTATTTTAGTGAATATAGAACAGAAAAATTACAACAAGACAGATATAAATAGTACTTGAAATTTTAAAACATCATCTCATAACAGCGGAAGTAAAACATGTCTGGTTACATCATAAAACCACAATAAAGGTCAAGTACAATATCAAAATAAAGAAGTACATAATCCCACTCTCATACAATAGCCAAACAAAAGAAAAGATAACTGGATAACTGGAGCTTTACATCTATCCAAGCTCCTAAAGACTGGAACAGCAATCCGATCAAGCTCCACTACTGCTAGGATCCACCGTAGGACCTGAGGGTTGGGAAAAAGATAAAAACAACAGGGTCAGACATAAGTCTGAGCGAGTCCTATAACTTTAACAATACAATCGTTAAAGTAACCAGAGAAGACATAAACTGATATACGGTAACATATAGGGATGAATGGCTACCCTAAGCAGTCAACTAAACGAAGATAAAGGATAAAGACGCATCTACCCTCCCTAAGGTAAATTACTAAACTGCACCACACCAGTCGTTCCTAACTTAAAGGTTGATCCCACCCAAGGACTTATAAAATTTACTAATTAGTACCTGCGTACCCCTAGGTGACCAAGTAGGCGCCACGGGGCCCTACAATCCACTAGGTGTACACACTACTTCCCATTCGATCGGCTCCCTAACGTAGATACCCGTGCTGGCCCCACCGTGGGATGTATCATTCCCCAATGTGGCAACCTGATGGAACTAAAGGTGCACGGCTTATATCTACTCGATGCAACAACGGCTTACCTACCAGCCCGGGCCCACTCACGCATATGAAGCCCGTTGGACTTGCGTTGCCACCGCTAACCCGTTTGCCTCTTACAGTCAAGCCCAGTATGCGTGTCCCGTCCTCGACATGGGTCGAGCCCACAAAGATACGTATGGGTTACTGGTTGAAATGGGCCTCCACAAGCTACCCACCTAAGCTTGTCCCTTTTTCTAGTATATCCCACTTAACCCTTTAATCATGTTTTAATTACATGTTCCATTTTGGTTAAGTATTCTAATCGTATTTTCTATTGCCACCCAAGGCAACCACTAGATTTTCTCATGCCACCCGAGGCACCCACTTAACCCCTCATGTCCCTCTACATGCTAATATGGTTAAGTGTTTCTTAATTAATTAATTAAGAACGTAACCTTTGTAAAGACCTCTCACATTAGACTGTCTTTTATGACCGCTGGTTAAGCCGGTTGGGTCCGGGCAGCCTTATGTCATAACAGAGTCTAACCTCGTGTCTTTACATTAATTACGTATTTAGTTTGTGCCTAAGACCTCTCACATTGGGCTAACATTTGTAGCAACTGGTTAAGCCGGTTGGGTCCGGGCAGTTTTACGCTACAACTGAGTCCAACCTCGTGTCTTAGTCAATTAATTACACCTAATTAATCACCCTCATAATTTTATATTAATTATCCCTAATTAATCAAGTTTTCTTAACATGGGTAGACCTAACTTAATAGGTAAATTCCCATGGGGTAGACCTAACTCAATAGGTAAATTCCCAACACATAGTATGGGTACACCTAACCAAATAGGCAAATTCCCATACTATGTTTATTTATTTTGTGTTATGCATAATTATATTAATTTCACACAATCTTATTAACTTATGCATTTAATTACCCCATCGTTCCCACGTAATTTCGTTCATGATATAACACATATAAAAGGTGTCAACTTGCATATGAATGAACATGTTTCAAAGGTGCCATCTTGCATATTAACAAACACATAACTTGCATATGAACTTGCATAACATGTCACATAACTTGCATATAATATGTCACATAACTTACATATTCATTTTGCATAACAAACTTGCATATTAGCTTATAGACTTGCATAATGTGTCATCATGAACTTGCATATTAATAAACATGTAACTTGCATATTTACATACATGTAACTCGCATATTAACAAACATGTAACTTGCATATAAAGAAACATGTAACTTGCATATTTACATACATGTAACTTGCATATTAACAAACATGTAACTTGCATATTAACAAACATGTAACTTGCATATTTACATATATGTAACTTGCATATTAACAAACATGTAACTTGCATATTTACATACATGTAACTTGCATAGCATATTACCATGAACTTGCATAACATGCATATGATTACATAGCCCACAACTTGCATATTTAGCATCATGCAAACATAACATACATCATATTAAACTTGCATAAGCTTACATACTCAACATGCATAAACATAAGATTAATGCTAACATCATATCATATGATTCAAAGCTCATTAACCCACATACAAAACCATAAATCTCATCACATCTCATCTAATTAGTTTACCAAAAGATCATCAAAGTGATAGAAACTCACAACTAGCAACTTTGAACACCAAATGAAGAAGATTAAGATGCTAAGAAGGGATTAGAAGTTGATTAGAGAGTGATTAGTATGCAACCCTCTTCATAAAATTAGTGGAGGCCATGAGAGCTAGCATTTTGCCATAGTTTAGTCACTAGGTTTAATTATGAATGAATTAGGGTAGGTTAGGGTCTTATTTATAGATTAGGCAAGTGTTTTAGGCCATAGGATTAACCCTAGATTCAATCCAAGCCATCAAAGCATGTCTTGGGGAAGAAGTCAAGTGTAGGAACCATCTAGGGCCTTTAGATTAAAGATGGACCATGAGAACCATTCAAATGCAAAATCTGCACTTGAGCGAATCGGCCCACGGGTTGACAGCCAAACACCCTGGATTAACCCCTAGTCGACCCAGCGGGCTCGGGTCGACTTCAAAAATCGGCCGGTTCGGTTATTCCCCTCTCCCAATTCGCTGTTTTGAGCATTTTTGCATATTTATTTATTAAATTTTCAATTATATATATATATATATATATATCAATATATATATATATATATATATATATCTACACAACCCATTTCACTTAATTAAGTATACTTTAATTTGGGAATTTTCGTGAAACTTCGCGAGGCCATATCTTGGTCATACGGACTCCGATTTTCGAAAACTCGGACTCTATTTCGCGTATTTTTCCGAGACGAACGCAATGGCATAGCCCGTTTCCCTTGATTCCCATTTTAGAATTAAATTCTGCCTCGATTTATTACAGGTTATTGAAAATACGGGTTGTTACATTCTCCCCTCCTTAAAGGATTTCGTCCCCGAAATCTTCAAGTTAGGAAGAACGTATCCTACCATCCAATCATCCATCTACTCAAAGCATCATCCACGAGCAATCATTGTCCTTACAAGATTCTAAATGCTGGATGGATATATGCAAAAGTGTGTGTATATGTACTTACCTAATGCAAAAATCAGGCGGTTACTGATACAGTAAACCTCCTTAATGCAAACCATGATAGTGCCATGCATCCAATATGTATGCGAAACCCTATTGACACATACAAATTTCTACATGCGTGCACAACCATACACAAAAATGCATCATCCATATGATAACACAGCCATGATACATCCATCAATCTAACTACCACATCCATTTATGCAATATGCAACATGAAGTGACTGAGCCGATCTAGTGCCTAATGTGTGTGTATATGCATCCACGAGCAACCACTAGCAAACAATTGCATCCATATGCATCCATCAACCATAACATGTTTCAAACACATGTTTCAACCATAGGTTTTACCCTATCTAAAGGTCATAGGTATTAGCGAGAGGATATACTAAAGATAAGATAAGTACTAGACAAGCAATAAAGGAGAAGTTAAAAGACATACTCTCAAAAAGAAATGGATACAAAGAACGCATCTTTGCTTCCGTCTCCCAAGTAGCATTGCTTTCGTCATCTCCCCATTGCACTTTAACTAGCTGAACTTCTCTGTTCCTCAACTTCCTAGTTTCTGACCCAAGGATGCGAGTAGGAGCTCGTCGAATCGTCGCATCACGCTCTACCTCTACATCTCTAAGCAAGCTCGGCTCTACCACCTCCGCGGTCTCATGTAAGCACTTCCTCAAATGTGATACATGGAATACATCATGAACACCACTAAGTCTGTCGGGCAACTCCACCCTATATGCCATCCGTCCAATCCTTTCCTTAATAGGAAACGGCCCAACAAATCTCGGTGCTAACTTCCCTACGGACCCAAAGCGAACAACATTTCTCAATGGAGATACTTTGACAAAAACCATGTCCCCAACCTCAAACTCAAGATCCGTCCTTCTCCGATCCGCATAAGATTTCTGTCTATCTTGCGCTGCTTTCATCCTTTTTCGAATTAAATCAATCTTCTCTGAAGTCTCTCTAACCATATCCGGCCCAAGCAAAATCTTATCCGTAGATTCCCACCAACATGTAGGAGATCGACAAGGCCTTCCATAAAGAGCTTCGAAAGAAGCCATACCAATACTGGACTGAAAGCTATTATTATATGCGAACTCCACCAAAGGAAGATGTTCTTCCCATGTACCTCCAAAATCCAAGATACAAAGCCTCAAAAGATCTTCTAAGATACGGTTCACCCTCTCAGTCTGACCGTCCGTCTGAGGATGATATGCGGTGCTCAAACACAACTGAGTCCCTACCGCCTCTTGCAAACTTCTCCAAAACTCACTAGTGAAAATAGGATCTCGATCACTCACAATGCTGGATGGTACGCCATGCAATCTAACAATCTCTCTAACATAGACTGAAGCAAGCCATGGAGCGGTCCTCTTACTCTTTACGGGTATAAAATGGGCACTCTTGGTAAGTCTGTCTACCACAACCCAAATTCCCGTATTGCCCTTCCTCGATCTCGGTAACCCGTCGATGAAATCCATCGAGACACTATCCCACTTCCACTGTGGAACTTCCAATGGGTGTAGCAACCCACCGGGTTTCCTTTGCTCCACTTTAACTTGTTGGCACACTAAGCATCTAGCCACATACTCGGCCACATCTTTCTTCATACCGGCCCAGAAGAAAACTCTCTTCATGTCTTGGTACATTTTGTCTCCACCGGGATGAATAGTCATTCTTGAACGATGTGCATCATCCAAAATAGCCTTCTTCAAACCCTCATCTTGCGGTACACAAAGTCTACCGTCTCTATGCAACCATCCCTTATCATCTATGGTGTATCTACCCAAATGGCTGGACGACTCCCCTCTTATAAGCTTCTCTACCAACACAACCAACTGTGGGTCGTCTCGCTGAGCCTCGCCAATCCGTCTCAAAAGAGTAGGTCTAACCTCCAAGGATGCCAACAAACCAGGTACAAAATCAACAGAAGGTCTGAAGTCAAACAAAGAAAGAAACTCCAAGCTTCGTCGTTCCACGAACAATGGACTCAAAGATAGCCTTTTTCTACTTAAGGCGTCTGCCACCACGTTACCCTTACCAGGGGTATACGCTATCTCGAAATCATAGGATGCTAAGAACTCCATCCACCTTTGCTGTCTTAAGTTTAAATCCTTCTGAGAGAATAAGTACTTCAATGATTTATGGTCGGTGAACAACTCGAATCTCTCACCAAGAAGATAATGGCGCCAAGACTTAAGTGCGAAAACAATCGCGGCCAACTCTAGATCATGGGTAGGGTAATTCTTCTCATGCACTCTCAATTGTCTCCCTCCATAGGCTATTACCCTTCCCTCCTGCATCAAGACTGCGCCTAATCCTGTTCCACAAGCATCGGTATAAACAACAAACGGCTTACTCCCATCTGGAAGCACTAAAACTGGAGCGGTGGTCAAAGCTCTCTTTAACCGTCGGAAAGCATCATCACAATCTACATCCCATGAGAAAACCAGATTCTTCTTCGTCAAGCGGGTTAATGGGGCTGATATCTTTGCGAAGTCTTTGATGAACTTCCTATAATATCCTGCCAACCCCAAGAAACTTCTTACCTCGGTAGCATTTCTAGGAACTTTCCAATCCTGGATAGATACTATCTTTGCGGGATCCACAGCTATCCCTTCCTTAGAGACCACATGCCCTAAGAATCGCACTTCTCTTCTCCAAAAATGGCATTTAGAGAATTTAGCTTTAAGACTATGCGCTCGAAGAGTCTCCAACACTTCCTTGAGATGTAAGGCATGCTCTTCTTCATTCTTGGAAAAGACCAAGATGTCATCCACAAAAACTACTACAAACTTATTCAGATACTCTCTGAACACTCTACTCATGAGATCAACAAAGTATGCGGGGGCGTTTGTCAACCCAAATGGCATCACTAGCCACTCATAAAAACCATCCGGAGTCCGGAAAGCAGTCTTCTCTATACTGTCCTCCGCCACTCTTAACTGATGAAACCCTGTAGCTAAGTCCATCTGCGAAAATACTGACGCGCCAACCAACTGATCAAAGAGATCATCTATCCTCGGTAATGGGTGTCTATTCTTCTTCGTGAGCTTATTAAGTTCTCTATAATCCACACAAAGTCTGAGGGACCCATCCGCCTTCGTGGCAAACACTACTGGAGCTCCCCACTCCGATATACTTCGCCTTATGAACCCCTTCTCAAGCAACTCCCCTACTTGCTTATGAAGTTCTCTTCTCTCACGAGGAGCCATGTGGCGTACTGGCAAAGACACTGGTTTGGCATTATCCACCAAATAAATTCGGAAATCTATCTCCCGCTTCGGAGGCAAACCCTTTACTTCTTCAAACACATCCGGATATTCCCGGACTACTCTGACAGAACACAAACTCTCGACCGAAGCATCGAGCGATTCAAGATAACTTAGCAAAACAGATTCCATGGGATTGCAAGAGATCTCGAGAGTGTTACCCAAGCGGGTCATGAGCCTGACAACTCTCCTTTCGCAATCAAGAACGGCACCATTACTGGATAACCAGTCCATGCCCAAGATCAACCCATAGCCCGTGAAGCCCAATACAAAAGCATCACATCTAAACTCAACGCTAAGTATAGAAATCTTCAAACCCAAACATATCATAGACAGATATATGGAGCCCCCAATTGGGTTTGAGACAACCAAGGGATCATCAACTAGACTGGTGTCTAAGTGCAGTGACTCAACTAACGATGATGAGATAAAAGAATGCGATGCGCCAGAGTCAAACAAAGTACGAACTGGATGATCAAACAGAAAAACCAGACTTTCAACGGAAATAGTTCTACCTCTCTGCTGAATCGGTGGAACTGAGAGAACCTGAACTTGCCCCCCTGACTGAGGTGGTGCTATAAGAGCTTGCACCTGGCCTCCTGAGGTAGACCCCGTCTTCTGCCCCTTCTTTGGGCAGTTTTTCACAAGATGCCCTGCTTCACCACAATGAAAGCAACCGGTTTTCTTCTTTTTGAGACAATCCTTACTAAGGTGTCCTGGTGTTCCACAATTGAAGCACTTCTTCTTCGTCTTCTTTTTGTCACCATTGCCTTTTCCGCCCTTGCCTTGTTGTTGCTGTTGCGGTTTCTTCTGATCCCCCTTTTTCTCTGGTGCCTTAGAATTCTTATCATCCTCATGCATAAGTGCCATGTAGACAAGCTTCTCAAAAGTGGCCCCCATAGGAATGTGAGTCATAGCTATTCCTTGCAATGGTTCGTTCAAGCCTCTAACGAACCTCAAAGCCTTCTTCTCCGGTGTATTCACCAACTCTATGCCAAACCTTGCTAATTGATTGAATTTGTTGACATATTCTTTCACCGTGAGATTCCCTTGCTTCAAATTCAAGAACTTCTCCATAAACAGATTCTCTTCCGCCCTTGAGAGAAACTTAGCCCCAAACCTTTGCTTAAAATCTGCCCAAGAGTCAACAGGGCGTTCTCCATTAGTGACCTCCCACCAGAATGAGGCCTCTCCCTTCATTAACCAAGCCGCCAACTTGACTTTCTTTCCCTCTTCCACTTCAAAGATATCTAGCAACTCTTCCACTTCCTTAAGCCAATCTCTAGCCTCTACGAAAGTCTCTGAACCAAGAAAAGGTTTTCCTCCTATAGCCTTGAACTCCTTGCAAACCTTAGCAAAATTATCCACTCTAGGCTGAGGAGGAGGAGCGGTTGTCTCTGGTGTAGTAGCATTGGCCGGACCCGCAGCCGCGGCCCTAGCCTCTTGCAACCTCCTATACCATAGTGGTATAACTAAACCCTCCGGGATGTTAAGATCTTCAGCCATGCTGAAACGAAAGAGGAAAGATTCAAAAAGGAGATTCCGAAAGATAAAGATATGGCTATTGGGGATTATGCTTTTCTTTTTCAAAAACTTTTTCTCTTAGAAGACATGCTTTTAAAAATCCTTTCTTCGAAAATACTCTTAGAAAGTAGTTTTTCTCAAAAATTTTATCTGTTCTGGTAACCTTAAGCTCTGATACCACGTGTAACACCCCACTCCCGCTATGATCACTCACTAAGGGAATGCCATAGCATCGGTGGAGTATTTTAGTGAATATAGAACAGAAAAATTACAACAAGACAGATATAAATAGTACTTGAAATTTTAAAACATCATCTCATAACAGCGGAAGTAAAACATGTCTGGTTACATCATAAAACCACAATAAAGGTCAAGTACAATATCAAAATAAAGAAGTACATAATCCCACTCTCATACAATAGCCAAACAAAAGAAAAGATAACTGGATAACTGGAGCTTTACATCTATCCAAGCTCCTAAAGACTGGAACAGCAATCCGATCAAGCTCCACTACTGCTAGGATCCACCGTAGGACCTGAGGGTTGGGAAAAAGATAAAAACAACAGGGTCAGACATAAGTCTGAGCGAGTCCTATAACTTTAACAATACAATCGTTAAAGTAACCAGAGAAGACATAAACTGATATACGGTAACATATAGGGATGAATGGCTACCCTAAGCAGTCAACTAAACGAAGATAAAGGATAAAGACGCATCTACCCTCCCTAAGGTAAATTACTAAACTGCACCACACCAGTCGTTCCTAACTTAAAGGTTGATCCCACCCAAGGACTTATAAAATTTACTAATTAGTACCTGCGTACCCCTAGGTGACCAAGTAGGCGCCACGGGGCCCTACAATCCACTAGGTGTACACACTACTTCCCATTCGATCGGCTCCCTAACGTAGATACCCGTGCTGGCCCCACCGTGGGATGTATCATTCCCCAATGTGGCAACCTGATGGAACTAAAGGTGCACGGCTTATATCTACTCGATGCAACAACGGCTTACCTACCAGCCCGGGCCCACTCACGCATATGAAGCCCGTTGGACTTGCGTTGCCACCGCTAACCCGTTTGCCTCTTACAGTCAAGCCCAGTATGCGTGTCCCGTCCTCGACATGGGTCGAGCCCACAAAGATACGTATGGGTTACTGGTTGAAATGGGCCTCCACAAGCTACCCACCTAAGCTTGTCCCTTTTTCTAGTATATCCCACTTAACCTGTAACACCCCACTCCCGCTATGATCACTCACTAAGGGAATGCCATAGCATCGGTGGAGTATTTTAGTGAATATAGAACAGAAAAATTACAACAAGACAGATATAAATAGTACTTGAAATTTTAAAACATCATCTCATAACAGCGGAAGTAAAACATGTCTGGTTACATCATAAAACCACAATAAAGGTCAAGTACAATATCAAAATAAAGAAGTACATAATCCCACTCTCATACAATAGCCAAACAAAAGAAAAGATAACTGGATAACTGGAGCTTTACATCTATCCAAGCTCCTAAAGACTGGAACAGCAATCCGATCAAGCTCCACTACTGCTAGGATCCACCGTAGGACCTGAGGGTTGGGAAAAAGATAAAAACAACAGGGTCAGACATAAGTCTGAGCGAGTCCTATAACTTTAACAATACAATCGTTAAAGTAACCAGAGAAGACATAAACTGATATACGGTAACATATAGGGATGAATGGCTACCCTAAGCAGTCAACTAAACGAAGATAAAGGATAAAGACGCATCTACCCTCCCTAAGGTAAATTACTAAACTGCACCACACCAGTCGTTCCTAACTTAAAGGTTGATCCCACCCAAGGACTTATAAAATTTACTAATTAGTACCTGCGTACCCCTAGGTGACCAAGTAGGCGCCACGGGGCCCTACAATCCACTAGGTGTACACACTACTTCCCATTCGATCGGCTCCCTAACGTAGATACCCGTGCTGGCCCCACCGTGGGATGTATCATTCCCCAATGTGGCAACCTGATGGAACTAAAGGTGCACGGCTTATATCTACTCGATGCAACAACGGCTTACCTACCAGCCCGGGCCCACTCACGCATATGAAGCCCGTTGGACTTGCGTTGCCACCGCTAACCCGTTTGCCTCTTACAGTCAAGCCCAGTATGCGTGTCCCGTCCTCGACATGGGTCGAGCCCACAAAGATACGTATGGGTTACTGGTTGAAATGGGCCTCCACAAGCTACCCACCTAAGCTTGTCCCTTTTTCTAGTATATCCCACTTAACCCTTTAATCATGTTTTAATTACATGTTCCATTTTGGTTAAGTATTCTAATCGTATTTTCTATTGCCACCCAAGGCAACCACTAGATTTTCTCATGCCACCCGAGGCACCCACTTAACCCCTCATGTCCCTCTACATGCTAATATGGTTAAGTGTTTCTTAATTAATTAATTAAGAACGTAACCTTTGTAAAGACCTCTCACATTAGACTGTCTTTTATGACCGCTGGTTAAGCCGGTTGGGTCCGGGCAGCCTTATGTCATAACAGAGTCTAACCTCGTGTCTTTACATTAATTACGTATTTAGTTTGTGCCTAAGACCTCTCACATTGGGCTAACATTTGTAGCAACTGGTTAAGCCGGTTGGGTCCGGGCAGTTTTACGCTACAACTGAGTCCAACCTCGTGTCTTAGTCAATTAATTACACCTAATTAATCACCCTCATAATTTTATATTAATTATCCCTAATTAATCAAGTTTTCTTAACATGGGTAGACCTAACTTAATAGGTAAATTCCCATGGGGTAGACCTAACTCAATAGGTAAATTCCCAACACATAGTATGGGTACACCTAACCAAATAGGCAAATTCCCATACTATGTTTATTTATTTTGTGTTATGCATAATTATATTAATTTCACACAATCTTATTAACTTATGCATTTAATTACCCCATCGTTTCCACGTAATTTCGTTCATGATATAACACATATAAAAGGTGTCAACTTGCATATGAATGAACATGTTTCAAAGGTGCCATCTTGCATATTAACAAACACATAACTTGCATATGAACTTGCATAACATGTCACATAACTTGCATATAATATGTCACATAACTTACATATTCACTTGCATAACAAACTTGCATATTAACTCATAGACTTGCATAATGTGTCATCATGAACTTGCATATTAACAAACATATAACTTGCATATTTACATACATGTAACTTGCATATTAACAAACATGTAACTTGCATATTAACAAACATGTAACTTGCATATTTACTTACATGTGACTTGCATATTAACAAACATGAATCTTGCATATTAACAAACATGTAACTTGCATATTTACTTACATGTAGCTTGCATATTAACAAACATGTAACTTGCATATTAACAAACATGTAACTTGCATATTAACAAACATGTAACTTGCATATTTACATACATGTAACTTGCATAGCATATCACCATGAACTTGCATATGATTACATAGCCCACAACTTGCATATTTAGCATCATGCAAACATAACATACATCATATTAAACTTGCATAAACTTACATACTCAACATGCATAAACATACATACTCAACATGCATAAACATAAGATTAATGCTAACATCATATCATATGATTCAAAGCTCATTAACCCACATACAAAACCATAAATCCCATCACATCTCATCTAATTAGTTTACCAAAAGATCATCAAAGTGATAGAAACTCACAACTAGCAACTTTGAACACCAAATGAAGAAGATTAAGATGCTAAGAAGGGATTAGAAGTTGATTAGAGAGTGATTAGTATGCAACCCTCTTCATAAAATTAGTGGAGGCCATGAGAGCTAGCATTTTGCCATAGTTTAGTCACTAGGTTTAATTATGAATGAATTAGGGTAGGTTAGGGTCTTATTTATAGATTAGGCAAGTGTTTTAGGCCATAGGATTAACCCTAGATTCAATCCAAGCCATCAAAGCATGTCTTGGGGAAGAAGTCAAGTGTAGGAACCATCTAGGGCCTTTAGATTAAAGATGGACCATGAGAACCATTCAAATGCAAAATCTGCACTTGAGCGAATCGGCCCACGGGTTGACAGCCAAACACCCTGGATTAACCCCTAGTCGACCCAGCGGGCTCGGGTCGACTTCAAAAATCGGCCGGTTCGGTTATTCCCCTCTCCCAATTCGCTGTTTTGAGCATTTTTGCATATTTATTTATTAAATTTTCAATTATATATATATATATATCAATATATATATATATATATATATATATATCTACACAACCCATTTCACTTAATTAAGTATACTTTAATTTGGGAATTTTCGTGAAACTTCGCGAGGCCATATCTTGGTCATACGGACTCCGATTTTCGAAAACTCGGACTCTATTTCGCGTATTTTTCCGAGACGAACGCAATGGCATAGCCCGTTTCCCTTGATTCCCATTTTAGAATTAAATTCTGCCTCGATTTATGTTATTACAGGTTATTGAAAATACGGGTTGTTACATTCTCCCCTCCTTAAAGGATTTCGTCCCCGAAATCTTCAAGTTAGGAAGAACGTATCCTACCATCCAATCATCCATCTACTCAAAGCATCATCCACGAGCAATCATTGTCCTTACAAGATTCTAAATGCTGGATGGATATATGCAAAAGTGTGTGTATATGTACTTACCTAATGCAAAAATCAGGCGGTTACTGATACAGTAAACCTCCTTAATGCAAACCATGATAGTGCCATGCATCCAATATGTATGCGAAACCCTATTGACACATACAAATTTCTACATGCGTGCACAACCATACACAAAAATGCATCATCCATATGATAACACAGCCATGATACATCCATCAATCTAACTACCACATCCATTTATGCAATATGCAACATGAAGTGACTGAGCCGATCTAGTGCCTAATGTGTGTGTATATGCATCCACGAGCAACCACTAGCAAACAATTGCATCCATATGCATCCATCAACCATAACATGTTTCAAACACATGTTTCAACCATAGGTTTTACCCTATCTAAAGGTCATAGGTATTAGCGAGAGGATATACTAAAGATAAGATAAGTACTAGACAAGCAATAAAGGAGAAGTTAAAAGACATACTCTCAAAAAGAAATGGATACAAAGAACGCATCTTTGCTTCCGTCTCCCAAGTAGCATTGCTTTCGTCATCTCCCCATTGCACTTTAACTAGCTGAACTTCTCTGTTCCTCAACTTCCTAGTTTCTGACCCAAGGATGCGAGTAGGAGCTCGTCGAATCGTCGCATCACGCTCTACCTCTACATCTCTAAGCAAGCTCGGCTCTACCACCTCCGCGGTCTCATGTAAGCACTTCCTCAAATGTGATACATGGAATACATCATGAACACCACTAAGTCTGTCGGGCAACTCCACCCTATATGCCATCCGTCCAATCCTTTCCTTAATAGGAAACGGCCCAACAAATCTCGGTGCTAACTTCCCTACGGACCCAAAGCGAACAACATTTCTCAATGGAGATACTTTGACAAAAACCATGTCCCCAACCTCAAACTCAAGATCCGTCCTTCTCCGATCCGCATAAGATTTCTGTCTATCTTGCGCTGCTTTCATCCTTTTTCGAATTAAATCAATCTTCTCTGAAGTCTCTCTAACCATATCCGGCCCAAGCAAGATCTTATCCGTAGATTCCCACCAACATGTAGGAGATCGACAAGGCCTTCCATAAAGAGCTTCGAAAGGAGCCATACCAATACTGGACTGAAAGCTGTTATTATATGCGAACTCCACCAAAGGAAGATGTTCTTCCCATGTACCTCCAAAATCCAAGATACAAAGCCTCAAAAGATCTTCTAAGATACGGTTCACCCTCTCAGTCTGACCGTCCGTCTGAGGATGATATGCGGTGCTCAAACACAACTGAGTCCCTACCGCCTCTTGCAAACTTCTCCAAAACTCACTAGTGAAAATAGGATCTCGATCACTCACAATGCTGGATGGTACGCCATGCAATCTAACAATCTCTCTAACATAGACTGAAGCAAGCCATGGAGCGGTCCTCTTACTCTTTACGGGTATAAAATGGGCACTCTTGGTAAGTCTGTCTACCACAACCCAAATTCCCGTATTGCCCTTCCTCGATCTCGGTAACCCGTCGATGAAATCCATCGAGACACTATCCCACTTCCACTGTGGAACTTCCAATGGGTGTAGCAACCCACCGGGTTTCCTTTGCTCCACTTTAACTTGTTGGCACACTAAGCATCTAGCCACATACTCGGCCACATCTTTCTTCATACCGGCCCAGAAGAAAACTCTCTTCATGTCTTGGTACATTTTGTCTCCACCGGGATGAATAGTCATTCTTGAACGATGTGCATCATCCAAAATAGCCTTCTTCAAACCCTCATCTTGCGGTACACAAAGTCTACCGTCTCTATGCAACCATCCCTTATCATCTATGGTGTATCTACCCAAATGGCTGGACGACTCCCCTCTTATAAGCTTCTCTACCAACACAACCAACTGTGGGTCGTCTCGCTGAGCCTCGCCAATCCGTCTCAAAAGAGTAGGTCTAACCTCCAAGGATGCCAACAAACCAGGTACAAAATCAACAGAAGGTCTGAAGTCAAACAAAGAAAGAAACTCCAAGCTTCGTCGTTCCACGAACAATGGACTCAAAGATAGCCTTTTTCTACTCAAGGCGTCTGCCACCACGTTACCCTTACCAGGGGTATACGCTATCTCGAAATCATAGGATGCTAAGAACTCCATCCACCTTTGCTGTCTTAAGTTTAAATCCTTCTGAGAGAATAAGTACTTCAATGATTTATGGTCGGTGAACAACTCGAATCTCTCACCAAGAAGATAATGGCGCCAAGACTTAAGTGCGAAAACAATCGCGGCCAACTCTAGATCATGGGTAGGGTAATTCTTCTCATGCACTCTCAATTGTCTCCCTCCATAGGCTATTACCCTTCCCTCCTGCATCAAGACTGCGCCTAATCCTGTTCCACAAGCATCGGTATAAACAACAAACGGCTTACTCCCATCCGGGAGCACTAAAACTGGAGCGGTGGTCAAAGCTCTCTTTAACCGTCGGAAAGCATCATCACAATCTACATCCCACGAGAAAACCAGATTCTTTTTCGTCAAGCGGGTTAATGGGGCTGATATCTTCGCGAAGTCTTTGATGAACTTCCTATAATATCCTGCCAACCCCAAGAAACTTCTTACCTCGGTAGCATTTCTAGGAACTTTCCAATCCTGGATAGATACTATCTTTGCGGGATCCACAGCTATCCCTTCCTTAGAGACCACATGCCCTAAGAATCGCACTTCTCTTCTCCAAAAATGGCATTTAGAGAATTTAGCTTTAAGACTATGCGCTCGAAGAGTCTCCAACACTTCCTTGAGATGTAAGGCATGCTCTTCTTCATTCTTGGAAAAGACCAAGATGTCATCCACAAAAACTACTACAAACTTATTCAGATACTCTCTGAACACTCTACTCATGAGATCAACAAAGTATGCGGGGGCGTTTGTCAACCCAAATGGCATCACTAGCCACTCATAAAAACCATCCGGAGTCCGGAAAGCAGTCTTCTCTATACTGTCCTCCGCCACTCTTAACTGATGAAACCCTGTAGCTAAGTCCATCTGCGAAAATACTGACGCGCCAACCAACTGATCAAAGAGATCATCTATCCTCGGTAATGGGTGTATATTCTTCTTCGTGAGCTTATTAAGTTCTCTATAATCCACACAAAGTCTGAGGGACCCATCCGCCTTCGTGGCAAACACTACTGGAGCTCCCCACTCCGATATACTTCGCCTTATGAACCCCTTCTCAAGCAACTCCCCTACTTGCTTATGAAGTTCTCTTCTCTCACGAGGAGCCATGTGGCGTACTGGCAAAGACACTGGTTTGGCATTATCCACCAAATAAATTCGGAAATCTATCTCCCGCTTCGGAGGCAAACCCTTTACTTCTTCAAACACATCCGGATATTCCCGGACTACTCTGACAGAACACAAACTCTCGACCGAAGCATCGAGTGATTCAAGATAACTTAGCAAAACAGATTCCATGGGATTACAAGAGATCTCGAGAGTATTACCCAAGCGGGTCATAAGCCTGACAACTCTCCTTTCACAATCAAGAACGGCACCATTACTGGATAACCAGTCCATGCCCAAAATCAACCCATAGCCCGTGAAGCCCAATACAAAAGCATCACATCTAAACTCAACGCTAAGTATAGAAATCTTCAAACCCAAACATATCATAGACAGATATATAGAGCCCCCAATTGGGTTTGAAACAACCAAGGGATCATCAACTAGACTGGTGTCTAAGTGCAGTGACTCAACTAACGATGATGAGATAAAAGAATGCGATGCGCCAGAGTCAAACAAAGTACGAACTGGATGATCACACAGAAAAACCAGACTTTCAACGGAAATAGTTCTACCTCTCTGCTGAATCGGTGGAACTGAGAGAACCTGAACTTGCCCCCCTGACTGAGGTGGTGCTATAAGAGCTTGCACCTGACCTCCTGAGGTAGACCCCGTCTTCTGCCCTTTCTTTGGGCAGTTTTTCACAAGATGCCCTGCTTCACCACAATGAAAGCAACCGGTCTTCTTCTTTTTGCGACAATCCTTACTAAGGTGTCCTGGTGTTCCACAATTGAAGCACTTCTTCTTCGTCTTCTTTTTGTCACCATTGCCTTTTCCGCCCTTGCCTTGTTGTTGCTGTTGCGGTTTCTTCTGATCCCCCTTTTTCTCTGGTGCCTTAGAATTCTTATCATCCTCATGCATAAGTGCCATGTAGACAAGCTTCTCAAAAGTGGCCCCCATAGGAATGTGAGTCATAGCTATTCCTTGCAATGGTTCGTTCAAGCCTCTAACGAACCTCAAAGCCTTCTTCTCCGGTGTATTCACCAACTCTATGCCAAACCTTGCTAATTGATTGAATTTGTTGACATATTCTTTCACCGTGAGATTCCCTTGCTTCAAATTCAAGAACTTCTCCATAAACAGATTCTCTTCCGCCCTTGAGAGAAACTTAGCCCCAAACCTTTGCTTAAAATCTGCCCAAGAGTCAACAGGGCGTTCTCCGTTAGTGACCTCCCACCAGAATGAGGCCTCTCCCTTCATCAACCAAGCCGCCAACTTGACTTTCTTTCCCTCTTCCACTTCAAAGATATCTAGCAACTCTTCCACTTCCTTAAGCCAATCTCTAGCCTCTACGAAAGTCTCTGAACCTAGAAAAGGTTTTCCTCCTATAGCCTTGAACTCCTTGCAAACCTTAGCAAAATTATCCACTCTAGGCTGAGGAGGAGGAGCGGTTGTCTCTGGTGTAGTAGCATTGGCCGGACCCGCAGCCGCGGCCCTAGCCTCTTGCAACCTCCTATACCATAGTGGTATAACTAAACCCTCCGGGATGTTAAGATCTTCAGCCATGCTGAAACGAAAGAGGAAAGATTCAAAAAGGAGATTCCGAAAGATAAAGATATGGCTATTGGGGATTATGCTTTTCTTTTTCAAAAACTTTTTCTCTTAGAAGACATGCTTTTAAAAATCCTTTCTTCGAAAATACTCTTAGAAAGTAGTTTTTCTCAAAAATTTTATCTGTTCTGGTAACCTTAAGCTCTGATACCACGTGTAACACCCCACTCCCGCTATGATCACTCACTAAGGGAATGCCATAGCATCGGTGGAGTATTTTAGTGAATATAGAACAGAAAAATTACAACAAGACAGATATAAATAGTACTTGAAATTTTAAAACATCATCTCATAACAGCGGAAGTAAAACATGTCTGGTTACATCATAAAACCACAATAAAGGTCAAGTACAATATCAAAATAAAGAAGTACATAATCCCACTCTCATACAATAGCCAAACAAAAGAAAAGATAACTGGATAACTGGAGCTTTACATCTATCCAAGCTCCTAAAGACTGGAACAGCAATCCGATCAAGCTCCACTACTGCTAGGATCCACCGTAGGACCTGAGGGTTGGGAAAAAGATAAAAACAACAGGGTCAGACATAAGTCTGAGCGAGTCCTATAACTTTAACAATACAATCGTTAAAGTAACCAGAGAAGACATAAACTGATATACGGTAACATATAGGGATGAATGGCTACCCTAAGCAGTCAACTAAACGAAGATAAAGGATAAAGACGCATCTACCCTCCCTAAGGTAAATTACTAAACTGCACCACACCAGTCGTTCCTAACTTAAAGGTTGATCCCACCCAAGGACTTATAAAATTTACTAATTAGTACCTGCGTACCCCTAGGTGACCAAGTAGGCGCCACGGGGCCCTACAATCCACTAGGTGTACACACTACTTCCCATTCGATCGGCTCCCTAACGTAGATACCCGTGCTGGCCCCACCGTGGGATGTATCATTCCCCAATGTGGCAACCTGATGGAACTAAAGGTGCACGGCTTATATCTACTCGATGCAACAACGGCTTACCTACCAGCCCGGGCCCACTCACGCATATGAAGCCCGTTGGACTTGCGTTGCCACCGCTAACCCGTTTGCCTCTTACAGTCAAGCCCAGTATGCGTGTCCCGTCCTCGACATGGGTCGAGCCCACAAAGATACGTATGGGTTACTGGTTGAAATGGGCCTCCACAAGCTACCCACCTAAGCTTGTCCCTTTTTCTAGTATATCCCACTTAACCCTTTAATCATGTTTTAATTACATGTTCCATTTTGGTTAAGTATTCTAATCGTATTTTCTATTGCCACCCAAGGCAACCACTAGATTTTCTCATGCCACCCGAGGCACCCACTTAACCCCTCATGTCCCTCTACATGCTAATATGGTTAAGTGTTTCTTAATTAATTAATTAAGAACGTAACCTTTGTAAAGACCTCTCACATTAGACTGTCTTTTATGACCGCTGGTTAAGCCGGTTGGGTCCGGGCAGCCTTATGTCATAACAGAGTCTAACCTCGTGTCTTTACATTAATTACGTATTTAGTTTGTGCCTAAGACCTCTCACATTGGGCTAACATTTGTAGCAACTGGTTAAGCCGGTTGGGTCCGGGCAGTTTTACGCTACAACTGAGTCCAACCTCGTGTCTTAGTCAATTAATTACACCTAATTAATCACCCTCATAATTTTATATTAATTATCCCTAATTAATCAAGTTTTCTTAACATGGGTAGACCTAACTTAATAGGTAAATTCCCATGGGGTAGACCTAACTCAATAGGTAAATTCCCAACACATAGTATGGGTACACCTAACCAAATAGGCAAATTCCCATACTATGTTTATTTATTTTGTGTTATGCATAATTATATTAATTTCACACAATCTTATTAACTTATGCATTTAATTACCCCATCGTTCCCACGTAATTTCGTTCATGATATAACACATATAAAAGGTGTCAACTTGCATATGAATGAACATGTTTCAAAGGTGCCATCTTGCATATTAACAAACACATAACTTGCATATGAACTTGCATAACATGTCACATAACTTGCATATAATATGTCACATAACTTACATATTCACTTGCATAACAAACTTGCATATTAACTCATAGACTTGCATAATGTGTCATCATGAACTTGCATATTAACAAACATATAACTTGCATATTTACATACATGTAACTTGCATATTAACAAACATGTAACTTGCATATTAACAAACATGTAACTTGCATATTTACTTACATGTGACTTGCATATTAACAAACATGAATCTTGCATATTAACAAACATGTAACTTGCATATTTACTTACATGTAGCTTGCATATTAACAAACATGTAACTTGCATATTAACAAACATGTAACTTGCATATTAACAAACATGTAACTTGCATATTTACATACATGTAACTTGCATAGCATATCACCATGAACTTGCATATGATTACATAGCCCACAACTTGCATATTTAGCATCATGCAAACATAACATACATCATATTAAACTTGCATAAACTTACATACTCAACATGCATAAACATACATACTCAACATGCATAAACATAAGATTAATGCTAACATCATATCATATGATTCAAAGCTCATTAACCCACATACAAAACCATAAATCCCATCACATCTCATCTAATTAGTTTACCAAAAGATCATCAAAGTGATAGAAACTCACAACTAGCAACTTTGAACACCAAATGAAGAAGATTAAGATGCTAAGAAGGGATTAGAAGTTGATTAGAGAGTGATTAGTATGCAACCCTCTTCATAAAATTAGTGGAGGCCATGAGAGCTAGCATTTTGCCATAGTTTAGTCACTAGGTTTAATTATGAATGAATTAGGGTAGGTTAGGGTCTTATTTATAGATTAGGCAAGTGTTTTAGGCCATAGGATTAACCCTAGATTCAATCCAAGCCATCAAAGCATGTCTTGGGGAAGAAGTCAAGTGTAGGAACCATCTAGGGCCTTTAGATTAAAGATGGACCATGAGAACCATTCAAATGCAAAATCTGCACTTGAGCGAATCGGCCCACGGGTTGACAGCCAAACACCCTGGATTAACCCCTAGTCGACCCAGCGGGCTCGGGTCGACTTCAAAAATCGGCCGGTTCGGTTATTCCCCTCTCCCAATTCGCTGTTTTGAGCATTTTTGCATATTTATTTATTAAATTTTCAATTATATATATATATATATCAATATATATATATATATATATATATATATATATATATATCTACACAACCCATTTCACTTAATTAAGTATACTTTAATTTGGGAATTTTCGTGAAACTTCGCGAGGCCATATCTTGGTCATACGGACTCCGATTTTCGAAAACTCAGACTCTATTTCGCGTATTTTTCCGAGACGAACGCAATGGCATAGCCCGTTTCCCTTGATTCCCATTTTAGAATTAAATTCTGCCTCGATTTATGTTATTACAGGTTATTGAAAATACGGGTTGTTACATAACCCTTTAATCATGTTTTAATTACATGTTCCATTTTGGTTAAGTATTCTAATCGTATTTTCTATTGCCACCCAAGGCAACCACTAGATTTTCTCATGCCACCCGAGGCACCCACTTAACCCCTCATGTCCCTCTACATGCTAATATGGTTAAGTGTTTCTTAATTAATTAATTAAGAACGTAACCTTTGTAAAGACCTCTCACATTAGACTGTCTTTTATGACCGCTGGTTAAGCCGGTTGGGTCCGGGCAGCCTTATGTCATAACAGAGTCTAACCTCGTGTCTTTACATTAATTACGTATTTAGTTTGTGCCTAAGACCTCTCACATTGGGCTAACATTTGTAGCAACTGGTTAAGCCGGTTGGGTCCGGGCAGTTTTACGCTACAACTGAGTCCAACCTCGTGTCTTAGTCAATTAATTACACCTAATTAATCACCCTCATAATTTTATATTAATTATCCCTAATTAATCAAGTTTTCTTAACATGGGTAGACCTAACTTAATAGGTAAATTCCCATGGGGTAGACCTAACTCAATAGGTAAATTCCCAACACATAGTATGGGTACACCTAACCAAATAGGCAAATTCCCATACTATGTTTATTTATTTTGTGTTATGCATAATTATATTAATTTCACACAATCTTATTAACTTATGCATTTAATTACCCCATCGTTCCCACGTAATTTCGTTCATGATATAACACATATAAAAGGTGTCAACTTGCATATGAATGAACATGTTTCAAAGGTGCCATCTTGCATATTAACAAACACATAACTTGCATATGAACTTGCATAACATGTCACATAACTTGCATATAATATGTCACATAACTTACATATTCATTTTGCATAACAAACTTGCATATTAGCTTATAGACTTGCATAATGTGTCATCATGAACTTGCATATTAATAAACATGTAACTTGCATATTTACATACATGTAACTCGCATATTAACAAACATGTAACTTGCATATAAAGAAACATGTAACTTGCATATTTACATACATGTAACTTGCATATTAACAAACATGTAACTTGCATATTAACAAACATGTAACTTGCATATTTACATACATGTAACTTGCATATTAACAAACATGTAACTTGCATATTTACATACATGTAACTTGCATAGCATATTACCATGAACTTGCATAACATGCATATGATTACATAGCCCACAACTTGCATATTTAGCATCATGCAAACATAACATACATCATATTAAACTTGCATAAGCTTACATACTCAACATGCATAAACATAAGATTAATGCTAACATCATATCATATGATTCAAAGCTCATTAACCCACATACAAAACCATAAATCTCATCACATCTCATCTAATTAGTTTACCAAAAGATCATCAAAGTGATAGAAACTCACAACTAGCAACTTTGAACACCAAATGAAGAAGATTAAGATGCTAAGAAGGGATTAGAAGTTGATTAGAGAGTGATTAGTATGCAACCCTCTTCATAAAATTAGTGGAGGCCATGAGAGCTAGCATTTTGCCATAGTTTAGTCACTAGGTTTAATTATGAATGAATTAGGGTAGGTTAGGGTCTTATTTATAGATTAGGCAAGTGTTTTAGGCCATAGGATTAACCCTAGATTCAATCCAAGCCATCAAAGCATGTCTTGGGGAAGAAGTCAAGTGTAGGAACCATCTAGGGCCTTTAGATTAAAGATGGACCATGAGAACCATTCAAATGCAAAATCTGCACTTGAGCGAATCGGCCCACGGGTTGACAGCCAAACACCCTGGATTAACCCCTAGTCGACCCAGCGGGCTCGGGTCGACTTCAAAAATCGGCCGGTTCGGTTATTCCCCTCTCCCAATTCGCTGTTTTGAGCATTTTTGCATATTTATTTATTAAATTTTCAATTATATATATATATATATATCAATATATATATATATATATATATATATATATCTACACAACCCATTTCACTTAATTAAGTATACTTTAATTTGGGAATTTTCGTGAAACTTCGCGAGGCCATATCTTGGTCATACGGACTCCGATTTTCGAAAACTCGGACTCTATTTCGCGTATTTTTCCGAGACGAACGCAATGGCATAGCCCGTTTCCCTTGATTCCCATTTTAGAATTAAATTCTGCCTCGATTTATTACAGGTTATTGAAAATACGGGTTGTTACAGAAAATATACCAACGCTTATAAGCTTTTGGAGGGAAACTCTACCAGCGCTTATATGCATTAGTAATACATTGCCACGCCCCCATAGAAACACTAATAAGTGTTGCGGACTTTGTTTGAAACGGTTATTCTCGTTGGCAATCACCTGTTTTGGTGTGGTGGTATACAATCAAAATCGCACGATGTCGTATTTGGAAATTGGATTCCGTCATGAACCAAGGCCAGGGATCGTCCTTACCGCTTCGAGATGCTCTAGCCCGCCCCTCAGGATCAGAACGCATCGACCCTTAGATCGTCAGGGTCGGTCCACTGATATGGATTAAAATGCCTGAACACTGCGTTTCCCCACCCTATGGGGTGTTACTGGTCATATCCGACCAAATCATCGGCTCTGAAGAGACCGAACTAACCGAGGCGCCTCGCAATCCATCATCCACATAAGTAAAATGTCAGGCCGTGTAAAATCTGACACCACTCCTAACTAGAAGGAAACGCATGTCCTCCCTGAAGTCCTCTCCCGTTTCTGGCTCATATCGGGGTGTGAGGCTCGCGAAACAACGCTAGACACAAAGCTAGCTATTTAAAGCCCTGCTTTGATCATCAACCACAAAGCTCTGCTTTTCAACAAAAGCTTTGATCACTGCATCTCAGCATGCCACACAGGAAATTCACGCCATGCATCTGACGTCTATCAATCACACAGAATGAAATCCAATGTCAGACACACAGTCCATGTACAAGTCTGTCCTGGGTCTGAACGAAACCGGAGGATCTCTATTCCTCGCACATCCGTACAATCAACATGTACGTCTGGACGGCTACCACTTCAGCCCCTTCAAGGTAGCAACTCCTATCATGAGCATCAGTAGCACCCCTCCATTCGACGTGAAGATCATCGGTCTTGCACCGTCTTCGTATCTTCGACATTTAATCGTCCATCAATTATTTGAAATGAGAATTAACTCGGCCTTTTCAAATAATTCACGTATATTTAGAATTTCAAATCAATTCATTTCAGTGGTTAAATTATTCGACATTAATAATTCGGTTCTTTAATGTAATTTTCACGCCAAACATATTCAACCATCAATTATCCAATAAACCAAGCAAATTCAGTTTATTTTCATTCCATATCGTTTATAATATTTTATCACGATTTATCGTTTTATTTATTTATTTAAAAATAGCCAATTCATTCAAACGACGCTTCAGGCCATAACGCGGCCGTGGCGCTGTTTTTCTTCAGATTTGATTTACACATATATGAAAATCTAACCGTTGGATCTTCACAAATTTTACATCATTAGAAAGATCTTTTCAAAACGAATCCAACGGTTCCAGTTTTGAGAAAATCCGACGGTCGGATCTCCCGGTACAATCGTTTGAAGTTTCGATTTCAAAATACGAAATGCAGCGTCGTTATTCTATTTATTTTGATTATATTTATATATGTATATATATATATATATATATATATAAATATAATCGATTCTGGTGTTGTTTTTCTTCAGATTTGAATTAAACATTCCAAACAATCCAACCGTTGGATCTTTACAATGTTGGTGTCGTTGGAAAGATATTTCCAAAGCGAACCCAACGGTTGTGGTTTCGGGAAAATCCGATGGTCGGATCTCCCACAATAATCGTTTGAAATCACGGTTTCAAAACACGAACTGCAGCTTCGTTATTCGATTTATTTTCATTATATATACATATATATATATATATAAATATAATTTCTTCTTCGATTTCAAAACCATATTCATTTTATATCTTTGATAAAAATGATATTTTTATCAAACAGATATTCATTTCCACACATCACTATTTTTAACAACTCATATATATAATAAAAATGTGATTTTTACTGTCAAACAATTTATTTAAAAACACGATTATTTTATATAGTTCATATAGGTGATGAAAATGTTATTTTTATTGTAAAACAATTTATTTCAAAACACGATTATTTTATATACTTCAAATAGATGATAAAAATGTTATTTTTATTTTTCAAAGAATTTATTCTATATATGAATGTCACCCAACACATGAATTTCTATTCAACACATGAAAATAAATCAAACACAGAAATATTTAAGAAAATTTCGGCAGCATAACGGCAGGGTAGTTAAAACCGGCACCGTATCGTTGTACGGCTCCTCGCTCTACCTTAAAACCTTATGGTTTTTGACAATGGGAATTTCATGCATCTAATTCGTACGCAGACGAGCATGTTTATTTTTCTTTTCCACAACCTATTCTAATTTGTTTCAACCACAAGCAGGTATATTTCAACCACAATCAATCATTTTCAACCACAAACAATTCTATCAACCATTCGCATTTTTCACCAAATTTCACATCAGCCGATATCCAAACAATATCACAACCAAAATATATTGTCCATGGTCTGTGGACGAGGGTAGTGTGTGTGTGTGTGTGTGTATATATATATATATATATATATATATATATATATATATATATATATATACTCGTGTATAAATATATTTCAATTCACTTCAATTCATTTCAACGCATATATAATTTTTACGACGCATATATAACTCATACATCGAACATACAACTTATACAATGCTTATACATGAGGTGTACAACGCTTATATAACTCATACATCAACTATATAATTTATACATCATCATTTCCATATTGTTTATAATTCAAAAATCTCACATTGGGTTCCACTCCACCAAAAATTGCAGAAGGCTCAGAAAAATATGTGGTCTCTTCTAGAATGTAGAAGACGCCCACACGGTCCCGGCGTCTCTTGTTTCACTGGATTTCGTCAACAAACAAGAAAGATATGATTTTTATTGTGAAAAAAAAACCGTAGTGCTTTAAAGTGCTATAGAATAGTTTAAATAATATAAATCCGTACCTCTCTGAAAATCTTCAAAACTAGGTCTTCAAAATTTGATCAAACGGTGTAGCTAGGGATTAATCAGCCTTCACCACGTCGACAAGCCTGGAGTGGCGCGTTGGAGGGTGGGTTCAATGTTGAACTCGACGGCGGTTTTAAGGCGGGGCGACGGCGGAAAGATCTGAACTTGGAGGAGGTGATTCGCGATGAATACGAGGTGATAAGTGGCGTGGCTGGTATTGATTTGAAGAGGGAGAAGAGGGCTTTAAAAAGTTGCAAAGGGCCGGGGGTCAATGATGAACAGATTGGCCGGAATCGGCCTGGGAAAGATGGAGCACTGTGCGTCGTCGAGAGGAGAGAGGGAGCGGGTTTTTCGGGGGAGAGAAAGTGATTTGATTGGCTAAGATTTTTATTTATTTATATATTTTAAAAATCCAAAAATACCCCTTACCTCATACGAACTCTAATCCAAACCCAACGACTATCGTCTCTAGCTAAATACCCCTATTCCAAATACAATGGGATATGTTTCAAAGTCCCATTCGACTATTTCAGTCAGTTTTCCTTCAAATTAAAATATAAAACATTCAATATTCGATTTGAACGTACATTTCAATTTGCCGGGGCCACATACTGATTCTAAAAATTCCAGAAAAATAAATCTAGCTATGTTTTGACGATACGGTCCCAACAAAACTAGTTTCGTCAAATTCTGAGACCGTTTGAAAAATGGCCATTTTCTGGTCGATCCAATTTAACTGTAATTGACCAAACACATTTCCCTTCGCCACGCTCACATATTAACTTCAAAAATTATGGAATTTGAAACCTAGCAATAATTTGACATCCCGGATCCAATAAAAGTAGTTTCATTGAATTCTGAGGTCGTTTGCAAAATGTCAATTTTCAAGGGCTATATATTCTCTATAGCGACCTTTCTGAAAATTCATTTGGCCATAACTTTTGATTTCCGCTATTAAACTTAGATTTTTCAGATTCGTTAGAAAGATATTCACTAGCAGATTTAAATATTTTTGGTTTCACTAAAATCCGTTTTATTTTGCACCCGGTACAGTCAGTCAAAATTTGAATTGAAATTTTGAAACTGCTGCGCCATTTCAGGCCTTGTTTATAATTTAAAATAATTATATTTATTTTCAAACATCGTTTCAAACACACTTTTCATCGTTATTATTTAAAATATTTATTTTAAATATTTAAAATCCACTAAAATAGCCAATTTAAAATTTTTAAACTGGTTCAGATTTTCCGGGTTGTTACAGTCTCCCCCACTTAAAACTTTTCGTCCCCGAAAAGGAACAAAGTCGAAAGTGCTTTAATTAACCAGCTCTACTATCAATCTGGCTTCCATTCTTCAACTTTTCAGTTTCTAAGAATTTTCAAATTCTTCAAAAATTTGGCTAACACCCTAAATTTTCGAAAAATTTCGCCATAACCTCCTTTGTATGGGGAGGGGTTTGGAAATTTATGAAAAGTCGAGTGTGCCGACTTGTGCAGGATCTATAATATGGCTATGCAGAAGTAAATGATAATCTAAATTATACAATAGCTACACAGGTAAAAATTCGCAAACAAGAAATATATCACTAACAAATATAAATGCAGTAAGTAGAGTAAAGTAAAGTAACGACACCAGAATTTTTATACTGGTTCGGACCTCCCGTCCTACGTCCAGTCCCGAAGCTCCTCTTCGGCTTTTCACTAAACAACGCCCTCTCTTCACCCGGAGGAACAGGCTCACAACACTACTTGATTTACGGGCTACAAGTTTACCCACTTGATTTCACAGGCTACAAGCTTACCCACTTGATTTCACGGGCTACAAGCTTACCCACTTGATTTCACGGGCTACAAGCTTACCCACTTGATTTCACGGGCTACAAGCTTACCCACACCAGACAATTACAAGAGTTTGACTTCTGATTGTGTTCTTCTTTCAACACTGATTAGCCAACGATTGAGTACACCCTTCGTATAATCTTATCCTCAAATGAAATTTGATGTTTAGAAAGATTAGGAAGTATAATATCGAATTGAATCACAAGTGTATGAAATATGCTTGGAGATTCAACCGATAAAATGAATGCTTTTTGAGTGCTTTTTGAACGAGAAGAATATTGCAAGATAGATCAGAAAATAGAGAGAAATTTCGGTGATTTGGATGATTGTAAAATCATGTATTTATAGAGATCGAGAGGTTGCAAATGTTGGTGAAAAGATGCATCTAAAAGGAGTGATTATTCATGAAGAAAAATGGATGCAACTCTTGAAGAAAGAAGATGACTTTTCAATATAACGGTCAAAATTCAAAAACCTGTTGACCTATAGAATTTTATAGGTCGACATGTTTTTAGCCGTTGGAATTCAAAAACCTGTTGACCTATAAAATTTTGTAGGTCGACCTATTTTTGATCGTTACAATTTAAAAACCTGTTGACCTATAAAAAATTGTAGGTCGACATGTTTTCGGTCATATGCATAAAAAATGTCTTCATGAGTAGTATTTTCAAACAATTAGAAGTATGATTATTTGAGAATAGATTTTAACATTTTATAACTCTAAATAATCAACTTCTAACCTATGAAGTCATCTTGTCTTCTTTTTGTCGATGTAGAAGCTTCTTCTTGTCATAAATCAAAATAACCATCGACGCTTCGACTCAACATTCTCCCCCTTTTTGATTGATGACAACCTGGCATAATAAAGGTATTGTTCCTTGTATATTGCTCCCCCTGTATATATGCTCCCCCTGAATTATATAATCTGCATAGCACTTGTTAGTAACATTTTCTCCCCCTTTGTCATCGACAAAAAGGGTTTTCATAATAATGCATAAGAAAACAATAATTCACAGAGATACCATACTACTAAAAATCCATAGAATATTGTACGAGTTACTAGTCAAACCAATCGAGCACAAGGAGATAGTATATTTAATACAAAACAAATGAAATAGAAGTTCATAGATCAAAGCGTAAGAAATGATGCGTAGAGACTATTGTGGTGATTGTGGAGGCCAATCAGAATCACTATCTTCTCCTTCGTCCTTGTCACCTTCCTCCTCTCGTTCCTCATCATCACTGTTATTATCATCGTCATGAGTTCCCTCCTCAATGTGTGACATTCCACGACCTCGCATGTGTTGAGTACTTGCTCCCGAACTCGTACCTTCTTCAGAGGAAGACCATGTAAATGTAGGCGGCATTGGACGTTTACCTGGGTCTTGAGCAAGTGGTGCGGAGGTCGAAGCACAAGAGATGGCTTCCCAAATCGTCCCAAAGAAAGATTTCAATTTATTGAACCGCTTATCAAGTTTAGAATCTAAGCGGTCGAGTTTATTATCGGTTCTTTTAAGCCTAGCTTCAAGTAAGAACTGATTTCGAGCGATTTGCTCAAGTGTATCCTTAGTAGAAGAAGTAGGAGGCGGAATCACAACATCTTCAGGCCTATGAGTAGGAACTTGAGAAGTGGAAGTTTGTGGAAGTGGAGGTGGTCCTTGTTCGACATATTGTTCAAAAGGAATAATATTCAAATATGGAATTGGAAGCTTCATCCTCTTTTTAGAAGCTTTATCAATACATTTTGGTATTGATATTCTTGATGGAGGAGATCTTACGCCACATTCCATGAGGCAACGCATAATATACTCGTTATAAAACAAGTGAGGCCTTGAGCGTTTATTAACCATCAAAATCTCGTCAAATATCATCGCAACCCAATTCACTCTGATATTTGCATAAATGGCATATAGTGCCTTAAAGTTTTCTTTGTATACCGCATCAAAATTTCCGGTTCTAGGAAGAAGAGAATGTGTGATACAAAGGTGTAGAAGTCTAGCGGATGGTCTTAGATTAATACCTTTAGTACTTGACTTATGGTCTTCAATAAAAAGGTGACTACATTTATCACGAATATGAATAGGGCAGAACTCACTAGTAAATTGAATTCCATCATTGTGGGTTCGAAGAATTTCTGCCATTCGATCTATGGAGAGAAAGATGTGTTGGCCACACACCACTGACCATAAGCAATCATCAGAATTTTGAGGCTTAAATTTGTCTAAATTGAGATTAGCATAGAATAATTTTATCAAAATATGGCTTATCTCAACATGATTGTCTTCAAAATTTAGAAGAGACTCTATACCCGCTCTGTTTGATAGATCACTAACGTCGTAGAGGACGAAATCAGAGAATTTGAAAAAAGATCCGTGGTGAATTGTATAGTCTTTCATCTTGTTCCATCTCTTCACCGCAAGAGGATCCATTAGCCATTGTTTGATTTGAGTATCAATAGGTTGAACAGGAGCTTGAGAAGATGATGTTTTGGACTTCTTTTGCTTTGGGGCCATTGATTCCTTTTTTGAAGATTGATTAAAGAATTTTTGAAGTAGGGTTTTTAACAAGGAAGACAATGAAAAAAGATGACCTTTGGTGAAGGGATATAAGATTTAAAAAGGAAAGGACATGTTGATTGGTGAAAACTCAAAAATCAGCGAAACCAGTCGACAGCTAATAATGGACCGGTCGACAGTTTGAAGTTCTGGAACAAAATTATACAAAATTTTGTTAAGGCCGGTCGACAGGTGATATAGGGGCGGTCGACCGTTAAAAGTTCTGGAAATATTGGGGTATACGATTTGAAATGGACCGGTCGACAAGTTATATTAGGGCAGTCGACAGGAAGAAGTTCTGGAAAGATTGGCCATATAAATTATAAATGACCGGTCGACAGGGTAGAAAGTAGGCGGTCGACTGGAAAAAGTTCTGGATGAAAATGTATAAGATTTTGACTTGATCGGTCGACAGGTGTTTTTTGTAGCGGTCGACCGGTAATAGTTCTGGTTGAAAATGAATTTTAATTTGAACTATGGCGGTCGACAAGATCTATAATATTGTTTTTCTGGATTTGAGAAGAATAGAAACGAGATTTTATTCAAAACAAAATGTTTTTAGAACAAACAAAATATTTGAATGACAAAATACAAAATTATTTTCAGAAAAAAATTTTAAACGATATAAATTATCTCCTTGGCTCCCATGCATTCTTCGGTTCCCAAGGATTGAACCGTCCACTAGCTCCTTCATTGTTTTGATAATTTCTATCCCATGAGTTCGGAGTTCGTGAAGACGATGGTATTGGAACTGGCTCATGAACATTATGTCGGTCAGAGCCACAGAAGAGAGTAGCTAATCGTTCGAGGTAAGTCAAACGAGAAGTCGTCAGTTTCTGCTCGTAAAATATTTGTTGTTGATAGTAGTGCATCTCGTCTATCTTTTCTTTAGTACGGGGAGAACAGAACAACACCTTCTTGCTTCTCTTAGGAGTAGGCGTAGTTCCCGGAGTACGAGAAGGTGGATGATAACCAAGTGGATGCTCTGGTGTTTTTGGGGAGTTATATTCAGTTGGTTCGGAACTTGTAATCGAAATGTGTGAATTTTCAGCACATTTCTCACAAATATGAGCCATACTTTTTAAAAAAAAAATATGAATGAATAAAATTGAGGTAATGTTTTCAGAAAGCACTCAAATATGATATATATAGAGAAATATTTCTATTTATAGAATATGAATTGTTGGTTTCGTATTCATTTCACCGTAGACATTTTCTCTACTATGTATAGTTAATATTAAAATATTTAAAATGTTAGTTTCTGTAGATGAACTCTTTTAAGTTATATATATATATATATCCTTTAATTTTCGAGTTCACTTTTAGATACTAAACCTAGCTCTCTACGCAACTTAATGAAACATGATTCTTGTAGAGGCTTTGTAAAAATATCTGCTAGTTGATTTTCCGTGTTGACATATTCAAGAGTTATATTTCCCTTTTCAATGTTATCTCGTAGAAAATGATGACGAATGTCAATGTGCTTAGTCCGAGAGTGATTAACTGGGTTTTTGGACAAATTTATCGCACTAGTGTTATATAATAGAATTCGATAAATTTATACCGAAGTCTTTAAGTGTTTGTTGCATATATATAACCTGTGTGCATGCCAAAGCTGCTGAAATATACTCTGCTTCGCATGTCGATAGTGAAACACAGTTTTGTTTCTTACTAAACCAAGAGACAAGTGATTTTCCGATGAAATGACACGTACCACTTGTACTCTTTCTATCCGTTCGTGATCCTCCGAAATCAGCATCACTATAGGATACTAATTCGAATGCACAATCTTTAGGATAGAAAAGACCGAAATCTTTGGTGTTATTAAGATATCTAATAATTCGTTTTACTGCTCGTAGATGTGATTCCTTAGGATTAGCTTGAAAACGTGCACACAAACAAACACTCATCATAATGTCAGGACGACTAGCTGTTAAATATAGGAGAGAACCTATCATACTTCGATATGTCTTTTGGTCTACACTTTTTCCATTTTCATCCTTTTCAATATGACTAGTTGTACTCATCGGAGTTGATTTTCCGGAAGTATTTTCAAGTCCAAATCTTTTAATAAGATTTTCACAATATTTTTCTTGATTTATAAAAATACCATTCGGAAGTTGTTTAATTCGAAGACCAAGAAAGTATGATAACTCTCCCATGTGTGACATTTCAAATTCTTTGGTCATGACATCTGCAAATTCTTTACAGAGTCTCTTGTTTGTTGAACCAAAGATTATGTCATCCACATATATCTGAACAATAAGTATATCTTTGTGCGATTGTTTAATAAATAATGTTTGATCAACCTTTCCTATTTGAAATCCAGATTTGATAAGATGACTTCGTAGTCGTTCATACCAGGCACGTGGTGCTTGTTTTAAACCGTATAAAGCCTTTTTGAGCTTGAAAACATGATCTGGATATTTTTCATGTTTAAATAATAGTGGTTGTTCAACATATACTTTTTCTTTTATAAACCCATTTAGGAACGCACTCTTGACATCCATTTGATATAATTTAAAATTATGGTGACAAGCAAAAGATAAAAGTATTCGAATTGCTTCTAGTCTAGCGACAGGTGCAAAAGTTTCTTCATAATCGATACCCTCTTCTTGATTATAGCCTTGTGCTACTAACCGTGCTTTGTTACGAGTTATGTTTCCTTGTTCATCAGCCTTGTTTTTGTAAACCCATTTAGTTCCGATAACTGATTGATCGGTTGGCCTTGGAACAAGTTCCCATACATCATTGCGTTCGAACTGATTTAGTTCTTCTTGCATAGCAATGATCCAATATTCATCAGTAGCAGCTTCTTTAGGATTCTTAGGTTCGATATTTGAAATAAATGCAACATGTCCCATTTGGTTAAGTTGACTTCTAGTTCTTATTTGAGACGATATTTCTCCAATTATATTTTGAACTGGATGATCTCTTAAAATTCTTGTTGGAGAACGTATTCTTGGTGGAGATCTTGGCTCTTCTTGTTGAATATTGTTATCAATTATTTCTGAGTCAGAATCTATATTTGTGACACTATTATTTTCTGAGATAATATTTTCGTCCTCATCATCAAAAGTATTTTGATGTTTATAATATTCATCGAATGATATATGAAGTGATTCTTCAATATTTTTAGTTCTTTTATTATATACACGATATGCATTGCTTCGATCCGAATAACCAACAAATATTCCTTCATCAGCTTTTGAATCGAATTTACCAAGGTGATCATTCGTGTTTAGAATAAAGCATTTTGAACCAAAAACTTTGAAGTATGAGATATTCGGTTTTCTTTGATTAAATAGCTCATATGATGTATTTTTAGTCAGAGGTCGAATAGACACACGATTCAAAACATAACATGCAGTTGCAACAGCTTCTGCCCAGAAATGTTTTGGTATAGTGCTTCCATTTAATAATGTTCTTGCACATTCTTGTAATGTTCGATTTTTCCGTTCTACAACTCCATTTTGTTGTGGAGTTCTAGGAAACGAAAAATTATGATTGATACCTTTTGTTGTACAAAAATGTTCAAAATCATTATTTTTGAATTCTCCGCCATGATCACTTCTTATATTCTTGACTTTAAGTCCCTTCGATTTCTGAATACGTTTGACGAAAGATTTGAATTTTTCAAAAGTCTCACTTTTATTTTTCAAGAAAATAGTCCAAGTGAATCGAGAGTAGTCATCAACAATTACAAACACATATCTACTATGATTTATGGATTGTATTTGAGTGGGTCCAAATAAATCCAAATGTAATAGTTCAAGTGGTTGTAATGTTGAGATAACCTTCTTAGATTTAAACGATGACTTGGTTAATTTTCCGATTTGGCATGCGTCACAAAGATTGTCAACTTTGAAACTAAGTTTTGGTAGACCTTTGACTAGATTATTTTTAGCTAGCTTGTCAATAGTTTTAAAGTTTATATGACAGAAACGTTTGTGCCATATCCATGGATCATTATCATTAGCGATAAGACACATATCTGAATTATGATTAATATTCATATTCAGAATATATATGTTTCTGTCTCTATATCCTTCAAAAACTAACTTTTGATCTTTGTCCAGTATACTACATTTATTGTTTGAGAAAGAAATCGTAAACCCTTTGTCACATAATTGGCTTATACTAAGTAAGTTATGTTTTAGATTTTTAACTAGCATGATATTTGTAATAAGAGGTAAATTAGATGTACCGTAATTGCTCGCATCGCCTTCTCCGATGATAAAGCCTTTTGAATTATCTCCAAATGTGACTGAGCCTGCATCAAAATATGTAATATTCGTCAATATGCTCTTGTCTCCAGTCATATGCTTTGAGCAACCACTGTCCAAAATCCATTTTCCTCTTTTCTTTAGTGGGACCTGCAAAAATAATATTAAGTTCATGGTACCCACTTTTTATAGGGTCCTAAGAGTTAGGTCTTAGGAGTCCAAACCCATACGGGTCCGGTATCCCCTTTATACAAATAATTTGAATTATGATGTACAGTACTTAAAAAATTTTGAATGTACTTGTTCCTGATCAAACTATTATTTGTTTTAGGAACCCATACTTTTATAGATTCGACATTCTTCTTTTGAAGTTTCACAATCGGTTTAGGTTTGGAATATAATAAACTAAGATTTTTCTTAGCTTCAGTTTCTTGTACTACTTTATTTTTCCTTTTTCTTTTACCAAGATTTTTCTTGATAACTTGTTTCTTATATCCCAATCCTTGTTTATTTGTAGTTGATTGTGAATTCTCAATAAGTTTTGTCAAATTTTCTCGACCTTTGTTAAAGTTAGAAACATTTTTTGTAATGTCATCTAATTTTGATTGTAGACTAGCTTTTTCAAGGTCTAGAATCTTGACTTTTGCTTTAAGCTCATGATTTTCAGTAATGAGAATATCATTCTTCTCTTTTTGAACTTCAATTTCTTGAGTCAAAAGAGATAGTTGAGAATTAGAATTAGAAGACGATTCTTGAGCCATTTCAAGTTCTTCTTCTAATATTTTCTTCTCATCTTTTAACGTATCTCGTTCTAATTCGGATCTATTCAACATTGTCTTGACATCTTTTAACTGATATTTTGTATCTTTAAGTTTAATCATTACTTTATCAAAAATATCAAGCATATCCTCAAGAGTAGGAATTCGTACCTAATCCTCTGTTGCCATAAAACATACATTTGCTTGTTCAGTGTCTGAGTCACTTTCGCTATCAGATGAAGATGAGTCTGAATCATCCCAGGTTACTGAGAAAGCTCTCTTCTTTGATTTGTCCTTCTTGAATTTTTCGGAATTCTTCTTTTTATCCGGACAATCTTTTTGCACATGTCCCTTTTTGTGACAATTGAAACATTCCATATTTGAAGATGATGGTTTATTTGATCCAAACTTCCTTTTGTCGTATCGACTAGCTTTTCTTTGCTTCAAAAACTTCTTAAAGCCTTTTGCAATAAGTGCTAAGTCTTCATCTTCAGAATCTGAAATGTCTTCATCTTTTTCGGCATGAAAAGCAACATTTTTCTTTTCTTCTTTTTGTTCTCTTCTAGCCTGTAAATTTGCTTCATAGGACATTAGATTTCCTATCAACTCATCTGGCTTCATGGTAGAAAGATCATTAGCTTCTTCTATAGCTAATACTTTTCCTTCCCATTCATTAGTCAGTGAGTGTAGGATTGTTGAAACTACATCAAAGTCAGAATATTTTTGTCCTAACCCAATAAGAGCATGATGAATAATTTGAAACCTTGAATACATCTCATTGATTGTTTCATTTGGCTTCATTTTGAAATTTTGGAATTGACTTTTCAACAAAGCTATTTTTGCTTGTTTAACCTTGTTAGTACCTTCATGAGTTGTTTTTAGCGTTTGCCAAATTTGATAAGCAGTGGTACAGATACTAACACGGTTATACTCATTTTGGTCTAATGCACAAAACAACATATTTATTGCTTTTGCATTTACTGCTGCTGCTGTTTTCTCAACAGGAGTCCATTCTGCATACTCAGTAGTTGGATTAACTATTTTTTTCTGAGTAGCATTCCAAGCATCATAACTTGTTGATTGCATATAGAAAGCCATACGTGTTGCCCAATAACTATAATTTAGGCCATTAAAGAAAGGAGGTCTTTGTGTTGATTGACCTTCAGTGTAAGTGTTAGTGCTGGTACTTGCGTTATTTGCCATATTACTAGAATATATCAAATAACTGTGTTACGGTTATATGATGACTGTGCTCTGATACCAAATGAAAAGTCGAGTGTGCCGACTTGTGCAGGATCTATAATATGGCTATGCGGAAGTAAATGATAATCTAAATTATACAATAGCTACACAGGTAAAAATTCGCAAACAAGAAATATATCACTAACAAATATAAATGCAGTAAGTAGAGTAAAGTAAAGTAACGACACCAGAATTTTTATACTGGTTCGGACCTCCCGTCCTACGTCCAGTCCCGAAGCTCCTCTTCGGCTTTTCACTAAACAACGCCCTCTCTTCACCCGGAGGAACAGGTTCACAACACTACTTGATTTACGGGCTACAAGTTTACCCACTTGATTTCACGGGCTACAGGCTTACCCACTTGATTTCACGGGCTACAAGCTTACCCACTTGATTTCACGGGCTACAAGCTTACCCACTCGATTTCACGGGCTACAAGCTTACCCACACAGGACAATTACAAGAGTTTGACTTCTGATTGTGTTCTTCTTTCAACACTGATTAGCCAACGATTGAGTACACCCTTCCTATAATCTTATCCTCAAATGAAATTTGATGTTTAGAAAGATTAGGAAGTATAATATCGAATTGAATCACAAGTGTATGAAATATGCTTGGAGATTCAACCGATAAAATGAATGCTTTTTGAGTGCTTTTTGAACGAGAAGAATATTGCAAGATAGATCAGAAAATAGAGAGAAATTTCGGTGATTTGGATGATTGTAAAATCATGTATTTATAGAGATCGAGAGGTTGCAAATGTTGGTGAAAAGATGCATCTAAAAGGAGTGATTATTCATGAAGAAAAATGGATGCAACTCTTGAAGAAAGAAGATGACTTTTCAATATAACGGTCAAAATTCAAAAACCTGTTGAGCTATAGAATTTTATAGGTCGACATGTTTTTAGCCGTTGGAATTCAAAACCTGTTGACCTATAAAATTTTGTAGGTCGACCTATTTTTGACCGTTACAATTTAAAAACCTGTTGACCTATAAAAAATTGTAGGTCGACATGTTTTCGGTCATATGCATAAAAAATGTCTTCATGAGTAGTATTTTCAAACAATTAGAAGTATGATTATTTGAGGATAGATTTTAACATTTTATAACTCTAAATAATCAACTTCTAACCTATGAAGTCATCTTGTCTTCTTTTTGTCGATGTAGAAGCTTCTTCTTGTCATAAATCAAAATAACCATCGACGCTTCGACTCAACAATTTATTGGGCCATATTAGGTACCCAATAAATCCTAATAAGCATACACATATTTATAGTGATATATTCTAGTGTCCACGGGGGAGTGTGCATAGATAATAACTCCAGAGAATAAATTCTCGTCACCCCATAAATAGTTTTTAAGCCTTATAAGACTAGAGAGACGTGTTTATTATCATCTCTAGACCCGTGTGGGGTTTTTTATTAATCTGGAAATTTATCATTACATTTTATATGGTCCATATCAGTCATCAGTTCAACCTATAAAATATAGTCATCGCCATACAAGCCTCTCGCTCGTATGGTAAATCTTCAACCTCGTCTCACAAGCTCCAAATGCTTATGTGGTATATGATGAAGTATGCCTATCTTCAAGAAGTATGTCATGCAGTGTAGTTCAAAATTAATTGTTACTATCCTATGGCGATGTTTATTAATTACACACAGAATAACCAGCACTCCGCATCCAATGGCATTCACAGGAGTTGTTATAATAATAAAATTGCGCATCCAACTCATTAAGGTTTACCTATTTGTCGGGCACGGAAATAAATTCTTTACTCAACAGCTAATCCATTTACCTGTTCAAACATATATAATGTACATGTATATATTTCTAATTAATTCTCTAATCAGCTCAATGTGTGATTTAATCGAATAAATTCCACCATTCATTCTCTTATTGATTAAATTAATTATCATTCCAATAATTTAATAAATCAAATCCAGAATCACACAACACAAACATCAACCAATTTATTTTTAACTTTTCACAAATATTCTAACTAATTCACATACTCCTTTAAAATCATCCAGATTATATAATTAAAATTTTACATCCATGTAAAGAAAACAACTACAAAGTAAAGAACATAATGGAAATTGCAAAATATGGTAAATGTACCTTGCACCAGAATCAATCAGAGATATCCACCCTGCACTTAGGATAGGCTTTCTTAATGCTTTCCTCAGTTTCCCAAGTACAATCTCGCGGATCTCCACTCCATTGCACTTTGACTAAGTGAACTTTCTTGTTCCTCAGCTCTTTGGTTTCTTTGCCAATAATCTTGATCGGCTCTCTTCTTACAGCCAATTCTGGAGTAATTTCTATATCCCATCGAGCTGCTTCTTCAACGATCAATTCGGGATCATGAACATGCTTTCGAAGTTGAGATACGTGAAATACATCATGCACTCCGGGCAACCAATCAGGTAATTAAACCCTATAAGCGAGAGTTCCAATCCGTTCAAGAATAGGAAATAGACCAATGAATTTAGGCGTTAATTTCCCTGTTTTACCGAACCGGATTACTCCCCTCATCGGAGATACCTTTAAATATACATAGTCGCCAACATCGAATGATATATCCCTTCTTCTCTTATCTGCATAGCTCTTCTGTCGGCTTTGAGCGGCGTGAAATCGCTTCTTAACGAAATCGACTTTATCTGCAGCATCGCGAATCATATCTGGCCCCATTACGAGCCCATTACCAGGTTCTACCCAACAAGCAGGAGATCGACACATCTACCATACAATACTTCGAATGGAGACATTTTCAGGCTCGCTTGGTAGCTGTTGTTATATGAGAATTCGTCCAAATGCAAGTGGTCTTCCCATGATCCGCCAAAATCAATAATACAAGCCCGCAATAGATCTTCTAAAATATGATTCACTCTCTTAGTTTGGCCATCTGTTTGAGGATGATAAGCGGTGCTCAAGTTCAGTTTTGTTCCCAATTCTACTTGGAATGCTTCCCAGAATTTACTAGCAAAAATCGGGTCACGATCACTTACGATGCTCATGGGAACTCCATGCAGTCTAACAATTTCTTTGAAATAGATCTGTTCCAGACTCTGAGCGGTTCTATTCGACCTGACAGGTATGAAATGGGCGGTCTTCGTGAAACGATCTACGATCACCCAAATACTGTCATTTCCTTTCCTAGTTCTTGGCAAACCATCTATGAAACCCATAGAAATCTGTTCCCACTTTCCACCTGGAATTTCTAACGGTTGCAACAATCCAGCGAGCTTCTGCTGATCGCTTTTGACTTGCTGACAGGTGGAACACCGGCTAACATATATAGAGATATCTCTTTTCATCGCCTTCCACCAAAAAGTTCGCTTGAGGTCATTATACATTTTACTAACCCCTGGGTGGATGCTCAGTTTGGACTTGTGGCTCACGTCCATTACTTCTCTTTTGAGCTCAAGATTGTCGGGAACACAAAGTCTACCTTTTAATCTCAGAACTCCTGCGCTATCCACTTGGAAACTGGAGACTTCACCCCTTTGAATTCTTCTGATCATCTCCTTAATAAAACTATCGTCTTTCTGAAGAATAGCTATTTTATCAATCAATGATGGTGTAATGATAATACTGGCGATGATCACATTCTTCCTGCTGAGCGCATCAGCTACAACATTAGCTTTCCCGGGAGTATATAAAATATCTAGATCATAAGCTACAAGAAATTCTAACCAACGCCGCTGTCTCATATTCAGATCTTTCTAGGTGAACAAGTACTTCAAAGATTGATGGTCAGTGTATAATTCGAACTTCTCACCCAATAGATAATGTCTCCAGATTTTCATTGCAAACACGATGCCTAATAATTCAAGATCGTGAACTACATAGTTCTTTTCATGTGGCTTCAATTGACGGCAGGCATAAGCGACCACTTGGCCTCTTTGCATTAACACTGCACCGAGACCTTCTTTAGAAGCATCTGTCTAGACTTTCAAGTCCTGATTACCATCAATTATTGTTAACACTGGAGCAATCATCAATTTTAACTTCAGCTTCTGGAAAGCCTCCTCACTTCCGGAGTCCAATTGAATCTCAAATGCTTCTTAGTAAGCTTCGTTAAGGAACTAGATGTCTTCGCGAAATCCTTGATGAATTTCCGATAATAACTAGCCAATCCGAGAAAACTTCTGACTTCTGTGGGTGTATGAGGTTGTTTCCAATTCTGAATAGCGGTGATTTTACTGGGATCCACTGAAATTCCTTGCTTTGACATGACGTGGCCAAGAAATTTGGCTTCTTCTTGCCAGAATATACATTTGGAAAACTTTGCTTTTAATACATTCCTTCGCAGAATTTCCAACACTTGTTCCAAATGCTTTTCGTGCTCGCTCTCTGACTTATAGAAGATCAGTATATCATCAATGAAAACTAGAACAAATTTATTCAATACCCCTCTGAATGCCCGGTTCATTAGATCGACAAAATAGGCTGGAGCGTTACATAAGCCGAACGGCATTACTAACCACTCATAGAATAAGTCTGGACCTTTGAATGTTGTCAAAGGAAAACACTCTTCGGCAATACGAAGCCGATGGAAACCTGTAGCTAGGTCCATTCGAGAAAACACTTGTGCGCCATTCAATCGATCCAATAAATCATTAATCCGCGGCAATGGATATTTGTTTTTCAATGTCTGCTTATTCAAGTCACGATAATCCACACATAGTATGAGAGTACCGTATGACTTCGGAACAAATACCACTGCTGCCCCCCAATCAGAGAAACTAGGTCTGATCAGACCCTTCCATACAAGCTGTCGAGTTTCATTATCTAATTCATATTTCTCATTCAAGGTCATTCTTCGAATAGCGTGAACTACTGGCCTTGCATTCGGGACTAAAGAGATTTTGAAATCAATTTCTCTCTGCGGAGGTAAGCTAACAACTTCTTCGAACACATCCGCGTAGTTCTTTACAACTGGGATATCTTCAATGTTGATCGGAATATTTTACGCGGCGATAGGAACAGGTTCTATTTGAGCAAGAGAAACATCTAAAGCTGCCCAGAAATCTTTCCTATTAGAATTCGGTCCTTCACATGGAATGGTTATATTTCCCCGAACTTTGCCTTAACAATTCTTTTGGCGCATTTGACCTCGGCTTCGTATTTGGTTAACCAATCCAATCCCAAGATAAGATCAAATTCTGTAAAATTCATGACGATCGCGATAGTGGGGAACCGATAACGGGAAAAAGAAACGGGCACTCCACAAACCCAATTGAGATCGAGGGAACCCCCAACCGGATTATGAACAGTCATAGGTTCTTTGAGCTTTTTCAAATTCAAATCCAGTTTCTTAACCACATTCTTTGCAACAAAGCTTCTTGATGCGCCTGTATCAAACAGTACTTTAACTGGGATGTCTTTGACAGTAAGCGTGCCTTCTAAAACATCAAACCTTTCCTGACTAGCTGAGGGTACAGAAATTTCTGCCACTTCATTTACATGAACCTTTTCAGATTTCTTAAATAGCCGGCAATCCTTTTCAAGATGGCCAGTCCGATGGCATTGACTGCAATTTCTATTCTCTTGAAACTTGCCCTTGGATCTAGATTTATCCTTCTTTCGTTTGTTCCAAGACCTGCAATTTACCGCCAAATGTCCTTGCCTATTGCAGCTCGAGCATGTGGCAGTTGTTATTGGCACTTCATCAGCTTTAACCTTTTTCCTATTGACCCTAGGGTTCTTTCTGACCCCAGACGTCATGCTTGACTCTGGCTGTGTGCTTGACTCTGGGCTATCAGTTTCAGTTTTCCTTTTGTTGCTAGAACTGACTTCCTCTTCATCGACAAAGAGGCCTCGCTTATCTAGATCTTCATACTGATAAGCCATGTATAACATTTCAGCAAAAGGAAGCTTCACATTCCCCATTACACTACTTTGGTACTTTCTTTGAAGACCATTGATAAACCTCAGATTCTTCCACTTCGGATTTTGAATCAGATGCAGGGCAAAATTAGAAAGTTCATTGAAATTCTTCTGATATTCGGGAATGGTCATATCCCCTTGTATCAGATAATAGAATTCATCACATAACCGCTTAGTTGCTTCTGGAGGAATAAAAAATTTCACTGAAAACCTCTTTAAATCTATCCTAGGTGATATCACCTTCTGGGTTATCTTTAATAATTGAATCCCACCAGAACAAAGCTTCGTCTTTGAGTGTCCAAGATGCTATTAATCTTTTCTGGTCATCTCTCAGGTTTGAACCTTCAAAGATTTTCTCAACAGAGCGCACTCATGCTTGTGTTTGAATAATAGATTCATTACCTGAGAACGGTACTCCACCCAGATTTCTATATTTCATAAATAGAGCCTCTATATCTGGGTCCGAATTACTTCTTCTATTTCTGGCACTCATTTTCTAGTACTTCTGCAAATAGCAGACCAAGTGTCAGGTCAACAGAAAAGGTATTATAAAGTATAGAAACATATACTTGAGTGTAAATGTATCTATTGGGGTGTATTTCATTCTGTTATACTCATACTAGGATATTACTGATCTTATCTGTATTGAGTTACTTGTCCTAGCACACAACTGGTTCTATTTCTAACGAGTTTGATGATATGTTATATTCCAGAACTGAGCTTAACCAAAGCTCTGATACCCCGTTTGTGACGACCCAAACCCCGTACAAGGGTGGCAAAGGTAATCTTCGGAATATAACACATAAACAGATAACAGCAGAACAAAAATAAATAATTACACCAGATATGTACAATAGAATATACTGGATAAATATAAACATCAGAGTTACACAGTATACAGGATCATACTTAGTACAAAATACAGTTCAGCTATACCTAAATGTCTACAGCGGAAATAAAACATAAATGTACAATAGGAGCTGAACAGCATAAAAAGAGATAAACGATAGAATCCGTCTTTAGCTCTAGCTATCCAGAAAGAGCCTGCTAAAACCTGAATACAAGGCTGTCCGTGTAGAAATAGGGGCACCCGAGTTTGCAAGTGAAACAAACTACGAGTCAGTCATGGGACTGGTATAAGAAATCTACTTCAACTTATTTTACAATATGGCCAATCACAGGACCACGCCGCTAACGCGGAACGGGTTTACTCCATTGGATTGCCAGTGCTTTAAAAAAAGCAAATCATATTAAACATCGCAATGCTTTTTATAAAAATGAAGCCATTATAAGACTCAGTTCCCATCACACAATGCAACACAAACCGGAGGATAGAGTTTTCCCTTATAATGGCCAAAATATGCTTGATACGAGCAAAACAAATCACTTGATATTATTGCTAGTGTTTATATGTTTCAAAAACAATTTGAATCATAACTATAAATCATAGACGACATTAATGCCCCATACCACTTTGTTGCCATATATAGGTATACAATCAAAACCGCACGATGTCGTATTTGGAAATTGGATTCCGTCATGAACCAAGGCCAGGGATCGTCCTTACCGCTTCGAGACGCTCTAGCCTGCCCCCCAGGATCAGAACGCATTGACCCTTGGATCGTCAGGGCCGGTCCACCAATGTGGATTAAAAGCCTGAACACTGCGTTTCCCCACCCTATGGGGTGTCACTGGTCATATCCGACCAAATCATCAGCTCCGAAGAGACCGAACTAACTGAGGCACCTCGCAATCCATCATCCACATAAGTAAAATGTCAGGTCGTGTAAATTCTGACACCACTCCTAGCTAGAAGGAAACGCATGTCCTCCCTGAAGTCCTCTCTCGTTTCTGGCTTATACCGGGGTGTGAGGCTCGCGAAACAATGCTAGACACAAAGCTAGATATTCAAAGCCCTGCTTTGATCATCAACCACAAAGCTCTGCTTTTCAACAAAAGCTTTGATCACTGCATCTCAGCATGCCACACAGGCAATTCACGCCATGCATCTGGCGTCTATCAATCACATAGAATGAAATCCAATGTTAGACAAACAGTCCATTTACAAGTCCGTCCTAGGTCTGAACGAAACCGGAGGATCTCTATTCCTCGCACATCCGTACAATAAACATATACGTCCGGACGGCTACCACTTCAGCCCCTTCAAGGTAGCAACTCCTATCATGAGCATCAGTAGCACCCCTCCATTCGACGTGAAGATCATCGGTCTTGCACCGTCTTCATATCTTCGACATTTAATCGTCGATCAATTATCTGAAATGAGAATTAACTCGGCCTTTTCAAATAATTCACGTATATTTAGAATTTCAAATCAATTCATTTCAATGGTTAAATTATTCGACATTAATAATCCTGTTCTTTAATGTAATTTTCACGCCAAACACATTCAACCATAAATATCCAATAAACCGAGCAAATTCAGTTTATTTTCATTCCATATCATTTATAATATTTTATCACGATTTATCGCTATTTTTATTTATTTAAAAATAGCCAATTCATTCAAACGACGCTTCAGGCCATAACGCGGCCGTGGCGCTGTTTTTCTTCAGATTTGATTTACACATATCTGAAAATCTAACCGTTGGATCTTCACAAATTTTACATCATTAGAAATATCTTTTCAAAATGAAACCAACGGTGCCAGTTTTGGGAAAATCCGACGGTCGGATCTCCCGGTATAATCGTTTGAAGTTTCGATTTCAAAATACGAACTGCAGCGTCGTTATTCGATTTATTTTAATTATATTTATATATATATAAATATAATCGATTCTGGCACTGTTTTTCTTCAGATTTGAATTAAACATTCCAGACAATCCAACTGTTGGATCTTTACAATGTTGGTGTCGTTGGAAAGATATTTCCGAAGCGAACCCAACGGTTGTAGTTTCGGGAAAACCCGATGGTCGAATCTCCCGCAATAAACGTATGAAATCACGGTTTCAAAATACGAACTGCAGCTTCGTTATTCGATTTATTTTCATTATATTTATATAAATATAAATATAAATATAATTTCTTCTTCGATTTCAAAACTATATTCATTTTATATCTTTGATAAAAATGATATTTTTATCAAACAGATATTCATTTCCACACATCACTATTTTTAACAATTCGTATATATAATAAAAATGTGATTTTTATTATCAAACAATTTATTTAAAAACACGATTATTTTATATAGTTCATATAGGTGATAAAAATGTTATTTTTATTTTTCAAAGAATTTATTCTATATATGAATGTCACTCAACACATGAGTTTCTATTCAACACATGAATATAGTTTCAACACATGAAAATAAATCAAACACAGAAATATTTCAGAAAATTTCGGCAGCATAACGGCATGGTAGTTAAAACCGGCACCGTATCGATGTACGGCTCCTCGCTCTACCTTAAAACCTTGCGGTTTTTGACAATGAGGATTTCATGCATCTAATTCGTACGCAGACGAGCATATTTATTTTTCTTTTCCACAACCTATTCTAATTTGTTTCAACCACAAGCGGGTATATTTCAACCATAATCAATCATTTTCAACCACAAACAATTCTATCAACCATTCGCATTTTTCACCAAATTTCACATCAACCAATATCCAAACAATATCACAACCAATATATATCGTCCACGGTCTGTGGATGAGGGGATATATATATATATATATATATATATATATATATATATATTCGTATATAAATATATTTCAATTCATTTCAACGCATATGTAATTTTTACAATGCATATATAACTTATACATTGAACATACAACTTATACAACGCTTATACATGAGGTGTACAACGCTTATATAACTCATACATCGACTATATAATTTATACATTGTCGTTTCCATATCGTTTATAATTCAGTAATCTCACATTGGGTTCCACTCCACCAAAAATTGCGGAAGCCTCAGAAAAATATGTGATCTCTTCTAGAATGTAGAAGACGCCCACACGGTCCCGGCATCTCTTGTTTCACTGGATTTCATCTACAAACGAGAAAGGTATGATTTTTATTGTGAAATCAAAAACCGTAGCGCTTTAAAGTGCTATAGAATTGTTTAAATAATATAAAGCCGTACCTCTCTGAAATTCTTCAAAACTAGGTCTTCAAAATTTGATCAAACGGTGTAGCTAGGGATTAATCAGCCTTCACCACGTCGACAAGCTTGGAGTGGCATGCCGGAGGGTGGCTTCAACGTTGAACTCGATGGTGGTTTTAAGGCGAGGCGGCGGCGGAAAGATCTGAACTTGGAGGAGGTGATTCGCGATGAATACGAGGTGATAGGTGGCGTGGCTGGTATTGATTTGAAGAGGGAGAAGAGGGCTTTAAAAAGTTGCAAAGGGTCGGGGGTCAATGATGAACGGAGTGGCCGGAATCGGCCTGGGAACGATGGAGCATTGTGCATCGTCGAGAGGAGAGAGGGAGCTGGTTTTTCGGGGGAGAGAAAGTGATTTGATTGGCTGAGATTTTTTTTTATATATTTTTAAAAATCCAAAAATACCCCTTACCTCATACGAACTCCAATTCAAACCCAACAACTGTCGTCCCTAGCTAAATACCCTCATTCCGAACACAATGGGATATGTTTCGAAGACCCATTTGACTGTTTTAGTCAGTTTTCCTTCAAATTAAAATATAAAACATTCAATATTCGATTTGAACGTACATTTCAATTTGCCGGGGCCACATATTGATTCTAAAAATTCCAGAAAAATAAAGCTAGCTATGTTTTGACGATACGGTCCCAACAAAAGTAGTTTCGTTGAATTCTAAGACTATTTGAAAAATGGCCATTTTCTGGTTGATCCAATTTAACTTTAATTGACCAAACACATTTTCCTTCACCACGCTCCCATATTAACTTCAAAAATTATGGAATTTGAAACCTAGCAATAATTTGACATCCCAGATCCAAAAAAAGTGGTTTCGTCGAATTCTGAGGTCGTTTGCAAAATGTCTATTTTCAAGGGCTATATATTCTCTATAGCGACCTTTCTGAAAATTCATTTGGCCATAACTATTGATTCCCGCTATGAAACTTCGATTTTTCAGATTCATTAAAAAGATATTCACTAACAAATTTAAATATTTTTGGTTTCACTAAAATCTGTTTTACTTTGCACCCGGTACAATCAGTCAAAGTTTGAATTGAAATTTCGAAACTGCTGCGCCATTTCAGACCTTGTTTATAATTTAAAATGATTATATATTTTTTTAACATCGATTCAAACACACTTTTCATTGTTATTATTTTAAATATTTAAAATCCACTAAAATAGCCAATTTAAAATTTTTAAACTGGTTCAGATTTTTCGGGTTGCTACATTTATATTACACATACAGAACATATAGCTAAAAAGCTGCATTGAATTGAAAATATATGTATACCATATCCTCATCATCAGAAGTGTATGGTACACCATCTTCACTCTTTGAAATGTCGTGTCCATGGTCAGAAGTAGTAGTTTCTGGCAACAAGATGATTTTTGTGTTAGCCTCCTTTAGACATGTTGCACGAAGGGTGTTAACATTCAAGTTATAGATGCCATAATGCATATTCTCTAAATAAGAACCAAAAGCATCAAGAATTTCATGGTTATTCTCTGTCAAAGCAGCAACTTGAGTTGGTTCAGCTACTGTTGTTATTTCTCCAGTTTCTGTTAAATTTAATTTCAAATTGGATGCTTTGTGCCGCACATCTGACATAGGTTTTTTGCCTTTGTCTACATCTCCTGCCAAATCTATTTTTATTGCCAAAGATGAATGAGCCCAAGTGTTCACGTTTTAGCCTTTTACTCCTAGAAGAATGAGACGATGATAATTTTGCCTTGGGAGATAAAATGACAAAATCAACCATTGCGACTTCTTGGTCCTTTGAATTTAACTTACACCAGTTCTTAATTTCTGATTTCAATGCAGTAGCAGTTGTTTGAATGGTTGATATAGATGAAACATCAATATCAAAAACAAATTTCAAATTAGCATTCATCTACGAATGAAACATGTGAACATGATCTTCGTTGCTTACTAAACTTAGACCATTCACATGAATAACAGCCGTAAATGAATTCATTACTTCATGTTCGGACATCATTAATGGATTAGAGAAGCCAACATCCGTCCCATCAGTATTATTGTCATCCAACTTCGGAAATAAAAAAGCAGTTATCTTATTATGATCATCTTCAATTTTTTTATTCAAAAGGGACACCTCAGCCCGCAGTGAGCAGCTCATATCATATGAGTTTAAGTTACCGATATCTAATTTATTTTTGGATGGGCTTCTTATATCAGAATCGTTTATAGCACTGTCTACGGATAAAAGATTATCTCCAAGTAAATGAGGAAATTCGATCTTTTGAAAATTTTCCTTGATTAAAGAATTTCCCAAAAAAAAAAAAAAAAAAAAAATCAGTGAATTGGGGACGAACAGTTACAACATTATCTGGAGTTCTTGTTATATCTGGATATTCCAAAAAAAATCCCTTATTTTTGATGTATTTAGAAAGTAAAAAAAAAACAAGAAAAAAAGAAACTACGAAATACACACACAACATACATAGGTGAACAAAACATGATTGTATATAGCTCTAGGTCATTATGCACTTTTCTGCATCAGTTTTTGTACTAACAGGTTTAGTCTCAACAAATAACGAGAAAAAATAAAAGCCTCCCTTAAAATGTAAAATAACATCCTTGAATTTCCTATCAGTGCTAATAATCCCAACTTCCATATTCTTGGATGAAATTTCTCCTTCGAACCTACAAGGAATGCTAAAACTTACCATGCTAATCTGTTAGATGCTACCATGCTAATCTTGTATTGTTCATAACATTATGTCTGTTTAATTCTTATGAATTGCTTTTTTTAAAAACCCAACAGAATGATTGATAAAGACAAACACATAATTAAAGCAGAAATACATTAAAAAACATAAAGACCCAAAACTTTGATTCATAACACGTATTAAAATAGAGCTAACAATTTAAAACTAAAAATCTGTTAAATTCCAAGCTTGCCTCACCTTCAGATTAAAATTTAAACAGCAAGATCGGTCCAAGTCCAGTTAAGCAAATTGAGATCATGCTCACCCGAATCCGCATGGATGAGCAAACTACAAACTGTCCTTCTCCCTCGAGAAGCGAGCTAAAGTTGCCATTCACATCCATCATTTTATCCTCCGTGCACTGTTTATCATAATCCGCAACGATAACAACTGGAAGCAGAGTCGTTTTGGTTCGGGAGCGGAAGAAGAGGAAGAATTGAAAGTTCGTTTAAGGGAGTCTTTGCGGCTACCGCCTCCCATAGGAATGTTGAAGAGAGATCCGCCTTTGGTCCAGTTATGCCCATGAAGGATCATATAAAATCAATTAGGAAATTAGGGTTATTTTGGATTGGGTGTCGTGATGATTTGGGAGTCACGGAGAACCAAAAAGGTGGTATAAAGTATTTGTGAATAAGATCTTCGTTGTTTCTCACATCGACGGCTCCTGCTGATACTAATGTCTACGTGCGGATCACTAGCATTAGACGTTGGATTTTTTTGATTGAACAATTCAGATGGTAATTAAAACAGGGGGTTGGATTGCTAATATTCAATGTTGCCACTTGTTTCCTTCTCCGTTACTACGCCTATAATAACTTTTTTAAGGCATAGGAACGACATAGAAAATTTCCTATGCCCGTTCTACGTCCTGCTTTGTGGCGTAGGAATGGAGTAGGAGAACTCTGCCTACCAACTTCTTTCGTCATTTCTACGCCCTACCTTAGAATGTTTTCTACAATGGTGTGGAAATAGCGTAAAAAATTTCTACGCCTTTCATACACTTATGTAAAACATAAGAGATGGTTGACGCCTTTCCTAGGCCGTCAACTCTGCCTATCAATTTCTCACGTCATTCCAACGCCCCGTCTTATGGCGTAGGAAAAGCATATGAAATTTTGCGTATGAAATTAGAATGATTTCTACAATGATGTGGAAATGACGTAGGAGATTTCTACGCCTTCTATAGGCACAGGTAAGACATAAAAGATGGTTGATGCCTTTCATAAGGCATAAACTCTACCTATCAATTTCCTACGCCATTCCTATGCCCCGCCTTATGGCGTAGGAAAGGCGTAGGAAATTTCACGAATGAATTTACAATATTTTCTACAATGGCGTGGAAATGGCGTAGGAGATTTCTATGTCTTTTATAGGCGTATGTAAGACATAAGAGATGATTGACGCCTTTCCTACGCCATTAAACCGTGATTATCAATTTCCTGTGTCATTCCTATGTCCCGCCTTATGGCATGGAAAAGGCGTAGGAAATTTCGCATATGAAATTAGGGTGTTTTCTACAATGGCGTGGAAATTGCGTAGAAGATTTCTATGTCTTCTATAGGCGTAGGTAAGACATAAGTTATGGTTAACACCTTTCGTATGCCGTGAACTCTACCTACCAATTTCCTATGTTATTCCTACGCCCCGCCTTATTGCATAGGAAATTTTACGTAGGAAATTGGAATGTTTTCTAGTAATGATTATATATGATGGGCTTCCTCCCTTATTGAAAATTTTCAAAATGATTTGGATATTGGTTTGTTTTTAAAGAGAGAAGAGAAGGAAGAAAGAAAACTAATAGTCCACATCAGGGAACTTTAAAGACGTATGTTGAATTTTTTGATTCAAATATTTTATGAAGATAATTTAATCAATTAATTGATTTGATTAATTAATTAATTGACTAATTGATTTGATTGATTGGTTGATTGATTGGTGGTTTGATTGATTGATTTGACCATAGATGGAAAAAGAATTAAAGTTTATATTTTGGAGATAATTTGAAAGGGGAAATTGGATATTTGCTTAGGTCTTCTATTCTCTATATATGAAGCCTTCTTGGTTAGATCAAGTGAACAACAAGAAACCATGTGAGATATTTGGAGAGGTTGTCTACCTCCAGGGGCTTGCACCCTTAAGAGGAAGATGTAAGAATTTGGGCTACTGCTGAAAGACGTCGTTGGTGCCTCTAGATAGATTTTCCAAGGGTTTGTCGTCGTTCTTAATTGCTCTTATGCTCAAACAATATTTGTAGTCATCTTGATATATTTTTTTCCTATCTCAATAAGGTTATTGATTCATTGTATTTTGTTTATTTTTGGTTTTGGTCTATTGAGTTTAAATCAAAATTGTATTTGGTGAATCAATAAAGAAGGTGGTTGGGTGAAATATTTGTGTATTGCTATTATTTATGATTTATTGTGTTGTTATTTTCAATCAAATCCATCTTCAAGTGATTAGGTGAAAAATATCATGTTTTTTTGGGTGTTTTGTCAAACTTTTGCTGCGCACAAAGCCCTAACAGTTGGTATCCGAGCTCAGATCATTGCATAGCTTGGAGCGTTTGTTTGATTGAAGATTGAAGATTGTAGATGTCGGAGATGATTTTGTTTTCATGGATAACTATTTTTTATGGCAGATATTGGGGGATTTGAAAGCCTATGATGGTGGATGTTTCATGCCTCAATGGTCTAATTGATGGAGATAATAAGAAGCCCTCTGATATGGATGAGAGATGACGGAAGAAGACAAAGTAGAAGGTGGGTGACGGTTGAAGAACCTAGTCCGCAGAAAGGTGGAGATGTTAATATAGTCACTGCTGATGGTCCTAAGGTGGAGGATCAGGGTTGACTTAAGTAAACAGTCAACTATGGTTTATTACTTTGTATAACTTCCTAGTCTCACATAATATATAGAAACATAAAAAGTAAAATTTACATTTTGCTAGATATAAATTTCTGGTACATAGCGCAAGGCAAAATATTGAAATAGATGAATGATAAGTGATGTTTATGCAATAATTTTTGTTCCCTCGCTATATATTTGTTTAAATGTTTAAATATAAATATTAATCAATTTTTTTTAGTTTAAATTTGGTACACATTGAAACTTTCATTCACTTAAGGAATTGTCAGACAAACTAATGAAATTAGTTAGGCATAGTTAAGTAACCTAAAATTAAGATTAGTTTGTTTGTATTTATTTATAAAATAATTAAAATGGCTAAATAAATATATATATTTAACAAATCTTGTGTATTTAGTGATAAAATATAGAGTACTTTATTTTTATTTATTGATAAAATAATTAAAAATATTTAATAATTAAATACATGTCACTAACAAATGTATTTATTTCTCTATTTTTCCTTATTTTATCAGTAAATACATATGAACTAATCTTAGGTTTAAGTAATTTCAGTACACTTGTCTAACAATCCCTTAAATAAGTGGAAGTCTCAATGTGTATCACATTGAAACTCAAAATCGGGTTGACTACTCTTTTTATTTAAACGTCAAAATATATATTTAGTAATAAAATGAAAATTGCATATGTAAACATAATTTATCATTATTTTACTTCAATATTTACCTTACACTACGTTGTAGAAATTTATATCTTGCAATATTTGAAGTGTACTTACGATATTTCTACGATAATATTATATGAGATAAACAAGTTATACAAGTAATAAACCATAATTCACAATTTAGTTTAGTCAAATATAGCGCTATCACAAAAAACTTCAGGATCTAACACATATTGGTTACAGTCGTTATACTTAATTGTGTGTTGAAACCAATATCTTATTTATAGTCCTCGTCTGGGAAACAAGCGTGGTTTCATCAAAAGAAATTGTAATCGGTACATATGAAAAGTTAAATACATTTTTCAAACTAACAACCAATTGACATTTAATTTGCCATTTATTTTTTTGACATATGAGCTACATTGTCATACCGACCATGGAATCGACCTAGTTGTCCATAGTTAACTCAATTAATACAAATTTCAATTTTGCAATCTTGAAATCAACAAAACCAACCATGTAGACATTCATATTTATTTTTGGCTTAGGAGTTTTTCAAAGTACTAGTTCAAGATGACTTTTTACATAGTACAGTTATAACTAACCAACGCATTCTTTGGAGATTAATATACATTTGTTTCAATATTTCTTCGAAAAACTAATGACATATATCCTTTAATTATTCCCTACATCCTTTTAGAATTTGAAGACAAACATTCCAATATGATTACGATGTAAATAATTGGTAAACAATAAAGCCTCTCAAAACATTTTAACTTGATGAGTTGAGAATCATTGTTACCTTGTTTTTAATTGATTTGTAACCTATAAGAGCTTATGAGGAGAAAAAACTTGCAAGCAAATGTTATGACAAAACCAGAAATAAAAACTACCTAAAAACTCAAAACTAATTTAAAAAACTCATAAGAAATTTAAGTTTAAAAACAAAACTCTGCATGATTAAATAATAACTAAATGCCTATACTCGTCTAATCTCATTTATTACAGAGATCCTGAATGACGTCAAACATATTTACCAATTAATTGAAGCACAGCAACTCGGGTGCTTGGATATGCATAATGCACATCAAGATGTAATGCTTGAAATGCGCATGTAAACTAAGCTAATATGGCCACTCGAATTAATTGTCTTTTAAGTATTGCTTGTGTTGGATGACTTTTTTTCATGTCTGAAAACGTAATTCATATGTCAGCAGCAAGAAAATACGAATTGGAGGTGAAGACAGACCATAGAACAAAAAGAATTATGAACTTTGTATATTAATTATTTCCACCAATAATTTAAACAGATACATATGAAAGAATTTACCAAGGAAAAAAGAGAGCAACAAAATGTTTACCCGTAGACAGTATAATGTCGCGGCGAATGAGAGAGAAACTCTAATAGGTTGAAATCACCTCGAATATTATTTGTTTTCATGGTTTTGTTGATGACGGCCATTCCCATTAACAATACATAAACTGTGTGATTTCAGCTTGATTGATCTGGTAATAGAACTCTTAGATCTTGCTATATATTCCATCACAACATAATGAAAAATATTGCCTGCGGGAAGCGTCAAAACAACTATCTGACTTGATTAGATTAGCACAATGTGACAAACTTTTAACTTGTTATAGTCAATGTCTTAGCTTTTCAAAAAAAAAAGTAAGTGAAAATTATATCATATTGAAGCATGTTTAATTTTTGTGCAATATAGGAAGATCGTAGACGGCTTGAAGTGTTTACACCAGAATAGAATTATAAAAGTTATCTAAAATTTGCAAATGTACTAATTCAGATTGAAAAATAGGATATGATTCCCAAATTAACAAATATGGGAATCGGAAAACTTCCACAAGATGAATCTTCAGTTAGCCCTAATGCAACAGGTAAGATACACCTAAATTTTGTATATTACACCTACTCATATTTGTGTCTACATGAGCTATATAATTATAATCATATAGCAAAACAACTAGAACACTGAGTAAGCCGCTGAAAATTAAAAAGTTGCATAATTAAACCTGATTTTAGCTCTATATTCCCTTATGTATGATTGATACTCTACTAAAATGCTTTAATTTAACTATGTTTATAGGAAAGAGGAACTTGGTTTTATATATTAAGAAATATTGAAGTTTAAGGTTTAATATTTTATATTGTTGCTTATGTTACCTTTATATATCATACTGTCACAAAATTTTTGTATCTACATCAAATAATAAATCATGATTAATATAGTTTGTGTTTCGTTAGATTATGGGACTTTTGGATGGAAGCCTCTCGAAAGTTTTTTTAATGATTGATATAACATATCTGCAGCTATGTTCAACTTGGGATGTTTAATTTTCTTTTGTATCACAAAGAAAATTATCTCTTTCGTGATGATAGTAAAAGAAATGTAAATATTATGAATTATAATGCCAATATTTTTTATTATACACATAGCTGAAGCCCATGTCTTGGTTACCGAACTCTTCTTGCGCAAACCTAACAAAAAGTAAGTTATTTTTCAGATTTTTTTTTTAAATTTCTTATGCTTTGACGCAAAGGTATTTATAAAGATTAGTGTGATATATATAGCTATAGAAAAATCAATTACATACATGCCAGTTCTGTTAATATGCTAGTTTTAGTTGTCTCGTTTTACGACGACAACTAGCCAATTCTAAACGACAATCTTTACTAATAATCAGAATAGGTTTGGTGTCACATTTTTTTGTGTACATCTGAACTGACGAAAATGCTCTTTACTTAATTATTCTTCCACCATTAAAAGGAAGGGGCAATGAATGTCATTTAACTACCTTAACATTTCCTAGAATTGTTATGTTCAAAACCCATATTCAGCATAAATTTATTCATTTCGGCATTCGATGTTCATTGGAATAGCAAGCAATAAAAAGGAAGATATTACATCATCATTAATTACCTAACCAATAAAAATTGTTATTATTTTGAAGAAAATGCAAAAAAATTCAAATTGTTAATTGAGATATTGCAAATTTTTCTTAACATTTTTCATTGAATGTTTCACATTTATTCTATTAGCCATAAATATAAAACCTTGACGATTGATACTATTCATTTTTATCGGTTAATTTATGAAGGAAATAAATTATTACACTTTAAGAGTCACTCACTAATTCAATCAAACTCTTTCATCTTTCATCTATGGTTGGTCTATGACTTTTTATATTAACATTACAAACATTATTCACTGCCATCTATTACCCTCTAATTAATTTTTTTTTTTAAATATGTGTTTATAAATATGTGTTACGTTTATAAATAGGCAATTAATATAATTAGATTGCCCTTTCCATATTCAACGAAAATTTGAATAGGCATTCAAATTTGAATAACGACATTTATTATTGCGCATTGCGATATAAATTAGCAATTAATAAATAGTAGAACGGGCTACTGGGACATCAGCGTATAAAGTGTGTGCATTTTAAAATTGGCATCCGCATAGTAGGTCAAAGCAAAAAAAATCTTATCAATTTTTATTCAAATCTGACATAAGCCTACGTGCATTTGAAAAGTCAGCCTCCCCTACAAATGCGCTATTCTAGAAATAGCTATTCACCTCTTTAAATATGTCACACCATCCAATTAATTTTCACGCTTCTTTCCTTATTTCCTCTATGCTTTGCTCTTCAAGGTAATTCTCTCCTCTTTCATACCTATCTTCCCAATACTCACTGCCTCATAAAATTGAATACACTGCAAAACAAATTTACTTATTTGTTTATCTATTGGGTTTAAATTTTCGAAGCTTCGCCTCATTCATAACGTGGTTTTTTCCCCAGGAAAATGCATAAATAAGGCTACACCACGTTTAAGTTTAATCAGCGTTCTTTGCCCTCAACCTCTGTACTTCGTTTATAAGGTTTTTCTTCGTGAGTTGTATGAAAAATAATGTTTTGTGTTTCTTTTAAATAGTAAAGTAAAGGGGAGCATTTTCCCCTATTGCTTGCGTGAGACCATAAAAGTGAGAAGTGAATGTCTCAGTATATGTTTAAATAAAAGTGAATGTCTCAGTATACATGTAAACAAAAGTGAATGTTGTCTGGAAGAAGTTAGGAAGGTAAAGGAAATAAGAATATGTTTTGTACTCGGCAGATAAAGCACGTTTAATGGGAATAGTAAACCAAAAATTACTACAAATATTTTTTTGCATATGTAAAATACACAGTACTTAAGAAATAATAATCCACACACGAAGCGCGAGCCATGCTCACGCGCGATTCGCATGCCGTTACCACGCGCAAAGCGCGTGCCGTGACGCTCGTATAGTATAACCATATTGACAACACTGCATTCCAATCTGTGATAACGTCAAATTGTCATTATATTCATGACAATACTAGTGGATCCCGCCAAGATGCAAGGATTATAAATGCATCAGACATAATTTAAAAAATCGTACAACAAAGAAAGTTTGAGAGGAAAAAACCCATTTTGGTTCCATGACCAAGCAAATTCATAGTGAAAAATCTTTTAACTTTACCCTTCTAAAAACATTACTGGTCTGAATATGTTAACCTATTAAACCAATGTTTTAGATTAAGTAAATTTCAAGCAAAAAGATGCTAAATCAAGAAATCCAAATGAGGTTTTATCCAATCGAGAAACTGCAAAATCAGACATAGATCTATACTTAAGAACTATCCCAGGAAGCATAATGGGAAACTCATCTCCAAATGTTCACTCTAACACTTCACTATCACTTGACATTTCAGCAAAATTTCAAAACATAGGGGATTGCATATCATAGGTCATTGAAAATTACCACCTCGAGAAACTCCCAAGTTTATTACAATTAGTAAAGATATGAATATAGACGAATCTATTATCCACCAAGATAGTTTGGATATCTCTACTAGCCCCGCTAACCTATTCCTAATCTAATGCCAAGTTATTAAACTCCTCAATCCAAAAAACATACATCGAAATGTTATCCAAAAAGCAATTAACCGGTAACCCACTTAACAAATTTTGCAAGGAAAAATAGAAGGAAGAAAAGCAGAATAAAAGGTTTGAATGACATAGCTTTCATAGAATTTTTTTTTTATGATGTGGGTGAAACAAAATTAAAAGAGAAATACATCACCAGAAACTCCAAATGGAATAAACTAAAAAAAATCAAAGGAAATAAATCATACAAGAGAAAGACCAGTAAAATGGGGATTAAGGATTATGATAATGCTTATGGTGACTCATTGTAGATTAGTTTAACATTTATGTATCCTTTACTAATTATAAACTTTTTCGTTATAATAACCAGTATGTTTGACACGTCTGTTGGACATGTTCAAAGAACCATTGAAGCATATTTCTATCTTAAAATGACGGTCATGGAGTCAAAGCTAACTTATTCTTGTTATACGAGTACACGAATGCGCACATAACATATTTTCGTGTTTTATGTTTGCAAGAAGCAAATAAAATTTTAAAGTACGCATAATAATGAAACTGATTGCTAATAGAAAGCGATCATATTGAAATATACAACCACAAATGGAAGGATTCAAACTTCTAAAGTACAAAATTCATGTTATAATCTAACAAACTCATGGAGCTACCACAAATTTTATAGCACCACAAAACTATAAATTTGAGTTTCTCCCTACATTTTCCTGTAACATAATCGTCAAGGTAGTCTATTGTAAACACGCATTTCAAGCATCTCACACTAAAATTAAACTGATATTTATATATGAATAAGAATCCACTATTATATATAACGAAGACAATAGAGCCGTTACAATAGAGCCGTTAGAGTGTGAACACGTTTTTATCATATTTAGCATGCTTTGTCATTATCTACTAGCCGTTAGGCTCATGCATACTTGGTATATTTAATACTAGCCGTTATGCTCATACATATTTGGTATATTTTGTACTAGCCGTTGGGCTCATAACACTATATATATATGTGCTCTTTGTATCAATAAAAAATTGCAATTGTTCCTCTCTAATAACTCTCCTCTTCATCCCTTAATATGGTATCAGAGCCAAATTGTCGAAAGGCTTAATCATCAAGCAGAAAGCTGTTTTTGTTTTATGGCCAACAACAATGAAGTAACCTCCGCTGTTTTAGGAAGTATGGGGTACAGTGCTCCACCTAACCATCATGACCTGATTACACCAAAAAGACAAATTATCACCACATCTCTAGACGAAGACAATTACATTCTATGGAAATATCAAGTAGAGATCGCTTTAAGAGGGTATGATTTACTGCAGTACATTAATGGGACAATAACAGTCCCACCAGTGACGATAACCAATTCAGAAGGAGAAATTGTGCCTAACACAGACTACACAAAGTTTCAAAAACAAGACAACCTCCTCTCCTCATGGCTCCTATCGTCAGCAAGTTCGAATTTATTATCACAAATAGTTGGATGTAGCACGTCTTATGAAATATGGAAAACAGTTGAACAAATTTTCAGTTCACAATCAACTGCTAGAATCATGCAATATAGAAGGGAATTACAAAATTCTAGAAAAAAGGAGGCAAGCATGAAAGAATACTTAGGAAAAATTAAAAATCTGTGTGACAAACTAAATGCTATTGGTCATAAGATCAAGACAATGAGCAAATCCTATTTATTACTGGTGGATTAGATGAAGAATATGAATCTCTAGTAACTGTGTTAGCCACACAACAAACTTTACCTGATTTACAGTTCGTTCGATCAGCACTCCTTGCTCATGAAGGCAGAATTGACCAAAGAAAAACAGCACAAAATAAGTTCTCTTCCAATTATACCACAGTCAGAAATAAGCATATACAAGGAGATAACAACAACTATCGTGTGAAATGTCAAATATGCCAAAAGTTTGGTCACATGGCGAACAAATGTTACTTCAGGTATAATTCAGACACAGGTAGACAACAGGCAAGCCAAAATTACTTTTCACAAAGAAGAGCACAAGCAAATATGGCAACAACAAGGAATTCAACTCAAAATAATAATAACGCAAACCGAAGACATAATGCTGCAGATGATGATGAAGTAAAAAATGAAGACAATGGCTTCGAAGAATGGTACCCTGACTCAGGAGCGACTCACCACATAACTAGCATTCTTCAAAATTTAAACATTGGAAGCAGAAATTACTCAGGTATGAGAAATTTGCATATGGGTAATGGTAGTACTGCTAGTATCACACATATAGGCAAAGGGACTATCTTTGGGAAAAGGCAACTCAAATTAAACAATCTTCTTAGGGTACCCACGATTAATAAAAATTTGTTAAGTGTATCAAAATTTGCCAACGACAATAATGTTTACTTTGAATTTCATCCTAAGTTTTGTTTAGTTAAAGATTCCCTAAATCATGAAATATTACTTCGAGGTAACCTATACGATGGTTTATACAAATTCAAGACTGCAAACTCAAGTGGAGAATTCTGGTACAATAATGTAGATGCTAGTAGTGACAATGACTGTATTAGGAATAGTTGCAATAACGTTGATTATGAGAATAATAGCAATGAATGTAACGTGATTAATTCTTGGCATATAAAATTAGGACATCCTAATCTGGAAACTGTTAAGATGTTCTGCGTAATAATAACATTCATTATAAAAATGTACCTATCAAACACACATGCACGCACTGCCAACTCGGCAAGAGCCACAAGCTCCCTTTTAGTGATTCTGAAACCAACTATAATGAGCCACTGGAACTTATAGCCGCTGACTTGTGGGGACCCGCGCCTCTAAATTCATATCAGGGAGACAGGTATTATCTTTCTTTTGTGGATGCTTATTCTAGATATACTTGGATATACATGCTGAAAACTAAATCAGAAGCTTGCAATACAGTTATGCAATTTATAACTCATGTCGAAAAACAAATGAACAGTACTGTTAAGGTTATTCAGACAGATGGGGGAGCTGAGTTTAAACCTCTAACTAATTACTTTCTCAAAAGAGGGATCAAACATAGATTAACTTGCCCGCATACGTCCGAACAAAATGGTTTAGTCGAAAGAAAACATCGACACATAGTAGAGACTGGTCTAACTTTGTTATCACAAAGCTCATTACCCATGAAATATTGGAATGAAGCTTTTTACACATCTGTATTCCTCATTAACAAGTTGCCAACCAAAGTCTTAAACAATAAAAGCCCACATGAAATGATATACAGTGTTAGACCAGAATATGGTTTTCTGAAAGCCTATGGGTGTCTATGTTTTCCATGTTTGAGAGACTATAACAATCATAAACTAAGTATGAGATCAAGCCCATGCACATTCATTGGGTATGCACAAAACCAAAAAGGTTATAAGTGCATGGACAAAATTGGAAAAATATATGTTTCTAGGCATGTGATATTTGATGAAAACAAGTTTCCTTATGCAGAAAAGCAAATCGGCAAAAAGGATGGGGAACAAAGCATAAACAATAACATACGGTTCAAGCCATTCATTACTGAACCACCTTCAATTGATAGAAATGAAGAGCAACAACGCACAAGCAATTTAAACACCCAGGAAGAAACTATGGATCAAACAAATGGAAGGAGGCAATGGACACTGAATATAAAGCTCTCATAAGAAACAACACTTGGAGCTTAGTGACTCAACCAAAACACAAAAATGTGATTGGTTGTAGGTGGACATACAAAATAAAAAGAAAATAAGATGGATCTATTGACAAATACAAGGCCAGACTAGTTGCAAAAGGTTACGCACAACAATTTGGTTTTGATTTCAATGAAACTTTTTCCCCAGTCATAAAACCCACAACCATCAGAATTATACTGACCATTGCTCTAAATAAAGGATGGAATGTGAGGCAACTGGACGTCAACAATGCTTTTTTGAATGGGGAATTGACTGAAGAGGTAAACATGAATAGCCTGAAGGATATGGTACTGGTGATAAAGTATGCAAACTACACGAAGCAATATATGGCTTAAAACAAGCTTCGAGAGCTTGGTATGAAAAGCTAAAGTCAACTTTGTCTAACATGGGTTTCTCACAAGTTAAATCGGACAATTCTCTATATATGAAGAAGGGCATACATGGAACTGTGTTCATTCTAGTATACGTTGACGACATGCTAATAACAGGAGACAACAGCGAAGAAATAAACAGAATCGTTCACAAGCTGGATCAAAATTTCGCCATTAAAGACTTGGGGGAACTAAATTTTTTTCTTGGAATACAAGTGATTAGGAAAAACAATGGTGAATTAATATTATCCCAACAAAATTATATCACTGAAATACTGCAAAGGGCAAATATGCACAAGGCAAACTCATTACCTGCGCCTATGATTAGTAACCTAAGACTATCTAAGCATAAAGGAGAAGCTATCAACAATGCCAAACAATATAGAAGCATAATAGGAGCGTTACAATACGCAACTATTACTCGACCAGACATATGCTACAGCGTCAATAAACTCAGTCAATACATGCAGAACCTTTTATCAGAACATTGGATGGCATTAAAGAGAGTGTTACGATACTTACAAGGCACAAAACATTACGGTATACGCCTAAATTCAGAAAAGGAACTTAACTTACAGTGCTTTAGCGATGCCGATTGGGCCAACGATATTGACGATCGAAAGTCTGTCTCAGGATACTGCGTTTACCTCGGTTCCAATATCATTTCCTGGTGTACGAAGAAACAACAGACCACATCAAGATCAAGCACAGAGGCTGAGTACCGTGCACTGGCAAGCGCTACAGCCGAAATCATGTGGATAGAATCACTGATGGAGGAGCTTGGTTTCACTCCAAGACGAAAGTCGGTCATTTGGTGCAATAAAAAGAGCATAGTATCTTTGTCTCTAAACCCTATTCAACATTCAAGGACGAAACATCTTGAAATTGATCTCCACTTTGTGAGAGAAAGAACGCAATCAGGAAGACTTGCAATATGTCATGTGCCCGCATACTATCAGAGAGCTGATGCTCTCACAAAGGCCCTTTCGACCAAAATTTTTATCAGAATGAGAGAGGAACTTCGCGTTATCAGTGCAGGCGGAAGCCAGAATGAGCAAGGAAACCCTAGTTCGAACTGAGGGGGGCATAACGAAGACAATAGAGCCGTTACAGTAGAGCCGTTAAAGTGTGAACACGTTTTTATCATATTTAGCATATTTTGTCATTATCTACTAGCCGTTAGGCTCATGCATACTTGGTATATTTAATACTAGCTGTTATGCTCATACATATTTGGTATATTTTGTACTGGCCGTTGGGCTCATAGTACTATATATATTTGCTCTTTGTATCATGTTTTGTATCAATAAAAAATTGCAATTGTTCCTCTCTAATAACTCTCCTCTTCATCCCTTAATAAATACTAAGAGGCTATAGTATCATGAGACAGACTTTCGATCGTCAATATCGTTGGCCCAATCGGCATCGCTAAAGCACTGTAAGTTAAGTTCCTTTTCTGAATTTAGGCGTATACCGTAATGTTTTGTGCCTTGTAAGTATCGTAACATTCTTAGTATTTATTAAACTAAAACTATATATAGCCTATCTAAAACTATAAATTCCAACAATATAAATAAGCATATTTTATAACAGCAACGATGTTATGATTCGTTCTTAACATTATCATTATCACCATAAACAAATAATAATAAAAAAACTGTTTGTTACATTTGCAGGGAATTAAAATTTAAATATGTCAGATAGATTGTATATATAATTACAATGAGGACCCAAAAATCAAGCTTACTCATTATGCCCGTATATGCATTCAAATATGCAATTTTCTTCCTATCCAATTTCAAGTGGATCATCTATACGGCAACAGTCTTCAATCGCGATTTGAACCATTTCCTTAAGCCCTCATCCACAGGTAGCCTCGATTATGCCTGCATAATCTCTTGCAAGCTTCAGACTCTCTTTCTCAAACTACTAGCACGATGCACGTAGGCCAGAAAAATCGATGATAAAAAAACATTTGTAAGGTTCTTTCGTTTCTACAAAATGCCTTTAATGTGTATGTAATGTTGCTTATGTTTATGTTTGTACATACACAAATCAGTCATAAAAAATGTGAATGAGTGTAAGTTAATTTAGAAATCTATTAAAATAGGAAAGAAAATAATCAACTATTAAATAAATATTTAGGAAAATGTAACAGACAGAAATTCTTGCTCAGCCTTGAGGAGAGATAGACCAAAAGCTTCATCCATGTTCAATCTATAATACCCATTTGGAAGCTTACAATAAAATGACTGATGCAGCATTCCTAAAAGAATTATAACATTAAGATTCCCAACTGTTTGCCAACAGTCTACCAACTTCAGATGGTATAAGCTCCAAATCACACAATTCTCCAGCATATAAAAATCTATCAAGTTTAAAATCTAGTGGATCCTTCAGTACAATTGGATCTCTTCCTCTTGCCCCAATGTTTATCAGAATTGGTCTAATTTTAGAAATGAAGTACACATCCATGTCATAGCACTCTTTGAATGTGAAATGTGGCAGCTTGCGAGCTTTAAAAGGTTGGAAGGTGCAATCGTGAAGCTTCTTTTGATACTATATTGCTGGAAGATATGGCAGCTTGACTCCTGAAAGTTGCGAGTTTTTCATATGACTAGATCCATCTCACTTTGCGTGCGCTTCATTATTGGTGGATTATCAAGCATCTTTTCGATTGCTCATTCGAATATTATTATTGTAGGCTGTGAACATACCCAGAACAGTATGAGATGCACATCAATTTTCAGTGTTAACAACTAGCATGCAAAATTTAGTTATAAAACTAAAAGCTAATGAAGTTAAAAGAATAAACATACTGAAATGAGACTCTTGACAATAACATCAGATAGCATTTCCGCATCTTTTTCATTGCTGTTGTACTCCATTAGATGGTCCAAGAAGTCAAGAATCCCACATACTACTTTTTTTGCTAAGTACCCTTTTGCCATTTTGACCGTCAAAGCAGAAAAAAATTGGAGCACATAGATTTTGGTCCTCCAAAATGTGGATGACATATGCCTCCTTTGTTTTTCTTCCTGAATCAGAACATCATAATGATATTTTGGTAATTTAAAAGGCATCAACTGAGAATGTTATTATTAAATAGCAACCAAAGGCTTCAACTGAGAATGTTATCAGTTAATAGAAAAAGGCAAGCGCCCAACATGTATGAAACAATTGGGAATTGTGTTCTCCTTTCGTTGCAGTTTTGAAACATATATCAATACTCATAAACAAAAAACTTTCAAGGTCATTGTTGGAAAATAGAATTGAGCGATAAAATGTATAACAAAAAATAAAAGCAAGTATTTTTATTCAGTCAATAAAGCTAGTTTAGTAAGTAGGCCACCAAAAAAGTCATTCAAATATTAACAAATATTATGGACCAAAAACAGAATATGATCACTGCCATAAAAAAAGGCTATGCTTTTATATGCTGTACTGTCCCTGAAGCAAAAAAAATTCCAGGAGATTTGTTTAGAGCATTCCCAACGGCATTCCCAACGCTAGGGGTTACTGGCGGTCGATTCGAAGAGAATCAACTGAGAGCAACCCCCAACGGGGAAGGGGGTTGCTGAATTGCTTTAGCCGGCTTATTTTAAGCCGGCTAAAGCAATTCACATGGATCGCAATCCATGATTGTTGGATTGCGATCCATGTTGTGGTGTGGATTAAATCCACACCACAAGCTTAACCGACTTAAAATAAGTTGACTAAGCATACTGGTATATATAGTCGGCTTCCCAGAAGTCGGCTATACCCCAATTCTCCATTCCAGCCGTCTCCCCCCTTCTCCTCCCCATTTCAACAAACCCGAATTCCGTAGAATAAATTTAAAAAAAAAATGAGACGCGTATGGAGAGCAATGCGAGGGAGTGGAAGCCGTAATGGTAATGTTGACCCAGGTGAGAACGTACCTATAGAGGAGAATGTACCGAGTGCAAATACGGGAGGTCATCGTACAATGACGGTTAGAAGAAAACGTGGTGCTAGACGCAGTGATCATACAGTTTTGGATTCTCACAAGGACCCGAATTTGAGACCGGAGAAACAGTTGGTAAATTTTCGTGAGTTGAGGGATAATGAAGAGCACGTCAACACTTTAGTTGACGCATCTATAAGTATTATTTATCTATAATAAAGACCTTACGACTGCTGATGAGGAGCGATACCGCCATAGACGGAGAGTCGACGAAGGAGGTGACGATGACGAGGGGGACGACGATGTGGGCGATGACGAGGATGCATCGAATCTTTTTGATGATACATACTAGTATGATGAGCCATAGTTCATTGTAGTATCTCTATATCTTTGTATTATGATGTACCCCAGTGTAGTAGCTTATTCAGTTGTATGTTCTTTATTTGTATTAGTTCATAAATGTAATCTGCATGTTCATTCTTATATGTAACTGCTATGTTGTTATGTGTAAATTGGGTGTACGTTCTTATGTTTACCTGCTCTGTTCTTATTTGTAATATACCTATACGTACATTATTTATATCGTATTACCTGGAACAACCTGATATCTTAGTCGTTTAGTTGATCATTTAAAATTGGTTCATGATTTAGACATTTTAATATTTGGAATTCTATAAATTGTAATTATAATAATGATTTTTTTTATTAAAAGATGCATGAACGTATAATTTTATTTAATAAAAAACGAACGCGTAACGTCACGGTAGTTCGTAATTTTAAGTTTTGAACTTCAACTGAATGTACATGATCCAATATAAGTCGAACTACCATGACGTTACGCGCTTGCTTTTAATTATATTATAAATTATACATTCAAATATAGCGAATTTCATAAACCAAATGACAACAAATGTTAACTAAAAATTGATTACAACATATCATAACACAGACATAAGTACTAAAATTTAGGATGCAACAAATACTAACACAGAATTAGGTAATAAAACGTAGGATAGAATAGGTGCTAACACGGGACTATGTACTAAAATTTAGGCGACAACAGATGCTAACTAGGAAATAAGTACGCAACCTAACTACATCTCACGTTCAATCTCCAGTGATTCCAAAGTAGTTTTAAGACGCCTTATCTCTTGTTCTAACTCGTTGGCATAAGAAATACCGCTTGGACATAAACAGTCGTTAGTCCATTCAAAGAAATCGCAGTCTACGGCCACAATGAGCATAACTGGAGCATATGACCAATATTTTCTCCATCTTCCCTTACCACTACTTGGGCCGCGTACCCATAATCGCAATAGACAGAGTACGAATTAACCTCTCGATCGTTTGGAGGTTCAGAAACTATAGTTGCTCGTAACTCTTGTTCATAATGAGGTTGTACCACTGAGAATTGATCACTTCTTGAGCTGGAGGTTCAGTAACAGTAGCCGCTTGTACCTCTTATTCATATGCATGTTGAACTACTAGATGACTAAAATATAGGACATTATCAATAGGTTCTTAAAGTGTAATTAGGCTCATATCTGGGAAATCACGACGCACCTCCTCGTAGTGTCGCTCTTCGTATTCGATACGCCAATCAACATCGGTTCTTGAACTAGCTATCGAGCTTGTTGACTCCAAGGAAAGTCGGAATCCATAAACAAGGGCCATGAAGGCATAGCTTGTGGTATGCTAAATGTGGAGAACAAAAAAACTTGTTTGAGTGTAGAATGGTCAGCAAAACCCGTAGAGATATATAGCTGCTTAATACCGGGTGAATACAACAAATTGTGATGTGATTGGTCACTGTAGGGAACATGCTTCACGTACTGTCCTACACTATTTGATCTGATGGTACACTGTAGGGAATCTATTTTACGTACTTCCTTACACTATTAGGGTTGAGGCGTAATGTTTAAGCTATGATTTCCAATTCTTTTGAATGATTGCTTATACCGAGGACGACCCGAATTTATGAGTAAATAGACATATATTCAAGTAAGTCGAATCACTTAAATAAAACTGATCCAAAACATGTGACATGACTGCACTCTTCCATAAATCAATTGAGTTGACTGCACTCTGCTACAAAACAGTTGATGGTACAACAAGTGGTCATGATCATAATGATGCAACTAATATTTCACATAGCGATACAACTAATAATAAGCATACAAATACAACATGGTATAAAGATACAACAACTACTGATACTAGATGCCAACTAAAAAATCAAAGAAACACGTAGGAAATAGTTACGTAAGCAAACTACATGTTATGTACAATCTCAAGGGAGTCTAAAGCAGTTCTAAATCGCCTAATTTCTTGTTCTAGGTCGTTGGCATACGAAATACCCCTTGGACATAAACAGTCGTCTATCCATTCAGAGTAATTGAACCGTTCGACCATAATGAGCATAACTCGAGCCTACGACCAATATTTTCTCCGTCCGCCCGTATCACTACCTCCATCGCGTACCACAGTGACAAAAAATGGGAAAGGAGTCAACCTCTTGCTCGTAAGGAGGTTGAGTAATTGCAACCGCTCGTACTTCTTGTTCATATAGTGGTCGAAAAATTGAAGGTTGAGCTTCTGCAGTTAGAGGTTGAGAAGCCAAAACTGGTTGGACTTCTTGTTGAAAAGGAGGTTCTTAAAGCCTCATTTGGCTCAGATCCAGGTATTCACGATACAACTCCTCATAGTATCGCTCTTGGTATTCGATATTCCAATCAATATATGTTCCCGGACAATCTGGGGGAAGCTGAGCAAAGTTTAAATGCCAGTCGGAATCCATTGACGAAGGCCATGAAGGCATATCTTTAGAGACGATAAGTTTTGTACAAATAAAAACTAATTGAGTAAAGAGTTGTGAGAAAATATGCTAGATATATATAGAGGCAATATGTGAACTGAATAAAACCAAAAGTGATGTACTCATTATACTACAGCGACTATTCCCACTATATATATAAGTCATGTTTACGATGACATAAAGTCTTGATGTGATCGATCATTGCTACGCCTAACGTGTGGATGAGGACGACCCGAATAAAGTTGAGTTAAACTAGTATAGTCTAGCTTTTGTTGTATTTGACAACTCATTAAATATGTTCTGACATGAGGCTGTTGGATTTGACAACTCGTTCACAAGATGTATAGAATATTTGGTTTGGAGGGTACCAACAAGATTTTGAGATGACAATATCTTGTTGGAGTTGACAACACGAAGTATTCAGAAAATGGATTGACAACAACGACAAATGCCAAACTTCAAAGACCATGATAAGAATACAACAACGACAATTACAACATTGACAAATGCCAAGCTACAATCAATATGCACTAGAACAACCTAACACACAAACAGCAAATACCAAGTTCAACAAGAATGACATGATCGTTTCGACATAAACCTACCTCGGATTTCTAAGAAATTCAGCTCTAGTTGCCTCAGCAACAATCTTGTTCAAGTGCTTTATTTCGTCTTGCGCTTCTTGTTCATATTGAAGTCCACGTTCGCACATCGGAGGGTCAATCCACTTTATAAAATTACAACATCGGAGGGTTAAATGGCTGATTGGGAAATAAGTGATGAACAAATGGGAAACATATTTGATGAGTACGAACAAAATGAAGAAGACAAGAAAAAGGGTGGATTCGTTCCAGATACACAAATAAAAGAGGTGCCTGAAGATGTTCGGCTCGAGTACTTCTGGCTCCAGCGATTCGAACAAATAATTGTGTTTAAGCATCAGGAAAACGTCAAATTCACACTACCTCGAGCTCCAATTTTGCAACTTCTGAATTTTCTTCTAAGGATTTACTGATCCTTGTGAAAGCCTATATTAAGGTTAATGGAAGAGATGAGTTACTACTGCGAGGAGGAGGGGGTTTAACATATGGAGAGAGATGGGCAATGGTCACAAGGTTACAGAACAACCATCGTACCCGACCGCCTAAACGATCGTCATTTGAAATCCAAATGGCTCATCGTCGTTTTGCAGATGCTTGTGATCGATACCGTAACATTATCGAGACAGTTGAAGGTAAAGACATATTTAAATCAACTAAAGCAACTTATGATTCTCGTTACCTATTCGAATACGATAAGGAATTTGTTGGCCACAAAGCGTATAAACATTGGTATAGTTGGCTTACCCGATATGGGACCGAAGAGGCTTATGGTAATTTGATTGTAGTATTGTTTGAATTTGTTTTCATTTTATGATTATACAGCGTCATTATGATTTTTTAGCTTATTTAAACATAAAAAATCCAATGTATTTTAATTGGTAAGCAATTACTTTTACACTGGAGTAACTTAGTGAAGTTTATTCCACTAAATGTGAGAAGTGTTGTCTGTTCAAACGGTCATTTTTCAGTGACAAGACGTTGCTATGTTTAAAGATGCATACTATTTAAAGCTGCAAGTTTAATACTGACTTGCCATGTTAAAAGGGGGATATTGATGGTGACAACATAGTACCTACTCTCTTAAAGTAACCGACATAACGTTATGACATTGACCAAACAAATAAACCAATCTGCTCATATAAACGTGGATTGTTGTAGATAGAATAACCAAAGCTTATCATAACACTGTTAATAACTTATAATATTCGCACTATAAGACAAAAAAACTAATAAAGATGAGTGTTGTTTATGTTTTATACGGACATATATTCCAATTTCACTAAATGGCAAAATATGGAGTAGTAAACTAAAGGACAAACAAACTCTAGCCCATCAATTCCAATTTCACATGCCATTTTATTTAAATATGTGTGCTCTTCATTCTGTCAAACACAATTTCTAGCAAATCAATTCCAATTTCAATGAGTGCCTTAAAAAATATGTGGTGATGTGCTTCAAGCTCCTCATCCTCATAAACATCGGACGAGTATGTTGAACGTCGTAACATCCAGCAATAATTTTTTCAAGACGAAACAAGATCTGCGATGGGATGAGATATTGCTGAAAGCAACGCTTCAACCCAAGGTGGAAGTGCTGATAATAGAAAAGTAATGCGATAGGGACACGACTATGCTGGTGGTCACAATCAACTAGTCAAGGATTACTTTGTGGCAAACCCAATATACAGTGATGTATATTTCCATCGAAGATTTCGTATGTCAAAAACGGTATTTAATCGAGTACTTAACAAAGTTTCCACAACCAACATATTTTTCACACATCGAAGAAATGGCCTCAACGAACTGGGCATTTCAACCCTTCAAAAGGTTACGGCTGCACTACGTATGATTTCTTACGGAAGTTCTGCTGATTCACTGGATGACAAAATAAGAATTGGAGACTCAACGGCAATATTATGTATGAAATAGTTTTGCAAAACTGTCGTACGTGAGTTCGGTGAAGAGTATCTTAGATCTCCAACATCTCATGACATTGGGAGATTACTAGCGATGGGAGCTCAACATGGATTTCCATGTATGATGGGTAGCTAGGATTGTATGCACTGGATATGGAAAAACTATCCAGTGGCATTGAAGAGCAATATAGAGGTCATTGCAAAAAGACAACGATGTTGTTAGAAGCTGTTGCTTCATTTGACCTTTACATATGACATACATTTCTTGGCGTTCCTGATTCTCTAAACGATATTAATGTATTACGGCAGTCATATTTATTTAACGATTTGTACAATGACCTTTCACCTCCATGCAACTAAAAAATTGGAGACAAGGATCATTATGTTGGATATTATTTTGTAGATAGAATTTATCCGAAATGGAAAACGCTCGTGCAAGCATACAAAAGGTCAAACAATGCAAAAGAAGCCTTGTTCACGAAACAACAAGAGAGTTGGAGAAAAGGTGTTGAACGAGCATTTAGAGTACTCCAAGGTAGGTTTCATGTACTATGGTAGGAAGTAAACTACCACGATAAATTAGTTATAGTTGATATCATGTACTGTTGTATTATTTGATTGTTGAAAAAGAACGAGGAGGATATGAACTCCAACTTCAAAACTATCCGGACATTGTAGTGGAGTTTAGGAAAAAACCTTATAAGGACCCAAATACATTTGCAGAATACTTGGAACGACTGGAAGACATCCGAGATCCACATGCACATCTAGAATTATGAGAAGAGCTAGTAGAGCACTATTGGGAGCATGCGGGAAACCAATAGCTAATTAATTACTGAATGTTTAGAATCAAAGCTTTATTATTTAAGTTTTATTGTCAGTACGTACAGGTAGTATCTGTTTTATTTTAAATTAATGATTGTATGCTTTATTTTGATGTAAACTCTACTTGTCAATCTTGGTTTGTTAGGACATTTTTATGATGGCTACAACTGAATTTTCATTCAACATTTAACAATACAACTGCTAATACAACTTAATTAAAAAACTAAAACAACAACAAAGTCTACAACTCAACTAAACTGAAACTGCAACATACTCAAACAATGACATGGGCTAATCTACGTTACATCTCTGGAACTCTTCAAGTTGCTTTTCCATATACATCCTTTGTATTGGATTTAGATCATCTAGCTTGACACTCATAAGAGCAAAATCATCTTCTCGTTGTTGTCGAGCTAACTCCTCTTTTCGTAACTCCAATTCGTTGATTCTCATTTGTTGAAGCTCTTCTTGTCGTCGTTGTTTTTCTTGCGCTCTCTCTATTCTAGATGCTTCCTTTGTTTGCATGTACTGCTTATTTGATTCTTCCGCAACTGCCATACATCCGTCAAATTGTTCATAATACTGGCTGTAATCTTTTGTAGTCTTTTTATTCCCTTTGTACCTTCCAGCTGGCCTTCCACCTGAACTGGTTGTAAAAGGGTTGTCTTCTTGTGAATTTAAGCTTCTGGGGCTAACTTCTTCGGTCGGCCTTAGGGGCATAAATCGCATTGTTGAATGCTCCTGTCGCACTTTGCTCCAATTTTCTTCCTTAGAAAGTATGTCATAGCAATTGTGCAAATTGAAAGGTTAGCTGTTATGTTCGGACATATACACTGCATTTGCTTGGTTAAGCTGCATAACATTAATTAACATAAATGAAAATATCATAAAACAAGAGAATAAAATAAAGCTTATTATATTTTAGTACCAAATCCATGTCGTTTGCACCACTTTGTTGTCTCATGTCCAACCCAACCGTTATCTCTTTCCAACGTTGGAAACTATGATCGATTCTATTCCACGTCTGCTTCAAAGAGTGAATCGATCTTGGAGGCTTATATGGACTTCGGCCGTTGAATAATTTACAAACAGAATTCCAAAATAAACTTTCAGTTTGACTTGTGCCTTTCCAGTTATCATTGGAACACTCAACCCAACAAAAGGCTAATCCTGCTTGTTCATCGGGTGACCATTTTACCATTTTCGCAACCTTTGCAGGTGGGAGATTAGTAAATGACTCAGGAATCTCATTGATATCAATTCGCATTCTGTCGTTTTTAACGCTATTATCACCATATAACAAGTTTAAATTTCTGGAAATATTGGGAGAAGTATTTGGATATGGCGATCGATGTTGGCTGCTACGAAAAGAATAAGGTTGATCACTATGGGATTGTTGAAAAGTGGGATTATGGCCGTAGGCATAAACTTGAGTGTTTCGAAAATGATTTGAGTTTTGCTGTGAATGGTAGAAGTTCTGGTTCTGCTGCGGAAGATAACAAATTGAAGTGTTTTGGATTGTACCTGAATTAAAATGTTCGTTGTGCTGGTACGAAGTTTGCGATTGAAACTCTTGCTTCTCTTGAACAAAATTGTAAAGATTTGGATTGCTTTTTGAAGTCATCTTTGCTTTTCCTCTGATATTCTTCGACATTGCTATTTGATGATTAATAAAATAGTAGTCAGAAGGTTGAGTAAGATAGGAGAAAATTGCGTATTATGAAAGTGGAAAATATGTTGTATATATAGAAAAAGTTAGTGGTAGAGAGAACGGAGCGGGGAAGGAGCAACGGCTCTAAAAATAGCCGTTGCTCTTAGCCGGCTTATTGGGCAATGGTATCAATGTTTGCCCTCTTAGCTGGCTTTAAATAAGCCAGCTAGGGAGGAAATTTCCTCCCCCCTAACCAGCTTATTTAAAGCCGGCAAACCCTAGTCGGCTTTAAGTAAGCCGATTAGGACGCCACTTTAAAGCAACTGCCTGGGTTGCTTTGGCAACCTTCAGGGTTTCCAAAGCAACCCAAACAAGACATGCTGACCCCCCATTGGTGGTTAGTTGCTTCCGAACCCACACTGGGTTGGGAATGCTCTTACAGACTGAAGTCTACAATGTGAAAGGAAAATGCGTAGCAACATAAATATGTGTGTGTGTGTGTGCACTGCAGCCCTTAAAATGTGTGTGCGCTTCAATACATATAAATTGTGTTCCCCTATTTATGTTGTGATAAAGTAAAATTAACCATAAAGAATGGCTGGTGAAGTCAAGATATAGTGATAGGGTGGGTAGTCCACACTTCCTTTCAGCAGCCACTTCCTATAAATTTTCCTATCCATTTATAAAAGAATGTGGGTGCAGTTGTTATACCATGCATCTGTTTTGGTGAAGATTACATGTCAAAAAGCCTAACCATAAATGCCCCTGGCCAACACACCATCTACGTGCAGACCACTAATCGATCCTGACAACCATCGCTAGCTCCAACCCACGTCTTTTCCCCTCAGAACCCGTACCACTGCAACACCTTAACTACCCAGGCAACTTATTGAGCGCGTCAACTTCCACTTCGAACAGCCATTACCTGATACACCACCTACGCGCCTGCCCATATCTCACTTGAAACCTGCAGAACCACCTTTTCTCAGACCCAAGCGCAAACCTACCCAGGCCATGCCTTGCTTTGGGTTGTTTTCCCGAAATAGCTTGTATCCATTCTCCTTTATAAAAAAATTCTTTCAATCCGTAAGCATACACCCAAACGTTCCCAAAGTAACTATAATTTGCTTTATTCCTTGTCTAATCAAGCTTCACCCCAATTTGGAAAATCAAGAAATTATAGCTAAGAGTTACACAAATCTTAATATCTTGCGTTTACATGCTTTTTTTTGTTAGTATCACTTTTAATTCATGGTTGAAACTGAAAGAAAGATATATTAATTACATGTGTTATGTACATACCGAGTACCGGTAGTAGTTTCCATTTTTTCGCCCATATTCCAACTTGTGCTAATTTGACAATACAATAAGGAACCCCATTATACAGATTATCTTCAACAACTAGGGCATCAAGAAGAAATAAATCCTTTTATTATAACAGTTCCTAAACAGAGTAATCTGATAGTATGTGAAAATTATGGAGAACTACATTTTTATGCAGCATGAAATGATATTATTATTATAATAATGGATTTCATTTTGCTTATTATTTGATCACCAAAACCTTTCTTCAGTAGTCATCACCATCAATACATTGTACATCTTGCGTGTGAGTAAGACAAATGCTACGTTCATCCTTTATATAAATATTAAACAAACAAAATTTAGCATTTTCTTTAGGCTTTTCTAAAATTATACCATATTTATCCCGTATCAAATCCAATCCTCCTTTACAAAAATGGAAACTAATATATAATTCTATATAATAAGTCAATTTAGAAGAGAATCTCACCATAATAAAAAGGAAAGTATAAAAGATGTTTGTAAAAACATAGTTGCATTGGAAAATGAAATTTGCAAAAACAATGCCACATGTCAGCAAAGAAAAATTAGTTTCCAACAAAGATAATTATGAACTTTATATTTGGAGCTTCATACCATAATGTATTTGGAAAAAATTTTGAATTGATCAGAGAACTTCAGGAGAGACACATACTGTATTTATATGTTTTTAATGTCATTTTATTACATGTGAAATTAGCATATACGTTTACAATTTTGGGTAATTAAATATTGCAAGGGAAAATGGATGGTACCATGTAATTATAGAATAATGCAACTTCATATCCTAATATAATTAATCTACCATACTCAAAAAAATCTAATCATTAAAACAAAATAGGGGAAGCTGATGCAAGCAGGAATCTTTTCTTGAAAAAGCTATGCATGGTATAAAACATGTCTAATGAGGATTAGAAATCTGTTATTTCACTTTTCTATATTTAAATGGCTACAGTGGGACCACCGTTGGTGTATTTTGTTTATGGTTTGCTATTGTAGTTGATATGTTATTTTCTAAAATGATAGGATTATCATGAAACAATGAACCTGAAACTTACCGTTGATATGAAGCTTTCATACAAATATGCATCTGTTAACATCATCATATCTTCACGCTATATTTGTATATTGCATTTATATTTAAATATAAAAACTACAGTGAATGCTGCATTTAATGTTACTACAAAAAAAAGAGTAAATATCCAATAGCCAAACTTAGTTCGGTATGTTCAATACATAATTGAGTATAATAACTTCATCAACCTAAACTTTTTACAAATTTGGACAGAATTCAATATGCGAATTAAATTTGTACAGCAATCTCCAGACACAAAATTTGGACAATTAAATACCAGTAAGAAATTGAGAAGTAAACCGGAAGAACCAAATTTTTTTAAGGTTGCAGCAAGCTGTAATCACCTAAAGTTCGGCCTAACATAATTCAACCACCTGTAGCTCTCACGTATTTCATGAAAACCCAACCTTCCTCTTGACCACCGCCTCTATCAACTTCACCTGCAGCATCTCATGCCTACTCGCCGGCTCAGTACCTTTCACCATTGGAGACCAAGTGCTCCAGTCATCTGTTGCTTTATGGGGTGTGCTTTTGAACTAAACAATAAATAAAACGAAAAGTAAAATTCATCATTTTTTAAGATACAAAATGATACCTGAGAAAATAAACACTTAGTAGTCAAACAAAAATCAACAAATGAAACTCCAACTGCAGGCTATCCCCACGCTCTTGGCTTTATCCTATGCATATCCACCAAAAGATGTTTCCTACAGTAAATTTAAATGGAATTTATCAACATATAACTAAAATAAAGACATATATTATGTGAATTTTTGATGTGAATCTTGCAGCAATACATCACATGGATTGATACCAAGCCTATACATTTCCAAGCATGGATCTTGCAGCAGCTCCAACCCCCTTCAATTAATTTAGTCATTGTGACGACCCAAATTTCCGGTACCTTTTGAGATGACCAAACCACACCATTCTAACCCAAATTGCACTGGAAACTCAGATGTCAATAGAAAGAATTTAGAGGGTGAGATAAGAAAGGAAGAAATATTAGAATAGAAGAAGAAGAAGAACCAACACAACACAGAAATAGAGTCTCACATCGCAGCAGAACTAAAATATAATATAGAAATAAAAACTTTATTGAGAGATTTTGAAATAAACACTTACAATCCTCAGAGTACATCATTACACTTGGACAATTATAATAATCTTTCCTTAGATACATCACACAACGGAAATTATATTAATACGTCTAAACTCTCCACCACGTCTTTGGACTCCAGAGCATTTTTATAACTTGAACCTGCAGACCCGGCTAACCCGAGCATTTCAAACGACGGGTCAGTCTGGTGAACCAGAGTGAGAAAAAAACCACTAAGCTTTAAATAACATCCATATTGACTTTAAAGTCAAAAATCCTTTTGAAAGAAAAGGATAATAGTAAGACCAGCCCACACATAAATACGGTCAGTTTTTACCTTACTATAACCCAAAACATTTTTGAAATCTATATTCATATGATATTATGATAATGTCTAAATACAAATAATTAGAATCTAGCAGAACACTTGCATCTCACGCTCCACATATATAGTATACAACCAAAACCGCAGGCGCTTATTGGAGATCGGATTCCGACCATGACAAGGTATGGAACCACCTGTCGATAGTGTATCTCTAGAGAGGAATACACTGGGTTCAACAAGAACTTCTTGCAACATGGCCCACACATGACCGACCATTCATTTCTCTTGAATGTTCCGAGTATATTGCCACCTACGGTTGCTAGCAACATAACCGTTCTCGGGAGATACAGAAGCGAAAAGAAGAACAAATAAGGATATTCTCTAGATGGTGACAATACACCCTAATGGGAGCGATCAACATAGCAATGTTGTCTACCCGATTTTTGTCATTTCCCGGTTGATGAGGCTTGAAGTTATAAATCTTTTCGAACACCTGGCCACCATTCACTTTGAATGCCACATTGTCAGATCCTTCAAATCACTAATTGACATCCACAAATATACTCTGAGTATAAAAGAGGTGTCCCTCTTTGCCACCAACTTGGCATATTTGTAAAAATCAACGTACATGGTTCTCAAGAATACTCTGTCAGACATTCGTCCATACAAGTCATCCAGGAACAGGATGAACTGAAGGTACTCTCCTACTGCATCCAATATAGGAATCACCCCCTGGATCAGTAGCGAGTAGTCCTTGCAATCCATAAGTTTCAACCACGACAGAACCCCAGTATATCTCTGGGTCGAACCAGAGATTGTAATTGGTTCTTCCGTTTTATGAAGATCTATGGTCTTCAAATGCTCCATCTCGATTGCTGTCTAGATATCTTCTATATTTTCGTATTTTTTGGTCGGAATGGTTTTCGAATATACATTTGATCCCGGTCTTTCCATACCAACAATCGTAAATGTCAAATTTGATAGTCGGTTATTTAACTATCAAATAAACATTCATACAATATAATCATAAATAGATTTACTGATTTAGTACTTAGCACCACTTGGCTTCTTTAATTAAAATTAATTAAACTTGAATATTCCAATATTGGGAAAAACATTTCACTTATAACTTTAATATACTGATAATTGATATCCGCAAAACCATTTCATTTTAATATTTTGAAAGAATATATTGTATAATGATATCCAATACTCCATTTGACTATCACTGGCAAAACATTTACCATAACATTTCGTTAATTATAACTGAGAACTCAGTTTAACTCATTATTCGTAAAACGACGTTACGCAATCTTTTTGTTCTATCACTTGGAACAATACCCAATATTTATTCTTATATAAACTCATTCAACTTTTTACTATTCGAAATTATCGCCCAATCTCCTTTTAGTTCCGTTACTAAAATATCATCTCATATTATTTTCGTTACTTTGGAAATTTTATCATACATTCTCAAATCTATTTATTTCCGTTACTTTGGAAATTTTATTATACATTCTCGCCATTACCAACTAGTGTCATCCTTGGATAGTCCCGAAGTCATTCAAGTTGGGGTATTTTAATTACCTCTCAGACCTTGATCAACATGTTCTTATCTTCAGATAAATACGAGTTGTAATTGAAAAACCGATATTCAATCTAATGTCAAAACACATCCCACTTAACTGGTTTATTTAAAATATAGCTTTATAATTCTTCTTAACTTTTTGGAAGTCTCTCTTTTAAAATATAATTAATATTGCTTAATTCGTTAATTAAATAATTGCTTATTAAACATCACTCTTATTAACTCTCGACCTTTTTAAATAACTTCGTTTCCTAAACTGGATTACTATTTCAAATCCTATTTCCAACCTCTTTTACCAAGCTCAATTTCAATTCTTTTTCCAATCCCCTTTTCTTTTAGGAAATCTCTTTCCAATTCCATGGATTTAACTTAACTCCATTATAAAGTATTTCCAATTCAAAAACATCACTTTAATCTCACATTCCTTTTATAACTATGTTTATAAATCTAGGTTTAACATAAACCCTTTACATCTTCGTCTTCTTCCACTTAATCCAAACGTTAAGTGACATTTCCATTTAAGCTCTCGTATTTTTTTAGAACTCTTTATTGCTTCATTATAAAACTCGAGTTCAAATACAAAACTTGTTCATAACTTCTTTTCAAAACTCAACTATATTCCATTCTAAAACAATTACTTACTTAAATGTATTTAAGAGGTAATTACTAAAATTAAAACCAATAATTTACCTTTACATTTACTATTGTAAAATCAGTGAAATGCTTTATAAATAATAAAATCTCTTTTAAAGTCTTCTTAAAATTTAAACAACTATTCGTTAAGTGATTTTATTTCGGTCGCTAACGATAAACTAATTAAAAGTCAATCTCTGTTAAAACGGTCAACTCGGTCAATTCAAAACACGATTATTTCTCTAATCCATTCCAGTTAATTCCTCTTTTATAATTAATTTAAATAATTGTTCCTTAGGCGCGATTAATCAAATACATAATCGCTAGGTTATTTCTTGCTCATTTGCCTATAATTCTTATCAACATAAGTTGTTTTATAACATAATTTCATAACTACTTATAAACTTTAATTAATATTTATTTCCTTTCAAATAGTTTTCAAAACCTATTTTAGTCAAAAATATATTTATAATTTCAATATTATCGATTCACCGTCGATAAAATCCATATTTTATAAATCGATTGATTTATAGGCCATGTGATGCCAATTACCCAACCCATACTATCCATTGGTGAACATCAGAATAAATGTTGAAATATGGTTCAACAATCAACAATAATCAATCATTCATTTTCATTTAACTGATAATTTCTATAACGACCATCAACCAATTAATGGACCATTCCGACAATTCAAACACTTCAAACATGTTTATAAACGTAACCAATCAAGGAAAACTACCTTTACTGGGTCAAATCATAACGATTGGTATCTTACTGAAATTAAACGACTGTTTAATTTCATTTGTTGAATCAACGATAATTATATAACTAGCAAACAATCAACCATTAACAACCAGAGCATGCAAAATAAAAACCCAATTTATATAAAATATAAATGGGAAGAGCTGAGTGAGTTTAACTCACTTTGATTCGAATTTGTCGATAAACAATCTGTTTTAGTCAAATTGAACTGATGTTTAATTCGACTAAAATTTCCAGTTGCTTCTGATTCGGACTAGACCTGCTCCATTTTGATGCTCCCATTTCTATGGTCCCAACGAAACTGACGGTGCTTAAATATGACGATGTATGCGCGATATATAAATTTTTAAAGAAATTAAACATCGATTTATAATTAAACTTATATTTATAAATTAAGTTGGGCATTTACCTTAAATAGTGGCGGATCTAGGATCTAAGTTGAGGTAGGGCAAAAACTTTTGTCCCACACCCTCAAGTAGCTTCAAGTTCTTCAATATATATACAAACCATTTTCCTACACAGCAAACCAACAAAGATGTGGAGACTTGCTTGGCAATATGGGCTGTCTTGTGGCCAGGTAGGGCGGATCCTTGTTTTCCAGGTAGGGCGGACCCTGAAATGTTGTTTGATTTTGCCATAAAAACATTTTTCCAGCTAGGGCATTGGCCCTAGCTGGCCTGAACGTGCATCCGCCCCTGACCTTAAACATGCGGCCCAAATAAATCCAACCCACTACCCCTTCTTCAAAACCCTATTTCGATCCCTCAGCCTTCATAGAAATCTGCCTCCACCAAAATAGTTTCCATGTTCGAACCCTTGCCGTCTTCAGAGAAAAACCACCTCGTCGGCATCGCATCTCCCTACGCCATCACCTCTTCGATTGCCACTACCTTCAATCGACCTGCTACCCTCCATCTCCGATTTGTTCTGTTCAACCCTAATAACAACCTTGACAACCATCACCTCGTCCCCGATCAAACACACTGTCTCCGGAAATGAAGCGGCTCCCTCCACCATTCGCTACAGGATTTAGACCATCAAAACGAGGCAACTCTTGACCAAACCCTAGGCTACTCGAACAATCTCGTCAGGAAATTTGTCACCAACCTTTGGATTTGAAGCGCACCTCCCACAAGTACAGATAAGTGCTTTAATCGATTTTGAATTACTGTATATTTTTATTTGATTTTCCAGTGGTGCGTATTGGGTTTTTTCTTTCTACTGTATTGTTTCGAATGGTTCTTGGAATTTTGATGAAACACCACTGCGTGAATGCACATATTTATAGTGGCGAATTTCAGATAAAATTAACGCCCATTAAAAATTATAAGTTCAGCTACTCCTAGCTTAGGCCAATTCTGCCTTTTCCCTTTTGCAGATTTTCGCACTAGTGATTTGAACTGAATGGATGTGTGCGGATTTTAACAGGGATTTAGGTGAAATTTTGTATTGGATTTTCAGTCCTATTTATCTGTTCAAATGGTATATTGATTGAACTGCACATGAGTGTAGATTATGTTAGGATTGTGAGGCTATGTGTAGTTAATTCAAATCAGAGCTTTGTACTGTAGGTGGTAGATTTTATGGTACAGTTCTGATATGAATTCGATTGTGAAAATAAACATATATATTTGCAGTGTCCATTGGATATATGAATTTGTTGTACACATGAATATATATGCAGATTGTCTGATTTGTTTGCCTTAGATTTGATGTTTATAAATATATAAATACAGTTAGCTGTTCGATTTAACTGTAGGGTTGATGTAAAAATATATTTGTTGTTTTAGTTGTGTATTTGGTTGTTTCGATCTGTATGTATCGAATTTGATGTGTATAAAATATATACATAAAATCTGTCTTCTTCTAGCTTGTCCATTGTTTATGGTTTAGCTGTTCACTAGCTGATTAGCTGTTTTATTGTCTTGTTTATTCAGTCGTGTACATTTGATGTTATATATATATATATACACATTTATTTTTTTATTTTTATTCAGCTGTTTATGATCTGATGTTTACTCTATATTTTCCTTTGCTTATTCATGTCAATTTCTTTAGCTGTGTATTAGTGAATATATATATAGTTGTTTTCAACTATTCCTTACTCTGTTCATTAGCTGTTTGGGCTATGTATGGTCTATTCTATTTAGCTCATATACTGTTCTGAAGACTGAAGTTATTCAAGATTTGATTGAAATTTATAAGCTGAAATCTCAATTTTCTCTTCCATTAGAAAAATATAATCAAATCGGTTCAAATATTTCTTATTCACAGAATTCCGACTTATATCGGATCCTGTATATCCAATTAAAGTTCAAATCGAAATTTTACGAACTACCGCGGCATTTCGAGCTCGTTTTTAATTAATTTATAAATATATATGTTCGAATTCCATTTTATATAAATTCGATTAAAAATTCATTATATAACCAATATAATATATAAACTGATTTAAATATTCTAATTTAAATGGCAGAAAATCTGGGACATTGCAGTCATCATGGTCCCGTACAACATTCAGGCGCTTCTATTTACGCTACTTCACGTCCAGCAATTCAAGCAACTCTCTCTATAACAATGATCAAATGTTTCCAAATCAATTCATTTGTCAAATATAATTGTATCATAGATCAATTGGCTTGCATGCATCATATACAGTAAATTAATGTGTTTGGTTATTCAGTCAACCATATATGTGAATATTTATTGGAAAAATGGTAGTGTACACAAAATATACACATCTCATCTTTCTTTATATTAAAAAAGTTGTATAATACTTATCAATAATTTCATCTAATAGTTTAAGTGCAAAATCTAAGGCATACAATTACACTTGGCTATCAATGAATACCTGAAAAATCCGATATCTGTCTGAATCCGTATCCGAAATATCCGTTATCCGGCATTATCTGAAATGCGTATACGGATATCCGAAAAGCTTTTCGGATACGGATATGGTTATAGTGGTATCCGTATCCGAAAAGTATCCGTCCGACTAATTGATGTAATAAATATAAACCAAAACAGAAAAATAGAGTCAATAATAATTTTGTAACTGTTGGATGTTACTATGATATAAATTTTTATCCATTTCTAGTGAAAATTGGTAGTTTTAATGTTTAATTTTGAAATGTTTTTGGATATGTTTATGGGTAGTAGTATAAAACAATGTTTTGTCATCACATTCCTTTATTTTTTGGTTTTTATAAAGATTAGTATAAAAATTATTTTATGCTGATCCAAACATTTTTATTTATACTCTTAAAAATCCATTAATTACTGGCGGAGCGGATAAATATTCGATATCTGTCCGTATTCAAAAATTAAGCGAATACGGATATCCGATATTCAAAAATTAAACGGATATGGATATCCGAAAATAATTTCGGATCCAGATACGACACTATCTGTATCCGAAAGCATTCATTGACGACCCCAATTACACATGTGGGGCACAAGTCTTTAAAAATAGAGTAAAAGTAAGATATGGCGGCGAAACTGAAAATTCACACAACTTAAATTGGTACCAATTCAATCCATTTGGTTCGACTAAAGCATGCCAAAACTCAGCATGTCTGCCTTAATAAACGATTCTCCATGTCTTACTTGTCAGAGAGTTTTTTGGATGTTTAAGCTAATCTTCCATTCAGGATATATGCAATGTCAAGTCTGTTAGGACCTTTTGAAGTCTTCCCATTTCCTAAAGTTCGGACATTTTTAGACCCAAATCTTACATCTTCAGTCAAACAATAAGAGACTTACTATTAATTAGACTGTATAGGATAATTGAATACAAAGCATAATAATCTAACTACTGGGTATGGATAAACGAATACAAAACTTGATAATCTAACAAAATAATGCAGTCAAAGAATGAAGGTAGTCTTAAGTTACTGGGTACGTAAATATCTACACAGACAATCACTACTGGGTATGGATATATGAAAATAAAACAAAATAATCTATAAAATAATGTAGTCAAAGAATGAAGGTGGTTTTGTTAAGTTATTGAGTAGGAAAATTTGGAGAAAAATGAGGGAATATTACAATCTTCCATCCGTGAACTGAATGTCGCACATGCTGGTCGAACACAGTCAACTGCCATGAATAAACCTGAGTTGAAACCTATTATGTCCCACGGATAAACACGGGCCACTGCAAAGCAACTCCCAAAACCTTTGATGTTCTGTAAAATAAAAGTAAATGTAATCCAACGAACAACCAAGTAGGGATCAAAGATCTTGCATAAAACAATAACCTCAAATAGAAAGAAGAAACCTGAGTTGAAACCCATTGTCTCCGTGTACAAACTCAACCATGAGTTGAGCCCTCAATATACGGTTTTTTTTTTTGCTATAGCATACTGAAGAGTCTGTCCGGTCAAATGAGGTATATCCCTTAATAGAAACGCATCATCTTCCTTTTCCTTCAAACATCTTTCACGTTTTTCTTTGTAAGCAGTTCTTTCTATGAGAGCTGTAGTCCTAGCGGCATCTTGCTGCAGTTGCATCTCCATGATCTGCAGCTTCTTATCTTTACGCTTTTCACGGTCTTCGTTGGTGGAGACGGATGCGAGAGATATATCACTTAACAACGAAGTTAGTTTATCACTAGACGATGCCAAATCTTTTGTTTCCTTATTTCTCAGCAGTGCTCTTTTGCTTGATTTTATTCCTTCTGGCCTTGTTTCAACCCCACCATACATCATTCCCGAATTTGGAGTCACAGGTGTACTGTTATTCCCATCATCGTCTGTAGCTAAAGGAGGTTCACTTGTATTTCCCGGGGATGAATCCATCGAAAGTCTAGAAGCTACATTTCTTAAGTTAGATTCTTCTGTGTCCACAAGATATACATCATCCATGTCGCATAGATTGGCCCAACGTGGACAAAAAGAAAGAATTTCCAATGCTGCATGAGCAATGAATTCAGTTTTACAGGTGTCACGATATATGGTATCGTAATCGTCCTTTAAATCTCTGAATGTTTGACCGCTTCTAAGCGAATCCCCCCTTAATGCTTTTATCCCATTGTACTTGGTACACATAGTATTCAAATTATACCATGCAGTCTTCGTGCTCTCAATTGATCTTCGTGTCACGCATTCAGGATCTCCGTTGTATAAATCGTTAACCCTCTGGTAGAAAAACTTACCACCAGAACGGCCTTCAGCAACAATAGACGCGTTTACCCATGCATTAGCTAGCACTTTATAGTCAGCTGCTTTCCATATTTTACCGGTAGCTACAGTTTTTTCCATGCTACTTTGAACGGGAGTTTCTTTTGTTTTTCGCTTGGTGTAAGACCATTTGGCCTTGGCTTTCTCAGGTACCTGGGTCAAAGTAACCATCTGTTGGTGTACGTTTTGATTATGAAGTTGGCCATACATGGTACCGTACTGCTGGGTGAGGTTCATTTGGTGGAGATATTGACTTTGTTCTGGAGTTAGGAACGGGGATGGAATCATTGAGGGGTTGTCGGCTTGAGATAATAAATTAGTAAAATTACCAATGTTATCATCGGTATACCCAGAGAAATTGTTGTTGTTGGGATCATCCATTGTTGTTTGCTTAGAAGTGGGTTTGTTTGTGAGTATAAGGAAAACACCCATACCCCGTATTTATAAAGAAAAAGGATGCAAGTAGGCATGATAATTATAATAAGCCATTCACTGTTATGCAATGTGTTTTCCAATCAACTATAGAAAACAGGGTAAGTTTAATTGCTCTGACCCGGTCAAATTGTATAACCAAACAAACTTTACTTTACTTTACTTTACTTTACTTTGCTTTTACTTTGCTCTACCTATATTAAACGTTTGAATTGTAGTTTAACCACACACTTCGAAATGGCAAACGAAAACTGGACTGCTTCAGACTACGTTGTTTTGATAAAGGCGTACATTGAAGCAGACGTACTACATATGGAAGAAGAGGTAGATCAAAGTAATTGATGAGATAAAAAATGATGGCGTCTTTCAGGAGAAACGGTCGACGTACGACTCACTCTATCTTTTCAAGTACCGTTCAAACTTCTGAAGTGTGAAAATAAAGAGTTAATGCATTTAAGGAGTCAAGGAGTTATATACAGTTTGGGTCGTCCACTTCTGAAGTGTGAAAATAAAGAGTTATATTAAATCAAACGTGCATTTTGCATATTAGCCACACTATTAAATAGAAAGGCAATATATTTAAAGTACATAAAACAATACAATAATTGAGTACTACAACGTTACAATAGTTCAACAACCTCTTAGACTATATCTAAGCAGTACCTTTCGTATGCCATAAATGCTCAACCAGGTCGTCCTGCAGTTTACTATGGACCTCCCTAGACCTAATTTTACGCAGTCGCCGTAGAAATACCTCAAGAGTCGCTGGGTTTCGATCAGCAACAACAGTTGCGGTGTTATCAGGATCATATCCCAAATAAGACGGAAATTTCCCTCTTTCTTCTTCGGTGAAGCACATTAATATCGTTCATTGAGCCAGGACATCCGAAAAATGCATGCCAAAACCACAGATCATGTGAAGCAACTGCTTCGAGTATCATTGTTGCTTTAGGGTAATGTCCAATAAACTGGACGTGCCATGCTGTAGGACAGTTTTTCCATTCCCAATGCATGCAGTCTAGACTGCCTAACATGCCGGGAAATCCTCTTTTGGCTCCTAGCCTTTTCAATTTGTTGACATCGCTTTGCGTCGGAGCACGTAGATACTCCTCACCGTACATTTCAATTATGGCTACACATAACCTTTCAAGGCTTAAGGTAATAGTACTTTCACCCATTCGGACAACCTCATCAAACGCATCTGGAGCTATTCCATAAGCTATTACACGTAATGCGCCTATAATTTTTTGGTACGGCGAACATCCTAAGGTACCCGCACTATTACGTTTTTGAACAAAATAATTATCGTGTTCAACAACTCCATTGAAAATGCGCATAAACATATTCTTGCTCATACGAAAACGGCGTCTGAAGTCTTCAGGACCATACGTACAAGGGGTGTTGAAATAATCTCTAAGTAATCTTGTAGTACCTCCTTTATGATCCCGCATCTTCCGTTTGTCTACACGACCGTACGTGCTGCCTCCTCGATTACCCCGAGATGAACTTTCAGCTAAGAAATGTTGGTTAATCTTTAATTGTTGCACGGCAACAGCTTGCATCATAACCAGTAAATTATCGCCATTGGTCGAGCTATCTGAAGAAAACTGCAGAAATTTTGTATGCTTCCACATTTCATCGCCTTCATCGGAATCAGAATCAGTATCATCCAAATCAGTGTCGCTAAAGTTTATTGATTCTTCGATTTGCGCATCTGATTCGTAAACATAATCGTCGTTGTGGACATTATGAGACATTTAAATGTGCACAACTGAAGTGGTTTTATAGCTTCTTCAACCCGTAATTGCAACGGCTATATAAAGAATAATGTATTAAAGTATATTCGATAATGGCTATAAATTCAAACAGAATTATAATATCCTGCAACGGCTATAAATTTGAAATGTATTTTACTGTGGACCAACGGTTATTTATTTAAACTATATTTTAATATTCGACACAAACTTTATTTAGCCATATTGTATTCTAAATTTTTCGAAAACGGCTGTATATATATATATATATATATATATATATATATATATATTATATTTTAATTTTAATTTACTACATATTCAATTTTATATCCGTTAACTACGTTTTGGCCGTTTGACCAGATCATAGAAATTTAAAAAAATAAATTTGCAAACGGTTTTCTGAAAACCCCTTGTGGGTTAAACGGTTTTCTGAAAACCGTTTAACCCATAAACGGTTTTCAGAAAACCGTTTACGGTTATATTTGAAAAAGAAAAAAAGAACCCAGCGTCCCCCCACCGACTGCTGGATGGGTGGGGGGAATCAACGTCCAAACAATGCAATCCGAGCTGCTGGGAATGCTCTAAAGTGAAAGATACAATTGCAATAGAATATACATATTTCAGCAAATTAAACAAAAATGATACTTCTTAAACGCTTCGCCTACGGATTATGGCCCAGTAGACTAAAGTGCTTTCTCGTGCTTTCAATCATGGCGGTAGATTTGAGGCAGGATTCTAGATTTGGAAAATTGTAAGCTGACGTTGAATCTGCAGGAAGGAAATCGAAGAGATAACGGACTGCCTAGAAATGAGTTTTGGCGCTGTCCGCAAAGGCGAGATCGAAAGCCAGGAATTTGACATTGATTCGTGAAATTTAAAATGGAATAGACCTGGGATAGAGATGAAGAAACATTTTTAGGGAACATGGATTATTAACACAGTCGAATTTCACTTATGGTTTGGGGAGAATCCATTAAGATTAACGGCTTTGATGATAATGCTATCTTGTTAGAAAGTGGTAAGCAAGGGTTGTGGACAAAGAAACATGACTAAAGAGAGTGCAGAAATCGTGGGATAACGCTTGAGTAATCAATTTGTGGAGGAGATTAGAGATTGAAGAAAGTGAGGGAAGAAGAAGAGAAGCGAAATGTGCTGATCATCAATTTTTATGACGGTCGAAATTAAAGGAATTAGAGGAGGAAGAGGGTCGAATGCTTCAGCACCAAGGCACGTTCTATTAAGAAAGAATGTGGGCGAATGACGGAAATATCCTTGTCCTACAGCAGAAACTTAAAGGGTTATTTTAGACATTTCAAAAGCTTTCATTTGAGGGTATTTGCTGCTTCACCCGGGAGTCCGATTTTGTTAACACTTTTTTTTTTAAGTGTGAACAAAACACTCGGATCCTATTGGAGGAATTCAGGAGGATCCATATGTGACCCACCAAATTCCTCCAATAGAAGGAAAGTGTTTTGTTCACACTTAAAAAAAAGTGTAAACAAAATCCTATTTCTTTACCCGGGTGTAAAACAGGTAAAGTGACAAAACAGTGCAATTCACATTATTCAGGGGATATATTGGGTATTTCAGATGAAAATATGGTCAGGTCTCGGTCTTTTCTGGTTCCTAACCGCAGGATGTGACAAAAAAATAGAGCGGGCAGTATACCATTTTCGTTCTATTATATATAAGATATCGATTACTGCATGGAATGTTGGGGTGCTTAACTCTCCAGAAAAATAAATTAGACATATCCAACTTAATTAGCTTTTTTTAGAGTGAAACTTAATTAGTTCTTATAAATCAGATTTATTGGGTTTATTAGAGCAGAAGTTAAAGGATTCTAAAATTAATGAGTATCATGAGTCCATGACAGAAGGCGCTCTAATTGGAATATCTTATGTAATAAATAAGATAAGATGGGTGGTAACGGCATAATTATAGTTCTTTGGGACCCCAGTATTTAGGGGATCATACACTTTTATTTGGATTTACAATTTATACAGCGCCAATGTAAAAATAAAAATGGATTTCCGATTGAAATCACTTACATATATGCCTTAAATAGTGAAAATGATAAAACATTTTTATCGTGAAATTTACTTAAAACAGGTAAAAAGATTTATAATCCTTGGGTTGCTTTAGGTACTTTAATACAATCATCTACTCTTATGAAAAAAAAGGATGAAAAGCCTATTTCATTCAAAAAGCTAGAAATTTTCGATTTTATTGTGAACAGATTTTATTGTGAACATTAATCTAATAAAATCTATTTTTTTATTGCAAATAAATTCACTTGGAAGTCAAGGGAATTTAGAACATTAATTGTAAACTTGACATCTTACTCATAAATTGGTCTTTTATAAACATTTTTTTAATATAATTATAGTAGTCTACCACAAGAACCGGTGATTATACTCCTATTTTGATCACTTTTTTCCCAAATAGTTTGACTTGGAAAATTTATCCTTTTAGATTAGTCAATGGCTGGAATAATGAAAAAAATTAGCAGTATACTATTAAAGCATGCATTTCTAATAATTATTATGACCCTTCCTTGCATGAAGTCAACAAAACTCTGAAAACGGTTAAATACAATCGTAAAATCAAGAATACAAGAAGAAATATAAAAAAAACATATTAGGGAAAATTGGGAGACAATGCAGAATGAATTAGATGATATAACTCAGAATAATGGATAAATCATTGATGACTTTTATTAATTTCCATATTCTTAATTAAGTAAACTCCTGCATGCAGCTAGTTTTGTTACGTTATCTTAGTTTTTGTTAAAGGAAAATTTTCAACGGTTCTTATAATTATGACTCTTCCTTGTATGAAATCAACAAAATTCTGAAAATGGTTAAAACAATCGTAAAATCGAGAATACAAGAAGAAATAAAAAATATATAAAACATATTAGGGAAAATTGCGAGATAATGCAGAATGAATTAGATGATATAACTCAGAATAATGGATAAATCATTGATGACCTTTATTAATTTCCATATTCTTAATTAAGTAAACTCCTGCATGCAGCTAGTTTTGTTATGTTATTTTAGTTTTTGTTAAAAGAAATTTTTCAACGATCCTTATAATTATTTTTTAAATTTAGAGATTTTTCTATATGTTAAGTTTTCGTATAATACATTGAATGAAAAAAAAAACCATATCAGTTGTGGAACTAGATATACTCCTGTATTTGAAGGATATAATATAAATAATCGCTTCTACTCCTTCTTGTCTTAAGCAATTTTTCTTGCTAATATTCAGTTTGCTTGCGTTAAAATAAAGTACTCCTCCTAAATTTTGAAATGGCTTTCAGGACTAAAGCAATTCCCATCATCAGATGTATCTTAATTCCGTCACTTAAGGAAATAGTCAAGTCTTCCTCCTCGCGCAAAATCTAATCCAAACTTGTTCGCCACGACTGCAAAGCTGTCGTCAAAATCCTTTCCAAGAATATTACGCATTGTGATAGTGAATTCAACAAATTTCTTCTGAACCCTCTCGTTTTTGCATGCAAATCCAACAAGAGTTTTTTTTAGTAGTTTCTGCACTAATCTACAATAGATTGATAAGCTGCAATATCCTAATAAGTGAGGAGGCAAATCAAAATATCAGCTCATCTTCCAGTATGATTTTCAAAGTGATTGAGGCCATTTGTACCTGTCATATCTTCATGGATGAAGCCGTTGAGCTTATGATGATCAACGCATTGTTAGCTGCAATGACATCGACCAGTTTGGATATCCAAGGAGACGGCTTATTTCTAATTGTAAGGACATCTTGTAATCTATATATGTAGACGAAGAATGCTGTGAATCTGAATGCTGCAACTGAGCCATTGATTGAGACACTTCTTTTGTTGCTGTGCAAGAGAATGGAGGAAGACTGCTCCACAATGACAGTGCAGCCAGTATTTGTTGCATAGTTGGATTCAACGAAAACAAGTCGGTTCGTGGAGGGTTTTATTACTAAATTTAGCGTGAATGGGGATTGGTACCTGATGATAGTGGAGCAAAGAAAGCATTCGACTTTGCTGGAGTTGATTGAAGAGGTGAAGTACTGGGATATCAGCTTGTACAAGACAACTAATCATGATTCTGAGAACGAGGCCCACGTTGAGAATATGCAAAGGTGTTCGTTCATTGGTTTTTTGTGCATTTTGCAAGCTCCCAATGAAGAAGCACCAAAAGAATGATTCAAAAGAGGCAGCCATGGAGTTGCTTAAGATTTTGTTGATGACCTTTATTAATTTCCATATCCTAAATTAAGTAAACTCCTGCATGCAGCTAGTTTTGTTATGTTATTTTAGTTTAAATTATCATTTGATTTGTTAGTTAATAAGATAAAAAGCTATAAACTGATGATTTTAAGCGTTTTGGAAGGATATATTTTCAATTGGTCAACAAACAGATACAGAGATGTAAAATACCCATCAGTCAATAGAGGAAACGCAGTGGCATTGTCCAACAAAATCTTAGGCAACTCCATGACTGCACTACAAGAAAAACTGAGATTAGCAGCGGCAGAATCTGCTGCTAATCGGTCGCTAAACAGGTATTAGCGACGGATTTCCTACATAATGCGTCTGTCGGCAAAAACCTTGACGGTATTTGTGTCAGATTTTGCGACGGAATTTAGCATGAATGTTCCGACAATTTACCGTCATTTTATTAATTTTATAACAAAAATAAATATTATTTATTAACTTACTTTTATTTTAATTTTTATTTATATACCGACGATTTACCGACGGATTATTAATTTAGTATAAAATATTATTTATAAAATCTGTCGGTCATCCCTTACAAATTACCAAGGGATTAGCGACAAAAAGTTTTGACAAAAAATCTTGCTCTATTTTTGTCGGTAAACCCTTACAATTCAGCAAAGGTTTAGCAACGGAAGTAAATTGGTGTAAGTTCCCTTTTATTGCTTTTGTTGGTAATTTGACGGTAAAATCTTTCAAATCAGTGTCGAATTTACGACGGAACGTTTGGAACGCATTTATTTAGCTTTCCTGCTTTGATACTAATACGTCGGTATTCCCTTTCTGATATGGCATTAACTCTTTTTACCATCCTACCCTTCCAGCTTTCCAAATTAATTTTATACTTCTTATTCAATTACAAATACCGATATTAAAAGCAAGCGAAAAACAGTATAAAATTTCCAGTCACGTACAAAATAATACTCTTAAGCAACAACACGACGTAGATAATATTAGCATATCACATAAAAAACATCCACAATCCTTCATTTCGTGCACCAAGCTGAATTATAAACAACAAAATTATTCAGCTGGTGTGAACGTTAAACCACATACAACCTATGACCATCACAACAGTACTAAAACCCATAACTACCAAAATAACAAACATATCCGTAGTTGTGCTACAACCACATCGCTACAAAATAAGTCATAACATACCAATCAAGCTACGAAGATGACGATGGCGAAGGAGCTAACGAACGAGACATAGATCGCGTAGGCGAACGTGAAACTCTTCCTTGGCCCTTGAGTATTGCCATCACCTTTGCCAATTGTGCTTCAAAGGCCTCCTTATCTGCCTTCTGTTGTTCTGACAGTCTTGCTCGTTCTGCTCTCTCACTCTCAAGCTCGATGCGCATCTCCTCGACAGTTTTTTGTAGCTCGTGGACGTCATCTTCAGTGCTAACAAGCTGACGTTTTGATTGCTGAGAAGACGATGAAAGCTGCATTGTAAAAATGACATTAAGGCATTAATACTTTTAGTTTGACGAGGATGCAAAACTGCACAGGGATGAATAAGTAATCACAGGAATAAAAGAAACTGTCAATGCACAGGGATGAATATATTTGAACTGTCAATACATTTGTGAAGAGTTGTTTTGCCATGACAAAACAACTTTATTACCTGTTGGACATGCACAGGGAGGAACATGTAATGACAGTTCAACATAGGTGGATCATACCCTTCAGAAAACAGTTTCTTTTATTATATTATGCAGCGGAAAACTAGTACTAACAAGGAAATCAAATTCATACCAGACGACATGCAGAAAATAGTAGAGGTGAGAAAGAAGTATAACCAACTGTTTTGAAGTGAATCTCATCAGCGATTAAAAAAAATGCAATTGTTTTGAAGTGAACTGTATGACATGACTGTGATGCTACACAGCTCACCGTTACTGATACAACCATCAACACACCCAAAGCCATTGACAGCCAAGAACTACTTGTAGTCATTTTTAACCTCACCTCATTATCTATTTGTTAATTAATTGCTAGTATATGTATTCTAACTGCTGAAAGCAATATAACATGAAAAACAAAAGTAGTAATGTATATTCTAGCTGCTTACGTTGCCTGCCAAAATAATGCACTTATCACCAAAATTAAGCAGCATATATAACAGTAAAAACAATCGGTATTATTAATAAAATATCAACATGCCTGCGTTTTATGTTTGAAAACAACTTTTTTTTTAAAACATTCGGAACCTTTGTTGTAGATGGGAAGGTTGCCTTGCTCGTTATGTCTTCTTATTTTGTTCCCTAATGATCGTTTTCTACTATCTAATAAATGATTAGGTGTGTAAGCCACATGCTGATGGAGTTAAGTTGGTAATGTTCATTTGCATTTAGATTACAAATATGGTGGAATTAACAAGTACGTGCCTACGTTAGGATCAACCTGGTAAGTGGTAAACACATAACCCGTTAAACAGGAAACAGGTGGTAACCAGTATCTGTACAATGTTGCCATTTCCTTTACTACATTGAGCAGTGGTTGTATGACTAAAATTCAAAGTGCTAGGGAGGAGAAATATAGTACTTCCCTGGATAATTAATATACATGCATGATGTATATTAACCTGAAAGTAATACTTCTCCAAGCATCGTATATGAATGCATTGACAGAAACTACAACCCTTTTTATTGTTTTACCTGATCAACGCGAAAGATCTACATGAAAGAAATTGTTGCACTATTGGAAAAGGCAACTTTTATGTATGTCCACGTTTCTCACTTCAACTATTATAACCAACTTTTATAATCGCTGATGAGATTAAAAGAAGTATAACCAACTTTTTTAATCTACATAAAAGAAGTATAACCAACTTTTATGGTATAGCATAGTTTAGCACAAATGCAACTGTTTTGAAGTGAATCTCTACTTTAAAAATTCTTTATTTTTCGTATGATTTATCCATTAGTGGCTTAAATGGCTGATAGATCATTTTGAGGTTGTGAATGATATGAAATGTAAGTGTCTAGAATTTACAAATCCCCACAAACAAGAAATAAAAGAAAACAGAAGGCAAATGGCCATAGTAGGATCCCGACTAACATCTTATTTGTTGGGATAAGGACTTCACTATAAGAAATGATTATCGGACCATCTTAGATGGTGAGACCCATATTGGAGCATGTGGCGATTATATGAAATGAGTACCAGGTCAACAGTGACGAAGTTAATGTATGGGCAGGATGGGCAATTGCCCTACCCAAGATTTGCAAAACAAATAACCAGCGTTGAATGAAAAAAAGAAAACAAAACAGCGCTAAAAAAAAAGAAGGTGAACACCCTAACGCAATAACGCTCTTTGATTCTCAAGGGAAATAAAAAACACAGCCGACTTCCTAGCCTTAGCGCCTTCTCACCTTAATCTTCAGTGCCTCTTGCTTCCGCTCTCCTAGATTCCAATTTTGATCAGCTGCTAGTGCTAGAACTTTTGAGGTTTTTTTTTCATACTTTATTTTTGCATAATCATTTGAAATAGGATTTGAAATCTGTTTTCTAATCGCAGCTTACTCAATATTTTAGGTCTTGAAAAATGCAAATTTAGAACTGCGGCCCAATATGTATCGTGTTGTTGTTGTTGTTTTTTTTTTTTTTTTTACTGTGATTTCCGACTTTGAAGTATGTCAATATTTTGTATTTCCATTTTGAATCCCATTTTGTTTCTAATTTTAGCCTTAAAGTATGTTGATAATTTTTATATTTGATGATTAAAGTATGTAAATTTTTTGAGCGTTATCCGACCATGCTTGAAATATATGAATTGTTAACCTTGCTTGAAGCATGTGAATTTTTTGAATTGTCTTCCTAATATTCTTTGAAAAATGTGATTTTTTTGAAATTGCTTGAAGTTGGAATAGTTAATGTTTATAAAACACACACACACACACACACATATATATATATATATATATATATATAATCATCAATTTTGTAATATTTATGCACTTTTTATGTTAATAGTGGAGTTAGTTAAATCAAAAAAGCTGAAGGATATCCTTTTGTTTATCGACTGATTTGTCTTGTGTTAACTCTTCATGTATAAATTGCTACCATAGATAAAGTATTTTCAGCTATGAAGTTATTCAGTACACCACTTCGCAATGGACGATGATTTGCTTGAAAACAATGATAATTATATATATTGAAAAAGAAATTGCCAAAAACCTTGATCTTGAAGCGATAGTGAATGCATTTAATTTTTGTGAAGTCCGTAAAGCACACATCAAATAGTTATTTAGTAATCCATGTTCTTGCATTCAAACTTGCTAAAATTGCCCAGAGATGCAAATTTGTTGTCATTATTATTTTTCGTATTTGCAAGGTTGTTCAAGTTATCAATTCCAATGTAATTTCACTAACTTAATTGTTTTCATAAAATATTTTTTTTGTTTCGCCCACCGTAAACTATAATCCTAGTTTCGTCGCTGCAGGTCAACTTTTTTTTTCTGTTTGTAGGCCAGTCTAAACTACGCCTAAAATGCTCGTAACTATCATATTACTCAAATCTAGTTATCAATAGTTACCTTCTATGCCCATTTTTTTCTGTAGGCCGCCATTCTAATTAAAAAATTGAACCTGGTGCAATGATAACTGATGCTACAGCTAACACACAACAATTTGACACAACAATGTAATTAGTAGAACCCACTATAACAGTATACAGCCATACATATATGACACCAAGATAGTAAGAAAAAAGACACCAATTAGACAGTAAGAAAAGGAGACAGTAAGGAAAAAACAGCAATTAAGTACCTCCAAATTCCCAATGGGATAAGTACGTTTTTTTGCATTTGGCACTACAAGCGATTCAAATAAGCTATCCACTGTCTCCGGGGGCAATTCATCGACGTCTTCACTGGCTGTCTCTCGAAGTTCGTTTAGATGCTCCGCGCAAGCTTTCATCAAATTGTCCTGTTAAGAAATAACTTTTTAAAAGATTTTTAAAATATATCCTCAACAATTTTTACTCAAAAAATAGTTACATACATAAAAATTAGCTGCTTTAGGATCTATCCAAGAATGTGAAGAGGAGTCCGTGCTATTACGCGCTGCCGCTTTGACATGAGTACATTCAAATACTTCAAGCATACGAGGAGGCCTACCATAATCTTTGTTCTAAATAATTTATTTTGTATGTTAATAGTGGTAGTTTTATTTGTCAGAATGCTATAATAAATAGAGTTACATGACACGAAAATTTTACCAATTTTACAGCATGCTCCTGGATAGAAATAGATCCGCAACTATGCAAAGTAGGATTAGAGTTTCTATTTGTCGAAGCTTTCTTTGATCTATCCTTAACTTCTGGACGATTCCAATACTGAAGCCACTGCTCCCAAATTGCTTGACTCATAAAGATTGGTTTAACATTCTTTTCTTTCATATCGCTAACCATATCGGAATATCGTTTGCTAGCCTTCGTCTTCCAGAGCTTTCCTATGGTCTCTCTATTGGATAAGCTTCGTAACCATACACCTGACCCTGCAATATGTATATGATATGTTTAATTTCAGCCCAATATTTATAAAGAATGTAAGCGAAAATTTGAGTACTTGAGTAATTGTTTCTAAAATACGGATGGAGAGACATTAAATGTAGAAACAAAGCTGGTTTCAAAAGTGTTATGTTTTGAGAATTTATAGCTTATATCATGATTTCAGAAATAAGAAAATTTGGTTTCATAGATCATTTGATATTCTGTTGTCATAAATCATTTGAAATTGTAGATAACACAAAACTGTACAACATATACATTGGCTTTTAAAAAGTCAATGTGTGCAGGGCATATCAACTTCTTGACAAACAGTGAATACAAGAAGGCATCCACGGGTGGTGGCTCAAAACTAATGTCCTTTTGTTACAGAATCTGATTTTTGTATTACAGTTTAAAAAATAAACAATAAATTTATTTAAGCAAACCTGTTTTGATTAATAGTATCGTAAATAGATATTAAAATATGAAGTAAAAAGAGTTAACTGTATGCTGATATTTGTTTTACTACACAAGTCAATAACTCAACATGCATCATGTGAACAAGTAAGGCAACAAAACATCACAACTAGTAATGTTGGATATGTAGTTGTTTTAACATTTGAGCTACTGAAAGTTAACCAATTATATATGTGAATATAGTTTTGATGGGGAAACACAATGACATGTGCAGTGACTGCATTGCATGTTAAGCAAACAACACAATCATCCCCTTTGGACTTGTGAATAATCCTTTTGCAAGCAAACTTGAACTTCAGTCTCAACGTGAAGCACATGCAATTCAGAAAAAGAAGATCTGATTTGCTCTTTTTTTGAGGTCAAGATCGATGACTTCTTCCGTCGTAATTGTTGAAGCCGACAATTACGACGAGATTATTATTAATTCATAGTGCAGATACAGTATGTATTTATGGAATCATAGTACATGAAACGCCTGGTATTGAGTAAATTGTAATGCATAACACCATATGTTTTGATTACATTCTAGTGCTTGGTACCGGTGGTTTTGATTAAATCCTGGCTTCATAGATCATTTGAAATTGTAGATAACACAACATGAAGTATTTATTATACTTAGTAATTACACTGCACTTATTACCATTAGTCATTCAAAACACATGTTTTCTAATCCCTGTTGACAATTATCTAGCTGGCTACCTCAAAAAGTTTTAAGGTTGCAGTTGAATCATTTGTACTTCATCTATAAATACGTTGTGTAATCTACTAGACAAACAATAAAAACCTGAAATGTCAATTAGCAAAACGTTAAAGTTTGTACTTGCAGTCGTAGTACTAATAATTACCAAAGCAAGGTTGAACTCGAGTACATTAACATATGACTATTATTTCACTAGTTGTCCAGAAGTTGAAACCACAGTAAAAGAAATTGTGTATCAAGCATTGCAAAATGATCCTACGGATTCAGCTGGGCTTCTGCATATGCATTTTCATGACTGCTTTGTTCAAGTAAGCATTTAGTCTATAAAAACCGTTGCGAACTAAAATTAGCATATGATGAAGCCAAAAATAACAATTTAAGTACACAGCAAAATTACTATTTACAAATTCTACTCTGACAAATTTTATTTCAGGAAACAACCATGAACATGTAGACAGTTTGCACTATTTACAAATTCTACTCTTATGAGTAACTAATCTAATCAGAAACTATCATAAAGTCTGAACCTAACGAGTCTAGGCCATTCAAATGCATGAGAATATCAGAAACTATCAAAATCAGAAACTACCAATACCAGAAACTATTAATACTCGTAAGAGATGTCAAAACTTACCAAAAAATCATCAAAAAGAAGATCCTTGTAGTTTGACGGTATCTTTCCAAAAGTGGGCCAAAAATCAGCCAAACGCTGATGAAAAGACACAGTCATCCTCCTCGATAGTTCACTGGAAGGATGCATTGAAAGAGTGCTGTATAGAGTATATTCCATGTTATCATAATACAAGTCAAATAAAAGTAAAATACAAATCACTGCAAAGCGCTTACTTATCTTTTGCTTCTATAAGTCTAAGTTCGATACGACCAACTGTATTAATCGACTTTGCTGTGGGGATTGTTGCACCATCATGTGTTGCCGGCGAACATGCACGGCTATGCTCATTTGTAATGTTTTGTGGACTGGGTTGAGAGTTATGCTGAGCATCAACGTTAGCATGCTGCGGAGAAGCAACATTTTGCGTTATTGGTAGAGGATTGGGTTGCGGAGAAGCACCATGCTGCGGAGACGGCTGCAAAGAAGTAGATAGCCGATTAAGCTGCGGAGACGGCTGCGAAGAAGTAGATTGCCGATTAAGCTGCGGAGACGACTGCGAAGAAGTAGACCGCCGATTAAGGTGCGGAGAATGCTGTGATGAAGACTGCGGAGTGGTAGACTGCCGATTAAGCTGTGAAGCACCATGCAGAGGATCATGCTGCGAAGAAGGCAGTGATGAAGACTGCGTAGTAGTAGATTGCCGATTAAGCTGTGGAGAAGCACCATGCAATGGATTAGGCTGCGGAGAAGGCTGCGGAGAAGTAGACTGTCGATCCGTTTGTGGAGGAGCACCATGCAAAGGAATAGGCTGCGGAGACCGTGGAGTAGATAGTTGACTATGCAGCGGGGAGAGAGGTTGGGAAGAAGTATGCTGCGATGAAAGCCGTGTAGGGCAGCGAGGACGCAGTGATGCTGACTGATCTTTTTTGAATTTACTTTGTGGATATGGTTTAATGGTATGACTAGGTGGTAGAGTTGACTGAATAAGTAGAGGATTTCCCTGTCCTCGTCCTCTCACTTTTCCTTGCTTGTGTTCCTGGGAAACATACGAATGTCCACGTGTAGCGCCAACCATATCTGTCAATCATGCATGAAATATTTAAAAATAGCCATTATATTTAGAAACAGTCATATTATAAAACCAGAAAAAACAATCATAATATAAACATGCATTATCTTATATAACTATATGACTATAAGACTTGGAAAGATCTAGGTATGAAACTACATAATAATTTGATTACTTGGTACATCCAAGGCTAGGTAACCGAAGTCATACATATATACTAGAATATTATGCAAAATTTCACATCTGAAACTGTTTTAAAATCCATACATATTTTTAAAGCCAAAATACATTCCAAAGCATATTTATCTAATGCCTACATGTAATCTTAAATGTGTTAAATTTACTTCAAAAGTAAGAAGAACCATTTATGCATTATCGATATCCCTGAAACCAGTACTCATTATACTCAAAAACAGGATCTGCCAGTGACGAAGCTAATGTATGGGCAGGATGGACAATTGCCCTACCCAAGATTTGCAAAACAAATAACCAGCGTTGAACGAAAAAAACAAAACAAAACAATTGCCCTACCCAATTTTTGAGGTTTTTTTTTCATACTTTATTTTTGCATAATCATTTGAAATCTGTATTGTAATCGCAGCTTACTCAATATTTTAGGTCTTGAAAAATGCAAATTTAGAATTGCGGCACAATATGTATCATTTTGTTGCTTTTTTTTTTACCGTGATTTCCGACTTTGAAGTATGTCAATATTTTGTATTTCCATTTTGAATCCCATTTTGTTTCCAATTTTAGCCTTAAAGTATGTTGATAATTTTTATATTTGATGATTAAAGTATGTGATTTTTTTGAGCGCTATCCGATCATGCTTGAAATATATGAATTGTTAACCTTGCTTGAAGCATGTGAATTTTTTGAATTGCCTTCCTAATATTCTTTGAAAAATGTGATTTTTTTGAAATTGCTTGAAGTTGGAATAGTTAATGTTTATAAAACATATATATATATATATATATATATATATATATAAATCATCAATTTTGTAATATTTATGCACTTTTTATGTTAGTAGTGGAGTTAGTTAAATCAAAAAAGCCGAAGGATATCCTTTTGTTTGTCGACTAATTTGTCTTGTGTTAACTCTTCATGTATAAATTGCTACCAAAGATAAAGTATTTTCAGCTATGATGTTATTCAGTACACCACTTCGCAATGGACGATGATTTGCTTGAAAACAATGATAATTATATATATTGAAAAATAAATTGCCAAAAACCTTGATCTCGAAGCGATTGTGAATGCATTTAATTTTTGTGAAGTCCGTAAAGCACACATCAAATAGTTATTTAGTAATCCATGTTCTTGCATTCAAACTTGCTAAAATTGCCCAGAGATGCAAATTTGTTGTCATTATTATTTTTTGCATTTGCAAGGTTGTTCAAGTTATCAATTCCAATGTAATTTCACTAAGTTAATTGTTTTCATAAAATATTTTTTTTTGTTTCACCCACCGTAAACTATAATCCTAGTTTCGTTGCTGGGATCTGCATAAAGCTTTTTCATCCACCGTCTTTAAACAGAATATGAAACATAACACTTTTGAAACCAGCTTTGTATATACATCTTTAAAAATATTTTAAAAGTTTATTTATAGAGTGATTGGCTTCCTAGGTCTGTAAATCATTAAAAATATTTTAAAAGTTTATTTACAGAGTGATAGGTTTACATGTATTGCTAATTTCACAATCTCGCAAAATTTAAATACAATGCAACAGATATCATTATATGCACCAGTACATGTCTGAACTTTGAATGTTTTGAAAGAGCATCATTTTTCTTAGGATTTGCATGTAGAAAATCAGTCTACTTTGCATTAGGCATCATGGAAAAATGTGCTAGCATATACTACTGATTATACATATGCATTTGTCCATATAAATATAAGAAGACATCGAACATCCGTATATAAAACAACATATAAGATGACAGCATATAAGAAGACATCATATAAGAAGACATCGAACATATAAAACAGCATATAAGAAGACAACATATAATTTCACGATCCGTATATAAAACAACATACAAGTTTATTAGGTTGTCAGTTGTAAACGTAGTACATAAAACAGCATATAAGAAGACATCGAACATCCGTATATAAAACAGCATACAACTTTAGCATATAAGAAGATATCGAACATCCGTATATAAAACAAGTACAAGTTTAGCATATAAGACAGCATACAAGTTCTAGCATTTGAATATAGTAGTGTGCAATTAGGCTGTCCTATTAGGTCACAACAGTGTTCTCGCTCGTAGTTCTATAGTTGTATCCCTACAATAGTTATTCCTTCCCAAAAATTACTAGCAGTTTTGTAAGCCCCTATTTTTGCAGATGTTCGAGAATACAATTTGGCACATTTCCGTAATGCATAAATATCGTGTCATGCTAAATGTACCTCCAAAAATTATTAAGAATACAATTGCGAAAAGATAACATGACATTTTCGTACATTTTCACAGAAATAGAAAAACAGAAAAATGACAACAATGGTTTACTAAAAATACAAGTAGAGAAATGAAAACAATGGTTTGCTAGAAATAGAAATAGAGAAATGAAAACAATCAAAACACCAAATTTCTCAATCACAAATGTTAACAGACTTATCAACTATCATTCTCCATCAACATCTAATTCATCATCATCTGAGCTTTCATTTTCACTCTCAAGGTCTACATTTATATTATCATCTTCTGCATCCGTATCAAAAACTTCCGTGACCTGAACGCCGTCATTAAGAGGTCCAAAGTCAACTTCTTTGTCCATGGTGAATTCAACGATATGATCAATGCCTTCTTGATAAGTTTGATCATTCAAGATGTTTTCATCAAACGTATACCTAGGTTTCGTTTTAAGCACAGCCCACCAATCATTTTTGTTTCTCCTTTCTGATGGATATGCGACATAATAGACCTGAATTGCTTGTGTTGCTAGAATAAACGGATCATAGGTCGTATACTTGGCCTTATGATTTATTTCAATGAGATTGTACAGAGGATGCACATTAATTCCAATTTTAGGTGTATTGTCAAACCAATGGCATTTGAATAGGAAAGCTTTCTGCTCCGGATCGATAGAGTAAGTCAGCTCATAAATTTCCTTCAAAATACCATAATAGTCTTGCATATGCATTTCTGGGTCATTGCTGCCTTTAACACATACACCACAATTATAAGTTGATTGTCCATATCCGTACTCCTCTGTTTGAAATTTATACCCGTTCACGAATAATACTTTGCATTTCCTCACTTCCTTTTGAGGTCCAAATGCAATAAACTTTAATCGTTTATCCGTGACTTTATTAACAGGATCACATACCTATTATAATAAACATAAATTAATATATACATAAGTAAATTTGATACGTTTTGCATTGAAAAAGTGGCTGAATTTTTTTATATTAATCTTACATAATTGAGAAACGAATCACTAAAATTTGATGCTCGTGGAAAAACAGGATTCATCTCCTCAAACATTCGGCAAGAGCACTAAAGTGAGTAAGATACTTAAATTTTGAAATTAAAATCGTTGAATGCTACCAAAATTCACCTTATATAAGGTTCTACCAATGTTTTTTCCAACCACCATAGGGACGTCCTTCTTTTTTGAACACGGATAATGAACGATCATTGAAAAATTCATCTGTACTATGATCATTGCGTGACATAGTTGTATTCGTTTTCTTTACATGATCCTCAAAGTAAAAAGAAAAGAATGTTGTCGCCTCTTCCATGATGTAGGCACTACAAATTGATCCTTCCACGCATGCCTTATTAGTCACTTTTTTCTTCAATTGTCTTATAAACCTAAAGTGTCATGTGTAAACAAATTTGAAAATATATAATATGTACTAATATGATATGAGTTTTATAAAATAACCTTTCAAACGGATACATCCACCCATATTGAACAGGTCCCTGCATTCTAGCTTCAAAAGGAAGATGTATCGGAAGATGCTCCATTACATTAAACAAACCAGGGGAAAATATCATCTCCAATTTGCAAATTTGTTCTGGTATGATCTTCTCAAGCTTCTCAATTCGGTCCAATTTTAGCGTTGTTGTGCATAACTCCTTGTAAAATAGACTAAGCTCCGTTATAGCACACCAAACTTTATGCGGAAGCAACTCTTTGAAAGCAACTGGAAAAAGATTCTCCAAAAATAAATGGCAATCATGGGTTTTCATTCCGTTCATTCTCAAGCTACTCAAATCAACACATCTACGTAAATTTGAAGCAATACCATCCGGTAATCGTAGATTCTCCACCCACTTCAATAGAATTTTACAACTATCCCGACTTAGCTCATAACATGCTTTAGGTTTAAAGTTACTATCATCTTCACCAAGCTCAAGTTCGGGACGTTTGCAGCAAAGTCGTATATCACGTCTTGATCTCAAATCGTCCTTAGTTTTACCTTTGACGTTGAGAATTGTATTGAACACATTCTCAAAAACATTTTTCTCATTATGCATGACATCAATATTATGACGAATTAATAGATTTTTCCAATATGGCAATTCCCATAATATGCTTTGTTTACACCAATTATGACTCAAACCTTTGCCTTCGATGTTGAAATTTAACCCATTTGGATTATTATATATTTTTGGAAAATATTGCACGCGTTCATAAATTTCTTCACTAGACAACATCGGCGGTGCTGGATCGGTAATGACTCTGTTTCATTGAAAATCTTTCCTGTTTTTTCTACATGGATGATCGAAATCTATAAAACAACGATGACAATCGAACCAAGTCATTTTGCTTCCATTAGCCAATTGAAAAGACGATGTCCACTCCATGCAATACGGACATGCTAATCTACCAGATGTACTCTAACCAGAGAGCATACCATAAGCTAGAAAGTCACTAATGGTCCATAACAAAGATGCACGCATGATAAAATTATTCTTCATTGACACGTCATACATAAGAACTCCATTCCAAAGGAGAATCAACTCATCAATTAGTGGTTGCAAATATACGTCAATTCCTTGTTTAGGATCTCTAGGCCCAGGAATTATAAGAGTTAAGAACATATAAGGATTTTTCATGCACATCCATGGTGGCAAATTATAAGGCGTCAAAATAACCGTCCAAGAAGAATATTGTTTACCAAATTGGTCAAATGGTGCAAATCCATCCGTGCACATGCCTAATCTAACATTACGTGTCTCTTCCGCAAAGTCAGGATATGTTCTATCAAAATGCTTCCATGCTTCTCCGTCTGATGGATGACACAACAATCCATCACTATAATTCCGAATAGCATGCCATCTCATGTGCGATGCAGTTGCCATAGATGCATACATCCTTTGTAACCTAGGAATAAGCGGCATGTAGTGCAACCTTGAGTATGGGACGTCTTTTGTTTTATTTTTCTTTGCTTTGTATCTTTCAGCGGAACAATATTTGCAAGTTCTAAGCTCAATGTCATCTTTCCAGAACAACATACAACCATTTCGACATGCATCTATTTTTTGATATGGCAAACCAAATGCAGTCACCAACTTCTTCATCTTGTAAAAACTATCACCCAAGACATTATCATGAGGCAACATTTCCTTACTGATTTTAAGGAACTCATCAAATTCATTTTCGGAACTATTATATTTTGCTTTGATTGCAATATATCTAGCAGTTGCAGATAACTCTGTATGGGTTTCACAACCATCCCATAAAGGTCGCTTCGTAGCATTTAATAAATCAAAAAATTTCTTCGCCTCTGCATTAGGAGGTTCCTCCACATGTGAATCTCTCTCAGACATGTTGTGAAGGAGTGAACCTCCAGCATCATAAACCATGGCTTCCATCCTATTCTCTTGGAAATAATTATCATCATTATCCCAGTTACTATTTCCATCGTCGTTATTGCTGGTAGCACCACTAACTTCTCCATGAAATCTCCATAACTCATAACCAAGCACAAATCCATATTTGCACAAATGTAATTTAACGGTATCGCCATCCCTAAGAGCTTCATTTTTACATTTTTGACAAGGACATCGAATTTCTTGATTTCCAAACTCTCTAGACGCAAAATCAACAAATACATCTATACCCTTGAAAAAATCCTCCAACATTACACCGCGTCCATCTTTCCGCTTATACATCCAAGTACGATCCCTCATATAATCCATTTCAACTTTTAATGCTGCAATACTGTATAAATTTCAAAACTACATGTGATCTTTACAAGGAAAAAAATTAATGCATGTGATCAATACATCATAGGAAAAACATAAGCACTAAAGAACATACATACATATATTTGTGCTTGAATATAGTAACTCTCACAATGCATGCATTAAGTCAAAGTTCAAGATGAAACATGCATTAAGTCAAAATTCAGGATGACTGAAAAAAAGTCATTAACATCCTCTATCAGTGATGGATTAAGTCAAAATTTACAATACAAGTTGTTCTTTTTTCAGGCACTATCGAAATTTTCTCCTCCTATATATGTTAATCAATAGCCCAATAGGCAAGAACTTTTGCCCAAAATCGATAACAGCACACATGGCGCAGTGTATATATCATTCCATACGTGACTATTTGTATCAGTGAATCACATAAACAATCAGAGTGCAGCCATGACATAATTTACAGCAATATATAAGGCAATTATAAAGAAAACATGCAAGATATTCTTACCAACCAATGGCAGGGAACGAAAGGATCAGCCCATGCAAAAATGACGTGTAGGCCATGTATAAGGTGCAAAGGAAAAATTACAGCACATGGTTCGAAACACACAAACTCGACGGGTTTAAGTGTTCAGAATAGTAATTACCAATGCCATAAAATAATAAGCATATGTAGTAAAAAGAAAAGTTTGTCATGAATGGAAATGTCATATTTGAATACCACTATTTTATATAAAATACTGTAGTAAATCATACTGACATCTATTCAATGCCATACTATAAAAATTGGGACTTCGGCATGCAAAAAGACTAGAATGTGCACAAGTGGACTCAATAACATAAGCATGGAAAAATGAAAGCAGGTTACATGCTGCATAGGTTTCTCAGACAAAGCAACACAGAAAGGAGTAAGTTTGAAGAAAAATGAAAGCAGGTTACATGCCGCATAGGCTAAACTGCTAAAGGGAAATTTTAAAACCATATGCTGCTGCTATTATACCCAAATGTCACTACTTTTATTCTCAGTTTACATGTTTTTGTCTTAGTTTTGGTATGCAGATCTGTTAGCTCAATTCCATATGTATTTCTACGACCTATCAACAGAAGCAGTTCAAATGGAAAAAAAGAAGGGTTTGCAACATTACAAGCAGGGGCAGTAATTGAACTAGGCAGTAAAATCGTTAGATCTACAACATGAAAAAACCATGATTTAGAACTAAAACCCTACATTTAACAAAATCCACGAAAATAGAATAATAAAACCCTAATTTTGAATTCAACTCGGAAAAACTTCACTACCTGCAGAGCGGCGGCGCGACGAAGAGGGTGGAGCAAGGAAGAGGGCGGCGCGACGAAGAAGGCGGCGCGATGAAGAGCAGAGCGATGAAAAGACAGCGGTGGGGGTAAGAAAGGCGTTTGAAAATGAAAAAAAAATGTTAAGTGCGAAGAGGTGGATAATAGACCCGATGGTATTAACGTTATTTGCACAATATTCAAAATTAATATTATATTTTAACGTATATCAACATTTTTTTTCCTTTTCAATTTTTTTTGACCATATTAATTACTAATGTATATCAACATTTTTACTAATGTATATCCAAATTTTTTTTTACCATATTCGGTGTTAATGTTACTATTCCGTATTCAAAATTAATGTATTCAAAATTAATGTTACCATATTAGTTACTAATGTATATCAACATTTTTTTTACCATATTCAGTATTCAAAATTAATGTTATATTTTAACGTATATCAACATTTTTTTTACCATATTCAAAATTAATGTTACTATTGCACAGTATTAACGTTATTAATTACTAATGTACGTATATCAACATTTTTTTCCCTTTTCATTTTTTTTACCGTATTAAGTGTTTAAAAGTACTAAAAACTACAAAAAAATTGATGCATCTATAACTACACTAATTTAAGTAGCATGTTCAATTCACTCGTTGTTTGCTCAAAGAAGAGGCAGATACCTCCGATTAATTTGTTGCAGGAGTGTACAACTCTTTTATAAATGGTTTGTTTGCTTTCAAAAAAAAAAAAGTCTCTGACATAATGAACAAAAAAAAAATACTGTAAAGTAAACAGACAATGAATAGGAAAGGAAAAGATAAGCGAATTTAGCAAGCAAAAGCAATCTACCATCAAAAATCCAATTTGCAACGGCTCTTCTTTGAGCAAACAATGTATTTTATTATTTACTATTGCCTCTTATTTATATTATATAGTAATTAATAATTAATCAGCAATTTAAAAAAAATTAATCATCATTAACTATTGAATTTTATTTACTTCTAATAGTTATTATTTATTATTAATTACTAATGTATATCAACAATTTTTTTTCTTTTCAATTTTTTTTAGCATATTCAGTGTTTAAAAGTATTAAAAACAAAAACAAAAATTGATGCATCTGTAACTACACTAATTTAAGTAGCATGTTCAATTCACTCGTTGTTTGCTCAAAGAAGAGGCAGATACCTCCGATCAATTTGTTGCAGGAGTGTACAACTCTTTTATAAATGTTTTGTTTGCTTTCAAAATAAAAAATAAAATGTCTCTGACATAATGAACAAAAAAAAAAAACAATAATGTAAAGTAAAGAGGCAATGAATAGGAAAGGAATAGATAAGCGAATTCAGCAAGCAAAAGCAATCTACCATCAAAAATCCAATTCGTAACGGCTCTTCTTTGAGCAAACAATGTATTTTATTATTTACTATTACCTCTTATTTATATTATATATATAGTAATTAATAATTAATCGGCATTAATTTAAAAATAATAATAATCATCATTAGCTATTGAATTTTATTTACTTCTAATAGATATTAATTATTATTAACTACTAATGTATATTGTAATGACCCGGAATTTTAGCAACGTAATAATGAAGTTATTTAACTATTTAAATAACGAATATATTTAATATGCGGCATCAGAACGTATAATTTATAATTATAATCGAGCTCGAAATGGCGCTGCAGTTCGCTATTTGGCGATTTGAACTTTAACTGAATGTACAGAATTCGTTTTAAGCCGGATTTCTGTGAAACAAGAAACGCGTAGAGCTGGTGGAGTATATCTTTCTAGTGGAAGAGAAAAATCTGGATTTCGTCGTGTAGATTTTGAGATATGTCCAAATCAAATTTTGGAATAGTCGCTATAGAATCGTTTATCGACCGTAACGGTTTATTCGATAAACTAGAGATCGGGTTTGAATTTAGACGAGGTTCTTTTGAGACGTAGTGATAATTTAATTTTTAGAATTTTATGATAATTTTTAATTAATTAAATAAGCAACTTTTTATTCGGAGTATTTGGCACCCTGTATCGACATTTCGGGGTTTCACAATATGAGTTCATCTACCGGTATTATTACATTTTTGGGACCAGAGCTCATCACTCTTTTAAATGGTATTTTTGTTTCTGTCCATAACAGTCCCTACGTGAACAGAATATTTCATAGTGGGGTACGCTATGTTTTTAACTTAAAACAAACTAAACTGAATGGTTAACTGGTCAAACGAACTCGAAATTCAACGAAACAAGTTTCATACGAAACCTTAGGAAGAGGTCTAGTGAAACGTCAAGGCCTCATATTTTTAGGATTTTTTCTGTAATTTTAATGAATTAATGCTCGGTGTTTTTCATCGATATTTTCTAAGGGATTTTCGCAAACGGTGTCGGAATTCAACGAAACCTGTCCCATTGGGTCCGGAATATTTTTCTAAGCTAGGATTAGCATTTTTATCTCGACCAGAGTTTGTTTGTGGGACCTTTTTCCCCTATTTCTCGATGAAAGTTAATAGAATAAAATAATAAAATAAATATCTTGAAAATATCTAAACCTCTCTCCCTTATAAATAAACCTCCACTAAATCCTTAAGACCTAAATTTCTGGCTTCAGCAAAAACGAGCCGCCATCTCCTACATCCCCAAACGAGGAAATGTATCAGCTAAACCAAAAATCCGCGTCCTTCAAAGAATTAAACTCAACCCTTATACCCCTCTAAAGAAAAGAAAAAAAATATATACGGTGCATGTACGGGGAGTCTTGCGTTCCAGGAGAAAATGAAGGGGAGTTGTCGGCGGAGCTCTTGTTGAGTTCGGTGGGTTTAGCAAGGGAATTCTGATGTTTATTTCGTGACTTGCGTGGTGGTGTATGGAGTGGATCTGAGTTGCTGGAGGGTGTACGGGTTCGAGTGTGGATGGAAGGTAAGGAGGAGATGTAGTTTGAGTAGGAACGTTGGTGGCCTTGAGGATAAAAAAGTGACCTGATGGTCACTGAATGGACGGCAGAAACTCGAAGTAGCAGTGGAAGAATGGAGTTCGAACTCCATGCGATGGAGCCGAGATGGAGAGGAGATGAAAAAAAGGACGTGAGTTGCTTATGGTGTATGGGGGAATAAGTGGCAGCTGAGTGCGCTAATGGAGGAGTTATTTCGTTCGATGAATATTGGGTAGAAGCTTTTAAATTAGGGATGCTCTGGAAATGAGGTTTTGAACGTGAAATAGGTATTGGAGTTCAAAATCCTGGAAGGAGAAAAGTAAACGAAGGTGTTGGTTTGATTTTTCGTATAGGAATGCGGAGGACAAGTGGGTCAAAAGCTTGGTAAATGGTGTTCGTTATAATATATTATTACTGGGGCATGGACATAACTTGGAGAAAGAACACTGTTTAGTGACACGTGGGTATTGAGGGCCGAGATCTTGTATGGTAAGCCCAACAAAGAAATTTTTTTCTAGCCCAGTTTAAAAGAGGAAACAAGAAAGCTTGTGGAAATATTTTGTGGGAAATACTTTTTAGTGGTTACCGAGGTTAGTGTGTTGCCAGGAGGATCCACTGCTCACGTGAACGAGGGTGTGTCATATTGGGCCAAGAAAGGGAAAGATAAGCTTACAATAAATAAAATATGAGTTAGATTAAAATAATAAGTAGTGTATTGTAATAACCCGGAAAATCTGGGCCAGTTTCAAATTTTTATTTTGGCAATTATAGCGAATTTTGAATATTTAAAATGAATTATTTTAAATAATATCGACGATAAATTTATTTTGAATATAATTCGAACGTATATATTTTACGCGTCGTCGTTAGAATATAAATATTTATATATAATTATAAATAGAAATGAAAATGGCGCGGTAGTTCGATAATTCGATTTCAAACTTCAATTGAATGTACCGGGTGCAAAACAATCCGGATTTTAGTGAAACCAAAAATGATGGGATCTAATCGATAATATCTTTCCAACGAATCCGAAAAATCGAAATTTCATAGCGGGAATCAAAAGATATGTCCAGTTGAAAATTCTGAATAGTCGCTATGGAATTCAGGCCCTTAAAAATGAGAACTTCTCACCTTTCAATTTAAATTTTCTAGTTATATATATATACTAGGATGCAGACGGTGTTTAGTAGTACCCGACACCCGTCATCCACAGACCATGGATGGCTTGTTTGTTAAATTGTTTGGTTGAGTAGTTGGTTAGATTATTTGATTGATATTTGACTGTTGGGTGAATTGAAATTGATTTGATTGATATGTGAATGGCGTGGGCCTTCACTAGACCGGGGATAAGGCTAGGCCTTGTCCCGTTTCTAGTATCGTGCCGTTATGCCGCCGAAATTTTCTAAAATAAGTTAGAAAAATAAAAATATCATTTTATTTAAAGAATGAACTGAATAGAAATTCATATGTTGGGATAAAATGTTTTATCGTTAAAAATATAATTTTTAACGTGAAGTGAATAAAATAAAATATTCATTTACAAACCGGACGGTTTGTTTATGTACACTGATTTGACTGATATTGATTGGGTCGATAAATTTTACACATCGCCCAACTGCACAAATAAAATATGTGTGTGATTGTTTGAAACCCCACACGGGTGTTGGGATGAAATTTGAAGTTCACTCATCCTGATTGATTAAATATGTCGATCGATTGATTGACATGCTGTTATAAGCGTTAGATATCTATATTTGATGCTTATACAGTGTAGTGCACTTTGGTTGATGGTTGATTATTTTTCAATGCTATTATATACATGTGTTGTATGAAAATCCATATAATTAACTTTATATGGTAATTGATTGGGCCTCATTCCAATTTGAAAAATAAAGAATATTATAAAATAAAAGTTCATGTGTTGACAGTACTCATCCATTGAGATTGGTCATGTGTTGAACGAAATATTTTAGTAATAAAATTTACATCTTTATCGATATAAAATAAAAGTTCATGTGTTGACAGTACTCATCCATTGAGATTGGTCATGTGTTGAACGAAATATTTTGATAACAACTATTTTGAAAAAGAAATATTTGAAATAGAATATTTGAAAATAGAAATTTATGAAGCCGTGTTGATTAGATTGACGCCATTTTGACGTGAACGATATTTATATCGATTATAAACGATTTCGAAATGAATTGAATTGAAAACGATTTCGAAATGAATTGAATTGAAAACGATTTCGAAATGAATTGAATTGAAAACAATTTCGAAATGAATTGAATTGAAAACGATTTCGAAATGAATTGAATTGAAAACGATTTCGAATTGAATTGAATTGAAAACGATTTCGAAATGAATTGAATTGAAATCGAATTCAAATTGAATTGAAAGCAAATTGAAATGAATTCAAATTAAATTGAAATTTGAATTGAATAGAAATGAATTTTAAAAACGAATTTATAAAGAAGAATTCAATTTTGATTTGAATTAAAATGGAAGTTGAAATTGCTTTTGAAAACGAATTTAAAACTATTTATATAATTCGTTTTAAATAGAAATCGACGAAATATATATATTATATATATTATATATATAATATAATGGCCTGAATAGAACGCGCCGCGTCACGGCAGTTCGTAAATTTCGACCATTTATTTCAAACGGACATTACGGGAGATCCGACCGTCGGATTCTCCTAAAACCGGAACCGTTGGGTTCGTATCGAAAAGAGCTTTCTAACGAATGTTAGAAATTTGAAATCTAACGGTTGGATTTGGAGATACGCCCAAATCAAATTCGAAAAAGGTCAATGTAAGTGCAGTTCGATGGCCGTTGATGGAAATCGACTGTACGGGCCTTGATAAAATTATTAAAAATAGTAATAATTTGTGTAAAATCATAAGAAATGATTTAGAAAGGATTGGGATGGAAAACTCCATATTTGAAAAGATAAAAATAGATTTTTATCGAAATGAACTAGTTTTGAACTAGAATTATAATTCTATTTATTTTTAAATAAATAAATTGAATTTAAAAAGGGTTTTGAAAATAACCAGAATATCCAATGATTGCATTGGAGTGGATTTGAATCGAAATTATCTTCGGAATATTTCGATGTTGGAATTCATGATTATACAGGTGTTGTTATGGAAATTTGAAAGATATATATTCATATCGTTATTTCCAATACGACATTTGTTAGTCGTAGAATTCGATATTGAATATAAGCCGATATATTTTCTATTCAGAGCCTTGTATTGAATATCGAATGTGATTTGGGTTTGTCGTGAATAGTGTCTTCACTAACACTGTTCTTGAACCCAGTTGAGAAATGATTAAATCTTTTTATTTAGATTTAATGAAGTGTACCAATTAAATAATATTTAATTGGAATTGAATTGATATTGATTTTTGGGTTTATCGTGAACAGTGTTTTAAATAACACTTGTTCTTTAACCCGATAATTAATGAATGTGACTTTGGGTTTATCGTGAACCGTGTTTTTAAATGACACGGATTCTTTAACCCAGTTAACGATTAAAACTAAGTGGAGTTTTAATGAATCTTTAATTAGATTGAAATGGTCGAGAATGGAGTATCACCAGTTTTGCTCCAGGCGATAGTTAAATCTTTAATTAGATTTGAACGTGAAATGGTAATTGAATTTACCGATAACACCGTGGTGTTAGATATGAAGTACTACCAGTTTTACTTCATGGGATGAATAGGTTGGGATTGGGAAATTAAAACCAATGATTACTTCGGTAAGGTTCGTTAATCCCGACTAGTTTGAATTGATATTCAAAAATAGATTAAAGAAATAAATTCAAGGAATTTATCTTGGATAAATTTAATGGGAACCTTTCCCTATGAATGTGAAATTTAGAAACTAACTGTCGGTTAGCCAAGCAGAATGGTTTTCTGAATATTGATCTGATGTTGGTTTCGGCCTTCGGGGTTAATATTTGGGGAATTATTCTCTTAATTAATTTACGGTTAGTGACTGATGAATTGGAATGAGGTGTATGTTGTGTTTGTGTAACACTTATTTAAAATATACGCGAGTTATTCGGAAAGACCGGGTTTATCCCATTCTGAATAACTGATACGACGATAAGTCGAAGATGAAGACGATGGTCGAAGACCGGAGGTCTTCACGTCGTTTGGGTGATTACTGATGATCTTGATTGGGCTGTACACCCGAGAAGATGGAAACAGTTAGTGATCGTCCAGACGTACTTGGAGATCGATGGATATGCGGGGTACTAGGTGCCTCCGGTTTCGTTCAGACCCAGAACGGACTTGTAAATGGACTGTGTGTCTGACATTGGATTTTAGTCCGTGTGATTGATCTCTATTAAATATATATCTGCTTGGCGGCGGAGAATTTATTCTCTTGCTTAACGCCCTTCTCTGAGACGTACGAGCTCAGGGGTTATATATTGGTGGATATCAATCGCATGGAGTGAATTGCCTATGTGGCATGCCTAAGTGGCAATTGATCGAGGCTTCTGTTGAAAAGCAAAGTCTTGTGGTGATGATCAAAGCACGGCCTTTGTGGCGTAGCTTTGTGTAACGTTCACTTCGCGAGTTTCACATCCGGTATGAACCAAAAACGGGAGACGGACCTCAGGGAGGGCATGCGTTTCCTTCTAGCTAAAAAGTGGCGTCAGTGGTTTTACACGCCCTGACGAGTTTGACTTATGTGGTTGTTGCTGTTGCGAGGCGCCTCGGATTGATCGGTCGTTCTCGAACCGATGGAGTCATTTAGTTGGCTCATTTACGCCCCAAAGGGCGGGGAAACGTAGTGTTCAGGCATTTTAATCCACATCGGTGGACCGGCCCTGTCGCTCCAAGGGTCACTCGAGCTCTGATCCTGAGACATGGGCTAGATTGTCTCGAATCGGTTGAGGACTATCTTTTGCCTCGGTTCATAGATGGAAACCCAATTTCCAAATACGTGACATTTGCGGTTTTATTTGTAAACCTATATATGGCGACATAGTGGCATGGGACGCTCATGCCGCCTATGATTGATACTTATGATTTGAAGTTGTTTTATACACTATGCACTTATAATAGTATCAAATGATTTGTTTTAAACTTATCAAGCATTCTTTGGCTGTTATAAGGGAAAACCCTATCCTCGGCTGCGTTGCATTGTGTGATGGGACCTGGGTCTTATAACAGCTTCATCTTTCTTTATTTAGCATTGCGCTGTTTGTTTTATGCACTGGTATTCTTGGGAGAAAACCCGTTCCGTGTTATACGGCGTGGTCCCTTGATTTTCCTAACTTTAAAAATAAAGATTCACTGTTTTAGTTCTCACACCAGTCACATGACTGACCTGGAGTTTATTATTTTAACCTAAAACTCTGGGTGCCCTTATTTTGACACGGGCAGCTAGTAGTTTTGATTTTGCAGATTTATATTCACAGGATCCTGGTTTACAGCTGGAACGATATACGGAAAGCTTTGTATCCGTATATCTCATTCTAGTTGTGTATTGTATTATTTTCCGCTGCGTTGTATTTAAATGTAATTTAAATCTCTGATATTTCTGTGTAATATTTATTCATACTCTGTATATTCTTGTAATCTGATGCATTGTTGTAATATACAATGAAATGTTCTTTTATATGCGTTCAGTTGTGGCTTGTTCTCGAACTATCCGACGCTTTCCTTTACGGGGAAGTTACGGGTTTTTACATGTATAAATTATATAACATCCATAATGTATCCATACTATATCAGAATTTGGAACGGTCAGATCCGATGGGACCGTATGGACGAGAGCAACACAATGGGACTGACGGGGAGTGGAGTGGTGCTCGTTTGAATTTATGGCGAAATAAAGTGTTTGATTCAAATCAAATAACAGTTTATCGTTCTTTAACGATGAACTGCAAATGTGAGTAAAACTCACCAACTCTGAATAGTTATATTTTTATAATGTATTTTTAGAACTGTTAACCATCTGTTGATTGCTGTGTGTTGGTTGATTGATTGAACTTCTAGTCAGTTAGTTGAAATTATATATATATAAACCGTTAGATATATATATATATTGATTCTGTTTATCAGAATAATTCGTACTGAACTGTAATGGATGTTGATTATACTGTGTAACATCTGTGGATGCAGGGAAACAGGTTGGAGGGACCCAACTGGGTTCCTCAATATTTATAATACTGTTTTGTTCATATATTGTGTTATATGAGGTGATATATAATCTGTGTTGATTATATGTGGTTGGACGATATTGATCATCGTGATTTGATATAATTGGATACCATAACATACCGAAATGTTGATAAGGGATTTTCAAAGTGATATTGAAAATAAAATATTTATAAATGGCATATTTATAAATAAGAGATATTTATAAATAGAAATATTTATAAATAAGAAATATTTATAAATTGAAATATCAATAAATAGGAGATATTTAGAAAGGAAATAATTTCAAAATATTTTCTTTTTGAATGGAAAGGCCTGTGTGGCGGGTTTGGGGATTTTCCCGATGCTCCCGATACAAAGGAGGTTATGGCGAATTTTCCCGAAAATTTAAGGAGTTAGAATATTTTTAAGGATAAATTTGAAAAGGAAATATTTGCAAACCATTTGCAAATAGAATTAAATAGAAAGAGAAAGGGTTGTAAACCATTTACAAATCAAATAGAAAGAGGAATATTTGTAAAACCTTTACAAATGAAATCGAAAAGGAGATATTTGTAAAACCAATTACAAATAGAATTGAAAGGAAATATTTAGAAAATAAATAGAGTTAAAAAGGGAAATTGTTTATAATGGGATAAGATGTTATAAAAGGAAAACGTTATTAAAAGGAAATCATTTGTAAAGTGAAGAACCGTTACTAAAAAGTGAATCTTTATAAATGAATAAACATTGTTAAAAAGGAGATCTTTTTAAATGGATAAACGTTATCAAAAAGTTAGATAATCGAATATGGTATTCGAAGTTAGATAATCAAATATGGTATTCGAAGTTAGATAATCGAATATGGTACTCGAAGTTAGATAATCGAATATGGTATTCGAAGTTAGATAATCGAATATGGTATTCGAAAGTTAGTAAATCGAATATGTTATTCGAAAGAGGTTAGTCGAGTTGAGTTAGTTGAGTAGAGTTAAATCGATAGAGTTAACCACCAGTTAGAGTTAATCAGTTAGAATTAATCAGTTAGAATAAATCAGTTAGAGTTAACCAGTAGAGTTAATCAGTTAGAGTTAACCAGTAGAGTTAATCAGTTAGAGTTAACCAGTAGAGTTAATCAGTAGAGTTAACCAGTTAGAATATATCAGTAGAGTTAAACCAATAGAGTTAATCAGTTAGAATTGATCAATTAGAGTTAATCCAAATAAGATGCCATTTAGCACGACTGCTAGCGTAATTCGCAGGGCTGTAGATAGCCTAAGGCGGTCGGATGTTTCCTGAGGGAATCAGGCGTAACCATTGTGATCGCTGCGATCTAGAGTCAAGCGAATGGAGTTAAATGGAGTTATCGAATATTAGTTATTCGAATGGAGTTAAATAGAGTTATCGAATATAGTTATTCGAATGAAGTTATAGGAGTTAGTCGAATATAGTTTATTCGAATAGGGTTGAAGGAGTTAGTCGAATATAGTTTATTCGAGAGTTAAAGGAAAGGAGTTATCGATTATAGTTTAATCGAAAGGAGTTATCGATTATAGTTTAATCGAAAGGAGCTATCGATTAGTTTAATCGAAAGGAGATTATCGAATATATCGTATTCGAAAGAAAGAGATCGAATATAGGTTATTCGAAAGAGAGAGATTTCGAATGTAAGTTATTCGAAGAGAGATAATCGAATATAGGTTATTCGAAGAAGAGTTAATCAAATAGAGATTACTCGAAAGAGAATTATACGTCGAATTCAATTATATCGAATTCGGAAAAGTAATATTTACTTTCCGGTTTTTAAATCAAGAGTACACACTAATAAATTAGGGTTAGGTTTAATTATTCGAATTAAAGAATAAAGGTTATAATTGAAGTTAGATATTTCGAAAGTAGGGATTATAACGTTATCGTTATAATCAATGTTTTCAATAAAGAAGTGGATTCGTAAATTGAATCTGAGAGTTACGTAAAGAAGTTGTTAAAGGTTCAAAAGTTAAACTGTTACTATTTCGAAGTTATAACGTTGTTCAGTTAAGGTCTGAGAGGTAATTATACCCCAACTTGATTGACTTCCTTCTTAACTAAGAAATGGTAAGGTTTGATAGTGAATGATGATTGGTTGATATAATTTCCATCTGGGAATAATATCGTTGTTTGCACACGAGTTTTTCTTCGATAGTTAAATCACATACTATCAATGTTTTAACCATTTTAACGTTGTTAATATGGAGAGACCGGTTGGATTATTATCCAAAGAACCACTCTGTATTGGCATAAGCGTTGCGAATCATATATGCTGAATATATTGAAGACGGAGTAAAGTGCAAGGGCTGTTGTATAAATCTTAGATAACAATGGACTAAGATGGATGTACTGAATAGTGCTTTCGGTTTCGTTCAGTCCCAGAACGAACGTAAATGGACGAATGTCTGACAAAGTATTTCCAATGATCGAATGGGTTGGTCTGTACAAATATATATGGTTGCAACGGATTTATCCCTTAGCATAACATCCAGGATATTTGTATAAACCAACTAATGATTTACGGATCTGATAATGTGGCATTCAAAGTGATCGTGTTATAAATGAATGGAAAGTAAGCGTAGCTTCTAGCCTCACATCCGGTAAATGACAGAAATCGGGCAGGCATCATGGCTAAGTCGGTCGCACCGAAGTAGGGTGTATAATCACCTATCTAGAGAATATTCATTTGCTTCTTTTAATCTATCAATGCTGTCCCATATATATACGGGAAACGGTTGCTGATCCCAACCGTTGGTGATGTACATTCGATACACTCAAGCGAAATGAGTGGTCGGTCATGTGTGGCTGAGTTACAAGATGTTCTTGTTGAACTCCAGTGTATCGTTCCAAGAGTACACTGATCGGAAGGTGGTTCCATACCTTGTCATAGTTGGAAATCCATTACCCAATACGTGCTTGCCGTTTTGATTGTATATTATATAGTAGAACGTGAGATGAAAGTGTTCCTGCTAGATTGATATCTATTTGTACTTAGACATTATTATAATATCACAATGATATTGCTTTACAAAGTTGTTTGGATTTTCATAAGGGAAAACCCGTTCCGTTTTCACGGCGTGGTCTTATGATATATCCTTTATTTAAACTAAGTGTTTGGAGTTTTATTCACACCAGTCCCATGACTGACCTGGAGTTTACTTTGTTGTTTTCCCTAAACTCTTGGGTGCCTAAATTTGTATGGGCAGTCAAGTAGTCGGGATTTTACAGATACACTTGGAGAGCTTGGAGCAAGAGGCTTCAGGATTCTATAGCTATTATTATTTCCGCTGTTGTTGTAAGTGCTGTACTCTGATAAGTGCTATTGTATATATAACTGTTTGTATTTCAAAAGTTATGTTATATTTTATTCGTTCCGCTGTGAGATTCGTGTTTACTCTGATGATGATCTTCTTCTTCTTCTTCTATTTTATTAGTTCTACCTTATCTATCCTCACCCTCTATCTTCTTTCTATTAGTTTCTTGAATTTCCAGTGCAATTTGGGGTTGGACTTGTGTTATTTGGTCAGCTCAAATTGGTCCGGATTTTCGGGTCACTACAGTTGGTATCAGAGCATTGGTTTAGTTAATACCTTGGCTCTGTGGCGTGATTCAGTAGAGATGGGATTAGTAGTATCCTAGACTGAATTTGAGTGTATATATACGAGTGCGTATTTGTTAGTTAATATAAAGTGGTTTTATATTGTGGAGATTTATTGGTTGAGTGGCTTATGAATTCTGGTCGATCAGTTTGATCCACTGTATCGGTAGGAGTTTTATAAACACTTGAACACGATGAACCGACATGGTATGTTTTGAAATTAACATAGTATAATTGGTTGTGTTGTTTGTTATTATAATCGAATAAGATTATAAAAGTGAAATGGTTATAAATAACTAATCAGATTCATATAAGTAAAGTATATGAAATAAGATGAAGTAAATCCGAATTTAAATCAGATTTGGAATTAAAATAAGGAAATTTTAAGTTCTTGGGAGATTTTGAAAATGTTTTTCAAACTGAAAGTGATATAGTATTGAACTCACTTCGATAGCTGGAAAATAGATTCTGATGATGAATCGCGACATCATCAGTGTTCATTTTCGAGTTCTAAGTGACGAATTACTACGAAAGGTTTTGTTTTTGAACTGTTTGAAGGAACAAGTTGTTTAGAAATTCAAAGGTTTTGAATTGGCATTATGATTTCAAATTGATTTGAAATAAACCCAGGAATATAAATTCTGGAATTAAGATTTAACGCATGAAGTTAAATAAATTAAAATATCGAAAGTGAATAAATTAATTTGAATTAAACTTGGACAAGGTTATATATAATATGGAATTATATTGGGATGATATCGAGTAAATTGATTGATTTTATAAGGATTTGGAATCAAGAATTGTACTTAAGTTTGAAATGGAATTTGACTTGAGTATAAGCAATTGCTTGAGTTTGTGGATAAAAACTGACAGGAGATGGATTGGAATGACATTGGTATATGTTAATTTGATAAACCAATGGGAATGGTATAATGATATGGTCAGCAAAAAGGTACAAGTTTATATTTCATATGAGTTGGAATTTATGAGCCGATTTGGCAAGCCGCTTGGCTGTTTGATTTTCTTTTAGGTTGGAGATGGCCTAGAGAGGCGAGTGGGAGTTTGAGTTATTGACCAGTACAAAGGAGGTGCTGGCGAAATTTTTCGAAAAGTTAAGGTGTTAGAAATTTTCAGAATTTTTGAAAATTTAGTTAGTTGGAAAAAAAAATTTAAATTAATATGTTAGTCAATATAATTTGGTTCAGTTGAAACCAGAGATAAGAGGTAAACTGACATACTTTTACCCAGTAGATAGGGTCGTCCACTACCTTAGCAATTTCGAGGACGAAATTATTTTAAGGGGGAAAGAATGTAATGACCCGGAATTTTAGCAACGTAATAATGAAGTTATTTAACTATTTAAATAACGAATATATTTAATATGCGGCGTCAGAACGTATAATTTATAATTATAATTATAATCGAGCTCGAAATGGCGCTGCAGTTCGCTATTTGGCGATTTCAACTTTAACTGAATGTACAGAATTCGTTTTAAGCCGGATTTCTGTGAAACAAGAAACGCGTAGAGCTGGTGGAGTATATCTTTCTAGTGGAAGAGAAAAATCTGGATTTCGTCGTGTAGATTTTGAGATATGTCCAAATTAAATTTTGGAATAGTCGCTATAGAATCGTTTATCGACCGTAACGGTTTATTCGATAAACTAGAGATCGGGTTTGAATTTAGACGAGGTTCTTTTGAGACGTAGTGATAATTTAATTTTTAGAATTTTATGATAATTTTTAATTAATTAAATAAGCAACTTTTTATTCGGAGTATTTGGCACCCTGTATCGACATTTCGGGGTTTCACAATATGAGTTCATCTACCGGTATTATTACATTTTTGGGACCAGAGCTCATCACTCTTTTAAATGGTATTTTTGTTTCTGTCCATAACAGTCCCTACGTGAACAGAATATTTCATAGTGGGGTACGCTATGTTTTTAACTTAAAACAAACTAAACTGAATGGTTAACTGGTCAAACGAAATCGAAATTCAACGAAACAAGTTCCATACGAAACCTTAGGAAGAGGTCTAGTGAAACGTCAAGGCCTCATATTTTTAGGATTTTTTCTGTAATTTTAATGAATTAATGCTCGGTGTTTTTGATCGATATTTTCTAAGGGATTTTCGCAAACGGTGTCGGAATTCGACGAAACCTGTCCCATTGGGTCCGGAATATTTTTCTAAGCTAGGATTAGCATTTTTATCTCGACCGGAGTTCGTTTGTGGGACCTTTTGCCCCTATTTCTTGATGAAAGTTAATAGAATAAAATAATAAAATAAATATCTTGAAGATATCTAAACCTCTCTCCCTTATAAATAACCCTCCACTAAATCCTTAAGACCTAAATTTCTGGCTTCAGCAAAAACGAGCCGCCATCTCCTACATCCCCAAACGAGGAAATGTATCAGCTAAACCAAAAATCCGCGTCCTTCAAAGAATTAAACTCAACCCTTATACCCCTCTAAAGAAAAGAAAAAAATATATACGGTGCATGTACGGGGAGTCTTGCGTTCCAGGAGAAAATGAAGGGGAGTTGTCGGCGGAGCTCTTGTTGAGTTCGGTGGGTTTAGCAAGGGAATTCTGATGTTTATTTCGTGACTTGCGTGGTGGTGTATGGAGTGGATCTGAGTTGCTGGAGGGTGTACGGGTTCGAGTGTGGATGGAAGGTAAGGAGGAGATGTAGTTTGAGTAGGAATGTTGGTGGCCTTGAGGATAAAAAAGTGACCTGATTGTCACTGAATGGACGACAGAAACTCGAAGTAGCAGTGGAAGAATGGAGTTCGAACTCCATGCGATGGAGCCGAGATGGAGAGGAGATGAAAAAAAGGACGTGAGTTGCTTATGGTGTATGGGGAATAAGTTGCAGCTGAGTGCGCTAATGGAGGAGTTCTTTCGTTCGATGAATACTGGGTAGAAGCTTTTAAATCAGAGATGCTCTGGAAATGAGGTTTTGAACGTGAAATAGGTATTGGAGTTCAAAATCCCGGAAGGAGAAAAGTAAACGAAGGTGTTGGTTTGATTTTTCGTATAGGAATGCGGAGGACATGTGGGTCAAAAGCTTGGTAAATGGTGTTCGTTATAATATATTATTACTGGGGCACGGACATAACTTGGAGAAAGAACACTGTTTAGTGACACGTGGGTTTTGAGGGCCGAGATTTTGTATGGTAAGCCCAACAAAGAAATTTTTTTCTTGCCCAGTTTAAAAGAGGAAACAAGAAAGCTTGTGGAAATATTTTGTGGGAAATACTTTTTAGTGGTTACCGAGGTTAGTGTGTTGCCAGGAGGATCCACTGCTCACGTGAATGAGGGTGTGTCTTATTGGGCCAAGAAAGGGAAAGATAAGCGTACAATAAATAAAATATGAGTTAGATTAAAATAATAAGTAGTGTATAAATTATATAACATCCATAATGTATCCATACTATATCAGAATTTGGAACGGTCAGATCCGATGGGACCGTATGGACGAGAGCAACACAATGGGACTGACGGGGAGTGGAGTGGTGCTCGTTTGAATTTATGGCGAAATAAAGTGTTTGATTCAAATCAAATAATAGTTTATCGTTCTTTAACGATGAACTGCAAATGTGAGTAAAACTCACCAACTCTGAATAGTTATATTTTTATAATGTATTTTTAGAACTGTTAATCATCTGTTGATTGCTGTGTGTTGGTTGATTGATTGAACTTCTAGTCAGTTAGTTGAAATTATATATATATATATACAAACCGTTAGATATATATATATATTGATTCTGTTTATCAGAATAATTCGTACTGAACTGTAATGGATGTTGATTATACTGTGTAACATCTGTGGATGCAGGGAAACAGGTTGGAGGGACCCAACTAGGTTCCTCAATATTTATAATACTGTTTTGTTCATATATTGTGTTATATGAGGTGATATATAATCTGTGTTGATTATATGTGGTTGGACGATATTGATCATCGTGATTTGATATAATTGGATACCATAACATACCGAAATGTTGATAAGGGATTTTCAAAGTGATATTGAAAATAAAATATTTATAAATGGCATATTTATAAATAAGAGATATTTATAAATAGAAATATTTATAAATAAGAAATATTTATAAATTGAAATATCAATAAATAGGAGATATTTAGAAAGGAAATAATTTCAAAATATTTTCTTTTTGAATGGAAAGGCCTGTGTGGCGGGTTTGGGGATTTTCCCGATGCTCCCGATACAAAGGAGGTTATGGCGAATTTTCCCGAAAATTTAAGGAGTTAGAATATTTTTAAGGATAAATTTGAAAAGGAAATATTTGCAAACCATTTGCAAATAGAATTAAATAGAAAGAGAAAGGGTTGTAAACCATTTACAAATCAAATAGAAAGAGGAATATTTGTAAAACCTTTACAAATGAAATCGAAAAGGAGATATTTGTAAAACCAATTACAAATAGAATTGAAAGGAAATATTTAGAAAATAAATAGAGTTAAAAAGGGAAATTGTTTATAATGGGATAAGATGTTATAAAAGGAAAACATTATTAAAAGGAAATCATTTGTAAAGTGAAGAACCGTTACTAAAAAGTGAATCTTTATAAATGAATAAACGTTGTTAAAAAGGAGATCTTTTTAAATGGATAAACGTTATCAAAAAGTTAGATAATCGAATATGGTATTCGAAGTAAGATAATCGAATATGGTATTCGAAGTTAGATAATCGAATATGGTATTCGAAGTTAGATAATCGAATATGGTATTCGAAGTTAGATAATCGAATATGGTATTCGAAAGTTAGTAAATCGAATATGTTATTCGAAAGAAGTTAGTCGAGTTGAGTTAGTTGAGTAGAGTTAAATCGATCGAGTTAACCACCAGTTAGAGTTAACCACCAGTTAGAGTTAATCATTTAGAATTAATCGGTTAGAATAAATCAGTTAGAGTTAACCAGTAGAGTTAATCAGTTAGAGTTAACCAGTAGAGTTAATCAGTAGAGTTAACCAGTTAGAATATATCTGTAGAGTTAAACCAATAGAGTTAATCAGTTAGAATTGATCAATTAGAGTTAATCCAAATAAGATGCCATTTAGCACGACTGCTAGCGTAATTCGCAGGGCTGTAGATAGCCTAAGGCGGTCGGATGTTTCCTGAGGGAATCAGGCGTAACCATTGTGATCGCTGCGATCTAGAGTCAAGCGAATGGAGTTAAATGGAGTTATCGAATATTAGTTATTCGAATGGAGTTAAATAGAGTTATCGAATATAGTTATTCGAATGAAGTTATAGGAGTTAGTCGAATATAGTTTATTCGAATAGGGTTGAAGGAGTTAGTCAAATATAGTTTATTCGAATAGAGTTAAAGGAAAGGAGTTATCGATTATAGTTTAATCGAAAGGAGTTATCGATTATAGTTTAATCAAAAGGAGCTATCGATTAGTTTAATCGAAGGAGATTATCGAATATATCGTATTCGAAAGAAAGAGATCGAATATAGGTTATTTGAAAGAGAGAGATTTTGAATGTAAGTTATTCGAAGAGAGATAATCGAATATAGGTTATTCGAAGAAGAGTAAATCAAATAGAGATTACTCGAAAGAGAATTATACGTCGAATTCAATTATATCGAATTCAGGAAAGTAATATTTACTTTCCGGTTTTTAAATCAAGAGTACACACTAATAAATTAGGGTTAGGTTTAATTATTCGAATTAAAGAATAAAGGTTATAATTGAAGTTAGATATTTCGAAAGTAGGGATTATAACGTTATCGTTATAATCAATGTTTTCAATAAGAAGTGGATTCGTAAATTGAATCCGAGAGTTACGTAAAGAAGTTGTTAAAGGTTCAAAAGTTAAACTGTTACTATTTCGAAGTTATAACGTTGTTCAGTTAAGGTCTGAGAGGTAATTATACCCCAACTTGATTGACTTCCTTCTTAACTAAGAAATGGTAAGGTTTGATAGTGAATGATGATTGGTTGATATAATTTCCATCTGAGAATAATATCGTTGTTTGCACACGAGTTTTTCTTCGATAGTTAAATCACATACTATCAATGTTTTAACCATTTTAACGTTGTTAATATGGAGAGACCGGTTGGATTATTATCCAAAGAACCACTCTGTATTGGCATAAGCGTTGCGAATCATATATGCTGAATATATTTAAGACGGAGTAAAGTGCAAGGGCTGTTGTATAAATCTTAGATAACAATGGACTAAGATGGATGTACTGAATAGTGCCTTCGGTTTCGTTCAGTCCCAGAACAAACGTAAATGGACGAATGTCTGACAAAGTATTTCCAATGATCGAATGGGTTGGTCTGTACAAATATATATGGTTGCAACGGATTTATCCCTTAGCATAACATCCAGGATATTTGTATAAACCAACTAATGATTTACGGATCTGATAATGTGGCATTCAAAGTGATCGTGTTATAAATGAATGGAAAGTAAGCGTAGCTTCTAGCCTCACATCCGGTAAATGACAGAAATCGGGCAGGCATCATGGCTAAGTCGGTCGCACCGATGTAGGGTGTATAATCACCTATCTAGAGAATATTCATTTGCTTCTTTTAATCTATCAATGTTGTCCCATATATATACGGGAAACGGTTGCTGATCCCAACCGTTGGTGATGTACATTCGATACACTCAAGCGAAATGAGTGGTCGGTCATGTGTGGTTGAGTTACAAGATGTTCTTGTTGAACTCCAGTGTATCTATCCTAGAGTACACTGATCGGAAGGTGGTTCCATACCTTGTCATAGTTGGAAATCCATTACCCAATACGTGCTTGCGGTTTTGATTGTATACTATATAGTAGAACGTGAGATGAAAGCGTTCCTGCTAGATTGATATCTATTTGTACTTAGACATTATTATAATATCACAATGATATTGCTTTACAAAGTTGTTTGGATTTTCATAAGGGAAAACCCGTTCCGTTTTCACGGCGTGGTCTTATGATATATCCTTTATTTAAACTAAGTGTTTGGAGTTTTATTCACACCAGTCCCATGACTGACCCGGAGTTTACTTTGTTGTTTTCCCTAAACTCTTGGGTGCCTAAATTTGTATGGGCAGTCAAGTAGTCGGGATTTTACAGATACACTTGGAGAGCTTGGAGCAGGAGGCTTCAGGATTCTATAGCTATTATTATTTCCGCTGTTGTTGTAAGTGCTGTACTCTGATAAGTGCTATTGTATATATAACTGTTTGTATTTCAAAAGTTATGATATATTTTATTCGTTCCGCTGTGAGATTCGTGTTTACTCTGATGATGATGTTATTCTTCTTCTTCTATTCTATTAGTTCTACCTTATCTATCCTCACCCTCTATCTTCTTTCTATTAGTTTCTTGAATTTCCAGTGCAATTTGGGGTTGGACTTGTGTTATTTGGTCAGCTCAAATTGGTCCGGATTTTCGGGTCACTACATATATCAACAATTTTTTTCTATTCAATTTTTTTACCATATTCAGTGTTTAAAAGTACTAAAAACTACAAAAAAATTGATGCATCTATAACTACACTAATTTAAGTAGCATGTTCAATTTACTCGTTGTTTGCTCAAAGAAGAGGCAGATACCTCCGATCTATTTGTTGCAGGAGTGTACAACTCTTTTACAAATGGTTTGTTTGCTTTCAAAAAAAAAAAAGTCTCTGTCATAATGAACAAAAACAAAATACTGTAAAGTAAAGACACAATGAATAGTAAAGGAATAGATAAGCGAATTTAGCAAGCAAAGGCAATCTACCATCAAAAATCCAATTCGTAACGGTTCTTTTTTAAGCAAACAATGTATTTTATTAATTACTATTACTTCTTATTTATATTATATAGTAATTAATAATTAATCATCATTAATTAAAAAAATTAATCATCATTAACTATTGAATTTTATTTACTTCTAATAATTATAATTTATTATTAATTACTAATGTATTATTAGCATTAATTATTTAAAATTTAAATTTACTAATTAATTACTAAGTAATAACACAAATTTAAAACATTTTATAAATAATAAATATAAAAGTTCGTTTCAAATCTCTTGGAAATCTGTAGGAAAAATAGCATCAAAATTCTGTCGACGGTAATCCGACTCTATTAGCAACGGAATTTAGCGTCAAATATTATATGACGGTAAAGAGCTGCAATTTCCATTGATTTAGCGACGGAATCTGTATTCGACGGTAATAATTTATAATAAGATGGCATATAAAATCCAAAATACTTCCCCTTACAAAGCCCACGGAAATTCGCCGCTATCTAGCGACGGAATTTTCCGCTGCTAATTTTCTGTCGCTAATCTCGGTTTTTCTTGTAGTGCTGCCTCTTTGAATCATTCTTTTCATGCATATTCATTGGGAGCTTGCAAAATTCACTGTAGACCAACGAGCACCTTCTTTGCATATTTTCGATGTGGAGCTCATGCTCAGAATCATGACCAACTACTTGGTACGTACTGATATCCCAATACTTCACCTCTTCAATCAATTCCAGCAAAGTTGAATTCTTCCTTTGCTCCACTATCACCAAGTATCAAGCCCCATCCAAGCTAAATTTAGCAATAAAACCCTCCATGAACTGACTTGTATTCGTTGAATCCGACTCTGCAACACATACTAGTTGCACTATCACTGTGGAGCAGTCTTCCTCCATTCTCTTGCACAACAAAATAAGTGTCTCAATCAATGGCTCAGTTGCAGCATTCAGATTCACTACATTCTTCATCTTCATATATAGATTATAAGATGTCCTTGCAATTAGAAATAAGCTGCCTCCTTGGATCTTCAAAATGATCGACGTCATTGCAGCTAGCAATGGATTGACCATTAGAAGCTCAACGGCTTCATCCATGAAGATATAACAGGTACAAATGGCCTCGATCACTTTGAAAATCATACCGAAAGATGTGCTGATATTTTGATTTGCCTCACTTATTAGGATATTACAGCTTATCGGTCTCTTAAAGAAGTTTAGTGCAGGAATTGGTAAAAAACTCTTGTTGGATGCATACAAGAGCCAGAGGGTTCAAAAGAAATTTGTTGAATTCACTATCATAATGCATAATATTCTTGGAAAGGATTTTTGAGGACAACTTTGCAGTAGCGGTGAACATGTTTGGGTTCAATTTTGTGTAAGGAAGACTTAACTATTTCCCCAAGTGACGGAATTAAGATACTTTTGATAATGGGAATTGCTTCAGTCCTGAAAGCCATTTCAAAATTTAAGTACTTTATTTTAACACAAGTAAATTAAAGTATTAGCAAGGAAAATTGCTTGAGACCTAGAGGAGTAGAAGCGATTATTTATATTGTATCCTTCAAATACAAGAGTATATCTAGTTCCACAATTGTGGAATTTTTTTTATGTTCAATGTATTATACGGAAACTTAACATATAGAAAAATCTCTAAACTTAAACAATAATTATAAGGATCATTGAAAATTTTCTTTTAACAAAAATTAAAATAACATAACAAAACTACTTGCATGCAGTAGTTTACTTAATTAAGAATATAGAAATTAATAAAGGTCATCAATGATTTATCCATATAATGCAAAATGAGATAATGAAGAATGAATGAGATAATACAAGAAGAAATACAAAAAAAAAATATAAAAAATATTAGGGAAAATTGTGAGATAATGTAGAATTAATTAGATGATATAACTCAGAGTCTCAGACTCACACAAGCCTAATGACTTTTATAATGCTCAGGATATGCTAGTTAGTTCTCTTCATATTCGAAGTATTATTCTGAAGCAAAAGGGAAAAGTTGACTGGTTATCATGCGGTAATGAGGCAACTAAAATGCCTAGTGGAAGACATAGAAATGATAGTGGAATTTTAGATGTAGGAGGAAAAGTTTTGAATTATGCTTCTTATATTGAGAATGAAGCCATAAGTTATTTTAATGCTTTATATTATATAATACTTGCTTTTATAGTGAAGATTTTCCAAATATTAAATTCGACTATTCGGTTAATGAGAATAGTCAGGAAATTTTTGTTGCTCCCATAAAAGTTGAAGAAATTAAAAATATCATATGTAAAGCTAATAATAATAAATGTCCTAAACCTAATGGTTTTGGGGCTAAATTTTATGAAACCCACTGAAGAGACTTACAAAATAAATTTTAAGCGAATATAGAATTTTTCATATCTAGAAAACCATTGAAAAATACAAATCATATTTTGTTTAACTTCAACTTCTAATGTTAAAATTCCCAAAGGTTTAGAAGATTTTAGGCCTATTGCAATATTAGATTATCTCTAATAAACTTTGTTCCAAAATAAAGGTTTTTCATACATTTTTAATTTTTTGAAAATCATTGTATTTTTATACTTGGAAAGCTAATTTCTAAAAATTCACTGATTGCACATGACATGATTAGAAACTTTAACAATAAAATTAAAAATCACATATGCATAAAAATAGATTTACATTAAACCTTTGATAAAATCAATAAGAATTTCATTATCCACATTATGAAACAATTAGGCTTTAACACTAACTTTTGTGATCTGGTAAGAGAAAGTATTGAAAATATAACTTTCTCCATATTAGCAAATGGTCATCCCAAAGGATTTAGATATAGTAATAGAGGGATAAGGCAAGGAGACCCAATATCCCCTTGTCAGTTCACTATAGTTATGGAAGTTTTCTCCTTTTTAATGGAAACTGAATTATTGAATGGAAATATTAAGCTTGTTTATAGAGCTAAGCACACGGACTTTATCCTTATGACCTCCTACTATTTCTAAATGCAGACTCTGTAGGTGTTGAAATCATTTTAAACAATTTGAGAAGCGTGAAAAATTTGTCGGGCTTAAAGTTGATGAATACAAAAGAAATTTTTATTTCAGCAAGGGATGCACTGGAAAATAAGAGATTCGTAATAGTGCTAAATTCAAGAAGTGAAAATTACGAGTCAAATATTTTTTACTATCTCTTAGCACTAGTTAACTTAATGAAAGAGATTGTGTCGGACTTTATGATATTATACAAGACCAGTGTTATTTATGGCGCACGGCGCAACAAGTCGCAGACCCTCTATAGATCCTTGGCGCACGGCGCAGCAAATGACACGCACCTTTTTAATTTACTGCGCATGTTTAATTTTTTTAATAAATTTAATAATTTAACAAAAAAATTAAAAAATTCAATATTTTTTACTAAAACCTATGCAACATTTTTTTATGCATTTTACAAAAAATACTAAAAGCATTAAATTTCGAGCACATTAGTTTTCAAATCCAAAATAATAACACAGTATTGATAAACTAGAAATGTGAATCTGACAAATTTAATGCTAAATTGTATTTAACAAACACCAAATCATCAAATATTTTTATGTTACAGACAAATCGTACATAGATATTGGACATATTCACAGATGCAAAAAAAAAAAAACTATCTAAGGGCATGTTTCGAGCTGACTGAATATTAATTTATTTAGAACGCTTTCTCTTCCTCCAAAGCTGCTTCTCTTGATTTACCGTTCACGAGTTCTCAGTCTCATTCATTTACTTTAGCATCTATGTTAGGCAATATTTTACGATCTTTTCTACATTACATTATATACTTCTAACAATATTAGAATGAATCTAAACTATGTTGGATAATAAAACATATGTCAGTTCGAAATGTCGTCATGCTAAGGTAAGTCAATTACATAATAGTAAGGCTATTAACTCATTGATGATAATCGAATAGGAAAAAATAATGATGTGATTATGTTTTCATATAATTGAAAAAAGATATTAACATAATTGTAAGAGTATTTATAGTAGAGTAGTTATTATAGTTTGAAATGCAAAAAAAAAAAAAAAAAAAAACCATAAAATAAGAAAAGACGCGCCATTTTGCTGCGCCTTTTCATGTGCGTTGCACCGCAAGAAAAAATGGTGCAAATGCCACGCCGCGTGCCATGGCGTGCGCCGCGGCACGCCTTTCACAACTATGTACAAGACAATCTAAAGGGATGGTCTATCAAACTGTTATCACTAGATGGAAGGTTAGAGTTAACTCACATAGTAATCACAACCATAATCATATATTGGCCATAGTCTCACAATACTAAAATCAAGGCTACTCAAATAGTTTAAAAGTAATGTGCCAATTTTACATGGAAAGGTAAACATCACAAAGTGGCATGGGACAAAATATGCAAACCAAGTGTAACAACCCGGAAAATCCGAACCAATTTAAAATTTTTATTTTGGCAATTTTGATGAATTTTGAATATTTAAAATGATTTATTTTAAATAATAACGATGAGAAATTTATTTTGAATAGAAATAGAATGTATATATTTATTTGAATCGACGTTAGAATATAAATATATATTTTAATTATAAAAGGAATTGAAAATGGCGCGGTAGTTTAAAATTTCGATTTCAAATGAATGTACAGGATTCAAAATAAACCGGATTTTAGCAAAACCAAAAATATTTGAATCTATTTGAGAATATCTTTCTAACGAATCCGAAAAATTGAAATTTCATAGAGGGGATAAAAAGTTATGCCCAGATGAAAATTCCGAATAGTCGCTATGGAAAATATAGCCCTTAAAAACGGAAATTTTGCAAACGATCTCTGTTTTCGACGAAACCACTTTTGTTGGATCCGGGATGTCAAATTATTTTTAGATTCCAAAATTCATAATTTTTGAAATCAATATGTGAGCGTGGCATGGGAAAACGTGTTTTGACTGTTTCACTCAATTTCGATCGAATAGAAAATGACCATTTTTCAAACGGTCTTCAAATTTGACGAAATTAGTTTTGTTAGAACCGTATCGTAGATACGAAGCTAGAAAATATTATTTGGGAATTTTTGGGGTTCTTACGTGGCCTCGGTAAATTGAAATGTGCGTTCAAATTCAATATATGGAGTTATATTTTGATTTTGATGAAAACTGATCGAATCGGCTGAACTGGCTTACGAAACATATCCCATTGTGTTCGGAATGGGGGTAATTATTTATGGGCGATAGTTGGTGGGCACAATTTTGAGTTCGAATTTTTAAAGTAACCTTTTGGAGAATAAAATATAATAAACAAATTAATATATATTTTCATTTAACACCCTTTCTCCCTCCCCCCCACTGTTTCTCTCTCCACGTCCAATATTCAGAAAAGAAAAAAATGAAGAAAAAAACCCATAGAGACTCAATCCGCCGCCGGTCAACCATCGCCACCCCCTCGCCAGCGCCACCCTCCGCTGCACCCCCACGTCGGCCAGCCAACCCCTCTCTCCTTCGCTCGACCCCTCTTCTCTAAATCTCTAAACCAAAAGGAAATCACCTGGAGCCGCCGCCTCATGCCAAGACCGGCCAGCCGCCGCCACCACCTACCCTCCAACACCCGACGCCACCTCCCCTGGTCCTCCACCACTGACCAGTGGGCCTTCATCGATTAAAAATTCGATTTTTACCGTGAAAGGAAAGTTTTTAAATTACAGATTTAAATATATATATATATATATACACACACACAAAGCATTATTTTTAAAGTTGGATTTATATATGCATGCCATTGCTTAAATTGTATAGAGTTATAATTTTTAATGTAGATAAGGTTATCATTTTTTCAATGTATATAAAGGAATGATTTTTAAAAATAAAAATAAACAAACAAATAAAGATTGGATTTTTATTTACATAGAATTAAAATATACGATTTCATTGTATTGAAAAGTATGATCTCTTTGAATTGAAATATACGATTTCATTGTATTGGAAAATATGATTTCTTTGAATTAAAATATACGATTTCATTGTATTGAAATATGTGATTTCTTTGTAAATAGAAAATATGAGATCTTAAGAAATAAGAAGATGAGATTTTTAACAATAAAAAGAAATAACAATGAATAAAGATTTGAATTCTAGTAATGAAAAGGTAAGGTTTTTAGTTAGATGAAAAAAAAAATCGATCTTTAGTTGTATAAAAATGTAATTTTTATATAAGTAGCAATATATAAAAATGTGATTTTTATCGTATATACCATTATATAAAATGTGATTTTTATAGAGTTGAAATATATATGTAGAATGGTGTCAAAAATATAATCTTTTCTATATATATAGCGATATAAAAATATAATCTTTTCTATATATATAACGATATAAAAATATAATCTTTTATTTATATATAGCGATATAAAAATATAATATTTTCTATATATAGAGTGAAATAAAAATGTGATTTTTATCCATTTAGCATTGAAATAAAAATGTGATTTCTATATAAATCGTGTGAAACAGAGTGCGATGGAACCGATTGGAAACGCGGCGAAGATTTTCTACATAAGAAGAGTCGCGGCATTTGGTTTAGCTTAAAGGTGAGAACTTCTCATTTTTAATTTATTTTCTAGTTGAAATATATACTAGGATGCAGAAGGTGCTTAGCAGCACTTGACACCTGTCGTCCACAGACCATGGATGGCTTGTTTGTTTAATTGATGTGTTGTGAAATTTTATTGTGTGATGTGGAATGAATAAATATTTTATAGTTAAAATATAATTTTTAACATGTATATAAAATAAATATTTATAAACAAATTGAACGATTTGTTTATGTACACACATTTGACTGATATCGATTGGGACGATAAATTTTACACATCGCCCAACTGCACAAATAAAACTCATTATTTGTTGATTGAAACCCCACACGGGTATTAGGATGATATATGACATACACTAGTCCCAATAATTAGTTGTATGTCGATCGATTGATTGACAAGCTGTATAAGCGTTGAATATTTATATTTAATGCTTATACAGTGTAGGATGCACTCTGGATGATGGATTGTTGTTTTCATTGTTGTTATACACATTTGTTGTGTGAAATCCATATAAATAACATTATATGGTAACTGACTGTGTCTGATTCCAGTTCAGAAAGAATGAATATTTTAAAATAACGATTATTTTAAAATAACGAATAATTTACAATAATATTCAGTAAAAGATGAAAATTTGATTTTGATGTCCGATTTGGGATGGACACGAATATATTTAAGTATATAAAGCCGTGTTGATTAGATTAACGCCATTTTGACGTGAACGATATTTTTATCGATTTTATTCATTTTTATAATGAATATCGAAAAGGAATTGATTTCAAAATCTAATGTTTTGAAACTATTATCATTTATATATCGATGATATGGAATATTCATTTTTGACTAGAAATTGAATATGAAGTTGAAATCATTTTGAAAACGAATTTAAAACGATTTATAAAATACGTTTTAAATGGAAATCGACAAAATATATATTATATGTATATAATATAATGGCCTAAATAGAACGCGTCGCGCTGCGGCAGTTCACGAATACAAGAAATTAGAAATTTAACTATTGGATTTGGAATTATGTCCAAATCAAATTTGGAAAAGGTCACTGTAAGTGCAGTTCGATGGCCGTTTATGGAAATCGACTGTACGGGCCTTGATAAAATTATTAAAAATATAAATAATTAGTGTAAAATCATAAGAAATGATTTGGAAAGAATTGGAATGAAAAATTCCATATTTGAAAAGATAAAAATAGATTTTTATCGAAATGAACTAGTTTTGAACTAAAATTAAAATCCATTTATTTTTAAAATAAATAAATTGGATTTGAAATGGATTTAAAAATAATCAGAATTTCCAATATATAAATTGGAAATGGATTTGAATCGAAATTGTCTTCGGAATATTTCGATGTTGGATTTCGTGATTATACAGATATTGTTATGTAAATTTGAAAGATATATTTATATCGTTATTTCCAATTCGATATTTGTTGGTCGTAGAATTTGATATTGAATATAAGCCAATATATTTTCTATTCAGAGCCTTGTATTTAATATCAATGGGATTTGGGTTTGTCGTGAATGGTGTCTGTTAGATCAAAATTTGGACCTAACACCCAAATTGTTCTGATTCGTAGAGAATTATAACTGAAGAATGAAGAAAAAGCAGAAAACACACAGAATTTATAGTGGTTCGACATTAACGAGCCTACGTCCACTTTATATGTTATCGATTATACTTTGAATGCTAGTACAATCAATGATTTCTCTCAAACTCACTCTTACAATTATGATTTCTCTCAGTAATCTCGAAGTAAAACTGATGAGAAATAGTGGTATGACAGTAATGGTGGAATCAGTGCTCAATACTGCCAAAAGGATCCTGAAAAATGCCAGTCTCTGGGCTATTTATAGCTAATTCTGCCAGGCAGTTCGCGGTCACACGTGGCGCAAATCCCGAGAATATCGGATCAGATCGAGCAATGAGGAAGAATTGGTCAATGTGACAGTTGTGGACATGTTTCGCTGGATCTATGTATTTCGGATCGCTGAAGACCAGTTCGTGGTTGAACAAGTCAGGAGTTTCGCCACGTAGCAGGGGATCGGATCGGAGTGAGGTGGTGGCATAGGTGCGGATCGGGTCATGCTCCCATGGGCGGATCGGGTCGTGCTCCCATGGGCGGATCGGGTCGCGTTCTGTGCTGGCGATCCGAGTGGTGCGATCCGCGTGTGCGGTCCGCTGGTGCGATCTGGCCTTTCATGAACTAGAGGAACAAAGCTTCATACTCTCTTCTTGTGTGTAAACCTTGGTGGCTTGGTCAAAAAGCTAGCCAACATTTTGCCCCCTCGAAGTATGTAACACCCCACACCCGCTACGGTCACTCACTAAGGGAATGCCATAATATCGGTGGAGTATTTTAAGTGAATATAGAACAGAAAAATTACAACAAGACAGATATAAGTAATACTTGAGAATTTAAAACATCATTTCATTTCAGCGGAAAGTAAAACATGTTTGGTTACACCAAAACCATAAATAAGAGTCAAGTACATAATATCCATCCTGATAAAAACGAAAGTACATAATCCCATTACATAACCTAATAGCCATAATAGAAAAGATAAACTGAGCTTTACATCCACGGTCCAAGCTCCAAAAGATAGATAAAGCAGTCTGATCAAAGCCCACTAGTGCTAGGCCCACTCTGAAAACCTGAGGGTTGGGGAAAAAATAAAGAAACAACGGGGTCAAACATAAGTCTGAGTGAGTCCTATAACCCTAACAATACAATCATTAAAGTAATTAGGGTATGATATAAACAAGGTACGGTACCTCTGGGGATAATGACTACACTAAGTAGCCAACTAAACACAGGATGTACTAAGATAACCGAAAAGACGCATTTATCCACCCAAGGATAATTACTGGATTACACCACCCCAGATCTACCCACCCAAGGGTAATTCCTACACTGCACCACACCAGTCATTCCTAACTTAAAGGTTGATCCCACCCATGGACTTATAAATTTAACTTAATAGTTCTCGCGTACCCCTAGGTGACTGAGTAGACGCCACAGGGCCCTACAATCCACTAGGTGTACACACTACTCCCCATTCGATCGGCTCCCTAACGTAGATACCCGTGCTGGCCCCACCGTGGGGTGTACCATTCCCCAACGTGGCAACCTGATAAAACTAACGGTGCACGGCTTATATCTACACGATGCAACAACGTCTTATTTACCAGCCCGGGTCCACACACGCATATGAAACCCGTTGGTCATGCGTTGCCACCGCTAACCCATTTTGGCCTCTTATAGTCAAGCCCAATATGCGTGTCCCGTCACTCGACTAGAGTCGAGCCCACTAAGATACGTTTGGGATATTGGTTGAAATGGGCCCCCACAAGCTACCACCTAAGCTTGTTATTTCTAGTGAATCCCGCTTAACCCTTTAACCATGTCCCCTTACATGTTATAAATTCTGGTTAAGTCATTAATCATATTTTAATTGCCATTCAAGGCACCCACTAGATTTCCACATGCCACCCAAAGCACTTACTTAACCCTTTAACCATGTTTTAATTACATGTTCCACTTTGGTTAAGTATTCTAATCGTATTTTCTATTGCCACCCAAGGCCACCACTTAACCCCTCATGTCCCTCTACATGCTAATATGGTTAAGTGTTTCTTAATTAATTAATTAAGATCATGACCTCATAAAGACCTCTCACATTAGACCGTCTTTTATGACTGCTGGATATGCCGGTTGGGTCCGGGCAGCCTTACGTCATAAAAAGGGTCTAACCTCGTGTCTTTACTTTAATCACGTATTTAATTTGTGCCTAAGACCTCTCACATTGGGCTAACATTTGTAGCAACTGGTTAAGCCGGTTGGGTCCGGGCAGTTTTACGCTACAACTGAGTCCAACCTCGTGTCTTAGTCGATTAATTACACCTAATTAATCACCCTCATAATTTATATTAATTATCCCTAATTAATTAATCATGTTTTCCAGAATATGGGTAGACCTAACTCAATAGGTAAATTCCCAACTCCGTAGTATGGGTAGACCTAACTCAATAGGTAAATTCCCAACTACATAATATGGGTAGACCTAACTCAATAGGTAAATTCCCAATTATGTCCATTTAATTTATGTTACTCTTAAGCATACCCATTCCACATCGTTTTATTAACATGCATATTAACCCCATCGTTCCCCACGTAATTCGTTCTCGTAACGTGACATAATAAAAGGGAAGATTCATCACAAATGTCATGGGTTTAACCAACATAGCTTATAACTTTATCATGGGTTCAAAAGGTGTCAACTTGCATATATGAGCATACATTAAACCCAACTAGCATTTAACCCAAACTTGCATTATGCATGTCATAAAAAGAGACAAACTTGCATATGAACTTGCACATAAACTTGCATATGAACTTGCATCATAACTTGCATATGAACTTGCATCATAACTTGCATATGAACTTGCATATGAACTTGCATCATAACTTGCATATGAACATGTATCATAACTTGCATATGAACATGTATCATAACTTGCATATGAACTTGCATCATAACTTGCATATGAACTTGCATCATAACTTGCATATGAACTTGTATCATAACTTGCATATGAACTTGCATCATAACTTGCATATGAACTTGCATCATAACTTGCATATGAACTTGCATCATAACTTGCATATGAACATGTATCATAACTTGCATATGAACTTGCATCATAACGTGCATATGAACTTGCATCATAACTTGCATATGAACTTGCATCATAACTTGCATATGAACATGTATCATAACTTGCATATGAACTTGCATCATAACTTGCATATGAATATGTATCATAACTTGCATATGAACTTGCATAACATGCCATACTTAGAGACAAACTTGCATATATTATGCATATCATAAAAAGAGACAAACTTGCATAAAACCAAACACTTAGCATGCATAAAACCAAATACTTAGCATGCATAAAAACACATACATAGCATGCATAAAACCAAATACTTAGCATGCATAAAACCAAATACATAGCATGCATAAAACCAAATACTTAGCATGCATAAAACCAAATACATAACTTGCATAACATGTTACATATAGACTTGCATATAATCTCCCATATAACTTGCATAACATGTTACATATGAATCAATGTTCAACATAGTGTTTTGCATCATAAAACATAGCATTAAACTTGCATATAGCACACAACATACACTATACTAAACTTGCATAAACACATTGATTCCACAAACATAGCCATATCTTATCATATCCTATCATAATCAATTTAACAATTGATTGTTAAGTCTATAGAAACTCACCACTAAACTCCAATAAGCAAACCCTTGCCACAAATCACCCAAAAACTCTAGCCTTGAACATAAAGCTTGCAACTTGATGATGAATGCAAGCCAATGATCACTCATACAACGCAAAGATGCTTGTATGCACATGAAAGCCTTCATAGAAATAGTTTAGAAATAGGATGGAGGCTAGGGTTTTGAGTGGAGGCCATGATCATAGAAAATTTTGGCATAGTTTAGTTAGGAGATAGGATTATGACCATTTAGGGCTAGCTTAGGGTCTTATTTATAGGATTAGGCAAGTGTTTTAGGCCCTTAGATTAACCCTAAATTAGATTAGGACCCTTAGATTTCGGAACCTTCCAGAAACCAGCCCTAAGACCAAGCCCAAACCCCAAACTGGTGCACCCAACCACAGAACTCTCTAGAAACTGTGTAGGTTTCCTGTCCCGACATGGGCGCACTTCCCAAGTGCGCCAGTGTATTTTTGTGCTGGCGCACTTCACAAGTGCGACAGTGCATTCTGGCTAGTTTTTCGGTTTTTCTGCCTAACTTCGTTCGTCCATATCTTCTTCATACGGACTCCGATTTTCGAAAACTCAGACTCTATTTCGCGTATTTTTCCGAGACGAACGCAATGGTGCAACCCGTTTCCCCTAATTCCCACATCTGGGATTAGTTATTCTTTAATTTGTGAATTTTAGCATTAACCGAAATTCGGGGTGTTACAAAGTATGTTTCATTGATGGAACATGCTTCGAAGTCGTTGAGGTATCTTTTCATGAGGTGACGTCATTTAATGGTCGTGCCTGTCTGAAAAGTCTTGCTACTTCGGAAAAGTCGCATCTTTTGACAAGTATAAATACTAGTATAGTCTTCGATCATTTCTCGTTTGTTGAACAATTCTTTTCTGGAATTTTTAGGAGACTTCGTCGTTGAATTCACCAGGTAAATTTCTGAATTTCTTCACCTCGTTGCATTGGCTGATGGTTCGGATCGCACGAGATATCTACGATCCACGGAGCGAGCTGTCCTCCCGATCTTTGATGAACCTTTGGGATCATTCACGAAGTGCTACGGGCTTCTATGCGGAACGTGGTGGGCTTTAAGTATGGTGGGCCATCCATCGTAGCGAGCCCAGTCAGGGATCGGCCTTTTCTTCTATGTTGGGCCCGATGGGCCTGCATCCGCGATCCACTGAAGCCCACAGCTCGCATAAGACAAAAGCGGGAATACTAACGGTCGGGGTTTTTCCAATATAAACCCGACCCTCTTCACTTTTACCCTTTCTTCCTCTTTCTGCATAGCGCCGCCAGGAAACCTAATTCTTCAATTCTCCGGAAATCTACTTATCCTCTAATTTTAAAAAGGTAATTATGACGAAAACGTTTTCATGTCATTTCCGCCCTCGTTTATTATAAGTACGGTGAAATTTTGTAGTTTTTTGAGGTTTTGGGGGCTGGCGCGGAACCATGGCTGATGGGTCTCGGTCACTCGAGAGAGAGAGGAGGAGGATGAAGGAAAAGGAAGAAGAGAGCATGTCGGTTCGACTCGTGGGATCAGAAGGTAGAGGGAGAAGATGAAGAAGGAGGGCGAGACATCGGATCGTGGTGATGTAAAAATCAGGGGGAAGCTATGGTGTGAAGTCTTGCATCGGATCGGGTCGTGTTTGAGGCAAGGGAGCGGTTTGTGGTGGAAGTGGTAAGGTGACGGATCGGGGGAAGAGCAAGGTAGCGGATCATGGCGAGGGTTGCGAGTCATGGATCGTTATGAGGTTATCACGATCCGTCCAGATATGAATCATTGCGTTGCGCGATCCGCGGCCCTTCCTTGAACTAGAACCTTTCCATGAACCGAATCCTTCGTCACGAGCTGACCATGTAGCGCGATCCGAACCCTTACCCACGATCCGAAGGATTATCACGAGCCACATAATGAACGATCCAATTAACTTGTAAAATAAGCAGTGCAACTTAACTCTATCATACCACTGGACAGTTAGGTTAAAGCCTCCGTGACGAACTTTCTGGACTGGACGACAACATAATTTAACTGCATATGACGACTAATATCTTGATGATCTTGATAACCTTTATGCTTTTTCTTTAAGACATGCACATACACACACTTGCACTCACACTCACATGGGGGACGGGTAATTATAATCTTATTTCTCATGTTTACTCGCCTAAACAGTAATGTCGGATAATCGTTCCCCTTCAAGATCTGACACAGAGACGGATCCTGAGGTGTATAAGCATCTCAACCCCGAGGTTCTTCCAATTAATCCAGAGGGTGTGGATTTTGGATCCGAATATGAGGCGGAAACAGAATCGAATCCGTCTAAGAGTACCTCGCTTGATGAAGGGTCAGAGGTAGACGGCCGAGCTCCCGACGAAGTCCCTGGTGCAATAGAAATAGAGAAATTCACAGACTCTCTAGCTTCCAAACTTGATGACATAAAGCTTAAGAGAATTTGCTTGAGACATGGGATCCCATGGGATGATGTGAGGACACCCGGCAACGAAGATAAACCTCATTTGGCTCCGGAGGGGTATATGACAGTCAGCCGACTCATGTGCTGGGTAGGAGCTATTCCTCCATTTCCTCCAATCGTCATTTAGACGCTAAAACGATTGGGTATTGCTCCAATGCAGCTTCATCCCAATGCCTACGCAGCTTTATACACTCTATATATCGCATACGCGGAAATCCTGCATACCGAGCTCACATTTAAAGATTTGAAATTCTTTTACCTTTTCAAGCATCGCTCCTCGGCAACCCCAAATTTCTCATTCTTCGAATCGGTAGCAAATAGGAAGGTTCTGTCTGACGGACACAGCAACATAGGGGATCCCAAGGCCGATTGGTTATATATAAAGAGACAGGCTGGGTGTTCAAGAAGATGGCTTAAATCAAGTAATCTTTAAACTTTTGACTGAATAACTTGTTAAAGAAATCGAAGCATTAACATGCCCCCCTTTTTTTTCTCTAAGCAGACCACGCCTTTCCCAAGACGGAAGAATCGGTATACAATAATCGACTGTCTCTTCTTCTACAAAGCAAATCCGATTTTCTAAAAATCAAGAAGTGCATTACTGACGAGAACCTTCACAAGCACCGCCTTCTGGATATAAGGTTTGGACTTGGTGTGGGCGGCAAACCCTACAAATACGTGCCCTCGACAGAGGGAGAAGGAACGTAACGGGCAGCAGAAAAAATTAAATTTCGTGAGAGTCCTACGCCGATAGTCATTCAGGACGACGAAGACCTAAACATATATAGAGGAGATGAGGCCCGTGGTGATAAGTCTAAGGAAATCCCAGTTTCTCCGGGGGGTTTCCCCTCAAGGGCCTCTCTTCCGGTTGAACCTGCTGCTCCCGATGATTTAACAGAAGAGCAGCTATTTAAAGAGCTAAGCAAAATTCCTTTGTCTGATGATGTATATGCACAGGGAGACTTCGAAGGGGAGCCATTTTTCCCTGTTTCTGAGGAAACAACCGCTCCAGTTGGAGAACGAGAAACTACTTAGATGAGCCTAACTCGGGCCCTGGTCTGTTGGGGGGAATTATATGGGATGCACAAATCACACGCACTGCCTGACCCCACACTTTTATATCAACAGTATTCAAGGTTTTAATATGCTCTTGTTTCTTTTGCAGGAAAGATGTCTCGCAGGCGGTCTTATTCTTATCGCTCTCTCCGTGAAGGCACACCTAGCCTTCATCCAAATCCTAAGCGTGCTCGCGGCCTTTCTCACAAGCCTACTTCTTCACAATCCCGGTCTCCATCAAAACCAACCTCTGGCAAGCTTCCAAGTTATTCGGTGCCACCTACAGGGGGGGGGGGGAAAACAACTTCCCAAAGACTTCACCCCTCCGAAGAGTGCACCCTCTCACAGTAGGTTATCAAAAAGACATTATGAGCCCAAGGATAAAAGCAAGGATCCAATCAAGGATTCTGAGAAGGAGAAAATTGACATTGTCCCTTCCAGCCAACAAGGTTTGGTTGCCCCCGGGTCACGAGATTACATCCATGGTCCTGAGACTCAGGTTAAGTTGGAAAAGTTGCGAGAACAATTCCCCGACACCATCTTCGAAAGGATGATGTTTGTTCCAGCCTTAGAACCAGTTCCTAGGAACTGGAATACTGAAGTTATCGGGCACATTCGCCATGTAGCCAGGCAGTATGAGGCGATGAAGAAACATGTTGTTAATCTTTCAGAGGTCATCCGAACGCTTGAGATGGAAGCACATAGATCCAAAGTGAAGATAGATAACAATGAAAGGGCCAGGGCAAAAATGGAGAAGGACTTAGAGGATGCACTATCTCTGCTTGCCTTGGCCCAACGAGACGCTAAAGCTTACAAAACAGAGTTGGAGGAGGCCAGGCAACGTTTCCATAATGAGCTTGATTCTAATAGCAAAGAGCGAGTGTTATTGAAGCAAGAGGTGGAAGATCTCAGGATGGCCAACTCCGAATTGAAAATAGCACAGGATCACTTCGAGGCCGAAAGAGCTGCTTGGGAGAAAGAAAAGGCAAGTTTGAAGGAGAGTTTAGCTTTGGCCTAAGGAGAGAAAGTAATTCTAAATGAGCAAGTCGGGATGCAGAGAGGCGCGCGGCTCTCGCCGAAAAGAATGTAGAAAGTGCAATTGAAGTGGCTACTGCTTCTAATGACAAGCTCCTCGAGAGAGAAAAGGATATCGAAGGATTTGAAGAAACGATATTTGACTTCCTCGGTCACGTCCTCAAAACCCGTAACATCTCATGGATCCCGGACTACCACGTCACTTTAGCCAACATATGGGATGCCATCGTCGAGGGTGAGAAGCGGAGATTAGGAGTTGAAGAGATTGACGAAGATGAGCTGATGAGGACCATTCTGAGGGATAACGAGCCCGAGGATTTGGCCGAAGGCCGGCGCCTAATTCAAGAAGAGATGGAGAAGGAGAGGACTCTGGCTAAGGGCAAAAACAAGATTGATGAAGGTTCGAGCTTAGCCGTAGAGCCTAAGGCCTCCGGAGTTGAGGAATACAATCCTAATGATCCATTAATTCCTTTGGGCCCGACTCCTTTGGTTGTCGGAGCTTCTGCAGCAAGCTTGGATGGAGGATCAGCGGAAGGTATCTCCATTTTTTCCCGCAATTTGTCAAAGCAATTGTGAGTTGTCGTCGTCTGGCGGAGCAACCAATCGAATTAATAACACGTGTTCCTCATAATACAGGTGGCGGGCCCGTCTATAAGGATGTTGAGAAGAAGACAGAGGCGGAGAAGATTGACATCTCGCCTGGTGCCGGTGTTGATGCACCAAAGCAGGCTGAAGGTACAACAGCGGAGAAGGGCGTCCTGGCTCCCAGTACTGATGCTCCCAAGGATGACGAAACCATGGATGCCTTGAAAGATATGGACGGGCGCCATGTAGATGATGAGGAGGATGTCATTATCTCCAAAGAAGTCAAAGGCGATGACGACGAGACCTTGGCTAAAAGGAAGGCTAGGCAGGAAAAGCAGCTGGCTTTAAAGAAGGAGGAACAAGAGCCTTTGAACGTAGTTCCTATCTCGGAGTTTGATCCCAAAACTGGGATGGTTCTGAAACTCCAGCCCAAATCGATCACTAAACAGCTTCATTTCGAGAATCCCGATGATTTCCCAGCTTCCCTTACTAATAAAAGAAAGAGAAAGAAGGAGGAGTCTTCGGATGAACCTTCAGCTCCTCTTATAGACAAAAGGAAGAGAAAGAAGGATGATCAATCTGATACTAACAAGGCGGAGCTGGAAAAGCAGAAGAAGGAGAAAAAGTCCAAACGTAAATAGGATACTGACGCTTGTCTATGTTTTGCCTTTAGGATTTTTTAGGCTTTCCACTGGCCATGAAATGTAATTATGAGAATGGCCCTCACTTTTGTTTAGGTTCCTCTTTATCTCGTAGGTTTGCAGCTTATGAATGAAAGTTTATTTCTTTTTACACTGCTGTGTTCCTGCAAGTTTATCATACTTAGTCACGAATACAAATATTCAAATCATGAATCATTCTAACAATAAAACTTTTTTTTTAAATTTCTGCACTACATTTCTACGTGCATATATGTGTATGGGTGTGTCCCCAATAAACCATTAATATGGTGCCTGGCCAGGGTTTATTGGGGATTGATTAGATTCATGTGTGTGCCGCCCCCATTCCCGGAGATGAGGGGTTCGAGCTTGGTTTTCATTCTGCTCCCCGATTCTTCAGCGGGGAGAGAGTTCTGGGGGCGCTGAGTCTCCGGCACCTTACTCAGCGCTTAATCATAGACGCTTTTATACTCTCCAGGCGGTCGCCAAGGTTAGAGTGCGAGCTCAGCTGTTCTGTCGCTCCCCGATCCTTCAGCGGGGTAAGAGCTCTTTCTCAGCGCTCAGTCGGAGATGCTTTTATACTCTCCTAGAAGTCGCCGAGGTTAGAGTTCGAGCTTAGCAGTTCTGTCGCTCCCCGATCCTTCAGCGGGGTAAGAGCTCTTTCTCAACGCTCAGTCGGAGACGCTTTTATACTCTCCTGGCGGTCGCCAAGGTTAGAGTGCGAGCTCTACTGTTCTGTCACTCCCCGATCCTTCAGCGGGGTAAGAGCTCTTTCTCAGTGCTCATTCGGAGACGCTTTTATACTCTCCTGGCAGTCTCCGAGGTTAGAGTTCGAGCTCAGCAGTTCTGTCGCTCCCCGATCCTTCAGCGGGGTAAGAGCTCTTTCTCAGCGCTCAGTCGGAGACGCTTTTATACTCTCCTGGCAGTCGCCGAGGTTAGAGTTCTGCCAAGGCGGTTCCGATCATGGTGCACCGTCATGACTCATGGACATCGCCTTCATGTCCGTTATGCTCTCTCTCGGCTCTGGAGAGTTAGAGTGCTATCAATGATATGATTTACTTTATCGCACCCTCAGAGTTTTGATTGTTGATTACACTCCATTCTGATGGAAGGCACCTATAATTATATGTTCCTGTGATCGTTGTATGGTTCACAGCAATCTCCATAAAAGTAGATAGGCTGATAAATAATAGTGCAATAAAGGTAAACGACACACAATATTTTTATAGTGGTTCGGTCAAATCATGACCTACATCCACTTTATAATCTTTTGCTTAAGAAATCGGACTATTCTAGGCAAGTCATGCCTTGTACATGGTCCTTAATAAAGCAAAAGAATAGATCTGACATTTTTACGTTAAATACAGCCGTAAATGTTGGGCATTCCATACTCTAGGGATTTCCTTTCCATCTACGGTTGCTAGCTTGAAGGTTCCATTATCAAGCTTGCACAGAATGGAGTACGGTCCTTCCCACTTCGCACCCATATGAGTTGGGGGTGGAAAGACACGCTTTAGAACCAAGTCTCTGGGTTCAAAGGTTCGGGCTCGAACCTTTTTGTTGTAGTATCGGGCGACCTGTTGCTTGCATCTCAAGGCACGCAGGTCTGCTTCGTCCCTCTTCTCCTCGATCATATCCAGGGATTCAAGGAGCAATTCGTTATTAGTCATTGGATCGTAATAAGTCACTCGGTGAGAAGGTACTTTTATTTCAACCTGGATGACTGCTTCTGCTCCAAAAGCAAGAGAGAAGGGGTATGGCCTGTTGCCGATTTATACGTTGTCCTGTAGGCCCATAGTGCTAAGGGTAATTCGTCAACCCACATGGCTCTGGCCCGCTTCAGTCTTCTTTTCAGAATGGACTTAATCACTTTATTCGCCGCTTCGACCTGTCCGTTCGACTGCGGATGCGCCACAGAGGTGTACCGTTTCTCGATGTGGTATTTCTGGCAGAAGTCCCTGAATTCAGTGCTATCGAACTGAGTTCCATTGTCAGTTATAACGATCTTTGGAATCCCAAATCGACAGATGATGTTCCTAACGACGAAGTTGATCACTCGTTTGGTTGTGATTGTAGTCAGTGGCTCATCCTCGACCCACTTAGTGAAGTAGTCTACAGCTACAATAGCGAACTTCGCTCCACCCTTAGCTATGGGGAGACTTCCGATGATATCAATTCCCCACATAGCGAAAGGCCATGGGCTTGTCATCATTTTTAACTGACTAGGAGGTGCCCTAGGTATCTTTGAAAATCTCTGGCATGCATCACACCGTCGTGCGTACTTCGCCGCATCTTTGTTTATGGTAGGCCAGAAATAACCATGCCACAACACCTTTTTTGCCAATGTTTGCCCTCCAGTGTGATCGCCACATTCGCCCTCATGTACCTCCTGCAGTACACGCTTAATGTCGTCATGAGCTATACACCGGAGAAGGGGCATCGAAAATCCCTGTCTGTAAAGGACTCTGCCTTGCAGAACGTTTCTGGAAGCTTTACGAATTACTTTACGCCTCTCGCTCTTCTTGGTCGGAAGCGTTTCATTCATCAAGAAATTATTTAGAGGGGTCATCCATGACTCCCTTTCTGGTTCCATCTCTAGTACCGGATCAATTTCCATCTGATCTATACTAGGAAACCGAAGTACTTCAACTGGGGCTAGCCCAGTCTCTTCAGGATCGTCGGAACTAGCCATCTTTGCCAACTTATCCGCCTGTTGGTTCTCTGACCGCGGAATATGAGATATGCTGTAGTGATCGAAGCCATTCAACAACTCCTTCACTTTCTCCAAGTATAAAATCAATCTTGGGGTTTTGGCTTGGAATTTTCCAGTGACCTGGTTTACAACTAACTTGGAGTCGCAAAATATGTCCAGCTTTGTGATTTCCAACTGCTTTGCGATCCTTAGCCCGGCTATCAGGGCTTCATATTCGGAGTCATTGTTAGTGGCGTGAAACTCCATCCGGATAGCATGGGATATCAGCCGTTTCTCAGGAGTTTCAAGCACTACTCCAGCACCGGATCTCTTGTCATTCCTAGCGCCATCAGTATACAATCTCCAGGCACTGGGATCGAGAAGTAACTTTGGGGGGTCAGCTTCTTCGTTCGCTATATCTTCCTCCGGGACAGTAAACTCTGCTATGTAATCGGCTATCACTTGCCCCCGTATTGACCGCCGGGGCTGAAAGTTCAGATCAAATTGACTCAACTCAATGTTCCATTTGAGTAGTCTTCTAGACGCTTCTGGTCTCTGTAGAACTTGCTTGAGTGGATGATCAGTGTACACGGTGATGGGATGAGCCTGAAAATAATGTCGAAGCTTTGTAGAGGCAATCAGCAAACTATACGCCAACTTTTCTATCCTTGGATAATTACGCTCTGCTGCCGCCAATTTTTTGCTCACGTAATACACTGGTCTTTGAACTTTATCTTCTTCTCTCACCAATGCTGAGCTAATCGCGTGGGACGACACTGCCAAGTACACGAATAAGTCCTCGTGATCCACCGGCTTAGATAATATCGGAGGTTTCTCCAGGTGACTCAGCAGGTTTTGAAACGCTTCTATGCAGTCAGGCGTCCATTTGAAGTGGCGTTTTCCTCGCTTTATCAATTCGAATTATGGGATGCATTTGTCCGTAGCCTTGGAGATGAATCTGCTTAGTGCTGCTACTTTCCCTGCAAGGCTTTGCACATCTTTAAATTGCCTAGGCTCCTGAATGCCTCTGATTGCTGCGATCTGGTCTGGATTAATCTCAATCCCGCGAGAACTGACGATGAATCCCAAGAATTTTCCGGAGGCGACCCCGAATGAACATTTCGTTGGGTTGAGTTTCATCCCGTACTTTCGAAGAATGCCAAACATCTCTGCCAAGTCTGTAGTGTGATTGGAGGATTGCCTGAACTTAACCAACATGTCGTCGACGTATACTTCCATTGTTTTCCAAATCTGGTTATAGAACATTCTATTCACTAACCGTTGATATGTAGCACCTGCGTTCTTCAAGCCAAAGGGCATTACCACGTAGCAGTATAATCCTAGATCCGTAATGAAGCTAGAGTGTTCTTGATCTGGAACATGCATTGGAATCTGGTTATATCCTGAATAGGCATCCATAAAGGAGAGAAGTTCATGACCCGTCGTTGAGTCCACCAACTGATCGATCCTGGGTAACGAAAAACTGTCTTTTGGGCAGGCTTTATTCAAATCCGAGAAATCGATACACGTTCGCCCCTTCCCGTTGGCCTTCTTTACCAGAACTGGATTTGAAATCCAGTCTGGGTATGTTGAGTCTCTGATAAATCCATTACTCTTTAGCTTTCCAACTTCTTCTTTCAAGGCAGCGGACCTCTCTGGGCCCAGCATTCGCCTTTTTTGTTTTACCGGAGGATGCTTAGGGTTAATGCTTAATGAATGGCTCATGATTGATGGAGATATCCCACACATGTCTGCGTGGGTCCAAGCAAATACATCCAAGTTATCTTTCAAGAAATCCGTCAGTTCTTTATCTAAATTCGGATTTAATTGGGATCCAATCTTAAGGACCTTCTCTGGGTCACTATCATCGATCGGTACATCCACAGTTGTCTCGTTGGGAGTCACCCTTCTGCCCCCAGGTTCTTTGTCCTCTCTGGGATCTATATACTCGGGAAACTCTCCGGGCGACTCACCTACGGTTATCCTCTTTAATTGCTATGAGGTCTCCACCCTTGCGGGGGGAGAAGCACCCTTGGTTTCTATGTCTCCTCCGTTGCGGAGTAGCTTTAGCTCTGCAATCTGACATGCTCGTGCGGCAACCTGATCTCCACTGACAATACCAACACTAGCTTCTGTAGGAAACTTCAATAACAAGCACCAGAGGGCTATACAGGCTCTGAACTTGGCTAGGGCCGGTAGGCCCAAGAAGGCATTATAGGGTGATTCAATACCCAAAACCACAAAGGGAAGAATTCTCACTCTCTGGCGTTCTCCTTCCCCAAGTGTAACTGGTAGCTCTACATATCCCATTGGAGTGGTGGATGCTCCGTTAAATCCATGGATCCATCCCTCACAGGGCTTCAAGTCTTTTATCTCGAGATTCATCTGGTCGAATGTTTTTTTGAAAAGAATGTTGACAGAACTCCCGTTATCCACCAAAACTTTATGAACAGTGGCCGGGCCAATAGGAACTGTAATTACAAATGGATCTTCGGTTGGAGCATGGACTCCGATGTTTTCTCCTTCGCGGAAAACGACGTCGTCGGACATCATCTTTTGTTGGTTTACTGGGACAATGTCCTCAGGGTTGCTACACTCTCCTACCTCGAGGTGCTTCTTAGCCGCATTGACATACTGATCCAATGCCTTGGAACCGTGCCCGGCAAGATAAAGCCCTCCGATTATGGTATTGATAACAAGGTCCTTTCCCTTTTGCTGGGCAGTTTGTAACACCCCGAATTTTCTATTAACACTAAAGTTGCTAAAAATATTAATAAGTATGTAAGAGAGGGGATGTATCTATTATGAATATAAAAATATTAATAAGTATGTAAGAGAGGGGATGTATCTAATATGAATATAAAAATATTAATAAGTGTGTAAGAGAGGGGATGTTTCTAATATGAATATAAAAATATTAATAAGTATGTAAGAGAGGGGATGTATCTATTATGAATATAAAAATATTAATAAGTATGTAAGAGAGGGGATGTATCTAATATGAATATAAAAATATTAATAAGTGTGTAAGAGAGGGGATGTATCTAATATGTATATAAAAACAATAATAAGTAAAGGGGGATGTATCTAATATGTACATTGTAGAAAATATATATATTTATGACATGAATAGAAGTTTATTAATATGCTGAGTGTTTGCTGAGTCACTTCTGACTCATTGCTGAGTCAACAAGATAAACCCCATCTTGTCTGAACGGCTGCGGTTATTTCTAGGTTAAATCTAATGGCCTAAATGAATTCTAAAATCTATAAATAAGTGGGTAGACCCTAGACCTAAATCACTTGTAAAATTAGAGAAGCTACCGTCATGCTGCTGCCATGGAGTTCAGCATAGCCGTCACAAACTAAGAAGAGGAAGCCTAATCATCTACAACTAAATCTACACAAATCAAATCAAAAGATCTCTCTTTCTCTAATTCTTTTCTTTTGTTGGTGAGTATGATGATTCTCACAAGACTATTACAAACTAATTTGACTCAGTTATGAATGGATCACAAGAAAGTGATGTGATTTGTGATTGTAAATTCTATATATTGTGGATCTCTTATTATGTTATTATGTTGTCATATGATGTAAATTATATATGCTATGTCATGCTATGTTGTAAATTCTCTTATGCTATGTCGTGCTATGTTGAGAATCATGTCAAGCTATGTTATACTATCATACTATGCCATGTTATAAATCATGCTATATTATGTTGAAAAATCATGATGTTGTTGGATCATGCTTAAAGTTATGTTTTTTTTCTTAATTTAAATGGATCTTGTTTATGGGAATTTGCCTATTAGGTTAGGTGTACCCATAAACTTGAAACTATAATTAAATAAAACTTGATTATGGGAATTTGCCTATTGAGTTAGGTGTACCCATATAAAACCATGTTGTTAAAAAATTAGATGATGTTGATTCACACATGTTCATATGTAAGTTTATGAAAATTGATTGAGATTATATTAGGTGAATTTTGAACAAGTTGACACCTTTAGGTCCATGACATGTATAATCTATGCAAGTTGGACATATGCAAGTTTCACCCCTTATTATGATTCATTTGGTCACATATACATGTTGTTATTATGATAATCTCTTTTATGCTATGAGTTAGGCTATTCGAGTCTAACATATATTTTGCGAATAAACGTTCAAACGTGGGGTAGGGGTAATATTAGGAATTAATAAATTGGGTGCAATTTTGTAAGATTTTGCATACCATGAATGGATGTCCATAATTGAGTCAATTATGGACATTGTTAAAAATTGGAAGTAATTAATAATTCAAGTAGGGAATTATTAAAATTGGGGGAAAGTGGATTATTATTAATAATCAATGCTTAGGACACGAGGTTGGACCCGTTTGTGATGTAAACCTGCCCGGACCCGCCCGGCAAATCCAGTAGTCACAAATGTCGGCCCAATGCGAGAGGTCCTAGGCCCAAACTAAAGCATAACAATTGTAAAGACACGAGGTTAGACTCTTTTATGGTGTAAGACTGCCCGGACCCGCCCGACAAATCCAGCTGCCATAAATGCCAGTCTAATGTGAGAGGTCTTTACGAGGTTATGGCCTTAATGAACTAAGAAATACTTAACCAGATAATCATGTAAGGTGGGACATGGGGGTTAAGTAGGTGCCTTGGGTGGCATGAGGAATCTGGTGGTTGCCTTTAGAGGCATTTGAAATACGATTAGACTTAACCAAACACACATGTAAATGAACATGACTAAGTGGGTTAAGTGGGATGGACTAATGGGGACAAGCTTAGGTGGAATGCTTGTGGTAAATAGTGGGGGCCCATTTCAACCAGTATCCCAAAACGTATCTTTGTGGGCTCGACCCAAGTCGAGGACGGGACACGCATACTGGGTTTGACTATAAGAGGCCAAAACAGGGAGCGGTGGCAACGCAAGTCCAACGGGTTTCATATGCGTGTGTGGACCCGGGCTGGTAGGTAAGACGTTGTTGCATCGTGTAGGTATAAGCCGTGCATGTCCGTTGTATCAGGTTGCCACTTTAGGGGAGTGATACACCCCACTGTGGGGCCAGCACGGGTATCTACGAGTTAGGGAGCCGATCGAATAATGGGAAGTAGGGTACACCTAGTGGAGATAGGGGCAGGCGGCACCTATGTAGTCAGCTAGGGGTACGTAAAGCCATTGGGAAAGTTTCTAAGTGAAGCTAAGTGGGATGAATCTTTAGGGTGACTGGTGTGGTGCAGTATAGTGTTTATCCTTTAGTATTTAGGAGCGCCTATAACGTTGCCTTTAGCGATTGTCTATGTCCTTAATCTGCTCTTCATAGACATTTTCTTGTTTTCCAGCTTATGCCTTAGTCCAGTTATTTTGGTAATAGTATTGTAGAATTATCATATTCACCAGACTTTATGTCTGACCCCCTCTTTTCCATCCTTTTTCTCCCTTCAGGTCCGCAGGTTGGGCCAAGTTCTAGTGGAGTCTAGTTGGATCGCTTATCTTCTGGAAAGCTTGGACTGCTGACGTAAAGTCCAGCTTGTTATCTTTCTTTTTAATGGCTATTCATGTAATGGGATTATGTACTTGTTTTATCAAGATAGATATTGTACTTGACATTGAATATGGTGTTATGATGTAATCAAACATGTTTTGACTTCTGCTACAATGAAATAAAGTTTTTGAATTTCCAAGTACTATTTTATATCTGTCTTGTTGTAATTTTACTGTTCTATATTCACTTAAAACCTCCATGGAAGTTAATGCATTCCCTTTATGAGTGACATTAATGGACGTGGGGTGTTACACGTGGTATCAGAGCATAAGGTTACCAGAACAGATAAATTTTTTTTTTAGAAAAATATTTTTTTTCTAAAGTATTTTTGGAAGAAGTGCTTTCAAAAAAAAAAAACATGTTATTTAAAGAGAGTTTTTATGAAAAACATAATCCCAAATAGCCACATCCTTATCTTTATCTTTCGAATTCTCCATTTTGAATCTTTCCTTTTTCGTTTCAGCATGGCTGAAGATCTTAATCTCCCAGAAGGTGTGACGATTCCAGGGTGGTTTAGGAGATACTTGGAGGCTAGGGCCACCACTGCAGGCCCAGCGGATACTCCTACACCCCTAGTTGCACCCATTCCCCCTCCTCCTCCTCCTCGTGTTGACACTTTTGCAAAGACGTGCAAGGAATTCAAGGCTATGGGAGGAAAAACTTTTCAAGGGACTGAGACGTTTGTGGAGGCCAGAGATTGGCTTAAGGAGACTGAGGAATTGTTGGATATCTTTGAAGTGGAAGATGGGAGGAAAGTCCGTTTAGCTGCTTGGTTAATGAAGGGAGAGGCCTCGTTTTGGTGGGAGGTCACTAACGGGGAACGTCCAGTTGATTCATGGGCGGATTTCAGATGAAGGTTTGAGGCAAAGTTTCTTTCAAGGGCAGAGGAGAACTTAAATATGGAAAAATTCCTGGCACTAAAGCAAGGGAGCTCATCAGTAAAGGAATATGTCAATAAATTTAATCAGTTAGCAAGGTTTGGCTTGGAGTTGGTGAACACGCCAGAGAAGAAAGCTTTGAGGTTCGTTAGAGGCTTGAATGAACCGTTGCAAGGGTTGGCTATGACCCACATCCCTATGGGAGCCACCTTTGAAAAGCTAGTAGAAATGGCACTTATGCATGAGGATAAGGCAGTTGAAAAGAAAGGGGATCAGAAGAAACCCCAACAGCAAAATAAGAAGGGTGGTAAAAACAATAATGGCAAAGGGAAGAAGAAATGCTTCAATTGTGGGACGCCTGGCCATCTCAGCAAAGATTGTAGAAAGAAAAAGAAGACTGGTTGTTTTCATTGTGGAGATGCGGGACATTTAGTGAAGGACTGTCCAAAGAAGGGGCAGAGGGCAGGGTCTACCTCGGGAGGACAGGTGCAGGCTCTTATGGCACCAGGGCAGGCAAGGGGGCAAGTTCAGGCTATTGCGGCCCCACCGCTGCAAGAAAGAGGTAGAACAATTTCTGTTGAAAGCTTAGTTTTTCTGTTTGATCATCTTGTCCGTACCTTATTCGATTCTGGCGCATCTCATTCGTTTACCTCTGCATCATTAGTTGAATCACTGCACTTGAACACCAGTTTAGTAGAGGATCCCTTGGTCGTTTCAAATCCAATTGGGGGTTCGGCTCATTTGACCATGATATGTTTGGATTTGAAAATCTCTATACTTCGCGTTGAATTTAGATGTGATGCCTATGTATTGGGCTTCACGGGCTATAGGCTAATTTTAGGAATGGATTGGTTGTCTAGAAATAGGGCCATTCTTGATTGTGAAAGGAGAGTAGTTAGGCCTGTGACTCGCCTTGGTAATGCTCTCGACATCTTTTGTAATCCCATAAATTCCGTTATGCTAAGTTATCTTGAATCGCTTGACGCGTCTGTAGAGAACCTGCGATCGGTAGAAGTGGTCCGGGAATATCCGGATGTGTTTGAGGAGGTGAAGGGCTTACCTCCAAAGCGGGAGATAGACTTTCGAATTTATCTTGTGGATAATGCTAAACCCGTATCTTTGCCAGTGCGCCACATGGCTCCTCGTGAAAGGAGGGAACTCAATAAGCAAGTAAAGGAGTTGCTTGAAAAGGGGTTCATAAGACATAGTATATCGGAGTGGGGTGCTCCAGTAGTTTTTGCCACAAAGGCGGATGGGTCTCTTAGACTTTGTATGGACTATAGAGAACTAAACAAGCTTACTAAAAAGAACCGACCCCCACTGCCGAGGATTGACGATCTCTTTGATCAGTTAGTTGGCGCCTCAGTGTTTTCGCAGTTGGACTTAGCCACTGGCTTTCATCAACTGAGAGTGGCTGAGGATAGTATAGATAAGACTGCTTTTAGGACTCCTGACGGATTCTATGAATGGCAAGTGATGCCCTTTGGTTTGACAAACGCCCCTGCATATTTTGTTGATTTGATGAGTAGGGTGTTTAGGGAATACCTTAACAAATTCATGGTAGTCTTTGTGGATGACATCTTAGTCTTTTCTAAGAATAAAGAAGAGCACTCCCTACATCTTAGGGAAGTGTTGGAAACCCTTCGAGTGCATAACCTTAAGGCAAAATTTTCTAAGTGTCACTTCTGGAGGAAGGAAGTACGGTTCTTAGGGCACGTGGTTTCCAAAGAAGGGATAGCAGTGGATCCCGCAAAGGTGGTGGCCATCCAAGATTGGAAGGTCCCTAAAAATGCAACCGAAGTAAGAAGTTTCTTGGGGTTGGCTGGCTATTATAGGAAGTTTATCAAAGACTTCGCAAAAATATCAGCTCCATTAACACGGTTAACGAAGAAGAACCTGGTTTTTACGTGGGACAAAGATTGCGATGATGCGTTCCAACGTTTAAAGAGAGCCTTAACTTCAGCCCCAGTCTTAGTGCTGCCAGACGGGAATAAACCGTTTACCATCTATACTGATGCTTGTGGGACGGGACTTGGCGCGGTCCTCATGCAAGAGGGAAGAGTAATAGCCTATGGTGGAAGGCAGTTGAGGGTTCATGAAAAGAATTACCCCACGCATGACTTAGAGCTAGCCGCAATTGTTTTCGCGCTTAAGTCTTGGCGTCACTATCTTCTTGGTGAGAAATTTGAACTGTTCACTGATCACAAATCATTAAAATACTTATTCTCTCAGAAGGATTTGAATTTAAGGCAGCAACGGTGGATGGAATTCTTAGCCTCCTATGATTTTGAAATAGCATATACCCCGGGCAAGGGTAACGTGGTGGCAGACGCCTTAAGTAGGAAAAGGTTGTCCTTGAGTCCGTTGTTTGTTGAACGACAAAGCTTAGAATTCATCTCTATGTTTGACTTTAGACCCTCCGTTGACTTAGTACCCGGTCTGTTAGCATCCTTGGAGGTTAGACCTACACTTCTAGGACGGGTTGGTGAGGCACAGCGAGACGACCCATAGTTGGTTGAGATAGTAGAAAGGCTCAAAGGGGGGGAGTCGTCAAGCCATCTTCGTAGGTATACCCTAGACGATAAGGGTTGGTTACGAAGGGATAATAGACTTTGTGTACCACAAGACGAAGACTTAAGGAAGGCCATTCTTGATGATGCTCATCGCTCAAAAATGACCATTCATCCCGGCGGGGATAAGATGTACAAAGATATGAAGCGGGTTTTCTTTTGGGCCGGTATGAAAAAGGATGTGGCCGAGTACGTCGCTAGATGCTTGGTGTGCCAACGAGTTAAAGCAGAACAAAAGAAACCCGGTGGGTTGCTTCACCCATTAGAAGTTCCGCTATGGAAATGGGAAAGCATCTCAATGGATTTTGTGGATGGATTACCAAGATCAAGGAAGGGTAACACGGGGATTTGGGTTATAGTAGATAGACTTACTAAAAGCGCCCATTTTATTCCCGTGAAAAGTAAGAGGACTGCTCCGTGGTTGGCTTCTGTATACATTAAGGAGATAGTTCGTTTGCACGGTATTCCTTCTAGTATAGTAAGCGACCGTGACCCCATCTTTACTAGCGAATTTTGGAAGAGTTTACAAGAGGTGGTAGGGACTCAGCTATGTTTGAGCACCACATATCATCCTCAGACAGACGGCCAGACCGAGAGGGTGAATCGCATTCTAGAGGATCTTTTAAGGCTTTGTATCCTAGACTTTGGGGTTACATGGGAAGAGCACCTTCCGTTAGTAGAATTCGCATATAACAATAGCTTTCAGTCTAGTATTGGCATGGCACCTTTCGAAGCTCTTTATGGAAGGCCTTGCCGTTCGCCTACATGTTGGTGGGAATCTACCGATAAAATTCTACTTGGGCCCGATATGGTTAGGGAAACCTCGGAGAAGATTGAGTTGATTCGAAGGAGGATGAAAGCAGCACAAGATAGGCAGAAATCGTATGCTGATAAGAGGAGGACAGATCTTGAGTTTGACATTGGGGACATGGTTTTTATCAAAGTATCTCCGTTACAGAATGTTGTTCGCTTTGGGTCCGTGGGGAAATTAGCACCAAGGTTTGTAGGGCCGTTTCCTGTAAAAGACAGGATTGGGAAGATGGCATATAGGGTGGAGTTGCCTGAGAAACTTAGTGGAGTACACGACGTATTCCATGTATCACATTTGAGGAAGTGTTTGCACAAGACCGCGGAGGTGGTAGAGCCGAGCTTGCTTAAAGAGGTGGAAATAGAGCGTGATGCAACAATTAGACGAGCTCCTACATGCATTCTTGGGTCGGAGATCAAAAAGTTGAGGAATCGAGAGGTCAGACTGGTTAAAGTGCAATGGGGAGATGATGAGAGCAACGCAACTTGGGAGACAGAAGAGAAGATGCGTTCGTTGTACCCTTTTCTTTTTGAGGGTATGTCTTTTAATTTCTCCTTTATCGCTTAGCTTATCTTATCTTATCTTTAGTATGTCCTCTCATTAGTATCTTTGACCTTTAGTTAGGATAATCCTATGGTTGAAACATGTGTTTGAGACATGTTATGTATGATGGATGCAAAATGGATGCAAGTGTTTGCTAGTGGTTGCTCGTGGATGCATATATACACACACTTTAGGCACTAGATCGGCTCAGTCACTACATATTGCATATTGCATATATATATGGATGTATTTAGTAAAATGGATGAACGATGGTTGTATTATCATGTGGATGCTGCATTCAGATGATGGTTGTGCACGCATATAGAAGTATTATGTAGCATTAAGAATCTTTTGCATACATAATGGATGCATGGCACGATCATAGTTGCATTAAGGAGGTCAACTGAATCAGTGGACCGCCTGATTTTGCATTAGATACGGACATATACACACACTGTGCATTTAAACATGAAAGCATTAGAAGTCTGTAAGGACAATGGATGCCTGTGTATGATGGATGAGTAGATGGACGTTTGGATGGTAGGATATACATTCTTCCAGACTTGAAGATTTCGGGGACGAAATCCTAAAAGGAGGGGAGAATGTAACACCCCGAATTTTCTATTAACACTAAAGTTGCTAAAAATATTAATAAGTATGTAAGAGAGGGGATGTATCTATTATGAATATAAAAATATTAATAAGTATGTAAGAGAGGGGATGTATCTAATATGAATATAAAAATATTAATAAGTGTGTAAGAGAGGGGATGTATCTAATATGAATATAAAAATATTAATAAGTATGTAAGAGAGGGGATGTATCTATTATGAATATAAAAATATTAATAAGTATGTAAGAGAGGGGATGTATCTAATATGAATATAAAAATATTAATAAGTGTGTAAGAGAGGGGATGTATCTAATATGTATATAAAAACAATAATAAGTAAAGGGGGATGTATCTAATATGTACATTGTAGAAAATATATATATTTATGACATGAATAGAAGTTTATTAATATGCTGAGTGTTTGCTGAGTCACTTCTGACTCATTGCTGATTCAACAAGATAAACCCCATCTTGTCTGAACGGCTGCGGTTATTTCTAGGTTAAATCTAATGGCCTAAATGAATTCTAAAATCTATAAATAAGTGGGTAGACCCTAGACCTAAATCACTTGTAAAATTAGAGAAGCTACCGTCATGCTGCTGCCATGGAGTTCAGCATAGCCGTCACAAACTAAGAAGAGGAAGCCTAATCATCTACAACTAAATCTACACAAATCAAATCAAAAGATCTCTCTTTCTCTAATTCTTTTCTTTTGTTGGTGAGTATGATGATTCTCACAAGACTATTACAAACTAATTTGACTCAGTTATGAATGGATCACAAGAAAGTGATGTGATTTGTGATTGTAAATTCTATATATTGTGGATCTCTTATTATGTTATTATGTTGTCATATGATGTAAATTATATATGCTATGTCATGCTATGTTGTAAATTCTCTTATGCTATGTCGTGCTATGTTGAGAATCATGTCAAGCTATGTTATACTATCATACTATGCCATGTTATAAATCATGCTATATTATGTTGAAAAATCATGATGTTGTTGGATCATGCTTAAAGTTATGTTTTTTTTTCTTAATTTAAATGGATCTTGTTTATGGGAATTTGCCTATTAGGTTAGGTGTACCCATAAACTTGAAACTATAATTAAATAAAACTTGATTATGGGAATTTGCCTATTGAGTTAGGTGTACCCATATAAAACCATGTTGTTAAAAAATTAGATGATGTTGATTCACACATGTTCATATGTAAGTTTATGAAAATTGATTGAGATTATATTAGGTGAATTTTGAACAAGTTGACACCTTTAGGTCCATGACATGTATAATCTATGCAAGTTGGACATATGCAAGTTTCACCCCTTATTATGATTCATTTGGTCACATATACATGTTGTTATTATGATAATCTCTTTTATGCTATGAGTTAGGCTATTCGAGTCTAACATATATTTTGCGAATAAACGTTCAAACGTGGGGTAGGGGTAATATTAGGAATTAATAAATTGGGTGCAATTTTGTAAGATTTTGCATACCATGAATGGATGTCCATAATTGAGTCAATTATGGACATTGTTAAAAATTGGAAGTAATTAATAATTCAAGTAGGGAATTATTAAAATTGGGGGAAAGTGGATTATTATTAATAATCAATGCTTAGGACACGAGGTTGGACCCGTTTGTGATGTAAACCTGCCCGGACCCGCCCGGCAAATCCAGTAGTCACAAATGTCGGCCCAATGTGAGAGGTCCTAGGCCCAAACTAAAGCATAACAGTTGTAAAGACACGAGGTTAGTCTCTTTTATGGTGTAAGACTGCCCGGACCCGCCCTGCAAATCCAGCTGCCATAAATGCCAGTCTAATGTGAGAGGTCTTTATGAGGTTATGGCCTTAATGAACTAAGAAATACTTAACCAGATAATCATGTAAGGTGGGACATGGGGGTTAAGTAGGTGCCTTGGGTGGCATGAGGAATCTGGTGGTTGCCTTTAGAGGCATTTGAAATACGATTAGACTTAACCAAACACACATGTAAATGAACATGACTAAGTGGGTTAAGTGGGATGGACTAATGGGGACAAGCTTAGGTGGAATGCTTGTGGTAAATAGTGGGGGCCCATTTCAACCAGTATCCCAAAACGTATCTTTGTGGGCTCGACCCAAGTCGAGGACGGGACACGCATACTGGGTTTGACTATAAGAGGCCAAAATAGGGAGCGGTGGCAACGCAAGTCCAACGGGTTTCATATGCGTGTGTGGACCCGGGCTGGTAGGTAAGACGTTGTTGCATCGTGTAGGTATAAGCCGTGCATGTCCGTTGTATCAGGTTGCCACTTTAGGGGAGTGATACACCCCACTGTGGGGCCAGCACGGGTATCTACGAGTTAGGGAGCCGATCGAATAATGGGAAGTAGGGTACACCTATTGGAGATAGGGGCAGGCGGCACCTATGTAGTCAGCTAGGGGTACGTAAAGCCATTGGGAAAGTGTCTAAGTGAAGCTAAGTGGGATGAATCTTTAGGGTGACTGGTGTGGTGCAGTATAGTGTTTATCCTTTAGTATTTAGGAGCGCCTATAACGTTGCCTTTAGCGATTTTCTATGTCCTTAATCTGCTCTTCATAGACATTTTCTTGTTTTCCAGCTTATGCCTTAGTCCAGTTATTTTGGTAATAGTATTGTAGAATTATCATATTCACCAGACTTTATGTCTGACCCCCTCTTTTCCATCCTTTTTCTCCCTTCAGGTCCGCAGGTTGGGCCAAGTTCTAGTGGAGTCTAGTTGGATCGCTTATCTTCTGGAAAGCTTGGACTGCTGAAGTAAAGTCCAGCTTGTTATCTTTCTTTTTAATGGCTATTCATGTAATGGGATTATGTACTTGTTTTATCAAGATAGATATTGTACTTGACATTGAATATGGTGTTATGATGTAATCAAACATGTTTTGACTTCTGCTACAATGAAATAAAGTTTTTGAATTTCCAAGTACTATTTTATATCTGTCTTGTTGTAATTTTACTGTTCTATATTCACTTAAAACCTCCATGGAAGTTAATGCATTCCCTTTGTGAGTGACATTAATGGACGTGGGGTGCTACACAGTTGGCCTGACATCAGGTTGATTCTGGTTCTAATTTGGGGCCTGTATGGCTTGCCCCCTGTCTCTGGGTGTCACTCTGTATTCATCCAATTTTCCTTCTCGGAGAAGCTTCTCGACCACATCTCTTAGGTGACGGCATTCATTTGTTGAGTGGCAGTAATCTGATGGAAGAGACAGAACTTCCCCGTCTCACGTTCTTTCTCCGTCGACTCTCTGGGAGGACGCCTTTTATTTTGGAGGACGTTGTATGAATCCATGAAGATATTCTCCAAAGTATCATTTATTGGCGTATAACTTTCAAAAGACCTGGGAAGAGTCCTTCTCTGGGAGTCGTTCCCTCGATTCCTCTTCCGGTTATTTCCATTACTGTTATTACCATTGTTTCCTGACTAGCGACCACCCTGGTTCCGGTTTCCGACACTAACATCGACCTTCCCCGAGCTATCTCCTGTCTGCTTAATGGCGACATTGCTCTGGATTTTCTCCTTATCTGCCATTTTTGCCTTCCGGTTAGCATATACGTCCTCCCGGCGTAAGTGCACGTTAGCTTTTTCGTAGAATAACTCTCTAGTATGAGGTGGCTTGCCGGCCAGGTATCTCCCAAATTCGGTGTCTTTATCTACCCCATCAATCAGGGCTGCCACAATAGTTGGCTCATGAGGATCTTTGACTTCAGTAGCGGCTAGGTTGAAACGGTCTAGATACACCCTCAAACTCTCGCCTGGTCGTTGCTTGACAAGGAACAAGTCAATCACACTCTTCGTCCTTTGTGCATAGATGCGGAACTGTTCCACAAACCTTTCACTCAACTCCCTGAAGCTGGAAATTGATCTTGCTGGTAAGCGAATAAACCATAATAACGCTACATCCTCCAGGAATATAGGAAATGCTTTGCACTTGACAGCGTCGGAAGCTGCGGCAGCGGTCATTGACCAAGAGTATCTCATCAGATGTTGGATGGGATCAGATCTACCCGCATAACGGTTCATCTGCGGCATGTTGAAGCGCCTCGGGAACGTCGCATCTAAAATGTCATCAGTGAAAGGGGTGTGACTGCGGTCAATTCCCCAATCTTCATTCCATTGTCCACGGCTACCTGCCAGAATTTGATGGATCATAGCCGCAACATTAGCACTGGTCAGCGGAGGCTCGAGATCAGCGCTTCTTGCTCGGTGGAACTCTCTGACCTCCCATCTAGGAGCAGCCACGAAATCTAGGGCTTGGATTGGGCTTCGCTGCCCCCTGTTACCATGAGCATTTGTACGACGAAGGGGCTGAGGTAGTCTATTCTCAACGGGGCTGTCCACACCTCGAGCTTTGGGAGTTACAACACGATTATTCATATTGCGGTTTGAGGGCCCTACACCCAGTACCTCTTCTTCCCGCGATGGCAGGGTTCCAAATCGGAGCTGTTCTATGTTTTTAGGCCTCTCATACGGTCGCCGCGGAGGTATTGGCGATTCCTCTGACGAAGAAGAGTACTCTGGGGTGAGCGGACGAACTGGGAGCGTCCTTTGCCTTGCAAGATCATTGAGCCTTCTTTCCATAGCAGTCAAGTTCTGTCGCAGCACGGAGCTCTCCTGCCTTTGAGCAACTAATTCATCAAACAGCCTCTCCCACATTTCAGAAAAGCGAGAAAGATCTCCCTCAGTAACGGGAGCAGAAGGGTCATATTGATCATCAACATTTTCTCTTATGCGCAGAGAACTTGAACCAAGTCAAGCAGAGGTACCGGTACGGGAAGTTTGAGTTATAACCTCCTTTCCAGGTCGAGTTGTAGTCTGGTCATCATTTCGAATCGCGGTGGACTCGTGCCTGTGGCTCGTAGCGCCCCCCGGGGTCGGATCATGGTAGCATTACGAGGAAGGTTTGCGGCGTTGTCTCGGGATCGGGTGACGACTCCCTCTGCAGTTCGGATCGTGTCGCCCTCAACGTTTCGGACCGCAGCGCCCCCTTCTGATTGGCTCGTGACGCCACGCTCAGATCGGATCGTGTCCACGTCTCCGCGATCCGCGAGGCCTTCCTCGACCTGTTCATGTACGGTTTCTTCAACTGCCTCATTCTCTTGCGAAGTTTGTACTTCCTTATACTTCTTTCCAGCCATTATATCAGATGTCGCTGGAATTTTCAGAAATCTGAACAGTGAAGTTTTGGGTTTGTTTTCTTCGGACTTTCAAATCCAAATAGTAGAATAGCAATCCGGTAGGCTGAGAATGGAATTCTCAGTGAAAACACCAAATTGTTAGATCAAAATTTGGACCTAACACTCAAATTGTTCTGATTCGTAGAGAATTATAATTGAAGAATGAAGAAAAAGCAGAAAACACACAGAATTTATAGTGTTTCGGCGTTAACGAGCCTACGTCCACTTTATATGTTATCGATTATACTTTGAATGCTAGTACAATCAATGATTTCTCTCAAACTCACTCTTACAATTATGATTTCTCCCAGTAATCTTGAAGTAAAACTGATGAGAAATAGTGGTATGACAGTAATGGTGGAATCAGTGCTCAATACTGCCAAAAGGATCCTGAAAAATGCTAGTCTCTGGGCTATTTATAGCTGATTCTGCCAGGCGGTTCGCGGTCACACGTGGCGCAAATCCCGAGAATATCGGATCGGATCGAGCAATGAGGAAGAATTGGTCAATGTGACAGTTGTGGACACGTGTCGCTGGATCCATGTATTTCGGATCGCTGAAGACCAGTTCGTTGTTGAACAAGTCAGGAGTTTCGCCACGTAGCAGGGGATCAGATCGGAGTGAGGTGGTGGCATAGGTGCGGATCGGGTCGTGCTCCCATGGGCGGATCAGGTCGTGCTCTCATGGGCGGATCGGGTCGCGTTCTGTGCTGGCGATCCAAGGGGTGCGATCCGCGTGTGCGATCCGCTGGTGCGATCTGGCCTTTCATGAACTAGAGGAACAAAGCTTCATACTCTCTTCTTGTGTGTAAACCTTAGTGGCTTGGTCAAAAAGCTAGCCAATAGTGTCTTCATTAACACTGTTCTTAAACCCAGTTGAGAAAAAGATTAAATCTTTTTATTTAGATTTAATGAAGTATGCCAATTAAATAATATTTAATTGGAATTGAATTGGAATTGGTTTTTGGGTTTATCGTGAACAGTGTTTTAAATAACACCTATTCTTTAACCCGATAATTAATGGAATGTGAATTGGGTTTGTTGTGAACTGTGTTTTAACAATATTCGTTGTTCAACCCAATTTATAGTGAAATGTGATTTGGAATTTATAAATCTTTTGTTAAGATTTAAAGATGATTTTCCAAGGTAAAGTTTTCCAATTTAATAAAATAAATTGGAATGGAATGGAATTCGATTTGGTAATAATCGAAGTGAATTTCTATGGAGGAAGACTGCTAATATATCGGGAACTTAAAAGGCTTTGCCGTTATTCCATTTATATTATTAGTCGGATATGGAAGTTTATATCGATTATATATATTGATCTGTTTTCCGTGAAGATTCCATAAGTAATGGAATGTGATTTTGGGTTTATCGTGAGATGTGTTTTAAATGACATTAGTTCTTTAACCCAGTTAAAGATAGGATTTATTTCCTGGATTTGAATAATCATTAAGTAATGATTTTTGGAAATTAAAACTGAGTTAGAGTTTTAATGAATCTTTAAGTAGATTGAAGAGTGAATTTGATAACTAAAATTATCAAATTCAAGAAATGATCGAGAATGGAGTATCACCAAGTTTGCTCCAAGCGATAGTTAAATCTTTAATTAGATTTAAACGTGAAATGGTAATTAACTTTACCGATAACACCGTGGTGTTAGATATGAAGTATTATCGGTTTTACTTCATGGGATGAATAGTATGGGATTGGGAAATTTAAAACAAATGATTACTTCGGTAAGGTTCGTTAATCCCGACTAGTTTGGATAAACCATAATTTGGTTTGAATTTAAATCCAAAAGAAGATTAACGAATAAATTTAAAGAATTTATCTTTGATAAAATTAATGGGAACCTTTCCCAAAATATAAGAATATTTGAATAAAGGAATATTCTGGATAGGAATGAGGCATATGTTGTGTTTTATAACACTTTTTTATTATATACGTGAGTTATTCAGAAAGGTCGAGTCTGTACCTATTCTGAATAACTGATTCGATGATATGTCGAGGTGAAGACGGTGGTTGAACACTGGAGGTCTTCACATCGTTTGGATGATTACTGGTGATCTTGATTGGGCTGTACACCCAAGAGGAGGGAATCAGTTGGTGATCGTCCAAACGTACTTGGAGATCGATGGATATGCGAGGAATAAGGTTCCTCCGGTTTCGTTCAGACCCAAAACGGACTTGTAAATGGGTGTGTGTCTGACATCGGATTTCATTCTATGTGATTGATATACATCAGTTGCATAGCGTGAATTGCCTGTGTGGCATGCTGAGATGCAAATGATCAAGGCTTCTGTTGAAAAGCAGAGTCTTATGGTTGATGATCAAAGCACGACTTTAATACAGCGTAGCTTTGTGCAGCGTTTATTCACGAGCCTCACACCCCGTTGTGAACCAGAAACGGGAGATGACTATAGGGAGGGCATGCGTTTCCTTCTAGCTAGGAGTGGTGTTTTGGGTTTTACACGCCCGGACATTTTAATTATGTGGATGATGGATAGCGAGGCGCCTCGGTTATATCTGTCGATCCGGGACCGATGGAGTCATTTGGCTGATTTACGCCCCCATAGGGCGGGGAAACGCATTGTTCAGGCATTATAATCCACATCGGGTGGACCGGCCCTGAAGATCCAAGGTGCAGTTGCGGCTGTTCCGGAGACATGGGCTAGATTGTCTAGAAGTAGTGAGGACGATCCCTTGCCTCGGTTCACAGATAGAAATCCAACATCTAATATGACATTTTGCGGTTTTGATTGTAGAGCCTAGTATGGCGACATAGTGGTATGGGGCACTTGTGTCGTCCATGGTTGATACTTATGATTGAAATTGTTTTGACACTATACACTTATAGTAAAAATAAAACATGAAATTTCACGTACCAAGCATTTTTGGCTATTATAAGGTAAAAACTCTATCCTCAGGCTTGCGTTGCATTGCTTGATGGGACCTGAGTCTTATAATAGCTTCATTGTTCTTTAATTAGCATCGCGCTGTTGTTTTATGCACTGGTATTCTTGGGAGGAAACCCGTTCCATGTTATACGGCATGGTCCCTGGATTTACTAACTTTAAAATAAAGATTAATAACTGTTTTAGTTCTCACAGCAGTCACACGACTGACCTGGAGTTTATTGTTTTAACCTAAACTCTAGGTGCCCCTATTTCCGCACGGGCAGCTAGTAGTTTTGGTTTTGCAGATTTATATTCACAGGATCCTAGTTTACAGTTGGAATGATATTCGAAATGCTCTATATCCGTATTTTCTTTTCAGTTGTGTTTTGTATTATTTTCCGCTGCTATGTAATGTATTGTAAATCTCTGATATTTAATGTGTAATATTTATTCGTACTCTGTATATTCTTCTATTCTGATGGAATTGTTGTAATTAACAATGAAATGTTCTTCTGTTTGTGTTCTGATTGGTTGTGTTCTCAATGCAATTCGGGCTTTCCTTCACCGGGAAGTTCGGGTCGTTTCATTTTGGTATCAGAGCTTTGGTTTACAAAGCTCGAGAACAAGACACATTAGAACCAAACGAAAGAATTCATCAGAGATTGGATTAGTAATATCCAATGAGAATGACTCGTTAGAGATAGGATCAGTAGTATCCTAGAACGAGTGTGAAGAGTGGTATTTTTAAAATAAAATATAAAACAAATTTTGTTTTGAAAATTTAAACCTTATTCAACATATTTGAATACTTATTTGTACTGAATTTGTACAACCCAGTATATAGAGATTTTCATATACATCTGATCCACGTGTATTGAAGTCTCAAATATACTGGATAGATATAGAATCACGCTCTAGTCACCCGGACATGATTCTGGCCATGCCCGGGCATCATCAGTAATTGTGTTCGAGTTTCGAAAGTGGGTTATCTATATATTTCCAATTGACTGGTGTGAGAACCAAAACTAGATAAGGCTTATTGTTGTGAATTGGCATCAAAAACATGATTTTATGTATATGTATCAAAATTATGTGTTTGAAATGATAATCAACTAATTGATTGATGGTTGTGTTGTTTGATTATTGGTTTGATATTTTTTAACCATTTAGGCCAAACTGTATCAAATATTGAATTGTATTGAAAATTGTTTGAATTTGCAAACATGTACCTGTATATACATTGAACAGGCAATTGCAAAGAGGCTAGAGCAGAAGAATAAAATTGTTTGCCTGACAAATAGGTACATGTTTATTGTATTTCTTGGGGTTTTTGATGATTTTGTGAGCCGATTGGCTAGCCGCTTAGCTGTTTCTTTTTCTTTTTGGATTGGAGAGGCCTGTATGGAAATTTCGGGATTTTCCCGATGCTCCCGTGTAGGGGAGGTTATGGCGAAATTTTTTGAAAATTTAGGGTGTTAGCCAAATTTTTGAAAAATTTGAAAAGTTCTTAAAAACTGAAAAGTTGAAGAACTTAAGCCATAATGTAAAGAATGAAAGTTGAGATGAATAGTAAACAACTTTCAGCTTCGTTCATTTTCAGGGACGAAAAGATTTTAAGTGGGGGGGATTGTAACAACCCAGAAAATCCGAACCAATTTAAATTTTTTATCTTGGCAATTTTGATGAATTTTGAACATTAAAATTGATTTATTTTAAATAATAATGACGAGAAATTTATTTTGAATAGAAATAGAACGTATATATTTATTTGAATCGACATTAGAATATAAATATATATTTTAATTATAAAAGGAATTGAAAATGGCGCGGTAGTTTGAAATTTCGATTTCAAATTTCAAATGATTGTACAGGATTCGAAATAAACCGGATTTTAGAAAAACCAAAAATATTTTAATCTATTTGAGAATATATTTCCAATGAATCCGAAAAATTGAAATTTCATGGTGGGGATAAAAAGTTTTGCCTAGATGAAAATTCAGAATAGTCGTTATGGAAAATATAGCCCTTAAAAATGGAAATTTTGCAAACGATCTCTGTTTTCGACGAAACCACTTTCGTTGGATCCGGGATGTCGAATTATTGCTAGATTCCAAAATTTGTAATTTTTGAAATCAATATGTAAGCGTGGCACGGGAAAACGTGTTTTGATAGTTTCAGTCAATTTCGATCGACCAGAAAATGACCATTTTTCAAACAGTCTTCAAATTTGACGAAATTAGTTTTGTTAGAACCGTATCGTAGATACAAAGCTAGAAAATATTTTTCGGGAATTTTTGGGGTTCGTACGTGGCCCCGGTAAGTTGAAATGTGCGTTCAAATTCAATGTATAGAGTTATATTTTGATTTTGATGAAAACTGATCGAAACAGCCGAACTGACTTACAAAACATATCCCATTGTATTCGGAATGGGGGTAATTAGTTATGGACGACAGTCGGTGGGCGCAATTTTGAGTTCGAATTTTTAAAGTAACCTTTTGGAGAATAAAATATAATAAATAAATTAATATATATTTTCATTTAACACCCTTTCTCCCCCCCTCAGTTTCTCTCTCCCCGTCCAATATTCAAAAAAGAAAAAATGAAAAGAAAAAACCACAGAGACCCAATCCGCCGCCGCTCAACCATCGCCACCCCCCTGGCCAGCGCCACCCTCCGCTGCAACCCCACGTCGGCCAGCCACCCCCTCTCTCCTTCGCTCGATCCCTCTCCTCTAAATCTCTAAACCGAAAGGAAATCACCTGGAGACACTGCCTCAGGCCAAGACCGGCCAGCCGCCACCACCACCTGCCCTCCAACACCCGGCACCACCTCCCCTGGTCCTCCACCACTGACCAGTGGGCCCTTCATCGATTAAAAATTCGATTTTTACCATGAAAGGTAAGTTTTTAAATTTCAGATATATATATATATATATAAAGCATTATTTTAAAAGTTGGATTTATATATGCATGCCATTGTTTAAATTGTATAGAGTTATAATTTTTAATGTAGATATGGTTATCATTTTTTTAATGTATATAAAGGAATGATTTTTTTAAAAAAAATAAACAAACAAATAAAGATTGGATTTTTATTTATATATAATTAAAATATACGATTTCATTGTATTGAAAAATATGATCTCTTTGAATTGAAATATACGATTTCATTATATTGGAAAATATGATTTCTTTGAATTAAAATATATGATTTCACTGTATTGAAATATGTGATTTTTTTTGTAAATAGAAAATATGAGTTCTTTAGAAATAAAAAGATGAGATTTTTAACAATAAAAAGAAATAATAATGAATAAATATTTGAATACTAGTAATGAAAAGATTTTTAGTCAGATGAAAAAAATTTCGATCTTTAGTTGTATAAAAATGTAATTTTTATATAAGTACCAATATATAAAAATGTGATTTTTATCGTATATACCATTATATAAAAATGTGATTTTTATAGAGTTGAAATATATATGTAGAATGGTGTTAAAAATATAATCTTTTCTATATATATAGCGATATAAAAATATAATCTTTTCTATATATATAGCGATATAAAAATATAATCTTTTCTATATATATAGCGATATAATAATATAATCTTTTCTTTATATGGAGTGAAATAAAAATGTGATTTTTATCTATATAGCATTGAAATAAAAATGTGATTTCTATATAAATCGTGTGAAACAGAGTGCGACGGAACCGATTTGAAACGTGGCGAAGATTTTCTACATAAGAAGAGTCACGGCGTTTGGTTTAGCTTAAAGGTGAGAACTTCTCACTTTTAATTTATTTTCTAGTTGAAATATATACTAGGATGCAGACATGCTTAGCAGCACCCGACACCCGTCGCCCGCAGACCATAGATGGCTTGTTTGTTTAATTGATGTGTTGTGAAATTTTATTGTGTGATGTGGAATGAATAAATATTTTATAGTTAAAATATAATTTTTAACGTGTATATAAAATAAATATTTATAAACAAATCGAACGATTTGTTTATGTACACACATTTGACTGATATCGATTGGGATGATAAATTTTACACATCGCCCAACTGCACAAATAAAATTCATTATTTGTTGATTGAAACCCCACACGGGTATTGGGATGATATATCACATACACTAGTCCCAATAGTTAGCTGTATGTTGATCGATTGATTGACAAGCTGTATAAGCGTCAAATATTTATATTTAATGCTTATATAGTGTAGGATGCATCTGGATGATGGATTGCTGTTTTCATTGTTGTTATACACATTTGTTGTGTGAAATCCATATAATCAACATTATATGGTAATTGACTGTGTCTGATTCCAGTTCAGAAAGAATGAATATTTTAAAATAACGATTATTTTAAAATAACGATTATTTTAAAATAATATTCAGTAAAAGATCAAAATTTGATTTTGATGTCCGATTTGGGATGGACACGAATATATTTAAGTATATAAAGCCGTGTTGATTAGATTAACGCCATTTTGACGTGAACGATATTTATATCGATTTTATTCATTTTTATAATGAATATCGAAAAAATTGATTTCAAAATCTAATGTTTTGAAAATATTATCATTTATATATCGATGATATGGAATATTTAGTTTTGATTAGAAAATGAATATAAAGTTGAAATCGTTTGAAAAACGAATTTAAAACGATTTATAAAATACGTTTTAAATGGAAATCGATGAAATATATATTATATATATAATATAATGGCCTGAATAGAGCGCGCCACGCTGCGGCAGTTCGCGAATTTCGAACATTGATTTCGAATGGATATTATGGGAGATCCGACCGTCGGATTCTCCTAAAACCGGAACCGTTGGGTTCGTATCGAAAAGAGCTTTCTAGCGAGTACAAGAAGTTATAAATTTAATAGTTGGATTTGGAATTATGTCCAAATCAAATTTGGAAAAGTTCGTTGTAAGTGCAGTTCGATGGCCGTTAATGGAATTCGAATGTACGGGCCTTGATAAAATTATTAAAAATATCAATAATTAGTGTAAAATCATAAGAAATGATTTGGAAAGAATTGGAATGAAAAATTCCATATTTGAAAAGATAAAAATAGATTTTTATCGAAATGAACTAGTTTTGAAGTAGAAATAAAATCCATTTATTTTTAAAATAAATAAATTGGATTTGAAATGGCTTTAAAAATAATCAGAATTTCCAATATATAAATTGGAAATGGATTTGAATTGAAATTGTCTTCGGAATATTTCGATGTTGGATTTCGTGATTATACAGATATTGTTATGGAAATTTGAAAGATATATTTATATCGTTATTTCCAATATGATATTTGTTGGTTGTAGAATTTGATATTGAATATAAGCCGATATATTTTCTATTCAGAGCCTTGTATTTATTATCAAATGGGATTTGGGTTTGTCGTGAATGGTGTCTTCATTAACATTGTTCTTAAACCCAATTGAGAAAAAAATTAAATATTTTATTTAGATTTAATGAAGTATACCAATTAAATAATATTTAATTGGTATTGAATTGGAATTGGTTTTTGGGTTTATCGTGAACGGTGTTTTAAACAACACCTGTTCTTTAATCCGATAATTAATGGAATGTGAATTGGGTTTGTTGTGAACTGTGTTTTAACAACATTCGTTCTTTAACCCGATTTACAGTGAAATGTGATTTGGAATTTATAAATCTTTTGTTAAGATTTAAAGAAGATTTTCCAAAGTAAAGTTTTCCAATTTAATAAAATAAATTGGAATGGAGTGGAATTCGATTTGGTAATAATCGAAGTGAATTTCTGTGGAGGAAGACTGCTAATATATCGTGAATTTAAAAGGCTTTGCCGTTATTCCATTTATATTATTAGTCAGATATGGAAGTTTATATCGATTATAATTTGATCTATTTTCCTTGAAGATTCCATAAGTAATGGAATGTGATTTTGGGTTTATCGTGAGCTGTGTTTTAAATGACATGAGTTCTTTAACCCATTTAAAGTTAAGATTTATTTCCTGGATTTGAATAATCATTAAGTAATGATTTTTGGAAATTAAAACTGAATTAGAGTTTTAATGAATCTTTAATTAGATTGAAGAGTGAATTTGATAACTAAAATTATCAAATTCAAGAAATGATCGAGAATGGAGTATCTCCAGTTTTGCTCCAAGCGATAATTAAATCTTTAATTAGATTTAAACGTGAAATGGTAATTAACTTTACCGATAACACCGTGGTGTTAGATATGAAGTACTAGCAGTTTTACTTCATGGGATGAATAGATTGGGATTGGGAAATTAAAAAAAAATGATTACTTTGGTAAGGTTCGTTAAACCCGACTTGTTTGGATAAACCATAATTTGGTTTGAATTGAAATCCAAAAGAAGATTAAAGAATAAATTTAAAGAATTTATCTTTGATAAAACTAATGGGAACCTTTCCCAAAATATAAGAATATTTGAATAAAGGAATATTCTAGATAGGAATGAGGCGTATGTTGTGTTTTATAACACTTGTTTATTATATACGTGAGTTATTCGGAAAGGTCGGGTCTATACCCATTCTGAATAACTGATTCGATGATATGTCGAGGATGAAGACGGTGGTCGAAGACCGGAGGTCTTCACATCGTTTGGATAATTACTGATGATCTTGATTGGGCTGTACACCCAAGAGGAGGGAATCAGATGGTGATCGTCCAGACGTACTTGGAGATCGATGGATATGCGAGGAAGAAGGTTCCTCCGGTTTGTTCACACCCATAACGGACTTGTATATGGATGTGTGTCTGACATCGGATTTCATTCTATGTGATTGATATACATCGGTTGCATATCGTGAATTGCCTGTGTCGTATGCTAAGATGCAAATGATCAAGGCTTCTGTTGAAAAGCAGAGTCTTGTGGTTGATGATCAAAGCACAGCTTTAATACAGCGTAGCTTTGTGTAGCGTTAATTCGCGAGCCTCACACCCCGGTGTGAACCAGAAACGGGAGAGGACTGCAGGGAGGGCATGCGTTTCCTTCTGGCTAGGAGTGATGTTTGGGTTTTACATGCCCGAACGTTTTACTTATGTGGATGATGGATAGCGAGGCGCCTCGGTTATATCGGTCGATCCGGGACCGATGGAGTCATTTGGCTCATTTACGCCGCATAGGGCGGGGAAACGCATTGTTCAGGCATTATAATCCACATCGGGTGGACCGGCCTCGAAGATCCAAGGTGTAATTGCGGCTGTTCCAGATACTTGGGCTAGATTGTCTCGATGCGGTGAGGATGATCCCTTGCCTCGGTTCATAGATGGAAATCCAACTTCCAATATGACATTTTGCGGTTTTGATTGTAGAGCCTAGTATGGCGACATAGGGGTATGGGGCACTTATGCCGTCTATGATTGATACTTATGATTGAAATTGTTTTGACACTATACACTTATAGTAAAAATAAAACATGAAATTTCACGTACCAAGCATTTTTGGCTATTATAAGGTAAAACCTCTATCCTCCGGCTTGCGTTGCATTGTGTGATGGGACCTGAGTCTTATAATAGCTTCATTGTTCTTTATTTAGCATTGCACTGTTGTTTTATGCACTGGTATTCTTGGGAGGAAATCCGTTCTGTGTTATATGGCGTGGTCGCTGGATTTAACTAACTTTAAAATAAAGATTAATAACTGTTTTAGTTCTCACACCAGTCACATGACTGACCTGGAGTTTATTGTTTTAACCTAAACTTTGGGAGCCCTATTTTCACACGGGCAACTAGTAGTTTTGAAGATTTATATTCACAGGATCCTGGTTTACTGCTGGAATTATATTCGGAAAGCTCTGTATCCGTATTCTTTTTAGTTGTGTTTTTTATTATTTTCTGCTGCTATGTAATGTATTGTAAATCTCGGATATTTAATGTGTAGTATTTATTCGTACTCTGTATATTCTTGTATTCCGATGGAATTGATGTAATTAACAATGAAATGTTCTTCTATTTTTGTTCTGATTGGTCATATTCTCAAATCAATCCGGACTTTCCTTCACGGGGAAGTTCGGGTCGTTTCACCAAGAATATATGCCGGCCTTGGATTAAGAAACATCAGAGACATGCGAGGAAAATTCAAACCGAATTTTCTTGGGAATTCATTAATAGTTGCTCTCTATGGGCCAGATGGAACAAAGAAAAGTATCTTTAAAATAAAAAAATTTAGGCCATAAAGGCAAAGAACCATCATTCTTATATTTGGAAAAATATTATCCATTGTAGAGAGATAGACACCAAATTAATTGGAAGAAAATTTAATGATGGCAGCCAAATGAGCATATGGTTTGACCTTTGGATATTTGGAAAATCTTTAACTAATTTATGAGCCTGGAATAACATGTACTCTCTGAGTGGTTCAAATGAAACAATTCAACACATCATTGTAAACTATAATTAGAAAACCCGAAAAGGGCAATCAGCGAAAATCTTCGAAACAACTATTGAAAAAAAAATCTATAGACCAAAGACTTCCGAAAGATGCTTGGTTCTGCAAATTATCTTCAAAGAATAAATTTTCTGTCAAGAAAGCTTGAAAACTCATAAAAGGAGATGAAAAGAAATAAACTGGAATAAAGTAATTTGGAAAAAGTCAAATTGCCCAAAGATGTTTCATTGTTCATATTTTGTCATTTTAAACAAGTTGCCTACCAGAGATAGATGCTTAAAGTAAGATAAAAATGGAGAAAGCCAAGTATGCTATGCAAAAATGATCCAGAAAGCATAGAACGTTTTCTCTTACTCAAAACACATTTGGTCTATCGTTAAATGCAAATTGAATTTCGACCAGTTTGAGAATATTCATAATATTAAGGAAAGCATTAAATACATGCAAGAAAACATCTAAGTTAAATCCAAGGAGATTAAAATTGCATTTATCTTCTTAACTATTTTTATATATCACATACAATTTGAAAGAAATAAAATGCTACATAACAACAAGGAAAATAGCAGCCTTCAAATTTGAAAAATCATAAACTCCGACTATCGGATAATTATTCCAAAATTTGCAAAGCCACATAACAAAAAAAGGGCATAATGAATACTGACGCTGAAAAATTAGATATAGTCGATACCTTCTTACATAGTTGGACATGATGTTTGGACGCTTTCGTGAAAAATCTCTCTACTTCAATTATTAAAGCAAACCAATATTTGTGAAGGGACAGAGCCAGTTCTCCTCTAACTGTCTAAATGGAGTCGGTCATCCCAAAACTTCAAATAGATCAACAATTTATGTGAGAATTAAACAAATTAACATTAAATAATTTACTGCTATAAAGTACCGCTACCAACACTACTGCAAAAGTGGACATATTCGACACTAATTTGTGTGCGTTGCATGAAAGGTGTGGCGAAAGCTATGATTTCTTTGAGCTTCTGCAGCAACATTCATATGTTGTTGCATTATACGTGGATGCACTATTGCGGTAGGAATTCTAGTGTTTTGACGTGCAACACCAGATAAAAGCATAGCATTACATATATATAATCCAGCTCAGCGATCCGCGTTATCAATATATTAAAACCCCAACCGTAGATGCAAGATTAATCCAATGGTTCAAACCATCTGTTGGTTTGATGATCTTAACGATAGCCATCATCCAATCGTTGACAGCCATGTCATTGCATTATTTTGACGAAATTTTGGCGCGATCTTCTCCCTTCACGAAATTGTTTTCTTCTCTATCATCTAATCGTTTTTTCCTCTTTTTACTATTGACAAAAATTTAAACCTAAATTCAAGTCAGTATCGCTCCTCTCCTCGACAACAAATTCTATTCTGAAAAGGTTGAAGCTTTGAAACGCTTTCTAGCTTTGATTGCTCAGGGCATTGACATCGCCAGTTTTTTCACTCAGGTTCTATTTGTATAGCACTGTGAATTAGTTACGCTTATTATAGATTGGATTATGAGTAATTAGTAAGTAGTTTATTTGTTACGTTTTGGAAAACCCATTCGCTTATGAGTAATTAGTTGCTTGGACATCCCAAACTTAGGGAAACCTGTTCGCTTATAAGTGATTGGTCGGTGAAAGATTAGATAATGAGTAATTAGTTGCACTTTGACCATTGATTTGGGATTTGGGATTATGCTGAGGTTTATTCGAGAATTGTACCCAGCAATAAACCATGAGAACCGAGCTATTGGCATGAAAAAGACATTGGTTTATTATAGAGGTCGAGCTAGTTAAGGAATGGGGACTTTACAATCGAAAGTGATTTGCACTTTGCGTTCATTTACATTATCATATAATTGTATGCTTGAGGTTTTGTGATACAGATACATGTGTAGCACTGCGGTGTGCTTGAGGCTACCAATTTCCCGATCCGGACGAGTCGTTCACCCGTATCTTATAACGCGCACAGGTATTTTCCATTTGATTTTTGAAACTACCAATTTCAATGTTTTGATTTTGTGATATGCACTGTGGTGTGTATGCACTGCGGTTTTGTGATACAAATACCCGTATCTAACATGCACGCACAAGTATCATAAGGCAACATCAGTGGTTGTGTAACTTCCAAGTATAATACCATACACGCACAAGTATACACACACGCACAAGTATAATAAGGCAGCATCGATCAGTTCATACCATACACATCCAAAAAATAACATACACATCCACATCCAAAGTATCATAAAGTTAACTTAATATACATACACATCCAAATTTTTTTGACATTATAGTAGCATCAATTCATACCAGATCAGGGTTGCGGGCAAGTGGAACTTCCAACTGATTCGTTAGGGCTTTGCGGCTGTGGAAGAACCACTCTGAAGTGAGCATCCGCATGTGATGGACCCGCAGCATCAGGACAAGGGGTGAGGTAGTTTGGCCAGTCAAATTCCTGATCAACTTCTATATCTACCCACTTATCATTCCTCTGGTTCATTGGGGCTTGGTTATCAACATGTATGTCATGGGCGGCTTCCGGAAATAAGCTTGGGAAGGGGGGTAGCTCAGCAGCTTCTTGTGTCATTGCATTAAATCTTTCGTCTGAATCCATTTCCCATTCCTATCCGTAATGATGCAAACTTGGAACCACCTCTTCCTCCCTATTGCTCACAAAAAGAAGTTCAGGCCTTGTCCCAGGATGAGCATGGGTAAAGCACTGAACCTTAATGAAGTAGACCTTGTTATTGATTTGAGCAGCAAAAGTATTGATATCGCCAATGCCTTCATAAAATTGCATTTTCAGGTAGAAAGATGTATGGTCATACTAAGACCAGTAACAGTCGTCAATTGCAAGCACACGTCCCATTGGCTTCATTACTTCTTCAACAACAGGAACATTACTCTTTAGGAACTTGGGAAAGCCATCAACTTTAGCCCATGATTCCACTTCTAACGCTGGTGAGGGCTCAAATTCTTCATCAGACCATGGTTGCAGGTAAATAACACCACCAGGTTTTGTAAAAACTTTCAACATTAGGGCATGATCACGCATTCTATACGATGGGCATGATACTAGAAAAGAGTTGTTGGGTATTACCCGTATAGGCAACGAATTATGATTGAGAGCCACCTTAAGAACGTTTTGCACAGCTTCAAAATTACAATGTCCCTTAAGAACGGTGGTTGTGATGTATAGAGACGAGTCCATTGTTTTTTTTCTTTTTAAAATTTCGAAGATTGGGGTTTAGGGGATATGGAGGAGATGATGTTCTGACGCTTGAAAGGATGTGCGAGGGACCCAATGGATGGTGTCAAGCAGATATGGGAACTGGAAATGCTTGCACAGAAGACGAAGCATACTCAATTCTATTTCTGATGAGGTGGCACGTAGTGACCAATGCTGATTGGTCAACTAATATAATTGTATGCGTAACTCACTAAGATATATAAGTTAATTAGATGGCCAAATGCACAGATGCATGCACACAACACATATGCACTTATCAAATTAATAACTTGTAAATTCAAATTGCATGATCTGAAATGACGAGGAGAGATACAGCCGGCAAGTGGAGGACCTGAAATGACATAGAGAGATACAGTTTCTGGTTCATGGCATTGCTACTTTGTAGAATGCACACTGATCGTATTTGTTAGCACTTGTATTTGATCGTATGTGTTATATATTTAAAGCGTTGAATTACCTATTCTTGAAGTAGTTCGAGCTTACTGTATACAACGAAGAAAACAGTATAGCTGATTTTTGAGGTTTGATATTTGGATAATTAAAACAATTTCTTTGGATGAGTTTCTTGTACAAAACCTGTATTGCAAAAATTTTAATCAAAGCATTGTATTTGCTATCTTCTAGTGTAGCATTTGCCTTCTTCTGCTGTTGCGTTAGCCTTTATTGATATTGCATTTCATGATAATAGTGTTGCATTACATATTGCAGTGGTGTTGCATTAAATTAAATATAATTAATTACCCGTCGCACGTGGGCCCCACGGCTTACATGGATAGCCGATGTGGCATGTGACACGTGGGCAGCTGACATGGAGAGATGACGTGTCGTGTGACACGTAGACAGCTGACGTGGCCCCACTGAAAGCCAGGCCCTAACTAATGCTTAAGGCAACGCTGAATAGTATTGCATTACGTGCCAATAGTGTTGCATTATGGCTATAATGCAACGCTTTCTTTCTGTGGTTGTAGATGGGAAAAAGCGTTGCCTTAGATGGCTAACGCAACGGCTGCGGATGCCATGCCCCCCTGGTGTTGCCTATTTGAAAAAAGGGGCTACTGCAACGCTTTTTTGATCTACGGTCACAGTAAAATAGTGTCGAATATGTCCACTTTTGTAGTAGTGCAATAATTGTGGTTGAAGTGAATAGAGAAAATTGGGTTGCCTCCATTAACTACTGCGTGGTAGATCAGTGAATGTTGTTTGCGGCTAGGGTTGCATTTGTTTGTCTTTAGCTATCAGGTACGTATGTCTTTACACTTTGGGGTTGGGCCTCAGGCTAATCTTATTTTACATTAAAGAAATAACATTCGGCCCATGTTAACTGAAGAAAATAAGTAGCACATGTTTGATGTTAGAAACAGTGTATGAGAGATTAAGTTGTGTATACCAAATTTGAAAGATAAACTTAATTGAAGAAAAGAAAGAAAAAAAATTGGGCCTCAAATTCATAACACGTAAGTGAATTAACATGCCATGTTCGATAATACATTCTCTGTATTATGTAAAATACGTTATCATATAAAAAGAATCATTTATTTACATTACTGCAGGAAAAATGTTATTCTATAAATATGATATACACTTGCAGAGATCATTAAGGTTGTGGGTGATTCTTACCATGTTGGAAATTTTAGAATCTTATTAATTTGAGATGAATTTTTGAAGCTCAGAGCATATGGTTAGCAGTTTGAACAACGAGGCTCTATCATTTCCTGATGTTTCTATAGCCTATTGCATTGTGTGTAACACCCCGTATTTTCTATGAACGTATAAGTAACAAATCAGAGGATAATTAATTTTTAAAATAAGAATCAAGGGAAACGGGTTAAGCCATTGCGTTCGTCTCGGAATTCTGCTTGGAAACGAGTCCGAGTTTGCAAGAATCGGAGTCCGTATGAGGGAGATATGACCCTCCGAAGTTTCAGAAATATTCAGAGTTCAAAACAGCTCGAATTCGAATTCAAAATTCGAATTTCAAACGCAGAACAGACTGGACGGGAAATTTCCCGCCCAAACCCAGGTCGACTGGGGAGTCGACTGGACAGTCGACCCCCCAGACCAGGTCGACTGTGCAGTCGACCTGGGGGTCGACCTGGTCCCCGAACCTGGTTTTGGGCCTGGGTGCATTCTTATGTATCTGGTCTCGTTTTCTGCCTAGATTCGTCCGCCTAACCCTATTTAAACAGCCCCAAACCTAGCCTTCTCTGCACACAATTCTATTCTGCTCTGCCACTGTTCTAAATAAAAATAAAAATGGCGTCGCTACTCTGCTGGAATCAAAACTAGAAGCTAATCAACATCAACCTAAGCAACTCAATTCAAACTAGAGATTAAAGCTTCTGCACCGATTCTACAACAATTAAAGTTCTTTCTTTAATCCAACCAAGGCAAGTGCAGTTATTTTCCGATATAAACTTTAATCATAATTGTGACATGATTGTAAATCTGAATTTGAGATTGCGTATGTTCTGTTCTGATCTATTATATTCTGTATCTCTTCTTCTTTCTGTTCTATAGCCAGGCTACTACGAGCGTGCGCCAATCTCCTAAGAGATTAACGCACGAACGCTAAAATGTTTGGGACAAATAATGAATGTGGCATAATGCTAATCTGTGACTGATTTAAGAAAAAGGACATAGGTTGTAAACTAGATTTAGATCTATGCATATTCTGTGAATTGGAAGAAGAGGAACCATGGTATGTTAACATGTGACTTGAGACATTGGACATAACGCATATTTTGAATTAAGATCTGTTATAACTAGATTGTTGGGCATATTGTTTATATGACAATTCATGATTTGAAAGAAAATATGACTTAGGTGTGAAGATCTATATCAAGATTTGATAACTATCAAATGTGAATAACACCTAAGTAGGAGATTTTTGAATATATGACATGCATTGAAATCGATGGCTATATTTGGTATAATTTATATGTGAATCTTTTGTACTAGGCAAGTTGAACTAAATTGGGACATGTAAATTATGACCATAATCTGTGACATGTAAATTCAATGCAAACGTGGGGTATATGATCATAGTGTGAATCATGACAACTATTTAGGCATGCAAACTTAGGCCAAATTTATAATTAAGCAAGATATGTTTGTGAAACTTTAAGGAATGATTAAATCTGTTATATTTGCCTAATTTGCTAAATCTGCTATATTTGCCTAATCTGCTAGTTCTGTTATATTGCCTAATCTGCTAGTTTTGTTATATTGCTTAACCTGCTAGTTCTGCTCTACTGCCTAGTCTGCTAGATCTGTTCATCTGCCAAATCTGTCATCTGCTAAGTCTGCTGAAAATGCCAAATCTGTTATATGCTAAATCTGCTAAATTGCTTAATCTGTTAAATCCGTTAAGTCGCCTAATCTGCGAAATCTATTATCTGTTATATCTGTCGAGTTGATATAATTAGTCTGCTATTGACATAATCTGAATTGGCTATAGTCATGAATAATTGACATGTATATTAGGCGTGGGTATAAATAGTAAATCATTAATTAATTGGCCGCAAAGATAAACATGGCTAACTTGAGGTTAGAATGAGTTTGCGGCGTAATTCTACCCGGAACCGCCTGACATATTCCAGTGGCTGCAAACAATAGGTTCTAATGTGAGAAGTTAGTCATAACGTTCTTGAAACCCGAGGTTAGACTCAGTTTGCGGCAGAAACCTGCCCGGAACCAACCGACCTAACCAGTAGCCGCAAACTGTCAGTCTAATGTGAGAGGTCTGGGCATTAATATTTAATTAATGAAAATCTGAGATAAATATGATGTCTAAAACGTGTCGGGTGGGTAAGGTTAAACCAATTGGACCAATGAATCTGATAAACCCGTTTCGTGAATCTGTAGGCCCAATACAAAGTTAGACAATCTGTAACCGGTTAATCTGTAACCAGTTAATCTGTAAGTCTGTTAATCTATAACCAATTAATCTGTAAGTCTGTTAATCTGTAACCAGTTAATCTGAAAGCCTGTTAATCCGAACATCTGATCCGTTAGTCTGAAAACCTGTTAACTTGATTGTCTGATCTGTGAACTAGTTGATCTAAACTCTGTATGTCTGAAACTTGTAAACAAGTTAATCTGAAATCTGTTAGTCTGGGGACACAAGGTTAGGAGGGGAATTACTTGTGTCATCTGTTATTTGGGACCCATATTAGCCAGTAACCCTTTCTGGTATCAAAAATTTGACCCAACAGTAGGTAGGGTCCGAGCACGCTTACTGAACTAATTATAAGCGGTTCATTCTGATAATGGCGAGGGGTGTTGATGGTGCGTTCCAACCGGGTCATGTGCGTGCATGGATCCCGTTCTGCCTCTGAGGATGTAAGACGCCGTGACTTCTGTAAATAGGTCTGTGCCAATTGGTTGTCACTTTAGGGAGTGATACACCCTACTGTGGGGCAGACACAGGATATTTATGTATTGGGGAGCCGATCGCTTGGGGTAGGGCTTTAGGGTACACTTAGTTCTGTCTGTTTCTGTGGTACCGTCTATTTCTGTTGGGTGGCAACACCCGTCTGTTTCTGCGTGGTACCATCTTTTCGGGTGGTAAAGGCCCAATTACTAGTGTACACCTAATTCTACATTCTGTTTCCGTAGGGATTATTCTGTCTGTTTCTGTTCGGGTGGTAAAGGCCCATTATCAGCATTTTGCTTATGTCTGTTTCTGTTCGGGTAGTAAAGGCCCATTATTAGCTTTCTGTTTCTGTGGAAATTATTTTGTACCCGTTTCTGTTTCAGTTTAGACATTAGGGTGACACCTAATTATGTTATACTAGTATTAGTGCAGAGAAGTGTAAAGCAATAGCTTATATCATTCTGCTCTTCTGTTATATCTGTTACACCTGTTACTGTTATCTCTCATCCAGTTTTATTTTCATGTCATGTTATTATTATCTGTTCATAACTGAAAATCACTGGACTTGCCGGACTTTTTGTCTGACCCTTGTTGTTTCGCCTCCTTTCTTCCGTTTCCCTCCAGGTTTTTTAGAAGGGAGTACTCTAGCTTGATCCAGATTTCTTCCGCTTGAAGTGCTTTAAGTATGGCTTGTCTTCTTCTGTGGGGATTATGATTTTAAACTATGCATTCTGAAGGATTATGTACAAGACTGATATTTTGTACTTGAAATCTGATACTGTGATTTGAAAGGATGTAACCAAGCTTATTTTGGTTTCTGTTGTCATAAAGTTATAAATTTTTCAAGTACTGTTTTATCTGTCTTGTAAGTTTCTGTTCTGTTTACTAAAATGCTCCACCAAAGTTAAGGCATTCCCTTTGTGAGTGACCTTAACGGAGGTGGGGTGTTACACTTGATATCAGAGCTGAAGGTTACCAGATTGGGTAAAGTTTTTGAAAACTATTTTCAAAAAGGTTTTGAAAGGAAGTATTTTCAAAAAATAAAGCTTATTTTGAAAAACATAATCCCCAAGAGCCATATACCTTTCCTTTAGTCCTTTTTGTAATTGAATCTTTCCTTTTTCGTTTTAGCATGTCTGAAGCATCTGAGATACTAGAGGGTGTTCATGTACCCGGTTGGTTTCGTCAATATCTTGAGGCTAGGACCGCCGCCGCAGGTCCAGCAAATGATCCCCCTCCTCCACCCCCTCCTCGTGCAATTTCTTTCTCAAAGATCTGTAGAGATTTTAGGGCCATGAGTGGAAAGGATTTCAAGGGAACTGAATCATTCATAGAAGCGAGGAACTGGCTCAATGAAACTGAAGATCTGTTCGTTATCTTCGAGGTGGACGATAGGCAGAAGGTACAGTTGGCGGTATGGCTGCTCAAAGACGAAGCTTCCTATTGGTGGGAAGTCACTAACGCCGAGAGGCCGGTTGAAACATGGATGGATTTCAGAACAAGGTTTGAGACAAAACTCCTCTCGCAAGCTAAACGAAGTCTACAACTGGAAAAGTTCTTATCTCTTAAGCAAGGAAGGATGACGGTCAAGGAATACGTCAACCAGTTCAACCAACTGGCTAGGTTCGGATTGGATTTAGTCAACACTCAGCATAAAAAGGCTCTCCGCTTTGTTAAAGGATTGAACAAGCCACTGCACAGCCTAGCCATGACCCATGTACCCATGGGAGTGACTTACGAGAAATTGGTGGACATGGCACTACTGCACGAGGAAGACAAGGGCCCGAAAGAGACAAAGAAGGAAGAACCACAGAATAAGAAAGCATGGCCCAAAAAGGAAACACAAAAGAAGGATGAGAAGTCTGAAGATAAGAAGGGGAAAAAGTGCTTTACTTGTGGAAGCTCGACTCATCTGAACAAGGATTGCAGAAAAAGGAAGGGCACTTGCTTCAACTGTGGTGAGATGGGACACTTCACTAGGGACTGCCCGAAGAAACGAGGGCAAGGGAAGAGGGCAGAACCCACTTCTGGAGGACAGGCGAATGCTCAAGGGACTGGTAGATAGTGTAGAAATAAGAAAATTTGAGTAGAAGGTTTAAGTTTCTTATCTGATTGTTGAGTTAAAACTCTTTCTGATTCTGGCATTTTGATTCTGTAATCGATACTCTACACTTTAATACTAGTATTGTTTCTGATTCCGCTGTAGACTACAACCCATAAGGGTTATGACTAATCTGTTTGTGATAGATTGGGGTTTGAGAGATATCTGTGTTAGGCGTCAAGTAGGACGCATACATTCTGGGTTTTATCATGCTTAGTTCAGTAACCTGATCTGTACCAGTAATCTGTAAATATCTGAATACTTCCGATAAGGTTAAGATTTCTAGTTTTGACATTATCTAAAGAGGGTAATCCTCTGGGTGTCAATTTGATGTTGATTTCGGTCTTCGGGGCCGATACTTAGGACCCATGTCTAATGGGAACCAAGTTTTTGTTTTATCTGTACTCGCTTCCATCATTCGATTGTATCCTATCGATCGAATCTTCGAACTTTAGGTAGAAACTAATGGGTGTAAACATGTGTTTGAGACATGTTATGTTTGATGGTTGCAAGTGGATGCAAGTGGTTGCTCATGGATGCATATACACACACTAGGCACTAGATCGGCTCGAAAACACTCTCATACTGCATATGGATGTGTGAGCATTTTCAATTTTTGTGGATGCAAAATGATTGACTTAGCACATGGATGTTGCATATGACTGAATGGTTGTGCACTCATATAGAAATGATATGTATCGAGTAGGAAAATTGCATACATGTTGGACTCATGGCACTGACATAATTCGCATTAAGGAGGTCAACTGAATCAGTGGACCGCCTGATCTTTGCATTAGATAAGGAACATATACACGCACCTTTGCATATGTTCATACAACATTAGAAGTTTCTAAGGACAATGGACACCAGTGATTGATGATTGAGTAGATGGATGTTGGATGGTAGGACACATTCTTCTTAACTTGAAGATTTCGGGGATGAAATCCTTTAAGGAGGGGAGAATGTAACACCCTGTATTTCCTGTGAACGTATAAGTAACAAACCAGAGGATAATTAATTTTTAAAATAAGAATCAAGGGAAACGGGTTGCGCCATTGCGTTCGTCTCGGAATTCTGCTTGGAAACAAGTCCGAGTTTGCAAGAATCGGAGTTCGTATGCTTGAGATATGACCCTCCGAAGTTTCAGAAATATCCAGAGTTCAAAACAACTCGAATTCGAATTCAAAATTCGAATTTCAAACGCAGAACAGACTGGGCGGGAAATTTCCCGCCCAGACCCAAGTCGACTGGGGAGTCGAGTGGGCAGTCGAACCCCCAGACCAGGTCGACTGTACAGTCGACCTCGGGGTCGACCTGCTCCCCGAACCTGGTTTTGGGCCTGGGTGCATTCTTATGTATCTGGTCTCGTTTTCTGCCTAGATTCGCCCGCCTAACCTTATTTAAACAGCCCCAAACCTAGCCTTCTCTACACACAATTCTATTCTGCTCTGCCTCTGTTCCAAATAAAAATAAAAATGGCGTCGCTACTCTGCTAGAATCAAAACTAGAAGCTAATCAACATCAACCTAAGCAACTCAATTCAAACTAGAGATTAAAGCTTCTGCAACGATTCTACAACAATTAAAGTTCTTTCTTAAATCCAACCAAGGCAAGTGCTGTTATTTTCCGATATAAACTTTAATCATAATTGTGACATGATTTTAAATCTGAATTTGAGATTGTGTATGTTCTGTTCTGATCTATTTTATTCTGTATCTCTTCTTCTTTCTGTTCTATAGCCAGGCTGCTACGAGCCTGCGCCAATCTCCTAATAGATTAACGCACGAACGCTAAAATGTTTGGGATAAATAATGAATGTGGCATAATTGGACATGGCTAATCTGTGACTGATTTAAGAAAAAGGACATAGGTTGTAAACTAGATTTAGATCTATGCATATTCTGTGAATTGGAAGAAGAGGAACCATGGTATGTTAACATGTGACTTGAGACATTGGACATAACGCATATTTTGAATTAAGATCTGTTATAACTAGATTGTTGGGCATATTGTTTATATGACAATTCATGATTTGAAAGAAAATATGAATTAGGTGTGAAGATCTATATCACGATTTGATAACTATCAAATGTGAATAACACCTAAGTTGGAGATTTTTGAATATATGACATGCATTGAAATCGATGGCTATATTTAGTATAATTTATAAGTGAATCTTTTGTACTAGGCAAGTTGAACTAAATTGGGACATGTAAATTATGACCATAATCTGTGACATGTAAATTCAATGCAAACGTGGGATATATGATCATAGTGTGAATCATGACAACTATTTAGGCATGCAAACTTAGGCCAAATTTATAATTAGGCAAGTTATGTTTGTGAAACTTTAAGGAATGATTAAATCTGTTATATTTGCCTAATTTGCTAGTTATGCTATATTTGCCTAATCTGCTAGTTCTGTTATATTGTCTAATCTGCTAGTTCTGTTATATTGCTTAATCTGCTAGTTCTGCTCTACTGCCTAGTCTGCTAGATCTGTTCATCTGCCAAATCTGTCATCTGCTAAGTCTGCTGAAAATGCCAAATCTGTTATATGCTAAATTGCTTAATCTGTTAAATCCGTTAAGTCGCCTAATCTGCGAAATCTGTTATCTGTTATGTCTGTCGAGTTGTTATAATTAGTCTGTTATTGACATAATCTGAATTGGCTATAGTCATGAATAATTGACATGTATATTAGGCGTGGGTATAAATGGTAAATCATTAATTAATTGGCCGCAAAGATAAACATGGCTAACTCGAGGTTAGAATGCGTTTGCGGCGTAATTCTGCCCGGAACCGGCCGGCATATTCCAGTGGCCGCAAACAATAGGTTCTAATGTGAGAAGTTAGTCATAACGTGCTTGAAACCCGAGGTTAGACTCAGTTTGCGGTAGAAACCCACCCGGAACTAACCGGCCTAACCAGTAGCCGCAAACTGTCAGTCTAATGTGAGAGGTCTGGGCATTAATATTTAATTAATGAAAATCTGAGATAAATATGATGTCTAAAACGTGTTGGGTGGGTAAGGTTAAACCAATTGGACCAATGAATCTGATAAACCCGTTTCGTGAATCTGTAGGCCCAATACAAAGTTAGACAATCTGTAACCGGTTAATCTGTAACCAGTTAATCTGTAAGTCTATTAATCTGTAACTAGTTAATCTGTAAGTCTGTTAATCTATAACCAGTTAACCTGAAAGCCTGTTAATCCGAACATCTGATCCGTTTGTCTGAAAACTTGTTAACTTGATTGTATGATCTGTGAACTAGTTGATCTAAACTCTGTATGTCTGAAACTTGTAAACAAGTTAATCTGAAATCTGTTAGTCTGGGGACACAAGGTTAGGAGGGGAATTACTTGTGTCATCTGTTGTTTGCGACCCATATTGGTCAGTAACCCTTTCTGGTATCAAAACTTTGACCCAATAGTAGGTAGGGTCCGGGCATGCTTACTGAACTAATTATAAGCGGTTCATTCTGATAATGGCGAGGGGTGTTGATGGTGCGTTCCAACCGGGTCATGTGCGTGCATGGATCTTGGTCTGCCTCTGAGGATGTAGGACGCCGTGACATCTGTAAATAGGTCTGTGCCAATTGGTTGTCACTTTAGGGAGTGATACACCCTACTGTGGGGCCGACACAGGATATTTATGTATTAGGGAGCCGATCGCTTGGGGTAGGGTTTTAGGGTACACTTAGTTCTGTCTGTTTCTGTTGGGTGGCAACACCCGCCTGTTTCTGCGTGGTACCGTCTGTTCGGGTGGTAAAGGCCTAATTACTAGTGTACACCTAATTCTACATTCTGTTTCGTAGGGATTAATCTGTTTGTTTATGTTCGGGTGGTAAAGGCCCATTATCAGCATTCTGCTTCTGTCTGTTTCTGTTCGGGTGGTAAAGGCCCATTATTAGCTTTCTGTTTCTGTGGAAATTATTCTGTACCCGTTTCTGTTTCAGTTTAGACATTAGGGTGACACCTAATTCTGTTATACTAGTATTAGTGCAGAGAAGTGTAAAGCAATAGCTTATATCGTTCTGTTCTTCTGTTATATCTGTTACACCTGTTACTGTTATCTCTCATCCAGTTTTATTTTCATGTCATGTTATTATTATCTGTTCATAACTGAAAATCACTGGACTTGCCAGACTTTTTGTCTGACCCTTGTTGTTTCGCCTCCTTTCTTCCGTTTCCCTCCAGGTTTTGTAGAAGATAGTAATCTAGCTTGATCCAGATTTCTTCCGCTTGAAGTGCTTAAAGTGTGGCTTGTCTTCTTCTGTGGGGATTATGATTTTAAACTATGCATTCTGAAGGCTTTTGTACAAGACTGATATTTTGTACTTGAAATTTGATACTGTGATTTGAAAGGATGTAACCAAGCGGTTTTTGTTGTAATAAAGTTATAAATTTTTCAAGTATTGTTTTATCTGTCTTGTAAGTTTCTGTTCTATTTACTAAAATGCTCCACCAAATTTAAGGCATTCCCTTTGTGAGTGACCTTAACGGAGGTGGGGTGTTACACTGTGGGTACGTACTGGTGGCATTGTGGCATGAAAGTGGTTATCAAATCATCTTGTAAGCAAATCAATACTATAATGACCGAACCGTGAATCGAACCGCGGCAATTCAAAGTTTAAGGTTTTGAAGGTCTGATAAATCAAACCATACATTTACATTTGTGAATAGACAAAACAAAAGGAAGTAACAACATGAAAGCTACATTTACATTTGTATAAGTAGCTAATATACGAAAACTAAAAATTATATTTTAATACTGGAAGGTTACTGTTGGGAAGCAATGGCTGCGTCGCGGACTAGGTCACTCTCTTGAAGACGATTCGGCGATCTGGTCAGAGGTGCAAACCAGTCGTTCTCTATCACCGACGCCTCTAGGATAAAACAACCTCGAATAATAATTGATTTGCTTGCACAACAAATCAATTCAGATGTGCACTTTCGCATAGAACATAACTGCTCATTCTGATTTTTTGTTTTTTTAAAGAATTTTTAATGGTGGAGGAAGAAGAAAAGTTAGAGATAAAAAATCGTATTTTTTCTGAGTAGTTCAACAAAAAAATAAACGTGGTAATACTTGTAGGGGAAGTTGGTTCAGATCCAAAAAAATGGATCTCAATTTTTTACCAAATCAAATAAAAACTTGTTCTTTCATATATTCTCATGATGTGGGACTATTCATACATGAGTCACCTCACGCTTATCAAATTTTTAAATAATTCATCTTTAAAAAATGAACCATTTTTCCAACAATCCCCCACTTGAATTTTTAAAAATATTTTCCGAGCAGTTTCTAAAAACACATAAGATTATGCATAAACAAAGGTGTCATCCGAATTGAACCTTTGCATAGTGGATAAGATTCAGTTTTTACTAGAGTGACATGTAGTCTTGAACTCTATCCCTGACATCAGACCACACACAACCTTTTCAATAGGGCAATCAAATAAGCCCGTGCATTAATGGCCATGCACGTCTATCCCAGTTTAGTGAATGCTCTAGAAGTTTTGCCCAAAACATCATAGGAAACGGCCACATTTCAACATTCACATAGGTGAGTCTATCAAGAGCACTCCTGAAGGTAGGTACTCCACTCCAAATAGATTATAGATCTCATTAAGAGTTTCTATTAACTCATCCTCTAATCACTTCAGGAATACATGCTTCTTAATATAAAAATTTAGCATGTCCATCTACTATCACTACACAACTTGTTTTTACCCATTGAACCTAGTTCTTGGGATCTCCAGTCATTTAGGTCGGGTTACCATCGTGCGTGATTCCACAATCTCTTGGCAATAGTCCCATTCTTTTAGAATAATTAAGGACTTTCTTTCTGGTCAGTCCTTTCGTCAAAGGATCTGCCAAATTATCATCACTTCAAATGTGATGCTCTCCAACGATACTGTGCATACGACTATCATTTCTTACCGTTATAATATCGGTTCTGTTCTTTTTTTTCAATAGTCGTCAAATTTTCATCACTATATATGTAATGTTCTCTTACAGTATTTTGCTTACGACTGTCGTTTTCTACCATTGTAATAACGGTTCTATACTTTTTGCAATAGCCGCGGTACTATCGCAATCGATTACACCACTGGTGTCGGTTTTTCCCATATGGGGATCTCAAATAGCAGATTTCTTTAGTTCTCTGCTTCTACACTAGCTGTAGCTAGTGTTATTATCTCAGTCTCTATAGTAGACTGAGTCAAAATAGTCTGTTTCTTGGGTTTTCAAGAGACAGCTTCTCCAGCGATGCTGAACATATAGCCACTGGTCGCTTTAGAATCATTAGATAAAGTATTTCAGTCCGTATCAGAATATTCTTCAATTAAAACTGAAAACTTTTCATAATGTAATCCAAGGTTCATAGTTTATTTTAGATATCTTATGACTCTCTCAATAGCATGTTATTGCTCTATACTGGGTCTACTGGTAAACTTGCACAATAATCCCACGACATAGGCAATGTCGGGTCTGGTACAATCAGTGGCATCCCGAAGGCTACCAATGATGCTCGCATAATCAGACTATCTTACACGCTCACCGATGTTCTTAAATAATTTTACACCAGGATCATATGGTGTACACGCTAGTTTACAATCAAAGTAATCATATTTCTTTAGAATCTTCTCAATTTAATGAGATTGATCCAACGAAAATCCCTTTTCTGACTTAGTAATTTTAATACCTAGGATTACACTCGCCTCACCTAGATCTTTCATATCAAAATTGGCACTTAATAATGATTTGACTGAATTTATGGCATGAATGTTTGACCCAAAGATGAGTAGGTCATCTACACAAAGGCATATAAAAATGAAAATATCATTCTCAGATTTGTAATAAATACATTTGTCACCTTCATAACTTTAAAACCATGTGAAATGATTAAGTTATCAAATTTTTCATGCCATTGTTTAGGTGCTTGTTTTAAACCATATTATGATTTATCCAATTTGCATACTTTATGCTCTTGACCATATACTACAAATCCTTCAGGTTGTTCCATATAAATTTCTTCTTCTAATTCACTGTTCAAAAAAATGCGGTTTTCACATCCATTTGGTGTATTAATAAATTATGAATAGAGGCAAGTGAGATTAATACCCGAATGGATGTAATTATAGTTACAAGTGAAAAAGTGTCGAAGAAATCTATATTTTCTTTTTGTTTAAAACCTTTAGCTACTAGTTGTGCTTATTATTTATCAATAGTGCCATTGGGTTTTAATTTCTTTTTAAGTAACCATTTACAGCCTATAGATTTACAACCAAAGGGCAAATCTATCAAGTGCCAAGTCTTATTGGGTTCCAATGAATCCATCTCATCATTTATAGCCTCTTGCCAAAAGTCGGCCTCTAAAGAAGATAAGGCCTCTTGGAGGTTTGAGGGATCCTCCTCTACAGTAAAAGCATAAAAATCTGAAACAAAATCTTTTACAGTTCTTGCTCTTTTACTTCTTTTAGGTTCAGCTTCAGAACTTTCATTAGGTTTTGTTCTAACAGGTATATTTGAAGTGCCCCCACTATTCCTTAATTTAAAAAGAAATTTTGTTTCATAAGAATCGACATCATTTGATTCAATTATATTATGTGTGTTTAGGTCATAAAATCTGTATATTTTGCTATTAGTAGGATTGCCTATAAATACACACTCATTGATCGACGCTAATCTATAGACTAGAAAAGCGCGATATTTAAATTAAATTTCTGCAAGCGTACAGTTCGTGTAGCAAACAGGTCGAACACAGGGAGGTAGATTAAAATTAAATTATTTAGATAATTCCTTGGGCGATTTAGACGAAGCTGGAGGTTGATTTTTTTCGCAAAGAAAAATAAAAACTGAAACTACGAATAAAAGATGCAATTAAATTCACTACAGATTCGAATCTAATCGGATCTGTAATAAATTCAATGATTAAAATAAAATAGAACACTGGAAATAAAATTGCAGAAAAGAAATCAACAACTGAAAATAAAAACTAGGATTACCGCTGAATCTAATCAGACGGTCAATCACTAGTAAGAAAAATAGAAGCAATAGCAAATTGTGTTCTAGCAAATCTAATTGACTAGACAACACAATATGCCATGAAAATAAAATGCAGAAACTAAAGAAAAGAAAGCTTTATTACGACTGAAAGAGAGTACAGATGAATGAATTCCTTTTTACAATGGTTACAATCACATATTTATAGATGAGAATGGGAAAACCCTAATTAGGTCTATGAATAAATGGGCCTCCTCAGTCATGAATATCTCTTGCCTTCCTTGACTAACTTGATTGAAGAAAATCTGGGCATATCATGGCAAATATTTTCCATATCTTTCAATTCTCCCATGTGGCTAATTGATAGAAGATTGCATCTAATTAATTCTTCCAAACAAGGACGCTTATCAGACTCCAAAGGCAATATAAGATAAAATCTTCAAAATTGATTTTTCTTCTTGGCAACAATTCAATCAGAAATTCTTCTAATTGAAATTGAATGATTTGAATTTAATTCCATGACAAGAATATGGCTATTGCTGAAATGTTAATTGGTGCACATCATAAATACATACACATGAATATGTGTATGTATATATATAACATAACACTAATCCAGATATTTCTCAAAGCAAAAGGGCCAATGTGAACGCGCTCCGTTTCTTTGGCAAAAAGTGAGCTTGACGGGGTTCGAACTTAGGTCTCTCAGCACCAATTCCTATGCCTTTACCAGTGAGCTACTGCTTCTTTTGCAATTGAAATGAATTTGATGTGAGGAAGTAGCTCTTTCTTGTAGTTGGCCTTTGATTTGAATTGAAGGAGGCATTTCTTGACATCCTGTAAAATCATACAAAAGTAACCAAAGTATCATTTATTTATTTACAAAAGATAAAGCATAAGAGTAATAAAATAAACACTTTTCAGTGTCAATCAAGTACCCCCACACTTATCTTTTACTCGTCCTCGAGTAAAACAAAAGAATGAAAACTAACTAGATAGGTCGCACTTTCGTAGGAAACACGATTGCATTGAGCGTATGCAACAAGCCGTTAAACCTCTAGGTGTCCCTAGTAGGACGAGTGGTGTCTCGTGAGGGTTTTCAGCGGATACTACCCACAAAATCCAAATGCAGTATGCTATGATTCTAATGAAACTACATGAATGCAATGGACATATGCAAATAAAAACGAAAAAATAAAAGCACGACTTGTTTCAGGAAAGTGGTACAACAAATTAAGTTAACAATTTCTAGTCAGTTGATTTTATTTTAGATACCTCGACTTGTCACAAATTTTCAATATAAATCAAGTTTTCAAATGTTAAATTCCAGTTTGGCCAGTTAGTTTGGTCGATAACATAGTGCAGCCATGAAATAAATTCTTAGTTTGTTTGGCACAGTTTGCAAAGTGGTATTCTAATTTTCTCATGTATGGCTAGTCAAATCAATAAGGTCAAGAAGTGTTTGGGTATCATCGCTTATTCTTTATTCTATAAAAATTTAAGATTTATGATTAAGTACATACACCTAACTAAAAAGACCAAGGTTTACCACCCATGCACTGCCTCGCGGACTAACGGAGAGTAGGTAAGGAGCTTGGCGGATTGTGCAGGCCGACTTTGACTTTGTCAACAACGTGTCGGTAATCCTTAGGTGTCCAATCTCATAAAATGAGACCAAGATATTCCAACTTTGACTTTGTCAACAACATGTCGGATAGAGCTTGGCGGGTTTGCACACCAACGCTCGATATACAAGCAATGTTGGATACCCTTGGAATACTATTATTATTATTATCGAAAATATAAGCACAAAAGAGAGTTGCGCGAATTCAACTTAACACAACTTAGTTTTAAAGATTTGAAAAGCCAATATAAGTATTTTAAGTCCTCCACTTGTTTAAACAAAGTCTACAATATAGAATAGATTTCATGGCCATCACCTAAGAATCTCCCTATATACCGGCTACACTATTATCCCTCAAAATTAAACTTTTCATTATATTTCCTATTCGATCTAAGTTGAGAGAGAAAAATACTATCAACTGGCTAAAAATTGTAAACTTATTTTGCTGTATCAATTGAAAATGAGTCGTATTTCAAAAAAAAAAAAATTTATGGTATGTTACTACAATCTAAAATGTATGATGGTCCTACTTAAATGGCTGAAAATAAAAAGAAATAAAAACAAAGAAAAATGAAAATGGATGAAATGCAGACTCCCCCCCACACTTGACTGAGACAGTGCCCCTACTGTCTAAAGCAGAAAACAAGAATAAAATAAAAAAATGAAAATAAAAGAAAAAGAACGTGTACCACCTGATTTCATGGTGGATGATCATGCAGATCGATAGAGTCATCTTCGTCATATTGCTCGAATTCCAAAAATGGTTTCAGTCGTTGACCGTTTACTTTGAAGATTCTTCCATCCCTAGGATTTTCAATTTCAACCGCTCCATGAGGGTATACTGTTTTCACGTCATATGGTCCAGTCCATCGAGATCTGAGTTTTCCTGGAAACAGGTGAAGTCTAGAGTCGTATAAAAGAACTTTTTGACCTACGTTGAATTCCTTACGAAGTCTGTTTTTGTCGTGTTGGGCTTTGGTTCTTTCTTTGTAGATTTTCGCATTTTCATACGCCTCATTTCTTAATTCCTCTAATTCCGAAATTTGTAACTTCCTATGTGAGTCGGCTTTTTCTAAGTCAAAGTTCAAAAATTTTATGGCCCAATGGGCACGATGCTCTAATTCAAGAGGTAAGTGACAGGCCTTTCCAAAGACTAATCGGTATGGCGACATCCCTAGATTGGTTTTATAAGCAGTGCGAAAAGCCCAAAGTGCATCAATCAGTTTTACGGACCAATCTTTTCTATTGGAATTCACGGTTTTCTCAAGAATTTGTTTGATTTGTCTATTGGAGACTTCTACTTGCCCACTCGTTTGTGGATGGTAGGGGGTCGACAACTTGTGTGTGATTGAGTATTTCTTGAGCAAGGACTCAAAAGCACGATTACATAAATGAGTGCCATTATCGCTAATGATAGCTCGAGGTGTGCCAAAGCGTGAAAAGATGTTTTCTTTGAGGAATTTGACAACAACCTTGTTGTCATTGGTTTTGGTCGGAATGGCTTCAACCCATTTTGAGACATAATCTACTGCAAGCAAGATGTAAAGATTCCCAAATGAATTAGGGAATGGTCCCATGAAATCGATGCCCCAAACATCGAATAACTCAATCACTAAAATGGGGTTGAGAGGCATCATGTTCCGCTTAGAGATTCGACCCGTTCTTTGGCATCGCTCACATTTAGAGCAAAATTCGAAAGCGTCACGGAAGAGTGTGGGCCAATAAAAACCGCTTTGCAAAACTTTTGCAGCAGTTTTTCTTGCTCCAAAATGACCGCCACAAGCATGGTCATGTGAGAAAGAGAGAATACTTTGGTGTTCATGATCGGGCACACACCTTCGAATGATTTGGTCTGGACAGTATTTGAAAAGATATGGGTCATCCCAATAGAAGTTTCGAACTTTTGAGAGAAATTTTTGTTTATCTTGTTTCGACCATTCAGCGGGCATTTGTTGTGTGACAAGATAATTCACAATGTCAGTGTACCAAGGGGTGTTAGAGATCGAAAGGAGTTGTTCGTCAGGAAAATAGTCATCGATTTGGGTGTCGTTATCATTTTCGTGCACAATTCGAGAGAGGTGATCAGCTACGACATTTTCAGAACCCTTTTTATCTCGTATTTCTATATCGAATTCTTGAAGAAGAAGAAGGATCCAACGGATCAAGCGGGCCTTGGCATCCTTCTTAGAAAGCAAATATCGTAAGGCAGCATGGTCAGTGTAAACTATGACTTTGGATCCTATGAGATATGGTCTGAATTTCTCAAGAGCGAAGACAACTGCCAAAAATTCCTTTTCAGTAGTTGAGTAATTCAGTTGGGCCTCGTTTAAAGTTTTGCTAGCGTAATAAATGACTCGAGGGAGTTTATCGATACGCTGACCCAAGATGGCTCCAATTGCAAAGTCAGAAGCGTCGCACATAAGTTCAAAGGGTTGAGTCCAATCAGGAGGTTGAATGATGGGAGTTATGGTCAAGAGTGATTTAAGAGTTTAAAAAGATGTTTTGCAATCATTGGAAAATTCAAACTTTACGTCTTTGGCAAGTAAATTCGAGAGAGGTTTTGAAATTTTTGAGAAATCCTTAATGAATCTTCGATAGAATCCTGCATGGCCAAGAAATGAACGAACATCTTTGACAGACTTAGGAGGAGGTAAATTAGCAATCAAATCGATTTTGGATTTATCGACTTCTAGGCCATCTTTGGAGACGACATGACCTAGAACTATCCCCCTTTTTACCATAAAGTGGCATTTCTCCCAATTAAACACGAGTGATTTCTCCTTACAACGCTTAAGGACGAGTCCTAGATGAGTGAGACATTGGGAAAAAGATGATCCATATATTGAAAAATCGTCCATGAATATTTCCAAGAAGTCTTCCACCATATCGGAGAAAATACTCATTATACACCTTTGGAAAGTTGCGGGGGCATTACAAAGACCGAAAGGCATGCGACGATAAGCAAAGGTTCCAAAGGGACAAGTAAAGGTGGTCTTATGTTGATCCTCTAAAGCAACAGGGATTTGGTTATAGCCAGAGTATCCATCGAGAAAACAGTAATACTCATGTCCCGCTAAATGTTCGAGCATTTGGTCAATAAAAGGAAAGGGAAAATGGTCTTTTCGTGTGGCTGAGTTAAGCTTTCGATAGTCGATGCACACACGCCATTTGGTTTTGATTTTTGTTGGGACGAGTTCATTACTGTCGTTTTTGATCACTGTGACTCCCGACTTCTTTGGTACAACTTGTACCGGACTCACCCAAGTACTATCAGAGATGGGATAGATGATGTTATTGTCTAGATATTTGATTATCTCCTCCTTGACCACTTCTCTCATGTTCGGGTTTAGTCGCCTTTGAGCCTCACGGGTGGGTTTAGCCTCATTAACTAAATGTATGCGATGTTCCACAATTGATGGGCTAATTCCTTTTATATCGCTAATTTCCCACCCCAAGGCGTCCTTATTTTCCCGCAGGATATCCAAAAGTTTTTCTTCTTGGTCCTCGATAAGATCGGAAGCCAAGATTACGGGAAAAGTTTTTGAAGAATCTAGGTAGGCATACTTAAGGTCTGGTGGCAAGGGTTTGAGGTCTAACTTAGGAAGTTTTTGTTGATCAACATTGGTCAACATTCCTTGGTTAGCTTCAGGTGGCGAAGTGTCGGGGTCAAGAATTTTGTTTAGTTCAGAAATGTATTCGAGTTCATCGAAATCAGAGTCGAAATGGTCAAGACACATTTTCAGGGCTTCAGAAGTGTCACTAGAGGTCTCATCAGCTGTGGTTTGAATCATGTCAATTTCATCGATCTCAAAATCCCTAGGTTGCTTATTGAGATTAAAGATGTTCAGCTCAATGGTTAGGTGCCCGAAGGAAAGTCGAAGCTGACCATTCCTACAATTAATGACAGCATTAGAGGTTGCTAAGAAAGGGCGTCCTAAGATCAATGGTATTTGAACGTTGGGATTTGAGATAGGCTCTGTTTCTAGAACTATAAAATCGACAGGGAAGTAAAACTGCTCGATCTGTATCAAGACGTCTTCGATAATTCCCAATGGCTTTTTGACAGATCGATCGGCTAGTTGAAGTGTGATGTTTGTTGGTTTAATCTCCCCTAGTCCAAGTTGACGATAAACAGTATAAGGAAGAAGATTGACACTGGCACCAAGGTCAAGTAGAGCACGGAAGATGTGAGTGTTTCCTATTTTACAATCAATCGTAGGGCAGCCAGGGTCTTTATACTTGACTGGGGCAAGATTCGAAAGAACAGAGCTTGTATTTGCAGTTAGAAAGGCGGTTTTTGGGACATTGGTCGCACGTTTTTGTGTACACAATTCCTTAAGACATTTAGCATATTGAGGAATTTGTTCAATGGTGTCTAAAAGAGGAATGTTCACACGGACTTGTTTGAAAATTTCCAGAATTTTATCGAAATTTGCTGCTTTCTTCTTATTATTGAGTCTATGGGGAAAAGGAGCAACTGGTTTTTCGACTCTACGATCAGTTTCATCATTCGAGGAAAAAGGTGGTAGGGGTGTAGAAGATGAAATGTTGGGATTGCCAACATTTAAGGGAATTTGAGGTTCAGAAGAATTGGCATTCGAAGCCAATGGATGATCATCAAGATTAGGGATTGGGGTCGAGTTAGAAGACTCGCCAGGGTTGCCCACGTTATTATCAATCCTCTTTCCAGATCGAAGGATTGTAATAGCGTTGACTGGATTATGGTTTTCGTCCTCACAAGAATTTACAGTACGAGAGTTATATTTTGGATTCACCTCAGGTTGACTAGGCAACTTTCCTTTCTCGTTATTTTTCGCTAGTTCCTTTATCATATTCATCATTTGTTCCATTTGTTTTTCTAAACGCACAATGTCTGGTGACGGTTGAGAAGATTGAGATGATTGGTTTGATGATTGAAAATTGGGGTGCCTATAAGGTTGTTTGGATTGAGGTGTAGCTTGAGAGGTTTGAGAATTGGGGGGTGGACCTTGGTAATTCGGATTGGGAATAAAGGGTTGCACGTGAGATGGGTTAGCCGAATTATTGGGGTTTGACCAGGAAAAATTTGGGTGGTTCCTCCAACCAGGGTTGTACGTGGAAGAATAAGGATTATTTTGAGCTATGGCATTGGCTTGGTCCTGAGAGTAATAGTGGGGTAACCCTTCTCCGGCTTGAGGAGTTTGATTTTCTAAGGGAATTTGATTTGGGTCCACGACATGCACACCTCTAGTAGAAGTACGAATGGGAACACGAATCGATTCCCACTGCATGTCCTTTTCAGAATAATCTTCTAAAAACCGCCAAGCTTCATCGGCTGTTTTAGACATAAAGTCTCCTCCACACATTGATTCTAGTTGAGTTCTAGTCTGATAGTTTAGCCCTTCATATGCAATTTGACATAAGTGATCTTTTAGAATTCCATGATGAGGGCAACTATATAATAGCTGGTTGAATCTCTCAAAGTATTTTGAAAAAGTTTCCCCCTCATTTTGACAAAATTGGTTTATCTCAATTCGAATTTTGAGAGTTTTATGGAAAGGGAAAAACTTTTTCAAGAATGCAGTGACAAACTCATCCCAACTTCTTATGGAATGTCGTGGAAGAGAATTTAGCCATCTTTTAGCGCTTTCAAGTAGTGCAAATGGAATTAGCCTTAGCTTGATCGATTCGTTAGATAGTTGTTGCATTTTTGTTGTGGAAGCATACAATTCAAATTCACTCAGAAATTCATAAGCATTTTCAGACCCAGTAAATTTTGGTACCCCTTGGATAAAAGAATGTTTTAGCTCAAAATTGTTTCCTTCAGCTGGTGGGAACACAATGACAGATGGTTGAACGGTCCTAGTAGGATAACATCGATCACGAAGAGACAAGGGTCTGTCCACTTGGATATTGAGGTTTTGAAAATTTTGATTTATTTGGTTTTGATCTCCAAAGTTCGGAAAGTTTTGATTCACTCGATTTTGATCCAATTCGATTGGAAAATTTTGGTTGATTCGAGAACCCCTAGGAGAATTTTGTTGGCTAACACTTTTTTCACTCATTGTTGTTAAATGCAAGCACAGAAATTAGCTACAATGAAGTTTTCTGTCCTTATTGGCTCTTAACCCAAAATTATAAAGTGATGCGTTTGATTACTTAGATCAAAAGATTTCTCGGCCAGTTAACGGACAGGAGTTATCGGTACACCAGGAATCACCCTAGCAATGTAGCCGAAGGTTTAAGTACCTTCAGAGTAACAACCGATATAATATTTACGAATCACCGTAATATTTATAAACGGTTATTTCTCTGCCGTAGTCTAGACACCAGGAAATAATTCGTTCCAAATGAATCAACTATCACAATATAATTAAGTCCTAGCTGAGCCCGTGACTCCCTTAAGTCCAATGTCTAACCATTATTATTAGTCAGATTCTACGATGAAATGCAATTTGTGGGCTAAGGAAAGGGTGATGAAATCCCTCACCTTATGTGAATTGGGGTATTACCCTTAACAGAATGAATAAAAATGCAGAAATAAAAACAATCACACAAAATAATTAAAAATTGTACATTCAAAGCCGCTTCCCCTGCAGAAATTTTTTTTTACAACAATTGTCGATATATATTTTTTTCTTTGCAGCAGAGCACCTGTAGTGTTTTAAAAATTTCTCACCTTGATCGGTAGTCCTCCAGTGAATTTGGGAAGCGCTAGCGCGTTCACACCCCACTTGGTGTGCAACCGCTCCAACCCATCTGAATCGTCCACTGCTTTCTGTTGTTGTCCCCTTCTATTAATTGCTTGCTGCGCTGCGGCACGGGTTCGGGCTAGGAGCCCGAATTTTTTTTTTAAAGACCTTTTTTTTTTTAATTTCAACTGTACCTGTTTTAGAAAAATTCTCCCTTTTTTTTTGAAAACAATTAGGAAATATAAGGAAAAAAAAAATTAAAAAAAACAAATAACAATTCAAGCAACAAATTAAGAATTTCACAACCAGGTTGCCTCAAAATCAATAAGCTTTGCCGAATAACACTAGTGAACACAACCAAGCAAAAGGAAACAAATAAGTTATGCTTACAACCAAAAACGTTACCACAAATATGCGTGCTAGGCTCAGACCAAAAGGCAGTCAATATACTTAATTAAAAACTGACCAGACTAAATAAAAAAAAGACAAACTAAGCTCAACCTACAAAAACTTAAAAACAGACTAAACAAGAAACTAAACTAAGCAAAAAGACTATAAGAGCAAAGTTAGACTCAATGGAACTGCTCAACAATAAGCCAGTGAACTCCAAAATCACACCTCGCGCTCACCACTAAAAAGAAGGGAAGCAAGATGTTCAAAATATATTGCTCAAATCAAGACCTCGCAAATAAATGGAAACAAAGTAATACAATTGTCAAAGCAATTTTTGTGCCACCAGGTTCTCAATTCTAATAACACGCCCCAGTCAATAAAAGGAATGCAGAACTTGCCTTTTTTCTTTGTTTCAAACGAATTTGTTCTTATAACCGATACAGATTCGAGCAAACGGGGTTCTTGATTTTAGGTTAGGGTTTCGAATTCGCTGCCTGCTGTTTCGATTTGAGAAGGTGATCGGCTAAACTGGGGTGTTGATGTAAGGGTTTTGATTTTCAGGTTTGAATTGTGGCGAATTGGGTTTGTGCGATTGGGTATGGAATTGAATCGATGGCCGGAATATGTGAGGATGGACAATTTATGGATGAACTAATATGCGTTTGTGGACTGATGTAATGATACGGGTTCGATTTGTGGATGATGCGATTTGATCTGAAGCATAGTGAGATGATGAATCGAACTGGTTGCAGTGGACAGGGAGTTGGTTGGTATAGAAATCAGGTAAGCGACAGTTTTGGCTTTATGATGAAGATGAGAATTGGGAAGGTTTGGGTTTTTGGGTTCCAGTGTGGTGTTTCTCGCGGGTTTGGGATGGTGTTGCACTGTGGAGATGGAACTGAGATGTGAAGTTTGTTTGCTCTGTCACTCTGTGCGTTTTGATTGTGGTGGTGTGGGGTTGTTCTAGGCAGAACTGGGTGGAAAGTGAACGTGGGTTGTGAAAATTGTTTACTAGCAATGAATCTTTTTTTTTCTTTCCTTTTTTGGTTGATCTGTGCAGAAATAGTCTTTGGAGTTTTGTGGTCTAAAGGAGGGTCTGTGGTATGAATTATGTGGAGAAGTCGTTGAGACTAGGAGGTATGTCGGACTGGGTTGTGTGTGATCTGTGGTTCAGGCGGTAGTAGGATTGCGGTTATGGTGAGGATGTTGGGGTATGTCAAAGTTAGGAAGAAGGTGCACAGAAGGAAATCAGAGGAGGATTTTTTTTTTTTTTTAGTGAAACTTTTGTAGAAGAGGAATGTGAGAATTGAAAGGAATTCAGAAACGGGAAAGAAATCAAAAGAAAAGTGGAAAGTTTTTTTTTTTTTTTTTTTTTTAGAAGATTATGGCATCAGTTATCAATACCAAATCAGCTAAAAGAGATTTTTTTTTTATCTATACACAAGAAAACAAAATAAAAATAAAAATAAAACAAAAACTAACACGAATCAGAAATTAAATAAACAATAAAATTCAACCGTTACCTCCCCAGCAACGGCGCCAAAAACTTGATCGACGCTAATCTATAGACTAGAAAAGCGCGATATTTAAATTAAATTTCTGCAAGCGTACAGTTCGTGTAGCAAACAGGTCGAACACAGGGAGGTAGATTAAAATTAAATTATTAAGATAATTCCTTGGGCGAGTTAGACGAAGCTGGAGGTTGATTTTTTTCGCAAAGCAAAATAAAAACTGAAACTACGAATAAAAGATGCAATTAAATTCACTACAGATTCGAATCTAATCGGATCTGTAATAAATTCAATGATTAAAATAAAATAGAACACTGGAAATAAAATTGCAGAAAAGAAATCAACAACTGAAAATAAAAACTAGGATTACCGCTGAATCTAATCAGACGGTCAATCACTAGTAAGAAAAATAGAAGCAATAGCAAATTGTGTTCTAGCAAATCTAATTGACTAGACAACACAATATGCCATGAAAATAAAATGCAGAAACTAAAGAAAAGAAAGCTTTATTACGACTGAAAGAGAGTACAGATGAATGAATTCCTTTTTACAATGGTTACAATCACATATTTATAGATGAGAATGGGAAAACCCTAATTAGGTCTATGAATAAATGGGCCTCCTCAGTCATGAATATCTCTTGCCTTCCTTGACTAACTTGATTGAAGAAAATCTGGGCATATCATGGCAAATATTTTCCATATCTTTCAATTCTCCCATGTGGCTAATTGATAGAAGATTGCATCTAATTAATTCTTCCAAACAAGGACGCTTATCAGACTCCAAAGGCAATATAAGATAAAATCTTCAAAATTGATTTTTCTTCTTGGCAACAATTCAATCAGAAATTCTTTTAATTGAAATTGAATGATTTGAATTTAATTCCATGACAAGAATATGGCTATTGCTGAAATGTTAATTGGTGCACATCATAAATACATACACATGAATATGTGTATGTATATATATAACATAACACTAATCCAGATATTTCTCAAAGCAAAAGGGCCAATGTGAACACGCTCCGTTTCTTTGGCAAAAAGTGAGCTTGACGGGGTTCGAACTTAGGTCTCTCAGCACCAATTCCTATGCCTTTACCAGTGAGCTACTGCTTCTTTTGCAATTGAAATGAATTTGATGTGAGGAAGTAGCTCTTTCTTGTAGTTGGCCTTTGATTTGAATTGAAGGAGGCATTTCTTGACATCCTGTAAAATCATACAAAAGTAACCAAAGTATCATTTATTTATTTACAAAAGATAAAGCATAAGAGTAATAAAATAAACACTTTTCAGTGTCAATCACTCATATGCTCTACTTGCCAATTTTATTCTCTTAGGGTCTGGATTCCGAACATATGCTAAACAACCCCAAGTTATAAAATATGAGACATTAGGTTTATAATTCTTTAAAATTTCATATGGTGAAATCTTATTCTTAGATTTTGGGATTCTATTCAGAACATAGCATACAGTCAATAAAATATCCCCCACCAATGTTTTGCTGCACCAGAATTTAATAGGATGGCAACTACTAATTCGGTAAAGGTGTTATTTTTCCTTTCTGCTTTACCGTTCATTTCAGGAGAATAGGGTGCAGTTCTCTCATGTACTATACCATGTAGTTTATAGAAGTCCAGAATTGAAGTAGATTCATATTCTGCTCCCCTATCGCTATGAAGTCTCTTAATTTTCCAATTTGCTTGATTCTCAATCTCAGTTTTGAATATTTTAAACATGTCAAATGCATCATAGCTAATTTTCCTAAGGTATACATAGGTAAACACGGAACAGTTATCCTTGCAACTTTAGTGGTGTGAGAATCTCTCAATAGCACTTTCTAATCATTAGTAGCCGTGTATGTAGTGAACATATCACGATCATAGCAGACATGGAGAGAAGCACCAGTGTCTACCCTCCAACCCTCTGAACCACCAACAAGGTAAATCTCATTAATCATAGCCAAAAGAGGCTCCTCGGTCAGGTTAGCTTGCAGTGCAGGTCCTGGCCTGTTCCAACACTTTCATGCCATATGACCTGGTTTTTCACAGTTGTAACATATAATCAATTGTCCAGAATCATTCATTTGGGTTGGTTGTTGCTGTCCTTTATGGTTTCCTTGCGCATTCTCGTTCTGTTCACTACTACGCCTATGCTTACCACTAGACTAACATAAGTTAATCATGTGTTTGTGCTTCAACATTCACAATCATTTTACCCGGTATTAATAAAGCACATTACTGTGCAAATTATCATACTTCAAAAGTTGCATGAAGCAAAATGAGCGATAAATATTAAAACCATACCGGACATTAAATTGCAAGAAGGAACCAAGTTTGCCTTCAGGGACCAATTGAAAGTTTTCCCAAATCTTTCCAAAATCTTCTCCTTCTGCTGAAGTGCCAAAAGCACATCCAAGCTAGACCGTATTTGCTGCATCCCTAAGCTTTTTGGCTGCCATTGAAGGAAGGAAAGAATAAGGCAACAGAACTGCACTGCGATTGTTCCGATCTTTACATTCCATAAACTTGGACGTTTATCATGAAGATGTTGTCCTTGAGTTCAACCCTGCTTATTTTCTCCATGTGTACTATCCCTTTTTCTCCTAATTTAAAGCTTGCAGATAATACTTGGTACTGTTTCAGATATGAGATCCATATCATACAATGAATCCATAGCGCAAGAACATGCAGCCCATCTATCTTCAAAGCGTGAATTACTAATGTGGTGCAGGATCCCCTTCTTACTGTGTATTGGATTAATACACATTCTAGATGGCATCACGAAGCCTCTTTTGGTAAACGAGGCTTCTTCAAGTGAACAACGCAAGCTACTCTCCTGATGCCTCATGAATCATATTCTTTTGTCAACAGCTATTAACTATATTGGACAGCCATTGACAAAAATATAATATTCCAGGCAAGCTTTCTTGAGCTAACCGCTCTCCTCTTTATCCTAGCATGAACTGACGCTTCCTCTTTGGGCAAGTTCTGCAATTTCTTCTCGTATTCTTCATTCTTCGATCCAAACAATCCATCCATTTTTTCTGTAATCAGAGCAAAGTTTCATCAATATAAAACACTCAAACATCCTTCCCATCCGAATTAATACTGATAGTCCTCGCTCAGCTTCCTATCGTAATCACCTACATCCACGGTATTTGCTCCTTCACCTCACCAAAGACCGACCATCTCCACAAATTTGCGCGCCTCCTAAAGAATTGCACGAGGCGGTTCAGTTCACATCGCGGCGGCGACTTCTTCCATCTCTGGCAATGAAGCGATTTCCATTTCCATTTTTTTTCTGCGATTTCCCATTTTAGGAAAGGATTGGGGATTCGATCGAAAATCAGGATGAGGATACTGCATTCTTTTTGTTTTGCCTGGAAGTATTTGAATCGGGATTTTGGGTAGTAGAGAAGGATCAGCGGACTCGTCGTCACTTGCAGCCATTGTTGGATAATTTCGTCTTCAAATTGTTGGGAAACAATGGCTCAGTCGCGGACTAGGTCGCTCTCTTGAAGACGATTCAACGATCTGGTCAGAGGTGCAAACTAGTCATACTCTATCACCGACGCCACTAGGATAAAACAGCCTCGAATAATAATTGATTTGCTTGCACAACAAATCAATTCAGATGTGCACTTTCTCATAGAACATAACTGCTCGTTCTAATTGTTTGTTTTTTTTAAGAATTTTTAATGGTGGAGGAAGAAGAAAAGCTAGAGATAAAAAATCATATTTTTTCTGAGTAGTTCAACAAAAAAATAAACATGGTAATACTTGTAGAGGAAGTCGGTTCAGATCCAAAAAAAATGAATCTCAATTTTTTACCAAGTCAAATAAAAACTTGTTCTTTCATATAGTCTCATGATGTGGGACTATTCATATATAAGTCACCTCACACTTATCCAATTTTTAAATAATTCATCTTTAAAAAATGAACCATTTTTCCAACAATTACATGAAAAATAAGAACATGAATGGTAAATTAAAAAAGTTGCATATCATAATATCAATACACAGTTGCAATCTTATATTATCAAACAAGAAATTCATTCAGGCTGAATGATAATAGACTAAACAGTTCATAAAATGAACAAATTAAGCATTCTTTCAAGAAATATAAGTACCTTCACATGTTTAGTCTCAGTTTGACGCAAAAATATGAACTGACAGAAAGAATTGTATCCAATTCACCTAGCCAATATCATTTTAGAGCAACTCAGGTAAAACCATACGCGCAACTCACCTTATATTTAAATCAACCAACATCCAATTATAGACACAATTATTCATAAATGACGAATATATCTTAATACAGAAGATATTGTTGTGTCCAAAATTAGTTATATTTTAATAATTACATATATGGAAGTCTGAACCCGGTTAAAGTTTTTCAGTAGTTCTCTATTTTCATTTTTTTTAATGTTTAGTTTATAGTCATGATTTCTCTATGTGAGGTGGGGATACCATGCCCGACCCTTTGCCAAAACGGGGAAAGCAACCGCTTAGGACCCCGAATAAGTTAGGGCACCAATTCATTGCCACCATTCACCAATATAGAGCAAAAAAAAATCATTTAGATTCTCAAACTCTAGCTGACGGCGAGTTTCGAGTGAATCTCCATCTAGGCGGTGACCCGATGAGCGATGACCCGATGAGCACTCCTCCATCTCGACTCCAGGGCAGGTGTCACAACAACAACTAGAGGGCAAGGAAAATGGGAACTACTACAATGTTATGAGCCTGGAGCCATTCAGCCACTTATGCATAAATCTGATTTCACTTTTACGATGATTCAGTATTTCGTTGAAGGCGCATGTGCAAATTTCATCATAAGCAGAGCTAAAATCAAATCTGTCATTACTCTTTGGTGACAATTATGCTAGTCTCTAATTGCATTTATCTTGAGTTTTTTGTTGCTTCAATGATTGAATTTATTATTAATTTTGTCTATTACTGGACTAAAACCTTTCTGTTTTAATTTGTTACGAGACAGAGGATAAACGATAAGCAGTATTTTAACATAGATGATAGCAGCTATGAATTCTTTGTTACATAGAAATACCCTATACAGATCAACTTATGATGAAAAAGTATATGTGCACATGCATTTTTATCAGTTTAAATAATTATTTGTTGAGGTAGTATTTGCTGAGTTGTTTGTAGCGTAAATTTAGTCCTGCAATTTCCTTGTACTGTACACTCATAATGTGATTATTAGAACAACCACTAAATCAAGAGGGCTTCATTACCCCTAAATCAAAGGCATTAGCCTCTCATGTTTGTTATTCTAACAACAAAAGTAGATTGCAACATAGAACAAAAGCAAAAGAAAAGGAAACTAAATAAAGGAAAATCTATTCTAATTGCATAAAATAAATCTAAGCTACTTGCATAAAAAAAGAACATGTAAATAAAAGACAACTAATTAAAATTGCATTAAAAAGAGATATTACATAAAAGAAAATGACTAAGAAGCCATGGAAGAAAATGAGGTTTTGATTTGAGCCTCCACTCTAAACTAAATAAAATCCAAAATACCCATTAACATGTACACAAGTGGGTTATTTATACATGAGCAAAACCCTAATTCAACATTTAGAGTGCTACCAAAAATGCCCTTTAGGAAGTATGGCCACCAAGTAATCATTAAGCTTTAATTAATCCATCATCAAATTTGCCTGAAGCTTCAACATCCACTTATTTGTCCATTAGCTTCAAAGTGTAGAAATATGTAAGTGGGAAGGCAGGTGGTGTCCTCTATGATCATGTACGAGAATTATTTCCTCTTCATTCCTTTCTATGCATATATATATATATATATATATATATATATATATATCTTTATGAAGCCCTCTTCTACATGCATCAAATTTCTACAAAAGCATGAAAAATGTCCAAGTAAAAATTCTCAAAATAATATAAGCACAAAAATGACCATTTCCCCCTATTTGATGATGAATGCATGATATTTTGAAATCAAATGAATTATGGTTTAAACATGACAAAATACCTACATATGACATTTATTTAAACTAAACAAGAATAAATATGTGAATATAAATGTGCATTTTTACGTGCACATCAAAATCCCCACACTTATCTTTTATTCATCCTTGAATAAACTGAAAAACTAAGCTAAATCTGTTCTCGTAGGGAGCACTATTGCATTAGCCTATGCAACAAGCCGTTAAACCTCTGGGTGTCCCCAATAGAACGAGTGTTGGCTCGTGAGGGTTTTCAGCGGTATCTACCCACAAAATCGAAAAGTTAAATGCAAAAAATATTTATAAAGTGCAAGCTTCGAAAATATCTACAAGTTTAATGCAAGTTTTCAAAAAATATATATTCACGAATGGTTAATTTACTTTTAAATATGACTCGAATGAGTTAAACACAAGTTTGGGTCGTCACTATGAAATTTAAGTCCGTTACTGATCAAAACTTCAAACAAAAGTCATGTTATCATCACAAACTCCTCCAGCTTGGCCAGTTGTTTTGGTAGAAACATAGTGCAAATATGAAATGAATTCTATAATAGATATCAACAATCGTAAAATGGCATCTCAATTTCCTTTTGGTTAACAAGTTAGGTCGAATAAGTGAAGATAGTGCTTGGAGTCCAAGTGCTTACTCTCTTTATTATGAAAAATATTTACATTACTATTATTTACAAAACACCTAGGTATACCACCGCTACACTGCATTACGACTTACTTGAGGGTCGGTAATCCTTTGGTTTCCAACTCATGAAATGAGACCACGATATAACTAACGCACTGCATTATGACTTACGTGGGAGTTGGGACAGAGCTTTGGCAAGTTTGCACACCAACGCTAGATGTACTAGCAATGTTGGATACCCTTGGATTATTATTATATATATATTCTTCTTTTTCTTTTTTTTAACATAAGAGAGAGAGAGAGAGTTAAGCGAGAATATCTTAGTACAACTTCACTTTAAGGATCTAAACTGTTATCGCAAGTAGTCAAAATCAACTATTCAATTAATCAGATTACAATTTAGAAAAACATTTCATACTCATCACCTACGGATCTCCCTATATACCAATTACACCAAATTTTCTCGTAATTCAGACTTTTCTTCTGTTATCTGTTAAGAGAAGTAAATCTCCAAACATTTAATCGAACGACCAAAATTGTATGAAGACTCCATCATGTCTTATTTAAAAGTAAATACAAGCGTGAAACTCTCTTTTTTAAACTATGCAAACTTAAACTATGTAAAACAGAATGAAAATGAGACTCCCCCCACACTTGATTTCGACTACGTCCCCACAGTCAATGCATGGCACAATGAGTGAACGGAAGAGAAATATTTACATATTTACAAAGGAGGGTTAAACTTAACTTTCTTACTTCATGTAGCACAGCTCATGAAGAATCATGAGCTCCTCCTCTCGATCAGTGGGCAATTCCAAGAATGGTTTTAGACGTTGACCATTGACTTTGAATACAGACCAATCCCTCGGGTTTTCTTTTTTGACACCACCATGTGGAAAAACAGTTCGAACAATATATTGTCTAGTCCATCTCGATTTTAACTTCCCGGGGAATAAATGAAGTCGTGAGTCATACAATAGAATTTTTTGGTTTGGCAAAAATGGTTTTCTTAGGATTGACTTATGATGAAAACCTTTGGTTTTTTCCTTGTAAATTTTCGCGTTTTCATACGTGTCATTCCTAATTTCTTCTAATTCATTGAGTTGCAACTTTTGGTTTTCGCCGGCTTGTTCAAGATCGAAGTTTAAGTTCTTTATTGTCCAAAGTCCTTTATGTTCAAGTTCAACGGGTAAATGACAGGCTTTAGCGTAAACCAATCGGAAAGGGGACATTCCAGTATTAATTTTAAAAGTAGTATGGTAAGCCCAATGTGTGTCAGTCAATTTTTGTGACCAATCTTTTCGATTTTTATTCATAGTTTTCTCCAAAATCTGTTTTATTTGACGATTCGACACTTCGACTTAACCACAAGTTTGCGGATGATAAAGAGTGGATAACTTGTGGGTTATCAAGTATTTCTTCATTAAGGATTCAAAAGATCGATTACAGAAATGAGTTCCATTGTCGCTTATTATTGTGTGAGGTGGGCCGAACCTCGAAAAGATGTTTTCTTTTAGGAACTTCACAACAATTTTATGACCATTTGTTTTACAAGGAATGGCTTCGACCCATTTCGATACATAGTCGACGACGAGAAGAATATACAAGTTTCCGAAAGAGTTTGGGAAAGGTCCCATAAAGTCAATACCCCATACATCAAAGATTTCAATCATAAGGATGGGGTTCAAAGGCATCATATTTCAATGAGAAATGTTTCCTAGCATTTGGCAATGATTTCAAGTTTTGCAGAATTAGAACGAATCTTTAAAGAGAGTAGGCCAATAAAAACCACATTGAAGCACCTTTTCAGCGGTTTTCCTTGGACCAAAATGTCCACCGCACGCATGATCATGGCAGAATGAGAGAACACTCCTAATTTCGCTATCAGGACCGCATCACGAATGATTTGGTCTGGATAATACTTAAACAAGTATGGGTCGTCCCAATAGAAGTATTTCACTTGGGAAAGAAATTTGTATTTATCTTGTTTAGACCAAAACGAGGGGGTTATCCTTAGTGACTAGATAGTTCGCTATGTCGGCGAGCCAAGGATCGATTGAAACAAAAAGGAGTTATTCATCGGAAAAGTTTTCGTTGATTGGCAAAGAAGATGACGCGTTCGGAGGATGAGATAAGTGATCGGCTATGATGTTATTGGATCCTTTTTTGTCTTTGATTGTAAGATCGAATTGTTGAAGTAAAAAGATTCATCGAATTAAATGTGACTTAGCAACCATTTTAGCAAAAAAGTGTCGAAGAGCAGAATGGTCAGTGTAGACCGTGATGTGGTAACCATTCAAGTAAGATCAAAACTTCTCTAGTGTAAAAACGACAGCTAAAAGTTCTTTTTCGGTGGTCGTATAATTGAGTTGAGTGTCGTTCAAGGTCATACTCGGATAGTAATTGACGTGGAGGATTTTATTGATGCGTTATCCTAAGACAACACCAACCGTGAAGTTAAAAGCGCCACACATGATTTCAAAAGGAAGTTCCCATTTGGGTGAGAAGATTATCGAGGCTGAAATGAGTTCATTTTTAAGACGTTCAAAAGAAGCGACACATTCAGAGTTAAATTCGAATGGGACGTCCTTTCCTAGAAGAGTAGTCAAAGGACTAGCAATTTTGCAAAAATCTTTCACAAAGTGTTGGTAAAAGCCAACATGTCCAAGAAATGAACAAATGTCCATAACGCATTTTGTAATGGGTAGTTTTGAAATAACGTCAACTTTCTCTTTATTTACCTCAATGCCATTATTTGAAATTACATGTCCAAGGACAATGCCTTACTTGACCATAAAGTGGCATTTTCCCAATTCAACGTTAAGTGTTTTTCTTTACATCGATTTAAAACAAGTTCAAGATGATGTAAGCTACAGGAAAAAGAATAGCCAAAGATAAAAAAATCATCCACAAAACTTCAAGAAAGTGTTCGATCATATCAAAAAAAAAAAAATCAAACCATACATCGTTGGAAAGTTGTAGGAGCATTGCAAAGACAGAAAGGCATATGTCCGTAAGCAAAGGTACCGAATGAACATGTGAAAGTCGTTTTCTCTTGATCTTCGGAAGCGACTAGAATTTGGTTATAACCAGAATAATCATCAAGAAAGCAGTAGAGTTCGTGACCGGCTAAACGTTCGAGCATTTGATCGATGAAAGGAAGAGGAAAGTGGTCTTTACGTGTTGCAGCATTCAGTTTTCGATAATAAATGCAAAGATGCCAACCCGTTTGAGTACGAGTTGGAAGAAGTTCGTTTTGGTCATTTGCGATAATGGTGAGTCCGGACTTTTTAGGAACAACGTGAATGGGGCTGACCCATATGCTATTAGAAATGGGGTAAATGATACCGTTATTAAGAAGTTTAAGAATTTCTTCGCGAACTACCTCTTTTATCTTAGGGTTAAGTATACGTTGCGCTTCGCGAGTGGGTTTGGCTTCGTCAGTTAAGTGAATACGATGTTGAACGATTGTGGGGCTAATCCGCTTGATGTCAGAAATGAACCAACCGATTGCATCTTTGTTTTTAGAAAGAGTCGAAAGACGAGAAATTTCTTGATCATGAGTTAAATTTGAAGAAATTATGATAGGGCAAGTTTCATTATCACATAAGTATACATACTTAAGGAGATTGGGAAGAGGTTTAAGATCCAACTTTGGTGTTTTCTCAATCAAAGAACTTGGTTGAGATTTGGACTTAACTGAAAGCGATTCAAATGCAAGCTTGTATTCGACTTCGTTAGGAGCGTCTTGTAACACTTTTTCGTACTCGGCCTCACGCTCATCATTAAGGTCAATCGATTCTTTTTCAGAATTTTCGTGAATGGCATTAACTTCCAAGGTTTGGTCACATGATTCATTCGAATGACTTTCAATATTGAAATTATTAAGGTCTAGAGTCATGTTTCCAAAAGAGATTTTCATTGAACCATTTCAACAATTTATTAAAGCATTTGAAGTAGCCAAAAAGGGTCAACCTAAAATTAGTGGAATTTGACTCATTGGATTATTGACAGGTTGAGTTTCCAAAACAATGAAATCGACAGTGAAGATGAATTGACCAACTTTGATGAGTACGTCCTTGATTTCTCCATCGGGTTTTCTAATTGAACGACCAGCAAATTGAGGAGTTATTTTCATTGGTTTAAGTTCACCAAAACCAAGTTGTTGGTAAACGGAATATGGAATCAAATTGACACTCGCATCCAAATCAACAAGCCATTTGTTAATTGTTTTATCTCCTATCGTGCATGAGATCGTAGGGCATCCAGGATCTTTGTATTTGACCGGGATTGATTGGGTCAAGACTTCGCTAAGTCTGGCGGCTAAGAAGACTTTCTTGGGTACATGAGTGCGTCGTTTTTGGGTACACAAATCCTTGAGAAATTTAGCGTAGGTGGGAACTTGTTGAATGGTGTCTAGAAGAGGATGTTAACTTTAACTTATTTGAAAATTTCCAACATATTTTCCATTTGGTTGTAATGTTTTTCTGGTCAAAGACGATGAGGAAATGGAATGCGAAACTCAGTAGGCCGATCTACTTGAGTTGGAGAAGAATTAGACTCAGAATTTGGATCAAAATCATTCGTGGTTTTAGAAGAACTGAGAGGAACATCCGGTAAGTTATTTGGATTTTCAACTTGATTATCGATTTTCTTACCAGATCGGATAGTCGTGACAGCATTCAATTGAGTTAGATTGCTATACTGAATGACATGAGCTTGGTTTGGACTGGGATTTTGACTCTTGGGGGTTGGAATGGGTTGACTCTGGAAAGTGCCTCGTTCCCGTTCACTTACGGAAGTGGCAAATTGACTTATTTGCATTTAAAGTTTAGCGATCGATTGACTCGTGTTTTGCATGTACGAAGTCAATAAATTTTGCAATTTGCTATTTGAATGGAGATTTTGAGTCGTTGCTTTGGTCAATGTTTCGAGACTTTTCTCAAGTGAAGTCAACCGTTTATTATCTTGGGGAACAACAGCTTGTTGCCTTTGATTTTGAGAAGTGGCGCAAGATTTTGGAATTGATTTTGTTAAAAGGGAGGATTCGAAGGATTATTTGAAAGTGGTTGGAAAGGGGATCGAACCAAATTCGAATTTGCATTGTCTTGGGCCCAAGAGAAGTTAGGATGGTTTTTCCAAGCCGGATTGTACGTTGGGGAGAGTGGGTCGTTCCTAACTTTATTAAATGCATTGAGTTGTTCTAACGAATGTGGGCATTGATCGACAATGTGGTTAGGATCGTTACATTTGTAACATGAGGGTTGAGACGCTTGAGCTTGATTTATTTGAATTGATGAAAGGACATTATCGAATTCGGTTAACATAGCGTCTATTTTCGCTTCTAAGGCCGCTGAAGATCCTACCGAGTGAATGCTTGATCGGGAATAAATCGATTTCTTGTTAGATCTTTCCCATTGAGCTATTTTTTCGGCTAAATTTTCGAGAAATTGCCAAGCGGCATCGTGATTTTGGGCTAGAAATTTCCTTGACACATCGATTCGAGCATGGTTCGAGAGTTATTTTCGAGTCCATCATATAAAATTTGACAAAGAGTCCATTTTTTGAAATTGTGATGTGGACATTTGACTAGAAGTTCTTTAAATTTTTCGAAATATTTTGCAAAGGATTCACCCCTAAATTGATGAAAATTAATGATTTCATTTCGAATTTTGGACGTTTTTCCAGAGGGTAAAATTTCTTTAGAAAAACTTTCACAAATTAATCCCGAGTTCTAATCGTATTTGAAGGCAAGCTATGCAACCATTGTTCGGCATAATCGGTAAGTGAAAATGAAATTAACCTAAGTTTGATTCCATCATCACTCAGTTGTTGAAATTGCATGGTTGCACAAACTTGTTCAACTTTGGTTAAGAAAATGTAAGGATCATCACGTTCAAAATTGCTGAATTTTGGAAGAGTATTTACGTGTTTCGAATGAATTTCAAAGTGGTTACCCGTTGGGGCGGGCAATATGATGCAATAAGGAATAGAAACTCGATCAGGGAAGATTCTACCCATAATAGTTCGACGGGGTTTTCGTCGGCCATGGTTGAAGGAATGTTTTTCGAACTAAATGATTAGTTGAAGAATCACGAGTCCAACTGCGCATGCAATAGCGTAAAGAATAAGAAAAGAGGAGAAAGAACGAATTTGAGAAGAGAATAAAAGCGAAATTTTTTTAAGAGAGAGAAAAGATAAATTTTTATAAACAGGATAATATTTTTGGTTTTTTTAGAAGAAGAAAAAGAAGTTAAAATTTTCTAAAAAAGATGAAAAAGAAGTTTTTTTTTGGTTTTTTTTTGTAATTCACAAAACAATCAGAAACATTGAAATTAGCTACAGTAAAATTTTCTTTTCTTAATGGCTCCCAACTGAAAATTTATAAACTTCATAGTTTTAAACTACACAAGTAACAAGTCTCAAGTAGATCGGGTCAGGATTTATCAATGCACCACGAATCATCGTAGCAATGCAGCTGAAGTTTTAAGAACCTGATTGAGTTCGAAACTCCACCTTTTCTTAGACACTGGGAGAGTTAGCTAGTATAGTCCAAGTTATTAAGAAAATAAACTTTACCCTAATTGAGCATGTGACGCCCTTAGGTCCAGTCTACAATTTTTATTTGTTAATGCAACTATCAATGTAATTTTCTGGAATATTTTAATCAATCACAGAACAGTCACAAAATAATAAATTACGGAATTTTTTTTACAAGCAAATCGCGGTACCTGTACGAAATCTTTACAAGAAATTTTTATTTATTTTTCAAGCAGCAGCAGTCCCTGTAGAGTTTAGAAAATACTCACCTAGATCAGCAGTCCGTCCATTGCAACTGAGTAGCATTAGCGCGTTCAAACCCCACTTGGTGTGCAACAGCTCCAACAATTCAAATTCTTCTAATTGCAAATTGCTTGACCTATGAAATCCCTGTTAGTTGATTGAATTCTGCCTCTTTCGGTCTTGAGTGAATTTGACTTCTCTTGACTTTTTTTAAATGAAACTAAAAATAAAACAAGATGAGTGAAAATCAAAAGAAAAATCAAAAATAAAAAAACAACAACAAAAGGAAATGATCATTTTTTTAAAATAAAAGAAGCTATCAAAGAAATCGAATTTTTTTATACACCAAATCTGATCCAAAGATAAGAAAGTTTTTTCTTGTATAGAGAGGAAAGCACAAATGAGGGGGAAGAAAATAAAATAATAATACAGAAAGCAAGAGGAACACTGAACTCAAAAACACAAACTAACTAAGACTAAAAAAAATATAGCCACTCAATAGAAACAAGACTTGACTTAACAAACAACTGACTCATTAAAATTAAAAGCAAATTTAACCCATATTTTTTTTTTACTCACGCACTCAAACAAATAGGAAACCAACGTCCCAAATATACTCAGAATTAGAAACCGCAATTTGTTTCCTCACAAACCAAAATTTTAAACCCGATAATCCCATAAAATTTGCAACTATCGAAGCAATCAGCAAAATCACATCTTTTTTTTTCATTTCTGTTTTTTTAAATCGTTTAGACAAAATCAAAAATTCAAACTATAGATTCGAGTTTCGGTTCGTGATTTTGTAAATTGTGTGCAAGTGAGCAAGGCGGAATTTAGGATTGGGGTTTGAGTTCAGGGATTGCGGGCTGGAGTGATCTACTGTGTATGGTTTTTTAAGGCAGAAGGATATATGATGGAATTAATGGGTTGATGGAAGAAGAGCTTGAGGGAGATGGAACTTGCGTGATGTGTATGAAACAATAGTGGTTTTGGGGAATTGGATTTGGTAGTTTCAGGGTATTGTGATGAGTGTACTGCGTGATGGTGTTCGAGGCACGAAAATTGTGAGATGAAGGTGGTATGTGGAGTACGGTTTGGCTTGAATTGTTGATGTGTTCGACTGTACGAGAAATTGGGGGATTTGTAGATGGTAAAGGCTTGTTGACTGTGTAGGAAATGAATGAATAAATGGTGATGAGTAGTAGTTGCGACGTGAGAGCAATGAGATGAATGGCTAGTTATTAGTGAACTAGTGCGGGTTGGTGAATATGGACATAAGTGATTAGTGTGGAGTAATGCAAGGTGAGGATGGAAAAAAGATTGATGAATTTCGAAGAGAGAGGCAGAAGATGGTGGAAGAAAATTGGATTTGTAAAGATGAGGTGTGTGACTGGTGTGGATATTTAAAGAGAAAGCTGGAGTTTACTGCAGAATTGCAGTAAGAAGGAAGAATTTTAGAAAGATTTTTTTTATTTTGTTTTATTTATGGAAAAGGAAAGTAATTATAAAGAGAATTTGGAAAAGAAATCTGAGAGAGGAAAGAAATAAAAGAGAAAAATGGAAAGATTTTTTTTATTTGTAAGAATTGAAAATGAATTAAAGATGGAAAGAAATAGATGAAAATAAATGAAAGAAATAGATCAAATTGTATTGAAGACAGGAAAGAAATTGAAAACAAAAGGCAAGTGTTTTTTTCTTTTATCCTTGAGATTATGGTATCAATCAATAATACCAAATCAATTAAACAATAATTTTCTTTCTATATATACAAGAAAATAGAAGGAAAAATAAATAAAACAAACACTTTTTTCTTTTTAAGACGAACAACAAAATTAATCCGAAGAATAAATTCAAAATTAAATAACTCTTCCCGGCAACGGTGCCAAAAACTTATTCGACGACGAATATTCTATGAATAAGAGCACCATCGTGAAGTGTAATAAACCGCAAGCGCACGGCGTACACTTGTAGTACGTTAGTGAGTACGAGTCAATCCATGGGGAAAGAAGTAACTTTAATTACAATCAAATCAAAACAAACTTGGGATTGATTTAGTTAACAAAAACTAATTAAAACTATAAACTAAGTTGAGAGCTAAATATGAAATGAAAGCAATTTAGAGGCAACTCCACCACTCAATAAATCAACATACAATGATTTCATGATCTCTCATTTGATCTTTTGTGTAATTAGTTAGTGCATTTATCATAAGCACGGACTAATGTGTCATTAGAGAACACACTTAAACCGTCAAACTCTAACATACTCTCTAGTCCACAATTATACCTTCATGAAATGACAACAAAAGTGAAACTAAAATTTACTTTAAGCATATTCTATTTACTATTAATTTAGTAACATAGAGTATCATATTTTGAATTTCATTCACACTTTAATTACCATATTCATAGTAGATGAAGAGACAATCTTGTGTTTACGTTGACTAAGCATAGGCTATTTTGCTGTCAACAAACATAGACTATCAAAAACAAAACTCAAACAACAATGTAATTACTACTTCAATCATTCCATTAAGCATAAAAAGAGATCCTAAAAACAAAAATATGTTTCATCTACATAATCAAGAGGGCTTCATTACCCCTAAATCAAAGGGATTATCCTCTCATGTTTGTTATTCTAACAGCAAAAGTAGATTACAAGATAGAACAAAAAGAAAAGAAAAGAGAACTAGTTAAAGTAAAGTCTATTATAATTGCATAAAATAAATCTAAGCTACTTGCATAAAAGAAAAGAACATGTAAATAAAGGGCAACTAATTAAAATTGCATTAAAAAGAGAGATACATAAAAGAAAATGGCTAAGAAGCCATGAAAGAAAAAGAGATTTTGATTTGAGCCTCCATTCTAAGCTAAATAAACTCCAAGATACCCTTTAACATGTACCAAGTGGGTTAGTTATACATGTGCAAAACCTAATTCAACATTTAGCATGCTACCAAAAATCTCCTTAGGAAGTATGGCCACCAATTAATCATTAAGCTTTAATTAATCTATCATCAAATTTGCATGAAGCTTTAACATTCGCTTATTTGTCCATTAGCTTCAAAGTGTAGAATTATGTAAGTGGGAAGGTAGGTGGGGTCCTCCATGATCATGTATGGGAATTATCTCCTCTTCATTCCTTTGTATGCATATATATCTTTATGAAGTCCTCTTCTACATGCATCAATTTCTACGAAAACATGAAAAATTTCCAAGTAACAATTCGCAAAATAACATAAGCACAAAAAATGACAATTTCCCCCTATATGATGATGAATGCATGATGTTTTGACAATTGAATTATGGTTTAAACAGGATAAAATACCCACATATGAAATTTATTTAAACTAAATAAGAATAAATATGTGAACATAAATGTGCATTTTTACGTGCACATCAGCATCAAAACTAATTAAACATTACGGAATAAAAATATCAACCTACAATGTTATTACACGTTCGTATATCATATAGTTGTTAACTAGTGAACTTAACATCAACTGAACTAATTTTCTTCCCAACCGACCAAACGTTTTTTCCAACTTATTGAAATTTTGATGAATTCGACTATTTGCAGAAATGAAAACTTTTTATTGATGAAGAGAATTTATTTTGTACAAGTATTGAGTAATTTTGTACAATACAATGCTTCAATTTATATAGAGATACATTGCTACAAAGTTAAACGAATGGCTCTTTAAGATATTGGCTTCGGCCCATTTATGCCCCAGTATCAATATATCAGTTTGTTTGAGATAACAACCAACACATCATTTTGAAGACCCCTCCCCCAAAACTGATTAGGGTTAGGGTTTCTAAAGGCAATTTATCCAAACTTTAAGAAATCGTCATGGCGATTGGGAGATTTAGGTGCTTTAGGCTTCAACAACACCAAGCAAACCTACTTCAGCTCCTGAATTTGCTGTAATTAGGTTTATTTCATCTTTGGAATTTGGCGACCATCGTTGATTTTATAACAATGCCTTCTAAAGAGAATTCGGATGTGCATCTTATTCAGTTTAATAGGGTTATAAGGCCATGTACTTACATATTGGACTTGGCCCATATTATGTTTATTTTTTATAAATAAATTGTTGTCGCTAGTTGTATCAATCCGTCAATTACATTTACAGTACAACTTTGTACAAGTTTTATTCTGCAATAGAGTTGCTTTCTCCTCCAATTCGTTTATCCTCAGCTTTGCTTTCGGTTGCTTTGCGCACTAGTTTCATCTCTGGTGACTTGATATGAGTGTTATTTCTCTCTGTCTTTATCAGTTGAAGTCTGTCGCGAAAACTTGTAAAGTTCGTGGTTGATATGGCTTTAGTTAGTGTGTCAGCGCACTGGTAAGTTGCAGGTACACGTCTAATCTCCAAGTTTCCTTTTAAAACATGTTCACTTACAAAGTATAGATCTATCTCAATGTGTTTGGTCCCTGCATGAAGTACTGGGTTTGCTGGAATGTATATAATGCTTTGATTATCACATCATAGTATTGATTTAAATTATGTCTTAACTTTGAGTTCAAACAACACTAATTGCAACCGCACAGATTCTGCTGTTGCATTTGCTACATTTCGATACTCTGCTTCAGTGCTAAATCTGGATATAGTTGAATGTTTCTTAGAACACCATGACATCAAGTTCTTTTCAATGTATATGTCGTACCCTGTTGTGGATTTTCTACCATCTGGATCTGATGCATAGTCTGCATCACTCAAGCTTTAAGCATTGAAGTTTTTTCTTGCTTTTATTGATGATCCATAGTCTAGTGTACCACTTAGTAATCTGAGGATTCTTTTTACTGTTTTCCAGTGAGTGTCCTGCAGTTCCTACATGATTTGACAATCTTTGTGAAACGACCCGAACTTCCCCGTGAAGGAAAGCACGGATTGAGTTGAGGACAAGACAAATCAGAACACAAACAGAAGAACATTTCATTGTCTATTACAACAATTTCATCAGAATACACTAATATACAGAGTATGAATAAATATTATACATCAAAAAAATATTAGAGATTTAAATTACATTACTTAGCAGCGGAAAATAATACAAAACACAACTGAAAGAGATATACGGATACAAAGCTTTCTGGATATCGTTCCAGCTGTAAATCAGGATCCTGTGAATATAAATCTGCAAAACCAAAACTACTAGCTGCCCACAGAAAATAGCGGCAACCAGGGTTTAGGTTAAAACAATAAACTCCAGGTCAGTCATGTGACTGGTGTGAGAACTAAAACAGTTATTAATCTTTATTTTAAAGTTAGGTAAATCAAGGGACCACGCCGTATAACACGGAACGGGTTTCCTCCCAAGAATTCCAGTGCATAAAATAACAACGTAATGCTAAATAAAGAACAATGAAGCTATTATAAGACCCATGTCCCATCACACAATGCAACACAAGCCGGAGGATAGGGTTTTACCTTAAAATAGCCAAAGAATGCTTGATACGTTAAAACAAATCATTTGATACTATTATAAGTGCATAGTGTATATAAAACAACTTCAAATATAAATGTATCAATCCTAGACGGCATGGGTACCATATATCATGTCGCCAATACTAGGTTCTACAATCAAAACCGCAATTGTCATGTATTGAAAGTTGGATTTCTATTTGTGAACCGTGGCAAGGTGATCGTCCTCACCGCTTCAAGACCCTCTAGCCCGCGCCTCATGACCCAGACTCAGGTGGGCCCTTGGATTGTCAGGGCCAGTCCACTCGATGTGGATTAAAATGCCTGAACACTGCGTTTCCCCACCCTATGGGGTGTAAACTGGTTATATCCGACCAGGCCATCGGCTCCGAAGAGACCGAACTAACCGAGGTGCCTCACAATCCATCATCCACATAAGTAAAATGTCTGGGCGTGTAAAACCCAAAACACTACTCCTAGCTAGAAGGAAACGCATGCCCTCCCTGAAGTCCTCTCCCGTTTCTGGTTCACACCGGGGTGTGAGGATCGCGAATTGACGCTACACAAAGCTACACTGTATTACAACTGTTCTTTGATCATCAACCACAAGACTATGCTTTTCAACAGAAGCCTTGATCATTTGCAACTCAGCATGCCACACAGGCAATTCACGCTATGCAACCGATGTATATCAATCACACAGAATGAAATCCGATGTCAGACACACATCCATTTACAAGTTCGTTATGGGTCTGAACGAAACCGGAGGAACCTTATTCCTCGCATATCCATCGATCTCCAAGTACGTCTGGACGATCACCAACTGATTCCCTCCTCTTGGGTGTACAGCCCAATCAAGATCATCAGTAATTATCCAAACGACGTGAAGACCTCCGGTCTTCAACCACCGTCTTCATCTCAACATATCGTCGAATCAGTTATTCAGAATGGGATAAACCCGATCTTTCCGAATAACTCACACATATAATAAACAAGTGCAATTAAAACACAACATACGCCTTATCCCAATCCAGAACATTTCTTTATTCAAATATTCTTATATTTTGGGAAAGGGTCCCATTAATTTTATCAAAGATAAATTCTTTAAATTTATCATTTAATCTTCTTTTGGATATCAATTCAAACCAAATTATGGTTTATCCAAACTAGTCGGGATTAACGGTCCTTACCGAAGTAATCATTTGTTTAATTTCTCAATCCCAACCTATTCATCCCATGAAGCAAAACTGGTAATACTTCATATCTAACACCACGGTGTTATCAGTAAAATTAATTACCATTTCACGTTCAAATATAATTAAAGATTTAACTATCGCTTGGAGCAAAACTAGTAATACTCCATTCTCACCATTTCTTGAATTTGATGATTTTAGTTATCAAATTCACCTTTCAATCTATTTAAAGATTCTTTAAAACTCTAATTCAGGTCTAATTTCCAAAAATCATTACTTAATGATTATTCAATGTTGAGAAATAAATCTTATCTTTAACGGGGTTAAAGAACTAATGTCATTTAAAACACAGTTCACGATAAACCCAATAATCAATTCCAATTCAATTCCATTAACAATGGAATCTTCACGGAAAACAAATCAGTATATATAATCGATATGAACTTCCATATCCAACCGATAATATAAATGGAATAACGACAAGGCCTTTTAAATTCCATATATATTAATAGTCTTCCTCTACAGAAGCTCACCTCGATTATTACCAAAACGATTTCCATTCAATTCCAATTTATTTTATTAAATTGGAAAACTTTACTTTGGAAATTCTCCTTTAAATCTCAACAAAAGATTTATAAATTCCAAATCACATTTCACTGTAAATCGGGTTAAAGAATGAATGTCGTTAAAACACAGTTCACAACTAACCCAATTCACATTCCATTAATTATCGGGTTAAAGAACTAATGTTATTTAAAACACCGTTCACGATAAACCCAAAAATCAATTCCAATTCAATTCCAATTAAATATTATTTAATTGGTATACTTCATTAAATCTAAACAAAAAGATTTAATCTTTTTCTCAACTGGGTTTAAGAACAGTGTTAATGAAGACACCAGTCACGACAAACCCTAATCTCATTTGATATTAAATACAAGGCTCTGAATAGAAAATATATCGGCTTATAATCAATATCAAATACTATAACCAACAAATATTGTCTGGGAAATAACGATATAAATATATCTTTCATATTTCCATAACAATATCTGTATAATCACGAAATCTAACATCGAAATATTCCGAAGACAAATTCGTTTCAAATCCATCCCAATTTATATATTGGAAATTTTGGTTATTTTAAAAACCATTTCAAATCCAATTTATTTATTTTAAAAATTAATGGATTATAATTCTAGTTCAAAACTAGTCCATTTCGATAAAAAAAACTATTTTTATCTTTTAAAATATGGAGTTTTTCATTCCAATTCTTTCCAGATCATTTCTTACGATTTTACACTAATTATTGATACTTTTAATAATTTTATCAAGGCCCGTACAGTCGATTTCCATCAACGGCCATCGAACTGCACTTACATCAACCTTTTACAAATTTGATTTGGACATAATTCCAAATCCAACCGTTAGATTTCTAATTTCTTGTATTCGTTAGAAAGCTCTTTTCGATACGAACCCAACAGTTCCAGATTTAGGAGAATCCGACGGTCGGATCTACCGTAATGTCCGTTCAAAGACAATGGTCGAAATTCGCGAATAGCCGTAGCGCGGCGCGTTCTATTCGGGCCATTATATTATATATATAATATATATAATATATATTTCATCGATTTCCATTTAAAACGAATTTTATAAATCATTTTAAATTCGTTTCAAAAACAATTTCAACTTCCATTTCAAATTCAAATCAAAATTTCAAATTCATTTCAATTCATTTTGAATTTCAAATCCATTTCAATTCAATTCGAATTTAATTCGAATTTCAATTTTATTTCAATTTAATTCGGATTTCAATTCTATTTCAATTTAATTCGAATTTCAATTCTATTTCAACTTAATTCGAATTTTAAATCATTTCAATTTAATTCGAATTTCAAATCATTTCAATTTAATTACAATTTCAAATCATTTCAATTAAGTTTGAAATTTCAAATCATTTCAATTTAATTCGAATTTCAAATCATTTCAATTTAATTTGAATTTCAAATCATTTCAATTTAATTCGAATTTCAAATCATTTCAAAATATCAGATTTTGAAATCACTTTTCGATATTCATTGTAAAATGAATGAAATCGACAAAATTCCAGTTCGTGTTCAAATGGCGTTTAACTACTTAACACGGCTTCACATTTCAATATTCACTGAATATTATTTTAAAATATTCGATAATTCTGAACTGGAATCAGGCACAGTATATGGATTTCATACAATACATGTACACAACAAACACAGTCGACCATCATCCAAAGTGCATTCTACACTGCATAAGCATCAAATATTAATATTTAATGCTTACAACAGCCTGTCAATCGATCAATTGACATACAGCTAATTATTGGGATTAGTGTATGTCCAATTTCATCCCAACACCTGTGTAGGGTTTTCAAACAATCAAACACATGTTGTAATTGTGTAGTTGGGCGATGTGTAAAATTTATCGTCCAAATCAATATCAGTCAAATGTGTGTACATAAACAAATCGTCCGATTTGTTTATAAACATTTATTTTATATACACGTTAAAAAAAATATTTTTAACTATAAAATATTTATTCATTCAATATCACACAATCAATTTTCACAACACATCAATCAAACAAACAAGTCATCCATGGTCTGTGGACGACGGGTGTCGGGTGCTGCTAAGCACCGTCTGCATCCTAGTATATATTTCAACTAGAAAATAAATTAAAAGTGAGGAGTTCTCACCTTTGGGTTCCACTACGACGTTTCATTTCTTAATTTCTGAATGGCTTGGATTTTCCCGAAATTCAACGCAATCCTTGACACGTTGTTCATAGTAAAAATCACATTTTTATTTCAACGCTATAAAAACCACATTTTTACTTCGATGCTATTCATAAATAAACATCCTATTTTTATTTATATACTATCTGCGTAAAAATCTCGTTTTTATAATTTCAAAAATCGCATCTTTAATTTTTTTCAAAATCAAGTCTTTCATATTTTCAAATCAAGGGTATTTTATATTTTTCAAAATCAAGTCTTTTATATTTTTCGAAAGAAGGTCTATATATTTTCCTCTTTTAAAACAACGTATATTTTCCTTTATAAAAATCAATTCTATATAAAAAAAACTGATTTTTAAGCTAATATTAATATACATATAATTTCTGCTATTTAAATTCTAAAACAATGACATTTTTAAAACCATGATACATATCTTTAATTTCTAAATTAATTAAACTAACTAAATAATTAATTATAACTTAATTAGCCAGTAATATAGGTTTAACAGTTTAAACCTTTCTCTTTGCCGTCGTTCTACAGGAATCGCTCCTCCAAAGAAAACCCATCGGCTCGCTTCATAGGGTTGGAAACCGCACCTTCATCGTCACGCCATCCACTGATCGGGAACCACCATCTTCACCGCTGTCACGAGCTCCTCCAATGGCCAGAGAGTTGGCCAGCTCGCACGCTTCATGGCCCTCAAAAACGCGCCCAAAGTCCTCGAGTTTGTGCTCAGAAATCGAGCGTAATACCTCATGAGATTGGATCAAAAGGGGATGGGTTTAAAGAGCATCAAAATCTCTATCGATTTTGTGCTTGGAGCCCGCCGAAATCAGTGCGTGAATCAATCGGAAAATGGGGATAAAGTTTTAAGGAATTTCCACCTTTCATTCAGTGTGAGGCGGCTGAAAAGAGTTTGACCACGGGGTAGTTGACTAGGGTTGACCAAACTAGGGTTTATGTAATAATTTCTATTATTATTTAATTCAAACTTTAACTGTTTAACGTTCCGAGCTCCAAATCAAACTCAACGACAGTCGCCCTTAGCTAATTAACCCCCATTCCGAACACAATGAAACATGTTTCGTAACCCAATTCGGTTGTTATGATCAGTTCCCACAAAAATTAAAATACATATCAGTATATATTCAATTTGAACGTACATTTCAATTTACCGGGGCCACATACAGACTCTAAAAATTCCAGAAAAAATATATTTGGCTTTGTATTGGCGACACGTTCCTAGCAAAACTAATTTCATCAAATTCGAAGACCGTTTGAAAAATGACCATTTTCTGGTCGTCCAAATTAACTAAAACTGTTCAAAACACGTTTTCTTCTGCCACGCTCACATATTGCTTTCAAAAATTATGGACATTTGAATCTAGCAATAATTTGACATCCCGAATCCAACAAAAGTGATTTCGTCGAAAATAGAGGTCATTTGCAAAATTTCCATTTTTAATGGCCTAAATTCCAAAGCGACTATTCTGAAATTTCAACTGGGCATAACTTTTTATTCCCGCTATGAAATTTCTATTTTTCGGATTCGTTGGAAAGATATTTTCAAATAGATTATAATATTTTTGGTTTCGCTAAAATCTGGTTTATTTTGAATCCTGTACATTCATTTGAAATTTGAAATCGAATTTTCAAACTACCGCGCCATTTTCAATTCCTTTTATAATTTAAAATAAATATTTATATTCTAACGACGATCTATATAAATATATACATTCTATTTCTATTCAAAATAAATTTCTCGTTGTTATTATTTAAAATAATTCATTTTAAATATTCAAATTTCATCAAAATTGCCAAAATAAAATTTTTTAATTGGTTCAGATTTCCGGGTTATTACATTCTCCCCCACTTAAAACTTTTCATCTCCGAAAAGGAACGAAGCTGAAAGTTGTTCTACAAATCTACTCAACTTTCATTATTTTCATTATGGCTTAAGTCCTTTAACTTTTTGGTTTCTAAGAACTTTTCAAATTTTTCAAAAATTTGGCTAACACCCTAAATTTTCGAAAAATTTGGCCATAACCTCCCCTGCACGGGAGCATCGGGAAAATCCCGAAATTGCCATACAGGCCTCTCCAATCCAAAAAGAAAAAGAAACAACCAATCGGCTCATAAAATCATCCAAAACCCAAGAAATACAATAAACATGTACCTATTTGTCGGACATACAATTTTATTCCTCTGCTCTAGCCTCCTTGCAATGACCTATTCAATGTATACACATATATATGCATGCAATTCCAAACAGTTTTCAAAACAGTTCAATATTTGGTTCAATTTGGCTCAAATTTACTTTTCTTACATATGTTGGTTTAGATGAAAAATCACCTAACCCAATCAACAATCAGCAATCAATTAGTTGATTAATGTTTCAAATTCATAATTTTGTTACATAGTCTAAAAATCAGATTTTTGGTGCCAAATCACATCAATAAGCCCTATCTAGTTTTGGTTCTCACACCAGTCAATTGGAAATATATAAATATCCCACTTTTCGAAACTCGAAAACAAATTCTGATGATGAAGCTTCAATCATCAGAACCATCTCCGGGCGACCAGAGTGTGATTCTATATCTACCCAGTATATTAAAACTTTGAATACACGTGGATCAGACGTATATGCAAAATCTTTATATACTTGATTGTCTTAATCAATTTAAAAAAAATATTCAAATACGTTGAGTAAAGTTTAAATTTTCAAAACAAAATTCGTTTTCATTTTAAAAATATACTCTTCACACTCGTTCTAGGATACTACTGATCCCATCTCTAACGAGTCATTCTCAATGGATATCACTAATACAATCTCCGATGAATTCTTTTGTTTGGTTCTAACGTGTCTTATTCTCCGAGCTCTGTAAACCTCGCTCTGATACCACAATGAAACGCCCCGAACTTCCCCGTGAAGGAAAGCACAGATTGAGTTGAGGACAAGACAAATCAGAACACAAACAGAAGAACATTTCATTGTCTATTACAACAATTTCATCAGAATACACGAATATACAGAGTATGAATAAATATTATACATCAGAAAAATATCAAAGATTTAAATTACATTACATAGCAGCGGAAAATAATACAAAACACAACTGAAAGAGATATACGGATACAGAGCTTTCCGGATATTGTTCCAGCTGTAAATCAGGATCCTATGAATATAAATCTGCAAAACCGAAACTACTAGCTGCCCACAGAAAATAGGGGCACCCAGAGTTTAGGTTAAAACACTAAACTCCAGGTCAGTCATGTGACTGGTGTGAGAACTAAAACAGTTATTAATCTTTATTTTAAAGTTAGGTAAATCAAGGGACCACGCCGTATAACACGGAACGGGTTTCCTTCCAAGAATACCAGTGCATAAAACAACAGCGCAATGCTAAATAAAGAACAATGAAGCTATAATAAGACCCAGGTCCCATCACACAATGCAACACAAGCCGAAGGATAGGGTTTTACCTTATAATAGCCAAAGAATGCTTGATACGTTAAAACAAATCATTTGATATTATAATAAGTACATAGTGTATAAAACACATTCAAATATAAGTGTATCAATCCTAGACGGCATGGGTACCATATATCATGTCGCCAATACTAGGTTCTACAATAAAAACCGCAATTTTCACATATTGGAATTTGGATTTCCATCTGTGAACCGAGGGAAGGGATCGTCCTCACCGCTTCGAGGCCCTCTAGCCCGTGCCACAGGACCCAGACTCAGGTGGGCCCTTGGATCGTCAGGGCCGGTCCACTCGATGTGGATTAAAAAGCCTGAACACTGCGTTTCCCCACCCTATGGGGTGTAAACTGCTAATATCCGACCAGGCCATTGGCTCCGAAGAGACCGAACTAACCAAGGCGCCTCGCAATCCATCATCCACATAAGTAAAATGTCCGGGCGTGTAAAACGCAAGACATCACTCCTAGCTAGAAGGAAACGCATGCCCTCCCTGATGTCCTCTCCCGTTTCGGGTTCACACCGGGGTGTGAGGCTCGCGAATTAACGCTACACAAAGCTACGCTGTATTACAGCCGTGCTTTGATCATCAACCACAAGACTCTGCTTTTCAACAGAAGCCTTGATCATTTGCATCTCAGCATGCCACACAGGCAATTCACGTTATGCAACCGATGTATATCAATCACACAGAATAAAATCCGATGTCAGACACACATCCATTTACAAGTTTTTTACTGGGTCTGAACGAAACTGGAGGAACCTTATTCCTTGCATATCCATCGATCTCCAAGTATGTCTGGACGATCACCAACTGATTCTCTCCTCTTGGTTGTACATCCCAATCAAGATCATCGGTAATTATCCAAACGACGTAAAGACCTCCGGTCTTCAACCACCTTCTTCATCTCGGCATATCGTCGAATCAGTTATTCAGAATGGGATAAACCCGGTCTTTCTGAATAACTCGCATATATAATAAACAAGTGCTATAAAAGCACAACATACGCCTTATTCCAATCCAGAACATTTCTTTATTCAAATATTCTTATATTTTGGGGAAAGGTTCCCATTAATTTTATCAAGGATAAATTCTTTAAATTTATCATTTAATCTTCTTTTGGATATCAATTCAAACCAAATTATTGTTTATCCAAACGAGTCAGGATTAGCGGTCCTTACCGAAGTAATCATTTGTTTAATTTCCCAATCCCAACCTATTCATCCCATGAAGCAAAACTGGTAATACTTCATATCTAACACCACGGTGTTATCTGTAAAATTAATTACCATTTCACGTTCAAATCTAATTAAAGATTTAACTATCGCTTGGAGCAAAACTAGTAATACTCCATTCTCACCATTTCTTGAATTTGATGATTTTAGTTATCAAATTCACCTTTCAATCTATTTAAAGATTCTTTGAAACTCTAATTCAGGTCTAATTTCCAAAAATCATTACTTAATGATTATTCAATGTTGAGAAATAAATCTTATCTTTAACGGGGTTAAAGAACTAATGTCATTTAAAACACAGTTCACGATAAACCCAATAATCAATTCCAATTCAATTCCATTAACAATGGAATCTTCACGGAAAACAAATCAGTATATATAATCGATATGAACTTCCATATCCAACCGATAATATAAATGGAATAACGACAAGGCCTTTTAAATTCCATATATATTAATAGTCTTCCTCTACAGAAGCTCACCTCGATTATTACCAAATCCAATTACAATTTATTTTATTAAATTGGAAAACTTTACTTTGGAAATTCTCCTTTATATCTCAACAAAAGATTTATAAATTCCAAATCACATTTCATTGTAAATCGGGTTAAAGAACGAATGTCATTAAAGCACAATTCACAACCAACCCAATTCACATTCCATTAATTATCGGGTTAAAGAAATAATGTTATTTAAAACACCGTTCACGATAAATCCAGAAATCAATTCCAATTCAATTCCAATTAAATATTATTTAATTGGTATACTTCATTAAATCTAAACAAAAAGATTGATCTTTTTCTCAACTGGGTTTAAGAACAGTGTTAATGAAGACACCAGTCACGACAAACCCAAATCCCATTTGATATTAAATACAAGGCTCTGAATAGAAAATATATCGGCTTATATTCAATATCAAATACTATACCCAACAAATATTGTCTGGGAAATAACGATATAAATATATCTTTCAGATTTCCATAACAATATCTGTATAATCACGAAATATAACATTGAAGCTAAAACTAGTTCATTTCGATAAATAATCTATTTTTATCTTTTCAAATATGGAGTTTTTCGTCCCAATTCTTTCCCGATCATTTCTTATGATTTAACACTAATTATTGTTATTTTTAATAATTTTATCAAGGCCCGTACAATCGATTTCCATCAACGGCCATCGAACTGCACATACAACGACCTTTTTCAAATTTGATTTGGACATAATTCCAAATCCAACCATTAGATTTCTAATTTTTTGTATTCGTTAGAAAGCTCTTTTCGATACGAACCCAACGATTCCGGTTTTAGGAGAATCCGACGGTCGGATCTCTCGTAATGTCCGTTCGAAATCAATGGTCAAAATTCGAGAACTGCCGCAGCGCGACGCATTCTATTCTGGCCATTATATAATATATATAATATATATTTCATCGATTTCCATTTAAAACGAATTTTATAAATCGTTTTAAATTCATTTCAAAAACAATTTCAACTTCCATTTCAAATTCAAATCAAAATTTCAAATTCATTTCAATTCAATTCGAATTTCAAATCCATTTAAATTCAATTCGAATTTAATTCGAATTTCAACTTTATTTCAATTTAATTCGAATTTCAATTCTATTTCAATTTAATTTGAAATTCAATTCTATTTCAACTTAATTCGAATTTCAAATCATTTCAATTTAATTCGAATTTAAAATCATTTTAATTTAATTCGAATTTCAAATTATTTCAATTTAATTCGAATTTCAAATCATTTCAATTTAATTCGAATTTCAAATCATTTCAATTTAATTCGAATATCAAATCATTTCAATTTAATTCAAATTTCAAATCATTTCAATTGAATTCGAATTTGAAATCATTTCAATTTAGTTCGAATTTCAAATCATTCCAAAATATCAGATTTTGAAATCACTTTTTGATATTCATTGTAAAATGAATGAAATCGACAAAATTCCAGTTCGTGTTAAAATGGCATTTAACTACTTAACACGGCTTCACATTTCAACATTCACTAAATATTATTTTATATATTCGATAATTCTGAACTGGAATCAGACACAGTCAATTACCATATAATTTGATTATATGGATTTCATACAATACATGTAAACAACAACAATCAAACACAGTCGACCATCATCAAAAGTGCATTCTACACTGCATAAGCATCAAATATTAATATTTAATGCTTACAACAGCCTGTCAATCGATCGCTTGACATACGGCTAATTATTGGCATTAGTGTATGTCCAATTTCATCCCAATAACCGTGTGGAGTTTTCAAACAATCAAACACATGTTTTATTTGTGCAGTTGGGTGATTTGTAAAATTTATCGTTGTGATCAATATCAGTCAAATGTGTGTACATAAACAAATCGTCCGATTTGTTTATAAATATTAATTTTATATACACGTTAAAAATTATATTTTGAACTATAAAATATTTATTCATTCAACATCACACAATCAATTTTCACAACACATCAATCAAACAAACAAGTCATCCATGGTCTGTGGACGACGGGTGTCGGGTGCTGCTAAGCACCATCTGCGTCCTAGTATATATTTCAACTAGAAAATAAATTAAAAGTGAGGAGTTCTCAACTTTGGGTTCCACTACGCCGTTTCATTTCTAAATTTCTAAATGGCTCGGATTTGCCCGAAATTCAACACAATCCTTTACACGCTGTTCATAGTAAAAATCACATTTTTATTTCAACGCTATAAAAATCACATTTTTACTTCGATGCTATTCATAAATAAACATCCTATTTTTATTTCTATACTATCTGCATAAAAATCTCGTTTTTATAATTTCAAAAATCACATCTTTAATTTTTTTCAAAATCAAGTCTTTCATATTTTCAAATCAAGGGTATTTTATATTTTTCAAAATCAAGTCTTTTATATTTTTCCAAACAAGGTCTATATATTTTCCTCTTTTAAAACAACGTATATTTTCCTTTATAAAAATCAATTCTATATAAAAAAAACCTTATTCTTAAGCTAATATTAATATACATATAATTTCTGCTATTTAAATTCTAAAACAATGACATTTTTAAAACCATGATACATATCTTTAATTTCTAAATTAATTAGACTAACTAAATAATTATTTATAACTTAATTAGCCAGTAATATAGGTTTAACAGTTTAAACCTTTCTCTTTGCCGTCGTTCTACAGGAATCGCTCCTCCAAAGAAAACCCATCGGCTCGCTTCATAGGGTTGGAAACCGCACCTTCATCGTCGTGCCATCGACTGATCAGGAACCACCATCTTCACCGTCGTCACGAGCTCCTCCAACGGCCAGAGAGTAGGCCAGCTCGCACGCTTCATGGCCCTCAAAAACGCGCCCAAAGTCCTCAAGTTCGTGCTAGGAAATCGAGCGTAATACCTCGTGAGATTGGATCAAAAGGGGATGGGTTTAAAGAGCATCAAAATCTCTATCGATTTCGTGCTTGGAGCCCGCCGAAATCAGTGCGTGAATCAATTGGAAATTGGGGATAAAGTTTTAAGGAATTTCCTCCTTTCATTCGGTGTGAGGCGGCTGAATAGAGTTTAACCACGGGTTAGTTGACTAGGGTTGACCAAACTATGGTTTATATAATAAATTATAATATTATTTAATTCAAACTTTAACTGTTTAACGATCCGAGCTCCAAATCAAACTCAACGATAGTCGGCCCCAGTTAATCACCCCCATTCCAAACACAATGGTACATGTTTCGTAACCCAATTCGGTTGTTACGATCAGTTTCCGCTAAAATTAAAATATAAATCAATATATATTCAATTTGAACGTACATTTCAATTTACTGGGGCCACGTACAGACTCTAAAAATTCCAGAAAAATTACATATGGCTTCATATTGATGACATGGTCTAACAAAACTAATTTCATCAAATTCGAAGACCGTTTGAAAAATGGCCATTTTCAGGTCGATCCAAATTAACTGAAACTGTTCAAAACACGTTTTCTTCTTCCACGCTCACATATTTCTTTCAAAAATTATGGAAATTTTAATCTAGCAATAATTTGACATCCCGAATCCAACAAAAGTGGTTTCGTCGAAAACAGAGGTCGTTTGCAAAATTTCCATTTTTAAGGGCCTAAATTCCATAGCGACTATTCTGAAATTTCAACTGGGCATAACTTTTTATTCCCGCTATGAAATTTCAATTTTTCGGATTCATTGGAAAGATATTTTCAAATAGATTCTAATATTTTTGATTTCACTAAAATCCGGTTTATTTTGAATCCTGTACATTAATTTGAAATTTGAAATCAAATTTTCAAACTACCGCGCCATTTTCAATTCCTTTTATAATTTAAAATAAATATTTATATTCTAACGCCGATCTATATGAATATATACATTCTATTTCTATTCAAAATAAATTTCTCGTCATTATTATTTAAAATAATTCATTTTAAATATTCAAAATTCATCAAAATTGCCAAAATAAAATTTTTAAATTGGTTCAGATTTCCGGGTTATTACACTTTGTTTACACTGAATGTTATATCTTGTCTAGTAATGTTGCGTATTGTGAAGCATCAACTCCATTTCTAGATAGTTTAGTGCTAATTATGGGTTCTCCCCAATATTAGGATAGTTGTTGACTACTAATCATTGGTGTTGGTTGAGTTTTTGCTCCATCCATCTTTTTCTTGACAAGCAGTTCCATTATGTGCTATTTTTTGAGACAATATGATTTATGTTGTAGACGTCATATTGACTTCAATTCCCAAAAAGTAGTTTTGTGGTCCCAAAACATTGATTGAAAACTGTTTGTTTAGTTAATGGATTAGTCTGTTGATCTCTTAGTTGTTATTTACTATCACAATTAATTCATCAACATATATAAGTATACATATATAATAGAGCACTCGCTAATTTTAGTAAATAAGGAGTTATCAGATTTGATAGATTGAAAATCCATTTTGACCACTGTGGGTTTTAATTTATCAAGTCAAACCATTGGCGCTTGTTTTAAGCCATAAATGGCTTTGTTGAGTCTGCACGAATATTCTGTATTTTATATGTCCTTTTGGCTGCTCCATGTAAACTTCTTCTTCGAGTATGCCATTTAAGAATGCATTGTTTATGTCTAGTTGCCTAAGGGACCACATGTTGGTCATAACACTAGTTAGTACAACTCTTATAGTTGATAGCTTTACAACTTGTGAAAATGTTTCTCTGTAGTAAAACCGTTGTTGCTAAGCAAAACCTTTTGGAACAACTCTGGCTTTGTATATGAAGACTGTGCCATTGGGATCTCTTTTAATGTTATAAGTCCATTTACATCCAATGTTATTTTATCCTTTGGTGGTTTAAATAATATTCATGTTTAATTTTGTATGAGAGCATGATACTCAGTGTCCATGTCTTTCCTTCAATTGCTGTCAGCTTTTGCTTGATTATATCAGGTTGGTTTCTCATGTATAGTGAGAGCTGTGTATATTTTGGGTTTGAAAATCCCACTATTATTTGCTCTTGTAGTCAATGAATGGGTAGATCTATAACAACCCGCATATTTAACGATAATATATTTAAATATAATGTCGTTTACCGTTAATCGATTATGTATCCAAAAAGTTACATTTTGCATACGGTTGAATTTGGACTCGAAACTACTTCCATTGAGTCCGGATCATCGTTTACAACCTTTTTGACCATAAGCATCAATATGTTCCGAAATTAGGAGATTTGGCACTTTGGTTGGGTCTTGGTTTAGCTAACCTAGCCCACTTTATAAATTCCAAATCATCCCTATCCTCTTCATTTCATTCTAACACTTCATAGAAAACGGAAATGGGGAAGGGAAATTGAAATTCCCTAAGCCCTAGCTTGGTCTTAGGAATCCAATTCATGTTGAAATCAAGTGCAAATCCAAGGAGAAGCTTAGGTAAGCATCCTCTTCATCTTCTCCAACTCTACTCCTCTTTTATTTCTGAAATTTCCTAAACCTAATCCCTAGGAAATCCATTTATATGAGTTTAGGCTGGAGCTTAGCAAGCTATGTTGGAGGAGAGGTTTATTTTGCTTAGCTTCGGATTGATTTCTTGCTTCTAGCAAGCATAGGTGAGTTCTTTATGAACTCATGTCTACGCCACAAGCCATTGGCTTGTAAGAGTGTAACTTAGTATCCATTTAAGTTTGCATATGCAAGTGAATTGATTAGGCACGTATTCATATGTCATTGAATTGAAAATTATGATTAGAATTGTCCTCCCAATCTAATTCATATGCTATGAGTTGATTTGGTGATATAGTGAAGCTTTGTTGATGCCCCGACATAGTTCTAAGCCTTCACAAGTCGCTTGAATCGTATTTGATTACTTTGGTTAGAAAATTTGCCCATTTTGGAATTTATAATCAAAACCATTGCTAATCTCTTGTATGAATGTTTTTGCACGCTTATTTGGGTGTTATAAGTTTTTCGGCAAGTCTTTGAAGCCACATATACATGTACATAACATCATAGGCCTTCGGGCATTCATCGATATCGTTTTGAACATATTTTTAAGGCAAAATAAGCTCTAGAACAGGATTCAGACGTCTGAATATTATAGGTCAGACGTCTGACCTGCTTCAAATAATTATGAAAATAAGAAGAGCAATTCAGATGCCTGAATTTTTTATTCAGACGTATGAATTGTAATTTAGACGTCTGGCCGAAAAAATTCAGATGTTTGAAGGGGGGCCAAAATGAACTAAACCTTGCTGGTTCTGGAAATTTCAAATTCGAACGTCTGAATTTTTAGATCAGACGTCTGAATCATGTTTTTGGATTGTTGACCAGTGGAGACCACGGTTAACAGTTTAGGCCCATTCAGGCTCTTTCCTGGTTGAGTTTCGACCCATTTCGACTTTGTTTATGACTTTGCAGTTTCTCTAGTTTGCAGATTTCTACATCTTGATTGCATGAACTTTCGATTCATTCATGGTGAACGAATATTATAATCGATAGTCGTAGGGCTTCGTCTATGTTATTAAAACGTGAATTCTTCATTTGATCATAAATTCAATCAATATCACACGAGATTTGCCACTTCGAAATGATATAAAAAGGGATTTTAATTATTAGTAGATACCCAATCTTTTACTAAATGGTTTTTAACTCCAATTCATTATATGAAGTTATTTTCCAAATTAGATTCTAATCCAACTTCAGTATATGAAGTTATTTTCCAAATTGTTTTACTATCTACTAGTATATGATTTCATGAACCTTTTTCTCATTCGTATGAGAAATATAATTGAACGCCTTAGAAAAAACAAGGACTATGACCCCTTGTGTTTACTTCGAAGGTTAATTCTTGGACTCATTCGATTGAATACCGTGGCAAGGATCGTTTAGTATTTCTAGTGGAATATACAACTTGTTCGTAAATATTCGAGTAAAGCAAGTGGTTATAGGACATGAAGTTTAACTCTTATATTTATTAGCTTAGCGTAGTTTACACTATACTTGATCAATTTTGATCATGCAAGAACTTCAGTTCTGGTGGATCTTCGGATCATCTTGTTTTAGGAACTTTGGTTCTGGTGGATCTTCGGATCATCTTGTTTTAGGAACTTCGGTTCTGATGGATCTTCGAATCATCTTGTTTTAGGAACTTCGGTTCTGGTGGATCTTCGGATCATATTTTTTAGGAACTTCAGTTCTAGTGGATCTTCGGATCATCTTGTTTTAGGAACTTCGGTTCTAGTGGATCTTCAGATCATCTTGATTTAGGAACTTCGGTTCTGGTGGATCTTCGGATCATCTTATGATATTCTGGATTTCTAATTACTGATTTCTAGAATTTATATTGATTTGATAGGTGATATCATTTCTTTTGAATGTGTTTTGATATGAAATACCAATGGTATGTCGATTTGATAGGTGATATCATTTCTTGTGAATAATTTGAGTTTCATTGATATTGTGTTATCAATCTGAGTTACTTGGATATTATGTTATCAAATTTAGTATTGATTTGATATGAGGTATCATTTCCCGTGAGTAGCTATATAACTTTGAATGAGATATTCTTTTATAGTTCTGATATAGGTTTTGAGATATACCATAGACATTTCTGAGCCTCACATTTGTGTGTCTCACTTTTATTATAGTATTTATATGTCTACATTTATTTATATCTCTTATTACGTCCCAGTTTAAGAGATATGTACAGCTAGACTGATCTGTTTATTGTTTATCTTTGTGTAAATAATACTCTGGTCAGACCGAGGTATTTCATGTGATTCTTCGTGATTCCAGCATGGTCTATCCTCCTATTTTGGGAAATTTTCCTTACTGTTGTACTATTTGGGTTATATGTATATGAGACTCCTTTGTATACATATTATTTTGAGTAGCCTTGTACCAATTCTTTTGTTGTATAGTGGATTGACTATGACCACTCTCTTGTATTTACACTCATGTGTTATATTCATAACTATTTCCGCCTTAGTGATGTGAATATATGTGTCTGACTCTGATTATTTGTTATGTATTTTATATTGCTTTCTGAATTATATACAACCGCTGTGTAGCAGTTTTGAACTTGAATTATATGTGTCGGATTTCCTCGTGAGATTTGAAAAGTTAAACCGCATTATCTGATACATTTAACACTCATTTAATGCTATTATACAGATGGTCGCTCCTCAACAGCCTTATTCTTCAGGTTAGTTTACATCGTTGCTTGCAATGACCTTGGCTAACGCGAGTATAGAGGTGGGGCATTACAGTTGGTATCAGATCTAAGTCTGGAACAATATAAGATATTATGGCAAGGATCATTGTCCTAAGTTACTTAGGAAATCATGTTTTGGATTTTATTCGAGTCTTAGGACCCGTCATATCCTATCTTATACCTTGATCCTTTGTTTGACCAATCGAGTTTGATTTGAGTTCTTCTTGGCCTTAACAAACCTAGAGTCCTGTCCCTTTTCTTGAGTAGAAATTTATAAATTGTTTTCTATTTTTGGTTGAAATAACTTTCGGGACTTAGTTTTGAAGATTTCTAAATTATTTTATAAAATGGTTTAATAAAATAATTTTGGCCAAATAAAAGACTAATCCACTTGAGAATAGCTTTGCAAGTAAAAAATGAATAAATTATTTCCGCCATGCAAGGTGAAATGTTTTTATGATTACAAATATAATTCATGAATAAATGGTTGCACCCTTGATTGTTTATTTACAAATTTGCGCCCCTATTTGGGCATACTTTGTTATATCTTGTTGAGTTGCCCATTGAGTATGTTGGAAGTTCTAATTGAGAAGTAGGACGCCACGATATCGATAAGAGTTTTTGAACACTTCAATGAGATGATTCCGACACAACCTTTATATTAAATATTAATGATCTACATCGCCATTTAACCTAAGCATTACAATTTTGATATAAATAAATGGCGAGGCAAATCATTAATATTGACTTTTAATTTGCAACTATAGGGATTTTAATAAGATAATGATTTGAGAATAGGATACATATGACCATCGTATATATCCTTTACACCTTTCATAGTTTTAATTTTTAATTATGAATTTGAGATATCTTATTTTGGTAAGGAAACTAATGCCTATCTAGGTACCTTTCTCTTTAATCTTTATGGTGATGATTATCGTAATCATCTCATTCGAGTTCTTTTGAATTTCGACCATTTACCTTCTTTGCATCAAAGGAACTTGAGGACACGATGTCCTTAGGTGCTATACGGTGCGTGTTTTATATCTAGCATGTAGATTTTCCAAACCTATGTTTTGTGAAAATTCTTACATGCTACCTTGAGTTTTGGTTACCCATTTAGTTTGCTATTGAGATGACGCTAGTTTTCTTTGGGTTATGATTTAGTATTCTCTTTGCTTTCGAGTGTTGCTTGTTTCAAATAAGTAATTTTAGCTTTTCAATTGAATAAAGAATTTAATTAAATGTCTTGGTAAAAACGAGTGGGTCGACACACTTGCGTTTACTTTGTCGGTTAATTCTTGGACTTGGTCAATTGAAATTCAATTTCATTATTGGGGTCAAACTTGATATATTTAAACGAAAATAATGTTGGTGATGACTACAGCATCATGGGGTTTTATTTTCATATTTCTAAGTAAGAATTGTTTGAATTTACTTCCATTCTTCTTATGCTCGGCTATGATGGTCGTTTATACATTTTCTTGAGTAACCTTTGGTTTATGCCTTTGTGCAATTATTCTATGATCATTTTTGCATTTTATAGTGGAATTTATAATTTGTTCGTGAATACTTGAGTTAAGTCAGTGGTTATGGGACATTTGGCTAAACTCACCTATTTACTAGCTTAATGTAAATTACGCTTTCTTTGTTGATCGTTGACGATCACTTTGTGATTTTGTGTTATTCATGAATTCACCATTTTCGTAAGGACTACCTTATATATATTTGCATTGCTTTAAAGACATCGAAGTATTTGTGATTGTATGGTGATTTCAGTAATTCATGGGTTCTCTTTATTTATTTATGACACGAATTACATACGTGTTCATTTATGGAGGTGTATCCATTTTTGTGTTATGAGAACCATTTTTGAATAACGTTTTGATTTATGGATTTATATGCTCGCACTTGTTATGGTTCGAGTGTCTATCCATTTTATACTTTTCTAGATATCATTGAGGGACTTCTAGAGCTTGAGTGATTCGAGTTTCAATTGAAAATTATCTTGAATCTTCTGTTGAAGCGCAATAAGTTATATTTTTCTTATTGTTCTTAGTCTCTTGTTTTTGGATTTCAAACCTTGATCTCTGGGCTTTTGTAGTTGGGGATCTTGCGTGAATTCCTACCTTTTGTCCTTCTTATACTAAATTGGGTTTGGTATTTTGATAGATCATAAGTTGTTATTCTTTGAAAAACTATTCTTGAGACTAACTTTGGTTGATTTTTAAAAAAAAAAATCATATTTTGGAGGATGATTAACTCTCCTTTATGCGGCTATTCTTTCCATGCTTATTTGCATGTCTTATTTGTTTTAGTCTAGTGGTGATTCTCGGAATGGATTGACCTTTCCATTCTGAGGTCGGCATATTATATTTGAGAATATCATCCATCTTCGACATCCCCCATCTGTGAGATAGATTTTCGTTGTTCTTAACGGTTCTAATTTAGATTCGTTAGCTTCCTTTTGTTTTATAAATTATCATAACAATGGGAATGGCCTTAAAGAAGACATATTTCTTTATTTCACATTACTCATGAATTTTTGAGGTTGTAACTCAATTGGTTTGACCTCATCCTTGTGGTTATATCTTTGTGAATTTGAAAATCAAAAGTTTTCGAATTTTATGGAATTCTTCCAACCTCTACCATGTATCATGTTTACATGATTTAGAGGTTGTTCGTGAAATATTAGAGGATGTGCTAATATTTCAAATTTGAGATTTTTGGGGTTTATTGGAAACTTAAAGTTCCTAATTATTTGTTTTTGGGAATGTTAGAGGACGTGCTAATATTTCCAATTTATAATGTATAATCTGGATTTTTATTTCTTGATCATGTTTCCCCAACGAGATCGCTTATCCTTGTGAATGGGATATATGACCAATATATACATCCTATTCAATGTATAAAAATTTTGTAAGCTAGAATACTTCTAAGAAAGTTTATAAGAAATAAAATTTTCTAGCTAGAACATAATATAGAATGTTCGACGATTTTGGATAGTCGATGTTTCCAACTTTTAATTTGAAATGTTTAATTAGTTCATATTGAAAACGTAAGAGTATGGGTTTATAGTTTATAAACTCATTGAATCTTAAACGAATTAATTAAAATTTATTAAAAGGAACTTACCGCATGACGGTAGTTTGTAATTTTCGAATTGAACTTCAAATGAGTGTATAGAATCCGATACAAGTTGGAATTCTTCGAAATAAGAATTATCCGAATCTATTGGATTAAAGTTTTCTAATGAAAGAAAAAGATTTGAACTTCATCTTGAAAATTTTGAGATATGTCTAAACCAAGTTTTCAGAAAAAACGCGATAAGGTAGTTCGCGATTAAAAATTTAAATAATTATTGAAATTGAGGTTTAGAATGTATATAATTTGAGAAAGAAAATTCTAATTTCTTGAAGACACTTATGGGAAAAATAAGTTAGTTTCTCGTATATGTTCATGACTTTTATTTGAACATTATACGTGTATAAATATAAGTTATATAGTGATTTATAACTCAGAGTTTAAAATTTGTGTAATAATTCCATTAGTGAATTTCTTGGTCCACTATATTTTTGTATATCAATTCTTGGTTAATGCTTTGGTTGTTACTATATGGGTTTTACCTTAAGTAATTGCGGGGATGCAATTTCTTTAAGGGGAAGTCTGTAACAACCTGCATATTTAACGAAAATATATTTAAATATAACGTCATTAATCGTTAATCGATTGTGTATCCAAAAAGTCACATTTTTCATATGGTTGAATATGGAATCGAAACCACTTCCATTGAGTCCGTATCATAGTTTACAAACTTTTTGACTATAAGCATCGATATGTTCCGAGATTCGGAGATTTGGGACTTTGGTTATGTCTTGGTTTAGCTAACCTAGCCCAATTTATAAATCCCAAATCATCCCTCTCCTCTTCATTTCATTCTAACACTTCAAAGAAAATAGAAATGGGGAAGGGAAAGGGAAATTAAAATTCCTTAAGCCCTAGCTTGGTCTTAGGAATCCAATTCATGTTGAAATCAAGTGCAAATCCAAGGAGAAGCTTAGGTAAGCCTCCTCTTCATCTTCTCCAACTCTACTCCTCTTTAATTCATGAAATTTCCTAAACCTAATCCCTAGGAAATCCATTTATATGAGTTTAGGTTGGAGCTTAGCAAGCTATGTTGGAGGAGAGGTTGATTTTGCTTAGTTTCGGATTGATTTCTTGCTTCTAGCAAGCAAAGGTGAGTTCTTCATTAACTCACTTCTATGGCACAAGCTATTGGCTTGTAAAAGTCTAATTTAGATCCATCTGAGTTTTCATATGCTAGTGAATTGAGTAGGCTAGTGTAACTTAGTCGATTTCATGTATTCATATTTCATTAGATTGAAAATTATGATTAGAATTGTCCTCCCAATCTAGTTCGTATGCTATGAGTTGATTTGGTGATATTATGAAGCTCTGTTGTCGCCCCGGCATAGTTCTAAGCCTTCACAAGTTGCTTGAATCATATTTGATTGCTTCGGTTAGAAAATTTGCCCGTTTTGGAATTTATATTCAAAACCATTGCTAATCTCTTGTATGAATGTTTGTGCATGCGTATTTTGGTGTTATAAGTTGTTTCGGCAAGTCTTTGAAGCCTCATATACATGTACATAACATCATAGGCCTTCGGGCATTCGTCGATATTGTTTTGAACATGTTTTCAAGGCAAAATGAGCTCTGGAACATGATTCAGACGTCTAAATATTATAGATCAGACGTCTGACCTACTTTAAATAATTATGAAAATAAGAAGAGCAATTTAGATGTCTGATTTTTTTTTATTCAAACGTCTGAACTGCAATTCAGACGTTTGGCCGGAAAAATTCAGACATCTAAAAGGGGGCCAAAATGAACAAAAACCTTGCTGGTTCTGGAAATTGCAAATTCATACGTCTGAATTTTTAGGTCAGACGTTTGAATCCTGTTTTTGGACTGTTGACCAGTGGAGACCATGGTCAACAGTTTAGGCCCATTCAGGCTCTTTCCAGGCCGAGTTTCGGCCCATTTCGATTTCGTTTGTGACTTTGCAGATTCTCTAGTTCGTAGATTTCTACATCTCGATTTCATGAACTTTCGATTCATTCGTGGTGAACGAATATTATAATTGATAGTCGTGGGGCTTCGTCTACATTATTAAAATGTGAATTCTTCATTTGATCGTTAATTCAATCAATATCACACAAGATTTGCCACTTCGAAATGATGTAAAAAGGGTTTTTAATTATTAGTAGATACCCAATCTTTTACTAAATGGTTTTTAACTCCACTTCATTATATGAAGTTATTTTCCAAATTAGTTTCTAATCCAACTTCATTATATAAAGTTATTTTCCAATTGTTTTACTATCTACTAGTATATGATTTCATAAACCTTTTTCTCATTCGTATGAGAAATCAAATTAAACGCCTTAGCAAAAACATGGACTATGACCCCTTGTGTTTACTCCGACGGTTAATTCTTGGACTCATTCGATTGAATACTGTGGCAATTATCGTTTTGTATTTCTAGTGGAATGTACAACTTGTTCGTAAATATTCGAGTAAAGCAAGTGGTTATGGGACACGAAGCTTAACTCATATTTACTAGCTTGGCGTAGTTTACACTATACTTGATCAATTTCGATCATGCAGGAACTTCGGTTCTGGTGGATCTTTGGATCATCTTGTTTTAGGAACTTCGGTTCTAGTGGATCTTCGGATCATCTTGTTTTAGGAACTTCAGTTTTGGTGGATCTTCGAATCATTTAGATTTAGGAACTTCGGTTCTGGTGGATCTTCGGATCATCTTATAATATTCTGGATTTCTAATTACATATGTCTAGAATTTATATTGATTTGATAGGTGATATCATTTCTTTTAAATGTGTTTTGATATGAGATATCAATGGTATGTTGATTTGATAGGTGATATCATTTCTTGTGAATAATTTGAGTTTCATTGATATTGTGTTATCAAACTGAGTTACTTTGATATTATGTTATCAATTTTAGTATTGATTTGATATGAGGTATCATTTCCCATGAGCAGCTATATAACTTTGAATGGGATACCCTTTTATAGCTCTGATATGGGTTTTGAGATATACCATAGACATTTCTGATCCTCACATTTGTGTGTCTCACTTTTATTATAGTATTTATATGTCTACATTTATTTATATCTCTGATTATATCCTAGTTTATGAGATAAGTATAGCTAGACTGACCCGTTTATTGTTTATCTTTATGTAAATAATACTCGGGTCAGACCGAGGTATTTCAGGTGATTCTTCGTGACTCCAGCATGGTCTATCCTCCTATTTTGGGAAATTTTCCTTAGTGTTGTACTATTTGGGTTATATGTATATGAGACGCCTTTGTATAGATAATATTTTGTGTAGCCTTGTACCTATTCTTTTGTTGTATAGTGGATCGATTATGACCTCTATCTTGTATTTACACTCATGTGTTATAATCATATCTATTTCTGTGCTAGTGATGTGAATATCTGTGTCTGACTCTGATTATTTGTTATGTATTTTATATTGCTTTCCGAATTATATACAACCGCTGTGTAGCAGTTTTGAACTTGAATTAGATGTGTCGGATTTCCTCATGAGATTTGAAAAGTAAGATCACGTTATCCAATACATTTAACACTCGTTTAATGCTAATATACAGATGGTCGCTCCTCAAATGCCTTATTGTTCGGGCTAGTTGACATCATTTGTTACAATGACCTTGGCTAATGCGAGTATAGAGCTGGGGCGTTATAATATCTGACTTGTGGTTGAGTGCAAGGTTGTCCCTCTTAATCGGTAGTTTCAGTGTTGTCATTTTGATTGTCTTATTGTTCATTGCTGATTGTTCTTTCTTGACCTTACAATGTAGGTGACTCTTTGTGTTGACTAAGTGACTGAACAGTATCATCATGAAGTGATGTCGTACTGTCAAGTGTCTTCTCAATTTCACTTGTACTAAGGAATTCTGAATATACATGTAATGGTGGTATAGATACATGTATATTGTGTATCTTGTTTGATGTTTTAATATTTTCAGTATGATAAGGAAAATTTTCTCATTAAACATGACATGTATGCTTGTGAACACTCTTCAATTATTGCCCAAACACTTGTATCCCTTTTGGCTTTGTGCATATCTTATAATGGTGCATGGTTTTGTTTTATATTCAAATTTGTGTTTATTGTATGGCCTTAGATAGGCATAGCACAAGCGTCCAAATGTTTTATGAAGTTGTAACCTGGTTTAACATTAAATAGCTTTTCATGTTGACTGATTCCTTTAAGTGCTTTTGTTGGTAGTTTATTTATTAAATAAACTACAGTACTAAAGGAACCTGACCATAATTTTAATGACACTTTTGCTTAAGCTAACAGTGTTAAACATGATTCTACTATATATCTATATTTCCTTTCCACAATCATTGTGCTTTGAAGAATATGGGCATGTGGCCCTATGGAAATCATGTCATGAAGATAAGCTTATATATGTTGAGTTGTGTTAGAATTATGTTAAAATCTATCCTTAAGTATAACACGAATATACAAAACAAAGTAAACATATATATATATATATAAAGCTTTAAAATGCTAGGAGTGTACAAAATCAGTTATACCAGTCGACTGGTAGAATTATGACCAGTCGACTGGTCAGCCTTTTTTTTTGTACATAACGGCTAGTTTTAAAAAGGTTTTAATCCAAATATTTTAAAGTATGATTTAACCAGTCGACTAATTCGAAATAGAAGCCTTTTTATGAAGAGTCACCTTCTTTCATGAAGAGATTTCTCTTCAATTATCAATGGAAATCCAGTTCCAAAAATTCTAATATTAAACTGGAAAATTCTAGTAGCAAATTAAATATTTCTACTAAGAAAAACTACTCGGGAAATATTGGTATATGGATTCTGAAAACCAATAATGTTCTTATTAGAAATATATATATAAAGAATTTTTTAATTTTTTTTCATAATAATGATGATTATTTTTTCAAAAAGGATCCTGAACCCTCTTGGGTTTGGCTTCCTAAGACTTAACCCTTAGGGCCTTAATGGACGAAGTGGGTACCAATAAAATTTTAAATTATTTTTTGCAGGTCTCACTCAATACACATGACATGAGATAAGGAGATGCTAACAAATATCATTTACTCAAAAGGAAGAACTGTCACATTTGGAGATAATTCCAAAGGATATATCATTGGCAAAGGCGATGTGAGCAATTACGGTATATCTAATTCACCTCTTATTTCTGATGTCTTATTGGTTAAGAACTTAAAACATAACTTATTAAGTATTAGTCAATTATGTGATAAAGGTTTTAAAATATCTTTTTATGAAAATAAATGTAGTATATTTGATTCAAATCAAAACCTTATTTTTGAAGGAAATCGAGATAAAAATATTTATATTTTAAATATGGCAGTTAACAATAATCCAAGTATGTGTTTATTACCCAAAGATAATGATTCTTGGTTATGGCACAGACAATTTTGTCATATTAACTTTAAAACAACAAACAATATATCGAAAAATGATCTTGTAAGAGGATTACCCAAAATAAAATTCAAAACTGAAAATTTGTGCGATGCTTGTCAACTTGGAAAATTAACTAGATCTTCTTTTAAATCTAAATAGGTTATATCAACATTACAACCACTTGAATTACTACACATGGATTTATTTGGACCAACTCAAGTTCAGTCCATAAATCATAATAGATATGTGTTTGTAATTGTTGATGAATTTTCGAGATACACTTGGACTATGTTTTTAAAGAATAAAAGTGATACTTTTGATATCTTTAAGATTTTTGTCAAACAAATACAAAATTTAACTGATTAAAAAATAAAGAATATACGAAGTAATCATGGAGGAGAATTTGAAAATGATAAATTTGATTTATTTTGTCAAAAGAAAGGAATTTTTCATAATTTCTCTTTTCCTAGAACTCCACAACAAAATGGAGCTGTAGAACGTAAAAATAGAACTTTACAAGAATGTGCCAGAACATTGTTAAATGGAAGTACACTGTCAAAACATTTTTGGACTGAAGCAGTTGCAACAGCTTGTTATGTTTTGAATCATGTGTCTATCCGACCTCTTACTAAAAACACTCCATACGAGCTTTTTACTGGTAGAACCAAATATATCTTATTTCAAAGTTTTTTGTTCAAAATGCTTCATTTTAAATACGAAAGATCAGCTTGGAAAATTTGATTCAAAATCTAATGAAGGAATATTCTTAGGATACTCTGTGCATGGCAAGGCTTATCATATTTTCAATAAGAGAACCGGTAAAATAGAAGAATCACTTCATGTTTCGTTTGACGAAAATAGTATTCAAAATTTATTTAATTCAGATATTATGAAAAATAATTCTTCTCATGATGATGATATTGATATATATAGAGAAGATGAAAACATTGTTCATAATAACATAGAGAATAATATTACAGAAATTCAAGTTAATATCAATAACCAAAATATTCCTATTATTCAGATCTCCACCAAGAATATTACGAGACCATCCAACTCAAAATATTATTGGAGAAATAACTTCAAACGTAAGAACAAGAAGTCAACTTAATTTAGTAAGTAATGTATCCTTCTTATCAAATACAGAACCCAAAAATCCTAAAGAAGCATCTATAGATGAAAACTGGATAATTGCCATGCAAGAAGAATTAAACCAGTTTGAACATAATGAAGTTTGGGAATTAGTTCCAAGACCGAGTGATCAAACTGTTATTGGAACAAAATGAGTTTACAAAAATAAAGAAGATGAATTGGGAAATATTACTAGAAATAAAGCTAGACTTGTTGCAAAAGGTTACAATCAAGAAGAAGACATAGATTATGAAGAAACTTTTTCTCCAGTCGCATGACTAGAAGCAATTCGAACTATTAGCATACACTTGTCATCATAAATTTAAGTTATATCAGATGGATGTTAAAACCGCTTTCTTGAATGGTCACATTAAAGAACGAGTCAACCTCCACTATTTTCTCATGAAAAAATTCCTGATCATGTTTTCAAACTGAAAAAGGCGTTATATGGTTTGAAACAAGCACCTCGTGCTTGGTATGAACGCCTCAAAACTTTTTATTAGATTCAGGATTTCAAATTGGTATGGTTGATCAAACACTTTTTATCAAGAAATATAATAAAGATATTTTAATAGTACAAATATATGTAGACGACATTATCTTTGGATCAACGAATGATCAATTATGTCAAGAATTTTCTAAAATAATGACCAATGAATTTGAAATGTCTCACTTGGGAGAACTATCTTACTTTTTTGGTTTAAAAATTAAACAATTATCCGATGGAATCTTCATTCATAAGGAAAATTTTTGTACTAATCTAATAAAACGTTTTGGAATGGAAAACACTTCAAGTAAACCTACACCAATGAGCACGACGAGACACTTAGATAAAGATGAAAATGGTAAAAGTGTCTATCAAAAGTTATATCAAAGTATTATAGGTTCACTTCTGTATTTAACTGCTAGTAGACTGGATATTACGATGAGTGTTTGCTTCTGTGCTCGTTTTCAAGCTAAAAAAAAAAAATCACATTTGAGGGCAGCTAAATGTATAATACATTATCTTAGTAGTACTAAAGATTTTGGACTTTTCTATCCGAATGATTGTTCCTTCGAATTAGTCTCATATAGTGATGCTGATTTTGGAGGATTACGGATGGATCATATATCGGTAAATCACTTATATCCTGGTTTAGCAAGAAACAAAATTGTGTTTCACTATCAACATGTGAAGCTGAATATATATCTGCTGCACTAGCATGTGCTCAAGTAATATATATGAAGCAAACACTAGAAGATTTTAACGTAAACTTGTTAACTCCACAATTTATTGTGACAAAACAAGCACAATAAATTTATCTAAGAATCTGGTAAACCATTCTAGAACTGAACACATTGATATAAGACATCATTTCTTGAGAGACAATATTGAGAAAAAAAACCATCAATTTAGATTTTGTAAACACAGAAAATCAAATTGTTGATATCTTTACAAAACCCCTTTTAGAGAATTCTTTCATAAGACTTCGACGAGAATTAGGAATTGTATCTTTCAAAGATCTCTGAAAAATCTGATTACTTTGTGCTTATAGTTCTTAAATACTTTATAATCGATGACAAAGGGGGAGGTTATATTTTGTATATAATAACATTTTGTTGCAGGGTTCAAAATGGTAAGTTTTTAAATTTATGAACTAACAAAATGTTGCAGAAATTTAGGGGGAGCTAGATATTCAGGGGGAGAAATTATAAACTTTTTCAACAAGAATGCAATGTGCTATCGTCAATCAAAAAGAGGGAGAATGTTGAAAACAAGAATTTTGATTAATGTCAACAAAGAGAAGAGCAATGGAAATCATGTCATGAAGATAAGCTTATATATATATATATATATTGAGTCGTATTAGAATTAAGTTAAAATCTATCCTCAAGTATAACACGAATATACAAAACAAAGTATGTATAAATATATATATATATTTATAAAGCTTTAAAAATGCCATGAGTGTACAAAATTTGCTCTACCAATCGACTGGTAGAATTATGACCAGTCGACTGGTCAACCTATTTTTGTGCATAACGGCTAGTTTTAAAAAGGTTTTAATTCAAATATTTTAAAGTATGATTTAACCAGTCGACTGATGGTTTTTATGCTAGTCGACTGATTCGAAATAGAAGCCTTTTTATGAAGAGTCACCTTCTTTCATGAAGAGATTTCTCTTCAATTATCAGTGGAAATGGATGCAACTTTTTACTCGAAATCTTCATGAAGGAATGCTACTCTTCTACAACTATATAAACACTACAAACATGTTTTCCAAATCACTAATTCTCATTCTATTCTCTTTATTTTCTGATTTACACTTCTATATACTTTGCATTCTAAAGCTCTCCCAAATTCAAGTTACTTGTTGAATCCTTGATAACATTTAACATATCTTGATTCGACAATCAACTAACTTCCTTCAATATTTGTAAAAATATCAAATACTCAAGGATAAGATTATAGGAAGGGTGTACTTAGTCGTGACTATTCCATGTTGATTAGAGAACATACTCAAGAGTCAAAAACCTTTGTAAATTGTGAAGTCATGTGTGGATGCTCAGGCGGGAACATCCTGGTTGGTGCTCGGGTGTATTGTGACCTATTCCTCCGGGTTAAGAGAGGGCGTGATAGTGAATTCTGAAGAGGAGCTATGAGACTGGACGTAGGGCGGGAAGTCTGAACCAGTATAAAATTCCTGATGTCTTTTCTTATCGCATTTTACTTTTATTTGTGATATATTTATCTAGCTCAGCTTTTTACCTGCGTAACTATTGTAGATTACTAGTTAGTTTATTATTCCCTCTTTATCCATATTAGTATCATGCTTCAGTCATACACATAGACCTTTTCAAATCGATTTGCCTTTCAACTTGTGTTATGTAGCGTATCATTGTATCATATTCGTCAGATCTGGGTTTTAGAAAATATATCCATGTAATTCTATTATATGCATCTGCAAAAGAGATGTAATATTTATTCCACGATAAGAACAAATTGGGGCATGACCTTATAAACCAGTTGCAATTAAACTTTGGGGTTTAAAATATTCAGAAGAGTTTGAAAATGGTAATTTGTGGGTTTTGCCTATTTGACAATACGTGCACAAGTAAGGTAAAGATATGTTATCAAACCTAATATTATTTTCTACAAGAATTTGTTATACAACACTTGTACTTAGCCTAGTTTATTGTGCCACAAATCAAACACATTGCTCTTTTTTTCCACTAAAGTTGTAGTTCGCAATTCTTCTTCCAGTGTTGTTGCAGTAGGTTTGATTGAATTTGTATAGTCCTTTCATTTCATTGCCTCACAACAAGATTCTTTTAGTGAGTATATCTCTGACCAAACAGTATTTAGGTTAAAATTCAAAATATGCTTGATTATCTTGAGCAAATTGAGATACATTTAAGAGTTGTTTCTTAATTTCAGGAACCTCTAATAGATTATTCAAGAGCAATTGTTTATTTCCATTTATATGTCCACTACCAGTATGAGTAATGTTTATAGACTTACCATTCCCCATGCACGCTAATTGATTGCCTTTGAACTCTTTGCATCCAGGATTCAAGTTATTTAGGTTATTAGTTAAATGATTTGTGGCCCCTGGGTCTGGGTACCAACTTTCATCACTGAGGTGATCCACTCTTGTCAATTGTTTTGTATTGTTAGGCTTAGCATCACCTTGCACATTCTAATCATGTTGTACTTGTGCCACATTAGCATTTGGGTTGTTGCTTCTTTAATCGTTTCCAACCTGATTAGATGTAAAACTCAGATTAAATCTGAAGTAGCACTTGAATGCTATGTGACCCACCTTTTCATATATCAGGCATTTAGGTCTATTGCTATTGTTATTTCTGCCTCTTCCTCTTGATCTGTTGCTATAACCGCCCCTTAGAATTTGTTGATTTGGTATTTGTTCCTTATTTTTGTAGTTACTAGCGTAATTGATGGATAGACAGATTCTTGAAGCCTTTTGCTTTATGTTTTTGCTTCATATGGTAACAGTATTGAATGTATTTCTTCCATAGTAGGAGTATCCTTTTGTGATGAAATTATGGCTTCTACTGCCTCATATTCATCACCGAGGCCATTCAGAACAGTCATAACCTGCTTTGATTCTGATATCTTATGACCTGTTGTTTCAAGTTGATCACATAATGTGCGCTTTTGATAAGTACTCCCTCATGCTTTCATTATCTTTTCCTGTATTCTCCAACTGTCTTCTATAATGCATGATTTTTGCTGATAATGAGAACTAAAATTCTTTTCAACACATGTCCAAATTTCATTGGTAGTCTTGCACCTAATAACTTGAGATATTACGTTGTTGCTGGTAGATGACAATAACCATTCACTAATCAATCTATCTTGCCTGTTGATTTTATTTATTCTCTCATCGTTGACAACTCTATTTTCTTGATCAATTATATATCTTGAAGGGATGGGTAGAGTGCCATAATGTACCCTTCTAATACATATCCTTGAAAAGTTGTTTCAATTTGAAACTTCCACAACCAGTAGTTTCTTTCTTTAAGGTTTACAAAGATAAGTTGACTTTGTGGACTTATCATAGTTTTCACTAGTTGATCAACAGTTGAGGCAATAATCGTTGGTTGATTTTGAGAAGTGGTAGATGCAGATGTTGTTGTCGTTGATTGATTACCCATGATTTCAACAATGATTCAGAATCTTGAAATGGACAGAATAGAGAGATCAGCAAGCAATACTTGGGTTCAAAGTCAGTTTCAATAAGCCCAAAAAAATCTTCAATTCAGATAAGAATTTGCAACTATATGATTTTAAAATGATGATAATGTTTTGTGATGAGTTTCTCTGGTGTGGCATTTTCTTGAATTGATTTCTTGATTATTTTTGGTGATCTAAATTTGATATTCTAAATTCTTTTGCTGCTTCGACTTGATGATTGAGATTAAGACGCAGCCAGTAATCTTTTGTTGGCGAGACATTGATCTCACTACACCAAAATCAAGATTTCGCAATGGCTTAGAACCGTTGCAAATTGAATTTGCAACGGCTCTAAGCCATTGCAAATTGAATTTGCAACGGCTCTAAGCCATTACAAAATCTGGAGTGGAAAAAATTTCGCAATGACTCATAGCCGTTGCAAATTTTTACTTTGCAATGGCTAAAGTCTGTTGCTATTTTTTATTTAGCAACGGTTTTTAGCCGTTGCTAATTGACATTATTTAAAAAAAAAGCTCTTTTTCTCTCTTCTTGGTACTTCCTATTCAGTACAAACCTTTGCGAATTTGACATTATATCACAAAGAAAGATCAATAAACTGAATATTTCCAATAGATTCAACATAAATACCAAACTTAACAATAGACTTTTAAAGTTCAACAATATATACCATTAGAAACTTTAAAGTTCTGACAGTTTGCAGCAACAAAAATAATATTACAATGCATTCCAAAGTTCAGCGGAGGTAGTCAAAATAATATTACACTACATTTCAACTTCACCACAATCATATTAGAACATTAATTGTATATATATACACCATACATTAATGTTTCTTCTGCTTTCTACAAAATAATACAAACTTTCAATCACATTATGCCAAGTGTAGTGTGACATAACAACCCCGCAAAAGAATATTGTAAGAACGCCACTTCAATCCAATAATTGCAGTTTAAATTAAATTTGTTAAAATTAACACTACTTGCTACAATTGAGAATCATTTAACAAAAAATAAAATAAAATATGCATGCTTAAACTACTCACTTCAGCCAGCATATATGATAGGTAAGCCATTTACATTATAAGTGAAACTTCACGATCTGTAGAATGCCTGGAACCAGAAGATATGTCAAGATATATACCTAATCACGATTTTATTTGGCTCAGCCTCAGTAGCATACTAAGACTACAGCAGAAATTTAAAAATTGTCTTACTTGCTATAAACCATCATAAATTTAATAATATCACTAGTTGATAAATTGGTTTACAGTTTCACCTATATAATTAAAGGATACAAATCAATTGTTTTATTGTTTTGATGCAAGGTAAGTTAGAGAATATTAAAATAAATAAATGCTTGTTATTATGTTACTGAAAGAAATTAGAATTTGCTTCTAGTCAATCAAGCATAGACTATTATTATTTTTTAAAGAATAATTAAATGTATACACACAATGGGCAAAAGTTATTACTTTTTTGTTCAGTGAAATGCCCCACTTAAGGGCTTGATTTCTTGGACGGCGATGATCGGGTAGGGTCTTTTAGAAGATAAAAATTTGCTTTATGCTTGCATATGTTAGGTTGGGAAACATAATAGATGGGAAGATTTCATTGGATTCTCTAAAATATTTGAAACAAATATAAATAAAATTAGATTCAACACAAAATAAGCTTCAATATTAAATTAAATGAAAACAAAACATGACTCCAAACATAACTTACTTCAACCACATCAACTGCTCAAAAGTGAAACACATTACGAGATGTCATAATAGGCTCCACTGGACTTAGAAACTGCCCTACCTCAACAATTGATGGGCTTAGAAACTTCACTATAAAATACTATTTTAACTGATGTTCCATATACCAAATTCCTTTCAGTTATTATACAGTCATTTTCATTTCCATGCCACTTTCTGCAAGGCATAAATACGGTTAATTTTGGCATTGCAAGTTAATAATTAATAATTCTAGATAAGACTTTCATTTGCACACATTTCAACTTCTACAGCCTCTGCTCCATGTGTCCACTATCGAACAATCCAAAACTAACTGACACAGCTCACTAATACCCTGTAGTACACTACTGCACACCCTCATCTTCACACACTCCTTCCCTTGTGTTAGGGATAACAAGCATCTCCCAACAATATACCATCATTGCCTTTATTCACTGCACGACTATCTTCCATAGCCCTCTCCTGTCCAATCTCCATTCGGTGATCAAAATTTATTTTAAAGTGGTTGACACATGTAACCTATATAGTAAACATATGTATTTTTTAAAATCATAACTAGGAGATGACAAAGGCGAAATAGTAGTAGTGTATCTTTCTTAGGACGTAAGTATCATTATTTCAAATCCTTGAATTTTTCTCTAAAAACACTCTTTTAGCATTTAAATCTATTTATGTTATGCTCTATTCGAGAATCCGTTTCAAGTGTTTGTTTATTTATTATGATTTCTTTTGTTAAATCCAAACTATTAACATTTAAAACTTGTCGAAGTAGGTACCATCATACCAAGAATTAACTTGATCAAAGCAAGCTAAGATAATATTTTTCAGTAAATTCTTATTCTGCACATTTTGGTCCAAGAGTACTTGTTAAATGACAACATTGTATATAAAATTAACATGGTAAAACTTTGCAGCATACATACATATCATTTACACAAATAATACGTCAAGCAACATTTATATTATACTCAAAAACACAAAAGAAACATATTGTCAATTACCACTAATTTAGTAGGTAAGACATCTGCATTTATATTATCAATCTTACAACATTCATTAAAAAAACCAAATGAGAAATAAATCTCTTCTAAAAAAGCGTAAATAATATTAAATTGAATTAAGTAAAAACCACCAGATACAAAGCGATGAAAGTTCCCGAAATAGTTGACATAAGCATGTTAATGTAGATGTTGGAATGATTCTTTTACATAATACCAAAATACTATATATGTAATCATACGCGAATGAATTATGCTTTTATTAATCCAAAGATTTATATTTTGATAAACAATATCTTGAGAATTTTTGACAACTAAATGTTACTTGTATAGTTAAGACTAAATTTAAATGAACCAGTTCTATTATCCCTAATTTGTTGTACCTTCCACAACATCTAATTGCCAACCTCTCCATCATGTATGAATTTGTATTCATTAGTTGATCAATTATGCACAGTGGTCAAAATCATAGTAAATTAATAAATACTAGAAAATGGAGCATGATGGCATGGAATAAACCAATCAAGTTGAACCTTCACTACAACAAAGTCACGTTGTGATAGCAGATTTGAATAGCGTTCCAGTAAAATATTTATTGCTGATAAAATTTGTAAAATTAAAAGCGCTTTAAGATGCACATTGGAAAGGGTAGAATGCTATGTCATCATCTTAGAATCGGTAAAACAATATTTCGCTCTTCCGATATGTGATTTTTTCTCAGTCCCGCTCATCCCGCTTTTGTCAAAACCTCATTCCTTCTTAACACTCTCACTAAAACCCTAGGATTGTCCCTAATTTCCTATTGTTTTAATTTTTTCAATTATAAGGGAATTCGGTGCAAACTAATCCCATTTCCAACTTCTTCGCATCGTGATCTTCTTCGTCAATTGCATGGCAGCTTCTTCCGTTGTGTGCTTTTCGTCGATCGAGCATCATCGACATCATCCTCAATCGCAAGAAAAGGGAGAATTTGTACATAACAAATTCGATGCTTGGTAAAGCTACCGATTTTTGTCAGTGCCTTCGTCACCGCGTTCTATGGTTTTTATTTGTGAGCCCTAACCCTAACTTTTTTTCTGCTCTAATTTTGTAATTATTGTCGATTTTCTCGTCACTGCTTTGGGATATTAGAAAACAAATAAGATTTAGGATAGAATAATGAAGTAAAAATTATATAAAATTTTATGGAAACTGAAGAACGAACTCAATCAGGTAATCAATTTAGGACAACAGAAATATCGTATACTCAGAAAGAACAAACATAATTTGCTTAGAAAATGGATTTTTTGGAAGCTTGAGTCATTGTGAATATGTGTAGGAACTTTTGGATTCTAGATAAGAGTTGCAGAGTTTGATACAAGTACGATTCACACTTTGCAGTTATAAATCGCTGGCATCAGTGTTTAATTTGTGGACGCGTATGTAATATAAAATATCACTGTCTAGTTTGTTACAAATGTGATTCACACTTTTACAAGCCTAAGTCATCTCGAATACCTAATACAAAATAAACGAAGAAAAAGTTAAAATATCCATGTTATATGCAATATAAAATTAAGAAAAGTTGGCATAAATTGAAGTATCCACAAAGCTCACAAATACATAATCTTGTGAAAAGTTGAAAAAGAATATGTGCATATGACATGATATGCACATTTTTGGATAACCAGCAAAGAGAAATACAATTGCTTTTTGAATTTCTCAAATGTATTTCCATGTATTAATTCTTGATCTTTTTATGAAATCAAGGACTTATGATTGGTTAGCATAAACTAACGTCAATGTTTATTGAAAGATATGATGACGAATACTGACTGACTGTTTGGAATGTGCATTGTAACTTTAGTGTTGACATTTGGCCTTGGCGTGAGCCTTGGAAAAGATGGTCACTCATTAATATATTACATCTTCTATTGTAGGACATGTAGCTTTCTACATTTATACATTTAGCATCACTATGAAAACAAAAACATCTCACTAATCATAGGTTTTGTTCATCAAGCTTAATTAATATATTATATCTTAAACGAAGATTACTACGAATATTACTGGAAAATAAAAGTAAGCTCAGCACAAAAAGGTTTACTCTTACTCAAGTTCAGAAACGAATTCTCTGTGTGTGTATGTGAGCGAAAAATAAAATTTCAATATTATGAGAGCAATATGTACAATCAACTTAATTAACTGACAAAGGCAGCAAGTTGTATGTAGCTCCACACATAGGTAATATGATATTATGCATATCTATAAAAGAAATGGTTTTTGCCTTGGTTAATTTATTTTTATGGTTTCAATTTTCATACAAATAACCATAATTGATACAAAATTGATAATTATTTGTCAAAATTTTGTAATAGATCTACTTTTTATTTATACAAGTGGAAACCCAAGCGATGCCTGGATGAGTAGATTATCGGTGTTATATGTCGTATACGTGAATGAATGCTTTGACTAAATTTTTAACTTAAAAGTTGAGTTATTGACGTCAGAAGAACGTTTGATAAAATATTAAATGTTCATATAACTTTCGAATATCCACTATCTTGATTTCATTTGGACTAATGAGTGGGTTTTATCATATCGTTATTAACCAAAAACGGTATAGGTATCTGAAATATTTGAAATTATATGAGGTGAAAAAGACTATATGCTGAAGTTCATAGGAAAAAAGGTTAAGCCGACATGCATCACTTGTATAGCTAGTGGGGTGCTTTACCAAAAGTTATATTTAATGATATTAATAAATAGTAGTGTAGTGAGTGGTTAACATGACATATGAAAATTTGAGGAAATATATAAATGAGTTACCCTATTAATGACTTAGTAATTAACTAATTTTTTTCAATTAATGTATGGAAATTGTAAAAAACTCCTTTTATGCATTATCTCAGTTGATTGTTGTTTTCCTTAAATGTTAAAATCCATAAATAGTCCAAATATAATATGTATGAAATATTTTATTGTAATTTACTGTTTGGATAAATATTTTGTGTGCATATACAAGCACGCACACATACGTGTGTGACAAAAATGTTGAAATGATTATAAATAAAATCTATAAATTAATATCACATTCAATAGCATTTCAAAAACGCTATTGAATAAAATGGCTATAGAAACACACATTTGGAATGTTATTGTATAACTAAACAAACGCTATAGAAACATAAATAAAACGCTACAGAACCATACAAACAAACGCTATACAAAGTAAGTATCGAGTGAGATATCATATAGCGTTTTTCCTGGATAGCAAACATAAAACGCCATAGAAAATTAACTTTTCATAGCGTTTTCGTTTATGTTATTTAAACCTGAAGGTCTAACATAGCATGTCGTTCTCTGAAATGCTATATTAGGATACAATAGCATTTTTTTCAAACGCTATGAAAAGCCCATTTTTTTGTAATGCTTGTTAATCAAGGGTAGCACATGTATGTTTTAGTCGAATCTTGGTTTATAAACAAATAAAAAAATCACTCGCTAAATATTGTAGCTACTTAATGTACATATTATGCTTTGTTAATCTCATGTACAAAATCCTGCAAAACTCAATATAATACAATGTAAAACATGGTTTTCTATTTGGTGTTATAGGTAGGCATATCAAACTATATTTTACTGAAAGAATGGAATGATAATAGTTCTGTTTATTACATGGAACACATTTTTTTTCAATCCTCTTAAGTGGTATTTGTTGGATTGGTATTTGAGGTGCTTGATTTTCGGTTATTTTCCGCTGTTTGGCATGGTAGGACGGAGAAATACAGCGGACTATAACCCCCACCACTCATACACACACACACACACACTCACAAACACACACACACACACACACACACACACATATATATATATAGTCTCATCCTTCATTTTTCACTACACCAAAACGGTGATTCCCAACGAGTATAACCATCGAAAAAAAGTCAGCAACACTCATTAGTGTTGCTATGGGGTCGTGGCAATTTATTTCCAACGCATATAAGTGTTGGTATATTTTCATTCGCAACGATTATAAGCGTTGGTAGATTTTCTTTCAGAACGCTTATAAGTGTTGGTAGATTTTCTTTGCTAATGCTTACAAGCAATATTTGTTTGCAACGCTTATATATGTTGCAATATTTTCATTCACAACAAATATAAATGTTAATAGTAACAATAATATGCATTAGTAGTTCACATATTCTACCATTAATAGTCAGTTAATAACTAGCATGATTATAATATAGACGATATTTAGTATGAATCCAAAATAGATATTATTCTCAGTTTAAAAGGTATAACTCAATGAATACAAATAGACAACATTCAATATCAAGTAACGATATAGAACATCAGTTAACAACAGACAAGTACAATACATAATTAAGTTGCTAAATTCAGTACATAGTTAAGTAGAACTAAATAGTTGACTATAATTTATAGAAGAAGTAAAACTAATTGCTCGGCAAAAAAAATTCTTCATGTCGGAACCAAATATTTCTGGAAGTGGATCATTTTCAAGATTTTCAACTGCACAATTAGAACTACTATCCAATTTCCTCTTTTCTTCCGCTGCCTCTAGAAGTGCCTGCATTCATTTATTTAAATTTTCGGTTTCTTGTTAAAAACTAATAAAACGTAAGTATTATATTGATAGGCACATTATAATGATAGTAAGTGAGAAACTGAATCTATTAGAAAAGACTATACCAATACTAATGCCAAAGTGGCATCAAAGAAAATAACCTAATAATGAATGCCAAAGTGGCATCAAAGACTATAACGATAGTAACCGAATTATTTGTAGCTCAGTAAAACTGAGCCTATAAGGATCAGTTTAAAACTGAGCCGAAGCTCAGTTTTATTGATCCCACAAGGCTCAATTTAAACTAAGCCTATGGCTCAGTAAAATTATGCTTACAAGGCTCAGTTTAAACTGAGCCTAGGCACGGTTTTACTGAGTCACTCGACTCGGTTAAAACTGAGCCTATGGCTCAATAAAACTGAGCTTCGGCTTAGTTTTACTGATCCCAATGGCTCAGTAATACTGAGCCTGCAAGGCTCAGTTTAAGCTTAACCTAGGCTCAGTTTTACTAAGCCACTCAGCTAAGTAAAACTGAGCGTGGGGCTCATTAAAACTGTAATACCTTTCCACAAATACTCACAATCAAATGCTTATAAGTGGCTTTGATATTGCTATTATTATGCACGTATTGTATTTCAGTTATCAATTTGCAAAATATACACTGAAGTAGTGAAATTTATTGGATCACAACTTAAAAGATGCAATCCCAAACGTAATCTGGTCAAGGTAAATTTATAGGACATAATAGTATACAGAGTTAACACGAATGTAGTAGGCTATGTTTAACACATAAGTAGGAGCAGGACATGTAATTCATCAATAGATGAATTTCAGCCTGTATTTTTTAAATAAGCGACACTTTTGCTAAATTTAACTCAATAAATAAAATTCATTAAGATTTTCATTACAATATATGTTATCCCAAAGCTAACTTTTCCTTCCCTATTGGCCGATTAGTTAACATTATAATTTAAGAAGGAAGCACTTAATCCATGAAATGAACCAATACCACCATGACTGCACAATACCAAGCTTATTCCCTCTTAAATGATGATTGCATGATCTCTTAAATAACATTAGCTATGATAATTTAAGGAGAATAATTGTTCTTCTTAACACTTTTCCTGTGCAGTCGTTTCCTTACAAAGCATATAGTTAAATTTCTCTGAATAACCTTGAGCCATGTTAGTACGCTACCCTCATGCATTGACCTCTTTCCCTATCATGGTGAAATTCTTTTTGTACATTCATCTGTAATTCTTCGTTTTTATTATAATTAATGCTTTATGCTTCGTTGTTCTTTTTTAATCTGTATGTTGGCTCTCCCTCCCAGTCTGCTTGTTTACTTATTTTTAGATGCCTTTTTTACCTCTCAATCTAGTATTTAACTTAATTAAAAGAGAACAAATACTAATTTAGTTTAAATCTCTATATTAAATGTAAAATAGAAAAAAGTTAAACATCCAATTACTCAAATAATTGAATACAGGTTTCTAGCAAGGAATAGGAAGGTGGTTCCAACTGCATCGGTCCTGGTTAGCAAAGCGGGTCTAGGATTAGCGAGATGGTGGCAGAAGAAAACTGGCACAGAGGGCGGTTGGAATTAGCGAGGCGGAGGCAGGGGCATGCTGGTGATACATATGACAATTGGGATTTGTGAGGTGGTGACGACGATTAACGAGGTGGAGGTGGGAGTAAGTATGTGTTCCTAATGTATGAATACCAATATTCATATAAAATAATTTATAACACATGCCAACTTCTATTGCCATGCTGATTTAGTACCGATGCATTCAAGTACATATATATATATATATATATATATATTGAAAATTGATATATATATATATATGTGTGTGTGTGTGTGTTATGTATATACATGCAACATAAGTCATATATATAATGTTGTACCATTGAAAATTTGATATAAAAGCAACATCATCTTTTAGATATCCATGCATATGAAGTTGCACAAAAATTCAAATGAAGTGACCTATTAACAGGAAATATGTTGGATATATTATATCAGGTTTTTTATGTGTTAATACACACACACACTCTCTTAATAGCTCAGGAAATATAGTTTTAAGGCTCCCTAAAAGCTCAATGCAACAACCGAAAAAAAGTAGCATGCAAGAACAATAAATAACTAAGTTGCAAACTCAATATACCAAAAACATTCTGCCGTATAGAGAATATACCTAATTCCAGTTACTGTAAAATTTCACTAATAATAATAGATAATGAAATATGGTGGAAGTGTTGCTGGAATGTATTGACTAGTTTCCATGTAGATATTAACTGATTTCCTTCAAATATAAGTGCTCGAACAGTAAGAACAAACTGGATCATCCATGTGAGAACAACCATGTCATAGCTTCTTCAACACTAATGTTAGAGGTATTATTAGCAGCTTTTTGGTAGTGAAGATGATTGAATCCCATGGCTGTAAGCTGTGAAGCTATGTCTTCATTTGCAATAACAGTTGATTCACTCTTTTCTGATGTAGTATCTGTCAACATGAACTTTTTGGTATTTTCATCCCCCAACACAAAAAGGCATAAATTTGCCACAACCAACGACATTTAAATAAATATTTATCACGTTAAGCCTATGAATAGAAATTACTACCTGCATCCAGCAATAATTCTTCTCCCGGCCAAATCCCTTTACTATGCATGTGGGAGATGTCGATCATATCAGGAACATCAATGTATACATCTGATACAAATGAATCAAATAACAGAATAATTTAACATAAAATCATAGCATATTATTTTATTACTTGACCATACAAACTATAAATTTTCCATAAAACAACATCTATGTAATTTAGGATAATATTTTTTTCATTTCTTATACAGTTGCTCAAACTTCTAAAACATTGGTCATGTTAAAAGGGAGAGAGTTTCTTTATAGTTGATTATCCAGAGAGAAATATTTATTGATACTAGCATATAGCATGCATGATACATGCCTGGATTAATGCATGAAATTAGAAAGTAGTCACTACTTTGAGGTTGCAAAATTAAGTAACATTTACCAAGCTTTTTGGGTACCCATCCCTCTTCTAACACAAACTTGCGCATGTGTAGTACTAAATAATATGGGAAAGTTGTTAAAGCTGCTGTTCTGCAAGCACAAAAAATATAGGATTAGAGAAAGGTTTGCATATATTTTTAGCCTTATCAAATTCTAGGCTTGAGGAAAAAAAATAGTAATTTGACCTCATTTATTTATATGCACTGAAGAATACAACTCTAGTTGAAACATGATAAAATTAATAATATAGTGCCCGTTCATGGACACTACAAACGCAAACCAAAAATCAATTAGGGGAATACAATGTAACTGATACATCAATGGTTTAATAGTCTACACTTGGAGTTTTGAAAATGTAGCATTTACATATGATGTGCTTTTAATTATGTCCGACTTAAGACATAATTCTTACTATACGGTTGGCCCACACCTGAACGCAACACACATGCACATATCTTCAAACCCAACTTTTCTAAAGTTTCTATTGTATACTACTGGCCTAGTCAAAAGGCCCGAAGCCATGCTATTGGACCATACATTGCTGCTCCCTTTCTGTTTTTTACTATTGTACCTTCAAATGAATGAGTGAACAACTACCAAAAATCCAAATAAAATTCAATGCCTAAGTAGTTTTATTTGTCATCATTCAGAATAATCAATCGAATATAATCTTATAAGAATATTATTAATGAAGTTTGCATATAACATTAACTCAAGAAAACACAACAATTTAGCTCATATCTTCCAAGTACTAGCTCAAATACTCCACTCAACTCAGGTAAAATCAATATTTTTAGAAACTACAGTCTTGGCGTCAAAAGAAAATTAACGGACAACAAAAGCTAGGAACCATGGCATCAATATTGTAACATCTGGTATTTTATATATATAATAAACGAAAATATCGATAATTTACATTTTCATAATTTAGCCCCGAAACATATAACATTGTGTTTACGACAATTTTCTGATTTAGTTTGATATATGACTTGTCCCAAACGGAGCTCGTACGGGGGTGTTATTAACAGATTAATGATTAAAAGATTGTATGCATATATATGCGTGCAGATTCGAAATTTGAAATTTTATATGAATTATAACTGAAAAATAATTATTCAGATAAGTAATATTAAGAAATAAATTAAACGTTGTTATATAACATTAATCAGGAATTTAAAACAGCAGAGATACACGTTAGTACCAAGGGATGGGTTGACCTCGGCTTCACATAGGTCGACCCATGTATCGACCTTAGGGTCGACCCACCTTGTAACACCTCGCATTTTTAATTAAGTAAAATAAAATAAAATTTGAAGAGCTTCCAGAATTTGGTCACAGGATTAGCGCCATTGCATTCATGGCGATTTTCTATCATTTAGACCAATGGATTGCAGAAAACTGATTTAAGATGAAAGAGATACCTTTAAACGAAATATTGTAACAAACATGAAAAGAAGGTAAAAGAAAAATAACAGTGACCACTATTGTTTTTAGTCTGGTTAACAAAATCCTATGTAGTCCAGTCGGCAAGAGCATGTTACATTCAAGAGAGTGGCGTGAGTTCGATTACCGTCGGCGCCTTATTTTTGTTTTAGGGGACAGCTAAAATAATACATGGTTTAGGAAGAAAATATGTATATATGCACATATATGGAAAATTATACATATAAGGAAGAACAAAAATATATGTATACATGGATATGTAAGTATATGCATATTTATGCATATATATACACACACACACACACACACAAGAGAGAGAAGTTCAAAATAAGGTTATAATCATAGAAATTTGGTAAGAATTAAATAACGGCATAACGTCGTTTGAATTTTGAAAATGAAATAAAACTTGAAAGTTGTGCATATATATATATATATACATGTAAAATGGACATTAGAAGTTTTGTATACATATAAGGAGTTTATATGTAAATAAATCAAAGAAGGTATAACGGGCATATAAATCAAACATTTAAAATTAAAAATATTAACAAATAAATAATTGTGCCCAAAACACCTCGTTGGACCCAAATGGGTCGACCAACACCTAGCTAGGTCGACCCAAGGGTCGACCCAGTGGGCAAGTGGGTCGACCCACCCCTGATTCGGGCAGGTTCATTTAATGAATCACTACTTTTTTCAAACCAAGTTCGTTGCTGACTTAGCGCTGCGTGTACTATAAGATCTTGAACACCTACAAATAGGCTAGCAGAGCCTAGCCTAAATCTCATATTTTCTGAGAGGATGTCTAGACTTTGCCATTCTTCTTCCTCCTCAAATCTTTTTAGAAAAGAGAATAATTAGTCTAAGGAAATTCTGATTCAAGGTCTGGAGGAAAAGAATGTAAATCTGAAATGGGTGTTCAGAATTCTGATCGAAGAGATGTAAATTTTTGGATCTGGTCAATTTAAATTTCTCCTCTTTCTTCCCTTTTTTTTAGTTTGAGAATTGTAAATCCATGGTTACTTAGATTCAAGATCCGGTTAAGTGGGTCAAGTAGGTGTAACATCCCTTAATTTCTAAGAACACTATAATGATCCAGTTAAGAGAGTCATGGAATGCTAGTTCTGGACCAGATTTATGAATTAGAAAGCAATTAGGTGAGTGGATTTAAGTTATGCCTTTTTGATAATGGTATATCTATCGTTTGGCACTTCTCGTTAATATGTATCATAAATTTGCTGAAATGTTTAACCTGCTGTAATGTGTTGAAATGATTAATTTGTTGAACATGTAAATCCATAGGCTTAATTCAAGATCAAGTGGAACATGTTAGTGAAACTGTAAGTAATCCGTGGAATCTGTTAAATCTGTGGGGTTAAGTAAACCTATTGAATTTGTGGGGTTAAGTAAATATGTTTAATCTGTGGGGTTACATTAACCTGCTAGCCTATAATACTTAACCCTTTTAATATTTTATCGTTATATGAAAGCCTGTTTCCATTGATCACCTGTCTGAATTGGGAATTTCTGAGAACACGGTAATTATGTAGTTTACAATGAACATTGTTAAGAACGTTATTGTGCCAAAAGATTGTAAATAAGAATTATAGTAAAATCTGGAAGAATGAATATGCCTAAATTTACAGTAAATAGAAAAATTGTAACCGCACTTAGACACGAGGTTAAATTCAACTTGTGGTAGAAGTCAGCCCAGAACCGCCCGGTAAATCCAACATCCAAAAGTGATTAATTTAATGTGAGGGATCAGGTGTATAAACATGCACGTAACAGTGCTAAGACACGAGATTAAGCCCAACTTGTGGTAGAAGTCTACCAGGAACCGCCCGACAAATCCAACATCCACAAGTGGTCAGCTTAATGTGAGAGGTCTGGTGCATAAACATATATATTAATATATGTATATAACAGGATAGAAATAAATGGCATTAATTGAAATTAATGGAAATGAGTAAATCCTACAATAGTAAGAGAATTGGAATGAACGGGGAGTGATAATAACCTATTATGAATCAACCTAAAAGGGAAATAGGAAGATAATAGGCAGGCTTGTCCTAGGAACAAGTGAAAATTATAACTTAGGTTACAATAAGTGACAGAGAAGATGAGATAATTTGTGTAATAAGAAAATTTGTAATTAATTATAAATTAAGTAATCTGTAAACCTGGAAACCAGAAATCCATTGTTCGTAACAAGTAGAGAAAAGAGGGGGAAAATTACGAAATTCAATAAGTTATTCTTAATCATAAATTAAGTAATCTGAAAACCAGAAATTTGAATCTGCTGATAAGAATAACATGTTGAAGGCTTATTAATGAATTTAAATTGGTTAAGTTATATAATTAAAATTAATAAGCAAGATGAACTTGGTTACTTGAATAAGAAGTTAGTATGATTTGAAATGACCAAGTTAACTGGGAATTTGATGAGGTAGAGCAAGTGCGTAATTAAGCGGTTAGACATAGGGTCTAATAACACGTTTACCCGAGGCGCTTGGACCAGTCCATATGTCTGAAGGTGAATAACCCAACGTGATAGATCATCGTGGTGCCATGGGGCACAAGAGGAGCGCACGTCCATCTGATTATTCTGCTTGTTTTGTTTGTTATTTTGTTGATATTCGGCCGGCTCCAAAAGACTGGATGGGGAAGCATGTGGCTTCCTGGGACGTAGAGGGTACTACTGGTAGTCCTTTGTGCGGTGATGAGGTTTAGGCTGCACTCGCAGAGGTTAGGTGTACGCATTACTACCCGGTGAGTATACCTTAACTGACACAATAGGGGGAAGTTAGAAAGACTATAGAGTGGCATAGGTGATTCGACGAACCTATTACCTTGTTACTAGGCGGGTTACGACCATATCATCTATTTGCCTTAGGCTGGTCTAACCATCTGATCGATAGTAATCGTCGGGTACTGGTCATCTACAGTCAGCGTGATGTGTGATGTGGAAATACGGAGAGCTAAACCAATAGACCATCAACTTCTTACTATTAAGGCTTTGGGTGAGGGACATGCCAATTAGGATTTATTGTTTGTGGTTGTCTGGACCATGTAACTAGCTCTCAATTCTGTTTGTCTTTCACTAGTTGAGGGAGGGGTTGGGTGGGACCATAGCCATTGTGAAAATGTAGACCATAACATATGTGTATGCAGATATCTAAAAAGTATCCCGACCGAGTTCTATGTATCTGATATAGCCCTGTTACGGAACTCGGTGCACAGTGGATAATACGTGCGGGTACATGCATACCGTTTCCAGATGGTGTATCATCGAGATTGAGCATCGAGTATAATTAACGATACATATGTGAGAAAGTCTAGATATATGCATGTCTGCTCCAGGTGGTGTATTGTAGACTTTAGGGCATTACTCTGTGATGGAACCTAATTCGATCGAATGGTTCGAAGGTGGCAGTCCATATGCTTATGTGCATAGCGATGGCAGTTCTATGTGGAACATAGCGTTGCTATATAGAGATCTGTACGTTGCTCCGGCATAGGATGAGGGACTGCGTATATTTCTTTGGCGTTATGGCGGAGACCGTGCGAGTGGGGTACCATGGGGTGTACCTTAACAGTGGGGGTAGCTACATATATATTTTATTAGGTTAATCTACTGGGGAGTAAATGGGCACGACGTGTGTGTAAGCCTTGAGTGTTGTTAACCCAAGTAACCTCATAAATAAGAAAATGTAACTGAACGGTATATGTAGGGTTACCTAAAATGTGCATTTTAAATCCAGTCAACAGAACTTGTGTTCTGACCACTCCTCATAACATACTCGGAAGTTAGATTTGTGGTAGAGATCTGATAGCTTCGGATACAGGTTAAGCAGTATTATTATCTGGTAAGGCTATATTTTGATTATATTATATTTTATTCCATTCCGCTGTGAGATGTTTTCTGAGCTCTGATATGTTTATTATTTCTGTCTATTCTGCAGAATACCAGACAAACCAACACGGGTTTCAACGGATTAGAATTTTGAAAAAAAACCGGTCTGTCGGAATTCGGGTTGTTATATCTTGTATCAGAGCCTAGGTTTAGGATTTCTATATAAATAGTGAGTGAACATATTTGTAATTTTTTTAAAATATAAATATTATATATATATACCTAGATCCATAAAAGGGACCCACTAAATAGAAATAGCAGGATATGGTAAGAATTGGGATATCTATTTTGTACACTAAAGGAATGAATATGGAAATCTGAGACCCTAAGGTAATTTGGGTGGGTGGTGTACAATATGCTTTGTATTGGAGAAAGATGGATCTCATATATTAGTGTTTCAGATTAGTGGGTTTTGCAGCTAAACCTTATAAATTGGGAAAAGGTTAAAAAGTGAAAAATGGATAAGGAATATATATAGTTGAGAGAATTAACTTTGTAGGAGTGTCTAGGAAAGCCTAATTAAGTTGGAAACCCACTTGGAGTCTAACCCCAATTTAACTTTTAAAAACTTGAAATTGTAAAAGCTTTGGGAAGATGGTTTATGATGTTTTCATGTTTTGATCTTAAAAGTGTTTTTGATGTTTGTAAAAAAATATGTTAAGAACTATTTGAAAAGTTCATATTGAATTTTGATGTAAAATGGGTTATATTTTGGAAACAGTGATTCTTTATGAAATTTTTATCTAAAATGGATTCTCTCATAAAAAGGTGCACATTATAGAGCATGTATAGCTCGCTAGTTTTCAAATTATATGGTAAGAAAAAAATATGTGTCACATTTTGTTGAAAGCTAGAATTTTCAATTAAGAAAGTTTTGAAATCTCTATTCTTTTAACAATCATTTTTTATAATTGTTTTGACATAAAATTTTGCTAGGCAGACAAAATAAGTTGTAGAAATTATGAGTAGAGTAGATGCTTACACCTAGTTGTAAGTAAGAATAGTTACAACCTAATTGAGTAATAGTTGTCCTTGTCTACTCCGGTTTTTGTGATTTGAAAAGGAGAAAAAAAATGTTTTACATTTTTATGAGATGACATGTTTCATGTTTGGCAAAAGTAAGTTTTGGTGAGGAAAATAAAGTTTTGATACTTTTAACTTTCGGAAGAAAAGTGAAATGAAAATGCCAAACCATGTTTAAAATAAAGTATGGAGTAGGTAAGGATTAGTGCCTAGGAAAGATGGCAAAAGTTTTAAGGCTATAAAGTAGATAGCAAGAATTATTTTGGAATAATGGTAAGTTCCCATATAATGCATAAGCATTGAGAATCCTAGGATGTTGCTTGAAAATGACTTTTGATACATAGCTAGGACTAGTGGTGACTACTAAATAGTGAAGGGCAAGTAAGTGTTTAGATCCTATTGCTAATTTTCTTGTAAGGGTTAAAACCCGTTATTACATTTCTGTTGGGATCGTTCTATTATTTTGCTCCTGTAGGGTAGCTAGGGTAACACCTAAACCTATCATTGATCCCGTGGTTTGAACTTTTCTATATGAGGGGGACACAATCCAGAGATTCTTGGCCCTTAGTAGTAGCTTTGTAGAGCATTTGTTTTCTTGTTTTGGTTGAAGGGCTAGAAGGCTTATTTGAAACTAAATTTAGATCAGAGGATTAAGTTAAATAAGCCAAGAAAAGAGTAATGGTACAAGTAAAAGGAAATAACAAATTCAGTAAAACAACAAACATGACAGTTAAAGAAAAATTATGAGAAAAGGTGAATAAGAGTAAAAAAAATTCCAAGATAAGTTGAAAAAGAAAATCTGTAATAAAGAAAGTTTTCTTATGTGGGCTATGCTTGGATAGGAAAACAGGGAATCTTTATATAATAGTTACATAAAATCCAAGTACGGATAGAAAAATGTGACTAAAAGAAAAATGGAAGATGTAAAGCTTTCCGTTTTCCACCTTTTTGTAACATAAAAATCGAATTTTGAAAATTAGTTTTTTTTGAAATTAGAAAAATAAAGTTGCATGGTAGGGTTTTGGATGAAAAAATTGGATGAACCACGCTCTTCCTTAGTAAGAGTGTGGGAAAATTTGGATGAAAAAGAATTTTGGTTTTCAAATATTGCATTTATATAGAAATTGCCATTATATTTAGGATGTGTGCATCATGTTTTCAAAGAGATTTTCAAGAAAAATTTGCATTCATATAGGATGTACCACTTAGGCATTCAATTCATTCATGTATTATTATGTTGAATTACACTTTTCACTAGTACACAAATGGCTACAAAATTGGATGCACACATGATGGTTGTGATTTATGCAAGGAATTACTTAATTTCGGAGACGAAATTTCCTAAGGGTGGGAGAATATAACACCCCGCATTTTTAATTAAGTAAAATAAAATAAAATTTGAAGAGCTTCAAGGATTTAGTCACGGGATTAGCGTCATTGCATCCATGGTGATTTTCGGGTCAATTTAGACCTATAGATTGCAGAAAACGGATTTAAGCTGAAAGAGATACCTTTAAATGAAATATGTTAACAAACATGAAAAGAAGGTAAAAAAAAAAGAATAATGACCACCATTGTTTTTAGTCTTGCTAACAAAAGCCTATGTAGTCCAGTTGGTAAGAGCATGTGACATTCAAGAGAGTGGCGCGAGTTCGATTCCTGCCGGTGCCATATTTTTATTTTAGGGGAACGGCTAAAATAATACATGTTCTAAGAAGAAAATAGGTATATATGCACATATAAGGAAAATTATACATATAAGGAAGAACAAAATATATGTATACATGGATATATAAGTATATGCACATATGTGCAAATATATATATACACACACTCACAAGAGAGAAGTTCAAAATAAGGCTGCAATCAAAGAAATCTGGTAAGAATTAAATAACGGCATAACACTATTTGAATTTTGAAAATGAAATAAAAGTTGTGCATATATATACATGTAAAATGGACATTAGATGCTTTGTATACATATAAAGAGTTTATATGAAAATAAATCAAAGAATAAGAGGCATATAAATCAAACATTTAAAATTAAAAATATTAAAAAATAAATAGTTGTGCCCAAAAAAGCTCGCTAGACCCAAATGGGTCGACCCACACCTGGCTGGGTCGACCTATGGGTCGATCCAAGGGGGGTTGGGTCGACCCTAGGGTCGACCTAGGGGGCAAGTCGGTCGACCCATCCCTGATCCGGGCAGGTTCATTTAATGAATCTGGACTACTTTTCAAACCACATTCGTTGCTGACTCAGCGCTGCGTGCAAGATAAGATCTTGAACACCTATAAATAGGCTAGCATAGCCTAGCCTAAATCACATATTTTCTAAAAGGATGTCTAGACTTTGCCATTCTTCTTTCTCCTCAAATCTCTTTAGAAAATAGAATAATTAGTTTAATTAAGGAAATTCCGATTCAAGGTCTGGAGGAAAAGAACGTAAGTCTGCAAATGGGTGTTCAGAATTCTAATCGAAATGAGGTCAATTCTTGGATCTGGTCAATTTAAATTTCTCCTCTTTCTTCCCTTTTTCTTTTAATTTGAGAATTGGGAATCCATGGTTACTCAGATTCTAGATCCAGTTAAGAGGGGCCATGTAATGCTAGGTGTAACACCCCGTAATTTTAAAGTACATTATTATGACAAACTAAAGAATACTTAATTAAACATTGGGAATTAAGGGAAACGAATTGCGCCATTGCGTTCATCTCGAAATTCTTCTTATGATAGACCACAAGTTTGCATAAAACGGACATCGTATGAAGAAGATATTAAGGTTTGAAGTTTGTATACATATAAGCATAATATATATAATAAAATAAATCAGAAAATCAAAATCAGAGAGCGGAAAAAGGAGGGAATTCGGCCCGTTAGGGGTCGTGTCGACCCCCGCACAAGGGGGGTCGACCCCAGTCAGATTTGGGGCTGATCCATTTCTGTGAACGTGGACTCGTTTCTTGACCAGATTCGCTGACCTTAGGCTATAAATAGGACTTCGTTTCCATTGTTTTATTCACCAAAAACAATGGAGACAACGAGGTACCGTCCCAACACAAATTGAACTAGTCTATCCTTTTGCAACAACAAGTTATACATATACAAGAATCTCTACTATAACATCAACAGTCAATTCTCTGTTCTTTAGATCCAGACACAGTGAGTCTATGTTGTTTTTAGATGCAAACATGTAAAGAGTAATCTTGACATGTTCATAAGTCGGATCTAAATGAATGCCTGTTAATAACTTGAATCATAATTAATCAGATCTGCTATTACTTGTTCACCGAATCTACTGATTGATTCTCATATGCCTATTCATGATATGCATGTTCTGTTATCATGCCTAATTTTTTCATCATATGCCCATTCTGCTACTATACCTATTTCTATCACCATATGCCTATTTCGGACATAGTATGCATGTTTTGTTATTATGCTTATCCCTGTTCTCTTCTCTCCCTCCTTCCCTTTTTATTTTTATCATCAGGCTACCTTCGATCCTAGGCCTACCGCTAAAATATGCTAACGAACGAAATTGGAAACGGTTGGGAACGGTTAATTGGGGCATAACTTATATTGTAAAACAAGGTTGGGTTTTGGGGGGGTATAATCTATACCTTGATCTAAAACTTTAACTTGGAGCATAACTTGTATCGTGGATAAAATTGGGATTTGGGGGCATAACCTTGGATAAACATGAAAAAATGTTTAATAATGAACATGCCTAAATTACGATAACTAGAAATTGTAACTGCACATAGACACGAGGTTAGATTACACTTGTAGTAGAAGTATGCCCGGAACCGCCCGACAAATCCAACATCCACAAGTGGTAGATCTAATGTGAGGGGTCTAGTGCATAAATGTACACGTATGGTGCTAAGACACGAGGTTAAGTCTATCTTGTGGTAGAAGTCCACTCGGAACCGGCCAGCATATATAGCATCCACAAGTTAATCTTGTTAAATATATGTGAAGTTATATAAGCCCAACAAACTTAACCTATATTACATGTTAGGGTTATGCAACCTCCATAAACTATTAGACATAATGTGTCAAAATCCTAGTAGTGGGGATGCAAGCCCAAGGGGTAGCTTGTATCATCTGTGTGTGGAACTCGTATCAGTCAGTAACCCATCTTGGTATCAAACGAGGAATCCCGAACTAGGTCGGGGTCAGGGCACACTTAGTGAGTTGATTGTAAGTGGTTCATATAGATGGTGGTGTTGACAGTGCGTGATACAACAGAGTCTTGTGTGTGCATGGGTCTGGCTTGCTCGGGAAAATTAAGACGCTGTGACATCAGTAGATGGATGTGCTCTCGAAAATAAATGGGTTGCCATTTTAGGAAGTGATATATCCTATAGGGGCCAGCACAGGATATTTACAGGGTAAGGAGCTGATCGATTGGGAGAGTAATTAGGGTACATCTAGTCTTGCTTATTTAGAAGCCGATTATTATCGTTGGTGGTAACACCTGTCATGTCTGTTGGGTTGTCTGTTATTATTGTTGAGGGTAAAACCCATCACTAGAAGTACACCTAAGTCTACAATCTGTTTATGCCGGGATTATCTTGTTTCTGTTATGCTAGTATTGGTGCAAACGAATGTATTAGAGAAGTACAGTATATTTTGTTCTGATTATTCTTCTTATTCTGCTCAGTTTGTTATACATGCCTTATGATATTGTTATTTCTATCATCCAGTTTATATACCTTTCATGATGCTTTTACTTATTTATATGCTAAAAGTAACTGGACTCGCCAAACTTTATGTCTGGCCCATTTTGTTCCCTCTTCTTTCTCTTCCATTTCTCCTTCCCCCAGGTTCTCAGGGTGGGAATACCCAGGCTTGACTTGGATTCTCTCTTTCATTATGCTTGCAGTTGCTTAGATGTACAGTTTTGATTTCCTGTCTTCTCTGATATGGCTATATTTTGGGACTATGCTTTTTATATCTTATTGTACTCAGATGATTTTAGTACAAGACAGAAGTTTTTAATAGATGTAATGGGTTTTCTGTATTTTAGACTTATGATGTAACTGGGTTTTGGACCACCATGATTTCTATTTAATAAAGTTTTAAATTCCGCTATTATTTAGAATCTGTCTTATGATGTTTTTGTTTCTATTTACCTATAACGCTTCACAAAACTTAATGCATTCTGATAAAGAGTGACATTAACGGACGTGGGGTGTCACATTTGGTATCAGAGCTAAAGGTTACCATATTGGATAAAAGATTTTGAAAATTGTTTTCAAAAAGGTTTTAAAAGAAAGCATTTTTCAAAAGAAAAGTCTGTTTTGAAAAAAAAAATCCCTAAAGCCATATGAAATATCTATCAATTCTCTGTTTGAACCCCTTTTCCTCTTCTTTTCAGCATGTCTGGGGAACCTAATATTCCCGAGGACGTTCAGATATCGGCTTTGTTCCGTATGTATCTTGAGGCTACGGCGCCTGCCGAAGGCCAAGTAGATGCTCCTCCCCCAGCTACAGCTGCTGTTCCTCTCCCTCCGAGAGCTGATAATTTCTCCAAAGTATGCAAGGATATCTATGCTATGAGAGGAAAGCCATTCCGAGAAACTGAGACTTTTGTAGAAGCAAGGAATCGGCTTAAAGAGACGGAGGATTTGTTTGATATTTTTTAGGTTGACGACCGTAGGAAGATTCAGTTGGCCATTTGGCAGCTGAAAGATGAGGCTTCGTTCTGGTGGGAAGTGATGCATGCGGGATTTCTAGTTGAGACTTGGGATGATTTTCGACAGAGATTCGAGATGAAGTTTCTCTCTCAAGTCGAGCAAAGTATGTAAATGGAATGTTTTTTGGCACTTAAGCAAGGAGGCATGTCCATCAAAGAGTATGTTAACAAGTTCAATCAATTAGCGAGGTTTGTTTTGGAGCTAGTGAATACCCCGCATAAGAAAGCTTTGAGGTTTGTTAAAGGATTAAATGAACCCCTCCATGGATTGCCTATGTCTCATATTCCGATGCGAACAACTTTTGAGAAGCTTGTTGATATGGCAATGATGCACGAAGAAGATAAAGGTAAAAGGAAAGAGGCTAAGATTGATGAATCACAAAATAAGAAAGTGTGGTCCAAGAAAGATCAACAGTAGCAGAAGAAGGATGGAAAGAACGACAAAGCCCGAGAAAAGAGAAAATTTTGTAATTGTGGACGCGTGGGTCATTTGAGCAAAGATTGTAAAAAAAGGAAGAATGCTTACTTCCAATGTGGAAGGGTCGTACATCTTATTAAGGATTGCCCGAAGAAGAAAGGATAGGGCTAAAGGGTAGGATCTTCTAGAGGGCAAGTGCATGCTCTTATGGTGGGTGTACCTGATAGAGGTAGGAAAGTTTATGTTGAAGGTTTGATTTCTCTTTCCAATCACCATATTAGAACTCTTTTTGATACTGGCGCTTTGCATTCTTTTATATCTGATTCTGTGATTGAGTCACTGCACCTTAGTACTAGTATGGTTTTGGATCCCATTGTTGTCTCAAACCCCATTGGAGGTACGGCTCATTTGTTTATGATTTGTCGGTGTTTGTGAATATCTGTGTTGGGCGTCGAGTTTGAGTGCGACACATACGTTCTTGGTTTCATGGGCTATGGTTTAATTCTAGGGATGGATTGGCTAGCCATGTATAGTGCCATTCCAGATGGTGAGAGGAGGGTTGTTAGACTTTTGACTTGCCATGGGAGGACCCTCGAGATTTTTTGTGACCCTAAGGGGTCTATTATGCTTAGTTTCCTAGAATCACTTGATGCATCTATCGATGATCTACGAATCTGTACCAATAGTCTGTAAGTATCCTAGTGTTTTTGAGGAGGTTCGGGGCTTACCTCCGAGGCACGAGATTGATTTTTGTATATACTTGGTGGACAATGCAAAGCATGTTGCATTTCTTGTATGCCACATGGCTCCGAGAGAAAGGAGGCATCTCAGCAAGCAAGTAAGGGAGCTACTTGAGAAAGGGTTTATTAGGCGAAGCATATCCGAATGGGGAGCTCCGGTGGTGTTCGCAACTTAGGCGGATGGTTCGCTTCGCTTATGTGTGGAATATAGAGAGTTGAATAGACTCACTGAAAAGAACAGGCACCCACTTTCGAGGATAGATGATCTATTTGACCAGCTTGTTAGTGCATATGCTTTCTCCCAGTTAGACTTGGCCACAGGGTTTCATCAGTTGTGGGTGGCCGAGGACAATATAAACAAGACTGCCTTTCTAACTCCAGATGGTTTCTTTGAGTGGCTCGTCATGCCTTTTGGGTTGACGAATGCACCCACCTATTGTGTGGATCTGATGAGTAGGGTGTTTCGGGAGTTTCTAAATAAGTTCGTTGTGGTCTTTGTCGATGACATCTTGGTTTTCTCGAAGAGCGAGGAAGAGCATGCCCTACGTTTAAGGGAGCTTTTGAAAACTCTCTGAGCGCATCAGCTAAAGGAAAAATTCTCCAAATGCCATTTTTGGAGAAAGGAAGTGAAATTTCTACGGCATGTGGTGTCTAAGGATGGGATAGTAGTGGATCCCATGAAACTAGTTGTAGTTCAAGATTGGCAGACTCCAAAGAACGTAACAGAGGTATGGAGTTTTCTTTGTTTAGCAGGCTATTATAGGAAGTTCATTAAGGACTTTGCAAAGATATCAGCCCACTCACCAGACTGACGAAGAAGAATCTGACATTTTCTTAAGGTATAGACTGTGAAGATGCTTTTCAGTGATTAAAGACGGTAATGACAATAGCCTCAGTCTTGACTTTGCCTGATGGGAACAAAGTGTTCACAGTATACACCGATGCATGCAGTACAGAGCTCGGTGTTGTTTTGATACAAGAAGGAAGGGTAGTATGTTATGGAGATAGACAGTTAAGAATTCATGAGAAGAACTACCCTACCCGTTATTTGGAGTTGTCTGCCATAGTATTTGCGCATAAGATTTGGCGTCATTATCTACTTGGGGAGAAGTTCGAGTTGTACACCGATCATAAATCTCTCAAGTACTTATTCTCGCAGAAGGATCTCAATTTGAGGCAATAGAGATGGATGGAGTTCCTAGCGTCCTATGACTTTGAGATTGCTTATACCCCTGGTAAGGACAATGTGGTAGCGGACTCACTGAGTAGGCAGAGGATGACTTTAAGTCCACTATTCGTAGAGAGGAAGAGCTTGGAATATATATCGACCTTTGATTTTAGGCCATCTACGGATCTTATACCTACTTTGTTGGCATCATTTGAAGTGCGACCTACTCTTATGGACCAGATTGGAACCTCGCCGTGAGAAGATCCATAGATAGCAGACATCTTGGATAGGCTCAGTAGAAGGGAGACTTCTATTCACCTCGGTAGATATTCCACATATGACAGAGGGTGGTTGCGATGAGATGGAAGGTTTTGTGTTCCCTGAGTTTGGAGTTTGTTGAAGACAGTCCTTGAGGAAGCCCATCATTCTAGAATGACTAATCATCCCGGCGTTGATAATATGTATATTGATATGAAGAGGGTTTTCTTTTGGGTTAGGATGAAGAAAGATGTAACGGAGTTTGTTTCTCAATGTTTGACTTGCCAGCAAGTCAAAGCTGAGCAAAAAGAAGCCCGGTGGTTTGCTTCATCCTTTGGAGGTCCGATAGTGGAAATAAGAGAGTTTCTCTATGGATTTCATTGATGGTTTGCCTAGATCGGGGAAAGGCAACACCAGTTTTTGGGTTATAGTTGAACGGCTTACTAAGAGCGCTCATTTTATTCCTATTAAGAGTAAGAGGACGACAACATGGTTGGCAGCAGTTTACCTTTGAGAGATAGTCCGTCTACATGGAGTACCTTCCAGTATTGTAAGTGATCGTGACCCCATATTCACTAGTGAGTTTTGGAGGAGCTTGCAAGAGGCATTAGGTACACATTTGTTATTGAGCACCGCTTATCACCCTCGGACCGATGGACAGACGGAAAGGGTGAATAAAGTTCTTGAGGATCTTTTAAGGTTGTGTATCCTAGACTTCGGAGGGACATGGGAAGATCATCTTCCTTTGGTAGAATTTTCTTACAACAGCAGTTATCAGGCTAGTATTGGCATGACACCCTTTGAGGCATTGTACGGACGACCCTGTAGATCACCGACTTGTTGGTGGGAGTCTACAAAAAGGCTTCTACTTGGACCTGAGATTATTAGGGAAACTTCAGAGAAGATTGATCTTATTTGAAGATGCATGAAGACAACTCAGGACAGGCAGAAGTCCTACGCAGACAAGAGAAGGACCGATATTGAGTTTGTGGTAGGAGACATGGTTTTCATCATGGTAGCACCTTTGAGGAATGTGGTTCATTTTGGATCTATAGGGAAATTGGCGCCAAGATTTATAGGGCCATTTCCCATAACAGAAAGGATTGGTTAAATGGTTTATAGAGTTAAGTTGCCAGAGAGACTGGCCGGTGTTCATGATGTTTTCCATGTTTCTCATTTACGGAAGTGCTTGCATGATACCGCAGAAGTAGTGGAGTCGAGCATGCTTGAGGAAGTAGAGGTAGAACGGGAAGCGATAGTTAGACGAGTTCCTATCCGTATTCTTGGATCATAGGTCAAGAAGCTACGCAACTGTGAGGACAAGTTGATGAAAGTTCAATGGGGTGAAGACCCCAACAATGCAACTTAGGGGACTGAGGACAAGATTCGTGCTTCGTACCCTTTTCTTTTAAAGGGTATGTTCTTAACTTCTTTTTCCAAAGTTTTTATTCGTACTTGCTTATGTCATTTAGGTATATCCTATCGATCGAATCTTCAACCTTTAGGTAGGAAACCCATGAATGTAAACATGTGTTTGAGAAATGGTATGTTTGATGGATGCAAGTGTTTGATAGTGATTGCTCATGGATGCATATACACACACATTAGGCCCTAGATCGGCTCAATCACTCTCATACTGCATATGGATGTGTGTGCATTTTTCTTCTTTTATGGATGGAAATGGGTGTATCATCTTATGAATGATTGCATTTGGATGGATGATTGTGCGCACATATAGAGTTCACATGATATACTAGGATTGTTTGCATGTATGTTGGATTCATGGCACTAACATACATTACATTAAGGAGATTAACTGAATCAGTAGACCGCCTAATTTTTTGCATTAGTATCGGGACATATACACACACCTTTGCATATGTTCATATAAACATTAGGAATGTTTTAAGGACAATGGATGAATATGATTAGTGGATGAGTAGATGGATGATGGATATTAGGATTTACATTCTTCTTAACTTGGAGATTTCGGGAACGAAATCCTTTAAGTATGGGAGAATGTGACACCCCGTAATTTTAAAGAACACTATTATGATAACACTACACCAAAACAGCACATTTGGCGCAGCAGGATTTAGAGATTTAATACGGTTTTAAGCCGTATCAAATTTGGTAGTGCTCAGAGCCGTATCAAATTAAATTTGGCGTCTTAAATTAAAGTTGGCAATCCACACCACCTTGTATCCTTCAAATCTAACCTTACATCTTCGATCGCTTGGATTTAACACGGATCCAATCCGCATCATATTTTCGTGGTTCCCCTTACTAATTTTTCATTTCTGATTCACATTCAGGCCGCGTAATATTTTATTTTAGTGCTAGGGTTTCAACTTCTCTCATGCGATAGGTATGTCTCGATGTTCTTCTGCAGACAAAATCAAATACTATTATAAGATTAGTCTATTCGATTTATTCGTTTATTCGATTTGAGAGTAAGTAGATTTGAAGGAGGCCGTTTTTGGTTTAGATCTGTCGTTCGAGATGGTTATCAGCAATTAAGGTCAACTTTTACCAACTCTTATTTTAATCGTTATCAGCAATTAAGGTCAACAGCCACCGTCACTGCCACCAGCAGCGGCTCCACCAGTTTCAGACCGCCCTACTTATAGCTGGAATTCACCGAGGGATGCTCGTGCTTCAGGTTCAAATTTCTGTCCCTCTTCAGTTTTTTAAACCTATAGACCATCAAAACATGGAAACAACAATCATAGAATAAGATAATTTCGACCCTTCTGCAATTATGTTAATCATTTGTAGAAAAAAAGGGGAGGATAAATGTGAAATTGCTGTCCTTGCTTGCATATCTTGCAAACAATAACTGTAACTAGCATTACCTGATTTGTATTGATGTTACTGCACCGCTTAGTTCTCTATATTACTCACAATGACTGTTTTAGTTAATTATATGTTTATTTGATTTCTTTCATCTTATTAGTATGTAATTCAAATCAAATACACTTCCCTTGACATTATGTATCATATGCCGATGAAGTAGTTAGAGAAAATTTGGGTTTTATCGTAAAAAACTTTACACCTAAGTGAAACTGTAATGTTTCAATCTGTATGTATTCAGTTTGATAGGAAAGTTGTTTTTGTGCCATGCTTCAGAAATATTATTAATAATAATAATGATAAGATTTCTACAAATCCAAATGGGATACTTTTTGTTATTATTTTTTTGGCAAGGCAATTTCAGTAGTTCATTTTACACATTTTAACTTTGTTTTCCCTCGACGATATCAGATTAAAATTCAACGTAAATCGCATGACAATTCTTAAATACCTAAGAGGGAGTTACAATCATTCAGAAGAAGCCATGGTGAAAACAAGGCGAGGCTCTTCTTCCTCAAATAACAGGCGGATCTCTTCGTCTCCAACTCCAAACCTTAAGCGCGCCAAAGTGGAGCCAGCCACTTTGAAAGAGGACCTGGATCATAAGAAAGGCGATTCTTTGACCCATGTTTCTTCTAATTTTGAAGTTGATTCCTTTGGGAAGAAACAGAGGAGCAAAGAGAATTTTACATGCAAGGAAACATAGAAAGTAACACAAATAATAGGACTGATAAGGGGTTGCCTGATCCTGGAACTCCATGGGTAAGGCTCATATCACAATACAATGAGGTTAGCTTTGTAATTTACATCTTTTGTGGTAGTAGTATTTGCATGCATGTTGTTGCAATTTCTTTAATGCATCCCAGTGCTGGTGGGAAAATGAGTGTCAATAAGTTATCATCATTTGCACTTCCCCTTCTTTGCTGATTTCGACCACTTAGGCAAAACTCTTTGATTGTGGATGCTATTGTATCTAAAATTCGATCGCCATATTTGCCCATCTTGACGTTGCCAGGGCCATTGACCTCGAGTAGTTCTTCTTTGGTTGTTGGTATTCTCTTGCTAATTAGTTCCAATGTGGCATTTCTAAAAATGTGGTATGCCATGACACCATCGCCAGCTTCTTTTAATAGTATAGTTTGAAGCATTCGCAACGAATTATAAAGCTTAGAAGATAAAGCCAAATCCATTTTGTTTTGCGCTTGGGCATTAGCATCATCCTGTGGCAGGCTTGTAGTTTCAGGATGCAATGAAGCTTTTGCTGGTGTCATTTTAATAGGTTTTGTTGACGCAGGGAATTTCAGTACAACAGGTTGTTAGCCAGAGCGAAGTCTACATGCTTGAGACTCATTTACCTCTAAAACAGCTGACAAAGATCCGTAAAAATCGCTTTTGTTAACGTCTTTAACAAGTATTTCTTCAATAACCAAATGATACATTATCCTATAAGCTTCGTTTAATTTTAAGTTTAAGATCCATAAAAATCGCTTTTTTAACGTCTTCAACAAGTATTCTTCAACAACCAAATGATGCATTATTCTAGAAGCTTCATTTAAATTTGATTGATATCCAAACTAATAGGGAAATTGATTATGAGTTTAAGTTTAACATCATCACACAAATATTCGGAATACTTACAATCGAAAAATAGATGATCACGATCTTTGTTGTTATTGTTACGAAGGACACATGATAAGTCGATATTGTTTTTCTATCTGTTGTTTTTGTTCTTTTTATTGAGTTTTGATTGTCTTGAAAAGGTTGCAGGTTTCAAAAAGTCGGTATATGAAGGAGCTTAGAAAAGGTTGCAGGTTGCACAAACTATCAACTGATCTGCTGTCAGATGCACATTGAAAGATGGAAAATTAGCAAGGTACCTGTTTGACTAATTGTGGTAAAGCTCATAGAAAAAATTCAATTTTATACAATAGAAAAGCAACTTTGTTACCAGAATATCAAGGGTTGATTAAGATATGTTATTTTGGTCACTACAAACTCAGTCCTGGACTGAGTTTGCCAACTCAGTCCCGGACAAACTCAGTCCCGGACTGAGTTTGCAAACTCAGTCCCGGATTGAGTTGCAAACTCAGTCCGAACCGAGTTGCAAAGACTGAGTTGCAAACTCAGTCCCGGGACTGAGTTGCAAACTCAGTCCGGGAATGAGTTTTGCAAACTCAGTCCGGGACTGAGTTTGCAAACTCAGACTAGTTTTTGCACTATTTTTTTTCCTTACAGTGATTGATAACCGAGTTTGCTGTTTATTTCTGATTGATAACTGAGTTTGCGATTTATTTTCTTAAAAAAAGAGGGCATTGCAACAATTATGGGTAAATTAAATAACATAGCAAGCTTGCTATTTGTTTCCGCAAGCCATCTTGCTGCGGAAACAGCAAGCATTTCAAACAGCAAGCTTGTTGTTTCACAGCAAGCTCAGGCTTGCGGAAACAGCAAGCCAGCTTGCTGTGGAAACAACAAGCAAGCTTGTTGTTTGTTTCCGCAAGCCAGCTTGCTGCGGAAACAGCAAGCAAGCTTGCTGTTGCAAACAGCAAGCAAGCTTGCTTGCTGTTTCACAGCAAGCTCAGGCTTGCGAAAACAGCAAGCCAGCTTGCTGTGTCAAACAGCAAGCAAGCTTGCTATTTTAGCAAGCCGGACATATGTTTTGGTGCACATCATTGTTTGCGTTGAACTTGCATGTGTTTTACTTCTTATATTAAATATGAATTGCATGTTTGAGTAGTTTTACTTTTAGCTGGTATGAATTGACTGAATGTGGTAGAGTAGTAGAAAATTGGTTTATATAATTGGGCGTCAAGACAGTATATGCTCAGTTCATGATATGAATTGACCGAATGTTATAGTAAATGGGCGTCGAGACAGTATACTAATTGGCATCATATGTAGTCCATCAAGGATACATTTACTAATGTTTATATTAATATGTTTCAGGCTTTCAGCTGATAGCCTGATATGATGACTGGAACTTGGAAGTGGAGACTGAGCGGAAGTGGAAGACTGGAACTGGAAGTATGAGTATCATTGTATCAGATTATCAATATGTAGTATATACTATGTATATTGTATTGTATCTGTATCATTGATGTCATGTTACATTAATAAAATAGTTTATAGATTTATTTCTTGGACTATTTTATGTTTGTGTTGATGATGAGTTTTGAAATCCATAAATTTTTGTGTTGATTTTTCTTTCTGTGTTAATTCAAATAGTAGCTAATTGTATTTTTTTTTAATTTTTTTTATAAATTTGATACGGCTTAAAACCGTATCAAATACATAAATTGATACGGTTTTAAGCCATACCAAATACATAAATTGATACGGTTTTAACTCGTATGGAAATCATAAATTGATACGGCTTCAAACCGCATCAAATTACCAATTTGATACGGTTTTGAGCCGTATTAATTTATGATTTTGATACGGCTTAAAGCCGTATCAAAGCAACAGAGACGCCATTTTTTGATATGGCTTAAAACCGTATCAAATCGATTTTGATACGGCCAAGAGCACTGCCAAATTGGCATTTCTGGTGTAGTGTAAACTAAAGAATACTTAATTAAATATTGGGAATTAAGGGAAATGGACTGCTCCACTGCATTCACTTCAGAATTCTGCTTAAGATAGACTCCAAGTTTGCGTAAAACGGACATCGTATGAAGAAGATATTAAGGTTTGAAGTTTGTATACATATAACCATAATATATATATATATATATAAAATAATCCAGAAAATCAAAATCAGAGAGCGGCAAAAGGAGGGAATTCGGCTCGTTAAGGGTAAACCCCGTGCCCAATGGGTGTCGGCCCATGGGTCCACCCCTACATAGGGGGGTCGACCCAGTCAGATCTAGGGCAGGTCCATTTCTATGAACGTGGACTCGTTTCTTGACCAGATTCATTTACCTTAGACTATAAATAGGACCTTATTTCCATTGTTTTATTCACCAAAAAACAATGGAGACAACGAGGTGCTGCCCTAACTCAAATTGAACTAGCTTACCCTTCTGCAACAACAAGTTATACGTATACAAGAGTCTCTACTACGACATCAATAGTCAATTCTCTGTTCTTTAGATCCAGTCACAATGAGTCTATGTTATTTTTAGATGTAAACATGTAAAAAGTAATCTTGACATGTTCATAAGTTGGATGTAAATCGGTGCCTATAAATAACTTGAATCATAATTAATCAGATTTGCTATTACTTGTTCAACTAATCTACTGATTGATTCTCATATGCATATTCTTGATATGCATGTTCCGTTATCATGCCTAATTTTTTCATCATATGCCCATTCTGCTACTATACCTATTTCTATCAACATATGCCTATTCGGTTGGTATTCTTATTTCTGACAAAGTATGCATGTTTTGTTATTATGCTTATGCATGTTCTCTTCTCACCCTCCTTCCTTTTTTATTTTTATAGCCAGGCTACCTTCGAGCCTAGGCCTACCGCTGAAATATGCGAACGAATGAAATTGGGAATGGTTGGGAACGATAAATTTGGGCATAACTTATATTGTAAAACATGATTGGATTTTGGGGGGCATAATCTATACCTTGATCTAAAACTTTAACTTGAGGCATAACTTGTATCGTGGATCAGATTGGGATTTGGGGCATAACCTTGGATAAACTTGAAAAATTGTTTAATAAGGAACATGCCTAATTACAATAACTAGAAACTGTAACCGCACTTAGACACGAGGTTAGACTACACTTGTGGTAGAAGTCTACCCGGAACCGCCCGACAAATCTAGCATCCACAAGTGGTAAATCTAATGTGAGGGGTCTAGTGCATAAATGTACCACTACAAGAAAAATACCCTATTGCAACTAGCTATTTGCAACAGGCGACAAATGACAGTTGCAGTAAATGATATTTAGCAACATACCTGCTATAGCAGTTGCAATAGATGAGATTTTGCAACAGGCCTATTCTTCCTGTTGCGAAAAGCATATTTTTAGCAACTGCGCTTCCCTTCCTGTTGCAAAAACATACTTTTAGCAACTGTGCTTTCATAACAGTTGCAACAAACATATTATTGGCAACTGCGCTTCCAAGTCAGTTGCGAATAAATATCTTTAGCAACTATTTTCGCCACTTGCAATAACTGTATTTTTTTATAACTGGTAAAGGCAGTTGCGAAAAACATACTATTAAAAATTAATATCAGCTTTTATTGATTAACTTTTACTAATTAATTTTAAATAGTTAATTACTATTAAATGATATTTAATAATTTATTATAGTTAAGTATTAATAATTAATAAATTATACTTAATGAATATTTATTAATTACCTTAAATACTCAACAGAATTATGCTAAATAATTTAATTAATTACCTTAAATACTTATCTGCCTTTCCGCATCGTTGCGAAAAACATATCTTTAGCAACTGCACTTCTGTATCAGCTGCGAAAATGTTTCTTTAACAACAACACTTTTTTGCCACTTGCGATAAGTGTGTTTTTTACAAGCAACATTCCTTGCTAGTTGCAATAAATATTTTTAACAACATATCAAAAAATCAATTAATAATACATACATAATAAATAATATTTAATCATTAACACTCAGTTATAATTAAGCAGTAATAAACAACTATTTGTAATTAACCATTAACAAATAAGTAGTAGTTAACTAATTATTAATAGTAAATTCTGAATAATTATTGTTAAATAATTAATAATGATAATTACTATTAAATAATTTAATAATCTATAATTACTATTAAATAATTTGTATTAAATAACTAATCACTAATTATTAACTACTATTGAATAATTAAGAAATAATATTTAAAAATTAGTAGTCAATATTAAATAATTTATAATTTATAAAATAGTAATTAGTTTTAAAAAATAGTATTTAATATTTATTAAAAATGGACGAAAATTCTTAGCCGATGATACTAATATCTATTAATTAATAATTATTATAAACAAATGTTTAAATATGGACTTGTGAGTTTGTACATGCTAAGACGTCCAAAGAATTACTCTAGATAATTCCTTTTAACCTTTGTAATACGTTTCATTTTTGATTGCCAAATCCAAAACTTTTGGCTCCATATTCAAAATTTTGGCGTTCTCCCCGAAAATTTTGGCTTATATCATTTTACAGCGAGACCGCATCAACATTCAAAAGCCCAAATTAAAAAAATCCGTCACCTCGAAGCTTTCTCGCGTCTCGCTCGACACGATTTTGGCTTGAAACCCTAATTTCCTAATGACCCAAATCAGAAATCGTGATGGCGAGCAGAGGAAAGGCGACTGGATCTGAGGCGGCAAAGAAGGCGACTTCTAGAAGTTACAAGGTTGTCTCTTAGTTGACCTTCTGATTGTAACAGGTCAAATGATTCCATAAGTAGAAGACGAACTGATGGAACTACCGATTGTCTTAGGTCGGTTGATTCTAGCAGTAGAAGGCGACTTAATGGAACCTCCGATCATGATAGGTCAGTTGATTCTAGCACAAGTGAGTTTTGCTATGCAATTTTTACTTTGTTCAATGTTTTTTAGTTTGCAACGTTCGATTATAGATATGGTTTCAATTTAGGTATGGAGTGCGTATATTTATTTTTTGAACATGACGAATGTTTATGCTGCTGCATTTTTTTTGGAGTTGTATACCGACTTTCGTAACATTAATATAGTAAATAAAAAATAAGTATTTGGGTGTTGAGATCTCTTTATGGTTATCCAGTGAAATATGGCATGTACTGTCTGGTGGGGTTGATGTTTAATATGTATTTTTTTTCTTCAGATTATCGATTGCTAGTAACACCAATATATATTAGATGCCTTTATTCCCAATCCACCTGCTCTTTTCTCTTCATTTTTGCTGTGTTGATCCTACGGTCTTAGCTGTGTGGTAGAAGGGGTGACGAGAAATGATGGTTTTAGGCTATAATGTGCTATGTATGATATGTGAAACAATATATCAATGGGTTTCTCTTGGGGATGTGTGTGTCATGGGGGTGGGAAGGGGGTGGCGTTGGTTTGGTTGCGGACTTGAGGTTGGAGAATATTTATCTGGCAACTATTTTTAGTGAAAATGCATAGGTTGTTGTTTCTAAAATACCTTCTCAACTTCTTTTCCTCGTTTCTTATAATAAGCATATTCCCCCAACTGATTTCGGCTAAATTTGGAAATCTAAATGTTGAATGATAATGAGAAGTTTCTCGATTTCTTACATTTTTTCATCTTCCCCTGTTCCTAGTTGCATAGTTTTACCCTGTAAGTTTTCTTACTCATTTTGAAAATTAGTTGCCCTTTGTGTCCACCACTGCCTCATTACTTCTAATAAAAATAAATTTTTATCCAGTTTTAAAGTTATTTTAATATTTTGTTTTGACTGGAAAAACTGAATAGTGAAAGATGCACTAATTTTTTTTTAATTTGTAAAGGTGTATCACTGTGTTTGTTGTGTTGCAAAATTGCTTGATCAATCGGCAAGCTTCGCTCTGATACCTTTAAATCCGATAAGAAGAAGTCAAGAACCCGATTAAATGCAGAAAAGGCCCAATTTGTTGCGGACAGGATCCGGAATGTTGAAGAGGATGAGTTTTTGGAATCGGGATCTGAACTTGAAGTAAAAGCGAACGCCTGAAGCGGGGAGAAAAATGGCTAGGAAATCAGCTGATGAGTTTGAAGATGTTGTTGATTATCCATTGAAAACAGTTTGTAATCAAACCCGGAGCAAGAGATCTAGAGCTATTGAAGAATCGGTTAAGAAACCTGGTAGATCTGATAAGAGCTTGGAAAAATGTTCATCACCTGTCAAGTCTCATAGCAGTGATGCAGGCTCATAGCAGTGATAAGAGCTTAGTAGTTATGTACAGAAAGGCCAAGTTAATGAAGGGAAAAGTTTATACATCCTGTCAATGTAAATTGATTGGCGCTGGCATCGATTTTAGACAGTCCCATAGCAGTGATGCAGGCTCGTAATTCCAAATCAGCCAACAAAGAGTTCTTATCATAAACCATTTCCAAATAGGTAAACCAAATCCTATTTCCAATCTTATTGTAAGTTCTTAGCATAAACTATTGTTAGACCATTATTAGCTAAAGTAACACTAATATACTGGTCAGACGAGTATAAAGTGACTAGAAAACAATTTCCAGGTTAACAGTTGATTGCCCCTTAAATGTTGTCTTCTTATCTATAATCTTATGACTATGACACTGCAAAATTATATAAATTCTATCTTGATGCTTTTTAATGGAAAAAATAACTTATTTAGTCGGTTTTTGAAATAAAATATGACATATTTATATAAGAAATACAAATGAATCTTGAAGAAAATAATAACGAATGAAGATAACTAGGAGCACATGTTAACAGTCACTAGTTTTTGGTCTGGATTGCATATTTTTGTTTGTAAGACACATGATGCAGTAAAAATTGTTAATATGCAAGGTTGTGTTTGATTGATGTAAAAGAGCTAGTAGGGGATACTGCCTCTCAAAGATACTTATCAGAAACTATCAGCATCTCAAGGTAGGTTGTAGAATTTACTTGAGCATTAGTTCAATGTAACACTTCCTCTTAGGTGCATTTTATTTCAAATTAATAAGAGGTAATCTGATGATTTGAATTCCTAGTCTCTTGTTAGGTTTAAGGAACTCATTGTCCTTTCGTTTTTAAGCTTGACTTCAAATAACTGTTGTTGATTTATTTCATTGTTTATAATTCAATGGAGTGAGCCTTAGTATGCTTAAATTTGTAAAATTGGTTACAGCTCATGAGTTAGAACTTACTAGAGTTGTTTTTTTAGTTATAATATACGCACATGGATCTAATCCATGACTTCTATCATACTGGCAAGTTTTAATTTACCATACGTTGCTTGCATTTGAGTATGTACATTCCTGAAAATAAAACCAGTTACTACGCTAGTATGCATCGTGGCTTGTCTAGTTAGTATTCATGAAAATGCTTTTTTCCCGATATGGTATTGGTCTTGAGCTGCAACCTATTTTTTGAATATGGTTCTTATGTTAATTGGTGGTTTTAAGATACTAAGTAACAAGCATCAACATGGAGTTTGTGTTTGCTTGAAGCTACACTGTAGCATCCGCACTGTAGCTTTATATAATTATTTTTGTAGTAAGAACATTGGATGTCTTTGCTGAGAATTATAGACTACTTAATCTATTCCAATTGGAAATTTGTGCGATATTTTTGTAGTTACAGCTTTATATTTTAGTTTATGCGGCAGGTTCTGTCCTATAGTATCATGCACCAGTTGGAAATTTGTGTGATATTTAATTGCAGTTTTTTGCAGTATTAGGTCAATTGTTATAGTGATGCATTACTCATAATAGCTAGAATGTTATTGCATCAGCATTTGGTTAATCTCAGTCTTGATGTTTACGTGTAGATCCAAATTTGCTCCCACTATTTGACTGCCAAAATTTTGGTGTGGATCCAAACGTGAAGATTTTGTTGATCACAACGGTGTGGATGTCAATCCTTAAAGCTTTGAACAAGGTAAATTTGTTTCTATATCAAGTTTATTCTCTCTACTTGATTACTGAAATATTTCATGTTCAAATTTATTCTCTCTACTTGATTATTAAAAAAAATTCATGTTCAAATTTATTCTCTCTACTTAATTATTAAAAAAAATCATGTTCAAGTTTATTCTCTCTACTGTATAGATATCTGATTTGTATTATTATGTGTATTATTCTCTCTTGTATGAAATCAACAATGACTCCAACTACACTAGAATAACTGGAATAAATTGATTTAGTTTTTGTTAACAATTCTCTCTTTTAGATAAGTTTTTTTTTTATCAAGGGGCCATTGCTTTGATGTGTTTGAAAGAGCTGAAGCGAGTGCATCGGTGGCTTTGTTTGATAATAGTTTAAAACGCGGCGAGTGGATGAAAAGCACAATGCATGAATGATGTATGAAAATTATTACACATGAACGGTGTATGAAAATTGTAGAAACTTTTATTGTAATTGTTTGTACTATTTATTGTAATTGTTTGTACTATTAAAACTTCGTTAAAATAAAAAAATTATTTGTTTATTTCATTCTATGTTATACGCTGTTACTAAAACAAATACATTTGATACGTAATATCTATAAGCTATATTTTTTTATATAGATTTCTGAATCTATTGCAACGGGCATATACTGTTGCAAAATGGTCTGTTGCAACAACAAAAGTCAGTTGCAAAAAAGTATACCGCAACGTTTTATTGCAACAGGCAGAAAAGGTTGTAGACTTTTTGCAACTTCGGCTATACCAACAGGCGTGGGCCTGTTGCAATTGGTCTACTGCAACAGATATTGCCTGTTGCGAAAAGTGTTTTTTGTTGTAGTGTACACATATGGTGCTAAGACACGAGATTAAGTCCAGCTTGTGGTAGAAGTCTACCCGGAACCGCCCGGCATATCCAGAATCCACAAGTGGTCGACTTAATGTGAGAGGTCTAGTACATTAACAAACTTGAATGGAAATATGATAATAACTTGTTAACCTGAAACACTTAACCTGTTTAAATCTGAGGGGGTTACATGAATCTGTCGAACTGAGTAGGGGTTAAGTAAACTTGCTTGAATCAGTGGGGGTTAAGTTAATCTTGTTAAATATATGTGGGGTTATATAAGCCCGACAAACTTAACCTATATTACATGTTGGGGTTATGCAACCTTGATAAACTGTTAGACATAACGTGTCAAAATCCTAGTAGTGGAGATGCAAGCCCAAGGGGTAGCTTGTATCATATGTGTGTGGAACCCGTATTAGTCAATGACCCATCTTGGTATCAAACGGGGAATCCCGAACTAGGTCGGGGTCAGGGCACGTTTACTGAGTTGATTCTAAGAGGTTCATATAGGTGGAGGTGTTGACAGCGCATGATCCAACGGAGTCATGTGCGTTCATGGGTCTGGGTTGCTCGGGAAAATTAAGACATTGTGACATCAGTAGATGGTTGTGCCTCTCAAAAATAAACAACTTGCCACTTTAGGAAGTGATACATCCAACGGAGGGGCCAGCACAAGATATCTACAGGGTAGGGAGCCGATCGGTTGGGGTAGTAATTAGGGTACATCTAATCTTGGTTGTTTAGAAACCCATTATTATTGTTGGGGGTAACACCTGTCATTTCTGTTTGGCTGTCTGTTATTATTGTTGGAGGTAAAACCTGTCACTTGAAGTACATCTAAGTCTACCATTTGTTTCTGTAGGGATCATCATGTTTCTGTTATACTAGTATTGGTGGAGAGGAAAGTATTAGAGAAGTGCAATATATTCTGTTCTGTTTATTCTGCTTATCCTGCTCAGTATGTTATACCTGGCTTTTGATATTGTTATCTCTCTCATCTTGTTTATATACCTGTCATGATGCTTTTACTTATTTATATGCTAAAAGTAACTGGACTCACCAGACTTTATGTCTGACCCATTTTGTTCCCTCTTCTTTCTCTTCCATTTCCCCTTGGTTCTATGGATGGGAATACCCAGGCTTGATTTGAATTCTCTCTTTCATTCTGCTTGGAGCTGCTTAGATGTACCGTTTTGATTTCCTGGCTTCTCTGATATAGCCATATTTTGGGGACTTTGCTTTTTGTATATTATTGTACTTTGATGATTTTAGTACAAGCCAAAAGTATTAAATAGATGTAGTGGGTTTTCTGTATTTCAGACTTATGATGTAACTGGGTTTTAGACCACGATGATTTCTGTTTAATAAAGTTTTAAATTCCGCTATTATTTTGCATCTGTCTTGTGTTGTTTCTATTTCGTTTACCTATAATGCTTCACGAAACTTAATGCATTCTGATAAAGAGTGACATTAACGGACATAGGGTGTCACACTAGGTCTAGACCAGGTTCATGAATTGGAAAGCAATTAGGTAAGTGGATTTATGTTATGCTTTTTTGATAATGGTATATTTATCGTTTGGCATTCCCCTTTAATATGTATAATAAATCTGTTGAACTGTTTAACCTGCTGTAATCTACACTTTTTTTTAGTATCTAGGCTTGAAACAGTTATTTAGTGTTTCCATATCTACTAAAGTGTTCCCAATATTTTTGATAATTTTAAATATATAATTTTGCATGCAAAAGAAGTTAACTCTTTCCTAACTTCTTCATGATACTACCGTTCCAATCACAAGCCCAATTATATTTCCTAACTCTCATTTCAATTTAATTCTACTACAATTGCCTGTTCAGGTCTAAAAGGCGAAGAGAAACCATGTGATTTTTTTTACTCAGACCAAAGCAGTAACCTTCTGAAATAACTAAATAAAACCTTTCAAACAACCAACAAAGATATGTAAATCACAAGTCAGTATTGGAATGGGTATAGTTACTATAAAAACCATGTGAAAATTTTACCATATTATTATTACTGCGTTTTTCAAAGTCCTGGCTAATATGAAGTTTAAAATATAAGAACTGAACAAGCCTAAGTTATAATGGTTTAGTAACTTTTGACTACAATCTAACAAGAATAAATGTGAAAACTGTATTGCTTCGTTGTATTAAATTTTCAGGTGAAAATTGTGATAGATAATGGAACTATTTTTCAGGAGAAAAAATTACGTAGTTTCAGATAAGAAGGTTACTTTTCAACGCTCGCACTTATATCATTTTTGGTAATTTAGGGATGGTTTAAATCTACAAGGGATTCAACTTTTAAAAGTTATTAGAAATAAAAGATTATTTGGAAAGATATCAAACTTTAACCTTATCTTGCAATGAATTATGCAGCTGCTTCAAGTTTGGTATAAGACTTAAATTAATTGTTACAGTTGCAGCTATGTGCATAACCTGAAATAAGCCGGTACTTCACATGTTATTGTGAAACAAACAAAAGGTACATACGGGTGGAATGGAGCGTGTTTGTATGTATTTATATGTTTAATATATTACCGATACAAGTTGTGCTCGTCTTTTGCTATCTGAGTCTAATGCTACTTTTACAAGTGATTTTTTACTACAGGATTGGTTTCTTAGGAGTGTTGTATTGATGATTGATAGTTGAAAGGGAGATGGCAAGGCGGCGCTGAGGAGTTATAGGGAAAGGGAGAATGTGCAGTTTGATGGTTGTAGCTGTGGTGTTCGGGTAGGAAGTGGATGGCGTTGACGGGCTGTTGTGCATGTATTTTAGAAGGGGGATGTTTGTGAATGTAAATATGCAGTTTGCAGGACTGCATGTGACTTTAGCAGATTAGAGAAGGGATGGCTATTATGTCGGACATTGATGTGGGCAGAAAGTCACGGAGATGCGTGAGGTTTGAATGCAAGTTGTGGTTGATGACAGTGAAGGGTGATGAAGCTGTAGGAAGCGGTTGGAGTGGTGTGGAGTTGTATGGTGATTTCTTGCCAATTGTGGTGTGCAGTTGTGGTGGATGACAACGAAGATTGACAGTCAAGGGACATGCAATCTTGCCATGTGGCTTGGTTATTTCTATGCAGTTCCAAGTCAACTAAAACCATCTTCTCAAGGTATTTTTCATGCATTATATTTTGGTATTAATGTTTGTTGTTGTAAAACCTCTTTTTCATGCATTATTGGCATGCGTGCCCAACTGCCAATGCATTGAAGATTCTAAACTATTAAACAATGTCTGCACCTTTTGTTTTTTACGTTTAATCTTCATGTAACAATTTTATTTTCAATAACAACAAGATACCTGTTAATATCTAGATTCCATTACTTATATCCTATTTTATATAACTTGCTGTAAGGCATTTTTTTTGTTGCTACGTACAGCTTACTTTACAAAAAAAGTGCTTTATATGTTACCTATGAATTCATCAACTTTGACGTTTTCTTAATTTGTAACCTATTTCTTTTACATGTCTTTTCATGATTCCTGAGCTTTTCTGTAGATTTGCACCAATTATATACAGCTACAGGCCATGCCGTGTGTATCTTGTTTTATTTTCTTGCTTTATTAGCCTTTTTTTCTTGAAGATGGTTTTGTATATTAGCATGTTAAGTGTTTTGTATTCTTAAAGTACTGTTTGGATCTCAGCATTTCCTATTCTTTGAAACATTTGCATTAACTTTACTGTTAATATACATAGTTCGGGTTAATATCTTGGAACAATTAGCCATAAAGTAAGGTTTTGGGTAAGTCAGACATACAATCTTACTATTAAATTTAAAGGTCATGAATGTTCCAAGTCCACTGGATTGGTTATTTCTCTGCAGTTCCAAGTCGACTGAAAACCATCTTCTCAGGGTAAGCTATTTCCATCCTCTATCTTCTTTGATCTTAATTTCATGCAATATATTTTAATATTAATGTTCCTTGTTTGATAATTTTCATTATGAATTCATTCATACTGTAAAAACTGTAGAAATGAGCGTATAATTTACTGTGACTTCACTGGATTGCTTGTGAATTTTGTATGTAGATGCTGTGCACAAATAAACATCGTATAATTTTCTTGCAGAATGTTTGTTGCTTCTTATGAGCATCTCTGGTTGATGAAGAGTTCAGAGGCTATTAACATCGGTAAGCTTTTCCATGGCTTCACTCCTTACATGTTCGCTTAATTTCATATCAGTGGCTTTCTTACTAGCAGCTATGTCGTTTCTTACATGTTACTTCTTGTGGACGTCTCCAATCTTGAGGTTATGACATTTGGGGTCCTTTAATAAAATTTACAAATTTTCCCGAATACATTATGCTCAAATTTCATATGTCAAACCTGTATGTATTAAAAACTTGAGTATTCTCCTAAGCAGAATAAAATCTTTGAAATTTGGAATGTGTGCTTGAAATCATGTTTTAAAATTGTTAGAGCACTCCCAGCAGTTGCCAGAGGAAGTAAAATAGGGAAGAATAGGGGAAGCATGCTCTCCAGCAGTGTCGCGACGAGGGTGGGAAAAGAAATGAAATGACAACGGTCGCCATTTTGAAATTAAAGTGGCGATAACTAAACGGTTCTCTGAAAACCGTTTAGGCCTTAAATGGTTTTCAGAAAACCGTTTAAGGTATTTTCAACTTAAAAAAATAAAAATATTTGCCCGTAAATGGTTTTCTGAAAACCGTTTAGGTCTTAATCGGTTTTCAGAAAACCGTTTAAGGATTTTATATTTAAAAAAAAAAAATTGAGCGTCCTCCCACCCACTACTGGAAAGGTGGAGGGAATTCACGATTAATTTTGCAAATCAACGCTCGAATTCTCGCTAGTTGCTGGGAATGCTCTTATGGTTGAGAACTCATTGTCTAACTTTGGAAATTAAGGAACAATAGTGCTATGGTTGAGAACTCATCGTCGGGTAGTTAAGTAGCTTATAATAGTGCTTCTTCTCCATATCCAACAAATAACAGTGATTTCAGTGATAAGTATGGACTACAAACCAATCAAGTAAAACTCATTTAATTACCATGATATTTTTATAATAATACATAATATTGCTGATTAATGGAGAAGGTGAAGATATTCCTGAAGTAGAAGTAGGATAATTTGTTGTATTTATTTAGTTGTAGAAAATAAAATTGGTAACTATATTTGGATAATTTGTTGGCTTTTTGGATTATAAAGGCCTCTTTTTCTGCTTTCATTATTCAGTCTCTTGTTGCAAGATTGCAGACTGTCATAGGTACCAAAAAAATATGATTTACTTAAAATTTATATTTCCCATAGTAACTAATACATTATTACATGTTATTTATTTAGCGATATGGTACATCTTATTTTGCAATATGATACAGAAGGAACCTCGGGTCAGTACTCGCATAAATGTTTAGTTCTCTCCAAAAATTCATTTTCGGGGTTTTGGTTAATTTTGATTTGCTTATTTTTTAGACGTGGCCTAATTTTATAAATAAGGGAAAAAAGTAGGGGGTTATATGTCATTCAGGTAATGTGCACGAGCCTGTTCAAAGGCAGAAACCGTTTTCCAATTTTTCATAAATTTGTCAGATTGATCTATAACACTTCTCTTGTTCTTGGGCAGTACTACTCTGAGTACAAGTATGATTTGGTTAAGTTCAAGCTTGTGCATAGTGCTAGTCTTTACGTTAATTATTGCATTGGACCTTAAAGAGACACTGAAATAGGAATTACACATCTGTGCATTGTGTAAGATAGAATTCAGACTTGATCATAATGCAAATCCTTAGAGCAGAAAATTAATTATGCTAGTATGGATCTGTGCAATGTAATGTAAACTTATGGACACTACAAACTATAAGCGGGGAAAAGTCATGTTTAATTTAATAATTCATTTATAATTTGATAATTTAATACCATGCAAGGATGAAAATGGTTTATAAAAATAAGACAAATTGCCCATATATCATATATGCAGTCAATGATTTTAAATACTATACTGCTTTCAATGCTCAAGTCTTTATTATGGTGTAGGTGATGTAGGAATTGGTGTAGGCGTAGGTGGTCTAGGATTTGGTTGATACAGCCGAGGGATTGAAACAGGAAGTGAAGATGGAAAGCCCAGATCCAAGTGTAAAATAGAAGTAATAGAAGGCCCTTGTTTAATAGATGCGCCAAGGACATTGTCACTAATCACTATGGTCAAACAAAGAAACTATCCACACCGTACTAGCTTCATTGTTAGGGCTGGGCTACCATGGCCGGTACAAGAGATTCGACTGAAAGAAATGAGTGTATCTGTGACATTTGTACCATCAAACATTTCAGGAAAATGGATGCAAAGGATTGCATAATGAAGCAACTCACCATCAATATCAATCATGGTCACAAATAGGTTATATGTAAATATGTCAAGACTCATCGTAGGCTTTAACACCATCGAGCAAGCAATCTCTTTATGAATCTCGAGGGCATTTCCTCTACAGGCAGAAACATCGGAAAAAGGAAAACAGTCATTAACATTGAAAAAGGAAAACTGTCAATAAATCCCCAGTCTTTAGGGTTGTGGAGTTGGTAACCTAAATGTTTAGCAGTCATTAACATTGAGCAAGAGACGTTGAACCAGAACTCTGGTAGAATAAGCCTACTGTTTGATTCACTTGTAACACTGACAAAACCATCTCAAGTAAGTCTCTAGAACTTTATTTATACTTTCAGTTTGGCAATCATATTAAATTATGGTACGATTTAAATATGATTTCAATGATCAAGTGTTTTATGGTGTAGCCGGTATTTGTCTTCCTGTTTCAGTTCATAGTAATATGTCAAATCATATTGTGTTTTTTTAATCCTCTTTTATTTTCACAGGACTGATAAGCAAATCATCATCTTTGATCCCTATCCAGTAAGCAGTGAAAGAAGTGCATCTGCTTTTGATTCTTTCAGTTAAACACAAACAGAATTACAGATTTTTAGTTTAAAATCTAATCATAAGATTACTAATAATTTTTTTTCATCTATTCCTACTGTGTCAATTTTAGGTTGTAGGGTATGAGAGGATTTGACTTGACGGTAGAAGATAAGAGAGAGAGAGAGAGAGAGAGTTCGGTCACAAACTTATGTTTAACATCCTGACAAATAGACCAGATATTATATTTGGTAAAAAAAATTCAACCATCTCTCTTCATTTTTAATTTATTTAGCTACTAACATTATTGCAGAAATTTTGTTTATTCATATGTTAGTACGACCTTTTCTTTTTACAGCTTTACTCTTTTCCAAGTGTGAAGATTGTGAAAACTTAACAGTCAATTCTACAGAAAGCATATAGTACTTCAAGAAAAAAATCCTTCCTAATGTAAGCATACAACTTCTATATTTGTCATATTTTAACCTCTATTTTCTTGCATCCTGCAGGTTCAGTATTACAAGAAAATGGTGTCCTATGTTACTGCTTACTTGATTATAACATGAGAAGCACATTACATCTGACCGCCAACTATTTTGCAATAGTTAGCTTGAAGTTTAATCTGGTATGTTCACATTTTACTAGTGTTTTTTTCTCCGCTGTGTAGCAAATTTTGACTTCAACTCCTTTTTTCATGGTACACGGTTTGTTTTCCAAGTAAGACTTTTTTATTGCTGTTTGATTGCTTGCTATATTATGTGCTATAATGTGTACATGTTTTGCAGGTCAAACAAACATTTTACTAAACCTTTTTGTCACTTAGTTTCTATTCCTAGCATGTCCCATTACATCCATTATATTTATTTGGAGTTTACAAGTTCTTTTCGTTTTGGATATTTATTATGGAACACTATTTTAATTACGAAGTAAAATTGGATTTACTATGTATGAACTAATATCATACTGTATTACATTTTATTTATGTGTGTCAAAGAAAACAATATCTTACCGTTATACCTATTTTTACTGGTATTCAGCTCCCTCCACTAATTACATGCCCTTCAATATTTTCTGTTTAACATCGTTGATGAAAGTTTTTGGACACAAACACATTTGTTCTTAAAATTCATGAATATAACACCTAACACATGGATCCTTTTTATTTTTCAAATATACATCCACAAAACCCAAAAAATGACAGTTGGCATAAGGTGATATCTAAAACTTGGCATAATATCATCTTGAATATTCTTTTGGTTTATTTGTTCATTTTTCAGTGTACAGGAGGATGTTCTCTATGCTAGGGTATGAACTACTGGTGCTATAGAGATTTAGTTCAGGTGATTCTTCTAGCTTTTATTTCAATGTTAAATTTATGGTGCAGAACGGAAAACTGAAATGAAGCTAAACATATAAAACCTACCTAATTATCATATACTATGAGTTTTACAGCGCATCTGGAATACAGGTTTAAAAATAGGAAGTTAAAAATAATACTAGCAGCATTAGATTCTGAGTAGCATAAAGGAGAGTATTAATACAATTTACAAGAATTCGGGGAAATATTTATGTATCCGTGTATAAGTGATATGATGTTTTATTGAGATATAAAAATATATTCCAATAGTAGCATTAGATTTTGATATCTTTCAAATCGTTTTTTATGCAGATATGAATTTCAAAAGACACTAAGATGAATAAGGGTGCGTAGGAAGTTCTTACGAGCAAGTTTGGTTATCTTTGTCTATTATTTTATTATATTGTCAACCTTATATTCGTGTAATTTGAATTTATTGCATTATATTTGTATTTTTTTTGTTTTTTTGAAAATATGCTTTATCTTTGTTGTATACTAATTGGTTTATGGTAAACTTGTTGTGAAATTTCTTTTAATATTTTTTTAGCTTTGAATTTGAAGAATGGTTGAATCTGTTCATGTTACTGAAAGTATAAATTGTATACTTTAAAATAATTTTAATATTCTGAACCCGTAACACATCAGTGGTGTCATAGGTTATCAGCTTGAAACAAGCATTGTGTGTTTTGCAGGTTATTATCTCGAAACAGTTACTAAGTGTTGCAGATTATGAACTTGAAACACTTGCCAAGTGTTTCAGGCTATCAATTTGAAACACTCACCGGGTGTTGCAGCCTATCAATTTGAAACACTCACCGAGTGTTGCAGACTATCAATTTGAAACACTGACTATCAATTTGAAACACTCACTGAGTGTTGCAGCCTATTAATTCGAAACACTCACCGAGTGTTGCAGCCTATCAATTTGAAACACTCACCAAGTGTTGCAGATCATGAACTTGAAACACTCAATGAGTGTTGCAGATTATCAAATTGAAACAACTGTGAAGTGTTTCAATTCGTTAATTTGAAACATAAAAGAAGTGTTTCAAAAATCTGCAACATATTAATCTGCAACACCTAAAAAGTGTTTCTAAGATTTTTAGCAATGTTTTATTACTGTTTCAAATTGGTCATTTTGGTGTTGTGATGTTTAATATGTGTATGAACTAGTTAACCTGTAATACTTAACCTATTTAATATGTTGGCATTATATAAAAGTCTGTTTACGTTGATCACCTGTCTGAATTGGGAATTTCTGTGAACACAGTAATTATGAAATTTACAATGAACATTTGTTAAGAATGCTATTGTGCCAAAATATTGTAATTAAGAATTACAGTGAAATTTGGGAGAATGAATATGCCAAAATTTACAGTAAATAGAAAAATTGTAACCGCACTTAAACACGAGGTTAAATTCGACTTGTGGTAGAATTCTGCCTAGAACCGTCCGACAAATCCAGCATCCACAAGTGGTTAATTTAATGTGAGGGGTCTGGTGCGTAAACGTACATGTATCGGTGCTAAGACACGAGGTTATGTCCAACTTGTGGTAGAAGTCTTCCCGGAACCGCCCGGCAAATCCAGCATCCACAAGTGGTCGGCTTAATGTGAGTGGTGTGGTGCATAAACATATATATGAATATATGTATATAATAGGATAGAAATAAATGGAATTAATTAAAATTAATGGAAATGAGAAAATCTTACAACAGTAAGAGAATTGGAATGAACGGGGAATGATAATAATATATTATGAATAAACCTAAATGGGAAAAAGGAAGATAGTAGTTAGGCTTGTCCTAGGGACAAGTGGAAATTATAACTTAGGTTATAATAAACAATAGAGAAGATGAGATAACTTATGTAATAAGATAAGTTATACTTAATTATAAATTAAGTAACCTGTAAACTTGGAAACCTGAAATCTGTTGTTTGTAATATGTAGATAAAAGAGGGGAAAACTTATTAAATGCAATAAGTTGTACTTAATCATAAATTAAGTAATCTGAAAACCTGAAATATGAAACCTGCTGATAATAATAACATGTTGAAGGCTTATTAATGAATTTAAGTGGGTTAAGTTATATAACTGAAATTAATAAGCAAGATGAACTTGGTAACTTAAATAAGAAGTTAGTATGATCTGAAATGACCAAGTTAACTGGAAATCTGATGAGGTAGAACAAGCTCTCAATTAAACGGTTAGATATAGGGTCTAATAACACGTTATTCTGAGGCGCTTGGACCAGACCGTGTGGGAATAACCCAATGGGATAGATCATCGTGGTGCCATGGGGCACAAGAGGAGCGCACGTCCATCTGATCATTCTGCTTGTTCTGTCTGTTGTTCTGCTGGCTCAGAAGGACTGGAAGGGGAAGCACGCAACTTCCTGGGATACGGAGGGTACTCCTGGTAGTCCTCTGTGCGGTGACAGCATTTAGGCTGTGCTCGTAGAGATTAGTTCTATGCGTTACTACCAGGTGAGTATACATTGACTGCCACAATAGGGGCAGTCAGAAGACTGTAGGGTGGCATAGGTGAATCGACGAACCTGTTGCCTTGTGACTAGGCGGGTTACGACTATATCATCTGTTTGCCTTAGGCTGGTCTAGCCATCTGATCGATAGTAATCGTTGGTACCGGTTATCTACAGTCAGCGTGATGCGTGATGTGGAAAGACGGAGAGCTAAACCAATAGACCATTGACCTCTTACTATTAAGGCTTTGGGCGAGGGACAAGCCAATTAGGATTTATTGTTTGTTATTGTCTGGGCCGTGTAACTACCGCTCAATTCTGTTTGTCTTTCACTAGTTGAGGGAGGGGTTGGGTGGGACCATAGCCATTGTGAAAATGTAGACAATAACATCTATGTATGCAGATATCTGAAAAGGCTCCCGACTGAGTTTCGTGTATCTGATATAGCCCTGTTACGGAACTCGGTGCACAGTAGATAATATATGCGGATACATGCATACCTTTTTCGGATGGTGTGTCATCGAGGTTGAGGCATTCAGTACGATTAACGATACCTACATGAGAAAGTCTATATACATGCATGTCTGCTCCGGGTGGTGTATCATAGACTCTAGGGAATTACTCTGTGATGGAATCTGATTCGATCGTGTGGTTCGAAGGTGGCAGTTCGTACGCTTACTTGGCATGGCGATGGTAGTTCTATGCGTAACGTAGCGTTGTTATATAGGTATATGTTCGTCACTCCAGCGTAGAATGAGGGACTGCGTATATTTCTGTGGCGTTACGATAGAGACCGTGCGAGTGGGGTGCCATATGGTGTACCTTAATATTGGGGGGGGGGGTAGCTACATATATATCGTATTAGGTTAATCTACTGGGGAGTAGATGGATATGACGTGTGTGTAAGCCTTGAGTGTTGTTAACCCAAGTAACCTCATAAATAAGAAAATGTAACTGAACGATATATGTTGGGTTACCCAAAATGTGTAGTTTAAATCCAGTCACCAGAACTTGTGTTCTGACCCCCTCCTCATAACATACTTGCTGGTTAGATTTGTGGCAGAGATACGATAGTTTTGGATACTGGTTAGGCAATATTATTATCCGGATAAGGCTATATTTTGATTATATTATATTTTCCATTCCGCTGTGAGATGTTTTCTGAGCTCTGATATGTTTATTATCTCTGTCTTTTCTGCAGTATATAAGACAAACCAAGACGGGTTTCGATAGATTAGAATTTTGAAAAAAAATTCGGTCTATCGGAGTTTGTGTTGTTACACACCTCTAAGGTGGGTCGACTTGTTTTGCGAGGTTATGTGTTTTTCTGATTTATATGGTTCAGATTTTATGTTAGTGAATTCGATGGACCAGGATTTCCTATACACCTGTAAATAGACTAGCAGGACATAGCTTTCAACTCATATTTTATGAGATAACGCCAAGGCTCTGCCATTTTATTTCCTCTCTAAATCTTTCAGAAATTAGATTTAGGATATTCTGATTCAAGATATGAAGATAAAGAATGCAAATGTACAACATAGGTGTTCAGATATATGATTAATATGAGGTAAGTTGTTGAATATGATTTATTCAAGTTTCTTCCTTCTTTCCCTCTTTTTTTAGTATCTGGTTTGTTAATCCATGGTTGTTTTAATACAAGATTCGGTTAGGAAGACCACAAAATCACATATCTGAATCTGATTCAAGGGTTGGAAAGTTGTCAAGTGAGTGGATTTAGAATTATAACTTTTGGATAACTGTATATTTACCGTTTACGTTCCTCGTTATTCTTAACATGTTAAATAACTATAATTTATGGTACTTATGATATAATTTATTCTCTAGAATGCTAAGAATATATTGTTGTACAAATCCATTTTGTTAATCTTCTGTTTGGATTAAAAATCACTGTAATACTGGAATTTGTTGATTTATGAAGTTTTTGATTCACGACAACGAAGAAATGAAGATCAATCGAAGGAGTTAGTTATTATATATATATATATATATATGTGTGTGTGTGTGTGTGTGTGTGTGTATTTTAGTTGTGTTAGAATATGCTAAGATCTATCCTAATTTATCATAACACAAACACATTTTAACAAAGTTATGTATATATATATATATGTATATGGCATAAAATAGCCATTAACTAGGCTGTTTTGCTTTAACCAATCGACTGGTCAGAAAAAACCAGTTGATCGGTTAGGCAAAATCTACCCAGTAACAGCTATTTTGTGCAAATAAATATATATATATATGTACATATTATATTTGACCAGTTGACTAGTGATTTTTATACCGGTCGACTGACTCGACAATAACAACCATATTTCTAAAGGGTCACTTTCTTTTATGAAGAGTTCACTTTTGATTTCTAAAAGAAATGGTTGCTTCTCTTCAATAAAACTCTTCATGAACTTTGACTACTTTTCATTCATTATATAAACATCACAAATGTGTTTTTACAAATTACCAATTCTTACTGATTCTATTCTATTTCATGATCAACATTTCTAAGCACTCTTGCATTCTAAAATGCTCTCAAATATTCAAATTACTTCTTGAATCTTTGAATTTATTTCAAATCTCTTGATTGAAAAAGTAATATACTTCCTTCAATCTTCACATACACGTTATATATTATAGGAAGGGTGTGCTCAACTGTTAGCTATTCATTATTGTTCAAGAACACAATTAGAAGTCGAACTCTAATTATTTGTTGAAGTCCTCTGTCGGTGCTCAAGCGGGAAATCCGTTTCAATGCTCGGGTGTGTTATGAACATGTTCCTCCGGGTGAAGAGAGGGTGTTGATAGTAGAATTTCAGAAGGAGTCTGAGACTTGACGTAGGACGGGAAGTCCGAACCAGTATATAATTCCTAGTGTCACTTTTCTTACTACATTTACTTATCTGTGATATCTTATATTGCTTAATATTTATTTGCATAACTATTGTATTAGACAAGTTATTACACAATATCCACTTCTTCATATTCCATATAGAAAAATCCTACTCTAATTCATTACCCGACTTATAGAATTGTGGAATTTACAATAAACGTGGATATGTTACTGAAAATGTTGTTAGACAAACTAGATATTGTAAATCAAATTACTATGAAATTGGGAATAATGGAAAAAGAATTTCTATGCCAAATTCGCATGGAAAATTTATAGTGATTTGAAAACGGTAAATAATATCTAACTCAGAAATAAAAAGGGGAAATTTGTAGTGGACCGAGTTAGATAGATTTGGGAAAAAATAGATATATTTCCATAACGGTAAAATTAATAAGAACGTAGTTGCAAGAAAAGAAAGGAAAAGGGGATTAGTATGAAATAGGTGTTCTTTTACCGTATTGCACACTAATCAAATAAAAAGATACATGTATGTCCATGATGCAAATAAAAGGAATAGCTTGCAACTACGGATCTTGATTTATGTGTGTTATGGAGATGGATCTTATATCTTTCTACTAATCAATCTAATGAGGTGTATGAAATATTTTCCTTAAATAATGAGAACATGGAAGACGAAAATTAAATGAATGTTACAATAGTAAAAGATTGGTTAAAGTTTAGAAACCAAGAGAAAATATGACGAACGGGGAATGTAACCTACTAGAATTAATTACATGAATGAGAAGGTAATATAATAAATAGGCTTGTCCTTAGGACAAGTGGAAATTATAAAATGGGTTATAAAATTTTAAAAAAATGAACTTATTAATAAATCTTAGTTAAGAGAACTAGGTTAATAATTAAACAACAACAAGTTATGACAAAAGTGTTAGAAGAAGTTATGGTTAAACAAGAAAGCGTAAAGTGGGCTTACTATTGGTAAACTTATGAAATAAATAAGTTGTACTTAATTATATAATAAGTATATAGGTTATAAGAAAACATGAGAATTAGGGAAGGCTATACATAATTATACATTAAGTAAAACATGTCATTATAACTTATAAATATGTAATTGGATAATAAATGACATGGTAATAAAAAGAGATTTTAGCTTACTTTCGTTAATTGCAATCTAAGAGATAGCATGAAATGTCAATGATTTATTAATGAACTTAAAACGGGTAAATTTAAATCACTGGATTAATAAGTGAGAGGGGTCCAATCCTTTGAGATATAAGAGGCTCAGAGAAAACCTAGTTACTGGAATAAAAAGTTTATATGTGGGTAATAAAATTAATTGGTAATCTGATAGTATAAAATAAGTGCACGATTAAAAGGTTAGACATAGGGGTCTAATAACATGTTTGCGTGACACGCTTGGATCAGCCCGCATGTACGAAGGTGAAGAATCCAACGGGGGTAGATCATCATGCTGTCGGAAGGCACGAGAGGTGCACGTCCATCTGATTATTTTGCTTGATATTCTGTTAGCTTGTTGAGGGAGGTGCACGTCCATCTTGATGTAGTCTTTCACTAGTTGAGGGAGGGGTCAAGGTGGGACCATATATAGCCACGTGAAAATGTAGACCATGCTCCGGATATCCATACTATAGGTCCTTTGAGCGGACCTATACAAATACGGGAAGCTCTAGACCGAGTTACGTGCATTGAATGCATCCCTATTACGGGACTCGGAGTACAATAGACAGTACGTACGCGTGAGGGTCTAGATACACGCATTGGGTGGTGTATTCTAGACGCTTGGGCATTACTCCGTATTGAGACTTGGTTCGAACAAAGAGTTCGAATATGACGATTCATATGCTTACGTGGAATATTGATGGTGGTTATGTGCAGTAACGTGGCGAATTTGTATGAATTTCCGTACGTCGTTCGGCTTAGGATACGCTTCCGTTGAATGACGGTGGAGACCGTGCGAGAAGGATACTATGGGGAGTACCGTGATATGTTGGGGGTAGCTAAATATATACTATATTAGGTTAACCTATTGGGAAGTAGATGGGTACGACGTGAGTATAGAGCTTTGAGTGTTGTTATCCCAAACTACCTAATAAATAAAAAATATAACTGAACGGTATATGTAGGGTTATTTTAGAATGTATAATTTGTCCAGTCACCAGAACTTTGTGTTTTGACCCGCTCCTCATAACACACTCGCATGTTAGGTTTGTGGCAGAGATATAATAGCTTTGGATACTGGTTAGACAATATTATTACTTTGGTAAGACTATATTTGATTATATAATATTTTATCTATTCTGCTGTGAGTTATTTACTGAGCTCTGCTATATTTATTATCACTGTCTTTTCTGCAGCATACTAGACAAGCCAACCCGAGCTTCAATACATTGGGATTTTTGAAAAAAAATCGATCTATCGAAATTCGGTTGTTACAACAATTTTTCACACTCCAATCATCATTTCCGTTTAATCATAAGAAAATAATTAGAGATTATCTAATGTAGAAATCGCCTGACATCGAATTGCTTAAAGCCTCGGCCAAATTTGAATCGCTTGAAGGGGATGCCAATTTGCCTGGAGGAGTGGCCAATTCCGATCCTATTGAAGGAGATGACGATCTTTGATTCTCCTGAATAAGAAAGGAGTCACATTTTCTCTGCTATCGAATTTGTGATTTTAGTGGTTGGTGGAATGAATACGTGTGAAAAGACGTTGGGATGCTTAGAATTAGGGTTAAGCATGGTCACTTACCTTTTTACCCTTAGAATATTTATTTAGTTTCAGATCCAATGTAAATAAGCGTTGTTTCAATTTAAATAAGCGTTGGCACGAAAAAACAATTTTTTGCTTAGCAACACTTACTGTTGTGATTAATTTATAACACAAATAAATGTTATTAAGTGAATAAAATATGTGTTACCAAATGGCTGTTATGGTGTAGTATCTGTAAACAAAGACATCATTGCATTGGACAATGCATCTTTTGCACGTATTATGGTTGGCAATTTGATTATATGGTATAAAGATTTGTAATAGAAATGAAAACAGTAAAATTAATAGCATCATGGCTACATCCCTAAAGAGAAATAATAAACAATTTAGTTTAAGGAACAAACACACAATGAATCAACATGAGAAGAAAATAAGACTAACAACAATGCATAAAGTCATCGAAAAAGTATCTTTAAACTTGAAATCTTAAGAATCAAACAACGTACTGAAAAATTAATTAAACTCGTTCTTGAATAAAACATTTTAATAAATTATAGTTAATTTATACCAAACATGTATTAGTCTTATCATAGCTTGTTATAATAGGAAAACATAGCTGTCTGTTATCTCATCACTCTACTAAAATTAAAAGATGTAAGATACATGTATGCACTTTCTTATGTGCGTTTAATAAATAAACGTGTGTTTTGTTCAAGATACATCTTACACATGTGTTAATGCGTTCAAAATAATTTTGGTTTCTCTAACAAAATAATTGATTCTCGGTAATTTTTCACAAGACTAATCTTCACCTTACCGGTTGGTTCCACACATTAACAACTGGTTCTTCATCGGAAATATCGATTCATTCTTGTATATCTTACAAATCTTTAATTGATAGGTCCTCAAATACATTATTCATCTTCACGTTTAGTTAGCACTGTACAGATTCTCAAATTAGTTGCGAAAATAAATGTCGTTTTTACAAACGTTATCCCTGGTATCGGGTTCATTTACTCTATTAATTAATTATTTGGGTTTCTGTAATCCATCATTAAACCCTGTAATGTTTAATTAATGAACGCGAATCCCATGAAATACGTACATTATATTGATGTGTAAATATATCATACAACCGAACCCTTTCATATCCAGCACGTTACAAATGGACTATCCTAGTAAGAAAAAAAACTGAACAATCATAGAAAACACAAAATAAACTGTTATACAAGACTTATCAGTCACAACCTTTCATGAAACTTCTCGCTTCACTCTGCAAAAAGAAAAGAAAAACAATAACAAAGCTGCGCGCATTAGAGTAATTCGAATCCAAAAAGTGCAAGCAAATTATAACATAGAGATATTGTTGGAAATTTATGTGAATTATTTAAAATATAGAAATAAGTGTTTGATGGCTCCTATATGTGAATAGTCCCACATCATGGGATTATAAGAAAGATACAAGTATTTATACTTGTTTCTAAGAAGTCATGTTGGGGCCTTGGGCTCCCAATGCATGCTTTGTTGTGAGGAGGGAGACCATGCATCGTGAACACCACACACGCGCGCCCGACCGACCCGACCCGGTTCGGGCTTGGGCTTGGGCCGTTAAAATATCTTCGATTGTAGATGAGATTAGTACAGAAAAAAAATACTTTTTTTTCTTCCGCCATTAAAATATTCTTACAGAAATTTTCGAGCAGTTATTTATTTCGAAAGTGCAAATCTGCACTGATTTGTTGTGCAAGCAAATCAGTTACTGTTCTATGAGGCTGTTTTATCCTAGATGCGGCGGCGAGAGTACGAACTGGTTTTGCACCACCGACCAGATCGCCGAATCGTCTTCAAGAGAGCGACCTGGTCCGCGACTCAGCTATTGTTTCCCAACAATTTGAAGACGAATAGAAACAATGGCTTCGACAACAACCTTAGATGATGCTGCTCCTTCCTCTGCATTCCAGATCCCATTGGTGACTGCTGCCCCATTTCGTTTCGAAGGTCTGCACTTCAAACGATGGCGTTGGAAAATGGAGTTCTACCTGACGATGAGGAAGGTGGCTACTGCTCTGACCACCGACAAACCGCAGCTGCCAGACAAGCCTGACGGAGCTGATGAAGCGCAGATGACATCTTGGACTGAACAATCAAAGCAGTTGCAGACCTGGACTGAACATGATTATCTGTGCAAGAATTTTATTCTGAACGGATTGAGCGATGATCTGTATGATTACTATAACTCAGAGGACAAGACATCAAAGCAGATCTGGGAAGCACTGCAGAAGAAATACGATACAGAGGAGGCAGGGGCAAAGAAGTATGATGTAAGCCGCTATCTCAAGTATCAGATGACAGACGATTGGTCAGTAGAGATGCAGTCTCATGAGCTGCAGAAAATAGCTCATGAGATCATCTCCGAAGGTATTGTTTTGGATGAACAGTTTCAAATTGCTGTTATTATTGACAAACTGCCCCCAGGTTGGAAAGACTTTAAAAATTTCTTACGGCATAAGACTAAGGAATTTTCCTTAGAGAGTTTGATTACTCGCTTTCGCATTGAGGAGGCGACACGCAAACAGGACCAGAAAGAGGAAGTGTTGTTTGTTTCAAACAACAACACTAAAAAGACCAAACCCGCAGTTCTAAAACCAAACCAGAAGTCTTTTAAGAATCAGAACAGACGAACAAACAGAATGGGAATCCGCAAGGAAACCCAAAAGGACAGCAAAAATCAGCCCAAAAGAATGACTCTGGACAGTTGTTTCTATGTTACAACTGTGGAAAACCAGGTCATATGGCACGAAAGTGTCGGAACAAGCCTAGCTCTGTACCACAAGCTAACTTCACTGCGGAGGAGCCTCTTATGGCTATGATTACTGAGATTCACCTTGTTGGTGAATCAGAGGGTTGGTGGGTAGACACTGGTGCTTCTCGCCATGTCTGCTATGATCGTGCTATGTTTTCCACATACACGTCTGCTGATGATCAGAAAGTATTGTTGGGAGATTCTCACACCACTAAAGTTGCAGGGATTGGAAACGTGGAGATTAAGTTTACCTCTGGAAAGACTGTGATCCTCAAAGATGTTTTGCATACTCCAGAGATGAGGAAGAATCTGGTGTCTGGCTACCTCCTTAATAAGGCAGGGTTTACCCAACTTATTGGGGCTGATTTGTATACCATAGTGTGTAAGGGAAACTTTGTAGGAAAGGATTATGCTTGTGAGGGAATGTTCAAATTAGATGTTGAATCTATTAAAGTGAATAATTCTGCTTATATGTTGTTTGATTTTAATATTTGGCACTCTAAATTATGTCATGTTAATAAACGGATAATTCATAACATGAGCACTCTAGATATGATACCTAAGATAGCAGAATCTGAATCTGATAAATGTGAATTCTGTACACAAGCAAAAATCACAAAGAAACCTTATAAATTTGTTGATAGAGAATCTGAACCCTTAGACTTGATTCATTCTGACATATGTGAACTTGATGGTACATTGACTAGACATGGACATCGTTATTTTATCACTTTTATCGTTGATTGTTCTGATTTCACATATGTTTATCTTATGAAAAAAAAGTGATGCTTGTGACATGTTTAAAACATTCAAAACTGAGATTGAGAATCAAACAAATAGGAAAATCAAGAGATTTCGTAGTGATAGAGGAACAAAATATGAATCTAATTCAATTCTGGACTTCTATAAATTACATGGTATTGTACATGAGAGAACTGCACCCTATTCACCTGAAATGAACAGTAAAGCTGAAAGAAAAAATAGGACTTTCACCGAATTAGTAGTTGCCATCCTACTAAATTCTAGTGCAGCAAAACATTAGTGGGGGAATATTTTATTGAATGTATGTTATGTTCTAAATAGAATCCCTAAATCTAAGAATAAAATTTCACCTTATGAAATTTTAAAGAATCATAAACATGTCTCATACTTTAGAACTTGGGGTTGTCTAGCATATATTCGCATTCCAGACCCTAAGAGAATAAAATTGGCAAGTAGAGCATATGAATGTGTATTTTGTAGGCTATGTTATTAATAACAAAGCATATTGATTTTATGATATAAATGCACATAACATAATTGAATCAAATGATGCCGATTTTTATGAAACTAAATTTTCTTTTAAATTAAGGAATAGTGGGGGCACATTAAGTACGCCTATTAGAACAGAACTTAATAAAAGTTCTGAAGCTGAACCTAGAAGAAGTAAAAGAGCAAGAACCGTAAAAGATTTTGGTTCGGATTTTAGCGCTTTTACTATAGAGGAGGATCACTTAAACCTCCAAGAAGCCTTATCTTCATTAGATGTCGATTTCTGGCGAGAGGCTATAAATGATGAGATGGATTCTCTTGAATCCAATAAGACTTGGCATTTGGCAGATTTACCCCCTGGTTGTAAATCTATAGGTTGTAAATGGGTACTTAAAAAGAAATTAAAACCTGATGGTACTACAGATAAATACAAAGCACGACTAGTAGCTAAAGGTTTTAGAGAAAAAGAAAATATAGATTTCTTCGATACTTTTTCACCTGTAACTAGAATAACATCCATTCGAGTATTAATCTCATTTTCTTCCATTCATAATTTACTAATACACCAAATGGATGTTAAAACCGCATTTTTGAACGGTGAATTAGAAGAAGAAATTCATATGGACCAGCCTGAAGGATTCGTAGTACATTGTCAAGAACATAAAGTATGCAAATTAGATAAACCATTATATGGTTTAAAACAAGCACATAACAATGACATAAAAAAAATTGATAACTTTAATCATTTCACATGGTTTTTAAGTTAATGAAAGTGACAAATGCATTTATTACAAATCTGAGAATGACATTTGCACTATTATATGCCTTTATGTAGATGACCTACTCATCTTTGGGTAAAACATTCATGCCATAAACTCATTCAAATCCTTATTAAATGCCAATTTTTGATATGAAAGATCTAGGTGAGGTGAGTGTAATCCTTGGTATTAGGATTACTGGGTAAAAAGGGGATTTTCTTTGGATCAATCTCATTAAAATGAGAATACTCTAAAGAAATACAATTATTTTGACTGTAAACCTGCATATACACCATATGGTCTCAGTGTAAAGTTATTTAAGAACACTGATGAAGGTGTAAGACAGTCTGATTTTGCGAGCATCATTGGCAGTCTTCGTTATGCCACTGAATGTACTAGACCCGACATTGACTATGTCGTGGGATCATTATGCAGATTTACCAGTAGACCCAGTATAGAGCACTGACATGTTATTGAAAGGGTCATGAGATACCTTAAACGAACCATGAACCTTGGATTACATTATGACTGGAATATTTTATCTGATGATTTTATTGCGACCAGTGGCTATATATTTAGCATTGCTGGAAGAACTGTTTCTTGAAAAACTAAGAAACAGAATATCTTGACTCAATATACTATAGTGACTGAGATAAGAGCACTAGCCACAGCTAGTGAAGAAGCAGAGAACTAAAGAAATCTGCTAGTTGAGATCCCTATACGGGAAAGATAGACACCAGTAGTGTAATCGATTGTGACAGTTCCGTGGCTATTACAAAAAGTATAGAACCGTTATAACAACGGTAGAAAACGACGTCGTAAGCATAATACTGTAAAAGAACATCACATATATAGTGATGAAAGATTTGACGACTATTGAAAGAAAAAAACAGAACCGATAATATAACGGTAAGAAATGACAGTCGTATGCACAGTATTGTTAGAGGACATCACATATGAAGTGATGATAATTTGGCAGATCCTTTGACGAAAGGACTGACCAGAAAGAAAGTCCTTAATAATTCTAAAAGAATGGGACTATTGCCCTGAGATTGTGAAATCACGCACAATGGTAACCCGACCTAAATGAATGGAGATCCCAAGAAATAGGTTCAATGGGTAAAAACAAGTTGTGTAGTGATAGAAGTAGAACATGCTATTTAATAAACTAAGAAGCATGTATTCCTGAAGTGATTAGAGGATGAGTTAATAGAAACTCTTAATGAGATCTATACTCTATTTGGAGTGGAGTACCTACCTTCAGGAGTACTCTTGATAGACACACCTGTGTGAATGTGGAAATGTGGCCGTTTCCTATGGAGTTTTGGGCAGAACTTCTAGAGCGTTCACTAAACCGGGATAAACGTGCATGGCCATAAACGCACGGACTTATTTGATTGCACTATAGAAAAGGTTGTGTGATCTGCACTGATTTGTTGTGCAAGCAAATCAGTTACTGTTCTATGAGGCTGTTTTATCCTAGAGGCGACGGCGAGAGTACGAACTGTTTTGCATCACCGACCAGATCGCCGAATCGTTTTCAAGAGAGCGACCTGGTCCGCCACTCAGCCTATGTTTCCCAACAGATATATATATATATATATATATATATATATATATATATATATATATACACACACACACACACATACACACGCGTAGAGCAATCCGCCGAAGGGCTAATATCAGAAGGAATATCAACCCCACATGCAGCAGGAATACCAGCTATATTTCCATGTAGTCTTGTTCCAGAGAATCGAGAAATCAAGGACTTCAAACACCCACAAGCCTGCTGTCTATCGACTGCAGTTTGAGCCATGGAGTTCAGAGCTCTAACTCTACCGCAGCACTGGCTTGTCAATGCACCTTGGCCTGTTGCAAAAGTTACACATGGATATAAGAATGTGAGCACTGTACTGCATGATATGTAACTGTGTACTACGCTTGGGGCACAAACGAGAGCAAACATAATGAACCTTAGTGTGGTCATCTTTGTTAATTTTTGATGTTTTTTCAGAGTTTCTTGGTGGTTATATATATACACCAAATGAACGAAAAAAATGTCATTATGAGGTTAAACTTTGTGGTTCTTTCCATGATACATATTTGGCTACATATTTCTCTCTAGACGCTATGAAAATTTCTGCCGTCTTCTACAGTTTGATGCTTGATTGATGTGAGAGTTAAACGTATGTATATGTTATACTGTTATATATGTATACACATTCCTCGTATTGGACAACTCAAGGATAGTGTACAATTGCATGCTTCAAATATAATTAAAAACTGATCTGTGTGCATCAAATTTTGAATATGAATTTGGATATATCGCAGATTCAGTAGTGCATCATTATCTTTCAAGGTGGAACTTAACTACCTGAGTGTTCTTAGTCTTACCTACCTATCTCTGTACTGCTCAAAGGACCATTGTATGCAGTTATATATTGAATAGAATTTTGTTCCCACTTTTTTTCTAAGTGTGAACAAAACAGTTTCCTCCTATTGGAGGAATCAGGTGGGTCACACGTGGACCCCCCTGAATCCCTCCAATAGGAGCCGAGTGTTTTGTTCACATACACATACAGTTTCCATCATTTATTGACGCAGACTTAGCACAGTGCGTATGACTGTCCTCATGCATGAATCTTCAGTACAACTACAAATGCTTGCATCTAAACAGCTTACCCCCACGCTTTGATAAATGAATTGAATTTGCAAGATTTCAAGTTCAGATGGTGACTTTGTAACTACTGTTAAATTTTGATACGCAATGAACAGCAGCATGCGCTTCTAATTGATATACATGCGCATTTCTTGTTGAGTGGAAATTTTGTGTATTTTTTTATCAGGAAATTGAAGAAGGAAGATTTTATTCAATAGCAAAGAGTTGCAATAATATTTGATACAATAGTAACGGGCCAACGGCTAATATTATGATGTATATATAGCAGAAAAATGAAAACTTACTGAAAATAGAGATGGCCCATTACATGCTGGGCCCAAAGATATATATGAAATACAGAAGCCTGTATAAGGCAAAAGCGGGGGGTGTATAAAGATACGTAAACGATGCGTTAATATCCGCACTAGTGTGTAAAGATATAGTATGCTCATAAACACAATTGTTTATTAGTAATGGGTAAGTTATATGAGATTGGCAAAGATGGTCAAAGTTCGAGTCCTGTAGTAGACCAAAATTATATGGACTTAACAACCAAATCTTTGGTTCGGCCTCCATTAAAGATAAGAAAAATGCCTACTCAACCAAGAATATGATCTTGTCTGCATTAAAATGTTAATCTGTTATATTGCTAAATTTCAAGCAAAGGACCTATGGGCAGGCTCGGCCCAGAGGAAACGCAGTCAAAATATTCGTCTGGGCAATGCCGCGAAGGTGGCAAAATGAGAAGTAGGTTGTTGCTGAGGCGTAGAAAATTGAAGTTATTTGTAGAGTGTAAGGGCAACTTATTTACAAATTACAATGGGGTGCAACCGTTTGAAGCCTAACTTATTTAGAGGTTGGGTGTGCTTCAAGTGTTGCAATTGACAAAATGTTTTTTTTTTTCCCTTCTCAACTTTGCTTTTCCTAAACCTTGCCTAGGACAACAAATATCATAGGGCCGTCACTGCTTGTAGGACAATATGGTTATTTGCAAATTAAGAAACATTTGACAACAGGTATATAATCTGATAGCGAAAAATAAGAATAGAAAGAAAAAAGTTTTGAAGTAGTTGAATATATAGAAATGGGAAGAGAAGCGATAGGTTAAATAATTGATTGTTACAATTTTTAGAAATATAGAACTTTTAATACTTTTCAGCATAGAATACAATTGCGTATAAGAGCTTGTACTTATAGGATTTGTTCTACAATTAGGTAGTCTAGATGGAACAATCTAGATTGAACATTCTAGAATGAATGATCAATATAAAATATTATAACAATTAATTATTACATAAGCAATTCTTTATTTTCCTAGATTACTATAATAGAATATTCGTTAAATTTCTAGAATATCATCACTCTTTTATACTCATACTTGATATGACATTCAAAAACTCCAAGCAGAACGAAATTGCTCAAATGTAACTCTTGGAAATGCCTTTGTGAATATATCCACAACTCGATACGTTATCGTGCAATGTTTAAATTCAATTTGTTTGGCAACTTCCGCTTCTCCGATAAAGTGATATTTCATAAGAAATAAGTTTTGCTCTACTAGGATAAATTGAATTTTTCATCATTACTATTGTTAATTGGTTGTGACAGTAAATTGTAGAAGGATCATTTTGTTGTTCGCCCATTTCTCAAAATATTTTACGAAGCCTATTGCTTGATTGTTGCCTCAGCTATTGCTATAAATTCTATCGACATATTGATGACTGTGCACTAGTGCTTGCTTCTTTGATGCCCAAAAGAATATTTCTGATTCAAATAAGAAGACATGACTCGATGTGCTCTTCATGTCATCAATAGAACTTGTCCGATCACTATCAGTGCAGCTAACTTACTTTGATTTGGTCATGGCCTTATACCATATATGAAGATTCTTTGTGACCTGTAAATATCATTAAATTATTTTGGTTGCTCCAAGATGAATTTGGTTTGAACTCTGCATGATTGTTGATAGAAAACTTTTTGCATACATGAAATCTAGTCGCGTAACAGTAAGATATAAGAGGCTCTAACTAGACTTCTATAATGTGTTACATCGGCATTTTGAGCTCATCATATTTTTGTAGTTTTTCATTTTTAACAAGCAAAGTAGTAAATGGCTTGCAATAGTCTATCATGAATTTCTTTTGCTAGGCTTTAACATAGGACTTTGAGAGACAAATATTCTTTCCTTCTATTGTATTACCTTTATGTCGAGAAAGTAATTCATCAAACCAAATTCGGTCTTCCTAAATGTTTTCATCATGTCCTTTCTGAATGTTGCAATCATCTTCAAATCGCTTTTAGTAAAGATTATGACCTACATATAGGGAGGTAATGAGAAGATCACACTTACCTTTGGTCTTGATATGTGTTGGCTCACTCTTCCTTCTCCCGAGTCCTTGATCAATGAAGTATTGATCAATTCTACTATATCATGCTTGAGGAGCATTTTTTAGACCATATAAAGTTTTTTTTCTTTTTCTTTTTTTTTTTAGTTTTACATTTTTTTCGTTGTCTTTATTTGCAAAGCCTTATGTCTTCTCTACATAAAATATTTTTTATCAATCCATTTAGGAAGGGGAATCTGATGTCAAGTTGGAAAATATTCCAATAATTCTACGTTACAAGAGCAGCTAGAATTCTAATCGTATCAAGACGTGCAACCGAAGCAAATGCCTCATTGTATTCAATCCCATATTGCTATGTGTAGCCTCCTACAACAAACCTAGCTTTATGCCTTTGTATTTAACCATAAAAATTAAGTTTTTTTTTTTTTTTTTTTTTTTTTTTGTAATCTCATTTTTACTTTGATTATATCTTTATTTTTAGGATAATGTACCAATTTCCAAGTATTATTTTTCAATCATTTTTATCCCTTATTTCATATTTTTGATCACCTGTGCTTTTTTGTTTTGATGCTACTTGGTAGCTGTTATGTTCAAGTACGACTAAGTTGCAAGTTTCATATATATCCAATAAATATCTAGCTCTTCCCCATGTAGACTGTAGTGAAGAATATTATTGTCGAGGGGGTGAAGTAAGTGCAGCTGGCTCTTCTACTATTTCTTCCACATCTACTTGAACTAGTTTTTTTTTTTTTTTTTTTTTTTCCTTTTAACTTTTTCTTCATCCCAATCCCAAACAACATTCTCATTACTTTGGATTGGGAGCAATATCCTTAGAAGATTCCTCTATTGTCTTGCCTTCTAACTTGTGTCTCTTTTATCTTGACATGTACGTAAAAAATTTAGCCAAAAACTCCTACATTTTTAGTTAATGGCTTTCACCCACTCTCTGCCTCTATAAGAGTCTTGTCTTGGAAAGCTCTTATTGGACATCTATTGAGTGTAGAAATCACATTGTAAACTACTTCCATCCAAAAATTGTTGGGCAAACACTTTTCCTTCAATATAGATCTTGACATTTCCACAATTATGCATTTTCTCTTTTCAGATTCTTTGTTTTGTTGTGAAGTATATGCAGCTATAAGTTTTCGTTCAATTCCCTCATCACATAAAATTTATCAAATTCATGGGAGTTATACTCTTTTCCATAATCACTTTTAAGTATCTTTATATATTTCCCACTTTAATTTTCGACCAACACCTTAAATTTATTGAATAATACACAAAATTCTTGCTTTTCTTTAACGAAAAAGACACATGTCAATCTCAAAAAATCATCAACAAATAAAATGAATACCGTTATTGTAGAGTAATGGTGTCCTCATTAGTTCGCAAATGTCAGTGTGAATCAATTTCAACCAGTCTTTTGGCTTCCATGTGTTTTAACGTTGCTTCGCAAATATCCTTCGCATGCTTTATTATTTTACTTTAAGCTTGGGAGATCTCTCATCATGTTCTTTTGATATGACAACTTCAAAGCTTGAAAGTTAAAGCAACCAAATCTTTGATGTCATGACAATGAATCATCAACTTGAACTTTCATGGCAATGTTAGCAGCATATTTAAAGCTTATTAAGACCTTCTATTTATCTTCTCCATTTTTGCTTAGGCTATCTTTAGATTTTTTAATTAATTTTTATCATATATTTTCCATATATCTCCTTCATAAGTAAGGAACATAACATTTCTCCATCATTTGATCAATACTTGATTGATTTTCATTAACATTTGAAGCTAGTAAAAAATCATTTATATTTTTTGTATCTTTCCTTGTTTCCACCATAACAATACCTTCGCCTTTTGATTCTACAAATATATCATTTTCTAGTTTTACTTTCACATGGACAAAGTCATCAAAATCTTTGAAAACGCCTCTATTCTTGGCCATGTGATTACTACAATCATTATCCAAGTACATATTTCCATCTTTTCATCATTGGAGTCTCAGGTAGCATAAAAGATGCTGATCATGATCATCTTCACACTTTTCATGATTAGTTCCTTCAACAAAATTTGTTTAATGCATATTTTTACAAAGACAATTCTTCACAGTATGTCCAAATTTAATCTACACGTTGAATTTCTAAGCAGTGATATTTCTATAAATGATTTGTCATTTTACAAATTTCAAATTATTAACCTACCTTTTTGCAAGACAGTTACACTTAATATTCAAATGCATAAACTACTTGATCACTGTGGCGGATTGCACGGAGAGATGATCAAATGGCTCAGATTTGAGAATAGACAAGTACTTTGAACTCTAGATGAGTTGAATTACATGCATTATGCATTATAATTAGCTTAGACTTAGCTGAAGTATGGAAAATGCTTAAGGATCGGTATAATTCAAGAACCCGGATCAGATCAGTACATATTGGAAAACCGCTGTAATATCCCGAAATTTTTAACTAAGCTTAATTTGGATTTTTATTATATAATTTAGTTTTTCTGAATATAATTTGATTTTAATATAAATATAGATTTTAATATTGAATAAGTATCTTGTTAATTTTATAAATATGATTTTTGTATAAGAGAACTTATTTTAAAAGTAACATTTAATTTATAAGATTTTACAAATGTTTCAATATTTATGAATAATGATATTTTCTGATTTTGTTGATATATAATAATGTTGATATAAGAATATGAATTTGGTAAATGATGAGTATTTTTTAAGATTTTAATGTTTTACAAGAATGATTTTTTATCAATAAGTAAGAGAATTTATAATGATGTTTATGAAATTTTACAAGTATTATTTTTGATTATTTGTTGGTATTTATTTTTAACCATTTGTTAATATATATTTTGGTAAATTATATAGGTAAATATTTTTGAAATATTGCTAAGTTATACATGTTTTGATAAACCTTAAGTAATAAGATGGTTACATTAATATGTATGGCAAAGTTTGGCTACATCTATAAGTGTTGTATCTATGTTGCTATTTAAATAAATTAACTAATCCTTAAGGATAAGGATCAAAGGTGATGTGTCCATGTAGTTATCTTCATGCATGTTATTCGCACTATGAGAGGTTCCATGTGTCCCTTGATTAAATGACAAAAATACCCTTGAAAACTCCCTATTTAAGGTGAACTAAATCCTCATTTTTCCTACATACATTCAGTTGTTAACATCAGTTTCTTCACGTCATTTCTTCTTTTGGTTTCAATATTTACACTTCCAATAAATGAAACAATATCACATTTCTATGCAACCAGAAATCCATATCTCACAATCCGTTCACATTTTGCTGAAATAGTCTATGTGAAAGTTGTCCTGATCGTCGTTTCTGATTTTTAGAAATCGACGGATCCAAATTTCATCGACAAACGAAAGAGATATCGCAGTTTTATAGTGAATGGAAGATTTGTGTTCAAAACTTCAAAAATTCATATCTCCCAATTTGGGAAGAATCGATCGATGCCGTCTCCGCCGTTGAGATCAGTAGGTGATGTAGTATTTTTCACGCGAAAAAGGTGCGATTTCGTGTCGATGATTGAAAAATTTGAAAACTAGGGTTGGGGATGATCGGGGAATTGGATGTCGATTGGCAAGATGGAGAGTGGCATGACGATGAGGATGGAGCAGGCTTCGATGTTGCAAAAATTGGCGGAGTTCGGTGCAAATATGGAGGGTGCGACATATATTGTTGCACGGATTTTTTTTCCAGGATCGAAATTTGGATTTCGAACTATGGAGCCGGAGTTGAGGGGAGGTGGTGCATTTGAATGAGGGGAGGAAGAGAAGTTCAAGGGTAGTTTCAATTTGAAGAACGGTGGAGGATTTGGTCGGTGCACGTGCACGATTACACACGTGTGATGGGTTTGTGCAGGAAACAAAGAGGAGGAGGTGCGTGAGGAAGAAGAAGAGAGGGTGAAGGCCGATGCTTTAGTTCGGGTTTGAATAGATGGGCTTTAGCCCAAGTGGTTTAAAGGTATTATTTAGTTTGACTTAAATAATTAAAACTTCATAAGTTAATATCTTACTCATTTTTAATCCGTTTGGCTCACCATTGGGTCCGTTAGAACAATATCGAATATTAGAACCCGTTGATATATAATTCTGGTAATTTTTGTTAAGTATAAATTATAAAAATAATAATAAAATAAAATGTCTTTATATGTATATATAATAATATATAATGAACATTGTTATTTATTTATTTCAATATATCATTAGCAGAAACAATCACCAGCTGAAATTAGAAAATGGATTGAGAGCAGTACGAGTAGAGATGGCAGTGTTCGTTGGCTTGTTCGCTTTGGTAATGAAGATTGTGGAGCTATAATGGTGAGAACTCCTAATTTAAATTATTTATTTAAATAGATAGTGGTTGAATAATAATAATTAGCTGTGATAAATATTAGTTGGTTGGATATGGATGTTATTGTTTGAATGGATGTGTAGATAGCACACTGAAAACTGATAAGCGTTATTTTCCGTAACACTTCTGCACAGCTGAAATGTTTTTTCGTTGTAATTCATGTTCATCTGATTTATATGGTTAATTTATGATTACATGAACTCACTCATACACTGTAGTTGTGGGATTATATAGGTGATCGATTTTATCTCCTTTCCATATAAACGAAGATTGATTTTCAAATGTTGAAATATTATTTCTTTAGTTCAGTTTAATTTGAAATGAGATTTTGAAATTGGAATGTGGTTTTAAATAAATAAATAAATATATATATACAATGTCTTTTTATAAAATGTTGTTATCTATATATATATACCAGAACGTTCTAGGATGACAGAGAGGATAGTGTCTAGGCTTGGGTTTGGAAAACACAGTTTCCTGCTCTCCCTGGCTATCCCTAACTGATCCGACAAACGGGATTGTTAATTCGAAATCAAATTTGAAATATAATTTGAAACTGCTTTTCCGAATGAATTGGAAATATATATTCAATTTGAAAAGGATTTGAACGATTTATATTTATATCGTTATATGGCGTGAATAGAATGCGCTGCGGTGCAACAGATCGTAAATATCGATTTCAATCTTCGAATGGTTATAACTTGATTATTTGAAATCGGTTTGACTTGAAATAAGAAACATGCGATTTCAAATGATAACGACTTTTGAACAGAAAGGAAAATTTCCAATTCCAATATATGATTTTCAAGTTATATTGAAAACGAATTTGGAAAAAAGTCGCTATACGTGCAATTCGACGATCGTAACAAAAATCAAATGAATAGGTTTATAAAACTATTTAAAATGGAGAAAAATTACTATAAATCTTCTTTTATGATTTTAAATTGATTAGAACTGAAATATTTGAATTTCAAATGATTTGAAATCTATTTGATTTAAATGGCTATTTTACAGCAGCACTTTTAGTAACGTTTCCAAATGTTATTATAACAGTTCAAAGATAAAATGGTTTTCATTTTTATAACTCGTGAATTATTTAAAACTGTTAAAAGGATTTGTAAATAGTTTGGAAGAGTTTAAAGTGATTAAATGTTTAAATTTAGAATTATTTACTTTAAAAAAATTGAAATTTAAAAGGAAATGAGTTGGGTAGAGTATATTGTCAGATATTCGATATGTAATTCCATGGTTGGACGAATATTATCAGAGACACTAGAAAATGATTACATCAGGATTCTGATAGCGTTCGCCGAATTTGTGAATTGATATCAAATATAAGTCGATTTAAACTCTATTTAAACTTATGTTTGAATATCAATTGTTTGGATTATCGTAAAGGGAATTTCAATCTAGATAAAGATTGGTAAATTTGAAGATTTAAGACAAGGAAATGAAGAAGTATGTTTTAAGTATAAAGATCGAAGAATTTTGTTTTGAAATATAAAGCTGGTAAGATGAATATTTGATTTCCAAGAAGTGTTAAGATGATTTATGAAATTTAGAATAAATCCAACTTTGAATTGTAAACAAATTTACAATAATTTGGAAGGAGATTTGGATTGAAACGCCTGTGTAAACCATAACTATTGTTTTAAAAGTACGCTTATTATTTGAAAAGACTGGGGTCGAATATATGTTCGAAAACCATTACAAGTTATAATACGACGTTATGGAGAAATTCAGTTGGAAAACGACGAATGAAGACCGGGATTCTTTGAATTGTTCGGATTGATTGCTGATGTCTCGGTTGGGCTGATCCCCCGATACGAGGTTATATGTGGCATGAGGTATGAATATATTTGGATATTTTCGGATTGGAGTTTCGCTCAGACCTAAAACGGACATATATGGATTGTGTTTCTGACATTGTAATTGAGTGCATAGCACTGATCTCTGTTAAATATATATCTGCTTGGTGGCGGAGAATTTATTCTCTTGCTTAACACCCTTCTCTAAGACGTATGAGCTTAGAGGTTATATATTGATAGAAATCAGTGATGCGTTGTTAATGGATAATGTGGCATACTTAAGATATGCGATGAGCTATGGATGATCAAATCATGGCTTATTTATGTGTAGCTTTGTGTATATCGTGACCTCGGCAAGCCTCACAACCCGGTAAATGGCCAAACAGGAAAGATGCAGCAAGGTTAAGGGTAGTCATTTCCTTCTAGATAAAAGGTGTACTATGGTATGGAGCCCAGGTATTAACCTATGTGGATAACTTCTATTTATATGGATGTTGATGTTGCGAGCGCTCGGTTCAAAGGTTGGTAACGACTGGGAAGTGATATACTCAAGCGTGCTCTAAGTTACCCATTTAAGGGATAATCCAGCCTCGTGTTGGCAGAGCGCCCGATTTGATTCTCGGGGCATCCCTCTAGAGGCGTACCCATCGGTTCGGTAAGGAAGTTCCTTTTCCTGGTCATTAGTTGGAAACCCAATTTCCACTACGATCCTGTATGATTTTAGTTGTATAACCTGCTACCAGCAGGATTATCAGTATAATGGGATAGGGCTTTATGCTGGCTATGATTAATACATTTATTTGTGAAATTGTTTTCACACTATGCACTAACAATAATATCAGAGGATTTTCACGTATCAAGCATTTTTGACTATCATAAGGAGAAACCTCGCCCATGTGTGCGTTTGCATTTTGTGTGTGCCGCGAGACCTTATGGTAGTTTCATTTTTCAAAAGTCATAACGAATTTCTATGCAGTGGAATTTATATGGAGTAAACCCGTTCCGCGTTTGCGGCGTGGTCCATTGAATTTCCCAACTTTAAAATGAATCCTAAATAACAACTGTTTTAAGTTCTCACACCAATCCCACGACTGACCTAAAGTTTATTGTTCCCACACCTAAACTCTGGGTGCCTATAATTTTGCATGGGCAGCCTAGTAGTTTGGTTTGCAGATTTAGCCATGGAGTTGATTGGATTAGAATTCTAGTTTTAGCTGGAGCTATTATGTTTTGGAGTATTCACATTCTTCCGCTGAGTTAGTATTTCTTCCGCTATGAAATCAATGTACTATGATGTATTCCTTGTAACTCTGATGTTATATTATGGTAATAAAATGAAAAGTTTTGTTATTTTCGTTCAAATTTGTTTGTACCCATAACAATCCGTCTTTATGAACGATTTAAGTTGGTTTAATCACCGTCGAAAACCAGGCAAAAAGCTGGGTCGTTACAAATTGGTATCAGAGCTTTGGTTTATACAAAGCAATGGGTACGACATATTTGAACAAAAATAAGGACCCAGCAGAGTTATGAATCTCATTAGAGATAGGGTTAGAAATACCCTAGAATGAGATTTGGGAATATTACGCTTGAGAGAGCATCCTTTACCATAAAGTCAATATGTTTTGAATTAGAGTAAAATTTATGAGTCGAAATTAACTTATAGAAATATTAGAAACTTTCCTTAACTCATAAATTGGTAGGCATTTATATTTTTATATGAGAATAAATAACTTAAGTGAGTATAACCGTTAAAAGGGAAATTAAGGGAATGTTAGGTTGCGCTGGGACGTAAATAAAAATTCATTTGTCTATTAATAATTTCTGAGTTGGTAGTAAGAATAAGAATGACCCAGGTTAGGTTAGTTAAGTCCCTTGATTATTTTAATTAGATATTAGAATACTTTGGGTAAGGAATTCATAGTAGGAATGTTAAATGAGTATAAATTTAGCTTGTAAATGGATTGATACGAGATTGGAAATAATTTGAATTAAAATTAAAATAGAATGAGTATTATTGAAATATAATTCTATCTCTTCGCTTGTTGCTGGGTTTTGTTTGACTCGTTGTCATCTTTTGGTTCACATTATCTCCCCGTTTGTCATTTTTAATTGTCCAACTCTATTTCTGAATTCTTCCTTTTGCCTCATCTTGACGAATCCATGGATAAATGGATTACTGAACTAGTTTTGGATTTGAGACAAGTATTTTGAATTATCTCTTAACTTGAATTGGAATTTGTATTAAGTACAAAATAATTTCAAAATGATCCAAAATGTTATTTTTGCAAGTTAATTGGATGATTTGGGAAAAGGAATATTTATTTGAGAATTTGGATTCAAAGTTTTGTTGAAATCTGACCAATATGAGGCATGAACCCTTAGTCTTATAGTTTGACCTAAATTGTTAAGTAAACCTTGGGTTCCGCAACTTTAGCAGTAAGTTAGAAAGATAATTTCTAAACTTTAAAGTTCTTAGGGTCGTAGACATCTAAGTATTAGACAGGTCCTATCCCAGTTTCTCCTTTGTGGTAGTAATAGCAGCTTTAGGTCTAACTCAGAGAATTTGATTATAAACATGACCAGTGACGACCCTAGTAATCATGAGATTATATAAACTTGTACCTTTAATGAGAATCAGATAGAGTATCCTAAGATGATATGTGTCTTGGTTCTGATATGCTAAGAGACAAAAGGAGTTTAAAATTGGTAGAGGAGTTTAAATTTACTCGTCTTCCTTTTTGAAGACGAAAAGTCTTAAAGAGGGATGAATGTAATATCCCAGAATTTTTAACTAAGCTTATTTTGGATTTTATTATATAATTTAGTTTTTCTGAATATAAATTGATTTTAATAAGGTTTAAATATAGATTTTAATATCGAATAAGTATCTTGATTATTTTATAAATATGATTTTTGTATAAGAGAACTTATTTTAAAAGCAATATTTAATTTATAAGATTTTACAAATGTTTCAATATTTATGAGTAATGATATTTTCTGATTTTGTTGATATATAATAATGTTAATATAAGAATATGAATTTGGTAAATGATAAGTATTTTAAAGATTTTAATATTTTACAAAAATGATTTTTTATCAATAATTAAGAGAATTTATAATGATGTTTATGAAATTTTATAAGTATTATTTTTAATCATTTGTTGGTATTTATTTTTAACCATTTGTTAATATATATTTTGGTAAATTATATAGGTAAATATTTTTGAAATATTGCAAAGTTATACATGTTTTGATAAACCTTAAGTAATAAGATGGTTACATTAATAAGTATGGCAAAGTTTGGCTACATCTATAAGTGTTGTATCTATGTTGCTATTTAAATAAATTAACTAATCCTTAAGGTTAATATCAAAAGTGATGTGTCCATGTAGTTGCCTTCATGCATGTTATTAGCAACATGAGAGGATCCATGTGCCCCTTGATTAAATGACAAAAATACCCTTGAAAACTCCATATTTAAGGTGAACCAAATCCTCATTTTTCCTATATACATTCAGTTGTTAACATCAGTTTCTTCACGCCATTTTTTCTTCTTCTGGTTTCAATATTTACACTTCTAGTAAATGAAAAAAAATCACATTTCTATGCAATCAAAAATCCATATCTTTCAATCTGTTCACATTCAGCTGAAATAGTCTATGCGGAAGTTGACCGGATCGTCGTTTCTGATTTTTAGAAATTGACGAATCCAAATTTCATCGACAAACGAAAGAGATATCATAGTTTTACAGTGAATGGAAGATTTGTGTTCAAAACTTCAAAAATTCATATCTCCCAATCAGGGAAGAATCGATCGATGCCGTCTACGCCGTTGAGATCAGCAGGTGATGTAGTATTTTTCACGCCAAATGATGTGTTTCCGTATCGATGATTGAAAAGTTGAAAACTAGGGTTGGGGATGATCGAAGAATTGGGCGTCGATTGGCAAGATGGCGAGTGGCATGACGATGAGGATGGATTAAGCTTCGATGTTGCAAAAATTGGCAGAGTTCGGTGCAAATATGGAGGGTGCGACATATATTGTTGCGGGGAATTTTTTTTCAAGGTCGAAGTTCAGATTTTGAACTATGAAGTCAGAGTTGAGGAGAGGTGGTACATTTGAATGCGGGGAGGAAGAGAAGTTCAAGGGTGGTATCAATTTGAAGAACAATGGAGGATTTGGTCGGTGCATGTGTACAGTTATACGAGTGTGATGGTTTTGTATAGGAAACAAAGAGGAGGAGGTGCGTGAGGAAGAAAAAGAGAGGGAGAAGGCTGATGCTTTAGTTCGTGTTTGAATAGATGAGATTTGGCCCAAGTGGTTTAAAGGTATTATTTAGTTTGATTTAAATAATTAAAACTTCATAAGTTAATATCTTACTTATTTTTAATCCGTTTGGCTCACCGTTGGGTCCGTTAGAACCGTATCGAAAATTAGAACCCATTGAAATATAATTCTGGGAATTTTTTGTTAAGTATAAATTATATTAAAAAATGTCTTTATATGTATATATAATAATATATAATGAACATCGTTATTTATTTATTTCAATATATAATTAGCAGAAAAAATCACCAGCTGAAATTAGAAAATGGATTGAAAGCAGTACGAGTAGCGGTGGTGGTGTTCGTTGGCTTGTTCGCTTTGGTAATGAAGATTGTGGAGCTATAATAGTGAGAACTCCTAATTTAAATTATTTATTTAAATTGATAGTGGTTGAATAATTACAATTAGCTATGATAAATACTATTTGGTTGGATATGGATGTTATTGTTTGAATGGATGTGTAGATAGCACACTGAACACTGATAAGCGTTATTTTCCATAAGCTTGTGCACAGCTGAAATGTTTGTTCGTTGTAATTCATGTTCATCTGATTTATATGGTTGTTTTATGATTACATGAATTGTAACAACCCGGAAAAATAGAACCAATTTAAAATTTTTAATTTAGCGATTTTAATGAATTTTGAATATTTCAAATGATTTATTTTAAATAATAACGACTAGATTTTTTTTTGAATAGAATTAGAACGTATATATTTATTTAAATCGAAGTATGAATATAAATATTTATTTTAGTTATAAAAGGAATTGGAAATGGCGCGGTAGTTTGAAAATTTGATTTCAAATTTCAAATGAATGCACATGATTCAAAATAAACTGGATTTTTGTAAAACTAGAAATATCTGAATCTGTTTGAAAATATCTTTCCATGAATATGAAAAATTCAGATTCTATAAAGGGAATAAAAAGTTATGTCCAGTTGAAAATTCAGAATAGTCGCTATGGAATTTATATAATATATAGCCCTTAAAAATTGTGATTTTGCAAACCAACTCCGTTTTCGACGAGACCACTTTTGCAAGATCCGGAATGCCAAATTATTGCTAGATTCCAAAATTCATCATTTTTGGAATTAATATGTGAGCGTGGTGAATTTAAACGTGCTTGATCAATTCAGTTTGAATTTAATCGACTGGAAAATGACCTTTTTCAAATGGTCTCCAAATTCGACAAAATTAGTGTTGTTAGGATCGTATCGTCAAATCAAAGTTAGATTTATTTTTCGGGAATTTTTGGAGTCAGTATGTGGCCCCAGTAAATCAAAATGTACGTTGAAATCAATTTTGAACGTTAAATTAATTTATATTTTAACGAAACTGATCGTAATAGTCGAATTGGCTTATGGGACATATCACATTGTGTTCGGAATGGGGTATTTAGTTAGGGGCGGCGGTCGTTTGGTTTGATTTGGGGTTCGAATGCAAAATCTCACATTTTGAAATTAAAATTATATATATATATATATATATTAGGGCCCTGTCAAAAAGGGGTCAAACCTTATATTTTCTTCAACCCACGGTCAACAGCGCCTCCAGCCGATTCTAAGGCGGAAATCATTCTAGAAATCCTCCCTAAATTCTAGCCAATCCACTCAACGATTTTGAAAATCTCCTAAGGCAAAATTGAAGAGCTCAATGTGATGGACAATCTCAACGGTAGCGATTTGATTTAGGGTCGTGTGCTTCGCGAATTTCCTGTCCAAAGCCACACCATTCGTGGTTGAATTGGGGGCTCCAGGGGTCATCGAGTGGCGGGTGTCTGGCAGTGGAGAGAGTTGGCGAGGCGGGGCATCGAATAGCGTGGCCTGATCGGGGTCCGGCGTTGGGAACTAAGTGCGGCGTGGGTTTATCCTGATCGAGGTTGGTTCGTTCACCTGTAGCTAAAGTTGAAGAAGAACGGGAATCAAAGGAGAAGGAATAGGGGCAGTTGGATCAAATAATGGACGGCTAAAATAATCATGGTTATTTAATTATAAAAAAAAGGGGAATATATATATATATAATAATAGTGTAATCTTGTAAAATCAATAACTTCGTCCGACTACATTGTCAGAATTGGACAAAAGAGGATGTGTTGGAATCGTCTTTCCGAGCTCTACAACATGGAGTAGACCAAAACAGAAACCAGAGCAGTTGGAAATTTTCACTGAATTGAACGTCGAGTTTAATTCAGTGAAAATAATCGTTATATATTGATTTCAGTACCGACCACTGTGAGAACTTCACTCACTATTATTTTTGTACAGTTATTTATTTTCTGTTAAATCACCTCCCTGTCGTCCACAAACCATGGACGATTTACTTGATTGTGTTGTGACTGTGATTGTGATTATGATGTACAAATATATATATATATATATATATATATATATGCGATGTGAATATATATATATATATGAAATGTAAATTATATATATATATATATATGAAGTGAAAAATAATATATATATATATACATGAAATGAATAATATATATATGAAGTGCGAAAATAATACATATATATGAAATGAAAATATTATATATATGAAATGGGAATGGATAATATATATATATATATATATGAAGTGTGATAATATATATATATATATATATATATATATATATATATATGAAATCTGAATAATATATATATATGAAATGTGAATAATATATATATATATATATATATATATATATATATATATGAAGCGTGAAAATAATATATATATGAGATGAAAATATTATATATATGAAATGGGAATATAAATATATATATATATGAAGTGTGAAAATAATATATATAATATATGAAATGAAAATATTATATATATGAAATGTGAATAATATATATATATATATGAAGCTTGAAAATAATATATATATGAAGTGAAAATATTATATATATATATATATATATATGAAATGGGAATAAATATATATATAAAGTGTGAATGAAATAAATATTGATTGGTTAACAATATTATTTTTAACATATATATGAGATGTATAAAATTTTCGTGTAAAGGAATATTCGATTTTGATTAAAAATTAAAATGGAAGTTGAAATCGTTTTAAAACGAATTTATAAATGATTTATAAAATACATTTTAAATAGAAATCGACGAAATATATATAAGATATAATATATAAATATATATTTAATGGCTTGAATAAAACGCAGCGCGCCGCGACCGTTCGCGAATTTCGACCATTGACTTCAAATAGATATTATGAGAGATCCGACCGTCGGATTCTCCTAAAACCGGAACCATTGGGTTTGTATCGAGAAGAGCTTTCCAACGAATATAAGAGATTTGAAATCTAATGGTTGGATTTGGAATTATGTCCAAATCAAATTTGGAAAAGGTCGCTATAGATGCAGTTCGGTAGCCGTTATTAGAAACCAACTGTACAGGCCTTGATAAAATTATTAAAAATATTAATAATTTGTGTAAAATCATAATAAATGATTTAGAAAGAATTATGATGAAAAATTCCATATTGAAAAGATAAAAATATATTTTTATCGAATTGAACTAGTTATTAACTAGATTAATAATCCAATAATTCTTAAATAAATAAATTGGATTTGGAAAGTGTTTTAATATAACCAGAAATTCCCAATGTATAAATTAAAATGGATTTGAGTAGAAATAATCTTCGGAATATTTCGATATTAGATTCCGTGATTATACAGATATTATTTTGGGAATTTGGAAGATATTGATATCGTTATTCCAATACAATATCTGTTGGTTTCAGAATTTGATATAGAATATAAGTCGATATAATTTCTATTCTGAGCCTTATATTTAATATCGAATTGGATTTTGGGTTTGTCGTGAACTATGTTTAAATGACATTAGTTCTTTAACCCGAGTAAAAGAAGGATTAATTTCCAGAAAGTTGAACAATCAATAAGAAATGATTTTTGGGATTAAAACCAATTGGAGTTTGAATAAATCTTTAATTAGATTGTGAATGGATAAATGGTAATTGAATTTACCAAAACACGTGATGTGATTAAACCAAATTTACTTGGTTGTTGATGTTCATGATTGTGATTGATTGATTGTTTGGATTGTGTTCAACCAGTTTATGAGCAAGATATGCTTTTACAATTAGCATTGGGTTGGGTAGAAATACTGGTATGCTAACATCTTGTGAAACACTTCATGATTTGACTATGAGATGTGTAGCGATGTTGTTGTGTTCATTTCAAATTTAATGAATGATTTTGAAATGATATTTTTCTTAAGTGAAAAGAAATGTATTCCCATTTTTGGACAGGGTATGTTTCATAAAACAGAAAGAATTTCAAGGGCTAAAACTCAATGATTTTGAAATGATTTGGAAATGTATTATGGTTTTACATTGTGGTTCATCGCTTATCCGATTAGTTGCTATTAATGATGTATCTGTTTGGTGGCGGAGAATTTATTCTCTTGCTTAACATCCTTCTTTGAGACGTACGAGCTCAAAGGTTATGTGATTAATAGTGACTGATCATATGTATGAATTGCTAATGTGAAGTACTATAGTTGAAAGTACTTGTGATTATTATGTTGTAAAATGATTTTCCCTACTTCGGGATGTAAAATGGTTTAGTGTGTGGCTAAAGATTCGGGTGACCCGAGATCGACTAAAAGAATGGGTTGGATCCAGTGCCTTAGGGTGAGTGGTCAGTAGTGTAGCCAGCTCCATGCATGGGAGGTGCATATATATATATATATGTGCATATATATATATATATATATATATATATATATATATATATATATATATATATATCGAGTTGGAGGGGTGCTTACTGCCTTATCTGAGGGAAAATTCCCGATATTTGGTTGCATACTTGTTTGTATGCATTGTTATGTTTTGGAATTCATATTTCCAAACGATTTGATTTGAGATCCCGAAGTGAAATCTACTTTGATATAAAAGTTAGATATGTATTTCAAAATAATTTGAAATAGGAATCGGGAAATAAAGTCCAAAGGAATAATTTCTGTAAATTGAATTGGATTTCGAAAATCTAAGTGTGGTAATAAATCTAAATGGGTAGATTTGGATATTGCATGTTGATTGATGCATACTAGATCCATATCTCTATTACTTTGTTGTATATACACTGGCATTCATGGGGGTAAACTCGTTCTGCGTTAGCGGCGTGGTCCTGTGATTTTTTTTATTAAATAAGTTTAATAACTGCTTTGAGTTCTCATACCAGTCCCATGACTGACTCGTAGTTTGTTTTTCCTTTGCAAACTCGGGTGCCCCTATTTTCCACATGGGAAGTCGAGTGGTTTGTTTTGCAGATATTTATTTATTAAGCAGGATTCTGAATTGAAGCTTAAAGTTGTGTCCGGAGCATTTATAGCCTTCCGCTGTCTTAGTTTATTTGTTTCCGCTGCATTGTATTACATTTATTGTAAATTAATCTTCCGCTGCATAATATTCGATGTACTTTGATACATTCTGTACTCTGATGTAACATTATTATGATGTTTATAAAAGTCTTCTGTTATTTGTTCTGATGTGTTGTATGCCCAGAGTTAGCGTATCCGGGTTTTGAACGGTCTTGGTCGATTTAGCGATCGATTAGGTCCGAACAAAATCTGTATCGTTACATGAATTCACTCACACATTGTAGTTGTGGGATTATATAGGTGATCAATTTTAACTCCTTTCCATATAAATGAAGATTGACTTTAAATGTTAAAATATTGTTTTTTATTTCAGCTTAATTCGAAATGAGATTTTGAAATTGGAATGCGGTTTTAAATATATATATATATATATATATATATATATACACACACACATGTTGTCTTTTTATAAAATGTTATAGTATATATGTATATATATACCAGAACGTTCTAGGATGACAGAGAGGATAGTGTCTAGGCTTGGGTTTGGAAAATACAATTTCCTGCTCTCCCTGGCTATCCCTAACTGATCCGACAAACGGGATGGCTAATTCGAAATCTAATTTGGAATATAATTTGGAACTGTTTTTCCGAATTAATTGGAAATATAAATTCAATTTAAAAAGGATTTAAACGATTTATATTTAAATCGTTATATGGCGTGAATAGAAGGCGCTGCGGTGCGACAGTTCGTAAATATCGATTTCAATCTTCGAATGGTTATAACTTGATTATTTGAAATCGGTTTGACTTGAAATAAGAAACGTGGGATTTCAAATGATAACGGCTTTTGAATAGAAGGAAAATTTCCAATTCCAACGTATGATTTTCAAGTTATATTTAAAACAAATTTGGAAAAAAATCGCTATACGTGCAGTTCCACGACCGTAACGAAAATCAAATGAATAGGTTTATAAAACTATTTTAAAATGGAGAAAAATTATGATAAATCTTCTTTCATGATTTTAAGGTGATTAGAACTGAAATATTGAATTTCAAATGATTTGAAATGTATTTGATTTAAATGGCTATTTTACAGCAGCGCTTTTAGTAAAGTTTCCAAATGTTATTATAACATTTCAAAGATAAATTGGTTTTGAAGTTTATAAGTCGTGAATTATTTAAAACTTTTAAAAGGATTTGTAAATAGTTTGGAAGAGTTTAAAGTGATTAAATATTTAAATATGGAATTATTTACTTTAAAAAAATTGAAATTTAAATGGAAATGAGTTGGGTAGAGTTTGTTGTCAGATATTCGATATGTAATTCCATGGTTGGACGAATATTATCAAAGACACTAGAAAACGATTACATCAAGATTCTGATGGCGTTCGCCGAATTTGTGAATTGATATCAAATATAAGTCGATTTAAACTCTATTTAAACTTATGTTTGAATATCAATTGTTTGGATTATCGTAAAGGGAATTTCAATCCTGATAAAGATTGGTAAATTTGAAGATTTAAGATAAGGAAATGAAGAAGTAAGTTTTAAGTATAAAGATCGAAGAATTTTGTTTTGAAATATAAAGTTGGTAAGATTAATATTTGATTTCCAAAAGAGTTAAGATGATTTATGAAATTTAGATTAAATCCAACTTTGAATAGTAAACATATTTACAATAATTTGGAAGGAGATTTGGATTGAAAAGCCTGTGTAAACCATAACTATTGTTTTAAAAGTACGCTTATTACTTGGATCGGGATCGAATATATGTTTGAAAACCATTACAAGTAATAATACGATGTTATAGAGAAATTTAGGACATGGAAAACAATGTATGAAGACCGGGATTCTTTGAATTGTTTGGATTGATTGCTGATGTCTCGAATAGGCTGATCCCTCAGTACGATGTTATAAGTGGCATGAGATTTGAACATATTTGGAGATTTTCGGATTGGAGTTTCGTTCAGACCTAGAACGGGCATATATGGATTGTGTGTCTGACATTGTAATTGACTGCATAGCACTGATCTCTGTTAAATATATATCTACTTGGTGGTGGATAGTTTATTCTCTTGCTTAACACCCTTCTCTAAGACTTATGATCTTAGAGGTTATATATTGATAGAAATCAGTGATACGTTATTAATGGATAATGTGGTATATTTAAGATACGCGATGAGCAATGGATGTTCAAAGCATGGCTTGTTTAAGCATAGCTTTGTGTATATTGTGACCTCGACAAGCCTCACAACCCGATAAATGGCCAAAACAGGAAAGATGCAACGAGGTTAAGGGTAGTCATTTCCTTCTAGATAAATGGTGTACTATTGTTTGGAGCCCAGGTATTAACTTTTGTGGATAACTTCTATTTATATGGATGTTGATGTTGCGAGCGCTCGGTTTAAAGCTTGGCAATGACCGCAAAGTGATATACTCAGGCATGCTCTAAGTTACCCAGTTAAGGGGTAACCTGGCCTCATGTTGGCAGAGAGCCCGATTTGGTTTTCGGGGCGTCCCTCTTTAGCCGTACCCATCGGTTCGGTAAGGAAGTTCCTTTGCCCGGTCATTTGTTAGAAACCCAAATTCCACTACGAGCCCGTACAATTTTAGTTGTATAGCCTGCTACCAGCAGGATTGTCAGTATAATGGGATGGGGCAGTATGCTGGCTATGATTAATACATTTATTTGCGAAATTGTTTTCACACTATGCACTAACAATAATATAAGAGGATTTTCACGTATCAAGCATTTTTTACTATCATAAGGAGAAACCTCGCCCACATGTGTGTTTGAATTGTGTGTGCGCTGTGAGATCTTATGGTAGTTTCATTTTTCAAAAGTCATGGCAAATTTCTATGCACTGGAATTCATATGGAGCAAACCTGTTCCACGTTAGCGGCGTGGTCCGTTGAATTTCTCAGCTTTAAAATGAATCCTAAATAACAAGTGTTTTGATTTCTCACACCAGTCCCACGACTGACCTGGAGTTTATTGTTCCCACACCTAAACTCTGGGTGCCCATAATTTTTCACGGGCAGCCTAGTAGTTTGGTTCGCAGATTTAGCCATCTAGTTAATTGGAGCAGGATTCTGGTTTTAGCTGGAGCTATTATGTTTTGGAGCATTCACATTCTTTCGCTAAGTTTGTATTTCTTCCGCTATGAAATCAATGTACTCTGATGTATTCCTTGTAACTCTGATGCTATATTATGGTAATGAAATGAATAGTTCTATTATTTTTGTGCAAATATGTTAGTACCCATAACAATCCGTCTTTATGAACGGTTTAAGTTGGTTTAATTACCAGCGAAAACCGGGCAAAAAGCCATGTCGTTACAAAAGAAAAATTGGATAAACATGCATTCATTCAGATCAACTCAAAAGGATGAACTTCGATTGGCGACGAGGGAAAGTTAGAGAAGTTGCAAACCCGATCAGTCAACCTACGTTTGAACCGATCAAGATCGATACCGACCCAGTTCACCATGGTTGGTACTAGTCTGAATCGTCAACTTGGGGTGATCAGGTCCAAACTTTTATAACTTGTTTGCCTCTACTCCCCGACTTCTCCATCGATTTTCTAGCCAATTTGAAGTCATCTACAACTACAAGATCTAAGTCACTCGAAAGTGATCTACTTCTTCTTTTCTCTATGAAGCTCTGCCATTTTTAGTGACAACACACCTTTTCTTTATATTCATACAAAAATAATAATTATAATTGTAATCTATAGTACAACAAAAGATTACTAAAAGTAGATGTAGGCCAGTGTCTGCCGAATTGCTATAAAAACTGCATATTCTTCAAATTTACATACTCCGTGGTTGTGATCAACGACAGTGAATTATTTGTCAACTGATCAATGACAGTGAATTATTTGTGTTGGTGACCAAAAAATTACTAACATTTTGACGTGCCCGGTTAGGGCACTTGAACTGTAGCCTTTGAATAAAGGATTTGGAAAACCTTAAAGAATATAAATGGCTATGAAGAAGAAGAAGGATGGAGCTTAGGTAGAAGCAAGTAGTCAAAAAGGAGATCAAAAAGCTTCCTTTGATGGAAATACATCCATATCCCTACCGTCGGTGGGCGTGGACAGTGTTGCGAACCAATTACAAGCAAGACTGGTCAAAAAAGACAAGTATAAGAGGAAAAAGGAAATGATGGCTACTTTCTTCTATCAAATCATAACAAGGAATTAGGTCCAAGAAGTTGGAGTCAGACACAATAGGAAAGTGATAATAGTATTTAGCTAGAGGAAAAACTCTGATCAACCAACTTGGTCGGTGTAGATCTAAATCCACATATCAGTACCAGTCTGGTTCAGGAGAGGGCATATCCTAGGGACACTTAGAAGTAACTTTTGAAGAAAGTAAAACACAAAACATGGAAACTAAAACTAGAGGCCAAGTGCGTGAACCAAGTTTGGAACAACTAGAGATGATCCTCGTTGATGGAACTTGGGTTTGTTATGATTTTCTAGTTCAGATACATATATGTTTTGCATAAAATGGACTTAAAATGAAGGAGTTATGGTGATTTGAAGTTTGAAATTCAACTCAGAATAAAATAAACAAAAAATAGAATATATATATAATATTGTATGGAACGACCCGACAACCAACCAGGTCAACTAGGTTGTATGTGGATCGTCCAATGTGTCGACTGAGTAAGGGTCTGGGTCGACCAAAACGTGCCTGCCACGTTTACTTTCCTGGAACTTATTCAAAGGAACAAAATATATTTCTGCTGAATTTTCGCAGTTGATATGTCTGATTTAAATTAGCTGGCATGGCTATGCTGGATTGATCCAAGGATATGGTCGATTCAGATTTGAAGCCTAAATCTAATTGTTGAGGATCTTTTGCTCCACATTTAAATAAACTTCTTATCCCCTACCATTTCTTCACAATACATCTCTTCTCTGCCTAGGCCAGTCTCCTTTTTGAGAGACAAGGCCAACCTAAAATTAAATTTTAGGGGTCCGAGATTAAATAAAAATATTTTTATTTTATTTTATTTACTTCTGGAGGTTCTGATACGGCCACATGGGAAGTTTTTATAGCGAGTTTTATGATTATTCAATTTTTTGATAAAGTTTGGGTAAGTAGGAATAACAGTAGTTGTAGTTATAATTTTGTTTATGGTTCTTTTACTTACAGTTTATTTACAGTTTCTATTTATTCTTGTTTTTCTGTAAGTAGTTTCTGTAATCTTTCTGTCTTTTCTTAATTTTTGTTTAAATATTCAAATTACTATAAGTTATATTCTCATTCCACTTCCGTTTCTTCGTTTGATTTTTACAGTTTATTGTGGTTATGCCCAAATATGCCTATAGACATATATATACGACTGATTTAGGCATAGATTTATATTCTTAATTACCTATGAGTAATTATAATCAGTTATTTGTATGCGTTGTATACGACTAATTTAAGCACTGATTATGCGCCTAATTTTATATGACTGATTATTATCTCTTTATTCTGTGCACGTTTGGGAAATCTGATTAATTGGAATAATGAATACAAAATTGGATAATTTGGGGGCTAATTTGATATGTGACATAAATTATAATAACAAGGGAATATTGACTGATAATAGGCAAACTTGATTAAGTTTGTAAAATGGCTATGGTACATGTTATGATAGAAAAATGAACTGTAACACATATTTCCATAAATATGATAGATTGGAGAATCATAATAAACAAACATGGTTTATTTGCAAATATGAATATGACATACAACTATAAAAGAATATTTAGGCTTAATGTGAGATATTGACTTAAAATGGTGTTAAGTTACAAGCTTAGAATTTTATGGCAATTCTATGGTGGCCTTGTGATTAGGCAATTCTATGGTAGCCTTATGATTAGGCAATTCTATTGTTCTATGGTAGATTTGTGACGAGGAAACCTTATGGTTATGGTTTTAATGGAAAATGAATGAGCAGTTAGGCTTAATACAAATTTTAACTTAAAATGACATTAATTTATAAGCCTAAATTTTTGTGGTTAATCTATGAAAATGGGTTTTATTGTAAATCTATACAGTTTTATGGTTAAGTAGGATATGTTTGTTGGGAACCCATACGAGTCAGCATACCCTTTTTTTCATTATATTTGGTCTCATAAGAGGCAAGGCGCCACCATGCTGAGCTAGGTAGTAAGAGGGTCCAAATTGAGGTGGGTATGGGTGCGCTCCAGTGGTTCAATGGGTGTTTATTGACCCGACTAGGGATAATAAAACATTGTGATGCATGTGGTTAATGTTATGTCTTTTGTTGATGGGTCAGGCCTGACAAACCCAAGATCAATAGTAGGCATAGGTTATCACTCTATGGTTTAGTAGCCAATTGATGGGTAGTATTAGGGAAAATTTTCATAATTATATTATGTTATGAAATTTGTAGAAGCGCGAACAACCAAAGTTCTATGGAATGATAAAAGTTAACCCTATTTGTAACATTTTATGTCATCCTATATGTTCACTTTAGGTGCACACAGACACTTATCCTATCTGACATGTAACAATCTGGAACTTTGGCAATAAATAAATTATCTATATAATTATATTTCAAAAATAGGCTGCAAATAATGGAATTTAACCATGAAACTTTAACTGTTACATTCGTCTCGGAATTCTGGTCAACAATCATGTTAGGGATTTCACGAACGGAGTGCATATGAAAAAGTTACTGACATAATACGAAAAATGGACGGAACTAAATAAAATGGAATATTATATATGGTAAGTATTAATTCCTTTGGCCACCTCACTGCCAGGTCGACCAAGCAGTCGACCGCTGGCTGCGACCGCTTGGTCGAGCCAGGCAGTGACGGCTTGGGTTTTTGCTGTATAAATTATTATTTAAACGGTCGGATGTCAATTAAATTAAATCTAATGGTCCGGGGTCTTTTTAACACCTGTAAATAAAAGGTTAGGCCGCCCATTTTTTTTCCACATATTTCTGAGAGTAGCAGCGAAGCTCTACTATTTCCTTTTCTCTTCAAACAAATTCTATTAAAAAAAATATGTTCATACACAATCAAAATCAAACATAAAAAAATAAAATTTGAAAGGGACAATTCATCATCAGATTTCTCCCTTCTTTTCTTGTTTTATTGCAACTCTACAAATCTATAAGTATCCCCTTATCAGAATAACTGTAGATCTGTAATAATTTAGGAATTCTAGGCCTAAAAGATTTAAATTTGGATGCCTTCAGGTAAGTAAGAAATTTATATACAAAGTATACAATAACATGGTTATTTCGTTTGTATTAAATCTGAAATGTATACCTAGATGTTCATTAGATCTTTTTATAATTTTGTTAAATTTGAAATAATGCCTGTTAGATCTATTTATAAATATTTTTAAATCTAAGAGTATAGGATTATGGTTGGAATATTATTATTATTTTGTAGGCTAACTTGATTGTTCATATTATTGCCTATAATTGTGTATAAAAATATTGTAACTATTGCAAATGCTGTAGATCTGTAAATTAGTTCCATAAATCACTGTTAAGATGTAGTTTTGTTCAAGATTTGTAGTTTGGGTGTTGAATGGTAATTTATATAAATTTGGTTAAAAAAATATAAGTCTGTTTGTGTTCAGTTTTGTTTGGGTTTTAACTTATTTATTGTAAATATGTCTTTTCGCTCTTTTTCAATAAAGAGACATTATTTGTAATCAATAAGAAATATGTTCAAAAAAAAAGGAAAAGGTTGTGTAAATCCATGTACAGATATAGGTTTTTGTGTGTATATATATATATTTGTGCGTAGTTTATATCAACCATTCCAAAAACAAACATATTATATATTTCTTGTGGTTGGAAATGTGTTTATTCCTCTTTTAAATATTCAGGCATAATTTACAATAGTTACAGCTGACGGCCTTACAATAAGATTTAGAACCTTATTACAAAATTGAATGAATTAAAGGAATGTTTAATTGTTAGCTTAAACTGAAACATTTAATTTAATAATAAAAAAAGAACAATAACTACGTTAACTGCACGAAAATGTAAATATATACATATATGTATACATTACCCATCCAAATCTACGTAAATAACGAAATATATATATTATAAATAAATGTTTGTGTGTTTGAATGGTTTCCATTTTTTGGAATTATACATGAAGACATAATCCATATTAAATGGAAATGTATATGATGACCGTTTGAACAATCAATGCAATTGATTCGCTATAAATAAGGTCATAAAGGAATAATAACTATTGTAACCATCGTTGATCGGGGGAAACAAATTTAGATCAGGTAAATTAGGCCTAAATGGTTACAACTTGAAAACAATGACTAGGAATAAGTTTTTTAACTCCAATTAAGTAAGTAAATGTTTCTTATAACATATAATAAACAAAAACACACACACACACACACACACACATATATATGTACAAATCAAATCAAATCAAAGTAAATTAAAATGGTTAAGGAGTTACAGTAATTAAATTAGAAATAAAAGGGGACTGATATGATAAGGACATTTCATTGTTAATTAATTTATTAGGAAATAATGATTGTTAGGTTCATAAGTGGCATTAATTATAATCAATGGAAATAAATGGTATTTATGGGGTTAATTAGTGCCTTAGGGAAATATGATCGTTATGGCCATATATAAATGGCAATAACCCTATTAAATATAAATAAATGAAATAAAAAGAGGATTAATGGGTATTGATTGCCGTTTTAAATATTAAGTTCGATAAGGAAGCAAGTAAATAATATCCTAGGATAGGAATGATATAACTTTCCTTATTTTATTTAGTTAACCCAGAACTAATAATTAAAAGTTTGGATTGGACTTAGTAGGTTAACGATGCGAGGTCAGTTGCCTTATTCGAGAGAAGTATGCACTATCCAGCAGTCGAATATATGTCGAACTGATGTGAGATATCATAACCATAGGAACTCTTGACGATAGCTAGTTTGCGTACGTGGAAAAATTTCTGTAAGGAGAAACTAAACGGAAAAAACTCAATAACGTGGCCTGCTTCGGGATTAAGGTCTTAAGTGGTTAGGTCCACCTATAAAAGGTAATAAGCGGTCGTGTAGCCCACCTCTCATGAATGAAAGCATTAAAGGCAAACTGGGTACAAGCTCGATATTCTTCACGAATAGTCTGCTTTCTTGGGACTTAAAAGCTTTGGTCAAGTGGTCCTCTTGGGAATAGGTCATAAAAAGTTCCATATGGTACTTCCATAGGAATACCTATCCTCTGGGAAATATTAAGCGACTAGGAGACTATCCAATAAGGCCAGCTTGATAGTAACGAGGGTTCTGTTACATGAGGGTCTTAAATGTCGTACTACGTCTACCTAACCGAGTGGTCATAAGCAGTTTCTTACTATCTCTCGCCTTATGCGAGGCATTGGGTTTATATGCGTGAATGACGGAAGCCTTAATTAGTAGGACCTATAGTTAGTGTCCTCTAATTTATATTAACGTTGAGTAAACCATCGAGAGGCACTAAGTGACCAATAGGTCCGCCTAATGTCTTAAGTGATCAAGAGGAACCACCCTTAGCTATCATTTGATAGTAAGGTCTTAAATGACTATATATTTGCATAAGTAACCAACCTCCGTATGATTAGTGAGTAGTTGAGAGCCCACCTCTTAGTTTTGGTAATTGGTTAAATAATGGTTTAAAGGCTTCATAAATATACACTTAAACTTTCTATCTCAGTATCATTATCGTTGGGAATTTTACCTTGGGTATGGTAGTTAGAGTCGTGCATCTAGTGTTTACAAGGTTAGGTTAGAATCACTGGCTTTGGTTGGCATATGTCGTTGGTTGAACCAAATGGGATACATCTGTGTATTATAAACTGTGTTATGCTCTTCCTATTCACCGAACCCTATTGTTCTGACCCCTCTCCTCATTACAATCTCCAAGGTTTTCTCGAGAGGGTCTGGTTCTCATTGGTGTTTAAGTTTGGCTTTCGGTTCTCATTCTCTCTCATGATCGGTATTGACATGGTGACTGACTCTTATAAGGTAGTTACCCAAGTTGCTACTAGTCTATCCCATTTTGTTTTGATTTATTTGTAGGTACCCAATTTACACGCTCCATGCTTGGATGGGTTTGAATTTTGATTTCTGTCGAAATTTGGGCTTTGAAAAGTGTGGGGTGTTATGTGACACTAGAACTACTCATGTATATGTTTCCTTTGCTTATAAATCATGTTAGTAACCATAGAAGTTCACCAGACTATATGTCTAACCCACTCCTCTTCCTTCCTTTTTCTTTCCCCTAGTAGGCTCACAGGGTAGAAGTTGAATGGTATTGGCAACTTGGAAAGGGTAGTGTCCAAGATGTGAGATTCTAACTGTTATCTATCAAAATTTTCTTTATGTTATTTTATTTTGTTATTGTTCCAAGTTTTAATTGAGAGGGAATTTTATTTGTATACTGTGATTTAAGCTGAAGAGAAAGACATATGTTTTGTAACTATAGTTTTGTAATGATAAGTTTATTAAAGAAATAAAAGTTTTCACTATTTTTACTTTATGTCTTATGAATATTAGTCTTTGTGATTTGTTTCTTTGTACCTACGGCTCTACATATTCCTTAGTATAACCTTAATTCATAAATACTAAGGGGTGTGAGAGGTTTCAAAACCCCTTCCTCAGATCGATACCAATACGAATGTTATAGCTGGAGGATGATGCTTTGCCTTGGAAGATATCAGTAACCGAGCAAGGGCATTGATGCTCATAACTAGAGAATGTTTCCAGATAATGATAGCAGGTTTCTAAAGTAATTCAATATTCTATAAGAGGTGGTTTGTGTAATAAAGACATGGATATTGTGTAACAAAACAAAGAATTCCCTTGAATACATCAAACTTGAAACTTCTAGCATTGGAAGCTTACTACGAAAGGATAGATTCAACCACTCATTTGATGCAGTATGTCAAGCATTCGAAGTGTTGGGGGCATCTCAAGAGGTTATGAAGAAGTGTTTCCCGCTCTTCCTAACGGACGCTGTAGCCTTTTATTCCAAGCACGCTGAAAATATATCTGTTAGTAGCTAGATGGATTTCATTGAGAAATTATGGGATAATATTGGGTCCATATTAAACGATCCAAGAATGTAAAAAGATTCACAATGATTAAATAGAGGATATAAGAGGTTCTTTGGGCATCTTTGGGGATATTTATTGCGACAATGACAATAGTGGTTTGACCGGATTTTGATGGAGGGAATCCCTGGTGTATTGGATAATATAGACATTAAAGTATCTTTGGAATGGCAACCCCCAAAGGATTCTGGGAATTCTACAATAAAGTGACATGTATTTATAATAGGGGAAGACGGAGGGCCTTCCAGATCAAATGCCGATAAAGGAAAGGGAAGCGCAAAGATGAGGATACCATTGACAAATAAAATAAAAATGAAGAGAGGACAACAATACGATTGGTACACAAATATGAATACATGTGTGGAAAAGATATACTTGGATTTAGTGAATTGACTTCCAATTAGAAGGCCGATGAGACGGGAAACCACAGAGCAAGAATGAGCTTTTGGGAAATACTGTTTGTTTTGCGAAATTTCTCAGCATGACAAAAACTAATGCAAACACTTAAAGGACGTGGTTGAGAAACATATGAGGAAAGGATATATGACACGGTGCATCTAGGATAGAGTCGTAGTGGTAGAATAACAGCAGTGGCCTACTGTTGGGATTAGAGCGCGCCTAGCTCTTAAGGAGGCATCATCATCAATTAATGTTTTAGATATGCATATTAAAATGGTAAAATCTCTTATCTATGTAAGGAGCCAGTGAGTTCCTTAGGCATTCTCTTTGATGATAATAAACCATTCAAACTTCTTTGTAAATAAATTTGTAGTAAATTGGCTAAGCTCGCTTACTCTTATACGGGAACCTACAAGAATACTAGGCTAGCTCTGGAATAGGGACAAACTAATCACTTTTCAGTGTAATTAGCTTTTAGAGTTTAATAAAATTGTTTAGCCAAAATGGTTTATGCTCACCAAATATGAAACTAAACTTGATTTTTGATTTTAATAAGATGATGGATCAACGTGTGTTGTTTATGCTAGGTAAGGGTTAGGCAGCTTAGTTAAGAATTTGGCAAGGCTACTTATGCAGGGCCGTCAAGTATAGCTTATGCTCTGCAAAATTTGATGGTTTATGCATGTTGATCCTCTTGTTATATGGTTTATGTTCGATAAAAGGCAAATGAGGAAATGGATACCGAGTATGGTTTATGCTCGATAAGAGCTCAATGATGTAATGGATCATCGAGTACATACATCGCTCTAAAAGAGCACAATGTAGCTAGTATTGCCAAGTGTCGATCACGCTTGAAATGATAAAGAAAAGATCGCCAAGTGTGGATAATGCTTGAAATGGGAAGGCTATGGATTATTGAGTAATATATTCACAATAAGGGCCCAGTGAGGCCACAACACCTTTGAGTATGGCTTACACTTGACAATATCCTGGAGGAGCTATGAATTTGCCTAGAAAGGTGAACATATGCTCAATACAACTACAAAATTGATGTGGAAATTGAACTATTGAATGATCTGGAGAGACCGTAGACATGAACTTATCTAACGTTCTAGTGCGATAGTAGACTATACCTGAACTTTAACTGTCATACTTGGCAAACAATCTAATGAAAGCAACAATAGGGCTTTAGACTTGGTTTCAGCCTGGAACATCCACAAAATTTATGGAAAATCCAGAGGGATTATGAATTTTAATTGGCATTGAATTAGTCTGAAATAGCCAACCTAGATGCTTACAAGTTATAAACCTTGGAATCACGAAGTATAAAACACATCCTCAATAGAAAATAAGGGACAACATTAACCTACCATTTTGCAACGCCGTTGCACTTTTGATCAAGATGCATAAATTTCTTGATCGTTGGGGTGAATTTCTCGAATAGACGATAAGATGTCTCAGACTCGAGCACGGACAAGGATTTGGAACTCTTGATGAGTTGAATTACAAAATTCAGCTAATGTATGGAAAATGCTTAAAAATGGGAGGTTGGTATGGCATGAATCCTCAGACTAGATTGATGTAAATAAGAATGGAGAAAATTTGGATAAACATGCAACACTTTGGATTGACTTAAATGGACAAACTCAGATCGGCACAGCAAAGACGTGGAAAACCCGAAGATGTTATGAAATGGATCGGTTTACCCATGTTTATATCAGTACTGATCAAAATCATCAACTTAGGGCAATCTTGTCTAAAATTTTATGACTTAATCAGATCCACTCCTTGGACCTCTCTGTAGATTTTTCGTTCGATACAGACTCATCCATATATGTAAATGCAGAAGCCTTGAAATTTTTTGAAGATGCTTTTTTTTCTTTACATTTATACTAACAAATAAACATGCTTGCAGTTCATAGTATAATAAAAGATTATTATAATTTGATTTAGGCTGGTGTTTTTTGAATCATTATAAATATTGTACATTCTAGATATTCATACTCTATTGCTATGATCTACAACTGTAAATTGTTTGGGTGTTAGTGACTAAGAAATTTGCCAATACACATAGAGAATATTTATCTTTTTGTTTGTGGAGAAGTCTCTAGAAGTTTGATTTTTGTAGTTTCTCTATCTCTTTTATTAATTATATATCTCTTAATTTACTTTGAAAATTTAAGCATTGATTGAAAGACATTTTCTATTGAATCTTCATCATGCGCTTCCAATCTTTTTTCAAATGCTTCGACAACGCCAATTAATCCAGTTATTAAAAAAGTAGAGAGATATTTATTTCATACAATCATTTTCACAATTGGATCGCATTTATGAGGGATAGGAATGTAAATTTCCTCAATAGTTAATTTATCCAAAATGTTCCCTCTACAAGCTCTCATTTGCCCAACTGTTTCTTTTATTATAGAGTAGTAATCCTTTACGGTCTCAGACTCCTTCATTTTTGTTGGTTCAATTTCATGCTTTAAAATGTAAAGTTTAATAACACGTAGATATATATATTTCCTTGAAACTCCTCTTGTAATGTGCTTTATGCATGTTTTCTATTTGTTGCTTCATTTATTCTTGGAAAGATTGTGTCATCGGTCGCTTGATGTAGAATAAATAGAGATTTTGTATCTTTTTGTTTATGTTCTTACAAATCCTCTTTTTAAGCTTGACTAAGTGTAGATTAATCTATCAGAGTGATAATTCCCACTCCTATGATAACCTATAAATCTTGAGAGCTAAAAAATGTCTTCATTTTTATCTTTGAAAAATCATATCTTTCTTCCATGAAAATGGGAAATGGAACAAAAGAGGGTTAAACGATATTTTCCATCACTTGAGAAATATTAGAAGTAGAATATGAGAAAAAAATTATTTAAAGTTGACGATTTTCCAACTTGTACGTATGTGGCGACCCAAACTTCCCCGTAAAGGAAAGCCCGGATTGCTTCGAGAACACGACAAATCAGAACATAAACAGAATAACATTTCATTGCTTATTACAACAATTCCATCAGAATAAAAGAATATAACAAAGTATGAATAAATATTATACATTAGAAAAATATCAGAGATTTAAATTACATTTAAATACATAGCAGCGGAAAAATAATACAAAACACAACTGAAAGAAATACGCGGATACAGAGCTTTGCGGATATCACTTCAGCTGTAAACCAGGATCCTATGAATATAATATCTGCAAAACCCAACTAGCTGCCCGTGTGGAAAATAAGGGCACTCAGAGTTTAGGTTAAAACAATAAACTCCAGGCCAGTCATGTGACTGGTGTGAGAACTAAAGCAGTTATTATTTTGATTTTTAAAGTTAGGTAAATCAAGGGACCACGCCGTATAACAGGGAACAGGTTTAATCCCAAGAATACCAATGCCTATAATAAACAGTGCAATGCTAAATAAAGAACAATGAAGCTATTATAAGACCTAGGTCCCATCACACAATGCAACGCAAGCCGAAGGATAGGGTTTTACCTTATAATAGCCAAATAATGCTTGATACGCGAAATTTAATCTTTTATTATTACTATAAGTGAAGAAAACAACTCCAAATATAAATGTATCAATCATAGGCGGCATGAATGTCCTATACCACTATGTCGCCATATATTGTATACAATCAAAAACGCAAAATGTCGTATTGGAAGTTTGGATTTCCATACTGGTGGCTCCTGATCCGAAAGATCTATCGCGTAGTACAATTCCCAACGGCTTACATCGTAGGCATGCGAAAACGCCGTAATGCACATCCGAACTATCCTGGAAACCAAGTATCTCAACGACTTACATCGCAGGCATGCGAAAACGCCGTATACCCTATCCAATATAGGAATCGGGGGGTGTGCCCTATCCCTCACCTCGGTCGATCGAATCCATGACTCCACTACGGTGCCCATCCTCTAAAAAGCATACTGATCTAACCATCAGTATACAACCATACTGGTATGTGAGGTTCGCGACTTAACGCTACACAAAGCTATGCTATATTAAAGCTGCGCTTTGATCATCATCCACTAAACTTTTCTTTTCAACAAAAGTTTGGATCACTGCATCTCAGCATGTCTCACTATCATTCCATACCGTACCACTAATTTCTGCTGATATATAACCTCTGAGCTCGTACATCTCAGAGAAGGGTGTTAAGCAAGATAACAAATTCTCCGCCACCAAACAAATGTATATTTAGCATAGATCAACGTATACAGTATAAAGGAATACAATGTTAGACACACCATCCATTTACAAGTCCGTTCTAGGTCTGAACGAAACCGGAGGCACCTTATTCCTCGTCCCGTATGTCCATTACAGGAGAGAGGCCCTCGCATATCCATACAATCAACAAGTACGTCTAGACAGCTACCACTTTAGACCCTTCAAGGTTGCTACTCCAATCATGAATATCAGTAGCACCCATACATTCGATGTGAAGATCGTCGGTCTTGCTTCATCTTCAATCTCTTCGACTTATCATCGAACAAGTTATTCGGAATGTGTATAAACCCGGCTTTTCCAAATAACCCGCGTATCTTATAATCAAGTGTTATAACAACACATCATACGCCTCATTCCAATCCAGAATATCCTTTTATTCAAATATTCTTTTCATTAGGGAATAGGTTCCCATTAATTTTATCAAAAATAAATTCTTTTAAATTTATTCTTTAATCTTCCTTTGGATGTCAAACCATATCAAGGTTTTCCAAACTAGTCGGGATTAGCGAACTGCACCAAAGTAGTCATTTATTTTGTTTTCCAATCCCAACCAATTCATCCCATGGAGAAAAACTAGTAATACTCCATATCTAACACCACTGTGTTATCGGTAAATATTAATTACCATTTCACGTTCAAATCTAATTAAAGATTTAGCTATCGCCTGGAGTAAAACTGGTGGTACTCCATTTTCGATCATTTTCTTGAATTGATAATTTTAATTATCACATTCATTTTTCAATCTAATCAAAGATTCATTAAAACTCCATTTAGTTTTAATCTTCCCAAAAATCAATATCAATGATTATTCAAAGCTGAGAAATTAATCCTATCTTTAACTGGGTTAAAGAACCAATGTCATTTAAAACACGGTTCACGATAAACCTAAAATCACATTCCATTCAGTCTCTAGCCGTAAATTAGTAAGAGAACAATTCCCTAAGTATTAATCCCGAAGGCCGAAACCAACATCAGATCAATACCCAGGAAACCATTCAACTTAGCTAATCTCCCGTTAGTTTCTAATTCTCTTAACCCCATTGGGTTTAAGAACATTATTTTTAAAGATACCATTCACGACAAACCCAAAATCCCATTTCCATTGTTAATCGGGTTAAAGAACAAGTGTTACTTAAAACACCGTTCACGATAAACCCAGAAACAAATTTCAATTCAATTCTAATTAAATATTAATTAATTGGTAAACTTCTACTTTAAATCTTAATTAAAAGATTTATTATTTTCACCCGGGGTTTAAGAACAGTGTTAAAGAAGACACCATTCACGACAGACCCAAATTCCAATTTGATATCAAATACAAGGCTCTGAATAGAAAATATATCGGCTTATATTCAGTATCAAATTCTAAAACCAATGGATATCGTATTGGAATAACGATATATATATATATATATCTTCTAAGTTCCTAAACAATATCTATATAATCATGGAATCCAATATCGAAATATTCTGACGATTATTTCCATTCCGAATCCATTTCCAATTTATTCTTTTGAAAATTCTGGTTAATTTAAAACCCTTTTCAAATCCAATTTATTTATTTTAAAAATAAATAAATTATTATTCTAGTTAATAACTAGTTCGTTTCGATAAAAATATATTTTTATCTTTCCAAAACTGGAATTTTTCAACCAAAATCTTTCCAAATCATTTATTATGATTTTACATAATTTTTCTATATTTTTGAAAAATTTATTATCGCTCGTACAGTCGGTTTCCAATAACGGCCACCGAACTGCATCCACACCGACCATTTCTGAAATTTATTTGGACATATCTCCAAATCTAACCGTTAGATTTCAAATCTCTTGTATTCATTGGAAACTCTTTTCGATACGAACCCAATGGTTCCGGTTTTAGGAGAATCTGACGGTCGGATCTCTCATAATGTCCATTTGAAGTTAATGGTCGAAATTCGCGAAAGGTCGTTGCGCAACGCGTTCTATCCAGACCATTGTAATATATATAATATATATAATATATATAATATATATTATATATTTCATTGATTTCCATTTAAAACGAATTTTATAAATCGTTCAATTCGTTTTAAAAACGATTTCCACTTCCATTTCAAATTCAAATCAAAATTCAATTTTCCATTATAAATCCGTTTAAATCCATTTCAAATCGATTTCAATTCTATTTCAATTCGTTTTAAATTCTTTTCAAATTGATTTCAATTCAAATCGATTTTAATTAAATTTCAATTCGTTTTCAAATTCAAATCCAATTTGAATATTTCATATCATTTCAATATTAAAATAATAATATTTTCAAAATATCAGATTTCGAAATCACTTTTCGATATTCATTATAAAATGAATAAAATCGATCAAATTCCTGTTCGTGTTAAAATGGCGTTTGACTACTTAACACGGATTCACAATTCAATATTCACTGAATATTATTTTAAAATATTCGTTACTTCTGAACTGTAATCAAACTCAATCAATTACCATATAATTTTATTTATATGGATTTCAACATCATATATATACAACAATAATGATAAGCAATCATTAAAAATTCAAACAACATCCAAAGTGCATTCTACGAATGTATAAGCATTAAAATAAATAAATAAAGCTTATACAGGCTATCAACCCATCGTTTGACCTACCACTAATTATTGGGATCAGTGTATGTCAAATATTATCCCAATACTCGTGTGGGGTTTTCAAACAACAAATACTATTTATCATTTGTGCAGTTGGGCAATGTGTAAAATTTATTGTCATAATCAATATTAGATAAATTGGTGTACATAAACAAACCGTCCAGTTTGTAAATGAATATTTATCTTAACTCATAAATATTTTATTCATTCCATATATACAATAAAAATGATATTTTTATTATTCATATATTTCATACAGTCCATTTCACATCACAATCAATTTTCACAATACAATGAAAAAAATAAGTCGTCCATGGTCTGTGGACGATAGGGAGCAGTTCATATATGCAGTTATACAATAAATAGAAACTATTTTAGTGAGAAGTTCTCACAATCGGTTTTCACTTTGCCAGTTTTATTTCTGAATTTCTGAACAGTTTGGATTATAATTTGCCTGAATTTCTAATCTGCTCCATTTCAGCTCTAATCAGTTTCAATGCATATTGCATGCTGTCAGGATTTCAACGCAATTGACGGTTCGTAAATCCGAGGTTGTATGAGCTAGATATTAAGTTTTAAACATTAATCACATATTTAAATTATTAATTAATTTATTGAAACACCCCACGTCCGTTAAGGTCACTCACAAAGGGAATGCCTTAATTTTGGTGGAGGGTTATAGGTACAAGACATAAAATAATTTACAGGATAGATAAATATAAGCAGCGAAAAACAAACATTTATTGCATACTAGGTTCAATACAAAAGCATTGCAGCAAATTGTCTCAAAATAACTTCCAAAACAACATCATAATTTCTGTCTTGATTATTTAATAAAGAAGCATAAAACCATAAATAAAACTGCATAAATCCCCAAGTGTAGTGTCCAAAAGCCATAGGCAATGTAAGAGAGTCTCAATCATACATCTACTTTCTTGAAGCTTGCAAAGAGTCTGATTAAGCTCGAGTATTCCCTCCCCGTGGACCTTGGGGGGGGGGGACCGAAGAAAAAAGGACGAAAGAAAACGGGTCAGGCAGTAAGCCAGGTAAGTTTAGTGATTACTAGTATTTAAACAAGGAAAGGGATCATGACAGTAATAACAGAACATAGGACAGTACCCTCATATAAGATAAGATGAACATGTGATCGCACCCATTACTATAGTCTCTGCACCTACTAACCATTGGTTCAACCAACCCCCACGTGTTCATAACAAACGATCCCCTTAATGATCGGCTCCTACTTGCATGCATTCATATCCTTTGTCATTCGTCCCCGCTTGACTATTTCTACCTATGCTGGTTCCACCAAGGGGTGTATTAGTCCCTCTGGTGGCAACCCGACATGATTCAAGATGCACAGTGTATACTACTAATGCCCAGTTCCTGCTTTTTCCACTCCGGAGAACGTGCACGCCCGTACTGCGTCGGAACCTACACTGACGCACCAACCGCCGACGTTTTGACCACTTATCAGCCCAGTAATCGTGCCCCACCCTGCCTAGTTCAGGGTACCATGATACATCTATGTGGGTTACTGCCGAAATGGGTCCCCGTTACTAGGGTTTTCTAATCAACATGTTTATTTGGTTAAGTGTCCAAGTTTACCTAACCCCACCCATCAATTTAGTTAACATGTAGAATCGGTTAAGTGTTTCCCTAATTAACTTAACCCTACCAATCCTGACTTAGCTTTAATTTATTCATTAAAGCACCAACCACTCACATTAGACAGGTCTTGTTGTGGTCACTGGATGTGCCGGTCGGTTCCGGGCAGTTTTACACCACAACTCAGTCTAACCTCGGGTCCTTTATGGGCTTGATGCACTAACCACCCCCATTAGACAGGTCTTGTTGTGGTCACTGGATATGCCGGTCGGTTCCGGGCAGTTTTACACCACAACACAGTCTAACCTCGGGTTAGGCATATTCATCTTTTCTAAATTCACATATTTTCTATATATGTCTAATTCTTTTATATAAATTAATTTTTATTTAATCATGCCATAATTATCCTTTTGATTATTGCTCACAATAAATGGTATATCAAATATACCATTTTAGGAACAAATCTATGCCATGAATTTTCATGTTTTCCCATCGCTATCCCCGTGGAACGTACGCATGAATCACATAAAGTATTGGGCTAGTAAGTTAGCCCAAACCCATAAACAAAAAGGGTAATAAACAGGGGACATGAAATAAACATAAAATAGCATACATTTAACTTATCACGTGTAACTTGGCATATAAGTGTCATTAACTTAATTAAATAGGTAAAGGTGAACTCGTGACTAAGTTGGATCTAATTATCATGTAAACTTGACACGGGTCTAACATAGAGGTTTAACATATAAACACAATCTTAATCCACAATTTAACATATTGACTTAGGCATGTCAAAACATAAGAAAGCTACTATAAACATATTTAAATCACAACTTAGCATGATAACTTATGTGTGTTAAACATAAGAGAATTACTATAAACATGTTTGAATCACAACTTAGCATGATAACTTATGTGTGTAAAACATAAGAGAATTACTATAAACATGTTTGAATCACAACTTAGCATGATAACTTATGTTTTAAAACATAAGAGAATCACTATAAACATGTTTGAATCTCAACTTAGCATGATAACTTATGTGTTAAAACGTAAGAGAGCTACAAATCCAAATCTTGCAACATAAATAGGTTCAACTTAACATAGTTCTAGATATACATGAATGTTGATCTAACATGTAAGCATATGATTAGATCATAAACGTGCAAATAACCACCAAATTATAACACGACATGTTTCACCATTCAGTTGGCATAATAAGTTCTTTACCCAATCGTAATATATTCCAATAACATACAATATGGTATGTTCATCACCGCAAACATATAGGCATGATCAATCGCAATGGTAATGTAAGATAAACGAGAATCAAACTTCATTTATCTTATACATAAGCATCATTCTATATTCGAATTACAACATGTCATGATTTCAAAAAGAACGTTTAAGTCTACGTAACAACCAACTTACAACTAAAAAGGAATTCTTGATTTTTGAATTCTGAATTCTGAAATTGGTAAGCTCGCCTTTGACGTAGATCGTTGAATTTGATTACTTTCAGTTTTATTTAGATGTAGGCTTTTATCTTGTTTTTGAATTGAAAGCGGTGACGGCTATTCCAAGTCCTCCATTTACAGCATTTCAGTTCTAGGATTATTTTTCTGTGTGATTTTAGGTTGAGCACTAGTTTGTTTATATAGAATTTCAATTTGTTTATAGCCGTCGGATGAACCTAGAGTTAACCACAGCCATTCAGACTGGATCAGGACCATCTAGAAATCCTAGTGACTCAGCAGCATGTCATTAGTCGTTCAAAATTCAGATCTGGCCAGGGGGGGGGGAGGTCGACCCCTAGGTTGACCTATAGGTGGGAGGTCGACCTGGGTCCTGCGCCGGAATTTTCTCGCCCAGCCCGCTTCTGACTTCTGATTTGAAATTTGGACCCGGTTTTGAGCTGTTTGAATATATTTGAATTTCAAAAACTTCTGAAGGCCATAACTTCTTCATACGAAGTCCAATTCACACAAACTCAGACTCTATCTCAAGAAGAATTCCGAGACGAAGGCAATGGCGTAACCCGCTTCCCGTAATTCTCACATTTGAAATTAAATATTGTTTAATTCATTACTATAATGTTAACAGATAATACGGAGTTTTACATTCTCCTCTCCTTTTAGGATTTCGTCCCCGAAATCTTCAAGTAGAGAAGAACTTATATCCTACCATCCAATCACCCATCTACTCAACCATCAAACATAGGTGTCCATTGTCCTTAAAAGATTTCTAATGCTTCACGATCATATGCATAGTGTGTGTACATGTCCTTATCTAATGCAAAATCAGGCGGTCTACTGATTTAGTTGACCTCCTTAATGCAAATTATGTCAGTGCCATGAGTCCATTATGCATGCAATTTTTTTCCTACTCAAAATTTTCTACATGAGTGCGCAATCATTCATACAAATGCAACGTCCATATGATAACACATCAAGTTTCAATCCATATACAAATACATATATGCATATGCAATATGAAAGTGACTGAGCCGATCTAATACCTAATGTGTGTGTATATGCTTCCACAAGCAACCACTAGCAACCACTTGCAACCACTTGCAACCATCAACCATAACATGTTTCAATTACATGTTTACATCCAAAAAAGTTTCTACCTAAGTATAAAGGATAGGATCGAGGAGATACACCTAACAAGGATAGATACGAGCATAAACTTAAGGAAAGAGAGATTAAAGATGTACCCTCAAAAAGAAAAGGGTAGGCTGCACATATTCGTTCCTCAGTTTCCCAAGTCGCGTCCTCCTCGGCGTCGCTCCATTGAACTTTGATGAGCTTAACTTCACGGTTGCGTAGCTTTTTGGCTTCTATTCCTAAGATACGGGTTGGAACTCTCCTCACAGTTGCTTCTCGTTCAACTTCTACTTCCTCTAGCATGCTTGGTTCTACCACTTCCGCAGACTCGTGTAAGCACTTCCGCAGGGGAGAGACATGAAAGACATTATGAACCCTGGCCAATCTTTTGGGAAGCTGTACCCTATAAGCCATCTTCCCAATCTTCTCGACGATAGGGAACGACCCTACAAATCTTGGTGCTAACTTTCCTGCGGATCCAAAGCGAACGACGTTTCTCAAAGGTGAAACTTTAAGGAACACCTTGTCTCCAACTTCGAACTCAAGGTCAGTTCTTCTTTTGTCTGCATAGGACTTCTGTCTATCTTGGGCAGTCTTCATTCTTCTTCGTATCATGTCCACCTTCTCTGAAGTTTCCCTAATCATGTCTGGTCCAAGTATGAGCTTGTCTATGGACTCCCACCAGCAAGTTGGTGACCGACACGGTCTTCCATATAAAGCTTCGAAAGACGCCATGCCTATGGTGGCTTGGTAGCTATTGTTGTAAGCGAATTCCAACAAAGGTAGATGATCCTCCCATGTACCTCCGAAGTCAAGAATGCATAGTCTCAAGAGGTCTTCTAATACTCTGTTGACCCTTTCCGTCTGGCCATCGGTTTGAGGGTGATAGGTCGTGCTTAAGCATAACTGTGTGCCTACAGCCTCCTGTAAACTCTTCCAAAACTCGCTCATGAAGATAGGGTCTCGATCACTCACTATGCTGGAGGGTATCCCATGGAGTCAAACTATCTCTTTAAGATATATGGATGCTAGAGATGAGGCAGTCCTTCTACTCTTGACGGGTATAAAGTGGGCGCTTTTTGCGAGCCTGTCCACTATTACCCAAATACCGGTGTTGCCCCTCCTTGACCTAAGCAACCCATCAACAAAGTCCATTGAAATGCTATCCCATTTCCACTGTGGAACCTATAGAGGGTGAAGCAAACCTCCAGACTTCTTCTGTTCCGCCTTGACTTGCTATCATATCATGCACTTGGAGACGAATTCAGCTACATCTCTTTTCATGCCACTCCAAAAGAAAACCCTTTTTATGTCTTTGTACATTTTGTCTCCACCGGGGTGTATGGTCAACTTGGAATGGTGTGTCTCTTCGAGAACCTTCTCCACCAAATCCCTTGCTTGTGGGAAGCATAGTCTTCCATCCCGTCTCAACCATCCCATATAATCGATGGAGTATCTATTGAGGTGACTCGAAGTCTCACCCTTAATCAGCTTATCTATTATATCAACTAGCTGAGGGTCTTCACATTGCGCGGCCCCTATTGAGTCCAAAAGCGTAGGCCGCACTTCCAATGTTGCTAACAGGCCAGGTACAAATTCAGAGGAGGGCCTAAAATCAAAGTTGGCTATGTACTCCAAGCTTTGCCTTTCTACAAAGAGAGGGCTTAAAGTCAGTTTCTTTCTACTCAAGGCATCTGCTACTGCATTGCCCTTGCCAGGAGTATAGGAAATCTCAAAATCGTACGAGGCAAGAATCTCCATCCATCGTTGCTGCCGCAAGTTGAGTTCTTTCTGCGAGAAAAGATACTTCAATGATTTATGGTCAGTAAACAATTCAAATTTCTCACCTAGGAGATAATGGCACCAAGACTTAAGCGCAAAAACGATGGCTGCCAACTCTAGGTCATGGGTTGGGTAGTTTTTCTCATGTACTTTCAACTGCCTTCCACCATAAGCCACTACCTTCCCTTCTTGCATCAGAACAGCGCCTAGTCCCGTTCCGCATGCATTTGTGTATACTGTGAACATATTGCTTCCATCAGGCAATGTCAGAACTAGGGCTATTGTCAGAGCCCTTTTTAAATGTTGGTAAGCAATATCGCAATCCAAATCCCAATTGAAAGCTAGGTTCTTCTTTGATAACCCTGTAAGTGGAGCTGAGATTTTTGCAAAATCTTTGATGAATTTTCGATAGAAGCCTGCTAGCCCGAGAAAGCTTTGGAATTCGGTTGTGTTTCGAGGAACCTTCCAATCTTGCACATCAATTACTTTTGCTGGGTCCACAGCTAACCACTCTTTGGACACCACATGTCCAAGGAACCTAACTTCTTCTTTCCAGAAATGGCATTTGGAGAATTTGGCTTTCAACTGATGTGCACGGAGAGTATCCATGACTTAGCTTAAGTGTTGAGCATGCTCTTCCTCACTCTTTGAGAAGATCAAAATATCGTCTACGAAGACCACCACAAATTTATTGAAGAACTCTCGGAACACCTTGCTCATTAAATCAACGAAGTAAGCGAGTGCATTTGTCAAACCAAAAGGCATGACAAGCCACTCGAAGAAACCATCTGGAGTTCTGAACGCAGTCTTATCAATACTGTCTTCAGCCACTCTTAGTTGATGAAACCCGATAGCTAGATCTAATTGGGAGAAAACCAATGCTCCTACAAGCTGATCAAACAAATCATCTATTCTGGGGAGTGGGTGCCTATTCTTCTTGGTTAGCTTGTTTAGCTCCTATAATCAACGCACAGGCGAAGGGAACCATCCGCTTTGGTTGCGAGCACTACTGGAGCACCCTATTCAGAAATACTCCGCCTTATAAACCCCTTCTCAAGCAATTTTTTAACTTGCTTGCTGAGTTATTTCCTTTCCCTTGGAGCCATGTGTCTAATGGGTAAAGCAATGGGTTCTGCGTTGTCAACAAGGTATATGCGGAAGTCTATCTCCCGCTTCGGAGGTAAGCCCTTTACCTCTTCAAACATATCTGAGTATTCATGGACTACTCTTACAGACTGTAAGTTCTCAACAGACGCATCAAGAGATTCCATATAACTAAGCATAACAGAGTTTCTAGGATTACAAGAAATTTCAAGAGTGTTACCAAGGTGAGTCATGAGCCTAACCACTCTCTTTTCACAGTCGAGGATGGCACCATTACTGGATAGCCAATCCATGCCTAGAATCAACACATAGCCCGTGAAGCCCAAAACAAAGGCATTGTATCTAAACTCAACGCTTAGAATAGATATTTTCACATCCAAACAAACCATTGACAAATGAGCTGAGCCCCCAATTGGATTTGAAACAACAAAGGAATCCTCTACTATACTGGTGTCTAGGTGCAAAGATTCAACTAAAGCAGTAGATATAAAAGAGTGCGATGCGCCAGAATCAAATAGTGTACGAACAGGGTGATCAAAAAGATAGGCTAAACTTTCGACAGAATTATTTCTACCTTGTTCTTGCGGAGGTGCCGTGAGAGCATGAACTTGTCCTCCAGACGAAGGTCCAGATCTCTGCCCTTGCTTTCTGGGGCAGTCCTTAACCATGTGTCCCGTCTCACCACAGTGGAAACAACCACCCATCTTCCTTTTCTTCTTCTTGCAGTCTTTGACCATATGTCCAGGAATGCCACATAAATTACACTTTCTCTTGTCACGGGGTTTGCTGTTCTTCCCTCCTTTCTTTGAATCGACCTTCTTGTTCTGTGACCCTTCCCCCTTATTATCTTGAGGCACTTCCGCTTTTGCCTCTTTCTTGCCCTTGCCTTCCTCATGTAAGAGTGCCATGTCCACTAACCTCTCGTAAGTAGCCCCCATAGGTACATGGGTCATAGCCAGGCTGTGAAGTGGCTCATTCAATCCCTTGACAAAACGGAGATCCTTTTTATGAGGAGTATTCACTAAGTCCAGTCCAAATCGGGCCAGCTGATTGAATTGGATGACGTACTCCTTGACCGTCATACTTCCTTGCTTAAGAGATAAGAACTTTTCCAGCTATAAACTTTGTTCAGCCTGTGAGAAGAATTTCATCTCAAACCTTATTACAAAATCCATCCAAGTTTCAATTAGTCTTTCAACGCTAGTGACTTCCCACCAATAGGAAGCTTCATCTTTGAGTAACCACACCGCCAACTGTATCTTCTGTCTATCATCCACCTCGAAGATATCGAATAGATCTTCAGTTTTTTTGAGCCAGTTTCTTGTTTCTACGAATGATTCAGTTCCCTTGAAATCCTTTCCACCCATGGCCCTAAAGTCTCTACAAATATTTGAGAAAGCATTTGCTCGAGGAGGAGGAGGAGGAATCGCTGCAGTTGGAGGAGGGGGAATATATGCTGGGCCTGCGTCGTTGGCCCTAGCCTCTAAGTAGCTCCTGAACCAGCCAGGTATCGGTACACCCTCTGGAAGGTTAAGATTCCCAGACATGCTGAAACCGAAAAGAAAAGATTCAAAACAAAGGATAGAATGATAGGGCATATGGCTTTGGGGATTATGCCTTTTTAAATTTAAAACAACACTTTTTCTTGTAAAATGCTTCTTTATATTTGTCTTTGTGAAAATAGTTTTCAAAAATTCTTATCTGATCTGGTAAACCTTTGCTCTGGTACCAAGTGAAACAACCCACCTCCGTTAAGGTCACTCACAAAGGGAATGCCTTAATTTTGGTGGAGGGTTATAGGTACAAGACATAGAAGATTTTACAGGATAGATAAATATAAGCAGCGAAAATCAAAAATTTATTGCATACGAGGTTCAATACAAAAGCATTACACCAACTTATCTCAAAATAACTTCCAAAACATTACATCATAATTTCTGTCTTCATTATTTAATAAAGAAGCATAAAACCATAAATAAAACTGCATAAATCCCCAAGTGTAGTGTCCAAAAGAGATAGCCAATGTAAGAGAGTCTCAATCATCCATCTACTTTCTTGAAGCTTGCAAAGAGTCTGATTAAGCTGGAGTATTCCCTCCCTGTGGACCTGAGGGGGAGGGGGGATGGAAGAAAAGAGGACGAAAGAAAATGGGTCAGACAGTAAGTCTGGTAAGTTCAGTGATTACTAGTATTTAAACAAGGAAAGGGGTCATGACAGTAATAACATAACATAGGACAATACCCTCATATAAGATAAGACAAACATGTGATCGCACCGATTACTATAGTCTCTGCACCTACTAACCATTGGTTCAACCAGCCCCCACGTGTTCATAACCAACGATCCCCTTAATGATCGGCTCCTACTCGCATGCATTCATATCCTGTGTCATTCGGCCCCGCTTGACTGTAGCTACCTGTGCTGGTCCCACCATGGGGTGTATTAGTCCTCATGGTGGCAACCCGACACAATTCAAGATGCACAATGTATACTACTGATGCCCAGTGCCTGCTTTTTCCACTTCGGAGTACGTGCACGCCCGTACTGCGTCGAAACCTACACTGATGCACCAACCGCCGACGTTTTGACCGCTTATAATCAGCCCAGTAATCATGCCCCACTCTGCCTAGTTCAGGTACCATGATACATCTATGTGGGTTACTGCTGAAATGGGTCCCCATTACTAGGGATTTCTAATCAACATGTTTATTTGGTTAAGTGTCCAAGTTTACCTAACCCCTCCCATCAGTTTAGTTAACATTTTGAATCGGTTAAGTGTTTCCCTAATTGACTTAACCCGACCAATCCTGACTTAGCTTTAATTTATTCGTTAAAGCACCAACCACTCACATTAGACAAGTCTTATTGTGGTGATTGGATGTGCCGGTCGGTTCCGGGCAGTTTTACACCACAACTCAGTCTAACCTCGGGTCCTTTTTGGGCTTGATGCACTAGCCACCCACATTAGATAGGTCTTGTTGTGGTCACTGGATAGGCCGGTCGGTTCCGTGCAGTTTTACATCACAACTCAGTCTAACCTCGGGTTACGCATATTCGTCTTTTCTAAATTCACATATTTTCTATATATGTCTAATTCTTTTATATAAATTAATTTTTATTTAATCATGCCATAATTATCCTTTTGATTATTGCTCACAATAAATGGTATATCAAATATACCATTTTAGGAACAAATCTATGCCATGAAATTTTCATGTTTTCCCATCGATATCCCCGTGGAACGTACGCATGAATCACATAAAGTATTGGGCTAGTAAATTAGCCCAAACCCATAAACAAAAAGGGTAATAAACAGAGGACATGAAATAAACATAAAATAGCATACATTTAACTTATCACATGTAACTTGGCATAGAAGTGTCATTAACTTAATTAAATAGGTAAAGGTGAACTTGTGACTAAGTGGGATCTAATTATCATGTAAACTTGACATGGGTCTAACATAGAGGTTTAACATATAAACACAATCTTAAACCACAATTTAGCATATTGACTTAGGCATGTCAAAACATAAGAAAGCTACTATAAACATATTTAAATCACAACTTAGCATGATAACTTATGTGTGTTAAACATAAGAGAATTACTATAAACATGTTTGAATCACAACTTAGCATGATAACTTATGTGTGTTAAACATAAGAGAATTACTATAAACATGTTTGAATCACAACTTAACATGATAACTTATGTGTTAAAACATAAGAGAATTACTATAAACATGTTTGAATCACAACTTAACATGATAACTTATGTGTTAAAACATAAGAGAACTACAAATCCACATCTTGCAACATAAATAGATTCAACTTAACATAGTTCTAGATATACATGAATGTTGATCTAACATGTAAGCATATGATTTAGATCATAAACGTGTAAATAACCACCAAATTATAACATGACATGTTTCACCATTCAGTTGGCATAATAAGTTCTTTACCCAATCGTAATAGATTCCAATAACATACAGTATGGTATGTTCATCACCACAAACATATAGGCATGATCAATCGCAATGGTAATGTAAGATAAATGAGAATCAAACTTCATTTATCTTGTACATAAGCATCATTCTATATTCAAATTACAACATGTCATGATTTCAAAAAGAACGTTTAAATCTACGTAATAACCAACTTACAACTAAAAAGGAATTCTTGATTTCTGAATTCTAAATTCTGAAATTGGTACCTTTGACGTTGATCAATGAATTTGATTGCTTTTGATTTGATTTAGATGTAGGCTTTTATCTTGTTTCTGAATTAAAAGCGGTGACGGCTATTCCAAGTCCTCCATTGACAGCATTTCAGTTCTAGGATTATTTTTCTGTGTGATTTTAGGTTGAGCACTAGGTTGTTTATATAGAATTTCAATTTGATTATAGCCGTCGGATGAACCTAGAGTTAACCACAACCATTCAGACCAGATCAGGACCATCTAGAAACCCTAGTGACTCAGCAGCATGTCATCAGTCGTTCAAAATTCAGATCTGGCCGGGAGGGGGGGTGGAGGGGGGCAGGTCGACCCCCAGGTCGACCTGTAGGGGAGGTCGACAATAGAGTCGACCCCCTGGTCGACCTGGGTCCTGGGCGGGAATTTTCCAGCCCAGCCCGCTTCTGACTTCTGTTTTGAAATTTGAACCCGGTTTTGAGCTGTTTGAATTTCTAAAACTTCTGAAGGCCATAACTTCTTCATACGAAGTCCAATTCATGCAAATTCGGACTCTATCTCAAGCAGAATTCCAAGACGAACATAATGGCGTAACCTGTTTCCCTTAATTCTCACATTTGAAATTAAGTATTGTTTAATTCGTTACTATAACGTTAACAGAAAATACGGGGTGTTACATTTATTAACTACATCATTAAGGGTAAATTACCCTTCATCGTTCATTGCCTAAATTCCTGGACCGTGAAAGCTCGAGCTCGTACAAATGATGGGGCTATTGCACCTTCACGTCGGCGCCATACATCTATCCAAGGTCGCCACGAGATGCGCCTATGTGTGCCCTTCCTTCACCAACGATTTGGTGAAACTCGAACAAACCTGGACGCCTGAAAACGTGTTTGAACTAGGCTCCTTCGAGCTCGATTTTCCACCAATACACAGCACGAAAAATTGTCATTCTAGTATGGATTGGAAGCACATGAATTTCTCTATGATTTGGTTTAATTAAGTTTCAGAAATAATTGAACGTGTTGAGCAAAATTTTAGGCGGAATTTTCGAGCAATTTAAACCCTTAATCGCTGATGGAAGCGGTAAGAGATGTTGATCGTGGAATGGATGGTTGACTAGGGTTCTCCAAATCTAAGGGTATCTATATGTAAAATATAATAAAATTTAATTCGTGAAATAAGATTTTATTAATACGAACTCCAAGTCCAACCCAATGACTGTCGCCCCCAGTTAATCACCCCCATTTAGAACACAATGAGATATGTTTCGCAAGCCAATTCGACTGTTTCAATCAGTTTCCACTAAATTTAAAATATAAATCATTATATTTTAAATTCAAACGAACATTTCAATTTACCGGGGCCACATACTAACTCTAAAAATTCCATAAAAATAAATTTAGCTATGTTTTGACGATACGGTCCTAATAAATTCGTCGAATTTGGAGACCGTTTAGAAAATGGCCATTTTCTGGTCGATCCAAATTGACTGAAACTGTCGAAACACGTTTAACTTCGCCACGCTCACATATTGATCCCAAAAATTATGAAAATTGGACTCTAGCAATAACTTGACATCCCGGATCCAACAAAAGTTGTTTCATCGAAAACGGAGGTCGTTTGCAAAATGGCTATTTTCAAGGGCTATATTTATTCCATAGCGACTATTCTGAATATTCAACTGGCCATAACTTTTGATTCCCGCTATGAAATTTCAATTTTTCTAATTCGTTAGAAAGATATTTTTGAACATATTCAAATATTTCTGGTTTCACTAAAATCCGGTTTATTTTGAATCATGTACATGCAATTGAAATTTGAAATCGAATTTTCTAACTACCGCGCCATTTTCTGTTCCTTTTATAATTAAAATAAATATTTATATTCCAACTCGATTTAAATAAAGTTATACATTCTAATTCTATTCAAAATAAATTTCTCGTTGTTATTATTTAAAATAAATCATTTTAAATATTCAAAATTCATTAAAATTGTTAAAATAAAATTTTAAATTGGTTCTGATTTTTCGGGTTGTTACAATCTCCCCCACTTAAAATCTTTTCGTCCTCGAAAAGGAACGAAGCTGAAAGTTGTTTAACTAACTAACTCAACTTTCATTCTGGCTTTCATTCTTCAACTTTTCAGTTTCTAAGAATTTCTAGTTTTCCAAAAATTTGGCTAACACCCTAAATTTTCGATTTTTTTCCATAACCTCCTTTGTACCGGGACTATCGGGAAATCCCCAAATCGCCACACATGCCCTCTCTTCTCAAAAAGAAAAAGAAAAAGCCAAGCGGCTGGCCAATCAGCTCATAAAATAATCAATCCCAAACAAAACAGTAAATGTGTACCTATTGTCGGGCATACAATTTTATTCCACTTCTCTAGCCTCCTTGCTATGACATGTTCAATGTATACACATGTATATGCATGCGATTTCAATCAAATTTCACTTCAGTTCAATATTTGACTCATTTGGGCTAATTTACCATTCATTCATATATGGGTTTAATTAATTATCATTAAATATTTTTATTAGTTGCACTAACAATCAAACAACTCAACCAGTAATCAGTTTGTGAATTAGCTTTTCAAACATATATCTTTAATACATATAGTCAAAAATCATATTTTTGATGTCAATTCACAACAAATGGTCCTATGTAAGTTTTGGTTCTCACACCAGTCGATTGGAAATTATATAGATATTCACTTTCGAAATTCGAACAAAGATGCTGATGATGTCTAGAATATCATCAGAATCATCTCCGGGCGGCTAGAGTGTGACTCTATATCTACCCAGTATATTTGAGACTTCAAATATACGCTCATGACGCGTATATACAAAATCTTCATATACTCGATTGTCCAAATTCAATATAAAATAAATATACAAATACGTATAATTTGATATAAATTTCAAAACAAAATTCGTATTCATTTTTATTTTAAAAATAACACTCTTCACACTCGTTCTTGGGTACTACTGATCCTATCTCTAACGAGTCATTCTCATTGGATATTACTAATCCAATCTCTGATGAATTATTTCATTTGGTTCTAATGTGTCATGTTCTAAAGCTCTGTAAACCAAAGCTATGATACCAAATGTGGTGACCCAAACTTCCCCGTAAAGGAAAGCCCAGATTGCTTCGAGAAAACGACAAATCAGAACATAAACAGAAGAACATTTCATTGCTTATTATAACGATTCCATCAGAATACAAGAATATAATAGAGTATGAATAAATATTATACATCAGAAAAATATCAGAGATTTAAATTACATTTAAATGCATAGCAGCGGAAAAATAGTACAAAACACAACTGAAAGAAATACGCGGATACAGAGCATTCTGAATATCACTTCAGCTATAAACCAGGATCCTATGAATATAATATCTGCCAAACCCAACTACTAGCTGCCCGTGTGGAAAATAAGGGCAGCCTGAGTTTAGGTCCAAAACAATAAACTCTAGGTCAGTCATGTGACTGGTGTGAGAACTAAAGCAGTTATTATTTTGATTTTTAAAGTTAGGTAAATCAAGGGACAACGCCGTATAATACGGAACGGGTTTAACCCCAAGAATACCAGTGCCTATAACAAACAACGCAATGCTAAATAAAGAATAATGAAGCTATTATAAGACCCAGGTCCTATCACACAATGCAACGCAAGCCGGAGGATAGGGTTTTACCTTATAATAGCCAAATAATGCCTGACACGCGAAATTTAATTTTTTATTATTACTAGAAGTGAAGAAAACAACTTCAAATATAAATGTATCAATCATAGGCGGCATGAATGTTCCATACCACTATGTCGCCATATATAGTATACAATCAAAACCGCAAAAAGTCGTATTGGAAGTTTGGATTTCCATACTGGTGGCTCTTGATCCGAAATACCTATCGCGTAGTACAATTCCCAATGACTTACGTCGCAGGCAAGCGAAAACGCCGTAATGCACATTCGCACTATCCTGGAAACCAAGTATCTCAACGGCTTACGTCGCAGGCATGCGAAAACGCCGTATACCTTGTCCAATATGGGAATCGGGGGGTGTGCCCTATCCCTCACCTCGGTCGACCGAATCCACGACACCACTAAGGTGCCCATCCTCTAAAAAGCATACTGATCTAACCATCAGTTTACCACCATACCGGTATGTGAGGCTCGCGAATTAACGCTACACAAAGCTGTGCTATATTAAAGCTGCGCTTTGATCATCATCCACCATACTTTGATTTTCAACAAAAGTTTGGATCACTGCATCTCAGCATGTCACACTATCAACCCATACCGTACCACTGATTTCTACCGATATATAACCTCTGAGCTCGTACGTCTCAGAGAAGGGTGTTAAGCAAGAAAATAAATTCTCCGCCACCAAACAAATATATATTTAGCAGAGATCAACGTATACAGTATTAAGGAATACAATGTCAAACACACCATCCATTTACAAGTCCGTTCTAGGTCTGAAGGAAACCGGAGGCACCTTATTCTTCGTCCCGTATGTCCAATATAGGAGAGAGGCCCTCGCATATCCGTACAATAAACAAGCACATCCGGACGGCTACCACTTTAGCCCCTTCAAGGTGGCTACTCCATTCATGAACATCAGTAGCACCTATCCATTCGATGTGAAGATCGTCGGTCTTGCACCGTCTTCAATCTCTTCGACTTATCATCGAACCAGTTATTTAGAATGGGTATAAACCCGGCCTTTCCGAATAACCCGCATATCTTATAATCAAGTGTTATAACAACACATCATACGCCTCATTCCAATCCAGAATATCCTTTTATTCAAATATTATTTTCATTAGGTAATAGGTTCCCATTAATTTTATCAAAGATAAATTCTTTTAAATTTATTCTTTAATCTTCCTTTGGATGTCAAACCGTATCAAGGTTTTCCAAACTAGTCGGGATTAACGAACTACACCGAAGTAATCATTTATTTTATTTCCCAATCCCAACCTATTCATCCCATGGAGCAAAATTAGTAATACTCCATATCTAACACCATGGTGTTATCGGTAAATATTAATTACCATTTCACGATCAAATCTAATTAAAGATTTAGCTATCGCCTAGAGTAAAACTGGTGGTACTCCATTTTCGATCATTTTTTTGAATTGATAATTTTAATTATCACATTCACTTTTCAATCTAATCAAAGATTCATTAAAACTCCATTTAGTTTGAATCTTCCCAAAAATCAATATCAATGATTATTCTAAGCTGAGAAATTAATCTTATCTTTAACTGGTTTAAAGAACCAAAAATTCCAGGTATTAATCCCAGTTCACGCTAAACCCAAAATCACATTCCATTCAGTCTCTAACAGTAAATAGTAAGAGAATAATTCCCTAATTATTAATCCCGAAGGCCGAAACCAACATCAAATCAATGCCCAGGAAACCATTCGACTTAGCTAATCTCCAGTTAGTTTCTAATTCTCTTAACCCATTGGGTTTAAGAACAGTATTTTTAAAGATACCATTCACGGGAAACCCAAAATCCCATTTCCATTGTTAATCAGGTTAAAGAACAAGTGTTACTTAAAACACCGTACACGATAAACCCAAAAACAAATTTCAATTCCATTCCAATTAAATATTAATTAACTAGTAAACTTCTACTTTAAATCTTAATTAAAAGATTTATTCTTTTCACCCGGGGTTTAAGAACAGTGTTAATGAAGACACCATTCACAACAGACCCAAAAATCAATTTGATATCAGATACAAGGCTCTGAATAGAAAATATATCGGCTTATATTCAATATCAAATTCTAAAACCAACGGATATCGTATTGGAATAACGATATATATATATATCTTCCAAATTCCTCAACAATATCTATATAATCACGGAATCCAATATCGAAATATTCCGACAATTTCCATTCTGAATCCATTTCCAATTTATTCTTTGGTAAATTCTGATCAATTTAAAACCCTTTTCAAATCCAATTTATTTATTTTAAAAATAAGTAAATTATTATTCTAGTTAATAACTAGTTCATTTCGATAAAAATATCTTTTTCTCTTTTCAAAACTGGAATTTCTCATCCAAAATCTTTCCAAATCATTTATTATGATTTTACATAATTTTTCTATATTTTAATTTTTTTTATTATCGCCCATACAGTCGGTTTCCAATAACAGCCACTGAACTGCATCCATAGCGACCTTTTCTGAAATTGATTTGGACATATCTCCAAATCTAACCATTAGATTTCAAATCTCTTGTATTCATTAGAAAGTTCTTTTTGATACGAACCCAACGGTTCTGGTTTTAGGAGAAGCAGATGGTTGGATCTCCCGTAACGTCCATTTGAAGTTAATGGTCGAAATTCGCGAACCGTCGCTGTGCGGCGCGTTCTATTCAGGCCATTATAACATATATAATATATATATATATATGTTATATATTTCGTCGATTTCCATTTAAAACGTATTTTACAAATCGTTTTAGAAACGATTTCCACTTACACTTCAAATTCAAATCAAAATTGAATTTTCCATTATAAATCCGTTTAAATTCATTTCAAATCGATTTCAATTCAAATCGATTTCAACTCCATTTCTATTCGTTTTAAATTCTTTTCAAATCGATTTCAATTCAATTTCAAATTCAAATCCAATTTGAGTATTCCATATCATTTCAATATTAAATTGATAATATTTTCAAAATATCAGATTTTGAAATCACTTTTCGATATTCAATATACAATGAATAAAATCAACCAAATTCCCGTTCGTGTTAAAATGGCGTTTGACTACTTCACACGGCTTCACATTTCAATATTCACTGAATATTATTTTAAAATATTCGTTAATTCTGAACTGGAGTCAGACTCAATCAATTACCATATAATTTTATTTATATGGATTTCAACATCATATATATACAACAATAATGATAAGCAATCATTAAAAATTCAAACAACATCCAGAGTGCATTCTACAACTATATAAGCATTAAAATAAATAAATAACGCTTATATAGGCTGTCAACCCATCGTTTGACATACCACTAATTATTGGGATCAGTGTATGTCAAATATTATCCCAATACCCGTGTGGGATTTTTAAACAACAAATACTGTTTATCATTTATGCAGTCGGGCGATGTGTAAAATTTATCGTCCCAATCAATATCAGATAAATTGGTGTACATAAACAAACCATCCAGTTTGTTAATGAATATTTAACTCAACTCATGAATATTTTATTCAGTTTAATATACAATAAAAATGATATTTTTATTATTCATATATTTTATACAATCCATTTCACATCACAATCAATTTTCACAATACAATCAAACAAATAAGTCGTCCATGGTCTGTGGACGACGGGGAGCAGTTCATATATGCAATTATACAATAAACAACTGTGCAGAAGTTATTTTAGTGAGAAGTTCTCACAATTGGTTTCCACTCCGCTAATTTTATTTCTGAACAGTTTGGATTTTGATTTTACCAGATTTCTAATCTGCTCCATTTTAGCTCTAGTCAGTTTCAGTGCGTGGTGCTTGCTGTCAGGATTTCATCGCAATTAAAGATTCGTAACTCCGAGGTCGTATAAGCTAGATATTAAGTTTTAAACATTAATCACATATTTAAATTATTAATTAATTTATTAACTACATCATTAAGGGTAAATTACCCTTGATCGTTCACTGCCTAAATTCCTGGACCGTGAAAGCTCGAGCTTGCACAAACGATGGGGCTATTGCACCTCCACGTCAATGCCGGACGTCTATCCAAGGTCGCCAAAAGATGCGCCTATGTGTGCCCTTCCTTCACCAACGATTTGGTGAAACTCGAATAACCCTGGACGCCTGAAAACGATTTCGAACTGGGCTCCTTCGAGCTTGATTTTCCACCAAAACACAACACAAAAAATTATCATACCAGTATGGATTGGAAGCTCTCGAATTTCTCTATGATTTTGCTTTATTAAGTTTCAGAAATTATTGAACGTGCTGAGCAAAAATTGGGGCGGAATTTTTGAGCGATTTAAACCCTTAATCGCTGATGGAGGCAGTAAGATATGTTGACCGTGGAATGGATGGTTGACTAGGGTTTTCCAAATCTAAAGTATCTATATATAAAATATAATAAAATTTAATTCCTAAAATACCACTATACTGATACGAACTCCAAATCCAACCAACGACTGTCGCCCAGAGTTAATCACCCCCATTCCGAACCCAATGAGATATGGTTCGCAAACCAATTTGACTGTTTCAATCATTTTCCGCTAAACTTAAAATATAAATCATTATACTTTAAATTCAAACGCACATTTTAATTTACCGGGGCCACATACTAACTCTAAAAATTCCAGAAAAATAAATCTAGCTATGTTTTGATGATACGGTCCTAATAAAACTAATTTCGTCGAATTTGGAGACAGTTTGAAAAAAGGCCATTTTCTGGTCGATCCAAATTGATTAAAACTGTCAAAACACATTTAACTTCGCCACGCTCACATACTGATCCCAAAAATTATGAAAATTGGAATTTAGCAATAACTTGGCATTCCGGATTCAACAAAAGTGGTTTCGTCGAAAACGGAGGTCGTTTGCAAAATGGCTATTTTCAAGGGCTATATTTATTCCATAACGTCTATTCTGAATATTCAACTGGCCATAACTTTTGATTCCCGGTATGAAATTTCAATTTTTCTGATTCGTTAGAAAGATATTTTCGAACAGATTCAAATATTTTTGGTTTCACTAAAATCCGATTTATTTTGAATCCTGTACATGCAATTGAAATTTGAAATCGAATTTTCAAACTACCGCGCCATTTTCTATTCCTTTCATAATTAAAATAAATACTTATATTCTAACTCGATTTAAATAAAGTTATACGTTCTAATTCTATTCAAAATAAATTTCTCATCGTTATTATTTAAAATAAATCATTTTAAATATTCAAATATCATTAAAAAATTTAAAATAAAATTTTTAAATTGGTTCTGATTTTCCGGGTTGTTACAACGTATGATTCAATGATACTCTGATTCCAATAATAGAAAAAAATAAGAGTAGAATGAAAATAGTTGTGAAATACTTTTAAACATTGAGTAAGAACATGAATAGAAGAGATTTGATAAATAGACAATTGCTAGAATTCTTTGAATAGTTTCTAGTATATATTATAATTGTGCATAAGAGTTGTGGGTGCAACGGAAGTAGATCTTATGGAAAACTTAACACTAGAGAGGGGTAAATATTGTTTGTTGAATTTATATGACTCTTTTTGAATTACTTTAATTATAGTTGTATAGATGCAGCCTATCACAAATTTTATTACAAAAATCATAGAAAATAGAGAAAAATCAAAGCGCTAAAGTAAAGGGAAAGTAAGAACAAACCAAATTTTATATTAGTTTTGGGGTTACCCCCAATCTCACACCAAAATTGGTTAGGATTTTTATTATCTTCAATATTTTTCGGAATTTTTGATTTTAAGTCGATAAGGAGGCACCCTCTAGAATTTATGCCTCTAGGAATGGAACTCTTGTATTTTCGGGCCAACTAGACGCACTCAATTACTTTTCGGGTGCAATCAGACCCAACTTGATTTATGAGCTAATAAGTTACACCCTTTAGAGTATATTTGAGAGGATTTTATGGTGGAATGCAAACTTGATCTTGTGATCTTGATTAAAACATCTCTATAACTTTGATTTGAACTTTGATCTTGAGAGAGTATGAAGGGATGATACAAAATCAATGATTCACTTGAAAATTTGGTTGAGTATAAGTAGAATTTTATTAAGAAATGATGGAGAAGAAAGGAGAGAAGAAGAATTTCAAAATATGATTAAAACTCGCTGCATCTTACTGATACTTATAGAGAAATAATGGTTGTGTGCATTCGTGAAAGGATATGAAGAATATGTACCTCTTTTGAAAATTGAAATTAAAGGGCTAATATGTTGACAACCTCAAAACCATCATGTCTACGTACTTATGATTTTGAATTTAAAAATTTTGTTTTGACAATTGTTTTGAAAGTATAAACTATATAATTAAACCTGAAACCTTTATACAAAGTAAAAGATAATTTTAAGCATGAAAATACTTAAGAAAATTTGTTAATATAATTTAAAAAAAATTGTACTTAAATATATATTATATAGTCCAAACCAATATATAATGTAAATTAAAATTCATAGCTAAATGTATCAAAATATAAATATATATTAATCAAGGACGAAAAATATAATATTAAATATTATTAAAACTAAAATAGATAAAATATCAAATATCAATTAAATATTTAAAACAGATATAAATATAATTGAAATTGAAATTGAAATTGAAATTTAATAGATTTGAAACTTAAAATATTAAAATTAAAATTTTAAAATAATTATAAAACATATATTTTGAAAACTTTATTTTAAAAAACATTTGAAACCTAATTTGAAATTTATTCGAAAACTAGTTGAAAAGAGATCAAATGAGTGCAATCAAGTTTTAACAGATATAACTAAGACTATAACATATGTTTTCATTATTCTTGTATTCTTAAGCTCTTGATAACTCACGAGTCTTGATTTATATTCAGTCTTGATCAGCATCGCAGACTATCTTATTACTGTAAAGTCTTAAATATTAATACCTATTATAAATCTATAGTATATAATATATATATGTATATAATTATTAGTAATTATTGTTAATATAATTGTAAATAAATGTAAAGATATTTTATATCAATACCTATCAAACCTGTTACTATTATCATCTAAACATCCTTGCACTAACGATCTCCCTTTTTTAATGATGACAACCTTTTTGTAAAATATATCTCATAATTCCCCTTATTCCGATAACTCCCACATACTCCAGTGCTGTATTCTATTTCTACTCCTTTTGTCATTCATAAAAAAAATACTAGTAATATAAATTCCAAATAATAACTTCGCTTGACTGATTATAGTTTAAGCATTTCAATCAATACCAATCCATATATATATATATATATATATATATATATATATATATATATATATATATGTGTGTGTGTGTGTGTGTGTGTGTGTGTGTGTATTCAAACAAATCATTTGAAAGAACCCATGATATATATACAATGAATCCGAACCAAATCATACATTTGATATAAGTGTATCATATACACACCAAATCAAATCCTATACTAAACCTTATACAACTATTGATCCAAAATTTATTTATTTTTATTTTGCTAATGATAGGGAAATAGTGGATAAGGCAATAGGGGTAACGAAAGCAGAAATTACCCTTTTGTTCGACAAGGTTTCCATCCTTATCAAAACACTTATCTCCAATACATTTTAATTCTTTTTCTTCTTCACTTTCTTTTATTTCTTCTTCGCCGTCTTCATCCTCTTCATCGTCATTCATAAGATTGTGAATGGATGTACCATAAGTTTCTTCCTTAACCATAATTAGATTGTTTGAATTATCCATGATCTCTTTCTACAGACTATGGAGTACGTAGACATGCCTATGTTATTCCTTTGCCATCCATATTTGTTTACCTGAATTTCAGTCATCATTTGTAAAATATCTTTCAAATTATCCTCAATTTTGATGACTTTAGTGAGGGTTGTATTCTGAAAAGTGCAATGATCCAAATTTTCAATCAATATAAAATACGAATTTTAATAAGATTAGTGGACTTTTTTAAGTGATTTTAAAGTAAATATATTAAAATTTGATACTTTAATATTATTTCAATAGCCTAAAAATAGACATTTTGCAGACGATCTCGGATTTCGATGAAACCAATTTCATCGGATCCGGAATAGTAAATTGTTGTTTAGTACCAAATTTCAAGTCAATCGGATTTAGTATGTAAGCATATGTGATATAAACCTGTGTTAAAAAATCAATTAAAATTCATTAAGGGATAGAAATTAGGTCGTTTTTCAAACGGTCTGCGAATTTGACGACACCAATTTTATTTGATCCATAACATTGAAATATTGTAAGATTTCAAATTTCATAGTTTTCGGAGTTAGTATGTGGGCGTACGAAAAATTAATGCATGTCGGGAAATTTAGTTGAAATTAAGTAAAACGTAATAAAATAAGAAGACCATTGGTCAAGCGAACTCCTAGTTCGATGAGACCTGTTTCATTGGATCCGTAATTGTGAAATATAGTAGGGTTCAAAATTTTGTGTCGATCGAATTTACCGTTTGGTCGTACGAGCGATAAACGCACGAAAATATGGAAATGGGCTTCACCTTTGAACAAATTAGAAAGGCTAAGTGTTTTTACTTTGATGTGTCATTCCCCTAGGCAACTGTAATGACCTGAAAATTCCTACCTTTCGAATCGACCATAAGCCACACAGGATCGACCCAAAAGGCAGAAATTCTCAAACCGTTATGGGATGCAGCTCATTAGAACAAAACACAAAAGAAAATTTCATTGTTATTAAAATAATTTTACATCAAAGTACAGAAAATATCAGCGTACATCACGAATATCAAAGAATAATAAATTACAATACGCAGTAGAAACATAATTACATCCAGCGGATGAATATCAAATGCTTTGGACACAACTCTAGCTTCAACCCATAATCCTACTAGATAAAATATCTAAAAAACCAAAACTACTAGCTGCCCGTGTAGAAAATATGGGCACCCAGATGGGAAACAATAACCTCCGAGTAAGTCATGGGACTGGTGCGAGAACCAAAACACTTATTTGCTTTATTTTAAAATTGGGTAAATCAGAGGACCACATCATATAATACGGAACGGGTTTTCTCCACATGAATATCGGTCGTAAAAACTCACGATGTTTTATGTAAAATAAAGCTATTATAAGAATTAAGTCCCATCACACAATGCAACAAAAACCGAAGGATAGAGTTTTACCTTTAAATAACCAAACATGCTTGGTACGCGAAATTTCTCTTATATTATTACTAGTGCATAGTGTGCAAATCAATTTCATAAATAAATGTATCAATCTTAGACGACATAATCTTCCTTATCCGTTTGGATCATCCGTAGCAAGATATACAGGAATCACACGCATGTGACCTTTCAGAGCATTAGAGCCGACCAACACTGTACACGGTTGGTTAGAATCTTACCTGAACAAACGTCCCTGGTTGTATCTGATCGTTATCTTGGTATGAAAAAATTAGTGAGCTTCTTTATCTGTTAATAGAATGACTCTAGTTGCACATTTGTGAGATTTTTCATCTGTTAATAGAATGATCTCTCACATCAAAAACTCAAGCTGCAACAAATATTATTGTTTGAAGAGGCAGGGCGGAAGCTATGATCAAGCTCAATGGCGATCAATCACTTCAAGGAAAAGGATCAATAAGCACCCTACGAGAGTCCCGAGCCAATGAGGGAGAAAGTCGACGGGTCCCCTGCATCATTAAAGGAGGGACACGCTTTCTCCGCTGACCTAAATATGTTACAGGCTTAAGAAGGGATGGAGCTAATGAGAGGTTTGTAGGTCCCGAGCAACGTAAGCTAAGGTAGTCAGCTATAACAACCCGGAAAATCGTAACCAATTTAAAATTTTTATTTTAGCAATTTTAATGGATTTTTAATATTTAAAATGATTTATCTTAAATAATAACGACTAAAAATTTATTTAAATCGAAGTTAGAACGAATAAATTTATTTTAATCGTATAACGATCCTGAAATGGCGCGATAGTTTGAAAATTCGATTTCAAATTTCAAATGAATGTATAGGATTCAAAATAAATTGGATTTAATGAAACAAGAAATATTATAATTTGTTTAAAAATATCTTTCCAACGAATGTGAAAAATCCAGATTTCATAGCGGGAATAAAAAGTTATGGCCAGTTAAATATTAAGAATAGTCACTATGGAATATATATATATATATATATTTTAATATAATAATAGTCATTTTGCAAACAACCTCCATTTTCGACGAGACTGCTTTTGTTGGGTCTGGAATGTCAAATTATTGCTAGATTCCAATTTTCATAATTTTTGGAATTAAAATGTGAGCATGGTAAATTAAAACGAGTTTGGCCAATTTCAATTGAATTGGATCGAACAGAAAATGACCATTTTTCAAACGGTCTCCAAATTCAACGAAATTAATTTTGTTAGGACTGTATCATCAAAACAAAGTCAGAAATAAATTTTCTGTAATTTTTGGAGTTAGTATGTGGCCCCGGTAATTTAAAATGTACGTTTAAATTAAATATATATTAATTTATATTTTAATTTTGATAAAAAATAATCAAAACAGTCGAATTGGGTTACGTAACATATTCCATTATGTCCGGAATGGGGGTATTCAGCTAGGGACAGTCATTCAGATTCGTTTGGAGTTCGAGGTGCTAAACTAGTATTATTGGGATTAAATTGAATTAATTAAATAAAATAATTATTGAAATACGATATAAATACACCTTAAATACACCTAACCCTAATCCCCTTACACATCGTTCAGCGCCGCCCCGAAATCGAAATAAGCAATGGAAATGCTCCCAAATTAAATCGATGATTCCTCCCAAAACATCACAAATTCGAACTTCAACACGAGAATTCATGAGGTGGATGAGAGCTTTAAAATCATATAAGTATGATGGATTCTCGTAGGGTGTATGGCTCGAACTTCGAGCCACAACTGCTGCCGTTCCCATCCAGAATGCGGCACCTCCAGTGGTGCGAGCTGCACCATCTCGTCGGCGGTTGTAGAGGGGGTTCAGGCGCACCGTTCGCCGGAGTTGGATGGGGTTCCGATCATGTCAGGGAGGCGCAATTCCTAACCCTAGGTGACAAGGCCAGTTCGAAGATAGCAGATCAATATACAGAGAAAACAGTGAACCCTTTTTGACTTTTAAATCTATTTTTTTTTATGAAATATCTTTATAAAGAAATCTGAGAATCATGTATAAATTATGGTTTTAAGAATCTAAAATTTACATATATAAGTATTTTGTTAAAAATATAATTTTTATATATATCACTCTATATTTAAAATATGATTTTTATATAGAAAAATATGATTTTTATATTATTGATAGAATAACAATATAGCTTTTTAAAAATTAAAATAGAATTGTTTTTAAAACAATAAAAATAAACATAGAATTGTTTTTAAAAATAAAAATAACATTGTTTAGAAAATAAAATATACAATGTTTTTGTAAATAAAATATACAATGTTTTTGTAAATAAAATATATATTGTTTTTGAAATAAGATATACATTGTTTTTGAAATGAAATACACATTGTTTTCAAATAAAATTCGCATTGTTTTGTAAATAGAAAATCGCATTGTTATGTAAATAAATTTGCATTGTTTTGGAATAAGATTAGCATTGTTTTTTAAAATAAAATTAGAATTGTTTTTAATCATAAAATAAAATTGTTTTTTAGAACATAATATAGCATTGTTTTAAATGAAAATAAAATTGTGAAATAAAAATGTGTCATTTTTATATATGAAACATTGCAATAAAAATGTGTCATTTTTGTATATGAAACATTGTGAAATAAAAATGTGTCATTTTTATATATGAAACATTGCAATGAAAATGTGTCATTTTTATATATGAAACATAGAAATAAAAATGTGTTATTTTATATAAATAAAGCATTTTTATAAAAATATGATTTCTATATATATATAACAGTGTTATAAAAATATGATTTTTATATATATAATAGCGTTATAAAAGTATGATTTTTAATATATATAGTGTTATACAAATGTGATTTTTATTTATAAAGACGTTGTTTAAAATGTGATTTTAACATAAACCGCGTGAAAACAGATTGCGATGGAACCGACTGGAAGCGAACAGAATCCAAACCGTTTGATCAAAGAATGACGGAGTGGAACCTAAAGGTGAGAACTCCTCACTAAAATTTCTACATGGCTATTTTTTTTTTCATAACTGAAAAAATACATAGAATTGCCAATGTAGATTTATATCAGTTTTAATCACTATAAGTTGTATACAATATCGGTTAGATCACTTTTCTCATCCACAAACCATGGACAATTTAAATCGACTGTATTGTGTGTTGTTTGTGATGTTGAAATGTTTAACATATTAAAAATATATTAATGTGATAGTGATATTAAACTATAAATATTCATTTATAATTTGAACAGTGAAAATTGGTTAAATAGAAAATGATTCAAACTGAATTAGAATTGGTTAAAAATTTTAACCAATAATTTATCTAAATTCACCTTTGTTGTTTGAAAACCCCACACAGGTATTGGTATGATACTTGACATACACTAATCCTAATATTTAGTTGTATATCAATCGATAGATTGACAGGCTGTGATGAGCGTTATTTATTTACTTTAATGCTCACACAGTTGTAAATTTCACTTTGGATGTGGATGGACTGTTTAATGATTATATATCATTATTGTTGAATACATGCGGTATGTGAAATCCATATAACTGAAATTATATGATAATTGATTGAGTCGCATTCCGATTCAGAAATAAATAATGTTTTATAATAAATAATGTTTAATAAATAATGTTGAATAGAATATCATTTTAGAATAAAATACCATTTTAGAATAAAATATCATTCTAGAATAAAAGATCATTTTAGAATAAAATAACATTTTAAAATAAAAGATCATTTTAGAATAAAATAACATTTTAAAATAAAAGATTATTTTAGAAAAAAGAACATTTTTAATGTAAAAGAATTTTTTAAATGTAAAAGAACATTTTAATGTAAAAGAATATTTTAATGTAAAAGAACATTTTTAATGTTAAAGAACATTTTAATGTAAAAGAACATTTTAAAAATACATTTTGAATGTTAAATAGAATAAATAGAAATGCATGTTAAAATGTATTTTTTAGTTAAATGCATCATTTTTAGCATGTTTATTTAAATAAAATAATTACCCTTCAAAGTAGAATTTTCCATTAGAATGTTACACTTAACATATTTATTTAAATAAAAAGAATTACTTATCAAAATAGGATTTGTCATTAGAAATGTTACACTTAACATGTGTATTTTAATAATAAATAATGTTACATAATAAAGAATGTTATATAATAAAGGACATTTTATAATAAAGAATGTTTTATAATAAAGTATCTTTTAAAATAAAGATTATTTTAAAATAAAGAATATTTTAAATATAATATTCAGTGAAGAATAAAATAATGATTTTGATGTCCGATTTTAGATAGACACAAAAATATTGAAATGTGAAGCCAAGTTATGTAGTAAACGCCATTTTAACCCGAACGAGTTTATCGACCGATTTTATTCATTTTATAATTAATGTTGAAAACAAGTGATTTCAAAAATATAATATTTTTAAAATATTATCATTTTAATATGATAAAGATATAGAATATTCAATTTTTATTTAAAACTAAAAATGAAGTTGGAAGTGTTTCGAAATGAAATTATAAATATTTTATAAATACGATCGAAATGGAAATCGACGATTTATATATAACATGTATATTATATATATTTAAACGGCCTGAATAGAATGCGCCGCGCAGCGACCGTTCGCGAATTTGGACCATTAACTTCAAATCGGCGTAACGGGAGATCCGACCGTCGGATTCTCCTAAAACCAGAACCGTTGGGTTCGTATCTAAAACAGCCTCCTAAAACCGACTATACGGGTGATAATAAAATTATTAAAAATATGGAAAAATTATGTAAAATTATAATAAATGGCTTGGAAAGATTTTGAATGAAAAATTCCATATTTAAAAAGATAAAAATATATTTTTATCAAACTGAACTGGTTATTAACTAGAATAAATCTTTAATAAAGATTTAATGGAGTTTTCGAATTAATTAATATTTATTTGGAAATAAATAAAATAAATTGGATTTTGGGTTTGTCGTGAATGGTGTCTTCAATAAAACTGTTCTTAAACCCCATATGAAAAGAATAATTCTTTTAATTAAATTATTAGATTTTCCAATTATATTTTGTAATTGGAATAAAATGAAATGTGAATTGGGTTTATTGTGAATTGTGTTTTTAATGGCGTTCTTTCTTTAACCCAATGAATAGTGAAAATATAATTTTGGAATTTATAAATCTTTTATTAAGATTTATATGGAAAATTTCCATAGTAAAGTTTTCCAATTTAATATATTAAATTGGAATTGAATGGATTCGATTTGGTAATAATCGAGATGAGCTTTTGTGAATGAAGACTATTACTATATATGGAAATTAAAAGGCCTTGCCGTTATTCCATTTATATTATTAGTCTAATACAGGAATTTATATCGATTATATATTGATCTGATTTCTATGAAGATTCCATATTTAATGGAAGATGATTTTGGGTTTGTCGTGAACTGTGTTTTAATGACATTGGTTATTTGACCCGGTTAAGGATAAGATTAATTTCTTAAATTTGAATAGTCATTAAGTAATGATTTTTGGAGATTAAAATCGAATTGGTGTTTTAATGTATCTTGTTAATTTTTGGAAGATTAAAGAATAAATTTAAAAGAATTTATCTTTGATAAAATTAATGGGAATCTTTCCCTAATAATATGTATATTTGATTAAAAGAATATTCTGAATTGGAATGAGGTGTATGATGTGATTTTATAGCACTTGATTTTAAAATACGCGAATTATTCGTAAAGACCAGGTTTGACCCATTCTGAATAATTACTACGACGATCAAGAGTCGAAGATGAAGATGGTGGTTGAAGACCGGAGTTCTTCACATCGTTTGGATGATTACTGATGTCTAGATTGGGTCGTACACCTAAGACAAGGTAACGAGTGGTGATCGTCCAAACGTACTTGAAGATCGATGGATATGCGAGGACCTCTCCCCTGTATTGGACATATGGAACGAGGAATAAGGTGCCTCCGGTTTTGTTCAGACCCAGAACGGACTTGTAAATGGATGGTATGTCTGACGTTGTATTCCTTTATGTTGTATTCGTTTATCTCTGCTAAATATATATCCGTTTGGTTGCGGATAATTTATTCTTTTGCTTAACACCCTTCTATGAGACGTACGAGCTCAGAGGTTAAATATTGGCAGAAATCAATGGTATGGTATGGACTGACAATGTGGCATGCTAAGATGCAAATGATCAAGGCTTTTGTGGAAAAGAAGATCCTTGTGGTTGATGAGAAAAGCACAGCTTATTTAGGCATAGCTTTGTGTACGGCGTTACTTTGTGAGCCTCACACCCCGGTATGAACTAGAAAGGGGATAATGACTGCATGAAAATGGACATATGTTAGTTCTAGCTACAAGTAACGTCATGGTATGGAGCCCAGACTGTTTACTTATGTGGAAGTCCCTTATTATTTGTTGGTAGTGAGGTACCTCAGATATGATTTGAGTCCCTAGTGGCTCTATAGTGGTCGACATTACTGACCCATTTTAGAGGTTGGCTAGAACCGGCTAACATATAGTTTATGGTATAACTAATCATCGACGGATGACCGGCCATGTAGATCCAAGGACTTGTCAGCGTCCGAGTCCCGAAGCACTTGCTAGTGTGTCTCGAAATCGGTGAGGATAATCCCTGGCCTCGGTTCATAGATGGAAACCCAATTTCCAATACACGATATTTGGTTTTAGTTGTAAATATATATATGGCGACGTAATATAATGGTACCTACGCCACCTATGATTGATACATTTATATTCGAAGTTGATTTCTTCTCTTATAGTAATAATAAAAGATGAAATTTCATGTATCAACCATATTTGGTTATTATAAGGGAAAACTCTATCCTCCGACTGCGATGGGACCTGAGTCTTATAATATCTTCATTTTTCCAAAAAGCATTGCGTTTATTTATTTTAAACTAAGGTTCACATGGAGTAACCCTCCCGTGATTTACCTAACTTTAAAATCAAGTTTAATAACCGTTTTTTTGGTCTCACACCAGTCTCATGACTGGCCTGGAGTTTATTGCTTTATCCTAAACTCTGGGTGCCCATATTTTCCACACGGATAGCTAGTAGTTTTGGTTTTGCAGATATTATATTCACAGGATCCTGGTTTACTGCTGAAGCAATATTCGGAAGGCTCTGTATCCGTGTATTTCTTCCAGTTGTGTTATGTATTATTTTTCCGCTGCTATGTAATTTAAAACACTGATATTGTATTTCCAATGTGTAATATTCATTTATACTCTGTGATGTTCTTGTACTCTGATGTAATTGTTGTAACAAGCAATGAAATGTTCTTCTGTTTATGTTCTGATTTGTCATATTCTCAATTCAATCTGGGCTTTCCTTTACGGGGAAGTTTGGGTCGTTTCATTTATCAACCGTAATGATATGGATTTCGCGCAGACCTAATCGATCGCTTAATCGACCAAGACCGTTCGAATCCCGCATACGCTAACTTTGGGCATACAACACATCAGAACAAATAACAGAAGACTTTTATTACATCATAATAACGTAACATCAGAGTACAGAATATACCGGAGTACATCGAATAAAATACATCAGAAGATTAATTTACAATGAATTTAATACAGAGCAGCAGAACTAATAAACCAACACAGTGGAAGATTATCAGTGCTCTGGACATAGGTTTAAGCTTTGATCCAGAATCCCGCTTAATAAATAAATATCTGCAAAACAAGCCACTCGATTGCCCGTGTGGAAAATAAGGGCACACGAGTTTGCAAGTGAAACAAACTACGAGTCAGTCATGGGACTAGTATGAGAAATCTTACTTAACCAATTTAATAATAAGGCTAATCACAGGACCACGCTGCTAACGCGGAACGGGTTTACTCCACTAGATTGTCAATGCATATACTACTACCATAAATAATGATATGGATCTACAATGCGTCAATCAACATGCAATTCCTTAATCTACCCATGTAGGCTTAATCCCTAAACTTAGATTTCAAAATCCAGTTCACTTTACAGAAAATATTCCTTTGGACTTTATTTCCCAATTTCTTTTATTTCAAATCATTTGAAATACATATCTAGCTTTTATAATAAAGTAGATTTCACTTCGGGATCTCAAAAAAACAAAACATTTGGGATTATGAATTCCAAAACGTAACAATGTATACAAACAAGTATGCAACCAAATATCGGGCTCCGCGTCGACAAGGAAAAGGGAACGCACCTAAGCAACTCGATATATATATGTGCACCTCTCAATATGGAGCAGGCTACACTGATGATGCACCGTCCCACCTATGGGGGAAAACATACACCACCCAAAGCCATTTAAGGCTATAACACCCATACTTTTAGTCGTCCGGGTTAGTCGAATCTCTAGCCACATACCAAATCATTTCATATCCCGAAGTAGGGAAAATCATTTAACAACATAATAATCACAAGTACCTTCAAGTCTATATAGATTTCCAATTCCAAATCATTTCAAAAACATCGGGTATAGCCCTCGTAATCCTTTCTGTTTTATAAAGTATTTTATAAAACATTCCCTGTCCAAAATCGGGAATACTATTCTTTTTACTTAAGAAATCTCATTTCAAAATTCATTTATTAAATTTTGAAATAAACAACATCGCTAAGAACCTTATAGTTAAATCATGAAGTGTTTCACAAGGTGTTAGCACATAGACATTTTTACCCAACCCAATGCTAAATATAAAAGCATATTTTGCTCATAAACTGGTCGAGCACAATCCAAACAATCAATCAATCACAATCCATATCAGCAACCAAGCGTATTTGGTTCAATCACATTTAATGTTACAATAAAAGAGTATTTTATTGTCTACACATTTTCTACATTTCATATGCATACAATAAAAATAATATTTTGTTGTCTATACATTTTCTACATTTCATATGCATACAATAAAAGAATATTTTATTGTATAACAAATTTTATGTATCTAATGACAAATAAAAAGAATATTTTATTTGCATAATATTTTATATGTTTTCTAATGACAAATAAAAAGAGATTTTTATTTGCAAAACATATTTCAATGTATTCTAATGACAAACAAAAAATAATTTCTTTGCATACATTTTTCTATGTATTCTAATGACAAATAAAAGAATAATTTATTTGCATACATTTTTCTATGTATTCTAATGACAAATAAAAGAATATTTTATTGTTCACACATTTTTACATTAACAAATGTAATTTCTTATGTTAACATATTTTATCGAATGATAAATCTTTTTAACGATTCATTTTAACAAATGTAATTTCTTATGTTAACATATTTTATCAAACGATACATCTTTTTAATGATTCCTTTTACATTAACAAATGTAATTTCTTATGTTAACATATTTTATCAAACGATACATCTTTTTAATGATTCATTTTTATCAAACTATGAATATTTTTAATGAATCATTCTTTACATTCAATAAAAGTGTAAATTTTCAATGTTGAACTTTTCTATTCCAAATAATGACCATTTCTCATTATTTCCTACATTTAATAAAAATGTAAATTTTTATTGTTAAACCGTTTTATTTCAAATAATGATCATTTTAACAAATTTCATTTACACAATAAAAATGTGATTTTTAATGTTAAAATACTTTCATTTCAAATAATGATCATTTATGTATCTAACGAGAGGTTTGTAGGCCCCGAGCGACGTACACTAAGGTAGTCAGCATCTAGGCCGGTAGGTAGAACAACCCTCGTAGTATAGCGATAAACCAATGCTAGAGTTCCTTCTTTTGGTTTCGAGGTACCTTCCTTTTTTTTCCTGTTGTTTGACATCATCCAAGGCGCCTCGATTCCATCATCCACATAAGTAAACTGTCTGGGCTCCATACCATGGTATCACTTTTCAGCTAAAGGTAAACATTAGTCCTCTTTGCGGTCCATCATCCTGTTTTTGGCCATTCACGGGCTGTGAGGCTTGTCAAGTTCACGTTTTAACACAAAGCTAGGCTATATCAGCCATGCTTTGATGATCATCCACAAAGCTCTTCTTTTCAACAATAGCTTTAAACTATTAGCAAATTAGCATGCCACATTGCCAATTCATAACTAATAATCGGTGTATATTGATATATAACTCTCTGAGTACATAAATTTCTGAGGAAGGTGTTAAGCTAAGGGAATAAATTTTCCGCCGTCAACTAATTAGACATCAATTAATTATGCCATAACTTACAATGTCAGACATACATCCATTTACAAGTTCGCTCTAGATCTGAACGAAACCAAAGGCACCTTATTCCTCATCTAATAAAGGAGAGAGACCTTGCATATCCGGTCAATCACCAAGTACGTATGGACGACCGACACTTATAACCTCATATTGGGTGTACATCCCAATTGAGACATCATCCATAGATCAAACGATGTGAAGATCTGTAACGACCCGCATTCTATGTATTGAAGGATCGTAGAATATTTATTTCTTTCACATACGAAGTCGTATGGTCATGTGACTTTGGGAGATGACTATTGGAGTCATTTCCCATGTTCATGATTTTTGCCGATTTTTAAATGGCCGTTTTGCCCTGAGCTGATACTGTTTTGGCCATAACTTTTGACTGGAAAGGAATTTTGACCTGAAACCACTTTCATTAGATTCGTTTGATGGTTTACAATTCCGTAGAGTGGTCAAAATGTCCAAACGGACTCGCTGTTTGGGAGATATGGCCGAAACAAGTTTCAGATGGTTTAAAACAGCTTAATTGGGCTTAACCGGGTGATTAACAGCTAGGCCCAATGGGGGATTTCGGGATTAGAGGTATTTGGGGTCTACTAGGGTTAGGATTTCGGTTTTTCACTCATTTTCCAGCCACCACAAACTCTCTCTTCAATCTAACAATGGCCTCCATCATCTAAAAACACCCTTAATCACTTCTTAATCAAGTTTTGGCTTAAACTATATCAAATTAAGGAGAGAAAGCACCAAAGCAAGGTTAGAGCTGCTGTTTACATTGGGAACAGTGCCAAACAGAGATTCATTTCAGTTTTGAGGTTTTGTTTGTGGCTAAGGTGAGTGATTTGCATAGTTTTGCACTAATTACGGTTAATTAAGGGTAATTAGTGAAGATTAGCAAATTTATACATTAATAAATTTTGGAAAAATATTTATAAACTTGTAAATAATGGTTTAGGCCTTTGTTAGAAAATTTGGCTAATTTGGTTTAGTTTTGTTAATCCTATCATTAGTTTTGCTTAAACATGCTTAAGGGAAAATATGGGATTTTGGCTACGTTTGATCCGTTTTAACCAGTCAAATTATTATTTTGGTGTTTGTGGTTGATTCTCTATGTTGCTATGATTATATGGTATGCTTTGTGACTGATTAGAACAGTTAGAATGGTCGAAAACGCCGCCGTATGGCGTAAAACAGTCGCTGGAAAAGTTGCAGGAAAATATGCAGGGTTTCGGATCGGATCGGGTTAGGGGGCTCGGATCGGATGGTGGACTAGGCAGAGAAACAGAAACGGATCGGAACTTTGCACTAAAGGAGACTTGGCGAGAAGGAAGGCCATTTGCTTGGAGTTGGAGTTGGACAGGGGATCGGATCGGAGAGACCAAAAGGGGATCGGATCAGAGCTAAGAGGGGAAGACCGGAACGGATCTGGAGACATGAGGAAGCATACCCGAACCGAACCGCTTCAGCGTATCGAACTAGAGCTGGAGGACCGAACCGAGGAGCAATGGAGCACTGATCAAGTCATGGGCTAAAAACACCGAACCGAACCGGGTTGGGAGTACCGAACCGAACCAGATGTATTTACTTCACCGTGATGACTTTTTCTGAAGACCAACTCTAATTCGACCAAAACCGGAGATGCAAAGGAAGTCCAAATGGGAAGTAGAGCTCGGGATCTAGTTCGGAACCAACGAATTAACTTCATGAGTTGGGCTTTGCTGCGGGACGTGTGCTAAGGAGTTGTCAATGTCTGTAACTTTGAATCACTATGTGTAGGGAGTACGTGAACGGATTCAGGGCCGCAGTGGCTTAGGTACGACTAAAGAGCTATAGACCAATGAGATGGGGTCATTTGTAAAGATTTGGTCATGACTCCATGGGGTAAGCTTGGTAGTAGCAGTAGTTGTACAAGTCGAACTCCGTCACTACTTCGATGGGTCTAGTGATTGACAATGGTAGACATCGTATGCTTTACGCACTGAGTAAGAGATGCGAGGATGGTTGCTATGTTTGATTTGTTTGCCATCATTATGACATGCACACCCCCACCCCCGTATTCTTTACACCATCTGTTTAGTGGCACCTTAGAGTATTGTACGGTATGTAGTGCAAACTCTTTGGTTGCAGGTTCAGGTATGGTTTAGTATGCCTGTTATTATTTTGTTCAGCTGCTTATCGCTCATACCAGACTTTTTGTCTGACCCAGAGTTTTATGTATCTTCTTATTACTCTGGGTGCTCTCACGAGCAGACTAGAGACAGGTTAGGTGGTATGCACGAGTAGCTGTACCAGAGATGAGCAGGAGGCTTCCACGTATGATATATATATATATATATATATATTCTCCCTGTGTTGCTGCGGTCACTACTTTGGGCATTAGTGGTATACCTTTCTTTCTTTTGTTCAGAGATAGTAATTTGGAAACTTGTAACAAGCTGTATTTGGATTTCCGTTGCTTTGATGATGATGTTGATGTTGGTTTTAGTTATCAGCTTATGCACTGTCTCGCCTGTTTTATGTCAAGTATATTATTATTATATTTTGTTCCATGCGTTGTGAAACATTTTACAGGTCTTTGATTAGTCCATTCTCTTCTTTCCTTTCTTTGGCGACCGTTCTATGCTAGTTGGGCATGTGTACAACGCACTTTCAGAGGAAATGCCGGCTAGTGCGGGGCGGGCCGTCACACTTGGTATCAGAGCTCTAGGTTGTGTAATTAACCTAGGGAAAGACACCAGGGAGTGGTAACATGTATAAGAGGGTGCGTATTTGTGATTATATTGGTTTTAAAAAGCTATATATATATATATTATAGCTAAGGAGGAAGTCGGACTGCACTGACACCACTATAGAGATGGTTAATCGTTTTCTCTGTGCAGATTGAACGATGAGCCGATATGTAAGGGGTATCGGTAGAGGAGCCAATAATGGGAATGCTGCTGAGATGAGGACTTTGTTTACTGACCTCATGAGAGAGATGCTTAGGGATGTGCAGAGGGCAGATCCCAATGCGGGTAATGGTGGCGGTCCATTAGTGCAGGTGCCTAAGGCCGATTTCGCCAAGCTTAATAAGGATTATACAAGTCTTGGTGGGAAGCCGTTCCACGGAACAGAGTCGGCCACAGATGTTCAGGATTAGGTGGATAGCTGCGAGCATATCTTCGAAGACTTGGGTATCGAGGATGCGATGAAGAGAAGGCTAGCATCCCGTCAGCTGCAAGGACGGACAATGAATTGGTGGAATGCTATAAAGGCAGCTACTCCGTAGGATCAGATTACTTGGGATCAGTTTAGGGCTCGCTTTAGCAATAAGTTCATTCCAGCTGCTCAGAACTCAGTGTTGTTTAAGAGATTCTTGGAACTCAAACAGAATAGTAGAGCTGTCTCAGAGTATATTGCTGAATTCGACACTTTGTCAAAATATGGGTTATTTCTAATAGATACCGCTGAGAAGAAGAACGAGAAGTTCATAACTGGCTTGGATGGATACTTGGGGGAAAGGCATATTAACCATATCGATGAGACGTTTGAATCAATTGTGGGAAAAGCTTTAAGATCAGAAAGTCTTTACCCTAATCCGAAGACTGAGGTTACATCTGCAGAGGAGCCAAAGCCGCAAACAAGCGGTGGAGGCAAGAATGGTTCTCAGAATAAGAGAAAGCAGGATCAGACTAAGGATGGCCAGAAGAAAAAGAATAAGAAGGATGTTGAGTGCTTCAGCTGTGGTAAGAAGGGCCGTTATGCTAGTAATTGTTGGGCCAAGCTAGCAGACAGGAAGTGCTTCAACTGTGGCCAGGTAGGACATCACAAGGACAAGTGTCCGCAACCCCCTAAAGAAAAGTAGATGGTGAAAGCATATGCCCTTAATGCTATTCCTTCTTCGTCGAATGCTCCAAATGCGGCGGAGAAGGGAAGAATGTCGTTATTCAAGGTATGCTTTCTGTTTATGATGTTCCTGTTAGAGTTTTGTTTGATACCGGAGCTTCCAGTTCTTTCATATCTAGTGACCTGGTAGATAGGTTGGGATTGGAGCCAGAGATTGTCGATAGACCTTTAGTAGTGACGAACCCGATTGGTGGTTCGACTAACCTTAGCATGATTTGTCGGAATGTGGTCTTATCTAGTCATGGATGCATGTTTGTTTGTGATTGCTTTGTTTTGGGCTTTACTGGGTTTGGCATTATTTTGGGAGTCGATTGGCTCCAAAGATACGGGGTGGTAGACTGCGAGGGCTTTTTGGTGACAGCTAGAGCGGATGATGGGCAGAGGGTAGTGTTTGGTGGTCTACCTAGTGATGGGGTAATGGCTAGTTTTCTAAATTCCCTCGACATCCCGCAAGGTGAGTTGTCAGGTTTGCCCGTGGTTGGCCAGTATCCGTACGTCTTCGAGGAAGTGTCTAGGCCACCACCACATCGAGAGATTGAGTTCCGTATTGATTTGGTGAAAGATGCCAGACCTATAGTGATTCCACTTCGTCGTATGGCACCAAGGGAGCAGCGAGAGCTCAGGGTGCAAGTCAGTGATCTTTTGAAGAAGGGATTTATCAGAAGGAGTGTTTCTGAATGAGGAGCACCAGTTGTGTTTGCTACCAAGGTGGATGGTTCCCTTCGATTGTGTGTAGATTACCGCGAATTGAATAAAGTGACGAGGAATAATAAGTATCCTCTACCATGGATAGATGATTTGTTTGATCAGTTGAGTGGCGCGAGAGTATTCTCCCAGTTGGATCTCGCGACAGGATTTCATCAGCTTAGAGTGGAAGCCGAGAGTATAGCTAAAACGGCATTTCGGATGCCATCTGGATTTTATGAGTGGTTGTTCATGCCATTCGGGCTGACCAAAGCCCCAGCATACTTTGTGGATCTTATGAATAGGGTATTCAGAGATCAGTTGAATAAGTTTGTCCTTGTGTTCGTGGATGATATTTTGGTCTACTCGAGGATAGAGGAAGAACACAAGGAACATTTGAGGATAGTGATGGAGGTGTTGAGAAAACACCAATTGAAAGCAAAGTTCTCTAAGTGTCACTTCTGGAGGAGGGAAGTGAGGTTCTTGGGCCATGTTGTTTCATAGAATGGTATCGCCGTGGATCCTACGAAGGTGGCTACGGTACAGGATTGGTCTACGCCCAAGAATGCAACGGACATAAGAAGCTTCTTAGGATTAGCTAGATATTATCGTAAGTTTATCCAAGATTTCTCCAAGATGGAAGCACCGTTGACTCAATTGACCAAGAAGAATCAAGCTTTCGTCTGGGATGAAAAGTGCGAGAATGCATTCAAGAATCTAAAGTAAAAGTTGACGTGTGCGCCAGTGTTAATGAAGAGATGACGGTATACACAGATGCATGTGGTACCGGACTAGGTTTGAGCTGTTTACCGATCATAAATCGTTAAAGTATCTCTTCTCTCAGAAAGATCTAAATCTCCGACAGCAAAGATGGTTGGCATTCTTAGCTTCCTATGATTTCAATATCACATATACACCAGGAAAGGGTAATGCGGTAGCTGATGCATTGAGTAGAAGACATGCCAGTTTAGGGGCTATGTTTCTGGAATGGAAGCAACTGGAGTACATCGCGGGGTATGATTTCAGACCAAAGTGCTGAAAAGTCGGGTGTGTACGCGACTTGTGCAGGATCTATAATATGGCTATGCGGAATGTATGTGATAACTTAAGCCATTCAATAGTTACACAGGTAAAAATTCACAAACAAGAAATATATCACTAACAAATATAAATGTTGTAGATAAAGTAAAGTAATGACACCAGATTTTTATACTGGTTCGGACCTCCCGTCCTACGTCCAGTCCCGAAGCTCCTCTTCGGCTTTTCACTAAACAACACCCTCGCTTCACCCAGAGGAACAGGTTCACAACTACTTGATTTACGGGCTACAAGTTTACCCACTTGATTTCATGGGCCACAAGCTTACCCACTTGATTTCACGGGCTACAAGCTTACCCACAAACGATTACAAGAGTTTGACCTTGAATGTGTTCTTTCTTCAACACTGATTAGTCAATGATTGAGTACAACCTTCCTATAATCTTATCCTCAAATATATATTGATGTTTGCAAAGATTTGGAAGTGGATTATCGAGTTGAATCACAAGTGTGTTAAATATGCTTGGAGATTCAAACGATAATTGAATGCTTTTGAGTGCTTTCAGAATGCTAAGAATAATACAATATAGATAAGAGAATGGAGAGAAATTTCGGTAATTTGAATGAATGAAAATCGATGTATTTATAATAATCGAGAAGATGCAATTGTTGGTGAAAAGTTGCTCTCAAAAGAAGTGATTATTCTTGAGAAGAAATGGATGTAACTCTTCAAGAAAGAAGATGACTTTTCACAAAATTTCAAAAAGCTGTTGACCTATAAAAATTTATAGGTCGACATGTTTTTAGTCATTGTAATTTAAAAACCTGTTGACCTATAAAAAAGTACAGGTCGACCTCTTTTCGACCGTTATATTTTGAAAACCTGTTGACCTATAAAAAAGTGTAGGTCGACATGTTTTTGATGATATGCATAAAAAAAGGTCTTATAAGTAATTTTTGAAAGCCAAAAAGAAGTATGATTATTTGAGGATAGATTTTAACATTTATGACTCTAAATAATCAACTTCTAACCTATGAAGGCATCTTGTCTTCTTTTTGTCGATGTAGAAGCTTCTTCTTGTCATAAATCAAAATAATCCGTGAAGCTTTGACTCAACATTCTCCCCCTTTTTGATTGATGACAACATGGATTAAAATAGTTATCTCTCCTTGTATATATGCTCCCCCTGTATATAAGCTCCCCCTGAATTATATATAATCTGCACAACAGTCGTTAGTAATACTTTGTCCCCCTTTGTCATCGACAAAAAGGGTGTCCAGAAGAACTGCATAAGGCTAGCATTATAATAAGTAAATTGTTCTGCATATTACAAACCAAAACAAACACACCAGAAGTACTAGATAGTGGCATAATTACATACACCAGTCATAATTAAGTTTTTGAAGATAAAGAGATAAAAACGTAAAGACTATTGTGATGGCCAGTCTGAATCACTATCTTCTTCTTCGTCTTTTTCTCCTTCCTCCTCATGTTCCTCATTGTTTCCGTCATCATCGTCCTTCTCAACATCGTCATGAGCTTCTTCTTCAATATGCGACATTCCACGACCACGATTATGTTGGGTACTTGCTCCAGAACTAGTACCTTCTTCCGACGAGGACCATGTAAAAGTAGGAGGCATAGGACGTTTTACGGGATCTTGTGCAAGTGTTGCTGAAGTTGAGGCACAAGAGATTTGCTTCCCAAATTGTTCCGAAGAAAGACTTTAATTTGTTGAACCGCTTATCAAGTTTAGTGTCCAAGCGGTCAAGCTTATTATTGGTTCGTTTCAGTCTTGCTTCGAGTAAAAATTGATTACGTGCAATTTGTTCAAGAGTTTCTTTAGTTGAAGAAGTAGATGGTGGAATTGTAACGTCTTCTGGCCTTTGCCTAGGGATTTGTGAAGAAGAAGTCTCCGGAGGACCTAGTTCGACATATTGCTCAAAAGGAATAATGGTAAAACACGGATCGGGTAGCTTCATCCTCTTTTTAGATGCTTTATCAATACATTTTGGTATTGAAATTTTGGACGCGGGGGATCTTATTCCACAGTCCATGAGGCAACGCATAATATACTCGTTATAAAACAGATGTGGCCTAGAGCGTTTGTTCACCATTGAAATTTCGTCAAAAATCATCTCAATCCAATTTACCTTGATATTCCCAAAGATAGCGTACAATGCCTTAAAGTTTTCTCTGTAAACAGCATCAAAATTTCCAGTCCTTGGAAGTAGAGAATGTGTGATACAAAGATGAAGAATTCTAGCCGAGGGTCTCAAATTGACTCCTTTGGTACTTGACTTATGGTCTTCAATGAATAAGTGACTATGTTTATCACGAATATGAATAGGGCAGAAATCAGTAGAGAATTGTATACCATCATTGTGAGATCGTAGAGTTTCTGCCATTCTATCTTTAGAAAGAAAAATGTGTTGTCCACATATCACTGACCATAAGCAATCTTCTGAGTTTTGGGGTTTAAATTTTTCTAAGTTGAGATTAGCATAGAATAGCTTTATCAAAATGTGACTAATCTCAACATTGTTGTGTTCAAAAGAAAGAAGAGATTCAATACCTGCTCGGTTTGATATCTCTCGAACTTCGTAGTAGACAAAATCAGAGAAATTGATGAAAGATCCATGGTGAATTGTATAGTCTTCCATTTTGTTCCACCTTTTCACCGCTAGTGGATCCATAAGCCATTGTTTGATTTGAGAATCAATGGGTTGGATTGGTGTTTGAGAGGATGAAGTTTTTGATTTCTTTTGCTTAGGAGCCATTTTAGAGTTTAGAGAAATTGAAATTCCTTTTGAGGGTAGGATTGAGAGAATTAGGAGTAAGAATAAATAAGATTTTAACGAAAGGTTGTGAGGATTTAAAAAGTGAATCGACGTGTCTAACGCAAGTGGAAAACAGCAATTCCCGATACCGGTCGACAGGAAAGTTTGGGGTGGTCGACAGGAATTAGTTCTGGAAGAATATATGCCACCATTTCTATGTTGATCGGTCGACAGGGAGTATTTGGGGTGGTCGACAGGTATTAGTTCTGGAAGAATATATGCCACCATTTCTATGTTGATCGGTCGACAGGGAGTATTTGGGGCGGTCGACAGGTGAAGGTTCTGGAAAATTATAAACATATAATTTTATCTTGACTGGTCGACAGGGAGTATATGGGGCGGTCGACAGGTAAGAGTTCTGGAAGAAATATGAATTATATTTTTAGCCTAACCGGTCGACAGAGTTTTTTTGAGCGGTCGACAGGTTAATTCTCTGGTTGAAAATAAAAAACAAAAAGGACTAGACCGGTCGACAGCATAGAACTGGGCGGTCGACAGGTGCTGAATACTTTTGTTTTTCTGGTTTGTTGAGATGAAATGAACACTATATAAAAAAATATTTTATTCAAAACAATATGAATTCAAAAATAGATGCTTAGAAGGTTAAATACAAATTTATTTTCAGAAAATTTAAACGATATAAACGTAAAAATTATCTTCTTGGTTCCCAAGGATTCTTTGGTTCCCAAGGATTGTATTTTCCACTTACTCCTTCATTGTTGTTGTAATTCCTATCCCATGAGTTTTGAGTTCGCAAAGATGATGGTATAGGTATTGGCTCATGTACGTTATGCCTGTCAGAGCTGCAGAAAAGAGAGGCTAGTCGTTCGAGATACGTCAAACGAGAAGTCGTCAATTTTTGCTCATAGAACATTTGCTGCTGATAATAATGCATTTCGTCGATCTTTTCTTTTGTTCGTGGAGATCAAAACAAAACTTTCTTGCTTTTCTTAGAAGTTGGTGTGGTTCCTGGTGTTCGAGAAGGTGGATGAAATCCAGTTGGATGTTCTGGTGTTTTCGGGGAGTTGTATTCCGTTGGTTCGGAACTCGTGATTGAAATATGGGAGTTTTCAGCACATTTTTCACAAATGTGTGCCATGAATTAAAAATAATTGAGGTTTGAAAAAATTGTTGTCTGAGAGCACTAAAAAATACAAACGTGTATATATATAGAAAGAGTTTTCTATTTTTAGAGAAAGAAGAGATGGTTTGCATTTTATTAACCGTAGAAAAATTCTCTTCTTTATATAGTAATAAGAAAAGACATTGGTTTCTGAAAAATATGAACTCTTGTTATATAAGAAAAAAATATTATCCTTCGAGTTCATTTCTTGAAACCAAGCCTAGCTCTCTACGTAACTTGACAAAACTTGATTCTAGTAGAGGCTTTGTAAAAAAATCAGCTAGTTGATTGTCTGTGCTTACATATTATAATTTTATATTTCCTTTCTCAATATTATCTCTAAGAAAATGATGTCGGATGTCTATATGTTTAGTTCTTGAGTTGTTAACCAGATTTTTGGATAAGTTTATCGCACTTGTGTTATCACAATATATAATAGAATTTGACAAGTTCATATCGAAGTCTTTAAGTGTTTGTTGCATATATATAACTTGTGTACATGCTAAAGCCGCTGAGATATACTCTGCCTCACATGTCGAGAGTGAAACACAATTTTGTTTCTTGCTAAACCAAGAGACAAGTGATTTTCCAATGAAATGGCACGTACCACTTGTACTCTTTCTATCCGTTCGTGATCCTCCGAAATCAGCATCACTATATGATACTAATTCGAATGCACAATCCTTAGGATAGAAAAGGCCGAAATCTTTGGTGTTATTAAGATACCGAATAATTCGTTTTACTGCTCGTAGACGCGATTCCTTAGGATTAGCTTGAAAACGTGCACACAAACAAACACTCATCATAATGTCAGGACGACTAGCTGTTAAATATAGGAGAGAACCTATCATACTACGATACGTCTTTTGGTCTATACTCTTTCCACTTTCATCCTTTTCGAGATGACTAGTTGTACTAATCGGAGTAGGTTTTCCGGAATTATTTTCAAGACCAAATCTTTTAATAAGATTTTCACAATATTTTTCTTGATTTATAAAAATACCATTCGGAAGTTGTTTAATTTGAAGACCAAGAAAGTATGATAACTCTCCCATATGTGACATTTCAAATTCTTTGGTCATGACATTTGCAAACTCTTTACAAAGTTTCTCATTTGTTGAACCAAAGATTATGTCGTCCACATATATTTGAATAACAAGTATATCTTTGTGCGAATGTTTAATAAATAATGTTTGATCAACCTTTCCTATTTGAAACCCAGAATCAATTAGATAACTTCGTAGTCGTTCATACCAAGCACGTGGTGCTTGTTTTAGACCGTACAAACCCTTCTTAAGCTTGAACACATGATCCAGATATTTTTCATGTTCAAATAAAGGTGGTTGTTCAACATATACTTTTTCTTTTACAAATCCGTTTAAAAATGCACTCTTGACATCCATCTGATATAATTTAAAGTTATGATGACAAGCAAATGATAGAAGAATTCTAATTGCTTCTAGTCTAGCGACAGGTGCAAAAGTTTCTTCATAATCGATACCCTCTTCTTGATTATATCCTTGTGCTACTAAACGTGCTTTGTTTCAAGTTATGTTTCCTTGTTCATCAGCCTTGTTTTTGTAAACCCATTTAGTTCCTATAACCGATTGATCGGTTGGCCTTGGAACAAGTTCCCATACATTATTGCGTTCAAACTGATTTAGTTCTTATTGCATCGTAATAATCCAATATTCATCGGTAGCAGCTTCTTTAGGATTCTTAGGTTCGATATTAGAAATAAATGCAACATGTCCCATTTGGTTAAGTTGACTTCTAGTTCTTATTTGAGATGATACTTCTCCAATTATATTTTGAACTGGATGATCTCTTAGAATTCTTGGAGGATATCTAAATCTTGGTGGAGAAGGTATTACATCAATTTGAGGGTTATCATCAACTATTTCTGAGTCAGAGTCATTATTTGTGATGATAGGGTTATCAGTGACTATGGTTTCTTCGTCATCTGATATTATATGAGATGGTTTAAAGAATTCATCAAAGGAAACATGAAGTGATTCTTCAATAGATTTGGTTCTCTTATTGAATATACAATAGGCCTTGCTTCTTTCCGAATATCCGACAAATATACCTTCATCGGATTTTGGATCAAATTTTCCAAGATGGTCTTTCATATTTAAAATAAAGCACTTAGAACCAAAAACTTTGAAATATGAGATATTTGGTTTTCTTTGATTAAATAACTCATATGATGTATTTTTAGTCAGAGGTCGAATAGATACACTATTCAAAACATAACATGCAGTTGCAACAGCTTCTGCCCAGAAATGTTTTGGTAGAGTGGATCCATTTAATAATGTTCTTGCACATTCTTGTAGTGTCCGATTTTTCTGTTCTACTACTCCATTTTGTTGTGGAGTTCGAGGAAACGAAAAATTATGATTGATACCTTTCTTTGTACAAAAATGTTCAAATTCATTATTTTCGAACTCTCCTCCATGATCACTTCTAATATTTTTAACCTTAAGTCCTTTTGACTTTTGAATTCTTTTGACGAAGGATTTGAAATGATGAAAAGTGTCACTTTTATTTTTTAAGAAAATAACCCATGTATAACGAGAATAATCATCAACAATTACAAACACATATTTATTGTGATTTATTGACTGAACCTGTGTTGGTCCAAATAAATCCATATGTAATAATTCAAGTGGTTGTAATGTTGATATGATTTTCTTGGATTTGAAGGAAGATTTAGTCAATTTTCCTAATTGACATGCATCACAAATATTATTAACCGAAAAGCTCATTTTGGGGAGACCTTTAATAAGATCATTTTTGGCTAGCTTGTCAATAGTTTTGAAGTTTATGTGACAGAAACGTTTGTGCCATAGCCATGGATCATTATCATTTGCTACAAGACACATATCTGAATTATGATTGATATTCATATTCAGAATATAAATGTTTCTATCTCTATTTCCTTCAAAAGCTATATTTCGATCTTTATCTAGTATACTACATTTATTATCTGAAAAGGAAATAGTAAAACCTTTGTCGCACAATTGACTAATACTTAATAAATTATGTTTCAAATTCTTAACTAGCATGACATTTGTGATAAGAGGTAAGTTAGATGTACCATAATTGCTCACATCGCCTTTGCCGATGATATAGCCTTTTGAATTATGTCCAAAAGTGACTGAGCCACCGTCCGAATAAGTAATATTTGTTAACAAGTTCTTGTCTCCAGTCATATGCTTTGAGCAACCACTGTCCAATATCCACTTTCCTCTTTTCTTAAGTGGGACCTGCAAAAAATAAAGTTAAGTCCATGGTACCCACTTTTTATAGGGTCCTAAGAGTTAGGTCTTAGGAGTCCAAACCCATACAGGTCCGGTATCCCCTTTATACAAATAATTTGGATTATAAATCACAGTATTCAAAAAAATTTGAATGTACTTGTTCCTAATCAAACTATTATTTGTTTTAGGAACCCATATTTTTATAGATTTGACATTCTTCTTTTGAGATTTCACAATCGGTTTTGGTTTGGAATATAATAAACTAAGATTTTTCTTAGCTTCAGTTTCTTGAGCTTTCTTATTTTTTCTTTTTCTTTTACCAAGATGTTTCTTGATAACTTGTTTCTTATATCCCAATCCTTGCTTGTTTGTAGCTGATTGTGAACTCTCAATAATTTTTGTCAAATTTTCTCGACCTTTGTTAAAGTTAGAAACATTTTTAGAAATGTCGTCTAACTTTTTTGTAAACTAGCTTTTTCAAGGTTTAGAGATTTTACTTTTGCTTTAAGCTCATAATTCTCAGCAGTAAGAGTGTCATTTTTCTCTTTTTGAATTCCAATTTCTTGACTTAAAAGAGATAGTTGAGAATTATTATCAGATGATGATACTTGAGCTTTTTCAAGTTCCTCCTCTAATATGTTTTTTTTTTCATCTTTTAACATATATCGTTCTAATTCTGATCTATTCAACATTGCCTTGACTTCTTTTAATTGATGTTTTGTATCTTTAAATTTAATCATTAATTTATCATAAATATCAAGCATATCCTCAAGGGTAGGAATTTGTACCTCATCCTCTGTTGCCATAAAACATACATTTGCTTGTTCATTATTTGAGTCGCTTTCACTTTCGAATGAAGATGAATCTGAATCATCCCAAGTTACTGAGAATGCCCGTTTCTTTGACTTGTCCGTTTTGTGTTTGAACTTGTCATTTTCTGTCTTCTTCTTTTGTTCTGGACAATCATTTTGCATATGTCCCTTCTTATGGCAGTTAAAGCATTCTACATTCGATGATGATGGTCTGTTTGATCCGAACTTTTTTCTGTTGTATCGACTAGCTCTTCGTTGTTTAAGAATTTTTTGAATCCTTTTGCAATGAATGCTAGATCCTCATCTACATAATCTGAGATGTCTTCATCAGCATGAAAAGCTACATTTTTCTTTTCTTCTTTTTGTTCTTTTCGAGCCTGCAAGTTAGCTTCATAGGACATAAGATTTCCTATCAATTCATCTGGCTTCATGGTGGAAAGATCATTAGCTTCTTCTATGGCTAATACTTTTCCTTCCCATTCATTAGTCAGTGAATGTAGGACTGTTGAAACTACATCGAAGTCAGAATATTTTTGTCCTAACCCGATAAGAGCATGATGAATAGTTTGAAATCTTGAATACATCTCATTGATTGTTTCATTTGGCTTCATTTTTAAATTTTTAAATTGACATTTCAACAAAGCTATTTTTGCTTGTTTAACCTTGTTAGTACCTTCATGAGTGGTCTTTAGTGTTTGCCAAATTTGATAGGCAGTGGTACATATACTAACACGGTTATACTCATTTTGGTTTAATGCACAAAACAACATATTCATTGCTTTTGCATTTACAGTAGCTGCTGTTTTCTCGGTAGGAGACCATTCTGCATACTCAGTAGTTGGATTTATTATCTCTTTCTGAGTAGCATTCCAAGCATCATAGCTAGTTGATTGCATATAAAAAGTCATGCGTGTTGCCCAATAACTATAGTTTAGGCCATTAAAGAAAGGAGGTCTTTGTGTCGATTGACCTTCTGTGTAAGTGGTGTTACTTGTACTTGTGTTATTTGCCATATTACTAGAATATATCAAATAACTGTGTTACGGTTATATGATAACCTCGCTCTAATACCAATTGAAAAGTCGGGTGTGTACGCGACTTGTGCAGGATCTATAATATGGCTATGCGGAATGTATGTGATAACTTAAGCTATTCAATAGTTACACAGGTAAAAATTCACAAACAAGAAATATATCACTAACAAATATAAATGCTGTAGATAAAGTAAAGTAATGACACCAGATTTTTATACTGGTTCGGACCTCCCGTCCTACGTCCAGTCCCGAAGCTCCTCTTCGGCTTTTCACTAAACAACACCCTCGCTTCACCCGGAGGAACAGATTCACAACTACTTAATTTACGGGCTACAAGTTTACCCACTTGATTTCAAGGGCCACAAGCTTACCCACTTGATTTCACGGGCTACAAGCTTACCCACAAGACGATTACAAGAGTTTGACCTTGAATGTGTTCTTTCTTCAACACTGATTAGTCAATGATTGAGTACAACCTTCCTATAATCTTATCCTCAAATATATATTGATGTTTGCAAAGATTTGGAAGTGGATTATCGAGTTGAATCACAAGTGTGTTAAATATGCTTGGAGATTCAAACGATAATTGCATGCTTTTGAGTGCTTTCAGAATGCTAAGAATAATACAATATAGATAAGAGAATGGAGAGAAATTTCGGTAATTTGAATGAATGAAAATCGATGTATTTATAATAATCGAGAAGATGCAATTGTTGGTGAAAAGTTGCTCTCAAAAGAAGTGATTATTCTTGAGAAGAAATGGATGTAACTCTTCAAGAAAGAAGATGACTTTTCACAAAATTTCAAAAAGCTGTTGACCTATAAAAATTTATAGGTCGACATGTTTTTAGCCGTTGTAATTTAAAAACCTGTTGACCTATAAAAAAGTATAGGTCGACCTCTTTTCGACCGTTATATTTTGAAAACCTGTTGACCTATAAAAAAGTGTAGGTCGACATGTTTTTGATGATATGCATAAAAAAAAGGTCTTATAAGTAATTTTTGAAAGCCAAAAAGAAGTATGATTATTTGAGGATAGATTTTAACATTTATGACTCTAAATAATCAACTTCTAACCTATGAAGGCATCTTGTCTTCTTTTTGTCGATGTAGAAGCTTCTTCTTGTCATAAATTAAAATAATCCGTGAAGCTTTGACTCAACAAGTGCGAATTGGATCCAGAAATGTTAGCAAGTTTGACGATCTGACCCACTTTGATTGAGCGGATTGGTTCCAGTCAGAGGAACGATCCTAATCTATTGGAAATCATCTCAAAGTTTGAGATGGGAATCGATGGAGAGATGAACAAGTATGGGCTTGATCGAGATGGATGACTTAGAAAGAATGGAAGACTAGTTGTACCCAATGTCAATAGATTTAAGATGAAGTGCTTAGAGAATGTCATCACTCAAAACTGACTATACATCCCGGCGGTAAGAAGATGTACCGAGACATGAAGCAGACCTACTACTAGGAAGGGATGAAAAGAGACGTTGGGAAGTTTATATCCAAATGCATGAATTGCTAGCTAGTTAAAGCTAAGCAAAAGAAGCCTAGTGGTTTGTTACAACCATTAGAAATTCCAGAATGGAAATGGGAACAAGTCTCGATGGATTTCATTGATGGGTTACCAAGGACTAGGTCGGGCCATGATAGCATTTGGGTGATTATGGACCGATTGACCAAGAGTGCAAGATTTATACTCGTCAAGTCAAACAGGACAACAACTAAGTTAGTGGAACTATATATAAAATTGGTAGTAAGATTTCATGGAATAGGCATTGTAAGTGACCGAGATCCGTTGTTCACTAGTGGATTTTGGAAGAGCTTACAAGAGGCGTTAGGATCAGAATTACATCTCAGTACCGCGTATCATCCTCAAACGGACGGATAGACAGAGAGGGTGAATCGAGTGTTAGAAGATCTTTTGAGAGCTTGCATATTGGATTTTGGTGGATCATGGGATGACCATTTGCATCTAATAGAGTTTGCATATAATAATAGCTATCAGTCCAGTATTGGTATGGCTCCATTTGAAGCTTTGTACGGGAGATCGTGCAACTCACCATCATTTTGGGTAGAAACTGGTGAAAAGTTTGTACTTGGACCCGATGTGATAAGAGAAACTTCAGCTAAGATTAAGACTATCCAACAGCGAATGAAGGCTGCCCAAGATAGGCAGAAGGGTTATGCCGATAAAAGGAGAAGAGATTTAAAGTTCTCCATTGGCGAGTTGGTGTTTGTCAAGATTTCTCCGTTGAAGAGCGTGATACGATTTAGCAGGAGAGGCAAGTTGGCACCAAGATTTGTTGGCCCATTCCCAGTCCTCGAACAAGTTGGGAATTTGGCGTATAGAGTTGACTTACCAGAGAAGATGGTGGGAGTTCACAACGTATTTCATGTTTCCCAGCTAAGGAAGTTCGTGCACGACCCAGACACGACTATTTCACCTGATCAGTTGGAGGACTTCGAAGTAGAACCCGAGGCGGTTGGGAACCGCAAGCCGATTCGTATTGTCGAGTATGATACGAAGCAACTTCAAAGGAAGGCGGTGAAGTTAGTCAAGGTTCAGTGGGGCAAGAACGAGAATGACTGTACTTAGGAGACAGAGGAGAGCATCAGGAAGACGTATCCAGAACTCTTTGCCTGGTAAGATTTTCTTTACGATTTAGGTATTCTGCATGCTAGGATAGACTTGTTATGCTTGTTTTGCATGGTTGATTGTTGTTTTATGGCTTATAGGCATGCGGGATCCTTTGTATGTTTTGGGTTAACAAATTTCGGGGACGAAATTTTTTAAGGGGGGGAGAGTGTAACGACCCGCATTCTAAGTATCGAAGGATCGTAGAATATTAATTTCTTTCACATACGAAGTCGTATGGTCATGTGACTTTGGGAGACAACTATTGGAGTCATTTCCCATGTTCATGATTTTCGCCAATTTTTAAATGACCGTTTTGCCCCAAGCTGATACTGTTTTGGCCTTAACTTTTGACTGGAAAGGAATTTTGACCTGAAACCACTTCCATTAGATTCATTTGATGGTTTACAATTCCGTAGAGTGGTCACATCAATCAAACGGACTCACCGTTTGGGAGATATGGCTGAAACAAGTTTCAGATGGTTAAAAACAGCTTAATTGGGCCTAACCGGGTGATTAACAGCTAGGCCCAATGGGGGATTTCGGGATTAGAGGTATTTGGGGGCTGCTACGGTTAGGATTTTGGTTTTTCACTCATTTTCCAGACGCCACAAACTCTCTCTTCAATCTAACAATGGCCTCCATCATCTAAAAACACCCCTAATCACTTCTTAATCAAGTTTTTGCTTAAACTATATCAAATTAAGGAGAGAAAGCACCAAAGCAAGGTTAGAGCTGCTGTGTTACATTGGGAACAGCGCCAAATAGATATTCATTTCAGTTTTGAGGTTTTATTTGTGGCTAAGGTGAGTGATTTGCATAGTTTTGCACTAATTACGATTAATTAAGGGTAATTAGTGAAGATTAGCGAATTTATACATTAATAAATTCTGGAAAAATATTTATAAATTCGGAAATAATGTTTTAGGCCTCTGTTAGAAAATTTGGCTAATTTGGTTAAGTTTTGTTAATCCTATCATTAGTTTTGCTTAAACATGCTTGAGGGAAAATATTGGATTTTGGCTATGTTTGATCCGTTTTAACCTATCAAATTATTATTTTGGTGTTTGTGGTTGATTCTCTATGTTGCTATGACTGTATGGTATGCTTTGCGATTGAATAGAATAGTTAGAATCGTCAAAAACGCCGTCGTATGGCGTAAAACAGTCGTTGGAAAAGTTGTAGAAAAATATGCAGGGTTTCGGATCGGATTGTGGACTGAGCAGAGAAACCGAACCGGATCGAAACTTTGCACTAAAGGAGGCTTGGCGAGAAGGAAGGCCATTTTCTTAGAGTTGGAGTTGGACAGGGGATCGGATCGGAGAGACCAAAAGGGGATCGGATCGGAGCTAAGAGGGGAAGATCGGAACGGATTTGGAGACATGAGGAAGCACACCCAAACCGAACCGCTTCAGGGTACTGAACTAGAGCTTGAGGACCGAACCGAACAGAGGGTAGGCCCGAACCGAGGAGGAATGGAGCGCTGATCAAGGCATGGGCTAGGACCACCGAACCGAACCGGGTTTGGAGCACCGAACCGAACCGGGTTGGGAGTACCGAACCGAACCAGATGTTTTTACTTCAGCGTGATGACTTCTTCTGAAGACCAACTCCAATTCGACCAAAACCCGAGATGCAAAGGAAGTCCAAATGGGAAGTAGAGCTCAGGATCCAGTTGGGAACCAACAATTTAACTTCATGAGTCGGGCTTTGCTGCGGGACGTGTGCTAAGGTGTCGATGTCTGTAACTTTGAATCACTATGTGTAGGGAGTACGTGAACGGATTCAGGGCCGCAGTGGCCTAGGTATGACTAAAGAGCTATAAACCAATGAGATGTGGTCATTTGTAAAGATTTTGTCATGACTCCATGGGGTAAGCTTGGTAGTAGCAGTAGTTGTACAAGTCGAACTCCGTCACTACTTCGATGGGTCCAGTGATTGACAGTGGTAGACATCGTATGCTTTACGCACTGAGTGAGAGATGTGAGGATGGTTGCTATGTTTGATTTGTTTGCCATCATTATGACATGCACACCCCCACCCCTGTATTCTTTACACCTTCTGTTTAGTGGCATCTTAGAGTATTGTACGGTATGTAGTGCTAACTCTTTGGTTGCAGGTCCAGGTTCAGGTATGGTTTAGTATACCTGTTACTATTCTGTTTAGTTGCTTATCGCTCATACCAAACTTTTTGTCTGACCCAGAGTTTTATGTCTCTTCTTATTACTCTGGGTGCTCTCACGAGCAGACTAGACACAAGTTAGGTGGTATGCACGAGTAGTTGTACTGGAGACGAGCAGGAGGCTTACACGTATGATATATATATATATATATATATATATATATATATGTTTATATTCTCCCTGTGTTACTGCGGTCACTACTTTGGGCATTAGTGGTGTACCTTTCTTTCTTTTGTTTAGAGACAGTAATTTGGAAAGTTGTAACAAGCTGTATTTGGATTTCCGTTGCTCTGATGATGATGTTGATGTTGGTTTTAGTTAATAGCTTATGCACTGTCTCGCCTGTTTTATGTCAAGTATATTATTATTATATTTTGTTCCATGCACTGTGAGAAATTTTACAGGTCTTCGATCAGTTCATTCTCTTCTTTCCTTTCTTTGGCGACCGTGCTGTGCTAGTTGGGCATGTGTACAACGCACTTTCGGAGGAAATGACGGCTGGTGCGGGGCGGGCCGTCATAGGATCTTTAATCTTCAACCATTGTCTTCAATATCTTTAATAATCGTCGTATAATTATTCAGAATGGGTTGAAACCCGGTCTTCCGAATAACTATCGCATCTTTAAAACCAAGTGATATATAAACATATCATATGTCTCATTCCAAATAGAAATATTCTTCTGACTGAATTCATTCTTTACATTAGGAATTCCTCCCTTAAATTTTATCATAGATTTACATCATTTAAACTCATGTTTATGCCTTTCCTTGGAAATCATTTTCTCATTCCGATCCTATTCATCCCATGAAGCAAAACTGGTGGCACTCCATATCTAATACCCCTCATATTTGGTAAGTTTAATTACCTTCTTTCATTTTAAATCTTGAAATATTTATTAAAACTCTAGCATAGTTATAATATCCTAAATCATTATTAAATGATTACTTAACTTTGGAAGCTAATCATGTCTTTAACTGGGTTAAGGAGTAGATGTTATTCAAGACATCATTCACGACAAACCCAATATCCAATTTGATATCAAGTATAAGGCTTTAAGTATAAATCATATCGACTTATATTCAATATCAAATTCTGAAATTGGTAAATACGTATAGGGAATAATGATATTAGTATCTTCCAAATTCATTCAACATTATCCGTATAACTATGGACCCAATATCAGAACATGCAAAGGTTATTTCTATTTAAATCCAATGAACTTAAGTTTGAAAACTTTTTGTTTAATCTTAAACTAAATTCCAAAATATTGATTTAATATGTTGAGTAATTCAGATCAAAAGTCCAAATAATTAAATCATAGTTCAAAACTTCACAATTCTTACTTAAATCATTTTAAAATCATTAATTATGACTTATCATGATTTTTCCATATATTTAATAATTTTTGTAAGGCCCTTTCAGTTGGCTTCCAATTCTGGTCACCGAAGTGCATTTATAGCGAACTTTTCAAAAATAGATTTGATCTTATCTTAAAATATTATCGTTGTAATTTTAAAATTCTTTTCCATTTGAAAACTTTTTTATTTTGAACACAACGTTTTTCATTTTGGGAGATTCCGACGGTCGATCTCCCTGTATGTTGATTCAAAGATAATGGTCGAAGTTCGCGAACTACCACTACCCAACAAGTCCTATTCAGACCAAATTCGATTTATAATTAAAAATTAAATCTAAACACTTCCAAAATTATATTAATTACATAAAACATATATAATTATTTTTGGAACTACATTTCAATTATTTCCCTTGAAAATCCAATATTCCATTATTTAATCATTTTAATATTATTTTAATCATTAAAATAATATTATTTTTTAAAACTTATTATTTGAAGTCCAAATTTTCCTGATATCCGTTATAAAAACAAATAAGCAAGTTTAAAAAGGAAATCTCTTTAAATCCTTTCCCAAATACTCTAACCGAACTTCACTTTCAGGTTACTATTCATTTCAGATTTAAATTTGAAAACATGCCTTTACTACTTTAAATTAGTTCAAATAAAATTCTTACTTTTATGAAAACTATTCATAATCACTTAAACTACCATTATAAATTATTTTGAATTTAATATTAAAATTTCATTTTTCGCTGGATAATTTAGTTATAAAATATTCAAATTAATTCTTAATTAGAATGAGATTCAACCAATTACCATATAATTCAATTTATATGGATTTCAGACATCATTAGCATCCAATAATAGTTATTAATAACTATTAACATCTAATTACCACATATTTTGGTATATATATAAGCCTTAAACCGTTAACGCTTACGTGGCTTTGTCCAAAGGATTAACTGTAATATCAATCAATGAGGAATATTTCAACCATTAGTGACAACCAATCATCAATCAATTATCCAAATAGGGTTCACATCAATATCCATGGATAACACTTAGTTAATTACTTTTTAATGACCATTTGAGGTTCAATCAATTACCAATATCCACATCATTAGTTTTAAGTGTCATAAACCCAAGTATCTACAAGTATATCATTTAAAAATCATATTTATATCGCCCTAACATCATTAAACAAATTAATAATCCCCTATCATCCGTCAAACATCAACATATAACTCAAACAGTTCACAACAACATTTAAAATTAAACTTTCCCTTAATCGGTTTAAAAGTTCTCACCGAAAGCTATCCCACACCATGACCCTTCTAGGTAGGAGCTCCTAGCTACAATTTAACCCAAAATCTTATTAACAACCAAATTCATATCTTTCTTGCATCTCGAACTAAGTATAATAAGGGTATACATTTTCAATTTGAGTTCGAGGAATAAAAATTGGATTTTCATGGGTTTTAAGGGCTTGGAAGGGTTAGTGGGGCCCACAGCTTAAGGAAGATGGGTCCAAACATTGACTAGGGTGGAGTGGGGTCGGAATCGGTGCTGGTGGGCTAGGCGCGGGCTATGGTGGTGTCAGGGGGTGCAGATTTGGGAGCAAAATGGGAAGAAGGTGGAAAATTAGGGTTTTGAAATAGGGAAATTGGAATTTTAAGGGTTTTAGGAGGAGGTGGGAACATGTCTTAAGGAGGAGGGCTAATGGGGTGGTTCGCCAGGTAGGGGAGGAGCTATGACGATGGCAGTGGAGCTAGGGAGGGTGATGGCGGCCATTAAAGTATAAAGGAGGAGTTAAAGGGAAAATAAATGGAAAAATGGGAATAAAATAAAATGGTTCTCTCTCTTTCTTTCACATGTTAAAGTACTTAAGGGGATGGTGCTCTTCTGGAAGAATATGACAACTCAAGAGGTTGGAGTGGGTTGAGAGGTTGAGTTGTCTAATGGTGATAAAGGGTAGGAACTTGTGCAAAAGAAGTGACTTATTTAATTAATTTCTAAATTAACGTTAAAGGTTTACCTAAGAATGGTATTACTTCCACTTGAATTAATTTTAAACTATATGAAACCATTAGTACATGTTTATAGGTCATTTAAGTTGTCATTTATCATCAATATTTTCAATATTTTCGGTGTTACCCGAAACTGCTTATTTTCAAGTCGAATTTCAATAAGCTTATTTCTACATGGTTTCAACTCGTATGGTCAAACTGTAAGTTCGATCAATACAAATTTTGAAACCCTACTATATTTCACTAATATGGATCTAATAGAACTGATCTCATTGAATTCGAAGACCGTTTGAAAAATGGCCTTATTTCTAGCTTTTATTGAATTTTAAGTGATTTTTCAGCATGCATTTATATTACGTACGCTTACACACTAACTCCGATTGACTTGAAATTTAGAACCTTAACATATTTTAACGTTACATATCCAATTAAATTTGTTTCATCGAATTCTGAGACTATCTCAAAAATGGTCCATTTTCAGTCATCAGAACAATATCAAATTATTAATCTTCACAAAATTCTTTTTAAATCGATTTTATAAGTTGGCTAACCTTATTCTAATCTTAACAAACTATAAAATAAAATTAGAATTCATTCTCAATAATTTCTAAGTCTAGATTCAATATTTACTAAATTTGAAATTCATTCAGACTTATTCATTTAAAATTCCTTTTTAAATCCTATTTTAAATCCTATTTTAAATTGACTAAAAATTTGGGTTGTTACATTCTCCCCTACTTAAAAAGATTTATTCCTCGAATCGAAGTCGAAACTGAAGGTTGTTTACTTAACCAACTTAACCTTCATTCTAACTTAGTTTCTTTAACTTACCGGTTTCTAAGAACTTCCCAATTTATCGAAAATTGGCTAACGCCTTAAATTTTCAAAAAAATTCACCATAACCTTCTTTGTACGGGTCAACTAGTACAACTACAGCTTGACTCTCTAGTCCCTCATCAATCAAAAGAAAATCCCAAAACCAAGCAGCATGCTAATTGGCTCTTAAAATATAACACCCAATCAATACAATTAATATGTACCTTTGTGTCGGGCATGCAATTTTATTCCTCTTCTTAGCTTCCATACAATAGCCCATCCAACCAATAATGTCCGACTCCAACCAGTTTCCAAATCAATTCAACATTGAATTTGACTTACCTTAATTTACCTTCCATTCTCATATTTATTTTATCATTCTAAATTTTTATTAATCACATCACAACCAGCAATCAATTGGTTGACTAACTTTCCAAATTTATATGTTGTCGAAACTTATATCTTTTATATATTCAAAGTATATTTTCAAAATCAAATTACAAATATTAAACTCTAACTAAGTTCTTGGTCCTCACACCAGTTATTTGGAATTATATTGTCATCCCACATTCAAAATGTGAAAATAAACACTGATGATGATGTTGCAATCATCATCAAAATCATTCCCAAGCGACTAGAGTGTGATTTTGTATCTATCTAGTATATTTGAGACTTTGGATATACATTAGCTAGGCATGTATGCAAAATGTTCTTATACTCGATGGTCCAAGCTCAATGTCAAATAAAATACTCAAACTTTTATTATAAGACATAATTTTTCATAATCAAATTCATTTTTTATGAATAAACACCTTCATTCTTTCCTATATATATATAATACGCTTCAAACTCATTATAGGGCATTACTAACCCCATCTCTAATGAGTCACTCATTCTAGGATACTACTCATCCTATCTCTAATGAGTTTTCTTTTATTGGATGTTACTAATCCTACCTCTGACGAGTCTTTTCTTTCTGTTCTAATGAGTTGTACCCCCAAAATTTTGGATAAACCGAAGCTCTGATACCACTTTGTAATGACCCGAATATCCCCACCTTTCGAATTGACTATAAGCCACACATGATCAATCTAAAAAAGCAGTAATTCTCAAACCATTATGGGATGCAACACATCAGAACAAAACAAAATAGAAAATTTCATTGTTACTAAAATAATTTTACATTAGAGTACAGAAAATACCAGAGTACAACACGAATATCAGAGAATAATAAATTGCAATACATAGTGGAAACATAATTACATCCAACGGAAGACTATATAATGCTCTATGCACAACTCTAGCTTCAATCCGGAATCCTTCTCGATAAAATATGTGAAAAACAAAACTAATAGCTGCCCATGTTGAAAATATAGGCATCCAGTGTTTAGTGTGAAACAATAAACTCTGAGTCAGTCATGGGACTGGAGTCAGAACCAAAAACAATTATTTGCTTTATTATAAAGTTAGGTAAATCACAGTATCACGTCGTATAACATGAAAGGGTTTTCTCCACATGAATACCTGTCAAAAAACCTTGCAATGCTTTTTGAAAAATGAAGCTATTAAAAGACTCAAGTTCTATCACATAATGCAACGCAAAACCAAGGATCGAGTTTTACCTTATAATAGCCAAACATGCTTGATACACAAAAACTTTCTTTTATTATTACTAGTGCATAGTGTGAAAATCAATTTCATAAATAAATGTATCAATCTTAGATGGCGTAATACCCCATCCTAATATATCGCCATATAGGTTTACAACTGAGAAAGCAAAGCTTGTATTGGAAGTTGTATTTCCATCAATGACGAAGGCAAAGGATCTTCCTTAACCATTCGAATCATTCCTAGGAAGATGTCCAAGAATCACACGCATGTGACCCTTCAGAGCGGTAGAGCCGGTCAGCACCATAAACGACCGGTTAGGATCTTACCTGAACATAACATCCCCCGGTCGTATCTAATCGTTATCCTCGTCGCTGTTTGACCATTATCCGGGGAACCTTGATTCCATTATCCACATGAGTAAATTGCCTGGGATCCATACCATGGCATCACTTCTCAATTAGAGGGAAAAGTTTGTCCTCTCTGCAGTCCATCATCCTATTTTCAGTCAATCACGGGCTGTGAGGCTTGTCGAGGTCATGTTTCAACACAAAGTTACGTTAAATCAGTCATGCTTTGATCATCATCCACAAAGCTCTATTTTCAACAAATTTTTTGATCTATCTGCTACTTAATAAGCTACATTGTCAATTCACAACATATAATCTGTGTCGATTGATAAATAACCCTCTGAGTACATAAGTCTCAGAGGAGGGTGTTAAGGTAAGAGAATAAATTCTCTACCACCAGCTGATATAACATCAATGGCATCAATTAATTATGTTGTAACTTGTAATGTCAGACGGACATCTATTTACAAGTTCATTCTGGCTCTGAACGAAACCGAAGGCGCCTTATTTCTCATCCAATAAAGGAGAGAGGCCCATGCATATTTGTTCAATCTCCAAGTACGTATGGATAACCGCCACTTATAACCTCGTCTTGGGTATACATCCTATTTGACATATCAGCAACAATCCAAAAAATGTGAAGATCTCCAATCTTCAACCAACGTCTTCAGTATCTTCAATACTTATCGTATAATTATTCAGAAAGGGTTATAACATAGTCTTTCGAAATAACTATCGCATCTTTAAAATCAAGTGATATATAAACATATCATATGTCTCATTCCATTTCGAAATATTCTCTTACTCAGTTCATTCTTTACATTGGGAATTGCTCACTTAAATCTTATCAAAGATTTACATCATTTAAACTCTTGTTTAAGTCTTTCCTTGGAAATCATTTTCCGATTCCATTCCTACTCATCCCATGGAGCAAAACTGGTAGTACTCCATATCTAATACCCCTCGTATTTGATAAGTTTAATTACCTTATTTCACTTCAAATCTTTGTTGAAAGATTTGTTAAAACTCTAACATAGTTTTAATCTCCAAAATAATTATTCAATGATTACTTAACTTTGGAAGCCAATCCTTTCTTTAACTGGGCTAAAGAATAGATGTTATTTAAGACACCATTCATGACAAATCCAAAATCCAATTTAATATCAAATATCAGGCTTTAAATAGAACTCCTATCGACTTATATTCAATACCAAATTATGAATAAAAAAATACTAGATAGGGAATAACGATATTAATATCTTCTAAATTCCTCCAACTGTATCTATATTACTACGGAATCCAATACCGAAATATCCGAAGATTATTTCTATTCAAATTCAATGAACTTAAGTTTGAAAATATTTAGTTTGATCTTAAACTAAATTCTAAAATATTGATTTACTATGTTGAGTAAATCAGGTCAAAAGTTCAAAACCTCACAATTCTTACTTAAATCATTTTAAAATAATTAATTATGAGTTATCATGATTTTCCCGCATATTAAATAATTTTTGTAAGGCCCTTTCAGTCGGTTCCCAATTCTGGTCACCGAACTGCATTTATAGCGACCTTTTCTAAAATAGATTTGAACTTATCTTAAAATCTAATCGTTGGATTTTCAAAAATTGAATTGAACTTATGTATGCAAATATTGGTTTATTGCATCAAACGATGCATTTATTGCACAATTTCTGCATAGATTTCTGCATTTATACTGTAGTTTGACGCATAACTGCAATATATGCAGAAATGTATGCAAAAATTGAAAATAACTGCATCCTTTGATGCAATATATCGGAGATTCGCTATTTTTTTTGCTTTTGATTTTTTTTTGGTGGTTTTAACGCCTGAATTTGATGATGATTAGTTGTTGTATTTAATTTTGAAATTACGTGATTTTTTTGATGATTTTTCGAAAAATAGGGACCTAATTTATAAAAATTTAAAGCAGGGACGTGACATGAATTTCCAAACCTATTAGGGATGTAAGCCAAAGTTACCCGTTATAATATTCAAATTAATTCTAAATTAGAATGAGATTCAACCAATTACCATATAATTCAATTTATATGGATTTCACACATCATTAGCATCCGAAAATAGTTATTAATAATTATTAACATCCAATTACCACATGATCAACATAGAAATATGTTAATTTATGCACCTATATTTTATCTTTTTGTATATAAATAATTATTACGTTGCGTATTATTTTGTTGTTTTTATAGATATGTTGTCCAGTCCTCATTCAGCCTTAAAAGTGAAGAATAGATGTCATTTACTTGATGAATTGCATAAGAGCTTTCATCGAAGGCTAGAAGTGTTCACATTGGTCACATTAGAAGAAGATTGGTAGAAAAGATCTCTAAAGATGTCATTGGAGGCTGTTTATGTTCACATTAGTCACTTTGGAAGGAGATTGGTGGAAAATATCTATTTCATGAGATATGTTATTGGACTACAATCTTTGATGACAAGGCCCATTAGAGGATTAGGGTTTCCAATTCACCTATAAAGCACATGTATACCCATTGTAACATAAATCCCATTTTATATCTTCTTCTCCATTAACAGAGTTCTTTTTCTTTTTATTTTCTATAATTTTCTATTTCTTAGCAACTAGTGGCATCTACACAATTAGATTTGGTAGAGTACTAGTTGTATTTTACATTTATTTTCATTACCGATTAATCGTTTGATTAGTTTCAATGATAATCCTAATTTTATTTCTGGTGTTATTTCTATTCTACACTTCTATTTTCTACATTTTTCTTCTTGTTTTGCAATTTACTTTCATTAGTGATTAATCGTTTGATTAGCTTTAACGATAACCCTAATTGTTGCAATTTCAATTGTTCTATTTTCAGCCAAATCTCAAAAGTCGTCTAACTCGCCCACGAAATTCTATAAATAATAATTTTTAATTTTTCCTCCCTGTTTTCGACCTGCATACTACACATCTGTGCGCTTGCAGAAATTATTTTAAAATTTCTCGCTTTTCTAGTCTATAGGAAAGCGTCGATCAAGTTTTTGGCACAGTTGCCGGGGAGATAACAATTAAATTTTATTATTTATTTAATTTCTAATTCGTGTTAGTTTTGTTTTGTTTTGTTTTGTTTTGTTTTCTTGTATATATAGAAAAAAAATCTTAATTAGTTGATTTGGTATTATCTACTGATCCTCTAATCTTCTAATCAAGAGAAAAAAATAGTTGTCAAATTTTCTTGAATTTATTTCCTTTTCTTTTCATTTCTTTCCCCTTTTCAAATTTTTCCTTTTTCACTTTTTTCTCTCTCTTCTAGTTTTACAACAATAAACCAAAAAAAAAAATCTTCCTGTTTTTGTCTTCTCTTTTATTGCTTTCCCTTTTTACAAAATTTTTCCTTCTTACAAGCTCACACAAATTTTAAAAAAACCTTTTATTTCCTTTGTTTTTCTTTAAACTCTCTTTGCTTCTCTTGCTTAAATTTCTCCAGACCATACTTTCCATGCCCATAAACATCCTCCATCTGCTTCAAGAACCAGTCAAACTTTCCGTTTTTTATTCAATTTCTTTCCTTTTTACTCAATCTTCTTTCCAATACATTGATTTCTGCTTTCCTTTTTCAAAAAATAAATAAATAAATAAATAATAAAAACAATACAAGTTCTCTTTTTATATCTTTCCCTTCTTGCCTTGTAATTAATTCTCTTCTTTGCCATTTGATTTCTTCCCACTTTTTTTATTCCCTTATTTCTTCCCATATTTTTGTTCCTTTGCAATTACAACAACGATCTCATACCCGATCTATCCCCATCTTCCCATCAACCACCTTGCTACTGCAAATTCCACAAAACCAAATTTCCAATCCCGTTCAAGATTATCACCCAAACAGCAAATCCTCACCATCATCCACAGTTCTACTCTCACCAAACAAACACACAAACACTCCCCTGACCATCACAAATTTGCAATTCAACAAACCCCAAACCTCTGCAAATCTCCCTCGTTAACCACACAGTTATCACCTGTCACAGGCGCACCATCAGTACATCACACTTCAAATCTTCAACCACGGCGAACAACAACCATCTGCAACTTCAAGCTCATGCAATTACATCCACGAACAAACCTCCACCACCGTTCTAATTTCACAACCGCCCAAATCCGTCGAAGCCCCCTTTTGAACCACTAAAAAGTCCAGTTCACTGCTGCAAACACCTGTCAGTTGATCACTTCACCACCCTCATCCAAAAGAACCTCGACCTTAACAAAACCTTGCCTCATCTTCATCAACAAATCACCCAATTGCACCGTCACGAATTCATCTCAGACCCACCAAAAAACCCAACCTAAATCGCCTCAAACAGTTGCGAACCCTTCTTCCTCCTAGATCTGAACTTCATCATCACAATCCCCCATTATAGTTCAACCTACCACGTCTCCTGCAAACTCACGCATAACCACCATCCCTCACTTCAAGCCGTAATAGTCCCCATCACCTACTTCAACAAATTCCACCACTGCAGATCCTCTCAACCTCACTACGGTATAGCCAACAGCAATTTCAAACTCGAAAACCCCTTTTCACCAATAACATACATCACCAACATCAGTCCATAATCTCGCTAACCACACAACTCACCAAACAAACGATCAAAGCCTCATCTCTGCCATACTCATTACCACTGTTACAACTACTTCTTCATACGCACAGACCCCCTCACTTCTACAAACCAGTTTCACAACTTCACACCACTACTTTAATTGTGACCAACGTCCCTTTCCTGATTTGTTTGTGACCCGTGAATTTGGGCACAATTCTTTGTTTCTGAAAAAAAAGGGGGTGATTTGTTTCTGCTTTTGCTAAGTGGGTAGGGACCGTAGGATAAGCATTCCTTTAATAAGCGTGGCTTATGCTCGATGCAGTTTGGTTGAGTCATCCTATTTTTGGGTGATTGTGACCTTGTTTAAATTGATTTGTTTACCTTACTTTCCTTTCTATTTTTTTTCTTAGGTTGCGTGTTCTTTAATAAAATCATGAATCTTTGATATTTTGTTCCCTGTTTGCTATTTGTTTTCGCTTATCGAGCTCATCTCTTAGTTAGTTGTTTTCCTTATTTTTTCTTTTTTTCCTTTTCCTACTGTCATATTGTAATCTATTTATTTCATCACAAAAAAAGAGAGTGAGTTTTTACTTTCTTTGTAGGATTAAACTTTTGTTTTTTTGTAGCTAAGTTAATTTTTTCCTTTTAAGTCTAGTTTTTGTTTTTAACTCCTAGTCAGTTTCCTTTCATTTGTTTTATTTTCGTCTTTTCAAAAAAGAGAGAGAGAGAGAGAAAGAAAACTCAAAGAAAGAAAAAGAATCAAAAGACAAAGAGAATAAAATTCGAGCAACAAACAAGGAAACTGGAGGTCAAGTAGTGGAATTTTAATCGCTAGCACTACTAAATCCCTGGACGGACTGCCGTACCACACTGTAAAATTTTCTAACTGTACAGGTGTTGCAGTGGCTTTGAAAAAATATATATACAGACATTGCTTGTAAAAATCTTCTGCAGGGGCAGCGGCTTGCTTGTACAATATTTTAATTTTCTGCAGTTGTTATTGCTTGATTTTTGTGGTTGACTGATATTTCATTAACATAAATCTTCATTTTCATTGTTTTCAACAATAAAAATAGACGTTGCAAAATAACATAATTGAAGAGTGGTGCTTTGTGAAGTTGATTGTCTCGTATAATTTGATCGCGGATATACAGTAGTTCAATTTATTGAACTATTAGCAAAAGAGGTTGCATAGTACCCGTAAAACATTAGTCGTATCCCTTGGTATTTATACTATACGTGAACGACCATAAGACCCTCTTCCCCTTTCTAATTGAGTTAGTTAATTAACAGAGCACAACTTAGTATTTTATACTATTTTGAAGTGAGAATAATTTCTGTCTTGCCGTGACTTCTTTAAAATGTCTAATTCAAAAAAATCCTTGAGAGAAATGTCGATAATAATCAGAGAAGTCATTCCCTGGAAGAGTATGAGTATGAATTACAACTCATGAGACAAGATTTTTCAAAATTTCATGAGCCCAATGTCAACAATTTTCAAGATTTTCCAAATGACCAACATTTTCAAAATCAGGGATATGATCGAAATTGCGATTTCAATTCAAATTTCAATACTTTCGATTATGGGCCACACCTACATCAAAATAGCTTTGAATCTCAATATGGCTTTGATCCACATCAATATGGGGTTGTAAACCAAAATTTTCAAAATTATAGCCTATATCAACATCTTGAAAATAACCAAAATTGCGATTTTCCCTCGAATTTCAACAGTTTTGGTTACGAACATAATTTTTACAATCAAAATGATTTCCAATATCATTGTCATTCTTCTGAATATTCAAACAACCACCACATTGGAAATAATATTGATTGTGAAACTGATGTGGACTATAATTTTGAGAATCAAGAAATCCAAAATGAGAGCTCTCAAATCAACGATTCTGAAGAATACCATCTTAACATTCTTAGAGAGAGGGTAGAAAATCAAGATAGACAGCTTGATGAAAAAGATAGATAGCTTGATGAACTTCTTTGTTTAATGACGTCTTTTAAAGAACAACTCGAGCAACAAAATCAAATTCAAACATGCGATGAATTAGGAAATAATCCATTCTTTACTGATCGTGAAAATTTTCAAATAACAACTTTGGAAATTGAGAATAGCCATTAAAATGAAGTTGTTCACAATTTAGTAAATGATTTGGACTTCAACTCTTTTCAGAAAAAATATTTAAACTCAGATTTTGATCTTTCTCTTTCTGGCTGCGAGAAATTTGAAATTTTAGAAATTGAACAAAATAAAGATGTTGAAATTTTCAAAAACTCAAAATTTGAGAAAGATTTTAATGAATGTGAACTTTTTGGGTTGTTCGAGGATGAGTTGCCAAATGAGGATGAAAGCTAAAATTTGGTCAACCTTGTCACCAATCTTAGGTCTGGACAATCGATTTACAACAATGTCGGAAATCCCCACAACCCTACGATTTCTACCCATTCGAAAAGCTTGACACTCTTCCGTTGGCACCCAAGTCCAATTATTCTGTATCTTTCAAATCTCCATCTTCTTATGTTGCCAATCCCAACATCTCTTCTTCTGATGTCGGCAGCCCCAACAATATATCTTCCTCTAATGTTGACAACCCCAACACCTAATCTTCTATACCTTTACCTCCTTCGCTTCCCTTGTCGACATCTACTTCTTTGAATGACCAAAATTCCCAAATAGGACAAGTCGACATGATAGAAATCGTTGTTGGTGACACGACAGATTTACCAATTCGGAAAGTCTCTCACACTTCACTAGACGTATCTACTATATCTTTTGAAGCACTTTTTGAAGATGAACTCAAACTTTTAAATGACGAGAACAAATATATAGAACGTCTTAAAGATGATCTTAACCCCATTTCGTCGAGAGAAATTGACATGCCGCTTGTATCTCAAAATTCAAATACAAAATCGTCATATATCATTTTCGATAGAGGCAAGTGTGGAGGGAGAAAGAGATCTCATTTTTCAAATGACACGCGTCATCATTGTAGATTTCATTCCGCATACCATTTTCATTTGCGTATAGTTGCTTAACTGCATTTCATTTTACAAATCATTCTCCATTTAATCCACCTTTGGGTACTATCTTTCAAATTTAGGAAACGTGTTTATAGTGTGGACACTGTTTAGTTCTAGTGTGGGGGAAGTCTGCATTGCATCCTTTTTATTTTTCTTTCTTTTTCATTTCATTTTAAATAGGACCATCATACATTTTAGATCGTACTAACATACCTTAAAAAAAATTTCATTTTGGAAATACGACTCATTTTAGATTGATATAACAAAATAAGTTAGCAATTATTAGTCAGTTGATAGTATTTTTTTCTCTCAACTTAGATCGAATAAGAAATATAATGAAAAGTTGAATTTTGAGGGATAATCTTATAATAGGTACATAGGGAGATTCTTAGGTGATGGCCATGAAAGCTATTCTATATTGTAGTCTTTGTTTAAATAAGTGAAGGACTTAAAATACTTATATTGGCTTTTCGAATCTTTAAAACTAAGTTGTGTTAAGCTGAATTCGTTTAACTTTCTCTTGTTCTTATATTTTCAATAATAATAATAATAGTAATCCAAGGGTATCCAACATTGCTTGTATATCTAGCGTTGGTGTGCAAACCTGCCAAGCTCTATCTGACATGTTGTTGACAAAGTCAGCATCGGAATATTTTGGTCTCATTTTATGAGTTGGACACCTAAGGATTACCGACATGTTATTGACAAAGTCAGCGTCGGTCTGTACAATCCGCCAACCTCTATCCCAACTCTCCGTCAGTACACAAGGCAGTGTATAGGTGGTATATCTTGGTCTTTTAAGTTAGGTGTATGTAATTAATCATAAATTTTAACTTTTATAGAGATAAAGAATAAGCGACGATGCCCAAACACTTCCTGACCTTATTTATTTGACTAGCCATACACGAGGAAATAATAATACCACTTTACAAACAGTGCCAAGCAAACTAAGAATCTATTTCATGACTGCACTATGTTATCGATCGAACCAACTGGACAAACTGTATTTTAACTTTTGAAAACTTGAATTGTGTTGAAAATTTGTGACAAGTTGAGGTATATAAAGTACAAACAAATGATTAGAAATTGTTAACTTAATTTGTTGTACCGTTTTCCTGGAACAAGTTGTGTTTTCATTTTTCGTTTTTATTTGCATATGTCTATTGCATTCATGTAGTTGCATCAGAACCATATCATACTACACTTAGATTTTATGGGTTGTATCCACTGAAAACCCTCACGAGACACCACACATCCTACTAGAGACACCTAGAGGTTTAACGGCTTGTTGCATACGCTCAATGCAATCGTGTTTCGTACAAAATTGTGACCAACCTAGTATAGTTTTTCATTTTTTTTGTTTTATTCGAGGACGAGTAAAAGATACATGTACGGTATTTGATCTCCGTAGAAATATGTTAATTTATGCACCTATATTTTATCTTTTTGTATATAAATAATTATTATGTTGGGTATTATTTTGTTGTTTTTATAAATATGTTGTCCAGACCTCATTCAGCCTTGAAAGTGAAGAATAGATGCCATTTACTTGAAGAATTGCATAAGAGCTTTCATTGGAGGCTAGATGTGTTCACATTGGTCACATAAGAAGAAGATTGGTAGAAAAGATCTCTAAAGATGTCATTGGAGGCTGTTTGTGTTCACACTAGTCACTTTGGAAGGAGATTGGTGGAAAATATCTATTTCATGAGATATGCTATTGGACCACAATCTTTGATGAGAAGGCCCATTAGAGGATTAGGGTTTCCAATTCACCTATAAAAACACATGTATACCCATTGTAACATGAAACCCATCTTCTATCTTCTTCTCCATTAATAAAGTTCTTCTTCTTTTTATTTTCTGAATTTTTCTATTTCTTAGCAACTAGTGCCATCTACACAATTAGATTTGGTAGGGTACTAGTTGTATTTTACTTTTATTTTCATTAGCGATTAATCGTTTGATAAGTTTCAACGATAATCCTAATTTTATTTCTGGTGTTATTTCTATTCTACACATTTATTTTCTGCATTTTTATTCTTTTTTTGCAATTTACTTTCATTAGTGATTAATCGTTTGATTAGATTCAACGATAATCCTAATTATTGCAATTTCAATTGTTCTATTTTCAGCCAAATCTCAAAAGTCGTCTAACTCGCCCACGAAATTCTATAAATAATAATTTTTAATTTTCCTCCCTGTGTTCGACCTGCATACTACACATCTGTGCACTTGTAGAAATTATTTTAAAATTTCGTGCTTTTCTAGTTCATAGGAAAGCATCGATCACCACATATTGTGGTATATACCATATAATCCTTAAACCATTAACGTTTGCATGTGTTTGTCAATCGATAAATTAACCGCAATATCAATCAATGAGTTATTTCTCAACCTTTAATGACAACCGATCATCAATCAATTATTCAAATAGGATTCACATCAATATCCATTAACCAACACTTAGTTAATTACTTTCTAATGACCATTTGAGGTTCAATCAATTCCCAATATCCAGAGCATTAATTTTAAGTGTCATAAACCCAAGTATCTACAAGTATATCATTTAAAAATCATAATTTTATCACCTTAAACATCATTAAACCATTTAATAATATCATATCATCCATCACACATTAATATATAACTCAAACAATTCACAACATCATTTGAATTTAAACTAGCCTTAATTGGCTTAAAAGTTCTTGCCAAAAGCTATCCCACACCACGACTCTTCTAGGTAGGAGATCCTAGCTACAATTCAATCGTGAAATCTTCTTAGCAACCAAATTCACACATTTCTCACATCTCAAACAAAGTATAATAGGGGTATACATTTTCAATTTGAGTTTGAGGAGGAAAAATTGGATTTTATGGGTTTTAGGGGCTTGGAAGGGTTATTGGGTCCCACGGCTTGGAGAAAATGCAGTCCACACATTGAATTGCCTAGAGTGGGGTCCGAATTGGTACTGACAAGTCAGGCGTTGGCTATGGTGGGGCCAGGGGTGCGGATTTAGGAGCAAAAGCGGAAGAAGGTGGCAAATTAGGGTTTTGAAATAGGGAAATTGGATTTTTAAGGAGAGGTGGGGTCATGGCTTGAGGAGGAGAGCTAGTGGGGTAGTATGCCAGGTGGGGAAGGAGCTATCGGGCTGGCGATGGAGGAAGGGAGGGTGATGGCGGCCATTAAAGGAGGAAGAAGGAGTTAAAAGGAAAAGAAATGAAAAAAATGGAAATAAAATAAAATGGTTCTTCCTCACTTTCTTTCACATGTTAACGTACTTAAGGGGATGGTGCTCTTCTGGAAGAAGATGACAACTCAAGAGGTGGGAGTGGATTGAGAGGTTGAGTTGTCTAATGGTGGCAAAGGGTAGGAACTTGTGCAAAAGAAGCGACTTAATTTAATTAATTTCTATAGTAACGTTAGGGGTTTACATAAGAAAGGTATTAATTCTACTTGAATTAACTTTAAACTATATGGAACTATCAGTACATGTTTATAGGTCATATAAGTTGTCATTTATAATTTTATCAATATTTTTAATTTGTTCAGTATTACCCAAAACTGCTTATTTTCAAGTCGAATTTCAGTAAGACGCTTTCTATATGGTTTCAACCCGCATGATCAAACCGTAAGTCCGATTAATACAAAATTAGAAACCCTACTATATTACACTAATAGATTAGTCTCGTCTAATTCGAAGACCATTTGAAAAATGACATTTTTTCTAGCTTTTATTGAATTTTAACTAATTTTTCAGCACTCTTTTATATTACGTATGCTTACACGCTAAATTCGATTGACTTGAAATTTAGAATCTTACCATATTTTAACATTATGGATCCAATAAAATTGGTTTTGTGGAATTATGAGATTGTCTAAAAAATAGTCAATTTTTAGGTCATTAAAATAATATTAGATTATTGATTTTCACAAAATTCATTTTAAATCAATTTTATAAGTTCATTAACCTTATTATAATCTTAACAACATACAAAATAAAATTATAATTCATTCTCCATAGTTTTCCGAGTCTAGATTCAATATTTACGGAAATTGAAATTCATTCAAACTTATTCATTTAAAAATCCCTTTTAAACTTATTTAAGTCCTATTTTAAACTGACTAAAAAATTGGGTCGGTATAGGTCCCTCCTTTTTATTTCTCCCCTTTCATCCTCCCTCGACACCTCATCAATCCCCAACTCTTCCATCCTTATAATAACCTAACACTTCTCTCCTTTCTTCCACTTTACATTCTCCTTTCACTTTTGTAACAACCCGGAAAATCCGAGCCAAATTAAAAATTTTAATTTGGTTATTTTAATGAATTTGGAGTAATTGAAATAAAATATTATAATTAAATAACGAGTTAGAAATAGTGCGGTAGTTTAAAATTTTGAATTCGAATTTTGATTGAACGTACATGATGAAAAATAAAACGGATTTTGGCAAAACTAAAAATATTTAAATCTGTTTAAGAATATCTTTCTAACGAATCTGAAAAATCGAAATTTCATAATGGGAATCAAAAGTTATGGCCAGTTGAATATTTAGAATGGTCGCTAAAGAATAAATATAGCCGTTGAAAATTTATATTTTGCAAACGACCTCCATTTTCGACGAAACCACTTTTATTGGATCTGGGATGTCAATTTATTGCTAGATTTCAAATTCCATAATTTTTGGAATTAATATGTGAGCGTGGCAAAGGAAAATGTGTTTGGTTGATTTCAGTCAAATTGGATCGACCAGAAAATGGCCATTTTTCAAACAGTCTCAGAATTCGACGTAATCAGTTTTTTGGGACCATATCATCCCGACATAGCTAGATTTATTTTTCGGGAATTTTAAGAATTCGTATGTGGCCCCGGCAAATTAAAATGTGCGTTCAAAATAGAATTTGAATGTTTTATATTTTAATTCGAAAAATAGCTGAATGTAACAGTCGAATTAGCTTACGAAACATATCCCATTGTGTTTGGAATGGGGGTATTTAGCTAGGGACGACAGTCGTTGGGTTTGAAATGGAGTTCGTGTGGAAAAACCCCTAATTTTTGAATTAATATAAATATCGGTGAATATGAATTTTTTTCTTTTATTATTTAAATTTATAAAAGTATTCAGAAAAACCCGCTATTCTCCTCGATTGACGGCGAAGCAGTTTTCCCACCTTTTGGCCAATTTCCGGACAAACCGCTCACCATTACCCTTTGACTCAGTTCAACCTTTTGAAGTCCTTTTCCTCCTCTTCAAATCAATACCTGGTACACCCCCTATCGTTCACCCTACGTCGAGTTACACCCCCTAAAAGTTCTGAACTTCCACCCACCGCCGTGCCTCAACCCCCGCATCGAGTGGGACCCCCCTGCCCTCGATCCACGCGTTGTTCCATCCTCTAGCGCATGGCTCCGACTGATTTCAACATCGATCAACGGTTTGGACATAGGATCGAAACCTAGTTTCGAACCAATTTAGAGAGGTAACGGCCTATTTTTAATTAACACATTACAACACTTCTAAGTGTTGCAAATCAGGATTTTCAAATAAAAATCATATCTTTTTGCTATGTTGACGAAATTCGATGAAACAGGAAACATCGGACTCGTAGCGACATCGTCTACATTCTAGAAGAAGCTAGAACGTGTTCCGAGCTTGCTACAAATTTCAGAAGGATTAAAATCAAGGTGAGACTTCTAAATTCAATATGGAAAAAAATGCGTTGTATAAATTATATGAGCGAAGTATAAATTATATATGCGTTGTACACCCCATGTATGAGCGTTGTATAAGTTATATGAGCGATGTATAAATTATACATGCATTGAAAAAAAAAATCATATATGGGTTGAAATGGAAATGAAATATATTTATACACACACACACACACACACACACACATATATATATATATACACACACACTCCCCTCATCCACAAACCATGAACGATATGAATTGATTGTGATTGACGTGATATTGGTTGATAATGTGAATGGTTGAAAATTAGTTGAAATGCGAATGGTTAAAAATAATTGTTTGTGGTTGAAAGAAATTGTTTGTGGTTGAAACAAATGGGAATTGTTGTGGAAAATTCATATGATATGAAATTGATCGTAGATCATTTAGATAAGCCTCTTATGATACGCCGTGAGGCCTAAGGTAGGGTGAGGAGCCGTACTCGAGATGGTGCCGGTTTTTAAACCCCTACCATTATGCTGCCTAAATTTTCAGTAATATCTATGTGTTTGAATTATTTTCATGTGTTGAATTATATTCATGTGACGAATAAATTGTTTAGATAATAAAATCACATTTTTATTATGCGTATGAAGTATATGAAATATTCGTGTGTTGAATAACATTCATGTGTTAAATAAATTCTTTGAAAGATAAAAATCACATTTTTTATCAAATATGTGGACTATATAAAATACTATTGTTTTAAATAAATTATTTTAACTTCAAAAATAACATTTTTATCTTATGTATGAAGTATATAAAATATTCGTGTTTCAAATAAATTGTTTTAACGATAAAAATATCATTTTTATTATATGTATGAACTAATTAAAATATTCAAAGGTTGAAAAGCATGTGTTGAATAGAAGGATTGAGCAATAAAATTAACATTTTATTGTGAATATGAAGTGCTAAAAACATTCATGTATGGAATAAATATTTTGAACGATAAAAATATCATTTTTATCATGTATACGACTCGTTAAAAACACACATGTGTTGAAACATATTTTTGTTCGCCAAAACAATATCATTTTTATACTATGTATGATGTGTTAAAAATAACCATGTGTTGAAACAAACATTTATTCGCTAGAAATATTACTTTTAGATTGGTTCTGCATGTATATACATATGTATTGAACATGAAATGGATTAGCTGTTGAGTGAAGAATATATTTGGGTGCCCAACAAATAGGTAAGCCTTAATGAGTTGGCCGCACGATTTTATTATTATATAAACTCCTGTGACTGCCATTGGATGCAGAGTGCTGGTTTTTCTGTGTGAAATAATAAATGTCGCCATAGGATAGTAACAATTAATTTTGAACTACACTACTTGGCATACTTCTTGAAGATAGCATACCCTATCATATACTACATAAGCATTTGGAGCTTATGTGATGAGGTGGAAGATTTACCATACAAGCGAGAGGCTTGTATGGCGATGACTATATTTCAGGTTGGACTGAAGATTGATATGGACTATATAAAATATAACGGTAAATTGCCAGACAAATAAAAACCCCACACGGGTCTGAGGTGACAATAAACACGTCCCTCCAGTCATTAAGGCACAAAAACCATTTATAGGGTGACGAGAATTTATTCTCTAGAGTTATGATCTATACATACTCACCTGTGGACACTCAAATATATCACTATAAATATGTGCATGCTTTTTAGGATTTATTAGGTGCCTAATACGGCCCAATAAATTTCCAAACCCCTCCCCGTACAAAGGAGGTTACGGCGAAATTTTCTAAAATTTAAAGGCATTAGTGAAATATATGAGATGAAAAATGATACAAAAATCGTCGAATGAATTATATATATATATATATATATATATATAAAATAAATAAATGAACCACGCAGCTATAGTTCGTGTTTTAGAATCGTAATTTTAAACGATTGTACAAAGAAATCCGACCGTTGGATTTTCCCGAAACTGGAACCGTTGGGTTCGCTTTGGAAAAATCTTTCCAATGATATAAAATTTGTTAGGATCTAACGGTTGGATTATGTGAAATGTTTAATTCAAATTTGGATAAAGACAGCAGCATAATAAATTATATATATATATATAAATTAAATAAAAGGAATAATGACGCTGTAGTTCGTATTTTGAAATCGAAACTTTAAACGATTATATCGAGAGTTCCGACCACCGGATTTTCCCGAAATCGGAACCGTTGAGATCGCTTTGGAGAGATCTCTCCAACGGAATCAACTTCGTTAAGACCCGACGGTTAGATTTTGAGAAATGTGTAAATCAAATTTGGAGAAAAACAGCGCCAATGCCACGTTATGGCCTAAAACGTCGTTTAATTAAATGGCGCTATTTCTAAATAAATAAAAATAGTGAAATATAGTTATAAAATATTATAGGCGATATGAAATAGAAATAAACCGATTCTACTTGGTTTGCTTGATATTTGATTGTTGAATGTGTTTGACATTAAAATTATATAAAGAACTAAAAGGTGGATGTCGAATAATTTAACCATGGACAGAATTGATTTGAATTCTAATATACGTGAATTATTTGAAAAGGCCGAGTTAATTCTGACTTCAAATAATTGATCGACGAATAAATGTCGAAGATATGAAGATGGTGCAAGACCAGTGATCTTCACATCATGTAGATTACTACTGATGCCTTTGAGATGGTAGCTTCCATGACGAGGTTACAGTTGTAGTCGTCTGGACGTACTTGTTGATCGTCCGGATGTATGAGGGCCTCCCTCCTGTATTGGACATACGGGGCGAGGAAAAACGTTAAGACCCAGAACGAACTTGTAAATGGATGTGCGTCTGACGTGTATTCTATGCTATTTTCGTTGATCTCTATTAAATATACATCTGTTTGGTGGCGGAGAATTTATTCTCTTGCTTAACGCTCTTCTCTGAGACGTACGAGCTCAGAGGTTGTATATCGGTAGACATCAGTGGTATGGTGTGGATTGACAGTGTGGCATGCAAAGATGCAAATGATCAAGGCTTTTGTTGAAAAGCATAGTCTTGTGGTTGATGATCAAACCACGGCTTTGATATAGCGTAGCTTTGTGTATTGCGTTGATTCGCGAGCCTCACACCCCGGTATGAGTCAAAAACGGGATCGTGACTGCAGGGAGTGGACGGCGTTTCTTTCTAGCTATGGGTGGTGTCAGCATTTTACTAGTCCTGACATTGTTGATTATTTTACCCTTTGTGGATGTTGGAATGAGAGGTGCCTCAGATATATCAGTCTCTACGGAGCTGATGGATAGATCCGATAGGACCGGGAAACGTGTGTTCAGGAATAATCATTCCTCAAACATAAGAGAGGACCGACCCTGAAGATCCAAGGGTTCTCTACAGGGAGTCCTGAGGCATTTGCTAGAGTGTCTCGAAGCGGTGAGGAGCCATCCCTGGCCTCGACTCATGATGAAATCCGAATTTCCAAAACGAAATCACGGATTTGATTGTAACTTATATACGGCAGCATAGTAGATGGTAGATATGCCCTCTAGGATTGATATTTATGATTGAATTTGCTTTCGAAACATATATGCACTAGTAATAATATCAAATGATTTTGCTTTACATGTATTAAGCATATTTTGGCCATTATAAGGTAAAAACCTATCCTCCGGTTTGCGTTGCATTGTACGATGAGACTTGGGTCTTATAATGGATGCATTTTTATAAAAAGCATTGCGTTGTTTAAATAATTTACCTTATTTAATGCACTGGCAATCACTGGAGTAAACCCGTTCCGCGAAAGCGGCGTGGTCCTATGATTTGCCATGTTATTGTTGTTTGACCAGTTAAGTAGATTTCTCATACCAGTCCCATGAATGACTCGTAGCTTAATTCACTTTGCAAACTCGGGTGCCTTTATTTTCACACGGGAAGCCTAGTGACAGGTGACAGGGTATATTTTGGCTTTTGCACTACAGCATGGAGTGCACCTTTTGGCTTGTATGGCGAGGACTTGACTTCTCAGTATTTTGGCTATTTGATATTCCACCATTAGTACCTTATGTATATGATTCCGCTTATCGCGATGTAGACAGATTTACTTCTATTATGTATCTATGATGCATACATCCCAGTGATCTTGATGTTGACTGATCATTTCTTTTTATGCACTAAGTTGTATCCTACACTGTGCTACTCTGATGTTTATTACATGTTATGATTCCGCTGTCATATTGATGTAAATTATTATATTTCATGTTTATGCTATTATCTGATCTCTGCTAATGATGATTAATGCATTATATTCGAATGATTATCCTTAATTCCGTCGTATGGGGTTTTGAGATCGTCACAACTTTCTCTTCCTCTCTTCCTTTAGCTCCAAGCCTCCACTACCATGGTATCCTTCACCACCCAGCCCACTTTCACTCCCTCCCCCCTCGGACCTGCACCTCCCTCCACCGCCCTCCTCCACAAAGTCGTGGTCACACCCTTCCAGAAACCCAAAATATCCCCCTTTTAACCTAAATTTTCCACTTGCTTCTACAAATTAGCCCAAATCCATACCCCTAGCAACCCGTAAAGCCCACGCCTAACCTTACCTAACCCCACTCCAGCCAATCAACGTGTGTGGACCTACCCGTCCAAGCTGTGGGCCCTACAAGGGTTTCTAAGCTCTTAAAATCCCTAAAACTCCCATTTTTCCTCCTTTAAATTGAATTAAAAGTGTATACACCTATCATACTTTGTTCTTGATGTTGGAGAGGTGTGATTTTGGTTGCTAAGGAGGTTTTAATGTTGAATTGCTTCTAGGATCTCCTACTTAGAAGAAGCGTGGTGTGGGATAGATATTGGTGAGAACTTTTAAAACATTTAAGAACTAGTTAATTATTGATTAATGCTTATGTTCATGTTTAAGTTATATATTGATTGATGATATCGGTGTATTATATGGTTTAATAATGTCGAACGTGGAAAATATTTGATTTTTAAGTAATATACACGTAGTTACTTAGGTATACAACACTTAGAAGTGATAATGGTGACATTAGAATTGAACCTTAACTGGTCTTCTAGTGGAAATTAACTAAATAAATAGTTACTGGATATCGATATGAACTCTATTAAATGACAATGATAATATTGTGATGAATATTTATGTTGATTGATGAATTTATATTGTGGTTAATCTGTTGATTGACAAACTCACATATGCCTTAATGGTTTAAGGCTTATATGGTATGTACCACGATATATGGTAAGTGGATGTTAATAGTTGTTAACAATTATTATTGGATGCTAATTGTGTGTGAAGTCTATATAAATTGAATTATATGGTAATTAGATGAATCTCATTCCAATTTGGAATTAATTTGAATATTTTATTAATAAAATATTCTGTGAAAAATAAAAGATTGAATTTTAAATTCAGAATAATTTGGAAAGGTAGTTTAATTCTTTTTTTTATTGTTTTGAACGGCAAGCATTAAAATTTTTATTCAAAACATCAGAAGTACACATAAACAACGACACCAATACATACTCTCGACCTGGATAAAATACAAGACTTCAAAACATACTACTGTTTAATTGCCACAAGACATACAGACTTATAAAAAATAGAACAATATCTATTTTAAAACACTATACCTATTCAAAACAGATTATTATCAATCATCAAATAGTTCCTGGGTAATTCATTAGTAATACGTAAATCATAGCTGACCCAAAGCAACACGTAATACCAGAGCTTCACTGATACACACAAATTCTTGGACACACCAAATACTGATACATCAAATTCTGGACACTCACTGAACTGAAGCATCCATTTCCATGCAGCAGATACTAGTAGTCATCACCATTTTCCAAAAAAGAAATAACCATAGAAACATACAGAAAACCAACTTATGGAACCAAATCTCACTACCTTACCCACTACAACAACCAAACTGTGAATACAGTCATGCAAGCCATACTTTGTAAACAAACTGTGTAAACTAAACTGTGCAAACCAAATTATCTGAAGCCAACAACAAATAGTTCTAAATTCACGACAACACTTGAATCCAAATTATGCCACCTTCCAGTAATTACCTAGGAATCATAACATATCAATCCCTCCAAACCATGCAGAGATATTCATCAATGCTAAGTAGAATCTATTCATAAGACCAAATGCCACACGAACCATATAACATGCAACACCAAATTTGGACTACATCTAAATAGAATTTCTTCTTGTATGTCTAGAAGAAAATTTCATAGAGTTTGGCAAAAAATCCTCTAGCCCATAGTCTATACCATCATCCAAATAGTCAACACTCTCAACAGCTTTTTTCTTCTTACCCCTCTTATTGTTCTTAGATTTTGAAATCGAACCACTCTGAGTAGAAGAGTTAGCATTGTCAGCTTCAACTGATGGATTGTTAGTTTTAGCAGCTATCACATTACTATTAAGAGGAGGCACTTCATCATCCACATTATCGCAAAATTTACTTTTAAGTATCGTAGATTTGGTAGAAATCAAACCACTTTGAGTTGAAGAACTAGCAAAAGTTTTAATTGACGGTGGAGGTAGAATAATCTGAGAGGGGAGTGATAGATGTAAAGCACTAGCTGAAGAAGACAAATTTGCCAAAAAAGAACATGAATTTGTAAAATTCGCACTTGTTGAAACACTGGTTGAAGCAATACTGATGCACTAGCAGAAGCACTAGCTGATGCACTAGCTGAAGCACTAGCAGAAGCACTAGCTGAATCACTAGCTGAAGTAGAAGAAATGATAACAGGCGAATATGTACTGGACATGAAATTTATTTGCGTACAAGTTATTACCCTATTATTCATTCTAGAAAAACCGACTAGTGATGAAGACAATGAATCTTGAGAAGAAATAATTGAAGAGAAAGATTACCTGGCAGTAGAGCTAGCAGAAGTGGAATACATAGCAGTAAAGTAGCTGCAGCAGAAGAGGAGTTCATACCATGATGATCATCATTTACATCCTCAACATTATCTTCATATAAATTGCCAAAATAAGTATCGTCACCTGATTTCAAACACGTATGATCTGCATTGTTAACCTCTTTGTTTTGAACTAAACCTAAACTAACATTATTAACCTGTGCATGCATTCTAGTATCTTCATTCACAACATCCTTATCATCAGGAACTAGTGCGTTTAATTCAGTATCAACTCCAATATTATCATTAAGATATGAGGCTAATGCATTAAAATAATAAGTATTAACATTTACTTCATTATTAGCTTCTGCAACATTTTCCTTGTTAATATTCTCACCCTTCTTCTTCCATATTTTCTTTGTCCTTGGGTTAACCGTAATTCAGTTACTATGATTAGTATATGAAAAATCCTTCTTATTATACTGACTATTATATTCATTAACTTTAACATGAGCTTCATTATTTCCCATCTCCACTTGCTCCTCATTATCCATTCCTGTCTTAGAGTTAAATTCACATCTAGATGTTTCATGGCCAAAAGCCTTACATATAGTACAAATTCTAGTTCTGCAATAATAATTCAGCTTTATAGAAGGGCAATTTTCACCTAAACCATCAACATCTATTTTCTCAGGTAGTTCATACATAGTGGAAACCTCAATCAAAGCCTTAGCATATCTTAATCTCTGCATTTTTTCTGTACTCCTATCAAAACAGATTAATTTCCCCACATGACACGCATGCCAGTTAATTCCTAAAAGTGTCCAAAGAGTAATGAGAATCCTATAAAAATGTACCCATATTGGAATTTTCCTAATATGAGATTGAGCATTGCCAATTGAAGGGTCCCATTTTGTTATTATGAACATATGACCCCTAATAAAAATTGAATCAAATTTAAGGATTTTAACTCTATCCAGGTCGTTAGAAAAAATAAAATAGAAATGAATACCATCTGATTTTATATTCACATCACTGTCTAATTTCTAATATCTACACAAATTTTTTACCACTGTAGGGTATGCTAAAGTGCCATCCAAAAAGAAGCCTACCAAGTAATTGCTCCAGTATTTCAAGCCCTTATTCTTTACACTATTTGGCATTCAAAATGTTGTGGTTTAAAGAGACCTTCATTCTGAGGAAGCGAATTGCAGAGAGATGCATAATCGAGTTTTGTGAATGAAGGAAAAGAGGCATGGGACGAAAAGAAATTTGCAGAATAAGATAAATTCGTCGAATTCGCATTACGATTCATTCCAGAATTAACATTAAGTGGATCAGTGGAGTGATCAGATCTGAAAGTAAATTTTCATAGATCTGAATTTGATGAATTCATTCCAGAATTAGCCACGTAGATTTAAGAGGAAGTGGAATTGACATCAGAAGGCAGTGGATCTAAGGGAATAGGTGGAGAAGTTCATGAGGGAAGCGGAGGAAAAGTGGAGTCGAAGGAAGAAGATGCGGAGGAAGAAGAAAATGGAAAGGGAGGTGTCACGGTCGCCATTAACGAAAAGTACTTTCTCCTAATATACCACAAAAATATTTGAATTAATTTTCCTAAAAGGAAAGGAATGATTGCTAAAGTCTTTACAAATAGTTTCAAAAAAGTAAGAATTTGATTTGAATTAATTTTCAATTAGTAAAGGCATGATTTCAAATTTAAATTTGAAATGAATAGCAATGTTAAAAGTGAAGTTCAGTAAGGATATTTGGGAAAGTCTTCAAGAGATTTCCTTTTCAAAACTTTCTTATTTATTTTTATAATGGAATTCAAGAAAATTTGGAATTCAAATAATAGAATTTGAAAAATAATATAATTTTAATGACTAAATAATGGAATATTGGTTATCAAAGGGAAATAGTTTGAATATAGTTTCCAAAAATAATTATATATGTTTTATATAATTAATAAAATATTTTGGAAGGGTTTGGACTTGATTTTAATTATAAATCGATTTTGGTCTGAATTGGACTTGTCGCGCAGCGGTAGTTCGCGAACTTCGACTATTAACTTTAAATTGATGTATCGGAAGATCCGACCGTTTGATTCTCCAGAAAAAAAACATTGGGTTCAAAATGAAGAGATTTTACAAATGGAATAGAAAGTTTGAAAATCCAATGGTTAGATTTTAAGATAAGTTCAAATCTATTTTTGAAAAGGTCGTTATAATGCAGTTCGGTGACCAGAATTGGAAACCGGCTGAAACGACCTTATAAAATTATTAAAAATAGAAAAAAATTATGATAAATCATAATTAATGGTTTTATGATTTGAGAAAGAATTATGAAAATTTTGAACTATGATTTGAATTTTTGGACTGATTTATTTAACATAGTAAATCAATATTTTGAAATTTAGCTTGAAGCTAAACTAAAATTTTCAAACCTAAGTGCATTGTGGTTTGAATGGAAATAATCTTTGAATATTTCAATATTGGATTCCTTAGTTACACGGATACCATTTGAAACTTATGGTATGTTTATATATCACTTGATTTTAAAGATGCGATGGTTATTCGGAAAGACGGGTTTCAACATTCACAACATTTGGCTTTTGCTTTAATATGTAAACTACTAACAAGGACTTTCTAAATATTAAATATAGTATGTTCGGCGCCTCTAAAATCTGGCCATGGGGACTAGGTTAAACCCCTTCTTAAGCCACCTCTAATTTATCTCCATTCCTCTTCCTCCGTTTCCTTCATTCTTCTCTTCTTATCGATTGCTTCCTCTTTCTCTGGCCTAGCTTTCTTCCATGTTCGTTTGGTGAGCGCATCGTAGCCAACATCAGCTCCTTGTGAAACACCCCACCTCCATTAAGGTCACTCTCAAAGGGAATGCCTTAACTTCGGTGGAGGTTTATAAGTAAAAGTCACAGATAAAACACAAGACATATATAAACATATATATATATATATATATATATATATATAAGCAGTGGAAAAACAAATAGACTTTCATATCATAAGTATGTGTTCATACAAAACATTTCCATAATTGCCTCAAAACAAACTTCCATTTATTACAACCATAATACTGTCTGGATTTAAAACTTAAAGAAGCATGAAACATAATTAAAACGGCATAAATCCCCATAGAATGTCCAAAGCCATAGCCCAAACGAAAGAGATCCAAGCAATACATTCTCTCTCTTCAAGATGGATGAAAAATCTGACTTAGCTGAGGTGTTTCCTCCCTGTGGACCTGAGGGGAGGGGGGAACGGAAGAAAAGAAAGCAAAGGGAAAGTGGGTTAGACATAAGTCTGGTATGTCTAGTTATAATTCTAGCATGAGAACAATAAAAAGATCATGACTTGCATAAACTGAGAACATGACAATACCAGAATATAAGACAAGATATGGCAGGAAATACTAACTATACCAAACGCATTCACTATTACTTCTCTACACCTACTAACTAGCCTAATTAGCATCACGTGTTCATGACAAGGTGATCTCTTATTCGATCGGCTCTTACTCGCAACGTTTTCTTCCTGTGTCATACGGCCCCACTTGATTGTAGACACCTATGCTGGTCCCACCATAGGGTGTATCAAGTCCCATGGGGGCGGGCCGACACAATTCTAGAATGCATAGGTTATACTACTGGTGCCCAGTGCCCTGTTTGTCTGCTCCGAAGTTTGTGCACGCCCGCACTCCATTAGAACCTACACTGCTGCACCAACCGCCGTCGCTTTTGACCGCTTACAATCAACCCAGTAATCATGCCCCACCCTGCCTAGTTTCAGGGTACATTGATACCTAATTGGGTTACTGCTGAAATGGGTCCCCGTTACTAGGGTTTTCTCGTCAAACATGTTAAGTGGTTTAGTGTCTGTATTAACCTAACCCCACCCATCAGTTTAATTAACATGTTGAATTGGTTAAGTGTTTTAGTTAACTTAACCCTACCATCCCGACTTGTCGGTCCTTAGCTTTAATTAGTTAAAGCACCAACCACTCACATTAGACAGGTATTGTTACAGTTACTGGATGTGTCGGTCGGTTCCGGGCAGGTTTACACTGTAACTCAGTCTAACCTTGGGTCCTTATTGGGCTCAATGCCTTAACCTCCAACATTGGATAGGTATTGTTGTGATTACTGGACAGCTGGGCGGGTTCGGGCAAGTTTACATCACAACTCAATCCAACCTCAGGTTAAGCATACTCGTATTTTGTAAATTTACATATTTGTTCTTTTTATTCTTATATGTAAATTTGTTAACAATTAAATATTATGGCCCACTTTCCAAGTTCATCATTTTTAGGTATATGATTTATACTGTTTCATGCCATAAATTACCTATGTGATTTTTCACCAATTTATGTCAAGTTTCCTATAATTACCAATTTTTCCCAACGTTACCCCGTCTAAATATTAGGCTAACAATCTTAGCCTAATTTTTCGTCCGCATGGTTTTTAACATATAATATTAGGCTAAAAACTTAGCCTAATTTAGCATACACAAAATTGGCATAAAGAAATTCATTAACATAAACATGACATAGGTGTAAACTTGGCATTTTCAGCATAGTCAATATGAACATCATAGGTGTGAACTTGCAAAATAGTCAACATGAATATCATAGGTGTGAACTTACAACATAGACTAAATCAACATACATATATGTCAATTTGCAACATAGACTAAATCAAATTACATATATGTGAATTTGCAACATAAACTAAATCAGCTTACATATATGTGAATTTGCAAATCAATCACGAACATATGAATAAGTGTGAACTTGAAATATGACATAGGTTTAACATATACACATAAACATATAGACCTAACATTTGGTCACATATGTGATATGATTTTACAACCTAAAGCTTGCATAACATGATAAACAACACAACTTGTCATAACAGATTATACTCCAAGTTCATATACATATGAATAGACTTATCCATTAATTCCCAATTCAACATGATAATAATACAGAACCATAGACATAGATCAATATCATTTAATTCCACATATAACATAATAAACATTGTTCTATTATCAATTTATTTCCAAGGCATCACATTAATTTTGATTCGCATCCCAAAACATAACTAAACTTACAAAGAACGATGAACTTGAGTTCTGGATTCTGAGTTCTGGATTTGAGGTGCTTTCCTTTGGGTAAATAAACGTTGTTTTGATTTTAATTTTGAATTAGATTTGTTCGCCTCTTAGCTTTCTTCAAGTGGAGGCTCCTCTCAGTTTTCTCCCTACAGCATGGCGGCTCTGATTCTAATTTTTGTGTGAATTTAGGTTGGAGACTTAAGTTGTTTATATAGAATTTCAAACTAATTAGAGCCGTCAGATGATCATAGATGAATCTAGACCATTCACATCAAGAAGAGCCAACCAGAAAGTGATAAATCATCCCTAGTGACACAGCCAATCACCATAAACCGAGCTAGGACCAGACCAAGCAGGTCAGGCCGACCAAGCAGGTCGACCCATAGGTCGACCCCCAGGTCGACCACATGGTCGACCTGGGTCCTGGGCGGGAATTTTCCCGCCCAGCCCAATTCTGATCCTGTTTTCGAAATTTGAACTGTTTTGAGCTGGTTTGAATTTTAAATCGAATTCTGAAACTTCCGAAGATCACAACATTTTTATACGGAGTCCGATTTACGCAAACTCGGACTCTATCTCAAGTAGAATTCCGAGACAAACGCAGTGGCGTAAACCGTTTCCCTTAATTCTTCCGTTTAGAACTAATTATACTTTAATTTATTAATTTATTGTTAATAGAAAATTCGGGGTGTTACATTCTCCCCTCCTTAAAGGATTTTGTCCCCGAAATCTTCAAGTCTGAAAGAACGTATATCCTAACATCCAATCGTCCATCTACTCAACCAACAAACACAGGCGTCCATTGTCGTTAAAAGACTTCTAATGCTTCATGATCATATGCGTAGTGTGTGTATATGTCCTTATCTAATGAAATAAATTAGGCGGTCTACTGATTCAGTTGACCTCTTTAATGCGAATCATGTAAGTGACATGAATCCATTATGTATGCCAATTTTTCCCTACTCATAATTCTACATGAGTGCGCAACCATTCATACAAATGCAACATCCATATAACAAAATATCAAGTTTCAACCATATACAAATATGAATACATATATGCATATGCAATATGGAAGTGACTGAGCCGATCTAATACCTTGGGTGTGTGTATATGCATCCACAAGCAACCACTAGCAACCACTTGCAACCATCAATCATAACATGTTTCAAATACATGTTTACATCCATTAGTTTCTACCTAAGGAGTTAGGAGAAAAAGGACCGAGAAGATACACTAAAAGGTAGATACAAGCATAAACTTATGGAAAAAGAGAGGTCAAAGATGTACCCTCAAAAAGAAAAGGGTAGCGGTGCGTATTCTGTCCTCAGTTTCCCAAGTCGCGTCTTCCTCGGCATCGCTCCATTGAACTTTGACAAGCTTGACTTCACGGTTGCGTAGCTTTTTTATTTCAGTTCCTACGATTCGAGTTGGAACTCTCCTCACAGTTGTTTCTCGTTCTATTTCAACTTCTTCTAGGATGCTTGGCTCCACCACTTCCGCAGACTCATGTAAACATTTCCGGAGATGAGAAACGTGAAAGACATTGTGAATTCCAGCCAACCATTCGGGTAGCTCTACTCTATAAGCCATCTTCCCAATCTTCTCGATGATAGGGAACAATCCTACAAACCTTGGCGCTAGCTTTCCTGCGGATCCAAAGCGAACGACGTTCCTTAAAGGAGATACCTTAAGGAAAACCCTGTCCCCAACCTCAAACTCAAGGTCGGTCCTTCTTTTGTCTGCATAGGATTTCTGTCTATCTTGGGCAGTCTTCATTCTCCTTTGTATCAAGTCCACTTTTTCTGAAGTTTCTCTAATCATGTTTGGCCCAAATATAAGCTTGTCTGTAGACTCCCACCAACAAGTTGGTGATCGGCATGGTCTTCCATACAAAGCTTCGAAGGGCGCCATGCCGATGGTGGCTTGGTAGCTGTTGTTGTAGGCGAATTCCACTAAAGGAAGATGATCCTCCCATGTCCCTCCATAGTCAAGAACGCACAGTCTCAAAAGATCTTCTAATGCTATGTTCACCCTTTCTGTCTGACCATCGGTTTGGGGGTGATAGGCCGTGCTCAGGCATAATTGTGTGCCTACAGCTTCTTGCAGACTCCGCTAAAACTCGCTCGTAAAGATGGGATCTCGTTCACTCGCTATGCTGGAGGGTATTCCATGGAATCGAACTATTTCCTTGAGATAAAGAGTTGCTAGAGATGAGGCAGTCCTTCTACTCTTGACAGGTATAAAGTGGGCGCTTTTTGTGAGTCTGTCCACTATTACCCAAATGCCAGTATTTCCCCTTCTTGACCTAGGCAACCCATCAATGAAGTCCATTGAAATGCTATCCCACTTCCATTGCGGGACTTCTACAGGATGAAGCAGTCCTCCAGGCTTCTTTCTTCCACTTTGACCTGTTGGCATAAAATGCACTTAGAAACGAAATCTGCCACATCCTTCTTCATGCCGCTCCAAAAGAAAACTCTCTTTACGTCCTTGTACATCTTGTCTCCACCTAGGTGTATTGTCATCTTGGAATGGTGTGCTTTCTTGAGAACCATCTTTACTAAATCCCTTGCTTGTGGGACGCATAGTCTTCCATCCCGCCTCAGCCAGCCCTTATCATCGATGGAGTACCTATTGAGGTGACTGGAAGTTTCACCCTTAATTAGCTTATCAATCACACCAACAAGCTGAGGGTCTTCACGTTGTGCGACCCCTTTTGAGTCTAAAAGAGTGGGTCGTACTTCTAGTGATGCCAACAAACTAGGTACAAAATCAGAGGAGGGCCTAAAGTCAAAACTGGCAATATACTCTAAGCTTTGCCTTTCTACAAAGAGAGGGCTTAAGGTCAGCTTCTTTCTACTCAAGGCGTCTACTACTACGTTGCCCTTGCCAGGAGTATAGGAAAACTCAAAATCACACGAGGCAAGAAACTCCATCCACCTTTACTGCCTCAAGTTAAGATCTTTCTGCGAGAAAATATACTTCAACGATTTATGGTCAGTATATAATTCGAACTTCTCACCTAGGAGATAATGGCGCCAAGACTTAAGCGCAAAGACGATGGGGTCCAACTCAAGATCGTGGGTTAGGTAGTTCTTTTCATGAAGTTTCAATTGTCTTCCACCATAAGCTACTACCTTCCCTTCTTGCATTAGAATAGCGCCTAGTCCCGTGCCGCATGCATCCTGTATACTGTAAACATCTTGCTTCCATCTGCCAATGTAAGAACTGGGGCTGTTGTAAGAGCCCTTTTTAAGCATTGGAAAGCAATATCACAATCCAAATCCCAAGTGAACGCTAGATTCTTCTTTGTTATCCTTATGAGTGGAGCTGAGATTTTCGCGATATCTCTAATGCACTTTCGGTAAAAACCTGCTAAACCGTGAAAGCTTCGGACTTCGGTTGCATTTCTTGGTGCCTTCCAATCTTGCACCGCCACCACTTTCGCGGGGTCCACAGCTAACCCCTCTTTGGATACTACATGTCCAAGAAACCTTACTTCTTCTCTCCAAAAGTGGCACTTGGAGAATTTGGCTTTCAGCTGATGAACTTGAAGAGTTTCCATGATCTCCTTCAGATGCTGAGCATGTTCTTCCTCATTCTTTGAGAAGATCAAAATATCATCTACGAAGACCACCACGAACTTATTGAGGAATTCTCTGAATACCCTGCTCATTGGGTCTACGAAATTAGCGGGTGCGTTTGTCAAGCCAAAAGGCATGACAAGCCACTCGAAGAAACCGTATGGGGTTCTGAACGCCGTTTTATCAATGCTATTTTCAGCTACCCTTAGCTGATGGAACCCAGTAGCCAGATCAAGTTGGGAGGAAACCGACGTACCTACAAGCTGATCAAACAAATCGTTTATTCTGGGAAGCGGGTGTCTATTCTTCTTAGTCAGCTTGTTTAGCTCCCTATAGTCTACACAAAGACGTAGTGAGCCATTTGCTTTGGTGGCGAACACCACTGGAGCACCCCATTCCGAGATACTCCTCCTTAAAAACCCTTTCTCGAGAAGCTCCTTAACTTGCTTACTGAGCTCCTTTCTCTCCTTTGGTGCCATGTGTCTAACAGGTAAAGCTACGGGCTTTGCATTATCAACAAGATATATGCGGAAGTCTATTTCCCGCCTCAGAGGTAAGCCCTTCACCTCTTCAAAGACATCCGGATATTCACGGACCACTCTAACTGACTGCAAATTCTCAACAGAAGCATCAAGCGACTCTAGATAACTAAGCATAATAGCATTCAAGGGATTACAAGAAATTTCTAGAGTGTTATCGAGCCGAGTCAAGAGTCTAACCACTCTCTTCTCACAATCAAGAATGACACCATTATTGGATAACTAATCCATGCCTAAGATCAATCCATATCCCGAGAAACCCAAAACAAAGGTACTACATCTAAACTCAACACTTAGAATAGAGATTTTCAAATCCAAACAAAACATTGACAAATAAGCTGATCCCCCAATTGGACTTGAAACAACCAAGGGATCTTCTACCATACTAGTGTCTAGGTGCAGAGATTCTACTAAAGCAGATGAAATAAAGGAGTGTGATGCACTAGAATCAAAGAGAGTGTGAACTGGATGATCATAGAGATAAACTAAGCTTTCTACAAAAATATTTCTACCTCGTTCCCGTGGAGGTGCCACCGGCGCGTGAACGTGTCCCCCTGAAGTGGATCCAGTCCTCTGTCCCTGCCCTCGCTTCTTTGGGCTGTCCTTAGCCATGCGTCCAGTCTCGCCGCAATGGAAAAAACCACCACTCATCTTCTTCTTCTTCTTTCTGCAGTCTTTCACTATATGTCCAACAATGCCACAGAAATTACACCTTCTCTTTTCACGGGATTTGTTGTTCTTCCCGCCCTTCTTGAAGTCTGTTTTCTTAGCCTGTGAACCCTCTTTCTTTTCTTGATACACTTCCACCTTTGCCTCTTTCTTGCCTTTATCTTCCTCGTGTAGCAGCGCCATGTCCACCAAGCTTTCATAATCGCTCCCATAGGTATATGGGTCATAGCAAGGCTATGTAGAGGCTTATTCATACCTTTGGCAAAGCGAAGAGCCTTCTTGTGTTGGGTGTTTACTAAATCCAGCCCAAATCTGGCCAGCTGATTAAACTTATTGACGTACCCCTTGATCGTCATACTTCCTTGTTTAAGAGTTAGGAACTTCTCCATCTGCAGGATTCTTTCAGCCTAGGAGAGGAATTTCATCTCAAACCTCATCCTAAAATATTCCCAAGTTTTCACTGGCCTTTCAGCATGGGTAACTTCCTACCAATAAGAAGCTTCGTCTTTAAGCAACCACAGTGCTAGCTGTATCTTTTACCTGTCGTCAACTTCGAAGATGACGAACGAATCTTCGGTCTCCTTCAGCCAGTTCCTTGCTACCAAAAATGATTCAGTTCAATAAAAGACCTTTCCACCCATAGCCGTGAAGTCTCTACACTTCTTTGCGAAAGCATTTCCACGAGGAGGAGGAGGAACTGCTGCCAATGGGGGAGGAGGAATGTCTGCTGGGCCTGCGTCATTGGCCCTAGCCTCTAGGTACCTTCGGAACCAGCCAGGTATCGGTACTCCTTCTGGAAGGTTAAGATCTCCAGACATGCTGAAACAAAAAGGAAAGATTCAAGACTAAAGGATAGAGAGATAGTGCATATGGCTTTGGGGGAATTATGCCTTTTAAAAACAACGCTTTTTCTTGAAAAAAATGCTCCTTTAAATTCTTTTTGAAAATAGTCTCAAAAACCTTTATCTAATCTGGTAAACCTGTGCTCTGATAGCAAGTGAAACACCCCACCTCCATTAAGGTCACTCCCAAAGGGAATGCCTTAACTTCGGTGGAGGTTTATAAGTAAAAGTCACAGATAAAACACAAGACAGATATAAACACATATATATACATATAAGCAGCGGAAAAACAAATAGACTTTCATATCATAAGTACATGTTCATACAAAACATTTCCCTAATTGCCTCAAAACAAACTTCCATTTATTACAACCATAATACTGTCTTGATTTAAAACTTAAAGAAGCATGAAACATAATTAAAACTGCATAAATCCCCATAGAATGTCCAAAGCCATACCCCAAATGAATGAGATGCAAGCAATACATTCTCTCTCTTCAAGATGGATGAAAAATCTGACTAAGCTGAGGTGTTTCCTCCCTGTGGACCTAGGGGGGGGGAATGGAAGAAGAGAAAGTGAAGGAAAAATGGGTCAGACATAAGTCTGGTAAGTCTAGTTATAATTCTAGCATGAGAACAATAAAAAGATCATGACTTGCATAAACTGAGAACAGGACAATACCAGAATATAAGACAAGATATGGAAGGAAATACTAACTATACCAAATGCACTCACTATTAGTTCTCTGCACCTACTAACTAGCCTAACTAGCACCGCGTGTTCATGACAAGGTGATCCCTTATTCGATCGGCTCTTACTCGCAACGTTTTCTTCTTGTGTCATACAGCCCCACATGATTGTAGACACCTATGCTGGTCCCACCATGGGGTGTATCAAGTCCCATGGTGGCAGCCTGACACAATTCTAGAATGCATAGGTTAGACTACTGGTGCCCATTGCCCTGTTTGTCTGCTCCGAAGTGTGTGCGCGCCCGCACTCCGTTAGAACCTACACTACTGCACCAACAGCCATCACTTTTGACTGCTTACAATCAGCCCAGTAATTGTGCCCCACCCTGCCTAGTTTCAGGGTACCATGATACCTAATTGGGTTACTACTGAAATGGGTCCCCGTTACTAGGGTTTTCTAGTCAAATATGTTAAGTGGTAAAGTGTCTGTATTAACCTAACCCCACCCATCAATTTAATTAACATGTTGAATTGGTTAAGTGTTTTTATTAACTTAACCCTACCATCCTGACTTGTTTGTCCTTAGCTTTAATTAGTTAAAGCACCAATCACTCACATTTGATAGGTATTGTTACGGTTACTGGATGTGCCGATCGATTCCGGGTAGGTTTACATTGTAACTCAGTCTAACCTCAGGTCCTTATTGGGCTCAATGCCTTAACCTCCCATATTGGATAGGTATTGTTGTGATTACTAGACAGCCGGGAGGGTCCGGGCAGGTTTACATCACAACTCAATCCAACCTCGGGTTAAGCATACTCGTATTTTCTAAATTTACATATTTTTTCTTTTTATTCTTATATGTAAATTTGTTAACAATTAAATGTTATGGCCCACTTTCCAAGTTCATCATTTTTAGGTATATGATTTATACCGTTTCATGCCATAAATTACCTATGTGATTTTTCACCAATTTATGTAAAGTTTCCAATAATTACCAATTTTTCCCAACGTTACCCTGACTAAATATTAGGCTAACAGTCTTAGCCTAATTTTTCGTCCGCATGGTTTTTAACATATAATATTAGGCTAAAAACTTAGCCTAATTTAGCATACACAAAATTGGCATAAAGAAATTCATTAACATAAACATAACATAGGTGTAAACTTGGCATTTTTGGCATAGTCAATATGAACATCATAGGTGTGAACTTGCAAAATAGTCAACATGAATATCATAGGTGTGAACTTGCAACGTTGACTAAATCAACATACATATATGTGAATTTTCAACATAGACTAAACCAACTTACATATAAGTGAATTTGCAACACAGACTAAATCAACTTACATATATGTGGATTTACAACATAGACTAAATAAACTTACATATATGTGAACTTGCAAATCAATCACGAACATATGTATAAGTGTGAACTTGAAATATGACATAGGTTTAACATATATACATAAACATGTAGATCTAACATTTGGTCACATATGTGATATGATTTTACAACCTAAAACATGCATAACATGATAAACTACACAACTTGTCATAACAGATTATACTCCAAGTTCATATACATATGAATAGACTTATCCATTATTTCCCAATTCAACATGGTAATAAAACAGAACCACAGACATAGATCAATATCATTTAGCTCCACATATAACATAATAAACATTGTTCTATTATCAATTTATTTCCAAGCCATGACATTAATTTTGATTCGCATCCTAAAACATAACTAAACTTACAACGAATGACTAACTTGAGTTTTGGATTCTAAGTTCTGGATTTGAGATGCTTTCCTTTGGGTAGATAAACGTTGTTTAGATTTTAATTTTTAATTAGATTTGTTCGTCTCTTAGCTTTCTTCAAGTGGAGTCTCCTCTCAATTTTCTCCCGACAGCATGGAGGCTCTGATTCTATTTTTTGTGTGAATTTAGGTTGGAGACTTAAGTTGTTTATATAGAATTTCAAACTAATTAGAGCCGTCATATGATCATAGATGAATCTAGACAATTCACATCGAGAAGAGCCAACCAGAAAGTGACAAATCAGCCCTAGTGACAGAGCCAAGCCCCAGAAACCAAGCCTGGACCAGACCAAGCAGGTCAGGTCGACCAAGCAGGTCGACCACATGGTTGACCTGGGTACCCAGGTCGACCCCCTGGTCGACCTGGGTCCTGGGCGGGAATTTTCCCGCCTAGCCCAATTCTGATCCTGTTTTCGAAATTTGAACTGTTTTGAGCTGGTTCGAATTTTAAATCGAATTCTGAAACTTCCGAAGATGACAACTTCTTTATATGGGGTCCGATTTACGCAAACTTGGACTCTATCTCAAGCAGAATTCCGAGATGAACACAGTGGCATAACCCGTTTCCCTTAATTCTTTCATTTAGAATTAATTATACTTTAATTTGTTAATTTATTGTTAACAGAAAATTCGGGGTGTTACACCTTGTTTCCCTTCGTGTCAGATCTGTTGGAAGCCAACGTATATCTTACCTCTGTCGCTCTTGAGCCTTGTTTTGGTTGCTAGTTTTATTAAGACTTGGGTGTTTCCGTGTAACAACCCAGAAAATCAGAACCAATTTAATTTTTTTTACTTTGGCTATGTTAACGAATTTTGAATATTTAAAATAAATTATTTTAAATAATAACGACCAAAAATCTATTTGGATTGAAGTTGTAGCGAATTTATTTATTTTAATTATAAAACAAGGCCTGAAATGGCGCGGTAGTTTGAGAACTTGAATTCGAACTTTGAATAACTGTACAGGATTCAAAATAAATCGGATTTTAGTGAAACCAAAAATATTTAAATCTGTTTAAGAATATCTTTCTAACGAATCTGAAAAATCGAAATTTCAAAGCGAGAATCAAAAGTTATGACCAATGAATTTTCAAAAAGTTCGTTATGAAATTAATATAGCGCTTGAAAATAGACATTTTGCAAACGACCTCCGTTTTTGACGAACCACTTTTGTTGGATCTGGAATGTCAAATTATTTCTAGATTCCAAATTTTATAATTTTTGGAGTTAATATGTGAGCGTGGCAAAGAAAATTGTGTGTGGTAAATTTCAGTCAATTTGGATCGACCAGAAAATGGCCATTTTTCAAACGGTCTCCAAATTCGACGAAACTAGTTTGTTGCAACCGTATCGTCCAAACATAGCTAGATTTATTTTTCTAGAATTTTTGGAATCAGTATTTGGCCCCGACAAATTGAAATATACGTTCAAATCCATATTTGACTGTTTTATATTTTAATTTGAAGAAAAACCGGCTATAACAGTCAAATGGTCCTATTAAACATATTCCATTGTGTTTGGAATGGGGGTAATTAGCTAGGGACGATAGTCGTTGGGTTTGAATCGGAGTTCGTATGGAGTAAGGGGTATTTTTGGATTTAAAGAATTAAAATAAATATAAAAATAAAGGGGACCAATCATAATTCAAAGCCATTTTCTCTCTCCCCGGTAATTGCTCCAGGCGACGATGGAAAAGGTTGCCACCTTCCGAGCCTGATTCCTCTCAAACCACTCCACGAATTCAAGAGCTCCAGTTATGGTTTTTGTAGATCAGGCCACGAGCTTCACATCCATATAGGATTTGCATTTTTTCATTGTATATTGAGGGAGATCGAAGCCCCTGAAGTATCAAACTTCAAACCGCCGCCGAGCCTCATCCCCATCGCCGAGTTAATCAGTGACACCACCCTCAGGCGTGACTTTTGTAGCAGCTTCGCATGGCATCAGCCGATCATCTTCTCGTTGGACGGATTTCGCGAAAAATGTTGACCTAGTTTTGAACGAAATGAAATGGTAACGGCTTAATTATTTTAAACTGATTATAACACTATAAAACCATTGCAAAATTTGATTAACTTCTAAAAATCGTATGTTTTTGCTATGTGATCGAAATCCAGTGAAATAAGAGACAATGGACTCGTGTGGACGCCTTCTACATTCTAGAAGAGGCCGGAGAATTTTTGGAGCTTCCTACAATTTTTGAAGGAGTGGAACCCAATGTGAGATTTCTAAATTCAAAACGATATGGAATGGCGATGTATAAATTACATAATCGAGGTATAAGTTATATAAGCGTTGCACACCTCATGTATAAGCGTTGTAAAAATTATATGTGCATTGTATAATTTATATATGCGTTGTAAAAATCATATGTCCGTTGAATGGAGTTGAAATGAAATTGAAATGAAATGGTAATATATTTATATACGTATATCTATATGTATACTCCCATCGTCCACAGATCATGGACGATATATCTTGGTTGTGATTGTTTGGATTTTGGTTGACGTGAAATTTAGTTGATAAATGCATATGGTTGACAATGGTTGTTTGTGGTTGGAACAAAATTGGATTAATTTATTGAAAAATTCGTCTGCGTACGAACTAGATTATTGAAATCCCCTTTGTCAAAAGCTGCGAGGCTTTAAGGTAGCGCGAGGAGTCATACTCGGGACGGTGCCGGTTTTAACTACCCTGCCGTTATGCTGCCAAAATTTTCTGAAATATTCATACGTTTGATTTTCATTAACGTATTGAAATATATTCATGTGTTGGAAAAATATTCATATGACGAATAAATTGTTTTAACAATAAAAATCACATTTTTATCATGTATATGAAGTATATAAAATATTCATGTTTGAAATAAATTGTTTTAACAATAAAAATCACATTTTTATAATATATATGAACCGATAAAAATATTCATGTTTTAAATAAATTGTTTTAACAATAAAAATCCCATTTTATTGTATATATGAAGTGTTAAAAATACTCATGTGTTGAAATAAATTTTTGTTGGATAAAAATATTATTTTTATCACATATATGAAATGAAAATGGTTTGGAAATCGAAGAATGGATTATATATATATATATATATATATATATATTTAATTAAAATAAAACGAATAACGATGCTGTAGTTCGTGTTTTGAAATCATGATTTTAAACGATTATTATGGGAGATCCGACAGTCAGATTTTCCCAAAACCGAAACCATTGGGTCCGCTTTGAAAATATCTTTCTAATGATACAAATTAGTAAGGATCCAACGGTTAGATTGTGTGAAATGTTTAATTCAAATCTAAACAAAAACAGCGCCAGAATGGATTATATATATATATATATATATATATAATTAAAATATATATAATTAAAATCGTAACTTCAAATGATTGTACCGGGAGATCCGACCGTCGGATTTTCCCAAAACTGGAACCGTTGGGTCCACTTTGAAAATATCTTTCCAATGATAGAAAATTTGTAAAGATCCAACGGTTAGATTTTCAGATATGTGTAAATCAAATCTGGAGAAAAACAGCGCCATGGCCGCTTATGGCCTGAAGCGTCGTTTGAATAAATTGGCTATTTTTAAATGAATAAACACAGCGATAAATCGTTATAAAATATTATAAACGATATGGAATGGAAATAACCGAATTTACCCGGTTTATTGGATATTTGATGGTTGAATGAGTTTGACATGAAAACTATATTAATGAACTAAATTATGGATGTCAAATAATTTAACCAGGAAATGAATTGATTTGAATTCTAAATATACGTGAATTATTTGAAAAGGCCGAGTTAAATCTCATTTCAAATAATTAGTCGGCGATTAGGAATCGACGATGAAGATGGTGGTTGAAGACCGGAGGTCTTCACATCGTTTGGATGACTGCTGATGTCTTGATTAGGAGGAATCCCAGGACAAGGTAATAAGTGGTGGTCGTCCAGACGTACTTGGAGATCGACCGTATGTGCGATGGCCTCTCTCCTGTATTGGACATATGGGATGAGGAATAAGGTGCCTCCGTTTTCGTTCGGACCCAGAACGGACTTGTAAATGGACTGTGTGTCCGACATTGGATTTCATTCGGTGTGATTGATATACGTCAGTTGCATGGCGTGAATTGCCTGTGTGGCATGCTGAGATGCAGTGATCAAGGCTTTTGTTGGAAAGCAAAGCCTTGTGATTGATGATCAAAGCATGGCTTTGATGTAGCTAGCTTTGTGTATAGCGTTGATTCGCGGGCCTCACACCCCGGTATGAACCAAAAACGGGAGAGGACATCAGGGAGGACATGCGTTTCCTTCTAGCTAGGAGTGGTGTTTTGGGTTTTACACGCCCGGACCTTTACTTACGTGGATGATAGATAGCGAGGCGCCTCGGTTATATCGGTCGTTACGGGGCCGATTGTTTGGTCGGGATTTGACAAGTTTACGCCCCGTAGGGCGTGGAAACGCAGTGTTCAAGAATTTTAATCCACTGCGTGTGGACCGGCCCTGACGATCCAATGGTCACTCGAGCTCTGATCCTGAGGCTCGGGATAAGGAGTCTCGAAGCGGTAAGGATGATCCCTTGCCTTGGTTCATGACGGAAATCCAATTTCCAAATACGACATCGTGCGGTTTTGATTGTAAACCTATATATGGCGACATGATATATGGTATCCATGCTGTCTATGATTGAAACTTATGATTGAAATTGTTTTTGAAACATATAAACACTAGTAATAATATCAAATGCTTTTGTTTTATTCCTATCAAGCATATTTTGGCCATTATAAGGTAAAAATTTATCCTCCGGTTTGCGTTGCATTGTGTGATGGGAACTGTCTTATAATGGCTTCATTTTTATAGAAAGCATTGCGATGTTTAAATGATTTATTGTTTTAAGCGATGGCAATCCAATGGAGTAAACCCGTTCCGCGTTAGTGGCGTGGTCCTGTGATAGGCCTTATTATAAAGTAAGTTTAGTAGATTTCTCATACCAGTCCCATGACTGACTCGTTGTTTGTTTCACTTGCAAACTCGGGTGCCCTATTTTCTACATGGGCAGCCTTGTATTCTGGATTTAGCAGGCCCTATCTGGATAGCTATGGAGCTGAAGATGGATTTTATCACTTCTTTCTTGGTTGTTCAACTCTTGTTATATATATTATGTTTGATTCCGCTATAGACATTTTATATAAAGCTGAACTGTATTTCGTACTAAGTGTGATCCTGTATACTGTGTAACTCTAATGATTATTGTTTATCCAGTGTATTCTATTGTACATTATCTGGTATATTCATGTATTTTTGTTCTGTTGTTATCTATTTATGTGTTATATTCCAAAGATTACCCTTGCCACCGTGGAACGGGGGTTTGGGTCGTCACACGTGGTATCTGAGCTTTGGTTAAGCTTAGTTCTGGAATATAACATATTAATGAACCCGTTAGAAATAGAATCAGAAGTATTCTAGGGCGATTAACTGATTACAGATAGGATCAGTAATATCCTAAGATGAGTGTAGCAGAATGAAATACACCCCAATAGATACATTTACATTCAAGTATATGTCTCTATGCTTTAAAATACCTTTTTTGTTGGCCTGACACTTTGTCTGCTATTTGCAGACATAGAAAATGAGTGGCAGAAGTAGAAGAGGTTGGTCAGAACCAGATATTGAAGCTCTATTAAAGAAGTATCGAAATCTGGGTGGAGTACCGTTCTCGGGCAATGAATCCATTATTCAAACACAAGCATGGATGCGCTCTATTGAGAAATTTTTTGATGGTTCAAAGTTGAGAGATGATCAGAAAAGATTACTGGCATCTTGGGCACTCAAAGACGGAGCTTTAATCTGGTGGGAAACTGTCATCAAAGATAATCCAAAAGGTAGTATTACCTGGGATAGATTTAAAGAAATTTTCAAAGAAAGATTTACTCGTCTAGAAGAAACTGAGCGGTTAAGTGATGAATTCTACTATCTGATACAAGGAGATATGACCATTCCGGAGTATCATAAGAAATTCAACGAACTTTCTCGTTTTGTCCTGCATCTAATTCAAAATCCTAAGAGGAAGAATCTGATGTTTATTAACAGGCTCCAAAGAAAGTACCGAGGTAGTGTAACTGCGCAGGTGCAACTTCCTTTTTTTGAAATGATATACATGGCTTACTAGTATGAAGATCTGGATAAGCAAGGTCTTTTGGGAGACAAAGAGGAATGTAGTTCTAGCAACAAAAGGAATTTTGAAACTGATAGCCCAAAGGCAAGACGTAGCCTGAGATAAGTACGAGTCTGGGGTCAGAAAGAAGCCTTGAGTCAATAGGAAAAAGGTTAAATCATTGAAAGAACCAATAACGATGGTTACATGCTCTAACTGCAATCAGCAAGGACATTTGTCGATAAGTTGCAGATCTCTAAAGAAACATAGAAAGGATGGATTTAAATCCAAGAAGAAGTTTCAAGAGAATAGAAAGTGCAATCAATGCCATCATTCTGGTCATCTTTCAAAGGCTTTCCAGTTATTCAAGAAATTTGAAATAATATAAGTGAATGAAGTGGCAGAAGTTCCTACATCCTCATCTAGTCAAGTAAGACCAGATGTTTTAGAAGGCGCGCTTACTATCAAAGACATTCCAGTTAAAGTACTGTTTGATACCGGTGCGTCGCGAAGCTTTATTGCAAGTAATGCGGTTAAGAAATTGGATTTGAAATTGAAAAAGCTTAAAGAACCCATGACTGTCCATAATCCGGTTGGGGGTTCCCTCAATCTTAGTTGGATTTGTGGAGTGCCTGTTTCTTTTTCTTGTTATCAGTTCCCTACTATTTCTATCATCATGGATTTCACAGAATTTGATCTTATTCTGGGATTGGATTGGTTAACCAAATATGAAGCCGAGGTTAAATGCGCTGATAGAGTCGTTAAGGCAAAGATTAAATCAGGGAATTATCTAACCATTCCACGTGAAGTTCCGAATTCAGACAGAAAAGACTTTTGGGCATCTCTAGATGTTTCTCCTGCTCAGTTAGAACCTATTCATGTTGTTACGGAGAATATTCGGTCGACATAGAAAATATTCCTGTCGTCAAGAACTATGCGGATGTGTTTGGAGAAGTTGTTAGCTTACCTCCGCGTTGAGAAATTGATTTCAAAATCTCTTTAATTCTGAATGCAAGGCACGTAGTTCACACTATTCGAAGAATGACCTTGAGGAAAAAAGAAGAGTTAGACAATCAAACTCGACAACTTGTATGGAAGGGTCTGATCAGGCCTAGTATCTCTGATTGGGGAGCAGCAGTGGTGTTTGTCCCAAAGTCAGACGGTACTCTCTGACTATGTGTGGATTACCGTTACTTGAATAAGCAGACATTAAAGAACAAATATCCATTGCCGTGAATAGATGATTTGTTAGATCGATTGAATGGTGCGCAAGTATTTTCACGAATCGACCTAGCTACAGGTTTCCATCAGCTTCGTATTGCCGAAGAGTGTGTTCCTTTGATAGCATTTAGAGGTCCAGATTTACTCTACGAGTGGTTAGTAATGTCGTTCGGTTTATGTAACGCTCCAGCTTATTTTGTCGATCTAATGAACAGGGTATTCAGAGAAGTATTGAATAAATTCGTACTGGTTTTCATTGATGACATATTGATCTTCTCTAAGTCAGAGAGCGAGCATGCATCACATTTATAACAAGTGTTAGAGATTATGAGAAAGAATGTTTTAAAAGCCAAAAAATTTCCAGAAGAAGCCAAGTTTCTTGGCCACGTAGTATCAAAGGAAGGAATTTCTGTGGATCCCAGTAAGATCACAACTATTCAAGTTTGGAAGCAGCCAACTACACCCACAGAAGTTCGAATTTTTCTTGGATTGGCTAGTTATTATCAGAAGTTCGTTAAAGAATTTTCGAAGATGTCTAGTTGTTTAAAAAGCTTACTAAGAAACATTCAAGGTTCAATTGGACTCCAGAATGTGAGACAGCTTTCCAAAAGCTGAAGTTAAGGCTGACAACCGCTCCAGTGTTAACAATTATTGATGGCAATCAATACTTGAAAGTTTGGACAGATGCTTCTAAAGAAGGTCTTGGTGCAATATTAATGCAAAGAGGCCAAGTATTCGCTTATGTTATCCGTCAGTTGAAGCCGCATGAGAAGAACTATGCAACTCACGATCTTAAATTGTTAGCCATCGTGTTTGCCATGAAAATCAGGAGACATTATCTATTGGGTGAGAAGTTCGAATTATATATCGATCATCAATCATTGAAGTAATTATTCACCCAGAAAGATCTAAATATGAGGCAGCAACGTTGGATAGAATTTCTCGCGGAATATGATCTTGATATTTTGTATACTCCGGGAAGGCCAATGTTGTGGCGGATGCGCTCAGCAGAAAGAATGTAATCATCGTCAATCATACAATCACGCCTTCATTGATTGATAACATATCTGCTCTTCAGAAGGATGATCACTTCATTCAGAAGATCTAAGAGAGAATTCAGAAAGGCGAGGCCTCGAGTTTTCAGATTGATAACGATGGGATTCTAAGGTTAAAAGGCCACATTTGTGTTCCAAACATATCTGAGCTCCAGAAAGACGTGCTGGATGAATGTCACAAGTCCAAGCTTAGTGTCCATCCAGGAGTGAGTAAAATGTATAATGACATCAAACGCACTTTCTGGTGGAGATCTGTGAAGAGAGACATTTCCTTGTACGTTAGTTAGTGTTCTACTTGTCAACAAGTCAAGAGCGATCAACAGAAACTCGTCGGATTGTTACAACCATTAGAAATTCTAGGTTGGAAGTGGGAACAAATTTCTATGGATTTCATAGATAGTTTTCCCATAACCCGGAGAGGAAATGACAGTATTTGGGTGATCGTAGATCGTTACACGAAGACTGCCCATTTTAAACCTGTCAGGTCAAGTAGAACCGCTCAAAGTCTGGCGCAGATTTATTTTAAAGAAATTGTTAAACTACATGGAGTTCTCATGAGTATCGTTAGTGATCACGACCCGATTTTTGCTAGTAAATTCTGGGAGGCATTCCAAGTAGAATTAGGAACGAAACTGAATTTGAGCACCGTTTATCATCCTCAAACAGATGGCCAAACGGAGAGGGTGAACCGTATACTAGAAGATTTATTGCGTGCATGTGTTATTGATTTTGGCGGCGTGGGAAGACCACTTGCATTTGGCTGAGTTCTCATACAACAGCAGCTACCAAGCGAGCCTGAAAATGTCACCATTCGAAGCATTGTATGGTCGACCATGCAGATCTCCCGCATGTTGGGTAGAACCTGGCAATAGACTCGTATTGGGACCCGATATGATTCACGAAGATTCAGACAAAGTCGATTTCATTAAAAAGCGATTGCAAACAGCTCAAAGCCGACAGAAGAGTTATGCAGATTTGAGAAGAAGAGATTTGTCTTTTTCTATTGGTGACTATATGTATCTGAGGGTTTCTCCGATGAGAGGAGTAGTCCGATTTGGCAAAACAGGGAAGTTAGCACCCAGATTTATTGGTCCATTTCCTATACTTGAACGGATTGGAACTCTTGCCTAGAGGGTTCAATTTCCTGATTGGTTACCTGAAGTACATGATGTGTTTCACGTATCTCAACTTCGAAAGCATGTGCATGATCCAGACTTGGTCATGGAAGAAGCTGCGCAAAAAGATTTGGAAATTACTCCCGAATTGGCAGTAAGGAGAGAGCCGATAAAGATTATTGGCAAAGAAACTAAAGAGCCGAGGAACAAGAAGGTTCACTTTGTCAATGTGCAATGGAGTAGAGATCCACGAGATTGTACTTGGGAAACTGAGGAGAGCATTAAGCAAGCCTGTCCCAATTGCAGAGTGGATGTCTCTGATTAACTCTGGTGCAAGGTACATTTACCATATTTTGTATTTCCGTATTGTTCTCTACTTGGTTGTTGTTTCCTTTTCTCGAAGTAGTTTTTTTTTTGTTATTATATAGTCTGAATGATTTAAAAGAGTATACGAATTAATTTGTATATTTTTGAAAAGTTAATCAATAAATTGATTGCTAGTTGTGTTGGGTGATTGTTAGTTTAATTAATAACATTGGAATAATAAAACCCATGAGAGAATAAAGGGTAAATTTATGCAATTGAATCAAATATTAAACTGATTTGAAATTGATTGAAATAAATGTATGTACATTGCATATGTTTGAATAGGTAAATGGATTTGCTGTTGAGTAAAGAATTTATATGCGTGCCCGACAAATAGGTAAACCTTAATGAGTTGGATGCACAATTTTATTATTATATCAACTCCTATGAATGCCATTGGATGCGAAGTGCTAGTTGTTCTGTGAGAAATAATAAACGTCGCTTTATAGTAACAATTAATTTTGAACTACACAACATGGCAAACTACGTGAAGATAACATACTTTATCATATACCACATAAGCACTTGGAGCTTATGTGACGAGGTTGAAGATTTACCATACGAGCGAGAGGCTTGTATGGCGATGACAATATTATAGGTTGAACCGAAGACTGACATGGACTATATAAAATGTAACAGTAAATTGCCAGATTAATAAAAACCCCACACGGGTCTGGAGATGACAATAAACACGTCTCTCAGGTCATTAAGGCACAAAAACCATTTATAGGGTAACGAGAATTTATTCTCTGGAGTTATGATCTATACACACTCCCCTGTGGACACCAGAATATATCACTATAAATATGTGTATGCTTTTTAGTATTTATTGGGTACCTAATACGATCCAATAAATTTCCAAACCCCTCCCCGTACAAAGGAGATTATGGCGAAATTTTTCAAAAATTTAGGGTATTAGCCAAATTCTTGAAGAATTTGAAAATTCTTAGAAACTGAAAAGTGGAAGAATGGAAGCCAGAATGAAAGTCGAGTTAGTTAATTAAACAACTTTCAGCTTCGTTCCTTTTCGGGGACGAAAAGATTTTAAGTGGAGGAGATTGTAACAACCCAAAAAATCAGAACCAATTTAAAATTTTCAATTTTGCTATTTTAAGGAATTTTGAATATTTAAAATAAATTATTTTAAATAATAACGACCAAAAATCTATTTGGATCGAAGTTACAGCGAATATATTTATTTTAATTATAAAACAAGGCCTGAAATGGCGCGATAGTTTGAAAACTTGAATTCGAACTTTGACTGACTATACATGATTCAAAATAAATCAGATTTTAGTGAAACCAAAAATATTTAATTTTGTTTAAGAATATCTTTCTAATAAATCTGAAAAATTGAAATTTCATAGCGGGAATCAAAAGTTATTGCTAAATGAATTTTCAGAAAGGTCGTTATGGAATTAATATAGCCCTTGAAACTAGACATTTTGCAAATGACATCCGTTTTCGACGAAACAACTTTTGTTGGATCCGGAATATCAAATTATTACTAGATTCCGAATTCGATAATTTTTGGAGTTAATATGTGAGCATGGCAAAGGAAAACATGTTCGGTAAATTTTAGTTAATTTGGATCGACCAGAAAATGGCCATTTTTCAAACGGTCTCCAATTTCGACGAAACTAGTTTTGTTGGGACAGTATTGTCCAAACATAGCTTGATTTAGTTTCTGGAATTTTTAGAATCAGTATGTGGCCCCGGCAAATTGAAATGTAAGCTCAAATCCATATTTGAATGTTTTATATTTTAATTTGAAGAAAAACTGGCTGTAACAGTCGAATGGGCCTACGAAATATATTTCATTGTGTCCGGAATAGGGGTAATTAGCTAGGGACGACAGTCGTTGAGTTTGAATCGGAGTTCGTATGGAGTAAGGGGTATTTTTGGATTTAAAGAATTAAAATAAATATAAAAATCAAGGGGCCAATCAAAATTCAAAGCCATTTTGTCTCTCCCTGATAATTGATCCAGGCGACGACGGAAAAGGTTGCCACCTTCCCAGCCCGATTCCTCTCAAACAGTCCACGAATTCAAGAGCTCTAGTTATGGTTTTTGTAGATCAGGCCATGAGCTTCATATCCATATAGGATTTGAATTTTTTCATTGTGTATCGTGGGAGATCGAAGCCCATGAAGTATCGAACTTCAAACCGCCACCGTGCCTCATCCCCGCCGTCGAGTTCATCAGCACCACCACCCTCAGGCGCGGCCTTCGTAGCTGCTTCGCGTGGCATCGGCCGATCATCATCTTGTTGCATTGATTTCACGAAAAATGGCGACCTAATTTTAAATGAAATGAAAAGGTAACGACTTAATTATTTTAAACTGATTATAGCACTATAAAACCGTTGCAAAATCATTTAACTTCTAAAAATCGTATATTTTTTCTATGTGGCCGAAATACCGTGAAATAAGAGACATTGGACTCATGTGGACGTCTTCTACATTCTAGAAGAGGCCGGAGAATTTTTGGAGCTTCCTACAATTTTAGAAGGAGTGGAACCCAATGTGAGATTTCTAAATTCAAAACGATATGGAATGGCGATGTATAAATTATTTAATCGATGTATAAGTTATATAAGCGTTGCACACCTCATGTATAAGCATTGTATAAATTATATGTGCGATCTATAAGTTATATATGCCTTGAAAAAATCATATGTGCGTTGAATGGAGTTGAAATGAAATTGAAATGAAATGAAAATATATTTATATGCGTATATCTATATATATATATACCCCCTCGTCCACAGATCATGGACGATATATATTGGTTTTGATTATTTGAATTTTGCTTGACTTGAAATTTGGTTGATAAATGCATATGGTTGACAATGGTTGTTTGTGGTTGAAACAAAATTGGATTAGTTTGTGGAAAAAATTCGTCTGCGTATGAACTAGATTATTGAAATTCCCCTTGCCAAAAGCTATGAGGCTTTAAGGTAGCGCGAGGAGCCGTACTCGGGATGGTGCCGGTATTAACTACCCTGCCATTATGCTGCCGAAATTTTCTGAAATATTCATGCGTTTGATTTATATTCATATATTGAAATATATTCATGTGTTGGAAAAATATTCATATGATGAATAAATTGTTTTAACAATAAAAATCACAATTTTATCATGTATATGAAGTATATAAAATATTCATGTTTGAAATAAATTGTTTTAACAATAAAAATCACATTTTTATTATATATATGAATCGATAAAAATATTCATGTTCGAAATAAATTGTTTTAACAATAAAAATCCCATTTTATTATATATATGAAGTGTTAAAAATACTCAAGTGTTGAAATAAATATTTATTAGATAAAAATATTATTTTTATCACATATATGAAATGAAAATGGTATGGAAATTGAAGAACGGATTATACATATATATAAATGTAATTAAAATAAAACGAATAACGATGTTGCAGTTTGTGTTTTTAAATCATGATTTTAAATGATTATTATGGGAGATCCGAACGTCGGATTTTCCCAAAACCGAAACCGTTGGGTCCTCTTTGAAAATATCTTTCCAAAAATACCAAATTTATAAGGATCCAACGGTAAGATTGTGTGAAATGTTTAATTAAAATCTGAATAAAAACAATGCCTGAATGGATTATATATATATATATAATTAAAATAAATCGAATAACGACGCTGCAGTTCGTATTTTGAAATCGTAACTTCAAACGATTGTACCGGGAGATCCGACCGTCGGATTTTCCCAAAACTGGAACTGTTGGGTCCACTTTGAAAAGATCTTTCCAATGATATAAAATTTGTAAAGATCCAACTGTTATATTTTTCAGATATGTGTAAATCAAATCTGGAAAAAAATAGCGCCCTGGCTGCATTATGGCCTAAAGCGTCGTTTGAATAATTTGGCTATTTTTAAATGAATAAAAATAGCGATAAATTGTTATAAAATATTATAAACGATATGGCATGGAAATAAACCGAATTTACCCAGTTTATTGGATATTTGATGGTTGAATGTGTTTGACATGAAAATTATATTAATGAACTAAATTATGGATGTCAAATAATTTAACCAGGAAATGAATTGATTTGAATTCTAAATATACGTGAATTATTTGAAAAGGCCGAGTTAAATCTCATTTCAAATAATTAGTCGGCGATTAGGAATCAACGATGAAGACGGTGGTTGAAGACCGAAGGTCTTCACATCATTTGGATGATTGTTGATGTCTTGATTAGGAGGCATCCCAAGACAAGGTAATAAGTGGTGGTCGCCCAGATCGACTGGATGTGCGAGGGCCTCTCTCATGTATTGGACATATGGGATGAGGTATAAGGTGCCTCCAGTTTCGTTTAGACCCAGAACGGACTTGTAAATGGACTGTGTGTCCAACATTGGATTTCATTCTGTGTGATTGATATACGTCAGTTGCATGGCGTGAATTGCCTGTGTGGCATGTTGAGATGTAGTGATCAAGGCTTTTGTTGAAAAGAAGAGCCTTATGGTTGATGATCAAAGCATGGCATTGATGTAGCTAGCTTTGTGTATAGCATTGATTCGCGGGCCTCACACCCCAGTATGAACCAAAAACAGGAGAGGACATCAGAGGGACATGCATTTCCTTCTAGTTAGGAGTGGTGTTTTGGGTTTTAAACACCCGGACATTTTACTTGTGTGGATGATGGATAACGAGGCACCTCGGTTATATCGGTCATTACGGGGTCGATAATTTGGTCGGGATATGATCAGTTTACGCCCCATAGGGCAGGGAAACGCAGTGTTCAGGCATTTTAATCCACTCCGTGTGGACCGGCCCTGACGATCCAAGGGTCACTCGAGCTCTGATACTGAGGCTCAGGATAGAGAGTCTCGAAGCAGTAAGGACGATCCCTTGCCTTGGTTCATGACGGAAATCTAATTTCCAAATACGACATCGTGCAGTTTTGATTGTAAACCTATATATGGCGACATGATATATGGTACCCATGCTGTCTATGAAACTTATGATTGAAATTGTTTTTGAAACATATAAACACTAGTAATAATATCAAATGCTTTTGTTTTATTCGTATCAAGCATATTTTGGCCATAATAAGGTAAAACTCTATCCTCCGGTTTGCGTTGCAGTGTGTGATGGGAACTGAGTCTTATAATGGCTTCATTTTTATAAAAAGAATTGCTATGTTTAAATGATTTACTTGTTTTAAGCACTGGCAATCCAATGGAGTAAACCCGTTCCGCATTAGCGGCATGGTCATGTGATTGGCCTTATTATAAAGTAAGTTTAGTAGATTTCTTATACCAGTCCCATGACTGACTCATAGTTTGTTTCACTTGCAAACTCGGGTGCCCTATTTTCTACACGGGCAGCCTTGTATTTAGGTTTTAGCAGGCCCTATCTGGATAGCTATGGAGATGAAGATGGATTGTATCACTTCTTTCTTTTTATGCTGTTCAGTTCGATTTATGTATATTATGTTTGATTCCACTATAGACATTTTATATAAAACCAAACTGTATTTTGTACTATGTGTGATCCTGTATACTGTGTAACTCTGATGATTATTGTTATCCATTGTATTCTGTTGTACATTATCTGGTGTATTTATATATTTCTGTTCTATTGTTATCTATTTACGTGTTATATTCCAAATATTACCCTTGCCACCATGGAACGGGGGTTTGGGGTCGTCACAGGTGGTATCTGAGCTTTGGTTAAGCTTAGTTCTGGAATATAACATACTAATGAACCCGTCAGAAATAGAGTCAGAAGTATTCTAGGGTGAGTAACTCATTACAGATAGGATCAGTAATATCCTAAGATGAGTGTTGCAAAATGAAATACACCCCAATAGGCACATTTACATTCAAGTATATGTCTCTATGCTTTAAAATACCTTTTCTGTTGGCCTGAAACTTTGTCTGCTATTTGCAGACATAGAAAATGAGTGGCAGAAGTAGAAGAGGTAGGTCAGAACCAGATATTGAAGCTCTATTAAAGAAGTATCGAAATCTGGGTGGAGTACCGTTCTTGGGCAATGAATCCATTATTCAAACACAAGCATGGATGCGCTTTGTTGAGAAAAATTTTGAAGGTTTAAAGTTGAGAGATGATCAGAAAAGATTACTGGCATCTTGGGCACTCAAAGACATAGCTTTAATCTGGTGGGAAATTGTCATCAAGGATAATCCAGAAGGTAATATTACCTAGGATAGATTTAAAGAAATTTTCAAAGAAAGATTTACTCCTCCAGAAGCAACTGAGCGGTTAAGTGATGAATTCTACTATCTGATACAAGGAGATATGACAATTTCGGAGTATCATAAGAAATTCAATGAACTTTCTCGTTTTGCCCCGCATCTAATTCAAAATCCTCAGAAGACGAATCTGAGGTTTATTAACGGGATCCAAAGAAAGTACCAAAGTAGTGTAACTGCGCATGTGCAACTTCCTTTTTCTGAAATGATATACATGGCTTACCAGTATGAAGATCTGGATAAGCAAGGTCTTTTGGGAGACGAAGAGGAATGTAGTTCTAGCAACAAAAGGAAATTTGAAATCGATAGCCCAGAGGCTAGTACGCAACCTGAGATAAGTACGAGTCTGGGGTCAGAAAGAAGCCTAGAGTCAATAGGAAAAAGGTTAAATCAGAGAAAGAACCAGTAACGTTGGCCACATGCTCTAACTGCAATAAGCAAGGACATTTGTCGATAAGTTGCAGATCTCTAAAGAAACATAGAAAGGATGGATTTAAATCCAAGAAGAAGTTTCCAGAGAGTAGAAAGTGCAATCAATGCCAGCAGTCTGGTCATCATTCAAAGGCTTGCCAGCTATTCAAGAAATCTGAAATAATACAAGTGAATGAAGTAGAAGAAGTTCTTGCATCCCCATCCAATCAAGTAAGACCAGATGTTTTAAAAGGCACGCTTACTGTCAAAGACATTCCAGTTAAAGTGCTGTTTGATACCCGCACGTCGCGAGGCTTTATTACAAGTAATGCGGTTAAGAAATTGGATTTGAAATTGAAAAAGCTCAAAGAACCCATGACTGTCCATAATCCGGTTTGGGGTTCCCTCAATCTTAGTTGGATTTGTGGAGTGTCTGTTTCTTTTTCCTGTGATTTGCCTTATTATAAACTAATTTTCGTAGATTTCTCATAGCAGTCCCGTGACTGACTCGTAGTTTGATTCACTTGCAAACTCAGGTGCCATATTTTCTACACGGGCAGCCTTGTATTCAGGTTTTAGCTGGCCCTAGCTATGCAGCTGAAGATGGATTCTATCACTTTTTCTTTTTATGTTGTTCAGCTCCTGTTATGTATATTATGTTTGATTCTGCTGTAGACATTTTATATAAAGCTGAACTGTATTTTGTACTAAGTGTGATCCTGTTACTGTGTAACTCTGATGATTATTGTTTATCCAGTGTATTCTGTTGTACATTATCTGGTGTATTTATATATTTCTGTTCTGCTGTTATCTGTTTATGTTTTATATTCCAAAGATTACCCTTGCCACCGTGGAACTGGGGTTTAGGGTTGTCACATTCCGAGATTTGCCGCTAGCATGTAGTATATCTTAGTTTGTTTGAGGTTGGTATTGGTGTTGGTTTTCTCTTTGCCACCTGCCGTTATTTGGTTCAGATCCCAACCTTGTTTTTGCTGGATGATATTGTTATGGGTTGTTGGTGGTGATTTCAGATTTGAACCAGTTTCTTCGTCTCCTCCTCCTCTTAGTGTCCTTTACTCCTCCTCCTTTGGATCCTCCTATTTCCTGTCAATTTTTCGTTGTGCTTTAAGTTCGCACTAACTCCTCTTCAGCCTCTACCTGATCTATGTTTTTCTCAAGAATTCCTGCCCCATTATTTCTTCAATCGCATCAGTCTCCCTGTGGAGTTTCCACTTTTTCGCGCCTTGCTTTCACTGTCGCGTCCTCATCTTCGACGGGCTGCCTGTCCTCAGATCTGGGTTGAGCTTCGCTCTCCGATTGATAGGACTTGTAACACGCCACCTCCGTTAGGGTCACTCACAAAGGAAATGCACTAGCTTTGGTGGAGTACTAACTAGGTAAACATGCACAGAAATATTACAAGACAGAACATATAAAACAGCGGAAGAAAACATGATTTTATTACTTTATAAAAGTAGTAAGGCCTAAAACCTTTTACATCAAAGTGCCATTAAATTACTTACATTGAAACCTGTCTTGCAATGATAAAGAAGCATAAAACCATAGTCATAAATTATTCCCCAAGTAAAACAGTAAAATAGCCATAGCCAAGAAAAGTCCAAGCCATAGATGATGATCTTGAAGCAGAAAATCCACACTAAGTAGCAACATTTCCTCCTTGTAAACCTGGGGGGGGGGGGGGAACGGAAGAAAAAGAGGCGAAACAAAACGGGGTCAGTCATAAAGACTAGTAAGTCCTATCTACTTCCAGCATAAAAAAAGGTAAAGGTAACATGACATGCATAAACTGAGAGTAAACATAAGGATGATGACAAGATAAACAAGCTAAACCAAGGTAGCAGGATGAACTATTGCATCAAGATAAACTACGATCACTATGAATCAAGTATAAAACACAAAGGTTCTATCGAGTATAACATCCCAAGGTTCTATCGAGTATAACCCCCAAGGTTCTATCGAGTATATTTGCCCTGCACCTTTCGTACTAGTATCCCAACCCGTGTCTTGTGTTAGCTACTAAATGTCCCTTGCCCAATGTCATGAAATGGTCTATGTCGACCTAATGTAGATTTTCCCAACTCGCATGTTTCTTCCCATGTATATGTATAGTCCTTTGCCGTAAATCCTACGGGCTTCCTCACGTAGTTCTATACTACTTCAACGTAGTTCCATTATCCTTGAAATCGTTTGGACTGTCACCCTTGATCTAGCAGTATTTTCTTATCATGAATTATCACGTGTTCATCTAGGATTTACGCCACCTAGGACCACTAGGGATTATGCTACCTATTGGACGTTCTCTAGATTCGATCAGGGTTTATGCCACCTAGGACCACTGGGGATTATGCTACCTATCGAACAACGCCATTTTTTCCACGTAACGATCTAATCGATCGGCTCCTTACAAGTCCTAACTCGTCGTGTGTCAGTGTCATACGGCCCAATCACGAATGTAGCTACTTTGTGCTAGGTCCACCCTAGGGAGTATCAAGCCCTAGGGTGTCAACCACTGACACCATTCCAAACACACACAGTGTACAACTACTGGTGCCCACGCCTGCTTTTTCAACTCCGGACTACGTGCACGACCATAGTCCGCCTGAACCTACATTGGCGCACCAACTCAGCCATCATTTTGGTCGCTTACAATCAGCCCAGTAATCGTGCCCCACCCTAGCCTAGTCCCTAGGGCATCGTGATACATCCAAGAGGGTTACTGCTGAAAAGGACCGCATAACTAGGGTTTTCGTCCAGCAGGTTAAGTATTGTCATCTAAATTCAAGACTTAACCCCTATCAGTCTAGCATATCAAGTTGGTTAAGTGTGGTCATTTAAGTTTGTGACTTAACCCGTCTACATGTCATGTCAAGTTGGCTAAGTGTTGTAATTCTAGTTCATGACTTAGCCCTACGAATCACGTGTCAAGTTGGTTAAGCGTATTCCAGCGGTTCATGACTTAACCCTATCCAAATCATCGTGTCAAAATGGTTAAGCATATTTAGGCTTAACCCCATCAAATTACCATGCTGGATTGGTTAAGAATATTCAAGCTTAACCCCATCAAATTACCGTGTTAGATTGGTTTAAGTATATTCAAGCGATTCATGACTTAACCCCATCAAGTTATCATGTTAGATTGGTTAAGTAAATTCAAGCGATTTATGACTTAACCCCATCAAGTTATCATGTTAGATTGGTTAAGTATATTCAAGCGATTCATGACTTAACCCCATCAATTTATCATGTTAGATTGGTTAAGTATATTCAAGCGATTCATGACTTAACCCCATCAAGTTATCATGTTATATTGGTTAAGTATTTTCAAGCGATTCATGACTTAACCCCATCAAGTTATCATGTTAGATTGGTTAAGTATATGTTAACCTAACCCCATCTACTAGTCAAATTATAATGGTTAAGTGTTACCCTTGTGAGTTTACTTAACCTAACCATGCATCGCGCTATACTAGTCAGGTGCTATCGACCCATTCAGGTTAAACTAACTCATCCTCTAATCGTGTTATATGGTTAAGTGTCATCAAGCAATCAATTCCGGTTTTACTTAACCCACCCATCCACGTCATATTGGTTAAGTGTTATTAGTCTAATCAAGTTACTTAACCCACCCATCCATGTAATATTGGTTAAGTGTTATTAGTCTAATCAAGTTACTTAACCCACCCGTCCATGTAACATTGGTTAAGTGTTATTATTCTAATCAAGTTACTTAACCTTATCATGTGGCATTAAGTAAATTAATGCACCCCAACCTCTCACATTAGACTTTGTTGTGGTTACTGGATATGCCGGGTGGGTCCGGGCAGCTTTACAACACAACCTAGTCTAACCTCGGGTTTCATGCGCGATATGACCAACTTCTCACATTGGGTCCTATTGTCTGTAGCTACTGGATTTGCCGGGCGGTTCCGGGCAGATTTATGCTACAAACTCAACCCAACCTCGAGTTGGCCACTTTCATGTTTTTCTACTTGTCATGTTCATGTCAAATTTAGGCTACGACAAAGTCCATGTTTTACACTTGTGCCCATTTTCCTCTTTACTTATTCATGTTAAATTTCATAGCCCATCCCACGTTTGCCTAAACTACCCAAGGCGTATTCCCAACGCAAGTGAAAGCGAGTCAACATAGTAGGAATAATATGAAAACATATTGGCCTCAAATCATGTATGATAGCATAAAGGGATTGGCCTCAAACATGTATAATAGCATAAAGGGATTGGCCTTAAACATGCATAATAGCATAAAGGGATTGGCCTCAAACATGCATAATAGCATAACAATAGGTTCATCATCATAGGCATGTAAATGGTCATGAGAGGTTTAGGTTCTTTTACATGCATAAGCCCCAAGTCAAGTTCATTTGAATGTTCCACAAGCCAAATGGTTCTAAGGGTTCATGCCAACATTCCATAAGTAAAAATTCAATCTTGCATGATAAACTAAGTCAAACACAACATGAGTGGCATGATTTAATCACTAAGAAATAGCCCAAAGTCATAGGTTCAAGAGAGAGGCAAGACTAGATTCACATAGACTAGCATACTTAGGTTTCATCTCATTTTATTCCATGTCAACATTAGAACTACCGTTTTGATCTAAAAGTAGCTAGAACTTACAAATCGTGGCTAGTGAATTAGGAGCAAGAATCTTCATAGAATCGTTGATTTACTCTCTTGATTTGATGTAGAAAGCTTGCTCCTTTGTCATGGATCTAGTTTGAATGCTCAAGCCTTTGAAGTTGGAGATGGAGGCCATGATCAAGAGAAATTTTGGCAGCACTTCGTTGTTAGAATGAATTGTAGTGAATTAGGCTAGGTCTTAGGGTATTTTATAGAAGTTAGGACTAGTTTAGGCCCTTCGATTAACCCTAGTTTAGATCCGAGCCACTGAAAATCGTCACAGGCCAACCAACCAGACCACACAAGCAAGCAGGTGCACCAGGCCAACCTGGCTCGACCTGGGAGGTCGACACCCAGGTCGACTGGGCAATCGACCTGGTCCCTGGGGGGGTCGACTCCCTAGTCGACTCCCCAGTCGACCTGGGGCTGGGCGGGAAATTTTCCCGCCCAGTCCGTTTGGGGCTAAATTCGAAATTCGAATTCGAATTTGAACTTTTTTCGTTTTCTGATTTTTCTTGAAACTTCTAGAGGCAATATCTCGGTCATTCGGACTCCGATTTACGAAATTTCGGACTCGTTTCCAACCAGAATTCCGAGACGAACGCAACGACGCAACCCGTTTCGCTTGATTCTTATTTTAAAATTTCATTCTGCCTTGATTCTTGTCTTAACACGTTATTTAAAAATTCGGGTTGTTACATTCTCCCCTCCTTTAAGGATTTCGTCCCCGAAATCTCTAAGTTAGGAAGAACGTATCCTGCCATCCATCATCCATCTACTCAAAATATCATCCATAAGTAACCATTGTCCTTAAAAGATTTCTAATGCCATATGAACATATGCAGAACGTGTGTGTATATGTTCCTTATCTAATGCAAATGACCAAGCCTGATTGATCTTCTAAATGCAAAATATGTTTAGTGCCATGAATCCACATGTATGCAAATAGTCCTAGTCACATAAACACTATATGTGTGCACAAACATTCATCCATATGCAATATTCACATGATAACACATTCAATTTCATCCATAAATAAGTATAAACACTCATGCATATGCAACATGAAAATATGTCTGAGCCGATCTAGTGCATAATGTGTATTTGCATCCACGAGCAACCACTTGCAACCATCAATCATAACATGTCTCAAACACATGTTTACATCCATAGGGTTCTAACTAAGGTTCTCGAGATAGGATCGAGAAGATAAGCAAGACAAACTCCTTTTTGGATTACAAGAAATCCCTTTCTAAACCCAACTCATATCCTATAAAGCCCAATAAGGTTTAGTCAACCTAACAGACACCTTCAAACCCTGACATGTATTATTAACCGATGAGTCATACCCCCTATGGAGTTTGCAATAGAAATAAGATCGAGAATAGGACCGAGAGGATATGCATAAAAGATAGCATGCGGGTAAGCTCTTCAGGAAAACAGGGATCAAGAATATACTAAAAAAAAAGATATGATGCACGTATCTTGTCTTCAATCTTCTAAGTCGCATTTTCTTGAGCTTAATTCCATTGTGCTTTGACCATCTTTAACTTCATGATTTCATAGCCTCTTAACTCCTATTTCCAAATATGAGCTGGAACTCATTTCGTTGTCGCCTCTCGTTCCATTTTTACTTATTCTCCCTCTAGTATACATGGCTCGACCATATCCGTGTACTCTTGGTTTTCATGCAAGCTCTCCAAAATTCACTAGTGAACTCTGGATCTCGTTTGCTCACTATATGGCATTCCACGCAGAAGAACTATCTCCTGAAAACAAACAGATGCCAACCATGTTACCAAATGTACTTACTAGAGTGATTTCCATATCTCATGCACAAGCGAAATGAACCATCCGCCTTAGTGGCGAACTCTACTAGAATGGATTACCAACAAATGCATCAAGAGATTCTAGATAATCAATCATGATAGAACCCTAAAGGTTACATGGTACTTCGAGGGTATTACCGAGGCAAGTCAAGAGTCTAACTACCCTCCTTTCCGACCCGAGAATGGCACCCTTACGGGATGACCACTTCATTCATAGAATCAACCCATGGCTCAAAAACATAAGCATTATTCCCAAAAGTCATAGATGTCCTCAAATCCAAACAAGTCATGAATAAATGGGACGATCCCCCAACAGGATTTGAGACAAAAACGGGACCCTCTATCGTGCTAGTACTAAGGTGCAGAGACTCAGCTATCGGAGCAAGATTTAAAAGGATGCAATGTACAAGAACAAAGTTCTAATGGGATGATAGGAAGGAAAAGCTAAACTTTTACCCGAAACATTACCACCCCTCTTAGGCACGCTAGTAGTGAGAGCATACAATTTCCCTCTCGACGATCTTGTTTTTTGTCCATGTCATTGTCCTATAGTACTTAACTACCTTCTTGTTCCGAGCCTCATTCTCCTTAACCATTCCTATCCTTTCTTGTATAACGCGGTAACGGGTCTCTTGAGAACTTCCTCCATCGCACGAAAAACATTTACGTAGCTAGAAAAGGATTAGTCACAGTTAAAGCTATTGTGACTACAAGTGGAGGGAAGAAAGGAAAAGAGATTCAATCACAGGATAGTGCTAATGGCTTTTTGGGGAATAGCCTTTTTCTTTAAAACTTTTCTTGAAAAATGCTTCTTTGTAAAATGGCTTTGAAAATAGTTTCAGAAGGTTTTAAAACTTTTTCCCAGTCTGGTTCTGCTCTGATACCAAATGTAACACCCCACTCCACTAGGGTCACTCACAAAGGGAATACACTAGCTTTGGTGGAGTATTATCTAGGTAAACATGCACAGAAATATTACAAGACAGAACATATAAAACAGCGGAAGAAAACATGATTTTATTACTTTATAAAAGCAGTAAGGTCTAAAACATGTTACATCAAAGTGCCATTAAATTACTTACATCGAAACCTGTCTTGCAATGATAAAGAAGCATAAAACCATAGTCATAAATTATTCCCTAAGTAAAACAGTAAAATAGCCATAGCCAAGAAAAGTCCAAGCCATAGATGATGTTCTTGAAGCAGAAAATCCACACTAAGTAGCAACATTTCCTCCCTGTAAACCGGGGGGGGGGGAACGGAAGAAAAAGAGGCGAAACAAAATGGGGTCAGTCATAAAGACTGGTAAGTCCTATCGACTTCCAGCCTAAAAATAGGTAAAGGTAACATGACATGCATAAACTGAGAGTAAACATAAGGATGATGACAAGATAGACAAGCTAAACCAAGGTAGCAGTATGAACTATTGTATCAAGATAAACTACGGTCACTATGGATCAAGTATAACACACAAAGGTTCTATCGAGTATAACATCCCAAGGTTCTATCGAGTATAACCCCCAAGGTTCTATCGAGTATATTTGCCCTGCACCTTTCGTACTAGTATCCCAACCCGTGTCATGGGTTAGCTACTAAATGTCCCTTGCCCAATGTCATGAAATGGTCTATGTCGACCTAATGAAGATTTTCCTAACTCTTATGTTTCTTCCCATGTATATGTTTAGTCCTTTGCCGTAAATCCTACGGGCTTCCTCACGTAGTTCTATACAACTTCAACGTAGTTCCATTATCCTTGAAATCGTTTGGACTGTCACCCTTGATCTAGCTGTATTTCTTATCATGAATTATCACGTGTTCATCTAGGATTTACGCCACCTAGGACCACTAGGGATTATGCTACCTGTTGGACGTTCTCTAGATTCGATCAGGGTTTATGCCACCTAGGACCACTAGGGATTATGCTACCTATCGAACAACGCTCTTTTTTCCACGTAACGATCTAATTGATCGGCTCCCAACAAGTCCTAACTCGTCGTGTGTCGGTGTTATACGGCCCAATCACGAATGTAGCCACTCTGTGCTAGGTCCACCCTAGGGTGTATCAAGCCCTAGGGTGTCAACCACTGACACCATTCCAAGCACGCACAGTGTACAACTACTGGTGCCCACACCTGCTTTTTCAACTCCAGACTACGTGCACGACCATAGTCCGCCTGAACCAACAATGGCGCACCAACTCAGCCGTCATTTTGGTCGCTTACAATCAGCCCAGTAATCGTGCCCCACCCTAGCCTAGTCCCTAGGGTATCGTGATACATCCAAGAGGGTTACTGCTGAAAAGGACCGCATAGCTAGGGTTTCGTCCAGCAGGTTAAGTGTTGTCATCTAAATTCAAGACTTAACCCCTATCAGTCTAGCATATAAGGTTGGTTAAGTGTGGTCATTCAAGTTCGTGACTTAACCCGTCTACATGTCATGTCAAGTTGGCTAAGTGTTGTCATTCAAGTCCATGACTTAGCCCTACGAATCACGTGTCAAGTTGGTTAAGGGTATTCCAAAGGTTCATGACTTAACCCTATCCAAATCATCGTATCAAATTGGTTAAGTATATTTAGGCTTAACCCCATCAAATTACCATGTTGGATTGGTTAAGTATATTCAAGCTTAACCCCATCAAATTACCATGTTAGATTGGTTAAGTATATTCAAGCGATTAATCACTTAACCCCATCAAGTTATCAGGTTAGATTGGTTAAGTATATTCAAGCGATTCATGACTTAACCCCATCAAGTTTTCATGTTAGATTGGTTAAGTATATTCAAGTGATTCATGACTTAACCCCATCAAGTTATCATGTTAGATTGGTTAAGTATATTCAAGAGATTCATGACTTAACCCCATCAAGTTATCATGTTAGATTGGTTAATTATATTCAAGCGATTCATGACTTAACCCCATCAAGTTATCATGTTAGATTGGTTAAGTATATTCAAGCGATTCATGACTTAACCCCATCAAGTTATCATGTTAGATTGGTTAAGTATATGTTAACCTAACCCCATCCACTAGTCAAATTATAACGGTTAAGTGTTACCCTTGTGAGTTTACTTAACCTTACCATGCATCGCACTATAGTAGTCAGGTGTTATCGACCCATTCAAGTTAAACTAACCCATCCTCTAATCGTGTTATATGGTTAAGTGTAATCAAGCAATCAAGTTCGGTTTTACTTAACCCACCCATCCACGTCATATTGGTTAAGTATTATTAGTCTAATCAAGTTACTTAACGCACCCGTCCATGTAATATTGGTTTAGTGTTATTAGTCTAATCAAGTTACTTAACCCACCCGTCCATGCAATATTGGTTAAGTGTTATTAGGCTAATCAAGTTACTTAACCTTATCATGTGGCATTAAGTAAATTAATGCACCCCAACCTCTCACATTAGACTTTGTTGTGGTTACTGGATATGCCGGGCGGGTCCGGGCAGCTTTACACCACAAACTAGTCTAACCTCGGGTTTCAAGCGCGATATGACCAACTTCTCACATTGGGTCCTATTGTCTGTAGGTACTGGATTTGCCGGGCGGTTCCGGGCAGATTTATGCTACAAACTCAACCCAACCTCGAGTTGGCCACTTTCATGTTTTTCTACTTGTCATGTTCATGTCAAATTTAGGCTACGACAAAGTCTACATTTTACACTTATGCCCTTTTTCCCCTTTACTTAATTCATGTTAAATTTCACAGCCCATCTCACATTTGCATAAACTACCCAAGGCGTATTCCCAACGCAAGTGAAAGTGAGTCAACATAGTAGGAAAAATATGACAACATATTGGCCTCAAATCATGTATGATAGCATAAAGGGATTGTCCTCAAACATGTATAATAGCATAAAGGGATTAGCCTCAAACATGCATAATAGCATAAAGGGATTGGCCTCAAACATGCATAATAGCATAACAATAGGTTCATCATCATAGGCATGTAAATGGTCATGAGAGTTTTAGGTTCTTTTACATGCATAGGCCCCAAGTCAAGTTCATTTAAATGTTCCACAAGCCAAATGGTTCTAAGGGTTCATGCCAACATTCCATAAGTAAAAATTCAATCTTGCATGATAAACTAATTCAAACACAACATGAGTGGCATGATTTAATCACTAAGAAATAGCCCAAAGTCATAGGTTCAAGAGAGAGGCAAGACTAGATTCACATAGACTAGCATACTTAGGTTTCATCTCATTTTATTCCATGTCAACATTAGAACTACCGTTTTGATCTAAAAGTAGCTAGAAATTACAAATCGTGGCTAGTGAATTAGGAGCAAGAATCTTCATAGAATCGTTGATTTACTCTCTTGATTTGATGTAGAAAGCTTGCTCCTTTGTCATGGATCTAGTTTGAATGCTCAAGCCTTTTAAGTTGGAGATGGAGGCCATGATCAAGAGAGATTTTGGCAGCACTTCGTTGTTAGAATGAATTGTATTGAATCAGGCTAGGTCTTAGGGTGTTTTTATAGAAGTTAGGACTACTTTAGGCCCTTAGATTAACCCTAGTTTAGATCTGAGCCACTGAAAATCGTCACAGGCCAACCAACCAGACCACACAAGCAAGTAGGTGCACCAGGCCAACCTGGCTCGACCAGGGAGGTCGACCCCCAGGTCGACACCCAGGTCGACTGGGCAGTCGACCTGGTCCCTGGACGGGTCGACTCTCCAGTCGACCTGGGGCTAGGTGGGAAATTTTCCCGCCCAGTCCGTTTGGGGCTAAATTCGAAATTCGAATTCGAATTTGAACTGTTTTCGTTTTCTGATTTTTCATGAAACTTCTAGAGGCCATATCTCGGTCATTCGTACTCCGATTTAAGAAATTTCGGACTCATTTCCAACCAGAATTCCGAGACGAACGCAACGTCGCAACCCGTTTCGCTTGATTCTTATTTTAAAATTTAATTCTGTCTTGATTCTTGTCTTAACACATTATTTAAAAATTCCGGTTGTTACAAGTCTTGTTTCTTGGTTCGGGTGCGTGACGTTCTGGAAGATTTATAGTGGTTGTATTCTCCAGGACCTGTAGCTTGGCGGTTGTATGAGTCTGTGGGTTGAGGTAGCTTTAACATTATGGATCTGGTCGCTCTTGTGTTGGCGATGGGTTGGTGTATATTGGTTTTTTCTGTGCCTTGCGGGTGTGCAGTGTAGGTGGGTTTCCAAGGAGGATTAGTCGTCGCTTTCTGGTGGTGAGGTGGGGGAGGTGGCTCTGCGTGCCTATTGTGTTGGTAGCGAGCTATGTTATTATGTTTGTTATTTTGTGTTTTGGCTCTTTCGTTGGCTGTACCAGGTTTAGGAGTTGTTTAGCTGCTTCTTTTATTGTATTATGTACTATTTTGTTGTATTAATGAAAAAACCTTCTGATTAAAAATAAAAGGACTGTCTCAATAAATAAAAAGACTGGGTTTCAACCCATTCTGAATAATTATACGACGAGTATTGAAGAAACTGAAGACGGTGGTAGAAGACCGCAGATCTTCACATCGTTTGGATTATTGCTGATGTTTCGATTGGGAGGCACACCCAAGACGAGGTTATAAGTGGCTATCATCTAGATGTAGTTGGTGATTGGATAGATATGCAAGGGCCCCTCTCCTTAATTGGACGAGGAATAGGGTGCCTTGGTTTCATCCATACCCAGAACAGACTTGTAAATGGATGTATATATGACATTGTAATTAACGACATAATAAATTAATGTTTATTGATGTTATATTATTTGGCGTCGGGGAATTTATTCTCTTAGCCTAATACCCTCCTCCAAGACTTATGAACTTGGAGGGTTGTATATTAGTAGACATCGATTATATGTTGTGAATTGACAATATGGCATGTTAAGTGTTGATAGATCAAAGCTTTTGTTGAAAGCAGAGCTTTGTTGATGATGATCAAAACATGGTTGATACAACATAGCTTTGTGTTGAAATTTGACTTCGAGAAGCCTCACAACCCATGAATGGCCGAAAACAGGATAACAGACCGTAGACTAAGGATTGACATTCTCATCTAGTTGAAAATTGTTGTCAAGGTGTGGATCTAAGGCAATTCCTTATGTAGATGATGGATTAAGGCACCTCGAATTGTCAAACAACGACCAAGATGACGGTCAGATACAATTGAGGAACGTTATGTTCAGGAGCAACCCGAACTCATCAGGAATTGGTGGGCCGGCTCTGCCGCTCCGAAGGACCATGCGTTGAGTCTTGGGATATTTGCTAGGATGTTTCGAATGGTTATGGAAGATCCTTTGCCTTGGTTATGGATGGAAATCCAACTTCCAACACGAGCTTCCTGTTTTCAGTTGTAAACCTATATGACGACATAATAGGATGGGTTATTATACCATCTAAGTTTGCACATTTACTAATGAAAATGATTTCCACGCTATACACCAGTGATAATAAAAAGTGAAAATTTTCGTATCAAGCATGTTTGGCTATTATAAGGTAATACTCTGTCCTCCGTTTTGCATTGCATCGTGTGATGGGACTTGAGTCTTATAATAACTTCTTTTTTCAAAAAGCATTGCGAGTTTATGACTGTTATTCATGTAGAGAAAACCTGCTTCTTGTTATAGCGCATGTTCCCATGATTTACCCAACTTTAAAATAAAGTAGATAACTGTTTTAGTTCTCACATCTGTCCCATAACTAACTCAGAATTTATTGTTTCCCACCTAAACTCTGAGTGCCTATATTTTCCACATGGGCAGCTAGTAGTTTGATTTTGCAGATAATTTATAGAGAAAGATTCTGGATTGAAGCTAGACCTGTGTCCAAAGCATTTGGTAGTCTTCCACGGAATGTGTTTATGTTTCCGTTGTGTATTGTATTGTAATTTATTATTTTCTAATATACTCTTGTTCTCAGACATAAAATTGTTGTAATAACAATGAGACATTCTTTTGTTCTGATGTGTTGTATCCTATAATGGTTCGAGAATTTTTGCCTTTTGGATCAGATTTGTGTGCTTTATAGTCGATTCGAAATGTAGGATTTTTCGGGTCGTCACATTTTGGTTTACAAAGCTCAGGGGATACGACACATTAAAACAAGATGAAAGAACTCATCAGAGATAGGATTAGTAATATCCTATTGTAACATCCTCAAATTTTGGTGTTTTTTTATGGTTTTTTTTTTGAGGAGCAAGGTAGTGCCAATTCGACAGAGTTCCACGCCATATATAAATACTGAAGCAAATACAAGGTCTAAAGAAACAACGGCACCACAAAAGAAAACATAAAGTGCTCACGCAGGAGCCAAAAAAAATACATCATAATATCATCATACATCATCAAAACAGAAAGTAAAAGCCCACGTAGGAGCTACAAAAGGTGATCACAGCAAAAGACAACACTACATATCAGTGCCATGCAACTCCAGAGCAGTAGGAGCCAATCAAATGCTTCTAGCTCCCCTGCCATCTGTAATAAAATCAAAGAAATGCCAATCATCAATACCAGCCCACTTGAAGTAAAACTTTAAAACTAAGAAAACAATAGCAATCGAAGATTTGGCAATGTTTTTAAAGCATCTACTGTTCCTCTCGTTCTAAAGTACCCAACAGTAAGAGAAATTAAGTAATGCAAAATTTCTAGAAGTGGCATGACTCCAAAACTGTACTTGATCTCGAATCAAGTCCTTCCATGCAAGATTGATATTCACATTCACCAAACATTTAACCCAAACATAAAATGCCAAATCACAATCACAAAACGAATGCATGCAATCCTCCACTTCAACTCTACTGAAAACGCAAACATCATCAACGTTAATATTCTTTCTTCTAAGAAGACTCTTAGTGTTTAATTTTCCATGCATCAGTGTCCGCATAAACATGCGAACCTTCAAAGGAACATCAACAAAACTCCACATATATTGGAACCCAAGCACTTTCCTACCAGAAAAATTAATCAATTCGTAGCAATGTTTGAATGAAAAACTAGTCTTATTCCTCCAAAAGCATTCATCATCAACATCAACAAGGTGAACACTCTCCAAAAGCTTGAAAAGCTCAAGCAACTGTGAAAGTTATCTACCTTTAATAATTCAATTGAAAGCCAAATTCCACTTAAAACCAACAACAAAAGGATCAAAAATATCAGAAACAATTGCGAACTTATCACATAAAATATCAAACAAGCTGCCAAATTCAGAAGCCAAAGAAATTGGAAGAAGCCACTTATCCAACCAAAAGTAGCACCCTCTGCCATTATTCATTTTTATACTGTACTGCACCTTAAAAATATGAGAAGTATCCAAAATACCTTTCCAAAATGAAGAGGGATGACAAACATTACTATATAACAAAAAAAACACCATTATAATAAGTATTGGTCACCCACTCGCAACATAATGTGTCTTTATGAACTGATATGTGCAACAACCATCTACAAAGCAAAGCTTTGTTCATATCAAACATATTAAGAACACCTAAACCACCCTGCTCTTTAGCTTTGCAGACTTGACTCCAAGAAATCAAACAAACTGCTGCACTAGATTCACTTTTACCAACCCAAAGAAAATTTCTTCTAACTGCATCTATCTTTTTGATCAACCATTCAGAAAATTTATAAAACGACAACCAATATAATGGAATTGCCGATAAAACCGAATTAACAAGAATAAGCCTACCAGCTTTGGATAATGAATTTCCTTTCCATCTTGATAATCTGGTATCCACCTTGTGAATAAGAGAAAACCAATCATCTTTGTGTAACCTTCTTGGTCTACTACATAAACCAAGATAGTTCAATGGGAAATATCCAACCTTACAACTCAACATATCAGCAATCCCATTCTCCACTCCAGCTGTAGTTCCAATCTCCAAAACAGAGCTTTTAAGAAAATTGATCCGCAAACCAGAGAGATTCTCAAAGGCATAGAGAATGAACTTGAGAGCAGCAATGTATTTGCAATCTGGTCTACTAAAGATGATAGTGTCATCAACATAATGTAATGAAGTGATTCCCCACGTAACATACTCATCCCCAAAGCTTTTTAAAATACCATTCGCACTGCTGACACGCAAAATTTGAGTGAACACATCAGCTGCCTAATCAAATAACAAAGGCGACTGAGGATCACCTTGCCTTAAGCCTCTCTTCGAGCTTATTATTTTACCTGCAACACCATTTACAAAAATATTTGCCTTACAAGCCAAAAAGATCATCCTAATCCACCCAATCCATGCTTGACCAAAGCCCCGTGCTTCAAGCATATCTAACATAAACTTCCAGTCCACTATGTCGAAAGCTTTTGCAAAATCAATCTTCAAGATAGCACAAGGAACAAAATTGCTAGAATAGAATGAAACCACCTCTTGCACCAGAGCCGCTCCTTCAAGAATATATCTACCTTTGATGAATGATGTTTGAGATCTACCTTTGATGAATGATTTCATTCGTAGCAATGTTTGAATATACTTAACCCCTATCAGTCTAGCATATCAAGTTGGTTAAGTGTGGTCATTTAAGTTTGTGACTTAACCCGTCTACATGTCATGTCAAGTTGGCTAAGTGTTGTAATTCTAGTTCATGACTTAGCCCTACGAATCACGTGTCAAGTTGGTTAAGCGTATTCCAGCGGTTCATGACTTAACCCTATCCAAATCATCGTGTCAAAATGGTTAAGCATATTTAGGCTTAACCCCATCAAATTACCATGCTGGATTGGTTAAGAATATTCAAGCTTAACCCCATCAAATTACCGTGTTAGATTGGTTTAAGTATATTCAAGCGATTCATGACTTAACCCCATCAAGTTATCATGTTAGATTGGTTAAGTAAATTCAAGCGATTTATGACTTAACCCCATCAAGTTATCATGTTAGATTGGTTAAGTATATTCAAGTGATTCATGACTTAACCCCATCAATTTATCATGTTAGATTGGTTAAGTATATTCAAGCGATTCATGACTTAACCCCATCAAGTTATCATGTTATATTGGTTAAGTATTTTCAAGCGATTCATGACTTAACCCCATCAAGTTATCATGTTAAATTGGTTAAGTATATTCAAGCGATTCATGACTTAACCCCATCAAGTTATCATGTTAGATTGGTTAAGTATATGTTTACCTAACCCCATCTACTAGTCAAATTATAATGGTTAAGTGTTACCCTTGTGAGTTTACTTAACCTAACCATGCATCGCGCTATACTAGTCAGGTGCTATCGACCCATTCAGGTTAAACTAACTCATCCTCTAATCGTGTTATATGGTTAAGTGTCATCAAGCAATCAATTCCGGTTTTACTTAACCCACCCATCCATGTCATATTGGTTAAGTGTTATTAGTCTAATCAAGTTACTTAACCCACCCATCCATGTAATATTTGTTAAGTGTTATTAGTCTAATCAAGTTACTTAACCCACCCGTCCATGTAACATTGGTTAAGTGTTATTATTCTAATCAAGTTACTTAACCTTATCATGTGGCATTAAGTAAATTAATGCACCCCAACCTCTCACATTAGACTTTGTTGTGGTTACTGGATATGCCGGGTGGGTCCGGGAAGCTTTACAACACAACCTAGTCTAACCTCGGGTTTCATGCGCGATATGACCAACTTCTCACATTGGGTCCTATTGTCTGTAGCTACTGGATTTGCCGGGCGGTTCCGGGCAGATTTATGCTACAAACTCAACCCAACCTCGAGTTGGCCACTTTCATGTTTTTCTACTTGTCATGTTCATGTCAAATTTAGGCTACGACAAAGTCCATGTTTTACACTTGTGCCCATTTTCCTCTTTACTTATTCATGTTAAATTTCATAGCCCATCCCACGTTTGCCTAAACTACCCAAGGCGTATTCCCAACGCAAGTGAAAGCGAGTCAACATAGTAGGAATAATATGAAAACATATTGGCCTCAAATCATGTATGATAGCATAAAGGGATTGGCCTCAAACATGTATAATAGCATAAAGGGATTGGCCTTAAACATGCATAATAGCATAAAGGGATTGGCCTCAAACATGCATAATAGCATAACAATAGGTTCATCATCATAGGCATGTAAATGGTCATGAGAGGTTTAGGTTCTTTTACATGCATAAGCCCCAAGTCAAGTTCATTTGAATGTTCCACAAGCCAAATGGTTCTAAGGGTTCATGCCAACATTCCATAAGTAAAAATTCAATCTTGCATGATAAACTAAGTCAAACACAACATGAGTGGCATGATTTAATCACTAAGAAATAGCCCAAAGTCATAGGTTCAAGAGAGAGGCAAGACTAGATTCACATAGACTAGCATACTTAGGTTTCATCTCATTTTATTCCATGTCAACATTAGAACTACCGTTTTGATCTAAAAGTAGCTAGAACTTACAAATCGTGGCTAGTGAATTAGGAGCAAGAATCTTCATAGAATCGTTGATTTACTCTCTTGATTTGATGTAGAAAGCTTGCTCCTTTGTCATGGATCTAGTTTGAATGCTCAAGCCTTTGAAGTTGGAGATGGAGGCCATGATCAAGAGAAATTTTGGCAGCACTTCGTTGTTAGAATGAATTGTAGTGAATTAGGCTAGGTCTTAGGGTGTTTTATAGAAGTTAGGACTAGTTTAGGCCCTTCGATTAACCCTAGTTTAGATCCGAGCCACTGAAAATCGTCACAGGCCAACCAACCAGACCACACAAGCAAGCAGGTGCACCAGGCCAACCTGGCTCGACCTAGGAGGTCGACACCCAGGTCGACTGTGCAATCGACCTGGTCCCTGGGGGGGTCGACTCCCTAGTCGACTCCCCAGTCGACCTGGGGCTGGGCGGGAAATTTTCCCGCCCAGTCCGTTTGGGGCTAAATTCGAAATTCGAATTCGAATTTGAACTTTTTTCGTTTTCTGATTTTTCTTGAAACTTCTAGAGGCCATATCTCGGTCATTCGGACTCCGATTTACGAAATTTCGGACTCGTTTCCAACCAGAATTCCGAGACGAACGCAACGATGCAACCCGTTTCGCTTGATTCTTATTTTAAAATTTAATTCTGCCTTGATTCTTGTCTTAACACGTTATTTAAAAATTCGGGTTGTTACATTCTCCCCTCCTTTAAGGATTTCGTCCCCGAAATCTCTAAGTTAGGAAGAACGTATCCTGCCATCCATCATCCATCTACTCAAAATATCATCCATAAGCAACCATTGTCCTTAAAAGATTTCTAATGCCATATGAACATATGCAGAACGTGTGTGTATATGTTCCTTATCTAATGCAAATGACCAAGCCTGATTGATCTTCTAAATGCAAAATATGTTTAGTGCCATGAATCCACATGTATGCAAATAGTCCTAGTCACATAAACACTATATGTGTGCACAAACATTCATCCATATGCAATATTCACATGATAACACATTCAATTTCATCCATAAATAAGTATAAACACTCATGCATATGCAACATGAAAATATGTCTGAGCCGATCTAGTGCATAATGTGTATTTGCATCCACGAGCAACCACTTGCAACCATCAATCATAACATGTCTCAAACACATGTTTACATCCATAGGGTTCTAACTAAGGTTCTCGAGATAGGATCGAGAAGATAAGCAAGACAAACTCCTTTTTGGATTACAAGAAATCCCTTTCTAAACCCAACTCATATCCTATAAAGCCCAATAAGGTTTAGTCAACCTAACAGACACCTTCAAACCCTGACATGTATTATTAACCGATGAGTCATACCCCCTATGGAGTTTGCAATAGAAATAAGATCGAGAATAGGACCGAGAGGATATGCATAAAAGATAGCATGCGGGTAAGCTCTTCAAGAAAACAGGGATCAAGAATATACTAAAAAAAAAGATATGATGCGCGTATCTTGTCTTCAATCTTCTAAGTCGCATTTTCTTGAGCTTAATTCCATTGTGCTTTGACCATCTTTAACTTCATGATTTCATAGCCTCTTAACTCCTATTTCCAAATATGAGCTGGAACTCATTTCGTTGTCGCCTCTCGTTCCATTTTTACTTATTCTCCCTCTAGTATACATGGCTCGACCATATCCGTGTACTCTTGGTTTTCATGCAAGCTCTCCAAAATTCACTAGTGAACTCTGGATCTCGTTTGCTCACTATATGGCATTCCACGCAGAAGAACTATCTCCTGAAAACAAACAGATGCCAACCATGTTACCAAATGTACTTACTAGAGTGATTTCCATATCTCATGCACAAGAGAAATGAACCATCCGCCTTAGTGGCGAACTCTACTAGAATGGATTACCAACAAATGCATCAAGAGATTCTAGATAATCAATCATGATAGAACCCTAAAGGTTACATGGTACTTCGAGGGTATTACCGAGGCAAGTCAAGAGTCTAACTACCCTCCTTTCCGACCCGAGAATGGCACCCTTACGGGATGACCACTTCATTCATAGAATCAACCCATGGCTCAAAAACATAAGCATTATTCCCAAAAGTCATAGATGTCCTCAAATCCAAACAAGTCATGAATAAATGGGACGATCCCCCAACAGGATTTGAGACAAAAACGGGACCCTCTATCGTGCTAGTACTAAGGTGCAGAGACTCAGCTATCGGAGCAAGATTTAAAAGGATGCAATGTACAAGAACAAAGTTCTAATGGGATGATAGGAAGGAAAAGCTAAACTTTTACCCGAAACATTACCACCCCTCTTAGGCACGCTAGTAGTGAGAGCATACAATTTCCCTCTCGACGATCTTGTTTTTTGTCCATGTCATTGTCCTATAGTACTTAACTACCTTCTTGTTCCGAGCCTCATTCTCCTTAACCATTCCTATCCTTTCTTGTATAACGCGGTAACGGGTCTCTTGAGAACTTCCTCCATCGCACGAAAAACATTTACGTAGCTAGAAAAGGATTAGTCACAGTTAAAGCTATTGTGACTACAAGTGGAGGGAAGAAAGGAAAAGAGATTCAATCACAGGATAGTGCTAATGGCTTTTTGGGGAATAGCCTTTTTCTTTAAAACTTTTCTTGAAAAATGCTTCTTTGTAAAATGGCTTTGAAAATAGTTTCAGAAGGTTTTAAAACTTTTTCCCAGTCTGGTTCTGCTCTGATACCAAATGTAACACCCCACTCCACTAGGGTCACTCACAAAGGGAATGCACTAGCTTTGGTGGAGTATTATCTAGGTAAACATGCACAGAAATATTACAAGACAGAACATATAAAACAGCGGAAGAAAACATGATTTTATTACTTTATAAAAGCAGTAAGGTCTAAAACATGTTACATCAAAGTGCCATTAAATTACTTACATCGAAACCTGTCTTGCAATGATAAAGAAGCATAAAACCATAGTCATAAATTATTCCCTAAGTAAAACAGTAAAATAGCCATAGCCAAGAAAAGTCCAAGCCATAGATGATGTTCTTGAAGCAGAAAATCCACACTAAGTAGCAACATTTCCTCCCTGTAAACCAGGGGGGGGGGGGTGGGGGGGGAACGGAAGAAAAAGAGGCGAAACAAAATGGGGTCAGTCATAAAGACTGGTAAGTCCTATCGACTTCCAGCCTAAAAATAGGTAAAGGTAACATGACATGCATAAACTGAGAGTAAACATAAGGATGATGACAAGATAGACAAGCTAAACCGAGGTAGCAGTATGAACTATTGTATCAAGATAAACTACGGTCACTATGGATCAAGTATAACACACAAAGGTTCTATCGAGTATAACATCCCAAGGTTCTATCGAGTATAACCCCCAAGGTTCTATGGAGTATATTTGCCCTGCACCTTTCGTACTAGTATCCCAACCCGTGTCATGGGTTAGCTACTAAATGTCCCTTGCCCAATGTCATGAAATGGTCTATGTCGACCTAATGAAGATTTTCCTAACTCTTATGTTTCTTCCCATGTATATGTTTAGTCCTTTGCCGTAAATCCTACGGGCTTCCTCACGTAGTTCTATACAACTTCAACGTAGTTCCATTATCCTTGAAATCGTTTGGACTGTCACCCTTGATCTAGCTGTATTTCTTATCATGAATTATCACGTGTTCATCTAGGATTTACGCCACCTAGGACCACTAGGGATTATGCTACCTGTTGGACGTTCTCTAGATTCGATCAGGGTTTATGCCACCTAGGACCACTAGGGATTATGCTACCTATCGAACAACGCTCTTTTTTCCACGTAACGATCTAATTGATCGGCTCCCAACAAGTCCTAACTCGTCGTGTGTCGGTGTTATACGGCCCAATCACGAATGTAGCCACTCTGTGCTAGGTCCACCCTAGGGTGTATCAAGCCCTAGGGTGTCAACCACTGACACCATTCCAAGCACGCACAGTGTACAACTACTGGTGCCCACACCTGCTTTTTCAACTCCAGACTACGTGCACGACCATAGTCCGCCTGAACCAACAATGGCGCACCAACTCAGCCGTCATTTTGGTCGCTTACAATCAGCCCAGTAATCGTGCCACACCCTAGCCTAGTCCCTAGGGTATCGTGATACATCCAAGAGGGTTACTGCTGAAAAGGACCGCATAGCTAGGGTTTCGTCCAGCAGGTTAAGTGTTGTCATCTAAATTCAAGACTTAACCCCTATCAGTCTAGCATATAAGGTTGGTTAAGTGTGGTCATTCAAGTTCGTGACTTAACCCGTCTACATGTCATGTCAAGTTGGCTAAGTGTTGTCATTCAAGTCCATGACTTAGCCCTACGAATCACGTGTCAAGTTGGTTAAGGGTATTCCAAAGGTTCATGACTTAACCCTATCCAAATCATCGTATCAAATTGGTTAAGTATATTTAGGCTTAACCCCATCAAATTACCATGTTGGATTGGTTAAGTATATTCAAGCTTAACCCCATCAAATTACCATGTTAGATTGGTTAAGTATATTCAAGCGATTAATCACTTAACCCCATCAAGTTATCAGGTTAGATTGGTTAAGTATATTCAAGCGATTCATGACTTAACCCCATCAAGTTTTCATGTTAGATTGGTTAAGTATATTCAAGTGATTCATGACTTAACCCCATCAAGTTATCATGTTAGATTGGTTAAGTATATTCAAGAGATTCATGACTTAACCCCATCAAGTTATCATGTTAGATTGGTTAAGTATATTCAAGCGATTCATGACTTAACCCCATCAAGTTATCATGTTAGATTGGTTAAGTATATTCAAGCGATTCATGACTTAACCCCATCAAGTTATCATGTTAGATTGGTTAAGTATATGTTAACCTAACCCCATCCACTAGTCAAATTATAACGGTTAAGTGTTACCCTTGTGAGTTTACTTAACCTTACCATGCATCGCACTATAGTAGTCAGGTGTTATCGACCCATTCAAGTTAAACTAACCCATCCTCTAATCGTGTTATATGGTTAAGTGTAATCAAGCAATCAAGTTCGGTTTTACTTAACCCACCCATCCACGTCATATTGGTTAAGTATTATTAGTCTAATCAAGTTACTTAACGCACCCGTCCATGTAATATTGGTTTAGTGTTATTAGTCTAATCAAGTTACTTAACCCACCCGTCCATGCAATATTGCTTAAGTGTTATTAGGCTAATCAAGTTACTTAACCTTATCATGTGGCATTAAGTAAATTAATGCACCCCAACCTCTCACATTAGACTTTGTTGTGGTTACTGGATATGCCGGGCGGGTCCGGGCAGCTTTACACCACAAACTAGTCTAACCTCGGGTTTCAAGCGCGATATGACCAACTTCTCACATTGGGTCCTATTGTCTGTAGCTAATGGATTTGCCGGGCGGTTTCGGGCAGATTTATGCTACAAACTCAACCCAACCTCGAGTTGGCCACTTTCATGTTTTTCTACTTGTCATGTTCATGTCAAATTTAGGCTACGACAAAGTCTACATTTTACACTTATGCCCTTTTTCCCCTTTACTTAATTCATGTTAAATTTCACAGCCCATCTCACATTTGCCTAAACTACCCAAGGCGTATTCCCAATGCAAGTGAAAGTGAGTCAACATAGTAGGAAAAATATGACAACATATTGGCCTCAAATCATGTATGATAGCATAAAGGGATTGTCCTCAAACATGTATAATAGCATAAAGGGATTAGCCTCAAACATGCATAATAGCATAAAGGGATTGGCCTCAAACATGCATAATAGCATAACAATAGGTTCATCATCATAGGCATGTAAATGGTCATGAGAGTTTTAGGTTCTTTTACATGCATAGGCCCCAAGTCAAGTTCATTTAAATGTTCCACAAGCCAAATGGTTCTAAGGGTTCATGCCAACATTCCATAAGTAAAAATTCAATCTTGCATGATAAACTAATTCAAACACAACATGAGTGGCATGATTTAATCACTAAGAAATAGCCCAAAGTCATAGGTTCAAGAGAGAGGCAAGACTAGATTCACATAGACTAGCATACTTAGGTTTCATCTCATTTTATTCCATGTCAACATTAGAACTACCGTTTTGATCTAAAAGTAGCTAGAAATTACAAATCGTGGCTAGTGAATTAGGAGCAAGAATCTTCATAGAATCGTTGATTTACTCTCTTGATTTGATGTAGAAAGCTTGCTCCTTTGTCATGGATCTAGTTTGAATGCTCAAGCCTTTTAAGTTGGAGATGGAGGCCATGATCAAGAGAGATTTTGGCAGCACTTCGTTGTTAGAATGAATTGTACTGAATCAGGCTAGGTCTTAGGGTGTTTTTATAGAAGTTAGGACTACTTTAGGCCCTTAGATTAACCCTAGTTTAGATCTGAGCCACTGAAAATCGTCACAGGCCAACCAACCAGACCACACAAGCAAGTAGGTGCACCAGGCCAACCTGGCTCGACCAGGGAGGTCGACCCCCAGGTCGACACCCAGGTCGACTGGGCAGTCGACCTGGTCCCTGGACGGGTCGACTCCCCAGTCGACCTGGGGCTGGGTGGGAAATTTTCCCGCCCAGTCCATTTGGGGCTAAATTCGAAATTCGAATTCGAATTTGAACTGTTTTCGTTTTCTGATTTTTCATGAAACTTCTAGAGGCCATATCTCGGTCATTCGTACTCCGATTTACGAAATTTCGGACTCATTTCCAACCAGAATTCCGAGACGAACGCAACGTCGCAACCCGTTTCGCTTGATTCTTATTTTAAAATTTAATTCTGTCTTGATTCTTGTCTTAACACATTATTTAAAAATTCCGGTTGTTACAAGTCTTGTTTCTTGGTTCGGGTGCGTGACGTTCTGGAAGATTTATAGTGGTTGTATTCTCCAGGACCTGTAGCTTGGCGGTTGTATGAGTCTGTGGGTTGAGGTAGCTTTAACATTATGGATCTGGTCGCTCTTGTGTTGGCGATGGGTTGGTGTATATTGGTTTTTTCTGTGCCTTGCGGGTGTGCAGTGTAGGTGGGTTTCCAAGGAGGATTAGTCGTCGCTTTCTGGTGGTGAGGTGGGGGAGGTGGCTCTGCGTGCCTATTGTGTTGGTAGCGAGCTATGTTATTATGTTTGTTAGTTTGTGTTTTGGCTCTTTCATTGGCTGTACCAGGTTTAGGAGTTGTTTAGCTGCTTCTTTTATTGTATTATGTACTATTTTGTTGTATTAATGAAAAAACCTTCTGATTAAAAATAAAAGGACTGTCTCAATAAATAAAAAGACTGGGTTTCAACCCATTCTGAATAATTATACGACGAGTATTGAAGAAACTGAAGACGGTGGTAGAAGACCGCAGATCTTCACATCGTTTGGATTATTGCTGATGTTTCGATTGGGAGGCACACCCAAGACGAGGTTATAAGTGGCTATCATCTAGATGTAGTTGGTGATTGGATAGATATGCAAGGGCCCCTCTCCTTAATTGGACGAGGAATAGGGTGCCTTGGTTTCATCCATACCCAGAACAGACTTGTAAATGGATGTATATATGACATTGTAATTAACGACATAATAAATTAATGTTTATTGATGTTATATTATTTGGCGTCGGGGAATTTATTCTCTTAGCCTAATACCCTCCTCTAAGACTTATGAACTTGGAGGGTTGTATATTAGTAGACATCGATTATATGTTGTGAACTGACAATATGGCATGTTAAGTGTTGATAGATCAAAGCTTTTGTTGAAAGCAGAGCTTTGTTGATGATGATCAAAACATGGTTGATACAACATAGCTTTGTGTTGAAATTTGACTTCGAGAAGCCTCACAACCCATGAATGGCCGAAAACAGGATAACAGACCGTAGACTAAGGATTGACATTCTCATCTAGTTGAAAATTGTTGTCAAGGTGTGGATCTAAGGCAATTCCTTATGTAGATGATGGATTAAGGCACTTCGAATTGTCAAACAACGACCAAGATGACGGTCAGATACAATTGAGGAACGTTATGTTCAGGAGCAACCCGAACTCATCAGGAATTGGTGGGCCGGCTCTACCGCTCCGAAGGACCATGCGTTGAGTCTTGGGATATTTGCTAGGATGTTTCGAATGGTTATGGAAGATCCTTTGCCTTGGTCATGGATGGAAATCCAACTTCCAACACGAGCTTCCCGTTTTCAGTTGTAAACCTATATGACGACATAATAGGATGGGTTATTATACCATCTAAGTTTGCACATTTACTAATGAAAATGATTTCCACGCTATACACCAGTGATAATAAAAAGTGAAATTTTTCGTATCAAGCATGTTTGGCTATTATAAGGTAATACTCTGTCTTTCGTTTTGCATTGCATCGTGTGATGGGACTTGAGTCTTATAATAACTTCTTTTTTCAAAAAGCATTGCGAGTTTATGACTGTTATTCATGTAGAGAAAACCTGCTTCTTGTTATAGCGCATGTTCCCATGATTTACCCAACTTTAAAATAAAGTAGATAACTGTTTTAGTTCTCACATCTGTCCCATAACTAACTCAGAATTTATTGTTTCCCACCTAAACTCTGAGTGCCTATATTTTCCACATGGGCAGCTAGTAGTTTGATTTTCCAGATAATTTATAGAGAAAGATTCTGGATTGAAGCTAGACCTGTGTCCAAAGCATTTGGTAGTCTTCCACGGAATGTATTTATGTTTCCGTTGTGTATTGTATTGTAATTTATTATTTTCTAATATACTCTTGTTCTCAGACATAAAATTGTTGTAATAACAATGAGACATTCTTTTGTTCTGATGTGTTGTATCCTATAATGGTTCGAGAATTTTTGCCTTTTGGATCAGATTTGTGTGCTTTATAGTCGATTCGAAATGTAGGATTTTTCGGGTCGTCACATTTTGGTTTACAAAGCTCAGGGGATACGACACATTAGAACAAGATGAAAGAACTCATCAGAGATAGGATTAGTAATATCCTATTGTAACATCCTCAAATTTTGGTGTTTTTTTATGGTTTTTTTTTTGAGGAGCAAGGTAGTGCCAATTCGACAGAGTTCCACGCCATATATAAATACTGAAGCAAATACAAGGTCTAAAGAAACAACGGCACCACAAAAGAAAACATAAAGTGCTCACGCAGGAGCCAAAAAAAATACATCATAATATCATCATACATCATCAAAACAGAAAGTAAAAGCCCACGTAGGAGCTACAAAAGGTGATCACAGCAAAAGACAACACTACATATCAGTGCCATGCAACTCCAGAGCAGTAGGAGCCAATCAAATGCTTCTAGCTCCCCTGCCATCTGTAATAAAATCAAAGAAATGCCAATCATCAATACCAGCCCACTTGAAGTAAAACTTTAAAACTAAGAAAACAATAGCAATCGAAGATTTGGCAATGTTTTTAAAGCATCTACTGTTCCTCTCGTTCTAAAGTACCCAACAGTAAGAGAAATTAAGTAATGCAAAATTTCTAGAAGTGGCATGACTCCAAAACTGTACTTGATCTCGAATCAAGTCCTTCCATGCAAGATTGATATTCACATTCACCAAACATTTAACCCAAACATAAAATGCCAAATCACAATCACAAAACGAATGCATGCAATCCTCCACTTCAACTCTACTGAAAACGCAAACATCATCAACGTTAATATTCTTTCTTCTAAGAAGACTCTTAGTGTTTAATTTTCCATGCATCAGTGTCCGCATAAACATGCGAACCTTCAAAGGAACATCAACAAAACTCCACATATATTGGAACCCAAGCACTTTCCTACCAGAAAAATTAATCAATTCGTAGCAATGTTTGAATGAAAAACTAGTCTTATTCCTCCAAAAGCATTCATCATCAACATCAACAAGGTGAACACTCTCCAAAAGCTTGAAAAGCTCAAGCAACTGTGAAAGTTATCTACCTTTAATAATTCAATTGAAAGCCAAATTCCACTTAAAACCAACAACAAAAGGATCAAAAATATCAGAAACAATTGCGAACTTATCACATAAAATATCAAACAAGCTGCCAAATTCAGAAGCCAAAGAAATTGGAAGAAGCCACTTATCCAACCAAAAGTAGCACCCTCTGCCATTATTCATTTTTATACTGTACTGCACCTTAAAAATATGAGAAGTATCCAAAATACCTTTCCAAAATGAAGAGGGATGACAAACATTACTATATAACAAAAAAAACACCATTATAATAAGTATTGGTCACCCACTCGCAACATAATGTGTCTTTATGAACTGATATGTGCAACAACCATCTACAAAGCAAAGCTTTGTTCATATCAAACATATTAAGAACACCTAAACCACCCTGCTCTTTAGCTTTGCAGACTTGACTCCAAGAAATCAAACAAACTGCTGCACTAGATTCACTTTTACCAACCCAAAGAAAATTTCTTCTAACTGCATCTATCTTTTTGATCAACCATTCAGGAAATTTATAAAACGACAACCAATATAATGGAATTGCCGATAAAACCGAATTAACAAGAATAAGCCTACCAGCTTTGGATAATGAATTTCCTTTCCATCTTGATAATCTGGTATCCACCTTGTGAATAAGAGAAAACCAATCATCTTTGTGTAACCTTCTTGGTCTACTACATAAACCAAGATAGTTCAATGGGAAATATCCAACCTTACAACTCAACATATCAGCAATCCCATTCTCCACTCCAGCTGTAGTTCCAATCTCCAAAACAGAGCTTTTAAGAAAATTGATCCGCAAACCAGAGAGATTCTCAAAGGCATAGAGAATGAACTTGAGAGCAGCAATGTATTTGCAATCTGGTCTACTAAAGATGATAGTGTCATCAACATAATGTAATGAAGTGATTCCCCACGTAACATACTCATCCCCAAAGCTTTTTAAAATACCATTCGCACTGCTGACACGCAAAATTTGAGTGAACACATCAGCTGCCTAATCAAATAACAAAGGCGACTGAGGATCACCTTGCCTTAAGCCTCTCTTCGAGCTTATTATTTTACCTGCAACACCATTTACAAAAATATTTGCCTTACAAGCCAAAAAGATCATCCTAATCCACCCAATCCATGCTTGACCAAAGCCCCGTGCTTCAAGCATATCTAACATAAACTTCCAGTCCACTATGTCGAAAGCTTTTGCAAAATCAATCTTCAAGATAGCACAAGGAACAAAATTGCTAGAATAGAATGAAACCACCTCTTGCACCAGAGCCGCTCCTTCAAGAATATATCTACCTTTGATGAATGATGTTTGAGATCTGTCAATCAATCTATCCATAACCAATTTTAGTATGTTAGCAAGTACTTTAGTGAACAATTTATAAGTACTATTTAACAGACTAATTAGTCTAAAATCAGATGGAGACAAGCACCCTTCCTTTTTTGTAATAAGCACAACATTTGCATAGCTTATCATTTCAAGTCTTAGCGTTCCTCTTTCCAAATCATCAAACAGTTTAATAATATCATTTTTGATCCAGTTCCAGTATTTCTTGAAGAAGAAATTAGGAAATCCGTCCGGACCTGGAGCCTTATCATAAGGCATTTCATTTAAAGCAGCAAAAACCCCTCCTCTAAAAAGCTAACATCCAAGCTAGAAAGATCAAGCTTGTTTGGATATAGAGCACTACAATCAACAACAGCTTTGTTAACACCACATGATCCAAAAATTTCACCATAGTAATCAATGAAAACTTTATTCAATTGCTCATGCCTACTCACTTCCTCTCCAATATGTTCAATACTGCATATCATGTTTGATCTCCTTCTACCATTTGCTATTCTATGAAAATAGCCAGTATTCTTATCCCCTTCTTTGAACCATTGATCTCTTGATCTCTTTTTCCAATAAATTTCTTCCTGATCAACCACCTTTAACAATTCAGCTTCCTTGTTCTTCAAAAGAGCCTTTTCACAATCAGACAAAACTCTCTGCTCAGCTAGAATATTAAGATTGAGAATATCATCTTCCAAGCTTTCTTTTTTCCTTCGAACAGAACCAAACACTTCTCTATTCCATCTCTTCAAAAAATTACTTAGTAGTATCAACTTCCTACTAATTGAGCTCGCAACTTCATTTGGGCCTAAAAATTCAAACCATTTGCTCCTCACCATATCATCAAAGCCTTGTTCTAAGAACCACATCTTCTCAAAACGAAAAATATATTTCCTAATAGCTCCATCTCCAGAATCAAAGGCTGGGACAATGATCAGAGATAATTGATGCAAGTCCCTTTGTGAAGATAATGGATGTAAATCTTCAAATTCTGGATTAAAAAAGAATCTATCAAGCTTCACCAAAGTAGGATCATCTCTCCCACTTCTCCAAGTAAATTTTCTATTACACAGAGGAAGATCAATGAGATTACCGTTTTGCACAAAGTCATCAAACTCATCCATGTCTTCACCATAGTTCTCCATTCTTTTATTTCTCTCATAATGAAATCTCGTAACATTGAAGTCACCCCCAATAAGCCAAGGACCTTGAATGGAGTTCTTAAAAAACACGCATTCATTCCATAACACCCTTCTTTCATTTCTCGTTTGGGGTCCATATACATTTGTGAAAAAGTATATTACCCCTGAGCCTTTGTGACAAAGAGAAACACGAAGACAGTGAATACCCTTGCTCTCATGCCTTAACTCCCATTTACTATTATTCCAACCAATCATCAAACTGCCTGAACTGCCAATAGCATTCAGAAAACACCATCCAAAATGGTACCTCCCAGTGACATGAAACAAAAATTATCACCACAAGCAATTTTAGTTTCTTGTATGAAAACAATATCAGGGTTTAAAGAAAGCAAAAAGTTCTTAACCCTAAGGCATTTTTTGGGTTTGCCTAAACCACGCACATTCGATGAGACTATTATCATTTAATCGAGTTTACTCTCTCTAATTCCTTCTTCTTAAAATCAGCAATATTAGCATCAAATTTCCTCAAAGAGAAGCCAGATTTAAGAGCTAAATCATATAACTAATCATTAGACATGTTATTCAAAACAGAAGGAACAAAAACACTACCTTCACAGGGGTGCTCCACATTCTGATTGCGCCTGGCACTTCTCCTGAGTAATGTAAATCCAGTAAACTATTTGCCTTTCCTTGAAGCAGACTGAGTGCTAGCCAAATCTGATGCACCTGAAGCAGAGCCACCATCATCATGCAAATCATCAGAAGCCAGAACATCCTCAGTTACACTCACAGCTACATGCACATTCTCATCTACATGCATATGCACTTCTTCAGCTCCAAGTACCTCATCAACATTAACTCTTGCCTCATCAGCTACATATATCTCCTCAGAACCAACATTCACATCATCATTCGCTACAGAGGTCAACGGTCCTCCATCTTCCATCTGAGTAAACATCTCCTACCTTTGACCATCCTTCTTGATCCTCTATGTCGTAAGAATACCATCAGAGTCTTTCCTAAAAATCAAGTTCTTGAAATCAGGAAATTCCAATTCTGCATTAGGATCTCCAAAGAATCTGCTAACTGCCACTTCATGATAAGAATTTCTAGAAAAAAGCCTCAACACCAAAGGAAGATAAATTGGAGTAGGCACCTCCACCTCAACTCTAAGAAAAGACAAGTCCATCACACTCCAAATACTGTTTTGAATCCTCTTAACATCACCCACCTTCATCAGAATCAAACTGACTATCCAACGACTACGAAAAATAAGGGGTAAGTTCTTGAGCGTGATCCAAATTGTCATCGTGTCTCTAGGTTTAACAGAGTTAAATCGTAACGACCAAGGACTAATGCAAAGTGATCCTCGGTCATTCACCAAGAAGTGCTCCCTATCCAAGAAATTCTTAGGAAATTTAACCACAAAATCATTATTGAAACGCATAACGTTCCAAATCCATCCACGTAGATAGTGAAATTTTTGCTTCAGAAACTGCTCCATAAGATTGATTGAAAACTCTCCCTTCACAATAGAAACCGTCAACCAAGAATTAAATCTATCAAGATCATCATCACAAGAAAATTGAGAAATATGAATTTCGTTTCGAACCACCATTTTTTGCTTTGGAGGAGATTTCTTATGCAAATTGTTAGGACACTGAAACCCCTTATGGCCAACTTTCTTGCAATTAAAATAAACGATCGGATTTCTACACTCTTTGATCCAATGGCCATGATCTCCACATCGAAAGCAGCACTTCCCCGATTTGACATTCGGCAAAAAGTTAGAATACGAATCGGCTGAAATTCGAAATGATTTGCTCTTCTTCTCGTAACCAGGGAATGTTTTCTTTAATAGAATATCTCTGAACGAAGGCACGTGTGAAGAATTATGTGGAAGATGATTAGGAGGAGTATTTGGAGGATGATTAGGAGATTCAAATTTAAAGAAAGAAGAGGCCGACGTTACAAGATCAAAGACGCTATTAATGAAGGACGCCATTACTCTAGCTCCCTTTCTTCAGAACGATTTTACTATTTTTTATGATTTAATTTAACTTTTGATTTTGATTTTATGATTTAGTATATTCATTTAAACTAAATTTCTTTAGATTTTATAAGATAACTATTTGATTTTGGTTTAAAAGAAAAATGTTTTGTATTTCATAACAAATATGATTTGTTTTGATACAAAACTTTTTTAATAGTGCAAATCAATATTTGCTCTTATTTAATTTAGTTTCTTTTGACAAGTTTATTGATTTGGAATTGTAATTTATTTCTTAAATTTTAATATTTAAACTCTTAAAGTTATATATTGTGTTTTCAATATCAACGAAGTTTTACCGTTAATTTAATTTGAAATACTATATGGTTTTTCATATCAGGAATTTGAAATTTGAAATTTGAAATACGTTCATTGAGATGTAGTAGCTGTGAAAATTGCATCGGAAAATTTGAATGTTTGTCGATCGTGCAATTTTCAGCGCAAAGTTACACATATCAAATTTTAACGATTTTATAATCTCTCCGAATCCAGTTTGAACAAACATGAAAAATATTCTATTCATTGACAGTAATCCAACGACGAAATTCATTTCGCGAAAATTGGACGTTTTGACCTTCGTTTTCCATCCGCATTTTTACGTTAAAGGGGTCCGTAACGCGCTTTTGAACGAAGCATCCTGACACTGCAAATTATATGCCGTTGTGTCCATCTCGTCGCACTGATTTCCGCAATATATTCATTTGTCAGTTTCGTTGCTCAGTTTGTGCTGAAATTGTAAAAATGCTTACATAGTTCATTTTTAAAACAAACCAATTTGAGTTTGAAGTGTCCATATTCGGATCCTGCATATTTCTTTTAGTCATTTTGGGTCTGCAAAACCTGTCCTTTTGTTTTACTAAACCATCCAATTATTTTTTGTTTCCAAAAGTGGCATGTTTGCATTTCCATGAACATGTTCCATTTTATGTTTCCATACATCACGTCACCTGAAAAAAAATCTCTCCATGCATGCGTTTTGGCCAAGTCTTGCGCCATTCCAAAAGTTATGTTATTTTTTTTCTTTTCTTTCCAATCATTTTGACGAACGTCCTTTTGTGTTCTTAACCAAATTCATGCAGGTTCCAACAGTTCATTTTTACTACAACAATGTTCGATTTCTTTTATTTCAAAATCACTGTATGTTTACTTTTAAAACCATTCATTGTGTATTTAAAAAACCTTTGTTTCCCTTTTTATTTTTAAAACCGTTCATTACTTCGTTATCATCACATTCGGTTTGTTTTAGAATATTTAAACACACGTTCAATCAGTCAAAGACGTTGCATTTTTCCATACGATTCGTTCTTTCCAAAAACCAGTTCTACATGTTCCCCATTCTCTTTTTATAAATCTACCATCTTTTGGTTCTCTTCCAATATATTTTCTGAAACACCCCCCCCCCTCCATTAAGGTCACTCACAAAGGGAATGCCATAACTTTGGTGGAGGTTTATAAGTAAAAGCCACAGATGAAATCAAGACAGATATAAATACACATATTTTAAACAGCGAAAACCAAACAAACTTTTATTTCATCAATACGTGTATCAAACAAAGATTTCCATAATTGTCTCAAAATACTTTCAACATTACAACCTCATAACTTCCTTGATTATTAAAGAAGCATGAAAACATAAATAAAGTGACAAAAATCCCCATAGTGATATCCAAAGCCATTATCCGAGCAAGAAAGATCCAAATCATACATCTACATTCTTCGTGCTTGTAAAGAGCCTGACTGAGTTGAGTTGTTTCCTCCCTTTGGACCTTGGGGGGGGGGGACGAAAGAAAAGAAGACGAAAAGAAAATAGGGTCAGACATAAAGCCTGAGTAAATCTAGTAACTCTTCAATATGTGAATAAGAAAAGGGTATGATGGATGTAAACTAAAAATAGGAAAGTGTCACAAGCTAAGGAAGTGTCGAATGTACTATCACACCCATAATATATCTCTGCACCTATTTGAATTCATTCTAACTGGCACCCCATTGTAAGGGTGAAGTTTTCCCCCATTCTTATTAAAGATCGGCTCCTACTCGCGTTAATATGTGTCATATGGCCCCCAAGAATTGTAGATACCTATGCTGGTCCCACCATGGGGTGTATCAAGACCCATGGTGGCGGCCCAAACACAAAACTAGAAGACATAGGTTATACTGCTGGTGTCCCCAGTGCCCTGGTTGTCTGCTCCAGAGTGTGTGCACGCCGCACCCCGTTAGACCTGCACTGTGCACCCACCACCGTGGTTTGACCGCTTACAATCAGCCCAGTAATCGTGCCCCACCCTGCCTAGTTTCAGGGTACCGTTGATACCTAACTTTGGGTTACTGCTGAAACGGGTCCCTATTTACCAGGATTTCCTAGTCAAACATGTTAAGTGGTTAAGTGTCTGTATTTATCTAACCCCACCCATCAATTCTTGTTAACATGTTGAATTTGGTTAAGTGTTATAGTTGACTTAACCCTATCATCTGTCCTTACCCTCTTCGGAGCACCAGACCACTCACATTAGACATGTATTGCTACGGTTACTGGATGTGCCGGTCGGTTCCGGGCAGGTTTACACCGTAGCTCAGTCTAACCTCAGGTCCTTATTGGGCTCAATGCTTAACCACCCACATTGTATAGGTATAGTTGTGACTACTTGATAGCCGGGCGGGTCCGGGTAGGTTTACATCACAACTCAATCCAACCTCGGGTTAAGCATATCGTGTTTTCTAAATTTACATATTTTATTACTTTTCAACTATATGGAAATGTCATATCTTTTATTTTTGGGTATTTCAATTCATACTGCTTATGTGTCATAATCATTGGCATGTGCCAAACATGCCAACATATATTTTCAAATTTTACACCCAATGTTATTACCCTCGTTTGTTCGCAACGTTATAACATGTGTTGGGCTTGTCACAATTCAGCCCAACTTTATAAACGTGAGGAAAAGGTGAAATCAAGAACATGTAATACATAAAGGTGTGTGGCGCATGAACTTGCAATTTGGCAATTCAACTAACATATAACATGGGTCATGTGAACTTGCATTCGAATCAAAGTATGACTATGTAGGTGACATATGAAATGGCATAGTTTAGGCAAATACAAGCTTGCGTTTAAACATGTTAACTTGGCATAATATCGACCACAAAACTAGCATGTTGTATATTAATCAAAATGTACAATTTTTACATCTAATCATATAGCCTATTTCAACATGAACTTGCATAGTTTATGAAACCCAAACGATGTTTGACATAGAACCAATTATATTTTGCAAATAAACATGAACTTGCATAGTTTATGAAGCATAGATCCAATTATACTTGCCAATAAACATAAGAATGATATCATAGGTTTTGGGTCATGTAGGCATAGAAGGTCTATAACATGTTTACATAAATTCTAATTTAGAGTAAGGGAATATACATAGTCCATGCCATCGACATATACAAAAAGGGATCAATTTCTAGTTTTTGCCACAAACTTGCAAGTGCCATTGTTTTCATATACAATTGTTCAATAGGCTTGCATCAATTAATTTATGTCACAAACATCAATACACAAGTCATGATAGAACCATCACAATAAACAAAGATTATAACAACACGATTCTATTTTCATTTACATCGAATCACATCACAGTTTTTATTCATATTTTGAAAGGTCACTATACTTACAACGTGTGATGAATTCTTGTTTTCTGATTTCTGTTATTCTGATTTGGAGATGATCTCCTTTGGGTAGCAAAGTTGCGTTGAATGATTTGAATAAGCTTTGATCTTCTTTTAATTTGATTCGTCTCTTAGGCTTGTTGGCTTGTCTCTAGGCTTTCTAATTGGCGGCCATTCCTAGTTCCTCTCCAGCAGCATGATGGCTTTTATATTCTATTATTTGTGTGAATTTAGGGTTAGACTTGAGTTGTATTTATAGAATTTTAAATTGTTTTGAGCCGACGATGAAGATAGGGTGAATCCAGACCATCCATCTCAAGAGAGGCCAATAAGAAAGAGACATGTAAGCCCTAGTGACTCAGCCAAGCATCAGAATTCGACCAGACCTTGACTAGGCCAGCCAGGGCCTGACCAGCAGGTCTTTCTGACCTGGGCGTACTTGGCAGGTGCGCCAGGCCAAAATTTTACTGGCGCACTTCCCAAGTTCACCAGTTCAACTTTGTTCTGGCGCACTTCACAAGTGCGCCAGTGCATTCTGGCCCGTTTTTCGGTTTTTCTACCCAACTTCGTTCGTCCATATCTTCTTCATACGATATCCGTTTTACGCTAACTTGAACTCTATCTCAAGCAGAATTTCGAGACGAACGTAATGGTGTAACCCATTTCCCTTGATTTCATCATTTATAATTAATTATACTTTAATTCATGAAGCTTAATGTTATAGAATTCACGGGGTGTTACATTCTCCCCCACTTAAAAGGATTTCGTCCCCGAAATCTTCAAGTTAGGAAGAATGTATATCCTACCATCCAACAGTCCATCTACTCAACCAACAAACACAGGCATCCACTGTCCTTAAAAGACTTCTAATGCTTCATGATCATATGCATTGTGTGTGTACATGTCCTTATCTAATGCAGAAATCAGGCGGTCTACTAATTCAGTTGACCTCCTTAATGCGAATCATGTAAGTGTCATGAATCCGTTATGTATGCAAATTTTTTTTCTACTCATAATTCTACATGAGTGCACAACTATTCATACAAATGCGACGACCAGATGACAACATATCAAGTTTTCAACCATATACAAATAAGAATACATATATGCATATGTAGTATGAAGTGATTTAGCCGATCTAAGACCTAGGTTGTGTGTGTATATGCATCCACGAGCAACCACTAGCAACCACTTGCAGCCATCAACTATAACATGTTTCAAATACATGTTTACATCCAAAAGGGTTTCTACCTAAGGATAAAGGATAATATCGAGGAGATATACCTAAAAAGATAGATACAAGCACAACTTAAGAAAAAGAGAGGTCAAAGATGTACCCTAAAAAAAAAAGAGGATAGGCAGCGCGTATTCTGTCCTCAGTTTCCCAAGTCACGTCTTCCTCAGTGTCGCTCCACTGAACTTTAACAAGTTTGACTTCACGGTTGCGTAGCTTTTTCACTTCAGTTCCTATGATGCGGGTTGGAACTCTCCTCACAGTTCCTTCGCGTTCCACTTTAGTTTCTTCTAGAATTCTTGGCTCCACCACTTCCGCTGATTCATGTAGACATTTCCGGAGATGAGAAACGTGAAAGTCATTGTGAATTCCAACCAATCTTTCAGGCAGATCTACTCTATAATCCATTTTCCCAATCTTCTCGATGATAGGGAACGGTCCTACAAATCTTGGTTCTAGCTTTCCTGCGGATCCAAAGCGAACGATGTTCCTTAAAGGGGATACCTTAAGGAAAACCTTGTCCCCAACCTCAAACTCAAGGTCGGTCCTTCTTTTGTCGGTGTAGGATTTCTGTCTATCTTGGGCGGTCTTCATTCTCCTACGTATCAAGTCCACTTTCTCTAAAGTTTCTCGAATCATGTATGTCCCAATTATAAGCTTATCTGTAGACTCCCACCAACAAGTTGGTGATTTGCATGGTCTTCCATACAAGGCTTCGAAGGGTGCCATGCCGATGGTAGCTTGGTAGCTGTTGTTGTAGGCAAATTCCACTAAAGGAAGGTGATCCTCCCACGTCCCTCCAAAGTCAAGAACGCAAAGTCTTAAAAGAACCTCTAAAACTCTATTCACCCTTTCTGTCTGGCCATCTGTTTGGGGGTGATAGGCCGTGCTCAAACATAGCTGTGTGCCTACAGCTTCTTGCAGACTCTGCCAAAACTCACTTGTGAAAATAGGGTCTCAGTCACTAACAATGCTGGAGGGTATCCCATGGAGTCGAACTATTTCCTTGAGATAAATAGATGCTAGAGATGAGGCAGTCCTTCTACTCTTGATAGGTATAAAGTGGGCGCTTTTAGTAAGCCTATCCACTATTACCCAAATGCTAGTGTTGCCTCTTCTCGACCTAGGCAGTCCATCAATGAAGTCCATTGAAATGCTATCCCACTTCCACTGTGGGACCTCTGGAGGGTGAAGTAGTCTTCCAGGCTTCTTTTGTTCCGCCTTGACCCATTGGAAGGTCATTCACTTAGAAATGAAATCTGCTACGTCTTGCTTCATGCCGCTCCAAAAGAAAGTCCTTTTTATATCCTTGTACATCTTATCACCGCCAGGGTGTATAGTCATCTTGGAATGATGCGCTTCCTCGAGAACCTTCTTTGTCAACTCCCTTGCTTGTGGGACGCATAATCTTCCATCTCGTCTCAGCCAACCCTTATCATCGATGGAGTATCTACTGAGGTAACTAGAAGTCTCACCCCTAATAAGTTTATCAATCACATCAACAAGCTGAGGGTCTTTACGTTGGGCAGCCCCTATTGAGTCTAAGAGTGTAGGGCATACTTCGAGAGATGCTAACAAACCCGGTATAAAATCCGAGGAGGGCCTAAAGTTGAAACTGGCTATATCCTCCAAGTTTTGCCTTTCCAGAAAGAGAGGGCTTAGGGTCAGTTTCTTTCGGCTCAACGCATCCACTACCTCGTTGCCTTTTCCGGGAGTTTAGGAAATTTCAAAATCATACGAGGCAAGAAACTCCATCCATCTTTGCTGCCTCAAGTGAAGATCCTTCTGGGAGAAGAGATATTTCAACGATTTATGGTCAGTGTATAATTCAAACTTCTCACCTAGGAGATAATGGCGCCAAGACTTAAGTGCAAAGACGATGGCGGCCAACTCAAGATCGTGGGTTGGGTAGTTCTTTTCATGAACCTTCAATTGTCTTCCGCCATAAGCTACTACCCTTCCTTCTTGCATTAGAACAACGCCTAGTCCCGTTCCACATGCATCCGTGTATACTGTGAACATTTTGCTTCCGTCAGGCAGAGTTAGAACTGGGGCTGTTGTGAGAGCCCTTTTTAATCATTGGAAAGCAAACTCGCAGTCCAAATCCCAAGTGAACGCCAGATTCTTCTTTGTTAGCCTTGTGAGTGGGGCTGAGATTTTCGCGAAATCCCTAATAGACTTTCGATAAAAACTGGCTAGACCAAGAAGGCTTCGAACTTTGGTTGCATTTCTTGGTGTCTTCCAATCTTGCACTGCCACCACTTTCACGGGATCCACAGCCAACCCTTCTTTGGACACTATATGCCCAAGAAAACTTACTTCTTTTCTCCAGTAGTGACACTTGGAGAATTTGGCTTTTAGTTGATGTGCACGGAGAGTATTCATGATTTCTTTCAGATGCTGAGCATGTTCTTCCTCACTCTTTGAGAAGATTAAGATATCATCTACGAATACAACCACAAATTTGTTGAGGAATTCTCTAAACACCCTGCTCATTAGGTCTACGAAATAAGCGGGTGCGTTTGTCAAGCCGAAAGGCATTACAAGCCACTCAAAGAAACCGTCTGGGGTTCTGAACACTGTCTTATCAATGATGTCTTCAGCTACTCTTAGCTGATGGAACCCAGTTGCCAGATCAAGTTGGGAGAAGACCGTCGCACCTACAAGCTGATCAAACGAATCGCCGATTCGGGGAAGTGGGTGCCTATTTTTCTTGGTTAATTTGTTTAACTCCCTATAGTCGACGCAAAGGCAAAGCGAACCGTCTGCTTTAGTTGCGAACACCACTGGAGCACCCCAATCTGAAATGCTCCGTCTAATGAATCCCTTTTCGAGAAGTTCTTTAACCTGCTTACTGAGCTCATTTCTCTCCCTTGGAGCCATGTGTCTGATAGGTAAAGCTACAGGCTTTGCGTTATCCACAAGATATATGCGGAAGTCTATTTCCCGCCTCGGAGGTAAGCCTTTCACTTCCTCAGAGACATCCGGATATTCCCGGACTACTCTAACTAATTGCAAATTCTCATCAGAAGCATCAAGCGACTCTAGATAACTAAGCATAACCGCATTCAAAGGATTACAAGAAATTTCTAGAATATTACCAAGCCGAGTCAAGAGTCTAACTACTCTTTTCTCACAGTCAAGAATGGCACTATTACTGGATAACCAGTCCATGCCTAGGATCAAACCATATCCCGAGAAGCCCAAAACAATAGCATTACAACTAAACTCAACACTGAGAATAGAGATTATCAAACCCAAACAAACCATTGACAAGTAAGCGGAGCCCCCAATTGGATTTGAAACTACTATGGGATCTTCTACCATACTAGTGTCTAGATGCAGAGATTCCACTAAGCCAGATGAAATGAAAGAGTGTGATGCGCCAGAGTCAAAAAGTGTACGAACTGTATGATCCTAAAGATAGACTACACTTTCTACAAAAATATTACTACCTCGTTCCTGCTGAGGTGCCACTAGCGCATGAACCTGACCCCCTGAAGTGGATCCGGTTTTCTGTCCCTGCCATATCTTCTTTGGGCAGTCCTTAGCTTGGTGTCCAGCTTCTCCACAATGGAAGCAACCACCCATCTTCGCCTTCCTTTTACGGCAGTCATTTGATATATGGCCCACAATGCCACAGAAATTGCACCTTCTCTTCTCACGGGGCTTATTGTTCTTCCCTCCTTTCTTGAAGTATGTTTTCTTTGCTTGTAGACCTTCTTTCTTCTCTTCCCCCTTAGTTTCTTTCTTGTCGTGGTCTTCCTCGTGTAGCAACGCCATGTCCACCAGGCTTTCATAAGTCATACCCGTGGATACATGGGTCATGGCAAGGCTGTGTAAAGGCTCATTCAAACCGTTGACGAAGCAAAGTGCCTTCTTGTGTTGGGTGTTTACTAAGTCTAGCCCAACTCTAGCCAGCTGATTAAACTGATTAACATATTCCCTGATCGTCATGCTTCCCTGTTTTAAAGTTAGAAACTTTTCCATTTGCAGGCTTCTTTCGGCTTGGGAGAGGAATTTCATCTCAAACCTTGTCCTGAATTCTTCCCATGTTTCCACCGCCCTCTGAGCATTAGTAACTTCCCACCAATAGGAAGCTTCATCCTTAAGTAACCACACCGCAAGTTGTATCTTTTGCCTGTCATCCACTCCAAAGACGACAAACAAATCCTCAGTCTCCTTTAACCAATTTCTTGCTCCAACAAAAGATTCTGTCCCATAAAAGTCTTTTCCACCCATAGCCTTGATGTCTCTACATGTTTTTGCGAAGGCATTTCCAAGAGGAGGAGGAGGAGGAGGAACCGCGACCACTGGAGGAGGGATGTCTGCTGGGCCCGCGCCATTGGCCCTTGCTTCTAAGTACCTCCTAAACCAGCCGGGAATCGGGACTCCTTCCGGAAGGTTAAAGTCTCCAGACATGCTGAAACAGAAAGGAAAGATTCAAAACGAAGGATAGAGAAGGATAGATAAGGCACATGGCTTTGGGGGATTTTGTCTTTTTATAAATATAACACTGTTTTTTCTAAAAAAAAATGCTTCTTTAAACTTTCTTTTTGGAAACAATTTTCAAAAACTTTTATCTTGTTTGGTAAACCTGTGCTCTGATACCAAGTGAAACACCCCACCTCCATTAAGGTCACTCACAAAGGGAATGCCTTAACTTTGGTGGAGGTTTATAAGTAAAAGCCACAGATGAACTCAAGACAGATATAAATACACATATTTTAAACAGCGGAAACCAAACAAACTTTTATTTCATCAATACGTGTATCAAACAAAGATTTCCATAATTGTCTCAAAATACTTTCAACATTACAACCTCATAACTGCCTTGATTATTAAAGAAGCATGAAAACATAAATAAAGTGACAAAAATCCCCATAGTGATATCCAAATGCATTATCCGAGCAAGAAAGATCCAAATCATACATCCACGTTCTTGGTGCTTGTAAAGAGCCTGACTGAGTTGAGTTGTTTCCTCCCTATGGACCTGCGGGGGACGAAAGAAAAGAAGACGAAAAGAAAATAGGGTCAGACATAAAGCTTGAGTAAATCTAGTAACTCTTCAATATGTGAATAAGAAAAGGGTATGATGGATGTAAACTAAAAATAGGTAAGTGTCACAAGCTAAGGAAGTGTCGAATGTACTATCACACCCATACTATATCTTTGCACCTATTTGAATTCATTCTAACTGGCACCCCATGGTGAGGGTGAAGTGATCCCCATTCTTATTAAAGATTGGCTCCTACTCGCGTTAACATGTGTCATACGACCCCAAGAATTGTAGATACTATGCTGGTCCCACCATGGGGTGTATCAAGACACATGGTGGCGGCCCCGACACAAAACTAGAAGAAATAGGTTATACTACTGGTGTCCCCAGTGCCCTGGTTGTCTGCTCCGGAGAGTGTGCACGCCCGCACCCCGTTAGACCGGCACTGTGCACCCACCGCCGTCGTTTGACTGCTTACAATCAGCCCAATAATCGTGCCCCACCCTGCCTAGTTTCAGGGTACCGTTGATACCTAACTTTGGGTTACTGCTGAAACAGGTCCCTCGTTACCAGGATTTCCTAGTCAAACATGTTAAGTGGTTAAGTGTCTTTATTTACCTAACCCCACCCATCAATTCTTGTTAACATGTTGAATTTGGTTAAGTGTTATAGATGACTTAACCCTACCATCTGTCCTTAGCCTCTTCGGAGCACCAGACCACTCACAAGACAGGTATTGCTACGGTTACTGGATGTGTCGGTCGGTTCCAGGCAGGTTTACACCGTAGCTCAGTCTAACCTCGGGTCCTTATTGGGCTCAATGCTTAACCACCCACATTGGATAGGTATTGTTGTGACTACTGGACAGCCGGGCGGCTTTGGGCATGTTTAAATCACAACTCAATCCAACCTCGGGTTAAGCATATCGTGTTTTCTAAATTTACATATTTGATTACTTTTCAACTATATGGAAATGTCATATCTTTTATTTTTGGGTATTTCAATTCATACCGCTTATGTGTCATAATCATTGGCATGTGCCAAACATGCCAACATATATTTTCATATTTTACACCCAACGTTATTACCCCCATTTGTTCGCAACATTATAACATGTGTTGGGCTTGTCACAATTCAGCCCAACTTTATAAACATGAGGAAAAGGGGAAATCAAAAGCATGTAATACATAAAGGTGTGTGGCGCATGAATATGCAATATGGCGATTCAACTAACATATAACATGGGTCATGTGAACTTGCATTCGAATCAAAGTATGACTAGTAGGTGACATATGAAATGGCATAGTTTAGGCAAATACAAGCTTGTGTTTAAACATGTTAACTTGGCATAATATCGACCGCAAAACTAGCATGTTATATATTCATCAAAATGTACAATTTTTACATCTAATCATATAGCCTATTTCAACATGAACTTGCATAGTTTATGAAACCCAAACGATGTTTGACATAGAACCAATTATATTTTGCAAATAAACATGAACTTGCATAGTTTATGAAGCATAGATCTAATTATACTTGCAAACATAGATCTAATTATACTTGCCAATAAACATAAGAATGATATCATAGGTTTTTGGTCATGTAGGCAAAGAAGGTCTATAACATGTTTACATAAATTCTAATTTAGACTAAGGGAATATACATAGTCCATGCCATCGACATATACAAAAAGGGATCAATTTCTAGTTTTTGCCACAAACTTGCAAGTGCCATTGTTTTCATATACAATTGTTCAATAGGCTTGCATCAATCAATTTATGCCACAAACATCAATACACAAGTCATGATAGAACCATCACAATACACAAAGATTATAACAACACGATTCTATTTTCATTTACATCGAATCACATCACAGTTTTTAATCATATTTTGAAAGGTCACTATACTTACAACGTGTGATGAATTCTTGTTTTCTGATTTCTGTTATTCTGATTTGGAGATGCTCTCCTTTGGGTAGCAAAGTTGTGTTGAATGATTTGATTAAGCTTTGATCTTCTTTTAATTTGATTCGTCTCTTAGGCTTGTTGGCTTGTCTCTAGGCTTTCTAATTAACGGCGATTCCTAGTTCCTCTCCAGCAGCATGACGGCTTTTGTATTCTATTATTTGTGTGAATTTAGGGTTAGACTTGAGTTGTATTTATAGAATTTTAAATTGTTTTGAGTCGTCGATGAAGCTAGGGTGAATCCATACCATTCATCTCAAGAGAGGCCAATTAGAAAGAGACATGTAAGCCCTAGTGACTCAGCCATGCATCAGAATTCGACCAGACCCTGACCAGGCCAGCCAGGGCCTGCCCAGCAGGTCTTTCTGACCTGGACGCACTTGGCAGGTGCCCTAGGCCAAAATTGTACTGGCATACTTCCCAAGTGCGCCAGTTCAACTTTGTTCTGGTGCACTTCACAAGTACGCCTGTGCATTCTGACCCGTTTTCCGTTTTTTCTGCCCAACTTCGTTCGTCCATATCTACTTCATACGATATCCGTTTTACGCAATATTGAACTCTATCTTAAGCAGAATTTCGAGACGAACGCAATGGCGTAACCCATTTCCCTTGATTTCATCATTTATAATCAATTATACTTTAATTCGTGAAGCTTAACGATATAGAATTCACGGGGTGTTACATTTTCCCTTCCATGTGACAACACCCATCTCCATTTTTATATCCATCGCCATGTTTTTCTTCTTCCATCGCCATTCCTCACGTCTTCTCTCCCTTCACATCAACTCCAACCCCTCTGACTTGCAACCGACCTCCACCTAACCCCGCATCCGAGCTCCTCCTGTAGCCTCACCATGCTAAGTTTAACCCTCCACAGAGCAACAGTACCCTCCTGCTGCCAAGCCGAGCTGGTGGTTACTCCGACCCTTCCCTTCCATGCCTCCTCGCCCTGCTATTCATGCCATCAGCCAACCGAGTTTTCCCTTTTGTCGAGCCTGCATGAAGCAGTGCCCATTCTAATGTCTACCTGTCTGAGACCCTGTTGTTTCCCCCACATCAACCTCTATACCCTCCAATCTGCTGAAGCCTCCCACACCAGCACCTTACTCCGACTAGAACACCTATGTCTTCATTTTTGGGGTGAATATTTGTTTCTGGTGTAAAATTTATGTTGAGTTGGATAAGGTGTCGGTGTGTATAATTTTGGTGTATGTGTTGGTTATGTGTGTGTGCGTGTGAGATACTGTGTGTGCGTGTGCATATTAATGTAGTGTGTATGTGTTGATTTCGTGTGTGTTTATATATTATATATATGGATATGTTTATGTTGTGTGAGTTATATGTATACAAACTTATTTATTTTACATGTATACATATTGTATATATAATTATGTATAAATTTGTATATATTTTATATATTATAAATATTGTGTTTGGGATGGTTTGTATATGTGTGTGTATTTCTTTGTTAAGTTTAATATATATTTTATATATTTATATATATGGTTTTGGTGTGAGTTATTTGGAAATATTAATTGTGATAAACATATTTATATGTATATATTATATATAATATTGTAGTGGGTGTGTTTAGCGTTGTGCTTATTTTTAAATATGTACATAATTTGTCGTTACCGTGTGTGTGTATGTTTATATATAAATATATATAATATTTTGTGTAAAAAAAAATTTTTGTTTATTTTGAGTCAAGTTCGGTGTTGAGTTTGGAAACCATTCCAAAACCCATAATCGTACTGATCCGTTGAGACATTTCCTTGCCTCCTCTTATAAAATAAAATATATATTGAGTGATCATCGAGTTGAAATCATTCCGAGCCGTGCCTGTATTTTATCACTTCAATTCTGCTTCAATTAGTTTGTCGTCTCCAATATGTGCCATGAAAGGTGAGTTTATCTCACACCTGACTCACATTTATTTCATGGATGTTAGATTAGCTATTTTAACTATTATGAAATGTATAGGACTGCTAGTAGAAATTGTTTGTTTAATATGTACACTTTCATATGTGACACGATATATTCATATGACACGTAGTTTCACTGATAGTATATATGTTGTGATTGTTATTTGTGATTGTTGATACCCTAGTTTAGGAAAAATCACTAAGGGTAGAAATGATACATACCTGAACGGACATTAGAATAGGGAAAAATCATTACGGGTTGAAATAATAGACCTGAACGATTTTTACTGAATTTGGGATCGCGGGTTGAAATGATAGACCCGTAGAAATTTTATAAATTACGGGTTGAAATGATAAATATCCATATCGCTTGACCATAGGGTAGAAAACTATATACAGACATCGTTGGTCGTGTTTTCGTAATGAAATGATTTTGGAATTTGAATTTAACTTAAGGTTTTATATTTTTATATATTTATATTTTAAAGATTTTGAAACTTAGACTTTTTTAAATTTCGAATTATATATTTTTAAATGATTTTATAAGTAAATATAGATTTCAAACAATTATTTAAGATTTTACTTATAATTTATTTATTTCAAACTATATAATTTAATTACATAAGTATTTAAACTTTTATATTAATGTAAATAATTCTTTTAAACCTATTTCTATATTATTTTATCCTATATATGTTCATAATTAATATTCCAATTAATTTTAGAATTCTATAAACTTATATATATAATGTTTTAAAAATTAAATTATCTTTATATATAATTTGCAAACTTTAAAACTCAAAGTTGGTTTAAGTAAGATTTTGTGACTTAAGTCGAGGTTTAAATTTGTAATAACGATATTTGATTTTAGCATTGAACTCATATGAGATATGGATTTGAATTCAAATTGAATTGAACTTAACGTGACTATATGTGATTTAGAATATACATACATACATACATATATATATATATATAATTTTATATACGGAATTGATTTTCATAATCGCTAGTTGAATTATGAAATTTGTGAAATCGAATTTATAAAATGGTTTTGAAATGTATGATTTGGATTTTTTTAATGGAATTGTATGACTTGAGTAAATAAGATATGATTTGTCAAATTTGAAACATAAGAGTTTGATTCGAATTTTAAATAATGAATTCGAATTTATGATTCGAGTTATAAGGCTGATGCAATTTGTTTTGAATTATATAAGCGAAATATGAGATTTTGATTTAAAGTGTATGTATTGAAGTTGAACCGAAATATTGGATTTGATAAATCGATTTAAATGATATCTCATAATGGTAAACATTAAACAATTGAATTGTGGAACTTGAGTTTTGATGAATATAAACAGAACCGAAATATTATCGAATTAAATATTTTGTATCGATTTAAGTGGAAATTATGATCGCTATATATGATTTGAAAATAAGTCGTCTTCGGATTTGAAATCGTTATGTAATAATTTTAGAAAATCTTATAAAACCGAAGTTAAATAATATAGCATTAGTTTATACTATATTTTGAAATCTTTATGTTATGGTTTTGTAATCAATTGGATTAAAGCGAGATAAATGAGTAGTTTTCAAAATTTAATATATTCGAAGTTAGATATCTAATTTGGATTCAAATTCGAATATGAGCTTTCGTATAAATGATTTTATAAAGTGATTTATAAAATAATGGCCACGGTGTGGAAAATGTAAAAGTTAGGTTGTTAAAGAGACTGGGATCGGCTATTGTCATACTCTCTGCCATACCGGAAACCACTTTAACAACTGTGTACGTGGTGGAGTTCCAGAATGAAGGGGATGATTTGGCGAACGACTCCATTTTATTTTATTTCATATTAATTACGAGACCCTGACTACTTTGTGTAACAACCCGTATTTCGATAACATGATTAAGACGAGAATCAAGGCAGAATTTAATTTTAAATTCTGAATCAAGCGAAATGGGCTATGCCATTGCGTTCGTCTCGGAAAAATACGCGAAATAGAGTCCGAGTTTTCGAAAATCGGAGTCCGTGTGACCCGGTTAAGGCCCAACGAAGTTTTCAGAAAATTTCTAAGTAAAAACAGATTTCAAATTCAAACTTGAATTTGGAAAATTGGGCCAGTTGAGCCAGGCGGGAAAAATTCCCGCCACAGTACCCAAGTCGACAGCCCTGTCGACTTGGGAGTCGACTTGGTCTGACCAAGTCGACAGCCCTGTCGACTTGGCTGTCGACTTGGCTCAGACGAGCATTCCTGGTTTGGTGCACCTGCACTGGTCCCTGGTCTTGTTCTGGAAGCTTCTGACGTGGTTTGATGGTTCAGATCTATCCTAGGGTTAATCTAAGGGCCTAAAACTATCCTAGTCTCTATAAAAAGACCCTAAACCTAACCTAAATCCCTAAAAATCAAACCTAGCAACTAAGTGCTGCCAAAATCAATTTTGATCATGGCCTCCATCTCCAATCCCTAGAGCCTATGCATTCAAATCGGGTTCAAATCAAAAGGTGCAAGCTTGCTACACCAAATAGAGGCCAAATCAACGTTGCTATGCGAGTTTCATGACGGATCTTCATCAAAGGAGCCACCTTTCTTCGTCAAAACGATTCATGCTCCTAGTCCTCTTGCCACGCTATGTAAGTTCTAGCTACTTGTAGATTTAAACGATGATCTTGATGTGACATGGGATAAAATGCAAAGTAACATGAGTATGTTAGCCTATGGGAACCTAGTTTGCCCCTTTAGCATGAACATATGACTTTGGGTTATGTTGTAGCGACTAAACCATGCTATTCATGTTACATTGGACCTAGTTTGCCATGCAAGATTGGACCTTTGCTTGTGGTATGTTAGCATGCACACTTGAAACCACTTTGACTCATGAAACATGTGCATGAATGTGACTTTGAGGCTATGCAAGTATATGAACCCGAAATCCCTTATGATAATATGCAAGTTTACCTTTTTATCACATGAGTAACATGGGCATGTTCATCCCTTCATGATAGGTTTACGACATGAACACTTATGCAAGTAATCCCCTTTTATGCTATGCATGTTTGTGGCCAAATCCCCTTGAGATACTATGCATGTTTGTGGCCAAATCACCTTATGACACTATGCATGTTTTTGGCCAAGGTTGTGCATGTGGAAGCCAATCCCTTTTTGGCATCATGCATGTTTTGAGGCCAATATGTGACGTAGTATCCTTATTATGTTGACTCGCTTTTGCTTGCGTTGGAAAACACGACTTTGGGGTAGTTAGATAAACATGAACATGACGCGAAATCTTGACTTGAATATGACATGAAAACTTGACTGGAGGTTACATGTGAACACGACATGTAAGTTGAACCAAAATGGGGGCATGACACGTGGGGTAAACTTGGGACTTGAAATTAGACACGTATGGGTTGTAAGTGTAATATAACACTAGACCAAACATGGAAGTGGCCAACTCGAGGTTGGGTTGAGTTTGTAGCATAAATCTACCCGGACCCGCCCGGCTTAACTAGTAGCTACAAACAATAGGATCCAATGTGAGAAGTTGGTCATGTCGCGCTTAAGACCCGAGGTTAGACTAGGTTGTGGTGTAAATCTACCCGGACCCGCCCGGCTTAACTAGTAACCACAACAAGGTCTAATGTGAGAGGTTGAGGGTGCATTAATTAAATTAATGCCATATGATAAGGTTAAGTAAATTTGACTAATGACACTTAACCGATATGACACGAATGGGTAGGTTAAGTGGGACCGGACTTGATTTCTTAATGACACTTAACCATGCAAGATGATTAGGGGATGAGGTTAAGTAATTTACACTTAACTAATCCGACTTGGTAATTAGATGGGGTTAAGTAATTAAGACTTAACTAATCTAAACACGGTAATTAGATGGGGTTAAGTAATTGACGCTTAACTAATCTAACCACGGTAATTAGATGGGGTTAAGTAATCCACACTTAACTAATCTAAACACGGTAATTAGATGGGGTTAAGTAATCCACACTTAACTAATCTAAACACGGTAATTCGATGGGGTTAAGTTAAACACTTAACCAACTTAAACTTGGTAATTCAATGAGTTTAAGCAACCAATACTTAACCAACTTAACGTGATAATTTAATGGGGTTAAGCAACTTATAATTAACCAATTATACATGATGATTTGATGGGGTTAAGTAACCTACACTTAACCAATCTAATACGCGGACCTGATAAGGTTAAGTCACAAGACCTTTTTAGAATATACTTAACCATTGTAGTACGATTAGAGGATGGGGTTAAGCCCACCTATACTTAACCAATCCGACTCGATAATTTGATAGGATTAAGATAATCTATGCTTAATCGATCTAGCAAGATAATCCGATAGGATTAAGGTAAGCTAGTACTTGACCGATTTGACTTGATAGGGTTAAGTCATGAGCCTCTGGGTACACTTAACCAACTTGTAGGGCTAAGTCTTGAACTTAAATACGTAGCCAATCTTGACGTGATTCGTGGGCGGGTTAAGGCATGGACTTGAATGATAACACTTAACCCAATAAGACAAACCCTAGTTAGAGGAACTAGGTATAGAATCGTGGTTAATCAAGGACAACGGGAAAGGAAGCTAAGTGGTAAACCTTAGTTAAGGGTAACTAAGTAATAATTCTTAGCTAAGGACATAGGATTAATTCACAAAGCGATGAGTAACCTGATATGGTAGGTCATCGCTTAGTATACGAGGAGGAGCAAGTTATCTGACTTGGATAAAAGCTCCAGCGCACTGGGTGCCGAAGTGGAAGCTTCGGGGGACGTGAGGATATTCTTGGGATCCCTCTGTGGGCTGCCAGGTAATTATACTAGGCCCATGAGAGGTTAAGGTCTGCGTTAGAAGGACCAAGAGTATGCCTTGGTTGCTATGCGAACGACCTAAAGACTGGGATGGATTAGCGTGGAGTCGACGATTCTTGGTTTTTGCCCTGGATAGCACATCGCCGACTACCTACCATCTTTAGTCAATCGTGTACGTACGGAAAGGCAGAGAACCCCCAACAGACCATGTGCTTGTTATCGAGTCATGGGTGAGGTTGGCCCGTAGGAAAGTGGGCTATAGTGGGGCCGGGGAGTGGTTCTCATACATGATTTTTCGTGGGTTGCCTTTCACTAGTTGAGGGAGGGGCCACGTGGGACCATAGCCATGGGTACAAAAACAGACCTTGGTATCTGCATCAGCAGACGACTTAAAGCTCCCGACCGAGTTCCATATTTCTTAGTTTGCCCTGGCACGGAACTCGGACGGCACATTGTGGAACATGTGCATCTAGACATGGAAAACGATTCACGATACATACGTGGGATCAAGGGCGCGGTTGACGAGGAGCGTAATCCCTAGTGGTCCTAGGTGGCCAAAACCCAAAGCGAGACACGGAAACGTTCATTAGGTAGCATAATCCCTAGCGGCCCTAGGTGGCATAAATCCTAAGTGGACGCGCGATAGTTCATGGTAGGGAAACACAACTAGATCAAGGGTTGCAGTCCAAAACAACTTCAAGGATAAAACGTTTACATGGGAAAACCCGTACGGCCTACGGCAAAGGACTGAACTTATACATGGAAAGAAACATACGAGTTGGGAAAACCTACATATGCTATATATTAGGTTGACATGGACCATTACATGACATTGGGCAAGGGACATTCATGGTTAACACATGACGCGGGTTGGGATACTAGTACGAGAGGTGCAGAGCAAATATACATGTTAGAACCAGGAAGAATATACATAATAGATACCGTGGGATGTTAGACGGGGTAGATACCTTGGGATAGTATACTTGATAGAAACCTGACGATGTGATACCTTGATTTATCATGACACCATAGTTTACCATGATATCTTAGTTTACCTTGCTACAGTAGTTCAGTCTGTTACCCTGGTTTAGTTTATCTATCTTGTAGTCATCCTTATATTTACTTTCAGTTTATGCATGTCATGTTACCTTTACCTTTACCTGTTTTTATACTGGAAGTAGATAGGACTTACCAGTCTTTATGACTGACCCCGTTTTCTTTCGCCTCTTTGTCTTCCGTTTCCCCCCCAGGTTTCAGGGAGGAAATGATGTTGTTTAGTTCGGACTTCTTCTGTTGAAGGTCATCATGTATAGCTTGATGTATAGCTTGGTCTTCTCTTGGCTATGGCTGCTTCACCGCTTTATTATGGGGAATAATTCATGAAAAGGTTTTTATGCTTCTTTATTATTGCAAGACAGGTTTTTGATGTATTCCGATGTAAAAGGCTTTAGACCTTATTTATTAATGATATGAAAGTTGGTTTTACTTCCGCTGTTTTATATATGTTCTGTCTTGTAATATTTCTGTGCATGTTTACCAATAATACTCCTCCAAACCTAGTGCATTCCCTTTGTGAGTGACCCTAGCGGAGGTGGGGTGTTACACTTTGAGTCAGCTTGATGTGGCTAAAACAGGAGCTATGCACGGACCAAGTGAGGTCATACCTCTTATCGAGCACACTTCTTCGATATTATTCTATTACTGTTGAGATTCGATTTGGGCCCTTTTTATTATGGGAGTGTGTATCGAGGTGGGCGATAGTAGCTACTATGTGTTACCATCAGTCCGACTCTGCAAATGGTGAATCCACCCTGGCATTCCTTGCGTGCCTTGTCACATGCGTTATACGAACCCACTACGACTTTGTTTTGTACCGTTTTATATGGAGTGCCCTCTGAGCAACCTCCAATTTACGGAGGTATTACGGTACTGTATATACTATGAGAATATATAAATGGTGTAAGGGCAATCATGGTAATCCCGCTTACGCTATTTTGATATTTTACTTTACTGATAGACAATATTGTATATAGTGTATTATACTATATTGTATTAGTTTGACGGATCCTTAGAGGATGGTGATCCCAAACATCCTTTAAGTTACTAATTGCATTTCATAGAGCATTTCATTTGAGTTGATTTACTTCAATGAGAATGGTAGTCCTGGTCTGAGTTGTTTTGTTTTGCATTATTGCTCGGGTCAGATCGAATATTTCAGTTTTCGAGATTCACCTTTGGATTTTGGAGCTTATATTGGGTTCTGCTCATCTATATCTACTTGTGATCAGTTGTTCCATTCATCCAGTTATTTATGTCATTCTATTTCAAACTGTTATCATTTATTTATATTTTATTTGACTTCTGTTGTATTATTATGTAAACTCTGATGTAAAATTTATTTAGTAGCTTCATGAACTACTATTGTATTTTAAATTTTCCGCTGCGAGATATTATATTGCTCTGTATCCATGTCTGTGATCTTTGATTCTTTGATTTATTCTGTTTACCCCAGAAGCTAATAACAATATGTTTTTTTGGACGTTTCGAGTTGACATGTTTTGTCGATTCGGCACAGTCAAAAATGGCAGGTCGTTACAGGTGGTATCAGAGCTTTAGCCTATGGGGTAGAAACTCTTTAGGGATAGGGTAGTGATACCCTAGAATGAGTGGAACTAGTCGCAGAATTCTTCTTGAGAAAGAACGTATTTTGAAAGTATAAATGGTTTTTAAAATGGTTTAAAAATGTTTTAAATAAATATTTTCGAACATAAAATTTTGTTTAATGTTTAAATCCTTTTCTAAAATTTCCTTTCCATTGAATCCATCTTCCTTTTTAGATCCTCTTTAATTAGATTCTTTCATTCGTTTAGCTTTTTAACTCAAATTCTATAATTTATCCTTGTTCGTTACAAGGTAAGAAGTAGAAGAAAAATATAAGTCTTATAGCAATTCCATTCTATTTAATGTTGGTTTGAAATTGGTATTTTGAATGGTATTATAATATAAGATTCTCTTGATACAATTTTGATATATATTTATAAATAACCTTATGTTTGGTAATACCAATATTTGGAAAGATTTTATGGTTATACTTTATAAACCGTATATTTTTTATAAGAGTTATAAATGTAGATTTTGTAAGAAGATAATTTTATCTTAGTTGAATCTATAATGATATAGTTTATAGATGTATGTATATTGGGATTTATATATTTAAATTGGTTTGTCAATATTTTATTTATGATGTATATATATGATAAACTTATGGAATTAAACAGGTTTTATAAGTTTAAATATAGATAACTTAAGTTTGAAAAAATATTTTGTTATAATATTGTTATGTATATGATTGAACAATAATATTGTTAATGTATTTGAATTTTAATAAATAAACGAGTGGGGGAGAGATATAATTTTCCCTACTTAAAATTTTAATGATTTGAAATATATTATTTATAATATATGATTTGAAAATTTAGTATATATTCTGTTTAAATTAAAAAAAAGATGTTTTGAGTATTTATTTGACGTTAAAATTGGCCTATCGAATACCTAATGATTTGGGTATACGTCTGATCAACGTATATGTAAATCATATATGTATTAGAAAGATATAGAGTCACAATCTAGTCGCTTGAAAATGATTCTGGTGATGACTTCAGCATCATCGGAATCTACTTTCGGGTTTTGAAAGTGTGATAGATATATATAGCCAATCTTGATGTCGAGTGATTACTTGAAACTGTTTTGAAATGTTTGAAAATCTTTTAACTTTTGATTTATATTTATTTCATATTATATATATGTATGATAATAAATATGAACCATTTGGTTTAAATATATAAATTATTTAATTACTATATCCCTGCCTCGTTCCTTTTCGGGGACGAAAAGGTTTGAGTAGGGGAGATTGTAACATCCTCAAATTTTAGTGTATTTTTATGATTTAATTTAAATTTTGATTTTGATGATTTAATTTATTCGTTTATACTAAATTTCTTTAGATTTTATAAGATAACTATTTGATTTTGGTTTAAAAGAAAATGTTTTGTATTTTATAACAAATATGATTTGTTTTGATACAAAACCGTTTTAATAGTGCAAATCAATATTTGCTCTTATTTAATTTAGTTTCTTTTGACAAGTTTATTGATTTGGAATTGAAATTTATTTCTGAAATTTTAATATTTAAACTCTAAAAGTTATATATTTTGTTTTCAATATCAACGAAATTTTACTGTTAATTTAATTTGAAAATACTATATGGTTTTTCATATCAGGAATTTGAAATTTGAGATACGTTCAGTGAGATGTAGCAGCTATGAAAATTGCATAGGAAAATTTGAATGTTTGTCGATCGTGCAATTTTCAACGTAAAGCTACACAAATCAAATCAAATTCTAAAGATTTCATAATCTCTCCGAATACAGTTCGGACAAACATGAAAAAATATTCTATTCATTGACAGTAATCCAACGACGAAATTCGTTTCGCGAAAATCGGACGTTTTGACCTTTGTTTTCCATCCGCATTTTTACCTTAAAGGTGTCCGTAACGAGCTTTTGAATGGAGCATCCTGACACTGCAAATTATGTACCGTTGTATCTGTCTCATCGCGCTGATTTCCGCAATATATTCATTTGTCAGTTTCGGTGCTCGGTTCGCGCTGAAATTGTAAAAATGCTTGCACAGTTCATTTTTGAAACAAAGCCATTTAAGTTTGAAGTGTCCATATTCGGATCCAGCATATTTTTTTAGTCATTTTGGGTCTACAAAACCTGTCCTTTTGTTTTACTAAACCATCCAATTATTTTTTGTTTCCGAAAGTGGCATGTTTGCATTTCCATGAACATGTTCCATTTTATGTTTCCATGCATCACGTCACTTGAAAAAAATCTCTCCATGCATGCATTTTGGCCAAGTCTTGCGCCATTCCAAAAGTTATGTTTTTTTTTCTTTTCTTTCCAATCATTTTGATGAACGTCCTTTTGTGTTCTTAACCAAATTCATGCAGGTTCCAAAGGTTCATTTTTACTTCAAAAGTGTTCGGTTTCTTTTATTTCAAAATCACTGTATGTTTACTTTTAAAACCATTTGTTATTGATTTAAAAAACCTTTTTTTCCCTTTTTATTTTTAAAACCGTTCATTACTTCATTATCGTCACATTCGGTTTGTTTTTGAATCTTTAAACACACATTCAGTCAGTCAAAGGCGCTGCATTTTTCCATAAGATATGTTCTTTCCAAAAGCCAGTTCTACACGTTCCCCATTCTCTTTTTATAAATCTGCCATCTTTTGGTTCTCTTCCAATATATTTTCCCTTCCATGTGATAGCACCCATCTCCATTTTTATATCCATTGCCATGTTTTTCTTCTTCCATTGCCATTCCTCACGTCTTCTCTCCCTGCACATCAATTCCAACCCCTCTGACTTGCAACCGACCTCCACCTAACCCCGCATCCGAGCTCCGCCTGTAGCCTCACCATGCTAGGTTCAACCCTCCACAGAACAACAGTACCCTCCTGCTGCCAAGTCGAGCTGGTGGTTACTCCGATCCTTCCCTTCCAAGCCTCCTCGTCCTGCTATTCATGCCATCAGCCAACCGAGTTTTCCCTTCTGTCGAGCCCGCATGAAGCAGCGCCCATTCTAATGTCTGCCTGTCCAAGACCCCGTTGTTTCCCCGCATCAACCTCTATACCCTCCAATCCGCCGAAGCCTCCAACACCAGCACCCTACTCCGACTAGAACAACAATATCTTCATTTTTGGGGTGGATATTTGTTTTTGGTGTAAAATTTATGTTGAGTTGGATAAGTTGTCCGTGTGTATAATTTTGGTGTGTGCGTTGGTTATGTGTGTGCGCGCGTGAGGTACTGTGTGTGCATGTGCATATTAGTGTAGTGTGTATGTGTTGATTTCGTGTGTGTTTATATATTATATATATGGATATGTTTATGTTGCGTGACTTATATGTATACAAACTTATTTATTTTATATGTACACATATTGTATATATAATCACGTATAGATTTGTATATATTTTATATATTATAAATATTGTGTTTGGGATGGTTTGTATATGTGTGTAATTCTTTGTTAAGTTTAATATATATTTCATATATTTATATATATGGTTTTGGGGTGAGTTATTAGGAAATATTAGCTTTGATAAACATATGTATATGTATATATTATATATAATATTATAGTGGGTGTGTGTAGCATTGTGCTGATTTTTAAATACGTACATATTTTGTAGTTACTGTGCGAGTATGTTTATATATAATATTTTGTGTAAAAAAAATTTTGTGTTTATTTTGAGTCAAGTTCGGTGTTGAGTTCGGAAACCGTCCTAAAACCCATAATCTTACTGATCCGTTGAGACATTCCCTTGCCTCCTCTTATAAAATAAAATATATATTGAGTGATCATCGAGTTGAAATCATTCTGAGTCATGCCTGGATTTTGTCACTTCAATTCTGCTTCAATCAGTTTGTCGTGTCCAATCTATGCAATGAAAGGTGAGTTTATCTCACACCAGACTCACATTTATTTCATGGATGTTAGATCAACTATTTGAACTGTTATGAAATGAATAGTACTGCTAGTAGAAATTGTTTGTTTAATATGTACACTTTCATATGTGACACGATATATTCGTATGACACGTAGTTGCACTGATAGTATATATGTTGTGATTGTTATTTGTGATTGTTGATACCCTGGTTTAGGAAAAATCACTAAGGGTTGAAATGATACATACCTGAACGGACATTAGAATAGGGAAAAATCGTCATGGGTTGGAATGATAGACCTGAACGATTTTTGCTGAATTTGGGATCGCGGGTTGAAATGATAGACCCGTAGAAATTTTATAAATTACGGGTTGAAATGAAAAATATCCGTATCACTTGACCATAGGGTAGAAAACTATATACGGACATCGTTGGTCGTGTTTTCGTAATAAAATGATTTGGAATTTGAATTTAACTTAAGATTTTATATTTTTATATATTTATATTTTAAAGATTTTAAAACTTAGATTTTTTTTAAATTTTGAATTATATATTTTAAAATGACTTTATAAGTAAATATAGATTTTAAACACTTATTTAAGATATTACTTATAATTTATTTATATTAAACTATATAATTTAATTATGTAAGTCTTTAAACTTTTATATTAATGTAAATAATTCTTTTAAACCTATTTCTATATTATTTTATCCTATATATGTTTATAATTAATATACCAATTAATATTAAAATTCTATAAACTTATATATATTTGTTTTCAAAATTAAATTATCTTTATATATAATTTGCAAACTTTAAAACTCAAAGTTGGTTTAAGTAAGATTTTGTGACTTAAGATGAGGTTTAAATTTGTAATAACGATATTTGATTTTAGCATTGAACTCATATGAGATATGGTTTTAAATTCAAATTGAATTGAACTTAACGTGACTAAATGTGATTTAGAATATATATATAATTTTATATACGGAATTGATTTTCATAATCGTAAGTTGAATTACGAAATTTGTGAAATCGAATTTATAAAATGGTTTTGAAATGTATGATTTGGATTTTTTTTATGGTATTGTATGACTTGAGTAAATAAGATATGATTTGTCGAATTTGAAATATAAGAGTTTGATTCGAATGTTAAATAATGAATTCGAATTTACGATTCGAGTTATAAGTATGATACGATTTGTTTTGAATTGTATAAGCGAAATATAAGATTTTGATTTAAAGTGTATGTATTAAAGTTGAACCAAAATATTGGATTTGATAAATCGATTTAAATGATATCTTATAATGGTAAACATGAAACAATTGAATTGTTGAACTGAGTTTTAATGAATATAAACCGAACCGAAATATTATCGAATTAAATTTTTTCTATCGATTTAAGTGGAAATTGCGATCGTTATATATGACTTTAAAATAAGTCATCTTCGGATTTGAAATCGTTATGTAATAATTTTAGAAAATCATATAAAATCGAAGTTAAATAATATAGCATTAGTTTATACTATATTTTGAAATCATTATGTTATGGTTTTGTAATCGATTGGATTAAAGCGATATAAATGAGTAGTTTTCAAAATTTAATATATTCGAAGTCAGATATTTAATTTTAGATTCAAATTCGAATATGAGCTTTCGTATAAATGATTATAAAGTGGTTTATAAAATAATGGCCACGGTGTGGAAAATGTAAACGTTTGGTTGTTAAAGAGACCGGGATCGACTATTGTCATACTCTCTGCCAATACCGAAAACCACTTTAACAACTGTGTACGCGGTGGAGTTCCAGAATGAAGGGGATGATTTGGCGAACGACTCCATTTTATTTTATTTCATATTAATTACGAGACCCTGACTACCTTGAGTCAGCTTGATTTGGCTAAAACAGGAGCTATGCACGAACCAAGTGAGGTCATACCTCTTATCGAGCACACTTCTTCGATATTATTCTATTACTGTTGAGATTTGATTTGGGCCCTTTTGATTATGGGAGTGTGTATCGAGGTGGGCTGCAGTAGATACTATGTGTTACCACCAGTCCGGCTCTGCAAACGGTGAATCCACCCTGGCATTCCTTGCGTGCCTTGTCACATGCCTTATACGATCCCACTACGACTTTGTTTTGTACCGTTTTATATGGAGTGCCCTCTGATCAACCTCCAGTTTACGGAGGTATTACGGTACTGTATATACTATGAGAATATATAAACGAAGTAAGGGTAATCATGGTAATCCCGCTTACGCTACTTTAATATTTTACTTTACTGATAGACACTATTGTATATAGCGTATTGTGCTATATAGTATTAGTTTGATGGGTCCTTAGAGGATGGTGATCCCAAACATCCTTTAAGTTACAGATTGCATTTCATCGAGCATTTCATTTGAGTTGATTTACTTCCATGAGAATGTTAGTCCTGATCCGAGTTGTTTTGTTTTGCATTATTGCTCGGGTCAGATCGAGTATTTCAGTTCTCGAGATTCACCTTTGGATTTTGGAGCTTATATTGGGTTCTGCTCATCTATATCTACTTGTGATCAGTTGTTCCATTTATCCAATTATTTATGTCATTCTGTTTCAAACTGTTATCATTTATTTATATTTTATTAGACTTCTGCTGTATTATTATGTAAACTCTAATGTAAAATTTATTTAGTAGCTTCATGAACTACTATTGTATTTTAAATTTTCCGCTGCGAGATATCATATTGCTCTATATCGTGTCTGTGATATGTGATTCTATGATTTATTCTGTTTACCCCAGAAGCTAATAACAATCTGTTGTTTTGGATGTTTCTAGTTGACATGTTTTGTCGAATCGGCACGGTCTAAAATGGCGGGTCGTTACACCTATAAGAGTGACTCATTAGAGATAGGGTTAGTAATGCCCTAGAATGAGTTTAAAGAGTATTATATATAGGTGAAGATAAACTTTCATATATATATATATATGTATATATATATATGCATATATATATATATGTGTGTGTGTGTGCGTGTGTGCGTAAATGAATTAGATTATGATAGATTATAACTTATATTAAGAACTCGAGTGTTTTATTTGACGTCGAGGTTGGACTATCAGCTATATGAAGATTTTGAATATACGCCAGACCGACGTATATACAAAGTCTCAAATATATTGGATAGATATAGAGTCACACTCTAGTCGCTTGAGGATGATTATGTTGATGACTGGCCATCATCATCTGTTTTTGTTTTCGAGTTTCAAAAGTTGGATGACTATATAATTCTAATCGACTGGTGTGAGAACCAACAACTTGTTTAAGATTTAATGTTTGTAATTTGAAAAATGAATTATACAATTTTTCTTTGAGTTTAACTGATATAAGTTAAATAGAATGAAAAGATTAAAGTGAATCGAATGAATTAAAATTTAACTTAAGAGAAGTTAAATAAGATTGGAACAATAAAGTTAATTTAAGAATCGAAATTAAATTGAGATAAGTCAATTTTAACGTTAATGTTGAATTGATTTAGAAATTGGTTGGGACTGCACATATGTATGCTGGACATGTTATTCCATGGAAACTAAAAAAGGAATAAAACCGAATGCCTAACACAAAGGTACTTATTTGCCGTACTGATTGGGGTTGATGATTTAATAAGCCAACTGTCAAGTCGCTTAGCTTTTAGAATTTCTTTTTAACTGACGAGGGCCTAACTAGGCAAGTTTTAGTTGTATCGATTGACTTGTACAAAGGAGGTTATGGCAAAAAATTCAAAAATTTGAGGAGTTAGCCAAATTTCAAGATATTAGAAAGTTCTTAGAAACTGAAAAGTCTAAGAGCTTAAGTTAGAATGAAGGCTAAGTTGGTTAAGTAAACGACCTTCAGTTCTATCTTTGATTTCAAGGACAAAATCTTTTTAAGTGGGAAAGAATTTAACGATCCAAATTTTTAGTCAAGTTAATATATGAATTTAAATGAGATTAGCGGACTTTTAAAAGTGATTTAAAAGTAAATATATTAACATTTGATATTTTAATATTATTCCATAGCCTAAAAATAAACATTTTGCAAATGATCTCGAATTTCGACAAAACCACTTTCATCAGATCCGGAGTAGTAAATTATTGTTAGGTTCCAAATTTCAACTCAATCAGAATTAGTATGTATGCATATATAATATTAACCCGTGTTGAAAAATCAATTAAAATTCAATAAGAGCTAGAAATAAGGCCATTTTTCAATGGTCTCCGAAATCGATGAAACCAATTCTATCGGATTCGAAACATTGAAATATGTTAAGATTTCTAATTTCATAATTTTCGAAGTTAGTATGTGGGTGTATGAAAAATAAACGTGTATCAGGAAATTCATTTGAAATTAAAGAATAACGTAATAAAATAATAAGACCAGTGGTCAAATTGGACTTCAAGTCGACGAAACCTATTTCATTATGTCCGTAATTATGAAATATAGTAGGATTCAAAATTTCATGTCAATCGGATTTACCGTTTGGTCGTAGGAGCGATAAACGCACGAAAATATGGAAATGGACTTCACCTTTAAACAAATTCAAAAGGTTAAGTATTTTTCTTTGATGTGTCATCCCTCAGGCTCGCTCCTTATGTTTTCTCCCCTTTCATCCTCTTTTGACACCTCATCAATCCTTATAAAAACCAAACTCTTCTCTCGTTTCTTTCACTTTACATTCTGCTTTAACTTTCCCTTTCTCTTCCACTCTTCCTTTAGCTCCAAATCTCCATTTTCACGGGCTCCTCCACCACCTAGACCACTTCTGCACCTCCCACTCCTCCCCACTGACCTACGCACACCTCCACCATCCTCCTCCACTAAGCCATGTGTGACGACCTAAAACCCGTTCCACGACGGAAAGGGTAATCTTTGGAATATAAGACATAAACGGATAACAGCAGAACAAAAATAAGTAAATACACCAGATAATGTACAACATAATCACTGGATAAATATAAACATCAGAGTTGCAAAGTATACAGGATCATACCTAGTACAAAATATAGTTCAGCTTTACATAAAATGTCTAAAGCGGAAAACAAAACATAATATGTACAACAGGAGCTGAACAACTTAAAAAGAGATAAATGATAGAATCCATCTTCAACTCCATAGCTATCCAGAAAGAACCTGCTAAAACCTGAATACATGGCTGTCCGTGTAGAAATAGGGGCACCCGAGTTTGCAAGTGAAACAAACTACGAGTCAGTCATGGGACTAGTATGAGAAATCTACTTAACTTACTTTAATATATGGCCAATCATAGGACCACGGCGCTAACGCGGAACGGGTTTACTCCATTGAATTGCCAGTGCTTTAAAACAAGCAAATCTTTTAAACATCGCAATATAAAAATGAAGCCATTATAAGACTCAGTTCCCATCACACAATGCAACGCAAACCGGAGGATAGAGTTTTACCTTATAATGGCCAAAATATGCTTGATATGAGCAAAACAAATCATTTGATATTATTGCTAGTGTTTATATGTTTCAAAAGCAATTTCAATCACAACTATCAATCATAGACGGCATTAATGACCCATACCACTATGTCGCTGTATATAGGTATACAATCAAAACCGCATGATGTCGTATTTGGAAATTGGATTTCCGTCTTGAACCAAGGCAAGGGATCGTCCTTACCGCTTCGAGACAATCTAGCCCATGTCTCCGGATCAGAGCTCGAGTGACCCTTGGATCGTCAGGGCTGGTCCACTCGATGTGGATTAAAATGCCTGAACACTGCGTTTCCCCGCCCTATGGGGCGTAAACTGGTCATATCCGACCAAATCATCGGCTCCGAAGAGACCGAACTAACCGAGGCCTCGCTTTCCATCATCTACATAAGTAAAATGTCAGGCCGTGTAAAACACTGACACCACTTCTAGCTAGAAGGAAACGCATGTCCTCCCTGAAGTCCTTCTCCCGTTTCTGGCTCATACCGGGGTATGTGGCTTGTGAAACAAAGTTAAACACAAAGCTAGCTATTAGAGCTATGCTTTGATCATCACCACAAGGCTCTACTTTCCAACAAAATCCTTGATCACTGCATCTCAGCATGCCATACAGGAAATTCACGCCATGCGACTGACGTCTATCAATCACACAGAATGAAATCCAATGTCAGACACACAGTCCATTTACAAGTCCGTTCTGGGTCTGAACGAAACCGGAGGATCTTTATTCCTCGCACATCCATACAATCAAGATGTACGTCCGGACGGCTACCACTTCAACCCCTTCAAGGTAGCTACTCCTATCATGAGCATCAGTAGCACCCCTCCATTCGACGTGAAGGTCTTGCACCGTCTTCATATCTTTGACTTTTAATTGTCGATCAATTATTTGAAATGAGAATTAACTCGGCCTTTTCAAATAATTCATGTATATTTAGAATTTCAAAATCAATTCATTTCAATGGTTAAATTACTTGGCTCTTTAATGTAATTTTCACGCCAAACACATTCAACCATCAAATATACACTAAACCGGGTAAATTCGGTTTATTTCCATTCCATATCATTTATAATATTTTATAATGATTTTTCGCTATTTTTATTTATTTAAAAATAGCCAATTCATTCAAACGACTCTTCAGGCTATAAGGCGGCAATGGCGCTGTTTTTCTTCAAATTTGTTTTACACATATCAGAAAATCCAACCATTGGATCTTTACAAGTTTTATATCATTAGAAAGATCTTTTCAAAACGAATCCAAGGGTTCCAATTTTTGGAAAATCCGACGGTCGGATCTCCTGGTACAATCGTTTGAAGTTACGATTTCAAAATACGAACTTCAGCGTCGTTATTCGATTTATTTTAATTATATATATATAATCGATTCTGGTGCTGTTTTTCTTCAGATTTGAATTAAACATTCTAGACAATCAAACCGTTGGATCTTTGCAAAGTTGGTGTCGTTGGAAAGATATTTCAAAAGCGAACCCAAAGGTTCCAGTTTTGGGAAAATCCGATGGTCGAATCTCCCGCAATAGTCGTTTGAAATCACGATTTCAAAATACGAACTGCAGCTTCGTTATTCGATTTATTTTAATTATATATATATATATAAATATAATTCTTTCCTTGATTTCAAAACCATATTCATTTCATATATTTGATAAAAATGATATTTTTATCCAACTGATATTTATTTCAACACATCACTATTTTTAACAATTCATATATATAATAAAAATGTGATTTTTATTGTAAAAAAATTTATTTTAAAACATGATTATTTTATATAGTTCATATAGATGACAAAAATGTTATTTTTATTGTAAAACAATTTATTTCAAAACACGATTATTTTATACAGTTCATATATATGGTAAAAATGTTATTTTCATTTTTCAAAGAATTTATTCAACACATGAATTTCTATTCAACCCATGAATATGGTTTCAACACATGAATATAATTTCAACACATGAAAATAATTTTAACACATGAATATTATTGAAAATTTCGGTAGCATAACAGCAAGGTATTTAAAACCGGCACCGTCCCTAGTACGGCTCCTCGCTCTACCTTAAAGCCTCGCAGCTTTTGATAATGGGGATTTTCAATATCTAGTTCGTACGCAGATGAATTTTCCCATATACTAATCCTATTGGGATTTCAACCACAATAAATCATTTCCAATCAACCATTCATGATATTCACCAAATTTCACATCAACCAACAATCCAAACAATATCACAACCAATATATATCGTCCATGGTCCGTGGACGAGGGAAGTGTGTGTGTGTATATATATATATATTCGTATATAAATATATTTCGATTTCATTTCACTTCATTTCAATACAATTTCAATGCATATATAATTTTTACAACGCATGTATAACTTATACATCGAACATACAACTTATACAATGCTTATACATGAGGTGTACAATGCTTATATGACTCATTCATCGACTATATAATTTATAATCGTCATTTCCATATCATTTATAATTCAGAAATCTCACATTGGTTCGTTGCTTTGCTAAAAATAGTAGCGAGCTCAGAAAAATCCTCGGACACTTCTAGAATGTGGAGAGCGTCCTTACGGTCTCGATGTCTCCTGTTTCATCGAATTTCGTTAACACATGTTAAAGATACGATTTTTCGAAGTTTGCAACACTTAAAAGTGTCATGGCCTTTAAATAAAAACCACAGCCGTTACCTCAGTTGAATCCTTCGAAACTAGGTCTTCAAATTTTGATCAAACAGTGTAGCTATGGATTAATCAGCCTTCACCACCTCGACAAGCTTGGAGTGGCGCGCCGGAGGGTGGGTTCAACGTTGAACTCGTCGCGGTTTTAAGGCAAAGCGACGGCTGAAAGGTCAGAACTTTGAGGGGGTGAAACTCAAGAAATACGAGACGAGGGAGCGTGCAGTTGGTATTGATTTGAAGTGGGAGAGAGGAGCTTTAAAAAGTTGCAAAGGGGAGGGTGAAATAGTGAGCGGTTTCGCCGGAATTGGCCTGGGAACGATGAAAGCACTGTGCGTCGTCGAGAGGAGAGAGGACGCTGGTTTAGGCAGAAACGATAAAGTGAAGGGATGAATTCCTATTAGCCCAAAGATTTATAATTATATTTAATTTATTTAATTTTCGAAAATAGGGTTTTCTCCATTCAAAATCCAATTCAAACCCAACGACTATCACCCCTAGCTAAATACCCCCATTCCGAACACAATGGGATATGTTTCATTGGCCCATTCGACTGTTTCAGTTGGTTTTCCTTCAAATTAAAATATAAAACATTCAATATCTGATTTGAACGTACATTTCAATTTGCCGGGGCCACATACTGATCCCAAAAATTCCAGAAAAATAAATCTAGCTATGCGTTGACGATACGGTCCCAACAAAACTGGTTTCGTCGAATTCTGAGACCGTTTGAAAAATGGCCCTTTTTTGGTCGATCCAATTTAACTAAAATTAACCAAACACAATTTCCTTTGCCACGCTCACATATTAACTTCAAAAATTATGGAATTTGAAACCTAGCAATAATTTGACATCCCGGATCCAACAAAAGTGGTTTCGTCAAAAACAGAGGTCGTTTGCAAAATGTCTATTTTGAAGGGCTATATATTCTCTATAACGACCTTTCTGAAAATTCATTTGGCCATAACTTTTGATTCCCGCTATAAAATTTTGATTTTTCAGATTCGTTAGAAATAATCATAAAGAGATTTAAATATTTTTGGTTTCACTAAAATCTGTTTTATTTTGCACCCGGTACAGTCAGTCAAAGTTTGAATTCAAATTTTGAAACTACCGCGCTATTTCAGGTCTTGTTTATAATTAAAAATAATTATATTTATTTTCGAACATCGATTCAAACATATTTTTCGTCGTTATTATTTAAAATATTTATTTTAAATAATTAAATCCACTAAAATAGCCAAATTAAAATTTTTTAACTGGTTCAGATTTTCCGGGTTGTTACACCATGGCCCCCCTTCAAAAAAAACCAAAGTTACCCCCTTAAAACCCTAATTTTCCACTTCCTTCCCCAAATCCACACCCCTAGCAGCCCCTATATCACACGCCTACCTTACTTGACCCCACACGACCCCACTCCAACCATTCAGCATGTGTGAACCCCACTCTCCAAGCCATGGGCCCCACAAGGGTCTCTGAGCTCTTAAAATCCCTAAAACTCCAATTTTTCCTCCTCTAACTTGAATTAAAAGTGTATACACCTATTATACTTTTTTCTTGATGTTAGAGAGGTATGATTCTGATTTCTAAGGAGGTTTTATTATTGAATTGTAGCTAGGAGCTCCAACCTAGAAGAGTCGTGGTATGGGGTAGCTATTGGTGAGAACTTTTAAACCGATTAAGGGTGATTAATGCTTATGATCTTGTTTGAATTTTATATTGATTGGATTGATGATATTTGTGTATCATATGGTTTAATAATGTATAATGTGGAAAAGATTCGATTTTAACGTAATATACATGTAGTTACTTGGGTATAAAACACTAAGAAGTGATAATGGTGACATTAGAATTAAATTGGACCTTAAGTGGTCATTTAATGGAAATTAACTAAGTAATTAGTTATTGGATATCAATATGAACTTTATTAAATGGGAATGATATGATTGTGATGAATATCTATGTTGATTGATGATTGTACATTGTAGTTAATCTATTGATTGACAAACTCATATATGCGTTAATTGTCTAAGGCTTATATGGTATATACCACGATATGTTGTAATTAGATGTTAATAGTTGTTAATAACTATTATTAGTTGCTAATAATGTGTGAAATCCATATAAATTGAATTATATGGTAATTGGTTGAATCTAATGCCAATTTAGAACTACTTTGAATATTTTATTAATAAAATATTCAGTGAAAAATAAAAGTTTGAATTATATATTCAAAATAATTTGGAAACGTAGTTTAAGTCTTTACGAATAGTTTTCGTAAAAGCAAGAATTTGATTTGAATTAATTTCACTTAATAAAGGCATGTTTTCAAATTTAAATTTGAGATGAATAGTAACCTGAAAAGTGAAGTTCGGTTAGGGTATTTGGGAAAGGTTTTAAAGAGACTTCCTTTTCAAAACTTCTATTTACTTTTATAATGGAATTAAGGAAAATTAGGACTTCAAACTATAAGATTTGAAGAGTAATATTTTTTTAATGATTAAAATAAAATTAAAATGATTAAATAATGGAATATTGGATTTCAAAGAAAAATAGTTGGAATATAGATTCCAAAAATAGTTATATATGTTTTATATAATCAATAATTTATTTTGGAAGGGTTTTGATGTAATTTTAATTATAAATCGAATTTGGTCTGAATAGGACTTGTCGCGTAGCGGTAGTTCGCGAACTTCGACCATAAACATTAAATTGGTGTACTAGGAGATCCGACCGTCGGATTCAACTAAGACAAAAAACGTTAGGATCAAAATGAAAAGAGTTTTCAAATGGTATAGAAAGTTTAAAAATTCAATGATTAGATTTTATGATAAGTTCAAATCTATTTTTTAAAAAGGTCGCTATAAAGGCAGTGTAGTGATCGGAATTGGAAGCCGACTGAAACGATGTAATGACCTGTATTCTACGCATCATAGGATCGTAGAATATTTATTTCTTTCCCGTATGAAGTCGTATGATCATGTAACTTTGGGAAACATCCAGTAGAGTCATTTCCCATGTTCATGATTTTTGTCGATTTTTAAATGACCATTTTGCCCTTAGTTGGTACTGTTTTGGCCATAACTTTTGATTGAAAAGGAATTTTGACCTGAAACCACTTCCATTGGATTCGTTTGATGGCTTACCTTTCCGTAGAGTGGTCATAATAGCCAAACGGACTTACCGTTTGGGAGATATGGCTGAAATAAGGTTTGGAGGGTGAAAAACTGCTTAATCGGGCCAAATCGGGTGATTAGTGGATATGCCCATAACCCATTTCGGGATTAGGGTTATGGGAATGCTGAAATGAGATAGAGGATCATTCCGTTTCAGTTTTCTAGCCTCCATTTATCACCAAGGAACCCTAAAAATGGCCTCCAACCTCTAAATCACCTCCAAATCACCTTTTGGTCAAGGATTTGGCTTAGCAACCTCTAATCAAGGAAGATCTACACCAAAGCAACATTGGAGCTGTTGTTTATCATTGGGATTCACATCAAATCTGAGATTTATTTCAGATTTTAGTTTATTTGTGGCTAAGGTGAGTGATTTGCATAGTTTTGCACTAATTATGGTTAATTAGGGGTGATTAGTGTTAATTAGCGAATTTAAACATGGTAAAATTCGAGAAAAATGTTTATAAATTCCTAAATGATGTTTTAGACCTCTGATATGAATTTGGGTTAATTTGGTTAAGTTTTGCTAATCCTATTATTAGTTTCACCTAAACATGCTTAAGGGGAAGTATGGGATTTTGGGCTATGTTAGATCCATTTTTACCTATCATATTGATGTTTTGATGTTTGTGGTTGATTATGCATGTTGCTATGACTGTATGAAATGCTTTGTGACTGGTTTCAATAGTTAGAATGGTCAAAAACGTCGTCGAATGGCGTAAACACTTGCTGGAACAGTTTCAGAAACAGTGCAAGTTTCGGATCGGATCGGATATGGGGCTCGGATCGGATTGTATGTTCATTTCCTTCTTCCTTTTTCTTCTGACGACCCGTTCCGTGCTAACTGGACATGTGTACAGCGCACCTTTGGAGTAAAAGTCGGTTGGTGCCGGGCGGGCCGTCACACTTGGTATCAGAGCTCTAGCTTGCGTAGTTTACCTAGGGAAAGACACCAGGGAGAGATAGTACGTGTATGAGAGCGCGTATTTGTGATTATTTTGGTTTTCAAAATATATATATATACTATTAGTAGTAAAAGAATGAAGTCGCACTGCACTAGCACCACTATGGGGTCGTTAATCGTTTCCCTTTTACAGATTAACGATGAGCCGAGACACGAGGGGTGCTGGTAGAGGGACCAACCAAGGGAATGCCGCTGACCTGAGGGCAATGTTTACTAACCTCATGAGAGACATGCTTAGAGAAGTGCAAGGGGCAGTTCCCAATCCCGGAGTTGGTGTTGGCCCAGTAGTGCAGGCGCCTAGGGTCGATTTCGCCAAGTTGTGCAAGGATTACACTAATCTTGGTGGAAAGCCGTTCCACGGAATGGAGTCAGCCACAGATGTTCAAGATTGGATGGATAGCTGTGATCGTATCTTTGATGACTTGGGTATTGAGGATGCGATGAAGAGAAGGCTAGCGTCTCGTCAGCTGCAAGGGCGAGCGATGAATTGGTGGAATGCCATTAGAATAGCTACTCCAGAGGATCAGGTTACTTGGGATCAGTTCAAGGCTCGCTTTAGCGAGAAGTTCATTCCAGCTGCCCAGAAGTCAGTATTGTTCAAGAGGTTCTTGGAACTTAAGCAGAACGGAAGGGCAGTTTCTGATTATATTGCTGAGTTCGACACTTTGTCGAAGTATGGACTATCTCTTATCGACACTTCTGAGAAGAAGAATGAGAAGTTTATTACTGGTTTGGATGGATACTTGGGGGAAAGGCTTATCAACCACATCGATGAGACTTTTAAATCAATCGTGGGGAAAGCTTTGAGATCAGAGAGTCTTTACCCTAAGTCAAAGACTGAGGCTGCATCTGCAGAAGGGCCAAAGCCGCAAGCAGGCGGTGGAGGCAAGAATAACTCTCAGAATAAGACGAAGCAGGACCTATCTAAAGGTGGTCAGAAAAAGAGCAAGAAAGATGTTGAGTGCTTCAGCTGTGGTAAGAAGGGCCATTATGCTAAAAAATGTCGGGCCAAGCCAGCGGAAAGGAAGTGCTACAACTGTGGTCAAGTGGGACATCATAACGATAAGTGTCCGCAACCTCTTAAGGAGAAGCAGATTGTGAAAGCATATGCTATTGATGTTGTTCCTTCTTCGTCGAATGCCCCAACTGCGGCGGAGAAAGGAAAGAATGTTGCTATTCAAGGTATGATTTCTATTTATGATGTACCAATTCGAGTTTTGTTTGATACTGGGGCATCCCGTTCCTTCATATCTAGTGACCTGGTAGATAGGTTGGGACTGGAACCCGAGACAGTCGATAGACCATTGGTTGTGACGAACCCAACTGGTGGTTCGACTAGCCTTAGTATGATTTGCAGGAATTTGGTCTTATCGAGTCATGGATGTATGTTTGTATGTGATTGCTTTGTTTTGGGCTTTACTGGGTATGGCATTATATTGGGAGTCGATTGGCTCTAAAGATACGGGGTGGTGGTAGAGTGTGAGGGCTTTTTGGTGACAGTGAGGGCGGATGATGGGCGGAGGGTAGTGTTTGGTAGTCTACCCAGGGATGGGGTTATGATATACACGTAAATGTGTATATTTTATCCGCATATTTATCTTATTTTATCTTTTAAATAATTGATATTGTGTATTTATAGCTGTGTTTTCAGATTGTTGACAAGAATCTTGGTTTTGAGCATTTGATGAATAAAGCATGAAGAATTTGCTGAAAAAGAGTGAAGTTAAAATAACTAAAGCTTGAAGAGTTTAAAGCTTGAAGAACGGTTGCAATTAGAGTTTAGTTGGGTAGATTTAGCTCACTAATGACTCATATTGTGTTCACATTGGCTCAATTGCAGACCATTTCACTCATGTAGCGTTCACATTAGCTCCTTTGCAAGGCTTCTCATTCATGCACTGCACGCGTTCACACTGGCTCACTTACAAGGCCTCTTACTCTACAACCCCGTTCACACTAGCATATGTGTTATTTGGGCTAATTCTTTAGTCCCACATTGTGGAATTTTCCAAGTAGTCTTTGTCATATCAGCTATAAATACCTTGTATCTCATTCATGTAAAGACACACTTAGTTTTATTATGTAATCCATTGCTTGGAATAAAACTCTTCTTTCTCTCTTCTATTTAGTTTTTAATTGCATTTTATTTATGTCGTTTATTTTCTTTTCTTTTAGCTATGTCTAGCTAATCCTCTTTAATTAGGGGGTGATGATGCTAATAGTTATCATTCAATATGAATTACATAGCCAAAAGATTAGAACTTCATGTTTGTTGATCTAGATTTGAACTAAGGGTTAGATCTGAACCTTCATACCCTGTGTCGTTTAAGAGCTGTGCTCCTTCACAGGGTATATTCGAGTTCGATCTAACACTTATCAGATTTAGATTTAATATTTAGGGTTTTAGAAATAAAATAGTGAATCTATCCTAATAGCCTATGGTTGTTTAAGAGCTGAGCTCCTGCATAGGCTATACTTGTTGTTATTTACTTATTTATTTCTATAAACCCAATTATCGTTGATTCATGTTTGTGACAGAAACATGAATTAGATCTGATTAATCTGTTTGGCTATTGATGAATATTAATCTAATTTATGTCATCGCTCCCTAATTGTTATCTCTTATTAGATAAATCTCTCTTTTTTATTTAATTGCTGTTATTTTCTGTGTTTTCAATCAATCAAAATTCTGGAATAACTTAATTGGACTTATTAATTAAAATATTTTGGTCCCAGAGTTCGACACCCTCTACAACAATCCTTGTTTTTTAGGAAAGCCAAACGGATTTTACAGTTGTTTACAATTGTATAATTTGTTCGCAAACAAATTTTGGCGCCGTTGCCGGGGACAAAAATAATTATTGTTTTTAAATCCTTCGGGTTATAATTTTCTTTTTCTTAATATAAAAAAACACAAAAAAATATTTTTATTTTATTTTGTTCCCTTTTGTTTTATAGCATAGATAAAAAAAATCTTGTTGGTTGATTTGGTATTTTATTTGTGATACCGTATATCTACTAAATAAGAGAAAAAAAATTCTTGCCTTTTGTTTTGTTTCCTTTGTTGCTAATTTCCTTCTTTCTTGACATCTCTCCATAATTTTTTTTTCCCTTTTTACAATGTTTATAAAAAAAAATCTTTTTGTGATTTTCTTTCCTTCTCTTCTATTTCTCTTCCTCCTTGCATTCTTTCCAAGTTTCTAAAAAATAAAATTTTGCCAATTTTTCTAATTATTGTCCATTCAATTTCTTTCCATCTATTTCTATCCTAATCTTTCATTTACTTCTTTCCGATTTTTCTTCTACACAATCTCTTCTCTCTCTTCTATTTTGACAACAATAAAAAAAATTGCATTTTTTTATTTCTTTCTTTCCACTTTTATTTGCATCTAACTTCCTCCTTTCAACATTTCCATATAAAAAATTTCAACTTTTCTAACAATTCCTTTCTTTTAATTCTTTTCTTTTTCTTTCAAATTTCTTTCCACCTTTCCACACCTCTACTTTTACAACAATTCTAATTAAAAAAAAAACTTGCAAATTTAGTTTGATCTCTTTCCTTTTCTACTTTCTTTTCTATTCATTACCATTCTTTCTTCATTCATTTCTTTCCCTTTCTTTCATTAATTTCGTTCCAACTTTTTCCAATTTCTTTCCCCTCTTTTCCATTATTTCTTTCCAAATCTCTCTACTATCTCTTTCTATTTTTCAGCAATTCTCTAAAAAAGAAAAAAAATTGCTTTTATTACAATTCCTTTCCTTTCTTTTCTTTAATTTCTTTCCAAACTTCTCTACTTTCCAATATTCCTTGTATAAATACATTCCTTTTCCCAAAATAAAAAAAAAATAAAAAAATAAAATCCTTTTTCAATTCTTTCCAATTTTCTTTCTTCTGTTCTACATATACCCATCCTCTCCAACCTCTTCATAACAAACAATAGTCACCACAACCACTTCTCAAATAAATACCCCATCGTCTTCCTTTGTTTTCTCTTCTTCTCATAGTTTATAGTTCTCCCTGTGCCCTTAAAAAAAAAATCCTTTTCTCTTCTTTGAATTTTGCAAGTTGGTTCAAGCTTTCTTTTCCCAAATCCTTTTTTTAAAAAAAAATGTTTTCTTTGTTTGTTATATATTTTCTTGTGTTTCTTAAAAAAAAAAAGGAAGAAAGAGATTTCATCTCTTTGCTTAATTTTTTTTATTAGCCTTAGTTTTCTTTTGTTTTGGTTTTAGTGCCATTTTAGTTTTCCTCTCAAAAAAAGGGTCAAACAAGAGAAAGAGAGAACTCAAACAAAGGCCAAAGCAGAAAGAATTCAAGGCTCAAGCAAACAAATCAAGGAATCAAAGTCAAGCAAAGAAATCGATTCAAAGGCCAACTAGAAGTGAAGAGTTCAGCCAAGTGATTTGCAAACAGATTTGATTGGAGCGGTTGCACACCAAGTGGGTGTGAACGCGCTAGCGCTACCCAATTGCACTGGATGGACTGTCGATCAAGGTGAGTATTTTCTATCTCTACAGGGACCGCTGCTGCAAATAAAAAAATATACAGACATTGCTTGTAAAACTCTTCTGTGGGGCATCGGCTTGCTTGTAAAAAAAATTCTGTTTTTTTTATTTATCTCTGCAATTGACTGTTCTGTGACTGTTCATTCTGTGACTAATTAAAAAAAAATCCGCATTCATCGTAGTTTTGTTTTTACTTTCTACGGACTTCATTATATTTTGACAATTTGGTTTAGTTCTAACGGATTATTTCTCGGTGTCTAGACTACGGCAGAGTAATAACAGTTTATAAATATTACGGTGATTCGTAAATATTATATCGATTGTTCCTCTGAAGGTACTTAAACCTTCGGATGCATTGCTAGGGTGATTCCTGGTGCACCGATAACTCCTGTCCATTAACTGGCTGAGAAGTCTTTTGTTGAAATAAATCAAACCGTCATTATATAATTCTAGAAATTGTAAATTGCATTAGGTTCATTTAAAAAAAATTCTTTTGTGTCTAATTCTTTTTCTCTAAAAAAAATTAAAATAATTCTCGTTTTGTAAAAAAAAAAAAAATCGATCAAATTTGTTTTTTCTCGTCCTCCCTTATTCTTCTCGCTAGTGCATGCGTCATTGGACTCGTGATCCTTTAGACAATCGTTTAGTTCGAACAAACATTTCTTTAACCATGGCCGAAGAAAATCCCCCTCGATCTCTTATGGATAGATACTTCCCCGATCGGGTTTCTATTCCTTCTTGCATCATATTGCCCGCCCCAACGGGTAACCACTTTGAAATTCATTCGAATCACATAAATACTCTTCCAAAGTTCGGAAATCTAGAATGTGATGATCCTTATATTTTCCTGACCAAATTTGAACAAGTTTGTGCAACAATGAAATTTCAACAATTAAGTGACGATGGAATCAAACTTAGGTTAATTCCATTTGCACTTACCGATTATGCTGAGAAATGGTTGTATAGCTTGCCTTCAAATACGATTGGAACTTGGGGTGAATTTGTGAACATTTTTCTAAAGAAATTTTACCCTTTGGAAAAAACATCCAAAATTCGAAACGAAATTGTCAATTTTCATCAATTTGGGGGTGAATCCTTTGCAAAATATTTTGAAAGATTTAAAGAACTTCTAGTCAAATGTCCACATCACAATTTCGAAAAATGGACTCTTTGTCAAATTTTATACGATGGACTTGAAAATAACTCTCGAACCATGCTCGAATCGATGTGCCAAGGAAATTTTCTAGCCCAAGATCACAATGCCGCTTGGCAATTTCTCGAAAATTTGGCCGAAAAATCAGCTCAATGGGAAAGATCTAACGAGAAATCGATTTATTCCCGATCTAACGCTCATTCGGTAGGATCATCAGTTGCCTTAGAAGCAAAAATAGACGCGATGATATCCAAATTCGATAATGTCCTTTCATCAACTCAAATAAATCAAGCTCAAGCGTCTCAGACCTCATGTTACAAATGTAACGATCCTAACCACATAGCTGATCAATGCCCACATTCATTGGAACAACTCAACGCATTTAACAAAGCTAGGAATGACCCATTCTCCCCACCGTACAATCCAGGTTGGAGAAATCATCCTAACTTCTCTTGGACCCAAAACAATGCAAATTCGAATGTGGTTCGACCTCCTTTTCTGTCATTTTCGAATAATCCTTCGAAACCTCCCTTTCAACAAACTCAATTCCAAAATCTTACGCCACCTTCTCAAAACTAAGCGCAACAATCTTTTGTTCCCCAAGACGATAAACGATTGACATCACTGGAGAAAACTCTCGAAGAATTGACTAAAGCGACGACTCAAAATCTCCAATCAAATACCAATCTTCAAAATTTATTGACTTCGCACATGCAAAACACGAGTCAATCGATTGCTAAACTTGAAATGCAAATGAGTCAGTTAGCCACTTCCGTAAGCGAACGGGAAAGAGGCACTTTCCCGAGTCAACCCATTCCAAACCCCAACCGTCAAAATCCTAACTCCAACCAAATTCACATCATTCAAGATTCAAACATTAGTCACTTGAATGCGGTCACGACCCTTAGATCCGTCAAAAAGATTGACAACCATGTAGTCAACCCAAATGCTTTACCGGACGATCTTCAAAACCCTATCGAAAATTCGACCAACTTAAATCAAAACATTGAGCCAATTTCTGACAAGGACCATCCTCAAACTCAAGTAGCCCAACCTACTGAGTTTTCTGCTCCATTTCCTCATAGACTCCGACCTAGGAAAAAGACGGATCAGCTAGAAAAAATCCTTGAAATATTTAAGCAAGTTAAAGTGAACATTCCTCTTTTAGATATTATACAACAAGTTCCACAATACGCAAAATTTCTAAAAGATATGTGCACTCAAAAATGTCATACACATGTACCTAAGAAAGTGTTTCTGGCGGCAACTTTAAGCGAAGTCTTGTTCCAATCAATGCCAGTAAAATACAAAGATCCTGGCTTCCCCACAATATCATGTACTATTGGGGACAAGAAAATCGATAGATGCCTGCTAGACTTAGGTGCTAGTGTTAACTTGCTTCCATATTCCGTCTATCGTCAATTAGGGCTAGGAGAACTGAAATCCACCAAGGTTACCCTTCAGCTTTCTGACCGTTCAATTAAGAAACCTGTGCGCGAAATCGAGGATGTGTTGATCAAAATTGGCGAATTCATCTTTCCAGTTGATTTCATTGTCTTAGAAACTCAACAGGTTAGCAATCCTGCAAACCAGATCCCTTTGATTCTAGGACGACCCTTCTTAGCAACCTCTAATGCACTCATCAACTGTAGAAATGGGTCTATGAAACTTTCTTTCGGTAACATGACTGTCGAGCTGAACATCTTCAGAACTGAAAACTCTCCTAACTCTTATGTGGACCAGTTTTCTGAAATCCATGCTGTCCACGATAATGAATCTGAGCTCGACCATCTGAATAATGAAATTGAATCAGATTACGAAACTTTGTTTCAAGAAACTCCTGAAAATGTCTCTGATTCGATTCCTGTCGAGCCTCTCACAAATGAGTCTATCCCTCAACCAATTTCTTCGGTTGAGTCGCCCCAAAAATCTGACCTCAAAGTGCTGCCCAGTCATCTTAAGTACGCTTACTTAGGAGTCAATGAAACTTTTCCTGTCATTATCGCTTCTGACCTTACTTTAGAGCAGGAACAATTGCTCCTTCCCATCCTTAAGAAAAATAGGGAAGCAATTGGTTGGTCCATGGATGGTATTAAGGGGATTAGTCCTTCGATTGTCCAACATCGAATCCACCTTATAAATGATGCCAAACCCGCTCGTGATCCCCAACGTCGACTAAACCCCATCATGAAAGAAGCAGTTCGTGCTGAAATCCTTAAATGTCTAGACAATGGAATCATCTACCCAATTTCCGATAGTCAATGGGTTAGTAGGATTCATGTTGTACCTAAGAAATCAGGGATTACCGTGGTTCAAAATGAAGCTAACGAGCTTATCCCAACCCGCACCCAGACCGGTTGGCGTGTTTGCATTGACTATAGGAAACTTAACGCTGCAACACGTAAGGATCATTTCCCTTTGCCATTTATCGATCAAATGTTAGAACGATTAGCTGGTCACGAGTACTATTGTTTCCTTGATGGGTACTCGGGCTATAATCAAATCCCTATCGCTCCTGAGGACCAAGAGAAAACCACTTTCACTTGTCCGTTTGGTACATTTGCATACCGACGTATGCCTTTTGGTCTCTGTAATGCACCTGCAACCTTTCAGAGGTGCATGATTAGCATTTTTTCTGATATAATCGAGCATTTTTGGAAGTGTTCATGGTTGATTTTTCCATCTTCGGGGATTCCTACACTGAGTGTTTACATCACCTGGATCTCGTTCTTAATCGTTGCAAAGATAAACACTTAACGCTTAATTGGGAAAAATGTCACTTCATGGTTAAACATGGCATTGTTTTGGGACATGTCATCTCTAACAAAGGAATTGAAGTAGACAAAGCCAAAATCAAAGTTATCTCGAATCTTCCCATTCCCAAATACGTTAAGGACATCCGATCCTTTTTAGGTCATGCTCGTTTTTACCGTCGCTTTATAAAAGATTTTGGCAAAATCACTCGGCCATTGACCAATCTTCTTGGTAAGGATGTTTCTTTCGACTTCAATTCTGATTGCATTTCATCTTTTGAGCATCTTAAAAATGAACTTGTCTCTTCCCCGATCATTTGCTCTCCTAATTGGAAGCTGCCCTTTGAAATCATGTGTGATGCCTCGAATTTCGCTGTTGGCGCTTTCCTAGGAAAACGTACCGATAAGATTCTTCACGTCATTTACTATGCGAGTAAGACTTTGAACGATGCCCAAATCAATTATACGACCACTGAAAAAGAACTTTTGGCAGTTGTTTTTGCTCTAGAAAAATTCCGGCCTTTTCTAGTTGGCTCACACATCACGGTTTATAACGATCATTCCGCACTTAGGTATCTTTTCTCTAAAAAGGATGCTAAGGCTCGTCTCATTCGTTGGATCCTTCTACTTCAAGAATTTGACCTTACCATTAAGGATAAAAAAGGATCTGACAACGTTACTGCAGACCACTTGTCTCGTCTTCCAAATGCCCTGTCTTCTTCTCTTCCGATCAACGAGAATTTCCCTGATGAACAGTTGTTTTCTCTATCCACTGATCCTTGGTTTGCTGACATTGTCAACTACTTAGTCACTAAGCAGACCCCTTCTTTTTGGTCTAAGCAGGATAAACACAAATTCTTTTCCCAAGTGAAACATTTTTATTGGGACGACCCCTATCTTTTCAAGTATTGTCCCGATCAAATCATTCAAAGGTGTGTTCCCGACACTGAAACTCACAGTGTCCTCTCTTTCTGTCATGACCAAGCCTGTGGTGGTCACTTCGGTCCCAAAAAGATAGCCGAAAAGGTTCTCCAATCGGGTTTCTACTGGCCCACCCTTTTCAAAGACGCGTACGAATTTTGCAAAACTTGTGATCGATGTCAATTCTTAGGGAAAATTTCTAAACGGAATATGATGCCCCTAAACCCCATTCTAGAGGTCGAAATTTTTGATGTATGGGGTATAGACTTCATGGGACCCTTCCCTAATTCTTTTGGGAACCTTTACATTCTCTTAACTGTTGATTATGTTTCCAAATGGGTCGAAGCTGTACCATGCAAAACAAACGATAACAAGGTTGTTGTGCGCTTCTTGAAAGAAAACATCTTTTCTAGGTTTGGCACACCTCGCACGATAATCAGTGATAATGGTACACACTTCTGTAATCGTTCTTTTGAAGCTCTCATGAGAAAGTATTCGATAACCCACAAGTTATCTACTCCTTACCATCCTCAAACTTGTGGGCAAGTTGAAGTATCGAATGGGCAGATTAAACAAATTCTTGAGAAAACTGTGAATCGAAATCATAAAGATTGGTTCCAAAAGTTAACCAACGCTCTTTGGGCTTACCGCACCGCTTTCAAAACCAACTTGGGTATGTCCCCTTATCGGTTGATTTTTGGTAAGCCATGTCACTTGCCAGTTGAACTAGAACATAGGGTGTTATGGGCAATAAAAACTTTAAATCTTGATTTAGAGCAAGCAGGTGAACATAGGAAGCTTCAACTTAATGAACTTGATGAAATTCGAAATGATGCCTATGAAAATGAATGAATTTACAAGGACAGAACAAAAGTTTTTCATGATAAATCAATTTAACGTAAAACTTTCATGCCAGGTCAAAAAGTTCTATTGTATGACTCAAAACTGCATCTATTTCCGGGTAAGCTAAAATCTAGATGGACAGGACCTTACACTGTATGGACTGTTTTTCCGTATGGTGCGGTAGAAATTGAGAATCCAACTGATGGATCATCCTTTAAGGTCAATGGTCAACGCATTAAACCTTACTTGGAACCAATACCCAACCAAGAGGAAGAGCTCATGGTCCTCCATGAGCCGTAGTACATTCGGTAAGACGCACTAACCCTCTTTTATACATATGTAAATAATCTCTTATTTTATTTTTCCTTTCACTAAGATATGTCTGATTAACGACTGTGAGGACACAGTCACACTCAAGTGTGGGGGGAATTTACATTACATCAGTAATCAAATTATATGAAGTAGGTCATTCATTGAACAAGGATTAACTGAAATTCATAAATAACACCTTGGTTCTTGTTTGATAAGTTGAATTGTTGGGTGATGGGAATGAACATTATTTATTCATTGAGTCGTAATGTGTCTTTTTAAGATGCTAGCTTGGGACTGTGCAGACGTTAGTTGTGTTCTGGAGTAAGCGTGTCAACCATTGTTATACATGTTAGAATGTGCAAGTAAAAATAATCAAAAAAAAAAACAAAAAAACAAAACAAAAAAAAAACAAAAAAAATCAAATAATAATGATTTTGCACTTACATTTGTTGGATTTTCTGAGTTCGTTTTCATGCATAATATTTTTCTCACTCAAATTTTCACACTCGTAAGTTCTAAAATCCACTTGGCCCAATTAAGGAGAAATGACTCATTGTAGCATTCTTCTTCGATACCCCACATTATTCAAACCCAAGTTTTAGTCGAATTACATCCATGTTTCGACAATTTTTCTTATATTGGTATACTTAAGAACCGTGTACTGATTTATTTTCAAAGGTTCAGAAACGTCACTTTTTATACCAATATTACACCACCCACTCTGTACTTGTTTTAAGGTAGGATAACCATATACCACATCTTATTTTATATGGGTTATCTATCTTACGAAACTTTGCTTATCATTCCTTTCAGCTTTTTGTATAACATCAATCCAAAATTGTGCGTTGAATTAAGGTTATAGAAGTAGAGTAACTAGGGCACAAAACTTTCCTTTCATGAAGTGTTGGTAGTAGAGGAGGAATCAAATGAAATCATGTACGTCATCATTCCATCTCCATTCATCATTCATCATGCAAAAGAAAAAAGAAAAAGAAAAGAAAAAGAAGAAAAAAAATAGAAAAAAAAATGAAATAAAGAGAGAGTCTCTCTGAATAAAATAGTCATTCATCATTCTTGACTATAAAGCATCCATTTCCATTCCATCCAAATCCATTCTACTGTACTTGGAAGTGAGGATTGTAGACGAGATGAAAGGAAATAAAAATGTTCATATGTGCCTTAGTATTACTTTATCTTTTGTAGCTTGAAATTCAACTAATACACTTGCCCTCTTATCTAGAATATTTTTAGAACTTACAAAAATTTTCCTTCATCTATGCATAACTCATATCCAATACATTACAGTTACATTGGTGCAAAATTATTCAAAAAAAAAAGGAGAATAATGAAATGATTGGGTGCACATTGTCGATGTGTAGAACTTTGGTTGACACCACGCTCTTAACCTTCAAGACAATTACAGTTTTATCAAGGAATTACGATTCAGCTTGAAAATTTTTGTTCATTTTTGCACTAATTATGGGATGGACAGTTTGGGGCTAAACCGTTATTATTGAAGTTAGGTGAAATCCTTGGAATATGGAAGACCTTAAATATATTGTTTGATTAATCCGCGTACACAAGACGCTTTGGATTTTGTGGGTAGTATCCGCTGAAAACCCTCACGAGACAACACTCGTCCTACTGGGGACACCCAGAGGTTTAACGGCTTGTTGCTTACGCTAAATGCAATCGTGTTTCCGACGAAAGTGTGACATATCTTAGTTTAGTTTATTCGAGGACGAATAAAAAGATAAGTGTGGGGGTATTTGATATACACGTAAATGTGTATATTTTATCTGCATATTTATCTTATTTTATCTTTTAAATAATTGATATTGTGCATTTATAGCTGTGTTTTCAGATTGTTGACAAGAATCATGGTTTTGAGCATTTGATGAATAAAGCATAAAGAATTTGCTGAAAAAGAGTGAAGTTAAAATAACTAAAGCTTGAAGAGTTTAAAGCTTGAAGAACGGTTGCAATTAGAGTTTAGTTGGGTAGATTTAGCTCACTAATGACTCATATTGTGTTCACATTGGCTCAATTGCAGACCATTTCACTCATGTAGCGTTCACATTAGCTCCTTTGCAAGGCTTCTCATTCATGCACTGCACGCGTTCACACTGCTCACTTACAAGGCCTCTTACTCTACAACCCCGTTCACACTAGATTATGTGTTATTTGGTCTAATTCTTTAGTCCCACATTGTGGAATTTGCCAAGTAGTCTTTGTCATATCAGCTATAAATACCTTGTATCTCATTCATGTAAAGACACACTTAGTTTTATTCTGTAATCCTTTGCTTGGAATAAAACTCTTCTTTCTCTCTTCACTTTAGTTTTCAATTGCATTTTATTTCTGTCGTTTATTTTCTTTTTATTTTCTTTTCTTTTAGCTATGTCTAGCTAATCCTCTTTAATTAGGGGGTGATGACGCTAATAGTTATGATTCAATATGAATTACATAGCCAAAAGTTTAGAACTTCGTGTATGTAGATCTAGATTTGAACTAAGGGTTAGATCTGAACCTTCATACCCTGTGTCGTTTAAGAGCTGTGCTCCTTCACAGGGTATATTCGAGTTCGATCTAACACTTATCAGATTTAGATTTAATATTTAGGGTTTTAGAAATAAAATAGTGAATCTGTCCTGATAGCCTATGGTTGTTTAAGAGCTGAGCTCCTGCATAGGCTATACTTGTTGTTATTTACTTATTTATTTCTATAAACCCAATTATCGTTGATTCATGTTTGTGACAGAAACATATTAGATCTGATTAATCTGTTTGGCTATTGATGAATATTAATCTAATTTATGGCGTCGCTCCCTAATTGCTTTCTCTTATTAGATAAATCTCTTTTTTTATTTAATTGCTGTTATTTTCTGTGTTTTCAATCAATCAAAATTCTGGAATAACTTGATTGGACTCATTAATTAAAATATTTTGTTCCCAGAGTTCGACACCCTCTACAACAATCCTTGTTGTTTAGGAAAGCCGAACAGATTTTACAGTTGTTTACAATTGTATAATTTGTTCACAAACAGGTTATGGCTAGTTTTGTAAATTCCCTCGACATCCCGTAGGATGAGTTGTCAGATGTGCCCGTGGTTGGCCAGTTTCTGGACGTCTTCGAGGAGGTGACCGGGCTTCCCCCACACCGAGAGATTGAGTTCCGTATTGATTTAGTGAAAGATGCCAAACCTATAGTGATGCCACTTCGTCGTATGTCACCAAGGAAGCAGCGAGAGCTCGGGGTGCAAGTCAGCAATCTTTTGAAGAAGGGATTTATTAGAAGGAGTGTCTCCGAGTGGGGAGCACCAGTTGTGTTTGCCACTAAGGCAGATGGTTCCCATCGTTTGTGTGTGGACTATCGCGAGTTGAATAAGGTGACGAGGAAGAATAAGTATCCTCTACCATGGATAGATGATTTGTTTGATCAACTGGAAGGAGCTAGAGTGTTCTCCCAGTTGGACCTCGCGAAAGGATTTCATCAGCTACGAGTAGCAGATAAGAGTGTTCCGAAAACGGCATTTAGGACGCCGTCTGGATTTTATGAGTGGTTGGTCATGCCATTTGGGCAGACCAATGCACCAGCCTACTTTGTGGATCTTATGAATCGAGTATTCAGGGATCAGTTGAATAAGTTTGTTCTTATGTTCGTGGATGATATCCTTGTTTAGTCAAGGACAGAAGAGGAACACTAGGGACACTTGAGGATAGTGATGGAGGTGTTGAGGAAACACCAATTGAAAGCGAAATTCTCTAAATGTCATTTTTGGAGAAGAGAAGTGAGATTCTTGGGTCATGTTGTTTCAGAGAGTGGTATTGCCGTGGACCCTGCGAAGGTGGCTACGGTACAGGATTGGCGTACGCCCAAGAATGCAACAGATGTAAGAAGTTTCTTGGGATTAGCTGGATATTATCGTAAGTTTATCCAGGACTTTTCCAAGATAGCAGCACCGTTGACTCAGTTGACTAAGAAGAATCAGTCCTTCGTCTGGGACGAAGTGTGTGAGGATGCCTTCAAGAGCCTAAAGGAGAAGTTGACGCGTGCGCCAGTGTTAGCCATTCCTAAAGGGAATGAAGAGATGACAGTATACACGGATGCTTGTGGTACCGGACTGGGTGCTGTATTGATGCAAGGAGGTTGGGTGGTAGCTTATGCTAGTCGACAGCTAAAGCCGCACGAGAAGAAGTGTCCTACCCATGATTTGGAATTAGCAGCGATTGTATTTGCGCTGAAGATGTGGAGACACTATCTTTTGGGAGAAAGGTTTGAACTGTTCACTGATCATAAGTCGTTAAAGTATCTCTTCTCTCAGAAAGATCTGAATCCCCGTTAGCAGAGATGGTTAGAGTTCTTGGCTTCGCACGATTTTGATATCGCGTATACACCTGGGAAAGGTAATGCAGTAGCCGATGCCTTGAGTAGGAGACATGCCAGTTTAGGGGCTATGTTTCTTGAATGGAAGCAACTGGAGTATATCGCGGGGTTTGATTTCAAACCAAGGTGCGAATTGGATCCAGTCATGCTAGCTAGTTTAGCGATCAGACCTACTTTGATAGAGCGGATTGGTTCCAGCCAGAGGAACGATCCTAATCTATTGGAAATCATCTCCAAGTTAGAGATGAACATCGACGGTGAGGAGATGAATGCATATGGGCTTGATCGAGATGGATGGCTTCGGAAGAATGGAAGACTAGTTGTGCCCAACGTGAATGGCTTGAGAGATGAAGTGCTTAGAGAATGCCATCACTCAAAACTGACTATACATCCCGGTGGTAATAAGATGTATCGACACATGAGACAGACTTACTACTGGGAAGGGATGAAAAGAGACGTTGGGAAGTTTATATCCAAATGCATGAATTGCCAGCTAGTTAAAGCCGACCAAAAGAAGCCTAGTGGGTTATTGCAACCATTAGAAATTCCTGAATGGAAATGGGAGCATGTCTCGATGTATTTCATCGATGGTTTCCCAAGGACTAGATCGGGATATGATAGCATTTGGATAATTGTGGATCGATTGACTAAGAGCGCAAGATTTATACCAGTCAAATCGACCAGAACGACAGCCAAGTTGGCAGAACTGTATATGAAGTGGGTAGTGAGATTTCATGGAGTACCCAAAAGCATTTTGAGTGACCGAGACCCATTGTTCACTAGTGAGTTTTGGAAGAGCTTACAAGAGGCTCTAGGGTCAGGATTACATCTCAGTACCGCATATCATCCTCAGACCGACGGTCAGACGGAGAGGGGTGAATCGTATATTGGAAGATCTCTTGAGAGCTTGTATATTGGATTTTGGTGGATCATGGGCTGACCATTTGCATCTAGTAGAGTTTGCATATAATAATAGCTACCAATCCAGTATCGGTATGGCTCCATATGAAGCTTTGTACGGAAGACCGTGCAACTCACCATCATGTTGGATAGAGACTGGCGAGAAGTTTGTGCTTGGACCAGATGTGGTCAAGGAAACTTCCGATAAGATTAAGATCATTCAGCAACGAATGAAAGTTGCCCAAGATAGGCAGAAGAGTTATGCTGATAAGAGGAGAAGAGACTTGAAATTCTCCGTTGGTGACTTGGTGTTTGTCAAGATCTCTCCGTTGAAGAGCGTGATACGATTTAGCAGAAGAGGCAAGTTGGCACCAAGATTTGTTGGCCCATTCCCTGTTCTTGAATTAGTCGGGAATTTGGCATATAGAGTTGGCTTACTAGAGAAAATGGCGGGAGTTCACAATGTGTTTCGTGTTTCCCAACTAAGGAAGTTCGTTCACGACCCAGATGTGACTATTTCACCTGATCAGTTAGAGGACTTCGAAGTAGAACCCGAGGCGGTTGGGAACCGCAAGCCGATTTGTATTGTGGGGCACGATACGAAGCAACTTCGAAGGAAGGCGGTGAAGCTAGTCAAGGTTCAGTGGGGCGAGGACGAGAATGATTGTACTTGGGAGACAGAGGAGAGCATTAGGAAGGCATATCCAGAACTCTTTGCCTGGTAAGATTTACTTTGCAATTTAGTATTCCCCATGCTAGGGTAGAATTGTTTTGCTTGTTTGCATGTTTGATTGTTGTTTTATGCTTGATAGGCATGCGGGGACCTTTGTGTGTGTTTTGATTAGGGAATTTCGGGGGCGAAATTTCTTAAGGGGGGGGGGGGGGGGAGAGTGTAATGACCCGTATTCTACGCATCATAGGATCGTAGAATATTTATTTCTTTCCCGTATGAAGTCGTATGATCATGTAACTTTGGGAAACATCCATTAGAGTCACTTCCCGTGTTCATGATTTTTGTCGATTTTTAAATGACCATTTTGCCCTTAGTTAGTACTGTTTTGGCCATAACTTTTGATTGGAAAGGAATTTTGACCTGAAACCACTTCCATTGGATTCGTTTGATGGCTTACCTTTCCGTAGAGTGGTCATAATAGCCAAACGGATTACCGTTTGGGAGATATGGCTGAAATAAGGTTTGGAGGGTGAAAAACTGCTTAACCGGGCCAAATCGGGTGATTAGTGGATAGGCCCATAACCCATTTTGGGATTAGGGTTATGGGAAGGCTGAAATGAGATAGAGGATCATTCCATTTCAGTTTTCTAGCCTCCACTTATCACTAAAGAACCCTAAAAGTGGCCTCCAACCTCTAAATCAGCTCCAAATCACCTTTTGGTCAAGGATTTGGCTTAGCAACCTCTAATAAAGGAAGATCTACACCAAAGCAACATTGGAGCTGCTGTTTAGCATTGGGATTTACATCAAATCAGAGATTTATTTCAGATTTTAGTTTATTTGTGGCTAAGGTGAGGGATTTGCATAGTTTTGCGCTAATTATGGCTAATTAGGGGTGATTAGTGTTAATTAGCGAATTTAAACATGATAAAACTCGGGAAAAATGTTTATAAATTCCTAAATAATGGTTTAGACCTCTGATATGAATTTGGGTTAATTTGGTTAAGTTTTGCAAATCCTATTATTAGTTTCACGTAAATATGCTTAAGGGGAAGTATGGGATTTTGGGCTATGTTAGATCCATTTTAACCTATCATTTTGATGTTTTGATGTTTGTGGTTGATTATGCATGTTGCTATGACTGTATGAAATGCTTTGTGACTGGTTTCAATAGTTAGAATGGTCAAAAACGTCGTCGAATGGCGTAAACACTTGCTGGAACAGTTTCAGAAACAGTGCAAGTTTCGGATCGGATCGGATATGGGGCTCGGATCGGATATGTTGAACTGTGATAGGGATTCGATCGGATCGGAGCCTAACACTGGGGAAAAGTTGGCAAAAAGGAAGGCCACGATAACTGAACTGGGATCGGACCGGATTAAGGGGGAGGCGGATCGGAGCGGAAGCCTGAAGACGGATCAGATAGGAGCATATGAAGGATGAGGGATCGGATCGGAGCACGTGAAGGATGAGGAGACGGATCGGAGCGGAGGCACGAACTAGAGGAGAGATGGCACCCGACCCGACCCGAGGTGAAGCACCCGACCCGAACCATTGGAGGACACCCGACCCGAACCGTACCAGAAGAAGACCCGACCCGAACCATACCAGAAGAAGATCCGACCCGAACCAACGGAGGACACCCGACCCGAACCGGTAGCTTGATGAGAATCCGACCCGATCCAGTATTGACCGATAACCCGAGATGAAAAGGTAGTCCAAATGAAGGGTATTGACTCAGGATCCAGATAGGAACCAATGAGTGGACTTCATGAGTTGGACTTTGCTGCGGGACGTGTGCAAAGGAGTTGTCGACGTTCATAACTTCGATTCACCACTGAAAAGGAATGATGGGCTACTTATCAGTGCAGTAGGGTCATTATGACCTGAGGGGCAAGGTGATGGTAGCAAGACTACGTTATCAGTGCAGTAGAGTCATTACGACTCGAGGGGCAAAGTGATGCGTAGTAAGACTATGAGCCAGTGCAGTGGGGTTCTTGTGACTCCATGGGGCAGAGTGGACATAGTAAGGATTAGTAAGGCTATGAGCCAGTGCAGTGGGGTTCTTGTGACTCAATGGTGCAAAGTGGACATAGCGAAGGATTTGTGGCTACGTTATCAGTGCAGTGAAGCCATTTATGACTTCAGGGGCAAAGTGATCGTAGCGAGGTATGTTGGGTGATCGAAGTGGTGAATATCGTATGCTTTACGCACTGAGTGAGAGATGTGAGGATGGATGCTATGTTTGATTGTTAGCCATCATTATGACATGCACACCTCCCGCACCTATGTATCTTTATACCGTTTGATATGATACCTTAGAGTGTTGTACAGTATGTAGTGCTAACTCTTTGGTTGCAGGTCAAGGTTCAGGTATGTTTTAGTCTACCTGTTATTGTTCACTTTAGATTCTTATCGCTCATACCAGGCTTTATGTCTGACCCAGAGTTTTATGTATCCTCTTATTACTCTGGGTGCCCACACGAGCAGACTAGAGACAGATTAGCTGGTGATGCGCGAGTTGCTGATTCGAAGGCGAGCAGGAGGCTTCTACGTATGATATATATATGCACATTCTCCCTGTGTCTTTGGTGGTCGCTACTTGGGCATTAGTACTGTACCTCATCTATCTTACTTTTGCTTTGAGACAGTTTGAAAGTTGTAATAAGCTGTATTTTGGATTTCCGCTGCCATGATGTTTAGTTCTGGTTTTCAGCTTATGCACTGTCTCACCTGTTTTATGTCAAGTATGTTATTATTATATTTTATTCTATGCGCTGTGAGACATTCTACAGGTTCTTGTATGTTCATTTCCTTCTTCCTTTTTCTTCTGACAACCCGTTCCGTGCTAACTGGACATGTGTACAGCGCACCTTTGGAGTAAAAGTCGGTTGGTGCTGGGCGGGCCGTCACAAACGACCTTATAAAAATTATTAAAAGTTGGGAAAATTACGGTAAATCATAATTAATGGTTTTGAGATTATTTGAGCAAGAATTGTGAAGTTTTGAACTATGATTTGAATTTTTGGACTTTTGACCCGATTTACTTAACATAGTAAATCAATATTTTGAAATTTAGCTTGAAGCTAAATGAGAAGTTTTCAAACTTAAGTTCATTGGGCTTTGAATGGAAATAAACTTCGGATATTTCAATATTGGATTCCATAGTTACAAGGATACTATTTGAGGAATTTGGAAGATATGGATATTGTTACTCCCTATACGGTATCGGTTGATTTCAGAATTTGATGTTGAATACAAACTAATGTGATTTATATTCAAAGCCTTGTATTTGATATCAAATTGGATTTTGGGTTCATCATGAATGATATTTGGAATAACATTTGTTCTTTAATCTAGTTAAAGGAAAGATGATTTCTCAAGTTTTAGTTGTAATAAATTTTTCAATAAAGATTTGATTGAATGAAATGAAGATTAAAACAATGTTAGAGTTTTAATAAATCTTTTAATAGAGGTTTGATTTAATGAAATGAAGACTAAACCTATGTTAGAGTTTTAATAAATCTTTCAATTAAGGTTTTATTGAATGAAATGAAAATTAAAACTATGTTAGAGTTTAATAAATCTTTCAATAAAGATTTGATTGATTGAAATGAAGATTAAAACTATGTTAGAGTTTTAATAAGTCTTTCAACATAGATTTGAAATGAAAGAAGTAAGTAAACTTACCAAAATATGACGGGTATTGGATATGGAGTACCACCAGTTTTTCTCCATGGGATGAATAGGATGGCAAACGGTTTCCAAAGAAAGATTTCATCCAGAGTTTAAATGATGTAAATCTTTGATAATTTTTAAGGGAGTAATCCCTAATGTAAAGAACAAATTGAGTTAGAAGAATATTCCAAATTGGAATGAGACTTATGGTATGTTTATATATTACTTAATTTTAAAGATGCAATAGTTATTCGAAAAGACTGGGTTTTAACCCATTCTGAATAACTATACGACGAGTATTGAAGATACCAAAGATGGTGGTTGAAGAATGGAATTCTTCACATTGTTTGGATTATGGTTGATTTCTCGATTGGGAGATACACACAAGACGAGATTGTAAGTGGTGGTCATCCCGACGTACTTGGAGATTGACTGGATATGCAATGACCTCTCTTCTTAATTGGATGAGGAATAAGGTGTCTTTGGTTTTGTTTAAACCCAAAACGGACTTGTAAATGGATGTATGTCTAACACTGTAAGTTACGGCATAATAAATTGATGTCTATTCACGTTATATCAGTTGGTGGCGAGGAATTTATTCTTTTAGCTTAACACCCCTCCTTTGAGACTTATGAACTCGGATGGTTATATATTGATAGACACCAACTATATGTTTTGAATTGACAATGTGGCATGATAAGTGTTGATAGATCAAAGCTTTTGTTAAAAAGCATAGCTTTGTAGATAATGATCAAAGCAAGGCTGATAAAGCGTAGCTTTTTGTTGAAATGTGACATTGAAAAGCCTCACAACCTGTAATAGTCGAAAATAAGATAGCTGACCACAGAGTAAGAACTAAAGTTCCCACCTAGCTGAAAAGTGTTGCCGTGGTATAGATCCCAGGCAATTTACTTATATGTATGATGGATTGAGGCACCTTAGATGATGGTCAAACAACAACCAAGATGATGGTCAGATACGTCCGGGGACATTATGTTTAGGAGTAACCCGAACTCACTGGGAATTGGTGGGCCGGCTCTGCCACTCCAAAGGACCATGCGTTGAGTCCTGGGACATTTGCTAGGATGTTCCGAATGGTTAAGGAAGATCCTTTTCCTTGGTCATCGATGGAAATCCAACTTCCAATACGAGCTTCACGTTTTTCAGTTGTCAAATTATCTGGCGACATAACAAGATGGGGTATTATGCCATCTAAGATTGATACATTTATTTGTGAAATGATTGGCACACTATGAATTAGTGATAATAAAAAGAGAAATTTTGCGTATCAAGCATGTATGATTATTATAAGGTAAAACTCAATCCTCCGCTTTGTGTTGCATTGTGTGATGGGACTTAAGTCTTATAATAGCTTCATTTTTCAAAAGCATTACGAGTTTTTGACTGGTGTTCATGTAAAGAAAACCCATTTCGTGTTATATGACATGGTCTTGTGATTTACCCAACTTTAAAATAAAGTAAATAACTATTTTAGTTGTCATACTAGGCCCATGACCGACTCGCAGTTTATTGTTTCCCACTTACTCTCTTGGTTCCCATATTTTCCTTACGGGCAGCTACTAATCTCCCACATAATGTATTTATGTTTCCGCTGTGTATTGTATTGTAATTTATTATACTCTTGTACTCTGATGTTAAATTGTTGTAATAACAATGAGACATTCTTTTGTTCTGATGTGTTGTATCTCATAACGATTTGAGTATTTTTGCCTTTTGGATCGAACTTTTGTGGTTTATAGTCAATTCGGAAGGTAGGAATTTTTGGGTCGTCACAAAAAGATCCTTAGGTGGGATCTCGAAATGAAAAATGAAATAATTTAGATTATTTGAAGGGGATGCCATGTGTTAGAGAGTTTTCAGAATTAGAACAAAGAAAATTACAGATTTTGAAGAAGAAGACTGTTTGAGTTCAATTTATACGGGTTTTAAAACTGAATTTGGGGAGAAAATTCAAAAATTAAATTCAATGTTATTTTTTGACATACTAAAAGCCATCAACATGCTCTTGTATTCTTTTTTATTTTGAATTTTTGTATGAATGAATTTTAGATAATGAACGCACGCCTAAATCACATCATAAGTTAGTAAAAGCATGTTGATCAAGGTTTTGTCAATATATCGGCTATTTGATTTTCCATATGAATATATTCTAATGTTAGTATATCTTTATTTATATTACCTCTTATAAAATGATTCCTAACATCAATATTTTTTGTTCTAGCATGGTGAAGCTTATTTCGAAATCTCTTTGAGCTTATTGCATATAAATTACTCAAAAACATGCTAAAGCTACTGAAATATATTCTGCTTTAGTAGTTTATAGTGATACTGCATTTTGCTTTTTACTAAACCAAGAAACTAATGAATGTCCTAAAAGAACACAAGTTCCACTAGTACTTTTCCTATATGATTTACATTTGGCATAATCCGTATCACTATATATTATTAATTCAAATGTATCGTTCTTAGGATAAAATAATCCATAATCTAACGTACTTTTCATGTATTGCAATATTCGTTTTACAAATTTTAAATGAGTTTGGTTAAGTTGCGATTGATATCTTGCACAGAGGCAAACATTATGCATGATATCTGGTCTAGTGGTCGTTATGTAAAGTATAGACCCAGTGATACCTCTACAAAAAATTTGATCAACATCTTTTGAATTATCTTCTTTTTTTAATTTAAGTTTTCATTCGTTGCCATTAATGTTGGGTTTTCCACTTGTTCTTGATATTCAGAACTTCTTTACTAAATCTCTAGAATATTTTTCTTGATATATAAATATTACAATTTCTAACTGTTTTATTTATAGACCTGAAAATAGTTTAGTTCTTCCATATGACATATCTTAAATTCTTAAGTCATTATTTATGAAAACTCTTTATTTAATTCTTCATTTGTTGATCCAACTATAATATAATCTATGGACATTTGTATGAGTTGAATATCTTTATTAGTTCTTTTAATAAATAATGTACTATTGACTTTATCAATTTCAAAATTAGATTGAAGTAAATACGGTTTGAGTCTACCATATTGCGCTCTAGCGAGCTATTTAAGACAATATAATGCTTTCTTAAGTTTGTAAACATGTTCGGGTAAGTTATTATGTTCAAAAAATTGGGGTTGCTTTACATAAACATCTTCTTTTATAAAACAATTTAGAAAAGCATTTTTAACATCCATTTGATATAGTTTAAAATTGCTATGCTTTGCAAAAGCGAGTAAATTTCTTATTCCTTCAAGTCTAGCTACAGGTGCGAAGGTTCCATCATAATTTATTCCTTCCTCCTGAAAATGATCTTGGACGACTAATTGTGCTTTATTTCATACTAATTCTATTTATTCATTTATCTTGTTTTTATATACCCATTTTGTTCTAATTATACATTTATTTTATTGTCTTGGGACTAACTCCCAAACGTTACTTCTAATAAATTGATTTAATTCCTCTTGCATAGCTAGTATCCAGGAGTCATATTTGGATGCTTCTATTGGATTTTTAGATTTAATTATAGAAATAAATGCAATATTACTCATTTTATTTAATAATTTTCTTACTTTTGCTAGTGATTGAATATTTCCTAAAATATTTTCTACTGGATGATCTCCTAAAATTCTTTTTCTTTTATTAGGTTAAAAATCCTCATGGTTATTATTATTAACATCATTACCTAATGATTCTTCTATAGTATTTTCTTCTTCATCAAAATTTACATTGTTATAATTATTATGATTAATACTATTATTATTTATAATTTTGAGATTTTCATTAAATGAGACATGTAAAGTTTCTCCAATTGTTTTAGTCCTAGTACTTCAAAGTTTATATGCTTTGCTTTTATTTGGGTTCCAACAAAAATTCCTTTATCAGATATATCTTTAGTATTTAAAAATATAGAATTTACTTCCAAAAAATTCAAAATATGATATTTTGGGAATTTTATTGTAAAGTAATTCATATGATGTTTTATTGGTTAATGGTCTAAATAATATTCTATTTAAAAAAACTACTTTACTAATTTTCTAATGTCTAACATCGTCTTGGCACACTCTTGAATAGTTCTACTTCCAAGTTCAACTACTCTTTTTTTTAGGGTGTTCTAAGAAAAAAAAAGTTGTGAGTTATTCCTTCCTTACCACAAATTTTTTCTAAATTCTTATTTTCAAATACTCCTTCGTGATCATTTCGTATGATTTTAATTTTAATAGAAAGTTGATTATGAATTCTTTTAACGAGACATAAGATCTTTAAAGTTCGTGAAGTCAAAATCTTATCTTTTGATTTGAAGAAACTTTTTCTAAGTTTTCCTAATTGGCAAGCATCACATAGGCTTTCTACCATAAAATTAACTTTAGGCAGAGCTCTAACTAGATTATTTGTAAAAAATAACAGGAGTCTAAAATTTACAAGACCAAAACTATTGTGCAAAATTCAAGGGTCACTTGTATCCGCCAAAAGACATAAATCATGATTTGGAATTTTCATACTTAATATACAAACATTTATTTTCCTAACACCTTCATTGATAACATCTGACTCATTATCTTCGATATAACGGCTATCTTTTTCAAATTTAATCCTATAGCCTTTATTGCATTATTGACTAACGTTAAGCAGATTGTGTTTTGAATTCCTTACCAATAAAATATTAGATCAATTCTCCATCATTATAGTTAAAATCCTTTAATAGCACTGGATTTCCTATCGTGTGCCACGAGCATCTGTTATTAAGTATCCATTTTGTTTTGATTCGTTCTGCCATTTCAACATATTTTTGTTCATCGATCCACATAAAGCAAGTTTTTTCCTGCAAAGTATATCTTTCCAATCGGTCATCAGATATTTTAACAATTATAGATGGAGTTTAGAAAACACTCACATAATGATTTTATGAAAAATCCATGCAAAAAAAAAATTGATAAGTATTTTAAAAATTGCCATTTTATTTTTTATTTTTCAAATAATCAGATTATGAAACTTTTGAAAACCTCGCTCTGATATCAATTTTGGTGCAACGGAAGTGGATCTTAAAACAAACCTAACACTAGAGGAAGTGAATGATATTTGTGGAATCTGTATGATTTTTTTGAATTACATTAATTATAGTTGTATAAATGCAAGGTATGTAGATTTATCACAAAAATCACAAAAAAGTGAACATCATTAGTCTTGATCAGCATCATGGACAATCTTGTTACTGTACAGTCTTAAATATAAACACCTGTTATAAAGCATGTAATATATAATATGTATAAGCATTTGTAATAATTTTTAATATAACCACAAATAATTATAAATATATTCTATACCAATACCTGTCATACCTATTGTTGTGATAATCAATACATCCTTCCACTAAAAATATTTCCCTTTTTGATGTTGGGAACCTTTTTTTAAAATATATTTCTTAACTCTCCTTCTCCGATAACCCCCTTACTCCAATACCATATTTTATTTCTCCTCCTTTGTCATCCATCAAAAGTTTAAATAAATACAAGTAATATCAATTCCAAATAGCAAATCTCCCTTATTGGTTGTAGTTCAAGCATTTCAATCCAATACCGATCCTTACATACATACATACGTATACACATATATATGTATATATATATATATATATATATATATATATATATATATTCAAACCAATCATTTGTACAAACCCATGGTATATATACACAATCAATCCAAACCAAATCGCACATGTAATCTAAGTGTATCATGTGCAAACCAAATAAAATCCTGTACTAAACCTTGTATATATATTGATCCTAAACTAACCTATTTACTAATGATAATGGATTTTCGACTAAGGAAATGGGATAATGTAGGCAGAAATAACTCTTTTTGAGAAGGTTTCCACCTTTAACGAAACACACTTCTCCAACACATTCTACTTTGCTTTCTTTTTCCATTACTTCTATTTCTTCTTCCTCTTCTTCCTCTTCACTATCGTTCGTAGGATTGTGAATGGCTAAACCAGAAGTCTCTTCCTAAATCATAATTGAATCAATTGAATTTTCCATAATCTCTTTCTGCAAATTACGAGGTATCCTGCCACGTCTTTCTTGTTACCTTGCTATGCAAATTTGTTGTACTTAAACAATAAATATTGGACTTTATATTGTGGTATATGAAAGAGTTGACCATGAATTGTAAATCCAAACTATTTGTGATAAAAAAATAAAAAATAGTAAAAGATGTAGCTTATATTTGTTTCATTTTATATCTCTCCTTAAAAATTAACTAGGGTTTATCTCCTTCCCCTAATCTGTATTCAAATAAAAATTACTTCAAATATAATGAAGAACACTATAGATATTTACTTCAACTTTGGCAATGATGTTTAATAACACTTCGAATTCAGTTTTACAAAATTATATTCTATTTTCTTCACTGATTTTCAATCTTTGTCTCAAACAAATGAAATTTTTTGGCAATAAAGCTTTAGTTTATAGATATTCTCTAGGTAAGGATGATACATGGTTTATGCACAATTACCCCTTTGTAACTTGCTCTCTCATGAAATATAATCATTGAATTTAAAGTAAGTGAGGTTTTACTAAGTTTATCACATCATAGAGATGTTTTACTACTAATTTTGAGATGTATCCCACTTAATAAAGATTCGATCCACACTATTTTTGCCAAAACACTTGCAATAATCCTGTACTCTTCTCATTACTCGATTTAGAATTTTATTTTTACATTTTTTAATACCATGATATTATAATTTTTTTCCTAAATAGATGCAGTTGTATGTAGTAGATCTCTTTTCATCTGTATCATGTCCATAGTCTGCATTTTCATATCCATGTGTATCGATAACTTTGATAGATTCTAATATTAAAAGTTGCTTTATCGAGCCTTTGAGACACGTTTCTATCCTTTTAATCACTTTCCAATATTCATCAAGCAACTTCGACATAAGCTAGCAAACTTTATCTACACTATACCAGATTTCTGGTCTTGCTACAGGAACATACCGAAATACTCATATAATGATTCTATATTGCTCAAGGTCCATGATTAGCTCCACTTTGTCTTTTAAAAGATGAAAATTGCTTGGCATGTGCGTAAGCAATGCATTTTCTTGATCCATATTAGCTTCGAATAAGATCTCTAAGATATATTTTCCGATTGAGATGAATTTTTGAGTCTAATAGCCTTTTGACTTCAATTCTAAGAAAATAACTTACATTTCCTAGATCTTTTATTGAAAACTGATTTTCTATTGCATGGTATGATTGACGATCTCATAACCACCATCTCCAATTGTTATAAAATCAGCATCGTATACTAGTTTGTTTGTTGTAGCGCCTTTGCCAAGATTGATAACCAGAGAATTATCCAAATTTGTTAGTAATCAGTATTGAGTTTAGTTTGTCAAACCCTATATATTTTGCTTGCTTGAGCCCGTAGATTGCTTGGTTTAGTTTAAATATAAATTCTCCATTGCTACTCTTTTATTTATGTCCTTTTAGTTGTTGCATATATTTACGTATATATCTTCCTGCAAAATACCATTTAGAAAAACATTATTTACATCAAATTATCTGATGTTCCATTTTCTTTTCTAGGGCTATAGTAAGTATAATACCGATGGTGGTACGTTTCACAACAAATGAAGATGTCTCTTTAAAATTAATTCCATATTGTTGTAAATAACCTTCTGCTACTAGTCCATTCTTCTACTTTAAATTTAAACCATCAGCATTTCTTTTTAATTTACAAGTTCATTTGCGTCCACTCAGATTTTTATGATTAGGAGTTTAAATAATATCTCATATCTTATTTCTCAAAAAAGCATTATACTTTATGTTCGTTGTTATTCTCTATTTTTTATTATGTATAACTTTTGGATAAATGCTTGTCCCTTCAGCATCTAAATTTATGTTGTATATCTTTGTTTTGAATTTGTCAGTTTTGGCCCTTGTTATCATATGATAACCAACTTCTGCAGGAATAATTTGTTGTGTAATGATTTCAGCCATCTCCTACTCAGTACTTGATGGCACTAAGTCATCTAATACTTGACGAGTGCTTGACTATTACCCTTTTCTTGTGAAATATTTTTGAGCTGGACTTCCAATGGAAGTGGGAAGGTAAAAGAATACATTGTGTTATCAATAATGATCGAAGATTATAAACGGTCTTGCAATTGTATGCAATAAGTAAGAAGAATAGTTACTGATCTCAATTATACTTTTGTTTCTTATATAACAAATATACATGGCATTCATGCTAGAAGGCCACTTGATCTTCACGTTAATTTCCATGACGTTTCTTGACGTATGTGTATACACATGAGAAGGCTTAATCACACCCGTAATAGTATAGTACCCCTCTTGCTCGTGATTTCCACGACAGTGCTCTTGTCCTTAATTTTCACCACATAATCCAGAGAAGATAGAATACTACATTATCTCTCCCTCGAATTATGTAGTGGAACTCAAGGGAAAGAAGGGTGGTGCACTATTACTGGTGTCATTGGACCCTTATATATGTATGTATACACACGCACACGAGATGTTGTTTCATATTCGATGCACGCACATATAAAAATACTTACAAAATTTAATTTTTCAATGTACCTCCAAAAGAAATAAAATTAAAAAAATTGTAATTTTTTTGTCAAAGCTAAGTTGAACTTGCAATATTATTTACAATCAAAAATTAAGATAAATAAATATATTTCAAATTTTATTCTTTGTGAGATTCAACTTCTGATCACGTTTTATGCTTATAAAAGTATTTTTTAAAATTCATGGTCTGAGTAAAAGTTTATATTTCTATTCCAACTATTAATATATATATATATATATATATATATATGTGTGTGTGTGTGTGTTTTGTGTGTGTACATATATATATACATATGTATACGTATATACGAACATAAAATATAGATATACTTGGTGACAAAGTACCCACCATTATGTTGCCCACTGATTTCTACAATCTACATAATAGCAAAAAAAGATCCCAAGGTTCACATCTCATGGGTCACTAATTATGTCTAGTTTTTGGTCCATATATCCTCTTATTTAACACCATCATACAACCTTTGATATATACCACATGTTAATATGGGATCTTTCTCTCCATATCACGTGGGCTAATTATTTAAATATAAACATGTGGTTGATACAAGAGGACTAGTTGATTGTGTTACATAAGAGATTGGGTGTGTCCATCAATATATATTTTTGTATGGGTGTGTGTGTTACTCCATCTTTGGACCAAATTAACTTTAAGTAAAATTAGAAAATTGAAATGGAATCAGAATGACTTGAAATTTGGAAAGTACACTTAGGAAAGAAAAAAAGAAGGAATTGGAAAGTTTTCACTAAGTTTGAGGCAAGAATTTAATGTGATGCCGCCACCTCGTAACACATCCCTAATGAGCCATACCCAGGAATGTGGAGCATTTAGGTATAAAAAAAACATATAAAAGCTAAGGTCACAAGATATAAAGTAAGTTACAGTGGAAACGTTTCAAAGTAATAAGCAAAAACATTTCATAAAGTCAAACAATTAAAATACCTTTATTTCATAAACTCGCATAACCATCCAATGTCTACATATTCTAGTCTCATGAAAATCATTTTAATGTACATAAAATACCACTCACAAGTCCGATATAACAGAACCAAATAACATGATAAATGTGAAGCCAGTACATGAAGAAAATATGGAGCTCTAAGAATGCCATCTAAACTCTCCTGAATCAAGCACTGCCTAGTGAGTCTATGGGGAAAAGGGAAAAGAAAATAGGTCAGACATAAAAGCCTGATAAATGAAAATTGACTACTGGAAAGATAAAAGCCAAGACATAATAGTCTTAAGTGTTATAAGACTTTGGTATCCGTGCCTAACATAAGGTGATTATTTAGGATAATTATTTCCACTTATAATTCTTACTATTAAAGTAAAGTACTATTTTAAGGAATAAATCCCTATTCTATCCTGATTAGCTTGCTACTCTCTACCATGAAGCAAACATGATAGATGGTGCCCCTTATTCCAAATCGGATTAGACAGGACATCAATCGTTGTGATAGGCCACCCTAGCTGTTGTGGTTTATTATTTCCTACGCCTAAGTTGCCTCGTATCTGTTTAGATGGACGTCGATCAATTGTGCTAAGAACCTACGGTAATTTTCTTTCTGTGTTGATTCCAGTACACGTAGTCATCATTGGGATGAACTGCCTCCAGTTCTTTTCCCCTCCGAGTCACCTATTTCTCGCGTCTACATGCATTATTTTTCGCCGATGGAACAAACCCTCAAACAATAATCTAGTTAAGCTCCATTCTCAGTCCTATGATTGAGTCTTAAACCACTGGCCACTTATTTCCCGCGTCGGCGTGTGTGCTTGCACGTTGTTGGGACGAGCCCCCAATCGATGCTAGGTAAAACTATAGATCATTTATTTCCCATATCGAAAAATGCATGGTTCAACGTTGGGACGGGACTAAACTATATGGTTTTTATTATTACGATACTCTAATTTTTTAGGTTTTGTACTGTTACATGATAGTCACCGTTTAAAATGTTGTGTCTATCTATCATGATCTAATATTATAACAATTATATTATTTTTCTCCTTTTCTTTTATTATAGAATATGCTATAGTTTAGCTACAAGTTTCAAAAACTTGTTTCTTTGCTTCTATTAACTTTGTTAAATAATTCATTTTTTTTGTTGAAATTTTACATAAATTGCATGTGTTTTCTTGTTATTTTGTGTAAATTACATATTTTAATTTAAATCCATGTTCATGAAATTTAACCCTTTTTTTTTACTATTTTCACAAAAATTAAAGGAATTTAAAACTACCTTTAATTCTAAAATTATAGGGTTATAAGCTATTTAACACATGTAAAATAAATGTATATTAACTGTGAACGAAACTGCAAATTTACTATACTAGACTACAAATAAGACATAATCAATTGTACTAAACTATAAAAATAAACTATATTAAATTATATATAAAAATTAACTATAGTTATAAAATAAACTATACTAAAAAATTAACTATATTAAACTGTAAACTATAAGTACGTTTAAACCTAAAACTTTAATCTTTCAGATTGTAAATTTTTTAGTTCTTTCCACTCACCTTAGTTCCTAAGCTGGAGTCCTTAGGCCTTCCTTCATCCTCCTCTAAATCTTTTAATATTGTAGTTATTATCTTCTTTACCTAAGAAAACATTTAGATTGGATCTTAGCCTCTAAAAATTAAGATGGAAACCTACGCATATAGAGAAAGAAGAATGTGTGGAATGATAGTGCAAGGCTAGGCTCTATTTATAGGTTTACCGAGGATTGTGGACCATTAGATCAACCAGATCTAAGCTGGGTCTAACATGACAGGAATTAAATTATGACTATACACCTAAGATGAGATCAAAATCTACAATCTTAAATTACAAAATTCTCATATCTAATTTCTTCTTCTGTACCTGGCCAAATTTATGTTGGATCTAGATTAACCCTAGAGGGGGTAAATAGGGTTTATTAGAGTTTTACGAGATATTAAAAATATCACAACACAGATTGCAGCTGAGAAAATAAATGCAAAAAATAAATAACACAGATTTTACTTAGCTTCGACTAACCCTGCCTACTACTACATTCCCCAAGGTTTTTTACTAGAATTAAAACAACCTCTACGCTTTCAAATTCCTTGTAAACCCGCGACACCCACTCAAAACTGTTCTAATTCCATGCTCAAAACCCTATACTGATCTAGATTCTTAAGATCAGATTTTCCCTAAATTACAAACCCATAACTTATAACCCTAGTTATAAATCCTATAACTAGAAAACCCTAGTATTTACAGAAAAACTGGAAAATAGATTTATCGATTTATAAAATAAAATAAATAAAATAGTTAAACATAAAATGAAAATAAACCCCCCTTATGAATTAAAAACAAAGTCGCCATTTGTTTTCCACTTTAAAAGAATTTGTTCCCTTTATTTCTTTAATGGCTGACCATAACTGAAATTAGGGTTTTTCGTGCCTCTGTCCAAATCGCGACTTCGATCGCATTTCTGAAATTGTTCTATGATGATCTTCAATGATAGTTGCTCCTTTGTCGTTCGATTTGGGGTGCTTGCAACCGAAACCGTGTAAGTTCTCTAAATTGTTTTTTCTCTGTTTGCTCTCAAATTGTTGCTCTAGTTTTCAATACATTTGTCGATGATGAACAAGGTGTATATATAAGGTTACAGAAACCCTAAACGATTCTATGATTTCATCAAATTGACTTGGCTTAGTTGATGCGTGATTTTTTCCTTTGTTTCCATGACAATGATTTAACTCTGGAAATGTTTCAATTGTTTCATGCCCAAAATTATTTGCATATTTCTGGAAACCCTTTGTAACGTGAATGCCGATTGAATTTCAGGAAATATTTGAAAACATGTATGATTCTTGCTCGAGTTATTGACCATGAATCACCTGATGATTTCTAGAAATAAAATCAATTTTTTTTCTTGCCATTTCTTGAATGCTTTAAAGGCGGTGAATACCCTGTTCATTCCTGGAAATACTCGAATGAATTTCTTGCCTAAAAATGATTTGTGTATTGATTTATATCTACAATTTTTTCTTCGAATGAATTACAGAAATGCATGAACACATGCATTTAATTGTTGCCAAAAATGCCGAGTTGTTTCTTTCCTTAATTTTTTGATTCGGTGAATTTGGATAAGGATTTTCCTGAGTATTGTTACTTTAAATTTTACTCAGGCTTGACTTTCATCTTTACTTCCTTGTTTGGCCCTGGATTTTTTTTCATACTTGTGGTCGACCATGATGTCATTTGCTTTTGTTCAATGTACTTTTCCTTGTAATGTACTTGCACTTTTCAATGTTGCCTGTGTGTATCATTTGCCACTTGTATGTGCTGCATATTACAGTATTCCTTGCAACTGTGCACAGTAGCATTTTTCCGAGCCTTTGACACTTGCTCTTGTTTACTTGAGATGTTTCTTTCTTGTACAAGTGCTATCTTAAATATTGGTGGTTGAGCCTCCTTGTTGAATGTATATTTCTGTGGTCTTGTGCAATTTGAAACTTCTCTATCCATAGTTCTTATTCTTAAACCATATTTTTTCACTTTGGTTATGTAAGTACATGCCATGTACACCTGTGTTGCTGTGTAGATGAGCTTTTAAACTGCATGTATACCTACACACCATTCTATGTGTATATATGTAGAGGTTCCTTGCAGAATTGTTGCATTGTGTCACTTGCATGTGCTTCCCATGTTTTCATTGCGCCATACTAACTAAATTTGCTCCATAAGAAGAACTACTTCATTTGTCCCACCATTGCACCTATATGCGTACATGTTTACTGCACTGTCATTGATTATGTGGACTCTTGTGCTTGCATAACCATGCTCATTGTTTGTAGTTGCATTTAATCTGGGCGTCATCACTGTTCATTTCTCAGCCATGTATTTTTCATCACTCATATTGATGCTGCTATGTCCATTTGATTTGTCTCATCAGAACTTGGACTGGCATGACCATTTACTTTGCTTGTTTGACCTTGTGCTCGAATGTTTTTGATGTTGCTGCCCCACAGTTTTCTTGTAATCATGTTGACCTGTGCATGCCATTTTTCTTGTGCCATATACATGTAGTTGTGTCTAATCTTGCCCAAATGCTTGTGCACACATGTCCCTTTGACCAATACTGGTCATGTACATGTGGCACTTGTATACTGTAGTTAGCTATCTTGATATTGGTGTGTGCACTGTTCATATATTAGAGTTGAACACATCATGTATACATACACATCACGTATGTGTGTGTGTGCGTGTGTGTGTATGCTGTTGCCCTGCCACTTGCCATTTCTTTCGACTTGTTTGGCTTGAATTATGTACTCATTGATATTTGACCATACTTCCCCTTCTTGGAATATATGTGTATATACACACATATTTATGTGTATACATGTATTGTTTATGTGCAGAATATATATACACACATATGTATGTGTATACATGTACTCTTTTCCCTTATGTCGCACCCATTTAGGTTAGGGGACATAAGGTTTTGATGAGGCACACAAACAAATTATATGATTGGTTTTGAAATAATAGTGAACCAATTTTCAATATATATATATATATGTGTGTGTGTGTGTGTGTGTGTGTGAGAGAGAGAGAGAGAGAGCATTAGAGACACTGTCTACCTTGTGGTATTTACAGTGAATCACTGTGAATATCACAAGCTGTCTAGACATAGAAAAATGAATATGCATATCAGATCAAGTCATGAAATATAATGAGAAACACACCAAAATTATAAGAAAATAAAATTTAAAATAAAATTTATATCTTCTAGAATTTTAAGATTTTTTTCGGTTTACTGTGTGTGTTTCTGTGATAAGTAAGCAAGTGACTGAACTGACTGTGAAGCATACTGAAGACAAGTGAGTGAGTCTGTTTGTGTGTGTGTCAATGTATGTATAACAGAGAGAGAATGTAACTGTGTTACTGAGTGAAACCGAGGGTTTGTAGTGAGGAACAAATGTAAAAGAAATTTGTGTATGAAATAGAATGTATTCTACCATTGATATGTACAATAGTGGAGTTGTAAAATTTGTACTATTGAAATGTTGAAATAAAATATTATATTTAAATGAAATACTGTTTAATATTTAAATTCTTATGTAGTAGTATTCTATTTAAATATAAATATATAATTTCGTATGTGATGTAGTAGAATAGTACAATGGCAAACACATTTATAATAATATATATATATATGCTTGTTATCATAAAAAAATCATATAATTGTTATATACACCAATCTCCACCTTTTGATGATAAAAATATAATAAAATTTTGAATATAATAAATGTGTTTGACAGTGTAATGTAGAACTCCTCCTATTTGTATGCTCCCCCTACAAAATATGTGCATGAGTGGAAAGAATACAGGAATTGAATATTTAAATACAAAATATTAAGGAATATCCAATCATCGGTAAAAATCTTAACCATTCTCCCTTTTTTGTTATCATCAAAAGGATACAAAAATTAAAATAGTAATGAGAAAAATCAATTAGAGATATAAAACCTGCTCAAGAGAGAGAATGTTCATCATAAATTTCATTCAATCGAACGAAAATCATAATATTCTAAGGACTAGAAGCAAATTTCACATTATAGAATGGTGGATTTACAATGAATTTTATATGAATGGAGAGAGTTTTTAAAAAATGTGAATTATAATTATTTTAAAATGAATTTTTGAACATTGACTACAAAACAGTGATGGATATGGACTACGGTTATAAATTCAAATCAAGTGATAAAATCAAATAATCTCAAATCCCAATGACTATCAATCAACAAATCATAATATATCATAAAATATTAACACATTTCACAAATTTGAAAATGGATTGATAGCCTGGTTTTTATGTACCAAGGAAGATCTCATATATATAATTTTATTTTTATTTTATTTCCCTTTTCGTTTTCTTTTCATTTTAAGAGCTCACTTACCACGCATAACCAGATCTTGGATTTTTTAAATGGGATCAGTCGCAACTTAAATTATAAGTAATCTCATAGTCATGCATGACCAAATCTTGGTTAAATGAGGTCAAAGAAACACTTATTATACAAAATCTCCTCAGTATATAAAATGAACGATTGAAATGTGGTAGGTACAGAGATGGTTGTGAAATAAATTTATAAATTAACCAAATTATGAATATGCTCAACTGTACCGGGATTTTTGAAAATTTTCAATAATCACTCATTCTGAGAAAAATAAAATAATCACTTACCCATCAAAAATTTTGAAACTGTATATTTAAGATGATTTTTGAAACAAAAATATCCACATTAATATAAAATTAAAATGGATTACAGAATGATGGTAGAATAAGAAGATGTTCATGAAATAAGCACCAATTCAAAGATATTATAAGAACTGCTCAAAACATCACAAGAACTTAAATAGAATCTCCTCTTGTTGTGAAATATACTGTAGTCACAACTCATCACAATTTCAAAAATCTTATGATAATTTTGATGAATTCTAAATACAGTTCGAATTTTTTTCTTGATTTAAATTTCTAAATAAATAATCAATAAATGATTTTAAAACTGAAAAAATCAATTATAAGAGGGAATAAAAAAGATCTATATAAGATGAGAATCAATATAAAAAAAAATCAACACTTCCAAACTGATACCACTTGGGGTTCTTAATTGATCCATAGTGGTCAATAAAAACAAAGCACAAAATTTTCTGTATAAAATCACCAAGCAAGTAAACGTACATAACAGTTCAGTTTCTTTTATTAGAGCAGCAAAATGAATTTTAGATCAGAGATGCACAAGAGAAATTTTTCAAAATTATTTCTGACAAGCACAAGAGAAGATTCATGACCCATGATTAAAAAAATTGAAATCACATGAACAGATGTGTAAATTTCAGGATTCAATGAATCGGTCACACATGATTATTAATTTTAAATCCAAGATGTGTGCGAGGTTCACGAGATCAAAAATTTCAAATGATTTCAAAAAAAATGAGCCAAGTGATCATAATTTAAAAATGAATTTCAAGATGGAACACAATAATCAATGTCAAAAGATTTTCAATTCAAATTAATCATTCCAATCCAAAAACTAATGAAATTATCACAACTTAAAATAGTAGTGTGTTGTACTAAGTGTAAATTTTCAGGTCTTTCTAAAAAAATTAGAAGAAACTCAAAACTACAAAGGTGTGTGAAATTTCAATAATTTTTCAGATCTTCAAAAATTTAGAATTCTGATTAATAATGTTCAAGATGTGATAAGAATGTTTCAGCATTGTTAAGAATTCAGAAGTATAAAAAAATTGCAGAATATTTACAATATTAAATTCAAGATCTGGAAATCGTTAAAAAATGGAGTTTTATACAAATGAAGCGAACTTCCAGAGAATCAAGAATTCTGCAATTTGAAGTTAAGAAGCTCAAGAATAAAATATGTGGCAATGACAAACCAAATAAGCATAATCAAGAGAAAAAAATAGAACGGGTAGAAGAAGGAATGAAAAGAGGAATAAAAACGGAGAGTATTAACAGAAATGAGTTTAGAGATCATACCTGATTAACAGTAGACATTATGGATCTCCACCTCGACAATCTTGGCTAAGGAACTTTGAATAATTCAATTTATGAAGCGGCTTGAATTTAGTTTTCTTTTGCAAAGTAGTTCCTCAGCATGGTATGTAATAATTTATAGGATCGAGTGGTCTAACAAAATACGTTTTACCACTCATAATTGGGTTTATACGTTTTGGTACCAAAACTTGTTTGTACAACAATCCATCAAAATTTATCTTTGTACCCTTAGAAACCCAAATCTGTTTGAATTTAGTCACATTCATTTTGTTTCCTTTTGGGATCAAAGATTTTTTAAATGGATTGTTACATTAAAAAAATTCAACTCGTTTATGTTCAGAAAATCTTTTCAAATTATTAAAGCCAAAATTTTCAATTCGATTACAAACCAAGTCATTGAAGAGTTTTTCAAATCATTCGAATTTTGCTTTTAAATTTTTTTATTAAGTTTTCCAAATCCAAGACCATTTTTATTTCCAGCTAAAATTTGGTTTTATAACAACATATTCAACGATTTTTCCCTATTAGAAAATTAATCTAAAGTTGATTCTGGTTGTTGAATTTTGATTTTAGGTTCACTATTCTCTTTCACTAAATTTGAACAATGATTAATATTGATCTTTATCTTTTCAGCATCATTTTGTTTCAAAACCAAGTTTTCGTTTTTAAGCAATTTGATTTTGGTCTTGGACTCAAAAATATTAGATTCAAATTGGATTTTTTTTCAAATTGATGTTTTTCAAAACTCTTGAATTTTTCACTCTCTTTTTCAAGCTCATTCAAGATAGATTCAGTTTTTAGCAAATTTTCTTCTTCAAAAATTTCAAGTCTGGAATTTTCAGATCTCTCAAAATTATCCAATTCCTTTTGCAAATTTTTGTTGAATTATTAACTCAATCTTATTCTCTTTTAAGACCAGAATTTCATTTTCAAGCTTTTGAATATTTTTGTTGAGAGGAACATGATTGTTTCCTATATTCAAACAATTTGTGCTATCAGAATTTTTAGATTTCATTTTGTTTTGGAGCTTTAAATCCAAAATGATTATTTTGCTAGTCAACTCAAGATTTATAGATTTTGGAGTTTTATTTTTCAGTTGGAGTTCATCAACAGATTTAGTTAAATCAATACACATATAAACTAAATCTTCATATGAGAAATTCCCTGCCTCTTCATCTGTTGACTCTCCATTATATGATCTATCAGCATTTTCTCTGTTTCTCCTTTCAGACATATTTCTGAATCTGAATTGACCTTCTATGGATTTGAGCTGCTGTTGTCAATACTTCCATACTTCTATTGAGAGTATTCCAGATTTACTGCGCAGTCAAATAGTGGGAGATATGGTTATATTGGACATCATCAATATAGGATTATAAAATATGTGTAGCACGAGAATTAAAACCAATATCGTTCCAAGTAACCATATCATATCCATTGATGATAATATCCCAACATTTAAACTTAATAGATTTTAAATAAGATTCCATTTCTGATTTCCAATTTAAAAAGTCTGTACCATTAAAAATAGTTGGAATACGGCTGGACTGACTCTCATTGGACTGATAATTAGGAAACACCGTAACTTTAGAGTTAATGAAAAAACTACTCTGATGCCACTTGTTGGGTCTAGATTAACCCTAGAGGGGGGGGGGGGTGAATAGGGTTTATTGGACTTTTACGAGATATTAAAAATATCAGAGGACAGATTGCAGTAGAGAAAATAAACGCGGAAATAAATAACACAGATTTTACCCAGCTTCGGCAAACCCTGCCTACTGCTGCATTCCCGAAGTTTTTTTTACAAGAATCAAAGCAATCTCCGCGCTTACAAAATCCTTGTAAACTCGCAAGACCTGCTCACAACAGTTCTAATTCTACACTCAAAACCCTGTACTGATCTAGAACCCTAAGATCAGATTGTTCCCCTAATTACAAACCCGTAAATCGTAAACCCTAGCTATAAATCCTATAACTAGAAAACCCTATTTTTTATAGAAAAGCCTTGTCATTTGATTTTTTTTTTCAATGCACTCTGCCTTGTGATGTACCTGCACTTTTCAATGTTGCCTGTATGTATCATTTGCCACTTGTGTGTGTTGCTTATCATAGTATTCCTTGCAAGTTTGTGCAATATCATTTGGTGAGCCTTTGACACTTTCTCTTTTTTACTCAAGATGTTACTTTCTTGTACAAGAACTGTCTTGAATATTGTGGTTGAGCGTCCTTGTTGAATGTATATTTTTGTGTTCTTATGCGCTTTGAAACTTCTCTTTCCATAGTGCTTATTTTTGAACTACGCCGTTTCACTTTGACTATGTAAGTACATGCCATGTACACCTGTGTTGTTGTGTAGTTGAGCTTTTAAACTTCATGTATACGTACACACCCTTGTGTGTGTATGTATGTAGATGCTCCTTGCAGAACTGTTGCATTGTGTCACTTGCATGTGCTTCTCATGTTTTCATTGTGCCATAATGAATAAATTTACTCCATAAGGGGAACTTCTTCATTTGTTCCACTGTTTCACATGCGTGCATACATGTTTATTGCACTATCATTGCTTGTGTGGACTCTTGTGCTTGCATATCCGTGCTCATTGTTTGTAGCAGCATTTGATATGGGCTTCATCATTGTACATTGCTCGGCCTTGTATTTTTGAACACTCATGTTCATGTTGCTCTGTCCGTTTTCTTTGTCTCCTGAGAACTTGGACTGGCATGACACTTTGCCTTGCTTGTCTTGACCTTGTGTTGATAGTTTTTTATGTTTGTTGCCCTATAGTTTTATTGTAATCATGTTGATCTATGCATGCCATTTTTCTTGTTGTGCCACAAACATGTAGTTATGTATGATCTTGCACAAATGCTTGTGCACACATGTCCCTCTGACCTATACTGGTTATGTATATGTGGCACTTGTATATTGTAGTGAGTTGTCTTGATATTGATGTGTGCATTGTTCATATTTTAGAGTTGAACACATCATGTATACATACACATCACATGTGTGTGTATATATTGTTGCTTCTACCACTTGCCATTTCTTTCGACCTCTTTGGCTTGAATTGTGTACTCATTGATATTTGACCATTTCGCCCCTGCACAAAATATATGTGTGTTTACATATATATGTATGTGTACACATGTATTGTGTATGTGCAGAATATATATGAGCACTACAGACACTGTCTGCCTTATGGTATTTACAGTGAATCACTGTGAATATCACAAGTTGTCTAGACACAAATGAATGAATATGCATATCAGATCAAGTCATGAAATATGATGAGAAACACATCAAAATTTTGAGGTAGATAAATTTTAAAAATAAAATTATATATGCTATAATTTTAGAAATATTTTGTTTTAGTTTATTTGTGTGTTTCTGTGACAGGTAAGCAAGTGACTGGACTGACTGTGAAGTCGACTGAAGACAAGTTAGTGAGTTAGTGTGTGTGTGTGTGTGTCAATGTATGTATAACCAAGAGAGAATGTAACTATGTAACTAAGTGAAACTGAGGTTTTGTAGTGAGGAACAAATGTGAAAGAAATTTATGTATGAAAAAGAATGTATTTTATCACTGAGATGTACAATACTTGAGTTGTAAATTTTTTACTATTGAAATGTTGAAATAAAATATTATATTTAAGTGAAATAGTGTTCGAATATTTAAATTCTTGTGCGGTAGTATTCTATTTAAATATAAATATATATTTGTGTATGTGTTGTAGTAAAATAGTACAACTGCAAACACATTTATAATATATATATATACACGTATGTTTGTTATCATCAAACAAAAATCATATAATTATTATATACATCAATTTATGGTCAGATACTACATGTGTGGGTTGAATCTCTTCCATGGCGATCAACCGCCATGGTCGACCTGCCTTAGGGAGGCAGTCGAAATGTGGTTTTTATTATTTTAAGCTTCAAACTTTAAACTTTATATATATATATATATATATATATATATATATATATATATAAATTCTAACATCTGAATTCTCTTATAACTTCTTCATTTTAGCTTGGATTAAAATTAGTTATACATAAAAATTGTCTAAAAAATTGCCATGGCACAATGGTAAATCTTCTATAGCCAAAGACATTTAGATAAGTTTACCATTTGATAAAATTCTTAAATTAATTTTATTATTAAAAACCTGATGTGTTACATTTAAACTCAGACCCTAGTTATCTTGATAGTTCAGTCCAACCTATGGTTCTCACTTATTAACCTCAAATTTTCGCATTATACTCTTATTACTCCATTGATTCACAATTAAAGTGATACTTCACGGATTTGACTAGTTATTTTGAAAGATTGAAAAAATGTAAATTAAAGAAAGATCGGTAGAATATTGTTGGAATCAACTCGGACATGATGGGAAAGAAGATCAAACGCTCAATTGGACAGGAAAACAACTTGCAGGTGGAGTTGTTTATATTTTTCTAAGCATTATAACTATGATTCGAACCATGGCATAGGACAAACCTGAGTTATAAACATGGTTCAAATTGGCTTGCCACTTGTTGTGAATTCATTTTATCTTATTGACCTTGTTGCTGCAAGATTTCTGACACGGCACTGCCCAGTTCTCTATAATCATTGGTCTATCGTCTTCATGAAGTTTAACTACCATTACATTATCTAATTATTTTTACTTCTTTGCTTCTTTTGTCTTCCATACTTATTCAAACTCCATTGTAGCTTAAATCTAGAAAAAAACTAGTTGTAATACAAAGAGAAGATAGATAACAACTAAAGAAAATCATTGGCATGGACACGAGTTGTCAAACAACATCAAAATTCATATGTTCTCTGCTTTCAGATTTTTTTTCTTCACTTTTATCTGGATTGCTTCTTTTATTTGGATTTCAAGGCATTGATATAGATTAATATATACTATATATATATATATATATAATTGATTACATCTCATTTTACATATAGTTAAAGTCAAAAGGATTTGAAATTCAGTAGCGACATATGTAGTAATTATGAGCCATTGGGGGTGAACGAAAAGAAATTTTATATTCATTATGATAAAAATTGCTTCTAACTGATTTAAACTTATAATGAGTTGGATGGATTATGATAAGTTTACTACCATGAGAGTAAAATATGATATAATATGTGTGTATGCACACAGAGATACAAATACATATATATGGGAGAGCACCTTTATTTATTATCGTGTAGTAGCCTCATGATATTAGCCATAAGTTCATATTTTATTTTATTTATTTCTCTCTCCTCTTCCATGCCATAAATATTTAAATAGAAACTTGTGCTGATATCAGAGGACTAAAACATGATGTTAAACTAGAGGTGTAACTGGAACTAGACATATATACATATACATACATACGTATATGTGTGTGTGTGTGTATATATATATAAACACAAGATCATATATTTATAATGAAATATGTACAATATTGGCTATACTTTGCTTTTGCTACACCTCTCTCTATATGAATATCAGTCATAAGTCTTTGGTTTAAATAATATTATTTTCTGTCCATTTTATCTATATTATATTATTTAATTCATAGAAAGACATTGAGAGAGAGAAAATAATATATTAAAAAATGGAACTTGTGGCTATTATTTAGGGAAACAGAGAAAATAGTATATTAAAACTTGTGGCTATTTTCACTAAATGATATATTAAAACTGGAACTTTGGTCCAAAATCCAAGGAATAAACCTTCGGAATGGTTCTAGTCCTAACCACTTAAAACCCAAACTCGATAAGAAGAGAGTCATCCACGTAAGACCTTCTCAAGGAGTTAGTATGCCTACCTATTTACATGCATAATAGGTGTGTGTGTGTGTATACACACACACACACTAGACCTCTCACATTAAACCGACTACTTATAGATGCTGGATATGTCGGACGGTTCTGGGAAGAGTTCTACTACAAGCGGGCTTAACCTCATGTCATAGTGTACCAAGTTTAATGGCTCATGGCACATAGACCCCTCACATTAGACAAACTCACTTGTGGTTGCTGGATTTGCCAGTTGGTCCCGGTAGACTTCTACCACAAACGACAACGAACCTCGTGTATGTATGTCGCTATTTAATATATATAAATGAACCATTTATACACACACAAGCAACAATTCATATGTGGGCATTACAAATATCTAATTCTATCCTAACATATTTATTACGTTTGATTACGTTGATTATTGTGACATGCTTTTTGGTCAAAGCTGTCACACCTCGGGTTCTATCTCTGGACCTACTCGGGACTTGAATACAAGCAAGTATAGATTGGAAGAACACTTGGACAAAGTGCCAAAGTTACAGAGGATCACAGACTTGGATTGCACGGCCTTCTGGATCGAGTCGCCCCCTGGGGTCGAGTCGTCCCCTGGGTCGGGTAGCCCCCTAGATCGGGTCGCCTGGACCTGCTGCTACACGTCAATTTTGACCTGTTCTTAAGGCATAACTTCCTCCTACATGCGTGGATCAATCACCACCTGGCATAGCATGATTTTGAGAGTATTCTCAACTACTTTTTGAGACCTCCTCTGGGCGTGACACGTGGCATCCGTCCCGAAGCCTTCCACCCCTATAAATACACCACTACATGGCATTTTGAAAGGATCTTTGGCCACTCCCATACTTGGCTTCCACCATTATCACGCCAAGGACATTGCGAGCATTTCAAGGCCGACTCCATTCAACCTAACGCGAGGGATTCGTGTATAAAATCACTCTCTTTTCTCCTTTTCTTCACTAAAATACGAGGATGTTGTATGTAAACGGACTTACAGATTGTAATTAAGATGGAATTGTACTTGTAATTTCTCAGGATTTAAGGAACTATACAGTGGACGTAGGCTTGGTTTGAGCCAAAACACTATAAAAATATCGTGTGTCCCTTGTTATTTTTGCATTTATAATCTGCGAACTGTGTTTGTGAGGATTTCGCACTGCATTTGGGTGTTAGTGCCATTTTTTGGTCTAACAATTACATTATATAAGCACATAATACGTGTTGTAAATGTTAATTTTTGTTTGAATTAAGAAACGTTTTAACGCTATAGTTTGTCAATCCTGTTCACACAAAAGGCATAAAAGCCAAAATCCCGTATTTGACTACTAAATTCATAGCATAATTAATAACAATAGCAAATGGGAAAATATCAATTTAACCATTCAAACTTGTATCCTAGGCTTATTAAAATTACTCAGATAATAAAAGAGAAACAAGGTGTTACGTACATACATAATATTCAAATATACTACACAAATGTATATACACAAACTCTTGTTTAAATAAAATTTACTCTTTTTCCAATGTTGCACATAATGCATTAACATTTAATTATTCCAAATCTGAAGACATTCAAATTCTCCATTTTGAATGGGAATCTAAACCTATCCAAATAATGAAACCAAACCAAATATTAATCCTTTTATGCCACAAACACTTTTAAATAAAAAGGGGAAAATTCAATTAAACAAAAGTAAAATCACGCAATAATTCCTGAAGCATAAACCAAATAATTCATAAACCCAATTATTCTTGATTGACAACTTTACGATAAATAAAATAAGGGATTTGGTGGTTTACATTATGATGTTATCATGAAACCAAATCTTCTAGGGCATACATATCAATACGAATCTACAAAATATAGAATTTAGCTTAAACAAGTATTATTTTCACTCACAATCATTTAACTATATGGAAATGTCACAGATTTGATGTTGTTTGCCTATTAGAACAGAAACCCTTCAAGAGCGAACACGAATGCGAACACCAATCCCTTAGATATATATATATATATTAGAATTAAATAGTTAGAATTCTTATATATATATATATATAAATCTTATGATTCCATATTCAGATCTTATTTAAATCTTACAAGAAAAGGGATTAGAAAAGAAAATAGATTTAAGAGAGGAAGCAGAAAACCTAAAATATTTTTTCTTTGGAATCAATGGTAGAGTGAAGGCAAGGAAGGAGGAGAAGACTAGGTTTAGCTTTGAGGTTTAGGGTGTTATTTAAAGATGTTTGAGTGAATAATAGTCCTAGGATTATTTAGATTAAATCATGGCTGTTAATTAATAAATAACCACTAAAAACCCAACCAAAACCAGGCCAAATTAGGCACTAGCCGCCCAAGGTGGTCGACACCCTCCCTAGGAGGGCGGTCAACTAGCAGTCGACACCCCTTCTAGGGAGGCGGTCAACCTCCTAGTCTCTAAAACGGCCAGTGGCCTGCATTGATTGCTAAGAAGTTTATATTGTTAAAGTTACTTCTTTTATTATTTCCTTTCCATTTAATCAATATTCTTATCCCCTCTTATAGGTATATATACACACAATTTGAATTCAATAGAATATTCTAATCAACCATTAATTAGTTAATTTTATTCCATATATTTGTACTTTCAATTCAAAATTCAAACATTCGTGTATACATATTTATGTCCAACATTTTTAAATGTGAATTCTTCATACGGACTCCAAATTTGACATATTATATATGAAAACGGATCAGAATCTCGCCGTGAATACAACTATGATATTTTCGTCGCTAAATTCCTAATTTTGCAAAATTCAATTTTCAACCCATTGATATATTATTATTTTATTGTTGATTTTCATTACTTATTATTATTATTTACTTTAAATCAGAATATCTTAAGTCTGTTTAGGTATATTTTTACATGTTGTTACATTATCCCCCCTTAAAATAGATTTCATCCCGAAATCTGTCTAAAAGGGTGAAAACCCCAACTCGTTCTAAACATCCATGTTATACACCCATGTTGTTTTTAATTCATCCATAAACATCCATGACTTCCAGTGATTATGAACTGCATACTTACTAATGTGAGCTTAATCATAGCGTGTCTATAGAATAAGTGATGTAGTATGTATGCAAAATATTCTAATATGCATATATTTCTTTATGAGTGCGTTGTGCAATTGTGTTGTATCCACTTCCTTAGCATCCAATCTAGCAACCACAAAGCATCCATAAGCGTAACTTAGAGGGAAAATTATCTGAGAAAAGCTCTGGGTAGGTCACTCTCATCTTGTCCTTTGTCTTCCAAGTGCTTTCTGCAGGGTCATTTACCCATTGTACTCAAATAAGGCAAAGGGTTTTATTGCAGGGACTTTTGATTCTGTGATCTACAATCTTTGCAGTAGAACGAGGCACCCTAAACTCCAACTCGAGTTTCCTATGTCCCTAATCTCGTTAAGCTTGAGCTTTATAGAAGAATCATGAAAGCATTTGTTCAAATGAGATACATGAAAAACGTTGTGGATCCCTGATATGTGTTCTAAAAGATCAACTCGATAAGCCTAAGATCCTATTCTCTTGATAATTCGAAAAGGCCTAATAAATCTAGGAGCCAACTTCCCAGTCTTCCCAAATCATATAGTCATTTTGAGAGGGGAAACCTTTATGAATACCAAGTATCCTGTACCGATTTCAAGTTCCCTCCTTCTCTTATCAACATATGATTTATGACGGTCTTGGGCTGCCTTCATCCTCTGCCTAATCAAAGAAATCTTCTCCTTGGAATCATGGACAAAGTATGGTTTGAGTAGAATCTTGTCGGTAGCTTCCCACCAATAAGTTGGCGATTTTCAAGGCCACTCATAAAAGCGCTTCAAAAGGGGTCATACCAATCATCGCCTAAAAACTTTTATTATATGTAAACTCCACAAGCGATAGGTGCTGCTTCCAAACACCTTCAAGGTCGATAATGCAACCTCTTATCAAATCTTCTAGGATCTGATTAACTGTTTCAGTCTGGTGATCGATATGTGGGTGGTAAGTTGTACTTAAGTTGAGCATCGTCCCCAATCCTGCTTAAACTTCTACAAAACTCACTTGTGAATAGGGAGTCTTGATCTCTAACTGTAGTAGATGGAACACCGTGCAATCTGACTATTTCTCTAACATACAATTAGGCCAACAAAGCCGCAGTTCTATTCTTCTTGACTAGTATAAAGTGTGCATTCTTGGTAAAATGGTCCACTATATCGCAAATAGCTTCATTTCCCTTCTAACTCCTTGAAAGCCCATCCGCAAAATCCATGGAAATATACTCCCACTTCCCAAGGGAACTTATGAAGGTAACAATAATCCTCCGAGCCTTACTTGCTCCGCCTTTACATTTTGGTATGTTAGACACTTGGCCACAAATTCAGCTATCTCCCTTTTTATTCCTTCCTAATGGATGTTTATCTTCATATCCTTATACATTTTATCTCCACAGAGGTGTATGGTCATCCACGGCCTATGTCACTCCACTAAAATTTGTTTTCTTAACTCCTTATCCTTAGGAACACAAAGGCATCCATTCCTAAGAAAACTTCCATCGTCGCTCAGTGAATATCTAACTAAATGAGGAAATTCCTCCTTCTTCCCCACTTTCTCCTTTGTGTTTCTTATCCCTTTTTCTAGATCTTGCATACTCTAAATCCTTTCCCTCAAAGTGGGTCTAACTGAAACAACTTTTCCTTCTTGCACAAGAATTTCTCCTAAACCGGTTCCACAGGAGTCGGTGTAAACCGTGAAAATCCTTAAGCCATCAGGTATAATAAGAACTAACGCACTAGTCAATGCTTCCTTTAATTTCTTGAAATCCACATCGCACTTATTGCTCCAAAAAAAATATAATTCTTCTTTGGTTGAGTAAAAGGGGTAGTAATCTTTAGGAAATCCTTAATAAACTTTCGGTAATATTCATGTGTCAATATTTGCCTCGATCTTCGCAAGGTCTACTGCCAAACCTTTATCCGATACAATATGCCCAAAAAAATTAACTTCTTCTCTCTAGAAATGACACTTTGAAAACTTGACTTTAAATTAGTTCTCTCTAAGTATTCCTAGGACCTTTCTTAGGTGACTTTCGTGCTCTATACGGTCCTTGGAAAATATATGGATATCGTCCATGAAAACTACCATGATCTCATTCAGAATTCCCTTAAACACTCTACCCATGAGGTCAACAAAGAAGGCAGGTGCATTTGTTAGTCCAAAGGGCATAACCTCCTATTGGAACAATCCATCTGGTGTCCTTAATGCGATTTTTTCCTTACTATCTTCTAAAATTCTCTGTTGGTGTAATTCCTTTGCAAGGTCTAATTAGGAAAATACTCGGGCTCCTCCCAGGTGGTCAAATATATCATCATTCTAGGTAAAGGGTACATATTCTTCTTAGTTAGTTTACTTAGATCTCTATAATCCATGTAAAGTCTTAGTGACCCATTTGCTTTAGTGGAAAACACAACAGGTGCACCACATTCAGATGTACTTCATCGAATGAATCCTTTTTGTAACAACTCCAAAATATTTTTACCTAACTCTCTTCTTTCTTTTGGCGCCATATGCCTTAAGGGTATAGCTACTAGTTTCCTATTCGTCTCTAGGTCGATATGAAAAGATATCTCCATATGGGATGGAAGTCCCCTTACTTCCTCAAAGACGTCCAAGAACTCACATAATATAGGGACCGAAGATGGACCTTTCGCACTAGGAGACAAGGTACATTATAAGGATTTATCTTTATTTCTAACATCAAAAGGATTCTCAGACTACGTCCTCCTCAGCTCCAAAGATGAAAAATTCTCTTGTCGCAATCAAGGATGGTCCATAAAATGATAGCCAATCCATACCAAGAATAAGGTCATACCCCATAAAATCCAGCGCATATGCTTTGCAGAGGAACTAAACATCGTCGATATTCAATATTATGTCTTTACAAATCAACTCAAGATACTTAGCTCCTCCGATAGGGTTGGCCACCTCATCGGATTACTAGTGATGAATAAGGAGAGGTTCAAAGATTTAACTAACCTCTTAGAAATAAAAGAATGGGTCGCTCCAGAGTCAAACAAGGTATATACGGAAATTCCTAAAATAGAAGTTATACCTTCAAGTGCGGGTTGACCTTGATCTCTCGAGGGACGGCTTTGCATAGGTACTGCTTTCAATGCACAATTTTGACGGTTTTGAACAACTCAAGGCTTTGGACAATCCTTAGACAAATGTCGTTCCTCATAGCAATTGAAGCACCTTCCTTTGAACTCCTTCTTTGCTAAGGCAGTCCTGTATCCCTTGGCCTCATGGCCCTTACGAATTCACCTTGTACAAGTCTTAGTTTCTTTCTAAAACTTACCCCCTTTCATCTTTTTCTTCCACCATTTTTTCTTATTTTTCTTATTAGAACTAAAATTACCTTCTCCCTTCTCATTATTCTTGTTCTCATAAGATCCTTCAGTTGTGCACAAGATGGCTGTTTTTCACTAATGTCTCGAATGTTTCATGTGCCATCAAAGTTTCCTTTAATGGGAAGTCCAACCCCTTAACAAATTTTAAAGCCTTGTTAGTTCGGGTATCTACCAAACCCCTGCCAAACTTACATAACTCGGTAAATTTAGCTATATACTCATGCAGACTCGTATTTCCTTGTTTGAGATGGATAAACTTCTCTAATTAGATTGTCATCTCAGGATTGGGTAGAAACTTCGCTTTAAAGCGGGTCTTGAATTCAGACCACGCAAATACTCGAACCACATTCACTCCAGATATTAGGTTCCACCATTCAAGGCTTCCCCTTTAATTACCAGGCCGCAACTCTCCTCTTAACCTCATCTGGCCGTCCCATAGCCTCAAAAATCATTTCATAGTCCATTATCCAAGATTGAGCCCCAACAAGACCTTTTATCCCTAAAAATTGTTTTCCACCAAGTTTCATGAAATTCTTATAAAGTTGAGAAAAATCGAAAGCTACCCCAACGGTAGGAGCTGCTAGCTCCGCTGAGGCGGGATTGGCGATAGGGACTTGCTCCATAGTACGAAGATTCTATTGGAACCATTCTAGAAAATCCCGAGGTCTTGCTTGGTTTTCGTTATCGGAAGAATTATCAGCCATTCTACTATCTAAAACAAAAAGGAAAAAATCCTTCAGCAGATACTCCTGAGATAGTATTTAAGCTGAAAAGCAAAGAAAACTATAAAGTTGCCTAGTATTGTTGTGTATGCTTATTGGGATGGATATATATGTGTAATATATATAGTTTGAAAACCTTTTTTAAAATACAAATACACCTCTCATACTTATATTTTCCCTACAATCGGGTAACCTAAGATGTGGTACCAAATGTAACAACCTGCCCGGAGTGGGCCTAAATTTTGATCTAGAAAAGGCCCATTGAAACATAGAGCTACTCTAAATAGATCGTTGGTTCCTATAAGGAATTACATTTGCACATAATAATGGAAAAATGTCACGAGATGGAATTCACATAGAGGAATGAGAAAGTATAATAATAAAGTAAGATGCACTATTTGTTCTAAAACCACTTATCCAAGTACAAATGCGAAATCCATAGGTTTATAACGGTATATCATTATTACTCATCATCAAGAGTTTCTATAAATAAAGAGAAATAATTGCTAATAGTACAATGATAGTCTCGTTGCCTTATTCAGGCTCCATCATCATCTCATCCATCATGTCGACGCCCTACTTACTAACCTGTTGGATATGTTAAGGAGAAGGGTCAGGACATAAAGTTCTGGTGACTGGAAATAATATGTGTTTAAAGGCTATGCTATAAATTTGGCAGGTTATATATTTCAAAGTATGTCTACTAAACACACATGCACACATTCAAAGGAATATTTTAAATTAGTGAGGTGGATATCCGAGTCCATTGCTTAAGACCTTCATTAATGCATTTAGGGTGGATCAACGATCACTTAAGATCCAACGAGGTGGACACTCTCAGTCACTTAAAGCCTATTCTAGTATAATTATTAAGGGTGGATTCTCATGATCTATTATGACCCTAAGGCGGACCCTAGCCACTTAAGACCCCATCCTAACACGTCATCTTCTCTCCCTAACTATATATATATATATATATATAAATATATATATGTATCCTCACCTGCATGCAAGCCTTGCAACCTGATATTCATCAACTTCAAATTGTTCCAAACCTCACTAAAGACATCTGGATATGATCAGACTCGTCTAATGGTAATTTCTTGGCTGCCTCGGCGTGGAATTACATCATAACTAAACATGTAGTAAAGTACTGGGCGGATGTAGTTTGGGGCAAATCCAATTCCCCTAAAATGGCTTTCACTACCTATAAAGCGGTTAATGGTTGATTACCTACTTTGGACCGTCATGCAAAATGGAGTATTAATGTCACTTTAGTTTGCTTTCTTTGCAATACTCAGCAGGAATTGCACTCACACTTGTTCTTTGAGTGTGGCTACAGAACAGACATCATAAGAACAACTCAACAAAAGAATGGGATAAATTTCACTGGCAATCTTGATGATGAACTAATTTACCTGAGAATGCAGAGCCACAATCCACTCTGCCTGCAATTGCTCCAAATAGCGATGACCACTTCGGTTCACCATATTTGGAAAGAGCGAAACCAGCAAGTGTTTGAAAATAAGAGACGAGATTATTGCTTGGTTAGTAATCTCATTCAATCACATGTAAACATCCTCCTTCAAAGCATTAAGAGATCATTACTTACCAAAAATGCCTAGGAAGTAGCGTGCATCTTCGAGAATTGGAACTTTCGGCCGCCATGACGAAAACCTAATTTTTTTACTATTTGGGGCAAAAATTCTCGGTCCTTATGTCCAGTAATTCACCCAAGTATGGTATTAAATGTTTGTTTGGTCAGAGCAATCATTGTTTTACCACCGTATTTGTTATCTATGTTTGATGTCCCATTCATCATTTCGGGCTTGGGCTGTTTTGGCCCAATACATCAATAAACCTTAATCAGCCTTCAATATATATATATATATATATATATATATATATAAAATCTCACAAGTAATATGAGAAGTAGTACCTCTCCACCTAGTATTGGTTTAGGGTAGGCCCATATATAGCCATTTAAGACCCCCTCCGGTGGATGTCTCATGTTACTACTTAACCGATATTACGGTAGTAGAGCTATGCCGCTTAAGACTTCCATTAGATGGTTGGTTAATTAAATTGCATGCCACGTCCCACGTATACCAAACATGTCCCTAGGTTGGCCCTCACAAAGGTCCTAGAGGAAGTGGACATTCCGGTAAACTACCTTACATAGTTATTGCTGTGACTAAACCACTTCTTTTTTTAGGAGGACCCATAGACCACTTCAAATCTAATAAGGGACGGTCCCATGACATTGACCAAATCCAAGGAATAAACCTTCGGAATAGTCCTAGTCCTAACCACTTAAGACCCAAACTGGATAAGAAGAGTGTCAACCACTTAAGACCTTCTGAAGGCGGTAGTAAGCCTACCTATTTACACATATACTAGGTGTATATATACACTAGGCCTCTCACATTAAACAGACTACTTGTAGATGCTGGATATGCCGGGCGGTTCCGGGCAGACTTCTACTACAAGTGAGCTTAACCTCGTGTCATGGTGTACCAAGTTTAATGGCCCACAACACCCAGACCCCTCATATTAGCTAAACTCACTTGTGGTTGCTGGATTTGCCGGTTGGTTCCCGGCAGATGTAACGACCGAAGGATTTTCAGCCTGGAAATCGACATGAATACCTTTACCGTAATCCCATGTCGACCTACCAAACACCGAAAACACTGAATAGTTATTAGAAAGAAATTAGAGGGTGAGATAAGAAAGAAAGAAATATTAGAATAGAAGAAGAATAAGAAGAATCAACACAACATAATCAGAGTCTCACATCGGAATGGAACAAAATATAATATAGAAGTAAATCTTTATTGAGAGCTTTGAATAAAACTTACAATATCATAGTACATCAACATTACTGGACAGTTATAATAATATGTCTCATATACAACACATAGCGGAATAGTAGCTATATAATATCGTACGTTTGAACACCTCCAGCTCGTCTCTTCACAGCATTCGATCACCTGAACCTGTACACTCCGGGCTAACCCAAGCATTTACAAAACACCGGGATAGTTTGTTGAGCCAGAGTGAGAAAAAACCCGCACAGTATTAAGGGTATCACACAACATGATTTTAAAGTTAAAATCATTCCGAAAGAAAAGGATAAGAACAAATCCACACATAAATACGGAAGATTTTTACCTTACAATAACCAAAACATATTTGAAACCAATATCCTTCGTGATATTATGATAGTGTCTAAATACAAGTAAATATCAATCTAGCGGAACGCTTGCATCTCATGCTCCACATATATAGTATACAATCAAAACCGTGGGCGCTTATTGGAGATTGGATTCCAACCATGACAAGGTATAGGACCACCTGCCGATAGTGTATCTCTAGAGGCGAATACACTGGGTTCAATAAGAACGTCTTGCAACCCAGCCCACACATGACCGACCACTCATTTCGCTTGAGTGTATCGAATGTATATCACCAAAAGTTGGGATCGGCAACCGTTTCCCGAAAAGGGACAACATCGAAATATAGATTAAAGAAGCAAAAGTAATTTCTCTAGATAGGTGATTATACACCCTAATGGGAGTGACCCACATAGTCATGCTGCCTGCCGATTTTTGTCGTTCCCCGGTTGATGAGGCTTGAGGTTTAGATTAACTTCTGGAACACTTGGTCACCATTCACTTTGAATGCCACATCGTCAGATCCACTAGATTTCACTAATTGACGTCCACAAAAATAATCTTGTTGGGAGCTAACCAACTATGGTACGTTTGAAGAAATCAACGTACGTGATCCTTTGGAAATACTCTGTAATGACCTGCATTCTACGCATCATAGGATCGTAGAATATTTAATTTTTTCACATACGAAGTCTTATGGTCATGTAACTTTGGGAGACGATTATTGGTGTCATTTCCCATGTTCATGATTTTTGCCGATTTTTAAATGACCATTTTGCCCCTAGCTGATCTTGTTTTGGCCATAACTTTTGATTGGAAAGGAGTTTTTACCTGAAACCACTTCCATTGGCTTCGGATGATGGTTTACCTTTCCGTAGAGTGGTCACATGTGAAAAACGGACTCACCGTTTAGGAGATATGGATGAAACAAGTTTCAAATGGTGAAAAACAGCTTAATTGGGCTTAACCGGGTGATTAGCAGCTAGGCCCAAAGGGGATTTCGGGATTAGAGATGTATAGGGGCCGACTAGGGTTAGAAAACATTTCTTTCAACCGCCACTTTCATTCTTGGAACCCTAGCAATGGCCTCCAACACCCAACTCAACTTCTAATCACTTTCTAATCAAGTTTTGGCTTAATCAACACCAAATAAATGAAGATCTTCACCAAATCAGTATTTGAGCTACTGTTTGACGTCAGTATTCGCCCAAATCAGCGAGGTTTCAGTTCTGAAAATTTTATTTGTGGCCAAGGTGAGTGTTTTGCATAGTTTTGCACTAATTACGGTTAATTAAGGGTAATTAGTGAAGATTAGCGAATTTATACATTAATAAATTCTGGAAAAATATTTATAAAATTCAAAATAATGTTCTAGAACTCTGTTAGAAATTGGGTTTGATTTAGTTAAGTTTTACAAATCATGTCATTAGTTTTACTTTAACATGCTTAAGGGAAAATATGGGGTTTTGGCTATGATTGATCCGTTTTATCCTATCATATTGATGTTTTGGTGTTTATGGTCACTTCTATTTGTTGCTATGACTGTTTGGAATGATTTGTGGTTGTTTAGAAAAGTCAGATTGATCGAAAATGTCGTCGAATGGTGTAAAACATTTGCTGGAAAAGTTGCAGGAAATGCTACAGGAAATCCGGATCGGATCGAATAAGGGGATCGGGTCAGATAACCGAACCGTACCAAGGTGGTGGCATCTCCAACAGCGTAGAACCTCAAGGGCAATAAGGAAGGCCAAGACCGGATTGAATTGGGGTGAAACAAGGGGGATCGGAAGCGAGGACGTAGGGGATCGGATCGGGGAACGGTGGGCACGAACCGGACCAAGACTCTGGAGCAGTTGAACCAAAACGAGTTGAAATGGTGGCAGAAGCATGGCACCCGAACCGTACCGAGTGGAGGACCCGAACCGAACCGAGTGGAGCATCGAACCGGATGGAGTACTATGACCGAACCGAACCGGAGTGAGAGTTGGGAGCTGAAACATGCCGAACCGAACCGGATTGGAGCTGCGATTATGCGACGACTCTTCTGAAGACCAACTCCAATTCGACCAAAACCCAAGATGCAAAGGAAGTCCGAATGAGAAGTTGTAACTCAGGATCCAGATGGGAACCAATGAGTGAACTTCATGATTTGACTTTGCTGCGGAACGTGTGCAAAGGGGTTACCGATGTCTATAGATTTGGACCACTATGGGTAGAAGGTACGAGGACGGATTCAGGGCCACAATGGCATAGGTAGGACCGTGGGCTACGACCAATGAAGTGGGGTCATTTGTAATGATTGGTCATGAATCCACGTGGTAAGCTTGGTTATAGCAGGGATTCTACAAGTCGGACTCCGTCGTTACCTCAATTTGTTTAGTGCTCCAAAGTGGTGGATATCGTATGCTTTACGCATTAAGTGAGAGATGTGAGGATGGTTGCTATGCTTGATTTGTTTGACATCATTATGACATGCAAACCCCCACCCCCGTATTCTTTACACCATATGATAGTGGCCCCTCAGAGTATTGTACGGTATGTAGTGCTAACTCTTTAGTTGCAGGTCCAGGTTCAGGTATGGTTTAGTATACCTGTTATTGTTCTGTTTAGCTGCTTATCGCTCATACCAGACATTTTTGTCTAACCCAGAGTTTTATGTCTCTTCTTATTACTCTGGGTGCTCTAACGAGCAGACTAGAGACAGCTTAGCTGGGTATGCACGAGTAGCTGATCTGGAGACGAGCAGGAGGCTTCCACGTATGATACATATAGATATTCTCCCTGTTTTATTGAAGATTACTGCTTGGGCATTAGTAGTGCATCTTCTACTTTAGCTTTCTTTTGCTTTAGAGACAGTTTAAAGTTGTAATAATGATGTTGGATCATAAGCTGTATTTGGATTTCAGCTGCTATGTTGGTTTAGTTTTCAGCTATGCACTGTCTCGCCTGTTTTATGTCAAGATTACGTTATTATTATATTTTGTTCCGTGCGCTGTGAGAAATTCTATAGGTTCCTTGTTAGTTCATTCTCTTCTTTCCTTTCTTTGGCGACCGTTCCGTGCTAGTCGGGCATGTGTACAGCGCACCTTCGGAGGAAATGCAGGCTGGTGCGGGGCGGGCCGTCACACTTGGTATCAGAGCCCTAGGTTGCATAGTTAACCTAGGGAAAGACACCAGGGAGAGATAATACGTATATGATAGTGCGTATTTGTGATTATTTTGGTTTTCAAAAGCTATATATATATTATTAGTATGGCTAAGGATGAAGTCACACTGCACTGACACCACTATGGAGATGGTTAATCGTTTTCTCTATGCAGATTGAACGATGAGCCGATACGTAAGGGGTACCGGTAGAGGAGCCAATAATGGGAATGCTGCTGAGATGAGGATGTTGTTTACTGACCTCATGAGAGAGATGCTTAGGGATGTGTAGAGGGCAGCTCCTAATGCTGGTAATGGTGGTGGTCCCGTAGTGCAGGCGCATAGGGCCAATTTCGCCAAGCTGAATAAGGATTATACTAGTCTTGGTGGGAAGCCGTTCCATGAAATGGAGTCGGCTACGGATGTTCAGGAATGGCTGGATAGCTGCGAGCGTATCTTCGAAGACTTGGGTATCGAGGATGAGATGAAGAGAAGGCTAGCATCCCATCAGCTGCAAGGACGGGCTATGAATTGGTGGAATGCTATAAAGGCACCTACCCCAGAGGATCATATTACTTGGGATCAGTTTAAGGTTCGCTTTAGCGATAAGTTCATTCAAGCTGCTCAGAAGTCATTGTTGTTTAAGAGATTCTTGGAACTCAAGCAGAATGGCAGAGCTGTCTCAGAGTATATTTCCGAATTCGACACTGTGTCGAAATATGGGTTATCCCTAATAGATACTGCCGAGAAGAACGAAAAGTTCATAACTGGCTTGGATGGTTACTTGGGGGAAAGGCTTATTAACGACATCGATGAGACGTTTGAATCGATTGTGGGAAAAGCTTTAAGCTCATAAAGTCTTTACCCTAAGACGAAGACTGAGGTTACATCTACAGAGGAGCCAAATCCGCAAGGAAGCAGTAGAGGCAAGAATGGTTCTCAGAATTAGAGAAAGCAGAGTCAGACTATGGATGGCCAGAAGAAAAAGGATAAGAAAGATGTTGAGTGCTTCAGCTGTGGTAAGAAGGGCCATTATGCTAGTAATTGTCGGGCCAAGCCAGCGGATAGGAAGTGCTTCAACTGTGGCCAAGTGGGACATCACAAGGACAAGTGTCCGCAACCCCCTAAAAAAAACCAGATGGTGAAAGCATATGCCCTTAATGCTATTCCTTCTTCGTCGAATGCACCAACTGCGGCGGAGAAGGGAAAGAATGTCATTATTCAAGGTATACTTTCTGTTTATGATGTTCCTGTTAGAGTTTTGTTTGATACTGGAGCTTCCAGTTCTTTCATATCTAGTGACCTGGTAGATAGGTTGGGATTGGAGCCCGAGATTGTCGATAGACCATTAGTAGTGACGAACCCGATTGGTGGTTCGACTAGCCTTAGCATGATTTGTCGTAATGTGGCCCTATCGAGTCATGGATGCATGTTTGTTTGTGATTGCTTTGTTTTGGGCTTTACTGGGTTTGGCATTATTTTGGGAGTTGATTGGCTCCAAAGATATGGTGGGGTGGTAGACTGTGAGGGCTTTTTGGTGACAACTAGAGCGGATGATGGGCAGAGGGTAGTGTTTGGTGGTCTACCTAGTGATGGGGTAATGGCTAGTTTTCTAAATTCCCTCGACATCCCGTATAGTGAGTTGTCAGGTTTGCCCATGGTTGGCCAGTATCCGGATGTTTTCGAAGAAGTGACCGGGCTTCCACCACATCGAGAGATTGAGTTCCGTATTGATTTGGTGAAAGATGCCAGACCTATAGTGATGCCACTTCGTCGTATGGCACCAAGGGAGCAGCGAGAGCTCGGGGTTCAAGTCAGCGATCTTTTGAAGAAGGGATTTATCAGAAGGAGTGTTTCTGAATAGGGAGCACCAGTTGTGTTTGCTTCCAGGGCGGATGCTTCCCTTCGATTGTGTGTAGACTACCGCGAATTGAATAAAGTGACGAGGAAGAATAAATATCCTCTACCACGGACAGATGATTTGTTTGATCAGTTGAGTGGCGCGAGAGTATTCTCCTAGTCGGATCTCGCGACAGGATTTCATCAGCTTAGAGTGGACTCTGAGAGTATAGCTAAAACGGCCTTTCGGACGCCGTATGGATTTTATGAGTGGTTGGTTATGCCATTTGGGCTGACCAATGCCCCATCATATTTTGTGGATCTTATGAATAGGGTATTCAGAGATCAGCTGAAAAAGTTTGTCCTTGTGTTCGTGGATGATATTTTGGTCTACTCGAGGAAAGAGGAAGAACACAAGGAACATTTGAGGATAGTGATGGAGGTGTTGAGAAAACACCAATTGAAAGCAAAGTTTTCTAAGTGTCACTTCTGGAGAAGGGAAGTGAGATTCTTGGGCCATGTTGTTTCAGAGAATGGTATTGCCTTGGATCCTGCGAAGGTGGCTATGGTACAAGATTGGTCTACACCCAAGAATGCAACGGACATAAGAAGTTTCTTGGGATTAGCTGGATATTATCGTAAGGTTATCCAAGACTTCTCCAAGATAGCTGCACCATTGACTCAGTTGACCAAGAAGAATCAAGCTTTCGTCTGGGACGAAAAGTGCAAGGATGCCTTCAAGAGTCTAAAGGAAAAGTTGATGCGCGCACCAATGTTAGTCATTCCCAAGGGGAATGAAGAGATGACAGTATATACGGATGCATATGGTACCGAACTAGGTGTTGTATTGATGCAAGGAGGTAGAGTTGTAGCTTATGCAAGTCGGCAATTGAAACCACACGAAAGAAGATACCCTACCCATGATTTGGAATTGGCAGCGATCGTGTTCGCATTGAAGATGTGGAGACATTATCTATTGGGAGAAAGATTCGAGTTGTTTACTAATCATAAGTCACTGAAGTATCTTTTCTCTCAGAAGGATCTAAATCTCCGACAACAAAGATGGTTAGAATTCTTGGCTTCCTATGATTTCGATATCATATATACACCAGGAAAGGGCAATGCGGTAGCTGATGCATTGAGTAGAAGACATGCCAGTTTAGGGGCTATGTTTCTGGAATGGAAGCAACTGGAGTACATCGCAGGGTATGATTTCAGACCAAAGTGCGAATTAGATCCAGAAATGTTAGCAAATTTACCGATCAGACCCACTTTGATTGAGCGGATTGGTTCCAGTCAGAGGAATGATCCTAATCTATTGGAAATCATCTCAAAGTTGGAGATCGGAATCGACGAAGAGATGAATATGTATGGGCTTGATCGATATGGATGGCTTAGAAAGAATGGAAGACTTGTTGTGTCCAATGTCAATGGATTGAGAGATGAAGTGCTTAGAGAATGTCATCACTCAAAACTGACTATACATCCCGGTGGTAACAAGATGTACCGAGACATGAAGCAGACCTACTACTGGGAAGGGATGAAAAGAGACGTTGAGAAGTCTATATCCAAATGCATGAATTGCCAGCTAGTTAAAGATGAGCAAAAGAAGCCTAGTGGTTTGTTACAACCATTAGAAATTCCTGAATGGAAATGGGAGCAAGTTTCAATGGATTTAATCGATGGTTTACCAAGGACTAGGTCGGGCCATGATAGCATTTGGGTGATTGTGGACCGATTAACCAAGAGTGCAAGATTTATACCTGTCAAGTCGAATAGAACGGCAGCTAAGTTAGCTGAGCTATATGTGAAATGGGTAGTGAGGTTTCATGGAATGCCTAAAGGCATTGTGAGTGACCGAGATCCGTTGTTCACTAGTGGATTTTTGAAGAGCTTACAAGAGGCGTTAGGATCAGAATTACATCTCAGTACCGCGTATCATCCTCAAGCCGATGGTCAAACAGAGAGGGTGAATCATATACTAGAAGACCTGTTGAGATCCTGTGTATTGGATTTTTGTGGATCATGGGATGACCATTTGCATCTAGTAGAGTTTGCCTATAATAATAGTTATCAGTCCAGTATTGGTATGGCTCCATTTGAAGCTTTGTACGGAAGACCGTGCAACTCACCGTCATGTTGGTTAGAGACCGGTGAGAAATATGTGCTTGGACCAGAGGTAACAAGAGAAACATCAGACAAGATTAAAGTTATTCAACAACGAATGAAGGCTGCCCAAGATAGGCAGAAAAGTTATGCTGATAAGAGGATAAGAGAATTAAATTTCTCCATTGGCGACTTGGTGTTTGTCAAGATTTCTCCGTTGAAGAGCGTGATACCATTTGGCAGGAGAGGCAAGTTAGCACTAAGATTTATTGGCCCATTCCCAGTTCTTGAGAAAATTGGGAATTTGGCATATAGAGTTGAATTACCAGAGAAGATGGCAGGAGTTCACAACGTATTTCATGTTTCCCAGTTAAGGAAATTCGTACACGACCCAGATGTGACTATTTCACCTGATCAATTGGATGATGTCGAAATTGAACCTGAGGCGGTTGGGAACCGCAGGCCTATGCCTATTGTTGGGAATGATACGAAGCAGCTTCGAAGGAACGCGGTGAAATTAGTCAATGTTCAATGGGGCGAGAATGAGAATGACTGTACTTGGGAGACAGAGGAGAACATTAGGAAGACGTATCCAGAACTCTTCGCCTGGTAAGATTTTAACTTCGATTTAGTCTTTCTGCATGCTAGGATAGGCTTGTTTAGTTTGTTTTGCATGTTTGATTGTTGTATGTGGCTGGTAGGCATGCGGGATCCTTTGTATGTTTTGGGTTAAGGAATTTCGGGGATGAAATTTCTTAGAGGGGGAGAGTGTAACGACCCGCATTCTACGCATCATAAGATCATAGAATATTTGTTTATTTCAAATACAAAGTCGTATGGTCATGTAACTTTAGGAGACGATTATTGGAGTCATTTCCCATATTCATGATTTATGCCGATTTTTAAATGACCATTTTGCCTCTAGCTGATCTTGTTTTGGCTATAACTTTTGATTGGAAAGGTGTTTTGACCTGAAACCACTTCCATTGGCTTCGTATGATGGTTTACCTTTTCGTAGAGTGGTCAAGAGTGAAAAAAGGACTCACCGTTTGGGAGATATGGCTGAAACAAGTTTCAGATGGTGAAAAACAACTTAATTGGGGGTTAACCGGGTGATTAGCAGCTAGGCCCAAGGGGGATTTCGGGATTAGAGATGCATAGGGGCTGATTAGGGTTAGAAAACATTTCTTTCAGTTGCCACTTTCATTCTTGGAACCCTAGCAATGGCCTCCAACACCCAAATCAACTTCTAATCACTTCCTAATCAAGTTTTGGCTTACTCGACACCAAATAAAAGAAGATCTTCACCAAATCAGTATTAGAGCTGCTGTTAGACGTTAGGATTCACCCAAATCAGCGAGGTTTCAGATCTGAAAATTTTATTTGTGGCCAAGGTGAGTGATTTGCATAGTTTTGCACTAATTACGGTTAATTAATGGTAATTAGTGAAGATTAGCGAATTTATACATTAATAAATTTTGGAAAAATATTTATAAAATTCAAAATAATGTTCTAGACCTCTGTTAGAAATTGGGTTTTATTTGATTAAGTTTTACTAATCATGTCATTAGTTTTGGTTAAACATGCTTAAGGGAAAATATGGGGTTTTGGCTAGTATTGATCCGTTTTAACCTATCATATTGATGTTTTGGTGTTTGTGGTCACTTCTATTTGTTGCTATGACTGTTTGGAATGATTTGTGGTTGTTTAGAAATGTCAGATTGTTCGAAAACGTTGTCGAATGGCGTAAAACAATTGCTGGAAAAGTGGCAGGAAATGCTACAGGAAATCCAGATCGGATAAGGGGATCGGGTCGGACAGCCTAACCGAACCAAGGTGGTGGCATCTCCAGCAGCGTAGAACCTCAAGGGAAACAAGGAAGGCCCGGACCGGATCGAATTGGGGTGAAACAAGGGGGATTAGAAGCGAGGACGTGGGGGATCTGATCGAGGAACGGTGAGCACGAACAGGACCGAGACTCTGGAGCAATTGAACCAAAACGACTAGAAATGGTGGCAGAAGCATGGCACCCGAACCGAACCGAGTGGAGCACCGAACCGAATGGAGTACTATGACCGAACCGAACCGGAGTGAGAGCTCGGAGCTGAAACAAGCCGAACCGAACTGGATTGGAGTTGCGATTACGCGACGACTCTTCTGAAGACCAACTCCAATTCCACCAAAACCCGAGATGCAAAGGAAGTCCGAATGAGAAATTGTAACTCAGGATCCAGATGGGAACCAACGAGTGAACTTCATGATTGGGTTTTGCTGTGGAACGTGTGCAAAGGGGTTACCGATGTCTATAGCTTTGGACCACTATGGGTAGGAGGTACGAGGACGGATTCAGGGCCACAATGGCATAGGTAGGACCGTGGGCTACAACAAATGAAGTGGGGTCATTTGTAATGATTGGTCATGACTCCACGTGGTAAGCTTGGTTATAGCAGGGATTCTACAAGTCGGACTCCGTCGTTACCTCAATTTGTCTAGTGTTCCAAAGTGGTGGATATCGTATGCTTTACGCACTGAGTGAGAGATGTGAGGATGGTTGCTATGCTTGTTTTGTTTTCCATCATTATGACATGCAAACCCCTACCCCCGTATTCTTTACACCATATGATAGGGGCACCTTAGAGTATTGTACGGTATGTAGTGCTAACTCTTTGGTTGCAGGTCCAGGTTCATGTATGGTTTAGTATACCTGTTATTGTTCTGTTTAGTTTCTTATTGCTCATACCGGACTTTTTGTCTGACCCAGAGATTTATGTCTCTTCTGATTACTCCGGGTGCTTTCACGAGCAGACTAGAGATAGGTTAGCAGGGTATGCACGAGTAGCTGATCCGGAGACGAGCAGGAGGCTTCCACGTATGATACATATAAATATTCTCCCTGTATTGTTGAAGATTGCTGCTTGGGAATTAGTAGTGCATCTTATACTTTAACTTTCTTTTGCTTTAGAGACAGTTTAGAGTTGTAATAATGATGTTGGATCATAAGCTGTATTTGGATTTCCGCTGCTATGTTGGTTTAGTTTTCAGCTTATGCACTGTCTCACCTGTTTTATGTCAAGATTATGTTATTATTATATTTTGTTCCATGCGCTGTGAGACATTCTACAGGTTCCTTGTTAGTTCATTCTCTTCTTTCCTTTCTTTGGCGACCATTCCATTCTAGTCGGGCATGTGTACAGCGCACCTTCGGAAGAAATGCAGGCTGGTGCGGGGCGGGCCGTCACATACTCTGTCAAACACTCGTCCATACAAGTCATTCAGGAATAGGATGAACCGAAGGTACTCTCCTACTGCATCCAATATAGGAATCACCCTATGGATCAGTAGCGAGAAGTCCTTGCATACCGTAGATTCCAACCACGATAGAACCACAGTTTATCTCTGGGAGCTCACCAAAGATTATTAGCGGTTCATCGGTTTTATGAAGATGTACGGTCTTCATTGCTCCATCTCGATCATCTTCTGATATCTTCATGTATTTGTTGGTCTGAATGGTTTTCGAATATAAATTCAAACTGATCTTTCCGTGCCCACAATCATATTGGACAGATTGGACAGTCGGCGATTTAACAATCAAAATAAACAGTGTTTCAATCATGAAAATCCACTGAGTTCACTGGTTCAGTATTCAGCATCACTTGGCCCTTTTTATTAAAATAAACTAGTTCACTTCTGCTTAATTAAAACTCCTAACTCTTTTAATATTTAAAAACACAACAATTGAAATCTTGTATACTAGTGTTCTCAAAACCATATCATTATGATACTTAGTAACATAACTTATAACCATATTCAATTTCCACTTAATTCTCCTTTCAAACATTTGTTACATCATTCTTTATTATTTAAACTTGGGGAATCCATTCAACTTATTTTTCGTAAACAGTGTTACGCAATATCATTTGTTCCGTTCTTGAAACGATAACTATTATTTATTAGTATAGAATAAAATTTACTTTACATTTCCATTACTTAGGATCTCTCATTATATATTTTCCAATTTTCACCAACGTTGCATTATTATTTCCCTAATGGAAATAATAGATTATCACTAACCTCTCTTACGATTTCCAACTAATATTGTCTCCAGATAATCCTGAAGTCGTTCAAGTTGGGGTATTTTAATTACCTCTCAGACCTTGATCAACAACGATCTTATCCTCAGATAAATATAAGTTGTAATCAAAAACCCATATTCCATTCCAGCCTAAAAAAAAATTCCATTTTAACTATTCAGAATATAGTTCCACAAACCTTCTTTCTTAATTCCATAATTAAGAAATTTCTTATCAACAACACCTTTTTAACTCCGCCTCTTTAAACAAATTTCTTTAAAAAAATCGGATTTGGTTATATAACCCTATGTCCCACTTCTTTACCCAAATTCACGCTTACCAATCTCCTTTCCAATCTTTTTGCCCATTCCATGCTTTGGAAATCTCATTTCATTTTCCTCCATTTTACTTGATTTCATTTTTAAGTAACGTTAATGTAAAATTTACGCCTTTACACTTTAAATCTCATTTACACAACTCTGGTTTAATATAAACCCTTCTGTCCTCAATTCCTTTTACTTAACTCAAATATTAAGTAAACATTTAATTTACTCTCTCGTATTCGCTTAAACTTCTCTTTATAACTTTGTTATAAAAATTCGGATTTTAAATATAAAACCCGTTCATAACTTCCTTCACCATTCCACTCTATTTCGCTTCAACTTTGATTACTCTTTAAATGAATTTCCATTCAAAAGGTACTTCCCTCAATTTTTATTATTTAAAATAATAATTTACTTTAATCACTAACTACTTCAGTAGTTAATATCTTTGTTACTAAAATAAATAGTAAACTCCCTTTTTAAACTTATTAAAATTAAAACAATGTTCATTAAACTATTTTATTAGATTAATTCAAATCAAACTAATTTAAATCAATTCCAATTACAATGGTTGACTTAGTCAACTCAAGGCGCGACTATCTTGGTAACCTATTCCAATTCGTTCTCACTTTAAATTAAATTAATTTAAATAATTCCATTAAATAAATAAATAAAAACCAATTATCCACATTCTAACCGTTACGGTTAATTTCTATCCCATTTTCATAAATCTGATTAATCTCAGATTTACTTTGTAAAATCAATTTATAATAAATCAAAGTATTTAATAAATAAAATATTTATTTATTTCCCTTTTATAAACTTTTATTCAAAATAATATATTTAAAAATCTATTTCCAGTTATAAAATAAATTTTATAACTTCATCTCTATCGACTCACCTGACGTTGAATCAATATTTAAAAACCGATTGATTTTATAGGCCATACGCTGCCAAATACTCCACCAATACCACCTATTGGTTTAAACTAACAGATGTTAAATATTCAATAATAAACAATCAAATCAATCACCCCAAACAGGACAATTCATATATGATAATAAATAATATATTTGAGGAATCCAGTTGGATCCCTCCAACCTGTTCTTCCCTGTATTCAAAACGGTTATCACAAACCAGATCATTCAGTTTCATTTAACTGATAACAATAAATAATAGCCGTTTAACATCAACCACACGCCATTCAAACAATTCAACAATTTAAACACATTTATTTTATAAACGTGACCAACCATGGTAAGTTACTTTTATTGGAATCAATCGTTAAAATAACAATTTGGCATTTCACTGAAATTAAACAACGGTTTAATTTCATCCTTTAAAACAAAAATTATAATACTAGCAAACAGTCAACCATAGCAAACAGAGCACACAAAAAGAAAATACCCAATTTACATAAAATATAAATGGGAAAACTGACACGACCCGAACTTCCCCGTGAAGGAAAGCCCAGATTGAATTGAGAACAAGCCACATTGGAACACAAACAAAAGAACATTTCATTGCTCATTACAACAATTCCATCAAAAAACAAGAATATGCAGACTATAAATCAGTATTACACATTCACTAAATATCAAAGATTACAATACATTACATAGCAGCGGAAAATAATACAAAACACAACTGAAAAGAATATATGGGTACAGAGCTTTCCGGATATCGTTCCAGCTGTAAATCAGGATCCTGTGAATATAAATCTGCAAAACCAAAACTACTAGCTACCCGTGCAGAAAATAAGGGCACCTAGAGTATAGGTTAAAACAATAAACTCCAAGTCAGTCATGTGACTGGGGTGAGAACTAAAACAGTTATTAATCTTTATTTTAAAGTTAGGTAAATCAAGGGACCACACCGTATAACACGGAACGGGTTTCCTCCCAAGAGTACCAGTGCATAAAACAGCAGCGCAATGCTAAATAAAGAACAATGAAGCTATTATAAGACCCAGGTCCAATCACACAATGCAACACAAGCCGGAGGATAGGGTTTTACGTTATAATAGCCAACGAATGCTTGATACGCTAAACTTCATCTTTTATTATTACTGTAAGTGTATAGTGTTAAAACAATTTCAATCATTAGTATCAATCATAAACGACATGGGTACCATATATCATGTCGCCAATATTAGGCTCTACAATCAAAATCGCAATTGTCACGTATTGGAAGTTGGATTTCCGTCTATGAACTGAGGCCAGGGATCGTCCTTACCGCTTCAAGATGCTCTAGCCCGTGTCTCAGGCAAGCGCGCAGGAAAGCCTTGGATCGTCAGGGCTGGTTCACCGATGTGGATTATTATGCCTGAACACTGCGTTTCCCCGCCCTTTGAGGCATAAATGAGACATATGACTCCATCAGCTCCATATAGTCACCGATATATCCGAGTCGCCTCGCAATCCAACAACCACACAGGTGAAAATAATATAAATGTCAGGGCTGGTAGGTCACTGACACCACCCTAGCTAGAAGGAAAAGCATGCCCTCCCAGAGGTCATCTCCCGTTTCTGGTTCACAACCAGGGTATGAGACTCGCGAATTAACGCTACACAAAGCTATGCCACAAAGGCCGTGCTTTGATCATCAACCACAAGACTTTGCTTTTCAACAGAAGCCTTGATCATTTGCATCTTAGCATGCCACACAGGCAATTCACGCTATGCAACCAATATCAATCACACAGAATGAAATCCGATGTCAGACACACATCCATTTACAAGTCTGTTCTGGGTCTGAACGAAACCAGAGGAACCTTATTCCTCGCATATCCATCGATCTCCAAGTACGTCTGGACGATCACCAACTAATTCCCTCCTCTTAGGTATACAGCCAAATCAAGATCATCAGTAATTATCCAAACGATGTGTAGACCTCCGGTCTTCGACCACCGTCTTCATCATCGACACCTCGTCGAATCAATTATTCAGAATGGGATAAACCCGGTCTTTCTGAATAACTCGCGTATATAATAAACAAGTGTTACACAAACACAACATACGCCTCATTCCAATTCAGAATATTCTTTTATTCAAATATTCACATCTATACGGAAAGGTTCCCATTAATTTTATCAAAGATAAATTCTTTTAAATTTATTCTTTAACCTTCCTTTGGATTTCAATTCAAACCAAATTATGGTTTATCCAAACTAGCCGGGATTAACGAACATTACCAAAGTAATCATTTTTTAAAATTTCCCAATCCCAACCTATTCATCCCATGAAGTAAAACTGGTAATACTTCATATCAAACACAACGGTGTTATCGGTAAATTTAATTACCATTTCACGTTCAAATCTAATTAAAGATTTAACTATCGCCTGGAGCCAAACTGGTGATACTACATTCTCGATCATTTCAATCTAATTATAGATTCATTAAAACTCCACTTGGTTTTAATCTTCCCAAAAATCAATATTGATGATTATTTAACTTGGGAAATCATATCCTGTCCATAACAGGGTTAAAGAACCAATGTCATTTAAAACACGGTTCACGATAAACCCAAAATCACATTCTATTTCATAAGCCTTTAACCGTAAATTAGCAAGTGAACAATTCCCCAAGTAATAACCCCGAAGGCCGAAACCAACATCAGATCAATACCCATGAAACCATTCAACTTAACTAATCTCCAGTTAGTTTCTGATTTTCTTAACTCCGTTGGGTCTAAGAACAGTATTATTAAAGATACCATTCATGACAACCCAAATCGCATTCCCTTAAAGATGGAATCTTCATGGAAAACAAATCGATATATATATATATATATATATAATCGATATAAACTTCCATATTCGACTAACAATATAAATGGAATAATGGCAAAGCCTTTTTAAATTCCATATATATTAGCAGTCCTCATCCACAGAAATTCACTTCGATTATTACCAAATCGAATTCCATTCCGTTCCAGTTTATTTTATTAAATTGGAAAACTTTACTTTTGAAAATCTCCTTTAAATCTTAACAAAAGATTTATAAATTCCAAATCACATTTCAATGTAAATTCGGTTAAAGAACGAATGTCGTTAAAACACAGTTCACAACAAACCCAATTCGCATTACATTAATTATCGGGTTAAATAACAGGTGTTACTTAAATCACCGTTCACAATAAACCCGAAAATCAGTTCCAATCCAATTCCAATTAAATATCATTTAATTGTTATTCTTCATTAAATCTAAATAAAAAGATTTAATCTTTTTTCCCAGCTGGGTTAAAAACAGTGTTAATGAAGACACCATTCACGACAACCCAAATCACATTTGATATTAAATACAAGGCACTGAATAGAAAATATATCGGTTTATATTCAATATCAAATACTATGACCAACAAATATTGTATTGGAAATAACGATATAAATATATCTTTCAAATTTCCATAACAATATATGTATAATCAAGTAATCCAACATCGAAATATTCCGAAGACAATTTCAATTCAAATCCATTTCCAATTTATATATTGGAAATTATGGTTATTTTTAAAACCATTTCAAATCCAATTTATTTAATTTAAAAATAAATGGATTATAATTCTAGTTCAAAACTAGTTCATTTCGATAAAAATCTATTTTTATCCTTTCAAATATGGAGTTTTTCATCCCAATTCTTTCCAAATCATTTCTTACGATTTTACACTAATTATTGATATTTTTAATAATTTTATCAAGGCCCGTACAGTCGATTTCCATCAACGGCCATCAAACTGCACTTACGGCGACCTTTTCCAATTTTGATTTGGACATAATTCCAAATCTGACCGTTAGATTTCTAATTTCTTGTATTCGTTAGAAAGCTCTTTTCGATACGAACCCAACGGTTCTGGTTTTAGGAGAATCCGACGGTCGGATCTCCCGTAATATCCATTCGAAGTCAATGGTCGAAATTCGCGAACTGTCGATGCGCGGCGCGTTATATTCAGGCCGTTATATATATATATATATATATATATATATATATATATATATATATATATATATATATATATCATCGATTTCCTTTTAACACGTATTTTATAACTCGGTTTAAATTCGTTTTCAAAACGATTTCAACTTCATATTCGATTTCTAATCAAAATCGAATATTCCATATCATCGATATATAAATGATAATATTTTCAAAACATTAGATTTTGAAATCAATTCCTTTTCGTTATTCATTATAAAAACGAATAAAATTGATATATATACATAGTTCACGTCAAAATGGCGTTAATCAAATCAACATTGCTTTATATATTGAAACACATTCGTGTCCATCCCAAATCGGACATCAAAATCAAATTTTGATTCTTTTCTGAATATTATTTGAAAATATTCTTTATTTTAAAATAATGGTTATTTAAAATATTCATTCTTTTTGAACTGGAATCAGACATAGTCAATTACCATATAATTTGATTATATGGATTTCACACAACAAATGTATATAACAACAATGAAAATAGCAATCCATCATCCCGAGTGCATTCTACACTGTATAAGCATCAAATATAAAAATTTAACGCTTATAACAGCCCGTCAATCAATCAATCGACATACAACTAATTATTGGGATTAATGTATGTCTAATTTCATCCCAACACCCGTGTGGGGTTTCAATCAACAATAATGAATTTTATTTGTGCAGTTGGGCGATGTGTAAAATTTATCGTCTCAATCGATATCAGTCAAATGTGTGTACATAAACAAATCGTCCGATTTGTTTATAAATATTTATTTTATATACACGTTAAAAATTATATTTTTAACAATAAAATATTTATTCATTCCACATCACACAATCAGTATTTACAACACATCAATCAAACAAACAAGTCATCCATGGTCTGTGGACGACGGGTGTCGGGTGCTGCTAAGCACCGTCTGCATCCTAGTATATATTTCAACTAGATAATAAATTAAAAGTGAGAAGTTCTCACCGAGGGTTCCCCTCCTCCATTTCATTTCCGAAATTCAGAACAATCTAGATTTGCCCGTACTTCCAACGTAGTCTTCTCCAAGCTGTTCATATTAAAATCACATTTTTAATATGATTTTCTATACATAAAAAAAATCATATTTAATACTCTACTAATATAAAAATCCTATTTTTATTCTCTCTAAAATATAAAAATCATATTTTTATTATCTCTATAATATAAAAATCATATTTTTATTATCTCTATAGCATAAAAATCATATTTTTATTTATCACGCTTTTCATATAATATCTATCGAATCTTTTTGTTTGTATAAATCTAATCTTTGTTTGAAGTAAAAATCAAATATTTGTTTATTCATATCCACATTATAAAAAAAAATTAGTTTTTTATCTATGTTAAAAACTGAAAACAAAATTCAAATAAAAGCTCATAAAAATCAGGTTCTTATCTATGTTAAAAACAGCAAAGAAAGTTCAAATAAAAGCTCACTGTTTATTTTCTTGATCGGAGGAGGGTTGGTCGGGCTGCTGGTGGCGTCGTAGGAGAGGGGATGGCGCGGCGATCCCGCAGGGTGGCGGCTCGCGCGAAGGTTCAGGCGATGGCGTCGGTTCGATTTTGGGGGGGCTAGGGCTTGGCGACGTGGTCTGGAGATGGTGGAGGAGGAGCGTCGGAGTAGAGTGGGATGGGGTTGTGTGGCGGCGGTGCGGATGAGACGAGGGAAGAAGATTCCGTCGCCTCTTCTTTTCATTTTTTTAATCAATCTAAGTGGAGAGAATAAAGGAGTGAGGGAGTTTTATAAAATATAACAAATTAATATTATTTTCTCCATTTAAGTTGACGTTTCGTTCGACCTCCGATCGAGACCCAACGACTGTCGCCCATAACTAATTACCCCGATTCCGAACACAATGGGATATGTAACGTAGGCTAATTCGGCTGTTTCGATCAGTTTTCGCCAAAATCAAAATATAAATATATATTGAATTTGAACGCACATTTCAATTTACCGGGGCCACACACGGACTCTAAAAATTCCCAAAAAATCTTTTCTAGCTTCGTATTGACGATACAGTCCTAATAAAACTAATTTCGTCAAATTTGAAGACCGTTTGAAAAATGTCCAATTTCTGGTCGATCGAAATTGACTGAAACTGTCAAAATACGTTTTCTCGCGCCACGCACACATATTGATTTCAAAAATTGCGATTTTTGGAATCTAGCAATAACTTGACATCGCGGTTCCAACAAAAGTAGTTTCGTCGAAAATAGAGGTCGTTTGCAAAATGGCTATTTTTAAGGACCAAAATTCCATAGCAACTATTCTGAATTTTCAACTGGGCATAACTTTTTATTCCCGCTATGAAATTTCAATTTTTCGGATTGGTTAGAAAGATATTCTCAAATAGATTCAAATATTTTTGGTTTCGATAAAATCCGGTTTATTTTGAATCCTGTACATTCATTTGAAATTTGAAATTTGAAATCGAATTTTCAAACTACCGCGCCTTTTTTAATTCGTTTTATAATTATAATAAAATATTTATATTCTAACGTCGATTTATATAAATATTTACGTTCTAATTCTATTCAAAATAAATTTCTCGTCGTTATTATTTAAAATAATTCATTTTAAATATTCAAAATTCATCAAAATTGCCAAAATAAAAATTTTAAATTGGTTCAGATTCCCGGGTTATTACGATCTCCCCCGCTTAAAACTTTTCGTCCCCGAAAAGAAACGAATCTGAAAGTTGTTTAACTAATCAACTCAACTTTCCTTATTTTCATTTTGTCTTAAGTTCTTCAACCTTTCAGTTTCTAAGAACTTTTCAAATTTTTCAAAAATTTGGCTAACACCCTAAATTTTCGAAAAATTTCGCCATAACATCCCCTGCACGGGAGCACCGGGAAAATCCCGAAATTTCCATACAGACCTCTCCAATCCAAAAAGAAACAGCTAAGCGGCAAGCCAATCGGCTCATAAAATCTTCCAAAACCCAAGAAATACAATAAACATGTACCTATTTGTTGGGCAAACAATTTTATTCCTCTGCTCTAGCCTCCTTGCTATGATTTGTTCAGTGAAAGTACATGTATTTGCATGCAAATGCGAATAATTTTCAATACAACTCACTATTTGATACAATTTGGCTAAATGGTTCAAATTTTAATTAATCAAATAACACAATCAGCAATCAATTTGTTGATTAGCTTTTCAAATTCATAACTTTGATACATAGAAGAAAAATCAGATTTTTGACGCCAAATCACAACAATAAGCCCTATGTAGTTTTGATTCTCACACCAGTCAATTGGAAATATATAGATATCACACCTTCGAAACTCGAACACAAATTCTGATGACGTAGCTACAATCATCAGAATCATCTCCGGGCGACTAGAGTGTGACTCCATATCTATCCAGTATATTAAAACTTCAAATACACGCGGATCAGACGTATACGCAAAATCTTTATATACTTGATTGTCCAAATCAATATAAAAATAATATTCAGATACGTTGAATAAGGTTTAAATTTTCAAAACAAGATTTGTTTTCAATTTTATTTTCAAAATGTCACTCTTCACACTCGTTCTAGGATAATACTGATCCTATCTCTAACGAGTCATTCCTATTGGACATTACTAATTCAATTTCTGATGAATTCCTTCGTTTGGTTCTAATGTGTCTTGTTCTTGGGCTTTGTAAACCAAAGTTCTGATACCAAGCTGACACGACACGAACTTTCCCGTGAAGGAAAGCCCGGATTGAATTGAGAACAAGCCACACTGGAACACAAATAGAAGAACATTTCATTGTTCATTACAACAATTCCATTAGAATACAAGAATATACAGAGTATCAATCAATATTACACATTCACCTAATATCAGAGATTACAATACATTACATAGCAGCGGAAAATAATACAAAACACAACTGAAAAGAATATATGGATACAGAGCTTTCCAGATATCGTTCCAGCTGTAAATCAGGATCCTGTGAAAATAAATTTGCAAAACCAAAACTACTAGCTGCCCGTGCGGAAAATAAGGGCACCCAGAGTTTAGGTTAAAACAATAAACTCTAGGTCAGTCATGTGACTGGTGTGAGAACTAAAATAGTTATTAATCTTTATTTTAAAGTTAGGTAAATCAAGGGACCACGCCGTATAACACAGAACGGGTTTCCTCCCAAGAATACCAGTGCATAAAACAACCGTGCAATGCTAAATAAAGAACAATGAAGCTATTATAAGACCCAGGTCCCATCACATAATGCAACACAAGCCGGAGGATAGGGTTTTACCTTATAATAGCCAAAGAATGCTTGATACGCTAAATTTCATCTTTTATTATTACTATAAGTGTATAGTGTCAAAACAATTTCAATCATAAGTATCAATCATAGACGGCATGGGTACCATATATCATGTCGCAAATACTAGGCTCTACAATCAAAACTGCAATTGTCATGAATTGGAAGTTGGATTTCCGTCTGTGGACCGAGGCCACGGATCGTCCTTACCGCTTCGAGACGCTCTAGCCCGTGTCTCAGGCAAGCGTGCATGCAAGCCTTGGATCGTCAGGGCCGGTCCACCGGTGTGGATTATTATGCCTGAACACTGCGTTTTCCCGCCCTTTGGGGCGTAAATGAGCCAAATGACTCCATCGGCTCCACATAGTCACCGATATATCCGAGGCACCTCGCAATCCAACAACCACACAAGTGAAAATAATATAAATGTCAGGGCTGGTAGGTCACTGACAAACCCTAGCTAGAAGGAAACGCATAACCTCCCTGAGGTCCTCTCCCGTTTCTGGTTCACAACCGGGTGTGAGGCTCGCAAATAAACGCTACACAAAGCTACGCCACAAAGGCCGTGCTTTGATCATCAACCACAAGACTCTTCTTTTCAACAGAAGCCTGGATCATTTGAATCTCAGCATGCCACACAGGCAATTCATGCTATGCAACCGATATCAATCACACAGAATGAAATCCGAAGTCAGACACACATCCATTTACAAGTCCGTTCTGGGTCTGAACGAAACCGGAGGAACCTTATTCCTCGCATATCCATCGATCTCCAAGTACATCTGGACAATCACCAACTAATTCCCTCCTCTTGGGTGTACAACCCACTCAAGAGCATCAGTAATTATCCAAAATATGTGAAGACCTCCGGTCTTCTACCACCGTCTTCATCCTCGACACCTCATCGAATCTGTTATTCAGAATGGATAAACTCGGTCTTTCTGAATAACTCGCGTATATAATAAACAAGTGTTACACAAACACAACATACGCCTCATTCCAATTCAGAATATTCTTTTATTCAAATATTCACATCAGTAGGGAAAGGTTCCCATTAATTTTATCAAAGATAAATTCTTTTAAATTTATTCTTTAATCTTCCTTTGGATTTCAATTCAAACCAAATTATGGTTTATCCAAACTAGTCAGGATTAACGAACCTTACCGAAGTTATCATTTGTTTTAAATTTCCCAATCCTAACCTATTCATCCCATGAAGTAAAACAGGTAATACTTCATATCTAACACCACAGTGTTATCGGTAAATTCAATTACCATTACGCGTTCAATCTAATTAAAGATTTAACTATCGCCTAGAGCAAAACTGGTGACACTCCATTCTCGATCATTTCAATCTAATTAAAGATTCATTAAAACTCCACATGGTTTTAATATTCCTCAAAATCAATATTGATGATTATTAAACATGGGAAATCATATCCTTCCCTTAACTGTGTTAAAGAACCAATGTCAATTAAAACACGGTTCACGATAAACCCAAAATCACATTCTATTCCATAAGCCTTTAACCATAAATTAGCAAGTGAACAATTCCCTTAGTAATAACCCAGAAGGCCGAAACCAACATCAGATCAATACCCAGGAAACCATTCAACTTATCCAGTTAGTTTCTGATTTTCTTAACTCCGTTGGGTCTAAGAACAGTATTATTAAAGATACCATTCACGACAACCCAAATCACATTCCCTTAACAATGGAATCTTCATGGAAAACAAATCGATATATATAATCGATATAAGCTTCCATATCCGACTAACAATATAAAAGGCATAACGGCAAAGCCTTTTTAAATTCCATATATATTAGCAGTCCTCATCCACAGAAATTCACTTCGATTATTACCGAATCGAATTCCATTCCATTCCAATATATTTTATTAAATTGGAAAACTTTACTTTGGAAAATCTCCTTTAAATCTTAACAAAAGATTTATAAATTCCAAATCACGTTTCACTGTAAATCGGGTTAAAGAACGAATGTCGTTAAAACACAGTTCACAACAAACCCAATTCACATTCCATTAATTATCGGGTTAAAGAACAAGTGTTATTTAAATCACCGTTCACGATAAACCCGAAAATCAGTTCCAATTCAATTCCAATTAAATATCATTTAATTGGTATGCTTCATTAAATCTAAATAAAAAGATTTAATCTTTTTTCCCAACTGGGTTAAAGAACAGTGTTAGTGAAGACACCATTTACGACAACCCAAATCACATTTGATATTAAATATAAGGCTCTGAATAGAAAATATATCGGCTTATATTCAATATCAAATACTATGACCAACAAATATTGTATTGGAAATAACGATGTAAATATATCTTCCAAATTTCCATAACAATATCTGTATAATCACGTAATCCAACATCGAAATATTCCGAAGACAATTTTGATTCAAATCCATTTCCAATTTATTAATTGGAAATTTTGGTTATTTTTAAAACCATTTCAAATCCAATTTATTTAATTTAAAAATAAATGGATTATAATTCTAGTTCAAAACTAGTTCATTTCGATAAAAAACTATTTTTATCTTTTCAAATATGGAGTTTTTCATCCCAATTCTTTCCAAATCATTTCTTATGATTTTACACTAATTATTGATATTTTTAATAATTTTATCAAGGCCCGTACAGTCGATTTCCATCAACAGCCATCGAACTGCACTTACGGTGACATTTTCCAATTTTGATTTGGACATAATTCCAAATCCAACCATTAGATTTCTAATTTCTTGTATTCGTTAGAATGCTCTTTTCGATACGAACCCAACGGTTCCGGTTTTAGGAGAACCCGACGGTCGGATATCCCATAATATCCATTCGAAGTCAATGGTCGAAATTCGCGAACTTCCACTGCGCGACGCGTTCTATTCAGGCCATTATATATATATATTATATATATTATATATTATATATATTTCATCGATTTCCTTTTAACAATTTTTTTATAAATCGTTTTAAACTCGTTTTCAAAACGATTTCAACTTCATATTCAATTTCTAATCAAAATTGAATATTCCATATCATCGATATATAAATGATAATATTTTCAAAACATTAGATTTTGAAATCAACTCCTTTTCGTTATTCATTATAAAAACGAATAAAATCGATATAAATATCATTCACGTCAAAATGGCGTTAATCTAATCAACACTGCTTTATATATTGAAAAATATTCGTGTCCATCCCAAAACGGATATCAAAATCAATTTTTGATTCTTTTCTGAATATAATTTGAAAATATTCGTTATTTTAAAATAATCGTTATATTAAAATATTCATCCAAAGTGCATTCTATAATGTATGTCTAGTTTCATCCCAACACCCGTGTGGGGTTTCAATCAACAAATAGTGAATTTTATTTGTGCAGTTGGGCGATGTGTAAAATTTATCGTCCCAATCAATATCAGTCAAATGTGTGTATAGAAACAAATCATCCGATTTGTTTATAAATATTTATTTTATATACACGTTAAAAATTATATTTTTAACTATAAAATATTTATTCATTCCACATCACACAATTAGTTTCCACAACACATCAATCAAACAAACAAGTCATCCATGGTCTGTGGATGACGGGTGTCGGGTGTTGCTAAGCACCGTCTGCATCCTAGTATATATTTCAACTAGAAAATAAATTAAAAATGAGAAGTTCTCACCGAGGGTTCCACTCCTCCATTTCATTTCCGAAATTTATAACAGTCTGAATTTGCCGGTACTTCCAACGTAGTCTTCTCCACGCTGTTCATATTAAAATCACATTTTTAATATGATTTTCTATACATAAAAAAATCTATATTTAATACTCTACTAATATAAAAATCCTATTTTTATTCTTTCTACAATATAAAAATCATATTTTTATTGTCTCTATAATATAAAAATCATATTTTTATTAACTTTATAATATAAAAATCATATTTTTATTATCTCTATAAAATAAAAATCAAATTTTTATTATTTCTATAGTATAAAAATCATATTTTTATTTATCAAGCTTTTCATATAATATCTATCGAATCTTTTTGTTTATATAAATCTAATCTTTGTTTGAAGTTAAAATCAAATCTTTGTTTATTCATATCCACATTATAAAAAAGATCAGATTTTTATCTATGTTAAAAATTGAAAACAAAATTCAAATAAAAGCTCATAAAAATCAGGTTCTTACCTATGTTAAAAACAACAAAGAATGTTCAAATAAAAGCTCACTGTTTATTTTCTTGATCGGAAGAGGGTTGGTCGGGCTGCTGGTGGCGTCTTAGGCGAGGGGGTTGCGCGGTGTACGGCGCAGCGGTGCAGCAGGGTGGCGGCTCGCGCGGAGGTTCAGGCGATTGCGTCGGTTTGATTTTGGGGAGAGGGCTAGGGCTTGGTGACGTGGTCTGGAGATGGAGGAGGAGGAGCGTCGGAGTAGAGGGGGATGGGGTTGTGTGGCGGCGGCGCTCCACCCGTGGGGGGGGGGGAGCTGCGGTGCGGATGCGACGAGGGGGGAAGATTCCATCGCCTCTTCTTTTCTTTTCTTTTTTATTATTTTAATCAATCTGAGTGGAGTGAATAAAGGGGTGAGGGAGTTTTATAAAATATAATAGATTAATATTATTTTCTCCATTTAGGTTGACTTTTTGTTCGACCTCCGATCGAGACCCAACGACTATCGCCCATAACTAATTACCCCCATTCCGAACACAATAGGGTATGTATCGTAGACTGAATCAGCTGTTTTGATCAGTTTTCGCCAAAATCAAAATATAAATCTATATATTTAATTTGAATGCACATTTCAATTTACCGGGACCACATACAGACTCTAAAAATTCCCGAAAAATCTTTTCTAGCTTCGTATTGACGATATGGTCCTAACAAAACTAATTTCTTCAAATTTGAAGAACATTTGAAAAATGGCCAATTTCTGGTCGATCGAAATTGACTGAAACTGTCAAAATACGTTTTCTTGTGCCACGCTCACATATTGATTTCAAAAATTACGAATTTTGGAATCTAGCAATAACTTGACATCGCGGTTCCAACAAAAGTAGTTTCGTCGAAAACAGAGGTCGTTTGCAAAATGGCTATTTTTAAGGGCCGAAATTCCATAGCGACTATTCTGAATTTTCAACTGGGCATAACTTTTTATTCCCGCTATGAAATTTCAATTTTTGGATTTGTTAGAAAGATATTCTCAAATAGATTCAAATATTTTTGGTTTCGATAAAATCCGGTTTATTTTGAATCCTGTACATTCATTTGAAATTTGAAATCGAATTTTCAAACTACCGGGCCATTTTCAATTCATTTTATAATTAAAATAAAATATTTATATTCTAACGTCGATTTATATAAATATATACGTTCTAATTCTATTCAAAATAAATTTCTCGTCGTTATTATTTAAAATAATTCATTTTAAATATTCAAAATTCATCAAAATTGCCAAAATAAATTTTTTAAATTAGTTCAGATTTCTGGTTATTACAAAAACTGAGTGAGTTTAACTCACCTTGAGTTGATTCCATCGTTTAAATAGTTGGTTTTAAATTAAATTAGACGGGTTTTTAATTTAATTAAAGATCCCAATTGATTCCAATAGCGTCCATTCCTGATCCGTAATGCAGAGCTCGTTATCATGGTTTCAACAGCACCTTGTTTGTCCAATTATGATATCATATGATTTAGTTATCAATAATTTAAACTAACAAATTTAAATAAATAATTAAATTCCTAATTATAGTTTTACCCTTAACTAATTTTAATTAAACTTTAATTAAAACAGGTTAATTACTTTGGAAACTACCAGCCGATCCATTTCAAAATAAACTAAATCCAGATTTCCTTTTTAAAATTGAATAGCCTGATCTGTTACTTACTCAGATTTGTACATACCCTAATGCTACTTATTCATTAGTTAACTACGTTCTCTATTTTCGTTTGTTCAGTAAACTTAACCCTATCTCCTTTTTGTTAGATTATAACTGTGCTTAAGCACATTATGATAACAGAACAGGGCCCAAAACAATATCAAAACTAAATTACATTTTATAAAGATGGACTAATCCTCTTTGTTTCTCCTTTGTTCACGATTAGTACTACTGTTTCATTATTCATTGTCTGTCATATGGACTTCGATATAGCAAAGACCCATGCTCGCTCCTTTCCAAACAATTGCCTACAACCAATTTTACTATTTGTGTTAATATAATTGATTAACACCATTTAGTTGCTAATTTAAATTAGCTTAATAAATTTACGTTATAAACAAAATTGGCCAAACCTTACTGCTTCTTTCATTGTTCCTCAAACTTTTAGAACATGCGTTGTTTTAACTTCAACTGGCCACCGCCGTGAGGATCATCAGGGACTAAAAAACCCTCAGCCCCATCCGCCATTGACCGATCGGAGACCACCCAGATCCACGCCCTGTCCCCCTCCACCTTCGATAGAAGCCTCCCCTTGCCAGACTCCTCCTAGCGCTGACGGTTGACTAAAACCCACGCCACACTCCTGGTGGGATATCAGCTACCTCGGCTACCAATATACAATCATGACGGGTCAGTTCGGAGAGCTTGATTAGAACTACAGATTTCCAGTTACAAGTTTTAGTGTAATTGATCGGAGGAAAAGGAAACGAAGGGGAGAAATTGGTCGATTTGGGTTGTCCAATGTTTTATGTGGTGGCTGGAAAATTTTAGAACGAGTTGACCTTAGTCTAGGTTTTGACGCACTGAGACTTGGTTTGGGAATATATATAGGGTGTTAAATTTAATATACTATTATTTACAAAACTTCATCGCAAAGTAATTGATAAAAACCACCACGAACGATTTCTGTTTACAGATAAAAAAACTATTCTTAGCATAAAAAAATATTCTGTATCCAATAGGACAGGTTTCGTTGAATTCCGGCATCGTTTGAAAAAAAATCCTTTATAAAACCAACGAAAAACACACGTTTAAAATTTCTACGATCACGAGATAAATCTAATCAACTTTAAACTTTGAAATCCTGTAATAATTAATTAATACGAACCCAACGGCACCAATTTCGTCGCATTCTGAGACTGTTTTCCCGGTAGGATATTTTTATACGCACCGCAGTGCCATTTTGGACACCAATTTACCCGGTCTCCAAAATTAACAAACTATATACCTATCCTGACTCTAATCGACGATACGAACTCAATGGAACTAGTTTCGTGGCCTAATTCGATTGCCTGTTCAAGTTACACTCAAATATCTCTTTATTAATTTAACTACGCGTTATAGAAAATGGGCGGGCGTTTACGGCTACCGTGGTCACATACGACATCGGTTTGCCACGCTATTCAACACTGAACAATAATTTAACGTTACGGTTCCAATGAAATTGATTTCGTCGAAAATGAAGTCCGTTAGCAAAGCAGTTATTTTAAAGGCCTTTCTTTTAAATAATGATTTTTATAGCGATTATTTTAAATTTTGATTTGGCCATAACTTACTATCTATAATACGAAATCTTTCTCTTTCATGTGAAAATTATGATCAATACATTCCTAACATTTCTTGTTTCACAGAAATCTAAATTATACCCGATCCTGTATTTTCAATTAAAGTTCAAAACCAAATATTACTAACTGCCGCGCTATTTCGAGCTCGTTTTATATTATAAATAAAACTAATATTAAAACTTCGTTTTAAATAACGAATTAATATTAAAATCCATTAATACCCCAAATATAATATTTTAAAATAATAAATTAAATAAAATAAGTGACTGCTAAAATACGGAACGTTACATTCTTCCCCCTTAAAATAATTTCGTCCTCGAAATTGCTAAGGTAGGAAAGAACGTTACAAACCCATTTTCTTTATAACAATATTTAATCAAAACTCCGTTTTATTCCCAAAACAAATCTAATTTGTTTTAAAACTAATTTAATTAAAATAAAAGAATTTTCCAAAAATTTTAAAATAAATATTCTAACACCTTAAATTTTGGAAAAAATTTGGCAGAGTCTCCCCTGTACGGTGGAACATCTGCAATATCGCAGGTTCAAGAAATATATACACATCAACCAACACGGTTGGAAAAATTCAAAAATCCAATCCTAAAATCCAAATAGATCTCAAAATTTCATATTTTGCGTAGGCGTACCTTTTTGCGAGCGTTATTATGCAATATGCGATAATTTATATCCGAGACTTCTTAATTATAATGCAACTCTATTCAGACTGGATTCAATTAACTCCAAAATTTCTCTTGGACGGATTTTTAGAGCTGAGTTGGCACTTCTGCACCTATTCTCAACTCAAATGAACTTCATTAGTCTCCAAAACAATATCAGTTATGTTCAAAATATCCATATCTTTCATATCAACCAATTCTATACACAGTTCAATCCACATGAGATTATAATTATAACCAAGTCTTAACCATCCATTTATCTGTTTAATTATCCATTCATATTTAATAATTTGGATTGATTTATCCAACTTATTTATTCTATATTGGTTTTCAACCAAGTCTATCCATTCCAGATTTATATTCAATCAATCAAAAACAAAGTCCAAACATACCATTCAATTCAACATTAACAAATCTAAATGTTTGCCCATATTATAATAATTTGTGAAAATCCTTCCTTTTATTATTTTATAAAATAAATTAGGAAAAAATAATTTCAAAATAATTTTAATATCAAATTACAAATACCCGCTCTCATATATATACTCAAACTCAATCTAGGGTATTACTAACCCCACCTCTATCGAGTTACGCCACAGAGCCAAGGTTATCACTAAACCAATAGCTCTGATACCACTGTAACGACCCAAGGTTTTTTGGCCCAGAAATCGACATGAATACCTTCACCGTAATCCCATGTCGACCTTCCAAACACCGAAAACACTGGATAGTTATTAGAAAGAAATTAGAGGATGAGATAAGAAAGAAAGAAATATTACAATAGAAGAAGAAGACGAATCAACACAACATAACCAGAGTCTCACATCGCAAAGAAACAAAATATAATATAGAAATAAATCTTTATTGAGAGCTTTGAATAAAACTTACAATGTCAGAGTACATCAATATCACTGGACAATTATAATAATCTGTCCCATATACAACACACAGCGGAATAGCAGATATATAATATCCTACGTCTGAACACCTCCAGCTCGTCTCTTCACAGCATTCGATCACCGGAACCTGTACACTCAGGGCTAACCCGAGCATTTACAAAACACCGGGTCTGTCTGGTGAACCAGAGTGAGAAAAAACTCGCACAGTATTAAGGGTATCACACAACTTGATTTTAAAGTTAAAATCATTTCGAAAGAAAAGGATAATCGTAAGACCAAATCCACACATAAATACGGACGGTTTTCACCTTACGATAACCCAAAACATTTTTGAAACCAATAACATTTTTGAAACCAATATCCTTCCTGATATTATGATAGTGTCTAAATACATGTAAATATCAATCTAGCGGAACGCTTGCATCTCACACTCCACATATATAGTATACAATTAAAACTGCGGGTGCTTATTGGAGATTGGATTCCAACCATAACAAGGTATGGGACCACCTGCCGATAGTGTATCTCTAGAGGCGAATACACTGGGTTCAACAAGAACGTCTTGCAACCCGGCCCACACATGACCGACCACTCATTTCGTTTGAGTGTATCGAATGTATATCACCAACGGTTGGGATTAGCAACCGTTTCCCGAAAAGGGACAGCATCGAAATATATATTAAAGAAGCAAAAGGAATTTCTCTAGATAGGTGATTATGCACCCTAATGGGAGCGACCCACGTAGCCATGCTGCCTGCCCGATTTTTGTCATTCCCCGGTTGATGAGGCTTGAGGTTTAGATTAACTTTTGGAACACTTGGTCACCATTCACTTTGAATGCCACATCGTCAGATCCGCTAGATATCACTAATTGATGTCCACAAAAATACTCTAGTTGGGAGCTAACCAACTATGGCATGTTTGAAGAAATCAACGTACGTGATCCTTTGGAAATACTACGTTAGACACTCATCCATACAAGTCATCCAAGAACAGGATGAACCGAAGGTACCCTCCTACTACTTCCAATATAGGAATCACCCAATGGATCATTAGCGAGATTCCATGCAAACCATTGATTCCAAACACGACATAACCACAGTTTATCTCTGGGAGCTCACCAAAGATTATTAGCGGTTCTTCCGTTTTATGAAGATCTACGGTCTTCATTGCTCCATCATTGTAACACCCCATATTTCTGTTAATGTTATAATAACGAATCCTAGGATACTTAATTTAAAATTTGAGAACTAAGGGAAACGAGTTAAGCCATTGTGTTCGTCTTAGAATTGTGGTTGAGATAGAGTCCGAGTTTGCGTAAATTGGACTTCGTATGAAGAAGTTATGGCTGTCAGAAGTATCCAGAAAATTCAAAAATAGCTCGAAAACGAATTCAAATTCAAACAGTAGTCAGAAGCGGGCTGGGCGGGAAAATTCCCGCCCAAGCAGGTCGACCAGGGGGTTGACCCTACTGTCGACCTCCCCCCTAGAGGTCGACCTGGGGGTCGACCTGGCCCCCGGCCACATCTGAATTTTTGAAAACTACTGACTGGCTGCTGAGTCACTAGGGTTTCTGGATGGTCCTGAACTGGTCTGAGTGGCTGTGATTAACCCTAGGTTCATACGACGGCTATAATTAAACTAGAATTCTATATAAACAACTCAATTCTCAACCTAAAAACACACAGAAAAATAATCCTAGAACTTAAATGCCGTAAGTAGAGGACTTGGAGTAACCGTCGCCATTTTCAATTCAAAGGCGAGCTAAAAGCTTACATCAAAAATCAAATTAAAACTAATCTAATTCAACGATCTTAATCAAAGGCGCGCATCTCCAATTTCAGAATTCGGAATTCAGAATTCAAGAATTCCTTTTAGTTTGTAAGTTAGTTGTTACGCAGATTTAAACATTCTTTCGATTAAATCATGACATATTGTAATTGGGATATAGTATGGTGCATATGTATAAGATTTGATTCTTGTCTATCTTGAAGTATCGTTGTAATTAATCATGTCTATGTGCTTGTGGCGATGAACATGTTGTATATATTTTATGTCTATATGCTTGTGGTGATGAACAACATTTTAAGTTATTGGAATCTATTATAATTGGGTATTGGATTTTTTTTGCCAATTAAATGGTAAAACATGTCATGTTATAAATTGGTGGTTTTTGGCAAGTTTATGATCTAAATCACATGCTTAAATGTTAGACTAACATCCATGAATATTTAGAACTATGTCAAGTTGAATCTATTTATGTTGCAAGATTGGATTTGTAGTCATCTTATGTCTTAACACAAGTTATCATGCTAAGTGTGATTTAAACATGTTTATGGTAATTCTCTTATGTTATCATGCCAAGTTGTGATTTAATGTTTTGATATACATAAGTTAGTATGTTAAATTGTGGTTTAAAATCTTATTTATATGTTAAACCTCCATGTTAGACCCATATCAAGTTTACATGAAAACTAGATCCAACTTAGTCACAAGTTCACCCTTACCTGTTTAGTTAAGATGATGATACATCTATGCCAACTTACATATGTGATAAGTTAAATGTATGCTATTTTTGGTTTTTTTTCATGTTCCTTGTTTATTACCCCTTTTTGTTAGGGGTTTGGGCTAATATGCTAGCCCAACACATTATGTAATTCATACGTACGTTCTACGGGGATAACAACGGGAAACATGAAAATTCATGGCACAGGATTGTTCTTAAAATGGTATATTTGATATAACATTTATTATGAGCAATAAATTGAAAAAGGATAATTATGGCATGAGTAAATTAACATTAATTTACATAAAGAATTGGACATATACATATAAAATATGAATTTAGAAAAGACGAATATGCCTAACCCGAGGTTAGACTGAGTTGTGGTGTAAATCTACCCGGAACCGACCAGCATATCTAGTGACCACAACAAGACCTGTTTAATGTGGGTGGTTAGTGCATCAGGCCCAAAAAGAACCCGAGGTTAGACTGAGTTGTGGTGTAAATCTGCCCGGAACCGACCGGCACATCTAGTGACCACAACAAGACCTGTCTAATGTGAGTGGTTGGTGCTTTAATAAATTAAAGCTAAGTAAATTAGGAAAATACTTAACTGATTCAACATGTTAACTAAACGAAGGGGCGGGGTTAGGTAAACTTGGACACCTAGCCAAATAAACATGTTGATTAGAAAACCCTAGTAACGGGGACCCATTTTAGCAGTAACCCACATAGATGTATCATGGTACCCTGAAACTAGGCAGGGTGGGGCACGATTACTGGGTTGAATTATAAGCGATCAAAACGTCGGCGGTTGGTGGGCCAGTGTAGGTTCTGACGAAGTATGGGCGTGCACGTACTCCGGAGTGGAAAAATCGATCACTGGGCATCAGTAGTATACAATGTGCATTTTACAAGAAAAAGTGTTGTTTTAAATTTTAAAAAGGCATAATCCCCAAAGACATATGCCCTATCATTCTATCCTTTGTTTGAATATTTTCTTTTTCGTTTCAGCATGTCTGGGAATCTTAACCTTCAAGAGGGTGTACCAATACCTGGCTGGTTCAGGAGGTACTTAGAGGCTAGTGCCAACGATGCAAGCCACGCAGATATTCCTCATCCTCCAACTGCAACGACTCCTCCTCCTCCTCCCCCTCGAGCAAATTCTTTCTCAAAGATTTTTAGAGACTTTAGGGCCATGGGTGGAAAGGATTTCAAGGGGACTGAGTCATTCGTAGAAGCAAGGAATTGGCTCAAAGAAACTGAGGATCTATTCGATATCTTCGAGGTGGATGATAGACAAAAGATACAGTTGGCGGTGTGGTTGCTCAAAGACGAAGCTTCCTATTGGCGGGAAGTCACTAACGCCGAAAGGCCAATTGAAACTTGGATGGATTTCAGAATAAGGTTTGAAATGAAATTCCTCTCACACGCCGAACGAGGTTTACAGCTGGAAAAGTTCTTATCTTTTAAGCAAGGAAGTATGACGATCATGGAGTACGTCAACCAATTCAATCAGCTGGCCTGATTTGCACTGGATTTTGTGAATACTCCTCAAAAGAAGGCTCTCTGCTTTGTCATGGGATTAAATGAGCCACTTCACAGCCTAGCTTTGACCCATGTACCTATGGGAGCTACTTACGAGAGGTTAGTGGACATGGCACTCTTACATGAGGAAGGCAAAGGCAAGAAAGAGGAAAAAGCGGAAGTGCCTCAAGACAAGAAGGGGGGAGGGTCACAGAACAAGAAGGATGATTCAAAGAAAGGCGAGAAGAACAATAATCCCCGTGAAAAGAGAAAGTGTAATTTCTGTGGCATTCCCGGGCATTTGATCAAAGATTGCAAGAAGAAGAAAAGGAAGATGGGCGGTTGTTTCCACTATGGGGACACATGGCTAGGGCCTGCCTAAAGAAGCAAGGGCAGGGAGCTGGACCTTCTTCTAGAGGACAAGTTCACGCTCCCATGGCACCTCCGCAAGAACGAGGTAGAAATATTTCTGTTAAAAGTTTAGTCTATCTTTTTGATTATCATGTTCGTACATTATTTGATTCTGGCGCATCGCACTCATTTGTATCTGCTGATTTAGTTGAATCTCTTCACCTAGACACTAGTTTGGTAGAGGATCCCTTGGTTGTTTCAAATCCAATCGGGGGCTCATCTTATTTGTCAATGTTTTGTTTGGATTTGAAAATATCTATTCTAAGCGTTGAGTTTAGATGCAATGCCTATGTTTTGTGCTTTACGGGCTATGAATTGATTCTAGGCATGGATTGGCTATCTAGTAATGGTGCCATCCTTGACTGTGAAAAAAGAGTGGTTAGACTCCTGGCTCGCCTTGGTAACACTCTTGAAATTTCTTACAATCCCCTGAACTCTGTTATGCTAAGTTATCTAGAATCTCTTGATGCATCTGTTGAGGACTTGTAGTCTGTAAAGGGAGTCCATGAATATCCTGATGTGTTTGAAGAGGTAAAGGGTTTACCCCCGAGGCGAGAGATAGACTTCTGCATATACCTCGTTGACAACGCAAAACCCGTTGCCTTACCCGTTAGGCACATGGCCCCAAGGGAGCGGAAAGAGCTCAGTAAGAAAATTAAAGAGCTCCTAAAAAAGGGGGTTATAAGGCAGAGTATTTCTGAATGGGGTACTCCAGTAGTGTTCGCAACTAAAGCGGGCGGTTCACTTCGCCTGTGTGTTAATTATAGGGAGCTAAACAAGCTGACCAACAAGAATAGACACCCACTCTCGAGAATAGATGATTTGTTCGATCAGCTTGTAGGTGCATTGGTTTTCTCCCAATTAGATTTAGCCACCGGGTTTCATCAGCTAAGAGTGGCTGAGGACAGCATTGATAAGACCGCGTTCAGAACTCCAGATGGTTTCTTCGAGTGGTTTGTCATGCCTTTCGGCTTGACAAATTCACCTGCTTACATCGTTGATTTAATGAGCAGGGTGTTCCGAGAGTTCCTCAATAAGTTTGTGGTGGTCTTCGTAGACGATATTTTGATCTTCTCAAAGAACGAGGAAGAGCATGCTCAGCATCTATGGGAAGTCATGGATACTCTCCATGCTCATCAGTTGAAAGCTAAATTCTCCAAATGCTATTTTTGGAGAGAAGAAGTTAGGTTCCTTGGAAATGTGGTGTCAAAAGAGGGGTTAGCTGTGGACCCCGCGAAAGTGGTTGCTGTGCAAGATTGGAAGGTTCCTCGAAACGCAACCGAAGTTCGAAGTTTCCTCGGGCTAGCAGGCTTTTATCGGAAGTTCATCAATTATTTTGCAAAAATCTCAGTTCCACTAACAAGGTTAACAAAGAAGAACTTAGCTTTCAATTGGGATTTGGATTGCGATATTGCTTTCCAATGATTAAAAAGGGCTCTGACAACAACCCCAGTTCTGACATTGCTTGATGTAAGCAAGATGTTCACAGTATACACAGATGCATGTGGCACGGGACTAGGTGCTGTTCTGATGCAAGAAGGGAAGGTAGTGGCTTATGGTGGAAGGCAGCTGAAAGTACATGAGAAAAACTACCCAACCCACGACCTAAAGCTGGCAGCCATCGTTTTTGCGCTTAAGTCTTGGCGCCATTATCTCCTAGGTGAGAAATTTGAACTGTATACTGACCATAAATCGTTGAAATACCTATTCTCGTAGAAAGATCTCAACTTGAGGCAGCAAAGGTGGATGGAGTTTCTTGCCTCGTATGACTTTGAGATTTCCAACACTCCTGGCAAGAGAAATGCAGTAGCTGAAGCCTTAAGTAGAAAGAAGCTGGCCTTAAGCCCTCTCTTTATGGAAAGGCAAAGCTTGGAGTTCATACCAAGCTTTAACTTTAGACCCTCCACTGACTTTGTACCTAGCTTGCTAGCAACATTGGAAGTATGGCCTATGCTTTTGGACTCAATAGGGGCCGCGCAACGTGAAGACCCTCAACTAGTCGATATAATAGATAAGCTGGTTAGGGGTGAGACTTCGAGTCACCTCAATAGATACTACATCGATGATAAGGGATGGTTGAGGCGGGATGGAAGACTATACGTCCCACAAGCAAGGGATTTGGTGGAAAAGGTTCTCGAAGAGGCACACGATTCCAAGTTGACCATACACCACGGTGGAGACAAAATGTATAAAGACATAAAAAGGGTTTTCTTTTGGAGTGGCATGAAGAGAGATGTAGCAGAATTCGTCTCCAAGTGCATGATATGCCAGCAAGTCAAGGCGTAACAGAAGAAGCCTGGAGGTTTGTTTCATCCTCTTGAAGTCCCACTATGGAAATGGGATAGCATCTCGATGGAATTTATAGATGGGTTGCCTAGGTCAAGAAAGGGCAATACCTGCATTTGGATAATAGTGGACAGGCTCACGAAAAGCGCGCACTTTATACCCATCAAGAGTAAAAGGACGACCTCATCTCTAGCATCCATATATCTTAAAGAGATCGTTCGACTCCATGGGATACCCTCCAGCATAGTGAGTGATCGAGATCCTATCTTCACGAGCAAGTTTTGGAAGAGTTTACAGGAAGCTGTAGGAACACAGTTATGCTTAAGTACGGCCCGTCACCCGCAAACTGATGGCCAGACGGAAAGAGTCAATAGGGTATTAGAAGACCTCTTGAGACTATGCATTCTCGACTTCGGAGGCAGACGGGAGGATCACTTACCTTTGGTGGAATTCGCTTACAACAATAGCTACCAAGCCACCATAGGCATGGCGCCTTTCGAAGCTTTATATGGAAGACCGTGTCGGTCACCAACTTGCTGGTGGGAGTCCACGAACAAGCTCATACTTGGGCTAGACATGATCTGAGAAACTTCAGAGAAAGTAGACTTAACACGAAGAAGAATGAAGACTGCCCAAGATAGACAAAAATCCTATGCAGAAAGAAGAAGAACTGACGTTGAGTTCGAAGTTGGAGATAAGGTATTCCTTAAAGTATCTCCTTTGAGGAATGTCGTTCGCTTTGGGTCCGCAGGAAAGTTAGCACCAAGATTCGTAGAGTCGTTCCCTATCATCAAGAAGATTGGGAAGATGGCTTATAGGGTACAACTCCCCGAAAGATTGGTCGGGATTCATAATGTCTTTCATGTCTCTCAACTGCGGAAGTGCTTACACGAGTCTGCGGAAGTGGTAGAATGAAGCATGCTAGAGGAAGTAGAAGTTGAACGAGAAGCAACTATGAGGAGAGTTCCAACTCGTATCTTGGGAACAGAAGTCAAAAAGCTATGCAACCGTGAAGTTAAGCTCGTCAATGTTCAATGGAGCGACACCGAGGAAGACGAGACTTGGGAAACTGAGGACAGAATACGCGCAACCTACCCTTTTCTTGTTGAGGGTACATCTTTAATCTCTTTTTCCTCAAGTTTATGCTCGTATCTATCTTTTTAGGTATATCTCCTCGGCCCTATCCTTTATCCTTAGGTAGGAACCCATTTAGATGTAAACATGTAATTGAAAAATGTAATGGTTGATGGTTGCAAGAGGTTGCACGTGGTTGCTAGTGATTGCTCGTGGATGCATATACACACACATTAGGTATTAGATCGGCTCAGTCACTTTCATATTGCATATGCATATATGTATTTATATAAGGATTGAAACTTGATGTGTTATCATATGGACGTTGCATTTGTATGAATGGTTGTGCACTCATGTAAGAAATTTTGAGTAGGGAAAAAAGTTGCATTCATAATGGACTCATGGCACTGACATAATTTGCATTAAGGAGGTCAACTAAATCAGAAGACCGCCTGATTTTGCATTAGATAACGACATGTACACACGCTATGCATATGATCATGAAGTATTAGAAACCTTTTAAGGACAATGGATGCCTGTGTTTGATGGTTGAGTAGATGGGTGATTGGATGGTAGGATATAAGTTCTTCCCTACTTGAAGATTTCGAGGACGAAATCCTAAAAGGAGGGGAAAATGTAACACCCCGTATTTCTGTTAATGTTACAATAACGAATCCTAGAATACTTAATTTAAAATTTGAGAACTAAGGGAAATGGGTTACGCCATTGTGTTCGTTTTGGAACTCTGGTTGAGATAGAGTCCGAGTTTGCGTAAATTGGACTTTGTATGAAGAATTTATGGCTGTCAGAAGTTTCTAGAAAATTCAAAAACAGCTCGAAAACGAAGTCAAATTCAAACAGTAGTCAGAAGCGGGCTGGGCGGGAAAATTCCCGCCCAGGCAGGTCGACTAGGGGGTCGACCCTGGTGTCGACCTCCCCCCCTAGAGGTCGACCTGGGGGTCGACCTTAGGGTCGACCTAGCCCTCGGCCAGATCTGAATTTTTGAACACTGCTGACTGGCTGCTGAGTCACCAGGGTTTCTGGATGGTCCTGATCTGGTCTGAGTGGATGTTATTTACCCTAGGTTCATCTGACGGCTATAATTAAACTAGAATTCTATATAAACAACTCAATTCTCAACCTAAAAACACACAGAAAAATAATCCTAGAACTGAAACGCCGTCAGTAGAAGACTTGGAGTAGCCGTCACCATTTTCAATTCAAAGGCGAGCTAAAAGCTTACACCAAAAATCAAATTAAAACTAATCTAATTCAACGATCTTCATCAAAGGCGCGCATCTCCAATTTCAGAATTTAGAATTCAAGAATTCCTTTGGGTTTGTAAGTTAGTTGTTATGCAAAACATTCTTTCGATTAATTCATGACATGTTGTAATTGGGATATAGTATGGTGCCTATGTATAAGATTTGATTCTCGTCTATCTTGAAGTATCATTGTAATTAATCATGTCTACATGCTCGTGGCGATGAACATGTTGTATATATTTTGTGTCCATATGCTTGTGGTGATGAACAACATTTTATGTTATTGGAATCTATTATAATTGGGTAATGGATTTATTTTGCCAATTAAATGGTAAAACATGTCATGTTATAAATTGGTGGTTTTTGGCAAGTTTATGATCTAAATCACATGCTTACATGCCAGATTAACATCCATGAATATTTAGAACTATGTCAAGTTGAATCTATTTATGTTGCAAGATTGGATTTGTAGTCATCTTATGTCTTAACACAAGTTATCATGCTAAGTGTGATTTAAACATGTTTATGGTAATTCTCTTATGTTATCATGCCAAGTAGTGATTTAATGTTTTGACATACATAAGTTAGTATGTTAAATTGTGGTTTAAAATCTTGTTTGTATGTTAAACCTTCATGTTAGACCCATATCAAGTTTACATGAAAACTAGATCCAACTTAGTCACAAGTTCACCCTTACCTGTTTAGTTAAGATGATGATACATCTATGCCCAGTTACATATGTGATAAGTTAAATGTATGCTATTTTATGTTTATTTCATGTTTCTTGTTTATTACCCCTTTTTGTTATGGGTTTGGGCTAATATGCTAGCCCAACATTTTATGTAATTCATACATACATTCTACAGGGATAACGATGGGAAACATGAAAATTCATGGCACAGGATTGTTCTTAAAATGGTATATTTGATATACCATTTATTATGAGCAACAAATTGAAAAAGGATAATTATGGCATGAGTAAATTAACATTAATTTACATAAAGAATTGGACATATACATATAAAATATGAATTTAGAAAAGACGAATATGCCTAACCCGAGGTTAGACTGAGTTGTGGTGTAAATCTGCCCGGAACCGACCGGCATATCTAGTGACCACAACAAGACCTGTCTAATGTGGGTTGTTAGTGCATCAAGCCCAAAAAGAACCCAAGGTTAGACTGAGTTGTGGTGTAAATCTGCCCGGAACCGACAGGCACATCTAGTGACCACAACAAGACCTGTATAATGTGAGTGATTGGTGCTTTAATAAATTAAAGCTAAGTCAGGATTGGTAGGGTTAAGTAAATTAGGAAAACACTTAACCGATTCAACATATTAACAAAACGAATGGGCGGAGTTAGGTAAACTTGGACACCTAGCCAAATAAACATGTTGATTAGAAAACCCTAGTGATCGACGCTAGAAAAGCGTGATATTTGTAATAAATTCTGCAAGCGCACAAGTGTGTAGCATACAGGTCCAACACAGGGAGGGAAATTAAATCAAATAATTTTTATAATTTCTTAGGCGAGTTAGACAATCTGCGAGGTTGGTTTTGAAATCGAACGAAATTGAAACTGATATTAAACTATTATTGAATTGAGTACAGATCTGAATCTAATCAAATCTATATTCAATCCAATATGACCGAAGAACACAATAGAAAGAACAGAAATTAAAACTGCAGAAATTGAAATAACAAACAGGAATTAAAATTAGGATTACCGCTGAATCTAATCAGACGGTCAATCACTAATGAAAATAAATATAAAATACAACTAGTACTCTACCAAACCTAATTATGTAGATGGCACTAGTTGCTAAGAAAATAAAAAAATACAGAAAAATAAAAGAGAACTATAAACTTTATTAATGGAGAAGAAGAGAAAATAGGATGGTGGCTAAAATGATATTACAAGGGTATTTATAGGAGATAACCAAACCCTAACCCTAACCCTAATACAATGATAAATGGGCCTTAGGGAATTCACAAAAGAGTTTACAATGAGAATTACAAATGGGCCTTAGTGAAATCTAGTAAATTTGGGCCTTTTAACATTTGGAACAAGTTCTAGGCCTTTTCTCCTTTTCTCTTGCAAGCCTCCTTTAATTTGAGATGTGCATGGCCTTTTTATCAATCATTTTCTTGTCCAACAGCAACTAGATGTGAGATCTTCATCTACAATTCTTCAAAATGTAAATATATAGCAATCTGATCTCCATTTCTCTACTTTTCTGGTTGCATGCGGGCTGGGTTGGAATATCTGTAAAAGTAACAAAACAATACCCAAGTAATATTTATTTATATACAAAAGATAAGATATAAGAGCATAAAATAAACACATTTCTATGTTAATCAAATACCCCCACACTTATCTTTTACTCGTCCTCGAGTAAAACAAGAAATGAAAGAACTGAACTAGATAGGTCACACTTTCGTAGGAAACATGATTGAATTGGGCGTATGCAACAGGTCGTTAAACCTCTAGGTGTCCCTAGTAGGACGAGTGGTGTCTCGTGAGGGTTTTCAGCGGATACTACCCACAAAATCCAAATGTAGTATGCTTTCTAATGAAACTACATGAGTGCAATGGACATATGCAAAATAAAAACAAAAAAATGAAAACACGACTTGTTTCAGTAAAGTGGTACAACAAATTAAGTTAACAATTTCTAATCAGTTGATTTTATTTTAGATACCTCAACTTGTCACAAATTTTCAATATAAATCAAGTTTTCAAATGTTATAGCCCAGTTTGGCAAGTTAGTTTGGTTGATAACATAGTGCAGCCATGAAATAAATTCTTGGTTTGCTTGTCACAGTTTGTGAAGTGGTATTCTAATTTCCTTATGTATGGCTAGTCAAATCAATAAGGTCAAGAAGTGTTTAGGCATCATCGCTTATTCTCTATCTCTATAAAAGTTAAAATTTATGATTAATTATATACACCTAACTTAGAAGACCAAGGTTTACCACCCATGCACTGCCTCGCAGACTAACGGAGAGTGGATAAAGAGCTTGGCGGATTGTGCAGACCGACTTTGACTTTGTCAACAATGTGTCGGTAATCCTTAGGTGTCCAATATCATAAAATGAGACCAAGATATTCCAACGCTGACTTTGTCAACAACATGTCGGATAGAGCTTGGCGGATTTGCACACCAACGCTTGATATACAAGAAATGTTGGATACCCTTGGATTACTATTATTATTATTGAAAATATAAGCACAAAAGAGAGTTACGCGAATTCAACTTAACACAACTTAGTTTTAAAGATTCGAAAAGCCAATATATGTATTTTAAGTCATCCACTTATTTAAACAAAGACTACAATATAGAATAGATTTCATGGCCATCACCTAAGAATCTCCCTATGTACCGATTACACTATTATCCCTCAAAATTAAACTTTTCATTATATTTCTTATTCGATCTAAGATGAGAGAGAAAAAATACTATCAACTGACTAATAATTGTTAACTTATTTTATTGTATCAATATAAAATGAGTCATATTTTCCAAAAAAAAAATGGCATGTTACTACAATCTAAATGCATGATGGTCCTACATGAAAAGAAAGAAAGAAAAATTAAAGAAAAATCAAAAGAATGCAATGCAGACTCCCCCCACACTAGAACTAAACAGTGTCCACACTGTGAACGTTTCCTAAATTTGAAAGATCGTACCCAAAGGTGAATGAGATGCAAAATTATTTGAAGAATGAAATGCAGTTTAACTATATGTAAGAATGGATAATATGTACAATGATATACTGTTTACGATGCAAAGAATGCCACCAACTTTTTCCCCCACACTTGGTTCTAGCCCTATGAGTCCCATTCCCACTGTGTCTAGGCATGTTTTCTAACAAGCAAGAGTTTTTGCATACCATCTCATCATTATACCTCGATTTATAGTCCAGTAAATGAATGTTCAGGGTCGTCCTAACATGAAGTTTTTCAACAAAGCTAACATTCCAAAAATAGTTCATATGTTCAACAAATTTATCAGTGTAATTTTTCAAAAATTTGTGATCGTATATAAATTTAGTGAAATTTGAAATCTGAGTGTTGTTCAAGACTATGTGATCACATTTCTCATCATTAACTGACAACGTATTTTCGACACTGACAATTTCAAGTTTGTTTGAAATTTTCTCAAAGTTAAACTTTTCGAACTCGTGATGTGAATCTACTTCTTCCTCATTTGGCAACTCATCCTCATACAATCCAAAGAATTCATGTTCGTTAAAATCCTTTTCCAATTTTGAGTTTTCGAAAAATTCAACAATTCTATTCTGTTCAACTTCTAAAATATCAAGTTTATCGCAGCCCAGAAGAGGAAGATCAAAATCTAAACTTAAATCTTTTTCCTGAAAAGAATCGAAGTCCAGATCATTTCTTGAATTTTTAACAACTTCATTTAGATCGTTATTCTCAATTTCAAAAGTTGTTATCTGAAAATTTTCACTATCAGTAAAGAATGAATTATTTTCTGATTCATCGCTTGTCTGAATTTGATTTTGTTGCTCTCGTTGTTCTTTCAAAGATGCCATTAAACAAAGAAGTTCATCCATCTTTTTATTTAGCCTTTCTTCCCTCTCATCAAAATGACATTCTTCATAATCATTGATTTGAGAGCTCTCATTTTGGATTTCTTGATTCTCAAAATTATAGTCCACATCAATTTCACAATCAAAATTATTTCAAATGTGGTGGTTGTTTGAATTTTCAGAAAAATGGCAATGATATTGGAAATCATTGTGATCATAAAAATTATGTTTGTAACCAAAACTGTTAAAATTTAAGTTAAAATTTGGGTGATTTTGGTTATTTTAGGATGTTGATATGGGCTATAATTTTGAAAATTTTGGTTTACAACCCATTATTGATGTGGATCAAAGCTATATTGGGATTCAAAGCTATTTTGATATGGATGTGGCCCATAATCGAAATTACTGAAATTTGAATTGAAGTCGCCATTTCGATCATAACTTTGAAAATGTTGGTCATTTTGAAAATTTTGAAAATTGTTGATATTTGGCTCGCGAAATTTTGGAAAATCTTGCTTCATGAGTTGTGATTCATACTCATGCTGTTCAAGAGGACGTCTACTATGATTATTATCCCACATTTCTCTCAATGATTTTTTTGAATCAGACATTTTAAAGAAATCAAGGGAAAACCAAAATTATTCTTAGTTCAAAATAGTATAAAAGGATGAGTTGTGCTTTATTAATTAACTAACTCAATTAGAAGGGGGAAGGGGGAAGAGGGTCTTATGATCGTTCACGTATAGTATAAATACTAAGGGATACGACCAATGTTTTACGGGTAATATGCAACCTCTTTTGCTAATAGTTCAATAAATTGAACTACTATATATCCGTGATCCAATTATACGAGACATTCAACTTCACAAAACACCACTTTTCAATTATATTATTTTGAAATATCTAATCAGATTTTATTGTTGAGAAACGATGAGAATGATGACAACAATTATGGAAATTTCAACTCACAACAATCAGACAGAATAATTATTGAAATTAAAAATTGTGCATAGCGAGCCGCTGCCCTTACAGAAGATTTTTACAAGCAATATCGATATATATTTTTCTTTGCAGTAGTGCACCTGTAGAGTTTAGAGAATTTTACAGTGGGGTACGGCAGTCTGTCAAGAGCAGTTGAATAGCTATATCGATTGAAATCCCAGTATTTGCACTTTGTTCTCCTCTGAATTCCTTGATTGTTGCTTCGTTCGACTCTTATAATCCCTGATTGATTACTTGAACAATCCCTTCATTTTGACTTTATATTTGAATTACCCTTTTTTTTTTTGAAAACAAACAACAACGAAAGCAACAAATTGAAAATTCCACAACCAGGTTGCCTCAAAACAACAAGCTTTGCCGAATAATACTAATGGACACAACCAAGCAAAAGGAAACAAATAAGTTACGCTTACAACCAAAACGTTACCAAGAGTATGCGTGCTAGGCTCAGACCAAAAGGCAGTCAATATACTCAATCAAAAATCGTGCTTCTCCTTGATAAAACTACGCCTCGTCCCAAAATAAACTGCCCAGGAAAAGGAAAAAGATCAATTCCCAAAAAAATAGTAACTCACGCCCCTAAAAACAATTCACGCAATACCATTTTTATTTTTTTTTATTTTCTTTATCGAAAATTTCTGGTTCGGATTCGAATTGACCGGCTTCCGAAATGAAATATGTGGTGAAATTGCGAATTGGTGATGGTTTCGAATCAGGTTTGTGGAGTTTTGGGTATCACGATTGTCGGCGTGGCTCTGTAGTTGATTATAGGTTGGAGTGGCGCGATGTTTACTGGACATGCAGCAGTTGTTTGTTAATGGTAATCGGTGAGGAATTTTGTGGATTGGGATTGGGGTGTTTCCGGTCTTGATTTCTCAGATCTTCAGATTTTTTTAATTTTTTTTTTGGATTTTCGATTTTTCTTTGCTGGTTTTTGAGGTGATTGATTTTTGATCGGAATTGGTGAGTGCAAACTGTGGTTGTGGAGTTCTAATTGCTAATGGGGACGTGGATGATGATCGGTCTCTGATGTGGAGTTCTGTTGGGTTGCGGGGGTTCTTGAGTAACAGGGTTCGGGAAACATCAGTTTGGTGGATTGGTGAACTTGGATAGTGGTTCGGGTAAGAGGGTATGCTGGTTGTTGATGTCTGGACTGGTGATGTTTACGGTCAGTCGGTGTTGTGAGTTTGGTGATGTCTGAACGGGTTTGCCAACGGGGGAAAAGTGCTGTTGAAGGAGGAGGAAGGTATGAACAGAGTGGTTATGTGAGGAACGTGTGTTCAGAAGGGGTATGATCCTTGAATTGGAGTTGCGTGATTTGAGACTGGTTGTCTACGAATTGGTTGTAGAAGGTTGCGGCATGGGGAGTATGGTGAAAAGTAGATGAATAGTGGTGGTTTCTCAGTGGGGTTGAAGTGGTTTGGCGGCGGTTTGTCCGTAGATGAGGGGAGCTGGTTATTGAGGAGGGTGTTCGTTGACTGTAAGGTGGATGACAGGATTTGCGGTTAAGGGTTGTGATGATTGAGGAGGCGTGACTGGTGTATTGGTTGAAGTGGGGGATGATACTGTTGATTAGGGTGATGTGGTGAAAGGGATATGGCTGTGAACTTGGCTGCTGTTGTGATGAAGTGGTGAATATGAATATGGGATCGTGAATGGTCGGTGTATGGCTTGGTGATTCGTATGGGGATGGGGAGATGGATTTGTGGTACGGTATGGAAGAATGTAGACGATCAAATTGGGGGAGTGTGGTTGTGAGAGGAGACATGAAGAAAATTGGCTGTGGAGTTGTTTGGATTTGAAGAGAGAAGAATATAGGAAATCGGGAAGTGAAGTCGGAAAGAAAAAAAATTGCACAAGTTTTTTTTTTTAATTATGGTGAAAAGAGGGAAGAATTTGGGAAATTTGCATGTAATTTTTTTCTTATTTGGTTGATCACGGTATCATTGAACATTACCAAATCTAACCAATCAAGATTTTTTCTATATATACACAACGAAACAAAAGGAAGCAAAATAAAATGAAACTAATACGAATCGGAAATTAAATAAATAATAAAATCTAATCGTTACCTCCCCGGCAACGGCGCCAAAAACTTGATTGACGCTAGAAATGCATGATATTTGTAATAAATTCTGCAAGCGCATAGGTGTGTAGCATACAGGTCGAACACAGGGAGGCAAAATAAATCAAATTATTTAGATAATTTCTTGGGCGAGTTAGACAATCTTCGAGGTTGGTTTTGAAAACAAACGAAATTGAAACTGCAATTAAACTATTATTGAATTGAGTACAAATCTGAATCTAATCAAATCTATATTCAATCCAATATGACCGAAGAACGCAATAGAAAGAACAGAAATTAAAACTGCAGAAATTGAAATAACAAACAGGAATTAAAATTAGGATTACCGCTGAATCTAATCAGACGGTCAATCACTAGTGAAAATAAATGTAAAATACAACTAGTACTCTACCAAACCTAATTGTGTAGATGGCACTAGTTGCTAAGAAAATAAAAAAAATACAGAAAATAAAAGAGAACTAGAAACTTTATTAATGGAGAAGAAGAGAAAATAGGATGGTGACTATAATGATATTACAAGGATATTTATAGGAAATAACCAAACTCTAACCCTAACCCTAATACAATGATAAGTGGGCCTTAGGGAATTCACAAAAGAGTTTTGTAATGACCCGTATTCTACACATCATAGGATCGTAGAATATTTATTTCTTTCTCGTATGAAGTCGTATGGTCATGTAACTTTGCGAAACATCTAATAGAGTCATTTCCCATGTTCATGATTTTTGTCGACTTTTAAATGACCATTTTGCCCCCAGTTGATACTGTTTTGGCCATAACTTTTGATAGGAAAGGAATTCTGACCTGAAACCACTTCCATTAGATTCGTTTGATGGTTTACCTTTCCGTAGAGTGGTCACAATAGCCAAACGGACTTACCGTTTGGGAGATATGGCTGAAACAAGGTTTGGAGGGTGAACAACTGCTTAGCCGGGCCAAATCGGGTGATTAGTGAGTAGGCCCATAACCCATTTCGGGATTAGGGTTATGGGAGGGCTGAAATGAGATGGAGAATCATTCCATTTCAGTTTTCTTGCATCCACTTATCACCAAGGAACCCTAAAAATGGCCTCCAACCTCTAAATCACCTCCAAATCATCTTTTGGTCAAGGATTTGGCTTAGCAACCCCTAATCAAGGAAGATCTTCACCAAATCAACAAAGGAGCTGCTGTTGGCATTGAGATTCACATCAAATCAGAGGATTATTTCAGATCTTAGTTTATTTTGTGGCTAAGGTGAGTGATTTGCATAGTTTTACACTAACTATGGCTAATTAGGGGTGATTAGTGTTAATTAGCGAATTTAAACATGATAAAATTCTGGAAAAATGTTTATAAAATTCGGAATGGTGTTTTAGACCTCTGATATGAATTTTGGTTAATTTGGTTAAAATTTTTTAATCCTATCATAAGTTTCACCTAAACATGCTTAAGGGAAAATATGGGGTTTTGGGTATGTTTGATCCATTTTAACCTATTATGTTGATGTTTTGATGTTTGGGGTTGATTATGTATGTTGCTATGACTGTATGAAATGCTTTGTGACTGAATAAAATAGTTTGAATGGTCGAAAACGCCGTCGAGAGGCGTAAACAACTCGCTGGAATAGCTGCAGGAAGTATGCAGGGACCCGGATCGGATCGCATGCCATGTCCACGATCCGCACTCGCGCTTCGCACCCCGATCCGAACCAGATGATCACGATCCGACATGAGGAGTTGTTATGCGATCCGCCTCGTCCTTCCACGAAATGACCAGCCTCACGAACTGATGGGAAGTCACGACCCGATCCATGTAGCACGATCCGACCGTTGGAACGCGATCCGCAGGAAGTTCACGATTCGATCAGAAGAGGAGACCCGATCCGATGGAGACTGGATTCACGAGACAATGGAGGAGGGCGATCCGATCACCTGGAGGATCATGACCCAATCCGATGCAGGAGGCGCGACCCGATCTGAATGCCAAAGGCCGATCTGATCCGATGAAGAGAGATGAAGGCCGATCCGATCTGATTCGATGGTGATGACCAATAACCCGAGATGCAAAGGTAGTCCAAATGGAAGTTAGAGCTCAGGATCTCGGAACCAGTTGGGAACCAATGAGTTCACTTCATGAGTTGGGCTTTGCTGCGGGACGTGTGCTAAGGAGTTGTCGACGTTCATAACTTCGATTCACCACTAAAAATGAATGATGGGCTACTTATCAGTGCAGTAGGGTCATTATGACCTGAGGGGCAAGGTGATGGTAGCAAGACTACGTTATCAGTGCAGTAGGGTTATTATGACCCGAGGGGCAAGGTGATGCGTAGTAAGACTATGAGCCAGTGCAGTGGGGTTCTTGTGACTCCATGGGGCAGAGTGGACATAGTAAGGATTAGTAAGGCTATGAGCCAGTGCAGTGGGGTTCTTGTGACTCCATGGGGCAAAGTGGACATAGCAAAGGATTTGTGGCTACGTTATCAGTGCAGTGAAGCCATTTATGACTTCATGGGGCAGAGTGATCGTAGCAAGGTATGTTGGGTGATCGAAGTGGTGAATATCGTATGCTTTACGCACCGAGTGAGAGATGTGAGGATGGATGCTATGCTTGATTGTTTGCCATCATTATGACATGCACACCTCCCCCACCTCCGTATCCTTACACTGTTTGATATGATACCTTAGAGTGTTGTACAGTATGTAGTGCTAACTCTTTGGTTGCAGGTCCAGGTTCAGGTTCAGGTATGTTTTTAGTCTACCTGTTATTGTTCACTTTAGATGCTTATCGCTCATACCAGGCTTTATGTCTGACCCAGAGTTTTATGTCTCCTCTTATTACTCTGGGTGCTCACACGAGCAGACTAGAGACAGCTTAGTTGGTAATGCGCGAGTAGCTGATTCGGAGGCGGGCAGGAGGCTTCCACGTATTATATATATATATATATACACATTCTCCCTGTGTCGTTGGTGGTCACTACTTGGGCATTAGTAGTGTGCCTCATTTATCTTACTTTTGCTTTGAGACAGTTTGAAAGTTGTAATAAGCTGTATTTTGGATTTCCGCTGCTATGATGTTTAGTTCTGATTTTCAGCTTATGCACTGTCTCTCCTATTTTATGTCAAGTATGTTATTATTATATTTTGTTCTATGCGTTGTGAGACATTCTACAGGTTCTTTGTATGTTCATTTCCTTCTTCCTTTCTCCTTCCGACGACCCGTTCCATGCTAACTGGACGTGTGTACAGCGCACTTTTGAAGTAAATGTCGGTTGGTGCGGGACGGGCCGTCACACTTGGTATCAGAGCTCTAGGTTGCGTAGTTAACCTAGGGAAAGACACTAGGGAGAGATAGTACGTATATGAGAGTGCGTACTTGTGATTACTTTGGTTTTCAAAAACTATGTATATATATATATATATACTATTAGTACTACAAAGATGAAGTCGCAATGCACTAGCACCAATATGGGGTCGTTAATCGTTTCCCTTTTTCAGATTGACGATGAGCCGAGACACGAGGGGTGCTGGTAGAGGGACCAACCAAGGGAATGCCGCTGCATGAGGGCTATGTTTACTAACCTCATGAGAGACATACTCAGAGAAGTGCAAGGGGCAGTTCCCAATCCCGGAGTTGGTGTTGGCCCCGTAGTGCAGGCGCCTAGGGTCAACTACGCCAAGTTGTGCAAAGATTACACTAATCTTGGTGGGAAGCCGTTCCACGGAACAGAGTCGGCCACGGATGTTCAAGATTGGATGGATAACTGTGACCGTATCTTTGATGACTTGGGTCTTGAGGATGCAATGAAGAGGAGGCTAGCGTCTCGTCAGCTGCAAGGGCGAGCGATGAATTGGTGGAATGCCATTAGAACAGCTACTCTAGAGGATCAGGTTACTTGGGATCAGTTCAAGGCTCGCTTTAGCGAGAAGTTTATCCCAGCTGCCCAGAAATCAGTATTGTTCAAGAGGTTCTTGGAACTCAAGCAGAATGGAAGGGCAGTTTCTGATTATATTGCTGAGTTCAACACTTTGTCGAAGTATGGACTGTCTCTCATTGACACTCCTGAAAAGAAGAATGAGAAGTTCATTACTGGCCTGGATGGATACTTGGGGGAAAGGCTTATTAATCACATCGATGTGACTTTTGAATCGATTGTGGGAAAAGCTTTGAGATCCGAGAGTCTTTACCCTAAGTCAAAGACTGAGGCTGCATCTGTAGAAGGGCCAAAACCGCAAGCAGGCGGTGGAGGCAAGAATAACTCTCAGAATAAGAGGAAGCTGGACCAATCTAATGGTGGCCAGAAAAAGAAGAAGGATGTTGAGTGCTTCAGCTGTGGAAAGAAGGGCCATTATGCTAAAGAATGTCGGGCTAAGCCAGCGGAAAGGAAGTGCTACAACTGTGGCCAAGTGGGACATCATAAGGATAAGTGTCTGCAACCTCTTAAGGAGAAGCAGATTGTGAAAGCATATGCTATTGATGCTGTTCCTTCTTCGTCGAATGCCCCAACTACGGCGGAGAAAGGAAAGAATGTTGTTATTCAAGGTATGCTTTCTATTTATGATGTACCAGTTCGAGTTTTGTTTGATACTGGGGCTTCCCGTTCCTTCATATCTAGTGACCTGGTAGATAGGTTGGGACTGGAACCCGAGATAGTCGATAGACCATTGGTTGTGACGAACCCGATTGGTGGTTCGACTAGCCTTAGTATGATTTGCAGGAATTTGGTCTTATCGAGTCATGGATGTATGTTTGTATGTGATTGCTTTGTTTTGGGCTTTACTGGGTATGGCATTATATTGGGAGTCGATTGGCTCCAAAGATACGGGGTGGTGGTGGACTGTGAGGGATTTTTGGTGACAGTGAGAGAGGATGATGGGCGGAGGGTAGTGTTTGGTAGTCTACCTAGTGATGGGGTTATGGCTAGTTTTGTAAATTCCCTCGACATCCCGTAGGATGAGTTGTCAGATGTGCCCGTGGTTGGCCAGTATCCGGACGTCTTCGAGGAGGTGACCGGGCTTCCACCACACCGAGAGATTGAGTTCCGTATTGATTTAGTGAAAGATGCCAGACCTATAGTGATGCCACTTCGTCGTATGGCACCAAGGGAGCAGCGAGAGCTTGGGGTGCAAGTCAACAATCTTTTGAAGAAGGGATTTATTAGAAGGAGTGCCTCCGAGTGGGGAGCACCAGTTGTGTTTGCCACTAAGGCAGATGGTTCCCTTCGTTTGTGTGTGGACTATCGCGAGTTGAATAAGGTGACGAGGAAGAATAAGTATCCTCTACCACGGATAGATGATTTGTTTGATCAGCTGGAAGGAGCTAGAGTGTTCTCCCAGTTGGACCTCGCGACAGGATTTCATCAGCTTCGAGTAGCAGATGAGAGTGTTCCGAAAACGGCATTCAGGACGCCGTCTGGATTTTATGAGCGGTTGGTCATGCCGTTTGGGTGGACCAATGCACCAACCTACTTTGTGGATCTTATGAATCGAGTATTCAGAGATCAGTTGAATAAGTTTGTTCTTGTGTTCGTGGATGACATCCTTGTTTACTCAAGGACAGAGGAGGAACACAAGGGACACTTGAGGATAGTGATGGAGGTGTTGAGGAAACACCAATTGAAAGCGAAATTCTCTAAGTGTCATTTTTGGAGAAGGGAAGTAAGATTCTTGGGTCATGTTGTTTCAGAGAGTGGTATTGCCGTGGACCCTGCGAAGGTGGCTACGGTACAAGATTGGCCTACGCCCAAGAATGCTACAGATGTAAGAAGTTTCTTAGGGTTAGCTGGGTATTATCGTAAATTTATCCAGGACTTCTCCAAGATTGCAGCACCGTTGACTTACTTGACTAAGAAGAATCAGTCCTTCGTCTGGGACGGAGTGTGTGAAGATGCCTTCAAAAGTCTAAAGGAGAGGTTGATGCGTGCGCCAGTGTTAGTCATTCCTAAAGGGAATGAAGAGATGACGGTATACACGGATGCTTGTGGTACCGGACTGGGTGCAGTATTGATGCAAGGAGGTAGGGTTGTAGCTTATGCTAGTCGACAGCTAAAGCCGCATGAGAAGAAGTATCCTACCCATGATTTGGAATTGGCAGCGATTGTATTTGCGCTGAAGATGTGGAGACATTATCTCTTGGGAGAAAGATTTGAGTTGTTTATGATCATAAATCGTTAAAGTATCTCTTCTCTCAGAAAGATCTGAATCTCCGTCAGCAGAGATGGTTAGAGTTCTTTACTTCGTATGATTTTGATATCGCATATACACCTGGGAAAGGTAATGCGGTAGCCGATGCCTTGAGTAGGAGACACGCCAGCTTAGGGGCAATGTTTCTTGAATGGAAGCAACTGGAGTATATTGCGAGGTTTGATTTCAGACCAAGGTGCGAATTGGATCCAGTTATGCTAGCTAGTTTGACGATCAGACCCACTTTGATAGAGCGGATTGGTTCTAGCCAGAGGGATGATCCTAATCTATTAGAAATCATCTCCAAGTTAGAGATAGGCATTGATGAGGAGATGAATGTGTATGGGCTTGATCGAGATGGGTGGCTTCAAAAGAATGGAAGACTAGTTGTGCCCAATGTGAATGGTTTGAGAGATGAAGTGCTTAGAGAATGTCATCACTCAAAACTGACTATACATCCTGGTGGTAATAAGATGTATCGAGACATGAGACAGACTTACTACTGGGAAGGGATGAAAAGAGACGTTGGGAAGTTTATATCTAGATGCATGAATTGCCAGCTAGTTAAAGCTGAGCAAAAGAAGCCTAGTGGGTTATTGCAACCATTAGAAATTCCCGAATGGAAGTGGGAGCAAGTCTCGATGGATTTCATCGATGGCCTACCAAGATCTAGATCGGGATACGATAGCATTTGGGTAATTGTGGATCGATTGACTAAAAGTGCAAGATTTATACCAGTCAAATCGACCAGGACAACATCCAAGTTGGCAGAATTGTATATGAAGTGGGTAGTGAGATTTCATGGAGTATCCAAAAGCATTGTGAGTGACCGAGACCCGTTATTCACTAGTGGGTTTTGGAAGAGCTTACAAGAGGCTCTAGGGTCAGGATTACATCTCAGTACCGCATATCATCCTCAGACCGACGGTCAGAAGGAGAGGGTGAATCGTATATTGGAAGATCTCTTGAGAGCGTGTATATTGGATTTTGGTGGATCATGGGATGACCATTTGCATCTAGTAGAGTTTGCATATAATAATAGCTACCAATCCAGTATCGGTATGGCTCCATATGAAGCTTTGTACGGAAGACCGTGCAACTCACCGTCATGTTGGATAGAGACTGGCGAGAAGTTTGTGCTTGGACCAGATGTGGTGATTGAAACTTCGGATAAGATTAAGATCATTCAGCAACGAATGAAAGCTGCTCAAGATAGGCAGAAGAGTTATGCTGATAAGAGGAGAAGAGACTTGAAATTCTCCGTTGGTGACTTGGTGTTTGTCAAGATCTCTCCGTTGAAGAGCGTGATACGATTTGGCAGGAGAGGCGAGTTGGCACCAAGATTTGTGGGCCCATTCCCTGTTCTTGAATCAGTCGGGAATTTGGCATATAGAGTTGGCTTACCAGAGAAAATGGCGGGAGTTCACAATGTATTTCATGTTTCCCAACTGAGGAAATTCGTTCACGACCCAGATGTAACTATTTCACCGGATCAGTTAGAGGACTTTGAAGTAGAACCCGAGGCAGTTGAGAACCGCAAGCCGATTCGTATTGTGGGGCACGATACGAAGCAACTTCGAAGGAAGGCGGTGAAGCTAGTCAAGGTTCAGTGGGGCGAGAACGAGAATGATTGTACTTGGGAGACAGAGGAGAGCATTAGGAAGATGCACCCAGAACTCTTTGCCTGGTAAGATTTACTTTGCGATTTAGTTATTCCGCATGCTAGGATAGATTTATTTTGCTTGTTTTGCATGTTTGATGGTTGTTTTATGGTTGATAAGCGTGCGAGACCTTTGTGTATGTTTGGATTAGGGAATTTCGGGGGCGAAATTTCTTAAGGGGGGGAGAGTGTAATGACCCGTATTCTACACATCATAGGATCGTAGAATATTTATTTCTTTCTCGTATGAAGTCGTATGGTAATGTAACTTTGGGAAACATCTATTAGAGTCATTTCCCATGTTCATGATTTTTGTCGATTTTTAAATGACCATTTGGCCCCTAGTTGGTACTGTTTTGGCCATAACTTTTGATAGGAAAGGAATTTTGACCTGAAACCACTTCCATTAGATTCGTTTGATGGTTTACCTTTCCGTAGATTGGTCACAATAGCCAAACGGACTTACCGTTTGGGAGATATGGCAGAAACAAGGTTTGGAGGGTGAAAAACTGCTTAGCCGGGCCAAATCAGATGATTAGTGAGTAGGCCCATAACCCATTTCGGGATTAGGGTTATGGGAGGGCTGAAATGAGATGGAGAATCATTCCATTTCAGTTTTCTAGCCTCCACTTATCACCATGGAACCCTAAAAATGGCCTCCAACCTCTAAATCACCTCCAAATCATCATTTGGTCAAGGATTTGGCTTAGCAACCCCTAATCAAGGAAGATCTTCACCAAATCAACAAAGGAGCTGCTGTTGGCATTGAGATTCACATCAAATCAGAGGATTATTTCAGATCTTAGTTTATTTTGTGGCTAAGGTGAGTGATTTGCATAGTTTTACACTAATTATGGCTAATTAGGGGTGATTAGTGTTAATTAGCGAATTTAAACATGATAAAATTCTGGAAAAATGTTTATAAAATTCAGAATGGTGTTTTAGACCTCTGATATGAATTTGGGTTAATTTGGTTAAGATTTGTTAATCCTATCATAAGTTTCACCTAAACATGCTTAAGGGAAAATATGGGGTTTTGGGTATGTTTGATCCATTTTAACCTATTATGTTGATGTTTTGATGTTTGGGGTTGATTATGTATGTTGCTATGACTGTATGAAATGCTTTGTGACTGAATAGAATAGTTTGAATGGTCGAAAACGCCGTCAAGAGGCGTAAACAACTCGCTGGAATAGCTGCAGGAAGTATGCAGGGACCCGGATCGGATCGCATGCCATGTCCACGATCCGCACTCACGCTTCGCACCCCGATCCGAACTAGATGATCACGATCCGATATGAGGAGTTGTTATGCGATCCGCCTCGTCCTTCCACGAAATGACCAGCCTCACGAACTGATGGGAAGTCACGACCCGATCCATGTAGCACGATCCGACCGTTGGAACGCGATCCGCAAAAAGTTCACGATTCGACCAGAAGAGGAGACCCGATCCGATGGAGACTGGATTCACGAGACAATGGAGGAGGGCGATCTGATCACCTGGAGGATCACGACCCGATCCGATGCAGGAGGCGCGACCCGATCCGAATGCCAAAGGCCGATCCGATCCGATGAAGAGAGATGAAGGCCGATCCGATCCGATTCGATGGTGATGACCAATAACCCGAGATGCAAAGGTAGTCCAAATGGAAGTTAGAGCTCAGGATCTCGGAACCAGTTGGGAACCAATGAGTTCACTTCATGAGTTGGGCTTTGCTGCGGGACGTGTGCTAAGGAGTTGTCGACGTTCATAACTTCGATTCACCACTAAAAATGAATGATGGGCTACTTATCAGTGCAGTAGGGTCATTATGACCTGAGGGGCAAGGTGATGGTAGCAAGACTACGTTATCAGTGCAGTAGGGTTATTATGACCCGAGGGGCAAGGTGATGCGTAGTAAGACTATGAGCCAGTGCAGTGGGGTTCTTGTGACTCCATGGGGCAGAGTGGACATAGTAAGGATTATTAAGGCTATGAACCAGTGCAGAGGGGTTCTTGTGACTCCATGGGGCAAAGTGGACATAGCAAAGGATTTGTGGCTATGTTATCAGTGCAGTGAAGCCATTTATGACTTCATGGGGCAGAGTGATCGTAGCAAGGTATGTTGGGTGATCGAAGTGGTGAATATCTTATGCTTTACGCACTGAGTGAAAGATGTGAGGATGGATGCTATGCTTGATTGTTTGCCATCATTATGACATGCACACCTCCCCCACCTCCGTATCCTTACACAGTTTGATATGATACCTTAGAGTGTTGTACAGTATGTAGTGCTAACTCTTTGGTTGCAGGTCCAGGTTCAGGTTCAGGTATGTTTTTAGTCTACCTGTTATTGTTCACTTTAGATGCTTATCGCTCATTCCAGGCTTTATGTCTGACCCAGAGTTTTATGTCTCCTCTTATTACTCTGGGTGCTCACACGAGCAGACTAGAGACAGGTTAGCTGGTGATGCGCGAGTAGCTGATTCGGAGGCGGGCAGGAGGCTTCCACATATTATATATATATACACATTCTCCCTGTGTCGTTGGTGGTCACTACTTGGGCATTAGTAGTGTGCCTCATTTATCTTACTTTTGCTTTGAGACAGTATGAAAGTTGTAATAAGCTGTATTTTGGATTTCCGCTGCTATGATGTTTAGTTCTGATTTTCAGCTTATGCACTGTCTCTCCTGTTTTATGTCAAGTATGTTATTATTATATTTTGTTTTATGCGCTGTGAGACATTCTACAGGTTCTTTGTATGTTCATTTCCTTCTTCCTTTCTCCTTCTGACGACCCGTTCCATGCTAACTGGACGTGTGTACAGCGCACTTTTGAAGTAAATGTCGGTTGGTGCGGGGCGGGCCGTCACAAGTTTACAATGAGAATTACAAATGGGCCTTAGTGAAATCTAGTAATTTTGGGCCTTTTGTCATTTGGAACAAGTTCTAGGCCTTTTCTCCTTTTCTCTTGCAAGCCTCCTTTAATTTGAGATGTGCATGGCCTTTTTATCAATCATTTTCTTGTCCAACAGCAACTAGATGTGAGATCTTCATCTACAATTCTTCAAAATGTAAATATATAGCAATCTGATCTCCATTTCTCTACTTTTCTGGTTGCATGCTGGCTGGGTTGGAAAATCTGTAAAAGTAACAAAACAATACCCAAGTAATATTTATTTATATACAAAAGATAATATATAAGAGCATAAAATAAACACATTTCTATGTTAATCACCTAGTAACGGGGACCCATTTCAGCAGTAACCCACATAGATGTATCATGGTACCCTGAAACTAGGCAGGGTGGGGCACAATTACTGGGCAGAATTAGAAGCGGTCAAAACGCCGGTGGTTGTTGGGTCAGGGTAGGTTCTTATGGAGTATGGGTGTGCACGTACTCCGGAGTGGAAAAATCAGACATTGGGCATCAGTAGTATACACTGTGCATCTTGAATCGTGTCGGGTTGCCACCAGAGGGACTGATACACCCCATGGTCGGACCAGCACAGGTAGCTACAGTCAAGCGGAGCCGAATGACACAGGACATGAATGCATGCGAGTAGGAGCCGATCATTAAGGGGATCGTTCGGTATAAACTCATGGGGTTGGTTGAACAAATAGTCAGTAGGTGTAGAGGCTTTAGCAATGGGTGCGATCACATATTCATCTTATCTTATATTAGGGTATTGTCCTATGTTCTGTTATCACTGTCATGATCCCTTTCCTTGTTTAAATACCAGTAACCACTAAACTTACCAGACTTATTGTCTGACCCGTTTTCATTCGTCCTCTTTTCTTCCGTTCCCCCCCCCCCCCCCCCCCCGAGGTCCACAGGGAGGAAATACTCCAGCTTAATCAAACTCTTTGCAAGCTTCAAGAAAGTAGATGTATGATTTGGACTCTTTTGCATTGGCTATGGCTTTTGGATACGACACTTGGGGATTTATGCAGTTTTATCTATGTTTTATGCTTCTTTATTTTAAATAATCAAAACAGAAATTATGGTGTAATGTTTTGGAAGTTATTTTGAGACAATTTGCTGTAATGCTTTTGTATTGAACCATGTTTGCAATAAATGTTTGATTTCCGCTGCTTATATTTATCTGTCTTGTAAATTTTTCTGTGTCTTGTACCTATAACCCTCCACCAAAGTTAAGGCATTCCCTTTGTGAGTAACCTTAATGGAGGTGGGGTGTTTCAATCTCAATCATCTTCTGATATCTTCACGTATTTGTTGGTCGGAATGGTTTTCGAATATAAATTCGAACCGGTCTTTCCGTGTCCACAATCGTATTGGAAATATTTGACATTCGGTGATTTAACTGTCAAAATAAACAGTGTTCCAATCATGAAAATCCATTGAGTTCACTGGTTCAGCATTCAGCATCACTTGGCCCCTTTTATTAAAATACACTAGTTCACTTCTGCTAAATTAAAACTCCTAACTCTTTTAATATTTAAAAACACGATAATTGAAATCTTGTATACTAGTGTTCTCAAAACTATCTCATTATGATACTTAGTAACATAACTTATAACCATATTCAATTTCCACTTAATTCTCCTTTCGAACATTTGTTACATCATTCTTTATTATTTAAACTTGGGGAATCTATTCAACTTATTATTCGTAAACAGTGTTACGCAATATCGTTTATTCCGTTCTTGAAAGATAACTAATATTTATTACTATAGAATAAAACTAACTTTACATTTCCATTACTTTGGATCTCTCGTTATATATTTTCCAATTTTCGCCAACGTTGCATTATTATTTCCCTAATGGAAATAATAAATTATCACTAACCTCTCTTACGATTTCCAACTAATATTATCTTCAGCTAATCCTGAAGTCGTTCAAGTTGGGGTATTTTAATTATCTCTCAGACATTGATCAACAACGATCTTATCCTCAGATAAATATAAGTTGTAATCAAAAATCCACATTCCACTCCAGTCTCAAAACAAATTCCATTTTAACTATTCAGAATATGGTTCCACAAACCTTCTTTCTTAATTCCATAATTAAGAAATTTCTTATCAACAACATCTTTTTAACTCCGCCTCTTTAAACAAATTTCTTTAAAAAAATCGGATGTGGTTATACAACCCTATGTCCCATTTCTTTACCTAAATTCACGCTTACCAATCTCCTTTCCAATCTATTCGCCCATTCCATGCTTTGGAAATCTCATTTCATTTTCCCCCATTTTACTTGATTTCATTTTTAAGTAACGTTAATGTAAAATTTATGCCATTACACTTTAAATCTCATTTACACAAATCTGGTTTAATATAAACCCTTATGTCCTCAATTCCTTTTACTTAACTCAAATATTAAGTAAACGTTTAATTTACTCTCTCGTATTCGCTTAAACTTCTCTTTATAAGTTTGTTATAAAAAATCGGATTTTAAATATAAAACCCGTTCATAACTTCTTTCACCATTCCACTCTATTTCGCTTCAACTTTGATTACTCTTTTAAATGAATTTCCATTTAAAAGGTACTTCCCTCAATTTTTATTATTTAAAATAATAATTTACTTTAATCACTAACTACTTCAGTAGTTAATTTCTTTATTACTAAATAAATAGTAAATTCCCTTTTTAAACTTATTAAAATAAAAACAATGTTCATTAAACTATTTTATTAGATTAATTCAAATCAAACTAATTTAAATCAATTCCAATTACAATGGTTGACTTAGTCAACTCAAGGCGCGGTCATCTTGTTAACCTATTCCAATTCATTCTCACTTTAAATTAAATTAATTTAAATAATTCCATTAAATAAATTAATAACAAACCAATTATCCACATTCAAATCGCTACGGTTAATTTCTATCCCCATATTCATAAATCTGATTAATCTCAGATTTACTTTGTAAAATCAATTTATAATAAATCAAAGTATTTAATAAATAAAATATTTACTTATTTCCCTTTTATAAACTTGCATTCAAAATAATGCATTTAATAATCTATCTCCAGTTATAAAATAATTTTTATAACATCATCTCTATCGACTCACCTGACGGTGAATCAGTATTTATAAACCGATTGATTTTATAAGCCATACGCTGCCAAATACTCCACCAATACCGCCCATTGGTTCAAACTAACAGATGTTGAATATTCAATAATCAACAATCAAATCAATCACCCCAAACAGGATAGTTCATATACGATAATATATAATATATTTGAGCAATCCGGTTGGATCCTTCCAACCTGTTCTTCCATATATTCAAAACGGTTATCACAAACCAGATCATTCAGTTTCATTTAACTAGATAACAATAAATAACAATCATTTAACATCAACCACACGCCATTCAAACAATTCAACAATTTAAACACGTTTATTTTATAAACGTGACCAACCAACGTAAGTTACCTTTATTGGAATCAATCGTTAAAATAACGATTTGGTATTTCATTAAAATTAAACAACGGTTTAATTTCATCACTTAAAACAAAAATTATAATACTAGCAAATAGTCAACCATAGCAAACAGAGCACACAAAAAGAAAATACCCAATTTATATAAAATATAAATGGGAAAACTGAGTGAGTTAAACTCACCTAGAGTTGATTCCATCTTTTAAATAGTTGGTTTTAAATTAAATTAACGGGTGTTTAATTTAATTAAAGATCCCAATTGATTCCAATAGAATCCATTCCTGATCCATAATGCAGAGCTCGTCATCTTGGTTTCAACGGCACCTTGTTTGTCCAATTCTGATATCATATGATTTAGTTATCAATAATTTAAACAAAGAAATTTAAATAAATAATTAAATTCCTAATTATAGTTTTACCCTTAACTAATTTTAATTAAACTTTAATTAAAACAGGTTAATTACATTGGAAACTACCAGCCGATCCATTTTTAAACTAAATCCGGATTTCCTTTCTAAAATTGAATAGCCCGATCTGTTACTTACTCAGATTTGTACAAAGCCTAATGCTACTTATTCATTAATTAACTACGTTCTCTATTTTCGTTTGTTCAGTAAACTTAACCCCATCACCTTTTTGTTGGACTGTAACTGGACTTAATCACATTATGATAACAGAACAGGGCCCAAAACAATATCAAATCTAAATTACGTTTTATAAAGATGGACCAATCCTCTTTGTTTCTCCTTTGTTCACGATGAGTACTACTGTTTCATTATTGATTGTCTATCATATTGACTTCAATATAGCAAAGACCCATGCTCGCTCCTTTCCAAACAATTGCCTGCAACCAATTTTACTATTTATGTTAATATAATTGATTAACACCATTTAGTTGCTAATTTAAATTAGCTTAATAAATTTACGTTATAACCAAAAACAGGCCAACCCTTACTCCTTCTTTCGTTGTCCCTCAAACTTTTAGAACAAGCGTAGTTTCAACTTCAACTGGCTTCCACCGTGAGGATCATTAGGGACTGCCAAACCCTTCGCCCTATCCGCCATTGACCGATCGGAGACCACGCAGATCCGCGCCCTGTCCCCCTCCACCTTCAATGGAAGCCTCCCCTTACCAGACTCCTCCTAGCGCTGGCGGTTGACTAAAACCCATGCCACACTCCTGGTGGGATATCAACTACCTTGGCTACCAATATACAATCATGACGAGTCAGTTCGGAGAGCTTGATTAGCACTATAGATTTCCAGTTACAAGTTTTAGTGTAATTGATCGGAGGAGAAGGAATCGTAGGGGAGAAATTGGTCGATTTGGGCTGTCCAAATTTTTATGCGGCTGGAAAATTTTAGAAGGAGTTGACCTTAGTCTAGGTTTTGACGCACTGAGACTTGGTTTGGGAATATATATAGGGTGTTAAATTTAATATAATATTATTTACGAAACTTCATCGTAAAGTAATTGATAAAAATCACCACAAACGATTTCTGTTTACTGATAAAAAATCTAATCTTAGCATAAAAAAAATATTCCGTATCCAATGGGAAAGGTTTGGTCGAATTCCGACATCGTCTGAAAAAAATTCCTTTATAAAACCAGCGAAAAACACGCGTTTAAAATTTCTACGATCACTAGATAAATGTAATCAACTTGAAACTTTGAAATCGTATAATAATTAATTAATACGAACCCAACGACACCAGTTTCGTCGCATTCTGAGACTGTTTTCCAGGTAGCCTATTTTTAGTCGCACTACAGTGCCATTTTGGACACCAATTTTCCCGGTCTCCAAAATTAACAAACTATATACCTATCCTGACTCTAATCGACGATATAAACTCAATGGAACTGGTTTCGCGGCCTAATTCGATCGTCTGTTCAAGTTACACTCAAATATCTCTTTATTAATTTAACTACGCGTTATAGAAAATGGACGGGCATTTACGGCTACCGTGGTCACATACAACATCGGTTTGCCATGCAATTCAACATCGTACAATAATTTAACGTTATGGTTCCAATGAAATTGATTTCGTCGAAAAAGAAGTCTGTTTGTAAAGCGGTTATTTTAAAGGCCTTTCTTTTAAATAACGATTTTATAGCGACTATTTTAAATTTTGATTTGGCCATAACTTACTATCTATAATACGAAATCTGGATTTTTCTTTTTCATATGAAAATTATGATCAATACGTTCCCAGCGTTTCTTGTTTCATAGAAATCTGACTTATATCGGATCCTGTATTTTCAGTTAAAGTTCAAAACCAAATATTACGAACTGTTGTGCTATTTCGAGCTCGTTTTATATTATAAATAAAACTAACGTTAAAACTTCATTTTAAATAATGAATTAATATTAAAATCCATTAATACCCCAAATATAATATTTTAAAGTAATAAATTAAATAAAATATTTGATTGCCAAAATACGGGACGTTACGTTCTTCCCCCTTAAAATAATTTCGTCCTCGAAATTGCTAAGGTAGGAAAGAACATTACAAACCCATTATCTTTATAATAATATTTAATCAAAACTCCATTTTATTCCCAAAACAAATCTAGTTGGTTTTAAAACCAATTTAATTCAAATAAAAGAATATTCCAAAAATCTTCAAAAAAATTCTAACACCTTAAATTTTGGAAATTTTTTGGCAGAGTCTCCCCTTTACGGAGGAACATCTGCAATATCGCAGGTTCAAGAAATATATATACATCGACCAACACAGTTGGAAAAATTCAAAAATCCAATACCAAAATCCAAATAGAACTCAAAATTTCATATTTTGCGTAGGCGTAATTTTTTGGGAGCATTATTATGCGATATGCGATAATTTATATACGAGCTTGCTTAATTATAATGCAACTCTATTCAGACTTGATTCAATTAACTCCAGAATTTCTCTTGGATGGATTTTTAGAGCTGAATTGGCACTTCTGCACCTATTCTCAACTCAAATGAACTTTATTAGTATCCAAAACCATATCAGTTATGTTCAAAATATCCATATCATTCATATCAACTAATTCTATACACAGTTCAATCCACACGAGATTATAATTATAATTAAGTCTTAACCATCCATTTATCTGTTTAATTATCCATTCAGATTTATTAATTTGGATTGATTTATCCAACTTATTTATTCCATATTGGTTTTCAACCAAGTCTATCCATTCTAGATTATTCAATCAATCAACAACACAGTCCAAACATACCATTCAATTCAACATTAACAAATCTAAATGATTGCCCATATTATAATAATTTGTGAAAATCCTTACTTTTATTATTTTATAAAATAAATTGGGCAAAAATAATTTCAATATAATTTTAGTATCAAATTACGAATACGCGCTCTCATATATATACTCAAACTCAATCTAGGGTATTACTAACCCCATCTCTGTCGAGTTATGCCACAGAGCCAAGGTTATCACTAAATCAATAGCTCTGATACCACTGTAACGACCCAAGTATTTTTGGCCCGGAAATCGACATGAACACCTTTACCGTAATCCCATGTCGACCTTCCAAACACCGAAAACACTGGATAGTTATTAGAAAGAAATTAGAGGGTGAGATAAGAAAGAAAGAAATATTAGAATAGAAGAAGAAGAATCAACACAACATAACCAGAGTCACACATCGCAACGGAACAAAATATAATATAGAAATAAATCTATATTGAGAGCTTTGAATAAAACTTACAATATCAGAGTACATCAACATCTATGGACAATTATAATAATCTGTCCCATATACAACACACAGCGGAATAGTAGCTATATAATATCCTACATCTGAACACCTCCAGCTCGTCTCTTCACAGCATTTGATCAACTGAACCTGTACACTCTGGGCTAACCGAGCATTTACAAAACACCACGTCAGTCTGGTGAGCCAGAGTGAGAAAAAACTCGCACAGTATTAAGGGTGTCACACAACTTGATTTTAAAGTTAAAATCATTTCAAAAGAAAAGGATAATCGTAAGACCAAATCCACACATAAATACGGATGGTATTTACCTTACGAACCCTAAACATTTTTGAAACCAATATCCTTCCTGATATTATTATAGTGTCTAAATACAAGTAAATATCAATCTAGCAGAACGCTTGCATCTCACGCTCCACATATGTAGTATACAATCAAAACCGTGGGCGCTTATTGGAGATTGGATTCCAACCTTGAAAAGGTATGGGACCACCTGCCGATAGTGTATCTCTAGAGGCGAATACACTGGGTTCAACAAGAACGTCTTGCAACCCGACCCACACATGACCGACCACTCATTTCGCTTGAGTGTATCGAATGTATATTAACAACGGTTGGGATCAGCAACCGTTTCCGAAAAGGGACAACATCGAAATATAGATTAAAGAAGCAAAAGGAATTTCTCTAGATAGGTGATTATACACCCTAATGGGAGCGACCCACATAGCCATGCTGCCAGCCCAATTTTTGTCATTCCCCAGTTGATGAGGCTTGAGGTTTAGATTAACTTTTGGAACACTTGGTGTCACCATTCACTTTGAATGCCACATCATCAGATCTGCTAGATATCACTAATTGACGTCCACAAAAATACTCTAGTTGGGAGCTAACCAACTATGGCACGTTTGAAGAAATCAACGTACGTGATCCTTTGGAAATACTCTGTCAGACACTCGTCAATACAAGTCATCTAGGAACAGGATGAACCGTAGGTACTCTCCTACTGCATCCAATATAGGAATCACCCCATGGATCAGTAGCGAGAAGTCCTTGCAAACCGTAGATTCCAACCACGACATAACCACGGTTTTTCTTTGGTAACTCATCAAAGACTATTAGCGGTTCTTCCGTTTTTTGAAGATCTACGGTCTTCATTGCTCCATTTCGATCATCTTCGAATATCTTCACGTATTTGTTGTTCGGAATGGTTTTCGAATATAAATTCGAACCGGTCTTTCCGTGCCCACAATCGTATTGGACATATTTGACAGTCGATGATTTAACTATCAAAATAAACAATGTTTCAATCATGAAAATCCAATGAGTTCACTTGTTCAGTATTCAGCATCACTTTTCCCTTTTTATTAAAATATACTAATTCACTTCTGCTTAATTAAAACACCTAACTCTTTTAATATTTAAAAACACGATAATTGAAATCTTGTATACTAGTATTCTCAAAACCATCTCATTATGATACTTTGTAACATAACTTATAACTATATTCAATTTCCACTTAATTCTCCTTTCAAACATTTGTTACATCATTCTTTATTATTTAAACTTGGGGAATCTATTCAACTTAATATTCGTAAATAGTGTTACGCAATATCGTTTATTCCGTTCTTGAAACGATAACTAATATGTATTAGTATAGAATAAAACTAACTTTACATTTCCATTACTTCGGACCTCTCGTTATATATTTTCCAATTTTAACCAACATTGCATTATTATTTCCCTAATGGAAATAATAGATTATCACTTACCTCTTTTACGATTTCCAACTAATATTATCTTCAGCTAATCCTGAAGTCGTTCAAGTTGGAGTATTTTAATTACCTCTCAGACCTTGATCAACAACGATATTATCCTCAGATAAATATTAGTTGTAATCAAAAAACAGCCTCAAAACAAGTTCCATTTTAACTATTCAGAATATAGTTCAACAAACCTTCTTTCTTAATTCCATAATTAAGAAATTTCTTATCAACAACACCTTTTTAACTCCGCCTCTTTAAACTTATTTCTTTAAAAAAATAATAAGACTTACAACCCTATGTCCCACTTCTTTACCCAAATTCACGCTTACCAATCTCCATTCCAATCTATTCGCCCGTTTAATGCTTTGGAAATCTCATTTCATTTTCCCCATTTTACTTGATTTCATTTTTAAGTAACATTAACGTAAAATTTACGCCTTTACACTTTAAATCTCATTTACTCATCTCTGGTTAAATATAAACCCTTTTGTCCTCAATCCTTTTACTTAACTTAAATATTAAGTAAACATTTAATTTACTCTCTCGTATTTGCTTAAACTTCTCTTTATAACTTTGTTATAAAAATTCGGATTTTAAATATAAAACCCGTTCATAACTTCTATCACCATTCCACTCTATTTCGCTTCAACTTTGATTACTCTTTAAATGAATTTCCATTTAAAAGGTACTTCACTCAATTTTTATTATTTAAAATAATAATTTACTTTAATCACTAACTACTTCAGTAGATAATTTCTTTATTACTAAAATAAATAGTAAATTCCCTTTTTAAACTTATTAAAATTAAAACAATGTTCATTAAAATATTTTAATAGATTAATTCAAATCAAACTAATTTAAATCAATTCCAATTACAATGGTTGACTTAGTCAACTCAAGGCGCAGTCATCTTGTTAACCTATTCCAATTCATTCTCACTTTAAATTAAATTAATTTAAATAATTCCATTAAATAAATTAATAACAAACCGATTATCCACATTCTAACCATTACGGTTAATTTCTATCCCCGTATTCATAAATCTGATTAATCTCAGATTTACTTTGTAAAATCAATTTATAATAAATCAAATTATTTAATAAATAAAATATTTATTTATTTCCCTTTTATAAACTTTTATTCAAAATAATATATTTAAAAATCTATCTCCAGTTATAAAATAAATTTTATAACTTCATCTCTATCGTCTCATCTGACGGTGAATCAGTATTTATAAACCGATTGATTTTATAGGCCATACGCTGCCAAATACTCCACCAATACTGCCCATTGGTTTAAACTAACAGATGTTGAGTATTCATAATCAACAATCAAATCAGTCACCTCAAACAGGACAGTTTATATATGATAATAAATAATATATTTGAGGAATCACGGTTGGATCCCTCCAACCTGTTCTTCCCTGTATTCAAAACGGTTATCACAAACCAGATCATTCGGTGTCGTTTAACTGATAACAATAAATAACAGCCATTTAACATCAACCACACGCCATTCAAACAATTCAACAATTTAAACATGTTTATTTTATAAACGTGACCAACCAAGGTAAGTTACCTTTATTGGAACCAATCGTTAAAATAACGATTTGGTATTTCACTGAAATTAAACAACGGTTTAATTTCATCATTTAAAACAAAAATTATAATACAGCAAACAGTCAACCATAGCAAACAAAGCACACAAAAAGAAAATATCCAATTTATATAAAATATAAATGGGAAAACTAAGTGTGTTTAACTCACCTTGAGTTGATTCCGTCATTTAAATAGTTGGTTTTAAATTAAATTAAACAGGTGTTTAATTTAATTAAAGATCCTAATTGATTCCAATAGCGTCCATTCCTGATCCATAATGCAGAACTCGTCATCGTGGTTTCAACAACACCTTGTTTGTCCAATTCTGATATCATATGATTTAGTTATCAATAATTTAAACTAACAAATTTAAATATATAATTAAATTCCTAATTATAGTTTTACCCTTAACTAATTTTAATTAAACTTTAATTAAAACAGGTTAATTATTTTGGAAACTACCAGCCGATCCATTTCAAAATATACTAAATCCGGATTTCCTTTTTAAAATTGAATAGCCTGATCTGTTACTTACTCAGATTTGTGCATACCCTAATGCTACTTATTCATTAATTAATTACGTTCTCTATTTTCGTTTGTTCAGTAAACTTAACCCCATCTCCTTTTTGTTGGACTGTAACCAGACTTAATCACATTATGATAACAGAATAGAGCCCAAAACAATATCAAAACTAAATTACGTTTTATAAAGATGGACTAATCCTCTTTGTTTCTCGTTTGTTCACGATGAGTACTACTGTTTCATTATTCATTGTATGTCATATTGACTTCGATATAGCAAAGACCCATGCTCGCTCCTTTCCAAACAATTGCCTACAACCAATTTTACTGTTTATGTTTATATAACTGATTAACACCATTTAGTTGCTAATTTAAATTAGCTTAATACATATATGTTATAACCAAAAACAGGCCAACCCTTACTGCTTCTTTCGTTGTTCCTCAAACTTTTAGAACAAGCGTTGTTTCAACTTCAACTGGCGGCCGCCATGAGGATCATCAAGGACTGCCAAATCCTCCGCCCCATCCGCCATTGACCGATCGGAGACCACCCAGATCTGCGCCTGTCCCCCTCCACCTTCGATAGAAGCCTCCCCTTGCTGGACTCCTGCTTGCGCCGGCGGTTGACTAAAACCCACCCCACACTCCTGGTGGGATATCAGCTACCTCGGCTACCAATATACAATCCTGATGGGTCAGTTCGGAGAGCTTGATTAGCACTACAGATTTCCAGTTAGAATTTTTAGTGTAATTGATCGGATGAGAAGGAATCGAAGGGGAGAAATTGGTCGATTTGGGTTGTCCAATGTTTTATGTGGCGGTTGGAAAATTTTAGAACAAGTTGACCTTAGTCTAGGTTTGAACGCACTGAGACTTGGTTTGGGTATATATATAGGGTGTTAAATTTAATATAATATTATTTACGAAACTTCACCCTAAAGTAATTGATAAAAACCACCACAAACGATTTCTATTTACTGATAAAAAATCTAATCTTAGCATTAAAAAAATATTTTGGATCCAATGGGACAGGTTTCGTCGAATTTCGACATCATTTGAAAAAAATTCCTTTATAAAACCAGCGAAAAACACGCGTTTAAAATTTCTACGATCACTAGATAAATCTAATCAACTAGAAACTTTGAAATCCTATAATAATTAATTAATACGAACCCAACGGCACCAGTTTCATCGCATTTTGGGACTGTTTTCCCAGTAGCTCTTTTTATACACACCACAATGCCATTTTAGACACCAATTTACCCGGTCTTCAAAATTAACAAACTATATACCTATCCTGTCTCTAATCAATGATATGAACTCAACGGAACTAGTTTCACGGCCTAATTCGATCGTCTGTTCAAGTTACACTCAAATATCTCTTTATTAATTTAACTACGCGTTACAGAAAATTGACGGGCGTTTACGGCTACCATGGTCACAAACGACATCAGTTTGCCATGCAATTCAACACCGTACAATAATTTAACTTTACAGTTCCAATGAAACTGATTTCATCGAAAACGAAGTCCGTTTGCAAAACGGTTATTTTAAAGGCCTTTCTTTTAAATAATGATTTTTATAGCGACTATTTTAAATTTTGATTTGGCCATAACTTGCTATCTATAATACGAAATCTGGATTTTTCTCTTTTGTATGAAAATTATGATCAATACGTTCCCAACGTTTCTTGCTTCACAGAAATCTGACTTATATCGAATCCTGTATTTTCAGTTAAAGTTCAAAACCAAATATTACGAACTACCGCGCTATTTCGAGCTCGTTTTATATTATAAATAAAACAAACGTTAAAACTTCATTTTAAATAAAGAATTAATATCAAAATCCACTAGTACCCCAAATATAATATTTTAAAATAATAAATTAAATAAAATATTTGATTGCCAAGATACGGGACGTTACAGCAGACTTCTACCACAAATGATGACTAACCTCGTGCCTGTGTGTCATTATTTAATATATATATATATAAGCTATTTATACACACAAGCAACAATTCATACGGGACACTAAATTTTTTAATTCTATCCTAACATAATTATTATGCCCTTATTACGTTTGATTACATTGATTATGCTTTATAAGTATATAATTTAATAAGTTTTATAAATGCTAATTTTCGTTCGAACTAAGAAATATTTTAACGGTATAGTTTTTCAATCTTTTTCATATCAAAGATATACAAGCCAGATTATCATATTTAACTACTAAATTCGTGGTAGAATTAATAACAACAGCAAATGGGAAAGTATCAACATAACCATTCGAACTTGTATCCTAGGCTTATAAGAAATACTTAGATAATGAATGAGAAACAAGGTGTTATGTACATACATAATATTCAATATATGTATATATATTGATATATATACACATATATACACAAACTCCTGTTTGAAATAAATTTATCCTTTTTTCTATTTTGCACATAAAACCATTAACATTTGATTACTCCAAATCTGAATGCATTCAAATTCTAATTTTTGAATGGAAATCTAAACTTATCCAAATAATGAAACCAAACCAAATCTTAATCCTTTAATGCCACAAATACATTTAAATAAAATGGGGCAAATCCAATTAAACAATAGTAAAACCACCCAACTATTCCTCAACCACAAACCAAATAATTCACAAATTCAATTATTATTGCCTGACAACTTTGCGATAATTAACAATAGAAGATTTGGGGGTTTACATTATGATGTTATCGTGAAACCAAACCTCCTTAGGCATACAAATCAATATGAATCTACAAAATATAGAATTTAGTTTAAACAAGTATTATTTTCACTCATAGTGATATAACTGTATGGAAATGTCACATATTTGATGTTGTTTGCCTATTAGATCTAAAAACCTTCAAGAACGAACACGAATGTAATATCCAATCCCTTATATATATATATATATATATATATACGAATTAAATAGTCAGAAGTATTATATATATAAATCTTATGGTTCCATATTCAGATCCTATTAAATCCTATAAGAAAAGGGATTAGAAAAGAAAATAGATTTAAGAGAGGAAGAAGAAAACGTACAATATATTTTCTCTAAAATCAATGGCAGAATGGAGACAAGGAAGAAGGAGAATACTAGGGTTAGGTTTGAAGTTTAAGGGGTTATTCATAAGTATGTAAGTGAATAATAGCCATAGAATTTTCAAGATTAAACCCCGACTGTTAATCTATAAAGAACCACTAAAGACCCAACTAAAACCAGGCCAAATTGGGCACTAGCCGCCCCAGGCGGTCGACGCTCTACCTAGGAAGTCGTTCATCGATGGTCGACACCCCTTATAAGGAGGTGGTCGTCGTTCTGGTCTCCAAGACGGTAATGTCTTGCGTTGATTACTGATAAGGTTATATAATTAAACGTTACTTCTTTTATTAGTTCCTTTCCATTTAATCAATATTCTTGTCCTCTCTTATACATGTATATATAAACTCAATTCTGAATCTAAGTAAATATTCTGATGAACCATTAATTATTTATTTTTATTCCATATATTTATACTTTCAATTCAAATTTCAAATGTTGATATATATATATATATATATATATATATTTATGCACAACGTTTTTAAATGTGAATTCTTCATACGGACTCTGTTTTTGGCATGTTATATATGAAAATGGATCAAAATCTCTCTACGAATATAGCTATGATATTTTCATAGTCAAATTTCTAATTTTGCAAAATTCTATTTTTCAACCCATTAATATATTATTTATTGCTGCTCTAGCATATTAAAGTTGCATGGCCTGACTTTCGTTCTACTGCTGAACTATCATTAAAAACGCTAGTGCAAAAGGACCATATTGGTTACATATTTATTTAGTTGTAAGAGTGTCATGCATCTTCCTTATTTTTAGAGAAACAAAATAGTTTTTCTCTTAAATCCAATAATTAGATCATAGTACATATATGTATTTGAATTTCAATTAATGAGTGAAGCTCCATACACTACTGTCCCTGAAGTGCACCGTTAGATGTAGCCAATTTATGCTCATGTGTGGGTGTATTTTGGGTGCTCTTTATGAAAACTCTAAAAGTGAAGCATTTCATTTGCTCTCTTTTTTGTAACTCATAATCCCAGTAACTCTAGTATTTAATTTGAAAGATTAGTTGAAATTAAAGAGAAAAATGAGATATCTCACTATTTGAAGTGTCATTAAACATTCGTGTACACAAATAACTTGATGTTTCATATATATATATATATATAATGGATTTTTTTTATTAAAATTTAATGATTACGCCTTTCTCTTTTTGAAAAAAATGAAGCAAAATTGATAGAATGAATTTATTGAATCTATTTCAAAATAATATTACATAGCTTTATTACAGGGTTATTTATACCCATGTGATATTGGTTACCAAATATAGAAAATAAAATTTGGGCCTTTAGCCCATTATCAAAGCGGGCGATAAATACATGAAGCTTGATTTGATTCCAAAAATAAAATAAGGTAACACTTATGCAAATATTCTCAGCCACATTCTCTATTACCCCTCCCAAATCTAGGTTTATGAAACATTAAATTTGTTCTTACCTCTTCTTCGAATTGGAGGAATAAAACCAATTAATAAGGGTATGTGTTCACTTTATCTTCTTTATAACATGAATTTCTAATCATATCTGATGTGATCTTCCAAGCTTGCCTTCTGATCTGCGAAATTTGAACCCAAAAATGATTATAAGAGAAATTGCCAAGTTTTAGATCTAGATCTTCTTTAGAAATAACTCCACATTAATATGTTGGAGCTTAACTTGAAATTTTTAGCAAGTCTAGCTAGTATCTTCTTTGATTCTAAGTTCTTCTCTGAATTTGATGAAGTTTTTAATAGATAGAGCTTTAGTCGATATGCCATCTCTTTTGTAAGATGTAGGGATATGTCTAACTTGTATGCCTACTTTCTGCTCTTGTTCACGAATGAAATAAAGCTATTTTGATGTGTTTTGTTCTAGAGTTAAGAATAAGTTTTGCACACATATATACAGTGTTTAAATTATCAAACCATAATGTTAAATTTGTAGTTTGTGATATTTTTAGCTCCTTTAATAATGTCTGTATCTGTAGTATCTCTGATGTTGTGTGAGCAACACTCTTATACTCCGCCTCGATACTTGACCTTGAGATTATTGTTTACTTTTAGGAACACCATGATATTAAAGCCACACCAAAATATGTGTAACAACTTTTTATAGACATCCCATCATCAGGGTTTAAAGCCCAATCTATATAACAAAATCCTATTATTTTTTATAATTGTTGTTTTTATAGATATACCATAATTAATTGTCCTTCTAAGTTTCTCAGAATCCTCTTCGCTGCTTTTCACTGCTCATTTAGGGGATTCAACAAAAAATTGTGAAACTTTGTTAACATAAATTAATATCCAATCGTGTTATAGTAGCGTATTGCAGTGCTCCTATAACACTTCTATATTGTTTGATATTAATTATGGCTTCTCCTATGTTTTGGATAAATCCTAATTACTTATCGTTGGCGTTCTTTGAGTGTTGGCTTTATCCATTTTAGTTTTTCCAATAGCTCTTTAATGATTTTCGTTGACATAGAAATATTTCTAAATTAGCATTTCCATTAACTGACTTTATGGCTAGGAAGTAAAATAGATCACCTAGATTCTTTATCAAGAATCGTTTGTGCAAATACTGAATTAACTGGTTGATTACTTCTGTTTTGTTACTTGTAACAGTCAAGTCAACAAAAACATATATTAGAACATAAATTGTTGAGGTATTGGTTACTTTAGTGAACAATGAGTTATCAGACTTAGTTGACTAAAAATCCACATTAAGTAAACAAGCTTTTAGTCTATTAAACAGAATGCATAGTGCTTGTTTAGGGCAATATATAACTTTGTTAAGTTTACACACAAGATAAAGATTTTTAACATATCCTTGTTTTTGTTGCATATATATTTTTTCTTTCAATATGCCATTTAAAAAGGCATTATTGACACATGAAAATTTTATTTCTCATTTGTTTGCACAGCAACCATCAGAATTGTTTTGGTAGTTGCTAGTTTAGCAACTAGTGCATATATATTTCGTTTAATTGAATCCATATTCTTGTGTGTATCCTTTGGAAATCAATCTTGCTTTATATTTGTTTATGGGTCCATTTGAGCTTTTTTTATTTATATGTCCATCTGCAGCCCACTTTGTTCTTATTGCTTGGTGGGTCTACTGAGCCTCATGTTTTGCTTTTGAGAAAGGCTTTATATTCTTCGTCCATGGATGTCTTCCGGTTATTATCCTTAACTACTTGATTGAAGTTTTCTGTTTCAAATAGCACGTAGCTGTGTAAACTTTTTGTATGAATATTCACTTTTTGCTCCAATAGCATAGGAAAGCCTAATTGAGTTAGTGGTTCGGTTAAGGTTGAGCGTTCAGTGTTTGTCTGACTTTTGTCATTCCTTGGAATTGTTGCTTGATTATCTTCTTCATTACTCACTTTATTTTGAATTTCTGATTGTATATGAGATTTCTAGCCATGGCTGATTTGCTCTTGCCCTTTGTGGCCTTCATGATTTGCAGGTAGTGAACCTATAGCATTAGCAGCCTTATTGTCTGCTAATTGATCCCAACTTTAAGTAATATTTCGATTGTGAGGTATAGATCCTTTTGCATTACACTTTACTTGTAGATTTGACCACTTTTAAGTTGAATGGGAATACACACTCATTCAATACCGCATGCCTGCTTATATATATATATATATATATATATATATATATATATATATATATATATCCTTCCTGTATCACCAAGACACTTATATCCTTTTCGATTTGTAGAATAACCAAGAAATGTGCACTGTTTGATCTAAAATTCAGCTTGTTACAATTATAAAGTCTCAGATAGGGAAAACACAAACATCAAAATACTATTAAGCTATGGTAATCTAGTTTAATACCCTACAGTTTTTAAGTGGTGTGACATTTTTCAAAATTTTTGTTTGCAGTCTATTTATTAAATAAGCTATTGTACTAAATTCCTTTGGCAAAAAATTTTGTGGCAAAAATGCATTTGCAAGAAGTGTTGAACAAGATTCCACAATATGTCTGTGTTCTCTTTCCATTGATCCATTTTGTAAGGATGTATGTGGACATGTAGTTTTATGCACAATACCTTTATTATGAATGTAAGACTTTAAAGTATTAAATTCATAGCCTCCACTTAATTAAATTATTTTCACATGAGAACTTGTTTGTTTCTTTATCATAATTATAAAATTTGTAACTGCACCACTAGTTTCTGATTTAGTTTTTAAAAAGTGTAGCCAAGTAAATATTGTATATGCATCAACAAATGATATATATAGTAGGGTATTGGACCCCATAGTTCAGTAGCAACTTGCTAAGATGGTTAGTGTACGCAGTGTTAGAGTCACTGAATGGCGGTCTATGAATTTTTCCCATCTGGCAAAATTCATATATATAAGGTGCAAAAATGGAATTATACTCTATAAGATTACCATTCAATACTAGTTCAGCAATTTTGACACTTGAGTTTTTAAATTTTCAATGCTATAAATCAAGAATGCTTATGCTTTTATTACCCTTGTCTACAACAATCAAAATGCAGTATTTCTTCTCTTTAAGTGGACTGTGGCTTCTAATAGGATTAAACTTCTAAAATTCATTGCTTGCATCACCCTGTAGGATCATATCTTGAATTCGTATGCCTCTAAATAAGTAGTATTTTAGGTGAAATTTAGAATATACATCATTATCTATAGCAAACTGAGATACACCGATAAGTTTTTCCTTATTTTTGGAACTCCTAATAAACTATGCAATTAAAATTGACATTTACCTTTCAGATATGCATTACCAGTATGAGTTATTCTAATAACTTGATATCCCCTATGCAAATTAAGTGATTATCTATATAATCTTTGTTGCCAAGATTCAAGTTCTTTATATTATTGGTAATGTGATTTATTGCCCTAGAGTTTGGGTAACAACAGTCATCTTGTATGTAATCAACCCTTGCAATTTCACCTTGATTTTTTCTTTTTGTGTTGTTTGTAATTGCTTTTTGTTTCATTTGCGCTACATTTGTTATACGGTTGTTGTTTCTTTAGTTACGACTTTCCCATAACCTAAATTAAACCTAAAATAACAATTTAGAGCAGTACAACCAAACTTTTCACAGATTTGACACATAAACTTATTGTTATTGAATCTGCCTCTTCCTGATCCTCTATTTGAACTATTGCCACCACTCAAAAAAAGTTTTCTCTCTTTTGTTACCATTTTGATTATTGTTCTTTAATCCATTTATGAAATAGATTGAGCAATCTAGTTCTTGTAATCTCGTGCTTCTATTCTAGCTTCACAAGTGTTACTTGGCCTTTGGCACGGCTATCAGAAGCAATCCAAACCAATAGTACTCGACAATAGCATGGCTAATTGACTAAGAATTGTCAATTGAGAAACTAGAAATAAATTCCAAACAGAGTCGTGCAAGTATAATTATTCAAGCTCGACAAAACAACTCTCGGATGCACAAGTGTTTAGGAATCGATAGGAATCCCGCTTCGAGATCGGTTTGACTCAACACATTACAAACAGCTCAACAACCAACCGTAAGGCATTGAGGATCGGTAAAACTCCCCAACATCACAAAATCCATCTCAACACTTTAGGATCAGTATAACCGAGCAACATAACATTTGTCACTTCAACGGTTCGTACTTCCCATCCTTCCATCAGATTACAACAAAATTTACTAAAATACCAAACAAGATAAAACAAAGAGCTTTATGAAGTCAAATTTCCAAAAACTCAACCAATTGTTTGGGGATAGGTAACAATCCCGTGTTAGTAACGATCTTCCTACGTATTGTTTTAAGCTTTGTGTCGTCATAGGTCAACTCTTCTAACACTCACCAGACCCGCTCCAAATCTCCAGCTATAAATAGCCCTCTCCTATGCCAGAGGACTTTTGGGCACTGGGTTTTTTCATTACTCTTGTAAGCTCCGTAAGTAATACGATCATGCACTATAACTTGAGAAGTTTATCAACAAAGTGCTACAAACTTGAGAATGGACATAGGCTAATAATGGCGAAACCACTATAAAGTCTGGTAGGTTAAGATCCTGGTATCGCTACACCGTCAGGTAGGTTAAGATCTTCAGCCATGCTGAAATGAAAAAAGGAAAGATTCAAAATGGAGAATTCAAAAGATAAAGATATATGGCTATTTGGGGATTATGTTTTTCATAAAAACTTCCTCTTCAAATTTCTCATTAAAACATGTTTTTGAAAACATTTCTTCCAAAAATAACTATTTTTATAAAGTATTTTTATCTGTTCTGGTAACCTTAAGCTCTGATACCACATGTAACACCCCACGTCCATTAATGTCACTCACCAAGGGAATGCATTAACTTCCATGGAGGTTTTAAGTGAATATAGAACAGAAAAATTACAACAAGACGGAAAATAAGTAGTACTTGAAAAATCTAAAACTTCATTTTATTGCAGCGGAAATTAAACATGTTTATTACATCACAAAACCATTGATCAGAGTCAAGTACATTATCCATCTTCATAAAAACAAAATACATAATCCCATTACACAAATAGCCATTAAAGAAGATAACATGCGGGACTTTACTTCAAGGGTCCAAGCTTTCCAAAGAGATGAAGCAATCCAATCAAACTCCACTAGAGCTGGGCCCAACCTGAGGACATGGAGGGGGAAAAAGGATAGAGATGGAGGGGGTCAGACATAATGTCTGGCGAGTATGACAATTCTAACAATACTATTATCAAAATAACTAGACTAAGACATAAGCCGGAAGACAAGTAAATGTTTATGAACTATTAGGTACGGAATGAACAGATAAAGATAAAGTGAAGGATAACGATAAAGGCATACCTAATTACTATCGAATAATTACTACACTGCACCGCACATTACTACACTGCGCCGCACCAGTCACCCTAAAGATTGATCCCACTTGCTTCACACAGAAACATATAAATAGCCTTACGTACCCCTAGCTGACTACATAGGTGCCGTCTGCCCCAATCTCCACTAGGTATAACCCACTACCCGCTTTCGATCGGCACCCTACTCGTAGATACCCGTGTTGGCCCCACAGTGGAAGTATCACTCCCCTAAAGTGGCAACTCGATACAACTGAGAATGCACGACTTATACCTACACGATGCAACAACGTCTTACCTACCAGCCCAGGTCCACACACGCATATGAAACCTATTGTATATAACGGTGTTGTATACACAATTATATGATTTTTGTTTGATGATAACAACCAAATATATTTTATAAATGTGTTTGTTACTGTACTGTTCTATATTTACATCACAGAGAGGAATGTAATATTTATATTTAAATAAAATACATCTGTACAAAAAGAAATTCAAATATTTACTATATTTTATTTAAAATATAAATATTATATTCCTAACATTCAAACAGTACATCTATATTAACTCCACTATTTAATCACTTCATATTTTTGTACTTATAAATAAATAGAATAAAATAGACAAGTGTGTTTGACAACAATGAAATAGTATTTTATTTCAAACAGATTGTGTTTATTACAAATAATCAGTACAATCACTTTTTCATATAAATTAGCTCCTTACTATATCACTCAACACTCGGTACTTTTTCACTTATACATTCACAGCCTCAATATACAGATTTTTTTTACTGACACTACTTCATTCACTGGCTTTCATCTTCAGTCTTCACTGCTCTCTGTCCAGTCCAGTCATCACAGTTAGTCCAGACATCCCTGCTTACCTGTCACATATGAAACACACACACACAGTACACTGCAATAGAAATGAAACAGAATATGTGCAAATATAAATTTTATTTTTAAAATGCTATTTGCCTCAGTTTTCTGGTGTGTTTCTCATCATTTTTCATGACTTGATTTGATATATATATATATAGCACGCGCACAATACATGTATACACATACATGTGTATGTATATACACATATTACAGTGCAGGGACATGAAAGCTCGTCTGATGGCTGCATGTACACACGTGCATGAATATACACGTGTGCACTGCCTCACCAATTAGCGAGCAACTGAGGAGTAGCCACGTGGACCTGCTCGACTCAGTGCATGATCAAAGAACATCTCGACATGCAAACACAACTCAATGTAAAGTCAAACAGCAAAGAAAAACATCAATGGCCGAGCTAAAGACAAAACAGCTCAAAATACAAAAGCATGGTACATAAACAGCCAAATCAAGGTCGAGCTAGTGTCACAAACTTGACACAACAAGGTGAACAATGCAAATGAATATGGAGCAACCAACATACATTGCAACAAGTCAACATGGTGTATAAATGGAGCAACATCAAGTGTCAATAAACTCAAAAGTGGTTCAGCCATTAATATTGACTCAGAAGTCAACCTACGAGTACAACCATCATTCAAATGGAAAAGTAGTCAAGATGGATCACTAATGAAATGGCACTGATGTACATGGCAGCAAATCTGCATGTACACAAGCATGCCACTCATGCTCAAATTCAAATTTTCAAGTGCAAGCTCGAGCACAAGTCAGAAAGAAGAAATGTTCATAAAGCAAAGAGAGCAACATGCTAGTCAAACAAATACAACAAATGGTGCATGGCTACATATTGAATTGATCAAGAAGGTGCAACAGCAATGAATGGTACAACATAACTCAAATACATGGTTCCAACTCAATGCATGGCGCAATACAGTGTGACACAAGCTCAACAACAATGCAGCCTTGAGCTCAAACATGACATGGAGCATAAATACTGATGCAAATCAAAGTAGCTACATGTATGTACATATGAGGCAGTGGTGTGCAATTACAAATGGAGCTGCAGCATTTAACAAGGCTACAGCATGCACAAATATTGGTGAAGTAAAGCAGAACACAACATATGATCAACAAATTCAAGTCATGTGGTCGATGCAACATGTTTCAACTCAGCAAAATAAAGCATGCTCAAAACATGAAATGATCAGAGCATGTTTACAGCATAAATCTCAAGTTAAGCTATTCACATACAAGATGAAGCACAAGACAAAATAGTGTAAACTTGGCAAGGTCAAGCAAGTGTTAAAAATGTTCAGTGCACACATTGGTTTAGCAAACAGTTTTTAAGGGTTGAAGAATATTTTCAGCATGCAAGTGGAAACAGGAAGCTAAATCATTTCTGGCAAGTAAAAGAATATCGGCAAAAATGTTTCCATTCACTGATAACAATATGACCAAGTGATTTCAGAAATCAGGAAGTAAATTTTGGCAAGTTTTCAAATTGGTTCCAGAAATTCACATATGTTTTTCAAAGCAGAGCAATTTTTTTATTTCAGCAACAATTTAAATGGGACAGAGAAAAACACTTTCCAGTTTTGGACAAATAATTTTTGGCAAGGTTTAAATGCTAATATGTCTTTCCAGATTCGATACCACAACCAATCAAGCCAAGGTTTTTACATTCAAAAGGGACCGAATTAATTCAAGGCAAGAATACCAGGAATCATATTCTTCAAATCACGCAAAGCCACACTCATGGCACATTCATTCAATCGAACCAAAAGGGGAAAGCAACAAAATCATCTCAAAGCCGTGGTTTACAAATCCAATCAAATTTATCAAAAGAGGAAAACACAACAAATCAGGGAAACCGAACCAAAATAGTCAGGTCATTATTTGTGAAATCAGAGTTTCGATTATAGGATTTTCTATATCCTATATTACACCACTTCATCACAGGCAGATATCATCGCGACCAACAATAATCAATTCAAGAAAAAAAAAGATCAAATTTCAAAGAACTTACAAAATTACTAGGGTTTCGATCGCGAGCCATCTGAGTTACAAATCGATGATAAGGAGTGTTTGAATGCCACAAGAATTCAGAGACAAGGAGGATCGATTGTGAAAACCCGTAACTTCCCCGTAAAGGAAAGCGACGGATAGTTCGAGAACAAGCCACAGAAAAACGCATACGGAAGAACATTTCACTGTATATCACAACAATGCATCAGATTACAAGAATATACAGAGTATAAACAAATAAATATTACACAGAAATATCAGAGATTTAAATTACATTTAAATACATAGCAGCGGAAAATAATACAATACAAAACTAGAAGAGATATATGGATACAAAGCTTTCCGGATATCGTTCCAGCTGTAAACCAGGATCCTGTGAATATAAATCTGCAAAACCAAAACTACTAGCTGCCCGTGTCAAAATAGGGGCACCCAGAATTTAGGTTAAAACAATAAACTCCAGGTCAGTCATGGGACTGGTGTGAGAACTAAAACAGTTATTAATTCTTTATTTTAAAGTTAGGTAAATCAAGGGACCACGCCGTATAACACGGAACGGGTTTCCTCCCAAGAATACCAGTGCATATAGGTAAACAACGCAATGCTTTTCTAAAAATGAAGCTATTATAAGACCCAGGTCCCATCACATAATGCAACGCAGCCGAGGATAGGGTTTTCCCTTATAATAGCCAAACATGCTTAGTACGTTTAAAACAAATCATTTGATACTACTATAAGTGTATAGTGTCAAAGCAATTTCAATCATAAATATCAATCATAGACGGCATGGGTACCATATATCATGTCGCCATACTAGTTCTACAATTAAAACCGCAATACACGTATTGGAAATTGGGTTATCATTTATGGTATGAACCGAGGCTAGGGGCAAGATCCTCACCGATTCGAGACTGTCTAGTCCGAGCCTCAGGCAAGTACTCTGTCAAGCCTTTGGATCGTCAGGGCCAGTCCACCGATGTGGATTAAAATGCCTGAACACTGTGTTTCCCCGCCCTTTGGGGCGTAAGCCTGGCCCGTCAGCCGACCAGAAGCATCGGCCGAAACCGATATCACGAGGCGCCTCGCTTTTCAGCAAGTAATAATGAGTAACATCCACATGAGTCAAACTCGTCAGCCAGTTCAAGCACTGACGCCACTCCTAACTAGAAAGAAACGCATGTCCTCCCTGAGGTCCGTCTCCCGTTTTTGATTCATACCGGGTGTGATACTCGCGAATCAACGTTACACAAAGCTACGCCACAAAGGCCGTGCTTCGATCATCAATCACAAGACTTTGCTTTTCAACAGAAGCCTTGATCATTTGCATCTTAGCATGCCACACAGGCAATTCACTCCATGCGATTGATATCCATCAACATATAACCTCTAAGCTCGTATGTCTCAGAGAAGGGCGTTAAGCAAGAGAATAAATTCTCCGCCGCCAAACAGATATATATTTAATAGAGATCAATCACACGGACTAAAATCCAATGTCAGACACACAGTCCATTTACAAGTCTGTCCTGGGTCTGAACGAAACCGGAGGCACTTTCCTCGCATATCCATCCATCTCCAAGTACGTCTGGACAATCACCAACTGTTTCCATCTTCTTGGGTGTACAGCCCAATCAAGATCATCGGCAATCACCCAAACAACGTGAAGACTTCCGGTCTTCGACCATCGTCTTCATCTTCGACTTATCGTCGTATCAGTTATTCAGAATGGGATAAACCCGGTCTTTCCGAATAACTCGCGTATACTTTAAATAAGTGTTACACAAACACAACATACGCCTCATTCCAATTCATTAGTCACTAACCGTAAATTAATCAAGAGAATAATTCCCCAAATATTAACCCCGAAGGCCGAAACCAACATCAGATCAATATTCAGAAAACCATTCTGCTTGGCTAACCGACAGTTAGTTTCTAAATTTCACATTCATAGGGAAAGGTTCCCATAAATTTTATCCAAGATAAATTCCTTGAATTTATTCTTTATTCTATTTTTGAATCTCAATTCAAACTAGTCGGGATTAGCGAACCTTACCGAAGTAATTATTTATTTTAATTTCCCCATCCCAACCTATTCATCCCATGAAGTAAAACTGGTAATACTTCATATCTAACACCACAGTGTTATCGGTAAATTCAATTACCATTTCACGTTCAAATCTAATTAAAGATTTAACTATCGCCTGGAGCAAAACTGGTGATACTCCATTTTCGATCATTTCAATCTAATTAAAGATTCATTAAAACTCCACTTAGTTTTAATCTTCGACTGGGTTAAAGAATCAGTGTCATTTAAAACACGGTTCACGATAAACCCAAAATCACATTCGTTAATTATCGGGTAAAAGAACGAGTGTTATTTAAAACACTGTTCACGATAAACCCAAAAATCATTCCATTAATTATCGGGTTAAAGAACGAGTGTTATTTAAAACACTGTTCACGATAAACCCAATATCAATATCAATTCAATTCCAATTAAATATTATTGAATTGGTACACTTCATTAAATCTAAATAAAAAGATTTAATCTTTTCTCAACTGGGTTCAAGAACAGTGTTAGTGAAGACACCATTCACGACAAACCCAAATCACATTTGATATTCAATACAAGGCTCTGAATAGAAAATATTTCGGCTTATATTCAATATCAAATTCTACGACTAACAAATGTCGTATTGGAAATAACGATATATATATATATATATATATATATATATATCTTTCAAATTTCCATAACAACATCTGTATAATCCCGAATTCCAATATCGAAATATTCTGAAGACAATTTCGATTCAAATCCACCCCAATGCAATCATTGGAAATTCTGGTTATTTTTAAAACCCTTTTCTAATTCAATTTATTTAAAAATAAATAGAATCATAATTCTAGTTCAAAACTAGTTCATTTCGATAAAAATCTATTTTTATCTTTTCAAATATGGAGTTTTTCATCCCAATACATTCTAAATCATTTCTTATGATTTTACACAAATTATTACTATTTTTAATAATTTTATCAAGGCCCGTACAGTCGATTTCCACCAATGGCCATCGAACTACACGTATAGCGACCTTTTTCAAATTTGATTTGGACATAATTCTAAATCCAACCGTTAGATTTCTAATTTATCACATTTGTTAGAAAGCTCTTTTTGATACGAACCCAACGGTTCCGGTTTTAGGAGAATCCGACGGTCGGATCTCCCGTAATGTCCGTTTGAAATAAATGGTCGAAATTCACGAACTGCCGCGGCGCGGCGCGTTCTATTCAGGCCATTATATTATATATATAATATATATACTTCGTCGATTTCTATTTAAAACAAATTATATAAATAGTTTTTAAATTCGTTTCAAAAGCAATTTCAACTTCCTTTTCAATTCAAATCAAAATGGAATTCTTCTTTATAAATTCGTTTTAAAATTCATTTCTATTCAATTCAAATTTCAATTCAATTTGAATTCGTTTCAATTCGCTTTCAATTCATTTCGAAATCATTTTCAATTCAATTCATTTCGAAATCGTTTTCAATTCAATTCATTTCGAAATCGTTTTCAATTCAATTCATTTCGAAATCGTTTTCAATTCAATTCATTTCGAAATCGTTATATATCGATATAAATATCGTTCACGTCAAATTGGCGTCAAACTAATCAACACGGCTTCATAAATTTCTATTTTCAAATATTCTATTTCAAATATTTCTTTTTCAAAATAGTTGTTATTATCAAAATATTTCGTTCAACACATGACCAATCTCAATGGATGAGTACTGTCAACACATGAACCTTTATTTTATATCGATCTTTATTTTTCATATTGGAATGAGGTCCAATTAATTACCATATAAAGTTAATTATATGGATTTTCATACAACACATGTATATAATAGCATTGAAAAATAATCAACCATCAACCAAAGTGCACTACACTGTATAAGCATCAAATATAGATATCTAACGCTTATAACAGCATGTCAATCAATCGATCGACATATTTAATCAACCAGGATGAGTGAACTTCATATTTCATCCCAACACCCGTGTGGGGTTTCAAACGATCAAACAAATATTTTATTCGTGCAGTTGGGCGATGTGTAAAATTTATCGACCCAATCAATGTCTTTCAAATAGGTGTACATAAACAAACCGTCCAGTTTGTAAATGAATATTTTATTTTATTCACTTCCACGTAAAAACTATATTTTTAACGATAAAATATTTTATTTTAACATATGAATTTCTATTCAGTTCATTCTTTAAATAAAATGATATTTTTATTTTTCTAACATATTTTAGAAAATTTTGGCGGCATAACGGCACGATACTAGAAACGGGACGAGGCCTAGCCTTATCCCCGGTCTAGTGAAGGCCCACGCCATTCACACATCAATCAAATCCATTCATCTCACCAAACAATTCAATTTCAATCAAATAATCTAACTTATTTTTGCAATCAAACAAACAAGTCCATTGTCTGTGGACGATTGTGTCGGGTGCTACTAAGCACCGTCTGCATCCTAGTATATATATATAACTAGAAAAGAAATTGAAAGGTGAGAAATTCTCACATATAGCTATCCTAGCTCCACGGCACTTCAAATGCAGGAAATCTTCACTGTTCTCGTCTCTTATCACTTTCTTCGCCCGTAGCCACTACAAAAGTAAAAATCGAATTTTTATTTCGCTATTCCCTATATAAAAATCATATTTTTATTTCGAAGTTCAATATATAAAAATCGAATTTTTACTTCGTTGTTCCATATATAAAAATCACATTTTTACTTCGATGTTCAATATATAAAAATCGAATTTTTAACATTGCTGTTTATTTTCAAAAATCGTATTTTTATATCAAAGATATTTATTTTCACTAGTTCTATTTTAAAAACAACTTTAATTTTATTTTAAAACAAAGATTTTTATTCTCAAACAGTGATATTTATATTTTTAAAACATTGTAAATTTTCTATTTCAAGAACAATGCTATTTATATATAAAACAACATTTCTATTTTGACTTTCTTTTATTTTTCAACACAATGCTATTTTATTTAAAAATCATGCTATTTTCATTAATAACCCATGTCATTTTAAATTCCAAAAACATATTTTAATTTACTATGTTTTTTTTTCCTCTAAAAACAAAACTGAATTTAAATTAATTATAAAAATAAAAATATTTAAAACCTTACCTGCCTTTACTGTTACCCCTCTTCCTCGTTCTTCATATCTCGCCTGAACCCATCGGTCCCTCCTTAGGGTTGACAACCGCGCCCGATCCAAACCCCCGGTACTCCATCCAATAGCACCACCTGACGCGCCTCCTCTCCCTCCACCAACGCCCGCCGCCGCCATGAACTCGCCAACCCCCTTGGCCAGCAAAAGGAGTTCGAACGTCTGACATTTAGGACCAAAAATGACGCGAATCTCCACCCGAATCTTCATGAAAACCATATGGATCGCAAGATCTTGAAGAGGAAATTGATTTTCGTTCAATAACCCTGATTTGATTCGAACAAAATTTAGAGAATTTAAGGGATTTTATTTCGAAAAAAAACTGGCCTTCCGTTGATTGAATGCGGCGGCTAACGTCAATGGGATTAGGGTTTCCCATTTGCTAGGGTTACATATAAGATTTTATATTATTATTTTATTCAATTACTAGTTTCCAATGAAATTTCGTACTCCGAACTCCAAATCGAACCCAAAGACTATCGCCCCTAGCCAAATACCCCCATTCTGAACACAATGGGATATGTTTCGTAAGCTGATTCAACTATTTCAGTCAGTTTTCATTCAATTTAAAATATAAATCAGTATATTCAATTTGAACGTGCATTTCAATTTACCGGGGTCACATATGGATCCCGAAAATTACAGAAAAATTATTTCTAACTTCGTATTGACGATACGGTCCTAACAAAACTAATTTCGTCGAATTCTGAGACCGTTTGAAAAATGGCCATTTTCCAGTCGATTAAATTCAACTGAAATTGTCAAACGCGTTTTCCTTTGCCACGCTCACATATTGATTCGAAAAATTATGAAATTTGGAACCTAGCAATAACTTTACATCCCGGATCCAACAAAAGTGGTTTCGTCGAAATCCGAGGTGGCTTGCAAAATGTCTATTTTTAAGGGCCTGAATTCCATAGCGACTATTCAGAATTTTCAACTGGACATATCTTTAGATTCCCGCTATGAAATCTTGATTTCTCGGATTCGTTGGAAAGATATTCTCAATTAGATCCTAATGTTTTTGGTTTCACTAAAATCCGGATTGTTTTGCACCCGGTACATTCAATTGAAGTTTGAAATCGAATTATCGAACTACCGCGCCATTTTCAATTCTATTTATAATTATATATAATTATTTATATTCTAACGACGACGTATATAATATATACGTTCGAATTATATTCAAAATAAATTTTCTCGTTGACTTTATTTAAAATAATTCATTTTAAATAATCAAAATTCGCTAAAATTGCCAAAATAAAAATTTTAAACTGACCCAGATTTTCGGGTTGTTACCATCTCCCCCACTTAAAACTTTTCGTCCCCGAAAAGGAACAAAAGTCGAAAGTGGTTTGATTAATCAACTCTACGTTCGATCTGGCTTTCATTCTCCAACCTTTTAGTTTCTGAGAATTTTCAAATTCTTCAAAAATTTGGCTAACACCTTAAATTTTCGAAAAATTTCGCCATAACCTCCCCTACACCGGGAGCATCGGGGAATTTCAAATAGCTTCCCCGGTCCTTTAGATCTCAAAAAGAAAAAGAAAAAGCCAAGCGGCTAGCCAATAGGCTCATAAAATCATCATCACCCAAACAAAACAGTAAATTATGTAGTAAACATGTACCTATTTGTCGGGCAAACAAATTTTATTCTCTGCTCTAGCCTCCTTGCTATGACCTGTTCAATGTAAGTATATGTATATGCAAGCAAATGCGACCCATTTTCAATATAGTTCAATATGTGATTCAATTAGGCTAAATGGCTAAGAATTAGCAAACAAATAAACAAACAACACAAACATCAATCAATTAGTGACTTTAACGTTTCAAATTGATAATTTTGATATATATAAAGAAAATCATGTTTTGATGCCAAATCACAACAATGTATTCTAGCTATATTAGTTTTGGTTCTCACACCAGTCTAATGGAAATATATAGATGTCACACCTTCGAAACTCGAACATAAATGTTGATGATGCGATCGCTATCATCAATATCATCTTCGGGCGACTAGAGTGTGATGCTATATCTATCCAATATATTAAAACTTTGAATACACGCGGATCAGACGTATACGCAAAATCTATATATACTGGATTGTCCACATCAATATAAATAAATAACCAAATACGTTTAAAACGATTTTAAATTTTCAAAACAAAATTGGTTTTCATTTTTCAAATATACTCTTCACACTCGTTCTAGGATACTACTGATCCTATCTCTAACGAGTCATTCTCATTGGATATTACTAACCTAATATCTGATGAATTCTTTCGTATGGTTCTAATGTGTCTTGTTCTCTAAGCTTTGTAAACCAAAGCTCTGATACCAACTGTGAAAACCCGTAACTTCCCCGTAAAGGAAAGCGACGGATAGTTCGAGAACAAGCCACAGAAAAACGCATACGGAAGAACATTTCACTGTATATCACAACAATGCATTAGATTACAAGAATATACAGAGTATAAACAAATAAATATTACACAGAAATATCAGAGATTTAAATTACATTTAAATACATAGCAGCGGAAAATAATACAATACACAACTAGAAGAGATATACAGATACAAAGCTTTCCGGATATCGTTCCAGCTATAAACCAGGATCCTGTGAATATAAATCTGCAAAACCAAAACTACTAGCTGCCCATGTCAAAATAGGAGCACCCAGAGTTTAGGTTAAAACAATAAACTCCAGGTCAGTCATGGGACTGACTAAAACAGTTATTAGTTCTTTATTTTAATGTTAGGTAAATCAAGGGACCACGCCGTATAACACGGAACGGGTTTCCTCCCAAGAATACCAGTGCATATAGGTAAACAACGCAATGCTTTTCTAAAAATGAAGCTATTATAAGACCCAGGTCCCATCACACAATGCAACGCAGCCGAGGATAGGGTTTTCCCTTATAATAGCCAAACATGCTTTGTACGTTTAAAACAAATCATTTGATACTACTATAAGTGTATAGTGTCAAAGCAATTTCAATCATAAATATCAATCATAGACGGCATGGGTACCATATATCATGTCGCCATACTAGTTCTACAATTAAAACCGCAATACACGTATTGGAAATTGGGTTATCATTTATGGTATGAACCGAGGCTAGGGGCAAGATCCTCACCGATTCGAGACTGTCTAGTCCGAGCCTCAGGCAAGTACTCTGTCAAGCCTTTGGATCGTCAGGGCCAGTCCACCGATGTGGATTAAAATGCCTGAACACTGCGTTTCCCCGCCCTTTGGGGCGTAAGCCTGGTCCGTCAGCCGACCAGAAGCATCGGCCGAAACCGATATCACGAGGCGCCTCGCTTTTCAGCAAGTAATAATGAGTAACATCCACATGAGTCAAACTCGTCAGCCAGTTCAAGCACTGACGCCACTCCTAACTAGAAAGAAACGCATGTCCTCCCTGAGGTCCGTCTCCCGTTTTTGATTCATACCGGGTGTGATACTCGCGAATCAACGTTACACAAAGCTACGCCACAAAGGCCGTGCTTCGATCATCAACCACAAGACTTTACTTTTCAACAGAAGCCTTGATCATTTGCATCTTAGCATGCCACACAGGCAATTCACTCCATGCGATTGATATCCATCAATATATAACCCCTGAGCTCGTATGTCTCAGAGAAGGGCGTTAAGCAAGAGAATAAATTCTCCGCCGCCAAACAGATATATATTTAATAGAGATCAATCACACGGACTAAAATCCAATGTCAGACACACAGTCCATTTACAAGTCCGTTCTGGGTCTGAACGAAACTGGAGGCACTTTCCTCGCATATCCATCCATCTCCAAGTACGTCTGGACGATCACCAACTGTTTCCATCTTCTTGGGTGTACAACCCAATCAAGATCATCGGCAATCACCCAAACAACGTGAAGACTTCCGGTCTTCGACCATCGTCTTCATCTTCGACTTATCGTCGTATCAGTTATTCAGAATGGGATAAACCCGGTCTTTCCGAATAACTCGCGTATACTTTAAATAAGTGTTACACAAACACAACATACGCCTCATTCCAATTCATTAGTCACTAACCGTAAATTAATCAAGAGAATAATTCCCCAAATATTAACCCCGAAGGCCGAAACCAACATCAGATCAATATTCAGAAAACTATTCTGCTTGGCTAACCGGCAGTTAGTTTCTAAATTTCACATTCATAGGGAAAGGTTCCCATAAATTTTATCCAAGATAAATTCCTTGAATTTATTCTTTATTCTATTTTTGAATCTCAATTCAAACTAGTCGGGATTAGCGAACCTTACCGAAGTAATTATTTATTTTAATTTCCCCATCCCAACCTATTCATCCCATGAAGTAAAACTGGTAATACTTCATATCTAACACCACAGTGTTATCGGTAAATTCAATTACCATTTCACGTTCAAATCTAATTAAAGATTTAACTATCGCCTGGAGCAAAACTGGTGATACTCCATTTTCTATCATTTCAATCTAATTAAAGATTCATTAAAACTCCACTTAGTTTTAATCTTCGACTGGGTTAAAGAATCAGTGTCATTTAAAACACGGTTCACGATAAACCCAAAATCACATTCGTTAATTATCGGGTTAAAGAACGATTGTTATTTAAAACACTGTTCACGATAAACCCAAAAATCATTCCATTAATTATCGGGTTAAAGAACGAGTGTTATTTAAAACACTGTTCACGATAAACCCAATATCAATATCAATTCAATTCCAATTAAATATTATTGAATTGGTACACTTCATTAAATCTAAATAAAAAGATTTAATCTTTTCTCAACTTGGTTCAAGAACAGTGTTAATGAAGACACCATTCACGACAAACCCAAATCACATTTGATATTCAATACAAGGCTCTGAATAGAAAATGTTTCGGCTTATATTCAATATCAAATTCTACGACTAACAAATGTCGTATTGGAAATAACGATATATATATATATATATCTTTCAAATTTCCGTAACAACATCTGTATAATCCCGAATTCCAATATCGAAATATTCTGAAGACAATTTCGATTCAAATCCACCCCAATGCAATCATTGGAAATTCTGGTTATTTTTAAAACCCTTTTCTAATTCAATTTATTTATTTAAAAATAAATAGAATCATAATTCTAGTTCAAAACTAGTTCATTTCGATAAAAATCTATTTTTATCTTTTCAAATATGGAGTTTTTCATCCCAATACTTTCTAAATCATTTCTTATGATTCTACACAAATTATTACTATTTTTAATAATTTTATCAAGGCCCGTACAGTCGATTTCCACCAATGGTCATCGAACTACACGTATAGCGACCTTTTTCAAATTTGATTTGGACATAATTCCAAATCCAACCGTTAGATTTCTAATTTATCACATTTGTTAGGAAGCTCTTTTCGATACGAACCCAACGGTTCCTGTTTTAGGAGAATCCGACGGTCGGATCTCCCGTAATGTCCGTTTGAAATAAATGGTCGAAATTCACGAACTGCCGCGGCGCGGCGCGTTCTATTCAGGCCATTATATTATATATATAATATATATACTTCGTCGATTTCTATTTAAAACGAATTATATAAATAGTTTTTAAATTCGTTTCAAAAGCAATTTCAACTTCCTTTTCAATTCAAATCAAAATGGAATTCTTCTTTATAAATTCGTTTTAAAATTCATTTCTGTTCAATTCAAATTTCAATTCAATTTGAATTCGTTTCAATTCGCTTTCAATTCATTTCGAAATCATTTTCAATTCAATTCATTTCGAAATCGTTTTCAATTCAATTCATTTCGAAATCGTTTTCAATTCAATTCGTTTCGAAATCGTTATATATCGATATAAATATCGTTCACGTCAAAATGGCGTCAAACTAATCAACACGACTTCATAAATTTCTATTTTCAAATATTCTATTTCAAATATTTCTTTTTCAAAATAGTTGTTATTATCAAAATATTTCGTTCAACACATGACCAATCTCAATGGATGAGTACTGTCAACACATGAACCTTTATTTTATATTGATAAAGATGTAAATTTTATTACTAAAATATTTCGTTCAACACATGACCAATCTCAATGGATGAGTACTGTCAACACATGAACTTTTATTTTATATCGGTAAAGATGTAAATTTTATTACTAAAATATTTCGTTCAACAAATGACTAATCTCAATGGATGTGTACTGTCAACACATGAACTTTTATTTTATATCGATAAAGATGTAAATTTTATTACTAAAATATTTCGTTCAACACATGACCAATCTCAATGGATGAGTACTGTCAACACATGAACCTTTATTTTATATCGATCTTTATTTTTCAAATTGGAATGAGGCCCAATCAATTACCATATAAATTTAATTACATGGATTTTCATACAACACATGTATATAATAGCATTGAAAAATAATCAACCATCAACCAAAGTGCACTACACTGTATAAGCATCAAATATAGATATCTAACGCTTATAACAGCATGTCAATCAATCGATCGACATATTTAATCAATCAGGACGAGTGAACTTCATATTTCATCCCAACACCCGTGTGGGGTTTCAAAAGATCAAACAAATATTTTATTCGTGCAGTTGGGCGATGTGTAAAATTTATCGACCCAATCAATGTCCTTCAAATAGGTGTACATAAACAAACCGTCCGGTTTGTAAATGAATATTTTATTCACTTCCACGTTAAAACTATATTTTTAACGATAAAATATTTTATTTTAACATATGAATTTCTATTCAGTTCATTCTTTAAATAAAATGATATTTTTATTTTTCTAACATATTTTAGAAAATTTTGGCGGCATAACGGCACGATACTAGAAACGGGACGAGGCCTAGCCTTATCCCCGGTCTAGTGAAGGCCCACGCCATTCACACATCAATCAAATCCATTCATCTCACCAAACAATTCAATTTCAATCAAATAATCTAACTTATTTTTGCAATCAAACAAACAAGTCCATGGTCTGTGGACGATTGTGTCGGGTGCTACTAAGAACCGTCTGCATCCTAGTATATATATATGACTAGAAAAGAAATTGAAAGGTGAGAAATTCTCACATTTAGCTATCCTAGCTCCACGGCACTTCAAATGCAGGAAATCTTCACTGTTCTCGTCTCTTATCACTTTCTTCGCCCGTAGCCACTACATATGTAAAAATCGAATTTTTATTTCGCTATTCCCTATATAAAAATCATATTTTTATTTCGAAGTTCAATATATAAAAATCGAATTTTTACTTCGTTGTTCCATATATAAAAATCACATTTTTACTTCGATGTTCAATATATAAAAATCGAATTTTTAACAATGCTGTTTATTTTCAAAAATCGTATTTTTATATCAAAGATATTTATTTTCACTAGTTCTATTTTAAAAACAACTTTAATTTTATTTTAAAACAAAGATTTTTATTCTCAAACAGTGATATTTATATTTTTAAAACATTGTAAATTTTCTATTTCAAGAACAATGCTATTTATATATAAAACAACATTTCTATTTTGACTTTCTTTTATTTTTCAACACAATGCTATTTTATTTAAAAATCATGCTATTTTCATTAATAACCCATGTCATTTTAAATTCCAAAAACATATTTTAATTTACTATGTTTTTTTTCCTCTAAAAACAAAACTGAATTTAAATTAATTATAAAAATAAAAATATTTAAAACCTTACCTGCCTTTACTGTTACCCCTCTTCCTCGTTCTTCATATCTCGCCTGAATCCATCGGTCCCTCCTTAGGGTTGACAACCGCGCCCGATCCAAACCCCCGGCACTCCATCCAATAGCACCACCTGACGCGCCTCCTCTCCCTCCACCAACGCCCGCCGCCGCCATGAACTCGCCAACCCCCTTGGCCAGCGAAAGGAGTTCGAACGTCCGACATTTAGGACCAAAAATGACGCGAATCTCCACCCGAATCTTCATGAAAACCATATGGATCGCAAGATCTTGAAGAGGAAATTGATTTTCGTTCAATAACCCTGATTTGATTCGAACAAAATTTAGAGAATTTAAGGGATTTTAATTCGAAAAAAAAACTGGCCTTCCGTTGATTGAATGCGGCGGCTAACGTCAATGGGATTAGGGTTTCCCATTTGCTAGGGTTACATATAAGATTTTATATTATTATTTTATTCAATTACTATTTTCCAATGAAATTTCATACTCCAAACTCCAAATCGAACCCAAAGACTATCGCCCCTAGCGAAATACCCCCATTCTGAACACAATGGGATATGTTTCGTAAGCTGATTCAACTATTTCAGTCAGTTTTCATTCAATTTAAAATATAAATCAGTATATTCAATTTGAACGTGCATTTCAATTTACCGGGGTCACATATGGATCCCGAAAATTACAGAAAAATTATTTCTAACTTCGTATTGATGATACGGTCCTAACAAAACTAATTTCGTCGAATTCTGAGACCATTTGAAAAATGGCCATTTTCCAGTCGATTAAATTCAACTGAAATGGTCAAACTCGTTTTCCTTTGCCATGCTCACATATTGATTCGAAAAATTATGAAATTTGGAACCTAGCAATAACTTTACATCTCGGATCCAACAAAAGTGGTTTCGTCGAAATCCAAGGTCGCTTGCAAAATGTCTATTTTTAAGGGCCTGAATTCCATAGCGACTATTCAGAATTTTCAACTGGACATATCTTTAGATTCCCGCTATGAAATCTTGATTTCTCGGATTCGTTGGAAAGATATTCTCAATAAGATCCTAATGTTTTTGGTTTCACTAAAATCCGGATTGTTTTGCACCCGGTACATTCAATTGAAGTTTGAAATCGAATTATCGAACTACCGCGCCATTTTCAATTCTATTTATAATTATATATAATTATTTATATTCTAACGACGACGTATATAATATATACGTTCGAATTATATTCAAAATAAATTTTCTCGTCGATTTTATTTAAAATAATTCATTTTAAATAATCAAAATTCGCTAAAATTGCCAAAATAAAAAATTTAAACTGGCCCAGATTTTCGGGTTGTTACATCGATCTTTCAACAATCACGATTCGTGGAGAAAGCTGAAACCCTAGAACAATTCCTGGCCGCCAATTTTTTTTTTTAGAAGAGAAGGAGACATCGAGCTAAAACAACAAGAAAAGGGGCCGGCCTATTTTTTATGGGCTAAGCATTCTTTAAAATAAAAAGGGGATAACCCTCTTTATTTAACTCCTTGGGTTTCAATTTTTTTTGTTTTGTTTTTATTTTTGTTTCTAATTCGAGTTGTAAATTCAAACAATCAGTTCTAGAGTCTGTAAAATCTAGGGATGTTTCAGTCAGGGTGTTGACTGACAGTTGACAGAGTCTGTAAAATCTGGGTTACGTGTTACGGGTTTGTAATACGGGAAATCTGATCGAGGGGATATCGTTCAGTCTAGGATTTTGAGCATAGGGTTAGAATAGGAGCAGGGTTTGCGAGTGTACATGGTCTTGTATGCAGGATCTGTTCTATCACCTAGTAGAAATCTTAGGAATGCAGCAGTAGGCAGGGTTTTGCCGAAGCTGAGTATATCTATGTGTGATTTATTTCCTGCATTTCTGTTTCTACTATTTTCTGTGATCTGTTTATTATTAGAATTTTAATTCTGTTAAAAACTGTGATAAACCCTATTCACCCCCCTCTAGGGTTAATCTAGATCCAACAAGTGGTATCAGAGCCTGGTAATTTCATTAACCCTAGAATCATGGATCCTAGTTGTCAGTATATAGAGAGTCGGGTTCCAGCTATTTTTAAAGGTGCAGATTTTTTGAATTGGAAATCAGAAATGGAATCCTATTTAAAATCTGTTGATATTAAATGTTGGGATACTGTTATAAATGGATATGATGTGGTAGGTAGGAATGATATTTGTTTTAACTCTCGTGCTATTCATACTTTATATTCCTATATTGATGATGTCCAATATAGTCTTATCTCTCATTGTCTAACTGCGCAGGAAATCTGGAGCACTCTCAATTCATTGTATGGACAAAAGGATGACAACTGCTCAAAATCCACAATTGCCAACTCAGATTCAGATGTGCACTTAACTGGAGCTATTGATGATGATTCGGACGATGAAAATTTTTCGTATGAAAAATCGATTTCTCGTTGTAATGATTTAGAAAGAACTGTTGATCGTCTCCAAAGGAAAAATAAACTTCTAAAATCTGAAAGTTCTGAGTTGCAATGCAAAAATCATATGTTGGAATTAAAACTTAAAAACTCTGATTGTAACAATTGTAAAAAATTGAAAATTGATTTAGCCCATCTAAATGAAAACTTGCAAAAGTTTGAAAAAGAAATTTTGGTTTTAAAACAAAATGAGGATGAGCTAGTTTGTAAGAACGATGATTTACAAATAGAGTTGGATAAGTTTAATTCCAAACATAAATTTTTTGAATAAGAGAATGTGTTGAGAACAGAAGCGATTCTAAATGAACTTGAAAAAGAAATTGAGGATTTCAAGATTTTTGAGATTGAAAAACAAAAACAATTTGATACTGAGATTTTTGAGTCTAATGCCAAAACTGAGAAGCTTCTAAACGAGAATGATTTGCTGAAATCTAAAATAAATGATCTTGAGATGAGTTTGAAACGTTTTTCATCCGGAGAAAAATCTTTCAATATGCTTCTGAAAAACCAACTTTCCCTTGGAAATAAGAATGGTCTCGATTTTCAGAAAATAAATGTTTTTGAAAATCTAAATTCTTGTGTCTTCAAAAATCCCTCAAATCGCTCTAAAAGGGATCGTCTTGGAAATTTAATTTCTGAAAATTTAACAGGTTCTTTAAATCACAACCGAGATGAGAATTTGTTTTATAACAAACCATTTAAACAATCTTGGAGCCCAAGTGGAATTAAAACAAACTTTGTTAAATTCAAACAGATCTGGGTTCCAAAAGGTACAAAGATAGATTCGAATGGTTTGTTGTACAAACAAGTTTGGGTACCAAAACTTATGAATACAACTATGAGTGGTTTTACTAATTTTGTTAGACCACTCGATCCTTTAAACTGTTAGGTACCGAAGGTGGCTGAGGAACTGATGTGCCGAAAGGAAATTTGAAATCAAGCTGGTCTATAATTCCGTATCATTTACAGTTCCTTTAGCTAAGATCTGTTGAGTTAGAGATTCTGATCTACATTGGATTCTTGTATGATCTCTAAACTCACCTTTGTAAATATTTTTTTTTTCTCCTTCTGTCTCTTTTGTTTATTTTTTCTTTGTCTGTTTTCTATTCTGTCATTCTGTTTTGTCACTGTCATATCATTGTAACTTCTTCTGGGCTTCATTAACTTCCAATTGTAGAACTCATATTTTCTGGAAATTCACTTTAGTTGAATAGAACTCTGATGTGTTTAATCATTTCCGGATCTTGAATTTATTTGTGTAAATTTCTGCAATAGATTTGAAGTTTATTTTCTGATTTCTGAATTCATAACATTGTTGATGTATTCTTGTCATATCTTGAAAACTATTAATTAGAATTCTTAATTTTTTGAAGATCTAAATAATTAATGAAATTTCACACGCCACTGCTGTTTTGAGTTCTCACTAATTCAGTTTAGGAAAGCTTAAAATAACATACTCATTACAGCACTCTGTTACTTATCAGTTATGATCATTTCATTAATTTTCAGATTGGCTTGATTATTTCTGACTTGAAAAATATTTGGGTTGAATCATTGCTTACATCTTGAAATACACTGTTGTTCTTGATCATCTGGTTCGGATTTTTGTTTGTTTGAGATCACTTGAAAATTTCTGATATTTTGAATCTCACACACCTCTCAGATATGAAATCATTAATCTTGTGTGATTGATTCATCGTATCTCAAGATTTACATTTATTTCAAGTGATTTTGAATAAACCATTTTTTTAATCATGAATTTTCTTTCAAACTTAATGTAAATATTCTAAAAAATTCTTTGTACTTGCCAGAGATTCTTGTGAAAATTCTTTGAAAATCCGGTCTTGAATCTCTTTGTTATTTCATGGTTATTTGATTTAAATATTTGTTTGTATAAAATCATTTGACATTATTGATTTATTAAATCTCACACATATCTCGAATCAAAAAAAAATTATAAATTAGTGTGATTGATTTATTAAATCCTGGTATTTTCATATTTCTTCAAATGATTTATAATAAATGGTATTTTTAATCTTGGATCATATTCTATGACCATCAGAAATGTCTTGACAAGTGTGTTTTTGAAACTAATTTTTTGCTGCTCTGATACAGTTTTGAAAAATGCTTGTTTTGAAATCATGCTGCTCTGATTAGAAGAAACTGACTTGAAAATATTTGTTGATAACTGCTTGTTTTGGTATCAAATACATACCATGCTCTGATACATGAAGTTAATTTGCTTGATCTGGCTAGGCTTTGTATTTAAAATTCTTTTGTCTGTGATATACTTGTTTTGTCTCAAATGTCTTGTTACAATCCTCATAAATAAAGACACCAAGTGGTATCAGTTTTTGTAGTGCTGATTTTCTATACATATTTTTTTTATCCCTTATATGCTTTGTATAGCTCTTCATATTCCTCTTGTAATTGATTTTCAATTTTTAGATTATTTATTGATTATTCATTCAAAATAAATATCCATATTGAACTGTATTTATAATTCATCAAAATAATTAACAGATTTTGAAATTGTGATGAATTGTGACTACGATATATTTCACAACAAGAGGAAATTTTTATTTAGATTTTTCATGATGGTTAATATTTATTATAATATCTTTGAACTGGCAATTATTTAATGACCATCTTCATTATCTTTCATCTTTCTACCATCCATCGTGATAATTTTATATTAATATGGAGAGTTAATATGTTTTAATATTATCTTGAATAAACAGTGGAAATATTTGTGATGGAATTGTGGTTATGTTATTATTCAGAATTAGTGAAATTGAGAATTTTCAATGATCCCGGTACAGTTAGTCATATTTCATTATATAATTAATATAGAAATTTATTTCACAGTCCATTTCTGTACCTACCACACTTCTATCATTCATATTGGTTGTATATACCGAGGAGCTTTTCCTTTTAAAAATGAAATGATAAAAATAATTAATACATAAGTGTGTCTCTAACCTCATTTAAAAATCCAAGCTCTGGTCATGCATGGTTAAGAGACAACTTATAATTTATGCTGCGACTGACCTCATTTAAAAATATATGCTCTGGTTATGTGTGGTCAGGGTGCTCTTAAATAAAAGATAAAAGATAAGGAAATAATATGCTAAATTGAAATTAATTTCTCCTTGGTGTATAAAAACCAGCCTATCAATCCATCTTTCTAATCTGTGAAATGTGTTGAAATCTTATGACGTATTATGATTTGTTGATTGATAGGTATTGGGATTTGAGATTGTACGATATTGTCACTTAAATTGAAATTATAATTATAGTCCAAATCCATCACTGTTTTTTTGTCTCATTTTTATAAATTTTTATTGGAAAATAATTGGAAATGATTTGTTTTAAAACTCTCTCCATTATGTACGAAATCCATCGTAAATCCGTCATTCTCTAAAGTGTGAAATATGCCACCTTTTCTCAGAATATTATGATTTTTGTTTGGCCGATTGAGATTTATGATGATTATTCTTCCTCTTATGCTGAAATTATAATTTTTTTTAGTCGTGTTTCATCTGTATTTTAAATTCTGTATCCTTTTGATGATAACAAAAGGGGGAGAATGGATTAGATTTTGATTTATGAGTGAATATTTTATAAATATTTTTAATTTTGAAAATTCATTATTCAGTTCATATTCACTCATGCACAGTTATAGGGGGAGTTTTCTATTGTAGGGGAAGCTAATAAATAGGGGGAGTTCAATTTTCACTGTAAAACACATTTGTTGGATTCAAAATCTTTTATTTGTTTGTCATCATCAAAAGGGGGAGATTGTTGTATATAATGGTGTTGTATACACAATTATATGATTTTTGTTTGATGATAACAACCAAATATATTTTATAAATGTGTTTGTTACTGTACTGTTCTATATTTACATCACAGACAGGAATGTAATATTTATATTTAAATAAAATACATCTGTACAAAAAGAAATTCAAATATTTACTGTATTTCATTTAAAATATAAATATTATATTCCTAACATTCAAACAGTACATCTATATTAACTCCACTATTTAATCACTTCATATTTTTGTACTTATAAATAAACAGAATAGAATAGACAAGTCTGTTTGACAACAATGAAATAATATTTTATTTCAAACAGATTGTGTTTATTACAAATAATCAGTACAATCACTTTTTCATATAAATTAGCTCCTTACTATATCACTCAACACTCGGTACTTTTTCACTTATACATTCACAGCCTCAATATACAGATTTTTTTTTACTGACACTACTTCATTCACTGGCTTTCATCTTCAGTCTTCACTGCTCTCTGTCCAGTCCAGTCATCACAGTTAGTCCAGACATCCCTGCTTTCCTGTCACATATGAAACACACACACAGTACACTGCAATAGAAATGAAACAGAATATGTGCAAATATAAATTTTATTTTTAAAATGCTATTTGCCTCAGTTTTCTGGTGTGTTTCTCATCATTTTTCATGACTTGATCTAATATATATATATATATATATATATATATATATAGCATGCGCACAATACATGTATACACATACATGTGTATGTATATACACATATTACAGTGCAGGGATAGGAAAGCTCGTCTGATGGCTGCATGTACACACGTGCATGAATATACACGTGTGCACTGCCTCACCAATCAGCGAGCAACTGAGGAGTAGCCACGTGGACCTGCTCGACTCAGTGCATGATCAAAGAACATCTCGACATGCAAACACAACTCAATGTAAAGTCAAACAGCAAAGAAAAACATCAATGGCCGAGCTAAAGACAAAACAGCTCAAAATACAAAAGCATGGTACATAAACAGCCAAATCAAGGTCGAGCTAGTGTCACAAACTTGACACAGCAAGGTGAACAATGCAAATGAATATGGAGCAACTAACATACATTGCAACAAGTCAACATAGTGTATAAATGGGGCAGCATCGAGTGTCAATAAACTCAAAAGTGGTTCAGCCATGAATAATGACTCAGAAGTCAACCTACGAGTACAACCATCATTCAAATGGAAAAGCAGTCAAGATGGATCAATAATGAAATGGCACTGATGTACATGGCAGCAAATTTGCATGTACACAAGCATGCCACTCATGCTCAAATTCAAGTTTTCAAGTGCAAGCTCGAGCACAAGTCAGAAAGAAGAAATGTTCATAAAGCAAAGAGAGCAACATGCTAGTCAAACAAATACAACAAATGGTGCATGGCTACATATTGAATTGATCAAGAAGGTGCAACTACAATGAATGGTACAACATAACTCAAATACATGGTTCCAACTCAATGCATGGCGCAATACAATGTGACACAAGCTCAACAACAATGCAGCCTTGAGCTCAAACATGACATGGAGCATAAATACTGATGCAAATCAAAGCAGCTACATGTATGTACATATGAGACAGTGGTGTGCAATTACAAATGGAGCTGCAGCATTTAACAAGGCTACAGCATGCACAAATACTGGTGAAGCAAAGCAGAACACAACATATGATCAGCAAATTCAAGTCATGTGGTCGATGCAACATGTTTCAACTCAGCAAAATGAAGCATGCTCAAAACATGAAATGATCAGAGCATGTTTACAGCGTAAATCTCAAGTTAAGCTAGTCACATACAAGATGAAGCACAAGACAAAATAGTGTAAACTTGGCAAGGTCAAGCAAGTGTTAAAAATGTTCAGTGCACACATTGGTTTAGCAAACAGTTTTTAAGGGTTGAAGAATATTTTCAGCATGCAAGTGGAAACAGGAAGTAGAATCATTTCTGGCAAGTAAAAGAATATCGGCAAAAATGTTTCCATTCACTGATAACAATATGACCAAGTGATTTCAGAAATCAGGAAGTAATTTTTGGCAAGTTTTCAAATTGGTTCCAGAAATTCACATATGTTTTTCAAAGCAGAGCAATTTTTTATTTCAGCAACAATTTAAATGGGACAGAGAAAAACACTTTCCAGGTTTGGACAAATAATTTTTGGCAAGGTTTAAATGCTAATATGTCTTTCCAGATTCGATACCACAACCAATCAAGCCAAGGTTTTTACATTCAAAAGGGACCGAATTAATTCAAGGCAAGAATACCAGGAATCATATTCTTCAAATCACGCAAAGCCACAATCATGGAACATTCATTCAATCGAACCAAAAGGGGAAAGCAACAAAATCATCTCAAAGCCGTGGTTTACAAATCCAATCAAATTTATCAAAAGAGGAAAACACAACAAATCAGGGAAACCGAACCAAAATAGTCAAGTCATTATTTGTGAAATCAGAGTTTCGATTATAGGATTTTCTATATCCTATATTACACCACTTCATCACAGGCAGATATCATCGAGACCAACAATAATCAATTCAAGAAAAAAAAAGATCAAATTTCAGAGAACTTACAAAATTGCTAGGGTTACGATCGCGAGCCATCTGAGTTACAAATCGATGATAAGGAGTGTTTGAATGCCACAAGAATTCAGAGACAAGGAGGATCGATCTTTCAACAATCACGATTCGTGGAGAAAGATGAAACCCTAGAACAATTCCTGGCCGCCAATTTTTTTTCAGAAGAGAAGGAGACATCGAGCTAAAACAACAAGAAAAGGGGCCGGCCTATTTTTTATGGGCTAAGCATTCTTTTAAAATAAAAAGGGGATAACCCTCTTTATTTAACTCCTTGGGTTTCAATTTTTTTGTTTTGTTTTTATTTTTATTTCTAATTCGAGTTGTAAATTCAAACAATCAGTTCTAGAGTCTGTAAAATCTAGGGAGGTTTCCGTCAGGGTGTTGACTGACAGTTGACAGAGTCTACAAAATCTGGGTTACGTGTTACGGGTTTGTAATACGGGAAATCTAATCGAGGGGATATCGTTCAGTCTAGGATTTTGAGCATAGGGTTGGAATAGGAGCAGGGTTTGCGAGTGTACATGGTCTTGTATGCTGGATCTGTTCTATCATCTAGTAGAAATCTTAGGAATGCAGCAGTAGGCAGGGTTTTGTCGAAGCTGGGTATATCTGTGTGTGATTTATTTCCTGCATTTTTGTTTCTGCTATTTTCTGTGATCTGTTTATTATTAGAATTTTAATTCAGTTAAAAACTGTGATAAACCCTATTCACCCCCCCTCTAGGGTTAATCTAGATCCAACAAAATCCGTTGGACTTGCGTTGCCACCGCTCCGCGTTTTGGCCTCTTATAGTCAAGCCCAATATGCGTGTCCCGTCCTCGACTTGGGTCGAGCCCACAAAGATACGTTTGGGTTACTGGTTGAAATGGGCCCCGACAAGCTACCCACCTAAGCTTGTCAACAATAGTATATCCCACTTAACCCTCTTAGTCATGTTCATTTACATGTGTGTTTGGTTAAGTCTTACTAATCGTATTTCATATGCCACTAAGGGCACCCACTAGATTCCTCATGCCACCCAAGGCACCTACTTAACCCCCATGTCCCACCTTACATGTTTATCTGGTTAAGTATTTCTTAATTCATTCAGGCCATAACCTTGTAATGACCTCTCACATTAGACTGGCATTTATGGTAGCTGGATTTGCCGGGCGGGTCCGGACAGTCTTACACCATTAAAGAGTCTAACCTCGTGTCTTTACAACTGTTATGCTTTAGTTTAGGCCTAGGACCTCTCACATTGGGCTGACATTTGTGACCACTGGATTTGCCGGGCGGGTCCGAGCAGGTTTACGTCACAAACGAGTCCAACCTCGTGTCCTAAGCATTGATTATCACTTATAATCTTTTACCTCAGTTTTAATAATTCCCTATCCAAATTATTAATTAAGTCCACTTTTATTGATGTCCATAATTGACTCAATTATGGTCATCCACTCATGGTATGCAAAATCATATCAATTGCACCCCAACATCTTATTATTAAATGCTTAATATTACCCCTACCCCACGTTTATACGTTCGCTTGTTCAACGCATAATATAGGCTAGACTTGAATAGTCTAACACATAGCACAAAGATAAATTATCACAACATATAGACAATTAAAATAAATCTAATCATAATAGGGGTGAAACTTGCATAAACTACACATGTTAAGGATCAAAAGGTGTCAACTTGTTAAATGTCACAATTTACATGATATGATCATAGCCCAAATCTATACATAAACTTACATATGAGGTTTTTAGGCAGCATAATAATGGTGTGAACCAGCATAGGGTATCACATATGTAATAGCATAATCCTAGATGTCATAATAGATGTCATGGCATTTGTTCGTAACTTTTCTAATCAATCTAACTTGCATATGTAACTTGTCATGTAGATCAACATAGCCCAAACATGATGATTTAATTAATATGAACTAACTTGCATAGATGGCTTTTTAACATGTATGATTCATCACAACTTAGCCTTGAAACTTTCAAAATACATAACATCATCATAGAATGATTTACAACATACAGGATATCATCACCACATAGCATAGGATTAATAACATACATGATAACATATACGACAATTCACATCATCTACTCATAATCCTCATGACTTATCCTAATTAAAATGATAATAATCTTGTTAAGACTATCATACTCACAATTTAGAGAAGAAGAGAGAGTTTTTCTTTGCTTTAGGGTTGAGAGAATTAGAATTGAATTCGCTTTTCTTCCTTCTTAGTTGGCGGCGGCTCCATTGATTTCCATGGCGACGGTATGACGGTAACTATTCTATTTTTCTTATGAATTAGGGTGAGAGACTAACTAGGTATTTATAGAGTTAGGATTTATTTTAGACCGTCAGATCACTTCAGAACTAATCCCAGCCAACCAGATTAGGTCAAAAACCCTAATGGGTCATTACTCAATTAAAAACAGGTCAGCCAGAAACCCTAGCTGCCAGACCCAAGTCGACACCCAGGTCGACACTATAGTCGACCTGGGGGGGGAGTCGACTTGGTAGTCGACTGGGGGGGGGGGGAAGTCGACTTGGGGGGGGGGGGGAGGTCGACACTAGTGTCGACTCCCCAGTCGACCTGCTTGGGCGGGAATTTTCCCTCCCAGCCCGCTTCTGCACTTTTCCGTTTGAATTTTAAATTTTCTGCGAGCTGTTATGAATTTTCTGAAACTTCCGATGTCCATAACTTCTTCATACGAAGTCCAATTCATGAAAACTCGGACTCTATTTCAACTAGAATTCTGAGACGAACACAATGGCGCAACCCGTTTCGCACAATTATCAGGTCTGAGATTAGTTATTCTTTAATTTGTGAATATTAATATTAATAGAATTACGGGGTGTTACATTCTCCCCTCCTTAAAGGATTTCGTCCCCGAAATCTTCAAGTCAAGAAGAATGTATATCCTAACATCCAAAAAACCATCTACTCAACCATCAAACACAGGTATCCATTGTCCTTATAGACTTCTAATGCTTTCATGTTTAAATGCACAGTGTGTGTATATGTCCCTATTTAATGCAAAATCAGGCGGTCCACTGATTCAGTTGACTTCCTTAATGCAAACCATGATAGTGCCATGCATCCATTATGTGTGCAAAAGTCCCTTAATGCTACATATTATCTCTATATGCGTGCACAATCATCATCTAAATGCAGCATCCATATGATTAAACAATCATCATACATCCATTTTACTAAATACAACCATTTATATGCAATATGGAGTATGAAGTGACTGAGTCGATCTAGTGCCTAATAGTGTGTGTATATGCGTCCACGAGCAACCACTTGCATCCATTTTGCATCCATCATACATAACATGTCTCAAACACATGTTTCAACCATAGGATTATCCTAAATAAAGGTCAAAGATACTAGCGAGAGGATACGCTAAAGGTAAGATAAGTACAAGATAAGCAATAAAGGAGAAATTAAAGGACATACCCTCGAAAAGAAAAGGGTATCGTGAACGCATCTTCTCTTCTGTCTCCCAAGTAGCGTTGCTCCCATCATCTTCCCATTGTACTTTGACTAGCCTGACCTCTCGATTTCTCAGCTTCTTAATCTCCGACCCAAGAATGCGCGTAGGAGCTCGTCGATTCGTCGCATCACGCTCTATCTCCACCTCTCTAAGCAAACTCGGCTCTACCACCTCCGCGTTCTCGTGCAAGCACTTCCTCAAATGTGATACATGGAATACGTCATGTATACCACTAAGGTCTCTCCGGCTACTCCACTCTATACTCCATTTGTCCAATCTTCTCTTTAATAGGAAACGGCCCTACAAACCTTGGTGCTAACTTCCCAACGGACCCAAAGCGAACAACATTCCATAATGGAGACACTTTGATAAAGACCTTGTCCCCAACCTCAAATTCAAGATCCGTCCTCCTCTTATCCGCATATGATTTCTGCCTATCTTGTGCTGCTTTCATCGTCCTTCGAATCAAGTCGATCTTCTCCGAAGTCTCTCTAATAATATCGGGCCCAAGTAAGATCTTATCCGTAGATTCCCACAAACATGTAGGTGAACGACAAGGTTGTCCATAAAGAGCTTCGAAAGGTGCCATGCCAATGCTAGACTGAAAGCTGTTATTATATGCGAACTCCACTAACGGAAGATGCTCTTCCCATGTACCCCCAAAGTCTAGGATACATAGCCTCAAAAGGTCCTCTAGGATGCGATTCACCCTCTCCGTCTGGCCGTCCATCTGATGATGATATGCGGTTCTCAAACATAACTGAGTCCCTACCGTCTCTTGTAAGCTTTTCCAAAATTCGCTAGTGAAAATAGGATCGTGGTCGCTCACTATGCTAGAAGGAACACCTGCAAACGAACTATCTCTCGGACGTATACAGAAGATAACCATGGAGCAGTCCTCTTACTCTTCACGGGAATGAAATAGGCGCTCTTAGTAAATCTATCTACTATAACCCAAGTCCCGTATTACCCGTCCCCGATCTCGGTAATCCGTCAAATGAAGTCCATCGAGACGCTTTCCCACTTCCATAGTGGAACCTCCAATGGGTGAAGTAACCCACCGGGTTTCTTTTTCTCCGCTTTTACTTGTTGGCACACCAAGCATCTAGCGACATACTCGGCCACGTCCCTCTTCATACCGGCCCAAAAGAAAACTCGCTTCATGTCTTTGTACATCTTGTCCCCGCCGGGATGAATGGTCATCTTCGAACGATGTGCATCGTCAAGAATAGTCTTCCTTAGGTCATCATCTTTTGGTACACAAAGTCTACCGTCCCTACGTAACCAACCCTTATCATCTAGGGTATACCTACGGAGATGGCTTGATGAATCCCCTCCTTTGAGCTTTTCTACTAACTCAACCAACCGTGGGTCGTCTCGCTGTGCCTCGCCAATCCGTCCCAAAAGCGTAGGTCTGACCTCCAAGGATGCTAGCAGACCAGGCACAAAGTCAACAGAAGGTCTAAAGTCAAACATCGAAATGAATTCTAAACTTCGCTGCTCAAAAAACAAAGGACTTAAGGATAATCTTTTTCTACTTAAGGCGTCTGCCACCACGTTACCCCTGTCAGGGGTATAGGCTATTTCGAAGTCATAGGATGCTAAGAACTCCATCCACCTTTGCTGCCTTAAGTTCAAGTCCTTCTGAGAGAACAAGTATTTTAAAGATTTGTGGTCAGTGAATAATTCGAATCTCTCGCCAAGAAGATAATGACACCAAGACTTAAGCGCGAAAACAATAGCGGCCAACTCTAGGTCATGTGTAGGATAATTTTTCTCATGCGCTCTCAACTGCCTTCCACCATAGGCTATTACCCTACCCTCTTGCATTAAGACTGCGCCTAGTCCCGTCCCACAAGCGTCAGTATAAATAGTAAATGGCTTACTCCCGTCTGGCAGTACTAAGACTGGGGCTGAGGTCAAAGCTCTCTTCAAACGTTGGAACGCATCATCACAATCTAAGTCCCATGTGAAAACTAAGTTCTTCTTCATAAAGCGTGTTAATGGAGCTGATATCTTTGCGAAGTCTTTGATAAACTTCCTATATTAGCCAGCCAACCCCAAGAAACTTCTCACTTCGGTAGCATTTTTAGGAACCTTCCAATCTTGGATGGCCACCACCTTCGCGGGATCCATAGCTATCCCTTCCTTGGAAACCACGTGCCCTAAGAATCGTACTTCCTTCCTCCAGAAGTGACACTTAGAAAATTTTGCTTTAAGGCTGTGCGCTCGTAGGGTCTCCAACACTTCCCTAAGATGTAGGGTATGCTCTTCTTCATCCTTAGAAAAGATCAAGATGTCGTCTACAAAGTCTACCATGAATTTGTTAAGGTACTCCCTAAACACCCTACTCATCAGATCAACAAAGTATGCGGGGGCATTTGTCAAACCGAAGGGCATCACTAGCCATTCATAGAAACCGTCCGGAGTCCTAAAGGCAGTCTTGTCTATGCTATCCTCAGCCACTCTCAACTGATGGAAACCAGTGGCTAAGTCCAACTGCGAAAACACTGAGGCGCCAACTAATTGATCGAAGAGATCGTCAATCCTCGGCAGTGGGTGTCTGTTCTCCTTAGTAAGTTTATTAAGTTCTCTATAGTCGACACAAAGTCTAAGGGACCCATCCGCCTTCGTGGCAAATACTACTGGAGCACCCCACTCCGATATATTCGTCTTATGAACCCCTTCTCAAGTAACTCCTTCACTTGCTTACTGAGTTCTCTCCTTTCACGAGGAGCCATGTGGCGTACTGGCAAAGATACTGGTTTCGCATTATCCACAAGATATATTCGAAAATCTATCTCCCGCTTCGGAGGTAAGCCCTTCACCTCCTCAAACACATCCGAATACTCTCGGACCACTCTAACAGACCGTAGATTTTCCTCAGACGCGTCAAGCGATTCTAAATAACTTAGCATAACGGAATTTATGGGATTACAAAAGATTTCGAGAGTGTTGCCAAGGCGAGTCACGAGCCTAACTACTCTCCTTTCACAATCAAGAACGACCCCATTTCTGCATAACCAATCCATTCCTAAAATTAGCCCATAGCCCGTGAAGCCCAACACATAAGCATCACATCAAAACTCAACGCTAAGTATAGAAATTTTCAAATCCAAACACATCATGGACAAATGAGCCGAGCCCCCAATTGGATTCGAAACAACTAAGGGATCCTCTACTAAACTGGTGTTTAAGTGCAGTGATTCAACTAATGATGTAGAGATAAACGAATGCGATGCGCCTGAATCAAATAAGGTACGGACAAGATGATCAAACAGAAAAACTAAGCTTTCAACAGAAATGGTTCTACCTCGTTCTTGCAGCGGTGGGACCGCGAGAGCCTGAACTTGTCCCCTTGCCTGCCCTCGTGCTGTAAGAGCCTGCACCTGTCCTCCCGAGGTAGCCCCGGCCCTCTTCCCTTTCCTTGGGCAGTCCTTCACTAAATGTCCCGCATCGCCACAATGAAAACAGCCAGTCTTCTTTTTCTTTCGGCAGTCCTTGCAGAGATGGCCTGGGGTCCCACAGTTAAAACATTTCTTCTTTCCCTTGCCATTATTGTCTTTACCACCCTTCTTGTTTTGCTGTTGGGGTTTCTTCTGATCCCCTTTCTTCTCGGGTTCCTTATCAGCTTTAGCACCTTTCTCCTCGTGCATGAGCGCCATTTCTACTAGCTTCTCAAAGGTGTCCCCCATAGGGATGTGGGTCATGGCCAACCCTTGCAACGGTTCATTCAAGCCATTCACCAACCTTAGAGCCTTCTTCTCTGGCGTGTTCACTAAGTCTAAACCAAACCTTGCTAGTTGATTAAATTTGTTGACATATTCTTTCACTGATGAGCTTCCTTGCTTCAATGTGAAGAACCTTTCCATATATAGATTTTCCTCCGCCCTAGAGAGAAACTTCGCCTTGAACCTACGTCTAAAATCCGCCCAAGAGTCAACAGGACGCTCCCCATTAGTGACCTCCCACCAAAACCAGGCCCCTCCCTTCATTAGCCAAGCTGCTAATCTAACTCTCCTCCCTTCTTCCACTTCAAAGATTTCTAGCATTTCTTCCACCTCCTTAATCCAATCTCTAGCTTCCACAAACGTTTTTGACCCTTAAAAGGGTTTTCCACCCATAGCTTTAAATTCCTTGCACTTCTTTGCAAAAGTATCTACGCGAGGAGGAGGAGGAGGAATGGGTGCAACTGGTGGTGGAGGAACATTGGCTGGACCCGCAGCGGCCCTAGCCTCTAACAACCTCCTATACCATCCTAGTATCGCTACACCGTCAGGTAGGTTAAGATCTTCAGCCATGCTGAAACGAAAAAGGAAATATTCAAAATGGAGAATTCGAAAGATAAAGATATATGGCTATTTGGGGATTATGTTTTTCATAAAAACTTCCCCTTTAAATTTCTCATTAAAACATGTTTTTGAAAACATTTATTCCAAAAATAACTATTTTTCTAAAGTATTTTTATCTGTTCTGGTAACCTTAAGCTCTGATACCACGTGTAACACACCACGTCCATTAATGTCACTCACTAAGGGAATGCATTAACTTCCATGGAGGTTTTAAGTGAATATAGAACAAATAAATTACAACAAGACAGAAAATAAGTAGTACTTGAAAAATCTAAAACTTCATTTTATTGCAGCGGAAATTAAACATGTTTATTACATCACAAAACCATTGATTAGAGTCAAGTACATTATCCATCTTCATAAAAACAAAATACATGATCCCATTACACAAATAGCCATTAAAGAAGATAACAAGCTGGACTTTACTTCAAGGGTCCAAGCTTTCCAAAGAGATGAAGCAATCCAATCAAACTCCACTAGAGTTGGGCCCAACCTGAGGACCTGAAGGGGGAAAAAGGATAGAAATGGAGGGGGTCGGACATAAAGTCTGGCGAGTATGACAATTCTAACAATACTATTATCAAAATAACTAGACAAAGACACAAGCCGGAAGACAAGTAAATGTCTGTGAACTAATTGGTATGGAATGAACAGATAAAGATAACGTGAAGGATAACGTTAAAGGCATACCTAATTACTATCGAATAATTACTACACTGCGCCGCACCAGTCACCCTAAAGGTTGATCCCACTTGCTTCACACAGAAACATATAAATAGCCTTACGTACCCCAAGCTGACTACATAGGTGCCGTCTACCCATATCTCCACTAGGTGTACCCCACTACCCACTTTCAATCGGCACCCTACTCGTAGATACCCGTGCTGGCCCCATAGTGGGGTGTATCACACCCCTAAAGTGGCAACCCGATACAACTGAGAATGCACGGCTTATACCTACACGATGCAACAACGTCTTACCTACCAGCCCGGGTCCACACACGCATATGAAACCCGTTGGACTTGCGTTGCCACCGCTCCCCGTTTTGGCCTCTTATAGTCAAGCCCAGTATGCATGTCCCATCCTCGACTTGGGTCGAGCCCACAAAGATACGTTTGGGTTACTAGTTGAAATGGGCCCCCACAAGCTACCCACCTAAGCTTGTCAACAATAGTATATCCCACTTAACCCTCTTAGTTATGTTCATTTACATGTGTGTTTGGTTAAGTCTTACTAATCGTATTTTACATGCCACTAAGGGCACCCACTAGATTCCTCATGCCATCCAAGGCACCTACTTAACCCCCATGTCCCATCTTACATGTTTATCTGGTTAAGTATTTCTTAATTCATTCAGGCCATAACCTCGTAAAGACCTCTCACATTAGACTGGCATTTATGGCAGCTGGATTTGCCGGGCGGGTCCGGGCAGTCTTACACCATAAAAGAGTCTAACCTCGTGTCTTTACTACTGTTATGCATTAGTTTAGGCCTAGGACCTCTCACATTGGGCTGACATTTGTGACCAGTGGATTTGTCGGGTGGGTCCGGGCAGGTTTACGTCACAAACGAGTCCAAACTCGTGTCCTAAGCATTGATTATCACTTATAATCTTTTACCCCAGTTTTAATAATTCCCTATCCAAATTATTAATTAAGTCCACTTTTATTGATGTCCATAATTGACTCAATTATGGTCATCCACTCATGGTATGCAAAATCATATCAGTTGCACCCCAACATCTTATTATTAAATCATTAATATTACCCCTACCCCATGTTTATACGTTCGCTTTTTCAATGCATAATATAGGCTAGACTTGAATAGTCTAACACATAGCACAAAGATAAATTATCACAACATATAGACAATTAAAATAAATCTAATCATAATAGGGGTGAAACTTGCATAAACTACACATGTTAAGGATCAAAAGGTGTCAACTTGTTAAATGTCACAATTTACATGATATGATCATAGCCCAAATCTGTACATAAACTTGCATATGGGGTTTTAAGGCAACATAATGATGGTGTGAACTAGCATAGGGTATCACATATGTAATAGCATAATCCTAGATGTCATAATAGATGTCATGGCATATGTTCATAACTTTTCTAATCAATCTAACTTGCATATGTAACTTATCATGTAGATCAACATAGCCCAAACATGATGATTTAATTAATATGAACTAACTAGCATAGATGGCTTTTTAACATGTATGATTCATCACAACTTAGCCTAGAAACTTTCAACATACATAACATCATCATAGCATGATTTACATCATATAGGATATCATCACCACATAGCATAGGATTAATAACATACATGATAACATATACGACAATTCACATCATCTACTCATAATCCATTCATGACTTATCCTAATTAAAATGATAATAATCTTGTTAAGACTATCATACTCACAATTTAGAGAAGAAGAGAGAGTTTTGCTTTGCTTTAGGGTTGAGAGAATTAGAATTGAATTAGCTTTTCTTCCTTCTTAGTTGGCGGCGGCTTCATTGATTTCCATGGCAACGGTATGACGGTAACTATTCTATTTTTCGTATGAATTAGGGTGAGAGACTACCTAGGTATTTATAGAGTTAGAATTTATTTTAGACTGTCAGATCAACTCAGAACTAATCCCAGCCAACCAGATTAGGTCAGAAACCCTAATGGGTCATTACTCAATTAAAAACAGGTCAGCCAGAAACTCTAGCCGCCAGACCCAGGTCGACACTGCAGTCAACCTGGGGGGGGAATCGACTTGGTAGTCAACTTGGAGGGGGGGGGAGGTCGACACTAGTGTCAACTCCCCAGTCGACCTGCCTGGGCGGGAATTTTCCCGCCCAGCCCGCTTCTGCACTTTTCCGTTTGAATTTTAAATTTTCTGCGAGCTGTTATGAATTTTCTGAAACTTCCGATGGCCATAACTTCTTCATACGAAGTCCAATTCATGCAAACTCGGACTCTATTTCAACCAGAATTCTGAGAGGAACACAATGGCATAACCCGTTTCCCATAATTCTCACGTCTGAGATTCGTTATTCTTTAATTCGTGAATATTAATATTAACAGAAATACGGGGTGTTACAATTTTTCTTGAATTTATCTACACAAATTCATTGTTTTCATTTAGTTTTACTAGTTAACGATATTTTTCGTTAACACTGGAGAAGGTCAACAGGAGCAGATCTAAAGTTTCAGCTTTTACGAGTCTAACTAGATCGCCATTCCTAGGTACCAAGGTCTGGTAGGAGAAGAATTGCTAAAAACTACCGAGGGGACTAAACTCGGGGAAAGAGATTTTTTCTCCGATCTGCGGGAAGGTTTGGACGAGGATCGACATCTATCTGGAAAAGAAACAATAAATTACAATAGTGATAATCGGAAATGACATGTTGAACTCATAGAGCCATATTCTAATCGTAGATTCCCTTCTTATTAATCTTTGATTTGGAGTACATGAACAAAGTCGAAGAAGTTTTCCAATTCCTCTATGTATTAGACTTTTGAAAAAACCGGAGTACAAGATAAAATGGAAAACAGAAAGGACCCCCTTTCTATCTAGCTCTTAGGGTCCTATTTATAGGGAATTTGGGGCCCCTTCCGCTGCTCGGCTATTGGGCCTGCAAGGGCCTTTACAGGGCCCTTTGTCGGTCGCTTTTTCCTTAGTCTCGGACATTGTCTTCCGGTCGTCTTCGGAGTGATAATTATAGTCATTGAAGTGGGGGTCCCGCAATTGGGACTTTTTCAAGATAAATATGGGCTTGTCAATGTGGTGGCCTTTGGATGGTATTTGAATCCATGGTAGCAGCTCCTGAGTATAGGCTCTTGAATGTAAGCTTTCAGATGTAGGCTTCTGGCTTTATCGTGAATACTTAGAGGAGTCTGCCCTCATGATGTACATAGAAAACCATCGGTTCGAAACTGCTATAGGTTTTTGTACTAGGTAGATTAGTTCGGGTAACCTATATCTCCGCTAGAACCCCGGTTCGCCTTTCGGTGGATCTTTTACAATAGCCTGGTTTTTCGGAAGGTGGCTTTCGGTGATGTTTCTGTTGTTTGTGAATGTAGCCTTTTGGCGTATGTACGGCAGGTGCTCTGAAAGATGGTTCTGGATGATCCTCGCGTTCTCCTGGTTTGGGCACCTTTGATGCCCTTGCCTTCAAATGTATCGGTATTAAGAAGGTTAATACTAATAAACCCTTCCGGGTTTTCAGGTGGAGAGCTCATGCCTTCTTCTCTTCCTTAGTTCTTGTCTTAGATGGCTTTTCGCTACAGAATTCCCTATCGAATAGGCCATGTCGAAAGGATCTTTCCAGATGCGCTTTGTTGGCATTTTGCAGGCTTTGAGCTTCTTCCCTTCGGGAAGGTGTTGGTTCGTACTACTTTCCAATTATTCTCTCTGGCTTTCAGTTCAATCTATTGCTTGGATTTCTGTTTTCGGGAGACTTTTCTATGCCTGTATTTTTCCGACACCCCTTCATTGCTAGCTAGTTTTGGAGTTAATTTTGGTAGTAACATTTTCCCCCTAGTGAAAGGGTATTTTTCGACCTTTCAAGTCAACCTTTTTGTCTTTTCCGAAGTGTCACTTCAGGGTCTTTTGATCTCCCTTGATCAGAAGCACTGATTGATCTTCGCCTGTACTACTAAGATTGATCTTGGAATTTGAACATAAATTCTTCTTCTCCCCCGTTTCCATCTTTTACCTACAAATCAAATCCTTGGACAAGAATATTGCTCCTCTAAGAAGTTGCTCAAAATTTTCCTTTTGATGATCCAAGCCCGATTATTTGTGAGTATTCTTACTTCTTATATGAATCGCAACCCTAATTACGTGTCAAAATTGACAGTAAAGTTGGTTAGGATTATTCTGATCATAAAATAGGTTTAAGTGTCAATCTTACTACCATCGTGCTTAACATTCAATATTAGTGGTTGCTTGTTTCACAGGCTATCTCATTTAAGAAAATGTAAGGCACCCCACAAGGTATAGGGGAAATGATTTCTCACAAATTAAAGTTCTATGCCATTGCCAAGAAATGAAATGGTTTCAATATCATTTATGCTAATTTTCCTTCATCGATTGTGTTAGTTTATCTAGGTTTTGGGGTGATTATGTTTGGCTTAATCATGCATTAGCTAAAGTACAGTAGATATAATCTCCTAATACCCCCTATTTGGATTTGATTTTGGCTTTCGTCTAACTGACTTTTGTGTTAAACAAGACATAATGGTATTCATTAATGTTTTGTGTAAGAGATATGCATACTAATTGCATTGTTATGGAATGATGTTACCTAGTAGAATCATGTCTCACAAAAGAACTTCTAAGGAGGAGATCAAAGATCCTAAGGCCTCCTGTACTAAGAAGGCATTCGTGCCCTAGCCATCCTTAATCGTATCTCAACGTTCCGTGGATTCCATATTGGATAACTTTGGTATAGCGGTTATGGATGCTATGATAGCTTCTTCTCCAAATTTTCTCAAGAATCCTCCAGAAGGGTTCTTTGCGTATTCGGCCATTCATATCTGGTATAGTGGTTTCTTCGGGTCAGGGATCTTTAAGCCCTAAACTCGTCCGCCACATGGTTTGGTTCTCTAAGACTTCAGTATGACTTATATGGAGGACTAACACTGTAAAGAGGCTGATTACCGATAGTATTAACAAAACTAGGTCGTAGGAGGACCAATACTTTCTTGTTAAATGCCCCTCCGGTATACTAGGACAATTTATTGACGACGGTAGGCCTCTTGCTTTTAGAAATCAAATGTCTTCTAATTGTAGTTTTGTTTACTTGAACCTTCCTCTTATCGTAGAACCGCCCTCCAAAGATGTGATTTTCTCCGGAAGAAGCTTTAGTGGTCGACGCCATCTTCAATGCACCAGCGAAGTATATGTGCCCGTCATTTCTCTTGACCGTCGATAGACTTCGGAAATATGGTTTGCTCCCTCCTGGACAAAAGATATTGTGACAACCTCCCATTCAATTTTCTGGTCCTAAGGGACTATTGTTGGGTTTCGACTCATTTAATGCAGGCTCTCCTATCCACCCAGGTGATTTGCATGAGATTCATTCACTTGTCTTGGCAACATTTGTCATTCTTTTTTTTGTTGTTGCATTCTCTAATTCATCTTTCTCTTTGTTTAGGATCTTCAGCCGCTCAACACGCATCTGCCTTTGCCACTTATAGCCGGTCCAGTGTCTAGGCTATGAAAAGGCTTGCACAATACACCATTGATCCTCCATCGAAGAAGTTTAAGTGTACAAGCCAATTGGCTCTTTAGGAGATACTGCCGTTACTCCGAAGGCAAGGCAGAATTTTTACCCTTCTACTATGGCTGATGAATAGGTGGTTGATGTTGATACTTCCCTCGTAGTCTCTTCGAAAGGTAAGTCCACGAGCCCTATCACCTTCGAAGCTTTTGGTGAGATAGGTGGGGGAAGGCTTGACCTCCTGGCACCTTCCACCTCCCAACCTGTTTCCTCTTCCATACCTCCTTCGTCAGCCTCAGATTTTGATAGGCTTGTAAAACTGGCACTTTCATGTCCCGAAGTTACCTCAACTCCTGCCGCTTTGGACTCGGAAGATCTCGACATGCAACAAATCAGGGATTACCTTTTGGTATTACACATACATACACTTTTTTATGAGAGATTTAGCCTACTTCTCTTCTTTAGTTGATGAAAACTTGGTATGTCTCCCAGGGATTAGCTTCCATCTCAGTGGCTGAGGTTAACACTCTAAGGGAGGAAATAGGGTTTTGTCAGATAGGGTGAATGCTTTGTTGCAGGAGAAGATGGAGGGAGATAACGAATGCAAGGAGTTGGCGGCCTCATTAGAATAGGAGATGAAGGCTAAAAAGGAGTTGACGAAGCAGGTTGAGGATCTTAAGGCAGAGAAATCAGAGCTAGAGGATGATTATGCGGCCGAGGTGGACAAGGTGGACACGTAGCTCTCCTCCGCTAAAAGAACCATTTACGGGGCCGGTGATAGATTTTCAAATTTTTTGAACGTCCACCTTAACAACATAGCCATGGAGTATTACGAAGATGCATTATCTTTGCTTTCTCAGACAATTACGAAAAGCTTTCAAAATTTAACATTTCTTTAATTGATCCCTCCGTCCGAGTCAGCTAGACAAGATCGAGCAAGTGAGACGGGAGCATATGGTTCCTCCAATGAACAAGATAGATCTCGCATCGCTTTTGTTTATTGATGAATTTTTTGAAGATTACGAGGAAGAAGTGGAGGAGGAAAACACAGTAGAAGTTGAGATGGAAGGTCACATGGGCCAGTCGGATGGGTCCAGAAAGGGTGATGGAACTTCCTCTCTCGCATCAAAGGAGTTTCCCTCTAAAGACGACGGTTCTTTAGATTCCGAGAGGAAAGGGACTCCTGATCGTTCTGATGTTGATGTCACACAGGTATGGCTTTCGCTTTCGAAGTGCTTTCCATCTCCTTGAATTTCATTAATAAACTGACTTCACATATTACAGCAGTTCTCTGCTTCTCCGAAGATGTGAGTTATAGTTATGCTTTTAGACTCTGTATTTAGATATTTATAGGGGATTTTCAAGGAGTTTGGTCCGGTGAAAACAATTTTAACAAGGGGTTTTGGATGTTATTGTATTGAGTACACATTTTCTTTTGATCTGTTCCTGAATTGTGTTGGTTTCACGATACTTGATGTCTTATGGTTTTGTAGCAATATGCTAGTGTGGATGTGGTAACTATGGTGTGTATGAATTGATAATGGTCATGTGATTGTTTTTCCCTGGGATGCATGATGTAATTAGCATATACTTGATGTTGGTATTTAAGTATTTCGATATTTCATCTTGTCTGTGGGAAGGAGGACTCGTTCCAGATCCCCTCCTCACAATTTAGAGAGGAAAATTCAAACGCCGTTGGTTACAAAGATACTTTTGGTAATGCCCCCTATGGGGCTACAAAAAAATGTATTATCTCCAATAGATAGTAGTCACAAATCTCAAGTAACAAGTGTCCTATTTGGAAAAGCAACTGAAAGAGAAAGATGATATTATTTGCAATTCACAACGTAAGTTAGCAACAAAATCCTCTGAGAGCTCAAATGCAGTGGTAGATAGATTATACCAACAAATCGACAGGTTGGAGGATGAGCTGAAGAACGCTAAAGAAGATAGTGCTTCTTTAGAATTTGCTTTGCAAAACCCTGATTCGGAATAAGATATTTTCTTGTACGTTTGCGATGTGAACTTTTTCAAAACGATGACTGTGTCTGTGTAATGGTTTATGTCGTGACTTCTAGTAGGGATGCCAGTGTGTTGTGAGATTTATATGATGTATCGCTTTTGTCAAAAACAATGTTACTATAACCCAGGGTGTTGTAATGACTGGAAACCTACTTGTGCTAAGTGTTAGTAAAAAAAATCTTTATGCAACGATTTTCCTTGGGAAAATTCCTAACGAAAGATCACTTAGAAAATAGGGATAGTCCCAGTTATTGGACGCTGTCATTAATGTTTGGGATCTTTTCCCCAGCTCTTCCCCGAACCGGTGTAATGATATGATGTCATTTTCAGGGTTATGCAAACGACTAATATGTTGAAAAACAAACTAATGAACATATAGGTTAAAGACACTTCCTAGAGAGGATCATAAGCTCATCCAAGTTAGTAACGGAAGCGTAATTTTGAGCCCTACTCGAATTTCCGAGACGGGTGAGCAATTCCTTCTTGTTTGGATTCAGGAGTCAGGCTCTACTTAAGTTTGGGGTAATTGGGATGAAACTGAAACCCCACATCCGACTGTGATTTACTTCAGGATCATCCCGGGTTTAGGTATTGAGATGTAAGATCGGGGGCTCACTTCAGGACTTTGTTGGGAAACCAATTCAACCCAGGTTCGGGTATTAATATGTAGCAGATCGGAACCCTTACTGTCATTTATAAAGAGCCGAATCGACCTAGATTCGGGTATGAATATGTAGAAGACTGGAAGCCCTGCCGGGATTTGTGAAGAGCCAGATTGACCCAGATTCGGGTATTAATATGTAGAAGACCGAAAATTCCTCCGGCATTTGTGAAGAGCCGTATTGACCCAGATTCAGGTATTAATATGAAGAAGACCGGAACCCCTTCCGTCATTTGTGAAGACCCGAATTGACCCAGATTCAGGTATTAATTTGTAGAAGACCGGGACTCCCTCTGATATTTATTGTTTTGGCATTCCTTTTGGATTTGACTTGTAAAGCAGTGGTTGTACGTTCTTCCTGAGCCACTCCTTGGGATTTTGATGTCAAAGAAGAGGATGTACGTGCTTTGTTGGCAACTCTCTGGGCCTGTGCGTCCAGTGCGTTTGGCTATCTTATCCACAAGCAGGGCCCAAGGACTTACCCGACGTCCCTCCGGGAAGCTCCTTATCCTGACCATCGTAGGCGATGATAATGTCTTATAAACTTAGACGGGGCCAACTTAGGCACCGAACTAAGGTTTACTCTTTTGATGCTCTATACTGACCATCGTAGGTTCTGATAGAGGCTTATACGCCACCCCCTCTGAGGGGCGCCCTAACCTGACCATCGTAGGCGATTATAGTTATTTGCGCTCTCTTCTATGGGTAACGCGGAACATAAGCAGTGGTAGGACATGCTCTTCTGCGAGTAAAGGTAGGACGTGCTTAGTCCTAGCTGAGGCAGGGCGTACTCTTCTACAAGCAGAGGCAGAGCGTGCTAGGTTAGATGCACCGCCACGACCATTTCTGGTGTGATACGGAGGCTTACACTTTTGATGCTTTAACCCTGTCCCCTCTGATTTGGTCATGGAGAAAGACTAACACATCATCCCCCTCCGGGGGATGCCTCATCCTGACCAATTTGGCGATTACGAGGGATTTAATCCGTTTATGGTCTGACCTCTTTTGGGTTTCCTTTTAAATTTCGAGAGGAGGATTTTTCGTACCCTTGAACATGTTTAGTAATCTTTTTCCTAAGGATTTTTACCGTATTCACTTTGATTTTTTCATAAACTCTCGTAATTGGCCTTGGCTGATGAATCTAACTATCATTTCCACAAGGATTCTGCAGTGATTAGTCTCGTGTCCATTATTCATGTGGCAATGGTAGTAAGACCCTCCTATTTTCCTTTTGTATTTGGGCTTTTTCTTCGTGAATGGCTAGTAGTTGAGTTCGTGTTTCGTTAGGAAGTGAATGTTCTCCATCGAAGTGGTGAGGTAGCATTCCTTGGGTACCCTTGGCGTATATCCTTCTTCTTGTTGCTGGGGTTTAATCCTTTTGTGACCCAACCTAGCTGCAGTGCCTACACTTTCGTTTTTTCCTACTAGAACATACTAAAAATGATATTTTATCTCTTTGGACCATTTGTTGGAGAAGTGGTTGAAACCATCCATTATTTCTCGTTCAAGTGTTGTTCCCCTAACTTGCCTAAGGAGGGTTTTCTTTAGGTAACAGAAAACGCTAATACCCTTGGATGTAGAGTCATTTGGAGGAGGTGGTAGGGTTTGCCCTATATGGGAATAGCTATAATTCTCGATATCGGGAGCATATTGTTCCATTTCCCTCCTCCGCATCATTATGCGTAAAGCTTTTACTCTCAGCCTTAGTTCTTCTGTTACTCCTGGGTCCATGATTTCTGATTCATTCATTCGACATTATGAGGGCTTTTGCCCGAACCTCTTACTTATAACTTCGCTTCTTCAAAGATTTAGTCCAATCCGGGACGGAACAGCTCAGGTGGATATGTGGTAGGATTAACCACAACGTCGGAGGCTCAGGTGGATATGTGGTAGGATTAACCACAACGTCGGAGGCTCAGGGCCTTCCTTCAAGCGCTAAAATGTTAACGATATTTTTTGTTAACACCGGAAACGCGTTAACAAGAGCGGATCTAAAGGAAAAAATAGACTATTCCGCTATTACGAGTCAAATTGGATCGCTATTCCTAGGTACCAAGGTCTGTTAGGAGCAGAATCGCTAAAAACGACCAGAAGGGGACTAAACTCGGGGAAAGATTTTTTTTTTTCGATCTGCGAGAAGGTTTGGACAAGGATCCACGTTTGTCTGGAAAACAAACAATAAATAGCAATAGTGGTAATCATAAATGATATGTTGAACTCACAGAGCCATATTCTACTCATATATTCCCTTCTTATTGATCTTTAATTTGGAGTACATGAACAAAGTTGAAGAAGTTTTCCAACTCCTCTATGTATCAGACTTTTGAAAAAATAGGAGTACAAAAAAAATTGGAAAACTAAAAAGACCCCCCTTTCTATCTAGCTCTTAGGGTCCTATTTATAGGCAATTTGGGGCCCCTTCCATTGTTGGGCTATTGGACCTACAGGGGCCTTTGTAGACTGTTTTTTCCTTGGTTTTGGACGCTTGTCTTACGGCCGTCTTCGGAGTGCTAATTATATTCTTCGAAGTGGGGGTCCCAATCAATTGGGGCTTCTTCAGGATAAATATGGGCTTGTCGATGTGGTGTCCTTCGGATGGTATTTGAATTCTTGGTTGCAGCTCCAGAGTGTAGGCTCTCGGACGTAAGCTTTCGGATGTAGGCTTCCGGCTTTATCATGAATACTTAAAGGATCCTTCCCTCATGATGTACGTAGATAACTTATGGTTTGATACCGCTGTAGCTTTCTATACTAGGAAGATTAGTACGGGTAACCTGTATCTCCGCTAGAGCCCCGGTTAGCCTTTCGGTGGATCTTTGGCAATAGCTTGGTTTTTCAAATGTGGCTTTCGGTGATTTGTCTGTTGTTTGTGAATGTAGCCTTTTGACATCTGTATGGAAGGTGTTATGGAAGCTGGTTCCGGATGATCCTCACGTTCACCTGGTTTGGGCACCTTTGATGCCCTCTCTTTCAGATGTATCGGTATTAAGCAGGTTAATATAATAAACCCTTCCGGGTTTTCAGGTGCGGTGCTCATGCCTTCTTCTTCCTTAGTTCCTGTCTTAGGTGGCTTTTCGCTACAGAATTCCTTGCTGGAAGGATCTTTTCAGATGCGCTTTATTGGCATTTTGCAGGCTTTGAGCTTCTTCCCTTTGGGAAGGTGCTAGTTTGTGCTGCTTTCCAACCATTCTCTCTGGCTTTCGGTTCAACTTGTTGCTTGGCAATCTGTTTTCGGGAGACTATCTATAATTGTATTCTTCCAACTCCCCTTCATTGCCAGCTTGTTTTGGAGTTAATTTTGGTAGTAACATTTACTATCATATAACTCTTTTGGTGTTGTGCCAACTTTTGGACATCAACATTTTGGTGGTTTCATAGAGAAACTCAAAAAAAAAAGCTTGCATTTTTGCTGCCTTTCTTCCATCCAAGTTCGAAGTGCTACTTGGATCTTCGGAGATTTACCTACCAAGCTTGATAAAGTGGCAAATGAGGGATAAGCTTCCATTGTTTTGCCTTCCAATGTCGACCTAGAGGCATCTATCTAGCAGCTACCTTCTAATGTTCAAGCCATCGTCGATGTAGCTACTTTCAATGATACTGAGGCTCCGGTAACTCAATCCCAGCTATTTGAGGTTACAAGGAAGGTGGGGGAACTCAGAAGATAGTCAATGAATAAATTAAGTAGAACGTTTAGTTGATGCAACAGGTCTAATAGGATGCTCAACAAAACGTCATCTGTCTTCAAGCTAATAGGAGCGCTCAACCTTCTCCCAAATATGTCTTTGGGAGCTCTTCTTCTAATACCCTCCACAATAACCATAACTAGTGGAGGAGAAATACTCAAGATTTTACTTGAACTAGAAACGGAGAGGGAACATGTCAACATGACCTTTTCCAGTTAGGGATTGGTCTCGACCAAGGGCTAGTGCTCAACCCTCAACTTGGTAGGCACAACCTATCATGATAAAGAACTCGATGTCACCACTTCCTGTACCGATCCCCCACCCCGGAATGATCCTAAATTTTAACCTACAAACGCCCACGGAACTTAGAGGCACTCTAAATGGATTGTTGGTTCCTATAACGATTAACTTAAAAAGATATATATATAGTAGCCTAAAAATCAAAATAAAAATCTCACATAGTGGATGCAATAAAATGTAATATAATAAATATAAGATGTACCAATTATTTAAACAACACAATTTAGAATTACAACATGTCTCAAGCTTCATGGTACATTATCCTTCATTCGAATTACATAGCAATAATAGTGAATAAGAAATAGCCATAATAACTAAATCTTCAAGAGGCTCCTCCTCCAAGAGACTGGTCTCCATCCTTAATAACCTGTTTCACCTATTGTCCTGTTAATGTTAATGGGTAGGAGGTCAGAACATAAAGTCCTGGTGAATGAAATACAAGTAAGTTAAGAAGGCTATTTTCTTAATTTTGTAGTTGTAAGCTTTACAATTTATTTTTTCACAAGAAACAACAAGGTAAACATATAAGGAGGACGTCCTAAAAGTCACTTAATACCCAAAGCTAAATTAAGGGAAGGCGCCTCCTATGGTCACTTAGTACCATAATTATTTAGGGCGGACATTCCTCTAGTCACTTCCCAATGGAGGATATCAAACCACATAAGACCCTGTTCTAATGTAAATGTTATAAATGATGACTCTCTTGTAAGGGGAGAAATAGTAACATCTACTTACTACCAGTGTTAGGTCAGTAATACGAATTATTATAAGAAGAACCCCCTGGCGAACCCTCCTGTTAATATCAAGCTGTCCCTACGAGTAAACTCCCAGCCACTTAAAACTAACCATAAACGGTGGTGCCTTAGACCATGTATACATAATTTGTGCCCAGGTCAGCCCTCTCTAGCACCTAGATATGAAGCGGACATTTACTTGGAGAAATTCCATACACATGTTATTTTCTATCAATACCATTTAGTACCATATAAGATAAAGGCGGACCCAATAACCATTACTTCTTGAAGGGCAGGCACAATGACTTGGGTTCTGAACCAAGGAGTGAACCTTAGGGTCGAACCTAGGCCTAACCACTTAATGCCCAACAAGAGATAAGTTAGCCACTTAATACCTTTTCTCAAGGCAGGTCTACTTCACATAAATAACATACACACACACACTAGATATCTCACATTAGGCCTACCACTTGTAGATATGGGCATGCTTCTAATACAAGTTGGGCGTAATCTCGCATCATAGCATACTAATTATAACAGCGCATGGTACCTAGACCTCTTGCATTAAATAGATTAACCTGCAGACGCCGGATATGCTCGATTTCGGTCAAACTTCTACTACAAATAACGGTTAACCTCGTGTCTACATGTCATTAATATTAATTAAGTCATTAACTCAAACACATACAAGCATACAAATTCCTATGGGGACATCTAAATTTTATTCCCAATTTAATCGTATTTATAACACATTTAATATGCATTTATATACGTTGATTACATTATAGATATATAAGAATATAAACGTAAAATAATTGAACGAGATTAGGGTCCTTTCCATGTAAATGTCAATCCTTTTAAATTCTTAAGGTGTACAAGTCATTTTCCCATATTTCACCTCAACCATAACATAAGTGAGCATATGAAAATAAGATGGGAAAAAATTCATAACAACATATTAACTTGCAACCCTTGTTTTGAATTGATTATTGCAATAATAAAAGGTGCACATAACGTCAATTACATGTGTTTATAACTCTTATTTTGAATAGATTCATTTTGTTATGTTTGTTTGTACGCAAAACATTAATCTTTATATATATAGTAAATAATACGTTCAAATTCTCTATCTTGAGAAATAGGGATTCAAATCTATTAAATTTACAGATTATACAAATCTTAATCTTTTGCGCAAAAATCAAACACGTGAATTTCTTGAAAATAGAACAAAAAGAAATCTAAACAATACAGAAAATCCAAATGGTATAGAAAATAATACGAAAGAATCATGTTCTTCTTTTTTATTATAACAACCCTAAAACCAAATATAACTAGATTGAACATTTCTAAAAACAATAAAATAATGGAGGATTTGAGGGGTTTAATCATGTTTTCTTTTCGTATATCGCAGATCCTCTCAAGGCACAACAATAAAAATCCATAGCTATCAAATTATTGAAAATAGTAACTTTGATGGATTCCACGTATAGAGCTACTAGGAAGAGTAGTAACAAGATTGAATAGAACAGAAATTGGATTTGACCTTCAAGAACGAATGTATGCTCCAATCCTTTTAAATATAAATAAATATATCAGAATCACCATTAGAGTCTTATATATACGTATGAATCTAAGCTCCAGATAAATCTTAAATCTAATTTAAGAATAAGATAGAGAAGATAGAATAGATCAGAATAGATTTAGAGAAATAGAAGAAACCTAAATCCTTCAAGATTTCTAGAATTTGAGATAGAATAAAGACATAATGGAGGCACTGAGAGAAATGGTTGTAGGGTTTAGAATGAGGGTTTGAGGGACTATTTATAGTTGCTATCGTGTGTACGATCCGTTAAGTTAGTTTGATTAAATCTAAACAGTCCATTTGATATATATTTTAATTAAGTTCCTACATAAAACAACCCTCACTGGGCTCCCTTACAGGAGGGCTTTCGACACCCCTTCTAGAGGAGTGGTCGGCCCCTTTATAGGGTCAAGCCCAGGAGGAATTCTTCCAGAATGTTACTTTTTGATCATTCATTAATTAATTCTCTTTATTTATTTCCTTACTTAATTTATTCCTATCCTCTACTATATGTGAATATATACACATATGTTTGAAATAAAAGTGAATATTCCTTTCATGCTTATTTTACTTAATATATTCCCAGTTTTTATATATATTTATTTTAAATTCAAACTCAATGTATTAATTTATAGGTACAACTTAATTAATTAATAACTTTTGCATAAGGACTTTGTTTCAATAAATAAGATATGAAAACAGATCAGAATCTCGACACGAAAGCAACTGCAATACTTTTGTTGCCAAATTTCTAGTTGTCCAAAATTTTATTTTCAGCCTTAAATGTATTATTAATTAATACTATTTAATTTTAAATTAAATTAACCTACGTCTAAATTAAGTATATTTTATAGAGTGTTACAGTCTCCCCCTATTACAGATTTCATCACGAATTCTTTTGAAGGGGCGAAGAACACAACTCGCTTTAAGTAACCATGTTGTACACCCATGTTATTTTAGAAACATCCATAACTCATAGTGATTATGAACTGCGAACTTGCTATAATTAGCTCAGTCCTAGCATCTAAGTGTAATAAATGATGCAATATGTATGCAAAACAATCTAACATGCATTTAATTCTACATGAGTTCATAGTGCATTTGTTTCACATCCATACCCTACCATCCAATCTAGAAAATATGATGCAACCAAAAAGGATAGTTTGTGGGAAAATAATTACTCGAGGAAAGCTCTGAAGGAGTATGTTGAATCTTCTCCTTAGTTTCCCATGTGCTCTCCATAGGGTTATCTCCCCATTGAACTCGGATAAGTCGAATAGATTTGTTGTGGAGTCGTTTGATTTCATGCTCCACGATCCTTGCGGTGGCATGTGGTACCCTAGACTCGAACTCAAGGATTCATATATTTCAACATCATCAAGCTCGAGTTTTTCGGGTGAATCATGAAGGAATTTGAGAAGATGAGAAACATGGAAAACGTTGTGCACTCCCAGCAAACACTCGGGAAGATCCACTTGGTAAGTCATCTTCACAATCCTATCCAATATCCGAAAAGGCTAAATGAATCTGGGAGTTAAATTACCAGTCTTTCTGAACCGAACTGTCTTATTTAGTGCTAGATTCAGTCCTTCCATCATTGACTCAAATTTGGCCACATTGTTAGTAGCTGAGAATCCTAACTTCATTGCATAGTGCAGGCAATGCCCGTCAGGGGTAATTATGACGTATCCAACCCCTACTCCTTGTTAAAATTGTTGTATATAATGGTGTTGTATACACAATTATATGATTTTTTGTTTGATGATAACAACCAAATATTTATTTTTTAAATGTGGTTGTTACTGTGTTGTTTTCATATATCATCACAGACAGGAATATAATATCTATATTTAAAGAAAATACGACTGTACAAACATTCAAATATTCACACAGTATTTTATTTAGGTATATTTCAAACATTCAAACAGTACAACTATTTATAACTCCACTATTTGAGCACATCACATTTCATATTCATTCACAGAATATTGTACTTGTAAATAAACAGAATACGATAGACAAATTTGTTTGAAGACAATAAAATAATATTTTATTTCAATCAAATTTGTTTATTACAATTGTTAGTACAATTTTCTATACACAACTCCTTTACTAAAGAATCACTATAACACTGTCATTCAGTTATACAATTTTATGTACATTCTTTACATTTCATATACAGATACACTCTTTCACTGTCTTCTGTCATCTTCAGTTTTCTATCTTCACAGCTCAGTCAAATCATCATCTTCATACCTGTAATATACAGAAACACACACACAATATATGGAACAGAAATATTTTTTAAAATACATGTGAATATAAATTTTATTTTTAAAATTTTATTTGCCTCAGTTTTCTGGTGTGTTTCTCATCATTTTTTCATGACTTGATCTGATTCACTCACCGAAATTTTCGATCACAAGAGATAATAATTCCAAATCGAAGCATCAAAGAACCACGAAGACGGGAGCAACTCAAAGCAGTGGAACAATCATAGAAATCACAACTTCATTTAATCAAGCATCAAATCAATTTGGGAGATTTTCAAAAAACCCTAGTTCCAATTTCATTCTAGCCGCCATTTTTTCATAAGAGAAAGCAAAGGATCGGGCTTAACAAATAAAGAAATGGGCCGGCCATCTTTTACAAGGGGATGATCCTCTTTTCTTAAAACTCATAGGGTTTTTCTTTTTTAATCTGTTTTGTATTTTCTATTTTGTTTTTAAACCGTCTCAAACAAATTCTAGAATTCTGTAAAAATCTAGGAGAATCAGTCAGGGTGTTGACTGACTGTTGCCAGATACTGGTTACGGGGTTGTAATCAAGGGAAATCTGATCGAGGGGATATCGGTCAGTCTAGGGTTTTGAGTGTACGGTCAGTACAGGAGCAGGAGTGCGAGTTTACATGGTCTTGTAAGCGGGATCTGTTCTATCACCTAGTAGAAACCTTAGGAATGCAGCAGTAGGCAGGTTTTTGCCAAAGCTGGGTATATCTTGTGTCATTTACTTTCTGCATTTCTGTTTCTGCTATATTCTGTGATCTGTTTATTATTATATATCCCGTTAGATTTTTAATTCAACTAAAAACTGTGATAAACCCTATTCACCCCCTCTAGGGTTAATCAAGATCCAACACATATGAATCCCCATCTACAAACAATTTCCATTTAGCCTTTAAGTCACTCTCTTTGGTTGACTATTCTGTAGTGAAGCTCGTGCACTCATTGACAAAAATCTACAAGAGCTTGTCCTTTGATTGCCGCTCGAGGTTGAAACTTAATTTCATATTGGCTAAATTCAATCCCTCATTTCACTAGCCTTCCTGAGGTTTCTGGCTTGCTGAAAACTTGCTTAAGCAGAAAGCTAGTTAAGAATTTAATAGGATATGCTTGGAAGTAGCCCCTACGCTTCCGTGTTGTAAATATTAGGCAATATGGTAATTTTTCAATCACGAGGTATCGGGTTTATGCATCCTTTAACCTTTTGCTAACGTAATAAATTGGGTGTTGAGCTCCATCATTTTCTCTTATAAGGATTGAGCTTACCACATATTCTGAAACGACCATACGGAGATATAAATCTTCCCTTTTCTCGGGACTGGATAGGATCGAGGGTTTCCCCATGTAGTCTTTCAATTCTTAAAAGGCCTTTCTACATTCTTCATTCCACTTGAAGTTCTTCTTTTTCTTTGTAACATCAAAGAAGTGGACGCATTTGTCAGTGGCTTTGGAAATGAACCTACAGAGGGCCGCTACCTTTTCGTTTAAGATCATTATTTTTTTGCTTGTTTTAGGTTCTTACATATCTATTATGGCTTGGATTTGGTCAACACTGGCCTCAATGCCATGCTCACTTACCACATATCCTAGGAACTATCCGGATTGAACCCCAAAAGAACACTTTTGTGGGTTCAACTTCATTTGATTACTTCTTAAGACATTGAACATCTCCTCTAGGTCCTTTAGGTGGCTCTCTGCTTTGACGGATCTCACAAGCATGTCAACTACATATAACTTCGTGTTGCGCCCTATTTGCTCTTGGAACATTCTATTAACTAGCCTTTGGTATGTGGCCCTCGCATTTTTCAATCTGAAGGGCATTACTTTGTAAAAAAATGTCCCCCGATCAGTGATAAAGCTTGTATGCTCCTCATTAGGTTTTGGCATTGGAATCTGATTGCATCCTGTGTAAGCATCCACAAGGGATAGTATCTTATGGCCACTTGTTGCATCAACCAACTGGTCTATCCGCGAAACGGGGTAGCAATCCTTTGGGCATGCCTTGTTTAAGTCTGTATAATCAACGCTTATCCTCCACTTCCCATTGGACTTCTTTACTAGCATAGGATTGGCAAGCCATTTGGGGTAAAAAACTTCTTGGTTGAACCCATTCGTTTCTAACCTTTTGACTTCCTTCTTAAAGCCTCTGACCGGTCCCTATTGTATTGCCTCTTCTTTGGTCGAACCGGGATTACATAAGGGTTGATGTTTAGGGCATGGCTCATGATAGAAGGATTGGTTCCAACCATGTCTGAATGAGTCCAAGAGAAAACACCCTTGTTGAGCTATATGAATTGAACTAGGTCAATCTTCAAGGGTTCTTCCAACCTCTTCCCTATATTAATAACTTTGTCTTTATCCTTTAGATAAACGTTTACTTCTCTAAATCCTTTATTGGTTTTATCCTTTCAGTGTTCCCTCTAGAATCCCAATCTATGACAATTTCTTCTTCCTTTGCCAAGTTTGTGTTATCGACTCTCTTCCTTTTCCGTCTCAAATAAATGTACCTAACATTTGTTCGTTTGTCAGCTTTATTGATCTTTATTTTAGCTTCAAATGTTCGATGTAAGAATCCATCATCTGAAGGTTGAAAAATAGTAGAAGAATCAAAATACGAAGAATACTCCCTTTTCTACTTGTCAACTGTTGCGAAGTACAATTCGCAAGAACTAGATTGTTCCCCCTGATGGTTCCCCATCCCTGTTTTTTTTAAGAACTTGAGCATCAGATATTTGGAAGGGACAAAAGCATCCATTTCCTCCACAGCAGGTCGACCAAAGAAGGCACTGTAATAGGATGGTTGATCAATCATGAAAAAAGAGTTTCAAAGGTCCTATAGAGTAGAGACAACCCAGCTTGCACCAGGAGGATGATCTATCCTACTGTAGTTGATCCCTTGTTGTTGAAGCCAAAGATTGGTTCCTGTCTTGGTTCTAGCTTCTCCTCGGGAATCCCCATCTGATCAAAGACATGTTTGAAGATGACATTGACCACACTCTTAGTATCACCAAGGATTTTGGCTACCATAGAGAGCCCGATCTGATTTGTTATCATAAGAGGGTCATTGGGTGGATGACGGACCCTTTTCTTCATTTCCTATGGAGAAATCACCTGGTTGTGCATTTTGAGAGTGTAATGCGAAATTTTTCACAGATGGTTCCTCTCAAATGGAGAATATCCCTTCGCGAGCCTCCTTTAAGTATCGGTTCCTAGCTATCAGGAAATTTCCAGCAGGATGTAGCCCACCACGGATTACATTGTTTCAGATTATTGGTGCACCGAAGTCCAAATGACCTTCCTCCATTGTGGCTTCTATTGCGTTTGTTGAAACCTTCTATTGTCTATTCGTATGCTGGGAGGATGTTGACTTGTTCAAAACAAACTCTTTCAGATGTCCCACTTGGATAAGCTTCCGAATAATCCCATCCAAAACCTGGCATACATCGGTCTTATGTCCTTTTGTTTTGTGATACTCATAATACTTTCCACCAGGTTGGGGTTCGGAGCAATTCTTGGCTTTGAACGAGACGGGAAAGTCGTTAACAATTTATTTTGCCACAACATACACAAAGGAAATGGGCTTGCTTAAGGTGACTGTTTTGTAAGTAGAATCCTTCCACTTCGCCTTCTTTTGGTTTCCATCCAAACAAAACCTTCCACCTTGAGGCTTGCTACCGAAACTCAGTTTTCCTCCTTCCCCTCGAGGCCTAAATTTCTTCTTTGCGAAGTACAATTCATCCATACGGATAAACTTGTCATCTTGAAAGTGGAAGTCTTGTACGTCTTAGCAACCATGGATGTATAGTTCCTTCCACAAGGGGGTATACTCAATCAATCCTGAATGCACAGTGATTAGCTTATCACGGTCACTCATATCCTTTTCCTTTAATGCTTCTACATTTAACCTCTTCAAGTAATCTTTTAGGGATTCCCCATACCTCTTCTTGATGTTAGCAATGACTGTGTAGTCAACTGTCGGATCCTTACGAATGCAAAATTGTGCATAAAATTCATAGGCAAACTGCTTCTACGAATAGATGGTATTTTCCCTATACTGACGGTACCACTTAGCTGCAGCCCCCTTGAGGGTTACCAGAAAGAGTCTGCATCTAACGACACCTGTAGCATTATAGAGATCCATTTGGCTATCGAAAGCCATTAGATGATCATCAGGGTCAGTTGTTCCAAGATATTTTATGGTTGGGACCTTCAACCTGGATGGTATTATAGTACTCATGATCTCATCCGTAAAAGGAGTTACTCTTTCATTATCATTAACCCTATCATCCTAGGTTCTCTTCCCTTTGCTTCCCAACAGGTCCTTAACAGTTTTTTCCTGGCGATATCTTTCAGGTAAGCCTCTGTGTTGTCTAATCCGCCCTTTTGGGATCATAACCTTTAGTAGTGGAGCTCCCAGATTTCTCTTGTTCATATTGATTCCCTTGATGATCTATCTCTGTAAAAAGGGATCTTTTCTTCTTAGCGGAAGATGCCTTACGCTTCTCTTTTACTTCAGAATGTTGCGGAGATTCATCCAACTCTCTCTCGCTGGACTTAGTGAACTTTGAAGACTTTTGTTCTTGATTAGCATTTATTTAAGCTTGCATTTCTTGGACTTGCTTCTCCAGAGTTATGATTTTAGCAGCATTTTCCTCCATGGCATTAGGGTTTGCTGGCTGTACATGGTTGCAAGTCGTTCCTTTTTCATTGTTGTTTAGATTGAGCGTTAGATCCACGTTTCCTTCAAAGGTTATATTAGAAGCCGGTTCCTTGTTTCGTTCCACCAATATTTTTGATTTCATCTTTCCCTTCCATGGAGCAACAAGTTCACCAAATTAATCTTTAATAGGGTAACCACAAGATCGGAAGTTTAGGCACTCCCTCTAGCACCAAAATGTTAACGATATTTTTCGTCAAACGCGAACTAGGATGAACAATGCATATGAGTTTAATGTAAAGGCGATCTAAAGGTTATTGTAATGCAGCCCAAAATTAGTATACTTTATCTAATTTCACCTTTCCTGAGGCCTCTGACCTTACATTCGAAGATTAGTTACTCCTAACGCTTACGTGACTACAAGGACAATGACGACCTTGGAGAAAGGTTTTACTAGTCCAATAAGACTGAAATTCTAAGCGATAATCACCTTTAGACCCTGATAAAATAACCTACATTATGCTAACAGGAAACTGGCTAATGCCTCACAACGCTCGAATTGTTTTCATGTCATAAGATTAATTGACTTATATGACACTTCTGCATTGAACCGCCCCGTAAAGACCTTGGTTGCGTCATTTATCAAGCCTAAGATTATAACAAACTCCATTCTGAGTTTGGGTTGCATTAGGCTTACTATAAAAAGCTAAGTCGCGCAAGGATCGTCCGAAAGGGGTGAAGCCTTAGTTTTGCCCAGGACCGTTCCTCCTTCGAATGGATCGTGATTAACTCTATCATAGGGAAGATTAGCATTAAATCCCTATCTTATCATTATAAACACAGTATGATTATCAAATCAAGAAATGCTAAAGTCCCAGACTTCTCCTTTTTTAGTAATTGATGATATATTACAAGAGTTGAAAGAACTACCAGTTCGACTTGGAAATTAGGGTATTCTCTTGAGAGAAAGAGAACAAGATTGAGAAATAAAAATTCAGCCCCGAAAATGAGACCATTAGGGTCTTATTTATAGAAAAATCGAGGCTCTTTTGCTATTAGGCTAGCAGAAATCACTATGGCTGTGTTTCTCTTTGGTTATGGAAACTTTGGCTTTCAGCAACTTTTCCTTTTGGTCCTGAAGGCATTGCCTATGTCTTTTTGAGGTCCTTGTCCTGGCTGTCGAGAGGATGGTCTCGGTCTTTAGAGCTTTCCGTTGACGTCACTTCTATCTCCTTTATATTGATATTGAACCTGACGGGGTGAATAGCTTTCAAAAGGCTTTGGCTTATGGATGTAGTGTTCCAAATACTGGCTTCCGATCTCGAGCTTTCAATCTTGTTGTTAATTCAGTATAGAGCTTTCCTTCAAGATTCAAATGGATGGTTGTTGTATTTGTCACCCCCGTCGGTATCGACATTAAGCAAATCAGTGTGGATGGCTTGTCTTTCTTCGAGGCTCCAACCTAACTTTCGGTAAATTTCTGAAGTGTATCTTGGTGCTTCTAGTGCTTTATTAGTTGTTATACTAAGATTTCCCGTGGTGATCATCTAACTGGTGTCTCGGTAACTTGCTCTCAAAAGATTTCCTTGCATTTCAAGCCCCGTGCTTTTAATGCTCTTTATCTCTTAGTGTATCGGCATTAAGCAAGTTAATGCTGATAGACCTTTTGCTCTTCTTGGTCTTGGCTTGCAGTGTCCCTTTCTTTTCTCCTTATTTGCTCCCCATTTCTGATGGCTTCCTATTAGTCACTCTTCCTGCCGGAATCACCTAGGCGATAGTCTCCTTTCAAGCTGGATTTGGGGTTCTTTCTTTGCTGAAGGTGACGGTTGTCGACCCTTCTGGATACTTCTTTTAGGCTCTCAGTTTTACCCTGTGCTTAGCCTCTGCTTACGGATTACCCTTCTTTACTTGTGACGGTCCGACACCTCTTCATCGTCATCTTGTCTCAGTGCCAATTTTGGTACTAACAAAACCTATGAACCATGAAGACTTGTTTGAATGTTTATGTGCATGCCATTAGTATGGCGCTTTCATGCGAAGAAGGTCATGTCCGCTATTGTACTACATTAGCAAGAGGTTGACAAGAGCTAAAATAAATTATCTAAAGCCTGAAAAGCTGGCATATTGCTTGTTGATATCTTCCTGAAAGGTTCGCCTATACATTTGGTGACACTACATCAAGGTCTATATCGACAACCGCAACCACGGGTCCTTCAATGACCCGAGACATCTGGGAGACTCTTGAAATGGAGTACCGAGCTAAGCTAGTTTGAACCAACCTTCAACCCTTGGAGAGCCATCCAAGGGAAGGCCTTGGTAGAATTTATTGCCGACTTTACTACTCCCAATGATCCGTTGGAGAATAGAAAACCACTTAAGATTAAATGGAGGTAGTTCAAGGACGGTTCATCAAATAATTAGTGTTCTAGCGTCGAAGTTATATTTGTTACTCTTGAGGAATGCTCAATTTGTTATGCTTTGAAGCTGAACTTCCCTGCTACTAACAATGATGCAGAGTATGAGTCCTTGATTGCTGGAATTAAAATTGCAAAAGAACTAAACATCAATGTCGCCTAGATCTTCTTGAATTCACATCCCATCGTACGCTAAGTGTATGGTGGAATATCAATTCAAAGGATCATGGTAAGCTCCTACCTTGGATTCACGAACTACTTAGTTGTTTCGAGCACTAAATCATTATTGATATCCCTCGAGAAGGCTGATGCACTAGACAAACTAGCGAGTTCTGGGGATGCACGTCTTTTAGGATTTTTTTTACTCGAAGAGCATGATTCACCGAGTATTGATCAGATGGAAACCGATTAGGAATTAATGATGGACTCTGAACCTGAGATTGATTCATGGATGACTCCCATCAAATCTTACTTGTAACATGGAATCCTCTTTGATGTTAGAATGAGAAATGATCACTCCTTTGCAAAAATTCACGCTATATCATTCAAGAAAGGGTGTTATACAAAAGAGAATTCTCTGTTTCATTACTTCGGTGTATAGAACACAACGACGTCAAATGTGTATTAATGGATGTACATGAAGGCGAATGCCCTGAATACACTACATGGAAAACTTTAGCCAAAAAATTCTCCATTATAGCTATTTTTGGACATCTCTCAAATGAGATGCAGCTAATTGCACCCAGCATTGTGAAAAGTTCCAGAGGTTCCCTAAGACTCCTAGGACCCTGCCTACAGAGCTTATGCAGGCAGTCAGTCCATGATGGTTCATAATTTAGGTAATTGACATGATCAGAACTGTACTGATGGCAAAAGGCAATGCTCGATATGTTATAGTCAAAGTTGATTACTTCACCAAATGGGCTAAAGCTGAAGCTCTCGATATAATCACGATGAAGAAAGTAATCAACTTTGTTTTTCGCAACATCATCTATTGTCTTGGAGTTCCTAAGACTATCATCTATGATAATGTGACCCAATTCGAGAGATATGAGTTTAAAAACTTCTTTCGACCCCATCGTATTGAGATGTGATTTTTAGCAATAGCTCATCATCAAGCTAATGGACAAGTCAAAGCATTCAAAAAAGCTGTTAAGTCCATTATCAAGAAGTATTTGGAAAAGGCACGAGGCAAGTGGGTGGATGAACTTCTTTGACGCCTACAGGCATACCAGACTACCCATTAGTCATTGATTGGTAATACTCCATTCACTTACTCAATTGGTTCTAAAGTCGTGATCTCGATCGGCTTGAACTACAATCTGAGAACCAGCAAAGTTCTCCTCTAGGAATTTCTTGACCTACTAGGTCAGAAAAGGGATAAGTCTGAACTTCGAACTCAGAACAGCTACACATCGCCAAAGAGTGGTCCGATGTTTCAACACTAAAGTTTATCCATAGCACTTTGACATTAGTGACCTTGTCCTAACATGAATCTTTCCCACACATACTAGTCTTTGTCCTTGCTGAGAAGGTTTCTAAGTCATTCAACGGAGGCTTGGAGATGATACTTTCAAGCCAGCCACCGTTGATGGCATCGAATTGCCAAGAACGTGAGACCGCGAGCAACTTTGTTGTTACTTTACCTTGGCCTTCCGTTCCTAACTACTGCTTTCCAATAGTGTTTTTTCTCCATTCAAAACATTGTAAAGAGTTCGTTGTCTCCAATAGTTTTCAGTAGCACAGGCTCTTGAATCTCCGTGTGCTTAGCGTATTTACGTAAAGCGTAGTATGTCAAATTGTGAAAATAACAAACGCACGAGTGCACGATGCTAGGTTGATGGATTAAAGTTTGTCATTCCACATCGAGTTTATACATAGACCCAAACCTAATAGGATTTGTCGGTCCCTCCACAAGTTAACTCCAGTCTCGAACTGACGACGAGACCGAGTATAAACAACTCACGACATATATAACCAATGTGATTAACTATAAGCCCTCAGTCTCTAGAATTGAGGGCAACCCAACAGCCAAATGAGCGTAATACTAACTTCTTGCTCGGCTAAATCCAATCCTTAGAGTTTGGTTTTGCATATAAATTGGCAAACCAACAATTCCCTCAACTTTAACTTGAATGAAACGACAAGAGAGTATAAACGATGAACCAACGACACCAATCCCTCATCTCTTAACGATCTCGGATCGACGATTGAAATGAGATCCCAAGAGTGGAGCTACCAAACATGAACTTCACATGACTTGAGATCAACGAGTGAAAGGAGACCTCAAGAGTGAAATAATCCACTTGAACTATGCACTACTTGAAATTAACGGCCGAAAGGTAATCTTAAGAGTAAAGTCGATGTATTCGAATTTTGCACGACTTGAGTTCATCAAGATTGAAATCTTGAACAACTCAAATCTAAATGTATCGACGAGTTACATTACATGATAACAAATACTAGAAAATGTAAAAAAAAAATCGAACACTTAAAACAAACTTGATTGAAAAGTAAAGCTAAACAAGCTTTTATTCATAAGTCAAGATTTCATTTTGACAACACGATTTACATAAAATCTCTATCGTGCCTCCAAAAGTGAGGGTCGTACTCGTGTAACAACCGACCTATTAAAAGAAAAAACTCTATTTCTCAAAATCCTAACTTTACTTGGAAGATCCACCCTTCTTCTTCTTCTTCTTCTTTTCAGATCCCTTCACCAACGACTTTAGTGGTTGTTCCTCTTTCTCCTTCCTTTTTCTCTTCGACCCCCTTCCACCACTTCCTTTATGCCCATTGGACGGAGTTGGCTTGGGACGGGGTCCCATCTCATATCCCATTGTCGGGGCCCCCTTGAATTCCTTCTCTTCTTCATCCGAGTTCTCCGTCACTTCGTCCTTGACACCTATGGGAAGGATCACCTTTAACAGAAATGGAGAAATCTCAACTCTAGATCTCGACGTTCAAACCTTCTTATCTTCCTCTTTGGCCTTTTCCTATGCCTCCTCCTGAACTTTCTTCTCATCCTCCTCTCGGGTCTTACTGGCTGTTTCCTCCTTGACCTTTCTCTTTGCTTCAACCTATTTCTGCTACAGCGATATATGGGCATGCTGCCGTGCACTACCGGATGCATGGTTGGCCAACCTTCTCACCACCTTGGCCAGTGACCCTCACCTCTTCTTCCTCCTTTCTTCCTCTAGTATCTTTGAAAATTCTTCCATCTCGTCGAACAGATGACCTTGATAGAACTCTCCTAGTTCCAAACCCATAAAAATGTCGAATGTTGCCAAATTCATCACACATTTTCCCCTTATAAGCATTAACATTGAAATAGGGCCCGGTAGGAGATGTGGCCTAAAAGCCGACGAGAATCTCCATCCTAAAAGTACCTATATGTCGAAGAGGAAGATGTGTTAGCCTTCTTTTGTTTCTTGGTACATCTTTTCAAACACTAAAGAGAAAGTGAATATACCTCCCAAGTATGCTCAGTAACTCCTATGGTGACGGTACCCTAAAATATTGGAAGAAGGAATCCTCTACTATCCATCCATAGAATCTTGGGATCATATTCGGGATTAACATGAATGGGTTGGGAGGACGACTAGTATATGCTGGCGGGATAACTTAGAATTGGGAAGCACCTTCTTAAGCTGGAGTGAGCGTTGTTGATGCTCTCGGTCGTCACCTATTTTCCTTTCATTGCACTATCTCTCTACGAATCTTCTATCTCGGGAGCCTCCTTCAACATGTTCTTCCTTTCTGCCAATACCCGACGCTTGTCCTCAACCAAGTAATTGGTTATCAAGTCCTCCACATCCACCATATCTACTAGTTGGGCAGTGTCTCTTCCTTTAGGAATATCTCCCAAGTCATAGAAAAGATGTGAGTACAATCATCGACCCATGAAATCCTGCAGTGTCGAATAACTTGAGCATAAAATCCCAAGATTGACGGATCAAGTTGTTGCTCGGCATTTACTTTATCCTCTCTCGCCTTTTCTCTAAGCTCCTCCAGCCGGGCTTGGAATTGTCTCTTAACCTCTTCAGCCTATCCCAGCATATCCCTATTGGGTGCACTACCGCTTCCTTATCCTTCCTAGCCTACTCAAGCTCAATTTGATTTGAGTTAGTCTCCTCCTGATCTCTTCGCACTCTTTCCTGAGGAGATTGGTCTCTTCATTCTCTTTTGGCAGTCATTGATTTTCATAAATGAGAAGCTTGGTAAGCTTCTCGACTGCTGTGACTCGAGCATACAGAGAGGTTGCCACATCTTTGTGTCGCTCCAGGAAGTGAGTAATTGTCATGCATGCTTCTCAGCCCTTTTGTTAGCAGTAGTAAACTCCCTCTTTAGCTCCATAATCTTGACATTTTGGGACTTAATCCTGTATTGATCAACATTCTCCTCGAGCTTTAGGCCCTCAATTACGGCTTTCTTCTTGTATATTAGCTCAGATAGCTTCTTGCCGTAGCTCATGGTAGTCTGGTACTGGCTGTAGAAGTCCCATATCCTGTCGAATGTCTCCATATCAATTTCTGAGGAAATGGAATGCATCTTAGGTAACCACAAGAGCTCCTCGAAATAGTAACATGGGAAATTATTAGCTAAATATACTTTTCGTAGCTTGGTAGTCATCTCGTCATCCTCAAAAGCCCTCTTTATCGCCTTATCGGCCTTCTGCCTTCCTGTCTCCCATCTCCTATGCCTTCGCTGGGTTTGTCCATGCCTTCGTCTTTTGTCGAAGGAGCATGAGGGAAATGTTTTAGCTTAGGGAGGGAAGGAGGAAGCGGGAGAGCCTTTTACTGCTTGGTGCTCATCGTCCCTGTCACTTTCTCAGGCTCTATCCACCTTATACTTGGGCGTGTGAACTCCAAGTGCCAAAGATAATCCCAATGATAGTGGCTGCTACTATACTCGTGAGACTGCTTGGACTAACTCACTCACTTTTGCATGCCCTTAACAAAGGTGCCCACGATCTGGGGCTTCAATCTTTGAGAGACTCCTTGACCCGGTCTGTATCTCTATCGCCTTCACGAGTCATTGTACCTCGACAAGATAAACCCAAGTCAAAGACAATAATTCAACCCATGTAGAAGATAAGTGTTGTGGTATGTAATGCTCATAAGTTTGTGTGTGTATTTTCTTAGTGATCCCCTAATGGACCAGTTATCGGCTTGCTTGATTGGGTTGTTTTCATAACGTTTAGCAATAAGCTCTCAATGCTTGTATTGCTCAATCCGAACAAAGACGTGTCAATGGGGATCTTTTCCAAGCCCTTGAATTGACCTTCCACTGCCATTGACATAGTAGTTTATGAGGTTACCACTGGAAGAACCAGTTTGGAAACCTTTCCCAACCTCATCTCCTCTGACGGAGATGGAATAAGAGTGGGTTGAAAATCCTCATCTCCAATATACTCCTTCTCCCCATTATCATCGTCTCCTCACTTTCTCTTAAGCTTTGATTTCCTCCCCTATAGTTGGGGGCATCAGGAAGTACGACATAAGGTACATCTGAGAGTAGGCCCTGGGGCAGGTCTCACTCCTCAACTCGAACTATAACATCATCTCTAGGACTAGCAGACCGGCCCTCGAGAAGAAGATCCGCTAGGTGGAAAAGATTGTTCAAAGGTATAATTTAGGCATTATGGAATTCACTTCCAATGTCTCTCGATTTGCCATGACCCGCTGTATATACACAATGTCCCAGAGAATAAGGGGATACCTATCAAGATAAATTTAAAGTTATTTCGGAGCTAATGACTTAATAATTTGTAATACAACATAAGTGTTAAAACACTTAAGTCTGCCTAGCCATCTCCTCGAAAATCCAGGAGGGCACCGAAAACAGAACTAGTCATTCCTAGCTAATCTTTTTCCATGCTCCTATGATGAAGTGACCATTGGATTGGGCCTCAAAGTAGACGAGAGAGGGTTATATGCTTCTTCTCTTGAGGGAGTAGAAGTATCAAATATCCTCTCTAGTTGGTTCTATGCCCATATTCTCTATGCAAAAATGTAGGTTCTAAGAAGAAAGGCGTATCTATTTAGAAGAAGCTATGTTGGTGCTAAGTGAAAGCACTATAGCTTATCTCGGATGAAGCGGCATGACAGGGTCACATACCCAATAAAACACATATAAATGTTCCAGGTTTTGTATCCTTCCGGGGGTGCATGTGCCCTATCGTTCCTTTTAGAAACCCAGAATTCATTTTGATATATGCCATACTTCGTGCATATCTGCATCAAAGCAGCCTCTCGATTATGAAGGAAACGAAATCAAGAGGATTCTCTAAGATAACTGCATCATCCATCGTATCTGATGCCTGAGGAACATCGTCTTGGCCACCACTCTCATCCTCAACCTCTTATTGGCCTCGTTCTTCCTCCTTATGCACTTGTTAGGTGGTTGGTTCATCCTTATGTTAGTTTTCAAACTATTATCCTTCAGATTACTCCTTTGGTCATATGCATTATATGGGCTTGCTTTTTGGGAAGGAGTGGAGGCTTTAGAGGTTTCATGATGGCTTATAGTTGGGCTCAAATCATACGAAGAATCATTCAAATCTGAAGTCGGTTTTGCGGTTTCAGTTGAGAAGCACTGGAGTTGTCGACGGCTCCTTGATGCCATGGAAAACCATACTTTTAAGATAATAGCAATAGTTAGCACGATAAAATATGTACCCCGTGTTGTTGTGAATTAATGTAGAATGTGCAGTGTCGTGCAAACTAATGCAGTATAATAAACAATTTTGGGATGCGACAATGACTTTTAATTTTCCAAATAAACCATCGTCACCACTGACCATCGCAACCATCCTTGTATTGAATTGCGATTACATCGTGACTGGGTCGAGAATTATATTCTGGAATTAGGTTCAATAGTATATTTACAATCCAGCATGCTCTAATCCTATATGCATATCTGAATTGTCAATCCAAAGAAGTTTGTAATTCGAGCCTCAAGTCATTAAGTTATGATACGTTCGATTTAAAACTCAATCCAATCACACGACGTTGAAGAGTGGTTCAAAATTGCAAACGTGAGTTCAAAAATCAAAAAAAATTCCTAAGTTTTTAGGACACGAACTTTATTTTTATACCTCCGAGAACTTAGAAAAATTTAACATCCCTTGTGAAATTCGAACTCCCACTCTTCACCCAAATTCTTCTTCCCCTAGAAATAACTCAAGAAAAATCCCAAGCTTTCAGGGTACAAAAACTCATTGAGTATCCCCAAAAATAGGATTGATCCACCAAACATTTGGGATGCGAAGTAAAATTTCATATCCCTGAATACCTGGGAATTCTTCCCACCAAAACATTAGGAAACTTCAAGTTTCGAGATACAAAATTTTACTTCATGTCCTGAATATTTAGGGTTTTTCCCCTGCTCCAACTCCTCACTCCTTCCTTTCCACCGATCCTTCCTTCTCCCGGTTTCTATATATCCTAACTTTGTATTTCCCCTCCTTTGTACTCTAGTACCTCCTTTCCTTCCTTGCAAATCTAAAGCTGTTCCAACTTTATCACCATGATTACAACAACACTGGCTCGTCCATCACTACCACCATTACAAGCACTAGCTCATCACTGGCCTTCGCCTTCTCCTCCAATTTCCACAATGCGAGATCACAAAACCCATAAACCAAATAAAACAAGGCCTAAATAAAGACCCAACTGAGCAATGTTATTTGCGATAAAAAAACAGGGGTGCTAGTGGTTGAATGGAAGCGTATTGGGAAGGTACGGAGGTCAACGGTGAAGTGTTTGAGGCAGTTCTAATCTTTGGGGGAACTCTGAAAATCGTTGAGGATAAGGGTATAAAGTAGCAAAATGGAAGGAAATACGGATTCGGGTTTATATAAGAGGGTAAGGAGGAAATTTCTCCAAAACAGAAGAAACAACCAAGTATCAAGGGAGCGGTACTAATCCCTATTCAATTTATTTTCAAAAAAAAAAAGAAGAAGCAAATAAATAACAGAGAAGTGGGAGAAATGGGGTACATTGGGGATCGGTATTTCTAAATTTTGGCCATGCACATGATTGCATTCGCTTATTTTCAAAACTGCAATCGCTAAGACAAACATGAATCGACAAATAATCACGTACTCACCAATCTTAACGATTCGAGAATATATATTCGACGATTAAATTTGAATTCGATTTTGATTTGAAATTTAATCTACATAACCATATGCCAAGACATATCAATTTTATTATGTTTCACAATGTCAACTCTGATCATATCATGAAAGAACACAAGTGAATGTGCGAGTGCATACGCGACTCCATATTAACAATGACTTGCTTAACTTTGGTGTAAGTGGAAGTCAGCTATTAATGTTTAGATTCGACAAAGATTAGATGTTTACTTGAGTAAATAACAGATCCCAGTCCTAACAATGAAGTCCAAACGAGACACACCTATCAATGGTACTAGAAAGGTATACTTATACTAGCGAACTTCGATAAAGCATTGAAACCGTTCCGAAGCGATACACTTCATGGTATATGTTCTCAACAGAAAGGTCATGATCGTTCACTTGGCACAATTTGGAGATCTTTCCGAACATCAAAAGACTTGTCTCGGTTAAGAGCACATCACGTTAATGTAAGACATAATTTAGGGGCAAGTATTACTTGGCCTTTTGGCCTAGGTATCAGAAGCAAACTAGACTGACATGACTCGACCATCGTGTGGTTAAATGACTCGGATGTTGTAATAGTCCAAAACTTCGAGTAGTAAATATTTGAGTATCGAGATTATTCAAATATTTAAATCTTGGGTATAATGTTATAAAAGTGATTTTATTACCCTGTTAAATCTCTTTACAAATATTAGTTATGATGATAAACTTTATTTTTAAATAGATTGAAGTAATATCGGCAACGTGACTGAAAACAGTTTTGTCAATAAACAACTTTTCACTTGTAAAAAGTTGTTAGGATTTCATTTGCAGTGCAACATATGAACACACTGATAAATTTTTAATAATCTCCTATAGTATAAACATGGATTAACTAATGCAAAAATGTGTTACAAGTTCATTAATAAATATTTGATTTGACATGTCATAATAATAAAGGTTTGATGTGACAATTGATTTGACATTTGACTAAACATGTCTTAATAATAAAGGGTTGATTTGACATTTAATATGACATATCATAATAATAAAGGTTTTTGTGACATTTGATTTGACATATCATAATTATAAAGGGTTGATGTGACATTTGATATGATATGTCGTAATAATAAAGGTTTGATGTGACATTTGTTTTGATATGTCATAATAAAAATGTTTAATTTGACATTTGATTTGACATATCATGATGAAATTGTGACACATATTCCTCTTAGGTAAACTTCTAGTACACCTTAAAGGATAACTAAAGGAGGCATGTGTTATCATCCTAAGGCTAGCATAGAAGATGATGGACAAGTGTCCAAGAATAAAAAGACTACAATAGCCTTAAGAAAAATCTATCCCTACACATGTCACAAGGTTCAATGAAATGGTGACACATTTATGCATCAGGTGTCCATGTGTAGAACCATTTTAATACCCTTAAGTAGACATGTGTCAATATCCTATACCTTAAAAAAAGATAAGATGGACAAGTGTCCAAAATAGAAATCACTAAACTAGCCTTGATAAATAATATAAATAGGATGGAAATCTTCATTTGTTTGGGGGGCATACTTTCATAAACCAAATAAAAACTATAATAAATAAGAGAATTTTAGTGGAAGACAAGAAAATAAAATAGATTCCAAAGGAGAAACTTAAAGAGAGCAAAAATATGTCAAACCCGAGAGCAATTTGTAAGCTGATGCGAGCTTTGCGATGATTTGAGGTAGACATTTGCATGCTTTGAGGTAGTGGTAAGAACTATATTATGTTCTACAGGGCTTTTACATGAAGTTAGCGAAGAGCATTGTGAGTATAATCATTGTCTAAATGATTACTAATTTGTTATGCTTCAATTTTGATTTAATGATGCACAAGACTTCACCATACAATATTGGCTGCAATATTTGCTTTGGCAAACAAACGACATATACAACTATGACTAAAACTTTCTATAGCATTTTCTAAAAGGCTGTCTTTTTAGTTTGAATAATTACACGAGGTATGAATGGTGATCAAGTTAATTATACCCTTTCAGTCTTTGAAGATCTTTCTAAACATATATTAAAGAGATATAAATGTGATTTGAGATTGTTTATGAAGGAGTTGTGCATAAAGAAGATGATTATAATTTACAATAGAAGATGTTTATCTTTTGGAAGGAAGTTCTAAAAAAGATATATAGATGTCTTTCAAAATGAGTATTTACAAAGTGTTTGACCCCAACATGATAGAAAGAGCATTTTGGAAATAAACAGTGATTTTCAATGTTTTGTAAGGAAGAACTACGTTGGATTGATCCTATATTTTATTGCTTACCCAGTTAGATATAGGTATGTAGGCAGTCACAAAGGGTAGTGAAGCAAATGCTTTATTAATAAAATAATTTTTTGTTTATAACTTGTTATTACATCTTTTGTAGTGCATCTTTCATGTTTTATCATTGAACTCAGCCGACGTATTTATCGAGTGTGTAGGAATGAATACCGTTGTCCATCTTGTCAGAGTTGCGCAATGGTTGATTTGCGGTAATGGTGTTTAATTTGTATTTGAGCACACCCTGTGAATAAGATGAATATCCTGACAAGTGCTATCTGTTAAAAAATAATAATTATGCATTTAGTGGTGTTGTATATTTATCAAATAAAATGGTAGCTTTCCATGTTTGTTTTGGACGGACGGGGTTTTCAACAATTTCGATTTGTCGAAAAATTAGGTGCATGACAAGTTGGTATCAGAGCTTAGGTTAGGTTCCTAAATAAAATATCATCTAAGATTAAAAAATAATCTTAGAAATTTTAAAATGAAGCTACCCAAATTCGATAAATAAAACTGGATAGGGTAAGGCACCTTTCCTCTGACCAGGATTATGAGTAGTATTTATTTTGTGTTTTTAACTTTTGTTTAGTGTTTATACATATATGATTCTTTATCATGCACCATATGGAGCGGTTTAAAAAAATTGTAAGCGCATATGATAAGTTATAAAGTAACAAAGGAATGAATGAAATGGCTTACAAAAGGAGGAATGTAGTATCTTAAAATGGATGCAATGGAGTGGCTTAAAAGGAAAGTGGAATAATAGTTTGTCGAGGAAGAAATTAAACGAATTTGGGCATATTAAATATCAAGAGGAGTGAATTGAGTACTGCATGCATGCAAAACCAAGGCGAGTAAATCTATTTAAATAATTATATCATTACGCAATATGATACTAGAGTTGTTTAGCACTGATGATGTTAGCTTAAAGCTGCTAAAAGAACTGTCAGCGATCCAATCATAATTTATGATTACTTGATTGGGTTTGGTCCAAGTTAATCCTATTGGAAAGCAAGATTAATTATCTAGAATACTTACATCATACACATTTTAAAATTTTGAAAATTTGATACCTCAAAACATTGTTGCAAACTAACTATGTGTTTGACCAAAAAAAGAGGTTGACGTCATTCAATGCGAATGTCATAACTAGTGACACATATAATATTTTGAGATACATAGAGTGATTTGAAGGGACTAATGCGAGAATAAAAAAAGGTTCATACTAAATGCCTTCCAGATAACTTTCAAAGTTGAAATTTTGGATTTTCCAACAAGAAATGGATATTCATATGGGAGTAATTATTACAAATGTAAAAGTGCTTTAAGAGTATACTTTGTTTATACTTACTAAAGATTTTTGTGGATTGTTTCATCAAGGATGGATACCTTCGGATGACGATGTGCGATATAAGACAATGGATCTTGGGTAGTGCACTATTACTCTATCTGGTATTGAGCCAGTAGAGTACATCCCTACTTAGTGAGGGGATGTCGGCCGCAATATGAGGGTTACCTTCAAATGATGATGATGTGCGGTATAAGACAACAGATCTTGGGTAGTGCCACTATTACTCTATGTGGTATTGAGCCAGTAGAGTATACCCCTACTTAGTGAGGGGATGCCGACCTCAATAGGATAAAATATCCTAGATTGAGTGTGTGGCTTGGACCCACTTTGATGAATACAATCATGTTGTTAACAGTTTTTTTTTTGAAGATATTATTTGAGAATCTATTTTGAAAATATTGCTCTTTGGTACATTTTGATGATTACTACAACAAGGAGAGTAAACCGTTATTTGATGAGATTAGTTTGATGAACACAATCATTTCTTTTAACCCCAAAAAAATTCTTTAAAGATATTATGTAAGAGTGTTTATCTTGAATATATTACACTTAGGTACATTTTGATGGGTACTGCAACAAGGAGAGTACAACATATTTGATGAGTTAACTTTGATGAATATAATCATCTTTATGAAAAAAACTTATTTGAAGATATTATTTGGGAACTCTATCTGGAAAATATAACTCTCCAGTACGTTTCGATGGGTACCGCAACAAGAAGAGTACACCATAACTTGATGAGTTGACATTGAGGACAAAATACCCTAGATTGAGTGTGTAGCATGGATCCATTTTGATGAATTTGATCCTAGTTTTGACAAAAGAATTTCTTATAAAACTTGTTTGAGTTATTTAAATATACTATTTGAAAGTATTTGGAAATTCGTATAATAAGAGTGCCATGATTACTCTCTGGTACATTTCGATGGGTACACAACATAGAAAATACATCCTTACTTAATGATGATGAGTCGGATGAGTTGGAATACAATTATTCTTTGTTACATTTTGATGGGTACCATACAAGATGAGTACGCCTTGATTTGGCATTGGCTGTAATTATAAAAGAAGAAGAAGAGAGAGGCTCTAGAATCTACTTCAAATTGAGTGTATATTCACGGGAAGGAGACTGGGTATCGATGTGAATTGCAATGAACATGATCCTGAATTTGGGCATAAAAAGAATTTATGGCGTGCCCAATCCAGTAATAGCTTGCACGATTGATAAAATGTTGATCTTAAATTCAGAAGTTCCAATCATATAATATCCAGGTAGGACTTAAACTTTAAATTTCGATTCATGAAATTATTTCGAAAGTATAGTTTCAAGAAAATTGCCCAGGATATATAGAGTTTCTTTCGTTGAATATTATGCTTTCTTTTGATTAAGTATTGCATAGAATTTCGATGACGAAACTCCTTTTAAGGGAGAAAGAATGTAACAGTCCAAAACTTCGAGTAGTAAATATTTGAATATCGAGATTATTCAGATATTTAAATCTAGGGTATAATGTTATAAAAGTGATTTTATAACCTTGTTAAATCTCTTTACAAATATTAGTTAATGATGATAAACTTTGTTTTTAAATAGATCGAAGTAATATCGGTAATGTGACTTAAAACAATTTTGGAAATAAACAACTTTTCACTTGTTAAAAGTTGTTAGGATTTCATGTGCATTGCAACATATGAACACACTGATAAATTGTTAATAATCTCCTATAGCATAAGCATGGATTAACTAATGCAAAATTGTGATAAAGTTAATTAATAAATATTTGATTCGACATGTCATAATAATAGAGGTTTGAAGTGATATTTGATTTGACATTTTACTTGACATGTCTTAATAATAAAGGGTTTATTTGACTTTTGATATGACATGTCATAATAATAAAGGTTTGATATGACATTTGATTTGACATATCATAATTATAAAAGGTTGATTTGACATTTGATATGACATGTAATAATAATAAAGGTTTGATGTGACATTTGATTTGACATATCATAATAAAAAAGTTTGATTTGACATTCGATTGACATGTCATGATTAAATTGTGACACATATTCCTCTTAGGTAAACTTCTAGTACGCCTTAAAGAACAACTAAAGGGGGCATGTGTTATCATCCTAAGGCTAGCTTAGAAGATGATGGACAAATGTCCAAGAATAAAAAGTCTAAAATAGCCTTGAGAAAAATCTATTCCTATACATGTCATAAGATTTAATGAAATGGTGACACATTAACGAATTAGGTCTCCATGTGTAGAACCATTTTAATATACTTAACTAGACATGTATCAATATCCTTTACCTTAAAAATAATAAGACATATAACTGTCCAAAAGAGAAATTACTAATCTAACCTTGATAAATACTACAAACAGGATGGAAATCTTCATTTGGGTGGGGGGATACTTTCATAAACCAAAGAAAAGTAAGATAATAAGAGAATTTTAGTGGAAGACAAGAAAATAAAATAGAATCAAAAGGAGAAACTTAAAGAGTCTCAAAATGTGTTGAACCCGAGAGCAATTTGTAAATTGATGTGAGCTTTGCGCTGATTTGAGGAAGACATTTGCATGCTTTGAGGTAGTGCTAAGAACTATATTATGTTCTACAGGGATTTCACATGAAGTTAGCAAGGAGTACTGTGAGTATAATCATCATCTAAAAAATTACTAATTTCTTATGCTTGTGTTTTGATTTAATGATGCACATGACTTCATCATACAATAGTGGCTGCAATCTTTGCTTTAGCAAACTAACGACATATACAACTGTGACTAAAACTTTCTATAGAATTTTCTAAAAGATTGTCTTTTTAGTTGGAATAATTACATGAAGATCTTTCCAAACATATATTAGAGAGATATAAATGTGGCTTGAGATTGTTTATGAAGGAGTTGTGCATAAATAAGATGATTATTATTTAAAATAGAAGATGTTTATCTTTTGGAAGGAAGTTCTACAAAAGATATATAGATGTCTTTCAAAACGAGTATTTACAAAGTGTTTTACCCCAACATGATAGAAAGAGTATTCTGGAAATAAAGATTGATTTTAAATGTTCTGTAAAGAAGAACTATGTTGGCTTGATCCTATATCTAATTGCTTACCCAATTATATATAGGTACGTAGGCAGTCACAAAGGGTAGTGATGCACCTTCTTTATTAATATATCTTTTTTGTTTATTACTTGTTATTACATCTTTTTTAGTGCATCTTTCATGTGTTATCATTTAAGCCAGCCGACGTGTAACGGCCCAAAAATTTCCGTTCCTAATTTTGATACTAATACATTTCCGGTATCACATATCGACTAACCAACTATCATAAATTAATGGATCATTAATAGAAAGAAGTTAGAGGGTGACAAATAGAAACAAAGAAAGTTAGAATAGAAGAAAAAGAAGAACTGAACACCACAGAATCAGAGTATAATGAATCTCACATTGGAATTGAACAAAATATAGTATATAACATCTTGAAATACAAAACTGAATTTATACTTACATACATCATCAGAGTACAATATATATACAACACAGTGGAAATAAACTCTATATATCTAATATTGATACTTCCTGCTTCAAGCTCCTTCAGGTGAATCTGTAAAATCCTGAAGTCACTTGACTGCCCGTACAAACTTGGGCACCCAAGCGTTTTGGGAAAACATAGAAAAATAAACTTTGGGTCAGTCATGGGACTGGTGTGAGTAAACGATTTTAAAATAGTTTGATTTAACGTTAAAAATCCTTTTGAAATAAATGATAATCGTAAGACAGATCTACACATAAACATGGATGGTATGATAACCCAAACATTTCTTGATATAAAAAAATACTTTGATATTATAATAGTGTCTATATCAAATAAATAGCAATCTAGCAAAACACTTGCATCTCATGCTCTACATACATTGTATACAATCAAAATCGCGGGCGCTTATTGAAGATTGGATTCCGACTATGACAAGGTATGAAACCACCTTCCGATAGTGTATCTCTAGAGGGGAATACACTTGGTTCGACTAGAACTTCTTACAACCCGGCCATACACGACCGACCACTCATTTTGCTTGAGTGTATCGAATGTATATCACTAATGGTTAAGATTAGCAACTGTTTCCCGAAAAGGGACAACATCGAATAGATTAAACAAGGAAATGAAATTTCTTTAGATATGTTATTAAACACCCTATTTGGGGGAGACCCATTTAGCCATGCTACCTGCCCAATTTTTGTCATTTCCCGGTTGACAAGGCTTGAGATTAGAATTCACCTTTAGAACGTCTGGCCACGATTCACTTTGAATGCCACATTGTCAAATCCATCAAATCATTGATTGACGTCCACAAATATACTCTGGGTGTAAAAGAAGTATCCTACTTTGCCACCAAATCGGTATATTTGTAAAAATCAACGTACACGGTTTTTAGGAAATACTCTTTCAGACATTCATCCATACAAGTCATTCAGAAACAGGATGAACCGAAGGTACTCTCCTATTTCATCCAATAAAGGTACCACCCCATGGATCAGTAGCAATTAGTCCTTGCAAATTTGAAGATTTCAATCACAACAGAATCACTATCAAAATATCTTTAGGAGCAACCCAAAGAAATTTAGCTAGTAGTTCTTACGCTAATGAAAATCTACGGTCTTCACACTCACCATTCTTATAAGTATATCTGCAAATTAGTTTACAAACATAAAGCCAGTTTGAAGTGGTTTTACGTCCAATTCCCATCCCGGTCTCTTCAAACTAACACGTAGATGATATTTATTTGACAGTCGGTTTTTTAACTATCAAATTTAAACAGTGTTGATAAATAAAACAATTTATTTAAATTATTTCATAACATAAGTAATTTTCATGACATGTCCATTATATTTAATTAACTTATGCAAATCCAAATCCTGATTCAGAACTGTAATTAGCACAAGATGGTTTAGATACAATAAAACGTGTCAATGTTTTATTTTAACTAATTTAGATCTGATTGATCATTTCATAGCATAATAGATAATTACAAAAATTATTCATCACAACATCAACGATCAATAATTATTCGACGTTTTAATTTCAACTAATAACAGTTTGAAATTATTTAATTTTTGGATAACAAATTATTCCATATAATAGTATTCACAATTATTGGGAAATAAATTAATTCTTTTATTTAAACATTTGTTTTGTTTTTCAATAGACTATATATATACACACACATACATATATAAAAATATTGAGGATTTTGATTTGAGTTTATATGACGATGCCCATTTCTATAATTACAAAATAGCTTCTCGATTCTCTGTATCGTTATTATTATATTTATTTCTCTTATTTAAATCAAATTAATTATATTTCATTAAAATAAAAAATGCTTTAATATAACTAAGCCCGTATGACCACCATATCTCATGCCTACATCCTTGCACAAGTCCCCATCTTTCCTTCTTTTTAGTGTCTTATGTATATATATAGAGGAGCGTTCAATGGCACCCTAAATAGTGAGCACCCAAAATGCCCCCCAACAGAAACAAGTATTTATAGTAGTTTAAGTTAGTGGGAGGTGAGAGAATGAGTGGAGGGAGACAGAAACGGGATATGTGGTGGAAATCAGGGGGCATTTAGGGGTGCTGCACTGTTTCGGGTGCCAGTGAACGCTCGCCATATATATATATATATATATATGTATATATATATATATTAAACTATAGTATTTTAAAACACATTTTATATTTTCTTTTAAAATTTGGTTCTTTATTCAATTAACACGTATAAATACAATACACACTTATATATAGAACACTGTACACAGCACCGCTCGAACAACATTCCCCATTAACACATCCACTTTCCACCTAACCATTCACTATAAATAAAAGGAAAAACAAAACGAAATTAGTACTTGCATGGAAACCAACCCAGTATTTTGCAAAAATCATATAGATCAAGTGCCATGCATTTCTCCAATATGTATGAACAAAACCTGAAGCTTTAGCCACTCCTATTGCCACATATAAAACAACAAACTGGGCAGAACAATTTCTATACTTCGATACAACCACTGTGTCACAAGAAACTGAAACCCAATAGCATCCATGCACCGTATTGATCAAATCTAGAAGTTCTTCATGAAAACTCAAAGTACTCCTATCTATGAAACCATGCATAGCAATTCACAAGCGAAATCATAGTGTGGAGCCATCGCATATGAAATCATTTACCATTTCAAATATCAAAATTCTGGAACTAAAAACTGCACGAATATCTGAACTTACCCATAAAAAGTATCTCCAAACCAATAACTTTTTGTGGAAAATGCACAAAGCCCAATTACACCTAACAGTCCACGCGACAGGTTATCAAAACAGCCCACTCCTATTTCTTTATTTCCCAGTCCTAGTATATCTTTTCCCCTATTCTTTCTTCTACTGCTATTTCTGTTATTTTTCACCAACTTCACCTGTGCACCACACCATCCGTGCACATACATGAATGACTCCACTGCCATCATAACACTCTGACCCTGTCTATAAGTTACATTCACCTTCTGAATCTCAGTTCCACCACTAGAAAACCATATGCTCCATTGTTTCAAAATTTGGAACTTCAATAGACTATTCCTCCAACAGCCTTTCAACAAAAACCACCTCGCTTCACCATTACCCAAGTCCTGTCGCCACCGTACTTCGGTCATTCAAAGCTGACTTTGCCCTCTTCCAAAAAACCCCCATGTGTGCAAACCTGTAATGCCGCAATTGAAGTGCAGTTCGCCTCCATTCTCGGGCTACCCAAAACTAAACTCCCAACATAATTCAAATTAAAAACCTTAAATTACGAGATTAAAAATTTAAGTTATGTTTTTCAAAAACTTCTCAATCCTTCGTGCTCTTTTGGCGTCGATGCCGTCACCCACGACTTACCTTCTTGCCGGTATTTGATCAAAGTTCTATTTTGATCAAATCTGAAATTCCCATAATCTCCTCCACTAAAAATCCTGAATATACTATCAAAATTCACTATTTTCCATTTCTAATCTATATGTATACCCGAATCAGGAATTCATGATGTTTGAGAATTGAAATTTTACACCCCATTTACAATAACTTACCAAGTTAGGGTGATAATGGTTACCAGTTAAATTGAAACCAATTTTATAATATTTACAAGGCATAACAAATAATTTCTGTGTTGATCTTATTCCCTCACAAGGTCTTGAAAAAAGTTATTGCTTTTTGAAGTACCAGGATATGAACATATATCCATTCTTTGGCACATACATGCATTGGTAAAAAAATCCAGTGATTTTAAAGAAGCTAGTTCAATATATATAATGATAATTAGTAACAACCAGTGTATACATATGTTTTGAATCAATTATCCGTATAACTTTACATTAGATTTTAAATCAGGAAAACAGGGTTTACTCATATACATGTGTTAGTTCACTACTGTGTTTTTATTTCAAGATTTTTCTTAGTATATTGGTTTCAATGACTTAAATAATGAAAATAAGATATCATATACTTGGTAGCAATCAATGAACATATATATACTTGGTAACAATCAATGAACATATATATACTTGGTAGCAATCAATGAACATATATATACTTGAATCAATAAAAATATCTAATTCTAGAGTAGATTTCGAAGGAAAGTAATTGAGAGTTTACTCACAATACATGGGTTTACAGTCTTTGCATTTGTTCCTTGTCCTATTTAAATTTCTAGGTTATAATGCTCTCTGTTTACTCCTGCCACTACTACTTCCTATGCTTCAAATCCCATGAAAGACTAGTGTGTGAATATGTGAATTTTCTATGGTTATTTATAGGTAGAAATTCTAGGCTTAACATGGGTATGTATTGCTGCATGAATGTACGTGTTTGCAGCAGTATATCAGAAGTGAGGTGAGGTTGTTATGTGATGTTTTATGTTACAATTCTATTATTGTCATCAAACTTGGCTCCTAAGCATCATAACTAAGCTGTGTTCTTGATCCCTCAAAGTGGAATAGTCATCCATGTTCTTGTTGTTCAATATGTATATGTGTGTGTACTTTATACATTTTTTGATCAACTTGGCACCCAAGTAAAATGACTTATCGAATGGATTTTGATGGTTCTAGGCTGGCATTTTATGAGTAATAGGATGAATATAGTCTGCAACCTATTGGTGAAGTGATGTGTGATGTGCACTCTCTTTTACTTTGCTCTTAAGTATGTAACTAGGTCATGTTCTTGTGTACAGCCTTACATGTGCACATATATGTATTGATTTGAAACAACATACTTACCTTCCTTTCTACTACAAGCCTAGTCTAGGCTATCTAAGTATGCAGTGGTACTATCCCTTAGTTCCAAGCAACCAAGCCTATTTGGTTGTTATATATATATATATATATATATATATATATATATATATCTTCTACATTAATGTATGTCCTTTTATACTTATATATGATGTAATTATTATTTTTCTTATGTATATCTCATTAGTTAGTTTAAGTAATTCTGTATGTATGACTTAAAAACAAATTTAAATTCAAAAAAAGAAGTTATTAAGCACTTTTCTATATATACATAAACAAGTTAATATATGCATAGGTAAATTACATGAATTTGATCTTATAAACATAATCAAATTTAATTGAATATGTTAGCCCGCTTTGTGAACAGGCTACCCAAAGAAAAGGATTTAGATATGAACATGCATTGATCAGCAATCGCTCAGATAGAGTGACAGAATATGGAAAAAATGTCCTAAACTCCTATCAAACGTCCTCGTTTGGGATAAAGACATCAAATACTTGTAGCCCTATGAATTAGCTTCAGGTAGATCTTTCGTTTGGCTCAATCAGACTTACGGTTTGGAAGTTATGCCCATTTCCATGAACAGGTGTAAACTAGCATTGGAAACTCAGACCATGACACCGGCTCGCCCCCCTTGGCCTCGCCCCCTCCTCGGTTCGTGAAGCACCCAGGATCGTGAAGCGCCCCTTCTTGTGAAGCACCCCAGCTCATGAAGCCTCCTTGGCTCGTGGTAACCCCCTTGACCACGACTCGGTTCGTGATGCACACTATGATCACGAACCGCCTGGACCGAACCTGCTTTTGCACAAAATTGTGACCTATTCTTAAGGCTGCTTGCTCTCCTACTTTCCCGGATCGAGTACCACATGCCTCATCACGAAGCGGTTCTCCCAGAAGCTCTCCTACAACTATAAATACGTCGTTTGAAGGATTTTAAAGGGACTTTTTGATATCTCAACATCCATGGCTGCCATGGCTAACACTTCTCCATAGATAATCACCATCTTATTCAATAAAATTCAATGGGTTCGGAGAAAATTATTCATTGAATTCAAGCAATTGAGAGGCAATATTCATTGTAATTGTAATCTTTGAATGAAATGAGAAAATATGAAGTGGATGTAGGCTTGTTAACACCGAACCACTATAAAAATCCTATTTCCTTGCTTTTTCTCTTATTTTTTAGTTATTTCTTCATATTATGTGCTCTAAATACAATGATTTGGGTGTTAGAACCATTTTTTGGTCTAACATTTTGGTGCTTTCACTGAGAAACGAAGATTCTCAGCCTATACGGATTCTCCAGTCTACTATTGGATTGCCTAGTCCGATGAGGAAATCATACGAATTCTATACTGATTTTGTAATGATGGAGATCACCACTGGATTGGGTGAGCTCAAACGGATTTGTCCATACGATTGGAATTTCCTCGCTTAGCTCTCGATGATGCACCATTGGAAAACATAGCAGTTGCCAGTATAGTATCGGGTTGGATCAGACTCTTTTACTCAGAACAGAAACTGAAGAAACACTGGCTTAAGCAAAGGAGCAGCTCGGCTCGTGAAGCAACACTCTGACCCACTCTTGAAGACACTCACGACCCTACAAACCAACAACGAACGGGAACCACGATCTGACCCGAAGGACAACAGCGAACCGCAACCTAAAGTGATGTTGCAAACCGTGACCCCTTGAAGCATCACGACTCGATCACTATGGAGGCCACGAACCGGTCTCAAGGAAAGGTCATGAACCGCACTACAAGTGAAGGGATTGATGTTGCAAACCGCCAGATGGTGACCCACTCTCAGGTCACGAACCGAAGGGATGTGTGAGCCGCGATCCACATAGCAATCACGAGCCAAAGAGCTATCACGAGCTGATCCCAAAGTGACCTCCACGAACCGCGAAATGGAGGATAATGGAAAACCGCAAACCAGAAAAGTGGCGGCGAACAAGGGTCACGACCCAACCCGAAAATGTGATAGTTTTATGAAAAAATGCATTTTTCTAATCATTTCAAGAAAGGCTCCATCGTCCAAAATCAAAAAAATCGTGCAATGCCCGGACCCACTCTCAAGTCGATCGCCGCCGGGACTTTGGGTCCCCGGACCCCCACCGGCGCTGCGCCCGGACCCGCTTGACGGCTCGCTTTCGGCTCGGAGCACGCCTCGCCTTCGGCTCGGAATATGTTTTGTCCTATAATTATCACCAACGCTTATCAACCAAGATTTAGTAGATAGTCTGAGGACATTGACAGCAAATTGACAACGACTGGGATTCTTCCTAGAGTCATAACACCTATTTACTGATGTTATTCAATGTGAGGAGCTATTGAAAAGATTTAGCATGATGGCTATGACCGTATACGAGACAATGACTATCTCTAGCAACCTCCTCTTCCAGAACTCCAATGGTGTATGGATTTCACCAATGCAATGGATGATCGCTCCCGAACGAGTAGTGATCACCTGATTTACGCAACTTAAACCTGTCCGACTAGCGGAGGCCCAGATGACATTAATATGGAGCCGTCCAGGCACTTTTCCGAAGACTCGGATGATCATAACAACGATGATTCACAATGACAAGATACTAGAAAATGACTAAGGACCCTATCATTACAAAATACACTTCACTTGTATGGTGTGATGAAAGACATATGTCTTGCGGTATACTCCTGGCAGAACTTAGTTGACCTTTGCAATGCTTAACTGCTATCCACTACATTAATGAAGGTTGATTTCCATCATATAAGGGTCACATCAACACACTTTGGTGCCCTGAGTCAGGTACCAGTTGAACCACTACAAGCCATGATTGGACATATGGATCTTTGCCCGGATGATAGCAAATTGACTGCTCACCAGCCACCATATGACCTTGGTCAAGAAATTAGAGTTCAAGATCAAAGTAAATATGATTCAACCATTAGCTCTCCACTTCATACAACAAGTTCAAGCCATGCTATTACGTTTAAGCTTATCTGACAAAGGTCTCGACCGACCAGCTCCAACAGAATTCAGAGCCTGCATTGCACCCTAGTGCCTATTGCTAAATATCCCAACCGAAGATGGAGAGGGAATGGTCTATAGTGACCAAGTTATTAGAGAAGCCAACTATTTGTCTAAGTGGAATATGCTACACAACACAGACGGCATGAAGCCCAAAGACTCTTCACCTCCAGATGAAATGGAGTGTAAAGGATGTGTCAATGTTGTGGATAAAGGGGGCATCACAAGAGGAATTGCCCGATGATCTGCCTGAAGACATAGATCCTAGAGAGGATGGTGATTCTAGATGTAGAAGGGTGACATCTAATGATGGAACTGAACATGTTCCGATGGTTGACGCCGACCTGACTAAGCTCTTGAAATCGGATCTCATATAGACCTCTTTTGAACAAGGGAACTAACATGCTTTCTACAGGCGAGCCTGGTTGTGATCGCTTGGACCTATGCTAATATTCACGAGATTTTACCATAAATTATGAGTCATTTGTTGAGTATAAACCTGAAGCGTGCTCTTGTCAAGCAAATAAGATGTATGCTCGGTCCAGGGAGAGCATCTGCCTTGAAAGCCCACGCAAGTCCATGTAGGTAATACTCTTGTTGAGTCTGAGCGATCAACCTATCACGTTTCAGATCTAACAAAGATGTTCAGTGCCTAGAATGAGGCTAACCCCTTTCGAAACGCTTGTTTGCCAATTGCGTTAGGAAAGCTCCTTGTCCTCATAGTTAACTCACACATAATCGAAATCAAAACATCCATGAACAACAAAGAATTACAGGTGTCTGAAGCATGGCAGGAAAATTGGCACTGCTTCTATGTAAAGAGGATAAGGTCCAGAAACTAGTATATAATGTGAGCAAAAAGGTAGTCATTGAAGAACGCAATTACCCAAAGATTGAAAGGATCATTTATAGCTTGTTGATAGCTCTGAGAAAGCTCCCTCACTACATCCAAGTTCATCTGATTATGATACACACTTATTAACTTCTTGCTTGAAGGGAGATATATGATAATGAAACGTCTAATGAGCGATGTTTTGGATTTAGAAACTGAAAGTTCACAATTCCACTCCTTTCATCAATTATTTTCCAAGTAACTCATTCTCTAAACGTTGGGGGAAACTAGAGATTCGAGCATGGATTGCTCAAGATTTCATCATCCAGTCCAAAGCTGATACATCAAAAATTTACATGACCGACTGCCTCAGTCTTGCCTGAAGATTGGTAAGTTAAAGGTTTGGAAAACTCAAGCCTGGATGCTGATTGATAGTCTATGCACAATACTCTTATTCCTGACATGGGATCGAAGGCATATCAATGGATCTGTGAAATATGAATATCTCCCCAGCAGCTATATCCTATTTCCTAGCATTGAAATCACAAAGTTTCTATAAGTATGGATCCATTGTTCTTCAACCAATTACCATCCTAACACCAATGTGATGGCGTCCTACCATTAGCGGTACAAACATGCCTACATGACACTCAATTCTTCCCCTAACATGAGGGCAAAGAGGCAATTCAGAGGAGATACAACTTCATCATTCGCTTATAGTGTCTGAATAAAGGCTTTCATCAGCTAAAGACTTTGGCAACTATTTCCTGACAAAGACAGGATGAGGCAAAATGGACCTGCAAAGAGCCTACAATGCCATTTTCGCTCTGAATGATATTCATTCCTTTAACGTGATTATTCTTTAATCATGACTCTTATATTTGCTTGCTTTATGAGTTACTAATGTAATTAACTCAGATGAATTAATATGTGGGTGGTGTAGGTACCCCGGATTTAATACCGATCAGATTTCAAACACCCGCATATGGAGTTATGGAACAAAACCATAACGAGCTCGACTGAACTACTCGTCTACAAAGCCACGCCCTCCATTTAATGAAAACAGTATATCCCAAGGTGGATCCAGGATGACCATCCAATCCTTGGCTCACACATGGCAAACTTCGACACAATTATGCACTGATCTTTTGCATTTCAAACTCAGAATCTGATTCCATATGGACGCAGTTCGACTATCTACATGGCTTTATCCTGCGCTCGATGCCATCAAATAACACGAATCCAAAAAAAGGAGGCAACACTGCCCCTTGATATGCTTACTTTTCAATCATGCAATTTACTTTCATGTGATTCCCGAGTTATTGACATGACTAACTCATGCAATATGAATGATGTAGGTGCCCAAAGATTGGTGACAACCACTCCTTCCATTGATCAATTGGAGGAATGCAAAGCCTTGGCAAACGTTTTTTGACTATTTTCCCGATTAACTCTAATCCTTAGAGCTTGGACTGAAGTATAAACCTATGATGAGTGTGATAGGTGCGCCATGATTAAAGACCACTCAATCTGTAACTCTAGCTCTCATGATCCGAGAGAATATAAAGTATGGGAAGATAGCATCCACAAGCGTGAAGGTGCACCACGATAAAAGACCGCCTTGATTCCACTCTACCCTTGGTATTCGATGGGCGATTATAAAGGCGCCAGGGACTGTGCGCTACAAATGAACTCCTACCCTACTAAAGGATTATGGAGAAGATTGAAAGCTAAGTTCGAACTCTTCCCTGGGCATACGACAGGATAGTATAAAGGCATTGCAATTAAATGCCATGAAAGGGCTCCTACCCCGCTGTAGGATCGAGGGCAAGAATGAAAGTTGAGCCCGAACCCCTCATTTCCGGATATGGGGGGCAATGCACTGTCAATCCTACTCAATCCAAAACAAGCCATGGCCAGGCACTTTATTCGCTATCGATTGGGGGCATACACAGGCATCACACCCCTACGATGGCTACAATATCATGTGCTACTTATTTGCATGGACACTGAATTGAAACCCTTATCTGATTTGTGATAAGATTTATTGCATACTACGTAGTGTAGTATTGCTTTGACCACAAATATACTCAAATGAAAGATATAACAAACTTGCAAATGTATCATATCGCAGGAATACCACTTTGTTTGTTGATTGCAGATTTACAAACAATAACTGGTCAAGAATGCGAGGCCCGCACTCGCAGTAATAGCAGGCCTGCAGAAAACAAATAAAGGGCCATGTCTAGAAGGCTGATATTGATGCCAAACGATAATCATCCTAAGTGACTCAAGGTGGCGACCAAAAAGATGCCTTGAGAGTGAATTATCCAATGACATGTCATGCGACCTAATACTCGCGGTGGGAAGGACTCGGCGAAGGCCTAGGATTCTTGGATTTCTACCCTGCCTTAATACGATCTTGAGCGATCTTCGGTCTTTTGGCCTTAATACGACCCAACGCGATCGTGACATTCAGGACTTTTATGAATTGAAGATTTCTCGGGCTATCCAAAACATGCCTTCTTTTGTCTAAATTCGAAAAGGATGTGATCTGACAACCACCTGTCGTAAGCCGTTACCCCGAACTGAGGGTATAACTATTGAAAATATTTACAGATGGCATAGCTCATATGCTTATATTTAACTTATGTTATGATCTTGACAGGCCCCTTAAGGATCATGGAACAGATGCAAAGAGAACGTCCATTTGTTGGTTCCAACCTACTGGAAATTTCAGACAAGGCTGGACATATCCCATGCCACATTTAAGCGTGACACGACCACCTTATTTCCGACCTTTCCCCTGATGCAGGGGGCAAGCGGAACACTCGAGACAATCAAGATTTAACCTTTCTTCGTCTAATGACGATCCTCAGAGTCTGGATGGGATATAATAGATTAGTATGGGCCGAGTAACAACAAATCGGTTTGCAGTCAACTCCGACTCATGGTGCGAGGAGTGAATATGAATCCAGAGAAGATATTGGTTCGAAGCGTTCTACTTAACAAAACCCTGTGGATAGGGGGTACAAGATACGATCCCTAAGCGACATAGGTCAACTACCGGATGCCTATATTCAAAATTGAATGAAAAAAGCCTGATTGACGGCTACTGCTCATGTGGAACCAAGAAGCCCAAGGCCGACCTTCACCTATTTCAAGACTTCACACTGGGGGCACCAGCGTTGAATCAGAATGCCAAGCAACAATCATCAATTCGCTGGAAATGATAAAATTGAATTTTTAGCAGTGACGAACTTGGCTCAGTCAGATGGAAACCATCATCTCGGGTTGAACATGAACCAATCAGCAGCCATGCAGCATGCGACTTCGATTTAGAACGTCGTGGATGGAAACATGGGCAATGGAACAGCTACCTGCAACATCCTAGATGAAAATGCAAGATTTGTAACAAACTCAGGTCATGCATGACCAGCTTTAGCTCCAACTCGAATGGAAAATCGAGCGACATTTCACACTTAGCTCTAAGCAAGAACGTAACAATTCGAAGAACAGGAACCCGGTCGGGTCGAATGACTCGAACCACGACCCGGGTGCAATATCAACGCGGAAACAAGAAATCAACAAAGACCCCCTTTTTGTAATCCCATATTCAATGCAAGGGGCACCAACCATGATCTTAACAATGTGAAGCATTTCTTTGATGGAAACCTACTCGCCAGTTTGATTTAGCACTTCTCGAGAAGTAGTACTTCTCAGGATGATGTGGGTAACGATAATCACAGCCTTTTCACATGAGGAATTAGAATACCCTGTTACTCCCCTGGACCTTAAATTTTCTCTATAATGAGATTTTCTCAGAAGCTTTGATGAATTTAAACCTAAGGTGGACATACTTCAATGACAAGAAGGTGTTAATGTCGAGATGGATGATCTTGATGCTTTTTCGACTAAAGAATAGAGCACCTTCAAGTTCCTGAAACGATAAGGACAAAGGAAAAGCCCTGGAAAATAATGATAAGAATGTGCAGTTCCAAAGAGAATCTAAAGCACTTATAGAGCCCATGATCTTGTTTGCCAAGCTCAATTGAAGAGAGCATGATAAAGAGACTCAACAAGATTGTGACGACCATTTCGTACTATGCTGAAGCATAAGCGGAGGGGCCCAACTAACTTCATAACAACATTTGTTCACTAGCATTAAACAAGCTTACTTAACTTCGCAAATGATCTGATGAGAGTAATCGAATTCGCTGGCGCCCGATGAGGCAATCCTCACTATCCGACTAAAGAGAAGAGACCATATCAAAGCAAATGTGGTTCGACCATTCGCGTACGAAATTCTAACTTTTGCTAATTTGAGAAATAGTATAGAGTGATCTAGCTCGACTAAGATTGCTGAACCTGCAACCCTTACCAGATGCAATGACGGGAGGTATAAAATCTTCAAGATTAGATGCCTTATTGACTCAACTCAACCCCCATCGATGTTGGGGGCATAAGCCTGGACTTCGCTTGCCCTCTGATGGCACCGAGGGCATGAGCATTGATTTGTGGACTGACCATGAAGGCAATCCTGGCATGGAGCAAGATTCAAACATGTACAATATGCCTCTAGAGTATGACCTGATTCGTCTTCGCCGACCAAGCGAGCCAGCTTGCGGGTTAAAAGTGAATCTAAAGACTCAAACTACACCGAATGGAAGGAGTAAAAAATTCCTCCACTGCCTTACAATAGTGACAATCATACGAGCACTAGTTCACATGATTTCAACTACGTCTCTTACTGACTTGCATGTGATTATTGAATTATGAAGCGGTCCAGAGCGATTGTGGACTCCTTTGACCATGATCCAGAGTGATCATGGCTTTCGAATTCCTTTCTATTACGATTCAATGCGATTTTAAGATCCTGGATCAATATTAAGATATCAAGATAGTCCAAACTTGAGTACAAATGACAAAGTCATTTGTTGATTCTGATGTGCTTTGTCCCAACCATCCAGATACCAACTCAAAGCTCGAGGATTCTTGAACTGCTCGATGATTTGGATGGCTACTTCATGAATTGACTCATATGTAAAATAAATTCTGACCCGACAATGCGTTTGGCTTGGGTAGAATGATGACGTTGTTTGGCAACGACCCGGACGTGTAGAATCATGCCCGGGAGCCAACGATCCAGCATGACTTTTGATGAAAGAATTTGACCTCTTGATTCGACAAGGTTTAAATAATTACTTGATCATCTCGAACACTGCTCCCACAGAAATTGGCCTGAGTAGCTCCCATAGCAGCAACGCAACAATTGGATAAAGCCTTCTCAAGGATAAATGATGTTCCAGAGAGATTTAGCTTAACATATTCAAAGCACATCTCATCTGCGATAAGATGTACTTTGGGGGGCAAAATTTTAGCCTGCTTTGTGAACAGGCTACCCAATAAATAGGACTGAAATATGAACATGCATTGATCAGCTATCGCTCGGATAAAGTGGCAAAATATGGAAAAACTGTCCCCAAACCCCTATCAAACGTCATCATTTGGGACTAAAAATGTCAAATACTTGTAGCACTCTGAATTAGCATCAGGTAGAGCTTTCATTTGGCTCAATCGGACTTACGGTTTGGAAGTTATGCCCATTTCCGTGAAAAGGTGTAAACTAGCATCGAAAACTCATACCATGACACCGGCTCGCCTCCCGTTGGGCTCGCCCCTCCTCGGCTCGTGAAGCACCCCGACTCGTGAAGCACCCCGACTCGTGATGCACCTTGGCTCATGAAGCCTCCTTGGCTCGTTGTGCCCCCCATTGACCACGACTCGGTTCGTGATACACACAATGGTCACGAACCGCTTGGACCGAGCCTGCTTTTGCACACAATTATGACCTATTCTTAAGGCTACTTGCTCTCCTAATTTCTCGGATCGGGTGTCTCGTGCCTCATCATGAATCGGTTCTCCCAGAAGCTCTCCTACAGCTATAAATACATCGTTTGAAGGATTATAAAGGGACTTTTTGATATCTCAACATCCATGGCGGCCATGGCTAACACTTCTCCATAGATAATCACCATCTTATTCAATAAAATTCAATGGATTCGGAGAGAATTATTTATTGAATTCGAGCGATTGAGAGGCAATATTCATTGTAATTGTAATCTTCGAATGAAATGAGAAAATATGAAGTGGATGTAGGCTCTTTAACGCCGAATCACTATAAAAATCATGTTTCCTTGCTTTTTCTCTTATTTTTCAGTTATTTCTTCATATTCTATGCTCGAAATATAATGATTTGGGTGTTAGAACCATTTTTTGGTCTAACAGAATATCTTGCATTAATGTATATTTTCTTTATGAAGGAAAATTCCAATTTTATTTTCATTTCTTACTTAGGAAGTTTCATATGCATATGGGTTTAAATATAATATACAAAATAACGATAAAACATAAGTCACTATTTTATATACATTGGTTACAGGATGATAAGTTATCAATATATAAATACACACACACACACATATACATTTGGAATTTTCCAATATTCTCCCAATATATAAATCTTATTTAATTAAATTTAGTTTAACTCTAATATTCTCCAAATATATAAATCCCAATAATATTTAATTCAATCAATTACCACTATCATATATACATTATAGATTATAAAACTAGTCCAAAAACTAGGTCGTTACAATCTACCCACCTTAAAAGAATTTTGTCCCCGAAATTAAAAAGTAATGGGGAGATTCTAGTTATAACTAAAATCATAAACTTATATTAAAACACATATATGGGTCACCATTAATAATCATAGCAAACAAGGCATCCAGAACACACCAGTTATCACCAAACATTTCACATAAATCCACACATTCAGTGCATCAGCAATTAGCTATCAACCACATATATTTTCATAATAAGAAATATCTGTTATTTCAGTTGGAAAACATTGTCATTTCATATTCACGCATTACTATTCTTCAACATTCATCAATCCCTGGACGCAAATTGGTAATAAAATAATCCTCTAAGTATCAACCCCGAAAAACCAAAATCAACATCAGACCAACACTCAGAAAATCATTTAACTCAATCAATCTCCAGTTAGTTTCCAATTTCTTAACTCCATATCTTATTTTCTTATCAACCCAAATATCTCAGATTATAGTTGGAAAGTAATTCCAAAACTCATCAACTCCATTAATTTGAATCAATCCATTCAAACATATTAATATGCTTTAAATTTTCTTTTCAATCATCAATCCAATTAATTCCATTCAACTTAACTTTACTATTTCCATCCTGTTTTAGTTGAATTTTCCAATTCCTAACTCCTGTTTTTATTTCAAAACACTTTGAAATTACTTATCTCTATTCCATTTTAAATTCAAGACCTTTGAATTTATCTAAAACATTATGTTTTCCTCAAGAACTTTCCAGTTTGCCTTTATTGTGTATTTCATTTCTATACAAATGCAGTTCGGTTTATTTTACAATCATTTCAATTTTTAGAATCTCATTTGATTATAACAACAGTTGACACATCTACATATAATAATTTCAAAAATTTATTCTTTTTATATCAAATATAATTTTGAGTAAAATAATTTCATTTACCTAGCTTTTAAAACAATACTGTGTCGAATTACTCTATTCAAGAGTTTAGAAACACATATCAATTCAGTGTTCGACAATTTTGTCGACCATAATTTATAAATCACCTGACATACCAACCAACAAAATATAAAACATTTTTTATATTTACTAATAAATACACGCTCATATATATACACTCAAACTCATTCTAGGGTATTACTAACCCCATCCCTATTGAGCTATGCCAGAGAACCAAGGTTATTACTAAACCATTAATTGCTCTGATACCAACTATAACAGCTCGAAAAGTTCTGATCCTGATTATCGATTTTACTACGTTTCCGGTATCACATATCGACTAATCAACCATCAGAAATTAACTGATCGTTAATAGAAAGAAGTTAGAGGGTGGGAAATAGAAAGAAAGAAAGTTATAATAGAAGAAAAAGAAGAACTGAACACAACATAATCAGAGTATAATGAATCTCACAACGGAATTGAATAAAATATATTATATAACATCTTGAAATAAAAAACTATATTTATACTTACATACAACATCAGAGTATAACATGTATACAACACAGCGAAAATAAACTCTATATATCTAATGTTCAAGCTTCCTGCTCCAAGCTCCTTCAGGTGAATCTGTAAAATACTAAAACCACTTGACTGCCCGTACAAATTTGAACACCAAAGAGTTTAAGGAAAACATAGGAAAATAAACTCTGGGTCAGTCATGGGACTGGTGTGAGTAAACGATTTTAAAACAGTTTCATTTAGCGCTAAAAATCCTTTTGAAATAAATGATAATCGTAAGATCGATCTACACATAAACACAGATGGTATGATAACCCAAACATTTCTTGATATCAAAAATATTCTGGTATTATAATAGTGTCTAATTCAAATAAATAACAATCTAGCAGAACATTTGCATCTCACGCTCTACATACATAGTATACAATCAAAACCGCGGGTGCTTATTGAAGATTGGATTCCGACTATGACAAGGTATGGAACCACTTTCCGATAGTGTATCTCTAGAGGGGAATACACAGGGTTCAACAAGAACATCATGCAATCCGACCACACATGACTGGCCACTCATTTTGCTTGAGTGTATCGAATGTATATCACCAACGGTTGGGATCAGCAACTGTTTATCAAAAAGGGACAACATCGAACAGATTGAAAAAGGAAAATAAATTTCTCTAGATAGGTGATTATTCACCCTACTTGGGGTGACCCACTTAGCCATGCTGCCTGCCCGATTTTTGCCATTTCTCGGTTGATGAGGCTTGAGGTTAGAATTCACCTTTAGAACATCTTGCCTCCATTCACTTTGAATGCTACATTGTCAAATCCGTCAAATCACTAATTGACATTCACAAATATACTCTGGGTGTAAAAGAAGTATCCTTTTTTGCCGCCAACTCGGTATATTTGTAAATATCAACGTACATGGTTTTTAGGAAATACTCTGTTATACATTCTTCCATACAAGTCATCCAGGAATAGGATGAACCGAAGGTATTATCCTACTGTATCCATTACAGGTATCACCCCATGGATCAGAAGCGAGTAGTCCTTGCAAATCCGAAGATTTCAATCATGACAGAATCATTATCAAAATATCTTTATGAACGACCAAGAGAAATTTATCAAGTGGATCTTCCGCTCGTGAAGATCTACGATGTTCACTCTCATCATTTTTATAAGTATATTTGCAAGTTAGTTTACAAACGTAAATCCAGTTTGAAGTAGTTCTGGGTCTAGTTCCCATCCCGGTCTCTTCGAACTAACACATAGAGGATATTTATTTGATAGCCAGTGTTTCAACTCTCAAATTAAACAGCGTAGATAAATAAAACAATTTATTTAAAATATTTCATAACATAAGTAATTTTCATGACATGTCCATTATATTTACTTAACTTATGCAAATCCAAATCCTTATTCAGAACAGTAATCAACACAAGACGGTTAAGATACAATAAAACGTGTCAATATTTTATTTTAACTTATTTAGATACAAGTGATCATTTCATAGCATAACAGATAATTAACAACAATTATTCATCCGAACATCAACACTTAATAATGATTCGATGTTTTAATTTCAATTAATAACAGTTTGAAATTATTTAATATTTGGATAGCAACTTATTCCATATAACAGTATTCACATTATTGGGAAATAAATTAATTCTTTTATTTAAACTTTTTTTTTCGGTAGACTGTATATATGCACACATGCATACGTATATATAAATATTGATGATTTTAATTTGAGTTTATATGACGATGTCTATTTCTACAATTACAAAATAGCTTCTCGATTCTTTGTTTTATTATTATTATCATCTTTTTTTCTCTTATTTAAATCAAATTAATTAGATTTGATTAAAATAAAAATAGCTTTAACATGTATAACCCCGCATGACCACCATATCTCGTGCCTACTTCTTACATAAGTCCCCTTCTTTCCATCTTAGTACATTATATATATATATATATATACATATTAAACTCTAGGATTTTAAAACCACATTTTGTATTTCCTTTTAAAATTTGGTTCTTTATTCAATTAACATGTATGAAAACAATACACACTTATATACAACACTGTACACAACACCGCTCGAACAACATTCCCCATTAACACATCCATTTCCACCTAATCAGCCACTAACAATAAAAGGAAAAACAAAACACAACTATTAGTTGCAGTAACCCATAAAGGCTACCTTAGGACATATGTAAACTAACCCAGTATTTTGCAAAAATCATAGAGATCAAATGCTATGAATTTCTCCAATATGTATGAACCAAGCCTGAAGCTTTAGCCACTCCGATTGCCACATATAAAATAACAAACTGGGTAGAAAAATTTCCATATTTCGATACAACCACTGTGTCACAAGGTACTGAAACCCAAGAGCTTCCTCCATGCATCGTATTTATCAAAGCTAGAAGTTGTTAATGGAAAAATCAAAGTACTTCTATCTCTAAAACCATGCACATCAATTTACAAGCCACATCATAGTGTGAAGCCATCGCTTATGAAATCATTTACCATTTCGAATATCCAAATTCTAGAACTAAAAACTTCATGAGTATCTAAACTTACCCACCAACATATATATATATATATATATATATATATATTAAAATTATCGACTATGTGAAAAAAATATTGAACAACAAAGAAAAAACAGCAAGTATCTCCAAACTAGTAACTTTTTATGGAAAATGCATAAAGCCTAATTACACCTAACAATCCACGCAACAACTTATCAAAATAGTCCACTCCTATTTCTTTATTTCCCAGTCCTAGTCTATCTTTTCCCCTGTTCTTTCTTCTACTTCTATTTCCCTTATTTTTCAATTACTACGTCTGTGCACCACACCATTCGTGCACATTCACGAATGACTTCACTGCCATCATGAGCTCCAGCCCTTCCTGCAAGTTACATTCACCTACCAGATTTTGGTTCCACCACCAGAAAACCATATGCTCCATTGTTTCAAAATTTGGAACTTCAACAAACTATTCCTCCAACAACCTTCATAAAAACCACCTCGCCTCACCATTACCCAAGTCATGTTGCCACTGTACTTCGATCATTCAAAGCTGAGTTTTCCCTCTTTCAAAATCCCCCATGTGCGCAACCCTGTAATGTCGCAATCGAAGTGTGGTTCGCCTCCAAACTCCGGCTACCCAAAACTAAACTCCCAGCATAATTCAAATTAAAATCCTTAAATTATGAGATTGAAATTTTAAGTTATGATTTTTGTACACTTCCCGATCCTTCGTGCTCCTTTAGCGTCGATGTCGTCAACCACGACCAATCTTTTTGCCAGCATTTGATCAAAGTTCTATTTTTGATCAACTATGAAATTCCCACAATCTCCTCCCCTAAAAATCTAGAATTTACTATCAAAATTCATTATTTTCCATTTCTAATCTATATGTATACCTGAATTAGGAATTCATGATGTTTGAGGATTTAAATTTTACACCGCATTTACTGTAACTTATCAAGTTAGGGTGATATAGGTTATTATTTAAATTGAAACCAATTTTATAATATTTACAAGGCATAACAAACAATTTCTGTGTTGATCTTATTCCTTAACAAAGTCTTGAAAAAAGTTATTGATTTTTTATGTACCAGGATATGAACATATATCGATTCTTTGGCAAATACAGACATTGGTAAAATTTGCTTCCAGTGATTTTAAACAAGCTAATTCAATATATATAATGATAATTGGTAACAACCAGTGTATATATATGTTTTGAATCAATTATCCATATAACTTTGCATTAGACTTTAAGTCAGGAAAACATGATTTACTCATGTATATGTGTTAGTTCACTGCTGTGTTTTTATTTCAGGGGTTTTCACAGTATATTGGTTTCAATGATTTAAATCATGAATATAAGATGTCATATACTTGGTAGCAATCAATGAACGTATATATAGTTGGTAGCAATCAATGAGCATATATATATATATATATATATACACACAAACTTGAATCAAAAAACTATATCTAATTCTAGAGTAGATTTCGAAGAAAAGTCATTGAGAGTTTACTTGCAATACATGGGTTTACAGTCATTGCATTTTTTCCTTGTCCAGATTAAATTTCCAGGTTATCATGCTCACTTTTTACTCCTGCCATTTCTACTTCCTATGCTTCAAATTCTATGAAAGACCAGTGTGTGAATATGTGAATTTTCTATGGTTATTTATAGGTAGAAATTTTAGGCTTAACTTATGTAGGTATTGCTGCATGAATGTACATGTTTGCAGTAGCATATTAGAAGTGAGGTTGTTATGTGATGTTTGATTTTACAATCCTATTAATGTCATCAAGCATGGCTCCTAAGCATCGTAGCAAAGTTATGTTCTTGCTGCCTCAAAGCGAATCAGTCATCCATTTGCTTGTTGTTCAATATGTATATGTGTGTGTACTTTTACGCATTTTCTAATCCACTTGGCACCCAAGTAAAATGACATATCAAATGGATTTTGATGGTCTTGGCTGGAATTTTAAGAGTGATAGGGTGAATATAGTCTGCAACCTATTAGTGAAGTGATGTGTGATGTGCACTCTCTTTTACTTTGATCTTAAGTATGTAATTAGGCCATGTTCTTGTGTACAGCCTTACATGTGCACATATATGTATTGATTTGAAACAACATACTTACCTTCCTTTATTCTTACAAGCCTAGTCCAGGGTATCTAAGTATGCAGTGGTACTATCCCTTAGTTTCGAAGCAACCAAGCCTATCTGGCTGCCTTCTGTTTATATATATCTCTTCTACATTAATGTATGCCCTTTTGTACTTTTATATGAAGTAAATTTATATTTTTATTATGTATATCTCATTAAATAGTTTAAATAATTCTATATGTACGGCTCAAAAGCAAATTTAAATTCAAACAAAGATGCTATCAAGCACTTGTTTATATATATACATAAACAAGTTAATATATGCATAGGTTAATTAAATGAATTTGATCGTAAAACATAATCAAATTTAATTGAATATCTTGCATTAATGTATATTTTCTGTATGAAGGAAAATTCCAATTTTATTTTCATTTCTTACTTAGGTAGTTTCATATGCATTTGGGTTTAAATAAAATATACAACAAATATGATAAAACATAAGTCACTATTTTATACACATTGGTTATAGGATGTTAAGTTATTTATATATTTATATATATATGTATGTATGTATATATATATACATTTGGAATTTTCCAATATTCTCCCAATATATAAATCTTATTTAATTAAATTTAATTTAACTCTAATATTCTCCAAATATACAAATTCCAATCGTTTTTAATTAAATCAATTACCAATATAATCTATACATTATAGACTATAAAACTAGTCCAAAAACTGGGTCATTACATGACGTATTTATCAAGTGTGCAAGAATGAATATGGATGTCCATCTTGTTAGGGTTACACAATGGTAGATTTATGATAATTGTGTTTAATTTGTATTAAAGCACACCCCGTGAATAAGATGAATATTCTGACAAGTGCTATTTATTAAAATAAATATGCATTTAGTGGTGTTGTATATTTATCAAATAAAATGGTAACCGTCATTGTTTGTTTTGGACAGACAAGGTTTTCAACAATTTCGATTGGTCGAAAATTTAGGTGTGTGTCAGATGTGTCACTCGATCACCTAGAGATCAAGTCCCGATGGAGTCGTGTAAGTAGGATCGTTTGAGTCCGGAATAGAACTCTTGGATGCACAAGTGTTTGGAGATCGGTAGGAATCCCACTCCGGGATCGGTATAACTCCCCCACATTTCAAACAGTTCAATAACAAAGTCCAAGACATTGGAAACTTGTACAAATCCCTATATCACAAAATCCACCTCAACACTACAGAGTCGGTATAACTTAGCAACACAATAACTTGCAACTTCAAGGGTTCGTATTTCCTAGTCCTTCCATCGGATTGCAACCAAATCTCACTAGAAGGCAAAAAAAGACGGGACAAAGAGATTCATGAAGTCAAACTTTCAAAAACTCAACCATTTTTTTGGGGATCGGTACCGATCTAGGGTTTGGAACTGATCCCTTTACATTATTTTGGGGTTTGAGCCCTCATAGTTCAACTCTCCCACACACTCACTAGCTTCCCTATAAATTTTCAACTATAAATAGCTTTCTCCTACGTGAGAAGACTTTAGGGCACATGGTATTTTCATTGCTTTTGTAAGCTCCGTGAGTAATAGCGATTACATGCTGTAATTTGGGAAGTTAATCAATAAAGTTCTACAAAATTAAGAGTGGACGTTGCCTAATAGAGGTCAAACCATTATAAACATTGTGTGACTATCTTTCTTGCGTTTCCCTACATAAATTCCTCATTTTAATTTAGTTTTACTATCGTAAAACTCTTTGGGCTTTATGCCAACATTTGGACATCAACAGTGAGGTAATAAAATTGAGTGAACTTCATCTAGAGGTGGGACAATTCTCTGTGATGACATAACAGCTATAACAGGTTCATTGTCATCACTCAAGCCATTTAGCAAAAATATACACTTGTTCAAATTATTGAATTTTTTTGTAGTGGTCTCCACTTAGTCGTAAATATTCTTGAATTTAGAAAGGTACTCTCGCATTGACATATTTTCCATTCTTATATTCTATAGTTGTCTTTTTTAGTATAAAACCTTTGCTGGAAACAGAACGTTGGAAAATTTCTCACCTACCACCAAATTTCATTGAATGTTTTACGCCCTATAACTTGAGATAACAAACTATCATTTATAGATAATAATAACCAAGAGCTAACTAATCTATCTTGTCTGTTGTATCTAATACACTCTTCATTTGCAACAGATTTGTCATATTAATCAGTGATAAAACTTGGTGGTAAAAGCAGTGCGCCAAATATAAATCCTATAATCCATATCCTTGTATGTCTCCACTTGCAGTTTCTACAGGAGGAGTTTATCCTCTGTTAGATGCACTATTATGAGTTGGAATTAGGGACTAACTACTGTTTTTACAAGTTTTTGGATAGATACAACAGTTGGATTGTTGTCAATTATATTATCATATGCAAGTGACGCCATTTCATTATCCATGGTTCTTAAAGCTGATGTATGATGAATTAAGAATGACAAAGATATCTTAAAATCTTTCAGATTCAAGGATTAGCTGAAAATAGGTATGTCGCTACCTGAGAACTTTGATGATATTGTGATGTTGAGAAGCTTAATGGATGACACTTACCGAATTTTGATGATACTTTCTTGATTTCTGAAAGAAAGAAAATTGATCAATAAAAATTTCTTTATCAATAAACCTAATTGAGATTACAAGCATCCTTGTCTCAACTGGCTAGGTATTGGGATAGGATACAAGAAGTCATGAGTTCGATTCGGTCGAGCCCTATTGCCATGGTAGTATGGTACATATTATATATAAACTACCCAATTTCTCTCAAATGATAAAATTACTCCAATAGGAGTATTCTCAAATGAAGAAGATTTTTTGATGAGTAATTTTTTTTATAAAAAAATAGTCCTTGATTTTGAATGTGTTAGGCTTTGCGCGCCCTAATACCAAAATATAGTTTTGATGATTATGCCTTTTTGTGTTTAGCAAAAATGAAGAGAAACTTGAAGAATGATTTTATAGAATCTATTTTAAAGAATGGATATTAAAATCAAAATGAATGGTTGTAATTCGGAGGGAGATAAACGTGTCACCTAAAAGGTATAACGGAACATTTCCCATATATATAGGAAGGTTATATGGCATCCCTTTTTCCTAGCACCCCATTTGCACCTTATTGATAACCACTCATTTATATTTAAATAATATGTTAGCGAGAGAGAGTTAGTGGGAGGAGAGAGAAAAAAAGATCGTGAGATGGAAATTAGAAGGGCAAAAGGGGTGCAACACTAATTGGGATGTTGTTGATCCTATCTTTTATATATATATATATATATATATATATATATATATACGTGTGTGTGTGTACAAAAAACAATCCATCTTTTTCCTTGACATCTCCTCAACCCCCTCCACAAACAAATCCAAAGATTACATTGCAGCCTAGCTCGGCATCACATGGTTCTAAGGATCAAAATCTCACGTTTGTAAAACCAGCTTCAGAATATGTTCTTATTCCCGAACAAATCTTCAATGAATCAGATCAAGCATGAATTAATACAATAGCATAAATCCTGATTCATTTTAAACTTTCTATTACAAAGCTGAAGGACTATGTTCAGAAAGTATGGAGGCCAATGGGTAGTTTTAATGTTCATATAACTCCTCAATACCATTTTGAAGTCCAATTTGATAATATGATGATTTTTCTCGTATTTTAGAGGGCTCTACGTATTCTTATTTTGCTCGTCTCTTATTGGTAGATGCTTGCTCACCACGGTATAATTTCTCAAAAACTGAGTGATACTATATAGATCTGGGTAAGACTTCAAGGGTTACCTATGGAATTATGGACTAAATCTGCTATTCAAATGATAGCAAGTTTATTTCAAATCCTCTGATTATTGATGTTAATTCTGCTGAAAAGAGATTTACAAAATATTCAAGAATTCAGATATCTATTGATACTCAAACAGAGTTAAAAACAGAAATTCTAATATTATTACACATTGGTTAGAAAGTAGAAATATCTATTGAATATGGATTTATTCCTATAAAGTGTTTAAAATATAAGATATATGGACATGATGGTGAAGAACATGATGTTGCTACTGATCCTAGATGGATGTCGAATGAAACTGAAAATGGTTTTAATGAAGAAAACCCTGATCCCCAAATTTCAAAACCATCTTCTCCCAAAGAATCAACTACAACTAATGAGATGCAGAATGAAACTGAAAAAGAGAATCATGAAGTGAATCCAGATTTTCAAAATCCTAAAGCAAAAGAATATGTTAATGTTATGAATCGTTTGATGATCTAGCTTTTCTTAACTCTAAGCTTCCTAAAGATTTAGTGCCTGATAACTTGAACCACATAGCATATACAATTAAAGAAAGGCAACCTGTGAAAGACCCTGATAAAGGAAAACAAGTAGATGTTTCATCTTATATTGACAAAAATTCAGGTTATATGCAAAGAGAAAACTCTGCAGCTTCTAACGTTACCATTGCTCCTCCTAAAAGAAATTTAAGGAGTAGTGTAACAACTAAATGACAATTGTTTCTTGGAATGTCAGCGGTATGAGTACATTTCATCGTATGAAGGATGTCCTCTCACTCTTGACTCATACTAAATCAACTATTATTGGTTTAGTAGAAACAAAATTAGCTAAATCTAACCTGGACTTTTTTATTTCTTTATTGCCTGCTTCTTGGAAATTATGTACAAATGACTCTTCAGGTTCAAAAGGTCGTATTTTCTTAATATAGGACTCTAACGAATGGGATTAAACTATGATAGCTAGTTCTTTTCAACATGTGACAGTTGGTGCTTCTAATAAGGGTGGCTTCTCCATGACATTTTATCTGATTTATGCCAGTAACTCATTCGTGGATAGGCAAACTCTATGGCAAGTATTGTTTAATGAATCAAAATTGGTGACAAATTCGTGTATATTATTGGGTGATTTTAATAATGCATTAGCCCCAAAAGATAAGAAAGGTGGTCTTCCTATTCCTTATTATCAATAAAGGAATTCCAGAAGTTTATATTACAATCTGATCTAAATGAGATAAACCCTTTTGGATTTACCTTTATTTGGCGTAGAAGAGGTATTGCCACTAACATTGGTAAGATCCTTGTCAATAATTCTTGTATTCAGCAATTTCTTCATTTGAAAGCTCTATCTCTTTTACAATGCTCAAGTGATCATAATCCATTCTTGCTAGATTTGATTCATACTCCTTCAGTGAAAGGTTTTCCTTTTCATTACAAAAATGAATGGCATCTACTACCTGGTTATAATGATGCAATCCCTAAAGGTTTAAATATGGCAGTATGTTTCAAAGTTACCAGTTTCTTCAAAAACTGAAAAACTATAAACAAGAACTGAAAAGCTGGAACAAATTAAGGGATGAAAATGATGCAAATCTGAAATTCTTTCGTCTCAATTAGAAATTGCTGCTGATAAGAATCCATAGGACATTCATCTATACGAGGATTACCTGCAGGCAAGAAAGGAATTTCAAAATTTACAAAATATTCATTTTAATGGTTTGAGGCAACAAGCAAAAGTTTCCTGGTTGCAACAAGGTGATACGAATTCAATTTTTTTTATTCTAGAATGTCAAATAGAAGGTTCTTTAATCATATTAGAGCTCTGATTGATCAACAAGGAAACCTTCTATTTAGACCAAAAGAGATTGAAATAGAAGCTATTAATTATTTCTCTAAATTGTTCAATGGTGTTTCTTCACAAAGATTTCCAGACTTTCAACCTATTTCTTATATCAATGAGCAGGGTCATAATTTTTTAATGAAGCAGGTGGAGTTAGGTGAAATTCATGAAGCATTATTTTCAGTACATGATGAATCAAGCCCTGGTCTAAATGCAAAATTCATGAAAATTCATTGGGTAGAGCTAAAGTATGATATGTTGTCTGCCATTTCTGATGTTTTTATATCAGGTAAACCGCCTAAATCTCTTAATCATACTTTTATTTCTTTAATTCCTAAGAATGAAAAACTAAATGAGATTGCCCATTTTCGTCCAATATCTTGTTATAATGTTTATTATAAGATTTTTTCCAAAGTACTTTGCAACAAATTGAAATCTTTCCAACCTTTTCTTATCTCAGAAAATCAGAGTGCCTTTACTAAAGGTAAATAGGGGATAATATTTTATTAGCTCATGAAATGCTTTGAGACTTTAGAAATAATGGTATGCCAAAAATGTGTGTTAAGGTAAATTTACAGAAAGCTTACGATAATGTAAATAGGGAATGTATTTGTTACTTATTGTCTCGAATGAATTTTCCTACTCACTTTATAAATCTCATTTATGAATGTATGACTACGATAACATTTTCAATCATCATTCAAGGAATACCTAAGGGCTTCATCACATCATCGGCAGGGTGATTCTCTATCACCATATCTTTTTGCCATTTCAATGCAGTATATTACTTTCTTAATGGACGAAGCTACCACGAAAAAGAATTTCAACCAAGTGATCAGTTCCAGCCTACAATTTCACATCTGTTTTATGCAGGTGACCTGATGATTTTTTGGGAAATCATCTTTGTAGAATGCTTATTCTCTAAGATCGATATTTCAGAAGTTAAGATTTCATGCTAGTATAAATGTTAATGCAACAAAAACAAAAGTCTTTTTCAGGACCAATTCAAATAATTCAAGGGATATTTTGAATATACTGAGATTTGATCAAGGGGTTTTACCTATTAAGTGTCTTGGAGTTCCAACATATTCTAACTATTTACACAATTCAGATTGCATTTCTTTGATTCAATTCGTTCAAAGCAAAATTCAAGGTTGGGAAACAAAGTTTTTAAGCTTTGCAGGAAGAGCAGAATTGATCAATATAGTAATAATCCCTATCATATTATACTGGCTTTTCATTTATCAAATCTCAAAATTACTTTAGACAAAGTGTAATCCATCTGTTCGGATTTTTTCTAGGGTGGATCAGCAGATGAAGTTTCATGGAAGAATTTATGTAAACCAAAGTTAAGAGGAGGTATTGGTTAAAAAAAAAATTTGATCTCAAAAAGGCTGCTTGTATTAAATTGCTATGGAATTATCTTTCAAACACTTCGCTCTGGAGTAAATGGATGCATAGTAGATGTTAAAGAAACAAGCATTTTTAGACTATGGCCAGTGATAATAATGCTTCATCAGCATGGAAATCTTAGTTAAGACTTCGAACTCATTCTAAACAATTGTTTAATAGGGTGATTTTTATTGGGTCAGAAACTTATCTATGGTTTATTCCATGGTTTAACTATCAATGCTTGGTTGATTTTTTGGGGTATGATAGATTTTCTATGATTGGTGATGTTGAGATAAATGTTAATTCAATTATTAGAAAGGATTTGTCTGTTTCAGAAATACATCCAGCTACTCGAGAACTTATTCAAGAAATTAGTTTTATCACTACTCATCCAAACCATAGGCAAGACATTTATGAATGGTGTGAAGGAGGACATTTTTCATTTCATAAAAGTTGGGATTATGTGAAAAGCCATGAAGAAAGTGACACTATGTATTATGTAATTTGGCATAAAAAGAATAGTAAAAGGATGTCTTTCATTGCATACCTTGTTGTTACGGGAGGACTTAATACAAAAGATAGGATTGTCCAATATAGCAATATATCAAACATCATATGCCCTTTGTGTGATAATCATCCAGAGTCTGTAAAGCATCTTTTCTTTGAATGTGAATATTCTGCTTTTATTTGGATTTCGCTAAGGCAAAAATTGATGCTCCCTCTAAATGGTGAATCTGATTTGAGAAATGAGGCTGGATTTCTGCATTCCAGTTTCAGAAAACAGGATCAAATTCGTGATTTGGCTTGTGCATCTTTTACTGCTACTATCTAATTTATATGGAAGAAGAGGAATTTAAGGCTATTTCAAAATTAAAGCACCTATTCAGTTATGAAGTTAATGCAAATTGAGACAGATATTCGGTACTTAATTCGAAACAATGGGAGTAAAACTGTGAGAAATCAGAGGAATTCTTTAAGGTTGGAACGTTGGGGATTTGAGATATTTGACGCGGGGTAGCTGAAGTGTTTGAAGTGGTGATTATTTGGGGATTTGAATTTTTAAATCAGTGGGCTTTATTGGGTCGGTTTGGGTTTCCGCTTTGTATTTTCGGTTTTATGTTGTTCTTTTTTCAGCTTTTTCATGTTGTATGGAAGAAGATAAGAAATGATGTATACAAAATTTATATGTACTCTTTTTCCCGGTAAGGCATTCATTTAGGTTAGGGGGATTACTGGGTTTTAATGAGGAATATAAAGGCGATTTATTTTTGTTTCGTAATAAAGTGAACCAATTTTCAGAACATATATATATAAATGTGTATATATATGTGGCGAGCGTTCAATGTCACCTCAAAAATGGAGCACGCCTTTGGCCTCCCTGTTCTCCACCTCTCATTTATATTAATTAAAGCTAGTGGGAGGTGAGAGAGTTAATGGAATATTAGAAAGATAAAATGTATGGTGGAAAAGTGGTAGTAAAATGTATGGTGGAAAAGTGGTAGACTAAACGGGTGCTCCATTTTGGGGTGTCATTGAACCTGTATATATATATAAATATATATATATATATATTGAAAATTGGTTCACTTTATTATAATAAAAAGCAATACAATAGATATGTTAGCATACTAACCGTTACAATTAGAAAGCAACAAAACAAAATAAAGAAAAACATGAAAATAAAAGGAACTCTAAAACTAATCTAAAAGAAGACCCGCCCCATGATGAGGCCACCCCGCTTGTGTCTCGCTACACCTGAGCAAACAGCTCCACAATCTTCTTGACTCCTTCACTATACCAATGTCAAACCTAACTCCAAACCCCAAAAACAGCAAAATATACCAACAACTTGTATGATAATATTGCAGAATACTTTCATGTTCAATTTCAAACATTGAACCTGGTTGACGACTCATAGACTACTACAAGAAAAATACCATATTGCAACTAGCTATTTGCAACAGACGACAAATGACAGTTGCAATAAATGATATTTAGCAACAGACCTATTATAGCAGCTGCAATAGATAAGATTTAGCAACATGCCTTTTCTTCATGTTGCGAAAAGGATATTTTTAGCAACTGTGCTTTCTTTCCTGTTGCAAAAACATACTTTTAGCAACAGTTCTTCCATGACAGTTGCAACAAAGATATTATTTGCAACTGCGCTTCCTAGCCAGTTGCGAATGAATATCTTTAGCAACTGTTTTCACCACTTGCAATAACTGTATTTTTTACAACTGATAAAACCAGTTGCGAAAAACATACTATTAAAAATTAATATCAGCTTTTAATGATTAACTTTTACTAATTAATTTTAAATAGTTACTATTGAATGATTAACTACTAGTAATTATATAATAATTAAGATTAACATTTAATAATTATTAATTAACAATAAAATTTAAATATTATAAAGTGATATTTATAACAGATAATTAAATAATAATAATTACTAATTAACAAATAATTAAAATTAACATTTAAATAATAATAAATTAATAACAAAAAACTAATGGATGATAATTAATAATTAATTTGAAATATGAATATGTTTAAATATTAAGTGAATAGCTTATAATTAATAAATTCATAATTAATAAACAAATGATAATTGATTAAATATTAAAAATACTTATTTAGCAATACGACTTAGTAATCATTATTAAATATTAAAGAGGTAATAATCACTATTTACTTTTAACAATTAAAGACTAATAATTAATTTTTAATAGTTACGAAGTGGCATTTATTATTAATATTTATTAATTATAAATATTAGTTATTTTAACAGATAATATTCCCAAAAAATATAAATTTTTCAAAATAAATTTAGATATGTCCTAAAATATATAATTAAAGTTTGAAACTTAATTTTGATAGAACTCAGAAATGAAAAGTAAAAAATTAAAATTTATAAAATGTTTAATATTTCATAAGGTTTGAAAATCTTGAAATAATTTCAAAATAATAAAATATAAATATTATGTTTTACATATTCATCCAAATAATATTACCATGACATCATCCTTGACGAAATGATTTTATTTTTGTTTCAACTAAATATATACAAGCATCGTCCCATCAAAATTTGGCTCCAACATTGTAAATTTGGCTCCACGTTTGTAAATTATGGCGCTATCATTTTTCTCCCCTGCCTCTTTTCTAGACTTTTCCCGTTCCCATTTTTCTTTCAAACCCCAAATTCGTTCTTTAAGATCCTTTCTGATTTCAACTGCAACATTTGGTAATTTCAACGAAAAGAAAAAAAATTGCACTTTAGGCATAAAAAAGGAGAAAATCCTTAAGCTCCAGCGATTAGCGGCAGAAGGCTCCAGCTCCAGCGATTATCGTCTGCCCCTGCTCCATAGCCGCGTCCAGCTCCAGCCTCCACTTAAAGTTTCAATACTTAAATTTGAAAGAAACTAAAATTGAGTGCTAGTTTCTTTTCAGTTTCTCTTAATTTATTGGTTGTCAAATAGTTAGTTTCTTCTGGATTGCAGTTCCTTTTCTCACTGAATTTCATTCAGATCTGAATCTTGTAAGGAAAGGTAGCTTTTTTAGTGAATATGTTTATTTTACTAATTGGGTTGTTTTGTTAGTTTGCTTCAGGGGATTTATTTGTGGGCTTGTCTTATATTTTCTTTTGTTTCTGAGGTTCTGGATACGGTGGATTAGAGAAGCTGATCTTGTTGGAGGATTTTCTGGTTGCAGTTAGCTTAGCGTGCTGTGCTTTTTCATTTTTTCTTTTTCCCTTGTTTGAATTATTTTCTCATTTATTTTTGTTATTTACTGTAAGATGCTCATATACAACTGGTAACTCTTACTGAAAGGTGTAGATTAATATACAATCCCCCAAAAAAATTGGGTAGCTCTTAAGGTTTTGAATCTTTGATTAATAATCCCGTGGATCATCCACTTCACTTCACTCTTGGCCGCATTATTCAATTAGAATGTAGACAGTTCATCAACATCCAAGATATATAATTATGCAACTAGCAAAAATTCCATCGGTATATAAAATGCTTGAGTTAACTTGATATTCATGCTGGGGAGCCATTTGACTAGTTGGTACTTCAGTCATACCAGCATATAAATTGGTTATCATCATACTTCTAATCAAATATACAACTAACCTATTTTTTTGATGTCTACAGAAACTGTAAAAGCATGTGCATACCAAGTTTCTCCAGTTGTAGGCATAACATCCAATTATGGAGCAAGCTCTTCAGCTGTGACAACACCACCATTTGAGGTAATATACTGTCATATCTACCAAAACAAGAAAGGTTATACAAAATATACCATACAACTGCAGACAGACAATAATGGTTAGAAAGGAATGTTATGAAAATTACATGATAAATTATCAAATACAACTATTTATTAATGAAAATTGAAAATATATAGGTAACGTTCCAATGTGTAATGTTGGAATGGTGACGAACAATTATTTTAGAGCCTGTGGTTGTGTGCTACTTAAACAATTAAAATATAATATTGTATTGCCAACTGAAGAATCACTTTCTCTTCAAACACGGCCAGCATGTTTTGAAAAACAGAAGCATGCATCTAAGCTAGGTCCATATGAGAGAGGTGGTTAGGAGTAAGGTTTAGAATTTCAGTTTCCATTTCATTCATTTGCGAATACTGAATTTCTCATTAATTTGAAATTTTGGGCAATTTCGATTACAACATCGGTTTTGGATATCAGCATTTTTCAGTTCAAATGCTTTTACAGATAATACTTACTTGTATTTGCAAAAATGTTAAAACTACTGTTGTTAAAATAGTTTATTTCAATTGCTTTTTCATGTTTTTCTACTGATTTGGGATTTGAATTAGCAAAAGTTTTTGACCTTTTTTTTGGAAATTTGATATTTTTTTGTTCATTTGTATTGTATTTGCTAGTGTTTGTAACTCCTTTTTTTATCCTTCTACGTGCCTGCCACATCTTATATATATAATATATTCCTATGTAATTTTCTTAGCACTTCAACACCAACAATTGAATTCAGACCGAAACCTATCTGAAATGTTGTCAAAATAATTTTCCAATTTGAACTACCTAAATGCATAATGCGCGCGCACACACACATGTGGTTAGTGATTACAATCACAATGTTGAGTGAATTAATATATCGTATACGTCTAGAATAAGGAAATAGAAAATGCTCACACATTTCTTCAGAAGCGATAAAGCTATAATTATTACCAATAATGAGGTTGGACCATGTTTTTTAACAACGGCTTTATTTTTTAAGGCTGCATGGGGAGACTAATATAGGTTAAATAAATAAAGAATATTTATACAAATCTCATGCACTTGATTCTTTTAACAAGTTGCATGGGGAGACTAATGTAGGTTGATCAATTTGTGTTACATTAAAATTTTCCATGTTGTGCTTTTTAGGGATGAGATCATTGATAACCTATACATATTTGAAGGTGTTAGGCTGACAGCAACAGAGGAAAGAGAAGTAAGGTAAGAGAAAAATATAATTGGCATCTCTCATATTCCCTAAACCTAACCTTGCTATCCTTTCCGCTGTTTGTAAAGTAGGAAGTGCTGCTAAATCATGAATAATGTCACTTATGTGATTAAATATTAGAGGACGATGATTAGAAGATCAAAATCTCTCAAAGACGATGATACTTTCGATTTAAGGGTCATATTTAATACCTATTAATTGTTGCTCATCAAGCATCGTGTTATGCGTTGCACTGATCTTGTCGCCCATTGGTTTTATTGGTTGGGGTCTGGAAAAATCAACAATATATTAGTTACATGCCATGCTTCAGCTATTATTTGGGTGAGTTATGGTAGGCGGTTGTTTTTTGAGATTTTTAATACCTATTACTTGTATTTGACTCCTTGTTTTATTGGTAGGAAATTGTTCACCACTTTGTATAGGCATATAGCCATTCTGCATACATGAGTTTTTTTCCATTTAACTATACCAATAAATAAAATAAATAAATCACATGTATTTACTACCGATATGTCATGAGCTTATATAGCCATTGCTCCTTCGACAGGTTGAAAACTTCTTCACAGATGATCTATCATTTGGCCTTTTGCTTAATATTCCTTTTTCAGTTCATTCACCTAATAAGGAATTACTTTGAAAACTACCCTGTGAGCTTGTTCTACTGTCTACAAGGATACCTCGAAGAAGAAGTATTAAGATACGAAAAATTTGTGATGAAAATAATAGTCTTACATTGGAAAATATGCAACTATGATCCTGGATATAAACTAAGATATTACTCATCACATTGCCAATTGGTTTTGTGATAATAAGGGGATTAATAAACAACAACATGGTATCCGAGCTCAGGAATAGAGCAAATGCAAAAAAAATACATATGTGCTTAACTGTCATACGTTCCCCACTCCATCCAAAATACTTTGTTCACGTAGATGGCTCAAATACGCCACACGTGAAGGGGGAGTGATGAAAATAATAGTCTTACATCGGAAAATATGCAACTATGATCCTGGATATAAACTAAGATATTCCTCATCACATTGCCAATTGGTTTTGTGATAATAAGGGGATTAATAAATTCCAACAAGTTGCACTCTTTTGCGCACAAGCAGCATCTCAAAGAAGACCTCAATGGCTCAAGTTTATTCTCTTGTTATAGTATATGTATGATAGAGTAGAAATATGAATAGAAAATACTCTATTTTAGAAAAATGTGTTGTGCGAGAGAAGAAATTGTTATACATGAATGGTGTATGAAAATTGTAGAAACTTTTATTGTAATTGTTTGTACTATTAAAACTTTGTTAAAATAAAAATTTTATTTGTTTATTTCATTCTGTGATATACACTATTACTTAAACAAATACATTTAATATGTAATATCTATAAGTTATAATATATTTTGTTATATAGATTTATGAATCTATTGCAACGGGCATATACGGTTGCAAAATGGTCTGTTGCAACAACAAAGGCCAGTTGCAAAAAAGTATACCGCACCGTTTTATTGTAACAAGCTGAAAACGTTGCAGACTTTTTACAACTCCGGCTATACCAACAGGCGCGAACCTGTTGCAATTAGTCTACTGCAACATGTATTGCCTGTTGCGAAAAGTGTTTTTTGTTGTAGTGGACGCTTGTGAATCAGTCTTAATGTTAGAAATTCTTATAATAATGTAGCATGAATTGTATCCAATCTGTCGTGTTATATATATTGAAAGTCCACTGAGCCCAGAGAAATAGAAATCAATAATAACTTGAATCCAAGTATAACCATGCCAGTTCTAGGCTTCTGGTGCAAATTCACTGCCCATGAGCATACTACCTTAAAATCATATTGGAGCAGTAGAAAATCCATACACCATGCTTATGATGTAATTCTGAGGTATTATATAGGAACTTAAATCTCTTTAAACTCTGCTCATAATATATCCCAAAACCCATCTAGAAGAACAAATCAATAATCGAACACAATCTTCAAACTCATAATGGGTTCACATGCTTTTAAAAAAATGTGTAAAATATTGATTAAAACTTGAACACATAGAGGGATTTTGGGACTTATGGAAACTCATGAACTGGAAACTAGATTCCGATCTTCAGATCTGACAATTGTTGTACAGATCAGGTGATAAGGTCTGATATTTGGCATCCTCAGATATTGAGGAGAAAAACAGATTTAAACGAATTATGGAAGTAAATTGATAAAAAAACAAATGGCTTATCAATGATAGGAAATCGTTGAAGGTTATAGATATAATACGAAAGATAAACAGGTGAAAAAAATTTCTCAAACCAGATCTGAGTGCAAAAAGTGAGACTGAAATCACTAATCCATTCCAACAACAACCAGCTTAGGAAGAAATCACCAGTCAAGTAGATCCAGAAGTCGGGCAACTTAACTCGTCACAAAAATGAGAAGAACCAGCAGATCTCATGATCTTCAATTTTTGAACCAAATTCACATCCGAGATCAGTCGGCTATGCAGATCTTAAAATTTCGATCATTCCCGCTTCGTGAAGTTAAGATAGGCACTTTAAGATTAAAAAAATTGCAATGGAAGCACAAGAGTTTATAATTCTCTAGTGTGGAGTTTATAACAGCTCTGATACCACAGTTGGGGGAAAACTTTATAATTTCCTCCGTGTAGTTAAGCTGAGAAGTGAAGTGCAGCAAAACAATTAACAGATAGATGAAAATAACAAGCAACAACACAACAGATTTGTTTACGCGGAAAACCCAATGAGGGAAAAACCGTGGGACTAAAAGTCCAATTCTTCCACTATAACATGATAGTAGGGTTACAAGAACTCACCACAAATATTGAATGGTTTTCTATGTCAATATGTTTCTCACACTCGTTGGTTCACTTAAGCTTGAGGATAAAGACTTCCCAAGCTATCTCTCTTTTCTCTCAAAGAGGCTCTCTATAAATCTCTAAGTTTTTCTCACCTTGAGAAGTAGCTTCTCTTTTGATTCTTTTATTTAAGTATTTCTCTCACACTCATATATATAAGTGTGGAATAGAAAAGGTTCCCTCATAATGTGGCTTTCAAACTTCATCCTTGGAAATAATGTTTCCATTGGGTTTTCATAGATTCTCTCACAATGCATGTTGTGGATTTCAAACTTCATCCTTGGAAATAATGTTTCCATTGGGTTTACATATGTATGCATAGAATTTGATGTGTCTACACATCTTTCAATTATATTTGTTGAGCATTCCAATAAATTAGGAGGGAAACCCAACAAATCTCCCCTTTCCCGACTTAATCAGGGTAGTAGTTAACCGGCATCTTGACAACAATCTTCAAACTTCTTTGTTGGTAATACCTTGGTCATCATGTCACACCAGTTCTCATCTGTGTAAACCTTGTTAATATGTATTTGCTTTTCCTCGAGGTCAATATGAAGAAACGCCATCTTGACTTCGAGTTGTCCAATCTTCAAATCTAGCACGGCTGCTAGGCCAAGGACAACTTGGATTGACAACATCTTTACCATAAGAGAGAATATCACTTCAAAGTCAGTACCTTATTCTTGTCTGAATCCTTTGGTAACTAGCCGAGCTTTGTAGCGAGGTTTTGAACAGTTCTCTTCAGTCTTGATTCTATACACCCACTTATTCTTCAAAGCTCTTCTCCCTGTCGGTAGCTCCACTAGTTCATATGTGTTGTTCTCATGCAAGGATAACATTTCTTCCTCCATGGCTATTCTCTACTCTTCTTTATGACAATCACTCATTGCTTATTTATAGCTTTGAGGCTCCCCCTCATCAGTAAGCGTCATTATTGTAACGACCGTGAATTTCGCTCGATCTGAATCAGTCGCTAAACCGATCAAGACCGTTTGAAATGCCTGATTGTTTTGAGAACACGACAAATTAGAATGTAGACAGAAGAACATTTCATTGCTTATTACAACAATTCCATCAGAATACAAGGATATATAGAGTATAAACAAATAAAATACATTCGATAAATATCAGAGATTACAATACATTACATAGCAGCGGAAAATAATACAATACACAACTAGAAGAGATATACGGATACAAAGCTTTCCGGATATCATTCCAGCTGTAAACCAGGATCCTGTGAATATAAATCTGCAAAACCAAAACTTCTAGCTGCCCGTGTCAAAATAAGGGCACCCAGAGTTTAGGTTAAAACAATAAACTCCAGGTCAGTCATGTGACTGGTGTGAGAACTAAAACAGTTATTAATCTTTATTTTAAAGTTAGTTAAATCAAGGGACCACGCCGTATAACACGGAACGGGTTTCCTCCCAAGAATACCAGTGCATAAAACAACAGCGCAATGCTAAATAAAGAACAATGAAGCTATTATAAGACCCAGGTCCCATCACACAATGCAACGCAAGCCGAAGGATAGGGTTTTTACCTTATAATAACCAAGAATGCTTGATACGTTTAAAACAAATCATTTGATACTATTATAAGTGCATAGTGTATAAAACAACTTCAAATCATAAGTATCAATCATAGACGGCATAGCATCCCATGCTACTATGTCGCCATACTAGGCTCTACAATTGAAACCGCACATGCTATGTATCGGAAGTTGGATTTCCATCTGTGAACTTAGGCAAGGGATCGTCCTCAACCGATTCGAGACTCTCTAGCCCGAGCCTCAGGAACAGCCGCAATTTCCCCTTGGATCGTCAGGGCCGGTCCACCGATGTGGATTATTATGCCTGAACACTACGTTTCCCAACCCTATGGGGTGTAAGTCTAGTCCGTCTACCGACCAGAATACGTTGGCCGAAACCGATATAACCAAGGCGCCTCGCAACAACAACAACCGCATAAGTCAAACTCGTCTGGGCATGTAAAACCACTGACGTCACTTCTAACTAGAAAGAAACGCATGTACTCCCTGAGGTCCTTCTCCCGTTTCTGGTTCACAACCGGGGTGTGAGGCTCGCGAATCAATGCTACACAAAGCTATGCCACACAGGACGTGCTTTGATCATCAACCACAAGACTTTGCTTTTCAATAGAAGCCCTGATCAATTGCCACTTAGGCATGCCACATAGGCAATTCACTCCGTGCGTTTGATATCCTTCAATATATAACCCCTGAGCTCGTACGTCTCAGAGAAGGGCGTTAAGCAAGAGAATGAATTCTGCGCCGCCAAACAGATATATATTTAATAGGAATCAATCACACAGACTAAAATCCAATGTCAGACACACAGTCCTTTTACAAGTTCGTTCTGGGTCTGAACGAAACCGGAGGCACCTTGTACCCCGCATATCCATCGATCTCCAAGTACGTCTGGACGATCACTAACTGTTTCCATCTTCTTGGGTGTACGGCCCAATCAAGATCATCAATAATTATCCAAACGACGTGAAGACCTCCGGTCTTCAACCACAATCTTCATCTTCGACACCACGTCGAATTAGTTATTCAGAATGTGATAAACCCGGTCTTTCTGAATAACTCACGTATATAATAAACAAGTGTTACAAAAACACAACATATACCTCATTCCAATTCAGAATATTCTTTTATTCAAATATTCTTATACTTTGGGAAAGATTCCCATAAATTTTATCAAAGATAAATTCTTTAAATTTATTCTTTTAATCTTCTTTGAATATCAATTCAAACTAGTCGGGATTAGAGAACCACACCGAAGTAATCATTTATTTCCCAATCCCCACCTATTCATCCCATGAAGTAAAACTGGTAATACTTCATATCTAACACCACGGTGTTAACGGTAAATTCAATTACCATTTCACATTCAAATCTAATTAAAGATTTAACTATCGCCTGGAGTAAAACTGGTGATACTCCATTCTCGATATTTTCAATCTAATTAAAGATTCATTAAAACTCCACTTAGTTTTAATCTTTAACTGGGTTAAAGAATCAGTGTCTTTTAAAACACGGTTCACGATAAACCCAAAATCACATCACATTTCAATCAGTCCCTAACCGTAAATTAGCAAGTGAGCAATTCCCTAAGTATTAACCCCGAAGGCCGAAACCAACATCAGATCAATACCCAGGAAACCATTCTTCTCAGATAACCGACAGTTAGTTTCTGATTTTTTTAACTCCTTTGGGTCTTAGAACAGTGTTATTGAAGATACCAATCACGACAACCCAAAATCACATTACATTAATTATCGCGTTAAAGAACAAGTGTTATTTGAAACACTATTCACGATAAACCCAAAAATCAATACCAATTCAATTCCAATTAAATATTATTTAATTGGTGCACTACATTAAATCCAAAACAAATGATTTAATCTTTCTTCTCAACTGGGCTTAAGAACAGTGTTAATGAAGACACCATTCACGACAAACCCAAATCACATTTGATATTAAATACAAGGCTCTGAATAGAAAATATATCGGCTTATATTCAATATCAAATTCTACAACCTACGAATATCGTATTGGAAATAACGATATCTATATATCTTTCAAATTTCCATAACGCTATCTGTATAATCACGAAATCCAACATCGAAATATTCCAAAGACAATTTCGATTCAAATCCATTTCCACTTTGTATATTGGAAATTCTGGTTATTTTCAAAACCATTTCAAATCCACTTTATTTATTTTAGAAATAAATAGAATTATAATTCTAGTTCAAAACTAGTTCATTTCGATAAAAATCTATTTTTATCTTTTCAAATATGGAGTTTTTCATCCCAATTCTTCACAAATCATTTCTTATGATTTTACACAAATTATTGATATTTTTAATAATTTTATTAAGGCACGTACAGTCGATTTCCATCAACGGCCATCAAACTGCACTTACAACGACCTTTTCCAAATTTTATTTGGACATAATTCCAAATCCAACCGTTAGATTTTTAATTTCTAATATTCGCTAGAAAGCTCTTTTCGATACGAACCCTATGGTTTCGGTTTTAGGAGAATCCGACGATCGGATCACCCGCAATATCCATTCGAAGTCAATGGTCGAAATTCACGAACTACCGCGGCGCGGCGCGTTCTATTCAGGCCATTATATTATATATATAATATATACTTCGTCGATTTCCTTTTTTGAAACGTATTTTATAAATCATTTTAAATTCGTTTTCAACTTCTTTTTCAAATTCAAATCAAAATTGAATTTCCCCTTACTAATTCGTTTTAAATTTATTTCAAATTGATTTCAATTCAAATCGATTTCAATTCAATTTCAGTTCAATTCGAATTCATTTTAAATTTGATTTCAATTCGAATTCAATTCTATCAAATTTTAATTCGAATTCAATTCTATTCAATTTTAATTCGAATTCAGTTTAATTCGAATTTCAAATCTATTTCAATATTCATTGAAAAATGAATAAAATCGATCTAAATATCGTTCACGTCAAAATGGCGTCAATCTAATCAACACTGCTTCATATATTTCTATTTTCAAATATTCTATTTCAAATATTTATTTTCCAATATTTCTATTCAAATATTTATATTTCAAATATTTCTATTTCAAATATTTCTATTCGAAACTGGAATGAGGCCCAATCAATTACCATATAATGTTAATTATATGGATTTTTCTACAACACATGTAAATAATAACAACGATAAATAATCAACCATCATCCAGAGTGCACCACACAACTGCATAAGCATTAAATATAAATAATTAATGCTTAGACAGTTTGTCAATCCATCGATTGACATACAACTAAACAATCAGGATTAGTGTATGTCAAATCTCATCCCAATACCCGTGTGAGGTTTCAAACAATCAAACATAGATTTTATTTGTGTAGTTGGGCGATGTGTAAAATTTATCGTCCCAATCAATATCAGTCAAATCAGTGTATATAAACAAATCTCCGATTTGTTTATTACTATATATTTTATATACACATTAAGAATTCTATTTTCAACTATAATTTTTTTTAACTATCTAAATATTTTATTTTATTTCACATCACATCACACAATCAACTACACATCAAAATCAAACAAACAAGCATACAAGCCGTCCATGGTCTGTGGACGACGGGTGTCGGGTGCTACTAAACACCGTCTGCATCCTAGTATATATTATTAACTAGAAAACAAAATTAAAGGTGAGAAGTTCTCATAGAGGGTTCCACTTCGCCGTGCTTTGCTTTTGAACCGCTGAACCGTCTGGATCTGCTTGAAATTCCAATGCAGTTCTTTTCACGCTGTTCAAATAAAAATTATATTTTTATTTCTTCATTCAATAAATAAAAATCATATTTTTATTTCTTCTTCATATATATTTTCGACGCTTCATTCTATATAAAAAATATATTTTTATATTTCTACTTCATATACAAAGATCAGATTTTTATTTCATTGTTGTAAAAAACACATTTTTATCTCAACTTATATATAATAAAAATCAGATTTTTATTTCACTACATATATAAAGATAAAATTTTTATATTCTCTATTATATAAAAATCATATTTTTATTACTTCTACTTTATAAAAATCATATTTTTATTACTTCTACATAATAAAGATCGAATTTTTTTATCTATATTATATAAAAATTATATTTTTATATTCATACCTTATATAAAAATTATATTTTTAACTCCTCTTTAATGAACAAAACCAAATCTTTACTCATATCAACACCCTATAAAATCCGCAATGTTTTTTAATTGATATCATATCATAAAAATCCCATTTCATCAGCTAAATAAGTAAAGATAAGAAAATAAAAATAAACAGAGAAGTTTACATCGAAATCATTTGAGGGGTACTGTCTCGTGTTGAACAGCGGAATGGGAGGGTGTTTGGCGTTCGTAGGCCAAGGGGGGCGGCGCTACTGCTCGAGGTGGCGGCGGTTGGAGCCAGAGCATCGGGTTTGGGGTGCGGTGGCTTTTCTGGTGGAGGAGGTCGCGGATCTTCATGTCAAGGGGGAAGGAAGAGCTAGAGTCGGAGTGAGGAGAAGGGGGTGGGCGCGCGACCAGTGCGGTGGCTTGTTGAAGCGGACGGTGGTGGCGGCGGGTGGTGCCATCGATCACCAAGACCGATTGAAGAAAGAGGGAGAAAGAGAAATTAGAAAGGGGGGGCTGATTTCAATCGTGGGAAATAAATGAGGAAGGGGGGGGGTTATTGCAAAATATATATATTAATTTTATTCCATTTTATTCCAAGCAAAGTTGACTTTTATTTCGAACTCAAAATCCAACCCACCGACTGTCGTCGTTAGCGTATTACCGCCATTCCGAACACAATGGGATATGTATCGTAAACTGATTCGATCGTTTCGAACGGTTTTCATCAAAATCAACATATAACACTATATATTGAATTTGAATGCGCATTCCAATTTACTGGGGTCACTTACTAACTCGAAAAATTCTAGAAAAATATATTCTAGCTTTGTGTTGATGATACGGTCCTAACAAAACTAATTTCATCAAATTCTGAGACCGTTTGAAAAATGGCCATTTTCCAGTCAATTAAAATCAACTTAAACTGGTCAAACGCGTTTTCCTTTGCCACGCTCACATATTGATTCGAAAAATTATGAAAATTGAAACCTAGCAATAATTTGACATCACGGATCCAAAAAAAGTGGTTTCGTCGAAATCCGAGGTCGTTTGCAAAATGGCTATTTTTAAGGGCCTGAATCCCATAGCGACTATTCTGAATTTTCAACTGGACATATCTTTTGATTCCCGCTATGAAATTTCAATTTCTCTGATTCATTGGAAAGACATTCACAACCAGATTCTAATATTGTTGGTTTCACTAAAATCCGATTTAATTTGCACCCGGTACATTCATTTGAATTTTGAAATCGAATTATCGAACTACCGCGCCATTTTCGATTCCTTTTATAATTATATATAGTGATTTATATTCTAATGACGACGTATATAATAAATACGTTCAAATTCAATTCAAAATAAATTTCTCATCGTTACTATTTTAAATAATTCATTTTAAATAATCAAAATTCGCTAAAATTGCCAAAATAAAAATTTTAAATTGGCCCAGATTTCCGGTTTATTACATTCTCCCCCACTTAAAACTTTTCGTCCCCGAAAAGGAACGAAGCCAAAAGTTGTTTAACTAATCAACTCAACTTCCATTATTTTCACTACGGCTTAAGTTCTTCAACTTTTCAGTTTTGAAAAGCTTTTCAAATTTTTCAAAAATTTGGCTAACACTCTAAATTTTCGAAAAATTTCGCCATAACCTCCCCTGCACCGGGGACTTCGGGATATTTCATATAGCCTCCCATGGCCTTCTTCAATTCAAAAGAAAAAGCCGAGCGGCTAGCCAATCGGCTCAGAAAATCACCCAAATCTCAAAAAATACAATAAACATGTACCTATTTGTCGGGCAAACAATTTTATTCTCTGCTCTAGCCTCCTTGCTATGAGCTGTTCAATGTAAGCACATGTATATGCAAGCCAATGCGACTATATTTCAATGCAATTCACTATTTGATTCAAATTGGCTGTATGGTTCAAATTTTAATTAATCAACCAATAATCAAACAACACAACCAGCAATCAATTAGTTGATTAGCTTTTCAAATTCATAACTTTGATATATATAGTCGAAAATCATATTTTTGATGCCAAATCACAACAATAGGCCCTATCTAATTTTGGTTCTCACACCAGTCAACAGGAAATATATAGAAATCTCACTTTCGTCACTCGAATATAAACATTGATGATGAGGCCTCATCATCAGAATCATCTCCGGGCGACTAGAGTGTGATTCTATATCTATCCAGTATATTAAAATTTTGAATACACGCGGATCAGACGTATACGCAAAATCTGTATATACTGGATAGTCCAAATTAATACAAAATAAATAATCAAATACGTATAAAACGATTTAAATTTCAAAACAAAACTTGTTTTCAATTTGAAAAATATACTCTTCACACTCGTTCTAGGATATTACTGATCCTATCTCTAATGAGTCATCCTCGTTGGATATTACTAATCCAATTTGATGAATTCTTTCGTATGGTTCTAACGTGTCTTGTTCTCTGATCTTTGTAAACCAAAGCTCTGATACCAAATGTAACGACCGTGAATTTCGCTCGATCCGAATCAGTTGCTGAACCGATCAAGACTGTTCGAAACGCCTGATTGTTTTGAGAACACGACTAATTAGAACGCAGACAGAAGAACATTTCATTGCTTATTACAACAATTCCATCAAAATACAAGGATATACAGAGTATAAACAAATAAAATACATTCGATAAATATCAAAGATTACAATACATTACATAGCAGCGGAAAATAATACAATACACAACTAGAAGAGATATACATATACAAAGCTTTCCGGATATCATTCCAGCGGTAAGCCAGGATCCTGTGAATATAAATCTGCAAAACCAAAACTACTAGCTACCCATGTCAAAATAAGGGCACCCAGAGTTTAGGTTAAAACAATAAACTCCGAGTCAGTCATGTGACTGGTGTGAGAACTAAAACAGTTATTAATCTTTATTTTAAAGTTAGGTAAATCAAGGGATCACGCCGTATAACACGGAACGGGTTTCCTCCCAAGAATACCAGTGCATAAAATAACAGCGCAATGCTAAATAAAGAACAATGAAGCTATTATAAGACCCAGGTCCCATCACACAATGCAACGCAAGCCGAAGGATAGGGTTTTTACCTTATAACAACCAAGAATGCTTGATATGTTTAAAACAAATCATTTGATACTATTATAAGTGCATAGTGTATAAAACAACTTCAAATCATAAGTATCAATCATAGACGGCATAGCATCCCATGCTACTATGTCGCCATACTAGGCTCTACAATTAAAACCACACATGTCATGTATTGGAAGTTGGATTTCCATCTGTGAACTGAGGCAGGGGATCGTCCTCAACCGATTCGAGACTCTCTAGCCCGAGCCTCAGGAACAACCGCAACTTCCCCTTGGATCGTCAGGGTCGGTCCACCGATGTGGATTATTATGCCTGAACACTGCGTGTCCCCACCCTATGGGGTGTAAGTCTGGTCCGTTTGCCGACCAGAATGCATCGGCCGAAACCGATATAACCAAGGCGCCTCGTAATAGCAACAACCACATAAGTCAAACTCGTCAGGGCGTGTAAAACCACTGACGCCACTTCTAACTAGAAAGAAACGCATGTCCTCCCTGAGGTCCTTCTCCCGTTTCTGGTTCACAACCGGGGTGTGAGGCTCGCGAATCAACGTTACACAAAGCTATGCCACACAGGCCGTGCTTTGATCATCAACCACAAGACTTCTTTTCAACAGAAGCCCTGATCAATTGCCACTTAAGCATGCCACACAGGCAATTCGTTCCATGCGTTTGATATCCATCAATTTATAACCCCTGAGCTCGTACGTCTCAGAGAAGGGCATTAAGCAAGAGAATAAATTCTCCGCCGCCAAACAGATATATATTTAATAGAAATCAATCACACAGACTAAAATCCAATGTCAGACACACAGTCCTTTTACAAGTTCGTTCTGGGTCTGAACGAAACCGGAGGCACCTAGTACCCCGCATATCCATCGATCTCCAAGTACGTCTGGACGATCACTAACTGTTTCCATCTTCTTGGGTGTACAGCCCAATCAAGATCATCAATAATTATCCAAACGACGTGAAGACCTCCGGTCTTCAACCACCATCTTCATCTTTGACACCACGTCGAATTAGTTATTCAGAATGGGATAAACCCAGTCTTTCTGAGTAACTCGCGTATATAATAAACAAGTGTTACACAAACATAACATACGCCTCATTACAATTCAGAATATTCTTTTATTCAAATATTCTAATACTTTGGGAAAGATTCCCATAAATTTTATCAAAGATAAATTCTTTAAATTTATTCTTTTAATCTTCTTTGAATATCAATTCAAACTAGTCGGGATTAGCGAACCACACCGAATTAATCATTTATTTCCCATGCCCCACCTATTCATCCCATGAAGTAAAACTGGTAATACTTCATATCTAACACCACGGTGTTATCGGTAAATTCAATTACCATTTCATGTTCAAATCTAATTAAAGATTTAACTATCGCTTGGAGTAAAACTGGTGATACTCCATTCTCGATCTTTTCAATCTAATTAAAGATTCATTAAAACTCCACTTAGTTTTAATCTTTAACTGGGTTAAAGAATCAGTGTCTTTTAAAACACGGTTCACGATAAACCCAAAATCACATCACATTTCAATCAGTCCCTAACCGTAAATTAGCAAGTGAGCAATTCCCTAAGTATTAACCTCGAAGGCCGAAACCAACATCAGATCAATACCCAGGAAACCATTCTTCTCAGATAACCGACAGTTAGTTTCTGATTTTTTTAACTCCTTTGGGTCTAAGAACAGTGTTATTGAAGATACCGTTCACGACAACCCAAAATCACATTACATTAATTATCGGGTTAAAGAACAAGTGTTATTTGAAACACTGTTCACGATAAACCCAAAAATCAATACCAATTCAATTCCAATTAAATATTATTTAATTGGTGCACTACATTAAATCCAAAACAAAAGATTTAATCTTTCTTCTCAACTGGGCTTAAGAACAGTGTTAATGAAGACACCATTCACGATAAACCCAAATCACATTTGATATTAAATACAAGGCTCTAAATAGAAAATATATCATCTTATATTCAATATCAAATTCTACGACCTACAAATATCGTATTGGAAATAACGATATTTATATATCTTTCAAATTTCCATAACGCTATCTGTATAATCACGAAATCGAACATCGAAATATTCCAAAGACAATTTCGATTCAAATCCATTTCCATTTTATATATTGGAAATTCTGGTTATTTTCAAAACCATTTCAAATCCACTTTATTGATTTTAGAAATAAATAGAATTATAATTCTAGTTCAAAACTAGTTCATTTCGATAAAAATCTATTTTTATCTTTTCAAATATGGAGTTTTTCATCCCAATTCTTCACAAATCATTTCTTATGATTTTACACAAATTATTGATATTTTTAATAATTTTATCAAGGTCCGTACAGTCGATTTCCATCAACAGCCATCGAACTGCACTTACAGCGACCTTTTCCAATTTTGATTTGGACATAATTCCAAATCCAACCGTAATTTTTAACATTCGCTAGAAAGCTCTTTTCGATATGAACCCAATGGTTCTGGTTTTAGGAGAATCCGACGGTCGGATCTCCCGCAATATCCATTCGAAGTCAATGGTCGAAATTCACGAACTGCCGCGGTGCGGCATGTTCTATTCAGGCCATTATATTATATATATAATATATACTTCGTCGATTTCCTTTTAAAAACGTATTTTATAAATCGTTTTAAATTCGTTTTCAAAATGATTTCAACTTCTTTTTCAAATTCAAATCAAATTTGAATTTTCCCTTACTAATTCGTTTTAAATTCATTTCAAATTGATTTCAATTCAAATCGATTTCAATTCAATTTCAGGTTAATTTGTATTCATTTTAAATTTGGTTTCAATTCGAATTCAATTCTATCAAATTTTAATTCGAATTCATTTCTATTCAATTTTAATTCGAATTCAATTCTATTCAATTTAATTCGAATTTCAAATCTATTTCAATATTCATTGAAAAATGAATAAAATCGATATAAATATCGTTCACGTCAATATGGCGTCAATCTAATCAACATGGCTTCATATATTTCTACTTTCAAATATTCTATTTCAAATATTTCTTTTCCAATATTTCTATTCAAATATTTCTATTCCAAATATTTCTATTTCAAATATTTCTATTCAAAACTGGAATGAGGCCCAATCAATTACCATATAAAGTTAAATATATGGATTTTTCTACAATACATGTAAATAATAACAATGATAAATAATCAACCATCATCCAGAGTGCACCACACAATTGCATAAGCATTAAATATAAGTAATTAACGCTTACACAGTCTGTCAATCCATCGATTGACATACAACTAAACAATCGGGATTAATGTACGTCAAATCTCATCCCAATACCCCGTGTGGGGTTTCAAACAATCAAACATAGATTTTATTTGTGTAGTTGGGCGATGTGTAAAATTTATCGTCCCAATCAATATCAGTCAAATCAGTGTATATAAACAAATCTCCGATTTGTTTATTACTATTTATTTTATATACACGTTAAGAATTCTATTTTCAACTATAATTTTTTTTAACTATCTAAATATTTTATTTCATTTCACATCACATCACACAATCAACTACACATCAAAATCAAACAAACAAGCATACAAGCCGTCCATGGTCTGTGGACGACGGGTGTCGGGTGCTACTAAACACGGTCTGCATCCTGCTACATATTATTAACTAGAAAACAAAATTAATGGTGAGAAGTTCTCATAGAGGGTCCCACTTAGCCGTGCTTTGCTTTTGAATCGCTGAACCGTATGGATCTGCTTGAAATTCCAATGTAGTTCTTTTCACGATGTTCAAATAAAATTTTTATTTTTATTTCTTCATTCAATAAATAAAAATCATATTTTTATTTCTTCTTCATATATATTTTCGACGCTTCATTCTATATAAAAATTATATTTTTATATTTCTACTTCATATACAAAGATCGGATTTTTATTCCATTGCTATAAAAATCACATTTTTATCTCAACTTATATATAATAAAAATCAGATTTTTATTTCGCTACATATATAAAGATAAAATTTTTATATTCTCTATTATATAAAAATCATATTTTTATTACTTCTACTTTATAAAAATCGATTTTTTATTATATATATTATATAAAAAATATATTTTTATATTCATACCTTATATAAAATTCTATTTTTAACTCCTCTTTAATGAACAAAACCAAATCTTTACTCATATCAATACCCTATAAAATCCGCAATTTTTTTTATTAATATCATATCATAAAAATCCCATTTCATTATCTAAATAAGTAAAGATAAGAAAATAAAAATAAACAGAGAATCTTACATCGAAATCATTTGAGGGGGTACTGTCTCGCGTTGAACGGCGGAATGGGAGGGTGTTTGGCATTCGCAGGCCAAGGAGGGGTGGCGCTACTGCTCGAGGTGGCGGCGGTTGGAGCCAGGGCATAGGGTTTGGGGTGCGGTGGCTTTTCTGGTGGATGGGGTCGTGGTTTTTCATGTCAAGGGGGAAGGAAGAGCTGGAGTCGGAGTGAGGAGGAGGGGGTGGGCGCACGACCGGTGCGGTGGCTTGCTGAAGTGGACGGAGGTGGCGGCGAGTGGCGCCATCGATCACCAATCCCGATTGAAGAAAGCGGGAGAAAGAGAAATTAGAACCGGGGGGGAGGGGGGATGATTTCAATCGTGGGAAATAAAGGAGGAAGGGGGGGTTATTGCAAAAAATATATATTAATTTAATTCCATTTTATTCCAAGCAAAGTTGACTTTTATTTCGAACTCAAAATCCAACCCACCGACTGTCGTCCCTAGCGTATTACCCCCATTCCGAATACAATGGGGGTATGTATCGTAAGATGAATCGATCGATTCGATCAGTTTTCGTCAAAATCAACATATAACTATATATATTGAATTTGAGCGTGCATTCCAATTTACTGGGGTCACATACTAACTCGACAAATCCCAGAAAATATATTCTAGCTTCGTATTGATGATATGGTCCTAACCAAACTAATTTCGTCAAATTCGGAGACCGTTTGAAAAATGGTCATTTTCCGGTCGATTAAAATCAACTAAAACTGGTCAAACGCATTTTCCTTTGCCATGCTCACATATTGATTCGAAAAATTATGAAATTTGAAACCTAGCAATAATTTGACATCACGGATCCAACAAAAGTTGTTTCGTCGAAATCTGAGGTCGTTTGAAAAATGGCTATTTTTAAGGGCCTGAATCCCATAGCGACTATTCTGAATTTTCGACTGGACATATCTTTTGATTTCCGCTATGAAATTTCAGTTTCTCTGATTCGTTGGAAAGATATTCACAACCAGATTCTAATATTTTTGGTTTCACTAAAATCCGGTTTAATTTGCACCCGGTACATTCATTTGAATTTTGAAATCGAATTATCGAACTACCTCGTCGTTTTCAATTCCTTTTATAATTATATATAATTATTTATATTCTAACGACGACGTATATAATAAATACGTTCGAATTCAATTCAAAATAAATTTCTCATCGTTACTATTTAAAATAACTCATTTTAAATAATCAAAATTCGCTAAAATTGCCAAAATAAAAATTTTAAATTGGCCCAAATTTCCGGGTTATTACAATTATCCTCATCTTGAATTTGCACGAGTTTGAGTATGGCTATAGATGAACCTTGCTCTGATACCGCTGTTGGGGAAAATTTCGATCTTTCCCGCTTCGTGAAGTTAAGATAGGCACTTTAAGATTAAAAAATAGCAATGGAAGCACAAGAGTTTATAATTCTCCAGTATGGAGTTTATAACAACTCGGATACCATTGTTGGGGGAAAACTTTATAATTTCCTCCGTGTAGTTAAGCTGAGAAGTGAAGTGCAGCAAAACAATTAACAGATAGATGAAAATAACAAGCAGCAACACAACAGATTTGTTTACGCGGAAAACCCAATGAGGGAAAAACCGCGGACTAAAAGTCCAATTCTTCCACTATAAAATGATAGTAGGATTACAAGAACTCACCACAAATATTGAATGGTTTTCTATGTCTATTTGTTTCTCACACTCGGTGGTTCACTTAAGCTTGAGGATAAAGACTTCCCAAGCTATCTCTCTTTTCTCTCAAAGAGGCTCTCTATAACTCTCTAATTTTTTCTCACCTTGAGAAGTGGCTTCTCTTTTGAGTCTTCAATTATAGTATTTCTCTCACACTCATATATATAAGTGTGGAATTCAAAAGATTCTCTCATAATGTGGCTTTCAAACTTCAACCTTGGAAATAATGTTTCCTTTGGGTTTTCATAGATTCTCTCACAATGCATGTTGTGGCTTTCAAACTTCATCCTTGGAAATAATGTTTCCATTGGGTTTACATATGTATGCATAGAATTTGATGTGTCTACACACCGTTCAATAATATTTGTTGAGCATTCCAATAAATTAGGAGGGAAACCCAACAAATATCCGCCTTCCCGACTTATTCAGGGTAGTACTTAACCGACACCTTGACAACAATCTTCAAACTTCTTTGTTGGTACTACCTTGGTCATCATGTCAGACCAGTTCTCATCTTTGTAAACCTTGTTAATATGTATTTGTTTTTCCTCGAGGTCAATATGAAGAAACGCCATCTTGACGTCGAGTTGTCCAATCTTCAAATCTCCAAATCAACATCAGGCTATTTGATTACTTTTTCGGAGGAGCAGTATCTTGGCACTCAAAGATCCAAAAATATGTTGCCTTGTCTACAATCGAAGCCGAATTCATTGCAGCTACAGAATCATGCAAAGAGAAGATATAGCTAAAAAAATTCTTGTTAGAATTGGGCCAAAAACAAGAAAGTTATGATTAAGTACAATTCAACTTGCTAAAAATTCAGCCTATCATTCCCGATCGAAACACATCGATGTTCGATATCACTGTATTAGAGATGTGTTGGAAGCAAAGCTGTTGCAACTCAACAAAGTCCATACTGATGATAATTGGTCAATCATGTTGACGAAGGCCATACCAACTAAGAAATTTGATGACTGTTGTGATGGTGCTGGTATGGAAGTGCTTCCTGATTAAGTCGGGAAGGGGGGATTTGTTGGTTTTCCCTCCTAGTTTATTGGAATGCTCAACAAATAGTGTTGAAAGGTGTGTAGACACATCAAATTCTATGCATATTTATTGCAATTCAAATGGAAACATTATTTCCAAGATGAAGTTTGAAAGTCACATTGTGAGAGAACCTTTTGTATTCCACACTTATACATATGAGTGTGAGAGAGTGTGTGAAAATATATAAAAATACACAAAAAAAAGATAGCTTGAGAAGTCTTTATCCTCAAGCTTGAGTGAACCGCTGAGTGTGAGATATATACAAAAATAGAAAATCATCCAGTATTTGTGGTGAGTTCTTGTAATTCTACTATCATCTTATAGTGGAAGAATTAGACTTCTAGTCCCGCGGTTTTTCCCTCATTGGGTTTTCCGCGTAAACAAAAATCTCTTGTGTTGCTTGTTATTTTCATCTATTTGTTGATTGTTTTGCTGCACTTCACTTCTTAGCTTAACTACACAGAGGAAATCATAAAGTTTTACTCGACAGTGGTATCTGAGCTGTTATAAACTCCATACTGGAGAATTATAAACTCTTGTGCTTCCATTGCTATTTTTTTAATCTTAAAGTGTCTATCTTAACTTCACGAAGCGAGAAAGATCGTGAGTTTCCCCAATAGATCCGAGTCTGCTTGAACTGGGAGCGATTCTAGAAAATCTCGAGCCCTATGCTTCACGTCCCAAACAAAAAGATATAGATCTGGCTTTTAGTTTGTAAAGTTAAAATAGAAATCAGAAGTCTTATCAACGAATTACAGTTTGTAAAATCGTTGAAGGCTTTCAGGTAGAAATCGATTAGAAACGAGTGTGTGTGTGTGTGTGTGTATATATATATATATATTATATGAGACAGGTTCAATGACATCGCAAATAGTGAGCACCCCTTTAGCCTCTCACTTTTTTACCACTCATTTCCCACTAACTCACCTTCTCTCTCATTCTACTAACTCTCTCACTTTCTTTAATATAAATGAGAGATGGAAAACATAAGTGCTATTGGGGTGCTCTATTTTTTGGGTTCTCTTGAACGCTTGCATATATATATATATATATATATATATATATATATATATATATATATATATATATATATATATATATATATATATATATATATATATATATCATTGCACTCCAATTGCCTCTCAACAAGGATCATTCGTTTAGGCAGCTAGAGTATCTACTCATTCAAGATTACTCACTCATAACTCCTTCTAATCCACTCAAAACTGACTCTAAGGCAAGTTTGTCATACAATTAAAATTGGCTAGTAGGTAAAGGTGCGAAGTAAACAAAGGAGAGAAAGGTGGTTCCGCTTGGGTGGGCATCGGATTAGTAGGCATATAATCGTCCGGAAGCCCCAAAACATTATGAGCATGAAAAAATTGAATGAAGAAAACAATAGCTGAAGCTAATAGACCTGCTATATCGTATATCCTTTGCACCAAAATTTTCCATCCAGACACGTATGTATATGTCCATACGTATAGAGAGCTGCAGTGTTTGTAACTTCAAGTAACAGTGCAATGACTGTTTCTATAGTTAGAAACGTGGATGAACTGCTACAACTACTTCATAACAACATAATATATGCGTTCACGAAAGCACATCGTAATAACTTCAGATGATCAATCACGTTCAATACCTTAATGACAGTGGTCCTTTTGAATGTGTCGGAATCTAGTATCTTCTTGTAGTAGTGAAATTTGTCAAAGGAAGGACCATTCAAAAATTAATTGCAACCACCGTAGTACTGGGCACCTAGCCAACAATATTATTAATGCTGTCAAGCTCAAATGAGGGAAAACACTACGTCATTCTTCAACTATATCTCCATCCTTGTATTAATTATGGACCTGCATAGTCAAAATAATATGCCCCATGCAAAGGCTAGTACGCAAAATATTTATGGAATCTACTCTCTATTCTAATATACTGTGTATTATTATGCAAAGGCCAGTACCCAAAAATATTTATGGAATCTAGTCTCTATTATAATATACTGTGTATTGTTGCATTATTATACTTGAAATATACTTGCTTAAAGTTAGGATATGATATCTGCAAAAACACAGAATGCATTATTATGTACAGTGAAAACTGCATGCCATGCATGGTATAACTGATGATCATACTTTGACCTTTTGCCATCTAATTAAGACGTATAACTAAATTCATTTAAGACGTCTAACTAAATGATTATTTGCAATTAAACCATTTAAGACGTCTAACTATATGATTATGTGTGATTAAATAATAACGAAGATAATATACACCTGAATTATTGTGTGTGACTAAATATTTGGTGTATTTTGAAGAAAGCTAAACTTGCGGTTGAAATAAACTCATTTTTTCCACGGCATAAACAAGATGCAATTGCACACTGTTGTTACTATCATAACAATTATTGCACAAACCGGCACATTATCCCGGCAGTTAAATAAGAACAATAATGACAGTCTTGAATAAAATCAAAAATGAACGCAAGTGATCTGGCTAACATGGTTAACAAACAGCTTCTTTTTTCACTTCAGTAGATGACAAGAGGTTTACAGAATAACCAACATAAAGATTGGGAGCTACTGTGATAGCGTCGGATCAATAAAAATCAAAGCATTACAAGGTCATGAACTCAAAATAGTTAGCAATCCTAAAATATACAGAACAGTACTTGAGCAAGTTTTCATTTTGGAATTAGTTTTCTAGGTATTTTACCACAGAGAAATGAAACTGATATAAACAAGCAATATTCGGTCAAAATCGAACTAACCGATTCGTATTGATCGGTTTAGTTTAGTTATGAGATATATCAATTTGAATTTAGTTTGTCAACTGATTTTATTTTAGCTATTAGTTTATGTTGGAATTTGATACAAAGAGGAGATGAGAGATTAAAGGTAGAATAATTGAATGACTACATTTTTATTTCTTTACTTTTCTTTCATTCAACTTGACTACAAATGAGAGAGTACAACCCTTTTATAACATAGTCATTTATCTAGGGTCTTCTTATTCTAGAGTTTTCTTTTATTCTCTAATTTCTACTTTCCTCAACAAATCAATTTTAGAATTCTCCATTTGATAAATCTAAAATTTCTTACCATATATTTTAACCTTTCCTTAGTACAATAATTAATTTTATTGCACAATTAATATTTTCCTAAAAACCAAGTTTATTTCCAACAGTTTAAACGACTTAACCAAACTTATATTATATTATCCACATTCATTACATTGTAATACACACTTAATAATTGATGTAGTAATAACACAAACCTTATCTACTGAAGATGTATTTAAACTTGGAATGCTCAGATTGCGTTTAAAATTGAAATTTAAGATTTGAATCATTCAAATTGAAGTTGATTTCAAAATTGGAAACTGAAATCTGAAATGGTTTTGAATTGGAGTTTGAAATTCGAAATTTATCTCAAATTGAAATATGAGATTTGAAATGGTTTACAATGAATATTGAAAATTGAATTGGGTTTAAATTGTTTAAAAGAGAAGAAAGCTATTTCAAATTTAATGCTATTTCAAGTCCAAACCATTTCAAATTAATACTGTTTTATTGCAAATTATTACATCCACAACTATTTTCAAATTAATACTATTTGATTTCAAATTATTTTCAAAGACAAACAATTTTCAAATAAACTATTTTTTTTTCAAACTATTTTATATTAAACCAATGTTGTTTCAAACTATTAAATTCAATCTATTTTTGATATGAAAATATCATATATTTTATTGAAATTTAGATTGACCGGATGACGTGTAAAACATTGTTCGGTTGTTATGGAGACCGAGACCAAATATAAGTATACTCGGTGTCAATACCAAGACCACTATAACAACTGTGTATGCGGATGAGACTCCAGAACAAAGTGTTTGGATTAGCGAACGTTTGTTAGATTTGAAGAAAGAAAACAATAATGAATTACCCTGATACTTGCATCAATTTGAAATGACTAAAACAAATTACTATGTTTGGCCAATGGATTAGCTACCTTAAGGGACATCACTCATTCATATTATTATCTTGACTTTGATACATGATTGGTGTACTTTGATTTGATTTTACTGGGTTATGGGTTCGATCGATTGTTAGAGCTCACAAACAGCCAAAAAGGGTAAACCGATAGAATCCTATCTTGGGGATTGCCTCACATGCCTTTATCGTACTATTATCTTTATATGAGACCACCACAATTTTTTTAGTGTTTTTCTATCATGACATCTCATCGGCTACTTATATTACCAGTTCTGTTAAAGGCAAGCCAAAAAACAGTGCTTAAAATTATGTTAAAGGGAATTATTATAGAGCCTTAACATTATTTTTAATATTTTACTTTGCAGGTAGACATTACATATATAATGTACCTTAATACGCATGAATAGTTTAACGGATCCTTCGAAGATGGAAAATCATGTAACATCTCTTAAGTTATTTGCATTCACATTACATTTGATTTTGATCAAACATACGTGAAACTATTTTTAGTCTTGAGTCAAATACATTGTTCTGCTTTATGCATGCGTCAGCCCTGTTGTTTCAATTTATTCAAAGACATTTGTTCTTGATGATGAAGACGGAGATTAGAATATCATATTTACTATTATAATCCACTGCAGTATTTGATTATTCTATTAATCGTACCACTATGGTATTATTGTAAATGAAATTTGTGGTATGCTGTAAAACAACTTTATAAATTACTTATGTAATTTTTTTATCAGATAGTATATTATGTTTCCTTCTCATCTGTTCTTCTCATTTTAAATCTCATTGACCATTGTCCTTTCTGAATGGCAATTGGGTTGTACATGTGTTGTTTATTGTTGACCTAAATTATTTGAAATGGCATATGTTATGTAACGACGGTCGGAACAAAGTCCTCATTCCTTCAACATAGGGCGCACGCATATGGGTTGACACACACATCATTGTGACAAAAGGAATCTTTTGAGTGCATTGCCTTGCCTTGATGGTCCAGTCTGTAAGCTTCGGCTCTGATACCACGGTTATGTAACGACGTTCGGAACAAAGTCCCCTCCTTCTGCATAGGGTGCATGCATATGAGTTGACACACACATCCTTACAAGAAATGAAATCTATGTTGTTATGTGCCTACCAACTCATATTTATACTCCACTCCTTCAGTTTATTCCATGATGTGAGACTATTTATTCAAACCGTCATTCCTTCTTAACAATATGCGAGGCAATCCTAACATCTCCCCCTTGACTCGCATCCTACGAGTATTTATTGACAGCACTGCCTTGCCTGCATGGTCCAGTCTGTAACCTTCGGCTTTGATTCCACTGTTATGTAACCACGGTCGGAACAAAGCCCAGTCTTTCCAGCATAGGGCGCACGCATATAAGTTGGCACACACATGCTTGTAACAAAAGGAATCTCTAATGTTACGTGCCTACCAACTCATATTTATACACTACTCCTTCAATTTATTTTGTGATGTGTGACTTTTTATTCAAACCCAACTGTTTGCGAACAAATCAAACAATTGTAAACAACTGTAAGATCCGTTCGGCTTTCCTAAACAACAAGGATTGTTGTAGAGGGTGTCGAACTCCGGGACCAAAAATTATTTTACTAATAAATCCAATCAAGTTATTCTTGGATTTTTATTGATTGAAAACACAGAAAATAACATCAATTAAATAAAAAGAGAGATTTATATAATTGAAGAAAGCAATTTGGGAGCGATGACATAAATTAGATTAATATTCATCAATAGCCAAACAGATTAATCAGATCTAATTCATGTTTCTATCACAAACATGAATCAACAATAATTAGGTTTCCAGAAACAAATATGTGAATAACAACAAGTATACCCTATGCAGGAGCTAAGCTCTTAAACAACCATAGACCATCAGAACAGATTCACTAATTTATTTCTAAAACGCTAAGTATTAGATCTAAATTTGATAAACGTTAGATCGAACTTGAATATACCCTGCGAAAGAGCATAGCTCTTAAACGACACAGAATATGAAGATTCAGATCTACCCCTTGATTCAGATGTAGATCTACATGTATAAAGTCCTCATCTATATGATTCATGTTGAATCATATCTATTAGCGTCATCACCCCCTAATCTAAGGGGATTAGCTAGACATAGCTAAAGAAGAAGAGAAACAGAAACTAAATAACATGAACATAAATAAAATAAAATAACAACTGAGAGAAAGAGAGAAGAAGAGTTTTATTTCAAGAAGAGAACTACAGAATAAAACTAAGTGTGTATTTACATGAATGAGATACAATGTATTTATATTTGCATTGGCCAAAACTAAGAGGCTCATTACACAATGTGGGACAAAATATTTATCTTAAATAACACATAAGCCAGTGTGAACGCAACTGTAGAATGAGAATCCTTGCAAATGAGCTAATGTGAACACATGCAAAGAAGATAGGTTGCGGGCTTCAACTCCAATTGCCTTGAGAATGAATAAGAACTCCAAGTGATCATTGTGGAAAAGCATTGAATCTTGACATTAAAATATGCAGCAGAAGGTGATTGAACAACAACATTTCTTTAGGTCTTCAAGCTTTAATCCAGCTCTAAAAATCAACACTCTTCTTGCACCAATTCTTCAAGCTTTTCAACAATTAAGTGCATTTATCCATTCATCATAAATAATCTGTAAACACAACTATAAATACACAGTATTAGTTATTTTAAAGAGAAAACAAGATAAATATGCGGATAAAATATACACATTTTCGTGTATATCAAATACCCCCACACTTATCTTTTTATTCGTCCTCGAATAAAGTAAAAAAGAACTAAGATAAATCCTTTTTCGTAGGGAGCACGATTGCATTGAGCGTATGCAACAAGCCGTTAAACCTCTGGGTGTCCCCAGTAAGACGAGTGTTGTCTTATGAGGGTTTTCAGCGGATACTACCCATAAAATCCATAAGTTGAATGCAATTTTTTTTTTACAAAACGCAAGATTAGAAATATTTACAAGATGAATGCAAGCTTTTAAAGGAATATTTACAAATGAACAATTTACTTTTAAATTTTACACGAATGAGTTAACACAAATTCCGGTCGTCACTATGAAATTTTAGTCCGTTACTAATCAAAACTTCAAACAAAAGTCATGTTATCGTCACAAACTCCTCTAGCTTGGCCAGTTGTTTTGGTAGAAACATAGTGCAGATGTAACACCCCGTGAATTCTATAACGTTAAGCTTCACGAATTAAAGTATAATTAATTATAAATGATGAAATCAAGGGAAGTGGGTTATGCCATTACGTTCGTCTCGAAATTCTTCTTGAGGTAGAATTCAAGTTTGCGTAAAACGGATATCGTATGAGAAGATATGGACGAACGAAGTTGGGCAGAAAACCGGAAAATGGGTTAGAATGAACTGGCGCACTTGTGAAGTGCGCTAGAACAAAGTTGAACTGGCGCACTTGGGAAGTCTGCCAGTACAATTTTGGCCTGGCGCACCTGCCAAGCGCGCCCAGGTCAGAAAGACCTGCTGGTCAGGCCCTGGCTGGACTGGTCAGGGTCTGGTCGAATTCTGATGCTTGGCTGAGTCACTAGGGCTTACATGTCTCTTTCTTATTGGCCTCTCTTGAGATGGATGATATGGATTCACCCTAGCTTCATTGACGGCTCAAAACAATTTAAAATTCTATAAATACAACTCAAGTCTAACCCTAAATTCACACAAATAATAGAATATAAAATCCGTTATGTTGCTGGAGAGGAACTAGGAATGGCTGTCAATTAGAAAGCCTAGAGACAAGCCAACAACCCTAAGAGACGAATCAAATTAAAAGAAGATCAAAGCTTAATCAAATCATTTAACGCAACTTGGCTACCCAAAGGAGAGCATATCCAAATCAGAATAACAGAAATCAGAAAACAAGAATTCATCACACGTTGTAAGTGTAGTGACCTTTCAAAATATGAATAAAAACTGTGATGTGATTCGATGTAAATGAAAATAGAATCGTGTTGTTATAATCTTTGTGTATTGTGATGGTTCTATCATGACTTGTGTATTGATGTTTGTGGCATAAATTGATTGATGCAAGCCTATTGAACAATTGTATATGAAAACAATGGCACTTGCAAGTTTGTGGCAAAAACTAGAAATTGATCCCTTTTTTGTATATGTCGATGGCATGGACTATGTATATTCCCTTAGTCTAAATTATAATTCATGTAAACATGTTATAGACCTTCTATGCCTACATGACCCAAAACCTATGATATCATTCTTATGTTTATTGGCAAGTATAATTAGATCTATGTTTGCAAGTATAATTGGATCTATGCTTCATAAACTATGCAAGTTCATGTTTATTTGCAAAATATAATTGGTTCTATGTCAAACATCGTTTGGGTTTCATAAACTATGCAAGTTCATGTTGAAATAGGCTATATGATTAGATGTAAAAATTGTACATTTTGATGAATATATATAACATGCTAGTTTTGTGGTCGATATTATGCCAAGTTAACATGTTTAAACACAAGTTTATATTTTCCTAAACTATGCCATTTCATATGTCACCTACTTAATCATACTTTGATTCGAATGCAAGTTCACATGACCCATGTTATATGTTAGTTGAATCGCCAAATTGCAAGTTCATGCACCACATACCTTTATGTATTACATGTTCTTGATTTCCCCTTTTCCTCACGTTTATAAAGTTGGGCGGAATTATGACAAGCCCAACACATGTTATAACGTTGCGAACAAACGGGGTTAACAACGTTGGGTGTAAAATATGAAAATATATGTTGGCATGTTTGGCACATGCCAATGATTATGACACATAAGCGGTATGAATTGAAATACCCAAAAATAAAAGATATGACATTTACATATAGTTGAAAAGTAATAAAATATGTAAATTTAGAAAACACGATATGCTTAACCCGAGGTCGGATTGAGTGTGTTGTAAACCTGCCCGGACCCGCCCGACTGTCCAGTAGTCACAACAATACCTATCCAATGTGGGTGGTTAAGCATTGAGTCCAATAAGGACCCGAGGTTAGACTGAGCTACGTTGTAAACCAGCCCGGAACCGACCGGCACATCCAGTAACTGTAGCAATACCTGTCTAATGTGAGTGGTCTGGTGCTCCTAAGAGGCTAAGGACAGATGGTAGGGTTAAGTCAACTATAACACTTAACCAAATTCAACATGTTAACAAGAATTGATGGGTGGGGTTAGGTAAATACAGACACTTAACCACTTAACATGTTTGACTATGAAATCCTGGTAACGAGGGACCCGTTTTAGCAGTAACCCAAAGTTAGGTATCAACGGTACCCTGAAACTAGGCAGGGTGGGGCACGATTACTGGGCTGATTGTAAGCGGTCAAACGACGGCGGTGGGTGCACAGTGCAGGTCTAACGGGGTGCGGGCGTGCACACACTCCGGAGCAGACAACCAGGGCACTGGGGACACCAGTAGTATAACCTATATCTTCTAGTTTTGTGTCGGGGACGCCACCATGGGTCTTGATACACCCCATGGTGGGACCAGCATAGGTATCTACAATTATTGGGGGTCGTATGACACATGTTAATGCGAGTAGGAGCCGATATTTAATAAGAATGGGGATCACTTCACCCTCACCATGGGGTGCCAGTTAGAATGAATTCAAATAGGTTCAGAGATATAGTATGGGTGTGATAGTACATTCGATACTTCCTTAGCTTGTGACACTTTCCTATTTTTAGTTTACATCCATCATACCCTTTTCTTATTCACATATTGAAGAGTTACTAGATTTACTCAAGCTTTATGTCTGACCCTATTTTCTTTTCGTCTTCTTTTCTTTCGTTTCCCCCCCAGGCCCAAAGGGAGGAAACAACTAAACTCAGTCAGGCTCTTTACAAGCACCAAGAACGTAGATGTATGATTTGGATCTTTCTTGCTCGGATAATGGCTTTGGATATCACTATGGGGATTTTTGTCACTTTATTTATGTTTTCATGCTTCTTTAATAATCAAGGCAGTTATGAGGTTGTAATGTTGAAAGTATTTTGAGACAATTTTGGAAATCTTTGTTTGATACACGTATTGATGAAATAAATGTTTGTTTGGTTTCCGCTGTTTAAAATATGTGTATTTATATCTGTCTTGAGTTCTTCTGTGGCTTTTACTTATAAACCTCCACCAAAGTTAAGGCATTCTCTTTGTGAGTGACCTTTATGGAGGTGGGGTGTTTCACTTTGTATCAGAGCACAGGTTTACCAAACAAGATAAAAGTTTTAGAAAATTGTTTTCAAAAAGAAAGTTTAAAGAAGCATTTTTTTTAGAAAAAAAGTGTTATATTTATAAAAAGACAAAATCCCCCAAAGCCATGTACCCTATCTATCCTTCTCTATCCTTCGTTTTGAATCTTTCCTTTCTGTTTCAGCATGTTTGGGGACCCTACTCCCCAGCTACAGATGTTGTTACTCTTCCTCCTCCTCTACGTGAACCAGCAAACGGAAGAATCGTCAAATAAGAAAACGGATAATAGTCAAAGAGGAAAGGACCACAACAATAATAACAAGACCTGTGAGAAAAGGAATTGTTATTCCTGTGGCATTGTTGGACACATGGTGAATGACTGCAGAAAGAAGAAGAGGAAGATAAGTGCTACTTGCTTCCATTGCGGTGAGGCTAGTCACATGGCTAGGGACTGCCCTAAGAAGCATGGGCAAGGCCCGCAAGCAGGACCTTTTGGGGGTACCTCTTTAACTTCTCCTCTTAGATGCTTTATTTTACCCTGCTTATCTTCTCAATTCTATCTTGAGAACTTTAGGTAGTAATATTTCTGTAGAAAGTGTAGTTTATCTTTATAATCATCCAGTTCGTACACTTTTTGACTCTAGCGCATCACACTCTTTCATTTCATCTGCCTTAGTAGAATCTTTGCATCTAGACACTAGTATGGTAGAAGATCCCTTAGTAGTTTCAAATCCAATTGGGGGCTCCGCTTACTTGTCAATGGTTTGTTTGGGTTTGAAAATCTCTATTCTCAGCATTGAGTTTAGTTGTAATGCCTTGGTTTTGGGCTTCTCGGGGTATGGTTTGATCTTAGGCATGGACTGGTTATCCAGTAATAGTGCCATTCTTGACTATGAGAAATAGACTCTTGACTCGGCTTGGTAATACTCTAGAAATTTCTTGTAATCCTTTGAATGCGGTTATGCTTAGTTATCTAGAGTCGCTTGATGCTTCTGATGAGAATTTGCAATCAGTTAGAGTAGTCCGGGAATATCCGGATGTCTTTGAGGAAGTGAAAGGCTTACCTCCGAGGCGGGAAATAGACTTCTACATATATCTTGTGGATAACGCAAAGCCTGTAGCTTTACCTGTCTGACACATGGCTCCAAGGGAGAGAAAGGATCTCAGTAAGCAGGTTAAAGAACTTCTCGAAAAGGGGTTCATTAGACGGAGCATTTTAGAATGGGGTGCTCCAGTGGTGTTTGCAACCAAAGCAGACGGTTCGCTTCACCTTTGCGTCGACTACAGGGAGTTAAACAAATTGACCAAGAAAAATAGGCACCCTCTTCCCCGAATCGACGATTTGTTTGATCAGCTTGTAGGTATGAAAGTCTTCTCCCAACTTGATCTGGCAACTGGGTCCCATCAGCTAAGAGTAGATGAAGACTGCATTGATAAGACAACGTTCAGAACCCCAGACGGTTTCTTCGAGTGGCTTGTCATGCCTTTCGGCTTGACAAACGCACCGGCTTTTTTCGTAGACCTAATGAGCAGAGTGTTAAGAGAATTCCTCAACAAATTTGCGGTTGTCTTCGTAGATGATATCTTAATCTTCTCAAAGAGTGGGGAAGAACATGCTCCGCATCTGAAAGAAATCATGAATACTCTCCGTGCACATGAACTAAAAGCCAAATTCTCCAAGTGTTACTTCTGGAGAAAAGAAGTAAGGTTTCTTGGGCATATAGTGTCCAAAGAAGGATTGGCTTTGGATCCCGCGAAAGTGGTGGCAGTACAAGATTGGAAGACACCAAGAAATGCAACCGAAGTTCGAAGCTTTCTTGGTCTAGCCAGTTTTTATCGAAAGTTTATTAGGGATTTCGCGAAAATCTCAGCCCCACTCACAAGGCTAACAAAGAAGAATCTGTCGTTCACTTGGGATTTGGACTGCGAGTTTGCTTTCCAACGATTAAAAAAGGCTCTCACAACAGCCCCAGTTCTAACTCTGCCTGACGGAAGCAAAATGTTCACAGTATACACGGATGCATGTGGAACGGGACTAGGCGCTGTTCTAATGCAAGAAGTAAGGGCAGTAGCTTATGGCGGAAGACAATTGAAGGTTCATGAAAAGAACTACCCAACCCACGATCTTGAGTTGGCCGCCATCGTCTTTGCACTTAAGTCTTGGCGCCATTATATCCAAGGTGAGAAGTTTGAATTATACACTGACCATAAATCATTGAAATATCTCTTCTCCCAGAAGGATCTTAACTTGAGGCAGCAAAGATGGATGGTGTTTCTTGCCTCGTATGATTTTGAAATTTCCTATACTCCCGGAAAAGGCAACGTGGTAGCGGACGCGTTGAGCCGAAAGAAACTGACCCTAAGCCCTCTTTTTGTGGAAATGCAAAACTTGGAGTATATAGCCAGTTTCAACTTTAGGCCCTCCTCGGATTTTGTACCGGGTTTGTTAGCATCTCTCGAAGTACGCCCTACTCTCTTAGACTCGATAGGGGCTGCCCAACGTGAAGACCCTCAACTTGTTGATGTGATTGATAAACTTATTAGGGGTGAGACTTCTAGTCACCTCAGTAGATACGCCATCGATGATAAGGGTTGGTTGAGACGAGATGGAAGATTATGCATCCCACAAGCAAGTGAGTTGACAAAGAAGGTTCTCGAGGAAGCGCATCATTCCAAGATGACTATACACCCTGGCGGTGATAAGATGTACAAGGATATAAAAAGGACTTTCTTTTGGAGTGGCATGAAGCAAGACGTAGCAGATTTCGTTTCTAAGTGCATGACCTGCCAACGGGTCAAGGCAGAACAACAGAAGCTTGGAGGACTACTTCACCCTCTAGAGGTCCCACAGTGGAAGTGGGATAGCATTTCAATGGACTTCATTGATGGACTGCCTAGGTCGAGAAGAGGCAACACTAGCATTTGGGTAATAGTGGATAGGCTTACTAAAAGCGCCCACTTTATACCTATCAAGAGTAGAAGGCCTGCCTCATCTCTAGCATCTCTTTATCTCAAGGAAATAGTTCGACTCCATGGGATATCCTCCAACATTGTTAGTGACCGAGACCCTATTTTCACAAGTGAGTTTTGGAAGAGTCTGCAAGAAGCTGTAGGCACACAGCTATGTTTGAGCACGACCTATCACCCCCAAACAGATGGCCAAACGGAAAGGGTGAATAGAGTTTTAGAGGATCTTTTAAGACTTTGCGTTCTTGACTTTGGAGGGACGTGGGAGGATCACCTTCCTTTAGTGGAATTTGCCTACAACAACAGCTACCAAGCTACCATCGGCATGGCACCCTTCGAAGCCTTGTATGGAAGACCGTTCAAATCACCAACTTGTTGGTGGGAGCACTATAACAAAAATAGCCTATTACAACGTTCATTTTACAACGGGCGACGGTTGCCCGTTGTAATAGGATTCCGTTACAACGGTCATTTCCGTGACCGTTGTAATAGATGCCTGTACAACACCCTTTTTACAAGGGGCATAGACTGCCCGTTGTAATAAATGCTATTACAATGGTCATTTTCAGGCCCGTTGTAATAGACGACTATTTTACAACGGTCAGAATATGTCTGTTGTAATAGATGTCTATTTTACAACGGTCACAAAATGCCCGTTGTAATATATGCCAATTTTCGATGGTCAATAATTAATACTTAAAATACTTCCATAAAATTAACTTTGATTATTTTTTATTATTTAATAATTAATCATTAACCATATATCATTAATAATATTATATTATTTAATAAATAATCATTAATAATATTATATTAATTATTTATAACTTATAATAATAATTAATGATTATTAATAAATAATCTCTAATTATTAATTATTATATATAATCAATATTCCAACAAACTTACTTTTACTTTCCAGTTATTAGTAAGTAATATATATCCAGTAATTTATATCAATAATTTATAATTAATAATTAATATTAATAATTTATGATTAATAATATTACTACACTATCTAAAAAATACCATTTTACAATATTGAATCTGCATTAAATCACCAAAGTGTTGTAAAAATACTTGATCTTTCACGATATTTAAAAAAAAAATGTTATAATAGGATTTCCATGACAATGTTTTTATTTAAATGTTGTTAAAGTAAAAATATCTACATTGTGTACCCAAAGCTTTTAAAAAAACTTTTAAATAATTTTTTCTCTTTATATAATTGTATACATATTGGATTTCATTCAATGATGTTATGTAACTTATATTATTGCCTTTTACTAAATTTGTTTACTACTTTACACAATAATGAATAATAAAACAGTTATATTAATAATTGCTATCAAATAGTTAAAAATTAATATAATAATTGCTAAGCATTGATCTAAAATTATTATTAAATAACAAATATGCACTAATGAATTTGCTCTTTGCCGTTAATGAATTTAAACCAAGAGCATATATGATGGTTGGGATCAAAATATGTTTTTTCATTTTGAATAATCACCACCAATAAATTTATACAACACTCAAATTTTTAGAGCACTTCAATATAATCGCAAAAATCGCATCTTAAACTAGCCTCATTTACCCAAGCTATTAATTTTAGAAAAGCATAGAAATTTAGATTTAGTTTTAAAATTATTATTAAATAACTAATATCATTTGAAAAACCATGCATCTGAAAACATGCGATCTTTCATATATGAACTTTTGGTTTTAAGAGATCAGAAATATTTCTCTTGGTTCCAAAAATTGCGCTCCAATCCTTAATTTGTTGATCGAATATTTCAGCCCTACCGCCATAACAAAAAATAAAACTCAATCTCTAACTCATTTCTTTCAGTAAACCTAGTCTATTCTAAATCGCAGCTGCCACAAAAATCCTCTTTCACTGCTTCAATTTTCGCTTTATCTTCATCCTCAATTTCCAATTTGTGAGTCAAGACGAGGGATGCTACCGCTTTCCTCAATTTCCAATCATGTCTGCGCTTCTTTAAATTTCTCAACTGGGCACTACAGCTTCCTTCAATAATACGATTCATGCTCTAGGTATTGTTCGATTCTCTTTTCTTCTTACAGTTGAAAGCACAACTAAGCGAATTAACAACAGCAATGGAAGCAGTGCAATGACAAAAGGGCCATGGATGGCCGAGGAAGATGAAATATTGCTGCAGAACTTGCGCAAACATGGACCGCATGATTGGAGCTCCATTCGAAAAAGAGGAAGCAAATTGAAGCTTCTGAGCAAACACCGAAGCAAGAAGAAGAACAAGCTGAGGCTCCAAGACCTAAAAGAAATATTTTAGGATCCAAAATAGGACCAGCTACTGAAGCCAAAACTGATAAACCAGTTTTTAGAAATAAAGAGAATGTAACGAACCAAGATTTTTAACGTTCTAAAATTTTGAAATTAATTTTTGATTCGCTATTTACGAAATTAATTTTGTTTATAAAATCTAATCTATTTTATTTAAATTAATTTTGTATATTTAAATTTTTATTACTAGAATCTGAATAGCATCGTTTAGTTTAACGTTAGCTGTATTTTCATAATTTATTGAAGTGTATTGTTGTGAAATATAAGATTTGATTTTTACATTTAACTCTAAGATCTATCTATGTATTTATTTAGATTTGAAATTTTGATTTTTAAATTTACTTATGTTTGTTTTGGGATAAAAATTACACATGTTTGTTGTTTAATGTTAGAACACTTGCTGTATATATACGTAGTATAATAATACATGGAGAAAACATTATTTAATTTCGAGTGCCACTTGTTTGAATTTGTTGAATTTGGTTTATACTTGTCTATGGGGTTCTGAGTTTGCACCGCGTGTTCCCTTTTATCTCCGTTCCTTGAATCCGCATTAGATTTTCACTCCCCCGCTAGTTTTCATTTCCCCACAATCCCTAATATCATACAATCCCTAAATCCACTCATTTCCCACAATCTTTTTTCCTCTTTTTCGTCGATCTTTCATCAGGCCACTCGGTCTACAGGACATGTGCCTCCCTGGAGTTGTCTTCCGTCTGCCTCTTCTGTCGATTTTCTGGTTTTGGGATCACATGAAGGAGCTCTTTGCGTACGTAGCTTTAAGGTAACTTCATAACTGGTAGCTTTCTTGAATTTTGTATATAGGCATCTCAGTTGAGATTTTATTCGGTTGTCTCAGTTACGAATCCAAGCATAGAAAAAAAAATCAGAAATCTACGACTCAGAAAAAGAAAGATAACGTGCAGTTAGATGAATTTGATTTTAAAGATGTTGCAGAAAGTTATGCAATCATTTATTCAAAAACTTTCAAGCTTTGAGGGTGCGGAAGTTCCTCAGAACAGGTGCCTTTTTTATATACTTGTGTGGTACTAAATCTTCAGTAGATAAATGTAGCATTGGTTCACTGTGTATAAGCCCACTTACTGTTTGATCCTTTAGCTCATGATATAATATCAACTAAATGCGTATGCGATTTCTGTCTCCCTCCCACAACATAATCTAAGCTTACGCTGTTTAAAATGAGGTAAATTTGTTGTAAATGCTTTTTTACTAGTCAAATGTCAATGTGAAATAAACTTCACTTGATAGAGTTTTCACTCAAGCTGACAGAACACCTGATATGCATTAGTATTGTATAGAGACATGCCAGGATTAAATACCAGAAGGTCTGGTTACTCTTATCATCTTTGAATCACTTTTTGGGTTTATTAATATTTTATTTTTGATATTTTAGTATTATTTATTTATAGTATAATGCTAATTTTTTGTGATATTTAATATCCACAGCTCACCAATAGATTTGATATGTTTGAAAGGAACTCATGTGATGTGAACCTTGACGTTGATCAATTTTTCAAGGATATGGCATCGATGCTTGGACCACTACAGCATGACAATTCTACCCATGACAAGGATCATGAGGAATGTTCCACTTCATCATCAGAAATGGATTTAGGTGTCTTTTGCTGAAACTCTTTTTATCTTCACATTTATTTCAATCAACTTAGCATGCTTCCATGGTGGTTATATTTATTAATTCCTAGTTAGTAGTGATTTTTCATAGCTTAGCCAACATATATTCAGTCCCACCAATTTCTTATTGAAATGCCACTAAGTCATATTGTGCGGTGCTATTTTAACTATTACATATAGTGGAAGGCATTTATAGATCATTCCTATGAGCATGGTTGTGCAGCTGAACATTTTTGGGTAAACATTGACTGCTTCAGATTAATTATCATGAGGTATACAGTTAGCTAGAATACAAAAAGGTTATTTGATCTTTAGCGAATATCGCAAGCAGTTAAATGATCATCCTATCATCATTTTATGTCTCCTTGTGCTTTTCTGCAAAACTATGCCTGCATGTATGCATTATGCTGGTATCGATTTGTGGTGGAAGCCAGTTTGTTTTTGCTATTTGGCTACATAGTTCACAGTTGGAGCTATGCTCACCCCTGACCTGTTTATTTAAGTAATTACATTTATGTTTGAAGTATTGGGACTGTATGTATCAATGTTAAAGACAAGTCTACCTCATTGCAGTGCAACACAATTTATATTATTAAATCTGTCTAATGAAAAATCAAAATTATTGTTGTATATCAAATTTCTGTGCTTTGCTATTCAGAGGTACATATCTTATATACTATTGCAGATGAGGGTTTTACTTAATTATTATGTGATGTACATGCATCTATATTATATACGCATACATACGTGCATATTTATATTTATGTACAATGTATAACACAAACGCCTCACGTTGGTGAAGGTTTTTTGCAATGTCAAAATTGCCCTTACAGAGCTTATATATAAAACTAATTTCTTCTTATCCATTTCAAAATATAAGTTCAAGTTCATATTTTAATGCATTACGCCTTTTAATTTATATCTAATATTCATTCATTCTTATTTAATATTAATCTTATATTCTGTTGAAAAAAACTGATATGTTTGTATCTTTTTTGTTTGTTTATATTTATAATATTGATTTTCACTTTTATTAGAACATGCCGACATACTGATTTCATGTAATGTGAGACAAAACCCCCTCTCTCATATGCAAAATTAACCCATCATTCTGTTATGCAGACAAGATCCAGAGCAATACGACTACTTCAGGAATTATGATGACCTAGAGGTATGTTATGCAGTAGTAATCTTCATCTTCATGTATTTTCTTTGGTCAAATATGTACTTTTTTTTCATTCATATTTTTTGGTACAATCTTTACTTTTTTGGCAAATGTTAAAAGGTGCATTTTCGCGTAAAGCATTTTCTATGTGAGGATGAAGCATGCATGGCAAAGAAGCTTGTTGTTTTTGTATCAAAAGACGAAATGAAGGTAATCTATCCTAAAATCACCGTCTGCTAACAGTTCAATTTACGTATCAATGCTGATGAACAAATTTTATATTAATTCTTAGTAACAGAGGCATAATGCAGTTGAATATGGAGGCAATATGTCACGTTCAAAGCAGAATGCTGCACTTTAGGTTTGTTCTTAGATCACTTATTATAATATTCAAACTGCATAATATATATATACTCCACCTATAGTGTGAAAAATGGCACCCCATAAGATAGTGACATTCACATATCATATTTCAAGAATATGGTTATGTAATGCTAATTCTATGTTTTTCTTTTTCTTTTTGATAACTGGCTAATGGTTTGACAAAAAAAGTGAAGCTAATAAATGGTCGTGAACGGCAAGCCATAATTTATTACGAAAAAGGTCATTATGCTTGTATTTTTTTTGTACATTTGTTTGGCTTATGCTTACTCATTCAAAAAGTGAAGTATTATGTAGCTTTAGTTAAGGCAGTCATCTGTTCCCTACGTAAACTATAGCAACCTACAATGTGAATCTGTAATCAGTTTAATTTCATATACCAAACACCTAAAATAACCTAACTTTGATGATAATTTTAAGTGTATTTTGTTTGGTAATTGGATGGAATTAAACTAGCCTAAATCCGATATGAAGTTTCTGCTGGAATACCAGGGTCCGGCCGACCTATCTCGGTTTCAGTCAGAACCTAGGCAAAACTAGAATTTTGGTCGTCCTCCCCTAGTTGAGAGCAAACCAATCTCTCTTTTCTTCTAAGTAGACTTCACTGCGAAGCATTTCTTCTTTTTCTAAATTTTAGGGTTCAAAACTTCACCCCTTTTTTGGGCTTCTCATTAGTTGTCACTGTATATTGGGGGAGGCGATCCTAGGTAAGACGTTGTGGTAACCGTGTCAGGTTGCTATTTGTTTGACGAGGTGTTTGGTTTCATTATATTTTTTGTTTGGCCATTGATAGTTTGGGATCAATTTTATATATTTATTTAGGTTTATTTTGTTTTTTACTCATTGTAGCCCATTCTAAAGCTAAGTATAGTCCTAAATGCCAGTGGAATTTTTGAAATCTGTAACTCAAATTGGTTCAATAACTTTTGTAAAAGTTGCATAGTTGTATACTTAATTCTAGGATGTTTCTAATTTGGTTTTATGTAACTTCATAGAATGAGTCCAGTTCAGTTTAGGTTTTTTTTTAAGCTTAGCTTGGCTTAAACATGTTTCATAATCATTTATGCTTCATTTCTAATTTTGACAAATCAAGTTATGCTAATCGAAGTCGAACCCAAAACAGTGGAGCCCAGGCGGTCGTCGTATACTCACAACATCAGAGTTTCAATTGCATTTGACTATGTGGTCTTTGGTAAATGCTGCTTGTGTGCACGTGCAATGGCAAAAACATACTTCAAGAGGCGTTTCTTTTACCAGAGATGGAAACTTCGCTGCTGTGTGCACACGACGAGATTGCAAGGTCTATGTTAATTTACTATCATGTGATACATGGCAAATCATGGGTTCTTTTGCAGTTGATACTATGGATTTAGCAGGCGTCGAGTGGTCTCCAGATGATAGTGCCCTTGTAATATGGGATTCATTTACTGAATACAAGGTATTCATTTTGAGTATTCTTGAACAATTTTAATTCTGCCCATGTTTCTGTATTCATAAACAATTTTAATTCTACCCATGTTCATAAACAATTTAGTGTACAAGGTAATATGGAAATGGAACCATGTTTATAAATTGCCCTATCCAATGAAAAATAGTATATTAGATAACTTGGTGAATAGCAGTTCTTATGTTTTATATGGAAACCTACCCAGATGGCGCAATGGAACAAAGTTTTACATGTAAATTGCAGTTAGATCATAATCACTTTGTCTTTGAAAAGATATACATTTACTATATTCATCTTCCAACTTGTCAGCATATTTTCTGCATGGCTGCTATCATTGTATTCCAGTGCTATAGTACATTTCATTTTCTCTTTTAACTTGCTACTATTGTTAACAAACATGCTTAAGACGGTTAATTTTTCCTTCTTGAAGGATGCGTTGAATTTGCTACAAATAGCAGGCGATTTGGTACCCAACTAGTACTAATCAAAATATTATTTTACAGAGGCATGGAGACAACTGCAAACTGATTAGTCCGTACTCTTATCCACGCTCTACATGGAAATTTAGTGGTAATTTTCTTATACATAATATGCAGGCTGTACATGTTTCCAAACAATTCCAGACAATTAATTTTATAATCATTGACTATGACTTGTTTAAATACAAAGAATATCCCTACAAAAAAAAGGTTATGTGCTATTCTTAAAAATGTCATCCAAACATCGATATTAGTACATATATTAGCACTTTTATATATTTATTGCTTCATATATCATCCAACCATCAATGACTTACCGTTACCTCTCTAGTGCGAAGCATGTTTTGAATATTACCCAAATATGAGTTGAGTAAACACAATATCTCCACAGTTTTAAACATATTGAACTGGATGTGTGAAACGCTTCGCACATTCATGGATTTGAAAGAGAATGCAAAGTTCTATAAAAATGGGGTTTCCGTATGAATCTGAGAATCTGAATTTCCAAATGTGCAATTATTCTAGACATTGGTTCATGTACACACATAAATTTTAAATGCAGTTTTGAGTTTGCGCCATGGTGTACATGAGTTTCGTATGCATACATAAATTGATTTAACATGATATAATATAATAAGTATTTGATCAGTTTTATATGTATTCAGCTGAGTTTTTAAATACATTTTAGATAAAAGATTCACAATGGTTTTTCAAAGGTAACTTAGTTCCAGTCTACATCTGCATATATTTGGTCATATACAACTGCAAATATTTTTACAGTTCGTACATAATGTCACTTACAAATACATATATTTTTACTTAAATACAAATATTTTTACAAATACATATATTGTAGAAATAAAAGTTCGTATATAATGTCACTTACAAATACAAATATTTTTACTTAAAAACAACTGCAAACTGTGGATATGGTGGTGTCTAAACTGTGTCTATACTGAAGTAGGAAGACTATGGAACCAAAGACTGTAAGGTTACATCAATGCAAAGACTTAAATGTTGTGTAATAAGTTTTGAATGGTGTATAATAATATATTCTCTCTGCATTTGGTAACTTTTTTTTCTTTTTTTGCAGTCACACCGTGCTAGTAAATATATGCAGACTCAAGATCAACAGGCCGTTGGATCTGCCGTCGCGTGACACAAAGATTACATTTCCTTGGTATAGTTTTGTTACTTATGAAACTAGTTATGTAATTTATGTTAGAACTATGTTGACGTAACTTATGTAACCTTTTGGAATGTAAACTTATCTAGTCTTTTGGAGTATAAACTTATCGAACTTTTTTGAAATGTGTTGGAATTATATGATTCTTGCTTCAGTCCTTTAGTATGTGTTATTATGTGATTTTGATTGTTGCATTACAGTATTTATTTCATGTTAAAATATTCATTATTATTATGGATGTATATCGCAGCAGTTATATTTAAATTTGCTATTACAACGGGCAAAAGCCGTTGTAATATACTGTATTACAACGGGCAAAGGCCGCTTGTAATTTATTAGCTATTACAACGGGTTAATAACCATTGTCATACAGTCATTGCACGTGACAGAGCAAGTTATTACAACGGTCTTTCACAACAGTCATTGTCCGTTGTCAAATAGTCAGGAGCTATTACGACGGGTCATATTAAGACGGGCATATGCCCGTTGTGAAATGCATATTACAACGATTTTTGCCCGTTGTAAAAGGACTGTTTTGTTGTAGTGGAGTCTACAGATAAGCTTATACTTGGGCCATACATGATTCGAGAAACTTCAGAGAAAGTGGACTTGATACGTAGGAGAATGAAGACAACCCAAGACAGACAGAAATCCTACGCCGACAAAAGAAGGACCGACCTTGAGTTTGAGGTTGGGGACAAGGTTTTCCTTAAGGTATCCCCTTTAAGGAACGTCGTTCTCTTTGGATCCGTAGGAAAGCTAGCACCAAGATTTGTAGGACTGTTCCCTATCATCGAGAAGATTGGGAAAATGGCTTATAGAGTAGATCTGCTTGAAAGATTGGCTGGAATTCACAACGTCTTTCACGTTTATCATCTCCGGAAATGTCTACATGAATCAGCGGAAGTGGTGGAGCCAAGCATTCTAGAAGAAGCCAAAGTGGAACGCGATGCAACTGTGAGGGGAGTTCCAACCCGCATCATAGGAACTGAAGTGAAAAAGCTACGCAACCGCAAAGTCAAACTCGTTAAAGTTCAGTGGAGCGACGCCGAGGAAGACGCGACTTGGGAAACTGAGGACAAAATACGCGCTGCCTACCCTCTTCTTTTTGAGGGTACATCTTTGACCTCTCTTTTTCTTAAGTTGTGCTTGTATCTATCTTTTTAGGTGTATCTCCTCGATATTGTCCTTTATCCTTAGATAGAAACCCCTTTGGATGTAAACATGTATTTGAAACATGTTATGGTTAATGGCTGCAAGTGGTTGCTAGTGGTTACCCGTGGATGCATATACACACACAATCTAGGTCTTAGATCATCTCAATCACTTCATACTGCATACGCATATATGTATTCTTATTTATATATGGTTGAAAACTTGATATGCTGTCATATGGTCGTCGCATTGGTATGAATAGTTGTGCACTCATTTAGAATTATGAGTAGGAAAAATTTGCATACATAACGGATTCACGACACTTACATGATTCGCATTAAGGAGGTCAACTGAATTAGTAGACCGCCTGATTTCGGCATTAGATAAGGGCATGTACACACACTATGCATATGATCATGAAGCATTAGAAGTCTTTTAAGGACAATGGATGCCTGTGTTTGTTGGTTGAGTAGATGGACTGTTGGATGGTAGGATATACCTTCTTCCTAACTTGAAGATTTCGGGGATGAAATCCTTTTAAGTGGGGGAGAATGTAACACCCCGGGAATTCTATAACGTTAAGCTTCACGAATTAAAGTATAATTAATTATAAATGATGAAATCAAGTTGAGCTGGCGCACTTGGGAAGTGCGCCAGTACTATTATGGCCTGGCACACCTGCCAAGTGCGCCCAGGTCAAAAAGATCTGCTGGTCAGGCCCTGGCTGGCCTGGTCAGGGTCTGGTCGAATTTTGATGCTTGGCTGAGTCACTAGGGCTTACATGTCTCTTTCTTATTGGCCTCTCTTGAGATGGATGGTCTGGATTCACCCTAGCTTCATCGATGGCTCAAAACAATTTAAAATTCTATAAATACAACTCAAGTCTAACCCTAAATTCACACAAATAATAGAATACAAAAGCCGTCATGTTGCTGGAGAGGAACTAGGAATGGCCGTCAATTAGAATGCTTAGAGACAAGCCAACAAGCCTAAGAGACGAATCAAATTAAAAGAAGATCAAAGCTTAATCAAATCATTCAATGCAACTTTGCTACCCAAAGGAGAGCATCTCTAAATCAGAATAACAGAAATCAGAAAACAATAATTCATCACATGTTGTAAGTATAGTGACCATTCAAAATATGAATAAAAACTGTGATGTGATTCGATGTAAATGAAAATAGAATCGTGTTGTTATAATATTTGTGTATTGTGATGGTTCTATCATGACTTGTGTATTGATGTTTGTGGCATAAATTGATTGATGCAAGCCTATTGAACAATTGTATATGAAAACAATAGCACTTGCAAGTTTGTGGAAAAAACTAGAAATTGATCCCTTTATTGTATATGTCGATGGCATGGACTATGTATATTCCCTTAGTCTAATTTAGAATTCATGTAAACATGTTATAGACCTTCTATGCCTACATGACCCAAAACCTATGATATCATTCTTATGTTTATTGGCAAGTATAATTAGATATATGTTTGCAAGTATAATTGGATCTATGCTTCATAAACTATGCAAGTTCATGTTTATTTGCAAAATATAATTGGTTCTATGTCAAACATCGTTTGGGTTTCATAAACTATGCAAGTTCATGTTGAAATAGGCTATATGATTAGATGTAAAAATTGTACATTTTGATGAATATATATAACATGCTAGTTTTGTGGTCGATATTATGCCAAGTTAACATGTTTAAACACAAGTTTATATTTTCCTAAACTATGCCATTTCATATGTCACCTACTTAGTCATACTTTGATTCGAATGCAAGTTCACATGACCCATGTTATATGTTAGTTGAATCGCCAAATTGCAAGTTCATGCGCCACATACCTTTATGTATTACATGTTCTTGATTTCCCCTTTACCTCACGTTTATAAAGTTGGGCTGAATTGTGACAAGCCCAACACATGTTATAACGTTGCAAACAAACGGGGGTAATAACGTTGGGTGTAAAATATGAAAATATATGTTGGCATGTTTGGCACGTGCCAATGATTATGACGCATAAGCGGTATGAATTGAAATACCCAAAAATAAAAGATATGACATTTACATATAGTTGAAAAGTAATAAAATATGTAAATTTAGAAAACACGATATGCTTAACCCGAGGTTGGATTGAGTTGTGATGTAAACCTGCCCGGACTCACCCGGCTGTCCAGTAGTCACAACAATACCTATCCAATGTGGGTGGTTAAGCATTGAGCCCAATAAGGACCCGAGGTTAGACTGAGCTACGATGTAAACCTGCCCGGAACTGACCGACACATCCAGTAACCGTAGCAATACCTGTCTAATGTGAGTGGTTTGGTGCTCCTAAGAGGCTAAGGACAGATGGTAGGGTTAAGTCAACTATAACACTTGAACAAATTCAACATGTCAACAAGAATTGATGGGTGGGGTTAGGTAAATACAGACACTTAACCACTTAACATGTTTGACTAGGAAATCCTGGTAACGAGGGACCCTTTTCAGCAGTAACCCAAAGTTAGGTATCAACGGTACCCTGAAACTAGGCAGGGTGGGGCACGATTACTGGGCTGATTGTGAGCGGTCAAACGACGGCGGTTGGTGCACAGTGCAGGTCTAACGGGGTGCGGGCGTGCACACACTCCGGAGCAGACAACCAGGGCACTGGGGACACCAGTAGTATAACCTATGTCTTCTAGTTTTGTGTCGGGGCTGCCACCATGGGTCTTGATACACCCCATGGTGGGACCAGCATAGGTATCTACAATTCTTGCGGGCCGTATGACACATGTTAACGCGAGTAGGAGCCGATCTTTAATAAGAATGGGGATCACTTCACCCTCACCATGGTGTGCCAGTTAGAATGAATTCAAATAGGTGCAGAGATATAGTATGGGTGTGATAGTACATTCAACACTTCCTTAGCTTGTGACACTTTCCTATTTTTAGTTTACATAGATCGTACCCTTTTCTTATTCACGTATTGAAGAGTTACTAGATTTACTCATGCTTTATGTCTGACCCTATTTTCTTTTCGTCTTCTTTTCTTTCGTTCCCCCCCCAGGCCCACAGGGAGGAAACAGCTCAACTCAGTCAGGCTCTTTACAAGCACCAAGAACGTAGATGTATGATTTGGATCTTTCTTGCTCAGATAATGGCTTTGGATATCACTATGGGGATTTTTATCACTTTATTTATTTTTTCATGCTTCTTTAATAATCAAGGCAGTTATGAGGTTGTAATGTTGAAAGTATTTTCAGACAATTATGGAAATCTTTGTTTGATACACGTATTGATGAAATAAAAGTTTGTTTGGTTTCCGCTGTTTAAAATATGTGTATTTATATATGTCTTGAGTTCATCTGTGGCTTTTACTTATAAACCTCCACCAAAGTAAAGGCATTCCCTTTGTGAGTGACCTTTATGGAGGTGTGGTGTTTCAGCAGATATGAAATGAATTCTATAATCGATATCAATAATCGTAAAATGACACCTCAACTTCCTTTTTGTTAACAAGTTAGGTCGAATCAGTGAAGAGTGTGCTTGGAATTCAAGTGCTTACTCTCTCTTTATTACAAAATATTTACATTATTGCTATTTACAAACACCTAATCGAAAAGACCAAGGTATACCACCTGTGAGAGTTTGGGACAGAGCTTGGCGGATTGTGCAGACCGACGCTGACTTTGTCAACAAGATGTCGGTAATCCTTAGGTGTCCAATTCATAAAATGAGACCAAGATATACCAACGCTGACATTGTCAACAAGGTGTCAGAAAAAGCTTGGCGGGTTTGCACACCAACGCGAGGTGTACTAGCAATGTTGGATACCCTTGGATTATTGTTTTATATACATTCTTTTTTTTACATAAGAGAGAGAATTAAGTGAGAATATCTTAGAACAACTTCACTTAAATGATCTAAATTGTTATCGCAAGTAGTCTAAATCAACCATTCATTTAATCGGTTTACAATTCAGAAAACATTTCATACTCATCACTCCCAATATACCAGTTACACCAAATTTTCTCATAATTCAAACTTTCCTTTCTTTATCCGCTAAGAGAAGTAAATTTGCAAACAATTTAATTGAACGACCAAAATTATATGCTAATAACTCCATCATGTCTTATTTAAAAGTAAATAGAAGTGCGAAATTTTTTTTTAGAAAAGGAAAAAAATGCAAAAAGAGAAAGGGAAAAAATGCAAACTTAAACTATGCAAAACAGAATGAAAATGAGACTCCCCCCACACTTGATTTCGACTGTGTCCCCATAGTCGATGCATGACACAAAGAATGAACGGAAGAGAAATATTTACATATGAACAAAAGAGGGTTGGTGCGACTTACCAAATGTGCGTGCAGAAAATATGAAGTCATCGAATAGATGAACCGGTCCACCATGGACCAATGGATCAGCCTCATTAAGATTATGAGACACAGCTTAAGCACAGAAAACCAAATCATTAAGGATTTTATATTACATTTCATATCTGGAATAACAAATTTTGTTTTTTCAAAAGTTTGAGTTGCTAATTTTAAAATTTTGAGCTTACAATTGATCCGAAAATTGAATTGAATTTCTATAGCATCTAAACAGAAGTCAGTGAGCCGGGGTTCATAAAAAGTTTCAAAAACAAAGTTGACTTGTTCAGATGATGTGTAATGTTAGACCAAAAAATGGTCCTAACACCCAAATCATCGTATTTCGAGCATAGGATATGAAGGAATAACTGAAAAATAAGAGAAAAAGCAAGACAATAGGATTTTTATAGTGGTTCGGTGTTAGCGAGCCTACGTCCACTTCATATTTTCTCATTTCACTCACAAATTACAATTACAATAAAGATTGTCTCTCAATCATTCGAATTCAATGAATAATTCTCTTTGAATTCATTGATTTTATTGAGGAAGATGGTGGTTATTCATGGGGAAGTGATAGCCATGGCATCCATGGATGTTGAGATGCAAAAAAGTCCCTTGAAAATGCTCCCTGGAGGTGTATTTATAGCTGTAGGAAAGTCCATATGGTGATCAGGTCTTGGTAGGATACGTGGCACCCGATCCGGGAAAGTAGGAGCGGTCATAGCCTCAAGAATAGGTCAAGATTCATGCATATAAGCAGGTTCGGTCCAGGCGGTTCGTGACCATGTTGTGCACCACGGATTGGGTCGTGGTCATGAGGGGCACCACGAGTCGGATCGTGGATCATGGGTGTGTCATGCACGGATCGTGATGAGGGCGAACCGAGGGGGGCGATCCGATGAGGGGCGAGCCGGTCCAGGAGGTGATGCTTCGTCACTTCATCCAAATGATTGCCAGATTACACTCATTCCCGGAAACGGGCGTTACTTTCAAACCGTAAGGCCGATTGGGCCAAACGAAAGCTCTACTTGAAGCTTATTCAGAGGGCTACAAGTATTTGAGGTGTTTAGATCCAAATGAGGTAGTTTGATAGGAGTTTCGGGCCATTTTATACTGATGTTGCGATTTTGACCAAACCGCCCTGTGTCTTCTAATGATGCGTTCAATGCCGGAGATTGATGCTAGTCTACCATATCAGCCGAGCGATTGCTGATCAATTCATGTTCATATTCAAATCCTTTGCTTTGGGTAGCCTGGTCACAAAGCTGGCTAACATTTTTCCCTCCAAAGTACATCTTATCGCAGGTGAGATGTGCTTTGAATATGTTGAGCTGAATCTCTCTGGAACGTCATTTATCCTTGAGAAGTCTTTATCCAACTGTTGCATTGCTTCCCTGGGAGCTAGTCAGGCCAAGTTCCATGGAAGGAGTATTCGAGTCGATCAAGAAATTGTTTAAACCTTGTCGAATCAAAAGATCTAATTCATCCGTCAGAAGTCATGCTAAATCGTCAGCTCCCGAGCGTGATTCTACATGCACAGGTCGTTGCCAAACAACATCATCGTTCTACGCAAGCCAAGCGCGTGGTAGGGTTGGACTTTCTTTTTCATATGAGCCAATGTATGAAGTAGCCACCCAAATCATGGGGCAATGTAAGAATTTTTGGGCTCTGAGCTAACACTTGGACTGTTGGGACGAAGCATATCAGAATCAACGTATGAATTTGTCATTTGTACTCAAGTTTGGACTATCTTGATATCTTGGTATTGATCTAGGATCTTAAAATCGCATTGAATCGTAACAGTGAGGAATCCGGGAGCCATGATCACTCTGGATAGTAGTCGACGGAATCCACAATTATTATGGATCTTTTCTAAATCCCATATTCAAATATGAAGTAGTCAGTAAGGGATGTTGTTAAAATCATGTGGACCAGTGCCTATAGGATCGTCACCATCGCAAGGTAGTAGATAGGTTTGTCACACCTTCCATCTGGTGTAGTTTGACGCTTTAAGTTCACATTTAATCCACAATTTAGCTCGCTTGGTCTGGAAAGATGAATCAGGTCATACTCTGGAGGCACAACGTACATGTTTTGAATCTCGTTCCATGCCAGGATTGTCTTTAGAGTTGGTCTACGGATCGACACTTGTGCTCTCAGTGCCATCGGAGGACAAGCAAAGTCAGGGCTTATGCCCCCAGCATCGATGGGGGTTAAAGTAAGTCAATCAGGGGTCCAATCTTCAAGGTCTTATACTTCCAGTCATTGCATCGGGTAAGAGTTACAGGTTCAGCAATCTTAGTCGACCGAAGACATTCTATGCTCTCTCTCTCGATTCAGCAAGAGTTGGTGTTGTATACGCAAATTTTCGAATTATATTTTCTTTGATATCGTCTCTAATCTTTAGTGGAATAGTGAGGATTGCCTCATCGGACGTCAGCGAATTCGGTTACTCCCATTGGATCAGTTGTGAAGTTAAGTAAGCTTGCTAAATGCGAGTGGATAAATATCGTTATGAAGTTAGTTGGGCCCCTCCGTTTATGCTTCAGCATAGTCTGAAGTGGTCGTCACAGTCTTGTTGAGTATCTTTCTCATGCTCGGTTCAATTGAGCTTGACAAACAAGATCATGAGCTCGATTAGTGGTATAGATTCTCTTTGGTATTGCACATTCTTGTCATTGTTTTCCAGGGCTTCTCCTTTGTCCTTATCGTTTCAGGAATTGGAAGGTGCTCCATTCTTTAGTCGGAAAAGCATCTTGATCATTCTTCTCGATGTTAACACCTTTTTGTCATGATAGTCTATCCAGCTTAGGGTTGAATTCATCAAAGTCTCTAAGCAAGTCTCGTTGTGGTGAAAAATCGAAATCTATGGGAATACCAGGATATTCTGATGTCCTGTGTGAAAAGACTATGATGGTCGTTACCCACATCATCGTGAGAAGTACCGCTTCTCGAGAGGTGCCAAATCAAACTAGCGAGCAGGTTGCCGTCAAAGAATTGATGCACATTGTTAAGATCATGGCCGGTGCCCCCAGCATCGAATATGAGATTACAAATGGGGAGTCTTTGTTGATTTCTTGTTTCCGTGTCGACATTGCCCCCGATTCGTGGTTCGAGTCATTCAACCCAACCGGGTTCCTGTTCTTCGAACTGTTGCGTTCTTGCTTGGAGCTGAGTGTGTAATGTCGCTCGAGATCCATTTGAGTTGGAGCTAAAGCTGGTCGTGCATGACCTGAGTTTGTTACCATTTTTGCATTTTCATCTAGGATGTTGCAGGTAGCTGTTCCATTGTCCATGTTTCCATCCACGACGTTCTGAATTGAAGTCGCATGCTGCATGGCTGCTGATTAGTTCGTGTTCAACCGGAGCTGATGGTTACTATCTGACTGAGCCAAGTTAGTCACTGCTTGAACTTCGATTTTATCATTTCCAGCGAATTGATGATTGTTGCTCGACCATCTGATTCAGCGCCGGTGCCTCCAGCGTGAAGTCTTGAAATAGGTGAAGGTCGACCTCAGGATTTTTGGTTCCACATGAGCAGTAGCTGCCAATCAGGCTTCTATCATTCAATTCTGAATATAGGCATCGGGCGGTTGAACTATGTTGCTTGAGGCTCGTATTCCGTGCCCCCATCCTCGAGGGTTTGTTCTAGGTAGTAGACTTCGAATCCATACCTTTCATACTCCCTCTTCCCATCATGAGTCAGGGTCTGGTGAAAATCAATTTGTTGGTATGCAGCCCCTGCTAATCTCTTGTCCCTTATCTAGGTTCCGAGGATCGGCATCAGACGGAAAAAGGTCAGACTTTAATCGTCTGGAGTGTTGCCGCTTGATCCCTGCATCAAGGGAAAGGTCTGAGATAGGTTGGCTGTTTCACACCTAATTATTGCATGGGATATGTCCAGCCTCATCTGAGCTTTCGAGTCTGGAAGTAGGTTAGGACCACCAAATGAACGTTCTCTTTGCATTTGTTTCCTAGTCCTCAAGGGGCCTGTCAAAATCACAACACAAGTTAAACACATGCACATAAGCTAAGTCATTTGTAAATATTTTCAATAGTTATACCCCCAGTCTAGAGGTAATGGCATAAGGCAAGTGGTCGGATTACTTCCCTTTCAAATTCAGACATGTGTGCATGAAAAGGAGTCGTTGCTTTCAGGACTTAAGTGATACTATTTTTCAAATATGAGGGAAAACATTTTTCGGACAATTCAAGAAATTTATAGTCCATACGAATCGAGAATGTCATGATCGCATTGGATCGTATTAAGGTCAGGTAGAAATCCAAGGATTCTAGGACTTCGCCGGGTCCTTCCAGCTGCAAGTATTGAGTCACGTGACATGTTAGTGAACAATCCACTCCTAAGGTCTCCTCACTGTTGCCGCCTTGAGTCTCACATGCAGTTTAGAGTCATGCACCTACGTCATCCTTTTGGACGTGGCTCTTTGTTTGTTTTCCACTGACATGATGTTGTTGTTGCGAGAATGTCCATCACTTTCGTTTATCTTTGTCTTGTGAACCTGCACTTGGTAAATGAAATTCTGTTTCTTTTGCATCAATGCGTACCTGCAAGTTTATCATTCTTAGTCACGAACATTTGAATCATAACTAAGTTAGAACCATGTGCGATGAAAATTAAAAATTCCTGCATCACGCATAAATGTGTATATGAGAATGCCCCAATCAATCATTAATATGATGCCCGGCCAGGGCTTATTGAGGATTGATTAGAGTCAAATATGTGTTGCCCCCCATTCCCGGGAATGAGGGGTTCGGGCTCCACTTTTCATTTCTGTTTCCAGTCATGTGACGGTATCGGAGCACTTTTGGCGGCATACGTCACTGTGCCTCTATATTCTCCCGATCCTTCAGCAGGGTAAGAGTTCTTGTGGCGCTAAGTCTCTAGCACCTTTATACTCTCCCGATCCTTCAGCGGGTTAGAGTTCGAGCTCGGTTCCGAATCTGCTCACCGATCCTTCAGCGGGGCAGGAATTCTGGGGGCGCTAAGTATCTAGCGCCATTATACTCTCCCGATCCTTCAGCGGGGTGGAGTGTTGTCAAGGCGGTTTTTATCATGGTGCACCTTCACGCCTTGCGGACGTTATCTTCGCGTCCTTTATACTCTCTCTTGCATCTGGAGAGTTAGAGTGGTGGATGTCATTTCTCGTCCTTTATACTCTCTCTCGCATCTGTAGAGTTAGAGTAGTTCAGGCAAATGGTCATACTGCTTGCCCCGGCATTCCTTTTGCACTCTAATACAAAGAGCGGGATTCAGCCGTCTCAAGTGTCGTTCTCGAACTCGGTTCTAGTCCATGCTCCATGCTTCACTTTGGCGCATGGAGCTTTTCGGGAAAGCGGACGGATCACACTCGCTAAGGCGCTACCTCATAATCTCTAATTCATGAGTAAAGGCGGTCGTTTGCAATAATCAAGTCTCTCTTGTCCCGTCGACTCAGGGGATGGAGTTTGATCGGACGTCGTGATATCAGCCTTTATACTTTTATCACAAGTCATGAGAGTTGGAGTCACAGATCGAGTGGTTTTTAATCATGGTGAACCCATCACACTCGTCGTAGTTTATGCTTCTATCCAAGCTCTAAGGATTAGAGTCAGTCGGGCAAATAGTCGAAAGACGTCTGCCAATGCTTTGAGGTTTTGGTCCGAAAGGATTGGCACCAAACTTCGGGTACTTGCATCATTCATATCGCATGAATTAGTCATGTCAATAAAACAAGAAGCATGTAAAAAAACAAATTTCATGATTGGAAAGTAAGGATATCGATGTGCATTGCCGCCCCCTAACGGGGTTCATGTAATCTGGTGGCATCGAGAATAGGATCGAGCCATATAGACGGTCACACCGCGTCCAACTATAGTAGAACCCCGGCCTTGAAATTCAATGATTTATGTATAATGGTCTTGTAATCTGCCACGTGAGATGAAAGCGTTTCTGCTAGATGATTATTATAGTTGTGGTTGATAGACATTATTATAATATCAAAAGGGTTTTTGATATAAAGATATTTTGGATTCTCATAAGGGAAAAACCCGTTCCGTTATACGGCGTGGTCTTATGAGATATCGTTTACTTGTTCAAATTGTTTTAAATTGTTTTACTCATACCAATCCCATGACTGACCCGGAGTTTACTTTGTTTTGCTCTACCTAAACTCTTGGGTGCCTAAATTTGTACGGGCAGTCAAGTAGTTCAGGATTTTACAGATACACTTGGAGAGCTTGGAGCAGGAGGCTTCAGGATTCTATAGCTATTATTTTTCCGCTATTATCGTAAGTGTTGTACTCTGATAAGTGCTATTGTATATATAACTGTTTTATTTCAAAAGTTATGTTATATTTTATTAGTTCCGCTGTGAGATTCGTGTTACTCTGATGATGATGTTCTTCTTCTTCTTCTATTCTATAAGTTTCTATCTTATCTATTCTCAACCTCTATCTTCTTTCTATTAGTTTCTTGAATTTCCAGTGCAATTTGGGGTTGGACTCGTGTTATTTAGTCAGCTCAAATTCTACCGGATTTTCGGGTTACTACAAGCGATAGCGTGTTCTCACCCCACTTGGTGTGCAACCGCTCCAACAATTCAAATTTTGCTTGCAAATCGCTTGGTTGTTGAATTCCCTGCTTGATGCTTGAACACCTCCTTTCTTTGATCGTTGTTTTTTGTTTTTTTTTTGGGAAAGAAAAGAGAAAGAAAATAAACAAAAAGAAAATCTTAATCGGAACTAAACAAAAAACTAAACTAGAATGGAACCAAGCTAAAACAAAAACTATTCACGTCCAATTCTTAAGTCAAAAACTCGGCTACCCCCAAATGAACAGCTCCTACGAGTTATTACCCAATATAAAAACTCAAGCCCTAACAAATGATCACATCAAAAACATAACAAAACAGGAGAGAGCGACATGCAATTCACGCCTCCCTGATTCTGGAAACAAATCCCGAATTCTTTTTTTTTCTTTTCTTTTTTGTTAGATCTCAGTGAAGAAAGTTTCAAATAAATAAAAAGGGAAAGGGGAATTGGCTAGTTTAATTAGACAACGCATTGGGATTTTCGGCGGTTATGCTGTATGAGGATGATGGAGGATGTTGCGTGGAGTGGTGATCGGTGTTTTGTATGGCTGAAGTTGTCGGCAGGTTATAGTATGGTAGTGAAACGGTTGTGGTGATGCACGGGGAAGGTTTGTATGAAGTGGGGAATGTTGCAACCATATTTAATGGTTGGAACAGTATGGTATTTGTGAAGAAGATGTACGTGAGGCTTATGGCACTAGATCTGAAGGGAGGCGAGCGGAATCTGGGGTTTGGGAACAAGAGGAGAGGATCTGAAGGAGTTTGTGGTATGAGAGAGGATTGATTTATAGAGGATTGTGAACAGAAGTAAATATAAGGCCGACTAGGAAAGAAAATTACAGAGAGAGAACAAGAAGAGGAAAGCAATAAATTGGGTTTTTTTTTAAAGAAAGAAAGAATTTTGGATAAAAATTGGAAAGAAATCAAAGAATGGAAGAAATAAAAGAGAAAAATGGGAAAATTTTTATTATTTGTAAGAATTGAAAGTGAATAGAAAATGAATATAAAGGGGAAAGGAATAAATGAGAGAAAGAGAAAAGGAATAAATGAAGAGGTGACGGGTATGTAAATAGGAGGATGGGGTATTGGTTTGAGAAGTGATTGTGGTGACTATTGTTTGTGATGAAGAGGTTGAAGATGATGGGTATATGTAGAACAGAAAAAAGAATTGAAAAAAAGGATTTTTTTATTTGTAAGAGTTGTAGAAAGAAAAGGATGTTTGTAGAAGATTGGGAAATAAATTAGAAAAGAAATAAAAGAGTGAAGTTTGAATATATAGAAGGAAGAAATAAAAGAAGATGTAGAAGGATATTTATTTATTTTTCTTTTTTTTATTTTGGGAAAAGGAAAGTATCTATACAGGGAATATTGGAAAGAATTCAGAGATAGGAAAGAAGTAAATGAAACAAAAAGGAAAGAAATTGTATGGAATTAAGGAAAGAAGGTAGAAAAACAATGTAAGAAAGAAATTATTGACAGGAAGATTGAGAAATTAAAAAAAAAGGAAAGAAATTGAATGGAAATAAATTAGAAAAAATGGCAAGTGTTTTTTTTATGAAAATTAAAAAAAAGGAAAGAAATTTATAAAAAATCGGAAAGAAATAAATGAAAGAAAAAGGAAACAAATTGAAAACAAAAGGCAATGAAAGGGGAAAAAATCAACTAGAAAATTGCAATTTTTTCCCTCTCTTAATTAGAAGATCAACAATACCAAATCAAAGCTAATCAAGAGATTTTTTATAAATGAAGGAAAATAAAATAAAACTAGCAAAAAATATTTTTGGTTTTTGTTATTTATATGAAGGAAAACTAAAAAAAAATATAACCCGAAGGATTTAAAAGCAAAAGCTATTTTGGTCCCCGGCAACGGCGCCAAAATTTGTTTGCTAACATATCAAACAATTGTAAACAACTGTAAGATCCGTTCGGCTTTCCTAGACAACAAGGATTGTTGTAGAGGGTGTCGAACTCTGGGACCAAATTTTTTTTACTAATAAATCCAATCAAGATATTCCAGGATTTTGATTGATTGAAAACACAGAAAATAACAGCAATTAAATAAAAAGAGAGATTTATATAATTGAAGAAAGCAATTAGGGAGCGATGACATAAATTAGATTAATATTCATCAATAGCCAAACAGATTAATCGGATCTAATTCATGTTTCTATCACAAACATGAATCAACAATAATTAGGTTTCCAGAAACAAATATGTGAATAATAACAAGTATACCCTATACAGGAGCTAAGCTCTTAAACAACCATAGACTATCAGGACAGATTCACTAATTTATTTCTAATACCCTAAATATTAGATCTAAATCTGATAAACGTTAGATCGAACTCGAATATAACCTGTGAAGGAGCATAGCTCTTAAACGACACAGAATATGAAGATTCAGATTTAACCCTTGATTCAGATCTAGATCTACGTGTATAAAGTCCTCATCTTTTGGCTATGTGATTCATGTTGAATCATATCTATTAGCATCATCACCCCCTAATCAAAGGGGATTAGCTAGATATAGCTAAAGAAGAAGAGAAATAGAAACTAAATAACATGAACATAAATAAAATAAAATAACAACTGAGAGAAAGGGAGAAGAAAGTTTAATTCCAAGAAGAGAATTACAGAATAAAACTAAGTGTGTATTTACATGAATGAGATACAATGTATTTATATTTGCATTGGCCATGACTAAGCGGCTCATTACACAATGTGGGACAAAAGATTTATCTTAAATGACACATAAGCCAGTGTGAACGCAACTGTGGAATGAGAAGCCTTGCAAATGAGCTAATGTGAACACATGCAAAGAAAATAGGTTGCGGGCTTCAACTCCAACTGCCTTGAGAATGAATAAGAACTCCAAGTGATCATTACGGAAAAGCATTGAATCTTGACATTAAAATATGCAGTAGAAGGTGATTGAACAACAACATTTCTTTAGGTCTTCATGCTTTAATCAAGCTTTAAAAATCAACACTCTTCTTGCACCAATTCTTCAAGCTTTTCAACAATTAAGTGCATTTATGCATTCATCATAAATAATCTGGAAACACAACTATAAATACACAATATTAGTTATTTTAAAGAGAAAACAAGATAAATATGAAATATACACATTTACGTGTATATCACCGCCATTCCATCTTATCAACATGTTAGGCAATCGTAACAGTCTCCCTCTTGAATCACATATTGCGAGTATCTTTTGAGAGTACTGTCTTGCCTGCATGGCCCAGTCTGTAACCTTCTACTCTAGTACCACTGTTGTGTAACGATGTTCGGAACAAAGCCCTTTCTTCCTGCACAGGGCGCACACATATGAGTTGACACACACATCCTTGTAACAAAAGGAATCATTGTTGTTACGTGCCTACCAACTCATATTTTTACTCCACTCCTTTAATTTATTCTGTGATGTGTAACTATTTATTCAAACCTTCATTCCTTCCTTAACAACATGTGAGGTAATCCTAACAGCATATTGTTACAGTTGGTATTAGGGGTTTTGCTAAAAGAACAACAAAGCCTATAGGGGTTAACTCATTAAAAGATGGGGTGGTGGAATACCATATTATGAGTTGAGTGTGCATATATATGAGAGTGTGTATTTCTTATAAAAATGTCTTGTAATCTCGATTGGTACATAGGATGTCATTGTATCGTTAGAAATTTACAAATATTTAGATATTGTAAAATGACATGTATTGTTTTTAAAATAGGTAAATAAAATAATCTTACCTAGGATCATATTTTATATGCAAAAGGATGGTTTTTCATTAACTGGTATGGTCATTTATGATATTAAATTTTAAAATACTATACGATAGAATAGAAGTGGATGGAAGTAGCTTCATGTCGGAGAAGACAGTTTGCAAATCAGAGTTTGTAATTGAAAGTTATAGGAGTTGAAGTGCTTGGTTTCTACAGAGTTCAACGATAGACGTCTGTCGTAGACATGACAGACGTTTGAGCTTACCGGTGGAATTTGCCGAGAGCCTTGACAGACGTCTTTCGCCTCAGACAGACGTCGCTGAAGCGGATACTATGACATACGTCTGAGGCAAATATGAAAGACATCTGTCGGTGCAGGAAAAGATTTCCAGAGACCATGGACAGACGTCTGTCACTTCAGGACAGACGTCTGAGGCAGTATTTCGGACTAAAGATCATGCAGGCTAATTTGTGAAAGATCCAGGGGAAATTTGGGCAATTTCTACATATTATTTTCTTTTTATATAATCTAATTTCAGGATTATATCATGTGCACAAGAAAAGAGATTAAGATCTAGGTTTATTCTAATAGGGTTTTGGCAACCCTAATCTTCTTCAATTCTTATATCCACAAAATCAAATTTTTCTGGTGAATTTAATCACTGTAGTCAATCTCTTGTGCTCTTCTACTAATATTAATAAATGATTCTATCTCAAAGTGGATGTATACTGACAAGACATCGGTGGAACCTCTATAAATCCTTGTGTGATTTACTTTTCGTTATTGCTCTATTATTTCCCTTGTTTGCTGATTGTGATTGGCTTGCAGATTGGGTTGAGATTGTTTTGATATATCGATTGGTTGTTTTTGCACATTGACCATGATCTCATCTTCTGCTAAGATTGAGGGTTTTGATTTGATTGGTCTTGAGTCAAAATTTTGCACAATATTTGGTGTCGGAGCTTTGGTGTTAATGGATAGTTGTAGAAATGCTGGAATTATATTCAAATAGTGCTTCAATAGTAGGTCCATGTGGTGTAGCTCCTTATGTACATGGGTTGTACGCAGCTTCTGGGTCACAATTGGTTATTGACAAGTGGAATGGCGATAATGATTTTGAAAAATGGAAATGGAAGATGAAAGCGTTTCTTAGGCGGAATCGGATACATCAGATGGTGTTTGATAAGCATTTATTGCTAGCGGACATCTCAGATGTGGAGAGAGAAGAAATGGAAGAGTGGGCATTCATTATACTTCAACTTGCAATGGGGGAGAATGTTATCTCTGAAATTAGTGGTGAGACGACTGCTAAGGGTATTTGAATCAAATTGGAGGAGTTGTGTATGAAGAAGTCACTCACAAATCAACCGATCTTGTTGCAAACATTCTTTACCTACAAGATGAAGGAAGAAACTTCGCTAAAGGCACACTTGAATGTGTTTAATATGCTAATGAAGATGATGGCGGTAGATTTGAAGACTGAGGAGGAGCAGAAGGCGATGATATTGTTATGTTCATTGCCTAAGCGTTATACGGGTTTCTCAAATAGTTTGATCTATGGCCAAGATACATTGACTCTTGATGATGTCAAGACGGGTCTTCTTAGTGAGGAGTTGCTAGTTCAGATGAAAGAGCTGAGTGATGGCAGTAATGGTTCAGGAAATGGTCATGGTTTATTTGTGGAGAAGGGGAAGTCCGAGAAGAAGGGGAACCGGGGGTGTTCTAAGTCTAGAAAGCCCGGTTGGAGAGGAAAGTCGAAGGAAAGAAATGACAATGCTTTATATATAAGTACCCAGGTCATTGGAATAATGATTGTCCAGACAAGGGAAAGAAAGAATAACATCTTCATTAGTTACGGTGGAGAGAGATGTTGGTGACGGATACATAGTTGTTTTGTCGACTATAGCATCAGATGTTTCGAGCAGTGAATGTGCTTGATTCGGGGGCTTCATATCACATGGCACCTAATAGGAGTTATTTTTCTTCTTATGTCAATCGAGAAGCAAATTCAATTGTAATGGGAAATGGTACGGTTTGCAAGTCAAAGGGCATTGGATCCGTGCAAATTCGGATGTTTGACGGAGTGGTTCGTACTCTCACTAATGTGCGCTGTGTTTTGGGACTACGAAAGTCACTCATCTCTTTGGGACAGTTGGATTCTTTAGGTTGTAAGATCACTATTGAGAGTGATAGCTTGAGGTTTTCAAAGAGGCGCTTGTGGTTATGAAGTGTGCAAGAACTCATGGAATTTATTTTCTTCAAGGAGTGATTGTGGATAACGAAACTTATGTTGGTGTTGATAGTTCTCATGGCTTAGATGTGACACAGTTGTGGCATTTAAGATTGGGCCATATCTCGAAGAAGATTTTGGATCTTCTTCGTAGAACGGAGATGATTGATGTTGAAAGTTTCAACAAGTTGGAGTTTTGCGAGGAATGGGTCATGGGGAAGCAAATTAGAGTGACATTCGGTGAAGGAAAACACGATTCAAGGGGGATTCTTGAGTATGTGCACATGGATGTTTGTGGACCAGCACCTGTAGCTTCTTTGGGAGGAGCAAGATATTATATTTCTTTCATTTATGATTTTTCTTGGAAAGTTTGGGTGTATAATGAAGACCAAGTCGGAAGCATTTGCAAAGTTCAAATAATGGAAGGCTTTTGTTGAGAATGAGAGTGGAAAACTTTGAAGATTCTTAGGCCCGATAATGGCGGTAAGCATGTTTCTAGAGATTTTCTGAAATTTTGCAAGCATCACGTATTCAGAGGCATTTTACTACACCTGGTGATCCGTAATCTAAGGAGTGGTGGAAAGAATGAATTGGACTCTACTGGAGAAAGCTCAATGCTTGAGATTGACATCGGGTTTGTCTATGGGATTTTAGGACAAGTTTTTTCAACCGCAGTGCGTATTATTAATCGAATTCCGTGCTCAGCCCCTGATAACAAAATTCCAGAGGAAGTATAGAAGGGAAAGAGCATTGACTTAAGTTATCTTATTGTATTTGGCAATCCAGTTTACGTGCATAATCCAGGAAGTGATAAGCTTGCGCCTATAGCTTTCAAGGGGATTTGCTTGGCTATATGGACGGTGTTAAAGATATACTTTTGATGAGTCGACTATGTTCAAGGTGAATGAAGGCTCATCAGATATACCGGATTTGGTTTATGGTGAATCAAAGGAGAATGGAGTTATTCCCATTTTCAGTCCTAGAGAGAGTAGAGTTATTGGAAATGCTTATGAGGAGGTAGCGGTTGATGTTACATCACATAGTCCACAGGGTTCCTCTAGTAGTGTTGGTGATGTGCATGATTCTAAAGAAGATTCAGTTCAAGGTGGAACTGAAGGAAGACCGGGTTGCTACAACAGAATATTATATTGATAAAGCTATTTAATAGCACGTTATTTTGAAGTGTTATTATTTAGATTTCGATTATTTCCTTTCAGTTGATTTTGTTTCGACTCTGTCACATGTAATGCTCACTCCCCCACAAATATTTTCACGCCCTCCAACTTTATCTTCTCCTCACAAAATCATTCACGGTCCCTCCAACTTCACAAATTACTTTACCTCTCCCTCCAAAACCATTTCTGCTCCCTCCAAAACCATTTCGGCTCACAAAAAAGAAGGTCTTTTCTCTCTAATCTGGTCACCCGATCGAAGAAACCAACCTCCTTCCATCTCCAATCTGCTCAATGGATCTGTCGAAACTAGGATTTGTTCGTGCATTTTGGATCTAATATTCTATTTGGATTCTGGTAAGCGAGCCTGATTTTCATGTAAAGTTGTTAGTGATTTAGAACGTTGTAGATTTGAACTGGTTTTTGTATGTTTAGGTTTGAGTTGTTTCTAGGATTTTGTTATGTTGAGAAATTGGAATTGCCACATTGTTTTAGCTACCGAATTAAGGAGTTAATGTGAGTTAATCACTCACACGATATATCTCTAAATTACTAATTTTCTGTCTTTGAGTTCTATGTGATCTTTGTGGAGTTAGTAAAGAGAACTATATCTTTGCAAATAAGGACATGGTTACTATTATCTATTGTTTTTTAAAGTAATTTGTAAATGAATTATTATATTAGTTGCATGGTTTTGCATTTAGGGATTTCAACAACATAAATGGGATGTCTATTTTTTTGCAAGAGCCAAGCATGATTTTTCAAAGTGATTATGTCGTCCGTGGGAAGGGGAATGCCCGAAACACAAAATCCAGGCGACCTAGAATGTTAGTTCCAGGCGCTGTATTTCTATATCGATATGTTGGTTCCTGGTCTGATCCTTTTCATATTTGCTTAGTGTTTCCCTATTCCCTGCTCTGAAGCATATAATATGATAACGCATCTCATTTTAAAAATTGATAGTTCTAGTCGCTTCTACCGTTAGTCCACATGGCCATGATCAGCAGCAAGCCAACAACCTTCAACTGAAGTCTATATTGATTGCTCAGAACATGGATTGAACTTCAAAGTTTAAAGTCTATAAAGCATTATGAAGATTACTTCATGAACATATATTTTTCTCTTATTCTTTTCATGTCTATTCTTTACAAGTTTTTTTTTGTGGGGACTCAATGATGATCTTTTCACAAGTTCACAAACCATGGGGAAAGATGCTTGAAGTGAGATATGGGATCATCATTCTATTCAAGTTTTCTTTTTACACCACTTTAATTCTCCCCTTATATACTGGATTCTTGGGTATGCTAGTAAATCGAATGATAACATTGTCAAAAAGGACAATCGTGAACGGACAAACACTGAATTCCCCGAAAAGCAAGTGAATAGGTTGACAACTTCTATAAATTTGTAATTTCAAAATTGTAACAACCCGGAAAATCAGAACCAATTTTAAATTTTTATTTTGGCAATTTTAATGAAATTCAAATATTTAAAATGATTTATTTTAAATAATAAAGACGAGAAATTTATTTTGAATAGAATTAGAAAGTAAATATTTATTTGAATCGACGTTAGAATATAAATATTTATTTTAATTATAAAAGGAATTGGAAATGGCGCGGTAGTTTGAAAATTCGATTTCAAATTCCAAATGGATGTACAGGATTCAAAATTAACCGGATTTCAGCGATACCAAAAACATTTGAATCTATTTGAAAATATCTTTCCAAAGAATCCGAAAAATTGAAATTTCATAGCGGAATAAAAAGTTATGCCCAGTTGAAATTTCAAAATAGTCGCTGTGGAAAATATAGCCCTTAAAAATAGTCATTTTGCAAACGACCTCCGTTTTCGACGAAACCACTTTTGTTAGATCCGGGATGTCGAATTATTGCTAGATTCAAATTTCCATTATTTTTGGGATTAATATGTGGGCTTGGAGAAGGAAAACGTGTTTTGACAGTTTCAGTCAATTTGGATTGACCAGAAAATGGCCATTTTCCAAACGGTCTTCAAATTCGACGAAATTAGTTTTGTTAGGACCATGTCGTCAATACGAAGCTAGAAATAATTTTTCTTGAATTTTTGTGGTCCGTACGTGGCCCCGATAAATTGAAATGTGCGTTCAAATTCAATATATAGATTTATATTTTGATTTTGAGGGAAAATGATCAAAACAGTCGAATCGGCTTATGAAACATATCCCATTGCGTTTGGAATGGGGGTAATTAGTTGTGGTCGACAACCGTTGGGTCTCGATTGGAGATCGAATTTAAAAGTTGCTTTCTAGAAATAATTAAATAATTAAATATATATTATTATATAATCCATCTCCCCATACCTCTCCCTCTCTCCTCTCCTTTCAGAACACGACACAGAACAAAAAAAATCAAACGCGCCTCCCACCAGCCCACCGCCGCTGCCGCGAGACATCCGCCTCCACCTTACCAGATCTCCGCTGCGCGCCCCTCTCTCTCCTTCCTCCGCCAGTAGCCCTCGATCGAACCCCCCTAGTTTATTTAATCCCCAACGCCGAAGACCCCAAACCCCAAATCGTGAAGAGCCGCCACCGTGGGGTCTGCCTTCGACCAGGGCGCCCTCCCCTACCCCTACGCCGCCCCAGCAACCTTCCTTCGATCGATAAAAAGTGATTTTTTTTAAAGGGTAATTTAATTCAATAAATTTCAGATTTTTAGTATAGATAAAACCTTGAGTAAAGACGTGATTTTATATGGTAAGCATTGAAGAATAGTACGATTTTTTAATGATAGAAAGTTATCATTTTTATCATAGAAAAGATGTATTTTTTATTTAAAAAGATTAGATTTTTATAATGTAAAAGCTTATATTTTTATAATGTAAAAGCTTAGATTTTTATAACGCAAAGATGAGATTTTCTATAGCGAAAAGACTAGATTTTTAAAAGTGGAAAGATTTGATTTTTAACAGTATAAATAAAAATTTAAACTTTATTTTATATGGAGCGTGACAAAAATTTGATTTTTATATATGTAATCAAAATGTAGAAATATGATTTTTATTATGTGAATGGCGAAATAAAAATATGATCTTTATATGAGAAGATTTGGAATAAAAATATGATTTTTATTATGTAAACATTGTTATAAAAATATGATATTTACACAGGAAGTAGCGATATAAAAACGTGATTTTTAATACAAACATCATATTAAAAATGTGGTTTTTACTATGAACAGCGGGAAAAGATAGCGATGGTATCGACGAGAATCAAATCCAAACCGTTCAGAAATAAAGAACGACGGAGCAGAACCCAAAGGTGAGAACTTCTCACTTTATTTTATTTTCTAGTTGAAATATATACTAGGATGCAGACGGCACTTTGCAGCACTTGACACCCGTCGTCCACGGACCATGGACGACTTGTTTGTTTGTTTGATTATGTTGTAAAAATTGTTTGTGATGTGGAATGGAACAAAATATTTTATAGTTAAAAATATAATTTTTAACGTGTATATGAATAAAATAAATATTCATAAACAAATCGGACGATTTGTTTATGTACACACATTTGACGGATATTGATTGGGATGGTAAATTTTACATATTGCCCAAATGCACAAATAAAATACATTATTTGTTGATTGAAAACCCCACACGAGTATTGGGGTGATATTGGACATACACTATTCCCAATATTTAGCTGTATGTCAATCGATTGGCTGACAAGCTGTGTAAGCATTGAATATTTATATTTAATGCTTATACAGTGTAGAATGCACTCTGAATGATGGTTGATTGTTTATGATTGTTGTTATACCCATTTGTTGTGTGAAATCCATATAAATAACATCATATGGTAATCGACTGTGTCTGATTCCAGTTCAGAAAGAAGGAATATTTTAAAATAACGAATATTTTAAAATAAAAAATATTTTAAAATAATATTCAGAAAAGAATCAAAAATCTGATTTTTATGTCCGATTTGGGATTGATACGAATATATTTAAATATATAAAGTCGTTTTGATTAGATTAACGCCATTTTGACGTGAACGATAGTTATACCGAATTTATTCATTTCTATATTGAATATCGAAAAGGAAAATATTTTAAAATATAATGCTTTGAAAATACTATCATTTATATATCGATGATATGGAATATTCAATTTTGATTTGAAATTGAATATGAAGTTGAAATTGTTTTGAAAACGAATTTAAAACAATTTATAAAATACGTTTTAAAAGGAAACCGATGTAATATATATAATTTATATATTATATATATATAATGGCCTGAATAGAACGCGCCGCGCCGTGGTAGTTCGCGAATTTCGACCATTGACTTCGAACGGATATTACGGGTGATCCGACCGTCGGATCCTCCTAAAATCGGAATCGTTGGGTTCGTATCGAAAAGAGATTTCCAAAGAATATTAGAGATTTTAAATCTAATGGTTGAAATTGGAATTATGTCCAAATCAAATTTGGAAAAGGTCGTTGTAAGTGCAGTTCGATGGCCGTTTATGGAAATCGACTGTACTGATCTTGATAAAATTATTAAAAATATCAATAATTAGTGTAAAATCATAATAAATGATTTCGAAAGAATTGGGGTGAAAAAATTTCCATATTTGAAAAGATAAAAATATATTTTTATCGAAATGAACTAGTTATGAACTAGAACTATAATCCAATATTTTTAAATAAACAAATTGGATTTGAAAGGGTTTAAAGATAACCAGAAGTTCCAATATACGAATTGGAATGGATTTGGATCGAAATTATCTTCGAAATATTTCGATATTGGATTCCGTTATTATACGGATATTGTGGAGGAATTTGGAAGATATATATATCGTTATTCCAATACGATATTTGTTGATTTCATAATTTGATATTGAATATAAGCCAATGTATTTTCTATTTAGAGCCTTGTATTTAATATTAAATGGGATTTTGGGTTTATCGTGAACGGTGTTTTAAATAACACTTGTTCTTTAACCCGATTAACAATGGAATGAGATTTTGGGTTTGTCGTGAATGGTATCTTTAATAATACTGTTCTTAAACAAAATGGAGTTAAGAAAATTAGAAACTAACTGGAGATTAGCTAAGTTGAATGGTTTCCTGGGTATTGATCAGATGTTGGTTTCGGCCTTCGAGATTAATACTTAGGGAATTGTTCTCTTACTAGTTTACGGTTAGAGACTGATGGGATGTGATTTTGGGTTTTTCGTGAACCGTGTTTTAAATGACACTGGTTCTTTAACCCAGTTAAAGATAAGATTAATTTCTAAGCTTTGAATAATCATTAATATTGATTTTTTGGAAGATTAAAACTAAATGGAGTTTTAATGAATCTTTGATTATATTGAAAAGTGAATGTGATAATTAAAATGATCAATTCAAGAAAATGATCGAAAATGGAGTGCCACCAGTTTTACTCCAGGAGATAGTTAATTATTTAATTAGATTTGAACGTGAAATGGTAATTGAATTTACCGATAACACCGTGGTGTTAGATATGAAGTATTACCAGTTTTGCTTCATGGGATGAATAGGTTGGGATTGGAAAATTAAACAAATGACTACTTCGGTAAGGTTAGCTAATCCAGACTAGTTTGGATAAACCATAATTTGGTTTGAATTGATATCCAAAGGAAGATTAAAGAATAAATTTAAGATTTTATCTTTGATAAAATTAATGAGAACCTTTCCCAAAGAATGTGAGTATTTGAATAAAGGAATATTCTGGATTGTAATGAGGCGTATGTTGTGTTTTAATAACACTTGTTTATTATATACGCGAGTTATTCAGAAAGACTAGGTTTATCCCATTCTAAATAACTGAATCCACAATGCGTCGAGGATGAAGACGGTGGTTGAAGACCAGAGGTCTCCACATCGTTTGGATGATTACTGATGTCTTGATTGGGTTGTACACCCAAGACAAGGTAATAAGTGGTGGTCGTCCAGACGTACTTGGAGACCGATCGGAGATGCGAGGGCCTCTCTCCTGTGTTAGACATATGGGACGAGGAATACGGTGCCTCCGGTTTCGTTCAGACCTAGAACGGACTTGTAAATGGATGTGTGTCTGACATCGGATTTCATTCTGTGTGATTGATAGACATCGGTTGCATAGCGTGAATTGCCTTTGTGGCATGCTGAGATGCAAATAATCAAGGCTTCGGTTGAAAAGCAGAGTCTTGTGGTTGATGATCAAAGCACGGCTTCGATATAGCATAGCATTGTGTAGCATTGATTCGCGAGCCTCAGACCCCGGTGTGAACCAGAAACGGGGGAGGACATCTGGGAGGGCATGCGTTTCCTTCTAGCTAGGAGAGATGTCAGCGTTTTGCAAGCCCTGACGTTTTACTTATGTGGATGATGGATAGCGGAGCGCCTCGGTTATATCGGCCGTTTCGGGGTCGATGGTTTGGTCGGGATATGAACAGTTTACGCCCCATACGGCGGGGAAACGCAGTGTTCAGGCATTTTAATCCACTCGTGTGGACCAGCCCTGACGATCCAAGGTGCAGTTCCGACTGTATCCTAAGGGGCGGGCTAGAACGTCTTGAATTCGGTAAGGATGATCCCTTGCCTTGGTTCACAGATGGAAATCCAACTTCCAATACGTGACAATTGTGGCTTTGATCGTAGAGCCTAGTATGGCGACATAGTGGGATGGGGCACTCATGCTGTCTATGATTGATACATTTATATTCGAAATTGTTTTGACACTATACACTTATAGTAATAGTAAAATATGAAATTTCGCGTACCAAGCATTTTTGGCTATTATAAGGTAAAAACTCTATCCTCCGGCCTGCGTTGCATTGTGTGATGGGACCTGAGTCTTATAATAGCTTCATTGTTCTTTATTTAGCATTGCGTTGTTGTTTTATGCACTGGTATTCTTGGGAGGAAACCCGTTCCGTGTAAAATGGCGTGGTCCCTTGATTTACCTTACTTTAAAACCAAGATAATAACTGTTTTAGTTCTCACACCAGTCACATGACTGACTTGGAGTTTATTGTTTTAACCTAAACTCCGGGTGCCCCTATTTTCCGCATGGGCAGCTAGTAGTTTTGGTTTTGCAGATTTATATTCGTAGGATCCTGATTTACAACTGAAGTGATATTCGGAAAGCTCTGTATCCGTGTATTACTTTCAGTTGTGTTTTGTATTATTTTCCCCTGCATTGTAATTTGTAAAGCTCAGATGTTTATCAAATGTATATTATTTGTTCATACTCTGTTATATTCTTGTATTCTGATGGAACTGTTGTAATAAGCAATGAAATGTTCTTCTGTTTGTGTTCCAATGTGTGGTGTTCTCAATTTAATCCGGGCTTTCCTCCACGGGGAAGTTCGGGTCGCTTCATTTGGTATCAGAGCTTTGGTTTACAGATCTCGGAGAACAAGACACGTTAGAACCAAACAAAAGAATTCATCAGAGATTGGATTAGTAATATCCAATGAGAATGACTCGTTAGAGATGGGATCTGTAGTATCCTAGAATGAGTCGGAAGAGTGTTGTTTTCAAATAAGAATGAAAACCAATTTTGGTTTGAAATTTTAAATTTTATTATATGTATTTGATTATTTATTTTATTTTGAATTTGGACAATCAAGTATATAAAGATTTTGCGTATACGTCTGATCCATGTGTATTCGAAGTTTTAATATACTGGATAGATATAGAATCACACTCTAGTCGCCCGGAGATGATTCTAATGATGGCATGTCATCATCAGCATTTGGGTTCGAGTCTCGAAAATGGGATATCTATATATTTTCATAGACTGGTGTGAGAACCAAAACTAAACAGGGCTTACTTATTGTGACTTGGAATCAAAAACATGATTTTTGGATACATAAAAGTTATAAATTTGAAACGTTAATCAACTAATTGATTGATGGTTGTGTTGTTTGATTATTAGTTTAACTAATGAGATTGTTGAAATTAATATGTACATGAAAGGTAAATTTAGCCAAATCAAGTCAAATTTGAACTAAATAGAAATTTATTGCATTCGCATATATGTACATGTATATACGTTGAACAGGTCATAGCACGAAAGCTAAGCAGAGGAATAAAATTGTTTGCCCGATAGATAGGTACATGTTTATTGTATTTCTTGGGGTTTTTGATGATTTTATGAGCCGATTGGCTAGCAGCTTGGCTGTTTCTTTTTCTTTTTTATTGAAGAGGCCTGTGTAGCGGTTTGGGGATTTTCCCAGTGCTCACGTACAATGGAGGTTATGGCGAAATTTTTCGAAAATTTAGGATGTTAGCTAAATTTTTGAAAAATTGAAAATTCTTAGAAACTGAAAAGTTGAAGAATGAATGCCAAACTGAAAGTTGAGTTGGATAGTTAAACAACTTCCAGCTCCGTTCCTTTTCGAGGACGAAAAGATTTTAAGTGGGGGAGATTGTAACAACCCGGAAAATCAAAACCAATTTAAAATTTTTATTTTGGTAATTTTAATGAATTTTGAATATTTAAAATAATTTATTTTAAATAATAAAGACAAGAAATTTATTTTGAATAGAATTAGAACATATAAATTTATTTGAATCGACATTAGAATATAAATATTTATTTTAATTATAAAAGGAACTGGAAATGGCCCGGTAGTTTGAAAATTCGATTTCAAATTTCAAATGAATGTACAGGATTCAAAATAAACCGGATTTTAGCGAAACCAAAAACATTTGAATTTATTTGAAAATATCTTTCCAATGAATCCGAAAAACTGAAATTTCATAGGGGGAATAAAAAGTTTTGCCCAGTTGAAATTTCAGAATAGTCGCTATGGAAAATGTAGCCCTTAAAAGAGCCATTTTGAAAACGATCTTCGTTTTCGATGAAACCACTTTTGTTAGATCCGGGATGTCGAATTATTGCTAGATTCAAATTTCCATAATTTTTGGGATTAATATGTGGGCGTGGCGAAGGAAAACGTGTTTTGACAATTTCAGTCAATTTGGATCGACCAGAAAATGACCATTTTTCAAACTGTGTCCAAATTCGACGAAATTAGTTTTGTTAGGACCGTATCGTCAATACGAAGCTAAAAATAAATTTTCTGGAATTTTTGGGGTCCGTATGTGGCCCCGATTAAATGAAATGTGCGTTCAAATTCAATATATATACATATATTTATATTTTGATTTTGACAGAAAATGATCGAAACAGTCGAATCGGCTTATGAAACATATCCCATTGCGTTCGGAATGGGGATAATTATTTATAGTCGATAGGCGTTGGATCTCGATTGGAGATCGAATTTAAAAGTTGCATTTTAGAAATAATTAAATATATATTATTATATAATCCTTCTCCCCATACCTCTCCCTCTCTCCTCTCCTTTCAAAACACGACACAGAACAAAAAAAGAAAAACAATCGAACGCGCCTCCCACCAGCCCACCGCCGCTAGCGCGAGACCGCCATCTCCACCTCACCAGATCTCCACCGCGCGCCCCTCTCTCTCCTTCCTCTGCCAGTAGCCCTTGATCGAACCCCCCTAGTCGATTTAATCCCCAACGCCAAAGATCCCAAACCCCCAAATCGTGAAGAGCCGCCATCGTGGGGTCTGCCTCCGACCAGGGCGCCCTCCCCTACCCCTACGCCGCTCCAGCAACCTTCTTTCGATCGATAAAAAGTGAGTTTTTCTTTAAGGGGCAATTTAATTCAGTAAATTTCTGATTATTAGTACAGATAAATCCTTTAGTAAAAACGTGATTTTTATATGGTAAGCATTGAAGAAAAGTATGATTTTTTAATGATAGAAAGTTATGAGTTTAATCATAGAAAAGATGTGATTTTTTATTTAAAAAGATTAGATTTTTATAATGTAAAGCTTAGATTTTTATAATGTAAAAGCTTAGATTTTTGTAACGCAAAGACGAGATTTTCTATAGCGAAAAGATTAGATTTTTAAAAGTAGAAAATTTTGAATTTTAACAATATAAAGTTATGGTTTTTATTAAAATAAAAATGTGAACATTATTTTTATGTGGAGCGTGATAAAAAATCGATTTTTATATATGTAATCACAATGTAAAAATATGATTTTTATTATGTGAATGGCGAAATAAAAATACGATCTTTATATGAGAAGATTTGAAATAAAAATATGATTTTTATTATATAAACATCGTTATAAAAATATGATTTTTACATAGGAAGTAGCGAAACGTGATTTTTAATACAAACATCATATTAAAAATGTGATTTACTATGAACAGCGGGAAAATATAGCGATGGTATCGACGGGAATCAAATCCAAACCGTTCAGAAATAAAGAATGACGGAGTGGAACCCCAAGGTGAGAACTTCTAACTTTATTTTCTAGTTGAAATATGTACTAGGATGCAGACGGTGCTTAGCAGCACCTGACACCTGTCGTCCACAGACCATAGACGACTTGTTAGTTTGTTTGATTGTGTTGTGAAAATTGTTTGTGTTGTGGAATGGATTAAAATATTTTATAGTTATAAATATAATTTTTAACGTGTATATGAATAAAATAAATATTCATAAACAAATTGGACGATTTGTTTATGTACACACATTTGACGGATATTGGTTGGGATAATAAATTTTACACATTGCCCAACTGCACAAATAAAATACATTATTTGTTGATTGAAAACCCCACATGGGTATTGGGGTGATGTTGGACATACACAAATCCCAATATTTAGCTGTATGTCGATCGATTGGTTGACAAGCTGTGTAAGCGTTGAATATTTATATTTAATACTTATACAGCGCAGAATGCACTCTGAATGATGGTTGATTATTTATCATTGTTGTTATACACATTTGTTGTGTGAAATCCATATAAATAACATTATATGGTAATCGACTGTGTCTGATTCCAGTTCAGAAAGAAGGAATATTTTTAAATAAGGAATATTTTAAAATAAGGAATATTTTAAAATAATATTCAGAAAAGAATCAAAAATCTGATTTTGATGTCCGATTTGGGATGGATACAAATATATTTAAATATATAAAGCTGTGTTGATTAGATTAAAGCCATTTTTACGTGAACGATAGTTATATCGATTTTATTCATTTATATAATGAATATCGAAAAGAAAATGATTTTTGAAATAAAATGTTTTGAAAATACTATCATTTATATATCGATAATATGGAATATTCAATTTTGATTTGAAATTGAATATGAAGTTGAAATCGTTTTGAAAATGAATTTAAAATTATTTATAAAATACGTTTTAAATGGAAATCGATGAAATATATATAATATATATATTATATATATAATGGCCTGAATAGAACGCGCCGCGACAGTTCGCGAATTTAAACCATTGACTTCGAACGGACATTACGGAAGATCCGACCGTCGGATCCTCCTAAAACCAGAACCGTTGGTTTCGTAGCGAAAAGAGCTTTCCAAAGAATATTAGAGATTTGAAATCTAACGGTTGGATTTGTAATTATGTCCAAATAATATTTGGAAAAGGTCGCTGTAAGTGCAGTTCGATGGCCGTTTATGGTACTGGCCTTGATAAAATTATTAAAAATATCAATAATTAGTGTAAAATCATAATAAATGATTTGGAAAGAATTGGGGTGAAAAAAGTTCCATAATTGAACAGATAAAAATATATTTTTATCAGAATGAACTTGTTAAGAACTAGAATTATAATCCAATATTTTTAAATAAACAAATTGGATTTGAAAGGGTTCTAAAGATAACAAGAAGTTCCAATATACGAATTGGAATGGATTTGGATCGAAATTATCTTCGGAATATTTCAATATTAGATTCCGTGATTATACGGATATTGTGGAGGAATTTGGAAGATATATATATATATATATATATCGTTATTCCAATACGATATTTGTTGATTTCAGAAGTTGATATTGAATATAAGCCGATATATTTTCTATTTAGAGCCTTATATTTAATATTAAATGGGATTTTGGGTTTATCGTGAATGGTGATTTAAATAACACTTGTTCTTTAACCCGATTAACAATGGAATGAGATTTTGGGTTTGTCGTGAATGGTATCTTTAATAATACTGTTCTTAAACCCAATGGAGTTAAGAAAATTAGAAACTAACGGGATATGTAACACCCCGTAATTCTGTTAATATTAATAGCCACAAATTAAAGAATAACTAATTACAGATGTGAGAATTAAGGGAAACGGGTTTCGCGGTTGCGTTCGTCTCGGAAAAATACACGAAATAGAGTCTGAAATTTCATAAATCGGAGTCAGTATGACCGAGATATGTCCTTCAGAAGTTTCACGAAAAATCAGAAAAACGAAACAGATTTCAAAAATGCAGAAAACGAGCCAGGCGGGAAAATTCCCGCCCAAACCAGGTTGACCTGGGGGTCGACCTGGAGGGGACCAGGTCGACATGGGTGTCGACCCTAGGGTCGACCTGGGGGTCGACCTCCCTGGTCGAGCCAGGTCGGCCTGGGTGCATCTGGATGGGTTTTTGGGCTGTTTTGGTGAGCCTGTGACAAATTCTGACGGTTCTGATCTGATTTAGGGTTTATCTAAAGGCCTAAAACAACTAAACACACCTATAAATACATCCTAAGACCTAGCCTCCTCTACACACAATTCTATTCTGCTTCTTCTCTGCCTCTGTTCTAATAAAAATAAAAATGGCGTCGCTACTCTAGAAGCTAATCAACATCAACCTAAGCAATTCAATTCAAATTTGAGATAAAAGCTTCTGCAACATTTCTGCAACAACTAAAGTTCTTTCTTTAATCCAATCAAGGCAAGTACAGTTATTTTCTGCTATAAACATTAATTATAATTCTGATATGCTTTTACATCTGAATCTGAGATTGTATATCTGTCAGATCTGTTTTTCTGTGACTGTTCTGTATCCCTTTCTGCTTCCTTTCTGTTTCTATAGCCAGGCTACCACGAGCCTGTGCCTAATATCATAAGAGATTAACGTATGAACAAAATTTTGGGACAAATAATGAATGATGAGAAATTTGACAAGACTGAATTGAACGTATGACTTTAGATCTGAGGCATAAAATATATTGACATATGACTTGGGATTGGATGCATGAATTTGACTGTAAACATGTAATTTATATATGTTGTATGCATAGTGTACATCTAAGACTAATTAGAGAAATGAACATATGTTATTTAGATCTGTAATTAATTAGAAAAATAAGCATATGTTGTAAACTAGTTTTAGACCTATGCATATTCTGTGATAAAAGAAGAGAGGAACCATTGTAAGATTACATATGATTTGAGACTTTGGACAAAATGCACATAAAAGTCAAGATCTGCTTTTTAGAAGATATGATTTAAAGATTTGGATTGTTGGGTATAGTTTGCATAATGATTCATGACTTAAAAAGAAGAAGATATGGAAACTTAGGTGTAAAGATTTACATTAATTAGGATATCTAGTATTGCAGTTACACCTAAATAGGGATTTTTGGATATATGGCATGCATTGTAATTAACGGTTATATTTGGTATAATTTATATGTGAGTCTGCTGTAAAATGCTAGTTTAACAAAAGAAAATTGGAACATATGTTATATGGTAAATTATGTCCATATTCTGCGCTATGTAAATTTATGCAAACATGGAGTATATGTTCATATTGTGAATCATGACAATTATGTAGGCACATGAATTTAGGCCTAATTTATGATTAGGCAAGGCATGTAAATAGAACCTTTAGAAATATTAAATTTGCTAAATCTGCTAATTTGCCAAGTTGCCTAAACTGCTAGTTTTGTTATATTGCCTAGACTACTAATTAGATTGAAGTGCCTAATCTGTTAAATTTGTCTGTTGAGATGCCTAATCTGTTATATGCTAAAATCTGCTAAGTTGCTTAATCTGCTAAATCCGTTAAGTCGCCTAATCTGGAAAATCTGTTACCTGCAATATTTGTTGTATAATTAGTCTGTTATTGGCGTAATCTGAATTGGCTATAGTTATGAATAATTGACATGTATATTAGGCATAAGCATAAATTTCAAATTATTAATTAATTGGCCGCAAAGATAAACATGGCTAACTCGAGGTTAGAATGAGTTTGCGGCGTAATTCTGCCCAGAACCGCCCGACACATCCAGTGGCCAAAAACAATAGGTTCTAATGTGAGAAGTTAGTCATAACCTGCTTAAGACACGAGGTTAGGTCTGGCATGTGGCAGAGGTCTTCCCGGAACCGCCCGGGCCCATCCAACGGCCACAAGCTAGCGACCTAATGTGAGAGGTCTAGGCATTAATAATTAATTAATGCAAATCTAAGATAAGAATGACGTCTAAAACGTATTGGGGGAAATAGGGTTAAACCAACTGGATTAATAGGTGTAGTAAACCCGTCCATGAATCTGTAGGCCCAATACAAAGTTAGACAAATCTGAAAAAATCTGTACATATGATCTGTTAAGTCTGAAAACTTGTTAACTTAATCTGTGAACTAGTAAATCTGAATTCTGTATGTCTGAACTTGTAAACAAGTTAATCTGAGATCTGTTAGTCTGGGGACACAAGGTTAGGAGGGGAATTACTTGTGTTATCTGTTGTTTGGGACCCATATTAGTCAGTAACCCTTTCTGGTATCAAAACTTTGACCCAACAGTAAGTAGGGTCCGGGCACGCTTACTGAACTAATTATAAGTGGTTCATTCTGATAATGGCGAGGGGTGTTGATGGTGCGTTCCAACCGGGTCATGTGCGTGCATGGATCCCGGTCTGCCTCTGAGGATGTAAGACGCCGTGACATCTGTAAATAAGTCTGTGCCAATTGGTTGTCACTTTAGGGAGTGATACACCCTACTGTGGGGCCGACACAGGATATTTATGTATTAGGGAGCCGATCGCTTGGGGTAGGGTTTTAGGGTACACTTAGTTCTGTCTGTTTCTGTTGGTACCGTCTGTTTCTGTTGGGTGGTAACACCTGTCTGTTTCTGTGTGGTACCATCTGTTCGGGTGGTAAAGGCCCATTACTAGTGTACACCTAATTCTACATTCTGTTCCCATAGGGATTAATCTGTTTCTGCTTCTGTCTGTTTCTGATCGGGTAGTAAAGGCCCATTATTAGCATTCTGTTTCGGTTAAATTATTCTGTACCCGTTCCTGCTTCAGTTTAGACACTAGAGTGACACCTAATTCTGTTATACTAGTATTAGTGCAGAGAAGTGTGAAGCAATAGTTTATGTCATTCTGTTCTTCTGTTATATCTGCTACACCTGTTACAGTTATCTAACATCCAGTTTTATGTTCATATCATATTACTATTATCTGTTCAGATGCTGAAAGTCACTGGACTTGCCAGACTTTTTGTCTGACCCTTGTTGTATCGCCTCCTTTCTTCCGTTCCCCCCCCCCAGGTTATCCAAGGAGGGAATACTTTAGCTTGATCCAGATTTTTCTTTGCTTGAAGTGCTTAAAGTATGGCTTGGCTCTGTATAGCTTCCGTTCTATGGGGATTATGATTTCAAACCATGCATTTTGAAGGCTTTTGTACAAGACTGATATTTTGTACTTGAATTCTGAGATTTGAAAGGATGTAACCATATTGATTTCTATTTCCGCTGTAATAAAGTTAAAAATTTTCAAGTACTGTTTTATCTATCTTGTAAGTTTCTGTTCTGTTTACTAAAATGCTCCACCAAAGTTAAGGCATTCCCTTTGTGAGTGACCTTAACGGAGGTGGGGTGTTACACTTGGTATCAGAGCTGAAGGTTACCAGATTTTATAAAAAAAGTTTTGAAAACTATTTTCAAAAAGGTTTTGAAAGGAAGTATTTTCAAAAATAAAGCTTATTTTGAAAAACATAATCCCCAAGAGCCATATATCTTTCTTTCAGTCCTTTTTGTATTGAACCTTTCCTTTTTCGTTTCAGCATGTCTGAAGCATCTGAGATACCAGAGGGTGTTCATGTACCTGGTTGGTTTCGTCAATATCTTGAGGCTAGGACCGCCGCTGCAGGTCCAGCAAATGGTCCCCCTCCCCCACCCCCTCCTCGTGCAATTGCTTTCTCAAAGATCTGTAGAGATTTTAGGGCCATGGGTGGGAAGGATTTCAAAGGAACTGAATCATTCGTAGAAGCGAGGAATTGGCTCAAAGAAACTGAGGATCTATTCGTTATCTTCGAGGTGGACGATAGGCAGAAGGTACAGTTGGCGGTATGGCTGCTCAAAGACGAAGCTTCCTACTGGTGGGAAGTCACTAACGCCGAGATGCTGGTTGAGACATGGATGGATTTCAGAACAAGGTTTGAGACAAAATTCTCTCGCAAGCTGAACGGAGTTTACAACTGGAAAAGTTCTTATCTCTTAAGCAAGGAAGTATGACGGTCAAGGAATACGTCAACCAGTTCAACCAACTAGCTAGGTTCGGATTGGATTTAGTAAACACTCAGCATAAAAAGGCTCTCCGCTTTGTTAAAGGATTGAACGAGCCACTGCACAGCCTAGCCATGACCCATGTACCCATGGGAGCGACTTACGAGAAATTAGTGGACATGGCACTACTGCACGAGGAAGACAAGGGCCCGAAAGAGACAAAGAAGGAAGAACCACAGAATAAGAAAGCGGGGCCCAAAAAGGAAACACAAAAGAAGGATGAAAAGACTGAAGATAAGAAGGGGAAAAAGTGCTTTACTTGTGGGAGCTCGACTCATCTGAACAAGGATTGCAGAAAAAGGAAAGGCACTTGCTTCAACTGTGGAGAGATGGGACACTTCACTAGGGACTGCCCGAAGAGACGAGGGCAAGGAGGGCAGGCAAACACTCTCGAGGCTAGTGGCTAGGATAGAAATAGGAAAATTTCTATGGTAGGTTTAATTTCTTTATCTGATTATGGAGTTAAGACTTTTTCTGATTTTGGTATTTTGATTTTTGTAATCGATACTCTGCACTTTAATACTAGTATTATTTCTGAATTCCGCTATAGACTCAAACCCATAAAGGTTATGGCTCATCTGTTTGAGATTGGGGTTTGTGGGATATGATTTTTATCATGCTTAGCTTCCTAAGAATCATTAGGGAATCTGATCTGTACCAGTAGTCTGTAAATATTTGAATAAGTCTGCTTTCCAGTTTTGACATTGGCTAAAGGAGGTGATCCTCTGGGCATCAATCTGATGTTGATTTCGGTCTTCGGGGTTGATACTTAGGGGAATTATTTTCTCAACCAATGTCTAATGGGAACCAAGTCTTTGACTTATCTGCACTCGCTTCCATCATTCAACTGTATCCTATCGATCGAATCTTCGAACTTTAGGTAGAAACTAATGGGTGTAAACATGTGTTTCAGACATATTATGTTTGATGGTTGCAAGTGGATGCAAGTGGTTGCTAGTGGTTGCCCGTGGATGCATATACACACACTAGGCACTAGATCGGCTCGAAAACACTCTCATACTGCATATGGATTGGTGAGCATTTTTAAATTTTGTGGATGCAAAATGATTGACTCAGCACATGGATGTTGCATATGACTGAATGGTCGTGCACTCATATAGAAGTGATATGTATCGAGTAGGAAAATTGCATACATAATGGACGCATGGCACTATCATGGTTTGCATAAAAGGAGGTCAACTAAATCAGTGGACCGCCTGATTTTGCGTTAGATAGGGACATATACACACGCTGTGCATTTAAACATGGAAGCACTAGAAGTCTATAAGGACAATGGATGCCTGTGTTTGATGGTTGAGTAGATGGTTAGGATATACATTCTTCTTGACTTGAAGATTTCGGGGACGAAATCCTTTAAGGAGGGGAGAATGTAACACCCCGTAATTCTGTTAATATTAATAGCCACAAATTAAAGAATAACTAATTACAGATGTGAGAATTAAGGGAAACGGGTTTCGCGGTTGCGTTCGTCTCGGAAAAATACGCGAAATAGAGTCCGAAATTTCGTAAATCGGAGTCAGTATGACCGAGATATGGCCTTCAGAAGTTTCACGAAAAATCAGAAAAACGAAACACATTTCAAAAATGCAGAAAACGAGCCAGGCGGGAAAATTCCCGCCCAGACCAGGTCGACCTAGAGGGGACCAGGTCGACATGGGTGTCGACCCTAGGGTCGACCTGGGGGTCGACATCCCTGGTCGAGCCAGGTCGGCCTGAGTGCATCTGGATGGGTTTTTGGGCTGTTTTGGTGAGCCTGTGACAAATTCTGACGGTTCTGATCTGTTTTAGGGTTTATCTAAAGGCCTAAAACAACTAAACACACCTATAAATACATCCTAAGACCTAGCCTCCTCTACACACAATTCTATTCTGCTTCTTCTCTGCCTCTGTTCTAATAAAAATAAAAATGGCGTCGCTACTCTAGAAGCTAATCAACATCAACCTAAGCATTTCAATTCAAATTTGAGATAAAAGCTTCTGCAACATTTCTGCAACAACTAAAGTTCTTTCTTTAATCCAATCAAGGCAAGTACAGTTATTTTCTGCTATAAACATTAATTATAATTCTGATATGCTTTTAAATCTAAATCTGAGATTGTATATCTGTCAGATCTGTTTTTCTGTGACTGTTCTGTATCCCTTTCTGCTTCCTTTCTGTTTCTATAGCCAGGCTACCATGAGCCTGTGCCTAATCTCATAAGAGATTAATGTATGAATGCAAATTTTGGGACAAATAATGAATGATGCGAAATTTGACAAGACTGAATTGAACGTATGACTTTAGATCTGAGGCATAAAATATATTGACATATGACTTGGGATTGGATGCATGAATTTGACTGTAAACATGTAATTTATATATGTTGTATGCATAGTGTACATCTAAAACTAATTAGAGAAATGAACATATGTTATTTAGATCTGTAATTAATTAGAAAAATAAGCATATGTTGTAAACTAGTTTTAGACCTATGCATATTCTGTGATAAAAGAAGAGAGGAACCATTGTAAGATTACATATGATTTGAGACTTTGGCAAAATGCACATAAAAGTCAAGATCTGATTTTTAGAAGATATGATTTAAAGATTTGGATTGTTGTGTATAGTTTGCATAATGATTCATGACTTAAAAAGAAGAAGATGTGGAAACTTAGGTGTAAAGATTTACATTAATTAGGATATCTAGTATTGCGGTTACACCTAAATAGGGATTTTTGGATATATGGCATGCATTGTAATTAACGGTTATATTTGGTATAATTTATATGCGAATCTGCTGTAAAATGCTAGTTTAACAAAATAAAATTGGAACATATGTTATATGGTAAATTATGTCCATATTCTGCGCTATGTAAATTTATGCAAACATGGAGTATATGTTCATATTGTGAATCATGACAATTATGTAGGCATATGAATTTAGGCCTAATTTATGATTAGGCAAGGCATGTAAATAGAACCTTTAGAAATATTAAATTTGCTAAATCTGCTAATTTGCCAAGTTGCCTAAACTGCTAGTTTTGTTATATTGCCTAGATTGCTAATTAGATTGAAGTGCCTAATCTGTTAAATTTTTCTGTTGAGATGCCTAATCTGTTATATGCTAAAATCTGCTAAGTTGCTTAATCTGCTAAATCCGTTAAGTCGCCTAATCTAAAAAATCTGTTACCTGCAATATTTATTGTATAATTAGTATGTTATTGGCGTAATCTGAATTGGATATAGTTATGAATGATTGACATGTATATTAGGCATAAGCATAAATGTCAAATTATTAATTAATTGGCCGCAAAGATAAACATGGCTAACTCGAGGTTAGAATGAGTTTGCGGCGTAATTCTTCCCGGAACCGCCTGGCACATCCAGTGGCCACAAACAATAGGTTCTAATGTGAGAAGTTAGTCAAAACCTGCTTAAGACACGAGGTTAGGTCTGGCTTGTGGCAGAAGTCTGCCCGGAACCGCCCGGCCCATCCAGCGACCACAAGCTAGCGACCTAATGTGAGAGGTTTGGGCATTAATAATTAATTAATGCAAATCTAAGATAAGAATGACATCTAAAACGTATTGGGGGAAATAGGGTTAAACCAACTGGATTAATAGGTGTAGTAAACCCATCCATGAATCTGTAGGCCCAATACAAAGTTAGACAAATCTGAAAAATCTGTACATCTGATCTGTTAAGTCTGAAAACTTGTTAACTTAATCTGTGAACTAGTAAATCTGAATTCTGTATGTCTGAACTTGTAAACAAGTTAATCTGAGATCTGTTAATCTGGGGACACAAGGTTAGGAGGGGAATTACTTGTGTCATCTGTTGTTTGGGACCCATATTAGTCAGTAACCCTTTCTGGTATCAAAACTTTGACCCAACAGTAAGTAGGGTCTGGGCACGCTTACTGAACTAATTATAAGTTGTTCATTCTGATAATGCCGAGGGTGTTGATGGTGCATTCCAACCGGGTCATTTGCGTGCATGGATCCCGGTCTTCCTTTGAGGATGTAAGACGTCGTGACATTTGTAAATAAATCTGTGCCAATTGGTTGTCACTTTAGGGAGTGATACACCCTACTGTGGGGCCGACACAGGATATTTATTTATTAGGGAGCCGATCGCTTGGGGTAGGGTTTTATGGTACACTTAGTTCTGTTTGTTTCTGTTGGTACCGTCTGTTTCTGTTGGGTGGTAACACCTGTCTGTTTCTGTGTGGTACCATCTGTTCGGGTGGTAAAGGCCCGTTACTAGTGTACACCTAATTCTACATTCTGTTCCCATAGGGATTAATCTGTTTCTGCTTCTGTCTGTTTCTGATCGGGTAGTAAAGGCCCATTATTAGCATTCTGTTTCTGTTAAATTATTCTGTACCCGTTCCTGCTTCAGTTTAGACACTAGAGTGACACCTAATTCTGTTATACTAGTATTAGTGCAGAGAAGTGTGAAGCAATAGTTTATGTCATTCTGTTCTTCTGTTATATCTGCTACACCTGTTACAGTTATCTCACATCCAGTTTTATGTTCATATCATATTACTATTATATGTTCATATGCTGAAAGTCACTGGACTTGCCAAACTTTTTGTCTGACCCTTGTTGTATCGCCTCCTTTCTTCCGTTCCCCCCCTAGGTTATCCAAGGAGGGAATACTTTAGCTTGATCCGGATTTCTCTTTGCTTGAAGTGCTTAAAGTATGGCTTGGCTCTGTATAGCTTCCATTCTATGGGGATTATGATTTTAAACCATGCATTTTGAAGGCTTTTGTACAAGACTGATATTTTGTACTTGAATTCTGAGATTTGAAAGGATGTAACCATATTGATTTCTGTTTCCGCTGTAATAAAGTTAAAAATTTTCAAGTACTGTTTTATCTGTCTTGTAAGTTTCTGTTCTGTTTACTAAAATGCTCCACCAAAGTTAAGGCATTCCCTTTGTGAGTGACCTTAACGGAGGTGGGGTGTTACAGGATATTAGCTAAGTTAAATGGCTTCCTGGCTATTGATCTGATGTTGGTTTCGGCCTTCAGGATTAATACTTAGGGAATTGTTCTCTTACTAGTTTACAGTTAGAGATTGGTGGGATGTAATCTTTGGTTTATCGTGAACCGTGTTTTAAATGACACTGGTTCTTTAACCTAGTTAAAGATAAGATTAATTTCTTAGCTTTGAATAATCATTAATATTGATTTTTGGGAAGATTAAAACTAAATGGAGTTTTAATGAATCTTTGATTAGATTGAAAAGTGAATGTGATAATTAAAATTATCAATACAAGAAAATGATCGAAAATGGAGTGCCACCAGTTTTACTCCAGGCGATAGTCAAATCTTTAATTAGATTTGAACGTGAAATGGTAATTGAATTTACCGATAACACCGTGGTGTTAGATATGAAATATTACCAGTTTTGCTTCATGGGATGAATAGGTTGGTATTGGAAAATTAAACAAATGATTACTTCGGTAAGGTTCGCTAATCCCAACTAGTTTGGATAAACCATAATTTGGTTTGAATTCATATCCAAAGGAAGATTAAAGAATAAATTTAAGAATTTATCTTTGATAAAATTAATGGGAACCTTTCCCAAAGAATGCGAATATTTGAATAAAGGAATATTCTGGATTGGAATGAGGTGTATGTTGTGTTTTTATAACACTTGTTTATTATATACGCGAGTTATTCAGAAAGACCGGGTTTACCCCATTTTGAATAACTGATTCGACGATGTGTCGAGGATGAAGACGGTGGTTGAAGACCGGAGGTCTTCACATCGTTTGGATGATTACTGATGTCTTGATTAGGCCGTACACCCAAGACAAGGTAATAAGTGGTGGTCGTCCAGACGTACTTGGAGATCGACCGGAGATGCGAGGGCCTCCCTCATGTATTAGACATATGGGACGAGGAATAAGGTGCCTCCGGTTTTGTTCAAACCCAGAACGAACTTGTAAATGGATGTGTGTCTGACATCAGATTTCATTCTGTGTGATTGATAAATATCATTTGCATAGCGTGAATTGCCTGTGTGGCATGATAAGATGCAAATGATCAAGGCTTCTATTGAAAAGTAGTGTCTTGTGGTTGATGATCAAAGCACGACTTTGATATAGCATAGCTTTGTGGAGCATTGATTCATGAGCCTCACACCCCGGTGTGAACCAGAAACGGTAGAGGACATCAGGGAGGGTTCTAGCTAGGAGTGATGTCAGGGTTTTGCAAGCCATAACGTTTTACTTATGTAGATGATGGATAGCGAGGCACCTCGGTTATATCTGTCATTCCGGAGCCAATGGTTTGGTCTGGATATGACCAGTTTACGCCCCCTAGGGCAGGGAAACATAGTGCTCAGACATTTTAATCCACTTCGTGTGGACCAGCCCTGACGATCCAAGGTGCAGTAGCGGCTGTATCCGGAGGGGCGGGCTAGAGCGTCTCGAATTCGGTAAGGATGATCCCTTGCCTTGGTTCACAAATGGAAATCCAACTACTAATACGTGACAATTGTGGTTTTGATCATAGAGCCTAGTATGGCGACATAGTGGGATGGGGCACTCATGCTGTCTATGATTGATACATTTATATTCGAAATTGTTTTGACACTATACACTTATAGTAATAGTAAAATATGAAATTTTGCGTACCAAGCATTTTTGGCTATTATAAGGTAAAAACTCTATCCTCCGGCTTGTGTTGCATTGTGTGATGGGACCTGAGTCTTATAATAGCTTCATTGTTCTTTATTTAGCATTGCGCTATTGTTTTATGCACTGGTATTCTTGGGAGGAAACCCATTCCGTGTTATAAGGCATGGTCCTTTGATTTACCTTACTTTAAAACCAAGATAATAACTGTTTTAGTTCTCATACCAGTCACATGACTGACCTGGAGTTTATTGTTTTAACCTAAACTCCGGGTGCCCCTATTTTCCGCATGGGCAGCTAGTAGTTTTGGTTTTGCAGATTTATATTCATAGGATCCTGATTCACAGCTGAAGCGATACTCCGAAAGCTCTGTATCCGTGTATTACTTTTAGTTGTGTTTTGTATTATTTTCCGCTGCATTGTAATTTGTAAAGCTCTGATGTTTATCAAATGTATATTATTTGTTCATACTCTGTTATATTCTTGTATTCTGATGGAATTGTTGAAATAAGCAATGAAATGTTCTTCTGTTTGTGTTCCGATGTGTGTTGTTCTCAATTCAATCCGGGCTTTCCTCCACGGGGATGTTCGGGTCGCTTCAAAAATTATGTAATATTTTGACAGAAGCAAAAGTTAAGTAGCTTGAATTCCAATCATCGATATCAGTATCACGATTATTGATTCCAAATCTCATACTATTACATTCTCGGATTTTCAAAGATTCTAGCGAAGGGAGATGAATAACTTATGTAATATGCTCCAGAACACTACATTTTGTGAAATGGACCATAATAAGATAATACATCTCATTTAGAATTGTTGAAAATAGACGATAGTGCTTTATGCTTCACAATATCAGTATACATAGAATAGTTATCAAAAATCAGGATTAATATGATTAAAATCCGAATTGACTTATAAAGTATGTTTAAGGAACATCAAGAGTTAGCAAAGTGTATAATTTTCATGGTGGGTGCGCCGCGTTCATGTGCATTCACATGTATTGGGGACAATAAATGGATGTTTCCATTCATAATTCAGAAAATTTCGGTTAAAATTTACTGGATATTGAAATTTATTGGATATTGCTCTATTCAAATCTTAATTCTTTTAGTTGTGTTAGAATATTATTAATTAGATCTGTAGTATTAATGTTGGGAATTAGGCAAGCAAATACTAGATATATCTTACTAGCTCTTAGGATTATTTAGTTTCATGATACACAAATAGATATCAAATAGCGGAAATAAATAAATCCTTATGCACATTGCACAACATAACATTCACAAAGGAAAGGTTATTGCTGTAGCTTTCATTCTTAGTTACTTAATTGCACGTTATATCTGTATTATGTATCGAAAAAGATTAGTCCTCAAGTCAGTGTTTTCTCAAGTCTGGAAGAGCAAATATCTGCATTTGACACATTAATTAATTAATCAAGAGATGAATTATTTGAAATCTCATGTTTTGAATTAAGTCATTTTTAATATATACCCTTTAAGTTTCTATCTTATTCTGGAGAGCAATCAAAATATGATGTATCTAGAAAATTCACTAAATACATGGGGATCAAGGAAATCAATTTCTTTGTCTATAACATTCACATGTTGTAACACCCCGAATTTCGGTTAATGCTAAAATTCACAAATTAAAGAATAACTAATCCCAGATGTGGGAAATAGGGGAAACGGGTTGCACCATTGCGTTCGTCTCGGAAAAATACGCGAAATAGAGTCTGAGTTTTCGAAAATCGGAGTCCGTATGAAGAAGATATGGACGAACGAAGTTAGGCAGAAAAACCGAAAACAAGCCAGAATGCACTGGCGCACTTGTGAAGTGCGCCAACACAAAAATGCACTGGCGCACTTGTGAAGTGCGCCAACACATTTTTACACTAGCGCACTTGGGAAGTGCGCCCGTGTCGAGCCAGAAACCTGCACAGCTTTCTGGTTTGACCCTGGTGCACCATTTTAGGGTTTGGCTGTGTTTTGGGCTATTCTCTAGAAGCTTCCGAGATCTGATGGTCCTAATCTAATTTAGGGTTAATCTAATGGCCTAAAACACTTGCCTAATCTATAAATACACCCTAACACTACCCTAATTCATACTAAAAATAGATTCAAGGGCCTCATGCCGTCAAATCAAAACTAGAAGGAGCCTCCACCAAATTTGAGAGGAAGTTGGCATCTCAAATCAACTCTAATCAAGTTCAAATCCACTCTAGCAACTTAATCTTCCTCATTGGAGTGCTAATTAGTGATTTGTGAGTTCCTATGCCTTAGCAAGCAATTGCTAAACTAATTAGGATAGGATATTAGGAGGCTATGGATGTAAATGAGGATTTATTTATGTTGTGGTTGTCATATGTTATAAGTTCATATGCAAGTTTGTCTCTTTTTATGATATGACATGTTATGCATGTTTATATGCAAGTTTGTATGCAAGTTCATATGCAAGTTTGTCTCTTTTTATGATATGCATAACATATGCAAGGTTGCCTCTATGTATGACAAGATATGCAAGTTCATATGCAAGTTTATATGCAAGTTCATATGCAAGTTTATATGCAAGTTCATATGCAAGTTTATATGCAAGTTCATATGCAAGTTTATATGCAAGTTCATATGCAAGTTTGGGTTAATGATTTATGCTAGTTGGGTTTAATGTTGTGATGCAAGTTGACACCTTTTAAATGCCAACGTTGTGCTAAGATGGAACCCATCACATTTATAATGAAACTCCCCATTTATATGACATGTCATGAGAACGAATTACGTGGGAAACGATGGGGTTAATATGCATGTTAATAAAAATGTGTAAAGATAGTATGCTTAAGCATAACATAAAATGAATGGACATAATTGGGAAGTTACCTATTAAGTTAGGTCTACCCATATTATGGAGTTGGGAATTTACCTATTAAGTTAGGTCTACCCATACTATGGAATTGGGAATTTACCTATTTGGTTAGGTCTACCCATATTCTTAAAAATGTGTAATTAATTAGGGATAATTAATACAAATTATGGGGGTGATTAATTAGGTGTAATTAATCAACTAAGACACGAGGTTGGACCCTTTTGTAGCGGAAGTCTGCCCGGAACCGACCGGCAATCCAGCAGCTACAAATGATTGGCCCAATGTGAGAGGTCTTAGTCATAAATTAAATACATGATTAAAGTAAAGACACGAGGTTAGACCCTTTTTATGACGGAAGTCTGCCCGGACCCAACCGGCATATCCAGCAGTCATGGAAGATGGTCTAATGTGAGAGGTCTTTATGAGGTCATGATCTTAATTAATTAATTAAGAAACACTTAACCATATTAGCATGTAGAGGGACATGAGGGGTTAAGTGGGTGCCTTGGGTGGCATGTGGAAATCTAGTGGTTGCCTTGGGTGGCAATAGAAAATACAATTAGAATACTTAACCAAAGTGGAACATGTAATTAAAACATGATTAAAGGGTTAAGTGGTATACACTAGAAATGACAAGCTTAGGTGGGTAGCTTGTGGGGGCCCATTTCAACCAATATCCCAAACGTATCTTTGTGGGCTCGACCCAAGTCGAGGACGGGACACGCATATTGGGCTTGACTATAAGAGGCCAAAACGGGGTAGCGGTGGCAACGCAAGTCCAACGGGTTTCATATGCGTGTGTGGACCCGGGCTGGTAGGTAAGACGTTGTTGCATCGTGTAGATATAAGCCGTGCACCATTTTTTGTATCGGGTTGCCACTATGGGGAGTGATACACCCCATTGTGGGGCCAGCACGGGTATCTACGGTGGGGAGCCGATCGTTTGGGAGTAGTGGATACACCTAGTGGAGATAGGGGCAGGCGGCACCTATGTAGTCAGCTAGGGGTACACGAAACTACTGGGTAAATTTACTAAGTCCTTGGGAGGGATCAACCTTTAAGTAGGAATGACTGGCGTGGTGCAGTGTAGTAATTATCCTTGGGTGGGTAAATGCGTCTTTATCGTTATCTTAGTTCATTCTAAGTCTGATTGGTTACTGAGTGTAGTCATTTATCCCCAGTCACACCGTACCAAGTTTTATCATACCCTAATTACTTTAATGATTGTATTGTTAAAGTTATAGGACTCGCTCAGACTTATGTCTGACCCCGTTATTTTTATCTTTTTCCCAGCCCTCAGGTTCTCAGAGTGGGCCCAGCACGAGTGGGCTTTGATCAGGCTGCTTTTATTACTCTCTCGGAGCTTGGACCCTAGATGTAGAGCTCAGCTTACCCTTTTCTTTTATGGCTATCAGTTCATGTACTGGGATTATATATTTTTATTTATCAGGATGGATATTTTGTACTTGACTCTTATTATGGTTTTGTGATGTAACCAAACATGTTTTACTTTCCGCTGCAATGAAATGATGTTTTAAATTTTCAAGTATTACTTATATCTGTCTTGCTGTAATTTCTCTGTTCTGTATTCACTAAAAAATACTCCACCGATGTTATGGCATTCCCTTAGCTAGTGACCATAGCGGGAGTGGGGTGTTACACGTGGTATCAGAGCTTAAGGTTACCAGAACAGATAATTTTTTTAGGAAAAACTATTTTCTAAGAATATTTTTGAAAGGAGTATTTTCAAAAACATGTCTTTTAAGAGAAAAGTTTTTGAAAGAAAAGCATAATCCCCAATAGCCATATCTATATCTTTCGAATTCTCCGTTTTGAATCTCTTCCTCTCTCGTTTTGAGTTTCCCCTCCGCGTATAGATGACCTTTCTAAGATAGATAAGAACGGAAAACCACTTCAAGGGACTTAGACATTAGTCGGATTAGAAGTTGGTTCAAGAAGGAGGAGGACTGGTAGGTATCTATTGGATAGACGAAGGGAGGAAGGCTCAAATAGTTGTTTGGTTAATGAAGGATGAAACCTCATTGGTGGGAGGTTACGAGTGGAGAATGGGATGAAGAAGGCGAGTAGTTATCCTTTTGGGAGGAATAGGACACCTTATTAGGATTGTCCAAAGAGGCAAGGGCAAGGTACGGAATCTCCTAGAGGGTAGTTGTATTCCCTCACGACTAGGGTACCAAATGGGGATAGACCGTCTAGGTTGGAATTTGGATTTCTTTATTATCCGATTCGAACTTTATTTAATTCTGACGCATCGAGTTCGTTTATCTCATCATTGTTAGTTGAGTCACTGCACTTAGACACCAGTTAGTAGATGATCCCTTAGTTGTTTCAAACCCAATTGGGGCTCCATGAAGTGTTTGGGTTTGAAAGTTGCTATACTTAGCGTTGAGAATAGATGTGATGCTTTTTGGGCTTCACGAGCTATGGGTTAGTTTTGGGCATGGACTGGTTATCCAGTAGGGGTGCCGTTCTTGATTTTGAAGGGAGAGTTGTTAGGCTTATGACCCGCTTGGGTAACACTCTCGAGATCTCTTGTAATCCCATGGAATCTGTTATGCTAAGTTATCTAGAATCGCTTGACACCTCGGTCGAGAGTTTGCGATCTGTTAGAGTGGTCCGGGAATACTCGGATGTGTTTGAGGAGGTAAAGGGCTTACCTCCGTAGCGGGAGATTGACTTCCGAATATATCTGGTAGACAATGCCAAACCAGTATCTTGGCCAGTGTGCCACATGGCTCCTCGCGAGAGGAGGGAACTCCATAAGCAAGTAGGGGAGTTGCTTGAGAAGGGGTCCATAAGACAAAGTATATCGGAGTGGGGTGCTCCAGTAGTTTTTGCTACGAAGGCGGATGGGTCCCTCAGACTTTGTGTAGGCTAAAGAGAACTAAATAAACTCACAAAGAAGAATAGACACCCATTGCCGAGGATTGATGATCTCTTTGATCAGTTGGTTGGCGCCTCAGTATTTTCGCAGTTGGACTCAGCCACGGGGTTTCATCAGTTGAGGGTGGCTGAGGATAGCATAGACAAGACTGCCTTTAGAACTCCGGATGGTTTCTATGAGTGGCTGGTGATGCCGTTTGGGTTGACGAATGCCCCTGCATACTTTGTTGATTTGATGAGTAGGGTGTTCAGGGAGTTCCTTAATAAGTTTGTGGTGGTCTTTGTGGATGATATCTTAGTATTTTCTAAGAGTGAAGAAGAGCATGCCCTACATCTTGGGGAGGTGTTGGAGACTCTTCGAGCACATAGCCTTAAGGCTAAATTCTCTAAATGTCACTTCTGGAGGAAGGAAGTGCGGTTCTTGGGGCACGTGGTCTCCAAGGAAGGGATAGCTGTGGATCCCGCGAAGGTAGTATCAATTCAAGATTGGAAGGTTCCGAAGAATGCTACCGAAGTAAGAAGTTTCTTGGGGTTGGCGGGTTACTATAGGAAGTTTATCAAAGACTTCGCGAAGATATCAACCCCATTAACCCGCTTAACGAAGAAGAATCTTGTTTTCACATGGGACGTAGATTGTGATGATGCGTTCCGACGGTTAAAGAGAGCTTTAACCACTGCTCCAGTTTTAGTGTTGCCAGATGGGAGTAAGCCATTTGTTGTCTATACCGATGCTTGTGGGACAGGACTGCGCGCAGTCTTAATGCAAGAGGGAAGGGTAATAGCCTATGGTGGAAGGCAGTTGAGGGCACATGAGAAAAATTACCCTACCCATGATCTAGAGTTGGCTGCTATTGTTTTTGCGCTTAAGATTTAGCGCCATTATCTTCTTGGTGAGAGATTCGAATTGTTCACTGACCACAAATCATTGAAGTACTTGTTTTCTCAGAAGGATTTGAATTTGAAACAGCAAAGGTGGATGGAGTTCTTAGCATCTTATGATTTCGAGATAGCGTATACTCCTGGCAAGGGTAACGTGGTGGCGGACGCCTTAAGCAGAAATAAGTTGTCCTTGAGTCCATTGTTCGTGGAACAACGAAGCTTGGAATTTATCTCGATGTTTGATTTCAGACCTTCCATTGACTATATACCCGGTTTGCTAGCATCCTTGGAGGTCAGACCTACTCTTTTGGGGCGAATTAGAGAAGCACAGAGGGACGACCCATAGTTGGTTGAGTTGGTAGAGAAGCTCATAAGGGGGGAGTCGTCCAGCCATTTGAGTAGGTACACCCTAGACGATAGGGGGTGCTTGCGTAGAGACGGTAGACTTTGTGTACCGCAAGACGAGGGTTTGAGGAAGGTTGTTCTTGATGATGCACACCGTTCTAGGATGACCATTCATCCCGGTGGGGACAAGATGTACCAAGACATGAAGCGGGTTTTCTTCTGGGCCGGTATGAAGAAAGATGTGGCCGAGTATGTCGCTCGATGCTTGGTATGCCAACAGGTGAAAGCGGAGCAAAAGAAACCAGGTGGGTTGCTTCACCCATTGGAAGTTCCGCAATGGAAGTGGGATAGCGTCTCGATGGATTTTATTGACGGGTTACCCAGATCAAGAAAGGGTAATACGGGAATTTGGGTTGTGGTAGACAGACTTACTAAAAGCGCCCATTTCATACCTGTGAAAAGCAAGAGGACTGCCCCATGGCTAGCTTCAGTATATCTTCGAGAGATAGTTCGATTGCATGGGGTACCCTCTAGCATAGTGAGTGATCGAGATCCTATCTTCACTAGCGAGTTCTGGAAAAGTTTGCAATAAGCAGTGGGGACTCAATTATGTCTGAGCACCGCATATCATCCTCAGACGGACGGCCAGACTGAGAGGGTGAATCGTGTCCTAGAAGACCTTTTGAGGCTTTGTATCTTAGATTTTGGAGGTACATAGGAAGAGCATCTTCCATTGGTGGAGTTCGCATATAATAACAGATTTCAGTCCAGTATTGGTATGGCTCCTTTCGAAGCTCTTTATGGAAGGCCTTGTCGATCACCTACATGTTGGTGGGAATCTACGGATAAGATCTTGCTTGGGCCAGATATGGTTAGGGAGACTTCTGAGAAGATTGACTTGATTCGAAAAAGGATGAAAGCAGCGCAGGATAGGCAAAAATCTTATGCGGACAAGAGGAGGACAGATCTTGAGTTTGAAGTTGGGGACATGGTCTTTGTCAAAGTGTCTCCGTTATGAAATGTGGTTCGCTTTGGATCTGTTGGGAAGTTAGCACCAAGGTTCGTAGAGCCGTTTCCTATTAAGGAAAGGATTGGACGAATGGCATATAGAGTGGAGTTGCCCGACAGACTTAGTGGTGTACATGATGTATTCCATGTGTCACATTTGAGGAAGTGCTTGCATGAGACCGCAGAGGTTGTAGAGATGAGCTTGCTTAGAGAAGTGGAAGTAGAGCGTGATGCGACTATTAGACGAGCTCCTACTCGCGTCCTTGGGTCAGAGACTAGGAAATTGTGGAATCGAGAGGTCCAACTAGTCAAAGTACAATGGGGAGAAGACGAGGGCAATGCTACTTGGGAGACGGAAGCGAAGATGCGTTCATTGTACCCATTCCTTTTTGATAGTATGTCTTTTAACTTCTCCTTTATCGTTTGTCTAGTACTTATCTTATCTTTAGTATGTCCTCTCATTAGTACCTTTGACCTTTAGATAGGGTAAACCTATGGTTGAAACATGTGTTTGAGACATGTTATGTTTGATGGATGCATGTGGATGCAAGTGGTTGCTAGTGGTTGCTCGTGGATGCATGTATACACACTCTAGGCACTAGATCGGCTCAATCACTTCATATTGCATATTGCATAAAATTGTGTGTAGGAAGCTATATTTATGGATGTATAATGATTGTGTTATCATATGGATGATGCATTTTGGTGAATGATTGTGCACTCATATAGATATTGTATGTGTCGATAGGGTTCTCTCGCATACATAATGGATGCATGGCACTATCATGGTTTGCATATGTTCATACATTAGATAGGGAACATATACACACACTTTTTGCATATGCTCATACATCATTAGAAACTGTTTTAAGGACAATGGATGCCCGTGTTTGATGGATTGAGTAGATGGTTGTTTGGACGGTAGGATATGCATTCTCCTTAGCTTAGAGATTTCGGGGACGAAATCCTTTAAGGAGGGGAGAATGTAACACCCCGAATTTCGGTTAATGCTAAAATTCACAAATTAAAGAATAACTAATCCCAGATGTGGGAAATAGGGGAAACGGGTTGCACCATTGCGTTCGTCTCGGAAAAATACGCGAAATAGAGTCTGAGTTTTCGAAAATCGGAGTCCGTATGAAGAAGATATGGACGAACGAAGTTAGGCAGAAAAACCGAAAACAAGCCAGAATGCACTGGCGCACTTGTGAAGTGCGCCAACACAAAAATGCACTGGCGCACTTGTGAAGTGCGCCAACACATTTTTACACTGGCGCACTTGGGAAGTGCGCCCGTGTCGAGCCAGAAACCTGCACAGCTTTCTGGTTTGACCCTGGTGCACCATTTTAGGGTTTGGCTGTGTTTTGGGCTATTCTCTAGAAGCTTCCGAGATCTGATGGTCCTAATCTAATTTAGGGTTAATCTAATGGCCTAAAACACTTGCCTAATCTATAAATACACCCTAACACTACCCTAATTCATACTAAAAATAGATTCAAGGGCCTCATGCCGTCAAATCAAAACTAGAAGGAGCCTCCACCAAATTTGAGAGGAAGTTGGCATCTCAAATCAACTCTAATCAAGTTCAAATCCACTCTAGCAACTTAATCTTCCTCATTGGAGTGCTAATTAGTGATTTGTGAGTTCCTATGCCTTATCAAGCAATTGCTAAACTAATTAGGATAGGATATTAGGAGGCTATGGATGTAAATGAGGATTTATGCATGTTGTGGTTGTCATATGTTATAAGTTCATATGCAAGTTTGTCTCTTTTTATGATATGACATGTTATGCATGTTTATATGCAAGTTTGTATGCAAGTTCATATGCAAGTTTGTCTCTTTTTATGATATGCATAACATATGCAAGGTTGCCTCTATGTATGACAAGATATGCAAGTTCATATGCAAGTTTATATGCAAGTTCATATGCAAGTTTATATGCAAGTTCATATGCAAGTTTATATGCAAGTTCATATGCAAGTTTATATGCAAGTTTATATGCAAGTTTGGGTTAATGATTTATGCTAGTTGGGTTTAATGTTGTGATGCAAGTTGACACCTTTTAAATGCCAACGTTGTGCTAAGATGGAACCCATCACATTTATAATGAAACTCCCCATTTATATGACATGTCATGAGAACGAATTACGTGGGAAACGATGGGGTTAATATGCATGTTAATAAAAATGTGTAAAGATAGTATGCTTAAGCATAACATAAAATGAATGGACATAATTGGGAATTTACCTATTAAGTTAGGTCTACCCATATTATGGAGTTAGGAATTTACCTATTAAGTTAGGTCTACCCATACTTTGGAATTGGGAATTTACCTATTTGGTTAGGTCTACCCATATTCTTAAAAATGTGTAATTAATTAGGGATAATTAATACAAATTATGGCGGTGATTAATTAGGTGTAATTAATCAACTAAGACACGAGGTTGGACCCTTTTGTAGCGGAAGTCTGCCCGGAACCGACTGGCAATCCAGCAGCTACAAATGATTGGCCCAATGTGAGAGGTCTTAGTCATAAATTAAATACATGATTAAAGTAAAGACACGAGGTTAGACCCTTTTTATGACGGAAGTCTGCCCGGACCCAACCGGCATATCCAGCAGTCATGGAAGATGGTCTAATGTGAGAGGTCTTTATGAGGTCATGATCTTAATTAATTAATTAAGAAACACTTAACCATATTAGCAGGTAGAGGGACATGAGGGTTAAGTGGGTGCCTTGGGTGGCATGTGGAAATCTAGTGGTTGCCTTGGGTGGCAATAGAAAATACGATTAGAATACTTAACCAAAGTGGAACATGTAATTAAAACATGATTAAAGGGTTAAGTGGTATACACTAGAAATGACAAGCTTAGGTGGGTAGCTTGTGGGGGCCCATTTCAACCAATATCCCAAACGTATCTTTGTGGGCTCGACCCAAGTCGAGGACGGGACACGCATATTGGGCTTGACTGTAAGAGGCCAAAACGGGGTAGCGGTGGCAACGCAAGTCCAACGGGTTTCATATGCGTGTGTGGACCCGGGCTGGTAGGTAAGACGTTGTTGCATCGTGTAGATATAAGCCGTGCACCATTTGTTGTATCGGGTTGCCACTATGGGGAGTGATACACCCCATTGTGGGGCCAGCACGGGTATCTACGGTAGGGAGCCGATCGCTTGGGAGTAGTGGGTACACCTAGTGGAGATAGGGGCAGGTGGCACCTATGTAGTCAACTAGGGGTACACGAAACTACTGGGTAAATTTACTAAGTCCTTGGGAGGGATCAACCTTTAAGTAGGAATGACTGGTGTGGTGCAGTGTAGTAATTATCCTTGGGTGGGTAAATGCGTCTTTATCGTTATCTTAGTTCATTCTAAGTCTGATTGGTTACTGAGTGTAGTCATTTATCCCCAGTCACACCGTACCAAGTTATATCATACCCTAATTACTTTAATGATTGTATTGTTAAAGTTATAGGACTCGCTCAGACTTATGTCTGACCCCGTTGTTTTTATCTTTTTCCAAACCCTCAGGTTCTCAAAGTGGGCCCAGCACGAGTGGGCTTTGATCAGGCTGCTTTTATTACTCTCTTGGAGCTTGGACCCTAGATGTAGAGCTCAGCTTACCCTTTTCTTTTATGGCTATCAGTTCATGTATTGGGATTATGTATTTTTATTTATCAGGATGGATATTTTGTACTTGACTCTTATTATGGTTTTGTGATGTAACCAAACATGTTTTACTTTCCGCTGCAATGAAATGATGTTTTAAATTTTCAAGTATTACTTATATCTGTCTTGCTGTAATTTCTCTGTTCTATATTCACTTAAAAATACTCCACCGATGTTATGGCATTCCCTTAGCGAGTGACCATAGCGGGAGTGGGGTGTTACACATGTACTTAAACGTACATAAAGTCTTTGATAATGAGTGTTTAGTAGTATCAAAGTTTATATTACTGACGTCCATTGTTCGCCTGTATGCAATAGTTTGTGTTTGTTTACTTGATTGAATCAAATAACTATATCCGTCACTGAGCATTGGGTATCAATGAAAACACATGTAATGTTATGATGATACATATTATACCCATTGTGTCCATTGTTGACTTGTGTACAATATTCTTCAAGTCCTTACTAATTTTTTTAAGAAACACATTTAACAATTTGAACTCTGGAACCTTGTTTTCTAATCAATCAATATAGTGATAGTATTATACCCATCATTTACCCAGACCTAGTTCTTCATTGTTAATTGAAACTTGGATGCAAATTCCAACTGAATTGAACTACTAGTTATGCTATTTTTTGCATATAATCGATATGAAAAAAACATCAAACTTTCCATCGAAGTATTTGAATTCTCACTTTCTTGGTCCTTATTTTACCAATAATAGCAGTGAACCATTATAATCATTTTCCTATTTCATAAAGCTTACGGCTGAGTTATGCTTATAGATAATGGTTACAGTTGTTAAGTATATAGGATAAATATTCCAGTTATTAGTATTAACCCAGCTAACTAGATTAAAATTTAGGTTGTTATATCTTCTAACATAAATTTGAAGCATGCATTCATTGGGTGCCAAAGAAATATTTGTTGGAATGAAGAGTAGATGCATCGGTAAGGTAGGGTTGATTACATTAACAGAACTTACTTGAAAAGAGATGATGAAGTATCAACTCTCAAGTCTTTCCACCTCTTCTATTTATCTACTTTCTTTTTAATCTTGCATCTTATGCTCTAGTGTGTGTTACCAGAATTATCGAAGGTTTATGGTTCCTGGTTTTTTGTTTTGCTTGATAATAACAATTATGGTTCAGAGCTAGAGATGCTGGTTAATCTTAACTGGTTAGTTTGGTGATTGTATTTGATGGGAATGAGCCACTGGGAGCTAATTAACAATGCTTAGAGTGTGTGATTACTAATTTGATTTGCTCCGCAACACCATATATTAATACAATATTAGAATTTTTAAAAATTCTTGATGTTGTGCCTACTTTGATATGGTGATTGTCTACTTTCCTGGATTAAGTTCACCCTGCTAAAGAATTTAATATTTGCAAGTCTCTCCCTTTAGTTATTCTATAGATTCTGCACAGATAATATAAATGGTGGCTTCTTTTGAAAACCTTTGGTCAACCAGTGGTAATCGTAGCAATCAGCAGACTATCGCATTTTGATATTCCACTTGTGATGTATGGACGAAATTAGAGGTGAATCCAATGCTGATCTAAGTGAAATCTGGTAAAGGGACGTATGCAGAATGGGTATGCTGCATGTTTTCATTTACTTAATATTTCATTATGACTATTTGTGTTATCCTGATTCTGACTTATTTCATTGTCTTAATAGGTTCTCTCATTATCAAAGGAGGTGTTGCATCTGTGTTCCGTGCTGTGGTGATATATTTGATTGTAGACATTGTCATAACGAAGCTAAGGTAAGTTGAGTGATACAACATATTTAGCAACCTAATCAAATACCAAAGCATCAGAACAATAACTTAGATAATTTTTTACTTTATTTTTTCCATTTTACTATTCAATTCTTATTCCAATTGTCATTAACATCCACGAATTTGTCCCCTCTAATGTTGGGAGAGTAAGAAGAAATGAATTAGCCATAGGATTGATCAAGTTTTAATTATTTCAGACTAGCTTGGTTACTTCAGTGGGAACCTATACATTAGGGAAATTTAAAACAATATTAGCTTGAGATAATTTTAATTTATTTAATGTCATAAATTAACAACAATACCAGTTTCTAATTCCTGAACAAATCTGGGTATACTAGGTCGTTGTCCTACTTTTCTATATATAACTTTAGAATAATAACCGAATAATATTAGGAATGCAGACTTAAATGTGTTTGCATGTAAATCGATAAAGCGAAACTAATAATGGGAAGCGAAATTGATAACAAGAAATTCCTAAACAATATTAAGTAGAGAAAAAAATTAGATGCAGCTTTAAGACAAACAATGTCGAGAAAGGAAAACCTGATGATGGATATGATTGATAAACTCTAAGAAAAGGCAAAAATGCCTTTAGGAATACCAATTTCTAGTTCAATGTAAAATAAACTTAGGAGTCGTTCAAATAAAAAAGAAATATAAAAGGAATAACATGCATGACGGTTGATAGTTCATTACTGAGTGCATGATTCATATGGATTTACTGAATTTATTTGAGTATACATATATCATTGGTCCTCACTGATTGGTTGCTCGTTGCTGTCTTCATTTGACTCTCTTCATTTATCTACCTACAAAATATAAGATATTTTATTGTATTTCTTTTGGGACGCCAGTTTTTGGGGCTGAAACTATTTTGCCTTTCATTCTAATAAGGGCAATTTAAGGAATTTTATGGCCTCTATTTAAAACAATAGGGGCGTCAACAAATGTCTTTAATGCTTTCAATTTCGGTAGGTAGTCACTGTAAAACAGCTGGATAGGAATGGACTTCAGGGAAATAAGGAATTTCTTGTGGAGGTTCTTATGCTTAGCCTCTTGCACCATCCTAATCTCGTTAACCTTATCGGTTACCGTGCAGATGGTGATCAATGTCTTCTTGTATACGAGTTCATGCCTTTAGGATCATTAGAAGATCATTTGCATGGTTAGGTTTATTTTTTAATTTGTTTATGTACATGTTTGCAAGTACTATAATATTTCGGTGCTTTGCATATGCAAATATATATATATATATATATATATATGTGTGTGTGTGTGTGTGTGTGTGTGTGTGTGTGTGTGCTAGGCTGATGGTTTTTTAAGTGATCCGTAACACTTTATTAAAAATTAAAGAAAAGGATACAACGCACACTGGTGATATACCAAGTGTATATCAACCACAAAATACATACTCCCACACACGGGGATCACACAATTACATTGACTTATTACATGCTGATACTTCATTTCAAATACATTTCTTATTCATTGTGCTAAAAGAAAAGCACAGGAGGCAACATAGCTCCATTTATCCATTATCAAAAGGAGCATTCACCTTCGCTCTAGTCATGCTGCGTGTTTGAGGCGATTTCCCCGCATTGGTTCCAGCTACACAAGATGACGAGGGTAAGATGTTTGGTAGAATTATGTCTGGCGGTTTTGCCTTGTAGCTAGGAGGCGGAGGTATGTTTGCAAATGGGTTCAAATTTTTCTTCTTATCTGAGTCGTTCGTTGCTTTCTTGCTTTGTAAGACAGAGTAGTTCTTGGCCATCAGTTCCATGAGTTTTTTCTTCTCACTACAAATATAAGGGTCAAGCCCACCAGTTTCTATTTGAACACCGAGACTCTTTATAGTTTCAAGGACTGTCTTGTCTACGTTTAGATTCATTTTCTGCTTTGTTTTAGGTTGCCTCATCTTGTTGTCATTAGAGCCAGCTGAAATGTTGAAATTATTTTGAAGAAAGCTATCAAGTTCACCATCTGGTTCGGTGAAAGCAGACATGTCGACAACATTCATGTCATCTTCTAGATGCTCCTGCATGGGGTATATACGTGAATTACCATTCTTGGTCTTGTTGTGTAGAGAAGTTCCATTCAGGTAACCATATTTGAAGCCATAAGCATTGTCCACTTGAATGTCGTTAGCAACTAATGGGAGATGCACGTCATTACCACCATTATTCAGTGTTTGCTCAAACTCTGATATTTCATTTATAATGGTCTGGATATCATCATCTTTTCCAGTTATTTCTAGCTCATTGCTGAAAGCCGTAGAGGCGTTAGCAGGTTGCACTTCTATGTGAACAACAGCAGTATCATCAACATGTTGAACACACACATTGCCTTTGGTTTTAATGATATTGTCCTTGCTCTTGTTCATGTTAGCTTCTTCATTCCTGGTTATAAGTCCATCTTCTGTAACTTCAACCAATTCTCCTTCTTTAAGATCTAGATTGGTTGTTTCATTTACACTCATGTTAGCTAAGGATCCAAATTTATTGGTGGTGCGTATGTCAGTAGACACGCCAGTACTTTGTTTTGATGAGTCTCCTCTCACTCTCTTCCATTTCTGTTGACCAACCATTGGATTTACTCTCACTTTGACTCCGCTTCTTGATGGGAATCTTTTGACTTGTCTCCTATTTGCTTAGCACTGCCATCAACATCCCCATTACTATGAGTTTCAATGTTTTGCTTTTGTACATCAATATCTGCACTAACTTTCCTGTTAGCATTCAACTTAGTCTCTCATCAATTTTGCCAAAAGGGCAGGTGTTATTCAAGTGTCCGAAGACCTTAAAAACAGGAAAAATATCTGGCTTCCAAACACAACTTATATTAATGTCATGCTCAGTTCCGTTAGGAAGAAGAACAGTAATCTTATCCGGCATTTCGCTTTCTATAGAAATCTCAACTAAGCATTTAGCAAAGCCCAACCAATCAAGACTCTCATATGCAAATATATTGAGTATATGCAGTGATTGCCTGAGTGTTATTCATGAAGAATATGAATCAGAAAGCAAATTTTTCTCCGTAGGAGGGATGTCATACGTGTTATACTAATAGTTTTTAATGACACATAATTTAAATATCAAATTAACATGTAACAGATCATATAGAATTGCCTGTTCTGGTTATAATCAAAATAACGGAACATTGGTGAAAGAGACGATGTCTTTAACCAGAAGTGCATTTTAACAGCGTTGAATCTAGTCTTATAATTTAACGCATCCATGGTTACTCATTGGAAAATGAATATGGCAGTTGTATCTGGTCATCCGATCCCTATAGTGAATATATACTATTCTAATTATTTTCCATTTGAAAATATCTTATATTTTACACCTCATACTCCAAAATTATGGTTTAAGGGTGATGATCTAGCAAATTTGTCTTTTAATTTATTGTGTTAACTTCAAATATTTCCACAACACATTTGTATCCATATGTCATGTCTCAGCCTTTACATGCAACGGTCATATTTTATGCATAAATTAAGACTAACGGTAGTTAGAAAAGGAATCATAGCATTTATGATTTCATGTGATCGCATTTACTCATGTAGTTCAATCAGATAACGGGAATTGGAAAAACTCGATAGAATGGTTCTCCAATGTGGGTAACTGAATCTCAATAGACAAGATGAAACGACCCAAACTTCCCCGTAAAGGGAAGTACGGATTGAGTTGAGAACACGATGAATCAGAACACAAACAGAAGAACATTTTGTTGTTTATTACAACAATTACATCAGAGTACAAGAACATTGCAGAGTATGAATAAATAATATACATTAGAAAAATATCAGATATTTAAAGCAATTACATAGCAGCGGAAAACAATACAAAACACAGCCGAAAGGAATACATGGATACAGAGCTTTCCGAATATCGCTTCAGCTGTAAACAAGGATCCTGTGAATACAATGTCTGCAAAACCAAAACTACTAGCTGCCCATGTGGAAAATATGGGCACCCAGAGTTTAGGTTAAAACAATAAACTCCAAGTCAGTCATGGGACTGGTGTGAGAACTAAAACAGTTATTAACTTGATTTTAAAGTTGGGTAAATCACGGGACCATGCCATATAACACGGAACGGGTTTACTCCACATGACCCCTAGTTCAAAAGCAAACAATGCAATGCTTTTTGAAAAAATGAAGCTATTATAAGACTCAGGTCCCATCACACAATGCAACGCAAGCCGGAGGATAAATTTTTCCCTTATAATAGCCAAATATGCTTGATATGTATAAAACAAATTATTTTGATATTATTATAAGTGCATAGTGTTTAAAAACAACTTCGAATATAAATGTATCAATCATAGACGGCATGGGTACCATATATCATGTCGCCGTACTTGTTCTACAATCAAAACCGCATGATGTCGTATTTGAAGTTGGATTTCCATCTATGAACCAAGGCAAGTGATCGTCCTTACCGAATTTGAGACACTCTAGCCCGTGCCTCGGGATTAGAGCTCGAGTGACCCTAGGAAGCGCCAGGGTCGGTCATCCGTCGGCAATACCATAAACTATATGTTAGCCTGCCCTATGAGGCATAAATCTGGTCAGTAATGTTGACCATAACAATATCCGAGGTGCCTCTCTATCCATCAAGTAATAATAAGCAACATCCACATGAGTAAAATGCAAGGCTTGTAAACACTGACACCCCTCTGTTGGATCTAGATTAACCCTAGAGGTGGGTGAATAGGGTTTATCACAGTTTTTCGCTGAGCTAAAAAATCAGATGGGATATTAAATAATAAACCGATCACAGAATGCAGTAGAAATAAAAAGCATAAAGGAAATAACACACAGAGATACCCAGCTTCGGCAAAACCCTGCCTACTGCTGCATTCCTAAGGTTTCTACTAGGTGATAGAACAGATCCCGCTTACAAGACCATGTAAACTCGCACTCCCTACTCCTGTACTAACCCTACGTTCAAAACCCTAGACTAGTCTATATCCACTAGACCAGATTTTCCCCTAGTTTTACAAACACTAGTAAACTGTCAGTTAATCCCTAATTGAATCCCCTAAAATTTTACAGACTCTAGAAAACTGTTTTGACGGTTTACAGAACAAATTGAAACAACACAAAAATAAAAACAAATAAAAATAAAACAATTTAAAAAACCCTAGGATTTAAAATAAAAAAGGGTCATCACCCTTTAACACTTCAAAATTAGCTTGGCCGGCCATATTGTGTATTGGTGCACCCCTTTTCTTTTCAGCCCGATCTCTTTGCTTTTGGAAAATATGGAGGTGGCTCTAGGATTTCTCTTTAATCCCCAAATCGATCAATTGATTTGCTAAAGAAAATGGCTCTCTAAATTCTTGAATTCGTTGTCACTCTTGGTTGATCTGATTTGGGCAACCCACGCTGCTTGCGTTCGAAAACATGTAAGATTCTTTGATTGAATCTTCAATGTTGCTCTGTGAATTTGTGATTTTGGCTTTCGATGATTTCTCTTTGAATTGTTGCGTGGTTTTTCAATTTTCTTCCAATGATGTAACATGGTGTATAAATAGGGTAAATAGAACCCTAGTCCCCCTCTGATTTCGATCAAAATGATTTGATCTGACTGCGTGTGTTTCCACTTTTGGTTTATTGCCTGCGTGATTTGTTGAGATGAACCTGGACATGATTTTGGCCTTAATTTAATCTGGAAAAAATAAACTTGCCCCTTTTCTCTTGCTTGATTTTGTGTCTTGTAATGAAAAAGAATCGGCTTTGATTTGAATTGTGTGTGTTTCCTGAAATAGCATTTCTGAAAATCGAACTAGAAATCAGCATGAAATTGCTTGTTGAATGTGGCCACAATTTCCCCCTTTCTATGAACCTAGTCAGATTATTGTCATTGTGAAAATTTGTTGCCATGAATATAATCCGTGAATTCTGGAATTTGTTGCCTTGATTTTGTTGTGAGAATATTTGGAAAATATTGACACAAATTTGTGGTCTTTGAAAAACCGCATCAGCATTTCTGGAAACTTTTGAATTGGAGAAATAAACTCTTGCCCAATATGTTTTTGTCAAATTGTGCTTTTCCCAAAATACTTTTGCTAAACTGGAAACAATTTTAAAAACTTGAAAGCCAATTGATTTCATACTTGTATTTCTATGCTTAAAAAAATGACTCGGAATGGTTGAGCCATGCTAAATCATTGTTGCATGTACCACTTGGCTTGATCATTGTTGACTTGAATTTCTTAACAATGTTCCTTGTACCTGAATCACTTTGTCCCATGCACATGACTGCTATTGTGTATATATCACTTGCTGTATATATATATATATATATATATATATATATATGAATATGTGCACACCAGTGCTTGCATAATGTTGCCTTGTAAGCATTGTCATGTATTTGCACCATTAGTTGGCTGTATACTTGCTAAACTCCATGTCCCCTTGTCGTTTCAACTCATTTGTGTTGTGTTGATCATATTGTTTCACCTGTGTACATTTGTGCAATTTCATGCATGCAGTGCTCACTACTTTGAATAGGTTGCTTTGTATAATATGATGAAACATGCTCCTGTGTTAATCATCTTTAAACTGCCATGCCAATGTAGTTGCATCTTTGTGTATGAGCTGATCTACCTTAATTTTGATCCATGTATACTTGTTTGTACTGCATCACTTGTCCATACTGCTATATATGTATACTTGTTGGTCCTCTCCATTTATATGTATGTTGTACATTGCACTGACTTGAGCTTGCTGAGTTGTAAAATTGCACCATTATGCTGACTTATGTGTACATTGTTGCTCTCATATTTGTGCACCCATATGCTGCTATGCTTCACTTCGCTTCTTTGGCTAGCCTGATTGGACACTCTTGTATACACATGCTGCCACTGTCATTCAAACTGCCCCGACCACATTGTTTGACTCCATATTGTTGATGTTTGGGTTGAACAAGATTTGATCAAGATGAAATAAGCTGCCTTGAACTTTTATTGTCATAGCACTGAGTCGAGTTAGTCCACGTGGCTGCTCCTCAATTGCACACTGATTGGCGAGGCAGTGCACACATGTATATTTATACACGTGTGTATATGCAGCCAACGGACAAGATTTCCTGTCCCTGTACTATACATGTACAAACTGACTAACAAAGATGAATCAGATCAAGTCATGAAAAATGATGAGAAACACACCAGAAATCTGAGGCAAATAAAATTTTAAAAATAAAATTTATATTTGCATGTATACAGTTTTTATTTCTATTGAGTGTACTGTGTGTGTGTTTCATGCGACAGGTAAGCAGGTGATGACTGGATTGACAGTGAAGATGCTGTGAAGACAGAAGATTGAAGAGACAGAGAGTCAGAGTGTGTTTGCATATATGAAATGTAACTGTGTCGAAGAATGTACTGAGTGATGAATGAACTGTAGTGAGGAGCTATGAGGGAATTGTACTGATATATGTAATAAACAAATTTAAAATAAAATATTATTTTATTTTTGTTGAACAAACTTGTCTATCGTATTCATTTTATTTACAAGTACAATCGCATGTGAATTGAATGAATAGTGGAGTTATAAATAGTTGTACTATTTGAATGTTTGAAATATAATATTTATATTTAAATAAAATACTGTATGAATATATGAATGTCTGTACAGTCGTATTCTATTTAAATATAAATATTATAATCCCGTGTATATATAGAACAGTATAGTAACAAACACATTTAAAATAATATTTATTTGGTTATTATCATCAAACAAAAAATCATATAATTGTGTATACAACACCGTTATATACAAAAATCTCCACCTTTTGATGATGACAAACAAATATAAGATTTTGAGCATAATAAATATGTTTGACAGTGAATATTGAACTCCCCCTATTTATTAGCTCCTCCCTACAACAGAAAACTCCCCCTGCAACTATGTATAAGTGAAACGAATGAATTCAATAAATTTTCAAAATTAATTCAATAAATTTTCAAAATTAATTCAATAAATTTTCAAAATTTAAAATATTTATAAAATATTTACTCATAAATCAAAATCTCAATCCATTCTCCCCCTTTTGTTATCATCAAAATGATATAGATTTTAAAATATAGATGAAAAATGACTAACAAATACAATATCATCTTATGAGGAAGAATAGTCATCAAAAATCTCATCAGTCAAACAAAAATCATAATATTTTTGAGAACATGTGGCATATTTCACATTGTAGGGAATAACAGATTTACGATGAATTTTATATAAAATGGAGAGAGTTACAAAAATATGATTTCCAATTATTTCCAAAAGAATTTTGTAAATATAAGCACAAAAACAGTGATGGATTTGGACTATAATTAATAATTCAATTTAAGTGACAAAATCATATAATCTCAAATCCCAATAGCTATCAATCAACAAATCATAATACTTCATAAGATTTCAACACATTTCACAGAATAGAATATGGATTGATAGGCTGGTTTTTACACACCAAGGAGAATTTCAAGTTAATTTCTATTTATAGCACATTTTTCCTTTTTTTTTTATTTTTTATTTAAGAGCACACTGACCCCGCATAACTAGAGCTTAAATTTTTAAATGAGGTCAGTCGCAGCTTAAATTATAAGTTATCTCTTAACCATGCATAACCAGAGCTTGGATTTTTAAATAAGGTTAGAGGCACACTTACATATTAATTATAAATTTATCGTTTTCATCTTTAAAAGGAAAAACTCCTCAGTATAAAACTAATATATGAATGATAGAAAATGGGGTAGGTACAGAGATGGACTGTGAAATAAATTTCTAAATTAATTATATTATGAAATATGCTCGACTGTACTGGGATCATTGAAAATTTTCAATTATCACTAATTCTGAATAATACAATAGTCCCATTTCTATCACAAATATTTCCACTGTTTATTCAAAAAGGATTTTAAAAAATATTAAACTCTCCACATTAATATAAAAAACATGATGGATAGCAGAATGATGATAGATAAAGGAGATGGTCGTGAAATAGTTGTCAATTCAAAGGTATTATAATAATTATTCAACCATCATGAAAATCTAAATAGAATCTCCTCTTGTTGTGGAATATACTGCAGTCACACTTCATCACAATTTCAAAATCTGACAATAATTTTGATGAATTATAAATACAGTTCACTTTGGATATTGATTTCAATTTTTGAATGAATAATCAATAAATAATTTTAAAATTGAATATCAATTACAAGACGGATATGCAGATCTATACAAGACAAGAGGGATTAAAAAATATATATACAGAAAAATACTCAGCACTTCTAAACTGATACCACTTGATGTCTCTATTAATGAGGATTATAACATGACACTGGAGACAAACAAGGATAATATAGACAACTGAATTTTAACCACAAAGCCCAAGTAGACAAGACAACAAATTAGACACTTTTATTAGAGCAGCAAATAGTTTTACTCAACACAAGCAGTTATTTGAAAACATTTTTCAAAACAGTATCAGAGCAGCACAAACAGTTTCAAAGCGAACTTGTCAGGATGACGGTCACATAAGATGCTTCATGATCCAAAATTAAAAATACTGTTTATTTAATATCATTTGAGGAACATGAAAAACTCTAGATTCAATGAATCGATCACACCAGATTATTAATTTCAGATTCAAGATATGTGTGAGATTCAATAAATCAATAATTTCAAATGATTTTAAACAGACGAATATTTAAATCAAATAACCATGAAATAACAGAGAGATTTAAGACCGGATTTTCAAAGATTTTTTCAAAAGAATTTCTGACAAGCACAAGAGTAATTTCAGATCATTTACATCAGACTTGAGAGATATTCATGATCTAGAAAATTAAACAATAATTTATTTGAAATCATTTGAATCAATGTCAAATTTGAGATAGAATGAATCATTCACACAAGATGATAATTTCAGGATTAAGAGGTGTGTGATATTCAAAATATCAAGAATTTCATATGATTTCAAACAAACAAATTTCAACCGTAACGATCATGAATAAAGGTGAAATTCAAGATATATCACTGATTCAATACAATTCAAATATATCCAAGCCAATCTGAAAAATAATGAAATTATCACAACTGATAAATAGTAGAGTGCTGTAATGAGTATACTATATTGAGCTTTTCTAAAGTTGATTAGAAGAAACTCAAAACAGCAGAAGTGTGTGAAATTTCATTAAATATTCATATCTTCAAAAATTTAGAATTCAGATCAAAGTGTTCAGGTTATAACAAGAAAGCATCAACACTGTAATGAATTCAGAAAACAGAAAACAAACTTCAAAACAATTGCAGATATTTAAAAAATTAAAATTATAGATCTGGAAAGTTAAAAAAAACCATCAGAGTTCTATTCAAATAATGTGAATTTCCAGAAGACCATGAATACTGCAATTGGAAGTTAACGAAGCCCAAGAAGAAAGAAATAGAAAAATATTGCAGTGACAAATCAAATCAAAAAAAAAAAGAACGGGAATAAGAAAAATAGAAAACAAAAGCAGAGAATATACAAAGGAATGAGTATAGACATATACCTGAAATCCATGAAAGCAAATGAATCTCTAACTCAGCTGATTTGGCTAAGGAACTGTGAATGATTCAGAGATATGAGGCTGTTTAAATCCAGTTTTTCTTTAGCAATGCAGTTCCTTAGCCTTCTTCGGTACCTAGTATTTGAAGGGATCGAGTGGTCTAACAAAAATTGCGAAACAACTCACAGATGTATTTATATGTTTTGGTACCCAGACTTGTTTATATAACAATCCATTCTAATCTACCTTTGTACCCTTCGGGATCCATATCTGTTTGAATTTCATGAAGTTTGTTTGATTTCTTTTTGGAATCCAGAATTGTTCAAATATATTATTATAACACAATTTGACATCATGTTTACGATTCAAAAATCCTTTGCAATTATCAAAGTTTGAATTTCCATATCGATTCTTTTCAAGACAGTTTGAAGGATTTTTTAATTCATTTGAATTCAGCTTTTCAAAAACATTTATTTTCCCAAATCCAAGACCTTGCTTATTTCCGATAGAAAACTAGCTTTTCAACAACATATTCAAAGATTTTTCACTATCAAAAAATTTAGTCAAAGTTGACTCTAGTCGTTGAAATTTAGATTTCAGATCACTGTTTTCTTTTATCAAATTCGAACAACGATTAATAGCGATCTTACCCTTTTAAGCATCATTTTGTTTCAAAACCAAATTTTCATTTTCAAGTAGTTTGATTTTGGTCTTGGACTCAAAGATTTCAGATTCAAATTTAATTTGTTTTTCAAATTCAAGTTTCTTGAAATTTTCAATCTCTTTTTCAAGCTCATTTAAAATCAAATCACTTTTCAATAAGCTTTCTTTTTGAGCAATTTCATGTTTGGAATTTATATGGCGTTAAAATTATTATATTCTATTTGCAAAGAATTGTTTGTACCTTTTAACTCAATCTCGTTATCTTTTAAAATAAGAATTTCTTCTTCATGCTTTTGAATGTTTTTATTGAGATGAACGAGATCAGTTTTCAATTTAAAACAATTTTCACAATCAGAATTATCTAATTTTATGACGTTTGTAAATTCTGATTCCAAACAGTTAATTTTGTTATTCAACTTGTGATTTTTTTATTTTAAAGATTTGTTTTTATATTGGAGATTATCAACGATTTTTGTTTAATCAATACACATAGAGACCAAATCTTCATATGAGAAGCTTTCAGTTTCATTGTCTGTTGAGTCTCCATCGTCCGATCTACTTGAATTTTCATCTGTTCCTTCTTCCGAGCATAGATCTGAATCTGAGTTGACCATTTTGGGTTTTGAGCTGTTGTTGTCAATTTGGCCATACTTTGTATTGAGAGTATTCCATATTTCCTGCACAATCAAGCAATGAGAGAGAGGGTTATATTCGACATCATCAATATAAGAATACAAAATGTAAATAGCACGAGAATTAAATCCAATATCGTTCCTACTGACCATATCATAACCATTAATAACTGTATCCCAACATTTAATATCAACATATTTTAAATATAATTCCATTTCTAATTTCCAATATAAAAAATCTGTACCATTAAAAATAAATGGAATACGACCGGACTGACTCTCAGAAGACTGACAACAAGGATCCATGATTCTAGGGTTAATGTAAATACCTGCTATGATACCACTTGCTGGATCTAGATTAACCCCATGGGGGTGAATAGGGTTTATCACAGTTTTTCGCTGAGTTAAAAAATCAGACAGGATATTAAATAATAAACAGATCACAAAATGCAGCAAAAATAAAAAGAAGAAAGGAAATAACACACAGAGATACCCAGCTTTGGCAAAACCCTGCCTACTGCTGCATTCCTAAGATTTCTACTGGGTGATAGAACAGATCCCACTTACAAGACCATGTATACTTGCACTCCCTACTCCTGTACTAACCCTATGCTCAAAATCCTAGACTGTCTATATCCATTAGACCATATTTTCCCCTAGTTTTACAGACACTGGTATACTGTCAGTTAATCCCTAACTGAATCCCCTAGAATTTTACAGATTCTAGAAAACTAATTTGACAGTTTACTGAACAAATTGAAACAACACAAAAATAGAAACAAATAAAATTAAACAATCTAATTAACCCTAGGATTTAAAATAAAAAGGGGTCATCACCCTTTAACACTTCAAAATTAGCTTGGCCGGCCATATTGTTAATTGGTGCTTCCTTTTTCTTTTCTGCCCGATCTCTTTGCTTTTGGTAAAAATGGTGGAGGCTCTAGGGTTTCTCTTTAATCCCCAAATCGATCAATTGATTTGCTGAATAAAATGGCTCTCTAAATGCTCGAATTCGTTGTCACTCTTTGTTGATCTGATTTCGGCAATCCACGCTGCTTGCGATCGAAAACATGTAAGATTCTTTGATTGAATCTGTGAATTTGTGATTTTGGCTTTCAATGATTTCTCTTTGAATTGTTGCGTGGTTTTTCAATTTTCTGCCAATTATGTAACGTGGTGTATAAATAGGGTAAACAGAACCCTAGACCCCTATGATTTCGATCAAAATGATTTGATCTGATTGCGTGTGTTTCCACTTTTGATTTGTTGCCTGCGTGATTTGTTGAGATGAACTTGGACATGATTTTGGCCTTTATTTAATCTGGAAAAAATAAAATTACCCCTTTTCTCTTGCTTGATTTTGTGTCTTGTAATGAAAAAGAATCGGCTTTGATTTGAATTGTGTATGTTTCCTGAAATAGCATTTCTGAAAATCGAATTGGAAGTCAGCATGAAATTGCTTGTTGAATGTGGCCACAATTTCCCCCTTTCTATGAACCTAGACAGATTATTGTCATTGTGAAAATTTGTTGCCATGAATATATTCCGTGAATTCTGGAATTTGTTGCCTTGATTTTGTTGTGAGAATATTTGGAAAATATTGACACAAATTTGTGGTCTTTAAAAAACAGCATTAGCATTTTTGGAAACTTTTGAATTGCAGAAATAAACTCTTGCCAAATATGTTTTTGTCGAATTGTGTTTTTCCCAAAATACCAATTTTAAAAACTTGAAAGCCAATTGATTTCATACTTGTATTTCTATGCTTAAAAAATTTGACTCCAAATGGTTGAGACATGCTAAATCATTGCTGCATGTACCACTTGGTTTAACCTTTTTGACCTGAATTTCTTGATATTGTTCCTTGTACCTGAATCACTTTGTCCCATACACATGACTGATATTGTGTATATATCACTTGTTGTGTGTGTATATATACATACATATATATATATATATATATATGAATATGTGCACACCAGTGCTAGCATACATGTTGCCTTGTGACCATTGTCATGTATTTGCACCACTTTGTTATCTGTATACTTGCTGAACTAAATGTCCCCTTCCTGTTTCAACTCATTTTTGCTGTGTTGATCATATTGTTTCACCTGCGTACATTTTTGCCATTTCATGCATGCAGTGCTCACTACTTTGAATAGGCTGCTTTGTATAACATGATGAAACATGCTCCTGTTTTGATCATCTTTGAACTGCCATGCCAATGCAGCTGCATCTTTGTGTATGAGCTGATCTGCCTTAATTTTGATCCATGTATACTTGTTTGTGCTGCACCACTTATCCATACTGCTATATATGTATACTTGATGCTCCTCTCCATTTATATGTATGTTGCACATTGCACTGACTTGAGCTTGCTGAGTTGTAAAATTGCACCATTGTGCAGACTTATGTGTACATTGTTGCTCTCATATTTGCGCACCCAGATGCTGCTATGCTTCACTTCGCTTCTTTGGCTAGCCTGACTTGGACGCTCTTGTATACACATGCTGCCATTGTCATTCACACTGCCTCGACCACATTGTTTGACTCCATATTGTTGCTATTTGGGTTGAACAAGATTTGGTCGAGATGAAATAAGCTGCCTTGAACTTTTATTGTCGTAGCACTAAGTTGAGTTGGTCCACGTGGCTGCTCCTCAGTTGAACACTGATTGGCAAGGTAGTGCACACATGTATATTTATACACGTGTGTATATGCAGCCATCAAACAAGATATTATGTCCCTGTACTATACATATATAAACTGACTAGACACAGATGAATCTGATCAAGTCATGAAAAATGATGAGAAACACACCAGAAATCTGAGGCAAATAAAATATTAAAAATAAAATTTATATTTGCATGTATACAGTTTTTATTTCTATTGCAGTGTACTGTGTGTGTGTTTCATGTGATAGGTAAGCAGGTGATGACTGGACTGACAGTGAAGATGATGTGAAGATAGAAGATTGATGAGACAGAGAGTCATAGCGTGTCTGTATATATGAAATGTAACCATGTCGAAGAATGTACTGAGTGATGAATGAACTGTAGTGAGGAGCTGTGAGGGAATTGTAATGATATATGTAATAAATAAATTTGAAATAAAATATTATTTTATTGTTGTTAAATAAACTTGTCTATCGTATTCATTTTATTTACAAGTACAATCTCATGTGAACTGAATGAATAGTGGAGTTATAAATAGTTGTACTGTTTGAATGTTTGAAATATAATATTTATATTTAAATAAAATGCTGCATGAATATATGAATGTCTGTATAGTCGTATTCTATTTAAATATAAATATTATAATCCTATTTATATATAGAACAGTATAGTAAAAAACACATTTAAAATAATATTTATTTGGTTGTTATCATCAAACAAAAAATCATATAATTGTGTATACAACACCATTATATACAACAACCTCCTAGCTAGAAACTAACATATGTCCATTTCCCTGGGGTCCGTCTCCGTTTTTGGTTCATACCGGGGTGTGAAGCTCGCAAAGTAACATTATACACAAAGCTATCCCTAAATAAGCTATGCTTTGATCATCAACCACAAAGCTCTGCTTTTCAACAAAAGCCTTGATCATTTGCATCTTAGCATGCCACATTGTCAATTCATACCATACCATTGATTTTTGCCAATATATAACCTTTAAGCTCGTACGTCTTAGAGAAGGGTGTTAAGCAAAAGAATAAATTCTCCGCCACCTAACAAATATATATTTTGCAGAGATCAACAAATACAGCATAAAGGAATACGATGCCATACATACTATCCATTTACGAATCCATTCTAGGTCTGAACGAAACCGGAGGCACCTTATTCCTCGTCCCATATGTCCAATACAGGAGAGAGGTCCTCGCATATCCGTCGTTCTCCAAGTATGTTTGGACGATCACCACTTATTACCTTGTCTTGGGTGTACGGCCCAAATAAGACATCAGTAATCACCCAAACAATGTGACGAACTCCGGTCTTCAACCACCGTCTTCATCTACGACTCTTAATCGTCGTAGTAATTATCCTGAATGGGTTAAACACGGTCTTTCTGAATAATTCACGTATTTTATAATCATGTGCTATAAAAACAATAATACGCCTCATTCCAATTCAGAATATTCTTTTAATAAAATATTCACATTATTAGGGAAAGGTTCCCATTAATTTTATCAAAGATAAATTCTTTTAAACTTATTCTTTAATCTTTCTTGGGATCTCATTTCAAAAGATTTTATTTTATCATTTATCAAATCTAAACCAGATTAAAGTTTATTCACTAGTCGGGATTACGAACCTTACCGAAGTAATCATTTATTATTTATTATTCCAATCCCAACCTATTCATCCCATGGAGCAAAAACTGGTAGCACTCCATTTCTAAACCCCTACTATGTTAACGGTAAATTTAATTACCATTTTCCGTTCAAATATAATTAAAGATTTAACTATAGCCTGGAGTAAAATTGGTGGTACTTCATTCTCGATCATTTCAAGAATTCGATAAATTTAATTATCTCTTTCGCATTTTAATCTAATTAAAGATTCATTAAAACTTGTAATAACCTGGAAATTCTGAGCCAGTTTAAAATTTTTATTTTGGCAATTTTAATGAATTTTGAACATTTAAAATGAATTATTTTAAATAATATCGACGAGAAATTTATTTTGAATATAATTCGAACGTATATATTATATAGATCGTCGTTAGAATATAAATATTTATTTTAAATTATAAAAGGAATTGAAAATGGCGCGGTAGTTCGATAATTCGATTTCAAACTTCAATTGAATGTACCGGGTGCAGAATAAACCGGATTTTAGTGAAACCAAAAATAATGGGATCTAAATGAGAATATCTTTCCAACGAATCAAAAAAATTGAAATTTCATAGCGGGAATCAAAAGATATGCCCAGTTGAAAATTCTGAATAGTCGCTATGGAATTCAGGCCCTTAAAAATAGACATTTTGCAAACGACCTCGGATTTCGATGAAACCACTTTTATTGGATCCGTGATGTCAATTTATTGCTAGAATCCAATTTTCATAATTTTTCAAATCAATATGTGAGTGTGGCAAAGGAAAACGCGTTTGACCAGTTTTAGTTGATTTTAATCGACTGGAAAATAGCCATTTTTCAAACAGTCTCAGAATTCGACGAAATTAGTTTTGTTAGGATCGTATCATCAATATGAAGCTAGAAAATATTTTTCTGGAATTTTTCAAGTTAGTATGTGACCCCAGTAAATTGAAATACGCGTTCAAATTCAATATATAGGGTTATATGTTGATTTTAACGAAAACTGATCGAAACAGTCGAATCAACTTATGGTACATATCCCATTGTGTTCGGAATGGGGGTAATACGCTATGGACGACAGGCGGTGGGCCTCATTTAGAGGTCGAAATAAAAAGTCAACTTTTCTTGAAAATTAAATATTATAAAATTAAAATATCTTCCCTCTCCATATCTCTTTATCTGCCCCCCTCATGTAAATCAGTTCGAATTAAAGAGGAAAAAAAAGAAAAAAAGAAGCCGATCGTCGAACCACCGAACGCCGCCGCCCCTGGCTCCTCCGCCTCGCGCCAGGCCGCTCCGCCTACCCTCAGGTCACCGCCCCCTTCCCCAGCCTCTCTCCTCTTCTAAAGCGAATACAGCCCTATCCCTCTCCTAAAACCGACGACCTCAGGCCAACTGGGCCCCACGCCGGCCGCCTCGACGCCCCACACACCCCCTCCGACCACTGCATACCACCAACACCCCCACTCTGCTTCCATCTTGAGTTTGAAGCCCCACCGCTGCCAATGACCACCCCATTCCACCGCTACAGTCCACGCTGGCCTACCACTGACCATCTCGGACTCCGGCGCGACCATTCCCACCCCCATTTCAGCCTGGTGAGTTTTTATTTTATTTTTATTTATTTATTTGAATAAAAATTGGATTTTTATATGAAATTAAAATAGGGTTTTTATCATATGAAGAACAATATAAAGATTCGATTTTTATTTAAATAAAAATAGGATTTTTATTGTTTATAAAGAAATGATCCTTATTATTTAGAAAGAACAGATTTTTATTGTACAATGTGAAATGATTTTTATCATAAAGAAATATATAATCTTTTTTATATGAAATGGTTAAGAAGAAAAATGTGATTTTGAATTTATAAAGATTTGATTTTTATAAAGTAGAAGTAATAAAAATATGATTTTTATAAAATAGAGACGATAAAAATATGATCTTTATATGGTGGCGATAATAAAAATACGATTTTTACTTAGGTAGAGTAGTAAAGGTATGGTTTTTATTAAAATAGAAATATAAAGATATAATTTTTATATAGTTATGATAATAAAAATTCAATCCTTATATAAGAAGTAGAAATATAAAAATATAATTTTTATAATATAGAAAGGTTAAAAATATAATTTTTATAGTATGTGAAAGTTAAAAATATAATTTTCATACTAGTGGCATATTAAAAATATGATTTCTATTCATGTAAAGTAATAAAAATATAATCTTTATTAGAAGAAGAGCGATATAGAGATATAATTTTTATAACGAAGTGAAGATAAAAATTCAACTTTTATAACGAAGTGAAGATTAAAATTCAACTGTTATAACGAAGTGAAAGTAAAAAAAATCGATTTTTATATATTGAATAGGGAAGTAAAAATTCGATTTTTATATATGTAGTGGCTACGGGCAGCGAAAGTGACAAAAGGCGAGAACGATGAAGATTTCTCTAAATGAAGTGTTGTGGATTTGGGATAGCTATCGTTGAGAATTTCTCACTTTAACTTTTCTTTTCTAATTATAAATATATACTAGGATGCAGACGGTGTTTAGTAGCACCCGACACAATCGTCCACGGACCATGAACTTGTTTGATTTGTTTGGTTGTGTAGTTGGTTAGATTATTTGATTTGAACTTGATTGTTTGGAGAAATGGAACGGATTGACTGATATGTGTATGGCGTGGGCCATCACTAGACCGGGGATAAGGCTTGGCCTTGTTCCGTTTCTAGTATCGTGCCGTTATGCCGCCGAAATTTTCTAAAATAAGTTAGAAAAATAAAAACATCATTTTTATTTTGTTAATGAACTGAATAGAAATTCTTGTGTTAAAATAAAATAATTTGTTCATTAAAAATATAATTTTTAACGGTAATGTGAATAAATAAATATTCATTTACAAACCGGACGGTTTGTTTATGTACACCTATTTGAATGACATTGATTGGGACGATAAATTTTACATACCAGCCAACTGCACAAATAAAATCTGTGTTTGATTGTTTGAAACCCCACACGGGTATTGGGATAAAATACGGTATACACTAATCCCAATAATTAGTTGTATGTCGATCGATTGATTGACAGGCTGTTATAAGCGTTAGATATCTATATTTAATGCTTATACAGTGTAGTGCACTTTGGATGATGGTTGATTATTTATCATTGCTATTATATACATGTGTTGTATGGAATCCATATAATTAACTTTATATGGTGATTGATTGGGCCTCATTCCAATTTAGAAAATAAAGAATATTTATAAAATAAAGGTTCATGTGTTGACAGTACTCATCAGGTGAGATTAGTCATGTGTTGAACGAAATATTTTAACTATAAAATTTACATCTTTATCATATATAAAATTAGAAACTAATTGGAAAATAGATAAGATGAGTGGTCTCCTGGATATTGATCTGATGTTGGTTTCGGCCTTCAGGGTTAATATTTAGGGAATCGTTCTCTTACTAATTTACGGTTGGAGTCTGATTTGAAATCAAACGATAGATACCATAATTTTTATAATATATATTAAATAACAAAAGTAGTCACACGTGGACAATACTCATTCATTGAGATTAGTCATGTGTTGACAAAAATATAGATTCATGTAGTGAGTAGGATAAATATTCATTTGTTGAATAGAATAACAGAATTATTGAAATAAATAAAACCGTGTTGATTAGAGATGCGCTATTTTGTCGCTAACGATATTTATATCGATTATATTCGTTTTATAATGAATATTGAAAAGAAATTTAATTTGATTTGAATATAAAACGAATTCGAATGGAATTGAATAGAAAACGAATTTGAATTGAATTGAATAGGAAATGAATTTGAATTGAATTGAAAACGAATTGAAATAGAAGTAAAATCAATTTGAAATGAATTCAAATTGAATTGAAATTTGAATTGAATTTAAATGAATTTTAAAACGAATCTATAAGGACAAATTCAATTTTGATTTGAATTAGAAATAGAAGTTGAAATGTTTTTGAAACAAATTTAAAACTATTTATAAAATTCATTTTGAATAGAAATCGACGAAATATATATTATATATATAATATAATGGCCTGAATAGAACGCGCCGTGCCGCGGCAGTTCGCAAATTTCGACCATTGATTTCGAACGGACATTACGGGAGATCCGACCGTCGGATTCTCCTGAAACCGGAACCGTTGGGTTCGTATCGAAAAGAGCTTTCAAATGAATATTAGAAATTTGAAATCTAACGGTTGGATTTGGAGATACGTCCAAATCAAATTTGGAAAAGGTCAATGTAAGTCCAGTTCGATGGCCGTTGTTGGAAATCGACTGTACGGGCCTAGATAAAATTATTGAAAATAGTAATAATTTGTGTAAAATCATAAGAAATGATTTGGGAAAAATTGGGATGAAAAACTCCATATTTGAAAAGATAAAAACAGATTTTTATCGAAATGAACTATTTTTGAACTAAAATTAAACCCATTTATTTTTAAATAAATAAATTGGATTTGAATTGGGTTGTAAATGGAATTGATTTGTGGGTTTATCGTGAAGGGTGTTTTAAATGACACTTGTTCTTTAACCCGATAATAAATAGAATGTGATTTGGGTTTATCGTGGACTGTGTTTTAAATGACATTAGTTCTTTAACCCAGTAAAAGGAGTTTTAATGAATCCGCAATTAGATTGAAATGTGAATTGATAACTTAAATTATCAAATTTAGAAAGTGAGCGAGAATGGAGCATCACCAGTTTTGCTCCAAAGGGATAGTTAAATCTTTAATTAGATTTGAACGTGAAATGGTTATTACTTTTACCGATAACACCGTGGTGTTAGATATGGAGTATTACCAGTTTTGCTTCATGGGATGAATAGGTTGGGATTGGGAAATAAAATAAATAATTACTTCGGCGTGGTTCGCTAATCTTGACTAACTTGAAAAGCCATAATTTGGTTTGAAACGACATCCAAAGGAAGATTAAAGAATAAATTTAAAGAATTTATCTTTGATAAAATCAATGGGAACCTTTCCCTAAGAATTGAAATTTAGAAACTAGCTGTAGGTTAGTTAAGAAGAATGGTTTCCTGGGTATTGATCTGATGTTGGTTTTGGCCTTCGGGGTTAATATTTGGGGAATTGCTCTCTTACTGGTTTACGGTTAGTGAGTAATGAATTGGAATGAGGCGTATGTTACGTTTGTGTAACATTTGTTTTTAATATACGCGGGTTGTTCGGAAAGGCCGGGTTTATACCCATTCTGAATAACCGATTCGACGATAAGTCGAAGATGATGACGGTGGTCGAAGACCAGAAGTCTTCACATCGTTTGGATAATTACCGATGATCCTGATTGGGCTGTACACCCAAGAGGATGGAAATAGTTGGTGGTCGTCCAGATGTACTTGGAGATGGATGGATATGCGAGGAAAGTGCCTCCGGTTTCGTTCAGACCCAGAACGAACTTGTTAATGGATTGTGTGTCTGACATTGGATTTTATTCAATGTTGATTGATCTCTATTAAATATACATCTGTTTGGCGGTGGAGAATTTATTCTTTTGCTTAACGCCCTTCTCTGAGACGTACGAGCTCAGAGGTTGTATATCGATGGACATCAGTCGCATGGCATGAATTGCCTGTGTGGCATAATGAGTTGCATGGATCAAGGCTTCTGTTGAAAAGCAAAGTCTTGTGGTTGATGATCAAAGCACGGCCTACGTGGCAGCTTTGTGTATAGCGTGGATTCGCGAGCCTCACACCTCGGTATGAGTCAAAAACGGGATAAGGACTACAGGGAGAGCACGACGTTTCTTTCTAGCTTTGGTGGTGTCAGTGACTTACCAGCCCTGACATTTATATACTTTTCACCTATGTGGTTGTTGGATGAGGCGCCTCGATTTTAGGTCTGTAAGGACCGGGAAACGTGTGTTCAGGAATACTAATCCTCAAACGTAAGAGAGGACCGGCCCTGAAGCATCCAGGGGTTACCCAGAGTGTGTAGTCCCGAGGCATTTGCTAGAGTGTCTCGAAGCGGAGAGGAGCTTGCCCCTTGCCTCGACTCATGACGGAAACCCAATTTCCAATACGTGTATTTCGGCTTTATTTGTAGAGCCTAGTATGGCGTCATAGTGGTATGGGGCACTTATGCTGTCTATGATTTATATTTATGATTGAAATTGTTTTGACACTATACACTTACAATAGTATCAAATGATTTGTTTTAAACGTACCAAGCATGTTTGGCTGTTATAAGGTAAAACCCTATCCTCCGGCTTGCGTTGCATTGTGTGATGGGACCTGGGTCTTATAATAGCTTCATTTTTCGAAAAAGCATTGCGTTGTTTATTCTATGCACTGGTATTCTTGGGAGGAAACCCGTTCCGTGTTATACGGCGTGGTCCCTTGAATTACTCTCTTTTAAAGTAAAGCTTTAAATAACTGTTTTAGTTCTCACACTAGTCACATGACTGACCTGGAGTTTATTGTTTTAACCTAAACTCTGGGTGCCCCTATTTTCGACACGGGCAGCTAGTAGTTTTGGTTTTGCAGATTTATATTCACAGGATCCTGATTTACAGCTGGAACGATGCTCGGAAAGCTCTGTATCCGTGTATTACTTTCATTTTTGTTTTGTATTATTTTTCCGCTGCAGTACTGTATTTAAATCTCTGATATTTATTAAATGTAATTTATTCATTTATACTCTGTATATTCTTGTATCTGATGGAATTGTTGTAATAGCTATGAAATGTTCTTCCATCTGCGTTCATTTGTGTGTTGTTCTCAAAGTATCCGCTCTTTCCTTCATGGGGAAGTTACGGGTCCTTTCATTTGGTATCAGAGCTTTGGTTTACAGAGCTCGAGAATAAGACACATTAGAACCATACGAAAGAATTCATCAGATACTGGATTAGTAATATCCAATTAGAATGACTCGTTAGAGATCGGATCAGTAGTATCCTAGAACGAGTGTGAAGAGTATATTTTTCAAATGAAAACAATTTTGTTTTGAAAATTTAAACCATTTTATACGTATTTGAATATTTATTTATTTTGAATTTGGACTATACATTATATAAAGGTTTTGCATATACGCGTCATGAACGTATATTCGAAGTTTTAATATACTGGATAGATATAGAATCACATTCTAGACACCCGGAGATGGTTCTGATGATTGATCGATCATCATCCGAACTTATGTTCGTGTTTTGAAGGTGTGATTTTCTATATATTTCCATTAGACTGGTGTGAGAACCAAAACTTATATAGCTAGAATACATTGTTGTGAATTGGCATCAAAATGTGATTTTTGTATATATATCAAAATTATGGATTAGAAATGTTAATCCACTAATTGATTGATGTTTGTGTTGTTTGTTTATTTGTTTAATAATTTTGAACCATTAAGCCTAATAGAATCAAATATTGAATTATTTGTTTAAAAATTAGTCGCATTTGCTTGCATATACATGTACTTACATTGAACAGGTCATAGCAAGGAGGCTAGAGCAGAGAATAAAATTTGTTTGCCCGACAAATAGGTACATGTTTACTATAATTTACTGTTTTGTTTGGGTGATGATGATTTTATGAGCTTATTGGCTAGCCGCTTGGCTTTTTCTATTTCTTTTTGAGATCAAAGGGCCTGTATGGCAATTTCGGGATTTTCCCGGTGCTCCCGGTGCAGGGGAGGTTATGGAGAAATTTTTCGAAAATTTAGGGTGTTAGCCAAATTTTTGAAGAATTTGAAAATTCTCAGAAACTGAAAAGTTGGAGAATGGAAGCCAGATCGAATGTAGAGCTGATTAATCAAACCACTTTCGGCTTCATTCCTTTTCGGGGATGAAAAGTTTTAAGTAGGGTAGATTGTAATAACCCAAAAATTCTGAGCCAGTTTAAAATTTTTATTTTGGCAATTTTAATGAATTTTGAACATTTAAAATGAATTATTTTAAATAATATCGACGAGAAATTTATTTTGAATATAATTCGAGCGTATATATTATATATATCATCGTTAGAATATAAATATTTATTTTAAATTATAAAAGGAATTGAAAATGGCGCGGTAGTTCGATAATTCGATTTCAAACTTCAACTGAATGTACCGGGTGCAAAATAAACCGGATTTTAGTGAAACCAAAAATAATGGGATCTAATTGAGAATATCTTTCCAACGAATCCGAAAAATCGAAATTTCATTGCGGGAATCAAAAGATATGCCCAGTTGAAAATTCTGAATAGTCGCTATGGAATTCAAGCCCTTAAAAATAGACATTTTGCAAACGACCTCGGATTTCGACGAAACCACTTTTGTTGGATCCGTGATGTCAATTTATTGCTAGATTCCAATTTTCATAATTTTTCGAATCAATATGTGAGCGTGGCAAAGGAAAACGCGTTTGACCAGTTTCAGTTGATTTTAATCGACTGGAAAATAGCCATTTTTCAAACGATCTCAGAATTCGACGAAATTAGTTTTGTTAGGACCGTATCGTCAATACGAAGCTAGAAAATATTTTTCTGTAATTTTTCGAGTTAGTATGTGACCCTAGTAAATTGAAATACACGTTCAAATTCAATATATAGAGTTATATGTTGATTTTAACGAAAACTGATCAAAACCGTCGAATCAGCTTATGGTACATATCCCATTGTGTTCGGAATGGGGGTAATACGCTATGGACGACAGGCGGTGGGCCTCGTTTAGAGGTCGAAATAAAAAGTCAACTTTTCTTGAAAATTAAATATTATAAAATTAAAATATCTTCCCTCTCCCTATCTCTTTATCTGCCCCCCCCCCCCCACCCCCGTGTAAATCAGTTCGAATTAAAGAGGAAAATAAAAGAAGCCGATCGTCGAACCACCGAACGCCGCCGCCCCTGGCTCCTCCGCCTCGCGCCAGGCCGCTTCGCCTCCACTCAGGTCACCGCCCCCTTCCCCAGCCTCTCTCCTCTTCTAAAGCGAATACCGCCCTATCCCTCTCCCAAAACCGACGACCTCAGGCCAACTAGGCCCCACGCCGGCCGCCTCGACGCCCCACACACCCCCTCCGACCACTGCATACCACCAACACCCCCCCCACTCCGCTTCCATCTCGAGTTTGAAGCCCCACCGCAGCCAAAGACCACCCCATTCCACCGCTACAGTCCACGCTGGCCTACCACCGACCATCTCAGACTCCGGCGCGACCATTCCCACCCCCATTTCAGCCTGGTGAGTTTTTATTTTATTTTTATTTATTTATTTGAATAAAAATTGGATTTTTATATGAAATTAAAATAGGGTTTTTATCATATGAAAAATAATATAAAGATTCGATTTTTATTTAAATAAAAATAGGACTTTTATTGTTTATAAAGAAATGATCCTAATTATTTTGAAAGAACAGATTTTTGTAGTACAATGTGAAATGATTTTTATCATGAAGAAAAATATAATCTTTTTTATATGAAATGGTTTAGAAGAAAAATGCGATTTTGAATTTATAAAGATTTGATTTTTATAAAGTAGAAGTAATAAAAATATGATTTTTATAAAATAGAAACGATAAAAATATGATCTTTATATGGTGGCGATAATAAAAATGTGATTTTTACTTAGGTAGAGTAGTAAGGGTATGGTTTTTATTAAAGTAGAAATATAAAGATATAATTTTTATATAGTTATGATAATAAAAATTCAATCTTTATATAAGAAGTAGAAATATAAAAATATAATTTTTATAATATAGAAAGGTTAAAAATATAATTTTTATAGTATGTGAAGGTTAAAAATATATTTTTTATAACGAAGTGAAGATAAAAATTCAACTTTTATAACGAAGTGAAGATAAAAATTCAACTGTTATAACGAAGTGAAAGTAAAAAATTCGATTTTTATATATTGAATAGGGAAGTTAAAATTCGATTTTTATATATGTAGTGGCTACGGGCAGCGAAAGTGACAAAAGGCGAGAACGATGAAGATTTCTCTAAATGAAGTGTCGTGGAGTTGGGATAGCTATCAGTGAGAATTTCTCACTTTAACTTTTCTTTTCTAGTTACAAATATATACTAGGATGCAGACGGTGTTTAGTAGCACCCGACACAATCGTCCACAGACCATGGACTTGTTTGATTTGTTTGGTTGTGTAGTTGGTTAGATTATTTGATTTGAACTTGATTTTTTGGAGAAATGGAACGAATTGACTGATATGTGTATGGCGTGGGCCATCACTAGACCTGGGATAAGGCTAGGCCTTGTCCCGTTTCTAGTATCGTGTCGTTATGCCGCCGAAAGTTTCTAAAATAAGTTAGAAAAATAAAAACATCATTTTTATTTTGTAAATGAACTGAATAGAAATTCGTGTTAAAATAAAGTAATTTGGTCGTTAAAAATATAATTTTTAACATGAATGTGAATAAATAAATATTCATTTACAAACCGGACGGTTTGTTTATGTACACCTATTTGAATGACATTGATTGGGACAGTAAATTTTACACATCGCCCAACTGCACAAATAAAATATGTGTTTGATTGTTTGAAACCCCACACGGTTATTGGGATAAAATACGGTATACAATAATCCCAATAATTAGTTGTATGTCGATCGATTGATTGACAGGCTGTTATAAGCGTTAGATATCTATATTTGATGCTTATATAGTGTAGTGCACTTGGGATGATGGTTGATTATTTATTGTTGCTATTATATACATGTGTTGTATGGAATCCATATAATTAACTTTATATGGTGATTGATTGTGCCTCATTCCAATTTAGAAAATAAAGAATATTTATAAAATAAAGGTTCATGTGTTGACAGTACTCATCCGTTGAGATTAGTCATGTGTTGAACGAAATATTTTAACAATAAAATTTACATCTTCATCATATATAAAATTAGAAACTAATTGGAAAATAGATATGATGAGTGGTCTCCTGGATATTGATCTGATGTTGGTTTCGGCCTTCGGGGTTAATATTTAGGGAATCGTTCTCTTACTAATTTACGGTTGGAGTCTGATCTGAAATCAAACGATAGATACCATAATTTTTATAATATATATTAAATAACAAAAATAGTCACACGTGGACAGTACTCATTCGTTGAGATTAGTCATGTGTTGACAAAAATATAGATTCATGTAGTGAGTAGGATAAATATTCATTTGTTGAATAGAATAACAGAATTATTGAAATATATAAAACCGTGTTGATTAGAGATGCGCTATTTTGTCGCTAACGATATTTATATCGATTATATTCGTTTTATAATGAATATTGAAAAGAAATTGAATTTGATTTGAAATAAAATGAATTCGAATGGAATTGAATAGAAAACGAATTTGAATTGAATTGAATAGGAAATGAATTCGAATTGAATTGAAAACGAATTGAAATAGAAGTAAAATCAATTTGAAATGAATTCAAATTGAATTGAAATTATAATTGAATTTAAATGAATTTTAAAACGAATCTATAAGGACAAATTCAATTTTGATTTGAATTAGAAATAGAAGTTGAAATGTTTTTGAAACAAATTTAAAACTATTTATAAAATTCGTTTTGAATAGAAATCGACGAAATATATATTATATATATAATATAATGGCCTGAATAGAACGCGCCGCGCCGCGGCAGTTTGCGAATTTCGACCATTGATTTCGAACGGACATTACGGGAGATCCGACCGTCGAATTCTCCTAAAACCGGAACCGTTGGGTTCGTATCGAAAAGAGCTTTAAACGAATATTAGAAATTTGAAATCTAACGGTTGGATTTGGAGATACGTCCAAATCAAATTTGGAAAAGGTCGATGTAAGTGCAGTTCGATGGCCGTTGTTGGAAATCGACTGTACGGGCCTAGATAAAATTATTAAAAATAGTAGTAATTTGTGTTAAATCATAAGAAATGATTTGGGAAAAGTTGGGATGAAAAACTCTATATTTGAAAAGATAAAAATAGATTTTTATCGAAATGAACTAGTTTTGAACTAAAATTAAACCCATTTATTTTTAAATAAATAAATTGGATTTGAATTGGGTTGTAAATAGAATTGATTTGTCGGTTTATCGTGAAGGGTGTTTTAAATGACACTTGTTCTTTAACCCGATAATAAATAGAATGTGATTTATCGTGGACTGTGTTTTAAATGACATTACTTCTTTAACCCAGTAAAAGGAGTTTTAATGAATCCGCAATTAGATTGAAATGTGAATTGATAATTTAAATTATCAAATTTAGAAAGTGAGCGAGAATGGAGCATCACCAGTTTTGCTCCAAAGCAATAGCTAAATCTTTAATTAGATTTGAACGTGAAATGGTAATTAATTTTACCAATAACACCATGGTGTTAGATGTGGAGTATTACCGGTTTTGCTTCATGGGATGAATAGGTTGGGATTGGGAAATAAAATAAATAATTACTTCTGCGTGGTTCGCTAATCTCGACTAATTTGAAAAGCCATAATTTGGTTTGAAATGACAACCAAAGGAAGATTAAAGAATAAATTTAAAGAATTTATCTTTGATAAAATTAATGGGAACCTTTCCCTAAGAATTGAAATTTTGAAACTAGTTGTAGGTTAGTTAAGAAGAATGGTTTCCTGGGTATTGATCTGATGTTGGTTTCGGCCTTCGTGTTAATATTTGGGGATTTGCTCTCTTACTAGTTTACGGTTAGTGACTAATGAATTGGAATGAGGCGTATGTTGTGTTTGTGTAACATTTGTTTTTAATATACGCGGGTTGTTCGGAAAGGCCAGGTTTATACCCATTCTGAATAACTGATTCGACGATAAGTCGAAGATGATGACGGTGGTCAAAGACCGGAAGTCTTCACATCGTTTGGATAATTACTGATGATCCTGATTGGGCTGTACACCCAAGAGGATGGAAATAGTTGGTGGTCGTCCAGACGTTCTTGGAGATGGATGAATATGCGAGGAAAGTGCCTACGGTTTCGTTCAGACCCAGAACGAACTTGTAAATGGATTGTGTGTCTGACATTGGATTTTATTCTATGTTGATTGATCTCTATTAAATATACATCTGTTTGGCGGCGGGGAATTTATTCTTTTGCTTAACGCCCTTCTCTGAGACGTACGAGCTCAGAGGTTGTATATCAATGGACATCAGTCGCATGGCATGAATTGCCTGTGTGGCATGCTGAGTTGCATGGATCAAGGCTTCTGTTGAAAAGCAAAGTCTTGTGGTTGATGATCAAAGCACGGCCTACGTGGCAGCTTTGTGTATAGCGTGGATTCGCGAGCCTCACACCTCGGTATGAGTCAAAACGGGATAAGTACTGCAAGGAGAGCACGATGTATCTTTCTAGCTTTGGTAGTGTCAGCGACTTACCAGCCCTGACATTTATATACTTTTTCACCTATGTGGTTATTGGATGAGGCGCCTCTATTTTAGGTCTGTAAGGACCGGGAAACGTGTGTTCAGGAATACTAATCCTCAATGTAAGAGAGGACCGGCCCTGAAGCATCCAAGGGTTGCCCAGAGTGTGTAGTCCCGAGGCATTTGCTAGAGTATCTCGAAGCGGAGAGGAGCTTGCTCCTTGCCTCGACTCATGACGGAAACCCAATTTCCAATATGTGTATTTTAGCTTTATTTGTAGAGCCTAGTATGGCGACATAGTTGTATGGGGCACTTATGCCGTCTATGATTTATATTTATGATTGAAATTGTTTTGACACTATACACTTACAATAGTATCAAATGATTTGTTTTAAACGTACCAAGCATGTTTGGCTGTTATAAGGTAAAACCCTATCCTCCGGCTTGCGTTGCATTGTGTGATGGGACCTGGGTCTTATAATAGCTTCATTTTTCAAAAAAGCATTGCGCTATTTATTCTATGCACTGGTATTCTTGGGAGGAAACCCGTTCCGTGTTATACGGCGTGGTCCCTTGAATTACTCTCTTTTAAAGTAAAGCTTTAAATAACTGTTTAGTTCTCACACCAGTCACATGACTGACCTGGAGTTTATTGTTTTAACCTAAACTCCGGGTGCCCCTATTTTCGACACGGGCAGCTAGTAGTTTTGGTTTTGCAGATTTATATTCACAGGATCCTGATTTACAGCTGGAACGATGCTCGAAAAGCTCTGTATCCGTGTATTACTTTCAGTTGTGTTTCGTATTATATTTCCGCTGCAGTACCATATTTAAATCTCTGATATTTATCGAATGTAATTTATTCATTTATACTCTGTATATTCTTGTATCTGATGGAATTGTTGTAATATCAATGAAATGTTCTTCCATCTGTGTTCATTTGTGTGTTGTTCTCAAAGTATCCGCTCTTTCCTTCACAGGGAAGTTACGGGTCCTTTCAAAACTCTAGTGTAGTTTTAATGTCAAAAATCATTACTTAATGATTATTCAAATTTAAGAAATAAATATTATCTTTTAACTGGGTTAAAGAACAAATGTTATTTAAAAACATTGTTCATGATAAACCCAAAATCATCTACCATCAAAATGGAATCCTCACAGAAATCAGATCAATATATAATCGATATAAATTCCCGTATCGGACTGATAATATAAATGGAATAATGGCAAAGCCTTTTAAATTCCATACATAGTAACGATCTTCATTCACCGAAGCTCATCTCAATTATTATTAAATTGAATTCCATTCAATTCCAATTTAATATATTAAATTGGAAAACTTTACTTTGGAAAATTCCCATTTAAATCTTAATAGAAGATTTATAAATTCCAAAATTATATTTTCACTGTTCATCGGGTTAAAGAACGAATGTCGTTAAAAACACAGTTCACAATAAACCGAATTCACATTTCATTTTATTCCAATTATAAGATATAATTGGAAAATCTAATAATCTTAATTAAAAGATTTATAAATTCCAAAATTATATTCTATTTAATTCCAGTTAAATATCAATTGGAAAACTTCATTAAATCTTATTTAAAAGATTTATTCTTTTTTAATTGGGTTTTAAGAACAATGTTATTAAAGACACCGTTCACGACAACCTAAAATCCAATTTATTCTCTTTAATTCCAATTAAATATTAATTAATTGGATTTTTATTCTAGTTAATAACTAGTTCAATGTTGATAAAAATGTATTTTTACCTTTATAAAATTCGAATTTTCATCCAAATTCTTTCCAAATCATTTACTATGAGTTTACATAATTTTTCCATATTTTTAATAAATTTAATATTGCCCGTACAGTCGTTTTCCAGTATCGGCCACTGAACTGCATTCATAGCGACCTTTTCTGAAATTGATTTAGACATATTTCCAAATCTAACCGTTAGATTTAAAATCTTTTATATTCATTGGTCTTTTTGATATGAACCCAACAGTTCCGGTTTTAGGAGAATCCGACGGTCGGATCTCCCGTTACATCCATTTGAAGTTAATGGTCGAAATTCGTGAATGTTCGGTGCGCGGCACGTTCTATTCAGGCCATTAATTATATATTATATATATTATATATATATTTCATCGATTACCTTTAAAACATATTTTATAAATCGTTTATAAATTCGTTTTAAAACGAGTTTAACTTCATTTTCTATTTTAAATCAAAAGTGAATATTCCATATCTTTATCATATTAAAACGATAATATTTTCAAAATATTAAATTTTGAAATCTCCTCTTTTCGATATTCATTTTAAAATGAATCAGATCGATCGATAAACCCATTCAGGTTAAAATGGCATTTCTATACTTAACCCGGCTTCATATTTTTATATTTGTGTGTCCATTCAAAGACGGACCTCAAAATCATAATCTTATTCTTCACCGTATAATATTTTAAAATATTATTAATTTTAAAATATTCTTTATTTTAAAATAATCTTTTACATTAAAATGTTCTTTACATTTAAATGTTCTTTTACCATTAAAAAATGTTTCTTTACAATTAAAAGTGATTATTTACATAAAATGTTTGTTTAACATTAAAAAATGATTCTTTAATATAAAAATGATTCTTTTACATAAAATGTTTCTTTAACATTAAAAAATGATTCTTTACATTATTTACATTAATAATTCTTATATTTTGTTGACAATTCTATTTCAACAAAATGACTATAAAGCGACAACTTCATTTTGTTAACAACTCTATTTTAAAAAAATGAATTAAAATGATAACTTCATTTATTTTACGATAATCTAATTCAGCAAAATTGACATTTTGTTTTTAATACAAATCTATTTAACAAAAATGTAATTTTTGTTTTGATACAAATCCATTTAACAAAAATGTTATTTTTTGTTTTAACACAAATCTATTTAATGTAATGTTATTTTTGTTTTAACTTTTTCATTTCAACAAAAAATGATATTTTGGTTTCAATTATTCTATTTCAACAAAGATGTTATTTTTAATTCTAAAATATCTTTTTAATTCTAAAATGTTATTTTATTCTGAAATGTACTATTTCATTCTAAAATGTTATTTGATTCTAAAATGTACTTTTTACATTATAGTGTTACTTTAATTCTAAAATTTCTTTTTAATAAAACAATATTTATTTCTGAATCGGAATGCGACTCAATCAATTACCATATAATTTCTGTTATATGGATTTCATACATCGCATGTGTGCACAATAATGATAAATAATCAACAAACAGTCCATTCACAACCAGAGTGAAATTTACAACTATGTGAGCATTAAAATAAATAAATAACGCTCATCACAAGATGTCAATCCATCGATTGACATACAACTAAATATTGGGACTAGTGTATGTCAAATATCATCCCAATACCCGTTTAGGGTTTCAAACAACAGTTTATTTAAATAAATTATTGGTTAAGAAATTTAACCAATTTTCACTGTTCAAATTATAAATGAATATTTATAATTTAAATTTCACTATTCTATTAATATTAACATTATTTTTAATGTGTTAAACATTTCAACCATACAAACAACACACAATACAGTCAATTTAAATCGTCCATGGTTTGTGGAAGAGGAAAGTGATCTAACAAACACTGTATACAATTTATAATGGTAAAACTGATAAAAGTCTAAACTGGCAATCCTATATAAATTTTCAGTTATGGAAATAAATAAATAACTATGCAGAATTTTTTAATGAGGAGTTCTCACCTTGATTGGTTTCTTTTGATTTGCTCCAGTACGCCGTGTTCTTCACCGTAATCCCAACATAATCTGTTTCACACAGTTTGTATTAAAAAATATATTTTTAATGTTGTTCTATATATATATGGTAAAAATCATACTTTTACTTACGTTATGTTTATATAAAAATCATATTTTTATATTGCTATTTCTATTTTAAAAACAATGCTAATTTTATTCCAAAAACAATGCTCTTTTTATTTCCAAAAGAATGCTCTTTTTATTTCCAAAAGAATGCTCTTTTTATTTTTATAAACAATGTTTTTTATATCTGTATAAACAATGTCCTTTATATTTGTATGAACAATGTTCTTTTTATTATTCAAAACGATGTTCTTTTCATTTTCAAAACGATCTTCTATTTACATTTTCAAAACGATGTAAAATTTATATACAAAACAATGTTCTATTTTAGTTACAAAACAATGTAAATTTTATATACAAACCAATGTTAATTTTTCCTTTCAAAACAATGTAAATCTTACCTTTCAAAACAATGCTAATTTTATTTTGAAATCTATGTTAATTTTATTTTGTAAAACAATGTTAATTGATTTGTAAAACAACGTCTTTTTATATTGTAAAGGTAATGTCTTTTTATATTGTAAAGGTATCGTCTTTTTATATTGTAAAGGTAATGTCTTTTTATATTGCATTTTACTATGTTTACATTACAAAAAAGAAATCTCACTTTTAATACTCCTATTTATAAAAATATGATATACACTTTAAAGCAGATTTTTTTCTTTCTTAATTATCTAAATTATATAAATTAATTAATTAATTTGCTTATTAAATTACTTAACCCATTCACTAATTACCATCAACCGATTCTGGGCCGTCCATTTCAGATCCAAAGGCCTATAGCCTTTCTCCTTCTCTCATTCCTTGCCTGGAAGCTTGAAACCCATCGCTCAAATGGTAAACGTCCACCGTGCCACGTCATCGCTGCACCGGAGGCCGATAGCCGCCACCACGCCAACCTCCAACTCGAGCTCCAACTTCAGCAGAAGTACGGACCCACTCGCATGCACCCAGGGCCCGTAACACACCCCCAAATGCGACGCCTTCATCATCCGATTCCGGCCAAATCGAAGCCTGAAACTCCATCTCGACCGTTGATTATCTAGCCCTTGATTTGTTCTTTGATTTTATGTTTGGAGTTTTGGTTTTTATTATGAGGATTGGAAGTTTTTAGAGGATTTAATTCGGAGCGTGGTGGCCATTCGTTTTGGCAGAGGCGGCTTGAACAAGATAATAGAATTAGGGTTTTTCTTTAGTTTAGGAGGTATATATGTATATAATAATATTATATTATTTGATGGGACAATTAACGACAAGGAACAAGGCCCATTAAAATTTATCCATAAGGAGAACCACTTAATATTTTATCCATAAGGACAATACACTGAAATTAAATTTCGGCCGATGCTTCCATCTTCTCAATCTGTCGCGTATCTCGATGTCATCGTTTATCACGAAATCACAAAAATCACGAAATCATAAATCGTTTAAATCACAAATATCATAGGACATTAGAATCGAAATTCACAATCAAAGACAAACATCACGAAATCAAAATCACGACCAAAAATCAGCCGAAACAGAAACACTAGAAAACAAAAAAGGTCGAACAACAAAAATCCATTGGAAATCACAATTGAATGAAAAAAAAAATATTTCTCAAACTATGGAAAGCACAATTGAAGAAGTCAAAATTGTTGAAACAATTTTTTTAGGTTGGAAATGTTTGTTTTTTCGTTACTAGTATAGCAGTTCATGGGTATCATTTTGCTATTATTTTAGGTATCATTTTTCCTATTTTAACTGTAAAACATAGCAGCAGTTTTTAGGTATCATTTTGCTATTTTTGTAGGTATCATTTTTCATGTTTTAACTTTAAAACATAGTAGCAGTTTTTATGTATCAGTTTGCTATTTTTTTAGGTATCATTTTTACAGTTTTAACTGAGTTATGTGTTTTTTTCATGAGATTTCGTTGCTGTGTTAATTTTGAAATTATATTGTTGTATCAGCTTTGAAACTAAGTCGAACTTATTTCATTTTAATCAATCAAACTGTGATATATATATTTTTTCATTATTTTATCTTCAAAACATAAGCAAGATTTGTGTTTATCACATCAATCCAATCATTACACAAATGCAAAACAATATCAACTACTTTCATTTAAAACTGAAATTGTATTGTAACAGGAACTGGGCATCAGTTTTAAATCATTCTAAGTATCAATTTTTTTAATTATTTCCGGTGCAGTTTATAGGTATCAGTTTTATGCCGCTGAAGGTATCAGTTTTAATTATTTTATTTGTTAACAGTGTTTAGGTATCAGTTTTAGGCCATGGTAATTATCAGTATTCTGTTTTTTTTCCTATAGTGTATGAGTTTCAATTTCAGGCATGAATTAATGCATTTATTTTTACGTATACTCAATCCAGTCTTGAATTCAAGTAAATTCCAGCAGCATGCAGTGTCTGCAAGTATTTCATACACAATCAAAACTGATACCAACATAATTTTGTAACAGTACACCATCACAAAAATTACCACATAAAATAAAGACGTATATAAACATAACACAGAAATTACACTAAAAATGATACCTTAAAAAAATATAAAAATGATACCTTAAAACTGCTGTGATGTTTAACATAACACATAAACTACAGTAAAAATGATACCTTAAAAAAAATATAAATGATACCTTAAAACTGCTGCGATGTTTAACAAAACACATAAATTACAGTAAAAATGATACCTTAAAAAATATAAAAACGATACGTTCAAACTGAAGTAATGTTTATCATAACAGAGAAATTACACTAAAAGTGATACGTTAAAAAATATAAAAATGATACCTTAAAACTGCTGTGATGTTTAACATAACACATAAGCTACAGTAAAAATGATACCTACAAAAATAGAAAAATGATACCTAAAAACTGCTGCTATGTTTTAAAGTTAAAATAGAAAAAATGATACCTAAAAAAATAGCAAAATGATGCCTACGAACTGCTATACTAGTAATGAAAACAAAATATTTCCAATCACGAAAAAATTGTTTCAACAATTTCGAATTCTTCAATTGCGTTTTCCATTGTTTGAAAAATATTTTTATTCCACTCAATTGTGATTTCAAATGGATTTTTGTTGTTGGACAATTTTTTTGTTTTCCAGGGTTTCTGTTTCGAGCGATTTATGGATTCGAATTTTTGGGTTCGATTGTAATTTCGATTCTGATGTCCTTTTGATTTTCGTGATTTATGAATTGTTATGGATTCGAATTTTTGTGATTTTTGGGTTCGATTGTTTTAAAGATGGAGCGGACGTGAATCAGGAGCGGAGGAAGAAGAAATAAGCGCACGTGAAGAAGAAGAGAAACATTGTATTGTCCTTCTGAATAAAATTTTAGTGGGTTGTCCTTATGCGTAAAAAGGCCTTCACTTTTGTCCTTGTAAATATTTTCCTGTTATTTGATTCAAGAATAATTCATTTATTATTTGTTTATCGCAAAGAACTCGAAACGAGATCCAACGACTATAGCCCCTAGCCAAATACCCCCATTCCGGACACTATGGGATATGTTTCGTAAGCCAATTCTATCGTTTCGATAAGTTTTTATTGAAATTAAAATATAAATCATTATAATATTCAATTTAAACGTACATATTAATTTACCGCGGCCATATACTGACTCCAAAAATTCCATAAAATTTATTTCTAACTTTGTTTTGACGACACAGTCCTAAAAAACTAATTTCGTCGAATTTGGAGACCGTTTGAAAAATGACCATTTTCTGGTCAATTCAAATTGACTGAAACAGTCAAAACACGTTTTCTTTTGGCACGCTCACATATTGATTCCAAAAATTGGAATCTAACAATAATTTGACATTCCAGATCCAACAAAATGGTTTCATCGAATATCGAGGTCGTTGGTAAAATGACTATTTTTGGTATTAAAAAATATATATATATATATTCCATAGCGACTATTCTGCATTTTAAACTATGCATAACTTTTAATTCCCGTTATGAAATTTCAAATTTTCAAATTCGTTGGAAAGATATTTTTAAATAGATTTAAATATTTCTAGTTTTAGCCTTGCAAAAAAAAATTCTAGTTTTACCAAAATCCGGTTTATTTTTGAATCCAGTACATTCATTTGAAATTCGAAATCAAATTTTCAAACTACCACGCCATTTTAAACTCCTTTTATAATTAAATTAAAAAAATTCATTCTAACTTCGATTAAAATAAATGTTTCTGTCGTTATTATTTTAAATTCTTAAAATTCATTAAAATTTCTAAAATAAAATTTTTAAATTGGTTTAGAATTTCTGGGTTGTTACAATCTCCCCCACATAAAATCCTTTCGTCCTCGAAAAGGAACGAAGCTGAAAGTTGTTTTACTAATCAACTCAACTTTCCATTCTAATCATTTTTTAATTCAGTTCAATATTAAATTCGATTTAGCTAAATTCATCATTCTCATATGTATTGGTTAAATTAATTATCATTCCAACATTTTAATTAGTTAAACTAATTATCAAACATCACAACCAGTAATCAATTAGGTAATTAACTTTACAAATATATATAACTTTTTTGTATAGCCAAAAATCATATTTTTGATGCCAAGTCACAACAATAAACCCTATCTATATTTTGGTTCTCACACCGGTCAATGGTAATATATAGATATACCACATCTGAAACTCGAACTTAAATACAGATGATGATATATCAATCATCAGAATCATCTCCGAGCGACTAGAGTGTGATTCTATATCTATCCAATATATTAAAACTTCGAATATCCGTTAATTAGCATACATTCAAAATCTTTATATAGTCGATTGTCTAAATTAAAATAGTATAATATACTCAAATACGTATATTAAGATAAAATTTTCAAAACTAAATTTGTTTTTATTTTTATTTTAAAGAAAATAATACTCTTCACGCTCATTCTAGGATACTACTTATCCCATCTCTAATGAGTCATTCTTATGGGATATTACTAATCCAATCTCTGATGAATTATTTCGTTCAGTTATAATGTGTCTTGTTCTCGAGCTCTGTAAACCAAAGCTCTAATACCAAATAAAACGACCCAAACTTCCCCGTAATGGAAAGCACATATTGAGTTAAGAACACGACAAATCAAAACACAAATAGAAGAACATTTTATTGTTTATTACAACAATACATCAGAGTACAAGAACATTCTAGAGTATGAATAAACAATATATATCAGAAAAATATCAGAGATTTAAAATAATTACATAGCAGCGGAAAATAATACAAAACACAACCGAAAGGAATACACATATACAGAGCTTTCTGAATATCACTTCAGCTGTAAACCAGAATCCGGTGAATATAATATCTGCAAAACCAAAACTACTAGCTGCCCGTGTGGAAAATATGGGCACCCAGAGTTTAGGTTAAAACAATAAACTCCAGGTTAGTCATGGGACTGGTGTGAGAACTAAAACAGTTATTAACTTGATTTTAAAGTTGGGTAAATCACGGGACCACGCCGTATAACATGGAACGGGTTTATTCCTCATGACCCATAGTTTAAAAGCAAACAACGCAATGCTTTTTGGAAAAATGAAGCTATTATAAGACTCAGGTCCCATCACACAATGCAACGCAAGCCGGAGGATAGAGTTTTCCCTTATAATAGCCAAATATGCTTGATACACATAAAAAAAATTATTTTGATATTATTATAAGTGCAAATGTATCAATCATAGACGACATGGGTACCATATATCATGTCATCATACTACTTCTACAATCAAAACCGCATGATGTCGTATTGGAAGTTGGATTTCCATCTATGAACCAAGGCAAGGGATCGTCCTTACCGAATTTGAGACACTCTAGCTCGTGCCTCCGGATCAGAGCTTGAGTGACCCTAGGAAGCGCCAAGGCCGGTCATCCGTCGATGATTGGCAACACCATAAACTATATGTTAGCCTGCCCTACGAGGCATAAATCCGGTCAGTAATGTCGACCATAACAATATCCGAGGCGCATCTCTATCCATCAAGTAATAATAAGCAATAACTACATGAGTAAAATGTCAGGGCTTGTAAATGCTGACACTCCTCCTAGCTAGAAACTAACATACGTCCATTTCCCTGGTGTCCTTCTCCCGTTTATGGTTCATACCGAGGTGTGAGGCTCGCGAAGTAACGCTATACACAAAGCTATGCCTAAATATGCTGTGCTTTGATCATCAACCACAAGGCTCTGCTTTTCAACAAAAGCCTTGATCATTTGCATCTTAGCATGCTACATTGTCAATCCATACCATACCATTGACTTCTGTCAATATATCCTCTAAGCTCATACGTCTCAGAGAAGGGTGTTAAGCAAGAGAATAAATTGTCCGCCACCAAACAGATATATATATTTAGTAGAGATTAACGAATACAGCATAAAGGAATACAACGTTAGACATACCATCCATTTACAAGTCCGTTCTGGGTCTGACCGAAACTGGAGGCACCATATTCCTCATCCCTTACGTCCAATACAGGAGAGAGGTCCTCGCATATCCATCGATCTCCAAGTACATTTGGACGATCACCACTTTTTACCTTGTCTTGGGAGTACAGCCCAATCAAGACATCAGTAATCACCCAAACGAAGTGAAGAACTCCGGTCTTCAACCACCGTCTTTATCTTCGACTCTTAATCGTCGTAGTAATTATCCAGAATGAGTTTAACCCGGTCTTTCTGAATAATTTGCGTATTTTATAGTCAAGTACTATAAAAACAATAATATGCCTCATTCCAATTCAGAATATTCTTTTAATAAAATATTCACATTATTAGGGAAAGGTTCCCATTAATTTTATCTAAGATAAATTCTTTTAAATTTATTTTTTAATCTTCCTTGGGATCTAATTTCAAAAGATTTTATTTTATCTTTTATCAAATCTAAACCAGATTAAGTTTTATTCATTATTCGGGATTACGAACCTTACCGAAGTAATCATTTATTATTTATTATTCCAACCCCAACCTATTCACTCCATGGAGCAAAAACTGGTAGCAATCCATTTCTAAACCCCCACCGTGTTAATGGTAAATTTAATTACCATTTTCCGTAAAAATCTAATTAACGATTTAACTATCGCCTGGAGTAAACCTGGTGGTACTCCATTCTCGATCATTTTAAGAATTCGATAAATTTGATTATCTCTTTCGCATTTTAATCTAATTAAAGATTCATTAAAATTCTAGTTTAGTTTTAATGTAAAAAATCATTACTTAATGATTATTCAAATTTAAGAAATAAATCTTATCTTTTAACTGGGTTAAAGAACAAATGTTATTTAAAAACATTGTTCACAATAAACCCAAAATCATCTTCCATCATAATGGAATCCTCACATAAATCAAATCAATATACAATCGATATAAATTCCCATATCAGACTAATAATATAAATGGAATAACAGCAAAGCCTTTTAAATTCAATATATAGTAACGGTCTTCATTCACAGAAGCTCATCTCAATTATTATTAAATCGAATTCCATTCAATTCCAATTTAATATATTAAATTGGAAAAATTTACATTGTAAAATTTCCATTTAAATCCTAATAAAAGATTTATAAATTCCAAAATTACATTTTCACTGTTCATCGGGTTAAAGAACGAATGTCGTTAAAAACACAGTTCACAATAAACCTAATTCACATTTCATTTTATTCCAATTATAAAATATAATTAGAAAATCTAATAATCTTAATTAAAAGATTTATAAATTCCAAAATTATATTCTATTTAATTCCAATTAAACATTAATTGGAAAACTTCATTAGATCTTATTTAAAATATTTATTCTTTTCTAATCGGGGTTTAAGAACAATGTTATTAAAGACACCGTTCACGACAACCCAAAATCCAATTTATTCTCTTTAATTCCAATTAAATATTAATTAATTGGATTTTTATTCTAGTTAATAACTAGTTCATTTTTGATAAAAATATATTTTTATCTTTATAAAATTGAAATTTTCATCCAAATTCTTTCCAAATCATTTACTATGATTTTACATAATTTTTCCACATTTTTAATAAATTTAATATTGGTCGTACAGTCCGAACTGCATCCATAACGACCTTTTCTGAAATTGATTTAGACATATTTCTAAATCTAACCGTTAGATTTCAAATCTCTTATATTCATTGGAAAGCTATTTTCGATATGAACCCAATAGTTCCGGTTTTTGGAGAATCCGACGGTCGGATCTCCTGTTACATCCATTTGAAGTTAATGGTTGAAATTCGTGAACGGTCGCTGCGTGGCGCGTTCTATACAGGTCGTTAATTATATATAATATATATTATAGTATATATATATTTCGTTGATTACCTTTACAACATATTTTATAAATCGTTTATAAATTCGTTTTAAAATGAATTTAACGTCATTTTCAATTTTAAATCAAAAGTGAATATTCCATATCTTTATCATATTAAAATGATAATATTTTCAAAATTTTGAAATTTTGAAATCTACTCTTTTCGATATTCATTTTAAAATGAGTCAAATCGATCAATAAACCCGGTTGGGTTTAGAATGGCATTTCTATACTTAACCCGGCTCCATATTTTTATATTTGTGTGTCCATTCAAACACGGACCTCAAAATCATAATCTTATTCTTCACCGTATATTATTTTGAAATATTGTTTATTTTAAAATATTCTTTATTTTAAAATATTCTTTATTTTAAAACAATCTTTTACATTAAAATGTTCTTTACATTTAAATGTTCTTTTACCATTAAAAAAATGTTTCTTTACAATTAAAAGTGATTCTTTACATAAAATGTTTCTATAACATTAAAAAATAATTCTTTAATATAAAAATGATTCTTTTACATAAAATGTTTCTTTAACATTAAAAAATGATGCTTTACATTATTTACATTAAAAATGTTTGATTACATTAAAATGATTCTTATATTTTGTTGACAATTCTATTTCAACAAAATGACCAAAAAGCAACAACTTCATTTTGTTAACAATTCTATTTTAACAAAATGAATTAAAATGATAACTTCATTTAATTTGCAATAATATAATTCAGCAAAATTGACATTTTCGTTTTTAACACAAATCTATTTAACAAAAATGTTATTTTTAGTTTGATACAAATCTATTTAACAAAAATGTTTTTTTGTTTTTTGTTTTAACACAAATCTATTTAACAAAATGTTATTTTTGTTTTAACTATTTCATTTCAACTCAACATTCTATTTTGGTCTCAACTATTCTATTTCAACAAAGATGTTATTTTTAATTCTAAAATGTCTTTTTAATTCTAAAATGTTATTTTATTCTAAAATGTACTATTTGATTCTAAAATGTATTTTTACATTATAATGTTATTTTAATACTAAAATGTCTTTTTAATAAAACATTATTTATTTCTGAATCGGAATTCGACTCAATCAATTACCATATAATTTCGGTTACACAGATTTCATACATCGCATGTGTGCACCATAATGATAAATAATCAAAAAACAGTCCATTCACAGCTAGAGTGAAATTTACAACTGTGTGAGCATTAAAATAAATAAATAACGCCCATCGCAGGCTGTCAATCCCTCGATTGACATACAACTAAATATTGGGACTAGTGTATGTCAAATATCATCCCAGTACCCGTGTTGGGTTTTCAAACAACAGTTTATTAAATCAATTATTGGTTAAGAAATTTAACCAATTTTCACTGTTCAAATTATAAATGAATATTTATAATTTAAATTACACTATTCTATTAATATTAACATTATTTTTAATGTGTTAAACATTTCAACTATACAAACAACACACAATACAGTCAATTTAAATCGTCCATGGTTTGTGGACGAGGAAGGTGATCTAACAAACACTGTATACAGTTTATAATTGTAAAACTGATAAAAGTCTAAACAGGCAATCCTGTATAAATTTTCAGTTATGGAAATAAATAAGTAATTGTGCAGAATTTTTTAGTGAGGAATTCTCAGCTTGATTGGCTTCTTTTGATTTTCTCCAGTACGCCGTGTTCTTCACCATAATCCCAATGCAATCTTTTTCACACAGTTTGTATTAAAAATCATATTTTTAATGTTATTATATATATATATATATATATATATATATATATGGTAAAAATCATATTTTTATTTACGCCGTGTTCACATAAAAATTATATTTTAATATTGCTATTTCTATTTTGAAAACAATGCTAATTTTATTCCAAAAACAATGATCTTTTTATTTCCAAAAGAATGCTATTTTTTTTAAGAAAAAAACAATGTTCTTTTTATTTTTATAAACAATTTTCTTTATATTTGTATAAATAATGTTCTTTATATTTGTATGAGTGGAAACCCGTGCGTTGCACGGAAGCATAGAGTACGGGGTGTTGTAGTTTGCATGGGAGCATA